>JAIOJX010000004.1:227332555-229832555 GCA_022376925.1 Tragulus kanchil | reverse complement strand
AGGAGCCAAAGAACAAAGACGGACGAAAATAGAGAAATGAAAAGATCAACAGAAGTGGCCCGCCCGCTCCCCTCCCTCCCCAACCCGACCCCCACCCAAAATAAATAAATAAATAAATCTTTAAAAATAAATAAATACATAAAAATAAAAATAAATTAATTTTAAAAAACCAAGTGTAACAATACTTACACAAATTTAACTCTAGGATCACTGAAATAAATAAGATAATAGATGTGTAACTCTGCAAAGTACATTTATATGGAATAATACTGATATGTCATTAACATATCATCATCCATAAAAAGCACAACCAGTTAGATATACACTTTAATAGTGTATCTCCTGCATTTGGTATCTACAGTCATGCTGCTGAGAATTTCATTGCCAAGCAAATCAAGGCCAGGAAAAACAAAACTCAAAGCAACACTAAATACACTCAAAGTCAGGTTTGTTTGTTTGTTTTTCTTCTGAGGGCATCATTAAAAAAAAAAAACTTATGGCTAGTCTCAGGCATATAGGATTTTAGTTCCCTGACCAGGGATCCAACCTGTGCCCCCTGCAGTGATCCTAACCACTGGCCCTCCAAGGAAGGCCACAAAGCCAATTTAAGATAAAAAAAAATAACAAAAAACATTATTTACATTTATTACAACAAATCTGTTCTTAAGATAAAATGTAGCACATATCAAACACAGTACCTCAGGACACCATGTTTTACCCAATATTAACTTCAATATATTAATTTTTGACGATAGCTTTTAACTCAGTAGGTACAGCTGAACATGGAAAAAGTAGAGTCAATAGTAGAAAAAAGGGCATTTTAAAAGTAAGAAGTGTTCAGCACAAATATCAAGAATAAAATATTTATGTGAGTAGAAAAATATGTATGAATGCTAATAATAAGCACTAGCTAGTAAATAAATTTCTAAAAATATCAATTACCTTCACTATATGCACAAATCTTGAGCAACTATCATTAATGTATTTCCAGCTATGAACAGAAAAAAAGAGGGACGTTAATTTTCTTTGCCTTTTTTGCAGCTACAGGGCAAACAGTTAAGGGTTCTTCAAAGGCTGTGCAGCCAGTACTTGCACAAGGCATTTTTGCATTACTTGAAAAACATGATATAAAGGATGATGTTATTCATTTTACAGTCTTAAACATACAACTCAGAAAGTTCTATTTCCAAACAGCAAAAGGAAGCTAGTACATGGGAGGAAGAAATAAATGACATTTTCATATCAGTTGTGAATACTATGAGAAAGAGAAGGACTGGAACATGTACATGAAGCTCTAATCTTAACTAGATGGATCCCAACAGGGAATATTTAGAGTCATTAAAGGCTCTTTTATACCAAACACATCTGCTGGATATACATTCATTTTAATAAGTCTTAAAACCTACAAATTATGACTAGATACATGATTTTAGAGGCATAGGCCCATATACCAAATCCATAATTTTTAAATGGTGCTAACATTCAGAGTATTTACATGTTAAATTGAGTAAAACCTACAGAGAAGCTATATTTTCCTATGTAATCATCAAGATTGGGGTTAGGATATAGTTCTTTAAATCTAAACTTGTAACGAATAAACCTCAAAAGTAAATACCTACTCTAGGTTCTATTTGGAAATGAGCTGAGAAGCAAAAACCACAACCAGAGTGTGGCAAACCTCTGGCCAAAGTGCCACTTACACCTCCTGGTTCCAGAATCGCACCACAGAGCCCAAAGATACGGTACATAATGAACTTTACTAACTGTATCACCTGCCCCAACAAACTTTCTCAATAATTGTCTTAAACTGTAAAAGTAAAAAAGATTTTTTAAAATCTTGTGCCATTGCTTCCTAATAATAGAACTGTACGAGAAGCGGTCATTTCAAATATATCATTGTGATTGGAGATAAGAAAAATGCACAACACATGGATTTGTACAATATCATTAATTAATACGCTCATCTTTTCTTTAGTTAAGGCTAGGAACCTATCTCTACTTGAAAATTATTTTCAACACCAGCTGGAAGGTGGAAAAACATTCTATTTTAACCACTAGAGTGAACACAACTTGAAGTCATTCTTGGAAAATATTCAGATAATATGAAAAGAAACTAAACAGAAAAAGGAGATATTCTATACCAGTGCTACAAACCGCCAAAGCCTATTTGTAAAACTCAAAGAAAATAAGCCAACTGATCAAATAAAACCAGGCCCTGATATTCTATTTCCAAACAGCAAAAGGAAGCTAGTACATGGGAGGAAGAAATAAATGACATGTTCATATCAGTTGTGAATACTATGAGAAAGAGAAGGACTGGAACATGTACATGAAGCTCTAATCTTAACTAGATGGATCCCAACAGGAATATTTAGAGTCATTAAAGGCTCTTTTATACCAAACACATCTGCTGGATATACATTCATTTTAATAAGTCTTAAAACCTACAAATTATGACTAGATACATGATTTTAGAGGCATAGGCCCATATACCAAATCCATAATTTTTAAATGGTGCTAACATTCAGAGTATTTACATGTTAAATTGAGTAAAACCTACAGAGAAGCTATATTTTCCTATGTAATCATCAAGATTGGGGTTAGGATATAGTTCTTTAAATCTAAACTTGTAACGAATAAACCTCAAAAGTAAATACCTACTCTAGGTTCTATTTGGAAATGAGCTGAGAAGCAAAAACCACAACCAGAGTGTGGCAAACCTCTGGCCAAAGTGCCACTTACACCTCCTGGTTCCAGAATCGCACCACAGAGCCCAAAGATACGGTACATAATGAACTTTACTAACTGTATCACCTGCCCCAACAAACTTTCTCAATAATTGTCTTAAACTGTAAAAGTAAAAAAGATTTTTTAAAATCTTGTGCCATTGCTTCCTAATAATAGAACTGTACGAGAAGCGGTCATTTCAAATATATCATTGTGATTGGAGATAAGAAAAATGCACAACACATGGATTTGTACAATATCATTAATTAATACGCTCATCTTTTCTTTAGTTAAGGCTAGGAACCTATCTCTACTTGAAAATTATTTTCAACACCAGCTGGAAGGTGGAAAAAAACATTCTATTTTAACCACTAGAGTGAACACAACTTGAAGTCATTCTTGGAAAATATTCAGATAATATGAAAAGAAACTAAACAGAAAAAGGAGATATTCTATACCAGTGCTACAAACCGCCAAAGCCTATTTGTAAAAACTCAAAGAAAATAAGCCAACTGATCAAATAAAACCAGATATTATCTCAAAATATCTCAGACCTCATGATCCTTTTTGGTAGCTTCGTGATATATTAATATGAGAAATTTGCTCTCTTTTCACAAGGAAAAAGAGGAGAGGAGAAGAAAAAATGTTTACCACATTTCTTTATTATACAAACTCCCAGCTGTAATATACAGAGCTCCAGATATTTTGAGATGAAGTTTCTTCTGCCAGGGAAAAGAACATACCTCACCAAGAAAAGTTTCTGAACACCTCAGTTCTCTGTTTTCATCAAAATTTAACTCTCATCTATTGCAATGCATATCTAATCTACTTCCTTCTTTCAAAATTTACAATGCCTAGAAAAGTTATCTTAATTAAAATGTATGCCTATACTACTCCCAGAAAAATATCAATGGTGATATTTCAAAATAATATCTCATGATGTTTTACATGAAGGAATTGAATAATGCTCTTCAAGGTAACAGAATACCTGTTCAGAGTGGCAGCTAGCATTACTGAGATTTAGATTCCTAAATACAAGACTCAACAAAGGCCCTAATACAGTTCTTCCCTCAAGAAGCATTTTGTTTGTGTTCATTAGTTTCTATTATTTAATCAAGTGGGATTGTGGTGTTTTACTTGGGAAACATATTAAACATTTAGTGTTTGGTTATTATTTAATTTTTTAGTAAGCACATGTGTGGGTTTTTAATAGATTCCATAGATAGCAATATTAAGATTTTTAAATTAATATTAATATGCAAGACTAAAAAGAAGTGATTTCTAATTTAACACCCATTTGCACAAAAGCAGGGTTGACACTTTGTTTTCCTATTGAGTTATATATAAACAATCTTTTAAATCTTAGTCTTTTTCAATAATCATACAACTTGTAACATCACATATTACTCCATAATCCCTTCAGATTTAAATGGACATTTCCTTTACTTACATGGTTATCAGTAATAGGTGTGCATGAATACTAAGACTATGGAAGGTGGAAAAACATTCTAAACCTGATCAAACTTGAGGTCATTCTTGGAAAATATTCAGATAATATGAAAAGAAACTCAACAGAAAAAGGAGATATTCTATACCAGTGCTACAAACCGCCAAAGCCTATTTGTAAAACTAAAAGAAAATAAGCCAACTGATCAAATAAAACCAGATATTATCTCAAAATATCTCAGACCTCATGATCCTTTTTGGTAGCTTCGTGATATATTAATATGAGAAATTTGCTCTCTTTTCACAAGGAAAAAGAGGAGAGGAGAAGAAAAAATGTTTACCACATTTCTTTATTATACAAACTCCCAGCTGTAATATACAGAGCTCCAGATATTTTGAGATGAAGTTTCTTCTGCCAGGGAAAAGAACATACCTCACCAAGAAAAGTTTCTGAACACCTCAGTTCTCTGTTTTCATCAAAATTTAACTCTCATCTATTGCAATGCATATCTAATCTACTTCCTTCTTTCAAAATTTACAATGCCTAGAAAAGTTATCTTAATTAAAATGTATGCCTATACTACTCCCAGAAAAATATCAATGGTGATATTTCAAAATAATATCTCATGATGTTTTACATGAAGGAATTGAATAATGCTCTTCAAGGTAACAGAATACCTGTTCAGAGTGGCAGCTAGCATTACTGAGATTTAGATTCCTAAATACAAGACTCAACAAAGGCCCTAATACAGTTCTTCCCTCAAGAAGCATTTTGTTTGTGTTCATTAGTTTCTATTATTTAATCAAGTGGGATTGTGGTGTTTTACTTGGGAAACATATTAAACATTTAGTGTTTGGTTATTATTTAATTTTTTAGTAAGCACATGTGTGGGTTTTTAATAGATTCCATAGATAGCAATATTAAGATTTTTAAATTAATATTAATATGCAAGACTAAAAAGAAGTGATTTCTAATTTAACACCCATTTGCACAAAAGCAGGGTTGACACTTTGTTTTCCTATTGAGTTATATATAAACAATCTTTTAAATCTTAGTCTTTTTCAATAATCATACAACTTGTAACATCACATATTACTCCATAATCCCTTCAGATTTAAATGGACATTTCCTTTACTTACATGGTTATCAGTAATAGGTGTGCATGAATAATAAGACTAAGAAATGTGTCTCTGTGTTACTGAAAATCTGCTATATTTGTGACATTAATTCCAATTTTATATTACAGCAGAAAAATGGACATATTTAGACTTCTGTGTTTTATAAGGCTCAAATACCTATAATTTGATTTTGCTTAAGACACTACTCTAATACATTTTTTGGCTTACTTTTACATTTGGTTCTCTTTTTGTTTTATCTTAAACCCTATTCTCAAATATAATTTCTAATATAGCTAACCTATTCCATAATAGATGCCAGATTTAAGGATATTTCTTGGGTTTTTCTCTTTCTGGTAGTATGATAAAACTCAATGTCTAGAGATTTCCTCCTTATGAATTAATGAATATATCCATCAATTAATGAATGTATTAACTGATGGGACAGTAAGGGGAATCCTCAAGCCCAGAAACTACTCAAAAGCAGGAGGTTAATCAGTTCTGAAGATGGCATTCACCCTGCATATATCTGCAAAATTAAGAGGAACAAAGGCTTGGGATTTAATTGGCTTCAAAAGGGAAGTTTGATGGGAGAAGCCACACAAACTCAAACCTTGGGAAAGGAAGCACCGGTCTCATTCAGGAACATGAAAGATAAATTCAGAATATAAACTTGATAATACATTTTAAGAAATCTTGGACTTATTCCAGGAATGCAAAGTAGGTTCAACTTTAGAAAAATCTATTAATATAAATCATTAACATAAATATAGTAAGTAGAGAAAATCCCTATCATTATCAATATTAATTCACAAAAACAAATTTTTAGACTAGAAATAAGAGGAAAACGCTACTGATAAAATCCATCTACTGAAAAACCTATTGAATGCCCACAGTAGTGCACAAACTAAAACCTTTTAAATTAATATTAATATGCAAGGCTAAAAAGAAGTGATTTCTAATTTAACACCCATTTGCACAAAAGCAGGGTTGACACTTTGTTTTCCTATTGAGTTATATATAAACAATCTTTTAAATCTTAGTCTTTTTCAATAATCATACAACTTGTAACATCACATATTACTCCATAATCCCTTCAGATTTAAATGGACATTTCCTTTACTTACATGGTTATCAGTAATAGGTGTGCATGAATAATAAGACTAAGAAATGTGTCTCTGTGTTACTGAAAATCTGCTATATTTGTGACATTAATTCCAATTTTATATTACAGCAGAAAAATGGACATATTTAGACTTCTGTGTTTTATAAGGCTCAAATACCTATAATTTGATTTTGCTTAAGACACTACTCTAATACATTTTTTGGCTTACTTTTACATTTGGTTCTCTTTTTGTTTTATCTTAAACCCTATTCTCAAATATAATTTCTAATATAGCTAACCTATTCCATAATAGATGCCAGATTTAAGGATATTTCTTGGGTTTTTCTCTTTCTGGTAGTATGATAAAACTCAATGTCTAGAGATTTCCTCCTTATGAATTAATGAATATATCCATCAATTAATGAATGTATTAACTGATGGGACAGTAAGGGGAATCCTCAAGCCCAGAAACTACTCAAAAGCAGGAGGTTAATCAGTTCTGAAGATGGCATTCACCCTGCATATATCTGCAAAATTAAGAGGAACAAAGGCTTGGGATTTAATTGGCTTCAAAAGGGAAGTTTGATGGGAGAAGCCACACAAACTCAAACCTTGGGAAAGGAAGCACCGGTCTCATTCAGGAACATGAAAGATAAATTCAGAATATAAACTTGATAATACATTTTAAGAAATCTTGGACTTATTCCAGGAATGCAAAGTAGGTTCAACTTTAGAAAAATCTATTAATATAAATCATTAACATAAATATAGTAAGTAGAGAAAATCCCTATCATTATCAATATTAATTCACAAAAACAAATTTTTAGACTAGAAATAAGAGGAAAACGCTACTGATAAAATCCATCTACTGAAAAACCTATTGAATGCACACAGTAGTGAAATATTTAAAACATTCTTTCTTAAACAAGAGATAAAAATCCTGCCGTGTCATCACTTCTGTCTGACATTGTAATAGAGGTTCTAGCATAAAATCAGAGAACACAAATTAAAGCAACAAAACTGAAATAAAAGAGGTATTTTTAGTGATTCTGGTAATGGCTTTTTCTTAATCTGCAAAATGTGCTTTTTTTTTAGTGGTATCTTTTAAGTGGTTCAAATGTGGATATATATCTCTCAATGAATATTTCATATATGTTTAATAAAAAGAAAGCAAAGAACTTTTAAAACATTTTAAGAATCAAACATAAAAACTAATTGGAAATCAGACTAATATAACTTCATACTTATTTTAATTATATGTGAGTTTCAGTTTCTTTGAAATGTAACCACTAGTAAATGTATTAAATCTAAAGCAATACTAATTTCAAGTTTAAAGACTTTCAAAAACCCATAAAAATTCTATAAGTTTTGTCATGGAAAATCCCCAAAACACAGCAATATGTCACCTACTTCATTGGTAATACCTTATACTGAATCTGTTTCATTCTTACTGAATCTCTTTTGGTTTTGTTTTTTTTCTTCCCTACACAACTGTACTTGCAGACATTAAAGTTGGAACCAAAGAAAAGACTTATGCGCTACTCTATTCTTAGAGGAAACCCCATGCTTTTTAACTACTATGACTTACTCCATTTCAGCTGAGAAACAGCCACAGTTGGTTTCCTCAAGAATCAAACATTTAAAATAGGCCTAACAATTTAGGATATTTACTTTTATTAAATCCTCAGTTGAGCCAAAGAGACATTTTTCTTTTATTCTTGTCAATTCTACTTTTTATTTCTTTTTTCTACTCAGAAAAAACAAATTAAGCAGAAAAAACACAAGAGTTACAGTTCAAGATGGTGGAGTAGAAGGACATGCACTCATCTCCCCCTACAAGAGCATCAAAATTGCAACCTGCTGTTGAACAATCATCGACACAAGGACCCTGGAACCCAGCAAGAAAGATACTCCATGTCCAAAGACAAAGAAGCCACTGCAATGGGACAGCAGGAGGGGCACAATCATGATAAAATCAAATTCCATTCCTAATATATGCGCAGTCCACAAAGTGGAGAACAATAATACCAAAGATGTTCTCCCACTGATGTGAAGGTTCTGAGCTCAGGTTTCCCAGACTGGAGATCCAACAAAGACACTAGGAATTTCCAGGGAATATGACTTTGTAGGCCAGCAGGACCTGACTACAGGACTTCAACAGGACTAGGGGGAAAAGACCCCACTCTTCAAGGGCACAAAGTATCATGTACACAAAGATCCAAGGGAAAGGAGCAGTGACCCCATAGAACTAAATTAAAACTACCTGCTACTTCCCGTGGAGGCATGGGTCAGCAGTGGCTTGCTGCAGGGACAGGGGCACTGGCAGCAGCAGTCCTGGAAGGGGCCCCCCTTGGCATAAGTCTTCCTAGAGGTCACCACTAACACTACCACAGAGCCCATAGAGTCCAGGGCTGGGTCACCTCAGGCTAAACAACTAATGACGAGGGAGAAGGACCCCAACCACCAGCAGACAATTGGATTAAAGCTTTACTAAACACAACCCTGACCACTAGAGCAAGACCTAGTTTTTCCAACAACCGGTCCCTCCCATCTGGAAGCTTACACAAGCCTCTCAGCCTCCTCCATCAGAGAGCAGACAGAAGAAGCAAGAAGAGCCGCAACCCTACAATGGCTAGAACAAAAACCAGACTAATCATGATGTAAAAGCAGCAAGTTATGTTCCAGAAGAAGGGAAAAGATTAAACCCCAGAAAAGCAACTAAATGAAGTAGAGATAGGTAACCTTTGAGAAAAAGAATTCAGAATAATGATAGTGAAGATGACTCAGGATCATAGAAGACCTAGAAGAACTAAGCTTCCCTGGTGGCTCAGATGGTAAAAATCCACCTGCAATGCAGGAGACCCAAGTTCAGTCCCTTGGTCAGGAAGATTCCCCTGGAGAAGGAAACAGTAATCCACTCCAGGATTCTTGCCTAGAGAATTCCATGGACAGAGGAGCCTGGTCGAGGGAGCTTACAGTCCATGAGGTCACAAAGAATCGGACCTGACTGAGCAACTAAGCATGCACACATGCAAAAGAACTAACGAACAAACAGAGATGAATACTATCCTAGAAGGAATCAATAGCGGAAAACTGAGGCAGAAGAATGGATACTGGACCTGGAGAACAGAATGGTGGAAATAACTACCACAGAACACAATATAGAAAAAAAATGAAGACAGCCTAAGAGACCTCTGGGACAATATTAAATGCACCAACATTCGCATTATAGTGGTCCCAGAAGGAGAAGAAAGAGAGAGAAGGAACATGAGAAAATATTTGAAGAGATCACCCCTGAAAACTTCCCTAACATGCTAAAGGAAATACTCAACAAAGTCCAAGAAGCACAGAGAGAGCTAGGCAGGACAAACCCAAGGAGGAACACACCAAAACATATAGTAATCAAACTGACAAAAATTAAAGACAAATATAAAATATTAAAAGAATGGGAAAATGACTACAAAGGAACTCCTGTAAGATTATCCCAGCCGATTTCTCAACAAAAACTCTAAAAGACAGAAGGGAACAGCATTATATATTTAAAGTGATGGAAGAAAAAAACCTACAACCAAGACTACTCTACCCAGCAAGATTCTCATTCAGATTTGATGGAGAAATCAAAAGTTTTACAGAAAAGCAAAAGTTAAGAGAATTCAGCACCACCAAACCAGCTTTACAACAAATGCTAAAGGAGCTTCTCTAAGAAGGAAACACAAGAGAAGGAAAAGATCTACGTAAAATAAACCTAAAACAATTAAGAAAATGGTAATAGAATCATACATATCAATACTTACCTTAAATGTAAATGGATTATATGCAAAAACAAAAAAACATAGACTGGCTGGAGAGATGAACACATGTAAGCACTTTTACTTAACACTTCACTTTCCTTAATCCCCCAAATTGTATGTAGTTATTTTATACTGCTAAGTTAATCATGTTTCCATCAGGGTTTGCAGTTGTAATGACCTTTTATTTTTTGGGTGACTATTGACTGTGAAACTAATAAACATCTACTATTATGGCTTCTGATTACATCACCATTGGTCAACAGAAAATAATAGAATCCTATATCACATTAAAAAAAAAAAAAAAGAGGGTTTCCCTGGTGGTCCAGTAGGGAAGGACACCGCCTTGCAGTGCAAGGGGTGCCGGTTCGATTCCTGGCCTGGGAAGATCCCACGTGCCGCGGAGCAGCTGGATCCGTGTGTCCAATTACCGAGCCGGAGCTCTGGAGCACATGCGCCCAGAGCTGGCGCTCTGCAACGAGACAGGCCACTGCGATGGGAGGCCCACACGGGTCAAAGAACAAAGATGGATGAAAATAGATAAATGAAAGACCAATAGAAGTGGCCCACCCATCCCCCTCCCTCTCCACCCCACCCTCCAAAAAAATTAATAACAAAAAAGAAAAAGAGAGAGAGAGAGAAACAGAATTTCTTTACCCTATGGAAACCCAATTCTACTTGGTATTGTGCTTCTCCCAATCAGCCTTTAGGGGGCTTTTGGCTAACTATCTCCTACTATATCTCTCTGGCAAAAATAAAAGCCTGGGGCTTCCCTGGTGGTCCAGTAGGTACAGTCTGCCTTGAAGTGGGGCACCGGTTCAATTCCTGGCCTGGGAAAATCCCACGTGCCATGGAGCAGCTGGACTGATGTGTCCAACTACCTAGCCAGAACTCTAGAGTGCATGTGCCTAGAGCTGGTACTCTGCAATGAGAGAGGCCACTGTGATGGGAGGCCCACACAGGTCAAAGAACAAAGATGGATGAAAATAGATAAATGAAAGACCAATAGAAGTGGCCCACCCACCCCCTCCCTCCCCAACCACCCCCACCTCCAAAAAAAAATTAATAACAAAAAAGAAAAAGAGAGAGAGAGAGAAACAGAATTTCTTTACCCTATGGAAACCCAATTCTACTTGGTATTGTGCTTCTCCCAATCAGCCTTTAGGGGGCTTTTGGCTAACTATCTCCTACTATATCTCTCTGGCAAAAATAAAAGCCTGGGGCTTCCCTGGTGGTCCAGTAGGTACAGTCTGCCTTGAAGTGGGGCACCGGTTCAATTCCTGGCCTGGGAAAATCCCACGTGCCATGGAGCAGCTGGACTGATGTGTCCAACTACCTAGCCAGAACTCTAGAGTGCATGTGCCTAGAGCTGGTACTCTGCAATGAGAGAGGCCACTGTGATGGGAGGCCCACACAGGTCAAAGAACAAAGATATATAAATGAAAGATCAATAGAAGTGGCCGGAAAAAAAAATCTGTACTTTTTAAGAAACTCTGGTACATATATACAATGGAATAGTTCTCAGCTGCAAAAAGAAATGCAGAAGATTCAGTCCTAATGAGATGGATGAATCTAGAACCTATTATACAAAGTGAAGTAAGTCAAAAACAGACAAGTATAGATAACTATTGTCAATGTGCTGTGGGTCTAAGGGATCGTACACGGGGGCTATACGACTGCCTGGAGGGGTAGGATCGGGGGGGGTGGGATATACTTATGACTAATCAGGAATTATACATATCTGTAAACAGCAAAACTCTGTAAAATCAAAAAAGCAAAACAAAAGAGAAAAAAAATCTGTACTTTATAGCTTTTTTAACTCAAGGCAGTCAGTCTTATAAAATATACTGGTTTTCCTTCCTAGCCTAAATGCTAAATTTTATTTGTCATAAAAATATGAGCCTCTTTTGAAATTTTTTCCTCTTACTTCATAAGCATTATAACATGACAAATTATCTAAGAAATGTAAGATTTCTTACACAATCTCAAGGTTAGCTGGTTAATTACAATTTACCACAGTTTAAAGAAGACAGTCAATTAGAGGTAATCAAAAACTTAGACCATAAAATCCACAAGAAATTAGTCAAGTTTCATATGATTTAGCAGTTTAGATTTCACTTAAATTATGAAATTTTTCCTACATAAAATGGTATTTCTTCCACATACTTGTTTCTTTAAATCTGAAACCATGTGAAACTGACAGAGAAGTAACAATTTTTTAAAAATCTAGGAAAAAAGGAAAATTATCAAACGTTGCATGGCTGAAGCAACTATTTAAGTTCTCTTTTTCCATATCTAAACGGCCAGTATTTGTTATCTGCATAAGGAAGGTTGAATACAGGATGTGTGAATAATCACCTTTATAGTTTCAAATATGTGGATCACTATATATATATATATATATATATATATATATATATAATTTCACATTTGTACATTAGAAAAGAGCATTAAAATATTATGTTAATTTTTCCTCGGATAAACCCTGCTTCATTGTTCCTAAATATTTTAAGAAATTGGTTCTAAACAAAAAATCATAGTCATGTTTTGTAAAGCAAATGGATACAGAGTTAATCAACCATTCTAAAGAGCTGATTTGATTTCTAATTTATAACTTGAAAAACTGTAAATGCCTTTTAGCAACCTAAATACGCTACTTGTCTGCGTGTGTGCATACTAAGTGACTTCAGTCATGTCTGACTCTGTGATCCTATGGACTGTAGCCTGCCAGCTTCCTCTGTCCATGGAATTCTCCAAGCAAGAATACTGAAATGGGTTGCCATGCCCTTCTCCAGAGGACCTTCCCAACCCAAGAATTAAACTTGTGTCTCTTTCATGTCCTACATTGGCAGGCAGGTTCTTAACCACTAGTGCCACCTGGGAAATCCAAAACATGCTGTCTACCTATTATCATTATCATGCTTTTTTACATATATGAGATCATTGATCTATTTTTCTACAGCAACTTTGTTAGTCTCAGCTTATGACTGTAATTAATAAGGAAGTCAGTGAATAGGTACTTCTAGGGAAAACCAATGATGAGTTTCACATGCAAACAAATCACCCAGGTGGAAAGTTCTACATAGATACGAAGTCACAGGGAAAGCAACTTGAAATTCAATGACACATTTATTGACCCATACTAATATATCTCAAACAGTGTTCTGGAATCTATACAGAAAAAAAAAAAAAAATGAAGGCACTCTTTGGACAGAACCTTGCAGAATGAATCAATTTTGGGAAGGCAACCATACAGATGTGGAATTAAAGAAAGATAGTCAGAATTGTCAAAAATCTAGGAAAAAGGAAAATTATCAAACGTTGCATGGCTGAAGCAACTATTTAAGTTCTCTTTTTCCATATCTAAACGGCCAGTATTTGTTATCTGCATAAGGAAGGTTGAATACAGGATGTGTGAATAATCACCTTTATAGTTTCAAATATGTGGATCACTATATATATATATATATATATATATATATATATATATATAATTTCACATTTTTATATTAGAAAAGATCATTAAAATATTATGTTAATTTTTCCTCGGATAAACCCTGCTTCATTGTTCCTAAATATTTTAAGAAATTGGTTCTAAACAAAAAATCATAGTCATGTTTTGTAAAGCAAATGGATACAGAGTTAATCAACCATTCTAAAGAGCTGATTTGATTTCTAATTTATAACTTGAAAAACTGTAAATGCCTTTTAGCAACCTAAATACGCTACTTGTCTGCGTGTGTGCATACTAAGTGACTTCAGTCATGTCTGACTCTGTGATCCTATGGACTGTAGCCTGCCAGCTTCCTCTGTCCATGGAATTCTCCAAGCAAGAATACTGAAATGGGTTGCCATGCCCTTCTCCAGAGGACCTTCCCAACCCAAGAATTAAACTTGTGTCTCTTTCATGTCCTACATTGGCAGGCAGGTTCTTAACCACTAGTGCCACCTGGGAAATCCAAAACATGCTGTCTACCTATTATCATTATCATGCTTTTTTACATATATGAGATCATTGATCTATTTTTCTACAGCAACTTTGTTAGTCTCAGCTTATGACTGTAATTAATAAGGAAGTCAGTGAATAGGTACTTCTAGGGAAAACCAATGATGAGTTTCACATGCAAACAAATCACCCAGGTGGAAAGTTCTACATAGATACGAAGTCACAGGGAAAGCAACTTGAAATTCAATGACACATTTATTGACCCATACTAATATATCTCAAACAGTGTTCTGGAATCTATACAGAAAAAAAAAAAAAAATGAAGGCACTCTTTGGACAGAACCTTGCAGAATGAATCAATTTTGGGAGAAGGCAAAACAGTACATGAGACAGATGTGGAATTAAAGAAAGATAGTCAGAATTGTCTAGTGTGCCTTGAAAGCCCTAGTAGCAAATATTAAGGGTTCCAATGTCTATAGGAGCCAAAAACACATGAGGATTTAGATGAGCCCAGAGGCCAAGAAGGCAAAGTGATCATACATTTAACTACTTTGTAATGAATTAAGAAATGCTTTCTTCAAGCAAATACTAATCAATATAGTTTATAAAATACAGTGTTTTAAACACACACTAAAAAAACCTTTTAAATATTATGTGGCTTCCTCATTAAAGCAGTCATCAAGGAAAATTTCCTCCTTCGCACAAAAAAGGCAGAGTCACTGTGAAATCAGCAAACTACAGTAATCAACTATGTCTAGTATTTTCCTGACATTATCAACCACATAATGAGATAGAACTTGTGGTTTACTTAGTCCAAATCAGCTATCATTTCTCCACTATCCAGATTTAAACCATGAATTAGCAACACAGTCACTATGACAAGCTCTAGCCATCATCATTTGCATCCAATCAGTTAATGACTGGCAGCTGTCTGCAGGACCCATTACTGAAGGGAGCAGTTTTCAAGTAGAATGCTTCATGAAGCTGAAAATCATATTCTGTTAAAGTACATAGTAGACTCAAGTACTCTAAAATTTGCAAAAGCTTTCAAAGGAGAAAAAAAAAACCCTAACTCAATGAAATAACTATAATCTCAGATACTGTTACGTAAGACTGGCTTTAAAGGGTTTCTAATCTTTGGCTAGGCTCAAATAACATCACAGACTAAGAAGAACCTACCTTAAAGAAAATTACCATCAGTCTCCTAATTGCTTAGGAGGTCACTATAGCCAGAAGTATATTTATTAGCATGCCATAAATAGAAAAAAAATCAGGAACCTGGATTTTTAAAGCTTTGCCTTGTATCAGAATGGAAGTATATGTCACAAAAGGCACTTGTGGGGTCCAAAAGTAATTCCACTCCCAATTGTATCCCTCTTATCATGGGTCATGCATTAGTACCTGGTATATCAGTCACATATTTTAGACCTTCACTTCCTTTTATGCACAGACACTATATCTCCAGTTTCTATAAGCTTTTTAAGGAGGATTATGACTAACATTTGTTTATCTGTGTGTTCATTACTAAATACCTGTTCTCTACCAAGCACTGTCCTAGTCACTACACCCACTTAGCAATAAAAAAAAAAAAAAAACGCAAAAAAATTCCCTGCCTTCTTCTGTCATGCATTTTACTGCACATTGACAACACACTCAAACAATAAACAGAAATATGGAAAATTCAGTACATCAAATGGTCCTATGTGCCAAGTGAAAAACAAAATATGGAAAGAGGATAGGGAGGGTTACACAAAGCAGAAGCAGAGTGGTAGCTGCAAGTTTACAAAGGGTAGTAATTTTACCTAAAGCACCTTACTGATAATGCATCAAAGACCTAAAGTTGCTGAGGGAGACAGAAGTGAGACAATCCAGGGAAACACATTCTAAGATAAAGCATTAACAAGGGCCAAAGCTATGAGGGAAGGGCCACCCTGGCATAGAGAAGGCACATCATACAGGCCAGTAGGGTTGGAAGGAAGCAAGTGAAGGTGAGGTCAGGAGGCCATGGTACCAAGTCTCTGAATGTGTACTTTGATTTTGAGAGAACTGGGTGCCAGTGGAGGACTGGGACCAGTGAATGCCACACTCTGGCTTATGTTTCCAAAGAATCATGAGGGATGCTGAGGAAAAGTAGACTCTAAGGATGGAAAATGGATGCAGGGGTTCAGTTGAGACATTTTAAAAGCTTGGAACTCCTCACTCCCATTCTTACAAGAATATGCTAACAAATGGCAAAAATCAATGGCTTTTCTGAGAACCCTCAGTGAATCAAGGTCACAGGGCAGTCACCCAGAAATCTGAGGAGACAGGAAAATCCAGTCACAAAGAGATGAGGTGGCCTGCAGTAGAAAGTGATAGGAACAAGTTTTGAGGGAACAATGACTTTGAGCGGAGCTGCTGGAAGCTGCTGTGGTGCAGTTGACGTGAGAAACTCCTGGAGCCCACAGTCTGAGAGGCATGGATCATCTACTCTTGTAGATTTTAGTTCCAGGGACTCCCACCCGGTTATCCCATTGAAAAGCCAAGAGACAGGCCTTCCTGGCTCTGTAGGAAGAGGAGAAAAAGAACTTTTATGAAATGATCCTCCTCCATAACAAAGGTCTACCCTCCAGGGGTGCAGCCTTACCACAGCTGTTTCCCAGGGCTGTGAGAGAGACACATCTCTCATGCAGTGTAGAGCCAGGGAAAGTTAAGAAACTCTCATAAAAGGGACAGCCCAGAGACACTACGATTCATTTACAGCGGAAAGACATGCGAAATACAGACTCCAAGTCTGAGGGAAGGGAAAACCTAAATAGGGGAGAATAGGACACCAAGGAAAACCAACGCCTCTAGCATCTACAGCAAACATTACACCCAGCCCAGAGCCAGACTAACAGTAAAACTCAAACCAAGCCTATTTATCCAAGTTCTTATTATCAGCAGCTGATACAGCATGTCTGTCTCTCACAAAAGGATGCTAAAAGACAAGAAAACAGAAGCCAAGAGATTGCTATTAGAGTTTTAGTAATAATCTGGAAAAAAAAAATGGTGGTGACTTGGGTCATGATAGTAGCCATGGAGGTGGTAAGAGGGGGTCAAGTTCTGGATGTATTTTTGAAGACAGAACAGAGAGGATGTGCTGATGGAATGGATGTAGCGCGCAGAAGAAAAAGAGGACAGACAGATAAATCCTAATGTTGGTCAGCGCTTTTGAGAAAAAGGAGTTTGCTGTCAACTGAGATGGTAAAGCAGTTGGCTGAGGTACAGGTTGGAAGTGGGTTGGTCAGGAATTCAGTTTTTGATGCCTCAAAGGATTTCTCCTACTGGTCAGGTATGTATTCATTTAACTAATAATATCTGGAGAACCTACATACCAACACACTTCTTAAGCAGCAGGAGATACAAAAATATATTGGATGTGCTTAATAACGGTTTCCCTGAGTGAACAGATGGATGAAAAAACGATCAATCATTTTAACCATGTCACCAAAATAATTTCAACAAAATCAGAATCATAACTGTCAACGATACAGGAGCTAATGCTGGAAAATATTTGGGATAGTTTTCATCAACCCTAGGACAGAGACGGCTGCCATAGCAGCATCTAGGATCTGCCCTCCCCTTCTGTAAGAGCAATACAATGTGGCTGGGTGCTTGGATTCCCAGAATAAAGATAACATTTCCCAGTCTTTCTTGTAGTGAGGTGTGGCCAAGAGTCTGGGAGCAAGCGTGGGAGTGGCAACTTCTGTGATACGCTCTTTAAAGAGAACGGGAACGCCCACCACGTGCCCCTTCTCTCCTTCTTCCTGTTAGCTGAAGTGCTGATGTGATACTGAGGCATCTTGGACCACTTGGACAGGGTGACACTACTGAGATGGCAAAAGAACAAAAGTGAAGGAGCACGGATCCCGAAAACCCACGGCGCCATCTTATCAGCTCTGAAGGGCACAGGCTTAGACTGCTGTGAAACAATAGAGCTTCTATCTTCTTTAAGCCACGGGTATCTTGACTCTCTGTTATGGTGGCTTAACCTGAAACTTAACCAATAGATTTAATAAATCCTTAGAACAATTCTGTGATGAAATGAACATGCTGGGGTTTTCTTTTAATTCCTTACTATGTATCTCTTTTAAACAACAGGAAAATAAACTGGCAACATAGCCATTGTTTCATATATTTACATGTACTAGTGAAGAAAAGCATTGTTAGAACTGTTTGCAACGATGTTTGCAGCAAGACTGGAGTTCAGCCATTCAATACACTGTGCAGCACTCACTACTTAAAAAGCCACATGGCAAACATTTTTCCATGAGATGTGGAATCCTTTGCTAGTATTAGCTCAGTTTTAATGTTTCTACTCCCATTAACATCTCTGCAATCTATTAAGCATTTTAAATACCAACAATTAGTCCCTTGGCTTAAAGAAATGAGTAGCTTTTCACTGAACTCTTTAATTGGTAATCAGATAGGGATGCCAGAGTTGTTTGTGGGGCATCTAGATCTTTGGATATATATCATGATACATATTAGAAGGCCATTCCATTCATTAGGTACAGTTTCACTCATTCAGTATTTGAGTATGGTAGAGAAATGTGTTGGAAAAAATAGAAAAAGCTCAGTTCAAATGCTATGCAGGAAGCCATACTTTAAAGGATAAATCACTAAAAAATAGCTTATGAAGAACAACACTCTTTGGCACTATTTACTATGATGTATTTCTGCAAGTAAAATGTACACTTATTTCAACTGCTCTCTAGCTTCTATCATCATTTCACTGCCTAAACCAGAGATATCAGTGAATTAATGGCCTTTGGGTATTAATTTACACTTAAAAGGCTACTTTCTACTCTCGTGGTAGATTCTGAGATTGGCTAAAATAATTTTCTAAATCAAAAGCTATCATGAAAAATATGCTCAATCTTCTCATTGTACAGTGAAAAGTTTATTTCCTTAAGTAACTTAAGGACTCACTTCCATATAAGAATGTGCAAACTGCTTGGCAACATCCAGACCCTTTAGCCTCTGCCAAGTGAAGGATGACTCACGCTTACACGCGCACACACTGACACCTACAGACACGATGCCAAGATTCAGAGGTAGCCTTACCTCTGAATCACTTAAAGACGTCAATGTAAGCCTCGTGGTATTTCCTCAGGCGATGCTTGGAAAACAGAAGGGCTAAACTGTATTTAAGTGAGATAAACCGATTTGCATCACATGATAAAAAGAGATGATGTCCCTATCAGTATTTGGAAATGTAGAAGTCGAGCATTTTTCTAAATTCTGACGAAAGTATTTTTACAAAACAGGAGCTGTAATTCCTCTGGACAAAACTTAGGAGAACACTTCCCCATTTCAAATATGGAACTCTGGATGTCTCTAAAATAGTTGCTTTGCTTATCTCTCATAAGAAATAAAAGGTAAGTATTATAAGAACCTATTCATCCTTAATACTGTATTATAAGGCAAGAAGCAAAGATTTAAAAAGGCAGAAAGAGAAACCTATCCAGGTAAAATCATAAAATAAAATATTACCTTATTTTTACCCGATCTATACAGCATTTCCTGGGGAATCAGCTTTGGATATATATCATGATACATATTAGAAGGCCATTCCATTCATTAGGTACAGTTTCACTCATTCAGTATTTGAGTATGGTAGAGAAATGTGTTGGAAAAAATAGAAAAAGCTCAGTTCAAATGCTATGCAGGAAGCCATACTTTAAAGGATAAATCACTAAAAAATAGCTTATGAAGAACAACACTCTTTGGCACTATTTACTATGATGTATTTCTGCAAGTAAAATGTACACTTATTTCAACTGCTCTCTAGCTTCTATCATCATTTCACTGCCTAAACCAGAGATATCAGTGAATTAATGGCCTTTGGGTATTAATTTACACTTAAAAGGCTACTTTCTACTCTCGTGGTAGATTCTGAGATTGGCTAAAATAATTTTCTAAATCAAAAGCTATCATGAAAAATATGCTCAATCTTCTCATTGTACAGTGAAAAGTTTATTTCCTTAAGTAACTTAAGGACTCACTTCCATATAAGAATGTGCAAACTGCTTGGCAACATCCAGACCCTTTAGCCTCTGCCAAGTGAAGGATGACTCACGCTTACACGCGCACACACTGACACCTACAGACACGATGCCAAGATTCAGAGGTAGCCTTACCTCTGAATCACTTAAAGACGTCAATGTAAGCCTCGTGGTATTTCCTCAGGCGATGCTTGGAAAACAGAAGGGCTAAACTGTATTTAAGTGAGATAAACCGATTTGCATCACATGATAAAAAGAGATGATGTCCCTATCAGTATTTGGAAATGTAGAAGTCGAGCATTTTTCTAAATTCTGACGAAAGTATTTTTACAAAACAGGAGCTGTAATTCCTCTGGACAAAACTTAGGAGAACACTTCCCCATTTCAAATATGGAACTCTGGATGTCTCTAAAATAGTTGCTTTGCTTATCTCTCATAAGAAATAAAAAGGTAAGTATTATAAGAACCTATTCATCCTTAATACTGTATTATAAGGCAAGAAGCAAAGATTTAAAAAGGCAGAAAGAGAAACCTATCCAGGTAAAATCATAAAATAAAATATTACCTTTAGCTGGATTTACTTTTATCCCTGATCTATACAGCATTTCCTCATTCTGCCAGTCTCCGTTCCTGATTGCCGTCTTGAGTCCATAGAAAACAATTAATGTAGCTGTAGCATAAAAAACCAAGCTCTTGAGAAACCTCTTTTGGACTTTGACATAAAGAGCTCTGGCACCCACTGTAATGAGGAGGCAGAAGCCCATACTCGGAATATACAATACTCGCTCTGCAATTACAAAGCCGACATAGAAAAACAGGTTCGTGGCAGGAACAAAGGGTATTATTAACAAAGATAAAGACAGAACAACTATGTTCTCCGTAGAAGGAAGTTGTGTTCTCTGTGACGCATTGTTTTTAATGCCATTTTCTACTTTGGATGCAAAGCTGGGCTTAATCTCTGAGTTCCGGTACTCCACCTCTGAATGGCAGCTATGTCCATTTGCATTCTGCTTGCCATTTGTTACAAATTTCCCGATGCATTCTCTATCCACGTTTGGGCTCTTCAAACTGTAGTAGGCAAGGAGGAGGAGTCCCGTATAGAAGGCCACAGTGTGTAGATTTCTCCAATCACAAATTGTTTTGAGCAGAGGCACAGCATCCATTGACCAATCAAAACTGAGGGTATCTGGGCATAGCAACAGCCAAAGGTTCTTGGTTGGCAAGTAGAAGAAGGTGAGCGTGCGAGCCAGCAGGCTATCCGAATCAGCAGCTGGGTTGTCAGAGTTAGAAAAGCTTGGTGGTTTGTTTCCCATCCAGTATAAACGGGCACCCAAGAGGGAGGTTCCCCAGAAAGTTAACAAACTAATGCTGAGAAAAAGAGACAAGTTCTTCCTCTGAAACCAAAAGAGAGGGGGAAAAAAATTAAGATCATCATCAATACACCATAGGAACAGAACATTTTGAGATAGCAAGTATCTTTAAATGAACAACTGATAACAGAGCCTTAAGTTTCAAATATATAACATGGGTTCCATCCCCTTTAAACATGCTTACGGCTATTGCAGGCTTAAAAACACTAAGGATGAATTACTATTCTGTATACAATTTTTCGTGAGTATCTTTTCTTCTCCTCGTTCCTTGCTCAGTGCCAAAAACCAGAGCTTCAGTTTCTTGACCTGTATAAAATGGGTTGAATACATTTCTCTCTCGAAACTGGTATTAAGTCAAAATGAGACCGCGATGTAGAAGCACTTTATGTGGTACATGGTTGACATCTAATAAATGTTTTCTTTCATTTTATAGTTTAAATTCTGGGAAAAACAAAGAGCAAGCACGCGAAAAAACAAAAACAAAACACGGATTTGACAGGATCCTGCAAGGCTAAAAAGGAGAAAGAGAATTTAGCTATAGGTAAACCGTGCTTTTCAAATGTTCACTTAATGCCACTTTGCTTTTAAAAAAAGACCTAAGTTAGTACCTGTTTTCATAAACAATAACCACAAAAATGCAAAAAGGATTTTCAGTTTTACACAATGAGGTGAAATGCACAGGTTTAGCATTTGTTTTTGCAGGGAGCCATCTACAGAGGCAGTGCATACCCAGAAGAGTGAGAGTGGCGCCACCAAGTGTTTTCCCCAGGAGCTACACTCAGCATCAAGCTGCCACAGCTTTAAACTGTTCCTGTGACCACCCGCACTTCATCTTCATTTATTTTGTACATTGGTTAGCAAGATGGTTCCTAAAGTAATGGCTTATTTGCTTTACACTATTTCAAATTACAAAAGGTTTCACGGGAACAAACCCTTTTAGATAATGAGAGTAACTGTGGCATGTCTACGTCAGTCCCGGTTGAGCTGTCTTGAACCTTTGCAGAATTTATAAACCAGCCTTTCATCTGCTATCCTGTGCACTCAATGACATTAGTGACAATAATACTCCTCATGAATTCTAAACTTTTAACTTCGATGGTAATTTTTTAAAAATAAAATGACTTAAACAAAGACAAAAATTGTGGGAGGAATGCCAAAGTGCATCACTGATAGTGAGAAAATTCTGGCAAACTTTCAACATAAATAAGAATTTAGTAACCTCAGTTTAAGTTTGGAAGAGGCTGTGGGGAAGGGGGAAGTATGGATACTATGTCCCAATTTTAATGATTCACTGCTAATGTGATCTCTTACTGCACAAATTCTGGCCCTATATAAAACTGTCTTCCTCAAAGACATTCAGAAAGGTGCTTTGTTGTTGTTTACTCATTAATTTGTGTACAACTTTTTGCAACCCCCTGGACTGTAGCTCGCCAGGTTCCTCTAACTGCGGGGACCTTCCGCAGAAAGGGAAGGCAGCAGGGATTACTCCCGGCGGAACCAGGAGATCTCGGAGAAAGGCGAATCTTGAACTGTCCGCCCCGCAGCCCCTCGGCTGAGGCAAGGGACAATCAGACGCGACAGGGGTTCCATCGAAGTAGTTCCGCTTTATTGATGAAGATCCACAGCTTTTATAGGCAAGTGAAGGGGGTTTTGGACGGGACTTCCTATAGATTATACCAATCAAGCTAAAGGCCAAGCAATCATTCACGAGCGCGGCAGCCAGGGGAACCAATCAGAAATTCTGACCATCAATTAACAATTTAGATCACGCCCTGCCTCTTCCTGTAGGCGCCATCTTAGCTGCAAACATGTGCTTAAGCTTCTTTAAACAATGCACTTAAGCTTCCCTTCATTTCCATGTCCCTTCCTGTAGGCGCCATCTTAGCTGCAAGCTGAAACAATGTGCTTAAGCTTCTTTTCACTCCCACATCCCTCCCTGTAGGCGCCATCTTAGCTCCAAACTGCAAACATGTGCTTAAGTTTCTTTATGCTTAAAATAGTCCTCTTTCAATTCAGAGCCCCACATCTAACCATGGGATTTCCCAGGCAGCAATACTAGAGTGGGTGGCCATTTCCTCCTCCAGAGGATCTTCCCTACCCAAGTATCGAACTCACGTCTCAGGTGGCTCTTGCATTGGCAGGTGGATTCTCTACCACAGAGTCACCTGGAAGCCCATGAGAAAATGAGACAAATGACAAAGCATAAAAATAAAATGCTAACATTAACTTACGAATGAAGTACTTCACATTTTAAAACATTTCGTGTACAATCTCTGATTTAAACAGCTGATACAATAAGCAAGATCAAGAGACACAAAGGTTCGGAAGTGAGACACTCCATAAGCTCATTCTACCATAATGGTAAGGTCTACAAGGGCTAAGTAAATGACACTATTAAAGGAAAAGTGAGCCAACAAGCTAAAAAAAAAAATTACAGTTAAAATGTTTAAAGTAGAAGACTTTCTAAAGCCTTGGGATAGGTTGATACTTTAAAAAGTGGTAGCCGAAGTCTGAAATTGCAGCTTTCAAGTCTCTTTAATGCCTTCTTGTGGAATTGTATTTAAAATGATCATCTATAAGAATGAGATTCTTTTTTTGTTTTAGGGAAAAAATGAGATTCTGATAAAACCAAGTCTCCCTTTTAACCTCACGTTCACTAATCCTGTGGAGATAGTCTTAAAAGAGGGGAAGGGGAAAGCATGGAAAGGTTTTATTTCTTGATATTTGTCCCTGTGTTATGATTAGGGATTAAATCAAATTAACAATTTTTCTTGATCTACAACTAGGAGCCAAGTGACCATATGTTGATTAACCTTAGCATCTCTGCATTATTTTACTCTCAGCATGGTGCATCAAATTGATTCAACATAGGTCTCTCTAAGATAAGGCATGAGAGTTCTGATGAGTGGCCACAATAGATTCTTAAGTCAGAACTGGTATTAAAGAAAAAACAAAACAAAACATAGATTAGATGAGATTCCAAAGTCTGGGAAATTTAAACATGATCGAGCATAACCTCTGATTGGAAAAATTATAAAAGTGAAAGTGAAGTCATTCAGTCGTGTCTGACTCTTTATGACCCATGGACAAGCCACGGAATTCTCCAGGCAAGAAGATCTTTCCCTTCTCCAGGGGATCTGCCCAACCCTGGGATCAAACCCAGGTCTCCCACATTGCAGGCAGTTTCTTTACAATCCGAGCCATAGGGGAAGGCCAACAATACTGGAGTGGGTAGCCTATCCCTTCTCCAGGGATCTTCCCCACCCAGGAATCAAACCAGGGTTTCCTGCATTGCAGGTGAGTTTTTTACCAGCTGAGCTAGGAGAAATCACAGGAGAATTAGAAAACGATTGCAATTTAATAGCAAAACCATCATCTGTTCATTCAACATAGCATTAAGGCTGCTTTATGTAGCAGGCACTCTTCTTCTGTGTGCTGGATATAGACTTGTAAGAAGAAATGAGAGCTCATGTGTTCTCAGAGCTTTATGTATTCTATTCTGTTAAGAAAAATACTTTGGAAGGAGAAGGATCACAGTGTCGTCAATGATGGTTTTCAGACTTCAAGGATGATCACTATCAATTGTAAACATTTAAAAATACTGATGTCCTAGTCTGACTAAAATCTCCAAAGGATACTGAAAGTAGGCAAGGTTGAGAATCATTCAATATTTGCAAAGTCTAATTCTTATTCCTACTAATGAAAATACTGTCAGACTCTGGCTTTCATTTCACAAAGTCTAAAGCATATTTTCCTCATTCAAAATGAAGAAACCATAATGCAACATAAATGATGCTTTCTTTCAGACTCTGGTAAAAATTAAATTCTTAGCATAATAAATGTGTAGCATGAAGGTCAGGCTACAAAGGAATTGAGATCTTTGGAATTCAGGGATGAAATATTCAAATCTTGCTGCAATGTACAGAAGACAGACGGTTTGTTCTCAGAAAGAAAAAGTAAGTCTTCTACATCTGAACCACATAAAGCAAATAATCCGATAGTAAACACAGGTGTGAAACTACAGACAGGAAATTCAGAGAAAAGAAAACAATAAGTACTTGAAAAGATGATCAATATCATTCATTAATGAAAATGAAAGTTGAAGTGAAAAGAATGTATTTCAAATGCACCTAAGTGAAAAAAAATAAGTGGATATTAAAGTCCCTGAAGCTCTGCTAAAACAATAAATAACTACCACACACTGGAAAAAAACAAATTGCACAAATTGGGTGAGAAATTTGGAGGTGTTTACGAAAATTAATGATTTGTATCCCCTATCATTTGAATTGAGTTACACACTCCCTAACAGATCTCTTAGATCTGAATACTATATCATGTAATGCAACACTGTTTATAAAAGCAAAAATCAGGAAATAGACAAAAATTTCAATAGAGCAATATGAAAATAAATCATGGTATAACCATATGATTTAATCTATAAGGTAATAAAAAAGCAAAGCGTATATATAATCTATATATTATATAGAGAAATACATATATTTATATATATATAACTATTAAAAATGCTCTATAGCAATTAAGACAAATCAAATTATTTTATAAAAACATGACGTGAAAAATCATTGTGCAAACTACATATATTATAAAATCATACTGGCCATTCAGGAAAAATTACCATCTATTTTTCATAAATGCATACATATGTAAAGGCTTTTGCTGGTTTGTTTTTGGTTCTTTCCATGTCTAGAAATAAGTACACTGAACATGAGATGATGAAATCTCTGGGACAGAGCAGGGAGATGGGCTAATGCGTAAGAGACAAATGTGGCTTCACATTTCTGAGTAGCTGCTATGTATTCACAGCTCCCTAAAATTTATTATAAAAAATGAAAACGTTCAACAATTTGATAGGCCTAAGCTTCTATTTCTTGGGTTTAAAAGAGAATTCTTCTGCTTTGAAATATACAAATAATGTTAACAAATCTAAATTCTGGTTATAAGCATGTAAACACCTGATTATAGTTCCTATCATTTTCTATATTTAATGTTTCTTGTAGCTGTCATTTTACAATTTTCTTAATTAAAATACATCTTTCCATATCCCTAGTCAATCTATAATTATTTTGTAATCCTTACTCTAATTTTGCTAGAAAATCTCTTAATTTCACAATATACCTAGCTGGAATACAAAATTATGATAACGCTACCTCACTCTTTTATATCTAGGGTAAAGTAAGTGATCCATCATTGGATTCCTAGAAGCTAATACACACTCTGACATTTGTAGGTATTCAAATAAATTATTCTTAAACTAAGTCTGACCCTCAAACCTAAAGTCTGTTTATACCTATCATCTCACACATTTTGAATCTTGTTATATTAAATCCTCTCTCCTAATTCCTTATGAACGGCCATAAATTAAGCAATATTGCACAACTCCAAGGCTCTTTAAAAATAGCCTGGTTGTCATCATTATAGAAACTTGACCTTATCACCTTTATATCATAACATTTCTTGCCTGTCTAGATCTTTCTCCATGAAAAGTACACATAAAAGCAATGACATATGTTTTGGAGGAACACTTTTCTAACTACAACTTCATTCCAAAAGTAGAATTAGAAATTGAAAAATTACTGAATCTCTTAAAAAATTCCTATCAGACACATTTTATGTCAATTATTGAATGAACAGAGTTCCTTCATGGTTTAATTCACTATTTACTTACAAAATGGTATAAATCTGCTTTATGAAAGCCTCATTTCTCTAATATTTCAAATACATTCTTTTTTAAAGTTCTCTTTTAACATAAAAAGAGAAATCAGATCTAATCTCCATTTCATTTTAAAGAATGATGCATTTCTAATCACAAAATTTTAGAGTTTTTTTCTGGAACTGTCAGATATAGCAAATCATAGAATAGAAATCAGAGAAGACTATAAAATTCATAGCTGACAATTTTATCTCTCATCTTTGGACACACTAATGGAATAAAAGAATGTAGTTACACCTTAAGCAAATAATAAGAAATATGTCATAAAACATCAAAAGTCTTCCTCAAACCTTACCTGAATTATGAAGACAAAGCTGATGAGAAGACCCTGCCACATAAATTAGTGGTAGTGGCTTTACAGAAGCTGCATAGTGGATTTTTGTTTGTTTGTTTTTTTCCCTATAGGAGTCTTTGAGTAAAGAAGTAACATAAGAGAAAAGCAAAAATCAATTACAAAAGCTCCCCTCTATATTGTTCAAAGAAAACTACCATTCATGATTGCAACTTCAATATTGCCTTCTGCTCTCACTTTTGTGAAACAAAGGAAACTGAAAAGGACTGTTTTAGATTTAACGAAAGAAAATGTAAACATTCAGCCTTAGAGTATTAAAACCATCATGAGACTCACTTTTTGGCAAACTAACGAAAATAAATTACTTAAGCATAAGGCTCATTTAATTCCAAATTAAGCCCTTGGCAATGATAGTAGAGTTGTAATAATAAAGTAGATAAAAATCAGTATCTGGAAAAAAATGGTATAGCAAACCTCTCTCCTAATTCCTTATGAACGGCCATAAATTAAGCAATATTGCACAACTCCAAGGCTCTTTAAAAATAGCCTGGTTGTCATCATTATAGAAACTTGACCTTATCACCTTTATATCATAACATTTCTTGCCTGTCTAGATCTTTCTCCATGAAAAGTACACATAAAAGCAATGACATATGTTTTGGAGGAACACTTTTCTAACTACAACTTCATTCCAAAAGTAGAATTAGAAATTGAAAAATTACTGAATCTCTTAAAAAATTCCTATCAGACACATTTTATGTCAATTATTGAATGAACAGAGTTCCTTCATGGTTTAATTCACTATTTACTTACAAAATGGTATAAATCTGCTTTATGAAAGCCTCATTTCTCTAATATTTCAAATACATTCTTTTTTAAAGTTCTCTTTTAACATAAAAAGAGAAATCAGATCTAATCTCCATTTCATTTTAAAGAATGATGCATTTCTAATCACAAAATTTTAGAGTTTTTTTCTGGAACTGTCAGATATAGCAAATCATAGAATAGAAATCAGAGAAGACTATAAAATTCATAGCTGACAATTTTATCTCTCATCTTTGGACACACTAATGGAATAAAAGAATGTAGTTACACCTTAAGCAAATAATAAGAAATATGTCATAAAACATCAAAAGTCTTCCTCAAACCTTACCTGAATTATGAAGACAAAGCTGATGAGAAGACCCTGCCACATAAATTAGTGGTAGTGGCTTTACAGAAGCTGCATAGTGGATTTTTGTTTGTTTGTTTTTTTCCCTATAGGAGTCTTTGAGTAAAGAAGTAACATAAGAGAAAAGCAAAAATCAATTACAAAAGCTCCCCTCTATATTGTTCAAAGAAAACTACCATTCATGATTGCAACTTCAATATTGCCTTCTGCTCTCACTTTTGTGAAACAAAGGAAACTGAAAAGGACTGTTTTAGATTTAACGAAAGAAAATGTAAACATTCAGCCTTAGAGTATTAAAACCATCATGAGACTCACTTTTTGGCAAACTAACGAAAATAAATTACTTAAGCATAAGGCTCATTTAATTCCAAATTAAGCCCTTGGCAATGATAGTAGAGTTGTAATAATAAAGTAGATAAAAATCAGTATCTGAAAGTTGTAAGAATAACTGAAAGAAAAGGCTATCCAGACATAACAAAGTTGAGCATTCTCTTCTTTGAATCCACCATTCATCACTGAAGTCATTCATCACCAGCATCACTGTTTTAGCAACAATCTAGGATTTCTCCTTGCTGTCCTCCTTTCTGAAATAGTTCTCACTGGAGACTCACCCCAAAACATGAATATAAAGGCAGATTTTCCTGAATATGTGACAAGAAGGAATGCATGGTTAAAAGTATAATTGCAATTTTTTTCGATAATATATTTATGTGATTAATCAGTTTTGCCATAATCAAGTTAGCAGGATAGTTCTGTTTCCTTTCAAAAGAAAAATGGGTGGCTTCCCTAGTGGCCCAGTGGGTAAAGAGTCCACCTTGCAGTGCAAAGGGCGTGGGTTCGATCCCTGGACTGGGAAGATCCCACGTGCCGCACAGCGGCTGGACCGGTGCGTGCAATTACGAGCCAGTGCTCTGCAGCGCATGTGCCCAGAGCTGGTGCTCTGTGACGAGAGAGGCCACTGCAATGGGAGGCCCACACAAACAAAAAGAACAAAGACGGATGAAAATAAATGAATGAAAGACCAATAGAAGTGGCCAAAATTTTAAAAAAAGAAAAGAAAAATGGGTTTCCTTATTAATAATTACTCTCTATACATCAGAAGCTTTTTTCCAGACCAACTAATGGACAAAATAAAATACTTTTAATGTTTGATATTTCAAAAGAAGCTCATGGATGGGCTTATCCAGTCTTTGCGGGGAAATAATTTAAAAACTAAGGGCATGTTAAAAACATATGTTAGGGCTTCCCCTGGTGGTCCAGTGGGTAAGGACACCGTCTTGCACTGCAAGGGGCGCCAGTTTGATCCCTGGCCTGGGAAGATCCCACGTGCCACGGAGCGGCTGGACCGATGTGTCCAATCACCGAGCCCGAGCTCTGGAGTGCATACGCCCAGAGCCAGCGCTCTGCAACGACAGACGCCACCACGATGGGAGGCCCACACGGGCCAAAGAACAAAGACGGATGAAAACAGAAATGAAAGACCAATGGAAGTGGCCCGCCCGCTCCCCTCCCTCCCCAACCCGACCCCCGCCCAAAATAAATAAATAAATAAATCTTTTAAAAAAAACAAAAAACAAATGTCTAATGTTTAAAAAAAAAAAAAAAATGTTAGTAAGATACTTCACACTTAAGATTATACGAAAGTTTTTCATTTATTTGAGCTGACTCTATAATGTACCTAAATATTTACTGTTATGTTTTGCCATCTATCAGAAAGTATTACTTATAGCTAGACAAATATTTAATGGCTTAGTAAAATCAGGTATAGATTGAAATTCACTGATGAAAATGTACAAACTTTTTAGACCAGATTATAACTTAACCAATAACATTTTACAAAGAGCATAGTTACATAATAATCTAGAGTTTCAAAATATATTTCATGTATTTGATACACTGAAGATATATGATGTTTATCAAAAGTTTAAAATCAAAAATCTTTGAATTGATTTGGTAGTAAAAATCCGCTAGAAACAACAGGATTTCTAAATTTTCAATTATAATCACAACTATTAGCCTATTTGAAATTTTCTCATATGTCTCTCTCATGTCTCTCACATGTCACATGTGATACTAGCTAACACTGGAGAAAATGGACATTAAGAATACTTTTAAATGTGATGTAAAGAGAAGAAACCTAAAATGACCATCTACTGTTATTTCCTTTAATCACACTTGAAAACACCTTAATTTTACTTACAATTTTGATGTATTCCTTAACAGGTGTTACCTAGTGTTCACATCTCAATGTCAAATAATAAGAACCGAAGTTCCTTGGAGAATGGTACTGATTTTAGCCCTAGGGCAGGAAATATGCATGGTGAGCAGAAGCTCATGGATGGGCTTATCCAGTTTTGGAAATAAAACCCATATGTTAGGGCTTCCCCTGGTGGTCCAGTGGGTAAGGACACCGTCTTGCACTGCAAGGGGCGCCAGTTTGATCCCTGGCCTGGGAAGATCCCACGTGCCACGGAGCGGCTGGACCGATGTGTCCAATCACCGAGCCCGAGCTCTGGAGTGCATACGCCCAGAGCCAGCGCTCTGCAACGACAGACGCCACCACGATGGGAGGCCCACACGGGCCAAAGAACAAAGACGGATGAAAACAGAAATGAAAGACCAATGGAAGTGGCCCGCCCGCTCCCCTCCCTCCCCAACCCGACCCCCGCCCAAAATAAATAAATAAATAAATCTTTTAAAAAAAACAAAAAACAAATGTCTAATGTTTAAAAAAAAAAAAAAATGTTAGTAAGATACTTCACACTTAAGATTATACGAAAGTTTTTCATTTATTTGAGCTGACTCTATAATGTACCTAAATATTTACTGTTATGTTTTGCCATCTATCAGAAAGTATTACTTATAGCTAGACAAATATTTAATGGCTTAGTAAAATCAGGTATAGATTGAAATTCACTGATGAAAATGTACAAACTTTTTAGACCAGATTATAACTTAACCAATAACATTTTACAAAGAGCATAGTTACATAATAATCTAGAGTTTCAAAATATATTTCATGTATTTGATACACTGAAGATATATGATGTTTATCAAAAGTTTAAAATCAAAAATCTTTGAATTGATTTGGTAGTAAAAATCCGCTAGAAACAACAGGATTTCTAAATTTTCAATTATAATCACAACTATTAGCCTATTTGAAATTTTCTCATATGTCTCTCTCATGTCTCTCACATGTCACATGTGATACTAGCTAACACTGGAGAAAATGGACATTAAGAATACTTTTAAATGTGATGTAAAGAGAAGAAACCTAAAATGACCATCTACTGTTATTTCCTTTAATCACACTTGAAAACACCTTAATTTTACTTACAATTTTGATGTATTCCTTAACAGGTGTTACCTAGTGTTCACATCTCAATGTCAAATAATAAGAACCGAAGTTCCTTGGAGAATGGTACTGATTTTAGCCCTAGGGCAGGAAATATGCATGGTGAGCCTGGAGAATCCAGTAGTGCTAGAAAGAAAGAAAGTGCTCAACTCAACGTCTCACACACACATACACACACACACAGGATATGGCAAAGTATCAAAGGGTCATAGGAGCATGCTTAAAAAGCACCCTGGCTAAAGCCAGAATAATTTGAGCAATAAAATAAGAAAAGTAGCATTGGGTTATAACCTAAAGTATAAAATATCCATGGGTCTATACTGATAAATAAACGATATAATAAAATGATACAAGAAAATGAGAGAAGGAGGGAATAACTTTACAATAAAGAAACCTGAAAAACACTATCTCAGCCAAATGATCAAGATCAATATGAAGTGATAAGACATGTTGATAGAATGTATCCTTCATTCCTGATATTCTGTGATGAAACTTTCACTTTATCTGTGACTTCCTCTCAAAACCCCATAAACTCACTCTAATCAGGCGAACAACATCAAGCCAATTCCAATGGAGAACATTTTACAAAATATCTAACTAGGAATCCTCAAAACTGTCATGTTTATCAAAAGTAAAGTTCAAGAAACCATCAATCCCAAGACAAGCCAAAGAAGATGTAACAAATAATTGTAACGTACTATCCTAGATGGCATCCTAGAACAGAAAGAGCATGAAGGAAAAATGAAGGAAATATGAATCAACTATGAAATTTATAGTCACAACTATTAGCCTATTTGAAATTTTCTCATATGTCTCTCTCATGTCTCTCACATGTCACATGTGATACTAGCTAACACTGGAGAAAATGGACATTAAGAATACTTTTAAATGTGATGTAAAGAGAAGAAACCTAAAATGACCATCTACTGTTATTTCCTTTAATCACACTTGAAAACACCTTAATTTTACTTACAATTTTGATGTATTCCTTAACAGGTGTTACCTAGTGTTCACATCTCAATGTCAAATAATAAGAACCGAAGTTCCTTGGAGAATGGTACTGATTTTAGCCCTAGGGCAGGAAATATGCATGGTGAGCCTGGAGAATCCAGTAGTGCTAGAAAGAAAGAAAGTGCTCAACTCAACGTCTCACACACACACATACACACACACACAGGATATGGCAAAGTATCAAAGGGTCATAGGAGCATGCTTAAAAAGCACCCTGGCTAAAGCCAGAATAATTTGAGCAATAAAATAAGAAAAGTAGCATTGGGTTATAACCTAAAGTATAAAATATCCATGGGTCTATACTGATAAATAAACGATATAATAAAATGATACAAGAAAATGAGAGAAGGAGGGAATAACTTTACAATAAAGAAACCTGAAAAACACTATCTCAGCCAAATGATCAAGATCAATATGAAGTGATAAGACATGTTGATAGAATGTATCCTTCATTCCTGATATTCTGTGATGAAACTTTCACTTTATCTGTGACTTCCTCTCAAAACCCCATAAACTCACTCTAATCAGGCGAACAACATCAAGCCAATTCCAATGGAGAACATTTTACAAAATATCTAACTAGGAATCCTCAAAACTGTCATGTTTATCAAAAGTAAAGTTCAAGAAACCATCAATCCCAAGACAAGCCAAAGAAGATGTAACAAATAATTGTAACGTACTATCCTAGATGGCATCCTAGAACAGAAAGAGCATGAAGGAAAAATGAAGGAAATATGAATCAACTATGAAATTTATAGTCATGTATCAGCATTGGTTAATTAATTATAACTCATATGATAGTGCAAGCTGTCAATAATAGGCAAAACTATAGGTGAAGTGCATGAGAACTCTGTTCTAATCAATTTTTCTGTAAATCTAAAACTATCCTGCAAAATAAAATCTATTTTAAAGAATAGTTGTTACTAAAAGTTGTAGAAACCAAATTAAAATTGCTTTAATGAATCATTATCTGAAAGCTATAAGCCAATATATTAACAACTGAAACATTAACACCAACATAGATGCCTATTAAAATTTTACATGACTTCAAAATTAAAAGGACAGAACAAAAGAATGAAGTTTAATGACCAATGAATTCAGGTTAAATAACCACAGCTGCTTATGGCTAGTACAAGAGATGATACCATGATCTCAAATCCTGTTTGAGTTTTGTCTGACACTCCACAGCTTTTGTTTTACTAGAAACCCCCAAAAGAGAAGTAAATATCCTGGGAAGGACGCTTCTAAACCCATTGCTAGGGTATTCCGGTTGGCATGGTGACCCATTCTTTCTCATTAAGCTAACATGGAGAAATTAAGCAGTTAGCAATTCCTTGTGTACCCATGACAAGCTGCTTCCAGAGCTAACTATTAGAAACTGAAGTACCCGAAGAGTTCAATTACTGAAACTGCAAGGGGTGTGCCACAGCCCCTAACGCATTACACTAAAAGCTAGCCCATTAATGCCAGCCTTCAGAGTAATCTTGTTTAGTTTAAAATAAGAGGTTTAACACTTCCCACCAGGCAGTGCGCTATGGTCAAATCAGGTTAGCCATGAAACAATCCAGCCTTTATGAAGAAAATATGTGAAGAAAATAGCCTCGTGACCTAAGAAACAAAAAACGCTTTAAACCAAAGAAGACACCTCTCTATCGAAACACTTTTGGTTCTTATTAAACTCCTTTCCCTGTACTTTAAGACGACACACAAGAGGGGGAGAAATCAAATAAAAGAGCTCAAAATTATCAGAATTTGGAAAAGGATCTCTTTTTCTATCGACCTCTCAAGTGGGCAACTGCATTGCAAATACATTTCCTGCACCAATAGATTAAAGGGCAACATTCTTTTAACTCTGTGTGGCTTTGGTACGACAAACCAGCCATTATGAGATGTGTTCCAGTCTCATTAATGAGGTAAGCATGTGAGCCAGCATTTTGGAAACATAAAGAGACAAATTATAATGAGACTTCACTCAGTGGGGAGGCCAAGATATAGCAGTCTTCTCTCAAAGAGGATAAACAGCTATTTAATGAGTGTGGGAGTTTTCCTATGAAGATACAAAAGACACTAGTAAGAAAAAGATTTTAAATGTACATAAACAAAACAACACATGTACCCTACACGTAGGTTTTCATTAGTAAGCACAATTTTAATGCTTAATATCTTTTCATGGACATGTGTTCCCATTCTATAATTACACTTATCTTGTGTTAATACGAAAAGTAAATTCAGTGTCAAAATACATGAATGATTATTTACTTCTTCTCAAGCTTAAAAATGTAGGCCTTGATCTACACAATCCTTATGTGGATTTTGTCTCAAATATAAATATTATTTATAAAATAATATTTGTTTTTTCAATTGAGAAACTGAGGCAAATGAGCCTTTGAAACTTGGGTATTCCGGTTGGCATGGTGACCCATTCTTTCTCATTAAGCTAACATGGAGAAATTAAGCAGTTAGCAATTCCTTGTGTACCCATGACAAGCTGCTTCCAGAGCTAACTATTAGAAACTGAAGTACCCGAAGAGTTCAATTACTGAAACTGCAAGGGGTGTGCCACAGCCCCTAACGCATTACACTAAAAGCTAGCCCATTAATGCCAGCCTTCAGAGTAATCTTGTTTAGTTTAAAATAAGAGGTTTAACACTTCCCACCAGGCAGTGCGCTATGGTCAAATCAGGTTAGCCATGAAACAATCCAGCCTTTATGAAGAAAATATGTGAAGAAAATAGCCTCGTGACCTAAGAAACAAAAAACGCTTTAAACCAAAGAAGACACCTCTCTATCGAAACACTTTTGGTTCTTATTAAACTCCTTTCCCTGTACTTTAAGACGACACACAAGAGGGGGAGAAATCAAATAAAAGAGCTCAAAATTATCAGAATTTGGAAAAGGATCTCTTTTTCTATCGACCTCTCAAGTGGGCAACTGCATTGCAAATACATTTCCTGCACCAATAGATTAAAGGGCAACATTCTTTTAACTCTGTGTGGCTTTGGTACGACAAACCAGCCATTATGAGATGTGTTCCAGTCTCATTAATGAGGTAAGCATGTGAGCCAGCATTTTGGAAACATAAAGAGACAAATTATAATGAGACTTCACTCAGTGGGGAGGCCAAGATATAGCAGTCTTCTCTCAAAGAGGATAAACAGCTATTTAATGAGTGTGGGAGTTTTCCTATGAAGATACAAAAGACACTAGTAAGAAAAAGATTTTAAATGTACATAAACAAAACAACACATGTACCCTACACGTAGGTTTTCATTAGTAAGCACAATTTTAATGCTTAATATCTTTTCATGGACATGTGTTCCCATTCTATAATTACACTTATCTTGTGTTAATACGAAAAGTAAATTCAGTGTCAAAATACATGAATGATTATTTACTTCTTCTCAAGCTTAAAAATGTAGGCCTTGATCTACACAATCCTTATGTGGATTTTGTCTCAAATATAAATATTATTTATAAAATAATATTTGTTTTTTCAATTGAGAAACTGAGGCAAATGAGCCTTTGAAAGAAAATTTTCACTTGAGAAAGCATCCATCAGTGTTTAAAATTCTCTCGACATCTGGTGATTACAATCTTTCAGAAATTCCCAGACAATACTCTGGCACAAACTGAGGCATTAGAATTACTAGTCATTCAGAACAGAATTAAACAGAACTGGTATCCTCAATGGGTTAACTGGAATAACTTGAGTACAACATTCCGGGCTTACTAAGCAAGAAGAACGGGGGTCATCACCACTCCTTCTCTTAACTTCTGCCTAAAGGAAAGTGATAAACAAATGCTCATGCCAGATCTTCAAGTGATCAGAGTAGGAAGGGAAGTCATGTTACTAGACTCTATTATGTATCAAAACAACTCTACTTGCAGGTCTTTTTTGGGTGGACTATTTGGTTTCTTCCATTGAATACAGAAAGAGATGTGAAGAGCAACAAAGTAATGATGTCAGCAGTAACCTAAGGCTAGTCGTTGGAAAAAACCTTAAAACAAAAATTGAGTCAAAGAACTAGTGATGTGGGGGAAAAAAAGAAGAAAATATAACTTGAGTTCCCATGAAGAGTCATCTCTCACATCTATGTATCTTATTATTCTGAAATGATTTTCGTCTGAAAAATAGTAAACCTACATGGCAAAACTTACTATAAATAAATAGGATTACTATTCTAAGAACACCAAGTAATATTTGTACCATCAAATAAGCATTTTTAAATGCATGCTTTTATTAGCTGAAATTATCATCAAAAGAGTAACCCTTGAATAATAGTTACTTTATGAATAATAAACTAGCTGCATGTTTCATGTTATGCAGACATAGAAATGATTGATATATCTGCCAAGTGGCCATGAGCCAGATGTTTTGGAACAGACGAAAATACTAGAAAGTTTTTCAGTTCAAGTTCTGTGCTGATGGCCTCTCCAAGTGTGTCTTCTTGCCAGAAGGAACTTGGCAAAATGCAATTTTGGGGGCTTATTGGTGGTGGTTACCAATCTAAACAGATGAATCTGTGGATAAATGTTATCCATCTAATTTCTTTTTCCCCCTCTTTTATGGTGAGATTTGAAATTAAATCTTCAACATTCACTGACTTTTAAAGATTATATATGTGACCTGAGGTGCTTCAGAAAGTTCATAGGCAACTTCGTGAGATTTTGAAACAGAAAGGAATTTGACAACTGTGAAACCTATGTAACCACTGCTGTATTTGTCTTCCACTTGAAAAAGACTTTAATACAATCCAAAAGTTTGATCTGATGTCAAGTTAGTTTGAAAAAAAAAAATGCATTTATTAAATACCTATTTTGAGGACCATTAAAACTATCCTCATTAATCTTTCCTTTTAAGCTTGTCCAACCTTTGTAGCTATCATTAAAGTATGATATTTCAAACCAAGTCAGATTGGGTTAAAATCTGGTATTTTTAAAGATGTAGATATTTGATTTTAGCAATATCAATTTTAAAAACTCCAAGAGTTAAGGAAGATTTACTGCAAAAAAAATCTCTCGTGAGTATTCAAAACATATTTTGGATAATTCTTTCAGCCCAACACAGCTCCAATTAGCACTAATCATTGCCATGCCCTAATTATTTAAAATTAAATAAATTAAACTTACATGTGCAAACATTTTGCAATTCACCCTGCATCCGCTTCTCTTTTCAAGTTAACTCATAAGATTAGACAACTTGTTTTAATAGATTATTATCATTGGATTAGATCCAAAAACCATTTGTCTTATGGGAATCCTGTCTGCTTTTTTTCTTCTGTTGGCTTTAATATTTGTGGTTTAGTGGATACTCCTGGACTATACTGTCAATCATTTTGATTGGCTTCCGGCCCCCAAGATCCCTGCTGGGAGAAAAGCTAGGTGTTTTTTTCCATTTTTTTTCCAGGTGTATGAGTTGGCACTCAGTAAGTGCAGATGATGAAAAGGGGAAGTGGAAGCAAGTGACTGGTTGAAGTATCTGATTGGGATGCTCTGCCTCTTTTTCCATACTTAACATGCCCTTGTTCAAATTTACTAGCTATCCCTGTTTCCTCATAATGTGAGGGTTCCCGGGCTTCTTGCCAGAAGGAACTTGGCAAAATGCAATTTTGGGGGCTTATTGGTGGTGGTTACCAATCTAAACAGATGAATCTGTGGATAAATGTTATCCATCTAATTTCTTTTTCCCCCTCTTTTATGGTGAGATTTGAAATTAAATCTTCAACATTCACTGACTTTTAAAGATTATATATGTGACCTGAGGTGCTTCAGAAAGTTCATAGGCAACTTCGTGAGATTTTGAAACAGAAAGGAATTTGACAACTGTGAAACCTATGTAACCACTGCTGTATTTGTCTTCCACTTGAAAAAGACTTTAATACAATCCAAAAGTTTGATCTGATGTCAAGTTAGTTTGAAAAAAAAAAATGCATTTATTAAATACCTATTTTGAGGACCATTAAAACTATCCTCATTAATCTTTCCTTTTAAGCTTGTCCAACCTTTGTAGCTATCATTAAAGTATGATATTTCAAACCAAGTCAGATTGGGTTAAAATCTGGTATTTTTAAAGATGTAGATATTTGATTTTAGCAATATCAATTTTAAAAACTCCAAGAGTTAAGGAAGATTTACTGCAAAAAAAATCTCTCGTGAGTATTCAAAACATATTTTGGATAATTCTTTCAGCCCAACACAGCTCCAATTAGCACTAATCATTGCCATGCCCTAATTATTTAAAATTAAATAAATTAAACTTACATGTGCAAACATTTTGCAATTCACCCTGCATCCGCTTCTCTTTTCAAGTTAACTCATAAGATTAGACAACTTGTTTTAATAGATTATTATCATTGGATTAGATCCAAAAACCATTTGTCTTATGGGAATCCTGTCTGCTTTTTTTCTTCTGTTGGCTTTAATATTTGTGGTTTAGTGGATACTCCTGGACTATACTGTCAATCATTTTGATTGGCTTCCGGCCCCCAAGATCCCTGCTGGGAGAAAAGCTAGGTGTTTTTTTCCATTTTTTTTCCAGGTGTATGAGTTGGCACTCAGTAAGTGCAGATGATGAAAAGGGGAAGTGGAAGCAAGTGACTGGTTGAAGTATCTGATTGGGATGCTCTGCCTCTTTTTCCATACTTAACATGCCCTTGTTCAAATTTACTAGCTATCCCTGTTTCCTCATAATGTGACGTGTTGGGCATCATCAACAGAGCAACAGACACCAGCAATGCTTAGAAGTGTAGAAAACTCATACAACTCATGCCATGAACAAGTGAAACATTAATAAAACTCAAAAATGCAAAATCATAATACTGTGCTATAAATTTTGATAGCCAGAAAATAATAAAAATTACAGGACTCAAATATTCCCTTTTAAGGGATACCAGGAAATTCCATTCTCGAATAGGTTCCATAAGACCTCTTAAACAGCCCAGCAATTGTAAAGTGAGGATCATGTCTCAAAAAAATCATTTCTGTTCCTTCTGGACCATATCTCAAATCAACCCCAATATCTTGTTCCTTCAATAATCTAAACAAATGTAGGTCATCCAAATGATATGCTAACATGCGTACAAATTAAGCTCCATTCTATTTTTTCTGTGAGAGACCAGATATGAAGAAAGAGAGAACTGTGTGTAATTGCCTAATGAATTCAAACACCTGTTAAGTCATTTTATCCATCCCAGATGAGGTCCTGGAATCTAGCGACGAGAGCAGTGCATAGAACACATTCTATTCTGTCATTAAATTACACTGTGGATTGTGGGGGAAATCATTTATTAGTAGAAATAATACTAATTATGAAGGTTTAATAAACATTCTACAGACTGTCTTTACATATATTATCTTAAGGAATTCTTCCTAAAATCATTTGTCTTATGGGAATCCTGTCTGCTTTTTTCTTCTGTTGGCTTTAATATTTGTGGTTTAGTGGATACTCCTGGACTATACTGTCAATCATTTTGATTGGCTTCCGGCCCCCAAGATCCCTGCTGGGAGAAAAGCTAGGTGTTTTTTTCCATTTTTTTTCCAGGTGTATGAGTTGGCACTCAGTAAGTGCAGATGATGAAAAGGGGAAGTGGAAGCAAGTGACTGGTTGAAGTATCTGATTGGGATGCTCTGCCTCTTTTTCCATACTTAACATGCCCTTGTTCAAATTTACTAGCTATCCCTGTTTCCTCATAATGTGACGTGTTGGGCATCATCAACAGAGCAACAGACACCAGCAATGCTTAGAAGTGTAGAAAACTCATACAACTCATGCCATGAACAAGTGAAACATTAATAAAACTCAAAAATGCAAAATCATAATACTGTGCTATAAATTTTGATAGCCAGAAAATAATAAAAATTACAGGACTCAAATATTCCCTTTTAAGGGATACCAGGAAATTCCATTCTCGAATAGGTTCCATAAGACCTCTTAAACAGCCCAGCAATTGTAAAGTGAGGATCATGTCTCAAAAAAATCATTTCTGTTCCTTCTGGACCATATCTCAAATCAACCCCAATATCTTGTTCCTTCAATAATCTAAACAAATGTAGGTCATCCAAATGATATGCTAACATGCGTACAAATTAAGCTCCATTCTATTTTTTCTGTGAGAGACCAGATATGAAGAAAGAGAGAACTGTGTGTAATTGCCTAATGAATTCAAACACCTGTTAAGTCATTTTATCCATCCCAGATGAGGTCCTGGAATCTAGCGACGAGAGCAGTGCATAGAACACATTCTATTCTGTCATTAAATTACACTGTGGATTGTGGGGGAAATCATTTATTAGTAGAAATAATACTAATTATGAAGGTTTAATAAACATTCTACAGACTGTCTTTACATATATTATCTTAAGGAATTCTTCCTAAAATCTTTGTAAGCCTTATGAATTTGTATTTTGCAAAAGGGTAGTTGGAAGTCAGATGAAAGAGGTTGCCCAGAATTCCAGAGTTAATAGATTGAAGAATTAAGACTCAAAGTTATGTCCTTCACCAACAGCCCACAAAACCACACGGTTCCCACTTTGCAAGCACTACCTCTAGTCCTTCACCAGCCAGGTTCCATAACCTACTCTCAGGCTCTCCAACCTCCAGAGGATATTTGACATGACAGACCATTCACTTCCACAGGAGAGGCTCAAAAAGCTACAGGTGGGCAAAAGCTAGAAAAGGGCCTCGAGAATAGATATTTCTATTTGTAAAATCCAAGAACACTGGAGATTATCCCCTCAATGTTTATTTCTGCAGTGAAGAAACGGAGGCCCTTTGAGTTTAAATGTGTTCCCCAGGGACACAGAGCTATCTGGTCCAAATCAGGACCAGAAGTTTCATTGGCCTTTGTGTTAGTGACATGGAATGTGATTCCCTTTGTTTATATTCTTAATCACCACTCTTCAATAAGAATCTACAATAATTCAGGCATAGATTCCAGTATCTTTGACTTAGTATTCAAAGGGGTCCAAAATTTGGCCCACCTTTACTACATAAACATCAAAACTGTCTAATATTGATAATGTTTTTAGTTTGTTGAAAACTTCAAAATTTCCCCAGAGCCATCAGTCTTACTATTCTATATACAACACAAATTTGCATCCATCTACCTAGTGTTGCCACAATCTTAAATGTTCTTTTTCACCTCCAGCTTACATTCCAGTTCTTCTACAAGACATTCTCTAACTTCTCCAGGTTGCATTAATCCCTGCCTTCTCTAAGCTCTTCTGTCTTCCAAATTTGTACCATAATATTGTAAAGGTCAAGTCTGAAGTCGTTAAGACCCAAAGTGACACTGAGCATATATAATCTTAATGATTATCAGAAATAAGTCTCAGGGCTCCCACAGGAATGCAAGCTTCTAGAGGGCAGGGATGTGTGCTTTCTTCACTGAAATAAACTACCTACAACAATTGGACTAGCACCTGGCAAAAGCAGGCCCTCGACACTAGATAGATGAATAGGCATATGAATGAGCAAAGGACCGAATGGATGAACAAAAGAACAAGGAACCAAGACAACAGTCTAGAAGGGAGCCGGAGGGCAGGCATGAGGGCAATTTTAGACACAGCAGAATCTTGATACAATGATCAAACTGTCCCATCAGATCTCTCTAGTCTACACACCTATAAAGGACAACATAGAGACGGAGTTCTTTACCCTGAGATTTTTCGCGCACGTGGCAAAACAGCTCACTTCTTTTTGGGGGTGGGGGCACTTCTATTGGTCTTTCATTTATCTATTTTCATCCATCTTTGTTCTTTGGTCCATGTAGGCCTCACAAACAGGAGGCTCAGAAGTAATTCAATAGATATTTCTATTTGTAAAATCCAAGAACACTGGAGATTATCCTCAATGTTTATTTCTGCAGTGAAGAAACGGAGGCCCTTTGAGTTTAAATGTGTTCCCAGGGACACAGAGCTATCTGGTCCAAATCAGGACCAGAAGTTTCATTGGCCTTTGTGTTAGTGACATGGAATGTGATTCCCTTTGTTTATATTCTTAATCACCACTCTTCAATAAGAATCTACAATAATTCAGGCATAGATTCCAGTATCTTTGACTTAGTATTCAAAGGGGTCCAAAATTTGGCCCACCTTTACTACATAAACATCAAAACTGTCTAATATTGATAATGTTTTTAGTTTGTTGAAAACTTCAAAATTTCCCCAGAGCCATCAGTCTTACTATTCTATATACAACACAAATTTGCATCCATCTACCTAGTGTTGCCACAATCTTAAATGTTCTTTTTCACCTCCAGCTTACATTCCAGTTCTTCTACAAGACATTCTCTAACTTCTCCAGGTTGCATTAATCCCTGCCTTCTCTAAGCTCTTCTGTCTTCCAAATTTGTACCATAATATTGTAAAGGTCAAGTCTGAAGTCGTTAAGACCCAAAGTGACACTGAGCATATATAATCTTAATGATTATCAGAAATAAGTCTCAGGGCTCCCACAGGAATGCAAGCTTCTAGAGGGCAGGGATGTGTGCTTTCTTCACTGAAATAAACTACCTACAACAATTGGACTAGCACCTGGCAAAAGCAGGCCCTCGACACTAGATAGATGAATAGGCATATGAATGAGCAAAGGACCGAATGGATGAACAAAAGAACAAGGAACCAAGACAACAGTCTAGAAGGGAGCCGGAGGGCAGGCATGAGGGCAATTTTAGACACAGCAGAATCTTGATACAATGATCAAACTGTCCCATCAGATCTCTCTAGTCTACACACCTATAAAGGACAACATAGAGACGGAGTTCTTTACCCTGAGATTTTTCGACGTCCACGTGGCTAGGTAATAATGCAGCTCACTTCTTTTTTGGGGGGTGGGGGGGCACTTCTATTGGTCTTTCATTTATCTATTTTCATCCATCTTTGTTCTTTGGTCCATGTAGGCCTCACATCGCAGTGGCCTCGGTCACTGCAGAGTGCCGCCTCTGGGCACATGTAATCCAGAGCTCTGGCTCGGTAGTTGGACACATCGGTCCAGCCACTCTGCAGCACGTGGGATCTTCCCCGGCCAGGGATTGAACCGGCGCCCCTTGCACTTGCAAGGTGGTGTCCTTACCCACTGGACCACCAGGGAAGCCCTGCAGCTCACTTCTTTAGCTTACACATTTTATGTCACTGTCCATACCTTCTTTAATAAATCATTTATTTTTCCTGGTGAGTGCTATAGTAACTAAAGAGTTAGAGCAATGATACAGCATTTAAAAGTCCCTGTAGCTAATAAGGTCTGTCCTGCTTATTGTGGAAAAAAGTTTAAATGTTTTTTAAATATACTTGAAACATGCAGCCAAGTCGATACCTAATTTGAGGGGCTCTTTCTAATCAATGAAGAATAGGAGAAGAATACAGTATCTTAAAGAAAAGAAAAAAGGAGAGGGAAAGACAGAGAGAAAAGGAATCAAGAAGACTTTTAATCATTAGACTTATAAGATGACAACAAATGTCAAGAAACCTCTGTGCATTATCAGCTCTAAATAAAGAACCTTTCCCAAGGTCTTCAGAAGGTGATGTGAGGTGTTGTGGGGCTTTGAATTGTAATAGGACCGTTTTAAGCATAAAGAAGCTTAAGCACATTGTTTCAGTTTGCAGCTAAGATGGCGCCTACAGGAAGGGACATGGAAATGAAGGGAAGCTTAAGTGCATAGTTTAAAGAAGCTTAAGCACATGTTTGCAGCTAAGATGGCGCCTACAGGAAGAGACAGGGCGTGATCTAAATTGTTAATTGATGGTCAAAATTTCTGATTGGTTCTCCTGGCTTCCGCGCTCGTGAGTGATTGCTTGGCCTTTAGCTTGATTGGTGTAATCTATAGGAAGTCCCGTGCAAAACCCCCTTCACTTGCCTATGAAAGCTGTGGATCTTCATCAATAAAGCGGAACTACTTCGATGGAACCCCTGTCGCGTCTGATTGTTCCCTGCCTCAGCCAGGGAGCTGCGGGGCGGGCAATTCAAGATTTGCCTTTCTCCGAGATCTCCCGGTTCAGCCGGGGGCAATCCCGCTGCCTTCCCTTTCTGCGGAAGGTGCCCGCAAGGTGTTAGAAAGGTTTGTAAAAAATATATACGACACTGGACAAATGTTAAACATTACAGGTATGAGGGATGCACATTCATGAAACAGATATGTTAGTTCCTTCAAAAGGATTCTTTTGTGGAATGTGGAAAACTTCTAGGTAATTACACATCTCCCAGTGATCGGACACTATGGTCCTAGGGAGAAATGCAGCTCACTTCTTTAGCTTACACTTTTAGTAACTTTAATAAATCATTTATTTCCTGGTGAGTGCTATAGTAACTAAAGAGTTAGAGCAATGATACAGCATTTAAAAGTCCCTGTAGCTAATAAGGTCTGTCCTGCTTATTGTGGAAAAAAGTTTAAATGTTTTTTAAATATACTTGAAACATGCAGCCAAGTCGATACCTAATTTGAGGGGCTCTTTCTAATCAATGAAGAATAGGAGAAGAATACAGTATCTTAAAGAAAAGAAAAAAGGAGAGGGAAAGACAGAGAGAAAAGGAATCAAGAAGACTTTTAATCATTAGACTTATAAGATGACAACAAATGTCAAGAAACCTCTGTGCATTATCAGCTCTAAATAAAGAACCTTTCCCAAGGTCTTCAGAAGGTGATGTGAGGTGTTGTGGGGCTTTGAATTGTAATAGGACCGTTTTAAGCATAAAGAAGCTTAAGCACATTGTTTCAGTTTGCAGCTAAGATGGCGCCTACAGGAAGGGACATGGAAATGAAGGGAAGCTTAAGTGCATAGTTTAAAGAAGCTTAAGCACATGTTTGCAGCTAAGATGGCGCCTACAGGAAGAGACAGGGCGTGATCTAAATTGTTAATTGATGGTCAAAATTTCTGATTGGTTCTCCTGGCTTCCGCGCTCGTGAGTGATTGCTTGGCCTTTAGCTTGATTGGTGTAATCTATAGGAAGTCCCGTGCAAAACCCCCTTCACTTGCCTATGAAAGCTGTGGATCTTCATCAATAAAGCGGAACTACTTCGATGGAACCCCTGTCGCGTCTGATTGTTCCCTGCCTCAGCCAGGGAGCTGCGGGGCGGGCAATTCAAGATTTGCCTTTCTCCGAGATCTCCCGGTTCAGCCGGGGGCAATCCCGCTGCCTTCCCTTTCTGCGGAAGGTGCCCGCAAGGTGTTAGAAAGGTTTGTAAAAAATATATACGACACTGGACAAATGTTAAACATTACAGGTATGAGGGATGCACATTCATGAAACAGATATGTTAGTTCCTTCAAAAGGATTCTTTTGTGGAATGTGGAAAACTTCTAGGTAATTACACATCTCCCAGTGATCGGACACTATGGTCCTAGGGAGAAATCTATTCTTAATCTTATTTCTAAACTTCCGTGTTAAAAAAAAAATGCAATCACTTCCTAGTTTAGTATTATATAAAGGGAATAATAAATTTAACAATATATAAATATAAAAATGGACTAGTATCTTGACAATGTTAGATAACAGTATCAGAATATTCACATTTACTGAAATAACCTCATGAACTCTGACTCCTGAAGTTTTTTGACAAAAGAACAGGAACAACTGTATGTATGATCTTTATGGCTCATATTTTAAAATTAGTCCATATACAGAGAAGAGTAATTATCCTAAAATGGATAAAAATTTGAAAAAAATAAAATAAAAAATTTTTAAATGGATAAAAATAAAACTAGCAGACATTAACAGAGCATTTAGTATGTGCTAGGCATTCAGGTATTTCTGCATATTAACTCAATCTTCAGAAAATGCTCGATTTAAGGTGTACACAAAGAGGTCAAGTCAGAATTCCCAGATCAGGTCACTATTTAAAACAGCAGGCTTTATTTGTCCATTGCCTCATGTAACCAGCTGCTTCATTAAGATAAGGAAGAAAATATTACAAGTCATTGCCAAAAAATTTGAAATAACTTTGAAAAGGGCCAAATGTAAAGTTGCAATTAAAAGAAATACTTAAACAATCTTCACTGAAACTTAGTATTTACTAAACATTCAGGAGTGGTGATTATGGCTTGATGAGTTTGAAAGATGGGGAAATAGAGCCAAATTCACATGAATCCTTATAGATTTAGTTAGCCTGTATTTTTAAAATTCTCAGTCAATACACCTAATGATGTTTGATTGCAGACAGAAGGAAATGGCCCATTTTCAAAAAAGACAGGATGAGAGTTATAACAGAGTAACCATAACATTGTCAAACTTTCCACTACTGCCAACTGAATTGTGTCACAGCCACCAATGCACTGATCCCCAAGAATTAAAAAAAAAAAAAAAAAAAATCATTGGCCAAGCCAATAACTTCAAATCTATTTGAGGGAAAAGTAAAACATACACCGTCACTCCATTATCACCAATAACAACTCCTGCCAAACACAAATATATATATATTATTATACTGGTATTTACTTCTCATTTTCTTTTCCCAGTGACAACTCCCCTTCATGACAAAAACACTTTGGCTTTGCATAAAAAGAAATAAACAAATATCCTCAACATCTCTTTCTTAATAATTTGCCAAAAAAAACAAGAAAGATGAAGAAAAAGAAAAACTCAAGTACCCTTATATTACAAGCTAATAGAAGTTTTCATACTGAAACTAACCATGTATAACAGTATCAGAATATTCAAAATTTACTGAAATAACCTCATGAACTTTGGCTCCTAATTTTTAAAAATTACAGGAACAACTGAGAGACTTTATGGCTAATTTAATTTAATTAAAAGTCCATATACAGAGAAGAGTAATTATCCTAAAATGGATAAAAATTTGAAAAAATAAAATAAAAATTTAAATGGATAAAAATAAAACTAGCAGACATTAACAGAGCATTTAGTATGTGCTAGGCATTCAGGTATTTCTGCATATTAACTCAATCTTCAGAAAATGCTCGATTTAAGGTGTACACAAAGAGGTCAAGTCAGAATTCCCAGATCAGGTCACTATTTAAAACAGCAGGCTTTATTTGTCCATTGCCTCATGTAACCAGCTGCTTCATTAAGATAAGGAAGAAAATATTACAAGTCATTGCCAAAAAATTTGAAATAACTTTGAAAAGGGCCAAATGTAAAGTTGCAATTAAAAGAAATACTTAAACAATCTTCACTGAAACTTAGTATTTACTAAACATTCAGGAGTGGTGATTATGGCTTGATGAGTTTGAAAGATGGGGAAATAGAGCCAAATTCACATGAATCCTTATAGATTTAGTTAGCCTGTATTTTTAAAATTCTCAGTCAATACACCTAATGATGTTTGATTGCAGACAGAAGGAAATGGCCCATTTTCAAAAAAGACAGGATGAGAGTTATAACAGAGTAACCATAACATTGTCAAACTTTCCACTACTGCCAACTGAATTGTGTCACAGCCACCAATGCACTGATCCCCAAGAATTAAAAAAAAAAAAAAAAAAAATCATTGGCCAAGCCAATAACTTCAAATCTATTTGAGGGAAAAGTAAAACATACACCGTCACTCCATTATCACCAATAACAACTCCTGCCAAAAAAATATATATATATATTATTATACTGGTATTTACTTCTCATTTTCTTTTCCCAGTGACAACTCCCCTTCATGACAAAAACACTTTGGCTTTGCATAAAAAGAAATAAACAAATATCCTCAACATCTCTTTCTTAATAATTTGCCAAAAAAAACAAGAAAGATGAAGAAAAAGAAAAACTCAAGTACCCTTATATTACAAGCTAAATTTGTACTGAAGATATATTTTTACAGCTGTGATGAACTTTTAGAGCTGGTTATTCTTGGAAACCATCTTTTACTTACTTGGGCTTCCTTTGGGGCGAATTGTTACCAAAGTTTACTTTGCATGATTATGTTGAATGAATTCGGTATCCAGAGAATAGTAGGAGTGCTAAATTTGGACTTGAATTTACTTTTAAATTTTAGGGTAAAGAAGAGTCCACTAATGCAGAGCAGGACTGGAGATACCTGCTCAGTGAGCCCAATGGTACGCAGATAAAATACAGAACAGGAAAGAGAGGAAAGGACTTGTATTCTCAGGGTCACCTTAGGCAAACAGCACCACTCCAGATTTCCTCCACTGTAAAAGAAGAAGAGAGAGGCGTAAGGGAAGTAGCATGAAGGCCTGTACTATCATAAGTGAAGAAAATAGCTCTAGTCATTGCTCTGTGAGAAAAGGGGATCCTTCAGGGGTGCTGTGTGATGGTCGGGAGGGGAGGGAAGGGGGGGATATACATATGACTAATCTGGGAACATACATATCTGTAAACAACAAAACTCTGTAAAAGTTAAAAGTAAAATAAAGGTTTAAAAAAAAAAAAAAAAAGAAGAAGATTAATATCCTCTTGACAGAAGTATTAAAGACTCAGATAAAAATAAAAATGAATGTGAAAGTTCTGTGTAAAATCCATGTGACTTGTAGGAAATTGAATGAATGATACTATTATACAGAGACTATCCCAAACTTAGCTTCTGTGGAAAGCCTTTATGACTTAATCCACACAGGTGTATGTATCAGCTAAGGTGCTAAATAAAGTCAGCAAACTATAAGGTCAAGCACACTGGCCAAATCTAGTGCCCATCTGTTTTTCAGATAAAGTTTCACTAGAACACAGAACATCCAGTTGTTTGCACAGTTGAATGGTCGTCATGGAGTCAACATGACAGACAACATTAACTATCTGACCTTTTACGCGGTTTAATGACCTCTGAGTCAGAGGATTCAATAGAGTTCTCAGTCCAAACAAACCACTGTTTGACACTTGACAGTATTATTCCTTTTAGGCTTTTTTTTCCTTCTTAAATTTCCCTACAGAGATTGGCATCACTCAAGAAAGATGAAGAAAAGAAAACTCAAGTACCCTTATATTACAAGCTAAATTTGTACTGAAGATATATTTTACAGCTGTGATGAACTTTTAGAGCTGGTTATTCTTGGAAACCATCTTTTACTTACTTGGGCTTCCTTTGGGGAATTGTTACCAAAGTTTACTTTGCATGATTATGTTGAATGAATTCGGTATCCAGAGAATAGTAGGAGTGCTAAATTTGGACTTGAATTTACTTTTAAATTTTAGGGTAAAGAAGAGTCCACTAATGCAGAGCAGGACTGGAGATACCTGCTCAGTGAGCCCAATGGTACGCAGATAAAATACAGAACAGGAAAGAGAGGAAAGGACTTGTATTCTCAGGGTCACCTTAGGCAAACAGCACCACTCCAGATTTCCTCCACTGTAAAAGAAGAAGAGAGAGGCGTAAGGGAAGTAGCATGAAGGCCTGTACTATCATAAGTGAAGAAAATAGCTCTAGTCATTGCTCTGTGAGAAAAGGGGATCCTTCAGGGGTGCTGTGTGATGGTCGGGAGGGGAGGGAAGGGGGGGATATACATATGACTAATCTGGGAACATACATATCTGTAAACAACAAAACTCTGTAAAAGTTAAAAGTAAAATAAAGGTTTAAAAAAAAAAAAAAAAAGAAGAAGATTAATATCCTCTTGACAGAAGTATTAAAGACTCAGATAAAAATAAAAATGAATGTGAAAGTTCTGTGTAAAATCCATGTGACTTGTAGGAAATTGAATGAATGATACTATTATACAGAGACTATCCCAAACTTAGCTTCTGTGGAAAGCCTTTATGACTTAATCCACACAGGTGTATGTATCAGCTAAGGTGCTAAATAAAGTCAGCAAACTATAAGGTCAAGCACACTGGCCAAATCTAGTGCCCATCTGTTTTTCAGATAAAGTTTCACTAGAACACAGAACATCCAGTTGTTTGCACAGTTGAATGGTCGTCATGGAGTCAACATGACAGACAACATTAACTATCTGACCTTTTACGCGGTTTAATGACCTCTGAGTCAGAGGATTCAATAGAGTTCTCAGTCCAAACAAACCACTGTTTGACACTTGACAGTATTATTCCTTTTAGGCTTTTTTTTCCTTCTTAAATTTCCCTACAGAGATTGGCAAATTCAATTTGGTATTTCAAGAAAACATGCTATTTTTCTTGCACTGAGAAAAGGATCAAAGCCAATTTCTAATTACATGCCTAAGATGACAGCACCGCTCATGTAAAATGACATAAGGAAATGATTATGTAGGCTAGAATAAGGATTTAAGAAATAGAAAGTATGATGGACTTCTGGGAGAATCCATTGCAGAAAATCAACTGTTAACTGTATTTGAGCTTGAAAGAAAGCAAAAAAGATAACTTCAAGTCATCACAATCAAAGGGAGATATGAAGATATTTTAATACAAATAGGTTTCTCTGAAAGGTGAAACAAAACAGAGCCCCCTAATCTTCTATCCTGGGAATGAATGAAGAAACTGATACTGGCATAATAATTTCATCAAATTATTTTAAAGGCAAAGAAAATTATGCTCTTACTTAAAAAAGATTAGGATTACAATTATTTTTTAAATTATGATTTAAAGTACCATGATCAAATTTGGTTCTTGAAGCATCCCCAGAAACTTCCATATTAGGAAAATAACCCCTGGAGAGGTTAAATTATTTGTCCACAATTACACAAGCAGGTAGTGGCAGAAACTGTGAGAACTCAGGCCTCCTGATTAGAACTGCAGAATTGATGTCATTATCCCACATGGCCATACTTTTCACAGCATGTTCCCTTTATCTCTGAAATCACAACTTCTCTCAAATGTCTAACATTTTTCACAGACTCGAATGTAATTAACCTAGAAAAAGGCCACCAGCTGGATGCAAAGGTGTAGCTCCAAATAACCTTTATATAAATCTGATGTAAATCAGTAAATCTCTAAATGGCATATTAAATTTTTATAGAATCATTCTCCTATAATTACTGTTATTGCTCTTTTATGTTATTGCTGTTCTAAAACTGCTCAAAAGTAAATCTACCTCTATGAAATAAGTTAGGACATATTTTAAGGGTAACCATTTCTTTTAAGGGGAGAAGAAATACTCCAAATTCAGTTCCAACTTTAAATACGCTTAGTTTGTCCAAAAATGTGCTTCCTTTTAAAAAAAAAAAAAAGTAAGGGGTGGAAAATGGGTCTGTCTAAGATTTTAAAAGCATCTTTACTCTTTGAGAAAACCCCTGGACACAGCTAAAAATAAGTTAACAGTAGGTACTTACACAATTACTTCTGCATGTGGAAGACACCTGTATTACACACTAAGAGGCAAACACATGGAAAAGACTAGGAAGTACCCAGATTTCTATTTACACTATAAGCTATAATTATTCATTCAGGAACCAAGAGCTGCATGTACTAAACACAGCCAAGAAAGCAACCAAATACTGATGTCAGATTCTTACTGCAGAAAACTGCATTTATGTAGGGGACTACAATTGATCATAATTTTGAAAAAATAAAATAAGGATCCAAACATTCTGACCCAAACATAACCCCAAAGAAGATACCCTGATTACCTAAACACTATAACCCATTAGTTAAACAGTAAATAAGACAGGCAGGGCTTCCCCTGGTGGTCCAGTAGGTAAGGACACCGCCTTGCAGTGCAAGGGGCGCCGGTTCGATCCCTGGCCTGGGAAGATCCCACGTGCCGCGGAGCGGCTGGACTGATGTGTCCAATTACGGAGCCGGAGCTCTGGAGCGCATGCACCCAGAGCCAGTGCTCTGTGACGACAGACGCCACCGCGATGGGAGGCCCGCAGGAGCCAAAGAACAAAGACGGATGAAAACAGAGAAATGAGGAGCCGCCGGAACACGCCCGCCGCGAGGAGCCGCCGGAACCCGCCCGCCGCGAGGAGCCGCCGGAACCCGCCCGCCGCGAGGAGCCGCGGACGCCGCGAGGAGCCGCGGACGCCGCGAGGAGCCGGTAAGTTCAGCCACTCCAACTGGAGGGCTTGCTGAACGGAGAGAGGAAGTCGTCCACGGGTTGCTGACCAGGGACTGGGCACGAGTTGGACGGGAAAGCTCGCGTCCGCCTTTGGTACTTAGACACATAACCGGCAGTGTCGGAGGAGCCCGCTGCAGTAGCAGCGGAGGAAGCCGGGGAAAGAGCAGGGATTGGAGACGACAGGCGGGCGCGCGGTCGAGCCGGGGCGCCCCCCTCCAACACGGGACTGCGCGCGCCGCGGCCTCCGCCCGACTGACTGGGATCAGCCCACCGTCCCGGCCAGCACCCAGTATGGCAGCAAAGCCCTCATTTTGCTGAACACAAAAACAGAAACCACAGCAACCGGCACTGTAAGGGAAAGACCACGCCATCAAGACACCACCATCAAGAGCAGATTGGTTTCCAATAGGCAGATATGAAGATAAAAACCAAGGACAGTATTTAACTTTTTTTTTTTTTTTTTCTTTTTTCATTTTTTTCTGCTTGTTTGTGGTGGACTTTTTTGCTTATTCAATTGATTGGTTTGGGGTTTATTAGTTTCTTTGTTTATTGGGGTTTTTTTATTTTTTTTTTTTTTTTCTAGTTTTCATTTGTTTGATTTATTCTATGTGTTTTTTCTTTGTTTTTCGGTCTCATTAATTTTTTTTGCTCTTTTTAATTTTTAACCTTCTTTTGACTTTTATTATATATTTTTAACTTTAATTTTAATTCTTGAAAACCAAACTACAATTGATCATAATTTTGAAAAATAAAATAAGGATCCAAACATTCTGACCCAAACATAACCCCAAAGAAGATACCCTGATTACCTAAACACTATAACCCATTAGTTAAACAGTAAATAAGACAGGCAGGGCTTCCCCTGGTGGTCCAGTAGGTAAGGACACCGCCTTGCAGTGCAAGGGGCGCCGGTTCGATCCCTGGCCTGGGAAGATCCCACGTGCCGCGGAGCGGCTGGACTGATGTGTCCAATTACGGAGCCGGAGCTCTGGAGCGCATGCACCCAGAGCCAGTGCTCTGTGACGACAGACGCCACCGCGATGGGAGGCCCGCAGGAGCCAAAGAACAAAGACGGATGAAAACAGAGAAATGAGGAGCCGCCGGAACACGCCCGCCGCGAGGAGCCGCCGGAACCCGCCCGCCGCGAGGAGCCGCCGGAACCCGCCCGCCGCGAGCCGCAGGGGCCGCGAGGCCGCGGCGCGCGAGCGGGTAAGTTCAGCCACTCCAACTGGAGGGCTTGCTGAACGGAGAGAGGAAGTCGTCCACGGGTTGCTGACCAGGGACTGGGCACGAGTTGGACGGGAAAGCTCGCGTCCGCCTTTGGTACTTAGACACATAACCGGCAGTGTCGGAGGAGCCCGCACTCCCCTAGAGCTGCAGTAGCAGCGGAGGAAGCCGGGGAAAGAGCAGGGATTGGAGACGACAGGCGGGCGCGCGGTCGAGCCGGGGCGCCCCCCTCCCAACACGGGACTGCGCGCGCCGCGGCCTCCGCCCGACTGACTGGGATCAGCCCACCGTCCCGGCCAGCACCCAGTATGGCAGCAAAGCCCTCATTTTGCTGAACACAAAAACAGAAACCACAGCAACCGGCACTGTAAGGGAAAGACCACGCCATCAAGACACCACCATCAAGAGCAGATTGGTTTCCAATAGGCAGATATGAAGATAAAAACCAAGGACAGTATTTAACTTTTTTTTTTTTTTTTTTTTTTTTCATTTTTTTCTGCTTGTTTGTGGTGGACTTTTTTGCTTATTCAATTGATTGGTTTGGGGTTTATTAGTTTCTTTGTTTATTGGGGGTTTTTTATGTTTTTTTTTTTTTTTTTTTTTGTAGTTTTCATTTGTTTGATTTATTCTATGTGTTTTTTCTTTGTTTTTCGGTCTCATTAATTTTTTTTTGCTCTTTTTAATTTTTAACCTTCTTTTGACTTTTATTATATTTTTTTAACTTTAATTTTAATTCTTGAAAACCTCTAATTCTCTTTTCTCTTTCCTCTTTCCCACTGCTTTCTTTCTCTATGTTCTAAATGTAAAACATCTTCCTAGCTATCAATATCCTCTAGACAAATTATTTCCTATCTTTCTGTCTGCACTATTCACTTCCAAATGCACTAAACAGTACACACACTAATCTTTGCTACCTAATCCTATAAAATACTTCCAAGACAAATCTTTTCCTTTTTATTACTTATAGACTCTCCTCCTTGTCACCCCGAGCACATGTCCTAATTTAAAATTGCTTTCATTGTAATTATCCAAGCCAGGACCTTGTGCTAGATCTGTTATTCAGGCACTATTTTAATTAATTCAAAGCTTAACGGGCAAGTATCATCTGTGATTGCAGGAGTTGCTAGAAAGATTTCCTGCGCCTTATCTCTGTAAAACTGGTCAGTTGTGGGATTGCTGTATATGTATGTGTATCTTATGATTATGTTAGAAAACATCTGCATGCTTTTATGACTGTCACCCATCAGGGATGCACCTCTTGTTCCTCAGATGCTAGTGTGTGAACTAGTATCACAGAACACCATAGCAAACCAGACATAGAGCCTACACTCCCTGACCAATCATCAAACCAAGGATTCTCGAAGCGGAAGCCCGGATTCCAAGACCCCACACTGATTATCAAAGAACATACAACACTACAGATTATTCACCTGTAAACAAGGTCTATCACCACCCAAGACACAAGCCACTGAACCCTTCTACAAGGACAAAACCCAAAGGAAGGAGAATTCAACCAAGAAGCCTGGTGGGAATAAGAACTCCATACACACAGACACACACAAAGAAACAAAAATTAACCTAATAATGAAACGTCAGAGAAACACTGTACAAATGAAGGACCAAGCTAGAGAAACACCACTTCAAATGACAGAGGAGGAGATAGACAAGCTATCTGAAAGAGAATTCAGGAAAACTATACTAATGAGGATGCAAAACACCGAAAACAGAATATTAGAGGAAATTAGTGCATTGAGAAAAGACATGCAGGAAATGAAAAATAAGCAAATAGAGACCACCAACTCAATTGCTGAACTCAAAAATACTATAGAAGGTCTCAACAGTAGAGTATCAGAGGCTGAAGAACGTGAGCTGGAAGACAGAATGGTGGAAATAAGTGCTGAAGAACACAACAAAGCCCAAAGAATTAAAAGAACTGAGGATAGCCTCAGAGACCTATGGGACAATATTAAACGCACCAACATTAGAATTATAGGAGTTCCAGAAGAAGAAGAAGAGAAGAAAGACTATGAAAAATTCTTGAAGAGGTTATAGTTGAAAACTTCCCCAGCATGGGAAAGGAGATAGTCAGCCAAGTCCAGGAAGCACAAAGAGTTCCATACAGGAGAAACCCCAGAAGAAACACACCAAGGCACATACTAATCAAACTAACGCAGACTAAATATAAAGACAGATTACTAAAAGCAGCTAGGAGCAAACAACAAATAACATATAAAGGAAACCCCATACGTTTAACTGCGGATCTCTCAACAGAAACCCTACAGGCCAGAAGAGAATGGCAAGATACATTTAAACGGCTAAAAGAGAATAACCTGCAACCACGAATTCTCTACCCAGCAAGAATCTCATTCAAAATCGATGGTGAAGTCAAAAGCTTCACAGACAAGCAAAATAAAAAGCCAACCAGCCCTACAACAAGTGTTAAACTGCCAATAAATACAAGAGTAGGAGAAGCCTTACAAATCAAACCCCAATTTCTAAGAAGATACAACACTACAGATTATTCACCTGTAAACAAGGTCTATCACCACCCAAGACACAAGCCACTGAACCCTTCTACGAGGACAAAACCCAAAGGAAGGGAGAATTCAACCAAGAAGCCTGGTGGGAATAAGAACTCCATACACACAGACACACACAAAGAAACAAAAATTAACCTAATAATGAAACGTCAGAGAAACACTGTACAAATGAAGGACCAAGCTAGAGAAACACCACTTCAAATGACAGAGGAGGAGATAGACAAGCTATCTGAAAGAGAATTCAGGAAAACTATACTAATGAGGATGCAAAACACCGAAAACAGAATATTAGAGGAAATTAGTGCATTGAGAAAAGACATGCAGGAAATGAAAAATAAGCAAATAGAGACCACCAACTCAATTGCTGAACTCAAAAATACTATAGAAGGTCTCAACAGTAGAGTATCAGAGGCTGAAGAACGTGAGCTGGAAGACAGAATGGTGGAAATAAGTGCTGAAGAACACAACAAAGCCCAAAGAATTAAAAGAACTGAGGATAGCCTCAGAGACCTATGGGACAATATTAAACGCACCAACATTAGAATTATAGGAGTTCCAGAAGAAGAAGAAGAGAAGAAAGACTATGAAAAAATTCTTGAAGAGGTTATAGTTGAAAACTTCCCCAGCATGGGAAAGGAGATAGTCAGCCAAGTCCAGGAAGCACAAAGAGTTCCATACAGGAGAAACCCCAGAAGAAACACACCAAGGCACATACTAATCAAACTAACGCAGACTAAATATAAAGACAGATTACTAAAAGCAGCTAGGAGCAAACAACAAATAACATATAAAGGAAACCCCATACGTTTAACTGCGGATCTCTCAACAGAAACCCTACAGGCCAGAAGAGAATGGCAAGATACATTTAAACGGCTAAAAGAGAATAACCTGCAACCACGAATTCTCTACCCAGCAAGAATCTCATTCAAAATCGATGGTGAAGTCAAAAGCTTCACAGACAAGCAAAAACTAAAAGAATTCTGTACCACAAAACCAGCCCTACAACAAGTGTTAAAGGACCTGATATAGCCAATAAATACAAGAGTAGGAGAAGCCTTACAAATCAAACCCCAAATTTCTAAGAAGATGACAATAGGAACATTCGTATCAATAATTACTTTGAATGTAAATGGACTAAATGCTCCAACCAAACGACACAGGCTGGCTGAATGGATCCAGAAGCAAGACCCATATATATGCTGTTTACAAGAGACCCACTTCAGACCTAGAGACACTCATAGACTGAAAGTGAGAGGACTGAAAAAGATATTTCATGCAAATGGAAATCAAAAGAAAGCTGGAGTAGCAATCCTCATATCAGACAAAATAGACTTTAAAGTAAAGAAGATTCTAAGAGACAAGGCAGGTCACTACATCATGATTAAGGGATCTATCCAAGAGGAAGACATAACAGTCATGAATATCTACGCACCCAACACAGGGGCACCTCAATACATAAGACAGGTACTTTCAGACATAAAAGAAGAAATCAACAATAACACAATAATAGTAGGAGACTTTAACACTCCTCTCACACCAATGGACAGATCATCCAAACAGAAAATTAATAAAGAAACACAAGCCTTAAATGCCACACTGGAAAAGATGGACCTCATCGATATCTTTAGGACGTTCCATCCAAAAGCAGAAGAATACACTTTCTTCTCAAGCGCTCATGGAACATTCTCCAGGATAGACCACATCTTGGGCCACAAATCTAACCTCAGTCAGTTCAAGAAAACCGAAATTATATCAACCATCTTCTCGGACCACAATGCAATGAGACTGGAGATCAACTACCAGAAAAAAAACCCTAAAAACAGAAACACATGGAGATTAAACAATACATACCTAAAAAACCAACTGATCGTTGAGGAAATCAAAGGAGAAATTAAACAATTCCTAGAAGAAAATGACAATGAACACACGACAGCGCAAAACCTATGGGATACAGCAAAAGCAGTTCTAAGAGGGAAATTTATAGCAATACAATCCTGAAACCCAGAATTCTCTACCCAGCAAGAATCTCATTCAAAATCGATGGTGAAGTCAAAAGCTTCACAGACAAGCAAACTAAAAGAATTCTGTACCACAAAACCAGCCCTACAACAAGTGTTAAAGGACCTGATATAGCCAATAAATACAAGAGTAGGAGAAGCCTTACAAATCAAACCCCAAATTTCTAAGAAGATGACAATAGGAACATTCGTATCAATAATTACTTTGAATGTAAATGGACTAAATGCTCCAACCAAACGACACAGGCTGGCTGAATGGATCCAGAAGCAAGACCCATATATATGCTGTTTACAAGAGACCCACTTCAGACCTAGAGACACTCATAGACTGAAAGTGAAAGGCTGGGACAAGATATTTCATGCAAATGGAAATCAAAAGAAAGCTGGAGTAGCAATCCTCATATCAGACAAAATAGACTTTAAAGTAAAGAAGATTCTAAGAGACAAGGCAGGTCACTACATCATGATTAAGGGATCTATCCAAGAGGAAGACATAACAGTCATGAATATCTACGCACCCAACACAGGGGCACCTCAATACATAAGACAGGTACTTTCAGACATAAAAGAAGAAATCAACAATAACACAATAATAGTAGGAGACTTTAACACTCCTCTCACACCAATGGACAGATCATCCAAACAGAAAATTAATAAAGAAACACAAGCCTTAAATGCCACACTGGAAAAGATGGACCTCATCGATATCTTTAGGACGTTCCATCCAAAAGCAGAAGAATACACTTTCTTCTCAAGCGCTCATGGAACATTCTCCAGGATAGACCACATCTTGGGCCACAAATCTAACCTCAGTCAGTTCAAGAAAACCGAAATTATATCAACCATCTTCTCGGACCACAATGCAATGAGACTGGAGATCAACTACCAGAAAAAAAACCCTAAAAACAGAAACACATGGAGATTAAACAATACATACCTAAAAACCAACTGATCGTTGAGGAAATCAAAGGAGAAATTAAACAATTCCTAGAAGAAAATGACAATGAACACACGACAGTGCAAAACCTATGGGATACAGCAAAAGCAGTTCTAAGAGGGAAATTTATAGCAATACAATCCCACCTCAAGAAACTAGGAAAATATGAAGCAGATGACCTAACCCTCCGCTTAAAACAGTTGGAGAAAGAAGAACAAAAACATCCCAGAGCCAGCAGAAGAAGAGAAATCATAAAGATCAGAGCAGAAATAAATGAGAAAGAAACAAAAGAAACAATAGTAAAGATAAATAAAACAAAAAGCTGGTTCTTTGAAAAGGTAAACAAAATTGACAAGCCACTGGCCAGACTCATTAAGAAAAAGAGAGAGAAGAACCAGATCAACAAAATCAAAAACGAAAAAAGAGAGATTACAACAGATAATGCAGAAATCCAAAGGATTCTAAGAGACTATTATGAGCAACTCTATGGCAACAAACTGGACAACTTGGAAGAAATGGACAGTTTCTTGGACAGGATTAATCTCCCAAGACTGAGCCAGGAAGAAACAGAAACTTTGAACAACCCAATCACAAGCTCAGAAATCAACTTTGTGATTAAAAATCTACCCAAAAGTAAAAGCCCAGGACCAGATGGCTTCACAGCCGAATTCTACCAAACATTTAAAGAAGAGCTAATGCCTGTCCTTCTAAAACTCTTCCAAAAAATTGCACAGGAAGGAAAACTCCCAAACACATTCTACGAGGCCACCATCACCCTGATACCCAAACCAGGCAAAGACAACACAAAAAAGGAAAACTATAGGCCAATTTCACTGATGAACTTAGATGCCAAGATCCTCAACAAAATCCTAGCAAACAGAATTCAACGACATGTCAAAAAACTCATACATCACGATCAAGTTGGGTTCATCCCAGGCATGCAAGGCTTCTTCAACATCCGCAAATCAATCAACGTGATACACCATATCAACAAGTTGAAAGACAAAAATCACATGATCATCTCAATAGATGCCGAAAAAGCCTTCGACAAAGTACAACATCCATTTATGATCAAAACTCTTCAGAAAATGGGCATAGAAGGAACCTATCTCAACATAATAAAAGCCATCTATGAGAAACCTACAGCGAACATTATTGTTAATGGTGAAAAACTGAAAGCATTCCCTCTAAGATCAGGAACAAGACAGGGGTGCCCACTTTCACCACTGCTATTCAACATAGTCCTGGAAGTCCTAGCAACAGCAATAAGACAAGAGAAAGAAATCAAAGGAATCCAGATTGGAAAGGAAGAAGTCAAGCTCTCTCTTTTTTGCAGACGACATGATATTATACATAGAAAATCCCAAAGACACGGTTACAAAGCTACTAGAACTAATCAATGAATTCAGCAAAGTTGCAGGATATAAAGTCAACACACAGAAGTCACTGGCATTCCTATACACAAACAATGAAAAATCAGAAAATGAAATCAAAGAGGCAATCCCCTTCACCATTGCAACCAAAAGAATCAAATATCTAGGAATAAACCTACCCAAAGAAACAAAAGAATTGTACACAGAAAATTACAAGACACTCATGAGAGACATTAAAGAAGACTTAAACAGATGGAGAGATATTCCATGTTCCTGGATTGGAAGAATCAATATTGTGAAAATGACCATACTTCCAAATATCATCTACAGATTCAATGCAATACCTATTCAACTACCACTGACATTTTGCACAGAACTAGACCAAAGAATAACGCAGTTCATATGGAACACAGAAGACCTCGAATAGCCAAAGCAATCCTGAGGAAGAAAATGGAGTTGGAGGATCAGCCTCCTAACTTCAGACTCTACTACAAAGCAACAGTTATCAAGACAGTATGGTACTGGCACAAAACAGAACTATAGATCAATGGAACAAGATTGAGAACCCAGAGATCAACCCACGCACCTATGGGTACCTTATTTTGATAAAGGAGGAGAAACTATAAAATGGGACAAAGACAGCCTCTTTAACAAGTGGTGCTGGGAGAATTGGACAGCTACATGCAAAAAATGAAATTGGAACATTCCCTGACGCCATACACTAAGATCAACTCAAAATGGATTAAAGACCTCAATGTAAGACCAGAAACCATCAAACTCTTAGAGGAGAATATAGGCAAAACCCTCAAGGACATCAATCAAAGCAAGATCTTCTCTGACCCACCAACTAAAATAGCAGAACTGAAAAGAAAAATGAACATATGGGACCTCATGAAACTTAAAAGCTTTTGTACAGCAAAAGAAATTACAAAAAAGCTCAACAGACACCCCACAGAGTGGGAGAAAATCATAGCAAATGAAACAACAGACAAAGAATTAATCTCCAAAATCTACAAGCAACTCAGACAACTCAGCACAGGGAAAATGAGCAGCCCAATCAAAAAATGGGAAAAAGATCTAAAGAGACGCCTCTCCAAAGAGGACATACAAATGGTCCAAAAGCACATGAAACGATGCTCAACCTCGCTTATTATTAGAGAAATGCAAATTAAAACCACAATGAGATACCACCTCACACCTGTCAGAATGGCCATCATCAACAAATCGACAGACAACAAATGCTGGAGAGGGTGTGGAGAAAAGGGAACCCTCTTGCATTGCTGGTGGGAATGTAAATTAATACAACCTCTATGGTAGACAATATGGAGATTCCTTAAAAAACTAAAAATAGAAGCACCCTATGACCCAGCAATCCCACTATTAGGCCTGTATCCTGATGAAATCAAAACTGAAAGAGGCACCTGTACCCCAATGTTCATTGCAGCTCTCTATACAATAGCCAGAACATGGAAGCAACCTAGATGTCCATCGACAAATGAATGGATCCAGAAGCTCTGGTACATATATACAATGGAATACTACTCAGCTGTTAAAAGAAATGCAGAAGACTCAGTCCTAATGAGGTGGCTGGCTTTAGAACCTATCATAAAAAGTGAAGTAAGTCAAAAAGAGAAAGACAAGTATAGTATACTAACTCATATATATGGGATCTAGTAAGATGGTCATGATAACACACACAGTGAACTCATGAAAAAACAGAGAATAGACATAAAGACATTGTGGAGACCGAACAGTGGGAGGGAGTAACATGGAAACCTATACTGTCATGTGTAGAAAAGATAGCTATTGTCATTGTGCTAGGGGAATAGGAGTACCTACAACCACTTGGAGCAATGGTCTGGAGGGATGGGGCGGGGGAACCTGGGTGGGGGGAGGGCCAAGGGATATGCATCTGATTGATCTGGGAACATACATGTACAAAAATAAATAAATAAATAAATAAATAAAAAAGAAAAAAAAAAAAAACAGAGAAATGAAAGACCAATGGAAGTGGCCCGCCCGTTCCCCTCCCTCCCCAACCCGACCCCCACCCAAAATAAATAAATAAATCTTTAAAAAAACAGCGAGAGATAGGCAAGCATAATAAAGACATCAGTCAAAACATGCCGAAATGAATCTCAGTAAGACTTTAACCAACCAAATGGACTGAGGTCAGAACTTTTTCTACACATCTTGTTAAACTTGGAAAAGAGGACATACAAATGGTCCAAAAGCACATGAAACGATGCTCAACCTCGCTTATTATTAGAGAAATGCAAATTAAAACCACAATGAGATACCACCTCACACCTGTCAGAATGGCCATCATCAACAAATCGACAGACAACAAATGCTGGAGAGGGTGTGGAGAAAAGGGAACCCTCTTGCATTGCTGGTGGGAATGTAAATTAATACAACCTCTATGGTAGACAATATGGAGATTCCTTAAAAAACTAAAAATAGAAGCACCCTATGACCCAGCAATCCCACTATTAGGCCTGTATCCTGATGAAATCAAAACTGAAAGAGGCACCTGTACCCCAATGTTCATTGCAGCTCTCTATACAATAGCCAGAACATGGAAGCAACCTAGATGTCCATCGACAAATGAATGGATCCAGAAGCTCTGGTACATATATACAATGGAATACTACTCAGCTGTTAAAAGAAATGCAGAAGACTCAGTCCTAATGAGGTGGCTGGCTTTAGAACCTATCATAAAAAGTGAAGTAAGTCAAAAAGAGAAAGACAAGTATAGTATACTAACTCATATATATGGGATCTAGTAAGATGGTCATGATAACACACACAGTGAACTCATGAAAAAACAGAGAATAGACATAAAGACATTGTGGAGACCGAACAGTGGGAGGGAGTAACATGGAAACCTATACTGTCATGTGTAGAAAAGATAGCTATTGTCATTGTGCTAGGGGAATAGGAGTACCTACAACCACTTGGAGCAATGGTCTGGAGGGATGGGGGGGGGGAACCTGGGTGGGGGGAGGGCCAAGGGATATGCATCTGATTGATCTGGGAACATACATGTACAAAAATAAATAAATAAATAAATAAATAAAAAAGAAAAAAAAAAAAACAGAGAAATGAAAGACCAATGGAAGTGGCCCGCCCGTTCCCCTCCCTCCCCAACCCGACCCCCACCCAAATTAAATAAATAAATCTTTAAAAAAAAAAGAGAGAGAGATAGGCAAGCATATTAAAGACATCAGTGAAAACATGCAGAAATGAATCTCAGTAAGACTTTAACCAACCACATGGACTGAGGTCAGAACTTTTTTCTACACATCTTGTTAAACTTGGAAAATTAAAAAGAAAGCCAACACTGCATCTCTGAAAACCAATAACTAAAGGTCCAAACTCCCTCACTCTCAATTTCAAAATATGGAATTAAGATGATGGTGATAGTTGGAAAAACTTGGTGAACATATTCAAAACCAACATGAACAATATACTTTAAACTGATTTTAGATATGCAAATTGTATCTCAATAAAATCATCAAAAACTATAAAAAGGCCCCACCTGAAATGACATGTAGCTATTTACAGTCTTTATTCCCTTTATTGTATATATGCATGTACTAAAAGTTTCTTACTCTGGAATGCTGCCATGTTGGTAGTGTTACATAATGTGGAGTTTATGCATCCTGCTATCTCCAGATAATTTTTAAAAATCAGAATTACAACTTGCCTCAAAGGTTACGGATGTTGAATCAGCCAACCTAGAGTTCTTTTAATACAAACAGAGGGAACCTCAGATTTTAAAAATCACTCCTTACCATCCACATTCAACCAGACCTGGCTCATCCTGTGCAGGGTAGCACCATCAAAGACAGACAGGCGCTCGCCATCACGACCCTGCTGGTTATTCTAAGCTATCTCCTGCCAGTTATTCTAAGGTATTTCTAAGGTATTTTTCTAATGATATTTATAGAAAAAGTCTTTAATCTGAGTTATAAAGCAACCTCTGTAGCACAAACTCATTGTTTCCCTTATAAAGCCATTAGGAATGCATTACCTGCACAGCTAAATAAGTTATTAAGGCTGATGTGGCAATACAAAACTCAGAGCCAAACATGCTTCAACATGAATTGACTCCAGATAATTCATTTTTGCATGTTTTTGGGAAGCACCATGCATTTCAGAGGAGGTACATACAGGTGTAAGGAGCTTCATAAACGACTCTAACCCAACCTCAAAGGATGTATACACAAGCACCATGCATAAAAAACAAACAGAGAAATGAAAGACCAATGGAAGTGGCCCGCCCGTTCCCCTCCCTCCCCAACCCGACCCCCACCCAAATTAAATAAATAAATCTTTAAAAAAAAAAGAGAGAGAGATAGGCAAGCATATTAAAGACATCAGTGAAAACATGCAGAAATGAATCTCAGTAAGACTTTAACCAACCACATGGACTGAGGTCAGAACTTTTTTCTACACATCTTGTTAAACTTGGAAAATTAAAAAGAAAGCCAACACTGCATCTCTGAAAACCAATAACTAAAGGTCCAAACTCCCTCACTCTCAATTTCAAAATATGGAATTAAGATGATGGTGATAGTTGGAAAAACTTGGTGAACATATTCAAAACCAACATGAACAATATACTTTAAACTGATTTTAGATATGCAAATTGTATCTCAATAAAATCATCAAAAACTATAAAAAGGCCCCACCTGAAATGACATGTAGCTATTTACAGTCTTTATTCCCTTTATTGTATATATGCATGTACTAAAAGTTTCTTACTCTGGAATGCTGCCATGTTGGTAGTGTTACATAATGTGGAGTTTATGCATCCTGCTATCTCCAGATAATTTTTAAAAATCAGAATTACAACTTGCCTCAAAGGTTACGGATGTTGAATCAGCCAACCTAGAGTTCTTTTAATACAAACAGAGGGAACCTCAGATTTTAAAAATCACTCCTTACCATCCACATTCAACCAGACCTGGCTCATCCTGTGCAGGGTAGCACCATCAAAGACAGACAGGCGCTCGCCATCACGACCCTGCTGGTTATTCTAAGCTATCTCCTGCCAGTTATTCTAAGGTATTTCTAAGGTATTTTTCTAATGATATTTATAGAAAAAGTCTTTAATCTGAGTTATAAAGCAACCTCTGTAGCACAAACTCATTGTTTCCCTTATAAAGCCATTAGGAATGCATTACCTGCACAGCTAAATAAGTTATTAAGGCTGATGTGGCAATACAAAACTCAGAGCCAAACATGCTTCAACATGAATTGACTCCAGATAATTCATTTTTGCATGTTTTTGGGAAGCACCATGCATTTCAGAGGAGGTACATACAGGTGTAAGGAGCTTCATAAACGACTCTAACCCAACCTCAAAGGATGTATACACAAGCATCCTCTCTTAAATCTATTCATGCTAGGCCCTTGCAGGCCAATGTGATGTTGATGATCAAGCTCAGAGTATCAGTACCTCAATGCCTGTTACTCTTCTGGGATAGGAAGATGACATAGAAAAAGAATATCCAGTACTTGTTCTCAGGGAGGCTTCTAAACCATCTACATACACACCCACACCCACACACAATCAGTACTATTCATATAGCACCTTAAACACTCAGGCTACATTTTACTTGAAGGAACTCAAAGCCAATAACCTGCACTGAAAATGATCACTGCATTTAGAATTAGACGTGTCTTTGAAATCCAGTTTTGTGGGGCTCTGAATTGAAAGAGGACCATTTTAAGCATAAAGAAGCTTAAGCACATGTTTGCAGTTTAGAGCTAAGATGGCGCCTACAGGAAGGGGTGTGGGAGTGAAAAGAAGCTTAAGCACATTGTTTCAGCTTGCAGCTAAGATGGCGCCTACAGGAAGGGACATGGAAATGAAGCGAAGCTTAAGTGCATTGTTTAAAGAAGCTTAAGCACATGTTTGCAGCTAAGATGGCGCCTACAGGAAGAGGCAGGGCGTGATCTAAATTGTTAATTGATGGTCAAAATTTCTGATTGGTTCCCCTGGCTGCCGCGCTCGTGAATGATTGCTTGGCCTTTAGCTTGATTGGTATAATCTATAGGAAGTCCCGTCCAAAACCCCCTTCACTTGCCTATAAAAGCTGTGGATCTTCATTAATAAAGCGGAACTACTTCGATGGAACCCCTGTCGCGTCTGATTGTCCCTTGCCTCAGCCGAGGGGCTGCGGGGCGGACAGTTCAAGGTTTGCCTCTCTCCGAGATCTCCCGGTTCCGCCGGGAGTAATCCCTGCTGCCTTCCCTTTCTGCGGAAGGTCCCCTCACAGTTTCACTTCACGCTCATCAATTCAGGGGAATTCACTCAATTTCTTATAAAATGGGTACAAATAATCACCCCACAGGGTTACTGTGACAGTGAAATTAGAAAGCAAATGTAAATTCCAGGTGCCTCGATGATCAAGAATCTACCTGCCAATGCAGGTGATGCAGGAGAGGTGGGTTCCATCCCTGGGTCGGAAAGATCACCTAGAGGAAGAAATAGCAACCCACTCCAGTATACTTGCCTAGAGAATTCCATGGACACAGCAGCCTGCGGAGGCTACAGTCCATAGGGTCACAAAGAGTCAGACATGACAGAATGACTGAGCATGTGCACACACATAAATTCCAAGAGAGCAGAAATTTTGTCTGTTTTATTCATTACTTTATCCTTGACACCTAAAAAGGTGCCTCGTACCTAGAAGACTCTTAAGCGCCTATTCTTCTAAAAATGGAAAAACAAGAAACCATCTAGCAAACTTCTTGTCACATGACAGGCACTGAGGGAGAAAAAATCAGAAGTTGACTCTGAATCCAAATTAAATGCATAACCATGAAATCGTTTTATAGTCTAAAAAAAGGGTAAAACAAAACAGAATTCTGGATGAGCTGAGCTACTTAGATGCCACTGTTTTTCTGTCACTCGCAAGTTGCCTAACGGAAGGAACCAGGATAATAAATTATCCATCTTTGTATTTTTAGCAGCCATAAAACTAGCAAGTGCACGTAGAAGTGTTTATTACTTGTATTTAATGCTATTGTAGGTAAACAGCACAGCCCCCAAGGCCAAGTAATATGAGAATGACTGACTCTTTCATCATCTTATGTGGATTTTCCATTTAAACTAAACCACAGGCTTTGGTGTTAAACCTATAGAAGGACGTTCCTTCTCCCCTAGGCACTTTCTGAAATCCTTGGGCAAATTACTTCATGCCTCTGAACCTCAGTTTCCTTATCTGTAAACGAAGTTAATAATATCTACTCTTATCGAATCAAACAAAGAAATACACAAAAGACACTATGCTAGCACACAGTAAGCCTTGATCAAAGGTGGTTGTTATCATAATTACCACCAGCTCTGTGCATATGCAGATGAAGGCTAATGAATTCAAGTGGGGTATTTCTCTTTCTCTTTAAACAATATGGAAGTCAGCACAGCCATAGAGATTATACTGCAGAATGTAAGAGAATCAAAGACTACAAATTATCCTGTCCAAGAACCAGAAACTTTCGGCTGCTGCTTTGACAGTTTAAATTCAATGCTTTTCTCACTCAGTCTACCCATTTTTCAATAGGCATCTCTGCATTTTCTCCTTTCTGGCAATTTTCCCTCTGAGGACCTGCATTTTGGCCAGTATACTTGCCTAGAGAATTCCATGGACACAGCAGCCATGGAGGCTACAGTCCATAGGGTCACAAAGAGTCAGACATGACAGAATGACTGAGCATGTGCACACACATAAATTCCAAGAGAGCAGAAATTTTGTCTGTTTTATTCATTACTTTATCCTTGACACCTAAAAAGGTGCCTCGTACCTAGAAGACTCTTAAGCGCCTATTCTTCTAAAAATGGAAAAACAAGAAACCATCTAGCAAACTTCTTGTCACATGACAGGCACTGAGGGAGAAAAAATCAGAAGTTGACTCTGAATCCAAATTAAATGCATAACCATGAAATCGTTTTATAGTCTAAAAAAAGGGTAAAACAAAACAGAATTCTGGATGAGCTGAGCTACTTAGATGCCACTGTTTTTCTGTCACTGAAGTTGCCTAACGGAAGGAACCAGGATAATAAATTATCCATCTTTGTATTTTTAGCAGCCATAAAACTAGCAAGTGCACGTAGAAGTGTTTATTACTTGTATTTAATGCTATTGTAGGTAAACAGCACAGCCCCCAAGGCCAAGTAATATGAGAATGACTGACTCTTTCATCATCTTATGTGGATTTTCCATTTAAACTAAACCACAGGCTTTGGTGTTAAACCTATAGAAGGACGTTCCTTCTCCCCTAGGCACTTTCTGAAATCCTTGGGCAAATTACTTCATGCCTCTGAACCTCAGTTTCCTTATCTGTAAACGAAGTTAATAATATCTACTCTTATCGAATCAAACAAAGAAATACACAAAAGACACTATGCTAGCACACAGTAAGCCTTGATCAAAGGTGGTTGTTATCATAATTACCACCAGCTCTGTGCATATGCAGATGAAGGCTAATGAATTCAAGTGGGGTATTTCTCTTTCTCTTTAAACAATATGGAAGTCAGCACAGCCATAGAGATTATACTGCAGAATGTAAGAGAATCAAAGACTACAAATTATCCTGTCCAAGAACCAGAAACTTTCGGCTGCTGCTTTGACAGTTTAAATTCAATGCTTTTCTCACTCAGTCTACCCATTTTTCAATAGGCATCTCTGCATTTTCTCCTTTCTGGCAATTTTCCCTCTGAGGACCTGCATTTTGGAACCATCCCCACTTTCGACATTAGGGTTGTAACTCATTTGAATATTCATCCAACAGGGAGATGTTAAAGTCATATTGTTTCTTCAGAAGAAACTTTAAGCATCTTTAAGACATGAGCAGTGTCCTACAACATTCCTAGAACTGCAATTATTAGGATGAATGATACACCAAGCAGGTGAGTCTACTGCTAACGCCTAAATTTCTTCTTGCTCCCAATTTGCACTGTGGTGCCTTGGAGAGCTGGAAGAGGATGTCAAAGAACAGCCACCTCAGTATTTATCTTCTCTACCTCTAGGCCAACCTCATGCCCAGGATTATCTTCTCTACCTCTAGGCCAATCTCAGGCTCAGGATCCTCAAAGATCCCTCTATGGAGGCAGGGGTGGGGGACACAGGAAGTTAACCTACTCTGAACATAATATTCTGTTAGTAAAGGAAATTAACCAAATTAGGAAGAAAAGTAGTCTGTGACTTTATTGTCTTTGTGTGAAGTTTCTGGTAGCTACAAAAGTATATGTTTCATTTGAGGGAATTCCTTGGAAGTCCAGTGGTCAAGATTCCATGCTTCCCCTGCAGGAGACATGAGTTCCATCCCTGGTTAGGAGACTAAGATCCTGCATGCCAGAGAGCATGGCCAAAAAAGTATATGTTCCATCTGAACTCAGGCTTAAATCAAGCCGGAGCCCTAGGGGGGCATTAGGTCAATATGTGAACCCTTAAATGAAGCTAGTTGAGAGGAAGGGGAGCAGGGGCAGAAAAAAGAGGGACCTAGGAGGTGGGGAACAATAAAACACAAATCAACTCAATTTCAAAAAATGCCCTGGAATTACTAACGTAGCAAAAGAGAAAGCACAGTGAGGTAAGAAGGCAGTCTTAATTAATGACACACTTATGGGATGGTACATGGCAGTTCATTACAAGTCTCTAAAGTGGCAAATTCAAAATTATTTCCATAGTCACAAGTTTTTATAATGTAAAGGCAAAGAAGCAATGTGCACAGTGGTAAAAGCCCTGGACCAGGAGAAAGAGGTACGGTTTTAATTCTATGCTCCCCCACCCCCACCTAATCCTATGACTTATTTCTATGGGTCCCAGATTCTATGAAGAGAGATGGGGTAGCATATAGATAGATCATTTCTAATATCCCTCGCCCAACACAAATCCAACAGGGAGATGTTAAAGTCATATTGTTTCTTCAGAAGAAACTTTAAGCATCTTTAAGACATGAGCAGTGTCCTACAACATTCCTAGAACTGCAATTATTAGGATGAATGATACACCAAGCAGGTGAGTCTACTGCTAACGCCTAAATTTCTTCTTGCTCCCAATTTGCACTGTGGTGCCTTGGAGAGCTGGAAGAGGATGTCAAAGAACAGCCACCTCAGTATTTATCTTCTCTACCTCTAGGCCAACCTCATGCCCAGGATTATCTTCTCTACCTCTAGGCCAATCTCAGGCTCAGGATCCTCAAAGATCCCTCTATGGAGGCAGGGGTGGGGGACACAGGAAGTTAACCTACTCTGAACATAATATTCTGTTAGTAAAGGAAATTAACCAAATTAGGAAGAAAAGTAGTCTGTGACTTTATTGTCTTTGTGTGAAGTTTCTGGTAGCTACAAAAGTATATGTTTCATTTGAGGGAATTCCTTGGAAGTCCAGTGGTCAAGATTCCATGCTTCCCCTGCAGGAGACATGAGTTCCATCCCTGGTTAGGAGACTAAGATCCTGCATGCCAGAGAGCATGGCCAAAAAAGTATATGTTCCATCTGAACTCAGGCTTAAATCAAGCCGGAGCCCTAGGGGGGCATTAGGTCAATACGTGAACCCTTAAATGAAGCTAGTTGAGAGGAAGGGGAGCAGGGGCAGAAAAAAGAGGGACCTAGGAGGTGGGGAACAATAAAACACAAATCAACTCAATTTCAAAAAATGCCCTGGAATTACTAACGTAGCAAAAGAGAAAGCACAGTGAGGTAAGAAGGCAGTCTTAATTAATGACACACTTATGGGATGGTACATGGCAGTTCATTACAAGTCTCTAAAGTGGCAAATTCAAAATTATTTCCATAGTCACAAGTTTTTATAATGTAAAGGCAAAGAAGCAATGTGCACAGTGGTAAAAGCCCTGGACCAGGAGAAAGAGGTACGGTTTTAATTCTATGCTCCCCCACCCCCACCTAATCCTATGACTTATTTCTATGGGTCCCAGATTCTATGAAGAGAGATGGGGTAGCATATAGATAGATCATTTCTAATATCCCTCGCCCAACACAAACTCTTGTGTTTTGATGAAAATCTTACAATGTTTAGTAATATTGTATGGGGAATCAGATTTTCAGTGTACATCAGTGGGTCAAAATTACACTGAAAGCAGCTCTTTGCCCCCTTTCCCATTTACCCATTTCTGCTTCCCTCTAATCTTAAAAGAACACAATTATAGGAATGAGATCACCAAACTGAAACTAACCTCTGACTTCAGCTCTCCAAAATGCGCACCCTGTCTTGTCTAACATGCTGATTCTTTTCCTAGATAAAGAGATGAATGAAGAACTAAGCTGTTAAAAATGACTCTCTACCCGCAACAGCCACCCCCCCACAATGCCCACAGCAATCCTGCAGGCAGATGACACAGGTTAAAATAACATCTGAAGAGAGAGTCAGCCAGTCTGCACACAATGAAGAACTAGGCAAAACCAACCTACTGCCTTGATGACTCAGTGAGATTCTCTCCAATATCGCATCCACTTTCCTTTAGAAAGTGTCATAGCTGAGGGGAACCTTCAGAGTTCGTTCCTGAACAGGACTCCACCTTTTCCCCAGATTTCCAGCTTTTCTGGCTCAGTAACTGAGAGACACTGTCTTAGTTGCCCCGTGGTATGTGGGATCTTCTCAGACCAAGGATCAAACCAGTGTCCCTTGCATTACAAGGCGGATTCTTAATCACTGGACCACCAAGGAAGTCTCATAATGAGTCCTAATCTTTAAACAGTCTTCATCTCCTCCCCACCCTGTTATTACTTGCCAACAAAACCAGGTTTTTAAATATTGGGTTTCCCAAAATCAAAACCAATTTTGTACATGTGTGCTCAGTCATGTTCAACTCTTTGGGACCTCATGGACTCTAGCCTGCCAGGCTCCTCTGTGCATGGCATTTTCCAAGCAAGAATACTGGAGAAGGCTGCCATTTCCTACTCCAGGGGATCTGCCCAATCCAGGGATCAGACCCAGAAATCCAACCTTCGTCTCTTTTGTCTCCTGCATTGGCAGGCAGATTCTTTACCCCTGGAAAGTCCAGTCTTACCTATAGGAACAATCAGTCTTACTAACAGGCTTTTCTCAGCAACCCAAGTTACCAGGATATAGGTTTCTCTAAAAATAATTTGGTCTGAATGTTAAGGTATCTGAAATATTTTATAAAATTTCTGGTAGCCAGAAACTAGTACTGATTTAATAATAAAAAGTTTGCTTTCTCTGCTCTCCTTAGGAGGTAGGGAAATAAACTAAACTGTGGAACAACAGCAATAACAACAAAAAGCAGCCTTGATGCTTTCCTGAAAAGGTTTGTTATAAGAGATTTTGGAATCTGTTGTCACAAAATTGCCTGCCAGGCTGGGGAAGAACAGGAGGAAAGAGATGCACATTCACCCTTAGGTGATGACAGAGCTTCCTTTTTCTCCAAAGATTGAGACTTGAACGCTGCAAGCTACTGCAGCTACTGAACTAATCCTCCTTACTATAAACCTTACGAAAAGCAAATATACAGGCAACAGCGTGGTAGTGGGGAGCAGACCAGAAAAAGCTTGGCTCCCCTCCACCTTCAGATACATAAGCAACAGCACCATCCTGAGCCCAAAGGGGAAAAATCAGGCTCTGAAATTATGAGATGATGGCAAGATATTATCAACATAGAAAAATTAAGGGATGAGCATGTGTACTTATTTTCAATCAAATAAAATATAAATGATCAAATTGTGTTGCTCAGAAGAATTGTCCTTGAAAAGCAGTCTTTTTTCTAAATATTCTTTAAATTGTCACCATTGGTGAACAGGATACCAAACTCTCTGACATTTCACCCTGCATTCCATTAGAAACATCAGAGCTAAGTTAACTGATTGCTTTGTGAAATGTCAGACAAAAAGTTCTCAACTGTGGAAATGAAGCAAAAAGCTGCTGCTGCTGCTACAGAACAGGAACCTGGCTGAAGAGCATACACTTAACAGCATTCATATCTGGCAATAACTCTGCAAGGCAAATATTACATTCCTCCTTTATTGACTCTGTAACGGATGTTCAGCACATTTAGCAATTTATCCAAAGTCACATCAATTAAAACTAAGTCTTCAGGATCCAGTCCTAAAGCCTTTTCAAAATATCCTTACCTGCCCTTATACATGAGAAGATTAGTCAATCACCAAGTGGTTCTTCAAAGTAAATATCACTTGCTTTTATAGTATTAGATACAGTAAGCTTTTCATCACCCTGTCATGAGATCGTAAGAAACTTCACTCAATGGAACACGTAAACTGGCAAATTTTCACCTGACTCTTCAAATTAGGACACATAATTCTATGCAATTTGGAGCTTTCCATTTCATAAACGTTACAGAAATATACTCAAATCTCTCATGTCTAATATTGGTATAATCCAACACCACTATATAAACATGTATTCCTGCAGTTTATTCTGACAGGACACGCAGCTCACACCCTTTTGTAAAGGGAAAGGGACTCAAACATTAAAAACTAAGATAATGCCCTCAAAAGGCTGGGTTAGTACCGCTAACAGGTATATTGACCCAGAACTCACAAAACTAAAATACTGAGGTTTTCTGTTGCTTTTAAATATATATATAAAATTTAATTATTTTAAGCTCTCACAACTGATGTGACATATAATTAAGGACTATTAAATGTACTTGGCATGTAGTTATCTTTAGCAATATATTACTAAAAATTCTAGATATATTTTCCATTTCTTCACATGCTAAAAACTATGTCATTTGTTTGTTTTTAAATGCCCTTCATTTTTCTCATGTTGTCCTTGCTATGTTCTTTGAATCATACAGAACTTATAAGCAAAATGACAACCACACGCCCAAATGCAGGCATTGCAAATTCCCAATTACACCAAAAAGCAGCATTATGATCTTCCATTTTATTCGATTTCCTGAATGAATAAACATGTGGAGAAAGAAAGAAAGTGTCCTCTGGAACAGAAACACTGACTTCACTAATCAAGGCCATAATTACTGAGGAAACATGTATTAAATTCTGAATTCATGCTATTCCACTTGATGCAAGTGTTGTAATCAGACCAACAGAGCATACAGGCACCATCTGGGTGCTGCAGAGTTGTTAAAGACAAACCCTCAGAGCAAGGGCACGTTGACCTTCCTAGCACCAAATCACCGCAGACTTCCATGTTAGAAAGTGCTGTTTTTCCCTTCTGATTTCTTATTTTTCTTCTGAAGAAAGAATACTATGATAGATGGGTATGAAACTGGATAACAAAACGTATCATACCAAGTGATCCTTTTCCTAGTATCACATACCATAGAGAGTCTAATGGTCAACGAATTTGATATTAAGTTTTAGCCACCCCACCTCCCACCCTGCTCACACTTTTTAAGGAGACCTGGTTTTCTATATTAAATTTGACTTGAGAAATCAACCCTAAATTAGCATTTCCATTGTTCCAGGCATTTACGACAGGAATCTGATTTCTAGGCAATGACAATGGATTTCAAATTTGTGCAAACCACATCATTTTCCGTGAAATTGACAAAACTCAGTTGAATATGAGTAACCTGATAATCATGAGATCCCTGTCAGTCAATTTGATTCCTCCAAGGCAGCAGGTTATCGAAAACTGAGCCGAGTGATGTAATACACATCCCAGACAGTGTTATGAGAACAGCAGAGATGATTTCAATGAGACTCATTATTTATTCATCACAAGATCCAATTTGCGTGCCATTTCCACTGACAGTGTACTCAGTTAACTGGTTGAAATTCAGTGCTGATAGAGTGTTTTATTCTGTACTATAAAAAGGACCCTTTTAATTTTTTTTTTCTTTTTTTGTCTTCTTGAATGAAAGAGTACAAAACAAAGAGGCAGTTTGTATTTGTGGCTATTCCCGGTAACATCTGAACACTGTTCAGCAATACGGGAAGAGTGGACACCGGAGAAAACCCTTAAGGACTCCCTGGTTTTCTCATTAGGAGTGTATAATAATATGTCAAAAACTACAGAGTGAAAAGTAAGACAATATTATTGTTCAGAAGACAACTGTTTTTCTTTTAAATGCTATAGAATGAAATAAACACTGATAGGAGATACACACATTGTATGAGTTATAACTTCCACTCCTGAATCTGACCCTTAGTCTCATCATCCAGGGGACCTTCTCTCAGGTTCAAGAGAAGAACAGGAAACAAACATCTCCAAGAGGCAAGAAAAAGCTGGCCTGTACAGTCTTGGGCTTTTCCCGTGGACTAGTCCAAGGGCTAGCACATTTGAAAACCATGCATCATTGCTCATCATTGCCGGGGTCACAGCATAAATGAAAAGGCCCTGCCTGACCTCATTAGACACAGTAGCTGTCTCCATCTACCTTTCTTGATTCATTTTCCTAAGTTCATGTGCTGTGTGTATCTGCTAAAAGAACTGCTCCATGCTTCTCAGTAACTTCCTCTGAGCTCCTCTCTCTACAGTGCTCACCCACCACCCTCCACTTCTCCTCACCTCTCCAGTTATAAATATATATATCCAAACAATCCTGCAGGGCCCTGCTCACACATCTCCTCCCAAAGATGCTCCCTGATGCTCTCAGCTGAAAGTCACCTCCCTGTCCCCTAAGCTGCCCTAGGGCTCAGGTGCCCGATAGCCCTCACCATTCTCCATCTTGAATTTCAGTTCTACAATTACATGTACTATTCTCAACTTCCTACTACCCTCTAATGTTCTTAAGGACAGAAGTTTATTGATTCATCTTTGATTCCCCACATCACCCACGACAGTGCCTGGCACAAAGATTAATCTTTAAAAAATAATAATTTGTGACTAGATCACTGTCCCAGGTATTAATACTCTAATGCAAGCATTACAGAAAGTTGCAAGGACAGTCTGTTTTCCAAATGTAAATAGCGGAACTTGAACCTCAACTGCAACTAGAATACAGAATTGTCTTAAATCAGCTGAGCGAGGAAGCCAACCTGCAGGAATAAAACACACTATTAATCTTTGACTCTTGGAATGGTAAAATATTTCTGAACCTCGACTTTATTTGTGGTATTATCTGGTTAGCGGTCTTGGCAGCTGTTCAAAGTTTTAAAGTACTACAGGTCATGAATATTAAATGCTACAACAAGTTTACTGGGAGGAAATCCAAATTCATTTGTAAGTGCATGACAAATAGTCACCCACTCCAGATTCAATAATGCAAGGAAATACTGTGATCAGAATCAGAGTTTCTTGATATTTCTGGATTCTCACAAAGTCAAGTGTAAGGCAAACAAAGGGCAAGACAATCCTCAGAAAGGGGGAACACAACTTTGAGTTGGAGTAGCACAGATGCTGATTGAAGACGATCAAAAAAGGTAAATATCTCATATTTCATTCAAGGCAATGGGTATGAGAGTCATATTTTGAGTAAAACCACAACCTGGTCTAGAAAGAAAAGGGACGAAGACATAAATGATAACAGATTCTACCAATGCCATCTGAGCAGCTAATCAAATAAAAAAGGCACATGTGGATTCAATGTGCAAATATGTGCAGGCTCTGCCCTGGCTCTTCTGTATATGGAGAGCCACGCAAAACAATCCAAGGGACAGAATCACAATGTCCTCAATGTTCAGACAGTGATGAGCCCTGAACCTTAAGAACATAAGCCCTGATCCTAGGAAATCATTCTCAAGATAAGCCCAGTATATGGTTTGGAAATACAGGATCGTTTGTTAGTGTAGATCTGATCGGTGCATCCCGTTGTAGAACCCACTTTTGTATTACCCAAGATAAAGATAAACCTGCTGACTGTAGGCAACCTCCATCAATCACATCCTGCTTAGCATTAAAATTAAGTTATTTCTAGACATAGATTGCTTGTGTTTTGTGAGTGGTAATGCCTCCCATGAACCTCTCTAATAATATAGTGTCATTATCTTGTTTACAGAAAGTTGCAAGGACAGTCTGTTTTCCAAATGTAAATAGCGGAACTTGAACCTCAACTGCAACTAGAATACAGAATTGTCTTAAATCAGCTGAGCGAGGAAGCCAACCTGCAGGAATAAAACACACTATTAATCTTTGACTCTTGGAATGGTAAAATATTTCTGAACCTCGACTTTATTTGTGGTATTATCTGGTTAGCGGTCTTGGCAGCTGTTCAAAGTTTTAAAGTACTACAGGTCATGAATATTAAATGCTACAACAAGTTTACTGGGAGGAAATCCAAATTCATTTGTAAGTGCATGACAAATAGTCACCCACTCCAGATTCAATAATGCAAGGAAATACTGTGATCAGAATCAGAGTTTCTTGATATTTCTGGATTCTCACAAAGTCAAGTGTAAGGCAAACAAAGGGCAAGACAATCCTCAGAAAGGGGAACACAACTTTGAGTTGGAGTAGCACAGATGCTGATTGAAGACGATCAAAAAAGGTAAATATCTCATATTTCATTCAAGGCAATGGGTATGAGAGTCATATTTTGAGTAAAACCACAACCTGGTCTAGAAAGAAAAGGGACGAAGACATAAATGATAACAGATTCTACCAATGCCATCTGAGCAGCTAATCAAATAAAAAAGGCACATGTGGATTCAATGTGCAAATATGTGCAGGCTCTGCCCTGGCTCTTCTGTATATGGAGAGCCACGCAAAACAATCCAAGGGACAGAATCACAATGTCCTCAATGTTCAGACAGTGATGAGCCCTGAACCTTAAGAACATAAGCCCTGATCCTAGGAAATCATTCTCAAGATAAGCCCAGTATATGGTTTGGAAATACAGGATCGTTTGTTAGTGTAGATCTGATCGGTGCATCCCGTTGTAGAACCCACTTTTGTATTACCCAAGATAAAGATAAACCTGCTGACTGTAGGCAACCTCCATCAATCACATCCTGCTTAGCATTAAAATTAAGTTATTTCTAGACATAGATTGCTTGTGTTTTGTGAGTGGTAATGCCTCCCATGAACCTCTCTAATAATATAGTGTCATTATCTTGTTTACATGAAAGAGAGCCACAAGATTTTCAGTGAAGAAAAGGGAGCTGTCCAGATAACACACATCTTGGAAGCAACTATAGCAAAATAAATGTAGTCATCTGTAGAGAAAGTTTCAAAAGAACACACTCAAAGGGTTTCATTTTTCCAAATTATTTTGGGCTATAATTAGAATTGTAACACCCTTTCAGATTTCCTTTCCTTTTTAATTTTTTTTCCACCTGTAACTGAATAAGTGATTATGGAGCTAATAAAGGGGGGGAAAGATATTTCCACATTAAAACAGTTAACAGATGTTAAATAAGCACAGAAAATGGCCACTAGGCAAGCATTGACTGATGCTGGGTAAGTAAGAAAAATGTTGCCTTTACTGATTTTATTACCCATGTACCTCCTGGGGTCATGGGAGGCTTGTAAAACATTTTGTGGGAAGATAAAAAGTCTAGCATTTATTTGCAAGGCCAGTTTAAGTGTGTTTCAAGGGTCCCCCACCCCACCCCCTTACTTTTTGACAACATAAAACTAAGTAAGTGAAAACCATCTAAGAAAGGCTAAAATAATCATTTGGTGAAAGGTCAAGAAAACTGATATTTCAAAATTTTTTCTGACACACATCTCTTCTAGTCCCACCTTCCAAACCTCACTAACCAGGAACGAAATCCTCACTGTAGAAACGAGAGAGTATAAGATTTCACTTTACCACTGCAGGCACATCCTTTTCAAAAGTCAATCTTAAACAAGTGTGAATTCAGTAATGCACTGGGGAAGCCCACAGATTTAGTCTTCTTACAAATCTTCTGAATTTGTTCCTAACTACTGGAAACAGTATTATTTCATGTTATATTCAATCATATTTCTTCAAAAGCCAAATTATTCTCTTGATAAGAATTTACTAAATAAGTCACATCTTAACATTTTTAACATATTCAGAACAGTGCCAGGAGACATAAACACTATACATGCAGGTGTGTGTGTATGTGTGTGAGATCAGTTGTGTCTCACTCTTTAAGACCTCATGGATTGTAGACTGCCAGGTTCCCCTCTCCATGGGATTTCCCAGGCAGGAACAGTTGAGTAGGTTGCCATTTCCCTCTCCAAGCAATTTTCCTGACCCAGGGATCGAACCTATGTCTCCTGCATCGCAGGTGGATTCTTTTCCACTGAAGCTACCTAGGAATCCCATATATGGTTAATAAATACTAAACAAAATATCTTCAATATTCTGGATACTTACTACTTTTTGAACTCTTCAACAAGAAAAATAAGACTTTATTTCCTTTACAGAACTAAAGAAATTTTACATGTCATATGGAGATGGGCATCACTTGCTTCAGTCTGAGCAGTCAAAAAAGGGCAGCCAAGATTTCTGGCCAGATTCAGTCATCCCAACAATACTATCTGGCCCAAACAGGGCACGTTGTTCTTAAGTAACCAATATTAAACAACAGGAGAGGTCAGAGAAAATCCAGATGCCAATCTCAGAAAAATCTTAATCACTACCAAACTGAACTCTGTACTCTCTTATTGCAATGATGAAATGGGAAGAAGTCCAGCTGAGGGGGCATAACTCTTGTCCCTCCAGTTCCTTCTGGCTGGTCCTGGTAAACATGGACTTTGGGACCTGAATCTGATAAAAGGTACAAACTGAAAACATCTGACATTACTGAAGAAATGTGAGGAGAAGTTGAGTGCGATTGCTATGAGAAAAACATTACTGACAATACTATAAAAATGGAGAGACTTGTCCCTCTGGTTTTAATAATTTCCAGTTTGAAGAGGACCACCATTCTTAAATTTTGGAGTATTTGGCTGGTTCTCTAGTTTTCATAGTAGAGTTAAACATTTATGCACTAGATTTTTCTGTTTATATATGTAAGTTATGTTTTAATAAGGCAGATAAGTTTATTTCATCTGGCAAACTATGATAACTCTGATGCAGAGTTAATTAGTAATATATTTAAGATGATTATTCATTTATGGTTGAAATGTCTTTTAATCCACTTCCTTCACAATCTCTTCTAACTCACCCCAGGCATAGAAATCTATATATTTTAAAGACACAATATGGAATTTTTCTATAACTTCCATATGGAATCTATGCCAGTGTTTACAAGCCCTATAGTCATGAAATTCTAAATGAAAGTTTTTGCTTAAATATTCATGCTTCAGTTCTAGTTGATTCACATGCTTTCAAACCACTGTAAGAGGTTATCCTTTGGTCTTCTCTTTCTTCAGAATTACAATTTCCATTGGTATGCCTTTTTCCCCTAATAGGCATTAAGTGCCTTCCAAATACTGGGCACTCTTCAACAAGAAAAATAAGACTTTATTTCCTTTACAGAACTAAAGAAATTTTACATGTCATATGGAGATGGGCATCACTTGCTTCAGTCTGAGCAGTCAAAAAAGGGCAGCCAAGATTTCTGGCCAGATTCAGTCATCCCAACAATACTATCTGGCCCAAACAGGGCACGTTGTTCTTAAGTAACCAATATTAAACAACAGGAGAGGTCAGAGAAAATCCAGATGCCAATCTCAGAAAAATCTTAATCACTACCAAACTGAACTCTGTACTCTCTTATTGCAATGATGAAATGGGAAGAAGTCCAGCTGAGGGGGCATAACTCTTGTCCCTCCAGTTTCTTCTGGCTGGTCCTGGTAAACATGGACTTTGGGACCTGAATCTGATAAAAGGTACAAACTGAAAACATCTGACATTACTGAAGAAATGTGAGGAGAAGTTGAGTGCGATTGCTATGAGAAAAACATTACTGACAATACTATAAAAATGGAGAGACTTGTCCCTCTGGTTTTAATAATTTCCAGTTTGAAGAGGACCACCATTCTTAAATTTTGGAGTATTTGGCTGGTTCTCTAGTTTTCATAGTAGAGTTAAACATTTATGCACTGGGATTTTTCTGTTTATATATGTAAGTTATGTTTTAATAAGGCAGATAAGTTTATTTCATCTGGCAAACTATGATAACTCTGATGCAGAGTTAATTAGTAATATATTTAAGATGATTATTCATTTATGGTTGAAATGTCTTTTAATCCACTTCCTTCACAATCTCTTCTAACTCACCCCAGGCATAGAAATCTATATATTTTAAAGACACAATATGGAATTTTTCTATAACTTCCATATGGAATCTATGCCAGTGTTTACAAGCCCTATAGTCATGAAATTCTAAATGAAAGTTTTTGCTTAAATATTCATGCTTCAGTTCTAGTTGATTCACATGCTTTCAAACCACTGTAAGAGGTTATCCTTTGGTCTTCTCTTTCTTCAGAATTACAATTTCCATTGGTATGCCTTTTTCCCCTAATAGGCATTAAGTGCCTTCCAAATACTGGGCATCAAGTTTGCAACGAACACCACACTATTTCATAGAATCTTCCCAACATCGCCAGGAGAGAACATTATTTCAACGTGGAGAAACAGGTCATTGAACTAATCCAAAGTAACTCACTCAGTGCAAGTTACAACACCTATTATTTTCTTCTAAACTGTGGAGTCACCTACTTTCTTTATTCACCTTCCCACCCTCACAGTGTAAGATCACTACACAGTCACAAATATGTCTTCTAGCTCTAGTGATTTCATCATTTCTATGTGACCTTCACATCTCTGGTTCTCTATACCTCAGCTGGAAACAAGAGGCCTGGCATAAATGGTCTTGAGGTTCCTTACAAATTTATAACATCTGTTATCCCATTGCCCTCATTAAGCTCACTGGCCCTAAATATAAGAAAAAGCTAAGCTGAGACACCAACAATCAGATGAAGGGTTTTGCTCCTTGTCTAACTTCCCTGCCCGCAAGCAGTAGTTACGAGACAGTGTGGGTAAGTTTCCTTTTGCAAACGTCTCAAGATACTGAACATTCAAAGAAATAAGTCCTTTCCCATAGCGTAGGGGACTTCCCACTCTCTACTATTAGGAATTCCTTCACAAGTAATGGTTTTCAGGGTATGCTGCCCCAAAGTGTGTCCCTTTAGAATGTGGACTATGTGGAGCGGAAGACAGTTGGCCATACAGACTCAAGAGGTTTTTACTTCCCTCTTAAATGCCTGAAAGAATTTAGATAGGAAGCCTGCACCACGAAGGGCCCTATTACCAAAGATAAGTTCTTTTTTTTTTTTTTTTTTTTTAAACACAAGGAAGACTCCTTGGTCTGGCATGGCAAACATGTGTTCAAACATTCACTCTTCCCATGTTTCTGTCAATAGTCTTTCTCCCTCTGAAGTTACAGACCCCTCCCTTTTTCCTTAGCTCAGGATGGCATGTAAACCTCAACTGCCTAACTGTTGGGGGAGCTTCTCCTGTCTTTGAGGGGGCTCTGAATATACAAAACTACAAGTGCTTTTCTACTGTTAATTTGTCTTATGGCAATTTAATTGTTACGCCAGCCAAAGAAGTTAGATGAAAAAAGTTCTTTCCCTGCACAAGTGGTACTATTCATTTTCTTAAGCAGCATCTGCATGAATAAGGCTGCCAGATAAAATACAGGATGCCACTTATATTGTAATTTCAAATGAACAAAGAATAATTTTCTTTTATAAATATGTCCCAAATATTACATGAGATATGTTTATAGTAAGGAGATCTATCAGCAACTTGATCCTTAAAAATAAGCTTAGAGAACTGAAAATTCCTCAGGAGAGGACTTCAAAAGTCCTAAAAGCAAGTTGTAAGTTGACCTATCAAAATGATTTCCTAGGGCTTCCCCTGGTGGTCCAGTGGGTAAGGACACCGCCTTGCAGTGCAAGGGGTGCCGGTTCGATCCCTGACCTGGGAAGATCCCATGTGCCGCAGAGCGGCTGGACCAATGTGTCCAATCACCGAGCCGGAGCTCTGGGGTGCATCCGCCCAGAGCCAGCGCTCTGTGACGACAGAGGCCACCGCGATGGGAGGCCCACAGGAGCCAAAGAACAAAGACAGATGAAAATAGAGAAATGAAAGACCAATAGAATTGGCCCCGCCTGCTCCCCTCCCTCCCCAACCCGACCCCCGCCCAAAAAAAAAAAAAAATGATTTCCTAATTCATGAAATGGTAAGATGAAAATTCTGTAGAAGAAACCACAGGCTATCAAGGTCTCAAAACACCCAGTCTGCATTCTCAAATAGTTCTCACCTTACAAAGGACAAGGACCATGATTTATTATTTCCAGGAAAACAAGAAAACTTGCTATTGTTCATGACATGGTTTTAAAAAGAAAGAAAAAGATTATTCTCCATAAATTTCCTTGCATTAATAATTAACACTGACTTGAAATTAAGAGTTTGAACAATGGCAATCGAGTTTTCACAGTTCCTTGGTCTGGCATGGCAAACATGTGTTCAAACATTCACTCTTCCCATGTTTCTGTCAATAGTCTTTCTCCCTCTGAAGTTACAGACCCCTCCCTTTTTCCTTAGCTCAGGATGGCATGTAAACCTCAACTGCCTAACTGTTGGGGGAGCTTCTCCTGTCTTTGAGGGGGCTCTGAATATACAAAACTACAAGTGCTTTTCTACTGTTAATTTGTCTTATGGCAATTTAATTGTTACGCCAGCCAAAGAAGTTAGATGAAAAAAGTTCTTTCCCTGCACAAGTGGTACTATTCATTTTCTTAAGCAGCATCTGCATGAATAAGGCTGCCAGATAAAATACAGGATGCCACTTATATTGTAATTTCAAATGAACAAAGAATAATTTTCTTTTATAAATATGTCCGAAATATTACATGAGATATGTTTATAGTAAGGAGATCTATCAGCAACTTGATCCTTAAAAATAAGCTTAGAGAACTGAAAATTCCTCAGGAGAGGACTTCAAAAGTCCTAAAAGCAAGTTGTAAGTTGACCTATCAAAATGATTTCCTAGGGCTTCCCCTGGTGGTCCAGTGGGTAAGGACACCGCCTTGCAGTGCAAGGGGTGCCGGTTCGAGCCCTGGCCTGGGAAGATCCCGCGTGCCGCGGAGCGGCTGGACTGATGTGTCCAATCACCGAGCCGGAGCTCTGGAGCGCATGCGCCCAGAGCCGGCACTCTGTGACGACAGAGGCCACCGCGATGGGAGGCCCACAGGAGCCAAAGAACAAAGACGGATGAAGAGAAATGAAAGACCAATAGAATTGGCCCCGCCTGCTCCCCTCCCTCCCCAACCCGACCCCCGCCCAAAAAAAAAAAAAAAATGATTTCCTAATTCATGAAATGGTAAGATGAAAATTCTGTAGAAGAAACCACAGGCTATCAAGGTCTCAAAACACCCAGTCTGCATTCTCAAATAGTTCTCACCTTACAAAGGACAAGGACCATGATTTATTATTTCCAGGAAAACAAGAAAACTTGCTATTGTTCATGACATGGTTTTAAAAAGAAAGAAAAAGATTATTCTCCATAAATTTCCTTGCATTAATAATTAACACTGACTTGAAATTAAGAGTTTGACTTTCAAGCCAAATGTTGTTTTTCAAAGCACCAAACTCAATCCAGAGTTTTCAAGTTTCAGCATTTAACACAAAAGAACTTCACAAAGGACTGGATACTTGAGAAAAGGTTATGCTTCCCCACAGAGGAGAAGCACGGCAGTAATTACCCTGCCTCCTAAGTTGTTGGTTGTTTTTGTTTTTAAGTCATTTAAAAATAAATGTTTCTATTTCCCTCAGGGTTTTTCTTCAATTTCTTCCCAATTCTATTTTAAGTAAAATTAAGAACTGAGAGGGAAATAATAGTCAAAACTAGAACACTTGACAATTTTCTCAGGGTCAGTATCCTAAATCGTAATTTCTTGCTGAGGAATGTCCAGAAGGATGAAGAAGCTGGCCTGAATTATGGCTGAGGTTTGCAAGCACTGGCCAAGTTCAGTCTCTATGCTTAAAGGCAAAGCAAGGGTGAGTATACAAAGCAGTATTGTGAGGGAGTGGGAATGAGGAGGTGGGAAGCAGGCAGTTTCTCAAGATGCACTGGTCCACTTAAAGTGTTCCCTTAATACACCAGCAGGAAACTGCTCAGTTTTCTTCAAGTACTTGGGATCCAGACGTGCTTTCGTGACCTTCAAACGACATTGCATTTGAAACCACTAAGGGAATAGGGAAGAATACATATTAAGCCCTGAGGCAAAGATCTTAATTGGCCTCAGGACAAAACTTATAATAACTACTTTCTGTTTTGACTCTTCTATTCTTATACACTACAAGGAAAAGGTGAATATGACTCATTATTTAAGAATGTGAGTTCTCAGTGCACTGCAGAGAGGATTGTTTTCCAAAATCAGGTCAGGAAAAGTAATATTAACAAATGGCAGAGGATTTCCTCTTTACAGACTCAAGCATCCAGTTTGCTGATCAGCTGTGTTATTTTTTTTTTTTCAAACACCTATTACAGGCAATTTACTGGATTACAGGGACTTGGCATGAAACGAAAGAGTAAAAAATAAATAAAGATGCATATTCTTTACAAGGCAGAATTGTCCTACTCCCCTGGAAATCATGAAGCTAAGGTCAGAAACCTGAGAAATATAATCAGAGGCTGACACTCAGGTTAGTAGGGAAAGGTCAAAGAGGACACTTCCACCTCCTGAAGATCAAAAAGTAACTTGTTTTAAATTCTCTTTGAAAAAGAACACATTTGTTTTTTCAAATGGGGAGAAGGCACCAAGCAAGGAGAGGGCTTGGTAACCCAATGCTCAAGTGCCAACAATCACTTACTTTGTAAATGGTGGGTAAGATCTGTTTCATTTTCAGCCTGTGAAACACAAAGATGTCATAAACGGCTGAAACTGCCAGGACGGTCACTCCTTGTTCCTTCCACAACATGCTGCATCCTCAATTTCTTCCCAATTCTATTTTAAGTAAAATTAAGAACTGAGAGGGAAATAATAGTCAAAACTAGAACACTTGACAATTTTCTCAGGGTCAGTATCCTAAATCGTAATTTCTTGCTGAGGAATGTCCAGAAGGATGAAGAAGCTGGCCTGAATTATGGCTGAGGTTTGCAAGCACTGGCCAAGTTCAGTCTCTATGCTTAAAGGCAAAGCAAGGGTGAGTATACAAAGCAGTATTGTGAGGGAGTGGGAATGAGGAGGTGGGAAGCAGGCAGTTTCTCAAGATGCACTGGTCCACTTAAAGTGTTCCCTTAATACACCAGCAGGAAACTGCTCAGTTTTCTTCAAGTACTTGGGATCCAGACGTGCTTTCGTGACCTTCAAACGACATTGCATTTGAAACCACTAAGGGAATAGGGAAGAATACATATTAAGCCCTGAGGCAAAGATCTTAATTGGCCTCAGGACAAAACTTATAATAACTACTTTCTGTTTTGACTCTTCTATTCTTATACACTACAAGGAAAAGGTGAATATGACTCATTATTTAAGAATGTGAGTTCTCAGTGCACTGCAGAGAGGATTGTTTTCCAAAATCAGGTCAGGAAAAGTAATATTAACAAATGGCAGAGGATTTCCTCTTTACAGACTCAAGCATCCAGTTTGCTGAACAGCTGTGTTATATATTTTTTTTCAAACACCTATTACAGGCAATTTACTGGATTACAGGGACTTGGCATGAAACGAAAGAGTAAAAAATAAATAAAGATGCATATTCTTTACAAGGCAGAATTGTCCTACTCCCCTGGAAATCATGAAGCTAAGGTCAGAAACCTGAGAAATATAATCAGAGGCTGACACTCAGGTTAGTAGGGAAAGGTCAAAGAGGACACTTCCACCTCCTGAAGATCAAAAAGTAACTTGTTTTAAATTCTCTTTGAAAAAGAACACATTTGTTTTTTCAAATGGGGAGAAGGCACCAAGCAAGGAGAGGGCTTGGTAACCCAATGCTCAAGTGCCAACAATCACTTACTTTGTAAATGGTGGGTAAGATCTGTTTCATTTTCAGCCTGTGAAACACAAAGATGTCATAAACGGCTGAAACTGCCAGGACGGTCACTCCTTGTTCCTTCCACAACATGCTGCATCCGGCACACAGTCCTGTCCCCAGAAACCAGCCCCAAGTCCTGGCCGAGGAGCCTCTCGTAGAACAGTGCTTTATGTAGCAGAGCAAGGAGAGCAGGAAGAAGAGACTGGCCCCCACGTCAGCCCGGCCCACGATTCCTGCCACCGCCTCCGTGTGGATGGGGTGAGAGGCGAACATCAAGCCAGCCATGAAGGTCCAGTATCCATCCCCAAGAAGGATCTTGGAGAAGCTGGTAAAGAGACCAGTGACTGCCGCATGCAATAGCACGTTGACCAGATGGTAGCTCCAGGGATTCAGCCCTCCAATGGCATGGTTCAGGCGGAAAGAAAGCGTGCAGAGTGGCCGGTAGGATTTGTGGCTGCCGCTGTGGGTTAGCAGAGTCCCCAAAAAGCATTGTAGAAAATGTGGGTCCAGGGCGTTTCTGGGAGAAGGTCCTGATTAGTCTTGATAGCACGGCTAAAAAACAAAATGTCAAAAAAAAGTCAAATGTAAAATATAGACAGAAAGTAAGAAAGAATACATTGCTAAAACATACTGCTGGAGCATTGCCTTCCTGCATAGCTTTCTCACCATGTGAGTTTTGATAGGCTTCCAGGTATAGGTGATTAACACCGAAGCACCTTAGAGCAGCTTCACAAGGAGACTGAATTCAGATCCTCCCCTTAATGCTTAAGACTAGTGCTGCAATTAGGGTTATATTTCTTCTTCTCAAACGTTTTATCCTTTGAATGCAAAAACCTTTGAAGAATAAATAGAGTTTCTATCCCTCATTAAAGGCTTAACAAAGAAGTTGCCAAAAACTGTCCTCATGTCACATGCTGGCTAGAAATGCAGATTTCAGGCAACAGGTTGATATGAGGCCCGAGAATAGGAATTGTAAGAAGCAAAGTTTTGGTCCAACCCAATGCTCAAGTGCAAACAAGAATAAAAAACTTGTTTAAACTCTTTGAAAGTTTTTCAAATGGGAGAAGGCACCAAGCAAGGAGAGGGCTTGGTAACCCAATGCTCAAGTGCCAACAATCACTTACTTTGTAAATGGTGGGTAAGATCTGTTTCATTTTCAGCCTGTGAAACACAAAGATGTCATAAACGGCTGAAACTGCCAGGACGGTCACTCCTTGTTCCTTCCACAACATGCTGCATCCGGCACACAGTCCTGTCCCCAGAAACCAGCCCCAAGTCCTGGCCGAGGAGCCTCTCGTAGAACAGTGCTTTATGTAGCAGAGCAAGGAGAGCAGGAAGAAGAGACTGGCCCCCACGTCAGCCCGGCCCACGATTCCTGCCACCGCCTCCGTGTGGATGGGGTGAGAGGCGAACATCAAGCCAGCCATGAAGGTCCAGTATCCATCCCCAAGAAGGATCTTGGAGAAGCTGGTAAAGAGACCAGTGACTGCCGCATGCAATAGCACGTTGACCAGATGGTAGCTCCAGGGATTCAGCCCTCCAATGGCATGGTTCAGGCGGAAAGAAAGCGTGCAGAGTGGCCGGTAGGATTTGTGGCTGCCGCTGTGGGTTAGCAGAGTCCCCCAAAAATCATTGTAGAAAATGTGGGTCCAGGGCGTTTCTGGGAGAAGGTCCTGATTAGTCTTGATAGCACGGCTAAAAAACAAAATGTCAAAAAAAAGTCAAATGTAAAATATAGACAGAAAGTAAGAAAGAATACATTGCTAAAACATACTGCTGGAGCATTGCCTTCCTGCATAGCTTTCTCACCATGTGAGTTTTGATAGGCTTCCAGGTATAGGTGATTAACACCGAAGCACCTTAGAGCAGCTTCACAAGGAGACTGAATTCAGATCCTCCCCTTAATGCTTAAGACTAGTGCTGCAATTAGGGTTATATTTCTTCTTCTCAAACGTTTTATCCTTTGAATGCAAAAACCTTTGAAGAATAAATACAGAGTTTCTATCCCTCATTAAAGGCTTAACAAAGAAGTTGCCAAAAACTGTCCTCATGTCACATGCTGGCTAGAAATGCAGATTTCAGGCAACAGGTTGATATGAGGCCCGAGAATAGGAATTGTAAGAAGCAAAGTCCCAGGTGATACAGGTGTGGGGAAAACAGAGCAAGGACTAGCCCTGCTAGAAGAAATTTTAGAATCTCTGCCCAGAGCAATGATTCCCATACATGCAGGTCACCTGGGGATCTTGTTAACAGGCAGGTAAAGGATCTGATTCAGTACGTCTGAGGATCAGCCTGAGATTCCACATTTCTAACCCTGTAATTGGTCATTTATCTTCTATGGAGAAAAGAAAAGGACCTAATGCAAGGAACATCTTGGCTCTGTTAGCCGCTGCTTATACTATTCTACAAAGATTTCATTCTAATCTATAAAAAGTCCCTTATTAAATTCAGCTTGACCTACAACCTCTGAAATGAGATGCACCTGGGGGGGGGGGAGCAAATGAACCCAGGCATCAACACACATTAAGGGTAACTGGTTATCTACTTGCCAAACACTATGGTAGTCCTTCTACATATATTATCTACTTTTGAGAACTAGCTGGCATATCTAGATGCTCAGTAAAAGGCATGTCTGTTAAAATCATATTTTCAAAACTACTCAATGTGACAGAGACAGTTCTCCAATATCTATCCTTCCTCTTTCCCATCCTCATAACATCTTTAGTTTTTAGCTAAGTACATATCTTCTGGAGGGGAAAAAAATTATCATTTCCTATCTTCCCTTGCTGCTAAATATGGTCACATGACTAATATTCAGCCAGTGACCAATATCTGGCCAGAGGAACATAAGGAGAGTGCTATGGACTTCTCCCAGAAAAAAGTATCCTTAAAAAGAAAAGGCTTAGTATTCTTCCCTCCTCCAGCCCCGTACCTCCTTCATACTGGAGCACTGATGTAACAGCTAGAGTTCCAGCAGCTATCACAACCCATAAGGTGTCCTTAGGAATAGAAACCATGCCCAAAAGAGCAGTAAGACTGAAGAAAACTGAGGCCCTATCGACATAAAACATACCAGACCTGGGCAAACTACATGAGCATGAGAAATAAATTGCTATCTTGTTTAAGCTGGTGTTAGCAAGTTGCAGCTGAATCTACTCATCAGTGAAATCCTTTGTTAACAGAAGACCTACTATATCACAGTGGTTTGATTTTGCATTTTGATTTTGATTTTTTACAAGACTCCATGTATGACTGTGTATAAATGAATTTCCATATAAATTGGCTTTTAAAATATTAGAAACAGATGTTATTCTGGATCCATTAAATGCAGGTCACCTGGGGATCTTGTTAACAGGCAGGTAAAGGATCTGATTCAGTACGTCTGAGGATCAGCCTGAGATTCCACATTTCTAACCCTGTAATTGGTCATTTATCTTCTATGGAGAAAAGAAAAGGACCTAATGCAAGGAACATCTTGGCTCTGTTAGCCGCTGCTTATACTATTCTACAAAGATTTCATTCTAATCTATAAAAAGTCCCTTATTAAATTCAGCTTGACCTACAACCTCTGAAATGAGATGCACCTGGGGGGGGGGGGTGGCAAATGAACCCAGGCATCAACACACATTAAGGGTAACTGGTTATCTACTTGCCAAACACTATGGTAGTCCTTCTACATATATTATCTACTTTTGAGAACTAGCTGGCATATCTAGATGCTCAGTAAAAGGCATGTCTGTTAAAATCATATTTTCAAAACTACTCAATGTGACAGAGACAGTTCTCCAATATCTATCCTTCCTCTTTCCCATCCTCATAACATCTTTAGTTTTTAGCTAAGTACATATCTTCTGGAGGGGAAAAAAAATTATCATTTCCTATCTTCCCTTGCTGCTAAATATGGTCACATGACTAATATTCAGCCAGTGACCAATATCTGGCCAGAGGAACATAAGGAGAGTGCTATGGACTTCTCCCAGAAAAAAGTATCCTTAAAAAGAAAAGGCTTAGTATTCTTCCCTCCTCCAGCCCCCTACCTCCTTCATACTGGAGCACTGATGTAACAGCTAGAGTTCCAGCAGCTATCACAACCCATAAGGTGTCCTTAGGAATAGAAACCATGCCCAAAAGAGCAGTAAGACTGAAGAAAACTGAGGCCCTATCACCATAAAACATACCAGACCTGGGCAAACTACATGAGCATGAGAAATAAATTGCTATCTTGTTTAAGCTGGTGTTAGCAAGTTGCAGCTGAATCTACTCATCAGTGAAATCCTTTGTTAACAGAAGACCTACTATATCACAGTGGTTTGATTTTGCATTTTGATTTTGATTTTTTACAAGACTCCATGTATGACTGTGTATAAATGAATTTCCATATAAATTGGCTTTTAAAATATTAGAAACAGATGTTATTCTGGATCCATTAAATTAAAACACCTTGTTATGACATTCATCAAGAGGCTACCCCAGAAGTAATTGCTTAAGACTTGATGGGTTATAATTAAAATTTTAAAGAAATATGAAAAACTGCCAAACTTCCAAACAGTGCTGTCAGGGAAAGCTGATTTCAAGCCATTGAGAATAAAAAGCCAACTGGCCTCCATTAAACATTAACCTAGATAGTGATGTGAATTTCTCTAATATCAATATAGAAACACTCATATGATCAAACTCAGGGCAGCAGAAAGTTCAACAGCAAAGCACTGTGGGATAAGGCTTGGCTAATTTAGTGAGCAAAGCTGAAAACACGTTTTGTTTAGGACAACACTTCACCCTTTCAGTGGCAGATCCATATAGGAATGAACCCCATGTTCCCTAAACCAGCTGATTCTACATGTTATTAGTTCAGCTCTATAACCAACCGTGTACAAACTCTTTGAGGGAAGGAAGAAAAAACATACTTTAAAAAAATCAGTTCAAACCACCAGAATATTTTATATCTATAGCAATAAACCTAGTAGTTTGCAGCAGCCAACAAGATATACCATAAGCCTAACTCCCATGAAACAAGAATTTCAAAACAAAGAACAAAACTAACAAATCTCATAATTTCACTGTGACAAAAAACTTTGAAGAGGCAAAGCCCTTAATTTACACCATAGAAAAAAAATTAAAAAACAAACAGTATCAATAAAATAAATATGCAAGAGTAAAGGAACATCTCACCCATGTTTAAAAGATACTCCACTAGGGGACTCACTCAGTTGCATCCTACTCTTTGTGACCCCGTGAACTGTAGCCCACCAGACTCCTCTGTCCATGGGGATTCTCCAGCAAGAATACTGGAGTGGGATGCCATGCCCTCCTCCAGGATTTCTTCCCAACCCAGAGATCGAACCCAGTCTCCCATATGGCAGGCAGATTCTCTACCTTCTGAGCCACCAGGGAAGCCCAGGGAGACTGCAGTCTGATAAAAATTCTCCAATAGGCGCTATCTTATTAGGCAGATATTTATTTACTCAATGAATGTTATGGGAAAAGAACATGAAAAAGACTAAATTATCCTGGGCTTTAGTACATAAGTCATGTTACACATGCAAGTCAGTGATAAGGGATGAAATACGCATCCCTCACATCATATTAAAGAAGAAATGGACCAAAAGGGATTTAATAGAATCTAAACAATCTGCCAGCTAAAATTACTAACCTGGGCTTTAGTACATATATGAAAGCAATCATGTGATCAAACTCAGGGCAGCAGAAAGTTCAACAGCAAAGCACTGTGGGATAAGGCTTGGCTAATTTAGTGAGCAAAGCTGAAAAACACGTTTTGTTTAGGACAATACTTCACCCTTTCAGTGGCAGATCCATATAGGAATGAACCCCATGTTCCCTAAACCAGCTGATTCTACATGTTATTAGTTCAGCTCTATAACCAACCGTGTACGAACTCTTTGAGGGAAGGAAGAAAAAACATACTTTAAAAAAATCAGTTCAAACCACCAGAATATTTTATATCTATAGCAACAAACCTAGTAGTTTGCAGCAGCCAACAAGATATACCATAAGCCTAACTCCCATGAAACAAGAATTTCAAAACAAAGAACAAAACTAACAAATCTCATAATTTCACTGTGACAAAAAACTTTGAAGAGGCAAAGCCCTTAATTTACACCATAGAAAAAAAATTAAAAAACAAACAGTATCAATAAAATAAATATGCAAGAGTAAAGGAACATCTCACCCATGTTTAAAAGATACTCCACTAGGGGACTCACTCAGTTGCATCCTACTCTTTGTGACCCCGTGAACTGTAGCCCACCAGACTCCTCTGTCCATGGGGATTCTCCAGCAAGAATACTGGAGTGGGATGCCATGCCCTCCTCCAGGATTTCTTCCCAACCCAGAGATCGAACCCAGTCTCCCATATGGCAGGCAGATTCTCTACCTTCTGAGCCACCAGGGAAGCCCAGGGAGACTGCAGTCTGATAAAAATTCTCCAATAGGCGCTATCTTATTAGGCAGATATTTATTTACTCAATGAATGTTATGGGAAAAGAACATGAAAAAGACTAAATTATCCTGGGCTTTAGTACATAAGTCATGTTACACATGCAAGTCAGTGATAAGGGATGAAATACGCATCCCTCACATCATATTAAAGAAGAAATGGACCAAAAGGGATTTAATAGAATCTAAACAATCTGCCAGCAAAATGAGAAGTAGTCATTCGACACTAAACACAATAGGTTCTCACCTATCTGCATTTTCTTACATGAGTCTAAAACTGAAAGAGGGAAACCTCTTCTGCCATTTCGCAGCTAATGAAAAGCTTAAGCTGAAACAAAATTTCATGCTGATATAATCTGAATTTACTTCTGTGAGTGAGTATTGAAAATTCAGAAAGACGCTAAGGAATTAAGGAAGTTTCACTCCAGGAAAGGCGAAGAATACTGAAGCAGCAGATGTGAAAAAGAAACAAATGAAGGCAGAATTCTTCAGAGAACACTGGATCAGGAGACCGTCGTTTGAAGCAAAAAGATCTAGTCTTTTAAGAAGGTCTGTAACCTTTCAGTTTTGCTCATTTGTGGCTCTTTGTTTTTTTGCTGGCTTATGGCTTTTCCTTTAAAAAATGTTGACAAAGGCCAACGCTGTTGTAAAACTGATGAATGATGTGACATCACCGTCCCGACTGTCCTTGTATACGTTTCTCTCATGGCTATTTTTTTCTGTCCATTGACCTTTTCAGTCATAACCACCCACATAAATGATGACCATTAGTCCTTCAGAGCAGGATGATGCTCAGATTCTCCAAACATCAAATGGCACACTCTCTCCCAAGTGCTTTCAATTGTTCTACTAAAAAGTAAGTAAACGCTAAATTTTACATATAAAAAAAGTAAAAAAAAAATTTTTTTAGGTGATGGATTAAAATTTGCTCTACAGGATAAAGAAGAAAGAGGATGGCCTTTGTTAACCTTCCCTCATTCATTGCTACCAAGCACGCCTATCTCCAGAAAAAACAGTGAGAAGCAGCAGTGACCAAAAACTAATTCTGGAGCCAACCGAACCAGTTACTCTATCTCTATGTACCTCAGTTTTCTTATCTGCAAAACAAGGATAATATCTGTACTTGCTTTATAGGACCATTTGGAGGAGTAAATGAGTTAGTAAGCAAAAAGCATGGTGTTACATGTAATATATGTAACATAACCATCTATCATTTACTAGTATTATTATTACCAGCATTAACACAAAACTATTGCTAGCCACCCATGAAAGCACTGTGCTCTTTCTTCACATCTCCAGTCTTCAAAATCTATGAATATGTCACTTAATATTCCTTTAAGCTTTAGTGACACTCTTAGCACAAAATAGTAAAGAGGTATGATGTCTTACTTTTAGTTCTTTCTCTTCCCATTCCCCTCCTTTTTTTCCCCAAATCACAGTCTTCTTAACACACTGGTTAGTAAAAAGTAATATAATTGTATACAAGCAAACTTCTACCTTCTTTGACTTGCTCTTTGCAACTTTCCTTGGCTAGCCTCTCCTTCAGATTTTTCTCACAAATGTGGACGTTTCTCTCCCCTTTCTGATGCCTGACCTTTCCTCACTCTATACTTTTCACCTTGGTGCTCATCATCTCCAACACCTGCAACTCAGGAGACACGCTCTCATCAAGGCCTCCAGCCTGGGTGTTGCTCACAAGCCTACATGTCTACTGGCCCAGGTGATAACTGTACCTGAATAATGAAATCCTGGTTACTCTAGTAGCCTCTCTAAAGAACAGTGTCTATACCTACAGTTGGTGGGTAAGCTTCTCGCAAACTGTTATGCTGAAGATCAAATGTGGCAATGTTAACTTAAAATGTTTGAAATGTACTTATCCTGGTGTCATGGACTCATTTTTCCAAACCTCTTCTAGTTAACAGTATCCTGTTTTTCCTTTTGAGAATTGGCCACATCCATCTCCATGTGAAGAGAGTGAAGCTGTTGTCCTCATCTCCTGATGCAAGTTAGACGTGATTTGGCCAGATAGTGTACTATATTCGCTATCCTCATTCCCAGCCACAAGATCTGACTTAGCAGCCTGCCAGGTCAATCAGAGTCCAAGCAGCTCCAATAATCTACTAGGAAAGGACATCTTCATTGGGGAATGAGATCAGTCCTAGGGATACTAAAGAATTCCCTGAAGACACAGCCTAAGAATGAAGCCAACCCACACAAAAGAAAACCCAGATCAAGGAGACAAAGAGTCAGTTAATTCCTAGCGCAGCTGGATCCTATCATGCCTGAAGCTAACCAGCTAAATAAGCCAGTAACTGCCTTTTACTCATACACCAGTTTGGGCTGTTATTCTGACATCTGCAACCAAAAGAGTGTGCAATAAAACAGCACCGTGTAACTATAAAGAAATAGTCTTAGCTGCCCTTTCAGTATCTTAGGCTTAATAAAACTGAACTCAAATACTTTTCCTTTCTCATACCAGCTCCTCATTAAGTACCATCATTCTTCCGCCACTGACACCAATGTCGTGCATCAGTGCCCTTCTATCTTTGCTCCTACATCTACTTAACACTGATCAAGACCTCAGCGAAAAATTTGACATGCAAATTTCTCTTAAAAATTTCTCTTGAATCTGCCTCTAACTTCTCTTTTCTCCTCCCCTTATTCAGCCATCCTTCATGTCTGACTACTATTGCTTAGCAGACTTACTAAAAGTGACTGTTGATTTTTTTGTTTTTTTCTTTAGGCTCTAAGTCCCCTCATGGAAAAAATACATTTTCTCCAATACCCAACACATATTAAGCACACAACAAGTATTTGTTAAACCGAACTAAATTGTCATACCTCCCTGCTTTCATTCCCCTTCTGATCTATTACACATGTTGAGAATAGAGAAACTTCCTGAAATGTAACTCCTGAAGTACAACCCTAATACTAACACTCTGCTTTATGAGACTCCCTCATCATGCCCTATTTCTTACCACAATAAACACCATTCTAAGCCCAGAGTTCACATGCAACTCCATTATGCCTTCTAGGCCAATCTCCTATTAATTTCCATATGCATCCTAATGTTGACTGAATTTCCCAGCTGCTGAGACTTCGCTCAGATCATTTTTTCCCTTCTTCTGCTTGAACTGCTATTCAATCAGTTTGTGTGTGGGGGTGGGGGTCGGTGACTTATGTTTGACTCTTTGCAACCCCATGGACTGTGCTCTTCTGTCCATGGGATTAGACTAGACTGGGTTGCCATTTCCTTGTCCAGGAAATCTTCTAGACCCAAGGATCGAACCCGCATAACCTGTGGATCCTGATAAACAGGCAGATTCCTTACCACTTGAGCTACCTGGGAAGTCCATTCAACCAGTTTATATCTGTCCAAATGTGCTTCAGTCACCAACGCTTGTATGTGACACCACCGTTTTCCCCAAAGTCTTTCCTAGTTACTGTTGCAAATCTTCTCGATTTTGACATTGTACACTGACACGTTCCCATTAATAACACAGCTTCTTACTACCATCATCAGGCATCTTAAATGGGACGATATATGAAAGGCATTTCAGAAGAGTAGGAGAAAATATATGCATTGAAATCAGGGCACAGGTGATTTTAATAGTTCCTCTCGAACCTACTGAAAATTACAGCTCAACAAAATGGATTGATTCTGTCTTAAGAAAATTATTCATCTCCTCATTTATTCATTCATTTCATGATGGGTTAAATATTATAAAAAGCACACTGTAGATAGAATGGTGAGAAAAATAGATTCACTGACTTTAAGAAACAGCCTAGGAGAAAAGGCAAAGATATGTACTAGCAACTTCACTGTGGCATGACAAATACTACTCTAGCACAAAATTGTGATTGCTACGGAAGAACAGACTTCCAAAAATCTTAGCAGATCAGGAGCATCCTGGTGAAAGCATGTCTACATACACAGAATGAGTTTCAGGGAGTTGGGATGTTGCCAGACAAATGGACAATATTTTCAAAGACCATGAGGCAGGAGAGAAGGTGGTTAGCGTGGGATCTGAAAAAAAGGCAACAGATTGGTTGGGCTGGAGTGAAGTTTGAAGGATGGAATGGCAGGAATCACTGACATTTCTGCGCTGTCCTACTTTTCTTCATGAGACAGAGCAATGTGACTAGACATCAACCTCCCCAATGGTTGTCAGATCCAATTCAGCTATTATCTGGTTGGAACTTGTGTTATTTCCCCAACACATTGTCAATGTCCAAGAAATAAAACAACATCTTGTTTATCTTTTGGAGCTTTGTACACAGTCGGCAGTCAATATATATTGATGAACGTAACTAGAAATGACTGGCAATGATAAACTGCACTCACCTTTTAGAAAAATTCTACGTTGTTTTAAGCATATAGGGAATTATCACTTTCATCTAAAAGTAGTTCACTCTGGGTATTAAACTCTGCTCTTTCAGTAATAATTAACTGAGAAAATCTATCAGGTTAATTGGTTTACCCAAATGTCTTTGGCATGCATTTGCCACTTAACCTATAATCTCATCATTAGAGTCCCTCTTTAAGGATAAACCATTATATTGAGAAAGCTCCAGTTAATATGCAAATACTTAGCTACTGGGGTAGGGAAATAAGAGATCTACTGTTAACACCTGGGAGTCGGTCTTAGTCACGAGAGAAGCAATGCATTTCAGTTTCTGTAGGATGATCAAGTAAGACAAGTAAATTTAGGGACAGGGTGCTGCTTTGGGGGAGGCAGTAATAGTTTTCTCTCAGGTTCTGCAGAAATGGAAGGCACTATACTTTAAGCATGAACTTATCATTACACACATAACACATTTCTAAACTTACTTATTTCCATCTTGATCTCCTCCTACTGGATTGGAAACCCTTCAATGGCAGAGATGATGACTTCCTAAGCAACTGGCATTTTTTAGAAAATATAAATTGCACTCTCTAGATATTGGATGGCAAGAGGCCACAGGAGCAGCAAAGTGTCTCTTGTCAGACATCCAAGGGACAGAGTCTCCGAACAACTGCTTACTTTGTGAGAAGGTAAGTCTGAGAATTCTCAGCCTTGTAACTAAAGAATCTTCTCAGTGGTTCCCTCTTCCATCCCTTTAGGAGTTTTTCCTTTAAGTAATAAAGGAGTTTTATGAGCTACATCTGACCCAGCAACCCTCTCCAGTGCCCCACCCCCCAAACAAAGTAAGCTTCTGATTAAACATGGCCCCAGTTGCAGCTAACCCCCGATCAACCTCCCAATGGTTGTCAGATCCAATTCAGCTATTATCTGGTTGGAACTTGTGTTATTTCCCCAACACATTGTCAATGTCCAAGAAATAAAACAACATCTTGTTTATCTTTTGGAGCTTTGTACACAGTCGGCAGTCAATATATATTGATGAACGTAATTCTAACTAGAAATGACTGGCAATGATAAACTGCACTCACCTTTTAGAAAAATTCTACGTTGTTTTAAGCATATAGGGAATTATCACTTTCATCTAAAAGTAGTTCACTCTGGGTATTAAACTCTGCTCTTTCAGTAATAATTAACTGAGAAAATCTATCAGGTTAATTGGTTTACCCAAATGTCTTTGGCATGCATTTGCCACTTAACCTATAATCTCATCATTAGAGTCCCTCTTTAAGGATAAACCATTATATTGAGAAAGCTCCAGTTAATATGCAAATACTTAGCTACTGGGGTAGGGAAATAAGAGATCTACTGTTAACACCTGGGAGTCGGTCTTAGTCACGAGAGAAGCAATGCATTTCAGTTTCTGTAGGATGATCAAGTAAGACAAGTAAATTTAGGGACAGGGTGCTGCTTTGGGGGAGGCAGTAATAGTTTTCTCTCAGGTTCTGCAGAAATGGAAGGCACTATACTTTAAGCATGAACTTATCATTACACACATAACACATTTCTAAACTTACTTATTTCCATCTTGATCTCCTCCTACTGGATTGGAAACCCTTCAATGGCAGAGATGATGACTTCCTAAGCAACTGGCATTTTTTAGAAAATATAAATTGCACTCTCTAGATATTGGATGGCAAGAGGCCACAGGAGCAGCAAAGTGTCTCTTGTCAGACATCCAAGGGACAGAGTCTCCGAACAACTGCTTACTTTGTGAGAAGGTAAGTCTGAGAATTCTCAGCCTTGTAACTAAAGAATCTTCTCAGTGGTTCCCTCTTCCATCCCTTTAGGAGTTTTTCCTTTAAGTAATAAAGGAGTTTTATGAGCTACATCTGACCCAGCAACCCTCTCCAGTGCCCCACCCCCCAAACAAAGTAAGCTTCTGATTAAACATGGCCCCAGTTGCAGCTAAACTAAGCCTCCAAACAGACAGAGATTCAGATTCACTCTCTCGAGCTTGCCCAGGCACTCTCTTGTCTTAGTGGGAGAAAATGAAAAGGATAAACCTTGGCTAAATCAGTGTCTTTTAGTTTCCTCAATAAATGAAGGCTGACATTTTCAGAGTTTCTACAGGATATGGTCAAGAAAAAGCTTAATAATTTATTTAAAAGAAAGCTGCTGATTTAAAATGAAAACTTCCGGGACGTCCTTGTCAGTCCAGTAGTTAGGATCCCGTACGTCCACTGCAGGGGGTATGAGTTCAGTCCCTGGTTGGGAAACAAACATCCCGCATATTCTGGCAGGCCCCACGGTACAGACAAAAAATAAAAATGAATAAATAAAAAATTTAATTATAAAATTAAAACTTCTGTTCCCTAAAAATGTTAAGTATTAAATGAAAAAGCATTCTGCAAGATTAAAGAAAAGCTAATAGCATGAGATTATCATGAAAGCCATACTCCAAGCATTTAATTTCACTGACCAAAATAACCCTCTATCTTAATATTAGCTTCTTAACAACTTGAAATTGCTTCATTGCCTTGCATATTGCATGATAAAAATATTCATATTTTCCACACAATGACTTGTTCACTGTATCCATATGATGCAACCTGAACATGAAATACTACAGCTATACCTCACCTCCTTCACATTTGCACCGAACTACATCAGTCTCAAAACTGTAATGAAAATATCTTTATTCCTAATTTTCCAGACTTGAAATTAATAAGCCCTAGAAGAGGCTCTGGGCTTCCCAGAGATGTAAGAGACGCAGGTTTGATCCCTGTGTAGGGAAGATCCCCTTGAGAAGGGAATGGAAACCCTCTTCAGTATTCTTGCCTGGAAAATTCCATGGACAGAGGAGCCTGGTGGGCTACAGTCCATGGGGCTGCCAAGAGTCAGACATGACTGAGCACACATGCAGGAAGAACAAAAATAAGAAGAGGTTTTATGAAGCTTTTTCACTTTCAAAAGTTAACTTCAAGTTTATGAACCACTTTATACTTTGTTTATGAACCATTATACTTTGTATAATTTAGGAATTTCAATTTCGTAAGTTTACATAAATTCATGGTTCTATAAAAATGTACTTAAAATTTTAGTTTTCTTACATTTCATACTATGTTTCCCTTACCATCAGGTCTTGTGCATTAGTGATATGTTTTAAAATATGACTGGTTCTTTATAATTTTTCTAGTTTAAAATATTACAGAACTTCCCTGGCAGTCTCATGATTAAGATTCTGTACTTCCACTGCAGTGGGCATGGGTTTGAGCCCTGGTCAGGGTACTAAGATCCTATATGCCATGTAGCCAAAATAAAAAAAAATAATAAAAAAAAAAATTAGAAAAGCTTGACTTTTCTAAGAGGAGAAATGAGTATGAGATTATAAAGACTGGACTCTTGTCAGTCACCAGAGTCCAAAAAGAGAACATACATGTAACCATGTGAGTCCACGAACACCTATTTTGTGCATAGCCCATTGTTCTCCATGCTTTTACAGAATAAAAGATGGTATATCTTTGTGCTTAAGAATTTGATTATCCACATACATTCTAAATAGGTAGGCATGGCAAGCTTAGAATACAACTTTTCAGTTAAAATATGTGTCCACATGTATAAACATGCTGTACAAATTTCAGAACAGATATACTAAAGTACATGGAAGTTTTCCCAACTATTCAAGTATTATCTTTAGAAAAACTACATCCTTGAGAAGGGGCATAAAATTATGACTGAAAGTAAATAAGAAACCTACCTTCCAGGTAAGACCACTGCTTGGGAACGCACTGAGATCCAGACTCTGGAAGGCAGGGGAAATATTCTTCCAAAGCAAGAAACTAATAGACTTTAAGAAAACAGACATTGGGAGATGGCAAGATAGTCACACTATATCATCCAGATGTCTGGCTTATCTATAACTCCTGTCTTCTCTGAATTAAGTCTTAACCAAGTCACCTCTCTTTATCCATGCACCTCCTTCAGTCAAAGAAATGAGCCAAGAAGCTTCTTTTAGCCAAATGTTTGCAATGATTTTTTGTCTTTTCTACTTAAAATTTTCCACATGCTGCCAATGTGTCCTTCACAGGTATTTATAATATTACCTTGCATTTGTATCATGCTTTTACATTTTATAAACTGTGCTCATGTTCACAACTGTTTTGAATCCTTGTCACCACCCCATGAGTAAGTAGATGTGGATGTGACAAGTTACCGGTCTCGCCTAAGACAACTGCACTGGTAAAGATCAGAGACACCCACACAGGAATCCCAAACCTCAGTTCCTTGTCTGCTGCCCACCCTGTTGTGGGCTGAATTGTGTCCCTCTAAAAATCCTTATGTTGAATCTCTAAGTGCCTCAGAATGTGACTATACTTGGAAATTGGGGCTTTAAAGAGGTAATTTAAATAAGGCCTTTACACTGGGCCTTAATGCAATCTAATAGCCGGTGCCATCATAAGAAGAGAAATTTTGGATACACAAAGAGACCAGAGAGGCACACATGCACAGAAAAAAAGCCATGTGTGGATCAATGAGAAGGTGGACATATGCAAGCCAAGAAGAGGGCTCAGGGAATCCAAACCTTCCTACACCTTGATCTGGGACTTTCACCCTCCAGAACAGTGAGAAAGTTAATACCTGTTACTTAAGCAACCTAGTCTGTGGTATTTTGTTATGGCTGTCCTAACAAATACACCCTACTATACCATAGAGCCCATCATACATAAATACATACACTCTCCTGTTTATCCCTCAGAGTTTCAGAGCAGCTAGATTTCACACAAAAGCTATATCTGCCCAACACTAGGTCTGGTGCTCTGTTTTTGATGACAGGGGTTGGACAGCTTTGTGAGCATAAATAGGACTTTCAGAGTTATCTTATTCTTAGTTCTGCCAGAATTTGTCTACATGCTTTATCAGAGAGGAGGAAAGGTCCTGCTCATGCCAATGGAGCATTAACTCTTAACTAAACACACATAATAAAATAAGCACTACTTCATATTTACACTAAGATCACAAGGCTTACAAAGCACACACATGTTATCTAATTTTACTCTCACAATACTGCTATGAAATAGGAAACTCACCTGGATGCATTAAGTTCATTAAAGATGAGCACACACGTAAGAGGCAGAGAAAGACTTTGAACACGGCTACTTTTAGCCAAATGTTTGCAATGATTTTTTGTCTTTTCTACTTAAAATTTTCCACATGCTGCCAATGTGTCCTTCACAGGTATTTATAATATTACCTTGCATTTGTATCATGCTTTTACATTTTACAAACTGTGCTCATGTTCACAACTGTTTTGAATCCTTGTCACCACCCCATGAGTAAGTAGATGTGGATGTGACAAGTTACCGGTCTCGCCTAAGACAACTGCACTGGTAAAGATCAGAGACACCCACACAGGAATCCCAAACCTCAGTTCCTTGTCTGCTGCCCACCCTGTTGTGGGCTGAATTGTGTCCCTCTAAAAATCCTTATGTTGAATCTCTAAGTGCCTCAGAATGTGACTATACTTGGAAATTGGGGCTTTAAAGAGGTAATTTAAATAAGGCCTTTACACTGGGCCTTAATGCAATCTAATAGCCGGTGCCATCATAAGAAGAGAAATTTTGGATACACAAAGAGACCAGAGAGGCACACATGCACAGAAAAAAAGCCATGTGTGGATCAATGAGAAGGTGGACATATGCAAGCCAAGAAGAGGGCTCAGGGAATCCAAACCTTCCTACACCTTGATCTGGGACTTTCACCCTCCAGAACAGTGAGAAAGTTAATACCTGTTACTTAAGCAACCTAGTCTGTGGTATTTTGTTATGGCTGTCCTAACAAATACACCCTACTATACCATAGAGCCCATCATACATAAATACATACACTCTCCTGTTTATCCCTCAGAGTTTCAGAGCAGCTAGATTTCACACAAAAGCTATATCTGCCCAACACTAGGTCTGGTGCTCTGTTTTTGATGACAGGGGTTGGACAGCTTTGTGAGCATAAATAGGACTTTCAGAGTTATCTTATTCTTAGTTCTGCCAGAATTTGTCTACATGCTTTATCAGAGAGGAGGAAAGGTCCTGCTCATGCCAATGGAGCATTAACTCTTAACTAAACACACATAATAAAATAAGCACTACTTCATATTTACACTAAGATCACAAGGCTTACAAAGCACACACATGTTATCTAATTTTACTCTCACAATACTGCTATGAAATAGGAAACTCACCTGGATGCATTAAGTTCATTAAAGATGAGCACACACTTCGTAAGAGGCAGAGAAAGACCTTGAACACGGTTCTACATACTACTCCATTTAACCTTCAAAGCAGCTCCGTTCCTCCATGTGGACAATAAATCTCCCACAAGAAGTGTTTGTAAGAAGATTTTAAAGTAAAATCCTAATCTATTATTGTATTTTGTCTGGAATCCATATATCTTGCCCTCGAGACTCAATAAAACCATAAAAATGCTTTTGTGCCATATATTCTTCTAATTTCTGCATTTCCAAAAGAAAATCTTTTACCACTAAGGAGTCTTGGAAAACGTGAGTCAAAGGAAGGTGTTACTTGTCTCCCAGTGACGGGTGAAAAGGCAGCGTTCTGAAAATCAAAAACTAACCTATAATTTCATCTTACAGAATATAATAGAAAACATATTCTGGCAGAAATGTTGCGGCCTGCACCCCTTTTCAGCCATAAAATAGTTTTATACACACACACACACATCTGAGAAAGATCAGACTTTAAACACACTGCAGCAACACACACACACACACAACATGGGACGTTTCACTAGGGCTGCCTGCAATGACAAGTATACACAGACATACCTACAATAAAACCAGCCTCACGGCTAAATCAGACAGGCTTTTTGGACACAGGAATATATAAGCCCTGATGAAAACCTGATAGGCAAGTGGGAAAACTCTAATTTAAAACTAACACAGATGAGCCTACACAAAGTACCCACACATTTGGTCACACACCACCACCAAGTCTCTAATTGGACATAGAAGGCAAGAGATAATTTCATCCCAGAATGAGGAGAGAAAGATAGTACCCCATTTGGTCTCAATACACCATGTCTCAATTTAAAAATTTGACAAGGGGTTGGACAGCTTTGTGAGCATAAATAGGACTTTCAGAGTTATCTTATTCTTAGTTCTGCCAGAATTTGTCTACATGCTTTATCAGAGAGGAGGAAAGGTCCTGCTCATGCCAATGGAGCATTAACTCTTAACTAAACACACATAATAAAATAAGCACTACTTCATATTTACACTAAGATCACAAGGCTTACAAAGCACACACATGTTATCTAATTTTACTCTCACAATACTGCTATGAAATAGGAAACTCACCTGGATGCATTAAGTTCATTAAAGATGAGCACACACTTCGTAAGAGGCAGAGAAAGACTTTGAACACGGTTCTACATACTACTCCATTTAACCTTCAAAGCAGCTCCGTTCCTCCATGTGGACAATAAATCTCCCACAAGAAGTGTTTGTAAGAAGATTTTAAAGTAAAATCCTAATCTATTATTGTATTTTGTCTGGAATCCATATATCTTGCCCTCGAGACTCAATAAAACCATAAAAATGCTTTTGTGCCATATATTCTTCTAATTTCTGCATTTCCAAAAGAAAATCTTTTACCACTAAGGAGTCTTGGAAAACGTGAGTCAAAGGAAGGTGTTACTTGTCTCCCAGTGACGGGTGAAAAGGCAGCATTCTGAAAATCAAAAACTAACCTATAATTTCATCTTACAGAATATAATAGAAAACATATTCTGGCAGAAATGTTGCGGCCTGCACCCCTTTTCAGCCATAAAATAGTTTTATACACACACACACACATCTGAGAAAGATCAGACTTTAAACACACTGCAGCAACACACACACACACACAACATGGGACGTTTCACTAGGGCTGCCTGCAATGACAAGTATACACAGACATACCTACAATAAAACCAGCCTCACGGCTAAATCAGACAGGCTTTTTGGACACAGGAATATATAAGCCCTGATGAAAACCTGATAGGCAAGTGGGAAAACTCTAATTTAAAACTAACACAGATGAGCCTACACAAAGTACCCACACATTTGGTCCACACACCACCACCAAGTCTCTAATTGGACATAGAAGGCAAGAGATAATTTCATCCCAGAATGAGGAGAGAAAGATAGTAACTCCATCATTAAGATGTACTGGCATTCCAAAATATAGTACTTTCTAATACAGATGTCATTCACTGATCAAGCTTTAACTGTCAAGAAATAAACTTCAGGAAGTCCCAACACTTTTTGCTCTCTGGCCCTTTAAATAAATCCCATGGTAGACATTTAAAATACTTACGCTGAATAATGAAAGCTATCATCTTTCTCAGATCTTGTGCTATAAACAGGCAAATTGTGAAAATACCAACATGTCCCTTTAAGACTCTTCAGCATGGTATATTTTACCCTTTTGCTGGCCCCCAAATCCTCAAACTTAGAAGAGCTGGCTGGATATGAGAAGAATCTGTTTTACCCTCTGTATCTAGGACTACTAAATCCTCCACAAGACTGGAAGTCCCCAAAACAGGCCACATGACCATTTTTATTCAGTCTTGACCATCATTATCTTCACGAAACATAGTTTCTGTCAGCCTGTTCTTTGCCAGTAAAAGAGAAGATTTTTCAACATGTAAGTATCCATGTTAATTAAACACATTTTTAAGTAATGAAAGGAACAAGCAGAACCTAAGAAATGTGAGACAGTGTTGAACCAGAGGAATCTAAGCATAACAGATCCAATTTTTCACTCTGATGTTAGAAAATAATCTACATCTTTTATCTGAAGTAACTCCTAAAATTCATGGTAAGTGTAAAACACACACACACACACACACACACAGTACACACTCTTTAGAGTCAGCCAAATCTCAATTCAAATTCTTCCTCTTGAATATACTAACTATATGAGTCAGTGTCCTCATCTATAAACTGCTGTTCCTGGGGAAGATTAAACAATAATGAAATAAGATAAAGTTAACTCCCCTCCTGACACACAGTAGCTACTTAGCAAATGACTCCCTTACCTTCCTGGAGCTCATAGCATACACTACACAACACAGCACTCCCATCTAGCATTCAGTTCCTGGCATTGTTTATTTTCAGTTTTAGCATATTCTTCAGATCCTTTGTTCCTCTCGCCCCCACCATACCCACCTGAAATTGTACCTGGAGTCATCATAAGTTAATCCCATTAGCCAAACTAAGAGGGCATGAAGGATGTTCCCAGAGATCTAACTCATCTGGGATAATGGATGACAGCAAGGTTAAGTGAGGAGACCAGAAAGCTAACAGAAAGGGAAAAAACTCACAGTGCACATGCCATAATGTACAGCCTAATTAGGAAGGACAACAGTTGTATATCATCAAAAAAGCTAGGCTTGAGTATTTCTTTTTTTTTTTGTAGGGGGGGCGGGTTGGGGAGGGAGGGGGGTGGGCGGGCCACTTCTGTTGGTCTTTCATTTATCTATTTTCATCCATCTTTGTTCTTTGGCCCATGTGGGCCTCCCATCGCGGTGGCCTCTGTTGTCGCAGAGCACCGGCTCCAGGCGCGTGCGCTCCAGAACTCCGGCTCAGTAATTGGACACATCGGTCCAGCCGCTCCACAGCACGTGGGATCTTCCCAGGCCAAGGATTGAACCAGCACCCCTTGCACTGCAAGGCGGTGTCCTTATCCACTGGACCACCAGGGAAGCCCTAGGCTTGAGTTTTTTTTTTTTTTAATTGGGGCATATTTGTTTTACAATGTTGCATTAGCTGCAGGCGTACAGAGAAGTTTATTGTTATATGTTTTTACAGAGTTTTCTTGTTTACAGGAATACATAATCCCCCAACAGGGGTCCCTGACCCCTCCCACTTGAGCTCCCCTTCCCTTTTTCCTCTTTCCGCCCCCTCCCACCCTTGATGTTTAGTCCCCATTGTAGGTTCCTTTAGTCTTACTGCTTAATCACAGTGGTTATTTCTATTATCTATGATAATGAAGGTTTCCTTCTTGCTCTTTTCATACCTCTCGCCCAATCTTCCCTCCCCGCAATGTCTGTAGGTCTGTTCTCTGTGTCTGTTCTCCATCGCTGCTTTGCATGTGTATTTATTGGTACCATCTTACTAGATTCCATATATATGCGTTAGTATACTGTATTTGCCTTTTTCTTGTTGACTTACTTCACTTTGCATAATAGGTTCTAGATTCATCCACATCATTAGGACTGATTCTTCTGCATTTCTTTTTTTTTTTTTTTAAGATTTATTTATTTATTTATTTTTGGGCCGGGGTCCGATTGGGGAGGGAGGGGAGCGGGCGGGCCACTTCTATTGGTCTTTCATTTCTCTATTTTCATCCGTCTTTGTTCCTTGGCTCCTGTGGGCCTCCCATCGCGGTGGCGTCTGTTGTCGCAGAGCGCGGGGTCTGGGCGCATGCGCCCCAGAGCTCCGGCTCGGTGATTGGACACATTGGTCCAGCGGCTCCGCAGCACGTGGGATCTTCCCAGGCCAGGGATCGAACCGGCACCCCTTGCATTGCAAGGCGGCGTCCTTACCCACTGGACCACCAGGGGAAGGCCTTCTGCATTTCTTTATATTGTATATATGTACCATATATGTATATATGTACCATAGCTTCTTTATCCATTTGGGTATTTCTGTTTGACAAAAAGATCATCAAATCTAATAAAACTATACCCAAAGCTAAAAAAAATTTTTCTGCACAAAGTAGGAAAAGGATCAACCCAGGCATTTCTAATCATGCACACACACATACACACTTCATTATGATTTCAAAGATATCAACTTCTAAAGAGCAGGGCAATATATATTAAACCTTTTAGTATTTGTGCTAACAAAAAGTAAAACTCAAGATAGTATTTGGAAAAACAATCTTTACCTTCTTCATTTTAATCAATCCTAAGCAAGTGAGCAGTAAACTGGCTATAATTTGTGATTGCCTTGAAGGCAATCTAGGAAAGTTTAAGATCAGGGCTTCCCCTTTATGACCTTAAGCTATTGTTTCAATAGCCAACCGGAAAATACAAGTTGTTATGCTTAAACTGGCAAAGGGGGATACTCTTTTACCCACCTTCCAGTGTCTATGCTGGAAGCTTTTCCCTATCCTTTCTTACTTTAATGAACCTCTCACTAAACGGAAAAAAAAAAAAGATCAGGGCTTCCCTGGTGGCTCAGTAGTAAAGAATCTACCTGCCAATGCAGGAGACATGGGTTCGATCCCTGATCCAGAAAGATCCTACATGCTGCAGAGCAACTGAGCCCATGAGCCACAACCATGGAGCCTGTGCTCTAGAGCCTGGGAGCTGCAACTATGGAAGCCCATGTGCCCTGGAGACCAAGTTCCACAACAAGAGAAGTCACTGCAACAAGAAGCCTGGTCACCTCAACTAGAGAGTAGCCCCCACTCCCTGCAACTAGAGAAGAGCCTGTAGCAGCAGTGAAAACCCAGAAGAGCCAGAAAAAAGCCCCCCAAAAAAAAAGTTAGCCCATGAAGCGCGGGGTCTGGGCGCATGCGCCCAGAGCTCCGGCTCGGTGATTGGACACATTGGTCCAGCGGCTCCGCAGCACGTGGGATCTTCCCAGGCCAGGGATCGAACCGGCACCCCTTGCATTGCAAGGCGGCGTCCTTACCCACTGGACCACCAGGGGAAGGCCTTCTGCATTTCTTTATATTGTATATATGTACCATATATGTATATATGTACCATAGCTTCTTTATCCATTTGGGTATTTCTGTTTGACAAAAAGATCATCAAATCTAATAAAACTATACCCAAAGCTAAAAAATTTTTCTGCACAAAGTAGGAAAAGGATCAACCCAGGCATTTCTAATCATGCACACACACATACACACTTCATTATGATTTCAAAGATATCAACTTCTAAAGAGCAGGGCAATATATATTAAACCTTTTAGTATTTGTGCTAACAAAAAGTAAAACTCAAGATAGTATTTGGAAAAACAATCTTTACCTTCTTCATTTTAATCAATCCTAAGCAAGTGAGCAGTAAACTGGCTATAATTTGTGATTGCCTTGAAGGCAATCTAGGAAAGTTTAAGATCAGGGCTTCCCCTTTATGACCTTAAGCTATTGTTTCAATAGCCAACCGGAAAATACAAGTTGTTATGCTTAAACTGGCAAAGGGGGATACTCTTTTACCCACCTTCCAGTGTCTATGCTGGAAGCTTTTCCCTATCCTTTCTTACTTTAATGAACCTCTCACTAAACGGAAAAAAAAAAAAGATCAGGGCTTCCCTGGTGGCTCAGTAGTAAAGAATCTACCTGCCAATGCAGGAGACATGGGTTCGATCCCTGATCCAGAAAGATCCTACATGCTGCAGAGCAACTGAGCCCATGAGCCACAACCATGGAGCCTGTGCTCTAGAGCCTGGGAGCTGCAACTATGGAAGCCCATGTGCCCTGGAGACCAAGTTCCACAACAAGAGAAGTCACTGCAACAAGAAGCCTGGTCACCTCAACTAGAGAGTAGCCCCCACTCCCTGCAACTAGAGAAGAGCCTGTAGCAGCAGTGAAAACCCAGAAGAGCCAGAAAAAAGCCCCCCAAAAATAAAAAATAAAACATAAGTTTAAAAATGCTACCATTGAAAAGATGCTCATTTAAAAAATAAAATTTAGAAAAAGAAAAGTTTAAGATCAGAAATGTGATCACTTCGTGAAAAAAGGCTATGTCACACCCTCTATCATGGTCACTCCACTCAGAGCAGATGGATTTTCACATTGAAAAACTCACATTAAAAGTTGCCTTGAGGAGGATAACAGAACAGGCAGGCCCAAATGCTATATCGCTCCTACCTTTTAATGGTTTCTTTTCCGAGGGCATCCTGGAGAGAAGTTCAATCTTTCTAATGGGAATATAACTGTACTACAACCCTCAAAGGGCATTTACCACTCTAAAAAGGAACTCTAAACTCTGCTGTCTTTAAAAGGCAGAAGGTCATTGGCAAAAGTCATTTTTCAAAGCTCCAGTGAACTAACACTCTGCTTTTAGCCAGCCACGGAGATAAGGCGTGTAGTCTCAGTAACAGTATCGTCTTACTTTAATTTTTAATACTTCTCCATTTCAGGGCTTTCAAGAGGAATCAATGACTCACAGCATCATCAATGGCTTGGACTATGTGTATGCATGCATTTTGATAAAGCTGAAAGGAAAACCATCTATCAACTATTCATTTTGGATGATTATTTGATACAGGCTATAAGAAGACAATCTAAAGGCATCTTCTTCTCCATCCCCCCGAAAAAGGACAAAAAAATAATCTCATCATTGTCACCTCTCAGAATTTAAGTGAAAATAAAGCTCCTAGAGGGGAAGGCATATGTTTTTTATTTCCCATTCTGAAAGCACACACAGGTATCAGTTCAAATGGCAGTGAATTCGTTTGGAATGTGAAAGACCATGGGGTTCACACACATAAAGATCAACAGTTGTTTTAGAAATTAACTACACCACATCTTAAACTTCTGCTTCAGATTTAAACTGATCCAGGTGTTATCATCAGGGCAGAAACAGATGCAGTGTTAGCACATTAAACTGTGAATCCAGTTCCAACACACTTAAGCTCTGCTGCAACTAGAGAAGAGCCTGTAGCAGCAGTGAAAACCCAGAAGAGCCAGAAAAAAGCCCCCCAAAAATAAAAAATAAAACATAAGTTTAAAAATGCTACCATTGAAAAGATGCTCATTTAAAAAATAAAATTTAGAAAAAGAAAAGTTTAAGATCAGAAATGTGATCACTTCGTGAAAAAAGGCTATGTCACACCCTCTATCATGGTCACTCCACTCAGAGCAGATGGATTTTCACATTGAAAAACTCACATTAAAAGTTGCCTTGAGGAGGATAACAGAACAGGCAGGCCCAAATGCTATATCGCTCCTACCTTTTAATGGTTTCTTTTCCGAGGGCATCCTGGAGAGAAGTTCAATCTTTCTAATGGGAATATAACTGTACTACAACCCTCAAAGGGCATTTACCACTCTAAAAAGGAACTCTAAACTCTGCTGTCTTTAAAAGGCAGAAGGTCATTGGCAAAAGTCATTTTTCAAAGCTCCAGTGAACTAACACTCTGCTTTTAGCCAGCCACGGAGATAAGGCGTGTAGTCTCAGTAACAGTATCGTCTTACTTTAATTTTTAATACTTCTCCATTTCAGGGCTTTCAAGAGGAATCAATGACTCACAGCATCATCAATGGCTTGGACTATGTGTATGCATGCATTTTGATAAAGCTGAAAGGAAAACCATCTATCAACTATTCATTTTGGATGATTATTTGATACAGGCTATAAGAAGACAATCTAAAGGCATCTTCTTCTCCATCCCCCCGAAAAAGGACAAAAAAATAATCTCATCATTGTCACCTCTCAGAATTTAAGTGAAAATAAAGCTCCTAGAGGGGAAGGCATATGTTTTTTATTTCCCATTCTGAAAGCACACACAGGTATCAGTTCAAATGGCAGTGAATTCGTTTGGAATGTGAAAGACCATGGGGTTCACACATATAAAGATCAACAGTTGTTTTAGAAATTAACTACACCACATCTTAAACTTCTGCTTCAGATTTAAACTGATCCAGGTGTTATCATCAGGGCAGAAACAGATGCAGTGTTAGCACATTAAACTGTGAATCCAGTTCCAACACCACTTAATGGGCTCCACATGCTGAAAATGATCATCATGGTAAGAAGTGTGCTCCACCAAAAACCCAACTTTCAAACCAAACAAGAGTTTCATTATCTACCTTATGCTCACATAAACCATTCTGGAACTAACACTGTTTTTATACTGATTATGGAGCATTAGCACCTTTGAGGGTAGAAACGATATTAGGAGAGCAATGTAATGACAGAGAAACAAAGCCACTACTGTCACCAGCATGTGGACATCATGACACCCTGCTGCCACCACAATAAAGTCAACACTGGTCACACCAGCCTGTCTTAGCTTGTGACTCTCTCTGGATTCTCTAAGAAGCTAAAGAAGGTGAGAAGAGAATGATGAAGAACTTTATATAAGAACCACCATGACTTACATACATAGAGAAATTTCTAGTTTTCAAAGTATTTTAACATGTGTCACGTAATGCTCTAATCTAAGATCACCTAGTGAGAAACGAGCAGGATTAGGAAAAAAAACAGTCAGATCTTTAGACTGGTGTTCAAGGGCTACTTCTGCTCCTCCACTGTCTCCAGTTTTGAAATTTCTGCACTGGGAAAGCCCTTGCCCATATTTCATTTATTACGATTAAATGCACACACATGTATACACACACAATAAATCAAATTTTTGTTAAAAAAACAACTTGGGTTATTCTTTATTTCAGTCAATCCTTCTTGGTCAAGACCATTTCTTTTTTTTGTAATGCACGGCACTGACTAAAAGGCCTAAACGATGCTAAATTAGTGCAACATACGGGAAAGCTGTCTGGAACAGAAGGGATTTCACCATAGAGCATTCTACATTTATTGACCAAAAAGTCTTTCAGTCTTTAAATAACAACTTTAAAAACAGACTATTAAAATCATGCCAAATGATTCTTTATAGTTTTTCCACTTCCAGAGTTCAACTCTGATGAAAATTAATTGTATATTTAAACTCTACTGAGAAGCCACCATTGTACATTTTGTGAATCAAGTCATTTAATTTTTAAATCCCTCTTATTTCCTGAGCTTCAGACTAGAACTTATTTTGCATCTAGCAGACCTCTGTATATGGTTTACCCCAAGGCAAGCCAGCTTCCAAGTATAACTCACAGTAAGAATCAAAGCAGCTGTTATGACAAGGAGACAGTGCATGTCCAAATCACATTGGGTGAGGGGAGGGGCCTTTAAGAGCAGGTATTAGTTTCTGTGAAAAGATCCTTCTAAAAATTGGACTTCCATTTTTATTTTTAATCTAACAGGGTATTATTGACTAAAGCACATATTACACAGATTAGAAACTAAGGAATCAGAGGAAGGAAAAGAAAAAAGCATGCTGGCAGAATAGAAGAAATTTTGAGTAGATGTGTGAGAGAGAACACCAACCACACAAAATCCCAAGCCTTCCTGTCTCAGCAATGATGGAGGAAGGGAGGCAGGTTAGACAGTTTTGTTACTTCTGTTCTCTGGTTTGTGCTTAACTAGTATAAGAACTGAAAACTCTAATTACTAGCAGAAAAAAAAAAAAGTGATATTGGTATCTATGATTTTCCTATGATTATTGCGTATTTAGTAGCAGAAAATCACAAATTTATCATCTTTCAAGACCTTGGCTATTCTATTCTGGCTCCTCCATTTTGTCTCCAGTTTTGAAATTTCTGCACTGGGAAAGCCCTTGCCCATATTTCATTTATTACGATTAAATGCACACACATGTATACACACACAATAAATCAAATTTTTGTTAAAAACAACTTGGGTTATTCTTTATTTCAGTCAATCCTTCTTGGTCAAGACCATTTCTTTTTTTGTAATGCACGGCACTGACTAAAAGGCCTAAACGATGCTAAATTAGTGCAACATACGGGAAAGCTGTCTGGAACAGAAGGGATTTCACCATAGAGCATTCTACATTTATTGACCAAAAAGTCTTTCAGTCTTTAAATAACAACTTTAAAAACAGACTATTAAAATCATGCCAAATGATTCTTTATAGTTTTTCCACTTCCAGAGTTCAACTCTGATGAAAATTAATTGTATATTTAAACTCTACTGAGAAGCCACCATTGTACATTTTGTGAATCAAGTCTTTTAAATTTTTTAAATCCTCTTATTTCCTGAGCTTCAGACTAGAACTTATTTTGCATCTAGCAGACCTCTGTATATGGTTTACCCCAAGGCAAGCCAGCTTCCAAGTATAACTCACAGTAAGAATCAAAGCAGCTGTTATGACAAGGAGACAGTGCATGTCCAAATCACATTGGGTGAGGGGAGGGGCCTTTAAGAGCAGGTATTAGTTTCTGTGAAAAGATCCTTCTAAAAATTGGACTTCCATTTTTATTTTTAATCTAACAGGGTATTATTGACTAAAGCACATATTACACAGATTAGAAACTAAGGAATCAGAGGAAGGAAAAGAAAAAAGCATGCTGGCAGAATAGAAGAAATTTTGAGTAGATGTGTGAGAGAGAACACCAACCACACAAAATCCCAAGCCTTCCTGTCTCAGCAATGATGGAGGAAGGGAGGCAGGTTAGACAGTTTTGTTACTTCTGTTCTCTGGTTTGTGCTTAACTAGTATAAGAACTGAAAACTCTAATTACTAGCAGAAAAAAAAAAAGTGATATTGGTATCTATGATTTTCCTATGATTATTGCGTATTTAGTAGCAGAAAATCACAAATTTATCATCTTTCAAGACCTTAAGTTCAAATGGGGTTTCACTGAACTAAAGTCAATGTCAGGACTATGCTTCTTCAGAAGGCTCTAGAAGAGAATCCAGTTCCTTTTTACGTTTGACAGCAGCCATTCCTGGGCATATAGGCTCTTTCTCCATCCTCAGAGCCAGCAACGAATCCTATCTTGTAAGCTCTGCTTCCATCCTCTCTTCTCTGATCCTGACTCTTCCACCTCCCTCTTTCCATGACAAGAATCCCCACTACTGTACCAAACCCATCCAGGTAATACAGATAATTTCGCATTTTAAAATCCTTAATGACAGCAATATTCATAGGTTCTAAGTGTGACAATGGGGCTATATTTGGGAGGCCATTATTCTGTCTACCACAACATCCCACTTAGGCATCCCAGCATGTTAACAAGGTGATCAGAGTCATTTCCTGACTTAAGTATACATGGGAATCCATCACCACAAGCACACAGGAGCAAGAGTCAACAATCTAAGCGAGCATATAAACAAAGAGTATCATCATTTCTTACTTTCTGTATTAACCAAAGAAAGCATGATGCAAAGGCTGGAACAACACTCTGATAAGAATAAGTAAGCAGAAAAAAAAATTGATATGCAGAACAAAGTCCCCAAGCTTTTCCTAATTTGAAAGAGATGAATAATTTTCATAGCAAAACTACACACAGCTTTCATCACTCAAAACTGCCTTCTCTGCCTCAAACACAATCTGAAGAACTAGACTTGGTAATTAAGGTAAGTGGTCAGTTGTTGGCTGTGGATTTCACATATGCTATGTTGTACCCAGGGATGATACTCAAAACATTAACAACTGATAGAGAATTAACAATACTGGAACAAGGTTTTCTAGAGTCTTTGCTATATTTAGCACTAAACTTGAGGTAGTTGGTCCCTGGGGAGGTCCATCTGATTTCAGATGAGAGTACAAGATGGTCCAGGAAGAGCCTCAGGAGGAGGAGAAGGTGACAGCTATTTACCAACCACAATTGTCAAACCAATGAAAACTGATTAATTTTTAGTTGGTCAATGATTGTACAATGTGTATGCATCCCATTTCTAATTAGGGAAATAAAGTCAGATGGAAAGAATGCCTAATTTTAAAAAATGCATCAATACGGGCAATGATTAGATTAACAGAGTGCAATACCCAAACAAATCCTGATAGAATGGAATGACCAACTGAAGTAACCCAAGTGAAGTTTAATAGGGATAAGGATTAAACCCTAAGACCTAAAACTGGGCTCAAAGCCAGGGGTTACAGGATGAGAAGCCATGAGTCAGCTACATATGCATGGAAAAACACTTGGAAGATTTCAGAAAAGGAAAACTTAACGAGTCAGTGTAACATGGTCAAAAAAACATCAATAATGCAAAAATCCTTAATGACAGCAATATTCATAGGTTCTAAGTGTGACAATGGGGCTATATTTGGGAGGCCATTATTCTGTCTACCACAACATCCCACTTAGGCATCCCAGCATGTTAACAAGGTGATCAGAGTCATTTCCTGACTTAAGTATACATGGGAATCCATCACCACAAGCACACAGGAGCAAGAGTCAACAATCTGAGCGAGCATATAAACAAAGAGTATCATCATTTCTTACTTTCTGTATTAACCAAAGAAAGCATGATGCAAAGGCTGGAACAACACTCTGATAAGAATAAGTAAGCAGAAAAAAAAATTGATATGCAGAACAAAGTCCCCAAGCTTTTCCTAATTTGAAAGAGATGAATAATTTTCATAGCAAAACTACACACAGCTTTCATCACTCAAAACTGCCTTCTCTGCCTCAAACACAATCTGAAGAACTAGACTTGGTAATTAAGGTAAGTGGTCAGTTGTTGGCTGTGGATTTCACATATGCTATGTTGTACCCAGGGATGATACTCAAAACATTAACAACTGATAGAGAATTAACAATACTGGAACAAGGTTTTCTAGAGTCTTTGCTATATTTAGCACTAAACTTGAGGTAGTTGGTCCCTGGGGAGGTCCATCTGATTTCAGATGAGAGTACAAGATGGTCCAGGAAGAGCCTCAGGAGGAGGAGAAGGTGACAGCTATTTACCAACCACAATTGTCAAACCAATGAAAACTGATTAATTTTTAGTTGGTCAATGATTGTACAATGTGTATGCATCCCATTTCTAATTAGGGAAATAAAGTCAGATGGAAAGAATGCCTAATTTTAAAAAATGCATCAATACGGGCAATGATTAGATTAACAGAGTGCAATACCCAAACAAATCCTGATAGAATGGAATGACCAACTGAAGTAACCCAAGTGAAGTTTAATAGGGATAAGGATTAAACCCTAAGACCTAAAACTGGGCTCAAAGCCAGGGGTTACAGGATGAGAAGCCATGAGTCAGCTACATATGCATGGAAAAACACTTGGAAGATTTCAGAAAAAAGGAAAACTTAACGAGTCAGTGTAACATGGTCACAAAAAAAAAAAAATCAAATGCAAACTCAGACTGCAATAAAAACAAATACAATACGTAATCAAAAGCTAAGGTATCTATAATCAGGATAAAACAAACTCAAAATATCTCAGTATTATTATTTATTATTTTAAGCTATTTTCACTATTACTACTGCCTATTTTTATTATACATACTAACAATGAAAAAAGAGTGGTGAGAGAGATTGATTTTCTAATTAGTTTTTGTGACAGATTCTATTACAGAAGAATTCAAATTCACCATTTACTTCATGTGTTAAAAGATTTAAATTAATACTCTCATTTTCAGAATGCTTAAGTCAACTATTCAAGGTTACCTAACTTTAGGGAACTATTTGGGAAGAGACTTCAAAACCAGAAAAGATTCAAAGAAGCAAAAAAATGACCTGTGAATTTGCAACTGTGCCACTTAAGGAACATTTGAAGAAATGAGGCTTATTTATCCGAGTAAAAAATAACTTAGAAGAACAAACATGAAGTTATCCAAATTATCATCATTCCAAAGAGAAATTTAGACTTAATCTAAACTTCTCATGAAGACAGACAGAGATCATGGGATTATTAACAGCTTGATGTTGAGCTACTTGGAAGAACTTGGATGGTTAGATGTATGTCTAGTGATGGAACATATCACTTCAAAGGTTAGTGAGTTCTCCAAAACAAGAGGCAAGATGGTCATGACGAACAATATTAGATGAGGGCTAGATGTATTTCAAGCACACTCCATATCTGGGGATTCAATGATACTCTTTCTCCATAGGGTATCAACATCTAAAACAGATACTAATAACTCAATATCTCTCATTCCCTAAGTCATTTATACAGAACTTTCATGATTTCTGCCACAGATATAAATTAATTGTACTAATAAAGTACTTAATATCTTCCTTTAAATTGCCTCCCTTTGTTTTCCTTACGTTTTTGCCTTGTTCTTAGGAATAATATTCATGGACTATCTCACATACTAATTACATTTTTAACTAAAAACACTCTTAAAATAAACATCAAAATTCAATGTCTATATGAATACCTCCTGAAATCAGAGCACATGTATCACACTTAAACACACTGTTATAACTTCTCAGTTACAAAAGTACAAATGTTTTTCTACTTACACATTTTTCTCCTAAGTCTTAAAAATCACCTTTAAGAGACCTGGTGAGCAATCATCATATTTCTGTACAGTTGTGGCACTTTTTCTGTGTTTGTTTGCTTTATTTAAGAGGGAGCAGTGGAAAACATTTCCCAGGTCTCCTACTTACTTGGTTACATTTGCTTCATGTTTTGAAAACCAAATGTTCATATAATGGACAACAGCCTTAAGTGTCAACACAGGGCTCTGGTCACCGTTAACTCTTAAACTTCAGCTCAAAAGTCCTGAACACATTATTGAATTTGTCACTATTCCAATTAACTAACAAATTAACAGCTGTGCATTTGGTATATTTGTTTGGGATATCCATTTTTCTTATGGACTTATTTGGCAATATATCACACATTTAGTGAGAGTGAAACAATACAATGAGTAAGGAAGCATTTTGAGGACAAGAAATAAGATCTGTCTAACAGCTTTTCCCCCACAACTACCTTGAGAAAGACTCCAAACAAAAAGCACAGACTTCTCAGAGTTCAAACTACTTATACTTTAAAACACAAAACTTTTAGTACATTTTTAGCTAACACTGCTTTGTGGCCTCACTAGTAATTTTAACAAACTAGTAAAATATCTGAGACAAACTGAAAAAAGGCTCTTCACACATGATCAAGGTTCCAATAGGGATTCTCACCCAGCTTTGGCACCTACTTTAGTTGATAAATGTTTGTCAAGCTGGTTTTCCTGGTCTATTATGCTGTGGTGAAACAACACGTTTTCCACCTTGTTACCTTAATAAATAAACAACTTCGTCATTTATACAGAACTTTCATGATTTCTGCCACAGATATAAATTAATTGTACTAATAAAGTACTTAATATCTTCCTTTAAATTGCCTCCCTTTGTTTTCCTTACGTTTTTGCCTTGTTCTTAGGAATAATATTCATGGACTATCTCACATACTAATTACATTTTTAACTAAAAACACTCTTAAAATAAACATCAAAATTCAATGTCTATATGAATACCTCCTGAAATCAGAGCACATGTATCACACTTAAACACACTGTTATAACTTCTCAGTTACAAAAGTACAAATGTTTTTCTACTTACACATTTTTCTCCTAAGTCTTAAAAATCACCTTTAAGAGACCTGGTGAGCAATCATCATATTTCTGTACAGTTGTGGCACTTTTTCTGTGTTTGTTTGCTTTATTTAAGAGGGAGCAGTGGAAAACATTTCCCAGGTCTCCTACTTACTTGGTTACATTTGCTTCATGTTTTGAAAACCAAATGTTCATATAATGGACAACAGCCTTAAGTGTCAACACAGGGCTCTGGTCACCGTTAACTCTTAAACTTCAGCTCAAAAGTCCTGAACACATTATTGAATTTGTCACTATTCCAATTAACTAACAAATTAACAGCTGTGCATTTGGTATATTTGTTTGGGATATCCATTTTTCTTATGGACTTATTTGGCAATATATCACACATTTAGTGAGAGTGAAACAATACAATGAGTAAGGAAGCATTTTGAGGACAAGAAATAAGATCTGTCTAACAGCTTTTCCCCCACAACTACCTTGAGAAAGACTCCAAACAAAAAGCACAGACTTCTCAGAGTTCAAACTACTTATACTTTAAAACACAAAACTTTTAGTACATTTTTAGCTAACACTGCTTTGTGGCCTCACTAGTAATTTTAACAAACTAGTAAAATATCTGAGACAAACTGAAAAAAGGCTCTTCACACATGATCAAGGTTCCAATAGGGATTCTCACCCAGCTTTGGCACCTACTTTAGTTGATAAATGTTTGTCAAGCTGGTTTTCCTGGTCTATTATGCTGTGGTGAAACAACACGTTTTCCACCTTGTTACCTTAATAAATAAACAACTTCGTCATTAAAAAACACTTCAGAAAATATTGCAGTATTATATGTTCTACTCCATAAAGTTTATTGACATTTTAGAAAGGCAGGCAAAAAGCAAAGAGGAAAACATCCACTGAAGAAAACAGCCTGGTCTAACTACAATTAGATGAAATGTTGTGCTAGACTGAAGCCATCTTGGATAGTCTAGAGATAGTACCAAATCTTATGGATAGTGCCTTCCTTGACCATGACCCAAAGTATACTTTCAATTTGTATTGTGGACGGAAGCAGCATGGAATTGGGACTTCAAATCTGGAATTAAAACATCTGCTTCCTAAAACAGATCTATTATATCTCCTTCTGTTCACCATCCCTCTTTCCCCCTTTTAAAGCTGTTTCGTTCTTTGGATGACAAATTAAGTTAAAGTTATAATTCAGAGAATTTTAAAACTTTCTAATAGGATTCAAAAGTGGCTTTGAATTAGTAGCTCCCACTGGCATGCAATTTACATGTAGTGAAGACCTGTGCCTTTCAGTAGTTTTTTTTTTTTTTTCCTTTTTTCTGGCTAAGCCTTATAAATTAATAAGTTTAATAAACCTTCCTCACTGCATTGAAAAAGAAATGCTGTTGTAATTATAGAAGAAATACCCCCAGGCAATAATGGAGGACAAATTATCACTAAGGACAAAACATAGAGGTACTTGAAGCTATTTAGGAAGATAACATTTGTGATTAAAAAAATAACTGTTGAAACAGTTCACAGTAGTATATTATTTATTCAGCCTGAAAATGTGTAGTACAAGTTCCACTTATAAAAGAACTGCACACATAATTAAAAACAGCAACAGTATCTCAACTATAATGTACCTCATGTCTGGCTAGGGTGAAAAAAGAAGGAAGGATGAAGCAAGCTTGGCATGATATTTTGCTGTGTGACACCTCAGCTTGCAAAGCTATATTTTAGGATTTTTAGCTAACACTGCTTTGTGGCCTCACTAGTAATTTTAACAAACTAGTAAAATATCTGAGACAAACTGAAAAAAGGCTCTTCACACATGATCAAGGTTCCAATAGGGATTCTCACCCAGCTTTGGCACCTACTTTAGTTGATAAATGTTTGTCAAGCTGGTTTTCCTGGTCTATTATGCTGTGGTGAAACAACACGTTTTCCACCTTGTTACCTTAATAAATAAACAACTTCGTCATTAAAAAACACTTCAGAAAATATTGCAGTATTATATGTTCTACTCCATAAAGTTTATTGACATTTTAGAAAGGCAGGCAAAAAGCAAAGAGGAAAACATCCACTGAAGAAAACAGCCTGGTCTAACTACAATTAGATGAAATGTTGTGCTAGACTGAAGCCATCTTGGATAGTCTAGAGATAGTACCAAATCTTATGGATAGTGCCTTCCTTGACCATGACCCAAAGTATACTTTCAATTTGTATTGTGGACGGAAGCAGCATGGAATTGGGACTTCAAATCTGGAATTAAAACATCTGCTTCCTAAAACAGATCTATTATATCTCCTTCTGTTCACCATCCCTCTTTCCCCCTTTTAAAGCTGTTTCGTTCTTTGGATGACAAATTAAGTTAAAGTTATAATTCAGAGAATTTTAAAACTTTCTAATAGGATTCAAAAGTGGCTTTGAATTAGTAGCTCCCACTGGCATGCAATTTACATGTAGTGAAGACCTGTGCCTTTCAGTAGTTTTTTTTTTTTTTTTCCTTTTTTCTGGCTAAGCCTTATAAATTAATAAGTTTAATAAACCTTCATCACTGCATTGAAAAAGAAATGCTGTTGTAATTATAGAAGAAATACCCCCAGGCAATAATGGAGGACAAATTATCACTAAGGACAAAACATAGAGGTACTTGAAGCTATTTAGGAAGATAACATTTGTGATTAAAAAAATAACTGTTGAAACAGTTCACAGTAGTATATTATTTATTCAGCCTGAAAATGTGTAGTACAAGTTCCACTTATAAAAGAACTGCACACATAATTAAAAACAGCAACAGTATCTCAACTATAATGTACCTCATGTCTGGCTAGGGTGAAAAAAGAAGGAATGATGAAGCAAGCTTGGCATGATATTTTGCTGTGTGACACCTCAGCTTGCAAAGCTATATTTTAGGATTTTTTTTTTCTTTGTAATGTCACACTTGAAGTGAATTTGGCTAGGTGGCCAGTATAAAACAATTAAGACACCAAGTATGTCTGATTTCATGAAAAGAAGTAGCTATTAACCTGGTTATTCATCCTGAGGAGCTCACCCAGATCCTCAGGTCACTTCAAAATGGTAATGGCTGGGTATTTCACATATAAAATATTCTGTATTTGACTCTGATAATCAATAACAGCTTTGATAACCAATAACCATTTCTTGTCAATGATGAAGGTGACAATGAGCAACAAGCACAATTTTCAAGAGATGATACAATAATAGTAAAGAATGCAAAGAGGACTTCTATATATATCATCACTGTTCTTAACACAGCCTTAAAAGGAGGCGAGAAACTGCTGACCTGTAAGAATGGACAGACCATGAGCCCTTGCTATCGTGGTGCAGTACTCAAACCAACCAAGACCACCTTCTTACAGGCTGCTTCATAAAGAAGAAATAACCTTATTACAGTTTCAGCCACTTTTAATCTACTGTTATGGGTTACCAAAGTCAAAGCCATTGACAATAGCCTTATAGATCTACTTGATATTTCATATATCCATCTCTCTCCATCTAAAACTCACAAATATCCCATTTGTGTATTATTTATTTCAATCAGGTGTTTTTTAGAATGAAACTATATAATTGGTTTTGTTTAGCTGCTCAGTCATGTACGACTGCTTACACCCCCATGAACTGCAGCACGCCAACCTTGCCTGTCCTTCACTGTCTCACAGAGTTTGCTCAAACTCATGTCCACTGAGTCAACGATGCCATCCAAGCATCTTGGGTTTACTTTTTAACCTGCGTTCTAAGTCACTGCAGTCATGCCCAACTCTTTGTCACCCCATGAACTTCTGTAGGTAGGAGTTTCCCAGGTTCCTGTAATCTGTCAGGCTCCTCTGTCCATGGGATTCTCCAGGCAAGAATATTGGAATGGGTTGCCATTTCCTCCTCCAGGGCATAAAACCCAAAGTAATTGTCCATCGAAAAAAAAGGGGCAAGCTTGGCATGATATTTTGCTGTGTGACACCTCAGCTTGCAAAGCTATATTTTAGGATTTTTTTTCTTTGTAATGTCACACTTGAAGTGAATTTGGCTAGGTGGCCAGTATAAAACAATTAAGACACCAAGTATGTCTGATTTCATGAAAAGAAGTAGCTATTAACCTGGTTATTCATCCTGAGGAGCTCACCCAGATCCTCAGGTCACTTCAAAATGGTAATGGCTGGGTATTTCACATATAAAATATTCTGTATTTGACTCTGATAATCAATAACAGCTTTGATAACCAATAACCATTTCTTGTCAATGATGAAGGTGACAATGAGCAACAAGCACAATTTTCAAGAGATGATACAATAATAGTAAAGAATGCAAAGAGGACTTCTATATATATCATCACTGTTCTTAACACAGCCTTAAAAGCAGGCGAGAAACTGCTGACCTGTAAGAATGGACAGACCATGAGCCCTTGCTATCGTGGTGCAGTACTCAAACCAACCAAGACCACCTTCTTACAGGCTGCTTCATAAAGAAGAAATAACCTTATTACAGTTTCAGCCACTTTTAATCTACTGTTATGGGTTACCAAAGTCAAAGCCATTGACAATAGCCTTATAGATCTACTTGATATTTCATATATCCATCTCTCTCCATCTAAAACTCACAAATATCCCATTTGTGTATTATTTATTTCAATCAGGTGTTTTTTAGAATGAAACTATATAATTGGTTTTGTTTAGCTGCTCAGTCATGTACGACTGCTTACACCCCCATGAACTGCAGCACGCCAACCTTGCCTGTCCTTCACTGTCTCACAGAGTTTGCTCAAACTCATGTCCACGGAGTCAACGATGCCATCCAAGCATCTTGGGTTTACTTTTTAACCTGCGTTCTAAGTCACTGCAGTCATGCCCAACTCTTTGTCACCCCATGAACTTCTGTAGGTAGGAGTTTCCCAGGTTCCTGTAATCTGTCAGGCTCCTCTGTCCATGGGATTCTCCAGGCAAGAATATTGGAATGGGTTGCCATTTCCTCCTCCAGGGCATCTTCCCGACCCAAGGACTGGACCCTCATATCTTAAGTCTCATGGCTTTGGCAGGCAGATTCTTACCATTAGTGCTACCTGGGAAGGCCACTTTTTAACCTATCCCTATCCTATTCCTTACCTTCTCTTTGAGAAGTTACCACAATCTTTAGTTACTATGATTCTTCACTCCGGTTTTCATATTTTTACCACTTAAACATGTTCCATGTAGAATAGATGGCATTGCTCTGTATGTAATTAAAACCTACTGAAATATATTATGGGCTTTCCTGGTGGCTGAGACAGTAAAAAATCTGCCTGCAATGCAGAAGACCCGAGTTGGATCCTGGTTTGGAAAGATCCCCTGAAGAAGGGGATGACCATACACTCCAGTATTTTTGACTAAGGAATTCCACAGACAGAGGAGCCTAGGGGGTTAAACTAAGCTTCACTCTGCATCTTACATTTTCACCCAACTAGTGTCTGAGATTCACCCATACCCATACAACTTTTTCACTGTTACTATGTTAGCGCATCTCAGTGAATGCAGATTCTACAACACAGAAATATTGGCAAACATTTAGACTGTTTTCAAGTGTCTGCTTGACATGTTTTTTTAACACATAAAACTCAAAGCCATTGCTTACTCTTCTAATTATGCATTAAACAGGGGAAAAAAGCCTGTAGACACACAGTACCTATCTTGGAAAACTATTATGACACAGTAAGAAAAAAGGGCTACTGGACACGCTCTTCTATAGGACAGCACCACTGTTATCTGATGTTCCACTAACATTATCTCTAAGCTATTTTATAAATTATTGCCAGTATCTCCAAAACAGTATTCTCAACACTAAAGAACAAGATATAATGTACAGCAACGGGGCCCTAAACAGCCAGTTCACCTACACTGCAGACATTCATATTGGCTAAGGGAAGTCTAGATCAATAGACACGTTAAGGCCACTGTGCTAGGCAGAGACACAAAGGTGCAATTATAAAAACACAATAGAATTCAATTTGAGGCAATACAGTTTAGTTTGTGAAAATGCTGTTTCAAACCTTCCAATCTTGTACTCAGTGTTTAGAAACCAAACAGATTCCCCTTAGAGGGAAAAAAAAAAGAAAAAGGAAAAGCTGTCAGGTTGCTTTTGCAACAGATGTGTAAACCTCATCTGTAACTCCAAAGTTTAAAATATTTTTAAGTGGGTCCCACTGCTCTTGAGATAAAAAAGAAACCCTTTAACAATGTCTATATAGTTCAGGATTACATGGCCTCTGTTCACCTTTTTTCAGCTCCATCTGAGGCCGTTTCTCCCTTAATATCAAACTTTCAGTCATATCAGACTGTTATCATTTCTCTTACAGAGCTCTTTACACACTCAGTATCTTTCTAAAGACTCTCTAAAGCATTCTTCTCATCTTAACCCCAACCACCTTTACACTGCAAATTTCCACTCATCCTTCAAAGTTCACCTTCAAAGTTGATTTCAGAAACTCTCCCAACATTTCTGAGCGGATAAAGTCTCTTGTTTTACCTTTGTAACACCCATCACAATGATAATTATTTGCTTAGTGAATCTCTCCTCCACTAGACCAAAAGGGCTGGAAGAGCAGAGATTATATTTTGTTTTTCCACCAGTATATTCCTAGATCTTGGAAGAGTTCCTGAAACACATTAGGTGCTCAAATAACTTCTCAAAACCAATAATACTGCAAGCAAAATAGTCACAGGTTTTGACACAGTAGACACGCTGTAAATGCTGGCTGAATACACAAATCTCTAACAATACCAAATGCCAAGTGGGAGACAATTTCAAATACAAAAGCAGGTTTGGCACCTCTGAAGAACACAAATACTAAAGAACACAATCCGGTTTCTTCCTCAGAAATATGAATATAACATTATGACAACCACCATCATTAAATAAAATGAATCTTACAAATATACTCATTCATGGACCTGAACACTCTATAATTATTTCTGTCCTGATATGTACATAGTCCATATTTCCACTGACATTTAATACTATTCTGTCTGCAAATGATATAAATTGAGTTTAAACAAATTAGGGTAGAATAAAGGTTAAGGGTAACTGAGTACATTATAAAAGATCACCATTTTCTATTTCTAAATCACACTTTTCAACCTGGTAATTCAGAATATTTGGATTTAAAATGTTTTCTATTCCTCTCCCTAAGGAAATAGAAGGCACAGATATGTCTCACCATTCATTATACACTGAACATGTATTTATTTATTTAGAGGTATAATGAACATATTAGTTTCAAGTATACAACATAATGGTTTGATATTTATATACATTGCAAAATGATCACTGTAATTCTCTAGTTAACACTGAGGATTACTTATTCAACAAAGACTTTTATATCCCTTGGCATGTGCCAGGCACTGTTTTACCTTTACAAATAACTCATGTAATCTTAAGGTTTAAGAGGTTGAATAACAAATAATAATCTCCTTAATATCAAACTTTCAGTCATATCAGACTGTTATCATTTCTCTTACAGAGCTCTTTACACACTCAGTATCTTTCTAAAGACTCTCTAAAGCATTCTTCTCATCTTAACCCCAACCACCTTTACACTGCAAATTTCCACTCATCCTTCAAAGTTCACCTTCAAAGTTGATTTCAGAAACTCTCCCAACATTTCTGAGCGGATAAAGTCTCTTGTTTTACCTTTGTAACACCCATCACAATGATAATTATTTGCTTAGTGAATCTCTCCTCCACTAGACCAAAAGGGCTGGAAGAGCAGAGATTATATTTTGTTTTTCCACCAGTATATTCCTAGATCTTGGAAGAGTTCCTGAAACACATTAGGTGCTCAAATAACTTCTCAAAACCAATAATACTGCAAGCAAAATAGTCACAGGTTTTGACACAGTAGACACGCTGTAAATGCTGGCTGAATACACAAATCTCTAACAATACCAAATGCCAAGTGGGAGACAATTTCAAATACAAAAGCAGGTTTGGCACCTCTGAAGAACACAAATACTAAAGAACACAATCCGGTTTCTTCCTCAGAAATATGAATATAACATTATGACAACCACCATCATTAAATAAAATGAATCTTACAAATATACTCATTCATGGACCTGAACACTCTATAATTATTTCTGTCCTGATATGTACATAGTCCATATTTCCACTGACATTTAATACTATTCTGTCTGCAAATGATATAAATTGAGTTTAAACAAATTAGGGTAGAATAAAGGTTAAGGGTAACTGAGTACATTATAAAAGATCACCATTTTCTATTTCTAAATCACACTTTTCAACCTGGTAATTCAGAATATTTGGATTTAAAATGTTTTCTATTCCTCTCCCTAAGGAAATAGAAGGCACAGATATGTCTCACCATTCATTATACACTGAACATGTATTTATTTATTTAGAGGTATAATGAACATATTAGTTTCAAGTATACAACATAATGGTTTGATATTTATATACATTGCAAAATGATCACTGTAATTCTCTAGTTAACACTGAGGATTACTTATTCAACAAAGACTTTTATATCCCTTGGCATGTGCCAGGCACTGTTTTACCTTTACAAATAACTCATGTAATCTTAAGGTTTAAGAGGTTGAATAACAAATAATAATCATTATTATATATAAATAGCACTGAGTTGTCTAGGTATAACTTTCTTTAAACTAATAGGATCAACTAGGGGTGATGTTTGCCAGAATTACCTAACAGCATGTTTATTACTACTAATTTCTATCAGCAAGCTAGGATTGCTTTGATTCCCCATTTCTTAAAGTCAATGGTCTCTACACTTGCAAAATATGTCCTTAAACATTCACAAAACCCAAAATCTTGCGTGGTGCAAATGTTTTTATAAATGACACTCATTAACCAAAATCCAAACAAACAAAAGCTTCACCAGATAATTCCTGATTTGCTATTTACAAGTGCCGCAGGAAAAGGCATTTTCTTATCTTTATTGCAATAAGGGATCAAGACAACTGATTTTGACTCTTCTTCAAATTCTAGCACTCTATGTTTCTACAATATTACCATGAAAATAACTCAAGACACCACAAAGGAGGTTTGGTTCTGACTGGATTTATGTGAAGATACTAAAAAGTTATCTGAATCAGGTCTCTGATTGTAAACAAAACAACAACTAGGGGAGCCAGGAAATTAAAGATGTCAGACATACTGCCTTACTTGGAGACTCCTAAAACCACTTAAAAAACATTACTGTCAAAATAACATAGACTCGTGGACTGTACATTAAACACTTGATTCATCAAAGCATATGCATGCATGCTCAGTTGCTTCAGTCATTTTCAACTCTTTGTGACAGCCTGCCAGACTCCTATGTCCATGGGATTCTCCAATCAAGAATACTGGAGGGGGGCTTCCCCCCCCCCGGTGGTCCAGTGGATAAGGACACTGCCTTGCAGTGCAAGGGGCGCCAGTTCGATCCCTGGCCTGGGAAGATCCCACGTGCCGCGGAGCAGCTGGACTCATGTGTCCAATCACCGAGCCGGAGCTCTAGAGCGCATGCGCCCAGAGCCGGCGCTCTGCAACGACAGAAGCCACCGCGATGGGAGGCCCATAGGAGCCAAAGAACAGAGACAGATGAAAATAGAGAAATGAAAGACCAATAGAAGTGGCCCGCCCGCTCTCCTCCCTCCCCAACCCGACCCCCGCCCAAAATAAATAAATAAATAAATCTTTAAAAAAAAAAAAAAAAGAATACTGGAGGGGCTTCCCTGGTGGTCCAGTGGGTAAGGACACCGCCTTGCAGTGCAAGAATACTAGAGTGGGCTTCCCTGGTGGTCCAGTGGGTAAAAAGTCCGCCTTGCAGTTCAAGGGGCACTGGTTCGATCCCTGGCCCAGGAAGATCCTGCGTGCCATGGAGTGGCTGGACCGCTGTGCCCAGTTACGAGCCACTGCTCTGGAGCACGTGCACCCAGAGCCAGTGCTCTGCAATGGGAGAGGCCACTGCAATGGGAGGCCCACACAAGCCAAAGAACAAAGATGGATGAAAATTAATAAATGAAAAACCAATGAAAGAGGCCAAAATTTTAAAAAAAGAATACTGGAGTGGGTCATCATGCCCTCCACCAGGGGATCTTCCTAGCCCTGAGATCGAACCTGCATATCTTGCATATCCTGCATTGGCAGGAGTATTCTTTACCCACTGAGCCACCTGGGAAGCCCCCATCAAAACATATACATTACTATAATGTTTCTACAACAAGTTCTGATTAGTTTTCCCAGTTTTGCTCTCATGAAGATTACTGAGAATCCTACTGCTTTTCAATAAATGATAATACTTCCGCGTGCACTTTCACCACTATATTAGGTAGTATAAATAGATAACTTCCCAAAAGATTATTCATGAAAAGAGCAACTTTCTGAATTTCAGTCTCTGGATTGTTTTATCTTAACATCTTTTTTTTTTTTTCAAGTTGAAACACCTACCATAATGAGGTTCATCAGCTAATTCATCAATTGTTTGGAAGCTTACAGGTATGGTCCAAGGGTTTTATGGATGCTAATAAAATACCCCAACCAAACTTCATGGCAAATAGATGGGGGAAAAGTGGAAACAGTGACAGATCTTGTTTTCTTGGACTCCAAAATTCCTGTGGACAGTGACCACAGCCACAAATAAAAAGACACCAGCTTCTTGGAAGAAAAGTTATGACAAACCTAGATAGTGTATTAAAAATCAGAGACATCACGTTGCTGACAAAAGTCCATCTAGTCAAAGCTATGGTTTTTCCAGTAGTCATATATGTATGTGAGAGTTGGACCATAAAGAAGACTAAGCACCAAAGAATTAATGTTTCTGAATTGTGGTGCTGAAGAAAACCCTTGAGAGTCCCTTGGACAGCAAGAAGATCAAATCAGTTAATCCTAAATGAGATCATCCCTGAATATTCATTGGAAGGACTGATGCTAAAGCTGAAACCCCAATACTTTGGCCACCTGATTTGAAGAGTCGACTCACTGGAAAAGACCCTGACTCTAGGAAAGATTGAGGGCAAGAGGAGAAGGGAACAACAGAGAATGAGATGGTTAGATAGCATCGCTGACTCAAAGGACATGAGTTTGAACAAACTTCAAGAAATAGTGAAGGAGAGGGAAGGTTGGAATGCTGCAATCCATGGGGTCGCAAAGAGTTGGACACAACTCAAAAACTGAACAACAGTTAAACTGTAAACATTTTCTGGACAGAACAAAACCCTTTATAACACTTTTTTCTAAACTCATAACAAGTGCTTAAATATTTACTATTATACAAACAATATTTCTCTCTAGGCCCTTCAAAATTGATTAAGACATTCATTCTTGTACTATATCAAGCAAAGGCATGGTTCCTAGTTGACCCTGCTCTCATTTTAAAAAGATTCCTCACCTTCTCATATAACTCTAGATCTCTAATTTACTCTCCTATAATATAAGGATAAAATTTAACCTGGTTAGTCAAACTCCTATCTCCCAACTTCAAGAAAAGTTGCATATACATTTCCTTCTTATATTTAAAGGTAGCATCATCTGATGCAAGGAACAGTAAAAGTTTGAAGATCAGCTGAGACCTCTCTCAGCTTGGTCCCTTACTACCTGAATGAACTTCAGCCATTTCTTTAATTAATTGAGACCTATTTTCTCAACTGCTTGACAAAGGATAAGTGGTCAGTTAACTTACCTTCTTGTTGTTCTCCTCCCTAAAGAAGAGAGAAAAGGCATCGGTAATTGAATCTTTAAAGATTTTAACTCTATACAAAACAAACCAGCTAAATATGATTCCATAATTAAGATACCATGGTTAGCTAAATTTCAATGTCTTTGATGTTTTACATCATACTCCTAATATTCCTTTAGACCATTTATTTATATTAATAGAACTAGCTGAATTTCATCACATAATAAAATTACAGAGTGTTGGGTTCAAGTCATAATACTGGCAATTCTAAGAATTACTTTATGCAAATCATTTACATCATTATACACCAATCTTTGCATTAGTAAAAGAAGGAAACTTAGAATCTTGAAGGGCTTCCTGGTGACTCAGATGATAAAGAAACCCCAATACTTGGCCACCTGATTTGAAGAGTCGACTCACTGGAAAAGACCCTGACTCTAGGAAAGATTGAGGGCAAGAGGAGAAGGGAACAACAGAGAATGAGATGGTTAGATAGCATCGCTGACTCAAAGGACATGAGTTTGAACAAACTTCAAGAAATAGTGAAGGAGAGGGAAGGTTGGAATGCTGCAATCCATGGGGTCGCAAAGAGTTGGACACAACTCAAAAACTGAACAACAGTTAAACTGTAAACATTTTCTGGACAGAACAAAACCCTTTATAACACTTTTTTCTAAACTCATAACAAGTGCTTAAATATTTACTATTATACAAACAATATTTCTCTCTAGGCCCTTCAAAATTGATTAAGACATTCATTCTTGTACTATATCAAGCAAAGGCATGGTTCCTAGTTGACCCTGCTCTCATTTTAAAAAGATTCCTCACCTTCTCATATAACTCTAGATCTCTAATTTACTCTCCTATAATATAAGGATAAAATTTAACCTGGTTAGTCAAACTCCTATCTCCCAACTTCAAGAAAAGTTGCATATACATTTCCTTCTTATATTTAAAGGTAGCATCATCTGATGCAAGGAACAGTAAAAGTTTGAAGATCAGCTGAGACCTCTCTCAGCTTGGTCCCTTACTACCTGAATGAACTTCAGCCATTTCTTTAATTAATTGAGACCTATTTTCTCAACTGCTTGACAAAGGATAAGTGGTCAGTTAACTTACCTTCTTGTTGTTCTCCTCCCTAAAGAAGAGAGAAAAGGCATCGGTAATTGAATCTTTAAAGATTTTAACTCTATACAAAACAAACCAGCTAAATATGATTCCATAATTAAGATACCATGGTTAGCTAAATTTCAATGTCTTTGATGTTTTACATCATACTCCTAATATTCCTTTAGACCATTTATTTATATTAATAGAACTAGCTGAATTTCATCACATAATAAAATTACAGAGTGTTGGGTTCAAGTCATAATACTGGCAATTCTAAGAATTACTTTATGCAAATCATTTACATCATTATACACCAATCTTTGCATTAGTAAAAGAAGGAAACTGAGAATCTTGAAGGGCTTCCCTGGTGACTCAGATGATAAAGAAAGTGCCTACAAGGAGGGAGACCTGGGGTCGATCCCTGGGTTGGGCGAAGGGAACAGCTATCTACTCCAGTATTCTTGCCCAGAGAATTCCATGGGCAGAGCAGCTTGCAGGGCTGCAAAGAGGGGTCACAAAGAATTGCACACAACTACGTGACTTTCACTTTTCACTTTCAAACCTTTTTTTAGCTCTAAAAGGGAAACTTCAGGTCTAAGATGAAATATGTTGGTCTAATAAGCAAATTTTCAGAGAAAAAGAGGCCAAATTCTGGTATTAATACTTCACAGATAGGGCTTTAGGCATTAGGTTTGAAAGCTTCTTGCAGGTTTGGTCACTAAAAAAGATATTCTAATCTCCAGCAAATAAGATTATATGTTATATGGCCAAGTAAGAGAGAATTTCAAATAGCTCATCAGGAAGGCCACATATACTCAACCAGAGGGTGGGGGAAAAAATCAGTCCATCCAGTAATTAAGAAATACTTTCTATTCCCACCAAAGATGTGCAATGATTTGAAGCAAATGCTGCTGTGTAATTACACATGAACATAATTGAGGCTCTCCATCTCTGCAAGTCCTGTTATGAAAGTAAGTGATTTGAAATGGAATGCAAAATTTAAAATATCTTTTTATGCTGACCATTAAAATTATACTTCAGGCTCTAAAACTTAGCAGGGAACAAGAAAACTCTTTAGCAATGTGGAATAAAAGATAAAAAGGTAGCAAAATGTTAAACAGCAGAAGATTACATGTTTAGCAAAGCCATTATTGAGAGAACATTAGCATGGTCTTCTAGGGGTCTAACTAAGGAACCAGAAAGCATGTCAGTATATACCCTTCCTTCATAATTACCTTTTCGTCTACCATCTTAAGAAGGAAGGTTACATCAGGATGAGTATAAGATATACAGTAGTGTAATCAAAGCTCAAACCACAAGGGAGCATGTACTCATTTGCCAATTTCTTTCACAGGATGAAAAGAATTCAAACTATATTTCAGTGTGGATTAATGAATTTGCTTAAACATTTTATTTAAAATGAAGTTTGAACATCAACTTGAGATGTATAAAACCAGAGTCAGCTGTTGCTTCATTTCAATTTACTATATATAATGTCGCCATCAATCTGAAATAAACCTTTTGAATCTGTGATAAAATTTTCAATTAGCTTTTATTTATTTGTGTGTACTCTCTCACTAGTATTGAAGAAACTCGGTTTTCTCCAGCAACCTGCTGGGTTTTGTTTGGTTGGTTTTGGTTTTGTTTTTAAATTACAGAGGGAACAAACTGGAAGACATATTAAGAAAGTTAAATATAAAGGTTCAGAATAAACACAATGCCTTAGTATCAGAAAATTTCCATTTCTAAAGTCTTCCCAGAGTATCCTGGATGATTTGAATAAACTATGTTTACACAGCATATGCTACGATATACACCCTTGGTAGAGTTCTCTTGTGTTGGTGGTTGCTTTTAAAATATATAACAGGGTTTTCTTTATCCTACCAGTTTGGAGAGATAGATGGTTGGAAGAGAAGGGGTTAGAAAAAAGAAGCAATTATGTACAAAATGCTTGAAAAGCAGAAAAGGAAGCACCAGTAACAAGAGAAACTAACAGTAAAGCACTAAAAACACTTAGCTGAATTGAGAAATTGAATTATTTTAAAAACACATCATTGCTTTCCCCATTGCTTTGGTTCTCCACTGAGAGCAAGTCTCTACTTCCATGGCTGACAAATCTCAGAGCTCCTGCCCACCCCATGCTCAAAACAAGAAAACTCTTTAGCAATGTGGAATAAAAGATAAAAAGGTAGCAAAATGTTAAACAGCAGAAGATTACATGTTTAGCAAAGCCATTATTGAGAGAACATTAGCATGGTCTTCTAGGGGTCTAACTAAGGAACCAGAAAGCATGTCAGTATATACCCTTCCTTCATAATTACCTTTTCGTCTACCATCTTAAGAAGGAAGGTTACATCAGGATGAGTATAAGATATACAGTAGTGTAATCAAAGCTCAAACCACAAGGGAGCATGTACTCATTTGCCAATTTCTTTCACAGGATGAAAAGAATTCAAACTATATTTCAGTGTGGATTAATGAATTTGCTTAAACATTTTATTTAAAATGAAGTTTGAACATCAACTTGAGATGTATAAAACCAGAGTCAGCTGTTGCTTCATTTCAATTTACTATATATAATGTCGCCATCAATCTGAAATAAACCTTTTGAATCTGTGATAAAATTTTCAATTAGCTTTTATTTATTTGTGTGTACTCTCTCACTAGTATTGAAGAAACTCGGTTTTCTCCAGCAACCTGCTGGGTTTTGTTTGGTTGGTTTTGGTTTTGTTTTTAAATTACAGAGGGAACAAACTGGAAGACATATTAAGAAAGTTAAATATAAAGGTTCAGAATAAACACAATGCCTTAGTATCAGAAAATTTCCATTTCTAAAGTCTTCCCAGAGTATCCTGGATGATTTGAATAAACTATGTTTACACAGCATATGCTACGATATACACCCTTGGTAGAGTTCTCTTGTGTTGGTGGTTGCTTTTAAAATATATAACAGGGTTTTCTTTATCCTACCAGTTTGGAGAGATAGATGGTTGGAAGAGAAGGGGTTAGAAAAAAGAAGCAATTATGTACAAAATGCTTGAAAAGCAGAAAAGGAAGCACCAGTAACAAGAGAAACTAACAGTAAAGCACTAAAAACACTTAGCTGAATTGAGAAATTGAATTATTTTAAAAACACATCATTGCTTTCCCCATTGCTTTGGTTCTCCACTGAGAGCAAGTCTCTACTTCCATGGCTGACAAATCTCAGAGTCCTGCCTGCCCACCCCATTCAACTTCAGCAGGAAAATAAGAGCACCATCCACCTCACATTTCCAACTCTTTCAATGCTTTCTGTCCCATTATAAATACCTTATATTTTCAGTGCTATTAATAAATCCAAAACTTTTTCAAATAAAACTTCAGAAAACAGCTTTGAATTAATGTAAAAACCAGATTTTGTAATTTCCTATCTCTTCTGTCAAGTCATCATGAAACATACACAGTAGATTCTAAATAACCTGTCTATCTTTATAGATTATTTCCTGAAAACGATCTCAATGATAATTAGTTTATTTCTCATTTAAGGAGAAAACATAAAATTCAAATGCAAATGTCAATAATCACAAATCATAGAATCTATGTTATCCATTACTAATATCCTAGTAAGAATGATTTCTCGGACCATTTAATTTGACTAAATTTTTACAGGCATGAAATTTGTATAAATTTCTTTGTAATCCATCCTATATCTTTTCACTATGTAAAATACTGGCAACATTCCTTTTTCTGCAGACACTGATAGATGTGATAGAAATTTATTTTCACCCAAATAACTAGCTAGCATTTCATTGCTATTCATTCACACATTTTAATTTAGTGCTTGCTATGTGCTAGATACTTTGATTTAATAGATGAGTTAGAGAACAATCTTTGAACCAAATTATTATAATTAGTAATGTACATTTTTAGTATATCAAGGTCACACTCTGACCTGGTTTGACCACCAACTCTCACTAGCAAATAGCCTTGCACTCTGCTAATGGACATAGCCTGCTGAATAATTATTATGTATTCTCTCTTTAAAGGTCAAGTGTCTGCAATACAGATTATAAAATCCAGACTGAATATCTGTTATTTAAGAAATGGAGTAACAACCAGCATCTAGACCAGGACTTAATATTTATATATTACTCTCTCATTCTTTAATTTTAGGGAGAAGAGATAAAAAGGGGATGGCAAGGGAATTACAAGAAGAGACTTAAGACTGGAACACAGGCAAAGATGAGAAATACCTACCATGACTTAATGACTAAACTACAACAACAGCTTCTCTGGTACAAGAAGATACTAGGACTAGAACATCAGAGCAAAGAAATAAATGGCTACATATTCCCCTTCTGAGGAAATGGGCTACGTGGGTCTTCTCTGTGGAAATAATGAATGGGAGTCAATATTAGAACTATCGAAGGTTCAAACTCTCAAATAACTGTACATTTTCTTGCTATAGAATTTTACCCCATTCTCTTTGAGCCAAGGAAAATATATATGCTAATGATTATCCACTCACTCTTAAAAAAACCAAATACTTTTATTTTTCATTCCACAGCAAATTGGTTTTAACAGATCAGGAAATGGGGAAAGCCTGGTATAGTACTTGTATGAAAAGCAAGAAGTAACAGCCGGCAGTGTAATTACGAAGGAAAAAATATTAAAGGTTTTTTTAAACACTGAAATCAAACTAACAGTCTGGAGTCATTTTGTGTAGTGAAACATCTTCCTAAATGTATAATAAATTCCTGAATGTGTCTACATATTACAACTAAAAAACAATATTCAGTGATAATGAGTCATGTTCATGACTCAATGATGGTTCTGAGTCATGTGGAAGGATAAATCTAATATAAAACCAATTACAAAGGTAAGTTAGTACAAAATATATTTTAGAATGATTTTCTACCAATTTACTAATGTTTCAGAATATAAAACTAATATTATACTAATAAGAGAATTAATCTATAAAATATGTCATTTTCCAAAACAACAACAACTTGAGAGAAGATGAACTCTTACAGGTTAATTTCAGTTCCATAAAAGAACACTGAAGAAAGAGCTAAAAATTTTCAGAATACTCTAGATTTTCTTTTAACATCATTCCAAAGAGGGCTTTTAGAATGCCCCCTCCATCCTCCTTTTTGGTCTTTTTCTAGTATTTTCTCCCACACCTGCCTCTACGCTGTGGCTCTCTCCCAAGCTGTGTATGGATTATGAGGCTAATTTGCTTGGTCATGGCTGGACCACCACATTGAAAATGAAAACACCCCACATTGTGCTCTGCTCCACTAAGGACAAGGCCTGAAAAGGGGATGGCACAGGCAAAAAAAATGAGAAATACCTACCATGACTTAATGACTAAACTACAACAACAGCTTCTCTGGTACAAGAAGATACTAGGACTAGAACATCAGAGCAAAGAAATAAATGGCTACATATTCCCCTTCTGAGGAAATGGGCTACGTGGGTCTTCTCTGTGGAAATAATGAATGGGAGTCAATATTAGAACTATCGAAGGTTCAAACTCTCAAATAACTGTACATTTTCTTGCTATAGAATTTTACCCCATTCTCTTTGAGCCAAGGAAAATATATATGCTAATGATTATCCACTCACTCTTAAAAAAACCAAATACTTTTATTTTTCATTCCACAGCAAATTGGTTTTAACAGATCAGGAAATGGGGAAAGCCTGGTATAGTACTTGTATGAAAAGCAAGAAGTAACAGCCGGCAGTGTAATTACGAAGGAAAAAATATTAAAGGTTTTTTTAAACACTGAAATCAAACTAACAGTCTGGAGTCATTTTGTGTAGTGAAACATCTTCCTAAATGTATAATAAATTCCTGAATGTGTCTACATATTACAACTAAAAAACAATATTCAGTGATAATGAGTCATGTTCATGACTCAATGATGGTTCTGAGTCATGTGGAAGGATAAATCTAATATAAAACCAATTACAAAGGTAAGTTAGTACAAAATATATTTTAGAATGATTTTCTACCAATTTACTAATGTTTCAGAATATAAAACTAATATTATACTAATAAGAGAATTAATCTATAAAATATGTCATTTTCCAAAACAACAACAACTTGAGAGAAGATGAACTCTTACAGGTTAATTTCAGTTCCATAAAAGAACACTGAAGAAAGAGCTAAAAATTTTCAGAATACTCTAGATTTTCTTTTAACATCATTCCAAAGAGGGCTTTTAGAATGCCCCCTCCATCCTCCTTTTTGGTCTTTTTCTAGTATTTTCTCCCACACCTGCCTCTACGCTGTGGCTCTCTCCCAAGCTGTGTATGGATTATGAGGCTAATTTGCTTGGTCATGGCTGGACCACCACATTGAAAATGAAAACACCCCACATTGTGCTCTGCTCCACTAAGGACAAGGCAGTGACATCACAATAGGAGATTCATAAGCATTTTAATAAAACTTTCAGAAAAAAAAGTCACCTATTTTTCAGTAACGTTGACAGTTTTTCAATATGCTACTGGGAATCTGAAGATGTTCACTGGAAATTCTTTGTCATAAAATCACCCAGGAACGTTTTATTTTGTATCATTGGCTAATGATGAGTTTGACTTGGATACTCAGGGGATACATTGTTAGGGGTGCATTTGACTTTTAGTTTGGCATTTTATAAATCCTTCAAGATGTTTGTAGCTCCTCTCCCCCCAAAAGGGTAAAATATAGGATATTATTTTATTTTATATCTTTTTCAAAGTAGTTTCAAGTTTACATAAAACTTGAACAGAAAACAGTGTTCCCATATACCTACTGTTCACCGCTCCCCCCACCAACACACAAACTCCCCCACCATCAACATCCTGCACCAGGGTGAGACATTTGTTACAATCAAAGAATTTACACTGAACATTAGTATCACTTAAAATCCATAGTCTACATCAGGGTTCAATCTAGGTGAATTAATACATTCTACGGGTTTTGACATTGCAAAATGACATGTATCCACCACTATAGTATAAAGAAGAGTTTCAATACCTTAAAAATCTTTGTGCTGTGTCTATTCATCTCCCCCCTTAACCTCTGGCAACCACTGATCTTTTTATGGTCTCCATAGTTCTGCCATTTCCATTTCATATTGTTGGAACCATACACCCTTTTCAGATTAAATTCTTTCACTTATGCATTTAAGGTTTTTCTATATTTTTTCATGGCTTGATAGCTCACTTCTTCTTAGCATCAAATAATATTCCATTGTATTAGAACACTTTTGATGAGGATTTTATAGCACCTAGTAAGAAATACAAGGCAGAGACCATGCTACTGTTTTCTAACTTCCATGCCCCTATCACATGACATCCAGTAAATGACTTGTTGAATGAATATATTATTGATTTATTAATGATTTTTCATTTTCTAAAAATAAGGCTAATACTTTATCTCATAGTGTTATATGAGAACAAGAAGTATACCTTTAAAAGAGTTATTATCAATAGCAACTATTATCATGAACTGACTTAAACTAAAACAATCTTTTCAATTTGGGGTCATGAATCTTTTAGTTGCAGGAAAATAAAATGGTGAAGGAAAGAGGAAATCAAGGCCAGAACTAAGGTACAAAATTTAAGGAGGCACCCACTCTCCTGTTTGCTGTGTCAAGATTTAAAATGATTCAACACACTAGTAAAAAGGACCAAAACAAGCAAAACAGTATTTAGTGTCCTTGAATAGAAACACCTAGAATCCAGATCCACGTATCAACTATTCTGGTTAAAGGTCAAGGGAACTCTGATTTAACAGCAGAAAATATGAGTATTTGAAAATTACTCACAAGGTTATTAAGACTCTACATTATAATCGGTTTGTAAAAATAATTGACATAAATTTGAGGTGATGACTACAAATATTTAGTAGTATCAGTATATAATATATAGTAATAAATACAATATGAATATATAAAAATAATATTTTTTAGTAAGCAATGTAAGGCCATCAGCAGTGTCTACTTCTGAATACTACATTTCAAAGTGAATGATGATAAGTATAGATTTCCAAAATATCACATAACTTTGTTGTGTACCACGAGTTGTGAACCATAGTGCTGTAAATAAAGTATACTTTAAAAAAAAAAATGATAGAAAATCAGATTTGTAGTTACCAGAAGAGGGGGTGATAGAGGGAAAATTAGATGAAGGAAATCAAAAGGTACAAACTTCCAGTTATAAAATAAACAAGTACTAGGGGTGTAATGTACAACATGGTAAATATAATTAACACTGCTCTATGTTATATATGAAAGTTAAGCAATTCCTAAGAGTTCCCCATCACAAAGAAAAGAATATTTTCTATTTCTTTAATTTTATATCTATATAAAATTATGTATAATTTATGTAAAAATTATGTATGTATATATGGATGTGATAGGTGATAGATGACAGTAGGTTACTGTGAACAGCATTGGATTCTTAATCTCCAATGGAGAAGAATTCACACTGGGATCAACTCAGTGATGGTCACACAGAGCTTCGTGCAAATAAGGCTAATACTTTATCTCATAGTGTTATATGAGAACAAGAAGTATACCTTTAAAAGAGTTATTATCAATAGCAACTATTATCATGAACTGACTTAAACTAAAACAATCTTTTCAATTTGGGGTCATGAATCTTTTAGTTGCAGGAAAATAAAATGGTGAAGGAAAGAGGAAATCAAGGCCAGAACTAAGGTACAAAATTTAAGGAGGCACCCACTCTCCTGTTTGCTGTGTCAAGATTTAAAATGATTCAACACACTAGTAAAAAGGACCAAAACAAGCAAAACAGTATTTAGTGTCCTTGAATAGAAACACCTAGAATCCAGATCCACGTATCAACTATTCTGGTTAAAGGTCAAGGGAACTCTGATTTAACAGCAGAAAATATGAGTATTTGAAAATTACTCACAAGGTTATTAAGACTCTACATTATAATCGGTTTGTAAAAATAATTGACATAAATTTGAGGTGATGACTACAAATATTTAGTAGTATCAGTATATAATATATAGTAATAAATACAATATGAATATATAAAAATAATATTTTTTAGTAAGCAATGTAAGGCCATCAGCAGTGTCTACTTCTGAATACTACATTTCAAAGTGAATGATGATAAGTATAGATTTCCAAAATATCACATAACTTTGTTGTGTACCACGAGTTGTGAACCATAGTGCTGTAAATAAAGTATACTTTAAAAAAAAAAATGATAGAAAATCAGATTTGTAGTTACCAGAAGAGGGGGTGATAGAGGGAAAATTAGATGAAGGAAATCAAAAGGTACAAACTTCCAGTTATAAAATAAACAAGTACTAGGGGTGTAATGTACAACATGGTAAATATAATTAACACTGCTCTATGTTATATATGAAAGTTAAGCAATTCCTAAGAGTTCCCCATCACAAAGAAAAGAATATTTTCTATTTCTTTAATTTTATATCTATATAAAATTATGTATAATTTATGTAAAAATTATGTATGTATATATGGATGTGATAGGTGATAGATGACAGTAGGTTACTGTGAACAGCATTGGATTCTTAATCTCCAATGGAGAAGAATTCACACTGGGATCAACTCAGTGATGGTCACACAGAGCTTCGTGCAGTGAAAAGTTTATTAAAGTAAGAAAGGATAGGGAAAAGCTTCCAGCATAGACACTGGAAGAAGGGTAGAAGAGTATCCCCCTTTGCCAGTTGAAGCATGAAAATTTGTATCTTCCAGGCAGTTACCAAAACAATAAACCAAAAGAATGTCTTGAGGTTGTAAATGCACAGATTAACATAAGACTAGAAGTTTTCAGTTTCAACATTGAAGATCTTTGCCTTTATTTCTCCCTGTCCTTCCTCTTCTCTTCCTTGTCCTTGGGACCAGCTGGACTCCTTGCTAAAACTGCCTATGTACCCCTTTCAGAGGGAGGTTTGCAAACTTATTGCGGAAATCACTTCATGATGCATGGAAGTCAAATTATTGTGCTGTGTACCTTAAATTTAACCATTGCAATATGTTAGTTATATCTTAACAAAACCGGATTGGAAAAAAGAAAAATGAGGAAAACTTTACTAAGAGAGCTGTTATAGTTATCTTTAAAGGGTTGCAATATCTGCTTTTCTGTAGGGAGCTAAGCATAGTAAATTTCACCTTCAATAACCTGCAAAATTCCATTAGGAAACTACAAACAAGGAGTGAATAAAACTAGTTAAATTTTAGCCTCTATTAAGAATATATATCATATGAATGCTTATAAAAAGAGAACTTCAAATATTAAGGAGAAAAGAGAAAAAAGAAAAACTAAAGGTATCTTAGAAGTCAATAATGTTACTAAAAGGACAAAAAAAGAGAACTATATAAAGAAGTTACAAAAAAAAAAAAACCCCAAAACAGAGAAAAGAACTGAGATTACCCATTGTTTTTTATATCCTTAGAAACAGTGTAAGTTAAACATAAATAAATGAATAAACACATATGCGTACTCATTACCCACTCTTAATCAGTTCATTTAATAAACACAAGGAAAACAGGGAATCATGATAACTTGGAGAGTATCTAAGAATACTCGAAGAATAAAGGATCTTAGAAGCAAGTTATCTAAAAGGCTAGAAAATGAGAAATAAGTCTGAAAAAAAGAGTCATCGTGCCATATAAGAAATTAACGTTGAAAGTAGTGAGGAATAAAATTAACTTTGAATTGAAACAAAAATTTTTAATAGAGTTATTCAAAAATGGACAATGTTGTGTCTTAAAGTAGCCTTCCATTCTTCCTTTGAAAGAAAACATTCAAATTAAGGTTAAATGACCCTTACTGATGATTTCTTACTGAAGATGTTGTAATTCTAGCATTTATCTCACATTCAGAATGAACTATAAGTAAACCTACATGCTATGTACAACACTTATTAAGTACTAGAGGATGACTGCTAAGTCTAAAATTCTTGGAAATTTAGAAAAAGTTAGGTCTTGACTCAACGAGAACTTGGTCCATAATTTTTTTATACAGCACAATGAAAAATAATAAAATTGCATAATAGTGATCAGAAAGCTTATCCACTATAACTATTTCAGATTTGAGATGAAGTCTATGGTTCTACATTCAGCAATCAAATAGTCTGTTTTCTATTTTAATATTAAATTAAATTAGCTTGCAGGTCACATGTTCCAAAACAGATCTCTTTTCAGGACAAGCTCACACTATCATAAAATTCAAAGAGGCTGAACATGACAGAGTAAATAAATGATGGTGATAATACTAGAACACTATTTGACATCATAGAGTATTCATTAAACAGTTATTTAGTAGGAACTGCCATAATAAGTATTCCAGACATTCAAAGACCCCTACAAATGCTAACAGTCAAACCAGAAGATGCCTTTCTCTAGATAAACTTACATATGAAATAAACATAAATACATCACCTACATCCATGCTGACTGTTACCAATGACATAGAGAGTCCAGCAATTAACCCTTCTGTTGGATCATGGTCTTCTGCATGTGGCCAAGCACATGGGAAGAGTTAGGCAAAATTTCGTTACATGTTTGAAAAGAATGGAAGCATTAAAGTTAAGCCATTCATCATTTTTTTAGACCTCCCATAAATAAGAAACGGTTTTTACTTTGCAAAGATTTACTATGGAAAAGTTACATTGAGAAGAAAAGACCACAAGATGAACAAGCACAACAGAAATTACTTTCCTATAATATCCATCATCTGGAAATATTTGGAGTTCTACTTCCCTTCATTGATTAATTAAGAATATTAACAACAACAACAACAACAACAAAGTCAGTCAGCAGTTCTGTGGCAATTACCAGAATAAAGTAAAAAATTAAAACTTGGGTCTGGGAAGTCCAAAAGTTAAGACTCTATGTGTCTAAGAAATGCTAAATTATTTTCAGAAGCAAACAGAAAAAAAGGTGAGATACAAATAATGAATGATGAGACACACAAGGGAAAAACTAGTCATTTTACTCCCATCTTACAATCATAGTTACAGTTCATTTCTTTAAGGTGTAACTGTAATTGTGCTGCCTAATACAATACAGAAAATGCTACCAAAGACAGAGAAGAAAGAAATTAGAGTCTTAAAATTTTACACTATCACAAAGGTGAACCCACACACCCAGGAACCCATGTGCCACCAAGCTTAAACCTACCAGTGGCATTTCAGTTCTGTATAATATGGACTCCTCTACTACCTAATTAGCCCAGAATGGTTAGGTTGATTAGGTGACCCTGGTAACTGTTACCTTTTTAAATTCTAGAATCACTTGCCCTTTCCCATTCTGCATTTTCTCACCGGCAGACTCAAGCCTAATGGCACATACCCATGGTTCTTTGACGGCACATTGACCTTTCCCATTTTTTGCATTTAATAACATCATCACACCTATCATCCATTAAACAGTTATTTAGTAGGAACTGCCATAATAAGTATTCCAGACATTCAAAGACCTACAAATGCTAACAGTCAAACCAGAAGATGCCTTTCTCTAGATAAACTTACATATGAAATAAACATAAATACATCACCTACATCCATGCTGACTGTTACCAATGACATAGAGAGTCCAGCAATTAACCCTTCTGTTGGATCATGGTCTTCTGCATGTGGCCAAGCACATGGGAAGAGTTAGGCAAAATTTCGTTACATGTTTGAAAAGAATGGAAGCATTAAAGTTAAGCCATTCATCATTTTTTTAGACCTCCCATAAATAAGAAACGGTTTTTACTTTGCAAAGATTTACTATGGAAAAGTTACATTGAGAAGAAAAGACCACAAGATGAACAAGCACAACAGAAATTACTTTCCTATAATATCCATCATCTGGAAATATTTGGAGTTCTACTTCCCTTCATTGATTAATTAAGAATATTAACAACAACAACAACAACAACAAAGTCAGTCAGCAGTTCTGTGGCAATTACCAGAATAAAGTAAAAAATTAAAACTTGGGTCTGGGAAGTCCAAAAGTTAAGACTCTATGTGTCTAAGAAATGCTAAATTATTTTCAGAAGCAAACAGAAAAAAAGGTGAGATACAAATAATGAATGATGAGACACACAAGGGAAAAACTAGTCATTTTACTCCCATCTTACAATCATAGTTACAGTTCATTTCTTTAAGGTGTAACTGTAATTGTGCTGCCTAATACAATACAGAAAATGCTACCAAAGACAGAGAAGAAAGAAATTAGAGTCTTAAAATTTTACACTATCACAAAGGTGAACCCACACACCCAGGAACCCATGTGCCACCAAGCTTAAACCTACCAGTGGCATTTCAGTTCTGTATAATATGGACTCCTCTACTACCTAATTAGCCCAGAATGGTTAGGTTGATTAGGTGACCCTGGTAACTGTTACCTTTTTAAATTCTAGAATCACTTGCCCTTTCCCATTCTGCATTTTCTCACCGGCAGACTCAAGCCTAATGGCACATACCCATGGTTCTTTGACGGGCACATTGACCTTTGTGATAATGAAAATTTTTAGACTCTGATTTCTATCTTCTTTACTGCAGAAAGGCAAAAGGCAACTAACTGATTGGGAGTTTAAAGAGTTTACAATAGGGCTTCCCTGGTGGTCCAGTGGGTAAGGACACCACCTTGCAGTGCAAGGGGCGCCGGTTTGAGCCCTGGCCTGGGAAGGTCCCACGTGCCGCGGAGCGGCTGGACCCATGTGTCCAACAACTGAGCCGGAGCTCTGGAGCGCATGCGCCCAGAGCCGGTGCTCTGCGACAACAGAGGTCACTGCGATGGGAGACCCACACAGGCCAAAGAACAAAGATGGATGAAAATAGATAAATGAAAGACCAATAGAAGCGGCCTACCCGCCCGCCCACCCCCTCCCTCCCCACCCACACCCCCAAAATAAATAAATAAATAAATGTTTTTTTTAAAAAAATTTACAACATCAGAGTCAGCTAACCAAATTGGTCCAAGTCCGAAATAAGAAAGTCCTCATTATGGAGTAACTGAAGTGCTATTTTCTTCTTTTACGACCTCGCTGTGTGCATTCTCATTGAGAAATAAGACAAAGTTTAATGATGAAAGACACAAATGACCTAATGAATATGGGTGAATAATTTGATTCAAACAAGTCACTGGCAGTAAACACTCACACACATATAGTGGTTCTTTTTCCCTTTGCCAAAGGCAATAGATTGTAAACAGCACAAATGGTCTTTTCTCATTCAACATACAGAGACTAACATTCAGGAACTATTAATAGGCCAAATGGCATTATACAGAATTATTGAACTACAGGTCTCCAAAAAATGCTACCAAAGACAGAGAAGAAAGAAATTAGAGTCTTAAAATTTTACACTATCACAAAGGTGAACCCACACACCCAGGAACCCATGTGCCACCAAGCTTAAACCTACCAGTGGCATTTCAGTTCTGTATAATATGGACTCCTCTACTACCTAATTAGCCCAGAATGGTTAGGTTGATTAGGTGACCCTGGTAACTGTTACCTTTTTAAATTCTAGAATCACTTGCCCTTTCCCATTCTGCATTTTCTCACCGGCAGACTCAAGCCTAATGGCACATACCCATGGTTCTTTGACGGGCACATTGACCTTTGTGATAATGAAAATTTTTAGACTCTGATTTCTATCTTCTTTACTGCAGAAAGGCAAAAGGCAACTAACTGATTGGGAGTTTAAAGAGTTTACAATAGGGCTTCCCTGGTGGTCCAGTGGGTAAGGACACCACCTTGCAGTGCAAGGGGCGCCGGTTTGAGCCCTGGCCTGGGAAGGTCCCACGTGCCGCGGAGCGGCTGGACCCATGTGTCCAACAACTGAGCCGGAGCTCTGGAGCGCGTGCGCCCAGAGCCGGTGCTCTGCGACAAGAGAGGTCACTGCGATGGGAGGCCCACACAGGCCAAAAAACAAAGATGGATTAAAATAGATAAATGAAAGACCAATAGAAGTGGCCCACCCGTCCCCCTCCCTCCCCACCCACACCCCCAAAATAAATAAATAAATAAATGTTTTTTTAAAAAAAATTTACAACATCAGAGTCAGCTAACCAAATTGGTCCAAGTCCGAAATAAGAAAGTCCTCATTATGGAGTAACTGAAGTGCTATTTTCTTCTTTTACGACCTCGCTGTGTGCATTCTCATTGAGAAATAAGACAAAGTTTAATGATGAAAGACACAAATGACCTAATGAATATGGGTGAATAATTTGATTCAAACAAGTCACTGGCAGTAAACACTCACACACATATAGTGGTTCTTTTTCCCTTTGCCAAAGGCAATAGATTGTAAACAGCACAAATGGTCTTTTCTCATTCAACATACAGAGACTAACATTCAGGAACTATTACATGACATAGGCCAAATGGCATTATACAGAATTATTGAACTACAGGCTCAATTCCCAAAAGAATATTGCATAGCAGTGAAATAAGCACAAGACAGTTTTAGGAAAAAGAAAAAACTTTTCAGATGCCAGGTAAAATGTATAAAATTAGCTTTATAGGAAAAAAATTCTTGTTTCTTCTAACTAGTATTCTCATACTTATACCCTGTTCTCTGTCTCCAACAATTCAACCTAAACTATTTCTATAGTGTGGATTGAATACAGTATAAAATACTTATTTGTTCTGACAAACCTTATCCAATATTTCTTCCAATATTTTTTTCCTATCTCTATTAAATATTTTCAGTATGTGTCAAGTCACTTCAGTCGTGTTCGACTCTTTGTGACCCTATGGATCATAGGCCCCTGAGCTCCTCTGTCTACAGGATCCTCCAGGCAAGAATACTGGAATGGGTTGCCATTCCTTTCTTCAGTGAATCTTGCCAACCCAGGGACTGGCCCTACATCTCTTATGTCTCCTGCATTCGCAGGTGGGTTCTTTACCACCAGTACCACCTGATTGCCAGAATAGTATTTGGAAATCTATTGACTAGCAAGGCTGTCCTTTCCATTCTGAGAAAAAACAAAAAAGTCAAAGCAGCCCCCTCGGCTCTGTGGCAACCTGGAGGGGTGGGATGGGGAGGGAGATGGGGGAAGCATCAGGAGTGGGGAGGACATATGTATATCTATGGAGGATTCAGGTCAATGTGTGGCAATAAACAACAAAACTCCGTAAAAAAAGACAAACAAAAGAAACAGTCCCCTCATCTGTAGAAATAAATTTCTAGGTCCATGATAGAATCCCTCCTGCTCAGGGTACCATGTCAGTAAATCCAAATTTAAATAACTTTCCTGTTCCAATAAATGCTCTGCTTGACCAGAAAATGGGTATGTCCAGTCAGACAATCCCCAAAATGCCTGATCAATTCTGGGCCTTCTCACCCCAAACTATACTGTGTGACTCCAGTGAATAATTTGATTCAAACAAGTCACTGGCAGTAAACACTCACACACATATAGTGGTTCTTTTTCCCTTTGCCAAAGGCAATAGATTGTAAACAGCACAAATGGTCTTTTCTCATTCAACATACAGAGACTAACATTCAGGAACTATTACATGACATAGGCCAAATGGCATTATACAGAATTATTGAACTACAGGCTCAATTCCCAAAAGAATATTGCATAGCAGTGAAATAAGCACAAGACAGTTTTAGGAAAAAGAAAAAACTTTTCAGATGCCAGGTAAAATGTATAAAATTAGCTTTATAGGAAAAAAATTCTTGTTTCTTCTAACTAGTATTCTCATACTTATACCCTGTTCTCTGTCTCCAACAATTCAACCTAAACTATTTCTATAGTGTGGATTGAATACAGTATAAAATACTTATTTGTTCTGACAAACCTTATCCAATATTTCTTCCAATATTTTTTTCCTATCTCTATTAAATATTTTCAGTATGTGTCAAGTCACTTCAGTCGTGTTCGACTCTTTGTGACCCTATGGATCATAGGCCCCTGAGCTCCTCTGTCTACAGGATCCTCCAGGCAAGAATACTGGAATGGGTTGCCATTCCTTTCTTCAGTGAATCTTGCCAACCCAGGGACTGGCCCTACATCTCTTATGTCTCCTGCATTCGCAGGTGGGTTCTTTACCACCAGTACCACCTGATTGCCAGAATAGTATTTGGAAATCTATTGACTAGCAAGGCTGTCCTTTCCATTCTGAGAAAAAACAAAAAAGTCAAAGCAGCCCCCTCGGCTCTGTGGCAACCTGGAGGGGTGGGATGGGGAGGGAGATGGGGGAAGCATCAGGAGTGGGGAGGACATATGTATATCTATGGAGGATTCAGGTCAATGTGTGGCAATAAACAACAAAACTCCGTAAAAAAAGACAAACAAAAGAAACAGTCCCCTCATCTGTAGAAATAAATTTCTAGGTCCATGATAGAATCCCTCCTGCTCAGGGTACCATGTCAGTAAATCCAAATTTAAATAACTTTCCTGTTCCAATAAATGCTCTGCTTGACCAGAAAATGGGTATGTCCAGTCAGACAATCCCCAAAATGCCTGATCAATTCTGGGCCTTCTCACCCCAAACTAGGTTGACTGTGTGACTCCAGCCAATCAGCTATCTCCTATGTTTTCCTGTTTTTGGTACCTTATCCATAAAAGCTACCTACTTTGTGTCCATTCTGCATTTCTCTGAAAGGAGACTGTCTACGTCATAAAGCAGCACCCAAATGGTCTTCTTTAATCATTTTTTTTTAACACTTAGCCTCAGCCTGTTGTTATTTAAAGCAAAAGCAGCAGATTTTGGATGGTCCTGAGGTAACAGAGCCACTCTCCCCACACATGCAGAAAGATGAAAGTCTACTCTATTGGACATGCACTTGTTACAAACTCATACGAGGTCTCAAGGGCCACAACACTTTAGCATCACCCCAGCATCAGCTAATCAAGAGTCTCTGGTTTTGTTTTTGTTTTGAGACTTTCTAGTAGTCTCTTAAAATCTCTGTGGCCAGACAGACTTGGTAATACAGTGGGTAGGAATACACCTGCCCATGCAGGGGACACGAGTTCAATCCCTGATCCAGGAGGATTCCACATGTTGTGGAGCAACTAAATAAAGCCCATGGACCCAGACTACTGAGCCTGCATGCTGTAACTACTGAAGCCCATGTGCCTAGAGCCTGTGCTCCACAACAAGAGAAGCCACTGGATTGAGAAACCCGAGTACCACAATGAAGAAAGCCTGGGCCAAGCAAGGAAGACCCAGCACAACCAATAAATAAATAAAAACACCTCTGAGGCCCTCAAAGATGTAATGAGCATTACAAAAGCCCCTGATTCTAGGGAGATATGAACAGAGTATGTAGACTGCATATGTGTGTTAAATAAATGCCTTTCCATTTGAAATAAATTCTCCATTAGTAAAGCTTAATTTCACTAAAAGAATTTGAGCTTCTGCAATCATTGATCATTTTAGAGTGATTCAGGTTTTCTTAAATGTCCTAAGGTTCTAATATCTTAAGGGTTATATACTTTTAGCAACTAAATGTTCTCTGAGTGGGAAACTTCCATGTCCATTTCTAAAATGAAGATTAGAGAAAGCATAACCAGCACATTCAACTCAGGAAAAAAATTTACAGGGGAAAATTTCTCTTTAGGTAAAATTCATTCACTCATATTATTTAATACATACCTACTATGTCAGGTATTATGCTCAGTTATGGAAATGCAAAGATGAGTACCATCTGCTTACAGGGGATGCACTAATATAGACCTAGCAGAATCCTTAAGGAAGTGAGAAGAATCATCGTGTAGAGTAGATGTTAATGGAGCCCATTATTCTCTCCTGGGAATTGGGCAGCATAATCCTTCAGACTGATTCAACATGTCACTATGAAATATACTGGGCTCTTCAAATTTGCGGGGTCACACCTTCACTGGACAGTCAATTAAATGTTTCAGTCTCCAAACTTTCACTTCTCCTTCTTGGGATAGAATAAGCAACAATGTATTTATATCTTCAGTAGGACACTTGCCAGCATCAATATAAACTGAAAGAGATTTTCCACAATGAAGACCAACTCTTAGCATCCCTTTAAAATGCAAGGATAATAGAGAATTTAATTCCTGAACCTACAAGTCAGAAGAGCTAAATTTTCCCCTCCGATGTTAAATGTGAGGTCTGATTACGTCTTGAGAGAATTCTTATTTGTTTCTTTAAAAACTGTAAAAGTAAAACCATAGCATTTAAATGAGTATGGTTTTAAATATTTTGCAATACAATAATCTTACCACTAGTCAGTATAAATATGATTGGCCGCCAGAGGCATGTTAGGCCATGGGTTTGTAAGACTCTGAAGACCACACAAGGAACTCCAAAGAACTCATTACCAAACAATATAAATCAAGCTACATTTTGCCATTCAGATAAACTACATTTTACAGCAACCTCAGCGAGATGAGTCGATTCAGCCTACTTGATGATGAAACATGCATAGCACTGTGAGCTACAAGATGCTAACTAGAAAGAAGACATTAGGAATATAGAATCAGAAGAAATGATACAATTTAAATAGGTTACCCTGACAAATGTTGAGAAGTTGAGGGTTATATACTTTTAGCAACTAAATGTTCTCTGAGTGGGAAACTTCCATGTCCATTTCTAAAATGAAGATTAGAGAAAGCATAACCAGCACATTCAACTCAGGAAAAATTTACAGGGGAAAATTTCTCTTTAGGTAAAATTCATTCACTCATATTATTTAATACATACCTACTATGTCAGGTATTATGCTCAGTTATGGAAATGCAAAGATGAGTACCATCTGCTTACAGGGGATGCACTAATATAGACCTAGCAGAATCCTTAAGGAAGTGAGAAGAATCATCGTGTAGAGTAGATGTTAATGGAGCCCATTATTCTCTCCTGGGAATTGGGCAGCATAATCCTTCAGACTGATTCAACATGTCACTATGAAATATACTGGGCTCTTCAAATTTGCGGGGTCACACCTTCACTGGACAGTCAATTAAATGTTTCAGTCTCCAAACTTTCACTTCTCCTTCTTGGGATAGAATAAGCAACAATGTATTTATATCTTCAGTAGGACACTTGCCAGCATCAATATAAACTGAAAGAGATTTTCCACAATGAAGACCAACTCTTAGCATCCCTTTAAAATGCAAGGATAATAGAGAATTTAATTCCTGAACCTACAAGTCAGAAGAGCTAAATTTTCCCCTCCGATGTTAAATGTGAGGTCTGATTACGTCTTGAGAGAATTCTTATTTGTTTCTTTAAAAACTGTAAAAGTAAAACCATAGCATTTAAATGAGTATGGTTTTAAATATTTTGCAATACAATAATCTTACCACTAGTCAGTATAAATATGATTGGCCGCCAGAGGCATGTTAGGCCATGGGTTTGTAAGACTCTGAAGACCACACAAGGAACTCCAAAGAACTCATTACCAAACAATATAAATCAAGCTACATTTTGCCATTCAGATAAACTACATTTTACAGCAACCTCAGCGAGATGAGTCGATTCAGCCTACTTGATGATGAAACATGCATAGCACTGTGAGCTACAAGATGCTAACTAGAAAGAAGACATTAGGAATATAGAATCAGAAGAAATGATACAATTTATAGGTTACAAAAGTTGAGAGTTCAGAGAAATAACCATGACAAATGTAAACCAACTGATGAAAGGAATGAAAATAGGCAAGGATCTGGTTGTTAATTTTAAAGTAAAATCTGAAACTTTGGCAAAGATAATGGAATTAGCATCTGGTCTTTGTAATGAAGTGTTGAGGTTGACTTGCTCATGGAATGAAGCATAAAAATCAGGAAAGGCATAAACGAAGAGTTTAAACTGAAACTACATACAAAGTTGTTAAGAAAACGGCCAAGCTGTTATCTGTCATATACTACTTTCAGAAAATCCCAGTGGTCATCTCGAGTTTAGGAGCACCTGCCATGTCCTCTCCCCTCTGTTTCACGCCTGCTCCTTTACATATAAAAGCAATTTACATGTTTGAAAAAAGGAGCAAATAACAGGTCCCAAATGGAGTTGCTTGTGCTGAGTCCCAGATCACAAACCAAGACAATATCTAATCTAATTATAGTTTCAGCCTGTCCTAGAAATGCAACCTTTAACCAGTCAGTCTAGAATTAAGTGATTAGCACTACTGAGGTAATCTGCCTGGCAGACCCCAGTCTTTCCCCCAAAGGAAAGCTACCTTGTTTGAAATAATCTGCTTTTTGCTGGAAGCCTCCTTTTTCTGCCTCCTTCTGTCTCTCTGTAAAAGCGTTCCATTTTGTGCAGTTCCTAGGACCAACTTCTGACTTGCTAGATGAGATGCTACCCAACTCATGACACACTGAACAAAGCCAATGGGATCATTAAATTTATTCAGTTGAATTTTTTGTTAACATTTCCACTTTTATCTTTTCTTCCATATCACTGATTCTCAAATTGCCTATTAAATCTTTCCATCTGGATTTCAAGCAGTACTCCAAACACAACATTTTTAAGGGTCAACTATTTCTCATATTCTTCAACCATATATGACTAGTTCTGTGAGCAGCACCTTCATTTTCACTTCTGGCTAACTCAAATATTCATTTGGTTTCAAAACCAAACAATTCAAGAAATGCCCTGTCTTCTGCATCTGCTCTTTACTCTCTGTTCCTTTTGTAATAGCTGGTAATTCTGGCTCTTCATATATGAAACAGCCCTTTTAATTGTTGTTTGAAAATCTAAAAAGGATTTAAACAAAAGATTTTAAAAATTTAACCATGACAAATGTAAACCAACTGATGAAAGGAATGAAAATAGGCAAGGATCTGGTTGTTAATTTTAAAGTAAAATCTGAAACTTTGGCAAAGATAATGGAATTAGCATCTGGTCTTTGTAATGAAGTGTTGAGGTTGACTTGCTCATGGAATGAAGCATAAAAATCAGGAAAGGCATAAACGAAGAGTTTAAACTGAAACTACATACAAAGTTGTTAAGAAAACGGCCAAGCTGTTATCTGTCATATACTACTTTCAGAAAATCCCAGTGGTCATCTCGAGTTTAGGAGCACCTGCCATGTCCTCTCCCCTCTGTTTCACGCCTGCTCCTTTACATATAAAAGCAATTTACATGTTTGAAAAAAGGAGCAAATAACAGGTCCCAAATGGAGTTGCTTGTGCTGAGTCCCAGATCACAAACCAAGACAATATCTAATCTAATTATAGTTTCAGCCTGTCCTAGAAATGCAACCTTTAACCAGTCAGTCTAGAATTAAGTGATTAGCACTACTGAGGTAATCTGCCTGGCAGACCCCAGTCTTTCCCCCAAAGGAAAGCTACCTTGTTTGAAATAATCTGCTTTTTGCTGGAAGCCCCCTTTTTTCTGCCTCCTTCTGTCTCTCTGTAAAAGCGTTCCATTTTGTGCAGTTCCTAGGACCAACTTCTGACTTGCTAGATGAGATGCTACCCAACTCATGACACACTGAACAAAGCCAATGGGATCATTAAATTTATTCAGTTGAATTTTTTGTTAACATTTCCACTTTTATCTTTTCTTCCATATCACTGATTCTCAAATTGCCTATTAAATCTTTCCATCTGGATTTCAAGCAGTACTCCAAACACAACATTTTTAAGGGTCAACTATTTCTCATATTCTTCAACCATATATGACTAGTTCTGTGAGCAGCACCTTCATTTTCACTTCTGGCTAACTCAAATATTCATTTGGTTTCAAAACCAAACAATTCAAGAAATGCCCTGTCTTCTGCATCTGCTCTTTACTCTCTGTTCCTTTTTGTAATAGCTGGTAATTCTGGCTCTCATTATTGCTTATTTTGATTACTGAAACAGCCCTAATTTGTAACCCATCTGATTGTTTTCTATATGCTTCCTTTCTAATCCTCCATAAATACTACATCAAGATTATACTGTCAAGGCATGAGAGGCCTATGGAACGTCTTTGTTCAAAAATTATCCACAACTTCCTTTTACTTACCAACAACAAAACACACCTATTTTGGCTTGACATGAGGGGTTCCCCAAAGTTGGTGTTCTCTAACCTATTTTTTCTATCTTATTTTCCTTAAGATGTCCATGCATATGCCACCTTATAACTAAATTACTCAAAGAGGACATGACTAAAGCGACTTAGCACACAGACAAATAGGATTACTCTTCAATGCGTGTACTCTCCCACCTTAGTAGTTCTACTTGGTGATAACTCTCCAGGCTACAAGCATCTCCCTCAACAGCTAATTTCCTCAAAGAAGCCTTGGTCCTTCATGCTGAAAAGTCAGTCACTGACTAAATGGCTAAGACAGAAACAAGGTGTTATAGAATACTGGTTAAGAAAATGGATTTGGCATGCCAATCTGGATTCTAAAGCTAGTTCTGCTAATCACTAGCTGACCATCAACAAGTTACTTTCACTATATAAACCATACATTCTTTATCTGTAAAATAGGATAATAATAATAATACCTGTATTTTAAGGATTGTTGTGAGAGCTAAACGTACCAGCACCTGGTAAGTAACCATAATTGCCCATCATCAGCATCTTCATTTTCATCATTTCCCATTCCCTCTTATGGTATAATCTTAACTATACCATACACCACAAAGTAATGTGACACCAGAAGAAATACAGTTGGTACTACATCTTGCACATACATAAATGAATGAATCTATAGATATGAAATTAACAAGGCAGACTTAAAACTAAGTCTTAGAATGATGGCAAAAATACAACTGCACATAGAAAAGATAACAGAAGGAAATATAGCTTCAAAGAGTAGAGCTGTGCAAAAAAACCATTTTTTACCAAGGTCTGTAAACTGGTTGCCAGAAAAGCTTATGAAACTACAAAATCATAGTTGACTGATCAAGTGAAGTAGTAGTTTCATGACAGTGCTCTGTGTAGACCCACGTATTATATCTGGTAGTGGTTAAATGGAATATGTCAAAAGAAAGGTGATTAGAATGATTAAGAATTTAAAAATAAATCCAAGAAAGAAGCTTCTGAACAAAAGAAATGGTATAGTTAAGTTGAAAGTGAAAAGCTAAAGTGCAGACAGGACCATTGTCTTGAAATATTTCAAAGATTGTCACTTGTAAACGGGAATAGCTGATTTCTGTGTGGGTTCATGGGGAACAGCTTCACAAAGAAACAATGCAATGGACAGAATCTTTTGACACAGTAAAAACAGAGCAGCGATTGAAGATGCCTGAATATAACAGCAAACTATTACAAAGTAGTGAGTCCTATTCAGGCAGAAACTAGACAACATCTGCCAGAGAGGTTAGGAAATTATATATATATACACACACACACATATATATTTGTCCTAAGTATTATTTACTTGAGTTCTTGGATAGAGCCTACAAGTGATTTCCTTTTTTCTTAAAATTTGTCTTTAATTATAAAAAATAACATTTCTTGCACAAAAAAACACCTAAATCTCAGTATTTTTCTGCAGGTTTATGAGATATTTACAAAAGAAATAAGGAAGAATAAAAGAAAGGAGAAAAAGGAGGGAGAAAACAGACCAAGTCAGTCAGGGATTTATCATCTAATGTGTTCACTGATTTCAACAAGCCTAGCAACAACCTTTTATCACATAGAAAAGGAAGCCTCCAAAATTTTATTGTAACTGTCTTTGACAAAGCTATTTCACATGATACAGAAAAATACCTAAAAGATTAAGCTAATAAAACTCCATTTGATTTCAATTCTATCTATATTTCACATCAATTTGATGTCACTTTAAATACCTCTTCCATTCAGGAGAATTAATTAAGTCTGTTGACATTTTTCAGTAAATGGACAAGCTGTAATACATGCAGGTTTCCAGATTGGTTGTTATTTTAAAGTAATTCTTTACCTCCTATGGAGTCTGTCTTTAATGTCCAAGAAGCTTAAGGATTCATGAATCAATGTTCTCCATACAATCACTATTACAGAGAGGTGCAGGTAAATAACATTCAATGACAGCTAGTCTAAGACAACTACAATAACTGATTTTGCTTCTAGTATCTTTCAGTGAGATGTAGCAGTCACTAAGAAAGAAAAATTAAGACATCAACAATCTCCTTAAATTTCAGGTATGTTTAAATAGCTTAGTAAGCAAAGCATGCTATAGAAAACTTTAAATACCTTGCAAAACAAACTCAGTAATTTTCCTACAGCAAGGATCCAATATCATGTTATAAAGAGTTTGTTCATTCAGATAAACAAAATGTACATAAGCTCTGACCCCTTTAACTTAAAAAACTATATTTTGAGGTCCTAAATAATTTGCAAATATATGAAACTTTAGATCTGTCCTTGATTCAAAAATAATTTAAGCAATTTCTTCCCAGAGTATTCCTTATAAAATATCCATTTATACTGTTTTATCCTATTTGTATTGCTTCTAATACTGATGATAATGTATGCCTAATATTAGCTTAAGAAATATGTATGGTAGGCAGCCAAATTACAGAGCCTCATTAATTCATTTGAATATAATTTCTATGCAGGCAGATTTTTCTGTACCAAAACATCTAGAAATACTCAATAGGTGCTAAATAAATATTTCCTACATTAAGTGAATGAAAAACATTTGATTTCCCTTTTTAAAAATAATCTGGTTGGAAAATGTAAAATTTCTCATGCTTTAAAGATTTTGTGGACCATATCTGAGGATCAACGTTATGTGTGAAGTGTTTGGTTTTTTCTCTAAAACTTCTTTTATTAGTGTAAATTATAATTTCTTTGTTGTTTAAAACTACACCAGCTTTTAATATGGAACTCATGGTACCCTTGTCTTCTACATGAAAGACAAAAATCTCATGCACAGTATCTTAAGGAAAATCAGAATCTTCGAACAGTTGATAATAATCAGCATAAGCTTTCTTTGATCATAGCAAAGGAGAAAAAAGCATCCATTCTTACTTTTTTAAAGAAAGTGGTATGCAAGAATGTTGCTGAAATGCAAGGCTGTGTGCTGACACACAGTGAGGCCAAGAATACAAAAACATCAGAGTTTGGAACAGAGAAAGGTCTATTGCAGGGCTATGCAAGGAGATGGATGGCTCATGCGTTAAGAATCCTCAGACCCCCAGAAAGCCCTTCTCTAGGAAAAGTGAAGGAGGGGCATGCTTAGTGTTCTTGAGGTCAAGTCATGGTCAGGTATCTTTCAGTGAGATGTAGCAGCCACTAAGAAAGAAAAATTAAGACATCAACAATCTCCTTAAATTTCAGGTATGTTTAAATAGCTTAGTAAGCAAAGCATGCTATAGAAAACTTTAAATACCTTGCAAAACAAACTCAGTAATTTTCCTACAGCAAGGATCCAATATCATGTTATAAAGAGTTTGTTCATTCAGATAAACAAAATGTACATAAGCTCTGACCCCTTTAACTTAAAAAACTATATTCTGAGGTCCTAAATAATTTGCAAATATATGAAACTTTAGATCTGTCCTTGATTCAAAATAATTTAAGCAATTTCTTCCCAGAGTATTCCTTATAAAATATCCATTTATACTGTTTTATCCTATTTGTATTGCTTCTAATACTGATGATAATGTATGCCTAATATTAGCTTAAGAAATATGTATGGTAGGCAGCCAAATTACAGAGCCTCATTAATTCATTTGAATATAATTTCTATGCAGGCAGATTTTTCTGTACCAAAACATCTAGAAATACTCAATAGGTGCTAAATAAATATTTCCTACATTAAGTGAATGAAAAACATTTGATTTCCCTTTTTAAAAATAATCTGGTTGGAAAATGTAAAATTTCTCATGCTTTAAAGATTTTGTGGACCATATCTGAGGATCAACGTTATGTGTGAAGTGTTTGGTTTTCTCTAAAACTTCTTTTATTAGTGTAAATTATAATTTCTTTGTTGTTTAAAACTACACCAGCTTTTAATATGGAACTCATGGTACCCTTGTCTTCTACATGAAAGACAAAAATCTCATGCACAGTATCTTAAGGAAAATCAGAATCTTCGAACAGTTGATAATAATCAGCATAAGCTTTCTTTGATCATAGCAAAGGAGAAAAAAGCATCCATTCTTACTTTTTTAAAGAAAGTGGTATGCAAGAATGTTGCTGAAATGCAAGGCTGTGTGCTGACACACAGTGAGGCCAAGAATACAAAAACATCAGAGTTTGGAACAGAGAAAGGTCTATTGCAGGGCTATGCAAGGAGATGGATGGCTCATGCGTTAAGAATCCTCAGACCCCCAGAAAGCCCTTCTCTAGGAAAAGTGAAGGAGGGGCATGCTTAGTGTTCTTGAGGTCAAGTCATGGTCAGGTAAGGATGTTCTAGTAAACCTCCACCAAATGACTGTTACTCTCCGTTCTGACAAAAAAAATGCAAGGTCTGAAGGCACAACTTTCACTCTCTGCAGCCCCAGTCCTGGTTAAAAGGCAGCAGATTTCAACTGGCAGCTCCCTCAGGGCCAGTTCCCAGATGCTGTGCCACTGTCATCACTGAGGGAGTCAGATACCCAGGACCCAGGCCACTAGGGTAGTCCAAGCAGTGGGGGAAGGTACCCTAGACAGTACTATACGGACTCCTGCTGCCATTAGGTCACAGAGGCAGGGGTAGCGGGAGGTTCACCATTGCTTCAAGGCCTGGACCTGGCCAGTGTGTGGCCACGGCGAGAGTTCTGGAACCCTGCAGGACACAGCCCTCAGCCTCTTCTCTGGGACCCGCAGCTCACCTGCTTCCCAAGGCCAGATGAACTGGAGGCTCTGGGGAGAAGGCCAGGATTAACCTCTTATCTCACTCTCCACCTGAGGACCAGCTCCATCAACCTGTACCTGAATGAATCCACCAACTGTCACTCACTGACAATTGCTTTCTTGGGGAAGGGGCCCACTGTGGCACTGACCAGTGGCTGAGGAGTCCACTAGTGGTCTCTAGGTGAGAGCTGAGTGTATGGTGTGGCTGGGGGTATGGTGGGCAGTGAAGCTCCATGCTAAGAGCTGCACAGGGCTGCACTCTCTTACAAGAACAATTGATTATATTTTACTTGTCTCTCATTAAGCCAGTATAGATTTTGATTATAAACAAAATTTTCTCTTTGTATACAAAAGTTTTTAACATCATTACATAAAAAGCTGCTTAAAAGTTAATATTCAAAAGACGAAGATCACCTCATGACAAACAGATGGGAAAAAAAGTGCAAACAGTGACAGATTTTATTTTCTTGGGCTCCAAAATCACTACAGACAGTGACTGTGTCCACAAAATTAAAAGACACTCCTTGGAAGAAAAGGCACGACAAACCTAGACAGAGTATTTAAAAGCAGAGACATTACTTTGCCCACAAAGGTCTATATAATCAAAGCTATAGTTTTTCCAGTAGTTACATATGGATGTGACAGTTGGAGCATTAAGAAGAATTAGCACCAAAAAAGTGATGATTTCAAACTGTGGTGCTGGAGAACACTCTTGAGAGAGTCCCTTGGACTGCAAAGACATCAACTCAGTTAATTTTAAGGGAAATCAACTTTGAATGTTCATTAGAAGGATTGATGCTGAAGCTGAAGCTCCAATATTTTAGCCCATTGATGCAAAGAGTTGACTGACTCACTGGAAAAGACCCTTATTCTGGGAAATACTAAGGGCAGGAGGAGAAGGAGGCAACAGAGGATGAGATGGTTGGACGGCATCGCCAACTCAATGGACATGAGTTTGAGCAAACTCTGGAAGACAGTGAAGGACAAGCCTGGCATGCTGTAGACCACGGGGGCTCTAAGACTCAGACACACTTAGTGACTGAACAACAAAGCAAGTTTCTTCAGAAAAAGGTTCTGTATGTAAATTCTTACTTAGAGTTGCACTCCTCCAGAATGGAAAGAGATTAAGGTAGAATACATGAAAAGGACTGACCTAATTTAGGAAATAACACAAATTACACAAATCCATTCCACATGCATATCTATCAAATATAAAAGATAACCAAAGGAACTACTCTCCATCCTGAGCATGGGATTCCTACTCTTCTCAAAGTCACCAATCCAGAGACTTGTAAGAAAGGATGACTTCTGGTGTATTTCTCACCCCGGAGAAGAATCCCCAACTCACTCTTACATTCCAGCCCCCAAACCACTAGGCTCCAGGCAACTGACAAGGACTGATCAGACATGCAGCATCAACTCCTACCTCCAACCCCTATCTATGCCCAGAGACCATGGGCTCAGAAAAGTAACATCATTACATAAAAGCTGCTTAAAAGTTAATATTCAAAAGACGAAGATCACCTCATGACAAACAGATGGGAAAAAGTGCAAACAGTGACAGATTTTATTTTCTTGGGCTCCAAAATCACTACAGACAGTGACTGTGTCCACAAAATTAAAAGACACTCCTTGGAAGAAAAGGCACGACAAACCTAGACAGAGTATTTAAAAGCAGAGACATTACTTTGCCCACAAAGGTCTATATAATCAAAGCTATAGTTTTTCCAGTAGTTACATATGGATGTGACAGTTGGAGCATTAAGAAGAATTAGCACCAAAAAAGTGATGATTTCAAACTGTGGTGCTGGAGAACACTCTTGAGAGAGTCCCTTGGACTGCAAAGACATCAACTCAGTTAATTTTAAGGGAAATCAACTTTGAATGTTCATTAGAAGGATTGATGCTGAAGCTGAAGCTCCAATATTTTAGCCCATTGATGCAAAGAGTTGACTGACTCACTGGAAAAGACCCTTATTCTGGGAAATACTAAGGGCAGGAGGAGAAGGAGGCAACAGAGGATGAGATGGTTGGACGGCATCGCCAACTCAATGGACATGAGTTTGAGCAAACTCTGGAAGACAGTGAAGGACAAGCCTGGCATGCTGTAGACCACGGGGGCTCTAAGACTCAGACACACTTAGTGACTGAACAACAAAGCAAGTTTCTTCAGAAAAAGGTTCTGTATGTAAATTCTTACTTAGAGTTGCACTCCTCCAGAATGGAAAGAGATTAAGGTAGAATACATGAAAAGGACTGACCTAATTTAGGAAATAACACAAATTACACAAATCCATTCCACATGCATATCTATCAAATATAAAAGATAACCAAAGGAACTACTCTCCATCCTGAGCATGGGATTCCTACTCTTCTCAAAGTCACCAATCCAGAGACTTGTAAGAAAGGATGACTTCTGGTGTATTTCTCACCCCGGAGAAGAATCCCCAACTCACTCTTACATTCCAGCCCCCAAACCACTAGGCTCCAGGCAACTGACAAGGACTGATCAGACATGCAGCATCAACTCCTACCTCCAACCCCTATCTATGCCCAGAGACCATGGGCTCAGAAATCAAGGAAAAAAAAAAAAGAATGAAATGCGTGTTTGTGAGGTCTAAAAGCAATAAAGCTTCTTTATAAGCTATTCCTAGCTCCACTTATATCCTGTGTCTTCATACCATTTCTGTGCTTTTCTTTTCCAATTCTGTGGCACCATCTCAAGACACCCATTTCCCCTAAAGAAATCTCCTCCTTGAAACTGAGTTCCAGTGCAACTTTCTCCTTTAAACCCACCAAAATTGCACCAAGAGAACTGAAACATTCCTTCCTCCATGCAGTCAAAAAGCTTCTTAAACTTATTTTGTTCTCCTTTGCAATGTGAGCTATATAGCATACAATGAATCTCTTCCCAACTAGGTTATAATGACATTGAAAGCAATATCTGAGGCTTTTTCTTTTTATTTATTTTATAAAGTACCTAAGCATCATACAGAGAAGACATTCAAGATAAATTTATTGAACTGGATTTGGAATTTTCCAACATATATTACACCACTGTATATTACTGATAGCTAGCTATTAATATTCTTTATTTCTCACCATGGATGCTTTCATTTATTATTTCTAAATACTGGCAGATTATAAGTAAATAATTTCAGAGTCAATAATTTTCTTTCAGGGTAGAAAGTCAATTGAGATATCTTTGTTTTTTCATTAAAATAAATCCTTGATTAATGGATTAGCGAGTAAGAAAATTTGAAAGCAGTGGCCAATACCAAATGCAGAGAGATACAGAAGTTAAGTGTAATTTAATATAGTAATGGACAAAACTTTTGGCTTACTCAAATTCACATTTTCACAAAAAAAAAAAAAAGTTGATTATAGATAAATGAAAGGATGAGTCACTAGGTCATGTTTGACTCTTTGAGACCCCACGGACTGTAGCCTGCCAGGCTTCTCTATCCGTGGGTTTCTCCAGGCAAGAATACTGGACTGGGTAGCCATTTCCTTCTCCAGGGGATCTTCCCAACCCAGAGACTGAACATGGATCTCCCACATTGCAGCCAGATTCATTATCATCTGAGCCACTAGGGAAGCCCTGATTATAGAAAACCTATACACAAAAACATTAACAGAAAATACAAATATAGTTATTAGAAAATAAATTAAAACTAATTAGAAACTCTCTTCAATAAAAAGCCTCATTATAATACCAGAACAAAATAGAGAAGAAGCAATTACTTAAATAGCAATTTTTCATTGCATTTGAGATGCAACAAATAGCACCAGGAAGACAACTGGCCTAAATAGAAGACTTAGTACAAGCTTTGCCTCCAGTACCTACAGAGGGCCCCCCTGGCATACAGAGGGTGATCAGTGAATATTTGAACAATAAATAAACAAATGAAAGTAGTGAGGGTGTATAATGCTTGATGATTAACGTATTTGATCTTCCAGTTCAGTTTCCATATCTACAAACCAACAATAACAATTCCTTCCTTATCTAGGAATTTTAAAGATTAAGATTATAAACATAAAAGGGCTTTTAAAACTACAAAGCAATATACAAATAAAAGTCATTTTATTGTAATTAATTTATTATCATATAATACATAGAAATAAAATTATACTGCCAAGTATTTTTTAAGCAAGAATGGTATCAAAATTCTGGGGAAAAAATTTTAAAAGATATACGTACATTAATTATATTACAGCCACTTTTTTTTTCTTTCTCTGAAGCATTTCAAAAAAGCTCATATTGTTTTAGGTAATTCATCATTTCTGAGTTATCTAGAACTTTAATAAAAGTTAGTTCAATTTATATTAATACTTTATATAGCTTCTTAATCCCCAGAGAAGCCACAACTTGTTTTTTTAAAGACTGAGTCTAGAGATGTCAATTTCTACATACAATTACAATTTATTCAAGTTTTTATTAGCTGTACCAAGTGAAACATGACATTTCTCAAGAGCCCATTACAAGGATGGGCTACTCAATTTCAGACAGCTACACATATAAATTAGCTAATTCTGCCTTTTAATTTTTCATTATAGACCCCACGGACTGTAGCCTGCCAGGCTTCTCTATCCGTGGGTTTCTCCAGGCAAGAATACTGGACTGGGTAGCCATTTCCTTCTCAGGGATCTTCCCAACCCAGAGACTGAACATGGATCTCCCACATTGCAGCCAGATTCATTATCATCTGAGCCACTAGGGAAGCCCTGATTATAGAAAACCTATACACAAAAACATTAACAGAAAATACAAATATAGTTATTAGAAAATAAATTAAAACTAATTAGAAACTCTCTTCAATAAAAAGCCTCATTATAATACCAGAACAAAATAGAGAAGAAGCAATTACTTAAATAGCAATTTTTCATTGCATTTGAGATGCAACAAATAGCACCAGGAAGACAACTGGCCTAAATAGAAGACTTAGTACAAGCTTTGCCTCCAGTACCTACAGAGGGCCCCCCTGGCATACAGAGGGTGATCAGTGAATATTTGAACAATAAATAAACAAATGAAAGTAGTGAGGGTGTATAATGCTTGATGATTAACGTATTTGATCTTCCAGTTCAGTTTCCATATCTACAAACCAACAATAACAATTCCTTCCTTATCTAGGAATTTTAAAGATTAAGATTATAAACATAAAAGGGCTTTTAAAACTACAAAGCAATATACAAATAAAAGTCATTTTATTGTAATTAATTTATTATCATATAATACATAGAAATAAAATTATACTGCCAAATATTTTTTAAGCAAGAATGGTATCAAAATTCTGGGGAAAAAATTTTAAAAGATATACGTACATTAATTATATTACAGCCACTTTTTTTTTCTTTCTCTGAAGCATTTCAAAAAAGCTCATATTGTTTTAGGTAATTCATCATTTCTGAGTTATCTAGAACTTTAATAAAAGTTAGTTCAATTTATATTAATACTTTATATAGCTTCTTAATCCCCAGAGAAGCCACAACTTGTTTTTTTAAAGACTGAGTCTAGAGATGTCAATTTCTACATACAATTACAATTTATTCAAGTTTTTATTAGCTGTACCAAGTGAAACATGACATTTCTCAAGAGCCCATTACAAGGATGGGCTACTCAATTTCAGACAGCTACACATATAAATTAGCTAATTCTGCTTTTAATTTTTCATCTATATTTTAAATAGTTTTATTCACATGTATTCACATGAATTCAGACAATTCCTTTCTAGCCTAAATCTCAACCTAAACCTATGAATTAGGGTGATTTCAATACCTTTATGTCAATATTCTGCAACTGGCCTATATAAATGTCCTAGAATAAATTAGTCTGGATATTTTGTGTTTGTTATTCCAGGGAAGGTGAATTTTGCCTCATATGATGCTGCTCCATGTACCTTCATGCAATTTCACTATGCATTCAGAGGTCATATATTATTTATCAAAGGTCCAAGAACAGATACACAGAATATGAATTACATAGAGTCACAAAAATATGCATCACTCACAGATTACCTTTCTGGTGCATCTAAGTCTACATTTTGTGTGTTCACTATATCTACTTTACCTCACAGAGGTAGCACTCACACATGATATGAAGAAGAAATGATATTTTCCCTCGAATCAACACTGAACCAAAGGGTACTAGTTATCTTGTTATCTTCCCCCCTCCCCCACTTGAAAATGCACTATAGAGGCTTGTTCCTAACACTCTGGTTTAAGCTTCTCTGCACCTCCACTCCAGTCTTCTGTCCAGGAGTTAATGGTCCAGAAACTAACACTTAAAGGCACTGGATAAACAACCTAATTAAATCACTGGGTGAATCTTTCCATAAAGAGAAAAATCATTTGGCAGTGAACACAATCACGTCCTTACATGGTATTTCATAGGTTTAAAAACTGTCCGTTGAGTGATGCAGCCCATTTGTACTCTAAACCATTTGTGTTAATTATTTAGAAACTGAAGATGTATTTTCACATTCCTGTTTGCTTCAAACAACCTCTCAGTCAGTCCAAAGTATTAAGAGTCTGTTTTGAACTGAAAGAGGTTCTGTGCTATTATGAAGTCATGGGTAGATCTCCTAGAAATGGATAAAACATGTATACAGTCCATGGATTTAAGAAAGGTGTATGTGTGTGTGCATGTATATATACATATATATATGTATATATACACACATACACACACACACACACACACACATATTCTCTATTCCTTTCTCTCAGGGAAATAACATAAAACACAAGTGCCAAATGCCAAGGATAAGATAAAGAGAAATGTGGAAAACTATCATTTGAATATTGATTTAGCCCTTGTGGGCAAGGTGAAGAGCAGTTTAACTGTAGTTGCTAAGGAAAATCATAGACATAACTCTTCCTTAAGTAACTGTTTGTGTGACTAACTGAATCACTTCTTACATTAAAGAAAAAAATGGTGCTGATAGACATAAAGGAACAGAATTTTATGAATCTTTTGTCATTTGCAAACCACTCAGATTGCTGCTTTCTGACAATATTTAATACAGCTGAAAATACAAAAGACTTCCAATTTCGCTGGTTCTTCTCTCCCTCTGCCCTACTTCCAGAGCTCTTTGTTCATATCCTATGATGACTGAATTTTCATGTATGTGCCTCTCTGTCTCCCTCAGTAGAATAGGAACCATATTTATCATTCATCTTTATAGTCCCAGAAGTAGCACAAAACAGATCCTCAATAGAAGGCTAACATGTTTTAATTTCATAGACCATCACTGATGACAGCGTTGAAGGACAAGAGCTTAAAAAAAAAAAAAAATGGGAAACCAAATACACAAGGGCCACTTGCTGTTACACTGCATCCCTTATCAAGTCATAGATCTGGTCAACCTGTTACATAGCTATGGTTCTGAAGAATGACAACTTTGTGTCTTCAAATGCAGGATTCTTCATGAAAACCAAGTCCCAGATAAAGAAACTTATGGAAAAAATGTCTTACTGTATTATCCACTTCTGAAAATGAAGACTTTACATTGATATCATCTGATCAACAGGTATCAAATGAGCCCTTATTTTGTAAAAATCCCTCTGATATTAATGAAAGAATATGGCTAGGAAAAGAGGAATTTAAAGAAACATTTATTCAAGCACCTATTATGTCCCAGACGAAGCCTGACCTTTGTTATGAAAGCCAAAATTGAATCATCACTGTTTTATAAATTTCTTGGGTGCAAAGTGACAGTCTTTATAAACTGCCAGATTTGTCTTTCAGAAATGTAGGTTCCAAGTAACAAAAATACCAAAGTTTTTGAACCAAAGAAATTCTCGAAAAATTTAGAGAAAAAGTCAGTATGAGCACTTCTCACTTTTTTAACATTTACAGACACTTTAACTTCAAATACTTAAATTTGGAAACTCCTCTTGGCCAAAAACATTTTCTGAAAAGTGACCAACCTCCTTAATCTCTCTCTCTCTCACACACACACATACACACACCTACTGCCATTGACCACTGTGTTCCTTCTCAATTCTCTACTACTCTGTGAAGCTGTACTCCTCTTTCTGCTCTCAGAGGTTCATTTTCACTTTTCTTCTCTCCTCACTTCCTCCTTAAACCAGAAAACTTTAAACTATATTGTTTTCTTTGATTTACACCCCACAGAACTCAACTGTCTTGTCTTGTCAATGAGAATCAATCCAATAAATATTCCACTAAAAGAATCTCTTTCATATTTCTACCGTCCTATTAGGTGCATTCATCTGGATACTCAAACTCAACATATACAAAATTTAACATCTTTTTCTGGTATTTCTCACATTTGTGAGTAAGGCTGTCTTTGATTTTTTTTTCTCTTATATTCTACCCTGCATAATGTCCTGCTGATAACGCCTTTGCAGTATTTCACACCTCTTTTAATTCCCTCTATGTTCCAGCTTCTATTCACAAGATTACTCACATGGCTTTAAACCAGGAATACTACAGAAGCTCTTTAAAGCTCCCCATCACCATACTGTTTCCTCTAAGTATCCTACACCGTGGACTAGCCCTTGTACAGCAGAGTTACATAGCTATTCAAACCTTTTCTAATGAAAAAATGAAAAAACTTATGGAAAAAATGTCTAACTGTATTATCCACTTCTGAAAAAGAAAACTTTACAGTAGTATCATCTGATCAACAGGTATCAAATGAGCCCTTATATTGTAAAAAGCCCTCTGATATTAATGAAAGAATATGGCTAGGAAAAGAGGAATTTAAAGAAACATTTATTCAAGCACCTATTATGTCCCAGACGAAGCCTGACCTTTGTTATGAAAGCCAAAATTGAATCATCACTGTTTTATAAATTTCTTGGGTGCAAAGTGACAGTCTTTATAAACTGCCAGATTTGTCTTTCAGAAATGTAGGTTCCAAGTAACAAAAATACCAAAGTTTTTGAACCAAAGAAATTCTCGAAAAATTTAGAGAAAAAGTCAGTATGAGCACTTCTCACTTTTTTAACATTTACAGACACTTTAACTTCAAATACTTAAATTTGGAAACTCCTCTTGGCCAAAAACATTTTCTGAAAAGTGACCAACCTCCTTAATCTCTCTCTCTCTCACACACACACACACATACACACACCTACTGCCATTGACCACTGTGTTCCTTCTCAATTCTCTACTACTCTGTGAAGCTGTACTCCTCTTTCTGCTCTCAGAGGTTCATTTTCACTTTTCTTCTCTCCTCACTTCCTCCTTAAACCAGAAAACTTTAAACTATATTGTTTTCTTTGATTTACACCCCACAGAACTCAACTGTCTTGTCTTGTCAATGAGAATCAATCCAATAAATATTCCACTAAAAGAATCTCTTTCATATTTCTACCGTCCTATTAGGTGCATTCATCTGGATACTCAAACTCAACATATACAAAATTTAACATCTTTTTCTGGTATTTCTCACATTTGTGAGTAAGGCTGTCTTTGATTTTTTTTTCTCTTATATTCTACCCTGCATAATGTCCTGCTGATAACGCCTTTGCAGTATTTCACACCTCTTTTAATTCCCTCTATGTTCCAGCTTCTATTCACAAGATTACTCACATGGCTTTAAACCAGGAATACTACAGAAGCTCTTTAAAGCTCCCCATCACCATACTGTTTCCTCTAAGTATCCTACACCGTGGGACTAGCCCTTGTACAGCAGAGTGCCCTTGTAGGAGCTGTTCCATTACTTTCCTCCAATAATTCCCTTATGACAAGGTCTAAAACCCTTAGCTGCCATTTCTAACCTTCCACAACCCATTCTCATTCCGCCTTTCCAATACTACCTCTCAACTTGATTCATCAAGCCAGGCATTCACTTTTCTATACATCATGTCTTTTACTTGAAATTCCCTTCTTTTCAATCTATTTTATTTGTCAAAACCAGTTTCATCCTTCAAGGAGAGAACTTTAAAGTTTCTCTGAATTCTTCATCTGGGAATTTGTTCTTCTCCTTCAAGTGCCTTCAGTCTACTACCTTGTGTCCCCTATTATATGGGAAGGTATGCTCATCCCAGCCCTGCACATATAAGATTCTTAAAACTCATGGTCAAATATTTTGAAATGGTTGTCAAAATCCCTTGCCTCCCCCTTAAAAGGTTCAAAAATAAATGCAGTTGATAAAAAATACATGAAATTTACAAAAATATAGCCTGGTGCCCAACACTTCCATGCACATGTTTTCTAAGCATGCCAACGTGTGTTTCTGATTTAACCCCCTCTTTGTTGTTTAAAAATGATCTACAACCAACAGGGACAGCTCTAACCCACACACAAACACATTCCATATTTCCCAATAAATGCTAACAGGAAAACGTGTTTGTGTAGGATTTGACTCTACTAGTCAAAAATCAACAGGGACAAACCCTGTGTTCTCCCTACCACTGCAAAAAGTGTGGGACATGACATTTTTTTTAGTTCATCAATGAGAATCAATCATGCATTTCCAAGTTCTCAAGTATGGTAACACTAAAACCACTAAAATTGGAAGCGGGCGGTGGGGGGTGGGAGGGGTGGTGGTGTTAACTAGTATTGATTATTTTAAGAGCTTCAGTCAATTCTGCCGTTTATATTCTCTCTGCCCCTTTCCTCCAATAATCTACTTTTAACAACAAAAGTACAAGCTCTGAAAGCATGACAAAGAAAACAACTTGAAAGAGAAGAAGGAAGCCTTGTGCATCCAGCTGGGTACCAAGTGCTGAGATCAAGAGCCCAGACACTCAGCTGAAGGGAACAGAGATCATGGCAGAGTCAGCATTGTACGAGACCCAGGTGAGCAGCTCTGCAAGCTAAAAAGATGTTTCCACCCCCTTGAAACACTGCTGCTCCCCAGCATTCTCAAGGACCAGAGACTTTTTAGTTTGCCTTCTAGTGTGCCCATACCAGGGGCCCAGCAGTTACCTAGAGTTCAAGAGTATCATTTGATTCAATCTGCAAGCAGTCAGTGCAGAAGATACTATTGCTACCTAATCATCTGAAAGAATAGACACAAGGGAGGTTAAGAGCTTGCCTTAGGTCACACACACAGTTAGTAGTTGCCACCTTAAATTCTATCCTCTCTACTTTATCCCAGCAGATATAGATTATGTTGGTTTTTATTTATTTGTATTTATTTACTTTCTGATGTATCATTATTATGTTAGTACTTATTCCTATGCATGTCTCACAAAAGGCCAGAGAACTTGACCTAAGATTCTTAAAACTCATGGTCAAATATTTTGAAATGGTTGTCAAAATCCCTTGCCTCCCCCTTAAAAGGTTCAAAAATAAATGCAGTTGATAAAAAATACATGAAATTTACAAAAATATAGCCTGGTGCCCAACACTTCCATGCACATGTTTTCTAAGCATGCCAACGTGTGTTTCTGATTTAACCCCCTCTTTGTTGTTTAAAAATGATCTACAACCAACAGGGACAGCTCTAACCCACACACAAACACATTCCATATTTCCCAATAAATGCTAACAGGAAAAACGTGTTTGTGTAGGATTTGACTCTACTAGTCAAAAATCAACAGGGACAAACCCTGTGTTCTCCCTACCACTGCAAAAAGTGTGGGACATGACATTTTTTTTAGTTCATCAATGAGAATCAATCATGCATTTCCAAGTTCTCAAGTATGGGAACACTAAAACCACTAAAATTGGGAGCGGGCGGTGGGGGTGGGGAGGGGGGTGGTGGTGTTAACTAGTATTGATTATTTTAAGAGCTTCAGTCAATTCTGCCGTTTATATTCTCTCTGCCCCTTTCCTCCAATAATCTACTTTTAACAACAAAAGTACAAGCTCTGAAAGCATGACAAAGAAAACAACTTGAAAGAGAAGAAGGAAGCCTTGTGCATCCAGCTGGGTACCAAGTGCTGAGATCAAGAGCCCAGACACTCAGCTGAAGGGAACAGAGATCATGGCAGAGTCAGCATTGTACGAGACCCAGGTGAGCAGCTCTGCAAGCTAAAAAGATGTTTCCACCCCCTTGAAACACTGCTGCTCCCCAGCATTCTCAAGGACCAGAGACTTTTTAGTTTGCCTTCTAGTGTGCCCATACCAGGGGCCCAGCAGTTACCTAGAGTTCAAGAGTATCATTTGATTCAATCTGCAAGCAGTCAGTGCAGAAGATACTATTGCTACCTAATCATCTGAAAGAATAGACACAAGGGAGGTTAAGAGCTTGCCTTAGGTCACACACACAGTTAGTAGTTGCCACCTTAAATTCTATCCTCTCTACTTTATCCCAGCAGATATAGATTATGTTGGTTTTTATTTATTTGTATTTATTTACTTTCTGATGTATCATTATTATGTTAGTACTTATTCCTATGCATGTCTCACAAAAGGCCAGAGAACTTGACCTGAGACTCTGGACAATAAAACAAGCCTGATTACACACTTTGCCATGCTCCTTCATGATCCTTTTGTGATACGATGCCTTGGACAAGGAATTCTGAGGGCTTCACCAGCCAGAGCCCTGTTAGGGGTGGAACTATGTCCTCCCACAAAAGATATGCTGGAGTTCTAACCTCTATTACCTCTGAATGTGACCTAGTCTGAGGACAGACAGGGTCTCTACAGAAGTGGGCTTCCCTCGTGGCTCAGAGGGTAAAGAATCCACCTGCAATGCAAGAGACTCCAGTTCAATCCTTGGGTCGGAAAGAAACCTGGAGTAGGAAATGGTAACCCACTCCAGTATGTTTGTCTGGAAAATCCCATGGACAGAGGAGCCTAGTGGGCTACAGTCCATGGGGCCACAAAGAGTCAGACACAACTTAGTGACTCAACCACCACCAATACAAAAGTAATCAAGTTCAAATGAAGAAGTAATCAAGTTCAAATGAGGTCAAGTGGATCCTAATCCAATATGACTGGTGTTAATATACAAAGGGAAGATCTAGACACAGACCTCCCCTCACCACACACACAGATCAGAAGACAGAGATCAGATAATGTTTCAATAAGCCAAGGAATGCCAGATGTTGCCAGCAAATCCCCAGAAGCCAGAGGAGAGGCATGGAACAGATCCTTTTCTCATGGCCCTCAGAAGAAACCATCTCTGCCAACATCCTGTTCATTCTTCTAGCTCTAGAACCAGGGGACAGAAGATATTTCTTTTCTGTATCACCCAGCTTGTGGTACTGTGTTATGGCAGCCCTAAGAAACTAATACACTACACCCATTCCAAAATTTAAAAGACACGTGGCCACAGTAGTAGCAAGTAAGAGTTTACATCTGTATCCATTTGGATTCAATCTTTGCAGAGTTCTTAGCTTTTTGACCCTTTAGTAGTGCCACCTTAAATTCTATCCTCTCTACTTTATCCCAGCAGATATAGATTATGTTGGTTTTTATTTATTTGTATTTATTTACTTTCTGATGTATCATTATTATGTTAGTACTTATTCCTATGCATGTCTCACAAAAGGCCAGAGAACTTGACCTGAGACTCTGGACAATAAAACAAGCCTGATTACACACTTTGCCATGCTCCTTCATGATCCTTTTGTGATACGATGCCTTGGACAAGGAATTCTGAGGGCTTCACCAGCCAGAGCCCTGTTAGGGGTGGAACTATGTCCTCCCACAAAAGATATGCTGGAGTTCTAACCTCTATTACCTCTGAATGTGACCTAGTCTGAGGACAGACAGGGTCTCTACAGAAGTGGGCTTCCCTCGTGGCTCAGAGGGTAAAGAATCCACCTGCAATGCAAGAGACTCCAGTTCAATCCTTGGGTCGGAAAGAAACCTGGAGTAGGAAATGGTAACCCACTCCAGTATGTTTGTCTGGAAAATCCCATGGACAGAGGAGCCTAGTGGGCTACAGTCCATGGGGCCACAAAGAGTCAGACACAACTTAGTGACTCAACCACCACCAATACAAAAGTAATCAAGTTCAAATGAAGAAGTAATCAAGTTCAAATGAGGTCAAGTGGATCCTAATCCAATATGACTGGTGTTAATATACAAAGGGAAGATCTAGACACAGACCTCCCCTCACCACACACACAGATCAGAAGACAGAGATCAGATAATGTTTCAATAAGCCAAGGAATGCCAGATGTTGCCAGCAAATCCCCAGAAGCCAGAGGAGAGGCATGGAACAGATCCTTTTCTCATGGCCCTCAGAAGAAACCATCTCTGCCAACATCCTGTTCATTCTTCTAGCTCTAGAACCAGGGGACAGAAGATATTTCTTTTCTGTATCACCCAGCTTGTGGTACTGTGTTATGGCAGCCCTAAGAAACTAATACACTACACCCATTCCAAAAATTTAAAAGACACGTGGCCACAGTAGTAGCAAGTAAGAGACCGTATTTTTATTCTACCTCTGTATCTATTCCCTAGGAAACGACTCTTAGCATATTAAGCTCACTTCTCACCTCTGTGTAGCAGCAGGGCACAACCTCTTCCTGTAGTAAGTGACTTGGAAGGGAGAGCCAAGTGATTCCTGATCAAGACAGGCTTTGTATCATCAGTCTGCACCAACCTGCTCTCTGGCTTGCAGCACTGAGTTCATTTTTCACCACTCAGTGTATTTCTCATCAGTGTTATCAAGAGCATAGTAAGTCTAAGTAAGTTTCAAATTTATAGATAGCTACTACAGATAACTTAATTACCTAGTAGTAATTCTCCCATGGAAATATTTTATAAGCTTGAATATCAGCTAGACTGATGCACAGGCTGGCAGAAGGGAGTGACCTTATCTGTCTAGGCAGGGAATGGTATTTTTGGCTGGAGTTACAAATGCTACATGAGCTTTTCTGAGTGCATCAACCAGAGATTATTGTCTTTAAAAGCAAAGTTTGCCTGCAAATATCAGCACTACTTGGATTTGTTTCAAATGTACATTTTCTTTACCTTGAATTGTTCACTCATCACAATTTCTGTTATTAACAAACACATCTTTTTTATAGTAAAAATTAGATTGGTTATATAAAAAAGTAATACTCTTGAAAAAATTGCACTGCAAACAAAAATTTAGAGATATCCATAGTCTCTAGGAACTACAACCTTTTATATAAATCCAATCTTCTCCCTGAGCCTAAAATGACTTAATATTGTCCTGGTTCTGTCTATATAAAACTTTCAAAAGCATGCACTAAATATATAATAAACCAGCAAGCCACTGTCAGATAATTCAAAGGGTGATGAACTATAGCCTATTAAATTAGAAAGTGGATTTACTGTACAATTCACAGAGATGGAAAACAGACGTACTGAGATTTATTTATTTATTTATTTTGGTGGGGTGGGGTGGGGAGGGAGGGGAGCAGGCAGGCCACTTCTATTGGTCTTTCATTTGTCCATTTTCATCCATCTTTTTTCTTTGGCCCGTGTGTGCCTCCCATCGCAGCGGCCTCTGTTGTCACAGAGCACCGGCTCTGGGCGCATGCGCTCCAGAGCTCGGGCTCAGTAATCGGACACATCAGTCCAGCCGCTCCATGGCACGTGGGATCCTCCCAGGCCAGGGATCGAACTGGCGCCCCTTGCACTGCAAGGTGGTGTCCTTACCCACTGGACCACCAGGGAAGCCATCACATAAGTTTTTGACATGACTTTTTTTGTCTCCCTAGACTTTATCTCACACAGCAACCAATATATATGATGGCACTTGAAGAAGATGGTGATTCTGACATGACCACATATCAGCATACCACATGGTCATTTCTATGAGAAATTCAGTCAGCCTGCTTACTTTAACAATCTATTAATGAGGTTGGTTAGGATAGGTAACCTATCTGCTGGATGAGGCTTATTTCTCTGAAGTCCATAAGAGTGATTGTCTCATTCATTATACTACAGAAACATAAGAACTACCTTCATGAATAAAACAACAAATGAGAAGACAGCTTCCACTCCTTCTCTTGAAATTATAGTTAGCAGCACACAATGTCACACCATCTAGGCTTTATAGAAAACAATATTTCATCAAATTAATTCCCAATGATATAAATAAAAACTGTATAACAACTTGTAGAACATCTATAACAGTATGAAATATGGCAATTAGTATTGCCAGAAACAAGGCAGGAAAGATATTAAATAATATATGAACACTACAGTATAAATAGTTTGAATTTGAAAGGCAATGAAGAATGATTGTTTCAGAAACTCTGCTGATCTAACGCATAGCATGAACCAACCATGTCGCTTTTTATTACACAGACATATCTTAAATGATCATTTTTTATTATGATAGTTAACTTTTATTTTGATCTGATTATATCTAACCATACGATGACTTGAATTTCACAGAATTATAAAGTAGAACTTTTTATATTCCCATTTTATAGGTGAGGAAACTGAGGCTTAGAGGAGCTGAATAGCTTACCCAATGTCATGACCAGTAACTCTTAAGTTGTAGAAGCTGTACTTACAACCCAGGCTCCCAAGGTAAATTTCTATAGATTTTCAGGTCACTCTACTTCTTAACAGAACTGGACTGGAAAGAAAGGAATTTGCGTAGAAATTTCAACTAAGATTTAGGAAAAGATGCAGCTGAAGAGGATACTTACACTCTCAGGAAAGGTCTCTGAGGGAAATGTTGAAACTGAACCAGGATGGCATTTCTGGATTCAGTATGGCTTCTGAGCAACTGGTCACCCCCAGCTGTACCCACATCCTCTGTAGGTATAGGAATCATTCTGAGGTCAACCAAGGAAACCCCAACCACAGGGCAGAGGAGAGGACCACAAGGCAGCAGTCCTCCCTCGACTCCAAAGCTGTTTTTCTTTTTATGGTAACAAAATCTCTGTCAACTGAGTGGAATGCATATTCTTGGCTAATATAGATATTTATTAACGGCTGTATTACGGTGTGGAGAAGAGATCCCAGTGGTGACCTATCTGCTGGATGAGGCTTATTTCTCTGAAGTCCATAAGAGTGATTGTCTCATTCATTATACTACAGAAACATAAGAACTACCTTCATGAATAAAACAACAAATGAGAAGACAGCTTCCACTCCTTCTCTTGAAATTATAGTTAGCAGCACACAATGTCACACCATCTAGGCTTTATAGAAAACAATATTTCATCAAATTAATTCCCAATGATATAAATAAAAACTGTATAACAACTTGTAGAACATCTATAACAGTATGAAATATGGCAATTAGTATTGCCAGAAACAAGGCAGGAAAGATATTAAATAATATATGAACACTACAGTATAAATAGTTTGAATTTGAAAGGCAATGAAGAATGATTGTTTCAGAAACTCTGCTGATCTAACGCATAGCATGAACCAACCATGTCGCTTTTTATTACACAGACATATCTTAAATGATCATTTTTTATTATGATAGTTAACTTTTATTTTGATCTGATTATATCTAACCATACGATGACTTGAATTTCACAGAATTATAAAGTAGAACTTTTTATATTCCCATTTTATAGGTGAGGAAACTGAGGCTTAGAGGAGCTGAATAGCTTACCCAATGTCATGACCAGTAACTCTTAAGTTGTAGAAGCTGTACTTACAACCCAGGCTCCCAAGGTAAATTTCTATAGATTTTCAGGTCACTCTACTTCTTAACAGAACTGGACTGGAAAGAAAGGAATTTGCGTAGAAATTTCAACTAAGATTTAGGAAAAGATGCAGCTGAAGAGGATACTTACACTCTCAGGAAAGGTCTCTGAGGGAAATGTTGAAACTGAACCAGGATGGCATTTCTGGATTCAGTATGGCTTCTGAGCAACTGGTCACCCCCAGCTGTACCCACATCCTCTGTAGGTATAGGAATCATTCTGAGGTCAACCAAGGAAACCCCAACCACAGGGCAGAGGAGAGGACCACAAGGCAGCAGTCCTCCCTCGACTCCAAAGCTGTTTTTCTTTTTATGGTAACAAAATCTCTGTCAACTGAGTGGAATGCATATTCTTGGCTAATATAGATATTTATTAACGGCTGTATTACGGTGTGGAGAAGAGATCCCAGTGGTGACAGGGAAAGGTAAGAGACTAAATGAATCCCATGTGTATCTGTTAGGCTAAATGCTAAATACTAAGCAAAGTGCTCACAAATACACTATCGAATACAGGAAGAATAGAGGAAACTGGGTTTTGAGTTTTCTTTTCTTTTCTAAATATATATGCTGCCGAAATGTGCACTTCTTTTGCCAGTGATTTCTTTGTGTCTGGTACTCTAATGGTCAGTTAATGAACAAGAATACTGAGGCTTTTTAGAGGCTAATCATATTCCTCAAGGTCAGAGGACTAATAAGAAGCACAGGGTCTAAATCCAGGTCTGGACTTCATTACATCACTGTACTATATTCTAAGAAAGCACAATGATTACCCAGAAATGGCTCTTGACGTCTGTGAGACTTCCATTGACCCCTGCATGCTCCATCCCATTGGCTCTAACTCAAAAACTGGCGATATTTTTCAAATAATACTGTACTTTTCAAATATACTATTTTACATGGTCCTAGTAAAGAAAGATAATGAGAGTTAAACCATGCATCTAATGTATACTCAAAACTAAACACAAACAGAATTGCCTCTTTTCCCCCATAAAATTCAGTTTGCCTCATCAATTAAAGGTATACTACTGTTCTAGGCTTCCCCTGGTGGTCCAGTGGGTGGGGATGCCACCTTGCAGTGCAGGGGGCGCCGGTTCGATCCCTGGCCTGGGAAGATTCCACGTGCCTCAGAGCGGCTGGACCGATGTGTCCAATTACCGAGCCGGAGCTCTGGCGCGCATGCAGCGCTCTGCAACGACAGACGCCACCGTGATGGGAGACCCACAGGAGCCAAAGAACAAAGACAGATGAAAATGGAGAAATGAAAGACCAATGGAAGTGGCCCGCCCGTTCCCCTCCCTCCCCAACCTGACCCCCGCCCAAAATAAATAAATGAATCTTAAAAAAAAAAAAAAAAGGTATACTACTCTTCTAAAATTCTTTGCCATCTACTTTTTTTTTTTAAAGTATGTTTGATTCACAATGTTGTATTAATTTCTGCTATACAGCAAAGTTATCTGGTCTTCATCACTTTTTTATATTATTTTCCACTATGATTTATTACACGATATTGAATATAGTTTCCTGTGCTATACAGTAGGACCCTGATATTTTGACACCTACCTTTTTAAAGTCTATTTTCCAGTGGTTACAGAGATTACAAATATCACTTCTTAAAATACTGTTTTTTTAGGATATATAGAATTATGCCTAACTTCAGACAGACACATTAAATTTAATATGTCTGTCACTTAGTACCACTTTATTAAATCTGCTATATAGAATATACTTTTTCCCTAAACTAACCACTCCAACAAAGTCATTCTTAGACCAGCTACTTAAATTGCTAGAATAGGCTGAAGTTACTTTCATCAATTTTTTTCACCAAAATATAAGAGGCTGTTGAGTAAGTTAAAAATACACGTAAAGGATCTGAAATAATTGGTTATTATATGCATGAAAAGTAAATCTCTCAAGCTTTCCCTGAAGTTTTGTCACTAGTAAAATCAAAAGCCAAAGAGTTCAATTTACCACCAGCTCCTTCAGCTGGTATCAGTCTATTATAAAACTTCTTTTTTCATAGCAAATAAAAATCATTCTTCAGCCTTGTTTCAAGATACCTTAGTAACCAGCTCTATTAGTAAGCATTACCCTTCTGTGGTGCTCAATGCTTTCATGGAAATACTGGCAAAGAAGCTGGCCGGGTCACCTTGGCTACAGACACCCTCTCCTTCCAACAAACCACCCTCTCCACTCTTATCTTACTAAAATTCAACCACTCCAAAGGCTCACAGGAGACTTCTCATCTCAGATACACATGCTTGGTGTCTTCTATGTGACTAGCACTGATCTGGTGTTCAGAACACTCAGGTATTCTAGCCCATCTTATTCCTCCTGAAAGGCCAAAATCACCAGTAACACATAAACTTCTATCTGTCTACAGCATGAAAGGATCAGGGGAAATTACTTAGTCACAATCTCCAACTCTAAACCTGCGGAAATGAACATTCACGTAGGGCAATCCAATCTTGACCTTGCAGATACAAACACTAGGCTGCACATGGGACCAGAACATCTATATGTGGGTAAGCTGCACAGAGAATTTATGGAATGAGCGGGCTGCCTTACCACAGAATTTTCTCAACTTCTTCCATTTTAAGAGATTCATTAAAGAATTATTCCATGTTGCCTGATGTTTCTTAGGATCCTAAGCTCCTTTTCCTTTTTATTTTCTGAAAAATTTTCTATCATCATCAGTACTACCTTTTCTGGCATGCTGACTTACTACAAGGAAGAGACTTATCAGTAGTTTTACATGAATATCCACAAAGATCCCAGGATTACTGTTTTGGTTTTTTTATTTGTTCTTTTTTTTGCAGATGGAGAAACTAAAACTGAGTAGTTAAATAGTGTGTCTAAAGTCAACAAGTAAGTAACTAAGTTAAGTCTGTCTTCCAGCTCTAATCTCTTAACAAATATAATGTCAAGAGGTGTTTAGATTAGATTCACCTTCTCAAATTGGAATATCATATATTACAGTAACTGAAATATCATTTTCATATGCTTATAATCCTTTATATGAAAGTAGGAATACGAATAACTCTTTTAACATAACACAGAATAAAACTGTGGATGTTTTTACTTAAAATGCAAAACAGCTTAATTCACAGGAGGTACAGTCTTCCATTTGTCTGTGGAATCAACATTCTCTAGGTAAGCAAAGCAGGGCTTGGCCTGTTCCCTGAAATGTCACGAACAATATACCTCAATTTATTTCCCACAACAGAAACCGTTTTTGTGGACAGATGCAGTGGAAGAGGGGAAATGTACATCATTTATACCTTTCAAGAACAAAAGGGGAACCAAAGCTCAATGACAAGCAGTCAAAAGAGAGAGGACAAAGGCTAAAGGGAGGAGTCAGAAAGAATACGTGCGCCCCAGAAGCCAGCACTAGCTGAACAAATTGCAGGGCTGTGCCCTGTTCCACACTGGCCCAGGGCACAGAGTTGCCCCAGGACCAAGACACATGTGCTTTCTTCTCACGCATCCACAGGCCCTGTGCAAATAAGTGAATGGCTGCAAGGGAGTGACGATGGGCACCCTGGAGCCATCAGATTGTAAAGAGGGTTTTCTATCAGAAAGCCAGAAATCAAACACGTGAAATTTCCATTGTGGGTATAAAGCAGCTAACGCTGAAAAACTTCCCTAGAGATCAAGCAAGCATAAAAGTTAAGTCATTTTCCCAAGTCTCATATACAGTAGATAAGCCTGTTAAGAACACTGTAAGCGATGCTAATTGGCTTAGGGGTTATGTATCTCTTTTGTTTGTTCCAATTGAGCCTTCACACACTGCACTGAATTGAGCAGAAAGACAGTGTAATAAATCTATCTGAAACAAAACAGCATTAGGGATTGAAAGATGCTAATGAGTTCTAGTGCTCCAACAAGAAAACTTCCCATCCACCCCACACAAGATTACAAACTCCTAAGTCATTTCTAATGTCAACAAGTAAGTAACTAAGTTAAGTCTGTCTTCCAGCTCTAATCTCTTAACAAATATAATGTCAAGAGGTTTAGATTCACCTTCTCAAATTGGAATATCATATATTACAGTAACTGAAATATCATTTTCATATGCTTATAATCCTTTATATGAAAGTAGGAATACGAATAACTCTTTTAACATAACACAGAATAAAACTGTGGATGTTTTTACTTAAAATGCAAAACAGCTTAATTCACAGGAGGTACAGTCTTCCATTTGTCTGTGGAATCAACATTCTCTAGGTAAGCAAAGCAGGGCTTGGCCTGTTCCCTGAAATGTCACGAACAATATACCTCAATTTATTTCCCACAACAGAAACCGTTTTTGTGGACAGATGCAGTGGAAGAGGGGAAATGTACATCATTTATACCTTTCAAGAACAAAAGGGGAACCAAAGCTCAATGACAAGCAGTCAAAAGAGAGAGGACAAAGGCTAAAGGGAGGAGTCAGAAAGAATACGTGCGCCCCAGAAGCCAGCACTAGCTGAACAAATTGCAGGGCTGTGCCCTGTTCCACACTGGCCCAGGGCACAGAGTTGCCCCAGGACCAAGACACATGTGCTTTCTTCTCACGCATCCACAGGCCCTGTGCAAATAAGTGAATGGCTGCAAGGGAGTGACGATGGGCACCCTGGAGCCATCAGATTGTAAAGAGGGTTTTCTATCAGAAAGCCAGAAATCAAACACGTGAAATTTCCATTGTGGGTATAAAGCAGCTAACGCTGAAAAACTTCCCTAGAGATCAAGCAAGCATAAAAGTTAAGTCATTTTCCCAAGTCTCATATACAGTAGATAAGCCTGTTAAGAACACTGTAAGCGATGCTAATTGGCTTAGGGGTTATGTATCTCTTTTGTTTGTTCCAATTGAGCCTTCACACACTGCACTGAATTGAGCAGAAAGACAGTGTAATAAATCTATCTGAAACAAAACAGCATTAGGGATTGAAAGATGCTAATGAGTTCTAGTGCTCCAACAAGAAAACTTCCCATCCCCACCCCCACACAAGATTACAAACTCCTAAGTCATTTCTAATGTGCACAGGAAGAAGGCGTGTAAAATTCAAATCCTCATGCTCTTAATTCCTTATTACAATGAATACTTTTAAAGGGAAATCAAGTATCATTTGAGATAGTAACACTAATTTAGTCATTTAGAATGAAAGCGTGTTCCTCTGCGTACAAAATATTAAGGATAAATTGAACTTATTTCATTGGAAAACTTCATCACCATTAATTAAATAATGCTTTTTAGAGACTATTATTTTCAAAGTATGTCTGTACCTAAATTTAGAACTAAAGATGTGGATTTTTTTTCTTTTTTTTTTTTATTTATCTTTTGGAGGGTGGGGTGGGGAGGGAGGGGGATGGGCGGGCCACTTCTATTGGTCTTTCATTTCTCTATTTTCATCTGTCTTTGTTCTTTGGCTCCTGCGGGCCTCCCATCGCGGTGGCCACTGTCGTCGCAGAGCAGCAGCTCTGGGCGCACGAACGCCAGAGCTCCGGCTCGGTAATTGGACACATCGGTCTAGCCGCTCCGCAGCACGTGGGATCTTCCCAGGCCAGGGCTCGAACCGGCACTCCTTGCACTGCAAGGCGGTCTTTACCCACTGGACCACCAGGGAAGTAAAGATGTGTTTTAATTGAAAAGAAAAAGACTGAGTCAATCACTTTATTATCTTGGGATAAGATTAGTGAGACACGAAAATGAAAGTCCTTTACAAATGTTAAATATTATTTTAAGAGCTTAAGAATCCAAGACCTGGAAGGTGAAAGTGAGGGGAATCTTAGAAAAGAAAGTAATATTTCATCCTTTACATACCAGTAGTCGGATCGGTGTAAATCCCTAGTGGAAGCTATTCAGAATCATTAACCCACACGACTGTCGTGTAACTAAACCCTGACACGGCTGTGTGTATATGTGTGGATCTAGTCAATAAAACGGTGTCCTGCTGAAGGAAAGAAAAACACTCAGCACACTTCCGGAAATCACAAAGGAATTAGAAAACAGACTGTGCTTTTTGGTCTGACTCAGACACCCAGCAAATTTTAATTTATTATTTAAATAATTATTTGAATTTAAAAGAGAAGGATTTATAACTGCATCGCAAGACAACTTTTCTAGAACTGCGGCTTCTCTCTACAGTAGAGGCACATGTATTCTCCTGAAAGTGTTTCTAATCGGCAAAAGCTAGTAGTGTGCTAGCTTCTTTCATGAATACTGATAAATCCAGGAAAGAATAATACTGTATTATTCAAGTTTACAACACAAATACTTGAGTTGGTTTCCCTCTCCAGAGCAGTAGCAAAACACAGCCAAGATGGCTTGTTTATTAGGCTGGATTTACAGAGTGCCTTTAGAGAGGAGACATAACTATTTGGTCTTATAACCCAGACAACCAGAGGTGATGTCCACCGCCTTCCCATGTCTTTTGAGTACTATGGATGAGTTCACATACCCAGCTCCCCTGAGTGAGGGCTAAGAGGCATTATGGCACCTGAGCAATTACTAAGATTGTTACAAATTATCCAGAAAGAAGGAAAAGAAGACAGAGATGGAAAGAGAATTTTTTTCAAACACATTGCATCCAGTCTAGTAATTTACTCCTTTTCAGCGAAGACAGCATTTCTTTCTTCTAAAGAGAATCCACGAGAGAGAAAAAAAGTGCTATCAAATGACAATTCCAAACCGAAGTAAAATAGACCACTAATATTAGAGAAATTTCAAATCTTGAGTCTTTAAACAGGAACAGGAATTACAGTCAGAGAGAAGACCAATTCCCACCAGCCCAACCCATCCTACACCATTGTGACGAAGTCCTGGGCATCATCAGAAAGCATGGTACAGCATGATCTTAGACAATTTCTTCATCTTTCTGAGTAGTTTCCTACCCTTTAACATGAATGATAATATTAATACTACTTGCCTGGCCTATGCTACAGATCAAATGTGAAAAGCAAATAGAATACAACATAGAAAGCAAACTGAAAGCATAGTCTGTTACAGACTTTTATGTATTCCTATCATGATCTCACAAAAGACTCAATCTAATACTCAAAGAAGGATGAATGCATACATGCTAAGGTGCTTCAGTTGCGTCCAACTCTTCGTGACCCTATGCATGGTAGCCTGCCATGGAATTCTCCAGGCAAGAATACTAGAGTGGGCTGTCCTGCCCTCCTCCAGGGGATCTTCTTGACCTAGGGATTGAACCCCATCTTCTGCAGGTTCTGCACTGCAGGTGGGTTCTTTACCACTGTATCAATGGGGAAGCCTCTTAATACACCATAGTGATATTTATTTATAAAGTCCACATGGGTCTATTTCTTATTCCAAATGTTTCTTGATTATAACAGTATACCTAAATGTACTGGACCTTCCCTTTTTATTAATAACTTCTAGGAGTCAGCATACACATAATTAGAGTCTATAGGATGCAATTCCTCTTCTCCCCAGACAGCTTCAGATGCTCCTGATCTTTTGGCAAAGCCCCACTTCCTACACCTGCCATTCAGAGATTAATAATAATAAAAAAAAACGCCTAACTTTGTTTATCCCACATTTCAGGAACTGGTTTCAAAAAGACAAAAAAAATGAACCAAGAGACTTTAAGAAGCCATTTGGCACAAGGAAATGCTTTATCACCTGAAAGGAGCATCCCTTGGTGAGTCAGGAACATCTGGTGATAGACTGAAACAGGAAACCAGCTTTCCTTTAAAAGTCGATTCAGAGCTCCTTGGTTCTGAAAGTGAAGAGAGGGGAAAGCCACAGGGGTTCAGAACTTCAGGATTCTGGAGAAAAAGAGACACAGAATAGGCCAAGAACCCAAGGGCAGCTAAGTCTCACAGTGAGTGCAACATGAAATGTGAAAGAACATAATCATAACGTACATTTTTCACAGCCACTAAAGAGCCAGCTGGAAAAGGTGGAAGCAGTACTTCTTGCACATGGTAAGGTTTTGGGAGAACTGGTAGGCAGAAAGAGGAAAGCAAACTAAGCTAGTAATTGTTTTGTTCATCAGACTAGAAAGATTGCAACTGAACAAATTATGAAAAAAAATGAAAAAGACATATGCAAAACACAAAGGAGTGTGTAAGAAGGGGAACTGGTGGTGGGAGACGTGGGGAGGACTGCCAAGTGCAGAGGGGACATAGTAATAGTTCCAGCACTGCCAGCCCCCGACCCCGGCAACACTGCAATGTGCGTTCCTGCAGTTCTGAGCCTTCCAAACATTGCTGCTAAAAACAAATCATGTAACCACAAAAACAGAGCCCTTAACAAATATATCCCATGGACCCTCAATTTTGCTGGTAGCTACAGGTACCTGCAAGGATGGAAGAATTTGAATATTTCCATTGAATCTGTGGGAGAATGCTTTCTTTTCTTATTCCACTCATCTATATAAAAAGTCAGAAGAAATCCTGTCATGTCATCTCTGTACCTGGATAATATTGCTATAACTAACTCTTTCCCAAAATAAAAAGCATTTTACCCAAAAGATGGTTCTAAAAGGTTACATAATAAAATAATAGAAGTTTTTATTAAGTCATACTGAAAATACAGAAGGTCTTTTTTTTTTTTTCATTAAGGAAACCCATGACAAATTTTTGTACAGAAACCACTAGAACACTACTGGGACAGTGAAAGGTCTATTCCTGTCTCACACCAAAATGCCATTTGGGGAAAGTGTGCACTACTCTCTTAAAACAGGAAACACACTTTATCAGGATGGAGCAAGGAAAAAATAGTTCAGCCCACTGTTGCTCTCAAGACATTTAATGTTCAATATCTGCTTCTAATCAGCTAAGAGAATTATATACACACAAATCTGTGCTGATACGATTAAATAAGTCCAAGATAACTGTAAAAGATATAGACCTTAACAAGAAAATCTAGCAAACAGTCTAGGCAGGTTTAGCAAAGACTAACCCTACAAGGAAACATATAAATCATTTTCACAGCCACTAAAGAGCCAGCTGGAAAAGGTGGAAGCAGTACTTCTTGCACATGGTAAGGTTTTGGGAGAACTGGTAGGCAGAAAGAGGAAAGCAAACTAAGCTAGTAATTGTTTTGTTCATCAGACTAGAAAGATTGCAACTGAACAAATTATGAAAAAAAATGAAAAAGACATATGCAAAACACAAAGGAGTGTGTAAGAAGGGGAACTGGTGGTGGGAGACGTGGGAGGACTGCCAAGTGCAGAGGGGACATAGTAATAGTTCCAGCACTGCCAGCCCCCGACCCCGGCAACACTGCAATGTGCGTTCCTGCAGTTCTGAGCCTTCCAAACATTGCTGCTAAAAACAAATCATGTAACCACAAAAACAGAGCCCTTAACAAATATATCCCATGGACCCTCAATTTTGCTGGTAGCTACAGGTACCTGCAAGGATGGAAGAATTTGAATATTTCCATTGAATCTGTGGGAGAATGCTTTCTTTTCTTATTCCACTCATCTATATAAAAAGTCAGAAGAAATCCTGTCATGTCATCTCTGTACCTGGATAATATTGCTATAACTAACTCTTTCCCAAAATAAAAAGCATTTTACCCAAAAGATGGTTCTAAAAGGTTACATAATAAAATAATAGAAGTTTTTATTAAGTCATACTGAAAATACAGAAGGTCTTTTTTTTTTTTTCATTAAGGAAACCCATGACAAATTTTTGTACAGAAACCACTAGAACACTACTGGGACAGTGAAAGGTCTATTCCTGTCTCACACCAAAATGCCATTTGGGGAAAGTGTGCACTACTCTCTTAAAACAGGAAACACACTTTATCAGGATGGAGCAAGGAAAAAATAGTTCAGCCCACTGTTGCTCTCAAGACATTTAATGTTCAATATCTGCTTCTAATCAGCTAAGAGAATTATATACACACAAATCTGTGCTGATACGATTAAATAAGTCCAAGATAACTGTAAAAGATATAGACCTTAACAAGAAAATCTAGCAAACAGTCTAGGCAGGTTTAGCAAAGACTAACCCTACAAGGAAACATATAAATCATTTACATATAAAAGGATTCTGTATTATTTAGACCCTTTAAATGGCTAAACACCATATAAACAATTCCTTAATAGTATCTCTTTTCCAATTCAGAAACAGTAATAGCACAAAAGGAAAAGCTATTACACATAAAGCAGAAATTCAGTTCAGAAAATAAGTGCAATGATATTTCATACATAATATTCCTTAGCCATCCCATCCTCCTCAGACTGTCTAAAATTAACTCTGGGAGGGGAAAAAAGGAAGTATAGAAAATGATAAAAAAAAGCTACTTCACCTAGTCAATAGTGAAAATATAAATAGAAAAAAGATTTTTACCAATTTTCACTGGGTTTAATCATTAAAATGTAAAACTTCACCACCCAACCAAAACATAACACATTTTAGAAAGAAACAGCCTGATGAAGATCATTGAGCAAACAAATAGAATCATAACAAACTACTGTTACATAGGCTTCTACAGCACTAAGCAAATAAAACACTTTTCATTTTCTCCAGCTTGTAATAAAACAGGTAAGCATGAGGAATTCATTTTTAAATGCTATGGATATAAATTATCTACAACATAACTGAAGAGTAAAAATGTTCTTAGAAGAAAACATCTATAGGATCCCTTGGAATTGGGGTGGTTGCTTCTCCAGCATCCTTGTAGAGACTGGGGAAAATCTCTCAGGAAGAATTCTAAGGAGCCTGAAACATCTTATTCAAAGAAGATGTAGTAACTGCTGAAGACAAAAGAAGCAATATTCTAATCAAGGACTCCCCAAAAGTGAGAGCCAGAAACCCATGTTTCAGATCGGAGTTCTAAAAATGCCATTTGGGGAAAGTGTACTACTCTTAAAACAGTAAACACACTTTATCAGGATGGAGCAAGGAAAAAATAGTTCAGCCCACTGTTGCTCTCAAGACATTTAATGTTCAATATCTGCTTCTAATCAGCTAAGAGAATTATATACACACAAATCTGTGCTGATACGATTAAATAAGTCCAAGATAACTGTAAAAGATATAGACCTTAACAAGAAAATCTAGCAAACAGTCTAGGCAGGTTTAGCAAAGACTAACCCTACAAGGAAACATATAAATCATTTACATATAAAAGGATTCTGTATTATTTAGACCCTTTAAATGGCTAAACACCATATAAACAATTCCTTAATAGTATCTCTTTTCCAATTCAGAAACAGTAATAGCACAAAAGGAAAAGCTATTACACATAAAGCAGAAATTCAGTTCAGAAAATAAGTGCAATGATATTTCATACATAATATTCCTTAGCCATCCCATCCTCCTCAGACTGTCTAAAATTAACTCTGGGAGGGGAAAAAAGGAAGTATAGAAAATGATAAAAAAAAGCTACTTCACCTAGTCAATAGTGAAAATATAAATAGAAAAAAGATTTTTACCAATTTTCACTGGGTTTAATCATTAAAATGTAAAACTTCACCACCCAACCAAAACATAACACATTTTAGAAAGAAACAGCCTGATGAAGATCATTGAGCAAACAAATAGAATCATAACAAACTACTGTTACATAGGCTTCTACAGCACTAAGCAAATAAAACACTTTTCATTTTCTCCAGCTTGTAATAAAACAGGTAAGCATGAGGAATTCATTTTTAAATGCTATGGATATAAATTATCTACAACATAACTGAAGAGTAAAAATGTTCTTAGAAGAAAACATCTATAGGATCCCTTGGAATTGGGGTGGTTGCTTCTCCAGCATCCTTGTAGAGACTGGGGAAAATCTCTCAGGAAGAATTCTAAGGAGCCTGAAACATCTTATTCAAAGAAGATGTAGTAAGTCACTGCTGAAGACAAAAGAAGCAATATTCTAATCAAGGACTCCCCAAAAAGTGAGAGCCAGCAAAATCCACGTTTCAACACCTATCATCTGCATGACTTCAAAATAATGACAGAAGCTCATCACCCCCATTCAGAATTAACCAAAATCTGTTTCTCTATCAGAAATACAAGCTGGTGAAAATAACTCTAAAAGTACAAACTGAAGGAAATTAATTCAGTGCCACTGACCTCAGTGTCAACACAAATAAAATGATGGCAATAAAGACATCAATAAAATAATCCCCACTTCTAAACGGTGGGGCTTCCCTGACTCTGAACCGCGAGAGTCACTACAGTTTGTTGGGCAGGATCTAATATCTTTCCATTATTGCTTTATACAGTCATTAAAATTGAGGTGAGGGAGATCATTACCTCTACAGTGTATATGTCATAATTTCTCAACTAGACTATAATTCCTTTGAAGAAGGGAAGTAGAAATTTACATGCTTATTTGTCTTTTTTCTAATTTGCGGCACACATGGAAGTAGATACACATAGAACAATCTGATATATTGCTTCCTAAAGGAAAGGAAACTTCAGCAACCAGGACTCAAGGAAATCAGAAGACATCAGCCAAACAACAATCAGATTAACAGGGATGTTTAATTTGTTATATTGCTTTATAAGCAAAACATTTAGAAACACCTTAGAGACAGCTTCTGCAGTGACCAAAACTTGGAAAGAAATCTAAAAATCAGAGAGGATACAATACAAAGCAGTTGTGCCTTCTCTCAGAATTTCATCGTTTACTGAAATCATAAATTGAGACAACGACATAAACTCCTACCCGGGTCCTGCCACCTATCAGAGAGCGAACAAACATCTGCAGAAAAGAACCAGTTCCTCCGAGGGTCAGGGTTCAGATCTGAGTCGGTTTCTAGAATCATGAAGACTAGAGAATTCTAAAGTAACAAAGAGAATTGGGCTTTCGGCATGCAAGCCAGATTTAATGGTGAGAGACAGTCATTTTTTCCCTCAGCTTTCTTTAGGGTATTTAGGATATTATCATGAATGTGGTAATAAACGTTCCTTCTGTTGCTGCTGTATCTTGTGAAGTCTACTTTCACTGTGCAGTCCAGTAATAGACAAACATGGTTATATGTAAGTATCCATACATACATTAAACACACATACATATATATATACACATACATATACATATCAATAACTACAAGTATACCTCTTACAAAAACTGAGATTTTGGAGGAGACAGAAGGAACAGTCTCTATGGCAATTCTATCCACTAAGAAAATTAGTTTTTTACAGTTTTAAATTTACTGGCAAATTGATAACTAGTTTTTAAAATTCCATCGACGGACAAATCACATAGGAAATGATATTGATACAGACAAACTCAATAGCTTTTCTTGTAATTAGTATTCTTAAAAAAAAAAATAGCTTTTCTTGATTAAGCAGTTAATAAAACAAAAATACTAATATTTCAAAATACTAGAAGGAGTTCTTCAATTTACAATTTTTTCATATAATTCAATATGGGGGTAAAAAAGCATCTCTTAGCCAGATACCTTCCCCCCGGTTTTTTTTTGCAAAATGTATTTTCCAGTTTGAAAACAAAGAGCTTAACTGTACATTTACATGATACAGAGAAAAGAAAAAATTAATTTCTTATATCCCTATGCAGAAGAACACACTCTGGTTTGTTCTCGGGTTTTTTAGTTTTTTGTTTTAGGTTAAAAGTTAAGGGACTTCTCAAGTGGCTCAGTAGTTAAGAATCCACCGTGCAAGGCAGGGGGCATGGGTTTGCCATCACTGGATGGGGAACTAAGATCCCACATACAACATAGCAACTAAGCCCATGCCACAGCTAGAGTCCACACAGCTGCAACAAAATATCTCGCATGCCACAACCAAGACCCTATGCAGCAAAATCAACAATCTATAAATAAATATTTCTTAAAATGATAGAAAATAAAATAAACATTAAAATAGCTGATACCAAATGTAAGTAGAAGAGGGCTCAATATTAAGCACAGGACCAGAAAATTCCCTCCCCAGTTCTAACAAAAATTAAAGCAAAATGGAGTTTGCTCTCTACACCTTTCTCATCTAATGTTTTGGGGCTCAAGAAATTCCATACCAGCTTCAGGCACTAGGAGAGCCTGAAAAATAAAAACGTGCCCTTTCTCATTTTTGAACTCTATGAATCCTGCATTGCTGTAGGTTTAGAACACACACACACAGCCAAGGAAGGTAGGGGCAATCTCTTCCCTTTTGTGATAGGTAAAAGTCTCCAACTATTCACTCTTATCATTCCCAAATAGAAATGGAGAATAAAGAAGACATAGCAATTATAACCTAGGTTATTTTCTGAAATGTCTAATGTGACTGGAACACACACACAGAGGGACTAAAATTTATGACACACAGAAAGCTCCAGGGCAGAATTCAGCAATAAAGCCTATGCCCTACACCAAGGAAATTAATATGCTGTTAACTCCAGCTGAAAATTGGCTGGGAAAATTAAAGACAAAATGTCACAAAATGGAGCATGGAATTACCCTGACAAAGTGCTAACCCCACATTTCCTAACCACTTTTGAGCTTCCAGATAGAAGCCAAAAGGGAAGTAGCCTTTATCTACAGCTGAAGGGAGAAGCGAGGGAAGTGGCCTTAAGATGCCTGAGAGAAAGGCTCCTTTCTTGCAACACCCGCCAGTTCAACCTGCTAGTGAAGCAGGATACCATGGCTTCCCATTGTGGCCCCCTTATTAATTTCTGACAGGGTAGGAGGAAACATGAATTTTATCAAGCCATAGGACCATAACAATTACATCAGACGTAACACTCAATCCCACCTAGAAGGTGTAATTACCAATAACATACCATGTCAACTTTATTCTACTTTCTAAATACGCAGGTCCTCTCCAACCCATATTCTCCTACACACAATGCCTTAACCAAAGCATTTAAGGGGGATTTTCATACTCTACAAAAGGAAGAGTGGTACAAGATAAGCACTGGCATATAGGAGAAATATAGTGAAGCTTCTATTTGTATCTTTTTACTTTACCTTCCATTTTTGTGGACTTGTCATATACAGAATAATATATTCCAAACATTTGTTTTGTTTAGTCATGTCTGATTCTTTTGCGAACCATGGATGGTAGTCCACCAGGGTTAAGCACAGGACCAGAAAATTCCCTCCCAGTTCTAACAAACATTAAAGCAAGATGGAGTTGGCTCTCTACACCTTTCTCATCTAATGTTTTGGGGCTCAAGAAATTCCATACCAGCTTCAGGCACTAGGAGAGCCTGAAAAATAAAAACGTGCCCTTTCTCATTTTTGAACTCTATGAATCCTGCATTGCTGTAGGTTTAGAACACACACACACAGCCAAGGAAGGTGGGGGCAATCTCTTCCCTTTTGTGATAGGTAAAAGTCTCCAACTATTCACTCTTATCATTCCCAAATAGAAATGGAGAATAAAGAAGACATAGCAATTATAACCTAGGTTATTTTCTGAAATGTCTAATGTGACTGGAACACACACACAGAGGGACTAAAATTTATGACACACAGAAAGCTCCAGGGCAGAATTCAGCAATAAAGCCTATGCCCTACACCAAGGAAATTAATATGCTGTTAACTCCAGCTGAAAATTGGCTGGGAAAATTAAAGACAAAATGTCACAAAATGGAGCATGGAATTACCCTGACAAAGTGCTAACCCCACATTTCCTAACCACTTTTGAGCTTCCAGATAGAAGCCAAAAGGGAAGTAGCCTTGATCTACAGCTGAAGGGAGAAGCGAGGGAAGTGGCCTTAAGATGCCTGAGAGAAAGGCTCCTTTCTTGCAACACCCGCCAGTTCAACCTGCTAGTGAAGCAGGATACCATGGCTTCCCATTGTGGCCCCCTTATTAATTTCTGACAGGGTAGGAGGAAACATGAATTTTATCAAGCCATAGGACCATAACAATTACATCAGACGTAACACTCAATCCCACCTAGAAGGTGTAATTACCAATAACATACCATGTCAACTTTATTCTACTTTCTAAATACGCAGGTCCTCTCCAACCCATATTCTCCTACACACAATGCCTTAACCAAAGCATTTAAGGGGGATTTTCATACTCTCCAAAAGGAAGAGTGGTACAAGATAAGCACTGGCATATAGGAGAAATATAGTGAAGCTTCTATTTGTATCTTTTTACTTTACCTTCCATTTTTGTGGACTTGTCATATACAGAATAATATATTCCAAACATTTGTTTTGTTTAGTCATGTCTGATTCTTTTGCGAACCATGGATGGTAGTCCACCAGGTCCCCGTGTCCCTGGGATTTCCCAGGCAAGAGTTCTAGAGTAGTTGCCATTTCCTTCTCAAGGGGATCTCCCAGACCCAGGAATCAAACCTGTATCTCCTACAGTGGCAGGTTGATTCTTTATTGCTCCAGTATTATATGCACATCATGTATTTTCCAGGTATTTATAGTGCACATGTATTCCCCCAGTTTTTGGAATGGTAGATCAAATTGGTCAAACCCAGAGGAGAATACCTACCAGTATGCAGACAGGCCTATGCAATATATTCCTGTCAGCTGAGGGTAATCAGTGTCAAAAATGAGGGTAATCAGAATTCTCCTCATCCTTGTGCATCCCAGTCTAACGCTTCCAGAGGACAGGTACAAACAGGATCATATCACGGCTTCTCACAACCCTGTGACATAGCAGGTGAGAGGGGCAACCCCAGTTTATAACAGCTAAGAAAAGCAAGCACTGGGAAGGACCATCTGAGACTGACTCTGTCCTCTTCCCCTGCCTGCCCCTCCACTAGAAGGCTTGTATCCTTGGACAAAAATCACCCCCTTGTGGAGCCTTCAAGTGCTGGGGAAACAACAGGAAGATATACTCTTTCTGAAATGACAACTTGGTAGTGAGCCCTTCTCCTCCAGGCTTTTGCAACAACAGAACCATCCTTACAGCCAGATTAAAAATCATGAGGGCCAGCCCCTCTCTAAGGAGAGTGTGAATTTAGGTAGACAGAAAAAAAATCAGTGACCATCTGAAGAAAATGCACAATTCCACAGATGGGATACATTTCTACTCGCAAGACTAGAGTATCCCAGTATCAGGCTAAGGTCAATAAAAAAGAAAGTCTGCCTCCATTCATCCGCTTCATGTCTGTATCTGAGACAAAGTTGAGGGGCAAAAGGCAAGGGAGTTCTTCAAATTTGCCTTAAGACCACTCAGAGTGACCATCTCTCTCTGCCTCTCCCTTTTCCTCTGTGCACACATGTGCACACACATACACATTCAACTTCTTGTAGAAAAAGCTACTGGAAAACTACTTAAAAGCCAAAATCGTGCTCAACAACCAGAAAATAGGTTGTCTCCTCAAGCCATGAGCGGTTCAAGTAAGGACTTTAATTTGCATGACCTTCCTTCCTTTTTAGTGCCTATTAAGTTTCCACCCTAATCTAAGGAATTATTCAAACCTATTTAGTGTCTAATCTCATTTGCCCTTAATTGAAGCATTCCTAATCAAACAGTCTAAATGTACCAATTTTCATCGTAAAAGAAACTGCATAAACAAGTTTATCAAACCAAGAAGCCTGTCACCATGAGATTTACCCGGGGCCCCCAAAGAGTAAAGGGAAGCATCCTCCCCAAACTCCAAATGCTCATTCTGTATATAAAAGGGACATTCAACAATCTTTCATAATTTCATTGCAATAAATTTGTTATATTATCAAAATTGGGAATAAAGAGGCTACTCAGATGTAACTCAAAGGTATCGTGTGTCACACCAGCCTTGAATCCCAGCCCTTTAAACAGCCATCTACATTGTATCTGGAAAGGATAAAGAACATTCATGGCCACAAGACACCCCCTGTGGAGCCTTCAAGTGCTGGGGAAACAACAGGAAGATATACTCTTTCTGAAATGACAACTTGGTAGTGAGCCCTTCTCCTCCAGGCTTTTGCAACAACAGAACCATCCTTACAGCCAGATTAAAAATCATGAGGGCCAGCCCCTCTCTAAGGAGAGTGTGAATTTAGGTAGACAGAAAAAAAATCAGTGACCATCTGAAGAAAATGCACAATTCCACAGATGGGATACATTTCTACTCGCAAGACTAGAGTATCCCAGTATCAGGCTAAGGTCAATAAAAAAGAAAGTCTGCCTCCATTCATCCGCTTCATGTCTGTATCTGAGACAAAGTTGAGGGGCAAAAGGCAAGGGAGTTCTTCAAATTTGCCTTAAGACCACTCAGAGTGACCATCTCTCTCTGCCTCTCCCTTTTCCTCTGTGCACACATGTGCACACACATACACATTCAACTTCTTGTAGAAAAAGCTACTGGAAAACTACTTAAAAGCCAAAATCGTGCTCAACAACCAGAAAATAGGTTGTCTCCTCAAGCCATGAGCGGTTCAAGTAAGGACTTTAATTTGCATGACCTTCCTTCCTTTTTAGTGCCTATTAAGTTTCCACCCTAATCTAAGGAATTATTCAAACCTATTTAGTGTCTAATCTCATTTGCCCTTAATTGAAGCATTCCTAATCAAACAGTCTAAATGTACCAATTTTCATCGTAAAAGAAACTGCATAAACAAGTTTATCAAACCAAGAAGCCTGTCACCATGAGATTTACCGGGCCCACAAAAGAGTAAAGGGAAGCATCCTCCCCAAACTCCAAATGCTCATTCTGTATATAAAAGGGACATTCAACAATCTTTCATAATTTCATTGCAATAAATTTGTTATATTATCAAAATTGGGAATAAAGAGGCTACTCAGATGTAACTCAAAGGTATCGTGTGTCACACCAGCCTTGAATCCCAGCCCTTTAAACAGCCATCTACATTGTATCTGGAAAGGATAAAGAACATTCATGGCCACAAGACACAGCTTTTTTTCCACTGTCCTCTTTTCAGAGACAGCGCGCTTCAGTGACTGTGTCGAATACTGATCTAAAAAACTCTATTTCAAAAGGTAGATTTCTAACCAGTTCCCCAACATGATGACGGGAGAGGTATCTGACTTCAGCTGGCTTCAGTTAACACGTCCATAGGATGAGAATGGCAGAAGGCAGTGTCGGTCAAAAAGGTCTATAATGCATTCCTGATCCTTCATTAGATAAGCATCAGGAAGGCCTGCAGAACTCTCAGCTGAAATGAAGATTCAATGTGTCAAATAAAGCCAGTAATACATTCTGGGGCCTCTATTTACCAAGGTCACACACACACTAAGCATGAGGTATCTTTTTGTTCAATCAGTTTCATCAAACAATAGATAATCATATTGTAAATATTTCTTAAACCTGAGGTCATCAAATCTGTTCTCCCTTTTCCAGCACTCTTATCAGACCTTTATCCGATGTTCACAGTCCACAAGGTCAATGTGGGGACTGAGATCATCTATTATTTTAGGACCCCAGAGTTAAGGTCTAAGGATTAAAGTAGCTTCCTAAGGAGCATCTTTCCATCATTAAAAGCACTGGGGCAAAAAATTCAGTTTTTCACTGTTTGTTTACTTATGTTAATGATGTGATTGCCACGTATTTGTAAATAAATAGAAATGTTAAGAGGCTTTTCTCCAGGAGGTGCGGGGGATCTTCAATCCTAGTAGTTTAGTTTAAGACCACCAATGTGGTCTTTGGAAAGAGCCCTGCTTTCTAAAGCAAGGAGTTGTAAACACTCATTTATATAAAAGGAAGCACATGTCAACAATCATTTGCATAATTTCATTGCGGGCCCACAAAAGAGTAAAGGGAAGCATCCTCCCCAAACTCCAAATGCTCATTCTGTATATAAAAGGGACATTCAACAATCTTTCATAATTTCATTGCAATAAATTTGTTATATTATCAAAATTGGGAATAAAGAGGCTACTCAGATGTAACTCAAAGGTATCGTGTGTCACACCAGCCTTGAATCCCAGCCCTTTAAACAGCCATCTACATTGTATCTGGAAAGGATAAAGAACATTCATGGCCACAAGACACAGTTTTTTTCCACTGTCCTCTTTTCAGAGACAGCGCGCTTCAGTGACTGTGTCGAATACTGATCTAAAAAACTCTATTTCAAAAGGTAGATTTCTAACCAGTTCCCCAACATGATGACGGGAGAGGTATCTGACTTCAGCTGGCTTCAGTTAACACGTCCATAGGATGAGAATGGCAGAAGGCAGTGTCGGTCAAAAAGGTCTATAATGCATTCCTGATCCTTCATTAGATAAGCATCAGGAAGGCCTGCAGAACTCTCAGCTGAAATGAAGATTCAATGTGTCAAATAAAGCCAGTAATACATTCTGGGGCCTCTATTTACCAAGGTCACACACACACTAAGCATGAGGTATCTTTTTGTTCAATCAGTTTCATCAAACAATAGATAATCATATTGTAAATATTTCTTAAACCTGAGGTCATCAAATCTGTTCTCCCTTTTCCAGCACTCTTATCAGACCTTTATCCGATGTTCACAGTCCACAAGGTCAATGTGGGGACTGAGATCATCTATTATTTTAGGACCCCAGAGTTAAGGTCTAAGGATTAAAGTAGCTTCCTAAGGAGCATCTTTCCATCATTAAGAAGCACTGGGGCAAAAAATTCAGTTTTTCACTGTTTGTTTACTTATGTTAATGATGTGATTGCCACGTATTTGTAAATAAATAGAAATGTTAAGAGGCTTTTCTCCAGGAGGTGCGGGGGATCTTCAATCCTAGTAGTTTAGTTTAAGACCACCAATGTGGTCTTTGGAAAGAGCCCTGCTTTCTAAAGCAAGGAGTTGTAAACAGCAACTGGTTGAAGGCCTAATTAGCATTAAACAGGCCCCAGGAATGAACAGCAAGATGACAAGGGTCACTAAACTAAAGAATGGGTCAAGCTACCCCAGTCTCACAGGACAATGCCCAAGGTACCCATGCAAATTAGGGAAGCAGCCCAGGCATGTAAGGGATGAGCAGTCAGCCCTAAACCTCCAATTCTCCTTTCACTTTGACTCCTAAATAAAAAGAAAAAATAAAAATAAAAAAAACACCAAATGGCCCATTTTTTGGGTGCAGCATTGTATGTAATTAGTAATCACTTCTGTCTGGAAGAAACAACAAATAAAAGGCAGCTAAGAACATCACAATGGCAACCAGGAAGAATTACAGAACACAATTAGCATCTGTCTTGAGATGGGCAGTAGTTTTCTCCCACAACATCCCAGTATTTCCACCACAAAGAGGAAATCTGTACAACCAACGGCCAACTTGTTGATTTTTTTTCAGTCGAAAAAAATAAAGAACGAACTCCACACACATACTCCATTCAAATGTGACAAAGAACCGCTTTTTTTCAAAATGTACTATAGGACTGTGGTTTTTTTTCCTTCTCCAAGCAATAAAAACCCTGCCTTCTTCAAATGACTGCAAGATAACTACAGAAATTTGATTTGGGAAAGTTTTAGAGAGCTACTTTCAGCATTTGGAACCCTATTAACTTTGATCACCAACCATAATCCCCTGCCCTGTTTTGATTTGTTTTTTTTTTTAATCCTACTTTTATTCATAGCCAATTTGGGGAAATTTTCAGCTACTCTGAATGGGAATAGACTTTATATCAGCCATCAAGTTATTTAAGGTCAGAAAATATAACTGCAAAAGCAAAAATTTTCCATGATAACACGAAGCGAAACAGAAGTTCAGATAACTCAAAATAAAATATACATTCATTATTCATTCATTATTCTAGCCCTACTTTCTAAAATAGAAAGCTGTTTTTGTTAAAAAATTAGAGATGTAACTAAGAAACCTTTCTTCCAACGAGATAGTGAGTTCAGAATAAGTGTTTGTAGTCAGAAAGCCCACTAAGATTACTAAGTGAAGAAAAAAAAAAAAAAAAAACCTTCAGATATGCTGAAAAAATAATAAAAAGAGACGAGATAGAACATTTTTATTCAAATACACAAGTACATTTGGTGTCCCATGATGTATGATCTGCCTTTGAGAACATAAATACATTCTTAACCACAGAACTGAGAAGTATTAGTTCAAATTTCTCTTGGGGAAAACATGATCTTTTTCTTTTTTAAATTTTGGCCTCTTTAATTGGCTTTTTATTTATTTATTTTCATCCATCTTTATTCTTTGGCCTGTGTGGTTCTCCCATTGCAGTGGCCTCTATTGTTCCTGAGCACCGGCTCTGGGCGCTTGTGCTCCAGAGCGCTGGCTGGTAATTGGACACACCAATTACATAATTGGTCTAGCTACTCTGGGGCACATGGGACCTTCCCAGGTCAGGGATCAAACCAGTGCCCCTTGCACTACAAGGCAGACTCTTTACCCACTGGACCACCAGGGAAGCCCAGAAAACACAAACTTTTTGGTTTACATTTCTAAGAGACCTTTTTTTTTTTTTAAAAGCACATTTCCTAATTGTTCTCAGTCCTTCTATTTGACTGTAAGGGAAAACTAACTTTAGAAGCTTAATATGATGGTACTTACGCTTCTTCTTTATGGCCAGTCCACATGGCATGAGATCTTAGTTCCCCATACCTACTTGCAGTGGAAGCATGGAGCCCTAACCACTGAAGCAACAGGGAATTCCCTGCTTATTTCTTATACATATTCATATCACAGGGTATTAGTAAAACACATAAAATTTATATCATATATTCAATATGATCTGTATTATACGAACACTCAATAAAAGAAGCAAGGATTGCTTCTTTTACTCCACTATTCTATATTTCTCACAAAAGAGGAAAATGAAATAAGGTCATTTTATCCCTTTCTGAGGGGTTTCCCAGGTTGCTCAATGGTAAAAAAAAATCCACCTGCCAATACAGGAGACTCAGGTTCTATCCTTGGGTCAAGAAGTTCCCCTGGAGAAGGAAATGGCAACCCACTTCAGTATTCTTGTCTGGAGAATTCCGTGGACAGAGGAGCCTGGAAGGTAAAAGTCCCTGGGATCACAAAGAGCAGGACATGATTTTGTAACTAAGCTCTAACATTGCTCTTAGAAGCTATACAAGACTATTTTTCTTAGATGTCAGAGTGATCAGTTATACTCACTGAGTTAACAAAAATGAACAAAATATTCTCCTTCACTCTAAGATTATCCAAAGCAGACAAGTAGGCAGCAGTTTTGCATTAAACTGTTAAACGTTTAAAAAGTAGGTATTGGCAAACACTAACACTGTGCTTTGCTCAGTTCATCAATGATCTTACAGTGGGTGTGGATGTGCGAAAAGGAAAACAAAAAAGGCAGCAGATAATTAGTCAAAATAGTATTTCCTATAATTAAATATTTCCAAATAAATAGTATAGAAAGGAACTTAGGAAACATCCATCTTTGAAGGAACATTCCTTCCTGGAAGAAGAAAGCAGAAATCTAATGGATAAGACTCCACTAATGCTAGAACTGTGGTATGTAACATCCTAACAAAGTGGCTATTTGGTTTCATTGCTATGCTAAGTGATACTGCTAAAAGACCCCATCTATTACCACATCTTCATTATGCTTGATCACAGTACCACCCATACTTGCTAATATAGGAGATGCGAGAGATGTGGTTCAGGCGAGATTGGGCATGTTCAGGGTGGTATGGCCGTAGACTTCTAGTCTGGATTTCCAGTCTCCGGCACTATGAGGAGATAAATTTCTGTTGTCTAAGCCCCCTCCCCCTACCAAAAAAAAAGAGAGATGTGGTTCAATCCCTGGGTTGGGAAAATCCCCTGGGGTAGGAAATGGCAACTTATTGCAGTATTCTTTCCTGGAAAATTCCATAGAAATAGGAACCTGGCAGGCTACCGTGCATGGGGTTGCAAAGAGACCAACATGACTGAATGACTGAGCACAAGTCCACACTTTCAGACTAACATAAATATTAATTATAACCCTATCCCAGCAGGTTTTATAATGTACAGCTATGCCCCGAATGTTAAGTTTTTCAATTACATTGAGTGTGAGTTACATCTGAAAGGCTTATCACATGAAATATTCTTATCCAGTATCTTCTATGGGTGATTACAATACTCAATTTAATAGATCCTGCTTGATATTTGACATCGCCAGCCTAAATCCTTGAACATCTGTCCATTGTCAAAGTTGCCATAAACCCATCAGCATCTGGTATTGGCCAGTGTTTCCCACCTCAGCGCCCATCACTACCAACAGTATGCAGCAATGCAACCATTTCCAACTGCCTTACACTTTCCACTTGGCCACAACGTTCGGATTCTTTGCATGCTTGTGTTATGCTCTCTGTCTGGAATGACCTCAGTCACATTGTTTGCCCAGAGAGCTGCTCAGCCTTGAAGTGTCAGGCTGCGCAAGAATTCTTAATTGACTGACAACCACAATAAAAGGAACTCTCCAGTTTAATACTTAGCAAGTCTTATTTCAAACTTCTTCAGAAAAATGAGGCTTAAGAAGAGAGAAGACTTTGGACAGACTTAGAATGGTAAGTATTAAATAATGTGCCAGTTATAGCTCTTTAGGCGTGGTGGGGAGATAATGAAACATTGCAAGATATCTTAAGATATTGTCTCTGCTATAACTATGCAGCATATCATCAGGGTGGTAAGACTCTTGTGCATAAAATAATTAGTAGAAACTAACATATTGGACCAAAAAGCAAGGGATGGGAATATGAACAATATGAAGATTTATATAGTAGTTTACAATGCATAGTTTCCATATATTACAGAATTTGATGCTTGTAATTGAATGAAGGAGTGACTTTGTATTATACCCTATTTACTGAAAGTAACATTGAACCACAAGATTATACAACTCTTTTTAAGATGGATCTTAGACATGATTCTAGGACATAACTCATTCTCACTTCACTTCCTCAACATGGCTCAGTCTCACAGAACAAGCAGGCAGAGGAAGGGACTCTGATTAAAGAAACTCTTTAGAGAATGGGAAGGAGCTGGAAAGGGAGAAGAGTGAAAGTTGCTCAGTCACGTCCGACTCTTAGCAACCCATGGATGAGCCATAGAATTCTCCAGGCAAGAATACTGGAGTGGCTAGCCTTTCCCTTCTCCAGGAGAGCTTTCCAAACCAGGGATCGAGCCCAGGTTTCCCACATTGCAGGCAGATTCTTTATCATCTGCACCACCAGGGAAGCCCAAGAATACTGCAATGGGTAGCCTACACCTTCTCCAGGGGATCTTCAAGACCCAGGAATCGAACCAGGTCTCCTGCATTGCAAGTGGATTCTTTACCAGCTGAGATACAAAGGAAGCTCAAGGGAAAGGGAGAAAATAGTTGTTTATTTTTCCATAGAAAAAAAAAAAGAAACAGAACATCAACAATTTTGAAGACAATGAAGAAAGGAATTTGCTAGAGAGAAACATTCAGCTGGGGAGCCAGCACCTAGAGAAATGCAAAGCCAAAAAACGACACTTGGAATGAGATAGTATGTAAGCGTGCAACTGGCAGTCTGTGAGCAAGTCAACATCAGATTTAAAGAATTTAAAAAATACATTTTAAATAATTGTCTCCAGAACATTTGATTTAGAAAAACCTCACCAGGAATCAATATAAATTTAACAGTTTAGCAGCTGGAGAAACTTGGATTTTAACACATAAAAGAGTGGAACAATCTGCAATCTTGATAAAGAAGGCCACAAAACAAAAATGTAAATGCACCCTCTAAAGATTGTTTTTAGAAATTACACAATATGGAAGAGGAAACCCTTCTTTCACTTTGATTCCTTTGTTTCACTGCCTTATATTAAAAGTAATGTTTCAAACAGAAAAACTTATTTAACCTATTTTAATAACCAACCAGGTGGTAAACTGATTGGTACAAGTAGGAGAAACATTAAGTGTCTAGTTTTCTGGGGAAATCTGACTGCGTGTGCGTGTTTTCCTGCTGTAGATACTTACAATGTCCCCTTTCACTCTCATAAGCTAGCTTAGGCAATAAATGATAAAGTCTTTCTAGCTAGAACATAGCAATACTACAGTGAACACAGGAATTTCAAGGCTCTGACTGGAGACTCCCTCTTACACAACTCTGAGGGTCACCATTCACACCAAAATCTATGAATATAGCACCCCTGCAGCTATGTTACACAGAGGAGGAGCAAACCATAAAAGGAAAGCAAGATGCCCTCACTTTCAGAACAGTTTAAGGTATAATTCTCAAAACTTATTTAACATGATGCACCTTTGTTCAACAGATTTTAGTGTCCAAACTAAAGCCACAGCAGGAAATGATTAACAGCAAAGAAAACCAAACATGCAGGTGACCCCAAACCCAGCACACACCCAGAGTGGAAACAGGATGTGGTGCTGGCACTTCCTAGGGACTCATGTCAGGACCACACCTTCTAGTAAGGTCCAGGAACCATCAGGAAGGCCTACGTTGGTCCTTCCCTCTCTTTGCTCCATGCTAGTGTTTCCCAGGTGGTTTAGTGGTAATCTGCCTGCCAATGAAGCCACAGGAGAGGCTGGTTTGATTCTTGGGTAGGAAAGATCCCCTGGAAAAGGAAATGGCAACCTACTCCAGAAAATCCCATGGACAGAGGAGCCTGGTGGGCTACAGTCCATGGGGCTGCAAAGAGTTGAACACGACTGAACGACTACACATGCACGTGGGTCATGCTATGTATAACGTAATTATATTTTTTAAAAAAAAGATCTAAATATGAAGCAGGCACTACTGGAAAAGCTAATATAAATAAGCCAAGGCATTTCTAACATACATGAGCTAATACTGATATTTATGCACGTATCACTGGAAACTCCATAAAAATTGATTCAATTCAATGGGATACTTTATCCATACACATACTTGATTTTTCTTGGTAAGACCAGAAATGAGGTTTTATGCACACATGAACAGACAACCCATTTCCGGGTTTTTTCCTAAATTATGTTTCCTCTTAAAAGGAGAACACAATCCCCTCAAAAATCTGCCAAGCCCTCAACTACAGACTAAAGAAACTGAAAGATTATAAATGTGTCAGAGGAAAATCAAATCAAGCATAAAAGGAAAACGGGCTGAGTTTTGTCTCCTTCCACTAGATATGACTTGGTCCATTTACATTCCCTACCACAGTGCTATTGAAAAGGAAGAAATATGAGCGTCATTATATATCACAGGCTTTTACTGCTAGTAGAGACTAACACCAGCCTCAAGCAGAACATTTTTATTCTCCAGTGAAAATATTTTTCTTTTTGAGATTGCAAAAAAGTTTAGTGACCATTATTAGTTACCTAGAACTCCATGCACTTCATGAGACCTAAAATCAGCCACAGTCACAGCTCAAATCTTCTCTCACCTTTCCCTTCACCTGTACCTCTCACAAGGTTTACTCTCCCCAGCCCTCACTCACGGCTCCTGAGTATGGGAATCCTGTTTCTAACTGTTTCCTTCATGCTGACTCTAAAACTTAGGCAGCCCTGCTCCAATTTTCCCTATGATTAAAGTATTATTTTTAACAGGAGCAAAATCAACCCTAAAGTAAAATCCTATCTACTAGTGGCATTTTGGGGTCAATCTTACCAATAGCAATTTTCACAGTTTATATGGAAGTTGATTGGAATAAGTGGGTGTGGCAGAAGCATCACACTGTTACTGATAAAGTTCCCATTATTTGTTTACAATGGAACACCCAGTTTTGGCCAAAGACAAGAAGACTCAAAGAGCTTCTTGGCCTCCCTGGTAGTTAACTGTTCCTATTAGGGGAAACTTGACTGAAACCACCCACCCTGGCCAGATACCACAGTTACTATTTGCCTGAGTTATTTTACAACAGGAGATCCTGCAAAGGAACATGGAACTAACAAACCACCAACCAATCCGAAGAATTTAGGAAAGGCCCAAAGAAACACTAGTCCATATGTCCTGCCAACCTCCCAGAAATCCTCCTTGTTGGAATCTGTCCTGACTAAGCAATGTGTGCACCACCAGGGAGGACCCTGATTCAAAATGACTGGCCAGAGAAGACCCAACCACAAATCCCACCACCATGAAACCCAAGACTTGAGAGTCAGGGGGCAGAGCAGTTCTCCTGGGTTCCTATAACCTCCTGCTCTCCACCTGGGTGCCCCTTCCCAATAAAGTCACTTGCTTTATCAGCACGTGTGTCTCATCAGACAATTTATTTCCAAATATTAGGAAAGAGCACACTCTCAGGCCTGGAAGGGATCTCTCTTCCAGCAACACGCCCATGTGATCTAGCAAAGGGGGCCTAGAAGAACTAATAAGGACAATTTCCAGGTCTTGCCTAGGGAGGACAAGGGTAGCACCCACTTCCTCTCCCCCAGGACTGCCTTAAGTGGAGACACAGTGCTGGTAAGTATGGTGGTCATATAAGAAATGAGATAAAAGACCAATCTTGGGGACGGACCAAAGGGGTTCTATCAGCCCTCAATGGGAATTTTTACATGAGAGCAAAACAAATGTTCATCACTCTAAGATCACTGTTACTTTGGTTTATTTTTTATATAGCAGTTTCAGTCTATAAAATGATGACCAAATCAATGCTTCTCTTCATGTCTCTTCATTGTGCTTCATTTCCAAATAAAGTAATAGAGGAAAAGGGTAAGGACAACCTGGATGAAAGAACAATTCTTCCTAACTATTGGGAGGGCAATACCAAATCTAAAAAAAAAGTCTAATTCTCACACTTAAAATATACATTTACGTGCTAATGCCACAAAGAGGCATTACTCTTCTTTCTCACACAGAAACATCTTTCCTAAAATTCTCACCTCTGAAATTGCTTAGGAGATAGAAAAGGTAAAATCTGCTCTAAGAAAATGGAAAAGAAAAATAAGGTCTCTAGGGGCATTTCTGAGCTCAAGCATTAATATGGACTACAATACCACTTACAAACCAGGAGATCCTGCAAAGGAACATGGAACTAACAAACCACCAACCAATCCGAAGAATTTAGGAAAGGCCCAAAGAAACACTAGTCCATATGTCCTGCCAACCTCCCAGAAATCCTCCTTGTTGGAATCTGTCCTGACTAAGCAATGTGTGCACCACCAGGGAGGACCCTGATTCAAAATGACTGGCCAGAGAAGACCCAACCACAAATCCCACCACCATGAAACCCAAGACTTGAGAGTCAGGGGGCAGAGCAGTTCTCCTGGGTTCCTATAACCTCCTGCTCTCCACCTGGGTGCCCCTTCCCAATAAAGTCACTTGCTTTATCAGCACGTGTGTCTCATCAGACAATTTATTTCCAACTATTAGGAAAGAGCACACTCTCAGGCCTGGAAGGGATCTCTCTTCCAGCAACACGCCCATGTGATCTAGCAAAGGGGGCCTAGAAGAACTAATAAGGACAATTTCCAGGTCTTGCCTAGGGAGGACAAGGGTAGCACCCACTTCCTCTCCCCCAGGACTGCCTTAAGTGGAGACACAGTGCTGGTAAGTATGGTGGTCATATAAGAAATGAGATAAAAGACCAATCTTGGGGACGGACCAAAGGGGTTCTATCAGCCCTCAATGGGAATTTTTACATGAGAGCAAAACAAATGTTCATCACTCTAAGATCACTGTTACTTTGGTTTATTTTTTATATAGCAGTTTCAGTCTATAAAATGATGACCAAATCAATGCTTCTCTTCATGTCTCTTCATTGTGCTTCATTTCCAAATAAAGTAATAGAGGAAAAGGGTAAGGACAACCTGGATGAAAGAACAATTCTTCCTAACTATTGGGAGGGCAATACCAAATCTAAAAAAAAAGTCTAATTCTCACACTTAAAATATACATTTACGTGCTAATGCCACAAAGAGGCATTACTCTTCTTTCTCACACAGAAACATCTTTCCTAAAATTCTCACCTCTGAAATTGCTTAGGAGATAGAAAAGGTAAAATCTGCTCTAAGAAAATGGAAAAAGAAAAAATAAGGTCTCTAGGGGGCATTTCTGAGCTCAAGCATTAATATCCTGGCTAAAAAAAAAAAATCCCTTCTCATTTTGCGGTGGATAAATTACATGCTAGGAAAGTTTTCTTTCATCCTTAGCACGTAAACCAGTACCTAGAAAACTCCAACAGTCCAAACAACATTAATTATTTATCACAAATCAACAGACATTTTATCAGAAGCTGAAATACAATCAACAGAGCGTTAGGTTGAACAGTAACAAATCACTGCCAAGCTTTTGACTGCATATAATTTGAAACAAGACTCTAAAACTGCCAGAAAGACATAGAAGGTGGTAGTCCCTGGTGACAACCAATATAACTAACTCAGGAATAAGTGTGAGGAGAAGAGTGCAGGAGAAAGTTTAGGAGCAGCCAAGCATTTTCACTTGGGCTCAATTTTTGCATCAAAAGAACAACATGGGGCTTCCCTGGTGGTCCAGTGGGTAAGGAAACCGACTTGCAGTGCAAGGGGCACCAGTTCGATCCCTGGCCTGGGAAGATCCCACGTGCCGCAGAGCGGCTGGACCGATGTGTCCAATTACCGAGCCGGACCTCTGGAGCGCATGCGCCCAGAACCGGTGCTCTGCAACGACAGACGCCACCGCGATGGGAGGCCCACAGGAGACAAAGAACAAAGATGGATGAAAATAGACAAATGAAAGACCAATAGAAGTAGCCCGCCTGCTCCTCTTCCTCCCTACCCCTCCCCCCAAATAAATAAAAATAAATAAATCTTTAAAAAAAAAAATGGCATACAAATTATATGAACAAAACCTATACAATACATATACATCAAAATTCCAAACCACAAGTAAAACTAAACAAACAAAAAAACCTTTCAAATGTATGTCAATAAGAATCAAGGATAATTTCCTAAAATAATCAATAATTACTCTCTTTCTTGTGCACCTAGGAAAAAAAAATCCTCATCTATACCAACATCACTTTCAACAGCTGAATCATTCCACGAATGATTAATGAAAACAAGGACCCAGTAGAGAATTTGAACACTTGCAAAATTCCACAATTCCTTGGGGCTTAGCTTTTGATTCCAGAGGAAAGAGAATTAAATTTATTTGAGGGTGGGGATGGTAGGGACAGGAAATAATCTAAATTAATTCTTCACTTTTGACCACTTAACAGGTCAAAATTTTCTACCTCCTGCAATGATGTAAACTACTTCCTATGTGTACCATCAGTAGACAATAGAACCATCAGTGGACCTTTCTACAAAAACGGAAATATTTTCCACTATATAAGCCACTAGTCAAGAGAGATTACTAAACTCCGGAAATGCAGCTAGTACAATGAGGACCAAATTCCTTATTTCTTGCATTAATCTTAATTGGAACATTTGGCCAGTGGCTACCATACTGGAAACAAAAGTCTAGTCTCCATTTACATTATCTTTCGAATCTCCATTCAAATGGTATCTCCTCTATAAAATATTTCCAGATTATGCAGCCTAGAAGATTTGCTCTGGTATGCCACAGCAATTTATATAGACAGAAAAAAGCTATATGAGGGTTAGGGGAGCACAAAGGGCAAAAATTTAATCAAAATGATTCAAGAATGCCTAATAAAGACCAATAATTCCTAAGCCAGTTTTTCTCCCAAACTGGGAACACATTCCTGATTGTTCGGTTAAACATCAAATGCAGCAGCATATTTACATTTAAGGGCCATGATGTAAGAACAATTCATATTTAAATATCCAAATGACAGCAGCAGAGAGAGAGATACAATCAACCTGAGTGAAACTAAATGCAAGAATGACAGGATTCTGGTGATTCTATGGTGCAAACATGAACACCATATGGGGAATCCATGCAATAGCACCTCTTCCGGTTTCCTTATCCATCACTGCTCCCCTTTTCAAGCTCACCTACCTTTTTTCCTTAACTACCTACCTCTTTTCCAGCCTCTCTGTCTCTCTTCCGTAACCATTTTAGATACATGAATTCACACAAATTAAATGTAAGTATGATGGTATAGTAGTAGTGTTAGATGATCAGCCGTGTCTAACTCTTTATGATCCCATGGACTGTAGCTTGCCAGGTTCCTCTGTCTGTGGAATTCTCCAGGCAAGAATACTGGAGTGGGTTGCCATTCCCTTCTCCAGGGCATCTTTTCAACCCAGGGAGCAAACCTGAGTCTCCTGCATGCAGGCATATTCTTTACCATCTGAACCACCAGGAAAGTCCAGGTAGGATGTAATTTCACTAAAATACTGCTTACCATCTTCTATTTCACTAGTTATTTATGTATAACTGTCTTTCCTACTCAATTATTTATCTTTGTCTTGCCCATGTCAATATAATTTGTATTATCAATGCAAATGCATTTCATTTAAGCCACACCATTATTTGTTCTTATTTATAATGAAATTAAGGACTGACTTGAAAACAAGAGTACTGAACTCGCAAGCCTTCAGTGGTCAAGGCTGTCAACTACAAATTGGCTCTTACCAATTCGTTTGCCAATGAATGGACAACAAGGGCATTTGCCATCTGCCTCTGGGAAGACTGAACACAGCACTGGGAGCTGCTGACCTTCAAATCCCCTGAAAGAAATCAGGGTGGAGCAAGGCACTCTGTGCTCCCAGGGAATCCAGTGGAACAGGTCTTTAGGTAGGTAAATGACTTTTAGGAATAGATTTTATCATTTCAATCCTTGCATCTCCTCACACTTAGAATAGTGCTAGACAGACCCAAACTATTTGTAAAACAAAACCCTTAAAGGTCTGCCTGTCAGACCCAAACCATCTGTAAAACAAAAATCCCTTCAAAAACCCTTTACTTGATGGCATTTGAATTTCCCCCCACACTGAAACCCTTGGCTTTCCTCCCCTATCTCTTTGGAGCAGTCTCTAAGAGTTTTCTGGGGTGCTGCCTCCTGGGCTACAGTACTAATTATGCCCCAAATAAAACTTAACCCACAGCTCTCAAGTTGTTTTATCTTTTTTAGTTGACAAGGCTTAAGGAAAAGGAACGGTATTCTGTCTAATGTGTGACAGCCACTACTCAGTCCTGCTGGTGACGCCACATGGTGCTGTGAGGCCAGTCTTGTCAGCTCTTTCAAGTTTTCAAGGAAAGCCAGGAACTTTAAATTTAAGATTAACGTGTTTTTTTCCCTCATTTGGACTGTAGCTTGCCAGGTTCCTCTGTCTGTGGAATTCTCCAGGCAAGAATACTGGAGTGGGTTGCCATTCCCTTCTCCAGGGCATCTTTTCAACCCAGGGAGCAAACCTGAGTCTCCTGCATGCAGGCATATTCTTTACCATCTGAACCACCAGGAAAGTCCAGGTAGGATGTAATTTCACTAAAATACTGCTTACCATCTTCTATTTCACTAGTTATTTATGTATAACTGTCTTTCCTACTCAATTATTTATCTTTGTCTTGCCCATGTCAATATAATTTGTATTATCAATGCAAATGCATTTCATTTAAGCCACACCATTATTTGTTCTTATTTATAATGAAATTAAGGACTGACTTGAAAACAAGAGTACTGAACTCGCAAGCCTTCAGTGGTCAAGGCTGTCAACTACAAATTGGCTCTTACCAATTCGTTTGCCAATGAATGGACAACAAGGGCATTTGCCATCTGCCTCTGGGAAGACTGAACACAGCACTGGGAGCTGCTGACCTTCAAATCCCCTGAAAGAAATCAGGGTGGAGCAAGGCACTCTGTGCTCCCAGGGAATCCAGTGGAACAGGTCTTTAGGTAGGTAAATGACTTTTAGGAATAGATTTTATCATTTCAATCCTTGCATCTCCTCACACTTAGAATAGTGCTAGACAGACCCAAACTATTTGTAAAACAAAACCCTTAAAGGTCTGCCTGTCAGACCCAAACCATCTGTAAAACAAAAATCCCTTCAAAAACCCTTTACTTGATGGCATTTGAATTTCCCCCCACACTGAAACCCTTGGCTTTCCTCCCCTATCTCTTTGGAGCAGTCTCTAAGAGTTTTCTGGGGTGCTGCCTCCTGGGCTACAGTACTAATTATGCCCCAAATAAAACTTAACCCACAGCTCTCAAGTTGTTTTATCTTTTTTAGTTGACAAGGCTTAAGGAAAAGGAACGGTATTCTGTCTAATGTGTGACAGCCACTACTCAGTCCTGCTGGTGACGCCACATGGTGCTGTGAGGCCAGTCTTGTCAGCTCTTTCAAGTTTTCAAGGAAAGCCAGGAACTTTATTTAAAACCCAATTTACAAATGATTAACGTATTCATGAAAATGCGGGGGAAAAAAAACCAGAAAGATACTGAATGTATCCAACAAATGTCCTCTGGCAAGATCCTGCAGGTCACGAATCCCTCATCTCTGCCCTAAGGAATAAGCTCTGGGCAAATTCACTTTCTTGCATTCAACAGACTCTTCTGGGCACTCAGCCAGGAATACTTTGGTGAACACAGGACAACGAAGGTTTTGATAGAGCAGAATGATAATAAACAAGAAAATAAATTAATAAGCCAATTTTAGATCACCATAAAGATTCCACCCAAAGTAGGGTAAAGGGATTAAAAGAGTGATGAGCTCATTTAGATTAAGTACTTCAGACAAATCAATCTCTCCTTAGTTCTTCTGTACAAATGAACCCACCTCAAGGGAAGGCTCGGGGGCCGCTATTCTAAAGGTCAGGCTTAGCACTTCCTTACCCTGCTTTGATTAACACATCCTATTTTGTAGGCTATACTCTATGAAAGAGTTACTGAACCCTCAACAGACAGAAAATTCTTGCTGAACTAAAATATAGCACTCAGTCTCTCCAACATGCTATGATAGAGGAAAACATCATCCAGATCTGAAAATCTGAAACCCTAAATCTTTCAGATACCCTTGTAAACAGTGGGCCATGAGCTACTAACTTACGATGGAAACTAACTCATCAAATGCATATGTTTGAGAAATTTAATTGCCTGACCATTTACCCTAGTTGTAATGCATTAAATGGGATACTAAATTTCACAGCCTGACAGGCTTTTTATTTCCTAGGCAAACTCAAGTAAAAGTCAGAATCAGACTGCAGTTATACATTTTATTAAGGGTATAATAATAAATTACTCAAGGATACTTCAATTCTAATGAGTCTCACATCCACACACAAAATTAAACTCTGGTAGTAGAATTTTATACTTGGGGTAACATAGATAATTTTCAATAAAAAATCAGAATATAGGCATCTTAGTTCTTCAGATTTTGAAAGCACTGAGTTTAAAAAAAAAAAATCAGCTCATTAAAAAGAAACATTCTCCCATCACTTCTCACTTTTACGCTCCAGAAACATCCAGGAAAGATAATGGCTTTGAGCATCTTGTAACTTCTAGGTCATCATCATAATTGTTCAGTAGCTGCACTTAACTTCAACATCTCATGCTGCTATGGAGTAAATCTGCTAGATTCTCTTGGCCTCTCAACTGGTCCCTCTTAGAGAAATAGAGAGACTCAATGGAAGGGTGAGCAAGGGTGGCTCAGCCCCTCATTGGCCCTCTTTGGGATCTACCTGCCTACAGAGATTACATACTTTGGGATGTTTCCTAGGCCATCTAGAAACTAGGCAGATTCTCCCCTTGTAAGAGAAGGTCTCTAAATGTCCTTGCTGCTTGTGGCTGAGTGTGGAAGTCTTGTTAAGAAAGACAGATTAGGGCTTCCCCTGGTGGTTCAGTGGGTAAGGACACCGCCTTGCAGTGCAAGGGGCGCCGGTTCAATCCCTGGCCTGGGAAGATCCCACGTGCCGCGGAGCGGCTGGACTGATGTGTCCAATCACCGAACCGGAGCTCTGGAGTGCACCGTGCCCAGAGCCAGTGCTCTGCAACGACAGACGCCACCGCGATGGGAGGCCCACAGGAGCCAAGGAACGAAGACGAATGAAAAATAGAGAAATGAAAGACCAATAGAAGAGGCCCGCCCACTCCCATCCCTCCCCAACCCGAGCCCCGCCCAAAGTAAATAAATAAATAAATCTTTGAAAAAAAAAGAAAAACGGATTAGTACTTCTGATTGTCACAATTTATGCCACAAACAGCTTATCTCCACCTGGTTCCCATACTCTCTTTCAATTTGTTCTGATTCTAGACAACAATAAAAAACTTTAGGCTCTCAGAACATCCACCGAAATGACATAGACAACTGAAACCCAACATCCAAAAGAGACTGTAACTTTAAGGAATTTCTCCTTGGATATATGGAACCTAATTTAAAAGGTATTAAAAGCCTAAAAAACTAGCCAAACCACCAGAAAGCCACCCAGTGAGGTAGGAAGCACACAAAGCCTGTTTTGCATCCTAATTTGCAGGGCTGGGAGCTGGAAGTGTAGACAGGCCCTGAGAGATGGACACACACTGTTGAGCATAACGCAGAGCAGCTGTGCTGGGAGGCCCGCTGTTCACATAGCCAAACAATGGTTCCAGGGCCTTCCCTCCTGTACAGAGCTGAAGAACCAGAAAATGGGTTAGACACAGCCATAGTCCAAACTAAAGACTACTGTGATACTGAGGTCACAGCAAAACACAGATACGAAGTGTGAATTCTGACACTACAGTCAAAGCAAACAACAGAGGGAAAGCACAACACTCTGCTGGTCTTTGAGCTCCACTTTCGTCTCTGCCTCTCTTTTGCGGGCGCAGTGGAGGGGGCACTTCTATTGGTCTTTCATTTATCTATTTTCATCCATCTTTGTTCTTTGCCACTCCCATCACAGTGGCCTCTGTTGTCACAGAGCACTGGCTCTGGGCGCACGCGCTCCAGACCTCCGGCTCGGTAGTTGGACACATCAGTCCAGCCGCTCCGTGGCATGTGGGATCTTCCCAGGCCAGGGATCGAACCAGCACCCCTTGCACTGCAAGGCGACTGGTGTCCTTACCCACTGGACCACCAGGGGAAACCCTCATCTCTTCCTCTCTTTTAACTTCTAGAACCTTCACCCCGTGATGTTGACTGTTACCCTCTTGTTCCCAAGCACAAGTTAGAGAAGGAGCCTCATGGAAATTCTGCAGGATAGCAAGGTGTCGACTATGGTTCGGAACAGACTTCTCCATTTGCAAAGACAATGTAGCAGGAAAACAACTTACACAAAGTAACTTTGAAACATAAAATACAATACACTACAAGGTGTGAAATAGATAGCTAGCAGGAAGCTGCTGTATATCACAGGAAACTCAGCCTGGTGCTCTGCGATGACCTTTGAGGGGTGGTGTTGAGGCAGGAATATATGTGTGTATATATGTGTCTGTGTATATATAGAGAGCTGATTCACTTTGTTAACATAGAAGAAATAACACAATATTGTAAAGCAATTTAAAAGCCAAACCACCAGAAAGCCACCAGTGAGGAAGCACACAAAGCCTGTTTTGCATCCTAATTTGCAGGGCTGGGAGCTGGAAGTGTAGACAGGCCCTGAGAGATGGACACACACTGTTGAGCATAACGCAGAGCAGCTGTGCTGGGAGGCCCGCTGTTCACATAGCCAAACAATGGTTCCAGGGCCTTCCCTCCTGTACAGAGCTGAAGAACCAGAAAATGGGTTAGACACAGCCATAGTCCAAACTAAAGACTACTGTGATACTGAGGTCACAGCAAAACACAGATACGAAGTGTGAATTCTGACACTACAGTCAAAGCAAACAACAGAGGGAAAGCACAACACTCTGCTGGTCTTTGAGCTCCACTTTCGTCTCTGCCTCTCTTTTGCGGGCGCAGTGGAGGGGGCACTTCTATTGGTCTTTCATTTATCTATTTTCATCCATCTTTGTTCTTTGCCACTCCCATCACAGTGGCCTCTGTTGTCACAGAGCACTGGCTCTGGGCGCACGCGCTCCAGACCTCCGGCTCGGTAGTTGGACACATCAGTCCAGCCGCTCCGTGGCATGTGGGATCTTCCCAGGCCAGGGATCGAACCAGCACCCCTTGCACTGCAAGGCGACTGGTGTCCTTACCCACTGGACCACCAGGGAAGCCCTCATCTCTTCCTCTCTTTTAACTTCTAGAACCTTCACCCCGTGATGTTGACTGTTACCCTCTTGTTCCCAAGCACAAGTTAGAGAAGGAGCCTCATGGAAATTCTGCAGGATAGCAAGGTGTCGACTATGGTTCGGAACAGACTTCTCCATTTGCAAAGACAATGTAGCAGGAAAACAACTTACACAAAGTAACTTTGAAACATAAAATACAATACACTACAAGGTGTGAAATAGATAGCTAGCAGGAAGCTGCTGTATATCACAGGAAACTCAGCCTGGTGCTCTGCGATGACCTTTGAGGGGGTGGTGTTGAGGCAGGGAATATATGTGTGTATATATGTGTCTGTGTATATATAGAGAGCTGATTCACTTTGTTAACATAGAAGAAATAACACAATATTGTAAAGCAATTGTACCCCAATAATACTAACAAAGGATAGATTTAGCAACGGCAAAATAAATAACATATAAAATATTTTAAAAATTATTTCTGAAACAAAATTACTTCAGGTGATAAATTCTTAAACTCCCCTTTTCAATATGACCTGAGAAGACATGGCCTCTATGAACCAGATCTGAGAAACCAGAACAAGAATTTGTATAGAAATGGCTGAGAAAGCAACAGGATTTTAAGGTAAACAGGGGTGTGTGTACACAGACAGAAGAAGACAGGAAGGAGACACATAACATATAAATAACTTCTTCTACTGAGCAAATGTAAAGACTCTGACAATATCTACATAGGACATTCAAGCATGACTAAAATCTGTGTAGTAAGCATGACCCCTAAAGTGTGAATGAAAAATCTACAAATCAGAGAGCTTTCACATAGTAAAAGGTAAATTACCAAAAATATATAATAAAAGAAAATAGGGCTTCCCTGGTGGTCCAGTGGGTGGAGAGTCTGCCTTGCAGTGCAAGGGGCACCAGTTCCATCCCTGGCACTGAAGATCCCACATGCCACGGAGCAGCTGGACCGGTGTGTCCAAGTACAAGCCAATGCTCCAGAGCGAGAGAGGCCGCTGCGATGTGAGGCCTACACAGGCCAAGGAGTTAAGATGGATGAAAATAAATAAATAAATAAATAATTCAAAAAAAAAAGAGGCCAAAATTTAAAAAATATATAAACAAAAGAAAATAAATTTAGAACAATAACAGGGCAAGAAATATTAAGAGCCCCTATTCTTTTACCATTTACACAGGCAAATGAAATGGATATACAGGGAATCTGAATATTATGGCTGATAAGGCTGCTTGAACAAATATATATCATGTTCTATACTGTATAAAAGGTATTCCTTTTTACCTTTGATTGTGGTGGACTACAGTTAAAATTAACCCTGTATTCCAACAGAGTAAAGATCAACATATATGAAAAAGGAAGCCTTTCCTTTATCACAATGAATTAAAATGATATATCACCTTAAGATGTATAAATTTAAAAATTGTAAATTAAATATTACTTTACTAAATAATAAAAAACAGAAAACTTTTAAAAATAATAAAATTACCACTGATACTCTGTTGCCAAATAGTAATGAGAGGCAATGTTACAACAAAAAACTTTCATTTCTAAGCACTTTAAAGCAGAAAAACCTAATAAGCATTCAACTACGAAAGTCAGACATATAACAAGAAAATAAACTAATAGATAAAAAAATCTATTCTATTCATTAGAATATAGAAAAAATATTATAGAACTGATTAATATATCCACAAGTAAGTATTATGAACTAAAAGTATAGGAAAAAGAAAACCTTCTAGATCAGTAGTTCTCAAATTTCACTGCACCTACAGATCATTTAAAGAAATTATTAAAAATATATAGACTCAAAAGCAAGGGACAATGTTTAAGATAGTTTGCTTTAAATTAGTACCCCAGTGACTCTCATACCTATGGTGTGAGGACATGTTTTATACCGAGTGCTCATGTCAATTAAAGATAAATAAAATAATAACTCAGTAATAAGAAGAGGACACAGATAAAAAATACAAGGATATTTCAAGTTATAAGAAAACACTATTCGCCACTTTATCCTAAAAATATTTTAAACAAAGACTGATGAAAAAACAAATGATTATAGTAGAAAACAAACTCAACAGATCAATAGCCACAAAAACAGTTGTGCTTTTGTTACAGATGAAAATACCTCTTAAAGAATACCAAGCCAAGATCATTACATAGATAAATGTATATACACCCAAGGGACACATACTCATGTCATATAAAGCATTTCAGAGAATATAAAAGCTTTCCAAATGATTTTATGATGCTAGCATAATCCTGATAAATATGGCTTAAAAAAAAGAGAAAAAAACAGTGCTTGATCTCCCTCATGAAAACAAGTACAAAAACTACTAGCATATAAGCTCCAGCAATGTATTAATACATCATCACCCAGTACTTAAGTTGGTTTTAGTCTCAGGTGCAATATCCATTTAGTTGTAGGAAAATTATTAGTACCATTTTTACATTAACATGTGAAGATAGAAAAATAGATGTGTGTACATATTTTTATTAATGGAGGCTGTTAACGATAGCAGAGTGAAAACACATAGTTATCTCTTCTCTCACAAAATCCCAGTGAAACATCAGTAAAGGGACATAAACATTCAAGGATACTTCGCTGACAAAGACCACACTTTGCCCATATATGCACAGCACTTTTCTGTAATCACAGTATTTAATCATTCATTCAGTAAATATGTATTAAAATTTAGTCTGTGTCAGTATGTCAGGTGTTCTTTTCTCCTTCCTGCAGGTGGATTATTAGCTTCCTAAAGCAGGCAGGCCTGTCTCATATATCCACAAGTAAGTATTATGAACTAAAAGTATAGGAAAAAGAAAACCTTCTAGATCAGTAGTTCTCAAATTTCACTGCACCTACAGATCATTTAAAGAAATTATTAAAAATATATAGACTCAAAAGCAAGGGACAATGTTTAAGATAGTTTGCTTTAAATTAGTACCCCAGTGACTCTCATACCTATGGTGTGAGGACATGTTTTATACCGAGTGCTCATGTCAATTAAAGATAAATAAAATAATAACTCAGTAATAAGAAGAGGACACAGATAAAAAATACAAGGATATTTCAAGTTATAAGAAAACACTATTCGCCACTTTATCCTAAAAATATTTTAAACAAAGACTGATGAAAAAACAAATGATTATAGTAGAAAACAAACTCAACAGATCAATAGCCACAAAAACAGTTGTGCTTTTGTTACAGATGAAAATACCTCTTAAAGAATACCAAGCCAAGATCATTACATAGATAAATGTATATACACCCAAGGGACACATACTCATGTCATATAAAGCATTTCAGAGAATATAAAAGCTTTCCAAATGATTTTATGATGCTAGCATAATCCTGATAAATATGGCTTAAAAAAAAGAGAAAAAAACAGTGCTTGATCTCCCTCATGAAAACAAGTACAAAAACTACTAGCATATAAGCTCCAGCAATGTATTAATACATCATCACCCAGTACTTAAGTTGGTTTTAGTCTCAGGTGCAATATCCATTTAGTTGTAGGAAAATTATTAGTACCATTTTTACATTAACATGTGAAGATAGAAAAATAGATGTGTGTACATATTTTTATTAATGGAGGCTGTTAACGATAGCAGAGTGAAAACACATAGTTATCTCTTCTCTCACAAAATCCCAGTGAAACATCAGTAAAGGGACATAAACATTCAAGGATACTTCGCTGACAAAGACCACACTTTGCCCATATATGCACAGCACTTTTCTGTAATCACAGTATTTAATCATTCATTCAGTAAATATGTATTAAAATTTAGTCTGTGTCAGTATGTCAGGTGTTCTTTTCTCCTTCCTGCAGGTGGATTATTAGCTTCCTAAAGCAGGCAGGCCTGTCATCATATTCACTGTTTTCTCTCATCCCAGTCATGTCTGTGGGGTTAAAATAGTATTTGTCAAAAGAAAAAAGAATGAAACAAAATTTAGGAAAAATCTATTCAGTAAAAAGAAAGTACTCAAAGATTATCAAAGAAAATCTTTAATTGAAAGCACTTTAAAATGTTCAAGAACCCAGTGGATTTCACCATCAGTTAGCTCTTACTAGACAAGGATTCTTTGTAGGAAGGGTTCCTTCAGATGGAGACTGTCACTGTCTAGCCAAGGTAAAAAAGCTGCAGGTCCTGGCCTAGGCTCTGCGGGCCTAGGACTCTTGAACAGCTTTAGAGTTAAAAGCCTCTTTGCTGCTTTGGATCATGAAGGCTTAGAAGTTTCTCTGTGTCTGGGCTTTCAGAGCTCAGGCAGAAAATGTTCCAGCCTTCCACCAATTTCCAACATCACAGGACTGAGGAGGTTTCAGATGTTCGCTGGCCCCATCCTTCTGCCTTCAGGCTGCACCCTTTACATAGTAGGCTTCCTGGAACATTCTGACAGATGTGTATTCTTATCTGTGATGACACACTCCCATTGCTGGGAAAGATCCCAACCCACGAAGTTACTACATCTCTTGCAGCTTCCTGTTTTCCGACAAATAAAAGCCCCCAAAGAAAAAAGATGGTGTAGACTCAGTGTTTCCTGCTGTGACGATCTTTATTTAAGTAAGGAAGAGCAGACAAGCATCTGCCTGCTGACTGATCACTCATTACATTGTTCTGACTTAGTTCCTGCACTTCATTTCCTCCTTAGAGGAACCACAATTAACAGCAAATAGGTTTGGCTGCTATCTGCCATTCCACAGTTGCATTTTTCACCTAACTTCTTATTAAGAGCACAGGGAGCTCAGCTCAGTGCTCCTGATGATCTAGAGGGGTGGGATGTCCGGCTGAGGCGGGTGGGAGGGAGGCCCAAGAGAGAGGGGAGACACATACACACACACATACTCATATAGCTGATTCACATTGCTGTACAGCAAAAACACATACAACATTGTAAAGCAATTTACTCCAATTAAAAAAAGAGAGAGATAATCATGTGCTCTACATCTAGCCTGATAAAAATGTCAAATATGACAAAGAGTTCCTGAGTATTCGGAAAATATTTCTCTATTTCACGATGTCAGTTTCCTTTGCCACTTATCTATTTGCATTGCAGACAATACTATTCTTCTCTCTCAGTCAAGACATTCTGGACTCATGGTTGACCCTTTCTTCTTTGTCCCTTATATGCAATCTCTCACATCTTGTCAAAGGAAACACAGAAGTTAAGTGGTCACAGCCTTCCTTTCAGAAAGATAAGGCTGTGGGGTAAGGCTGGTATTATATGTATTACATGTGGTAAAGACCACGATGCTTTGGGACAAAACACTCCAACAGCTCTGCAGTAGTCCTGCACAAGCATTTGGGAGAATGCAGATGAGTGAGGCAAACAGGAGAGAGAAAATGGCCAGCCATCTTAGAGATGGTCAGTCCCTGAGCACAGAGCGCAAAGAAGCAATGAATGAACATTTCTCAGAGTTGTAATCACTGAAGGGCCTTTAAAGACCGAGCTGCCTAAGTATCCATTTTAAGTTGTTTCTGTGTTGTACTGTACACCTCCTGGCTCACATCAAGCCTTCATTTAAGTCTGAGTCCACAGCACTAACATCAGCAGGGCTCAAGGAAGTAAAGAGAACACTTCAGCTACCCGGGGGTCCCAGGGAATGGAAAAGAGACCCACAGACATGAGACACAATGTGTAATGAGATCCAGATCTCAGCAAAAGCAGAAACTTAAGAGTTGGCAACAGCTAGGAAAATGGGAGCCTTCCATCAACCCCTCCAAATGGTAAGGTCACAGGGAATTCCAACCTATGTAGAACAGGGGTTTCAAGGTAACACTTATTTGAATCTTTGAAGGCAGTGTGGCCACAGGGTGGACGCATCTCCCTGTTGGGCCATCAGCCAACACCATACTTGTCCCAACCCTCACTGCTCAGCAATTTCACCTACCTGATTAGGTACGGTCCTCAAGAACCCTTACCAAGCATCATGACAAGTCAGACAGATAGGTAAGCACATTTGGTCAGCATCTCCTTTAATACTTAGTATAGTGGAAAGTACAGCTTCCCAGGTGGCGCTAGGGGTAGAGAACCCACCTGCCAATGCAGGGGACATAAGAGACATAGGCTCGATCCCTGGATTGGGAAGATCCCCTGGACAAAGGCACGGCAACTCACTCTACTATCATTTCCTAGAGAATTCCATGGACAGAGGAGCCTGGTGGGCTAAAGCCCATGGGATCACAAAGAGTCAGACATAACTGACGGGATTTAGCACACCCAACACACAGTATAAAAAAAAAAAAAAAAACACTCCATTTTGTCAGAGGTGAGAAAATAGAGACTCAGAGAGGTTGCCAAAATTGATCAAGCTCCCACTGCTGCTCAAGTGTCAAGGATAAAACCTGAACTCATCTTCCTGAGACAAAACCTCATGATCCTTACTATTCTCTGTGCTGTAACCACAAGCTAAGCTAGGAAGTTTGTTTGTTTGTTTGTTTTTTTAACTAGGAAGTTTTGTCTTTTTTTTTTCTCTATAGGTGAATCCTGAACTTCTAACTTGCCAATTTGCAACTGAAAGTCCTCCAAAAAAATCTGGAAGAGTAAGCAATCATTTTAGTAGAAGATAAAATACTCTCCTAAAGCTAGGAAAATTTAATCATTGAATGAAATCTGAGAACACGCACTTCTGTGGTTTTTTTTAAACTGTCTGTAAATGGAAATTATGCAAGAAATCTTGCTAGGAAGATACTTCAGATACTTGTGAAGAGATTCAACTAAATGAGAGCTCCTCAAATATGCTGACTACACATTTTTAAATAACCAGAAAGGACTTCCCTGGTGGCCCAGCAATTAAGAGTCCACCTGCCAATACAGGGGATGTGGGTTTGATCCCTGGCCTAGGATCCACATCATGCCACAGACCAACTAATCACGAGAGCCACAACTACTGAAACCTGTGTGCCTAGAGTTCATGTTCTGCAACAAAAGAAGCCACCACAATGAGAAGCCTGGGCATCACAACTACGGAACAGCCCCTGCTCACCACAATGAAACTGCGGAGGATTCAAAAAGCAATCAATCATAACAATCATTTTAAAAAATAAAACAAAATAACTAGTAAACTTATGGCTTTAAAAAATATAAATTAGTTATGTCCCAAATTTACTTGGTTAATAATTGGTTTTTCTTATTCTGAAAACCAGCTTTGGACAGGAGTGATAAAACAGGCTTGAATAATGAAGAAATTAGAGTGAGAAAAGAACAAACTACAAGAGATAATACAGTGGCATCACCATTCACCAGAGAGTAAGTTTAGATATACTCCTCTAAAAATTAGGTTAGGGAGGTAATCCTGTATACTACTTATAAAATGAACACTGTAATGGATAATTTTATAACATAATTCAAATTTATCCTTTTAAATCTGAAATCTATATCTAGGAAAGAAACTATAAAATAACTCAATAAGTTAATACTAAACTATTTTTCAAACTTTTATAGCATTTACATTCACACTTATAATGTGTAATTGCCATCTCCTGGTATTGTCAGGAATATTGTAGAATATTATACAGTAGTACAAATTAGTAAGAGAGTTATATATCACAGGGATGAATTTTTAAAATATTGTATTGAGTTTTTAAACAGCAAATGACCAAAGACTTTACTGAACTCCGTATCATTTTTATAAAGCTCAAAATCAGAAAAGTGTAAATAAAGAGATATATACATGTATAATAAAACTACTTTTAAAAAAATAGTAGAATAATAAACACAAAATTCTGGATGATTTCTTTCTTGGTGAAAGCATAAATATGAGATTTGGGAAACATAATTAAATATTTATATTTTATTATATTCTTTCATAAATATAAAATCATGTAAAATTTGTATCTTTATTGAAATATAGTTGACTTACAATATTCCATTAGTTTCAGCACAATATATTGACTGTGTACTTTTGCTGATTATGGGTTATTACAAAACAATGGCTGTAATTCACTCTACTACACAATATATCCCTGTTGCTTACTTACTAAAATTTATGTTTTAAGTGACAACAATACCATACACGTCTTACTTCATGTTAGAGTAAAATCTTCTAAACACTATTTCTGCCAAAATGGTCGAGAGTTTGAATCAATTAAACTCTTCTGAAGGGCCTCTCTTGTAATTACCCTTATTTATAATTGCCTGATCCAATCCCATCATGTGCTTAAGTCACTCAGTCATGTCTGACTCTTTGCAATCCCATGGACTGTAACCCACCAGGCTCCTCTGTCCATGGGGATTTCCCAGGCAAGAATACTGGAGTGGGTCACCCCTTTGGGATCATAAACCATTCACCAAAGAAAAAGTGAGAAAAGAACAAACTACAAGAGATAATACAGTGGCATCACCATTCACCAGAGAGTAAGTTTAGATATACTCCTCTAAAAATTAGGTTAGGGAGGTAATCCTGTATACTACTTATAAAATGAACACTGTAATGGATAATTTTATAACATAATTCAAATTTATCCTTTTAAATCTGAAATCTATATCTAGGAAAGAAACTATAAAATAACTCAATAAGTTAATACTAAACTATTTTTCAAACTTTTATAGCATTTACATTCACACTTATAATGTGTAATTGCCATCTCCTGGTATTGTCAGGAATATTGTAGAATATTATACAGTAGTACAAATTAGTAAGAGAGTTATATATCACAGGGATGAATTTTTAAAATATTGTATTGAGTTTTTAAACAGCAAATGACCAAAGACTTTACTGAACTCCGTATCATTTTTATAAAGCTCAAAATCAGAAAAGTGTAAATAAAGAGATATATACATGTATAATAAAACTACTTTTAAAAAAATAGTAGAATAATAAACACAAAATTCTGGATGATTTCTTTCTTGGTGAAAGCATAAATATGAGATTTGGGAAACATAATTAAATATTTATATTTTATTATATTCTTTCATAAATATAAAATCATGTAAAATTTGTATCTTTATTGAAATATAGTTGACTTACAATATTCCATTAGTTTCAGCACAATATATTGACTGTGTACTTTTGCTGATTATGGGTTATTACAAAACAATGGCTGTAATTCACTCTACTACACAATATATCCCTGTTGCTTACTTACTAAAATTTATGTTTTAAGTGACAACAATACCATACACGTCTTACTTCATGTTAGAGTAAAATCTTCTAAACACTATTTCTGCCAAAATGGTCGAGAGTTTGAATCAATTAAACTCTTCTGAAGGGCCTCTCTTGTAATTACCCTTATTTATAATTGCCTGATCCAATCCCATCATGTGCTTAAGTCACTCAGTCATGTCTGACTCTTTGCAATCCCATGGACTGTAACCCACCAGGCTCCTCTGTCCATGGGGATTTCCCAGGCAAGAATACTGGAGTGGGTTGCCACTTCCTTCTTAGGGGATCTTCCCGACCCAGGGATCAAACCTGTTGTCTCTTATGTCTCCTGCATTGCAGGTGGATTCTTTATCCTCTGAGCCATTAGTGAAGCTCTAATCCCATCAGATTCCCATTTATCTACAGGCTTATGTCTTAACTCAGATATCAGTGACCCACTTCCACTGACTTCATGGAATCCCAGGCATATTTTGCAAGATGTACAATTTGTGTGCATTTTTCATTGTGCACGAGTGTGATTTTGAGAAGTTCACAAAAGACAGCAAACGATTTATTGACTTAATACTAAACAGCAGAGCTGCTAGTAGAATTAGGCAAGGAAGGATTCATGAATAAGGAGTCCTTTGACAAATCATTAATAAACACTTTCTTGGTTTAGACAGCAACCTTATCCCTATAGGAACTACGATAATAAGCGTTGTACCAGCTGCATTCCTAGCACTGAGTACATGTCCTAACCTACAGAGAACCTCCAAGTGCTCTTCAATGAACTGACAGATAGAAACATTAATAAACCACTGGCCCATCAGCACTGCTATTCAGGAGGCAAGATAATTTATATGAAAAACTCTGTAAACATCCAAGTACATCTAATCAAATGTTAGTATTTTACAGATACTTGTATTCATGAGCAAACTGTCAGAGAAGGCAATTACACAAATGAAGCAGAGTTTATTTCAATTTGGAACCAAATGAACAAAGCCCATCACAACAAATGACACAAGAATAAAATCAGCCTTCCACATCTGTGGGTTCTGCATCTGTGGATGTAACCAACTGTGGATTGAAAGTATACTTTAAAAAAATCCAGAAAGTTCAAAACAAAATCAAAACTTGATTTTGTCCCACAGTGGCAACTACTGATGTAGCACTTATATCACATTAGGTATTATAAGTAATCTAGAGATTTAAAGTACAGTATAAGGAAAGGTGTGTGTAGGTTACATGCAAATAGTACACCATTTTATATAAAGGACCTGAGCATCTGGGGTCCTAAAAGCAATCCCTGGTGGATTTCCAAAGACAACTACTGCTAAGCATGCTCCAACAATCACTAGAGGAGGCTCCCATGGGCTTCCTAATAGAGTCCCAATAAAATTATTGAAACTGCAAGCTCTTCAACCATGTGGAAAATGAGGCTGACTGACTTTCAGCTTTTTGAGAACATATCTATATTAAATAAACTCATCTATACGGTATAAGTCAGGACAAAACTAAGAATATTTGGGATTTGTCATATGCTGTTTCTTTTTTTTTCTTATTTCTGGAAATCAGGGCTTGTTTTAAGAAAAGAACCTGAGCTAAAAACCACAAGAGATTTTAAGCAAAGTAAAACTAAAACAACAATATTTTTATTATCAGTGCTAACACAGTGATTCAAATTTTCTTCACAGGAAGGAAAAGGCCCTTGAGGCAAGGGGCTCAGATAGAGCCATTTGCATGCATCCATCTGAAACAGTGTGATATTTGGATTGGTAGTTACCCATCTGTGTGTTCAAGTAGTGGGGCCATCACTTCCGCTATGTGGCTGACTCCTTTCAACAAAAAGCAAATGCTGCTGGGCCAAAGGAAAATGCTGGAAAAATCCACAAATGCCTCCACAGACAACAGAGCTGGTGATTACTGCTAAATAATTCCCCAAAGCCAAATCTCTCCAGGTTCTCTATCCGCTTGCTTTGTTTATATCCCATTACTGTTCAGGATACTACGCTGACGCTAATTATTCAAAGGCAGGAAGGAGGTCTATATATTCCTTTTTCCCATGCTGTGACCAAATCTGGAAGCAGTAACACCTGCCAAAGAAGCGAGCCCATGTCGGTAAGGTGAAATCCTCATGTAGCTTTGCTGGCAGGACGATAGCTCCCTAACATACCCAGCCTCTTTGACAGAGAAAATCCATGTCTTCCCCTTAACTTTTTGACACAGATTAATAAACTGGCTACTTGTTAATCAAGGATTTCTCTATCCCTGGAAGTGTTTTATATACCTCAAAAACCTGAAACTGTAAATCATTATATACACAATCTATACATCTATATAGAAGGACATAGTGTTAATCGCCCAGTCATGTCCGACCCTTTGCAACCCCCTAGACTCTAGCCCGCAATTCTCTTCTGTTCATGGAATTCTCCAGGCAAGAATACTGGTGTGCTTAGCTATTTCCTTATCCAGGAGATATTCCCGACCTAGGGACCAAACCTGAGTCTCCCACATGGCAGGCAGATTCTTTGCCATCTGAGCTACTAGGGAAGGTTGTTCAATCATTTTTTTCTTTTTTTTTTTTAATAATCTTACATACTTATATTAGTAAATAGAGCAAATCCGCCAAGCATCTAAGCTAAGATGTTAATATATATATATATATATATATATATATATATATATATATATATATGGCAGAAAAGATCCAAAGAAAATATAAAAATATAAGGAAATGGTAAAGCCATGGACAAAGGAGCTTAGTGGGTTCACAGTCCATGGGATGACAGTCAGACACAACTTAAGGACTAAACCACCACTGACAGCTTTAGAGATCATTTCACCATCCATTCAAAATACATGTAATTCTATTCTTATACAAATAATTTTGTAGCATAAAAACAGGAAATTCTTTCTACACTCATTTTATTTCTCCTATAACCCTGTCTCTCAAACTAGACAAAGGCCATCATGTCACTTATGATCATGGATGTAAGAGATCTGGTTTTTTTTCTACTATGCCATTTTATCTTTATAAGTTATTTACCTTTTGGATTATAATAAAAATTAATTTTCTAAGAAAAATTACCAATCAAAAAAAGAAAAAGCAATGAGTACTGTGGACACTCCAACTTCTGCATACACAGAAAAGCACTAAAATCATTAGCTTTTGTGATTAGCAGTCATCTTCTGATACCCGACTACATATTTTTGTTTTTGTTATTTTGTTTTGTTGTTCTTTTATTTTTCAACAAAAACTCCTGTATATCTTGCCTATTCTCATACCTCTTTGGATCAGTTCTGCAGAGCTCTCTGAGAGGCTAATATCGCAGGCTAGAGTCCTCAGTAAGCTTCCAAACAAAACACAACACCCAACTTCTAGGTCATGCATTTTTCTTCAGTCAACAGGGCAAACACCAAGTTAGTTTTGAGGATAAGGTGGATTCAACATTTAAGAGTGCATGTGCGCATGCTCAGTCACTTCAGTCACATGTGATCCTATGGACTATAAGCTGCCAGGCTCCTCAGTCCACGGAATTCTCCAGGAAAGACCACTGGAGTGGGTTTGCATGCTCTTTCCCAGGGGATCTTCCTGATCTAGGGACTGAACCCACATTTCCTGCATTACAGGCAGATTCATTACCAAACTGAGCCTCCGGGGAAGCCCTAGTAAGAATGTATAGATTGTCTATTCAGTTACAGCTGACAGAAGCCCAACTCATACTTCTCTGCAAAAAAAGGAGAATTACGTTGACTCACAAAACTGATAAGATACTCAGACTGATCTGTCAGGATTCTGTATTTCCAGCTCAAGCTCTGCCTTCCCCTCATGTACGATGGGAGCTCCCACCTAATCATACAATCTGGATTTCAGCATTAATTGGTTTAGTGGCTAAATCATGTCCTTTGTAACTCCAAAGGAACCCTATGGGCTGCCCCGACATCTTCCCAAATTTCATTTCTACATGTTTTTCATTTTGTAGCATAAAACAGGAAATTCTTTCTACACTCATTTTATTTCTCCTATAACCCTGTCTCTCAAACTAGACAAAGGCCATCATGTCACTTATGATCATGGATGTAAGAGATCTGGTTTTTTTTCTACTATGCCATTTTATCTTTATAAGTTATTTACCTTTTGGATTATAATAAAAATTAATTTTCTAAGAAAAATTACCAATCAAAAAAAGAAAAAGCAATGAGTACTGTGGACACTCCAACTTCTGCATACACAGAAAAGCACTAAAATCATTAGCTTTTGTGATTAGCAGTCATCTTCTGATACCCGACTACATATTTTTGTTTTTGTTATTTTGTTTTGTTGTTCTTTTATTTTTCAACAAAAACTCCTGTATATCTTGCCTATTCTCATACCTCTTTGGATCAGTTCTGCAGAGCTCTCTGAGAGGCTAATATCGCAGGCTAGAGTCCTCAGTAAGCTTCCAAACAAAACACAACACCCAACTTCTAGGTCATGCATTTTTCTTCAGTCAACAGGGCAAACACCAAGTTAGTTTTGAGGATAAGGTGGATTCAACATTTAAGAGTGCATGTGCGCATGCTCAGTCACTTCAGTCACATGTGATCCTATGGACTATAAGCTGCCAGGCTCCTCAGTCCACGGAATTCTCCAGGAAAGACCACTGGAGTGGGTTTGCATGCTCTTTCCCAGGGGATCTTCCTGATCTAGGGACTGAACCCACATTTCCTGCATTACAGGCAGATTCATTACCAAACTGAGCCTCCGGGGAAGCCCTAGTAAGAATGTATAGATTGTCTATTCAGTTACAGCTGACAGAAGCCCAACTCATACTTCTCTGCAAAAAAAGGAGAATTACGTTGACTCACAAAACTGATAAGATACTCAGACTGATCTGTCAGGATTCTGTATTTCCAGCTCAAGCTCTGCCTTCCCCTCATGTACGATGGGAGCTCCCACCTAATCATACAATCTGGATTTCAGCATTAATTGGTTTAGTGGCTAAATCATGTCCTTTTGTAACTCCAAGAACTATGGGCTGCCAGACTCCTCTGTCGATGGAATCTCCCAGGCAAGAATACTGGAATGGGTTGCTATTTCTTTCTCCAGGACATCTTCCCAACCCTGGGATCAAAACTGTGTTTCTTGCACTGCAGGCAGTCTCTTGCATTACAGCTAAATTCTTGACCCCTGAGTCACCAGGGAAACCCAATAACAAGACTATCTTGCTTACTACTTGCTAAGAAATTTCTGGGGAAAAAAGTTAAATTCTCCTTTCCAATAATTCCAAAGCAAACAAACAAACAAAATCCAAGAACTGAGTCTCACTTGACCAATATTGGTTACTTAGGCATCAATTAGTCCCTATGGGCAGGAGATGGTCCCTTGTCCACTATAGGAAGGAGAGAGGTGAAGGGAGTCCCTCCTGAACTACACAGAACACAGGAGGAGCAGTTTCCCAAATGAAATTCTAGCCACTGTAAGGAGAATAAAAGGGAAATCAAACGCTGATGCTGGAGAGGCACAAACAGTAGATGACCACCGCAATCAACTACTGCTCTGTACCTTAAAACAACAAAGCAAAAAGAGAGGTACTGAGCAGTTCAACTTACCTGCCCAGGGCCAACTCGGTAATCAGAGTTTAAACTACATTTGCTTACAACACTGATGAATCTGAAGAATTTTCCCCTTAACGCCTGCAACTGCAGGCTGGAATGTTGGCAGGCACTCCAAATACAATGGTATACAGATGAACTTTGATTGTAATCTCTATTTCAAGGAAGTTTTGATTTGTGAAAGCTGCTCACAGATAGTACTTGGAAAGTAATTAGGCCTCACATGACGCTTTTTCTGAGGTGCTTTCTATAGCTCATTTAACCCATCCTCAAACATTCCTATTCACAGGAGAAGAGTGCAATCGTACCGTACTTTGAGAAAATCAAATAAAAGAAAACCCATTTTCCAGGCCATGTAAATTCAGGAGTGCTTTTTCACATTCCAAAATGATGCAGCATCGCATGAACTGACACAGATGAAGTACTTTTTTAAAGTATCTCTGCTGCTGCTGCTATTTATTCATTTCAGTCATGTCCCACGCTGTGTGACCCTACGGACTGTAGCCCGCCAGGCCCCTCTGTCCATCGGATTCTCCAGGCAAGAATATTGGAGTCGGTTGCCATGCCCGCCTCCAGGGAATCTTCCCAACCCAGAGACTGAACTTATTAGGTCTCCTGCATTCAGGCAGATTCTTTACCACTGAGCCACTAGGGGAGCCCAAAAGTACCCCTAGTACAGTCCAAATACTTAATTTATAAAGTTTTGTTCTACAAATAAAGTAGCAGAGTCTATTATTTTAACTGAATGCTGTCTACTTCCTATAAGACAAAGTCACTAAGCCTAACACCCCATGGGTTTTTGTTTTATAACAGTTTTCTGAACTCAGTGAATTAAACTACTGGTGAGAAAAATCGATGACATGATAGTTGTTTCTAGAAGCCACTAAGAAGGGAACATATTTGAAACAATGCAATTGCACTCTTCATTATTATTGTCTAAGAAATACCTTAACTTCTTAATATTCTCTCAACTTATTTCTGATGAACAAAGGCAGAAAATGGAAATACAAGCAGATGCCATTCTCCCAGGATATCTCCTGGAAGAACAGGTGGACTCCCAGACATAAATCTCAACCTCCTGATTCTGGTGACATCTCCATTTCTCCCTTTCACAGATGTGACTACAGGATTTCAGAATGTTCCAATGCCTGGCAAAACATGACCTACTAAGATTCCCTGGAGAATCTGTTCAGTGATAGCTCTAACTCCATCTCTAATTCAGTATTAGGCCTCAAATAAAATGGAAACAGCTTTTTTTTTGAGGTTTGTGAAAGCTGCTCACAGATAGTACTTGGAAAGTAATTAGGCCTCACATGACGCTTTTTCTGAGGTGCTTTCTATAGCTCATTTAACCCATCCTCAAACATTCCTATTCACAGGAGAAGAGTGCAATCGTACCGTACTTTGAGAAAATCAAATAAAAGAAAACCCATTTTCCAGGCCATGTAAATTCAGGAGTGCTTTTTCACATTCCAAAATGATGCAGCATCGCATGAACTGACACAGATGAAGTACTTTTTTAAAGTATCTCTGCTGCTGCTGCTATTTATTCATTTCAGTCATGTCCCACGCTGTGTGACCCTACGGACTGTAGCCCGCCAGGCCCCTCTGTCCATCGGATTCTCCGGGCAAGAATATTGGAGTCGGTTGCCATGCCCGCCTCCAGGGAATCTTCCCAACCCAGAGACTGAACTTATTAGGTCTCCTGCATTCAGGCAGATTCTTTACCACTGAGCCACTAGGGGAGCCCAAAAGTACCCCTAGTACAGTCCAAATACTTAATTTATAAAGTTTTGTTCTACAAATAAAGTAGCAGAGTCTATTATTTTAACTGAATGCTGTCTACTTCCTATAAGACAAAGTCACTAAGCCTAACACCCCATGGGTTTTTGTTTTATAACAGTTTTCTGAACTCAGTGAATTAAACTACTGGTGAGAAAAATCGATGACATGATAGTTGTTTCTAGAAGCCACTAAGAAGGGAACATATTTGAAACAATGCAATTGCACTCTTCATTATTATTGTCTAAGAAATACCTTAACTTCTTAATATTCTCTCAACTTATTTCTGATGAACAAAGGCAGAAAATGGAAATACAAGCAGATGCCATTCTCCCAGGATATCTCCTGGAAGAACAGGTGGACTCCCAGACATAAATCTCAACCTCCTGATTCTGGTGACATCTCCATTTCTCCCTTTCACAGATGTGACTACAGGATTTCAGAATGTTCCAATGCCTGGCAAAACATGACCTACTAAGATTCCCTGGAGAATCTGTTCAGTGATAGCTCTAACTCCATCAAGCTTTTCTAATTCATGCGGTAGAATTTATTTTTACCTATATTTTCCTAGAAGAGCCCACCAGTTTTATGGATGTAAGATACAGGCTGACATTTGAAATCAATTAACTTCTGCATCAAGAAACTGGAAATGCGTTTTAGAAGAACTTTGAAAATTTGAACAGCTTTATACATTAACCAATTGGTTTTCCCAGAGAATATATTATGCCTTTGGCTATCTCACATGAAAGACCTAAATTTCAGAAGTTATGTGTAAAGTTTTCAAACCTTCTTTAAAAGAGATGAGCTCTTAAAGCTTTTTTTCTTTTTTTTTAATCTTCTCAATTAGCAATCTTCACATCAGACAAAATAGACCTTCAAATAAAGAAGATTATAAGAGACAAGGCAGGACACTACATAATGATCAAGGGATCAATCCAAGAAGAAGATATAACAATCATAAACATCTATGCACACAACTTAGGATCACCTCAGTATATAAGACAAATACTTTCAGACATAAAAGAAGAAATTGACAGTAACACAATAACAGTAGGAGACTTTAACACCTCTCTTACAACAATGGACAGATCATTAATACAGAAAATTAATAGGGAATCACAAGCCTTAAATGACACTTTAGAGGAAATAGATCTCATTGATATCTTTAGACCCTTCCACCCAAGCACAGAAGAATACGCTTTCTTCTTAAGTGCACATGGAAAATTCTCCAGGACAGACTACATCCTGGGCAACAAATCAAATATCAGTAAATTTAAGAAAACTGAAATTATATCACCCATCCTTTCTGACCATAATGCTGTAAAACTAGATATCAATTACGAGAAAAAATAAAAAAATAAAAACACAAACACATAGAGATAAACAATACATTTCTTAAGAACGAGTACATCACCGAACAAATCAAAAGGGAAATTTTAAAATTCCTTGAAGAAAATGACAATGAACACACATCAACTCAGAACTTATGAGATGCAACAAAAGCACTGCTAAGTGGGAAGTTTATAGCAATACAATCCCACCTCAAGAAATAAGAAAAACACCAAAAAGACAACCTAACTTTACATTTAAAACAACTGGAAAAAGAAGTACAAAGAAACCCTAAAGTTAGCAGAAGAGTTTTCTTTCCAATTCCGCAAACAGAAATGAACAGCTATTTTTCTAGTCCATTTCCTCCAGTATAAAATTACCAAGCCATCCAATATATACAACAATGGACAATACATAAAATTAGTCCTGAACACTTGTTTTAATAACATCATATTTACTTATAAACTTTAATCCTACAGTTTTACTGAGGAATGAGGAAATTATTTTTAAAAATGTTTATACATAGTTGGTCTTTTTGTTTTTACAAAATTCCTTAGTTCTTTTTATTATTTTTTTTTTATTATTTTTATTTTGTGGCTGAGTTGCACAGTTTGCAACTGATCTTAGTTCCAAGACCTGGAATTGAAGCACTCCACAGCAATGAAAGCACAGAGTTCTAACCACTGAACCACTATGGAATTCTTTCTTTCATTAAAAAAATTAAAGAAAGAAACAAAGCCCTACTGTAGTGCTTGTTTTCTTTAAAGTTCTACACACTATATGTTTCCTCATGTCAACTAAGGTATATGATGATGGTCTACATATATATATCTGATTCAAAATTAATTTTCTGTGTTTGGTCTCTACCAATTGGAATAATCTTTTTGGAAATACCTTGAAATTCTGTCACCTCTGTAACACAAAACTATTTGTCTAGAAATACTCTAACTATATAAGTATATAAAAAAAATAACACTCCATACAATGTAAGTGTTCATAATTCAGGTATTTTTTCAAAAAGAGAAAAGAAACATTCAGAATTAATAATGATGATGTTTTGGAAACATTACCATGTTTTGAAAATTCACATTTTAATTATGCATACTTTATGAATTAGTAAACATTGGCAAATTTGCTAAAACTATACTTTCAATTTTCCTTCTTTAAATGGACTAAAAATGTTATTGAGTGTGTCACAGAATCTTATTATATTTATACATATTCACATACATATTAACATTTCCTATACATTCATATGTTCCCCAAACACATTTTTCATTCCTTCAAGATTAGCCCTTCTAAGCCCATAGCTTTCTCATTAACACATGATTTATGATAGTTACAACATAAATTTTTGCAGTTTCCTAAACAACATTATATTCTTTTTATTTCAGAAATAAAACATTGTGCCTCAAAGCTTAACACTGTTCCAGAAATCTGTTCATCCAAAAATAACTCTCATAGCACATAGGTAAAGACCACAGGCACGGAAGTCAGACTTACCTGAGTGCAAATCTTAGCAAGTTATTTACCTTTTCTTTAACAGTTTCCTGGCCCCAAAACTAAAATGTGTCCATTCAACAGCTATTAACTAAGCATCTAGCAGACACCAACTATAATCGCTGCTGTCCTAATATTTAGTCTAGAAGAAGTAAACAGTCACTGGCCTCATAGAGCTTATACACGGGCAGGATATTAACTCAGAAGACTGTGGTGAGAAACTAGAAAAATGATAACTACAGAGAATACATTTTGTGTGGTGTCAGAGCATACATTCAAAAGACAAGGGCTCTAAAGTCACAGGATTAATAATAGTTATTATTATCTCACAGGACTGATGATACTACAATTATCTCAGAGGACTATTGTGAAAATTAAATGAGCTAATTCATACAAAGCACTTAGCCTTAGGTTAAGAAAATCTATATACATACCAGTTATTATAGTAAAATAATTAACATCATGATTATTCCTAATGTAATCTCTATTCACTGGAGGTAGTGGGTGGGAGAACAAAGTAATGGTTAACAGGGAAGTCTTCTAAGTCCTTTAAGAAAAGGCAAACTGCATGTTATGTCAGGTCACCTCTCAAAAACATGAAGGAGAGATATCAAGTGCCATCTTGCCCCTTTATCTCCATCAATGCATGTTGGCCTGCCTGACTGGGTCGACATTACAGGATGTATTTAACTTCAATCATTCTTTGCTTAAAAATGGTTTTAATTTTTAGAACTCAATGACATAAGATGACAGAGGCACTGCATAACTTGACCCAAACATGATTAACGGGAAATAAAACAAAACCACAAATAAGACTGTGGTGTGACATCACACAACCACTGGAATTAGCCAAAAGAGATATAGATGCTGAGTTCTCTGTGCTGAGGCCAGACCTCAAAGTCAGGAATTCAGCGGCTATACATCTACACATAAAAAGCATCCTGTGTACCAGGTAGAGGTACACCCACATTTTCAGACTGAGGCGAGCAAGACTGAGCAGGTTGGTTGTGATAAGGAAAAATGGTTTCTTACCTGTCTCTCTCACAAGAATAGAAGTTAAAGTTAAAGTATAAGTTAAACCTTCATAGTCAATCATAAAGTCCAAAATGCAGTACTTGGATGCACTCTCAAAAACAACAGAGTAACCTCGATTCATTTCAAAGGCAAACCATTCAATGTCACAGTAACCTAAGTCTATGCCCCAACCACTAATCCTGCAGGAGCTGAAACTGACTGGCTCTGTGAAGACCTAAACAGTCACTGGCCTCATAGAGCTTATACACGGGCAGGATATTAACTCAGAAGACTGTGGTGAGAAACTAGAAAAATGATAACTACAGAGAATACATTTTGTGTGGTGTCAGAGCATACATTCAAAAGACAAGGGCTCTAAAGTCACAGGATTAATAATAGTTATTATTATCTCACAGGACTGATGATACTACAATTATCTCAGAGGACTATTGTGAAAATTAAATGAGCTAATTCATACAAAGCACTTAGCCTTAGGTTAAGAAAATCTATATACATACCAGTTATTATAGTAAAATAATTAACATCATGATTATTCCTAATGTAATCTCTATTCACTGGAGGTAGTGGGTGGGAGAACAAAGTAATGGTTAACAGGGAAGTCTTCTAAGTCCTTTAAGAAAAGGCAAACTGCATGTTATGTCAGGTCACCTCTCAAAAACATGAAGGAGAGATATCAAGTGCCATCTTGCCCCTTTATCTCCATCAATGCATGTTGGCCTGCCTGACTGGGTCGACATTACAGGATGTATTTAACTTCAATCATTCTTTGCTTAAAAATGGTTTTAATTTTTAGAACTCAATGACATAAGATGACAGAGGCACTGCATAACTTGACCCAAACATGATTAACGGGAAATAAAACAAAACCACAAATAAGACTGTGGTGTGACATCACACAACCACTGGAATTAGCCAAAAGAGATATAGATGCTGAGTTCTCTGTGCTGAGGCCAGACCTCAAAGTCAGGAATTCAGCGGCTATACATCTACACATAAAAAGCATCCTGTGTACCAGGTAGAGGTACACCCACATTTTCAGACTGAGGCGAGCAAGACTGAGCAGGTTGGTTGTGATAAGGAAAAATGGTTTCTTACCTGTCTCTCTCACAAGAATAGAAGTTAAAGTTAAAGTATAAGTTAAACCTTCATAGTCAATCATAAAGTCCAAAATGCAGTACTTGGATGCACTCTCAAAAACAACAGAGTAACCTCGATTCATTTCAAAGGCAAACCATTCAATGTCACAGTAACCTAAGTCTATGCCCCAACCACTAATCCTGCAGGAGCTGAAACTGACTGGCTCTGTGAAGACCTACAAGATCTTTTAGGATGAACACTGAAAAAAAAGGGACTGGAATACAAAAGTAGGAAGAGATGTCAAAAGACACCAGGAGTAACAGGCAAGCTTAACCTTGGAGTAAAGCAGGGCAAAGGCTAACAGAGTTATCTCAAGAGAATACACTGGTCATAGGAAACACCCTCTTCCAACAACACAAGAGATGACTCTACACATGGACATCACCAGACAGTCAATACCGGAATCAGATTGATTATATTCTTTTCAGCCAAAGATGGAAAAGCTCTATACATCAGCAAAAACAAGACCGGGAGGTGACTATGGCTCAGATCATGAAATTCTTATTGCAAAATTCGAACTAAAACTGAAGAAAGCAGGGAAAACCATTAGGTCATTCCAGTATGATCTAAATCAAATCCATTATGATCATATAGTAGAAGTGACAAATAAATCCAAGCAATTAGATCTGATAGAGTACCTGAAGAACTATGGACAGAGGTTTGTAACATTGTACAGGAGACAGTGATCAAACCCATCCCCAAGAAAAAGAAATGCAAAAAGGCAAAATGGATGTCTGAGGAGGCCTTCAAAATAGCTGAGAAAAGAAGAGATGCGAAACACAAAGGAGAAAAGGAAAGATATACCCATTGGAATGTAGAGTTTCAGAAAATAGCAAGGAGAGATAAGAAAGCCTTCCTAAGTGAACAATGCAAAGAAATAGAGGAAAACAATATAATGGGAAAGACTAGAGATCTTTTCAAGAAAATTGGAGATACCAAGGGAACAATTCATTTAAAGACAGGTACAATAAAGAACAGAAACAGTATGAAACCAACACAAGTCAAAGATATTAAGAAGAGGTGGCAAGAATACACAGAAGAACTATAGAAAAGAGATCTTAGTGACCTGGATAACCATGATAATATGATCACTCACCTAGCCAGACATCCTGGAGTGAGAAGTCAAGTGGGCCTCAGGAAGCATCACTATGAACAAAGCTAGTGGAGGTGATGGAATTCCAGCTGAGCTATTTAAAATGCTAAGAGACGATGCTGTTAAAGTGTTGCATTCAATATGCCAACAAATTTGGGAACTTAGGAGTGCCCACAAGACTGGAAAAGGTCAGTTTTCATTCCAATCCCAAAGAAGAGAAATGCAAAAGAATGTTCGAACTACCACATTATTGCACTTATTTCACAGGTTAGCAAAGCAATGCTCAAAATCCTCCAAGCTAGGCGTCAATAGTACATGAACGAAAAACTTCCAGATGCACAAGATGGATTTAGAAAAGGCAGAGTAACCAGAGATAAAATTGGCCACATGCGTTGAATCATAGAACAAGTAAGAGAATTAAAAGAAAAAAAATCTACTTCTGTATCACTGAATGTACTAAAGCCTTTGACTGAGTGGATCACAATGAACTGTGGAAAATTCTTAGAGACAGGAATACTACACCGCCTTACCTGCCTCCTGAGAAACCTGTGTGCAGGTCAAGACGCAACAGTTATAACCAGACATGGAACAATGGACTGGCTCTAAACTGGGATAAGATTAGGCCAAGGTTGTATATTGTCATCCTGTTTATTTAACTTATATGGAGAGTACATCAGGCAAAATGCCAGGCTGGTTAAACACAAGCTGGAATCAAGATTGCCAGGAGAAACATCAATTACCTCAGATATGCTGGTGATACCACCTTTATGGAAGAACTAAAGAGGCTCTTGAAGAAAGTGAAAGAGGAGTGAAACAGCTGACTTAAAACTCAACATCCAAAAAACTAAGATCATGGCATCTGGTCCCACCTCTCATGTCAAATAGATGGACAAACAAGGAAACAGTGATAGACTTTATTTTCTTGGGCTCTGAAATCACTGTGGATGGTGACCATAGCCATAAAATTAAAAGATGCTAGCTCCTTGGAAGAAAGCCTATGACAAACCTCAATTGCATATTAATAGGCAGAGACATTACTTTGCTGGCAATGATCCATACAGTCAAAGCTACGATTCCATACAGTCAAAAAAGTGCATTTGGCCTATAGAAAAGAGATCTTAGTGACCTGGATAACCATGATAATATGATCACTCACCTAGCCAGACATCCTGGAGTGAGAAGTCAAGTGGGCCTCAGGAAGCATCACTATGAACAAAGCTAGTGGAGGTGATGGAATTCCAGCTGAGCTATTTAAAATGCTAAGAGACGATGCTGTTAAAGTGTTGCATTCAATATGCCAACAAATTTGGGAACTTAGGAGTGCCCACAAGACTGGAAAAGGTCAGTTTTCATTCCAATCCCAAAGAAGAGAAATGCAAAAGAATGTTCGAACTACCACATTATTGCACTTATTTCACAGGTTAGCAAAGCAATGCTCAAAATCCTCCAAGCTAGGCGTCAATAGTACATGAACGAAAAACTTCCAGATGCACAAGATGGATTTAGAAAAGGCAGAGTAACCAGAGATAAAATTGGCCACATGCGTTGAATCATAGAACAAGTAAGAGAATTAAAAGAAAAAAAATCTACTTCTGTATCACTGAATGTACTAAAGCCTTTGACTGAGTGGATCACAATGAACTGTGGAAAATTCTTAGAGACAGGAATACTACACCGCCTTACCTGCCTCCTGAGAAACCTGTGTGCAGGTCAAGACGCAACAGTTATAACCAGACATGGAACAATGGACTGGCTCTAAACTGGGATAAGATTAGGCCAAGGTTGTATATTGTCATCCTGTTTATTTAACTTATATGGAGAGTACATCAGGCAAAATGCCAGGCTGGTTAAACACAAGCTGGAATCAAGATTGCCAGGAGAAACATCAATTACCTCAGATATGCTGGTGATACCACCTTTATGGAAGAACTAAAGAGGCTCTTGAAGAAAGTGAAAGAGGAGTGAAACAGCTGACTTAAAACTCAACATCCAAAAAACTAAGATCATGGCATCTGGTCCCACCTCTCATGTCAAATAGATGGACAAACAAGGAAACAGTGATAGACTTTATTTTCTTGGGCTCTGAAATCACTGTGGATGGTGACCATAGCCATAAAATTAAAAGATGCTAGCTCCTTGGAAGAAAGCCTATGACAAACCTCAATTGCATATTAATAGGCAGAGACATTACTTTGCTGGCAATGATCCATACAGTCAAAGCTACGATTTTACCAGTACAGCTATCAAAGGTGGACCATAAAGAAGGTTGAGTGCTGAAGGACAGTTTTTTGGAGAAGACCCTTGAAAGTCCCTTGAGTGCAAGGAGATCAAACCATTGAAACTATTCAATCCTAAAGGAAATCAATTCTGAATATTCTTTCAAAGGACTGATGTTGAAGCTGAAGCTCCAATATTTTGTCCACCTGCCGCAAAGAGCCAACTCATCTGAAAAGACCCTGATGCTGGGAATGACTGAAGGGAGGAGGAGAAGGGGACGGCAGAGGACACAATGGTTGGATGGTATTCTGAGCAAGCTCTAGGAGATGGTGAATGACAGGGAAGCCTGTTGTGCTTCAGTCCATGCGGTCGCAAATAGTGAGACACAACTGAGCAACTGAACAACACCAATGTAATATAAATAAATGAATATGAGAGTCTAAAGTGGAAGCATGTTGTAAGAGTTTGGCAAATCTTAATTGTTCCCACACTAAAACAAATGATAACGATGTGATGTGGTGTGATAGAGATGTTAGCTAATGCTACAATGGCCATTGTGTTGTACCATGACTACAGCAAATAAGTATGTTGTATATCTTAAACTTACACAGAGTATTAGGTTAAATATAGTCAATTTAAAAAATGAAAAAGAAAAGAGCTTACCACACTCAAGAGAAACCAAAGTGATCAGGCTAGTATACTTCCTATGGTTATCAGACACGCTCCAAGCTTCCACCAAAATGTTCTACACATATTTAATTAGCAAAGAATGGAATTCACAGGGAAATTCTATTTCTTGAGTCCAAATAAAACAAGAAGCTACTCTTATTCATCAAAACTGAACATACAATTTATCACCAAAAATAACCTTATGAAAACCATACTATGCTTCTGTACAAACTACATAAAAGGTTTGTATGTAAGAGTTTTACAGAACTAGTATCATTTAATCCACTCATTTAATTCTTTTATTGAGCAACTCCTATGTGACAGGCATAAAGATATTGCTATTGTGTCCAAGGACCCTACAACTAGAAAGTTGTCCCACTGAGATCCCACTCTCTCCAAAGCACATAACCTGCTTAACTACCAGAAACAATGGGTACTTATTCTAGTCACTCAAAAGTTGTACCAATTGACTTCTAGACTTTCTTTAAAACTGTGGTCAGTTAGATTTCAGAAACAAATAAAAAAGCCCATTTTAATACAGGGCAGCGCTATCTTCTTTTTATATCACCCGGACCAATTTTCTTATATATTATCCAGATTGATTTTTATTATTCAAATTACCAAACCTAATTTGTCCTATTAGAACCATCCAAAAGCTATTTAGAAACAATATCAAATAAACCCTCAAGGGTGAAATAGCCACCATCACTGAAGATGCTCAAAAGAAAAGTGCTAAATGTGCTTAAAGCAAAAAACACATCAGATAACATCAGGATCATTGGGAGAGCTCAGCCATGGGTCAACCTGAAAGGAAATCATACTGCACTGAGTGTGCCGATGCTTTTGTATCAGCTTACAAATGAATCACAACAATGTACACCATACTTTATTCCATGTTTTAGAATTTTAAAGGGCAAAATAATAATGTTGTCTTGAAATTACCTTTTAGTCCTGTTTCTTTCCTTCCATACCTAATTGCCATCATCTGGCTTTGCACTTTGGTTCCAACTTAAAGCCAGAATTCATTATGCACTACTGGGAGATACAATGGGAACAACATTGACTCTTTAATCAGGATACAATTCTGTCACTAGCTAGCTTTAAAATCTTAGAGAGAATCATCACTTGTTTGGACTTCTATATTCTTATGTGCACAATCAGAATATTGATAGTAAATCTAAGATTCTGATAATGTAATCTAATTATCTTTGTTTGGTGTCCTGAAAACTGAAATTAACTTGCTATTTCTGACATCTCCTGGCATAGAGAGATCATCCTGTTTGTCTCTCTGTGTGCATTACTTTTCTATTGTTGCATAAATTAACATAAGAGCAGAAGCTCATAAGAAGGCCAATGTGTTAGCTCACGGTTCTGTAGGTCAGCAGTTGTGCATGACTTGGCTAGGTTCTCTGCTTAGAGACTCACACAAAGCCAAAACTAAAGTGACAGCTACAATGACCTCTTAGGGAGGTTCTAGGCAAGCATTCATGTTTGGTCTCATTCAGGTTGTTAGACAAATTCTGTATCCTGGCTCTTCTTAGACCAGAAGCTGTCCACACCACTTCTCATGGGGTGTTTCCACCTTTGAACCAGCAATGGCTCAATGAAGAGAGTCCCTCTCAGGCTCTGAAGCTCTCTTACTTCCTCCTTTGCCACTGCCAGAGAAAATTTCCTGCTTTTAAAGAACTTACCTTTTGGGGTTAGGCCAATCTGGACAATCCCTATACCTTAAGATAAACTGATTTGGCATTTTAATTACATCTGCAAAATCTCTTCATAACAGTTCCTGGATTCACATTTTATTAAATAGTCAGGAGATGGGAATATAGGAGGTCATCTTCACAATTTCACCCACAATGTGTGTGTGTGTGTGTCCCTTCACGAAGCTGAAAGCCACCGTCATTTCTGTATCTCCCTTATACAGACAAGTGCTAAAATATGATGTGTCACATAAGTATCTGCTGAATTCAACAAAACCCTGTCAGTAGACAGAAACATACATGGTGCCCAGTGCTGCCATTTACTGAGCCCTGACACTCAAGATGAAATAGACATGTGACATACTCACCTCAAAACAGATACTCTGTTAGATGGATAAAATACTGAAGATGTATTAGTTGTTTCAATAGGAAAATGACAGATACACATCAAAAGCTAAACAATTGAGCAGGTGAGGAAAAAGAACCTTTAAAATGCACATATAGTTCCTGGTTACTTCAAAACCTCCAGTGTCTCATACCTTTTGCTAACTTTATAATAAAAGCTCTTTGAATCACTAGAAGAAACATCTAATCTCAAAGAAAGACCTCCCTATAAAAATCCTTAAATGCAGTAAGACAGGTAGGCAACACCCTGTCCAGCCAGAGCTAATAAGTATTACACTTTAGGATCAGCACTTGGAATAGCGTCAAGAAGCAGAGGACAGCTCATGTAAAGAGCAGGACAAAAAAACAAGTCATGGGCTTCCCTGGTGGTCCAGTGGGTAAAGACATCGCCTTGCAGTACAAGGGGCGCCGGTTCGATCCCTGGCCTGGGAAGATCCCAAGTGCCATGGAACGGCTGGACCAATGTGTCCAATTACCGAGCCAGAGCTCTGGAGTGCATGCGCCCAGAGTAGGTGCTCTGCCACAACAGAGGCCACTGCGATGGGAGGCCCACATGGGCCAAAGAACAAAGATGGATGAAACTGAATAAATGAAAGACCAATAGAAGTGGCCCGCCTGCCCACCTCCCTCCCCAACCCGCCCCTCTCCCCCACAAAAAAAAAAAAAGCAAGTCATTTGGCCAGAGCTCCTAAATCAGAAGGCTAAAACATTTCACAGTACTTCTTCAATTTAAGGCGGGGGGTTGGGGGCGGGGGGAATCTGGTTAAAAAATATGCACTATATTCCCAGATGCTCTGAATAGCCATGGAATCCATATAAACTCACAATTTATTCTTGAGCAGGTATTTGCCTGCTTTGCATCTTCATGAAAACAAAATGGAATTTTTTCCAAAGCATAAACAATCCTGTTCTATTGCAGGCTGACATGCCACCTGCATAAAAATAATTAATCCCCATATTCCACTAGAATCTATTTGTCCATTACCAAAGGGTAAGTGGTGTTTTCCCTAGGCTCTTGTGTGCTAATGTTCAATGTTTACGGGTAATAAGCATTTCCACCTATTGAAGATCAGCTTCAAAAGAACATGAAATTAGATAAACATATATCACAACACTATGGTATTTACAACAGGCTCCCATGAATAATGAAACTTCACTTAGGACACTTGATTTCTGTTCAATCAGCACATATCAAATCCTACTAAAGGGACTGCTACCTGTGAAGGATCTCAGCTGATCTAATTTAACTTTATCTTGTTAAAACAGGCGAGTTGGAGCGTTCTTTGTGACAGTTATCCTTTCAGATTCCACAAAAGGTTTTTCTGCAACAACTGTTATCTGTCCATCTCCAGGGCAGCCAGATCAGATTTAATCATCATGTGCGGCACTGCATGAACTGCTTTAATTTGGGGTTGCCTGAGCTCTGCTGGAGGAATGAAAAAATTAAAGGGCACACACATGAACAGAAGGGAAAATAAATCCCTGTTGTGTCTTTCAAGATGCTCACTGGTGCCTTGTTCTTTTTTTTTTTTTTCTCCCTTCTAGCAATAAAACTGGATTTATATTCTGAGTATTTCTCAAGCCAAACCTGAGACTGCAATATCTTTTGCAGATAGTCTTTGACAACAAAAAAGAAAGCCAACAAGCAACAAAATGCCCCCTGCCTCCAAAAAAAAAGTAAAAAACATCCCTTCAGAAAGCTAAATTATGGGGACTTTCCTGGTAGGCCAGTGATGGAGAATTTGCCTCCCAATGCAGGGGATACAGGTTCTATCTGGTCAGGGAACTAAGATCCCAACGCCTTGAGGCAACTAAGCCTACATACTGCAACTAGAAAAGCCGGCATGCTGCAACAAAGACCTAGCACAGCAACCTCCCCACAAAAAGTTAAATTAGTAGCTTCATTAGCCTAAAAGTTATTTGTTTCTGAGAGATATCTAATTGAGGCCACTTTTCAAATGGGGCGTCAGTTGGGAAAATCACTACTGAAGTTGTTGAATATGTGGGTGGGATACTGCTGGTATCTGCCCCAAGTCCCATTGGTACCCTGCTCCCAGTTACCCTCCAGAGAAGGGTCACCATGTAGCATCCATGCAAGGAGATACAGGTAGAGGTTTGCTGGTGGAAGTTCACAAAAGTCCTAGTAGATGTGTCCTTTCCAATACTTTGCTCCCTCCATTTCTTTCTGCCAAGAATATGGACCCGATCCTTAGAAGTGTAACAAGTACCACACAAGAAGGAAGTGATGAGGATTCAAGGCCATGAGTGCTGGAGCAGAGAGGTCAGCCCTGGTGGGTGCAGCAGAAGAGCCTCAGATGCTAGTCTCTGAACCTCTTGTTATTTGAGAAAAATAAACCCTTGATGCTGGGAAAACAGAAGGCAGGAGAAGGGGACAACAGAGGACAAGATGCTTGGATGGCATTACCGACTCAATGGACATGAGTTTGAGCAGGCTCCAAGAGATGGTGAAGGAGAGAAGCCTGGTATGCCGCAGTTCATGGGGTGGCACAGTGTCAGACACAACTGAGTGACTGAACTGAACTAACTGATGTGTTACAAGTCTCCAGAGACAGGTTTCCTATTATTGGCAAACAAAAGCATATTTCAAATGGAAACCACGCCTGACTCAAGATTCCCTTTGATGAGAGTACAAAACGTTCACATTTCAGAAGGTTGCCATCATATTTGCTGATATTTTTCTCTCACACACAGATACTATGTTTGATATTTCATAAAGTTAAAAAAGCCTAATACATGTCATTTCACAGTTATTGCTGGCCAACAGCAAACACAGTCAAAACTCCTCCCCCGCCAAAAATACAGAACAATTGGTTATCAAGCACTTAATATATGCTTGCTTAATTTCAAAAAAGGGCAGAAAGACAACAAAACAATTTTATCCAGGAGCACACTATCTAGTTGAAATAGCTAAAGAAAATAATGAAAAGCAGGAACACAATGAGAAGTGATGAGAAAAACTATAATATATATGCCTGAAATACATGTCACATTGCACTGTAACTAAGGAGTCCTATTTTCTATGGTGCAATGAGAGTTGTGCTTTCTATAGTGTTAAGATGGTTAAAAGAAAGGGCAGATTTGTGGGAGATAAAACGATCAGAAAAAGACCTGTAAAACAAGTAAGACTTAAAAGGAATTCTGAAGGTCAAAATGGAACATGGAACGTCCAATTCCATGGAGACCAATGCCACTGAAAGGGAAGGCTGGCCGAAAGGGAAGGCTGGACCAGGGAAACACTGAAAATGAATAATAAAAACTACCACTAACTGAGTGCCTGGTAGTCCTTACCCAACATGGTAGTGAAGGCTATATATCTGCTCTTTCATTTCATCCTCACAATAACTGTATGAAGCAGTCATTATTATCCTTACTCACCAGTGGGTAAACCAACGCTTAGAAAAGAATTAACCAGTCAAACGCTGTAGAGCAACAGATAGTTGCAAGATAAATTTCATGACAAAGATCATGAAAGGCATAGGCCCAGTCAAAATCATCACAGAAAGGTAACTGTATTCATATGAAGCAAGCACAACGCATTAGAGGGTAAATACTAAAGGCAAGGTGCTCACATGGTCTAGGTGTGGATGATGAGTGGGTGATAATAAAAACAGACTGGCTCTCAGGAATGAAGACTGCACACGATATAGTGGAAAGCTCTCCTCTTCAGACATCATTCCTTCTCATTTAGACTATCCAGTTGCTTTGTGTTCCAATATTCCAATCACAATATTTTTGAAAGACATTTTTGTCTCATTTAGGCTTAGTCTTGTGTCATTTAGGTTTAGTCATGAGATTTAGGTTTAGTCATGAGGTTTAGGTTTAGTCATAAGGTTGAAGACCTAAAAGATAACATGACATAGGGGGAAGTCTCCAGAAGGAAATAAATGAAACCATGCATCTCTCTTAAAGAATCTTGGTCCTAAGGATGTAGAACATAGAAGAGTTTATGAAAGTTAAGTACAGTGGTCCTGCACTCAGTTTGAAAGGGATGCACAAAACATCCCTGGGGCCCCCAAAACACTTGAAACAATGGCAATCCTCTTTGGGCATACCAGGTTCATGATGACCTCCACATGGTATGCATTGCACCCAGAATATATGGGATCCAGGAAAGGAAATTCAAATCCTAAGAAATATATGCAGAATGGAAGAACAGTACTGGGATCCAAACAAAAAAATCTGTCCAGATTCTCTCAACAGAAGGACAGAGCTACTTCCTTCTCAATAATCACTAATCCTGATCACAAAAACATGAGGATTCGAAGGGCATTACAAAGAACTAAGGACACCATCTTCCCATTTACCAAAAGTATCACTTTCTCTCCCATATTTCCACATGACTTCCAGAATGGGAGGAAACAGACAGGAAGCCAAACTGTACAACCTCTCATTTTACCTAAAGATATGACTTAATTGTGTTGGACTAAGTTTCTTCTGACTATATAGTGGTTTACTTTCCTACTATCCAGGAAGCAAAGAAAGCCAGATTGGTTAACAGAGTAATTTAAAAAGCTCTCAGTTTATCTGCACATCTGGACTGAGATTGAGTCATTTAACCATGCTCTGAAATTCAAAAAAAAAAAATTTTTCAGTACTACCCCTAGGAAAGCCCTCTTGAGAGGAAATACAAATAAACAACTTTAGAAAAGCCTGTGTAAATGGACATTAAAGGAAATTTTGGTAGGGCCTCAGATGGTAAACATCAGATACGTGAGGAAGTGCAAACTAAAATGTAGATTTCAAAGGGAGGCATCACAGAAGTATCTTGAGCCCTCACTGAGGTACTGGGCACAGAAGAGTCAGGTCATAGAGACAAGAAGGGGGAAGCCAGGCTTGTATCTTGTTCCAGGGTTGGAAGTCACCACTGAGTGCTATCTTCAACCTGAGAAATATCAGGTGGCCTGAGGCAGTCCTGGGAAGTACTGATGGTTTCTCTTTCTGAGCGGAGGTCAAAGATGGGCAAGTGTTCCCTATAGATCAGCCCTAGGTCTGGCAGAAGGAAGAGCCAGCCTGGAGCCGTCCTGAAATCTTCCTAAGGCCATAGGGTAGGGTCATCAACAGAGACTGTAAAAATAAAACAGGCTGATGCATCAAAACATCCCTGGGGCCCCCAAAACACTTGAAACAATGGCAATCCTCTTTGGGCATACCAGGTTCATGATGACCTCCACATGGTATGCATTGCACCCAGAATATATGGGATCCAGGAAAGGAAATTCAAATTCTAAGAAATATATGCAGAATGGAAGAACAGTACTGGGATCCAAACAAAAAAATCTGTCCAGATTCTCTCAACAGAAGGACAGAGCTACTTCCTTCTCAATAATCACTAATCCTGATCACAAAAACATGAGGATTCGAAGGGCATTACAAAGAACTAAGGACACCATCTTCCCATTTACCAAAAGTATCACTTTCTCTCCCATATTTCCACATGACTTCCAGAATGGGAGAAAACAGACAGGAAGCCAAACTGTACAACCTCTCATTTTACCTAAAGATATGACTTAATTGTGTTGGACTAAGTTTCTTCTGACTATATAGTGGTTTACTTTCCTACTATCCAGGAAGCAAAGAAAGCCAGATTGGTTAACAGAGTAATTTAAAAAGCTCTCAGTTTATCTGCACATCTGGACTGAGATTGAGTCATTTAACCATGCTCTGAAATTCAAAAAAAATTTTTCAGTACTACCCCTAGGAAAGCCCTCTTGAGAGGAAATACAAATAAACAACTTTAGAAAAGCCTGTGTAAATGGACATTAAAGGAAATTTTGGTAGGGCCTCAGATGGTAAACATCAGATACGTGAGGAAGTGCAAACTAAAATGTAGATTTCAAAGGGAGGCATCACAGAAGTATCTTGAGCCCTCACTGAGGTACTGGGCACAGAAGAGTCAGGTCATAGAGACAAGAAGGGGGAAGCCAGGCTTGTATCTTGTTCCAGGGTTGGAAGTCACCACTGAGTGCTATCTTCAACCTGAGAAATATCAGGTGGCCTGAGGCAGTCCTGGGAAGTACTGATGGTTTCTCTTTCTGAGCGGAGGTCAAAGATGGGCAAGTGTTCCCTATAGATCAGCCCTAGGTCTGGCAGAAGGAAGAGCCAGCCTGGAGCCGTCCTGAAATCTTCCTAAGGCCATAGGGTAGGGTCATCAACAGAGACTGTAACACAGACCATCAAAAAACAAGGGGTGGCTGAGGGGAAAGTGTCAGCCAGTGAAAAATATAAAACATTCCAGGGGAGCTGTGGTCAAGCGGATCCCAAAAGGGAAGGGTCCTATGGATTCAGAGACACTCCTGTAAGAAAATGATTTAGCTCTGAGTATCTGCTAGGTCTTGAGTATGCAAAGCCAGTGTGAATCCACAACACAAAAAAACAACTTCGCTTGTGAACCTTTTACAATATTCTTATATTTCAAAGGAGTCTTTGACAGAAGACAGAAGACAAAAGAAACAGAAAGAAAAAAGTATGCTCCAAGAAGCAGCGATTCCTCTTTGTTTTGTCATTTGCTGTATTCTCTACTATATTAGAATTAATAGGTGAGTGAATGAATGTCCATCACACCCCACTGTCCGTAATCCAGATTCCTCTTCTACAGCAAAGTCCACTGGAGGCAGAGGACTTATTTCCCAAATGAGACTATCATTGCAAGTTGATGGAGTTATAAGGCTTTCTAGGACCAGAAAAGTCAGAAGATTTGCTAGAATTATGATTCATAACAAGGAATAAACTGTACCCTCTGAATATATTTAAAATGGATAGTAGGAAGCACAGTTTACATTTGCCTTGTAATTTCATTCCAGTACTTCTACTTACCTAGGAAATGGTTTACAAAGCAACTTACCACCCATGTTCACTTTCATCCCTGTATCAATCCATCACACTTACACAGTTTAAAGAACTAAGGTTCAATGAATACTAAGTAGCAACTCTGGTTCTACCAGTTTCCCTGGTGGTTCAGTTGGTAAAGACACCACCTAACATGCAGGAGACCCAACTTTGATACCTGGGTCAGGAAGATCCCCTGGAAAAGGAAATAGCAACTCACTAAGTATTCTAGCCTGAAAAAACCCACGGACAGAGGAGCCTGTCGGGCTTACAGTCCATGGGGTTGTCCTCAGACACGACTGAGTAACTGAACACACACATCATATACATTTTGTAGAGCCAACTCTTAAGACTCTTTCCATTACACCTCTCTGTTTTCCTTTAAGTTGTTCTGAGTCAGACTATCTAGATTCCTATTTAGTCTTCTATCCACATAAAGCTAAATAACCCTGGAATTTTGCCTTAATTATACCCCAGCTATTCCTAAACTTTCATCCACTATTCAATTCACTTAGCCTACCCAGCCTCTTAACCAATGATTAAGAAATTTGTCTCATAAGATTTCACATAGAAATAAGTTCAACAAAAATAAATAGAATTTCCAAAATAAGTGAGGCACACAAGAGGGGATTTCATTTCATCTACATAAATGTATACTGCAGTGCTAGAAATGGCAGGTTCCTGAAAATATGGGACCCAGACAGAATCCTATCTGGTAGAGCTGTTATACTCAACACATAGCATCTGCTTTTGGGCCCATCTTGGTCATATCATCACATCTACATTCCAGCCAGGAGGAAACAGGAAAGGAAATAATGACTATCAAGTTACACACATCTCTTCTCCTTACATCCCATTGGGCAGAATGAAATCATGTGGCCACACCTACTTGCAAAGAGGACTTATTTCCCAAATGAGACTTTGCAAGTTGATGGAGTTATAAGGCTTTCTAGGACCAGAAAAGTCAGAAGATTTGCTAGAATTATGATTCATAACAAGGAATAAACTGTACCCTCTGAATATATTTAAAATGGATAGTAGGAAGCACAGTTTACATTTGCCTTGTAATTTCATTCCAGTACTTCTACTTACCTAGGAAATGGTTTACAAAGCAACTTACCACCCATGTTCACTTTCATCCCTGTATCAATCCATCACACTTACACAGTTTAAAGAACTAAGGTTCAATGAATACTAAGTAGCAACTCTGGTTCTACCAGTTTCCCTGGTGGTTCAGTTGGTAAAGACACCACCTAACATGCAGGAGACCCAACTTTGATACCTGGGTCAGGAAGATCCCCTGGAAAAGGAAATAGCAACTCACTAAGTATTCTAGCCTGAAAAAACCCACGGACAGAGGAGCCTGTCGGGCTTACAGTCCATGGGGTTGTCCTCAGACACGACTGAGTAACTGAACACACACATCATATACATTTTGTAGAGCCAACTCTTAAGACTCTTTCCATTACACCTCTCTGTTTTCCTTTAAGTTGTTCTGAGTCAGACTATCTAGATTCCTATTTAGTCTTCTATCCACATAAAGCTAAATAACCCTGGAATTTTGCCTTAATTATACCCCAGCTATTCCTAAACTTTCATCCACTATTCAATTCACTTAGCCTACCCAGCCTCTTAACCAATGATTAAGAAATTTGTCTCATAAGATTTCACATAGAAATAAGTTCAACAAAAATAAATAGAATTTCCAAAATAAGTGAGGCACACAAGAGGGGATTTCATTTCATCTACATAAATGTATACTGCAGTGCTAGAAATGGCAGGTTCCTGAAAATATGGGACCCAGACAGAATCCTATCTGGTAGAGCTGTTATACTCAACACATAGCATCTGCTTTTGGGCCCATCTTGGTCATATCATCACATCTACATTCCAGCCAGGAGGAAACAGGAAAGGAAATAATGACTATCAAGTTACACACATCTCTTCTCCTTACATCCCATTGGGCAGAATGAAATCATGTGGCCACACCTACTTGCAAAGAGACTGAAAATCTGAACTCTTACAGAGCACAGATGTGCCTTATCCACATGTTCAAAGCATAACTGACAATGTTTTAAGACACTGACCATTCAGTCAATTCAAGGGGTATGTGTCTGTGTGTCTATCATTATGTTTTATGCCTTAAACTTACACAGTGCTGATATGTCGATTATAGCTCAATAAAACTAAAAAAAAGAAAACTCTAAAGAAAACCAATGAAGTAAAACCATAAAATACAGGACACTGATCTCTTTTGTGAAGGAGGAATATAGAAAGTAATAACCGGAAGTGAACATATGGGAAGTTTGGAGTCCTGGGAACATTTTATTTGACCTTGGTGCCGGTTATACAATCATTTTGCAATAATTCACTGAGCTGTGTATTTCTGTTTGTTTTACATTTTATTTCCTCTATGTGTATTTCACTTTCTAATGTTTTAAATTATTGAAAAGCTGAAAAAAAGAGACACTGGTCACTATGATTGTTAAAATCACTGCAATAGTCATTCACATGACAAGCTTTCATTAAACAATTCTCTATGTACAACTTCCAATTAACTAAAGAGAAGACTAAGGATCATTTTACTAATTTTTTTTCATCACTGGTCAGAACAGCTACCACTAATATTAAAAGAACTAACAATAATTGTTGGTTCTGCTTTACCACAATAACCTCAAAATGTTTAAATATTTGGTGGTACATGATCTGGAATTCTCACTACCCAGCCTCTTAACCAATGATTAAGAAATTTGTCTCATAAGATTTCACATAGAAATAAAAAAGAATTTCCAAAATAAGTGAGGCACACAAGAGGGGATTTCATTTCATCTACATAAATGTATACTGCAGTGCTAGAAATGGCAGGTTCCTGAAAATATGGGACCCAGACAGAATCCTATCTGGTAGAGCTGTTATACTCAACACATAGCATCTGCTTTTGGGCCCATCTTGGTCATATCATCACATCTACATTCCAGCCAGGAGGAAACAGGAAAGGAAATAATGACTATCAAGTTACACACATCTCTTCTCCTTACATCCCATTGGGCAGAATGAAATCATGTGGCCACACCTACTTGCAAAGAGACTGAAAAATCTGAACTCTTACAGAGCACAGATGTGCCTTATCCACATGTTCAAAGCATAACTGACAATGTTTTAAGACACTGACCATTCAGTCAATTCAAGGGGTATGTGTCTGTGTGTCTATCATTATGTTTTATGCCTTAAACTTACACAGTGCTGATATGTCGATTATAGCTCAATAAAACTAAAAAAAAAGAAAACTCTAAAGAAAACCAATGAAGTAAAACTATAAAATACAGGACACTGATCTCTTTTGTGAAGGAGGAATATAGAAAGTAATAACCGGAAGTGAACATATGGGAAGTTTGGAGTCCTGGGAACATTTTATTTGACCTTGGTGCCGGTTATACAATCATTTTGCAATAATTCACTGAGCTGTGTATTTCTGTTTGTTTTACATTTTATTTCCTCTATGTGTATTTCACTTTCTAATGTTTTAAATTATTGAAAAGCTGAAAAAAAGAGACACTGGTCACTATGATTGTTAAAATCACTGCAATAGTCATTCACATGACAAGCTTTCATTAAACAATTCTCTATGTACAACTTCCAATTAACTAAAGAGAAGACTAAGGATCATTTTACTAATTTTTTTTCATCACTGGTCAGAACAGCTACCACTAATATTAAAAGAACTAACAATAATTGTTGGTTCTGCTTTACCACAATAACCTCAAAATGTTTAAATATTTGGTGGTACATGATCTGGAATTCTCACTCCATATGAATGAGAACATATTCAACTCTTATATTTTCCTATTAGGTCAACAGATAAGTTATTCCAACTGAGTCAGAGGAAAATGTTCCCAAGTCTTAAATAAAACTCATCCCATAGCACTGAAACTTGAAAGACACGATGAAGCTAAAAGGAACACAAGAGCCCACCCTTGCTTATATCTACTGGAACGAACACAAGAAATGATTAACAAGTATTAGTCCATTGATTTGGAATGCAAATGTCTCTCATTCAGTAAGTGATCATAAAATTTAAAAGGCAACAGATCACTCTTCTTAATCAAAATCACAAGAAATGCTCTCATAAGCTAACTGAAAGGTTATCAAGGTATGATAAATCAGCTAAAATCATAGGATAAAAATCAGTTCCTCCATGACATTAACTTACCATTGGGAAGGATGTAGTTTTATGGATAAAGAAGGCACACCCATTTATACACTAACAATAACACAGGTTTGTCCCTAGCATACTAATTTAAGGGAAGACAATCATTTTTGCCGTTTGTCCTTTACAAACGTGCAAATGAACAGAAAAAAGAGAAGTACTGAATTATATTAAATGACATACTATTGTATTTAATGTGGAACTACTAGGAATTCTTAAAGAGGCTAAATTAAAAATACCAGAGTTCAATGTCTCCTATAAATTACTACCAGGAAAGTTGAGAATTGAAAGCTACCTTTCCACACCAATGGATTTTCTTCCCTTCTCCCAATGCATATTTGTTATTCCACATCACTGCCTAAAATACTTTGGAATTTGATCCTTGGAGGGACGTCAGGGAATTGTCTCCCTTTGGGTACTGGTATTTAAAGTAATATATTCCCTCTTTAAAATGCATATAAAAAAGCTCAATAGAGTGGTTGTGGCTCACTCTCAGGAAGCTTGAGCATCACCGATTTAAATCAACCTCAAATTTCTTTACAAACAATCAAATCTGTAGTTGAAAAGTTCTGTGTTTTTTTAATCTTTAACTTCTCACTGTTTATGCATTTTTATTTCCTGAACCATTTGCAATATGTATATAAACAAAACCTCTACACAAGCCTATTATGTTGCTTACAGTGGCATTTACTTCCTGCTCCCTTCCTGGAGTAGGCAGAGCTGCCTACCATTTTAAATAAATATATTAACCATGTGTCTATTTTTTAAAGTTTCCCACAGAGTGTTTGCTCCAAAGCAGTAAACTTAAGTGCCTAGTCTCCCAGTGTGAGCGCTTTGAATGTAGGTTAAAATTCATTTCTCCACAGAGCTGCAAATAACAATTTTAATTATTAATGCAACTCCCCCTATAGTGTCATTTTGGACCTGACATTAAAAAAAAAAAAACAAAAAACAAAAAACCACATGCGTTAGACTGTTCAATTGGACATAACGTAGGAAACAATGATTTTGGCTAAATTAGTGTTATATTTACTGTTATTCAACCTTATAATTGCATCAATGTTAATTAAGTTTCTCAAAAGGATAGAGATTAAACAATACCATAATTTTACAACTCTAGTCAAAATTTTATTAAGAAAAAACTCACAGCATTAGTCATTCAAACCTTATAACCATTCAGCACAATTTCTAAATGGATCAATAAATATTGCCTCCCCTTGGACATTTTAACAGTCATAAATGTTAACTGATCTTTAGTTGCTTACATTGCATAAGATTTAAAGCTGTCTCAAATCATGGATAAATTAGTGCATAAGAGTGGAACATTTATTCATCTGAAGGTAAAAGGGAAATTAATAAATCTCCCTACCATATTTTAAAGGCTGTGTAGCTAGAAGGTCCATTAAAGTTAAAGATTTCATTTCAGCTTAGATTTGTTGAAAGCAACAAATATTTTCCTTTTCCAACTGTCTATTCTTAGGTAAAGCCTATTGTTTGGAACACATTCAAAATAGCAAGTGGCAATCTTGGTTTGTACTTCTCAGAAATGTTAAAAGGCTAGCAATAATATAGCAATCATGGGCTCAATATTCATCATGGGAATAATGCCCAGACCATAGAAAATGTTAGCCTTTTCAGACAAGACGGCAGAAAGAAAACACAATGGATTAAAGATTTAAAATAAAAAAGTTATTCTGATATTATGCTGCAGTTGCCCTCACCATTTATATTACTGGAAAGCATTCATAATAGAATGCAATAGCTAAAAAACAACAAATTATAAAGCCACTGAAATCAAAGAGGAATCAGAATAGTCAAAACTGGGGGACTTTTTATTATGCAAACATTCTAATGCTACTTTGGTGATAATGGAAGATGTTTAAAGCAACTCCAAGACAAAAAGAAATTCTGCTCTTTATACATAGGATATGTTTGTCAAAAATTAAGTTAATCCCCTTAACAATGATTGATAAATATTTTAATAAATGAGGAAATATAAGAACTATTGAAAATGCCAGGATGCTAACCTAAAATAATATTTCAATGAAGTCAAAATAGTATTCAAAATGAAGTTTAACTTTGATTAAATTTTCTGTACTATATATTCACCATTTAAGTATGTTCTGTCGCTTACTTCCGAGTCACCTCAATAGAAAAGACTTACACCAAGTGAAAAAGGCCTGGGCTAGGGTTAGGTAGGAAAGGCTATCATCTTAGGTACAAAACTTAAAAACTTAGTAATCACGATAAGGAAAGTAATAATATCCTTTCAAGGACAGACTCCTCTCCCTATGTCCTTCACCTGTCACTTGTTTGCAGAGCTAGTCTCCCAGGCCTTCCCTGATTTGCAAAAGCCTGGTACAAGAATTAATGATTGAAAAGATGTGAATACAAGTATCAGAATTAGTAGTTAGGGCAGATGAACTAATAACAATTTAAATAGTAAGTCAGTCACACGGCAATCACAGAATGTCTAGTTTCTCCCTGAAGTACCTAGATAACTGTATTTAATACACATTCTGAACTGTTTTACAGATACTGAAACCTCTCCCAAGTGGAAGAAGCTAACTACATGAACATTGTGTGCATGTAGCCCCCAGGTCACCTAGAGCCTTAGAATTGACTGTTAACCTCTGTGACACTACAATTAGCCAAACAGAAAACTGTGCAAAAGCTGATCATACATCCTGAAATTCCCCTCCCTCACCTTGCTTTTAAAAACCTTCCCTGAAAATGATCAGGGAGTTCAGATTTTTCTAGCATCAGCTACCCAGAATCCTCGTTTGGTGCCTTAAAATAAAAGTTGCACCTTCATTCATCACGACCTGGTGTCAGCAGATTGGCTTTACTGCACATGGCTGAGTAGACCCATGTGTGGTTTAGTAGCAGTATCACTAACTTTTCCTTTCACCTCAGACTGATGCATGGCTCAGCACAAGAAGTTACTGCTTCTGCCTTTATTTGAATATTTGGTTCATTATTTTGATTTGGCCTTAATTTGGTTTTAAGTATTACATTAGCATATAATTTATCCTATTACTGAATTTTTAAAAAATTTTTTTTTGCTACTTCTATTGATCTTTCATTTATTTTTTTTAATAAATGAGGAAATATAAGAACTATTGAAAATGCCAGGATGCTAACCTAAAATAATATTTCAATGAAGTCAAAATAGTATTCAAAATGAAGTTTAACTTTGATTAAATTTTCTGTACTATATATTCACCATTTAAGTATGTTCTGTCGCTTACTTCCGAGTCACCTCAATAGAAAAGACTTACACCAAGTGAAAAAGGCCTGGGCTAGGGTTAGGTAGGAAAGGCTATCATCTTAGGTACAAAACTTAAAAACTTAGTAATCACGATAAGGAAAGTAATAATATCCTTTCAAGGACAGACTCCTCTCCCTATGTCCTTCACCTGTCACTTGTTTGCAGAGCTAGTCTCCCAGGCCTTCCCTGATTTGCAAAAGCCTGGTACAAGAATTAATGATTGAAAAGATGTGAATACAAGTATCAGAATTAGTAGTTAGGGCAGATGAACTAATAACAATTTAAATAGTAAGTCAGTCACATGGCAATCACAGAATGTCTAGTTTCTCCCTGAAGTACCTAGATAACTGTATTTAATACACATTCTGAACTGTTTTACAGATACTGAAACCTCTCCCAGGTGGAAGAAGCTAACTACATGAACATTGTGTGCATGTAGCCCCCAGGTCACCTAGAGCCTTAGAATTGACTGTTAACCTCTGTGACACTACAATTAGCCAAACAGAAAACTGTGCAAAAGCTGATCATACATCCTGAAATTCCCCTCCCTCACCTTGCTTTTAAAAACCTTCCCTGAAAATGATCAGGGAGTTCAGATTTTTCTAGCATCAGCTACCCAGAATCCTCGTTTGGTGCCTTAAAATAAAAGTTGCACCTTCATTCATCACGACCTGGTGTCAGCAGATTGGCTTTACTGCACATGGCTGAGTAGACCCATGTGTGGTTTAGTAGCAGTATCACTAACTTTTCCTTTCACCTCAGACTGATGCATGGCTCAGCACAAGAAGTTACTGCTTCTGCCTTTATTTGAATATTTGGTTCATTATTTTGATTTGGCCTTAATTTGGTTTTTAAGTATTACATTAGCATATAATTTATCCTATTACTGAATTTTTAAAAAAAATTTTTTTTTAGCTACTTCTATTGATCTTTCATTTATTTATCTTTGTTCTTTGACCTGTGTGGGCCTTCCATCACAGTGGCCTCTCTCGCTGCAGAGCACCGGCTCTGGGCGCATGCACTCCAGAGCTCCAGCTCAGTAATTGGATACATCAGTCCAGCTGCTCCGCGGCACGTGGAATTTTCCCAGGCTGGGGACTGAACCGGCACCCCTTGCACTGCAAGGCGGTGTCCTTACCCACTGGACCACCAGGGATGCCCTATTATTGAATTTTTGACACTACTTCTCCCCAAAACTTTGTGCTTGAGGCAAGTATTGCCCTTACTTCCTAGTCTCAGCCTACTATTTAGGATTCAACAAATACCTGTTAAATGAAGGACAGAATGTGTGAATTAACTTATGTCAACATCTCCTTGCCACCTGCAACAAATCTCAGACTCTCTCCAATAGATTCTCTTCATAGCTCCATTTATGAACACCCTTCTTTGTCAGGTACGTTATTTATATTACTTCTAATTCTTACAAGAACCCTTCAAGGTAACTATAACTCTTCCCATTTTATGACTAAGGAAAATGAGTCTCTGACAGTGACTTGCTCCTAACAAAGGCCCTCAGTAAATACTGGTTGGATAATAATGACAAAGCCAATAAAGAGAGACCTAGACTTTAACCCAAGTACACGTTCCCCTGGATCAGCAGTCATCAACCCCTCACTGCCACTGTCAAACCTCTCTCCTAGCATTTTGGAGTTCCTCTTCTGTTTCCTGTAACAAATGCGGCAGAAAATTAAAACGACCTTCATGATCTTTGTCCCCTGTGTCACTGCTATGATTAGGGCAAAAGGGTGATCATATGAGTGGCACTAATATAATCACGAGCCCTTCCTTAAAAAAGCAATGGGCTGTGCCTGGAGGAGGACAGAAGGGGATGTCAAAAAGATTCAAAACACAAGGACTTGACACACCACTGCTGGTTTTGAAGAACACTGGCCCCAGCTGCCAGCCAAATTCTGCCTTTATTTGAATATTTGGTTCATTATTTTTTGGCCTTAATTTGGTTTTAAGTATTACATACATTTATCCTATTACTGAATTTTTAAAAAATTTTTAGCTACTTCTATTGATCTTTCATTTATTTATCTTTGTTCTTTGACCTGTGTGGGCCTTCCATCACAGTGGCCTCTCTCGCTGCAGAGCACCGGCTCTGGGCGCATGCACTCCAGAGCTCCAGCTCAGTAATTGGATACATCAGTCCAGCTGCTCCGCGGCACGTGGAATTTTCCCAGGCTGGGGACTGAACTGGCACCCCTTGCACTGCAAGGCGGTGTCCTTACCCACTGGACCACCAGGGATGCCCTATTATTGAATTTTTGACACTACTTCTCCCCAAAACTTTGTGCTTGAGGCAAGTATTGCCCTTACTTCCTAGTCTCAGCCTACTATTTAGGATTCAACAAATACCTGTTAAATGAAGGACAGAATGTGTGAATTAACTTATGTCAACATCTCCTTGCCACCTGCAACAAATCTCAGACTCTCTCCAATAGATTCTCTTCATAGCTCCATTTATGAACACCCTTCTTTGTCAGGTACGTTATTTATATTACTTCTAATTCTTACAAGAACCCTTCAAGGTAACTATAACTCTTCCCATTTTATGACTAAGGAAAATGAGTCTCTGACAGTGACTTGCTCCTAACAAAGGCCCTCAGTAAATACTGGTTGGATAATAATGACAAAGCCAATAAAGAGAGACCTAGACTTTAACCCAAGTACACGTTCCCCTGGATCAGCAGTCATCAACCCCTCACTGCCACTGTCAAACCTCTCTCCTAGCATTTTGGAGTTCCTCTTCTGTTTCCTGTAACAAATGTGGCAGAAAATTAAAACGACCTTCATGATCTTTGTCCCCTGTGTCACTGCTATGATTAGGGCAAAAGGGTGATCATATGAGTGGCACTAATATAATCACGAGCCCTTCCTTAAAAAAGCAATGGGCTGTGCCTGGAGGAGGACAGAAGGGGATGTCAAAAAGATTCAAAACACAAGGACTTGACACACCACTGCTGGTTTTGAAGAACACTGTCCCCAGCTGCCAGCCAGCAAGGAAATGGGAACCTCAGACCCACAGGTCCAAAAACCTGGATTCAGCTACAAATCTGAATGAGCCTGGAAGCAGCTGTTTTCCAGAGCCTCCAGATGAGAGACCAGTTGATGTCCATGCTTTACCTTTCTTAGATCCTGAGCAACAACACAACCAGACCTTCTCAGATTTATGGTAGTTGTTTATGTAGCAATAGAAAACTTATATAAGAGTCCCTGGGGCTTCCCTGGTGGTCCAGTGGGTAGAGTCCACCTTGCAGTGCAAGGGGCACCAGTTCGATCCCTGTCCTGGGAAGATCCCACGTACCAAGGAAGGGCTGGGCCACTGTGTCCAATTACAAGTCAGCACTCTGGAGCAGGTGCTCTACAACGACAGAGGCCATGGCAATGGGAGGCCCACACAGGCCAAAGAACAAAGATGGATGAAAATTTAAAAAAAAAAAAAAAAAACATGATGATTTAGAGGCCAAAAAAAAAAAAAGAATCCCTGCATAATCTGATATTACAAAATATGATAATTATGTATGTGTTCATCTGAGCTCCTTATTACCACAGCCTAGGATTTACTTACACACCCTGATGTGATCGGCCCAAGGCCAGACACATTAGAGGCACACAGCTGATATTGAAGAAATGAATGAATTCACATACTAGTTCTTTAATAAAGATTTCAATTGACAGAAAAGATGAAAAGGAAGCAACTTAAGTCTAACACGGTCCCTCAATCAGTATTTGTGAGTCATTCTACACCTTGCTATGTAACTGAAAGAACATACATTTCAAGGACCAATGCCACAGCAATGTAAACTCGGGGTATTTACTTGGATATAATCTCAGCTTCATTTTATAATCTATAAAGAACTAGACAAGTTAAGTATAGAGTGGCTCTTGTGTTGTATCCCCTGCAAAAAAGACAGACAAAATGTTCCTAATGTCACCACACTGCTTTTTCCTCTTCACTCCAACTGTCCTGCATTTCAGTTTTATCACTGCCATTAGGGTGACACCCAAAATTAAATCTCTGAAAAACTTCCTAAAATACTTCTACCTTCCCTCAGCAATGGGCTGTGCCTGGAGGAGGACAGAAGGGGATGTCAAAAAGATTCAAAACACAAGGACTTGACACACCACTGCTGGTTTTGAAGATCACTGTCCCCAGCTGCCAGCCAGCAAGGAAATGGGAACCTCAGACCCACAGGTCCAAAAACCTGGATTCAGCTACAAATCTGAATGAGCCTGGAAGCAGCTGTTTTCCAGAGCCTCCAGATGAGAGACCAGTTGATGTCCATGCTTTACCTTTCTTAGATCCTGAGCAACAACACAGCCAGACCTTCTCAGATTTATGGTAGTTGTTTATGTAGCAATAGAAAACTTATATAAGAGTCCCTGGGGCTTCCCTGGTGGTCCAGTGGGTAGAGTCCACCTTGCAGTGCAAGGGGCACCAGTTCGATCCCTGTCCTGGGAAGATCCCACGTACCAAGGAAGGGCTGGGCCACTGTGTCCAATTACAAGTCAGCACTCTGGAGCAGGTGCTCTACAACGACAGAGGCCACGGCAATGGGAGGCCCACACAGGCCAAAGAACAAAGATGGATGAAAATTAAAAAAAAAAAAAAAAAAAAACATGATGATTTAGAGGCCAAAAAAAAAAAAAAGAATCCCTGCATAATCTGATATTACAAAATATGATAATTATGTATGTGTTCATCTGAGCTCCTTATTACCACAGCCTAGGATTTACTTACACACCCTGATGTGATCGGCCCAAGGCCAGACACATTAGAGGCACACAGCTGATATTGAAGAAATGAATGAATTCACATACTAGTTCTTTAATAAAGATTTCAATTGACAGAAAAGATGAAAAGGAAGCAACTTAAGTCTAACACGGTCCCTCAATCAGTATTTGTGAGCCATTCTACACCTTGCTATGTAACTGAAAGAACATACATTTCAAGGACCAATGCCACAGCAATGTAAACTCGGGGTATTTACTTGGATATAATCTCAGCTTCATTTTATAATCTATAAAGAACTAGACAAGTTAAGTATAGAGTGGCTCTTGTGTTGTATCCCCTGCAAAAAAGACAGACAAAATGTTCCTAATGTCACCACACTGCTTTTTCCTCTTCACTCCAACTGTCCTGCATTTCAGTTTTATCACTGCCATTAGGGTGACACCCAAAATTAAATCTCTGAAAAAACTTCCCTAAAAATACTTCTACCTTCCCCTCATGCATTGTTAGTAAGAGTGAAAATTGGTGCAGTCACTATAAAAACAGAACTACCATATGATTCAGCAATTCCACTTTTGGGAATTTATCTGAAAAACACACAAAAAAATAATTCAAAAACAATTATGTATCCTATGCATAAATATGTTCATTGTAGCAATATTTATAATGCCCATGATATGGAAACAACCTTAGCATTCACCTATAGATGAATGAATAAAGCTGTGTATATATATATACATACACATACATACACATACACACACATATATATAAATACACACATGTATACCCACACATGCACACACTCCCAATAGAATATTACTCAGCTGCAAAAAAGAATGAAATCTTGCCATTTCTGATAAAATGGATGGACCCAGAAGTTATCATGCTAAGTAAAATAACTCAAACTGAGAAAGCCAAATACCATATGATCTCACTTATATGTGCTGAGTAAAAAATATCAAACAGAAAAAACAAAAAGACTCATAGATACAGAGAGCAAACCAGTGACTGCCAGAAAGGAAAGGAGAGTGTGGTAAGAGATACAAACATCGAGTGAAAAAATATATAAGTCAAGAATAAATAAGATACAATATAAGAATATGGTCAATAATACTGCAATAACTTTGTACAGGGACAGAAGGTTATTGGACTTATTGTGGTGGTCATTTTTTATAATATATTTAAATATTGAATAACTACCCTGTACACCTAAAACTAATCCAATAATGTACATTAACTCTATCTCAATTAAGTAAAAAGGGAAGGCATATCATTTACAAGAAGAAAAAAAGAAGTAAAACTAAGCACTTTGACGGCCCATAAGCAGCTCTTAGAAAAGTACACCCACAAATACACAAAGAAAAAGTCCAGGGCTTCCCTGGTGGTCCAGTGGGTAAAGACACCGCCTTGCAGTACAAGGGGTGCTGGTTCAATCCCTGGCCTGGGAAGATTCCACGTGCCGTGGAGCAGCTGGACCAATGTATCCAATTACCGAGCCGGAGCTCTGGAGCACATGCGCCCAGAGTAGGTGCTCTGTGACAACAGAGGCCACAGTGATGGGAGGCCCACATGGGCCAAAGAACAAAGATGGATGAAAATAGATAAATGAAAGACCAATAGAAGTGGCCCGCCTGCTCCCCTCCCTCCCCAACCCGCCCCCACCAAAAAAAAAAAGTCAAAACACTGAATTAGCTGCTTAACGTTGACTGCCATCAATAAGCCTAAATTCCTCAAAAAGGAGGGAGCTGATATGTACACTGTGTTTACTCATCTTTTAATCTCAAACACTTATCATGATACCTAGTAACACAGCAAATAATCACTATGTATTTATAATGTATGTAATACCACTTACTTTTATACAGTTTTTAAAGGTTATACTCTATTTACAGTTATTAAAAGCTGCTGGCTATATTCCCCATATTGCATATCTTTGTAACCCATCGTAAACCCAATAGTTTGTACCTCCAACTTCACAACCTACACTGCCTGCCCAAAGAACCACTAGTTTGTTCTCTGTATATGTGAGTCAGGTTCTTTTTTGTTATATATCTTTTAGATTCCACACAAGTGAAATCATAAGGAACTATTATTTCTGTCTGACTTATTTCACTTAACACAATGCCCTCCAAGTCCATCCATGTTCCTTCAAATGGTAAAATTTCATTCATTTTTACGGTTGAGTTGTATCCATTCTATGTATGTATGTACATATACACATCATATGTTCTTCATCCAAACATCTGTTGATGGACACAGTTTGCTTCCATGCCTTGGTAACTATAAATAATGCTGCTACGAACAACCAGGTACATGCAACTTTCTGAACTCAGTGGGGGTATTTGGGCTTTTTTAGACATATACCCAGGAGTAGAATTGCTGTCGATACATGTTTATTGAACTGAAATAGCACTGAAATCTGTGACTGTTTTTGGCATCCATAAATATATGTTACCCTCACCTTACAGCACTGAATTCTCTATGAATCAGTAGGCTTAAAATAAATGATATTTCCCAATATTCACTGTTTTCTAACTGCATTTCTGTTATTCAATTTTCTTGCCTTGTTAATTGTATTTACATATACTAATGAATGGGCTTTCCTGGTGACTCAGATGATAAAGAATCTGCCTGCAATGCAGGACACCCGCGATTGATCCTTGGATCAAGAAGATCCCCTGGAGAAGGGAATGGCAACCCACTCCAATATTCTTATGTGGAGAATCCCCATGGACAGAGGAGCCTGGTGAGCTACTGTCCATAGGGTCTTAGAGAGTTAGACGTGACTAACCCACTAACATGTTCACTTTCTCATACTGATGAATAGGAAAAGTCCTTCACCAATGGGAAGTATCATGGAAAGGAATGAAAATTGTTTTACATCTTTTAATCTCAAACACTTATCATGATACCTAGTAACACAGCAAATAATCACTATGTATTTATAATGTATGTAATACCACTTACTTTTATACAGTTTTTAAAGGTTATACTCTATTTACAGTTATTAAAAGCTGCTGGCTATATTCCCCATATTGCATATCTTTGTAACCCATCGTAAACCCAATAGTTTGTACCTCCAACTTCACAACCTACACTGCCTGCCCAAAGAACCACTAGTTTGTTCTCTGTATATGTGAGTCAGGTTCTTTTTTGTTATATATCTTTTAGATTCCACACAAGTGAAATCATAAGGAACTATTATTTCTGTCTGACTTATTTCACTTAACACAATGCCCTCCAAGTCCATCCATGTTCCTTCAAATGGTAAAATTTCATTCATTTTTACAGTTGAGTTGTATCCATTCTATGTATGTATGTACATATACACATCATATGTTCTTCATCCAAACATCTGTTGATGGACACAGTTTGCTTCCATGCCTTGGTAACTATAAATAATGCTGCTACGAACAACCAGGTACATGCAACTTTCTGAACTCAGTGGGGGTATTTGGGCTTTTTTAGACATATACCCAGGAGTAGAATTGCTGTCGATACATGTTTATTGAACTGAAATAGCACTGAAATCTGTGACTGTTTTTGGCATCCATAAATATATGTTACCCTCACCTTACAGCACTGAATTCTCTATGAATCAGTAGGCTTAAAATAAATGATATTTCCCAATATTCACTGTTTTCTAACTGCATTTCTGTTATTCAATTTTCTTGCCTTGTTAATTGTATTTACATATACTAATGAATGGGCTTTCCTGGTGACTCAGATGATAAAGAATCTGCCTGCAATGCAGGACACCCGCGATTGATCCTTGGATCAAGAAGATCCCCTGGAGAAGGGAATGGCAACCCACTCCAATATTCTTATGTGGAGAATCCCCATGGACAGAGGAGCCTGGTGAGCTACTGTCCATAGGGTCTTAGAGAGTTAGACGTGACTAACCCACTAACATGTTCACTTTCTCATACTGATGAATAGGAAAAGTCCTTCACCAATGGGAAGTATCATGAAGGAAAGAAAATGAGGCTAAGAAAAACTAAAATAAAATATTTTGCATGTTTTTTTAATATATTAGTGAAAGTCTTTTGTTTCTGCAATTATGCAAATACAGTCCACTATCATGAGGCTGGGATTAGTATCCATGCTTTGAAATTTCTTTACAAGGTCATCTTAACACAATTAACCTTATCTGAATGATATGCAAGAGGAACCTAAGTTTTATCATATCCTAAATTCTAGCTAGCAGTGTTTTAGCTAGAATAAATGCTGGAATATTCCAAATTAGAATTTAAAATTACTTAGTTGTGTGACCCACAAAAATACAGATAAATCATGCTTCCATGTAGCTGGAAACCTAAATTAGTCTTTATCTATTTGTGAACAACTACCACATGCAACTGTTCACTGTAACTTTAAGATCAAGAGAACTAAAATGGAAAGATACAGCTGTCCTTCAGGAAAACAGGAGCCAGAATAAAATTGCTTTAAAAAGCCCATTGAGAGAAAAAAAAAAAAAAAAAATCCCATTGAGATTTTTACTCCAACAATAATCTGTATAAAATCAAGAGTAAAACATGATAGAGAATATTAAACTTCCAGAACCAGGATTACACAGCCAGCATCAATCTGAAACTGTCTTTGGTAAAGAAAGCTGAATAATCTTTCAGAATACATAAAAAAAACAAATCCTGAAATATAAGACCAACAAAACATTTTAAGAAATCCTGGCTTCCCAAAATACCAGCAGCAATTGCTACCAACTGCTCTCTTACCCCAAGCTTTTCTAAGCATTACCTCCTAGTGGATGTGAAAATAAGAGGGGTGAGGGGAGAGACAAGAAACAAGGAGCAAAAAGAGAAAGCCCTCAGGACTTACAAATTAAGTAAACTTCCTAATAATCAGGAATTGGCTCTGTGCTGTTTTTGCATATATTATCGTGATCCAAGAACTAAGGCCAAGCCATTTCGTCATTTATGACATACACTATTCCTCATAAAACAGAACTGTGCCAGCTAAACACTTAACTTTGTCTACTAGTTCCTGAATACACAGCAGTCTAATTGCAGTACACACACATAACTAATCTCTATAGCTAAGATACTACTTTTCTTAAATCCCACATTTGTTCTTTCCCTTGACATGGCCAAAAAATAAAGCCTATTATTTATAGTTGAAGCCTGAAAGTTCAACAAATTGAGAAGTAAACAAATTAACACACATTGCAAGTATTTAAAGAGAGGCTTCTGATGCCTACAGTTTTAAGAGCACACAGCTATCAATTTTTAGCCCCAAATCCCCACTGTTCTAACATCTGTATATGACTTACTAAATATTTCTCACAAATTATGTCCTGACAGTATGCTATTTCTCCTTACTGAAAATATTACTGTACTCACTAACATATAATTTTCTTTCTTTAAAAGATGAGGCACTAAACCCTTTACCCCTCCCTGCCAAGTCTTACCACCACAGGGCCAGACATTTCTTTTTGAACAACTACCACATGCAACTGTTCACTGTAACTTTAAGATCAAGAGAACTAAAATGCAAAGATACAGTTGTCCTTCAGGAAAACAGGAGCCAGAATAAAATTGCTTTAAAAAGCCCATTGAGAGAAAAAAAAAAAAAAAAAAATCCCATTGAGATTTTTACTCCAACAATAATCTGTATAAAATCAAGAGTAAAACATGATAGAGAATATTAAACTTCCAGAACCAGGATTACACAGCCAGCATCAATCTGAAACTGCCTTTGGTAAAGAAAGCTGAATAATCTTTCAGAATACATAAAAAAAACAAATCCTGAAATATAAGACCAACAAAACATTTTAAGAAATCCTGGCTTCCCAAAATACCAGCAGCAATTGCTACCAACTGCTCTCTTACCCCAAGCTTTTCTAAGCATTACCTCCTAGTGGATGTGAAAATAAGAGGGGTGAGGGGAGAGACAAGAAACAAGGAGCAAAAAGAGAAAGCCCTCAGGACTTACAAATTAAGTAAACTTCCTAATAATCAGGAATTGGCTCTGTGCTGTTTTTGCATATATTATCGTGATCCAAGAACTAAGGCCAAGCCATTTCGTCATTTATGACATACACTATTCCTCATAAAACAGAACCGTGCCAGCTAAACACTTAACTTTGTCTACTAGTTCCTGAATACACAGCAGTCTAATTGCAGTACACACACATAACTAATCTGTATAGCTAAGATACTACTTTTCTTAAATCCCACATTTGTTCTTTCCCTTGACATGGCCAAAAAATAAAGCCTATTATTTATAGTTGAAGCCTGAAAGTTCAACAAATTGAGAAGTAAACAAATTAACACACATTGCAAGTATTTAAAGAGAGGCTTCTGATGCCTACAGTTTTAAGAGCACACAGCTATCAATTTTTAGCCCCAAATCCCCACTGTTCTAACATCTGTATATGACTTACTAAATATTTCTCACAAATTATGTCCTGACAGTATGCTATTTCTCCTTACTGAAAATATTACTGTACTCACTAACATATAATTTTCTTTCTTTAAAAGATGAGGAAAAAAACCCTTTACCCCTACATGCCAAGTCTTACCACCACAGGGCCAGACACTCTGGAGCCCCACGTTGGCAACCAACAAAGTCACATTCGCTCATTTCAGCGATAAGCCTGTTAGGTTGCCCAATACAATCTTCTGTGCTACACATTACACAGCAAATTTAAGTGGTGACAACTAGCAAGTACTGTGCTCTGCAAACTCTGAAACAATGCACATCTGTAAAGGTAGCAGCCACTCTTCAATAGATTTTTTTCATTTGTTGCATATATAAACACGGATAACTCTGGCACTTGATTCTAAATTCACCAACTGTAATTACAAACATATGTGCACATTACATAGCTATGGACGCACTTAAAATAATTACCTTATTGAAGATGTCTGCTTCTCCACAAGCTACTAGAAATAGCTGCAGAGCTACTCTGAATGCAGTAGCTCCCCATGTGCAAACACATTAATCTGAACAACTTATAAACTTGAAAAGCAGTATAGATAACTGTATACCACATATTGCCATTTTTTTACATCCCTAAATATTTCATCCCATCGTTTGTAAGTAAATCTCACTTTGCATGTGTGCTCATTAGAATTCTAAAGCAGGCAGTTATAATCATATAGAGGACCCTGAGATATGGCCACAGCTTCCTTTTCAGGATGGCCCCATTTGATTTTTCTCATCTGGTTGCCTTTAATTCTAAAATTTCTTTTTTTTCCTTCTTTTTCCCCATCATGCCTCTTCTTATTTATATTTATTTTCATCCATCGTTTTTTTAAAAGTCTTTTTTTATTATTTTGGCCTCTTTTATTGGTTTTCCATTTGTTTATTTTTCATGCATCTTTATTCTTTGGCCTTCGTGGACCTCCCATTGCAGTGGCCTCACTCGCCACCAAGCACCAGCTCTGGACACATGTGCCCCAGAGCTCTGGCCCGTAATTGGACACACTGGTCCAGCTACTCCGCAGCACATGGGATCCTCCCCGGTCAGGGATCAAACTGGTGCCCCCTGCACTGCAAGGCAGACTCTTTACCCACTGGACCACCAGGGAAGCCCTGATTCTGAAATTTCTTAACCAGCTCACTCTTAAACTAATGGCTTCACTGAAGAATATGTATGCAATACATATAAAACTATCCAAAGAAATACACTAAGATTGTTCATCTCTGCTGGGGTTGGCAACCAACAAAGTCACATTCTTTTCGCGATAAGCCTGTTAGGTTGCCCAATACAATCTTCTGTGCTACATTACACAGCAAATTTAAGTGGTGACAACTAGCAAGTACTGTGCTCTGCAAACTCTGAAACAATGCACATCTGTAAAGGTAGCAGCCACTCTTCAATAGATTTTTCATTTGTTGCATATATAAACACGGATAACTCTGGCACTTGATTCTAAATTCACCAACTGTAATTACAAACATATGTGCACATTACATAGCTATGGACGCACTTAAAATAATTACCTTATTGAAGATGTCTGCTTCTCCACAAGCTACTAGAAATAGCTGCAGAGCTACTCTGAATGCAGTAGCTCCCCATGTGCAAACACATTAATCTGAACAACTTATAAACTTGAAAAGCAGTATAGATAACTGTATACCACATATTGCCATTTTTTTACATCCCTAAATATTTCATCCCATCGTTTGTAAGTAAATCTCACTTTGCATGTGTGCTCATTAGAATTCTAAAGCAGGCAGTTATAATCATATAGAGGACCCTGAGATATGGCCACAGCTTCCTTTTCAGGATGGCCCCATTTGATTTTTCTCATCTGGTTGCCTTTAATTCTAAAATTTCTTTTTTTTCCTTCTTTTTCCCCATCATGCCTCTTCTTATTTATATTTATTTTCATCCATCGTTTTTTTAAAAGTCTTTTTTTATTATTTTGGCCTCTTTTATTGGTTTTCCATTTGTTTATTTTTCATGCATCTTTATTCTTTGGCCTTCGTGGACCTCCCATTGCAGTGGCCTCACTCGCCACCAAGCACCAGCTCTGGACACATGTGCCCCAGAGCTCTGGCCCGTAATTGGACACACTGGTCCAGCTACTCCGCAGCACATGGGATCCTCCCCGGTCAGGGATCAAACTGGTGCCCCCTGCACTGCAAGGCAGACTCTTTACCCACTGGACCACCAGGGAAGCCCTGATTCTGAAATTTCTTAACCAGCTCACTCTTAAACTAATGGCTTCACTGAAGAATATGTATGCAATACATATAAAACTATCCAAAGAAATACACTAAGATTGTTCATCTCTGCTGGGGACATGAGTTAAAGAGAATGGGCACCAGTCAAGCGCATTTATTGGAGACTCCAAAAGCTGCTGCTACTAATTCAGTATTGTTTGAAATGGACAGAGTTGTAGGCTGGGTACCCACCACAATTTCTTTCCTAGGGCATATAACTGTTAAGAGGCCTTGAGTCCACTCTCTTATTTTTCCAACACACACATACTCATCCAGGAGAACTCAGAGTAGCTGCTTGAGGGAAACGCAACTCTAAGACAGGGAGTGGATGAGGCATGGTCTGGTTTTCATTAAAAGTCTTAGAGTATCTTTGACTTTTCAAATTAGAAGGATTACTTCAATAAAAACAAACTTCTTATAAAAATTAAGAAAGTTAAATAACCTCAAAACCAGTTTTAAATAATAATGTTTCTACCATTTAACAGACTCCAGGCATACACAAAATAAGAAATCGAATAGGACCTTTGCCTCCATTACCAAAGTTCTCATGATCAGTGGGCCAACACAGAAGCAGACGCTCCAGTTAGGTAAGTGATACCAGGGGCCTTGGAGGGACAAGGGCCTGGTATTTCCAGCTTTTCTGATGTGTGTGTACCAAATGCTGGAGACTTCCTGGTACCACAAGGAGTCAAAAGAAAATGAAGACCAGATCCTTAGTTGTGGCTCTGCTACTATGTGAGGTATTTTACATTCCTGCTTGAGGCTCTCAAAACTCCACCTCCTGTGTGAAAAGGAGATGCCAAAATAACAATCATGAAACCTATAACTTGTATAGAAATTTAATATTCTGTTCTGCCACTGTTTCTGTCCTTCTCTTCCTCTTTTTTTTCTTCTACTCTTTTTTTTTTTCCTTCTTCTTCTTTTTTTGACTTGTTGGGATACCCTGTTACTGGTGTGCTTTCAAGTGGAGCTGTGTTATGGCATGATCTTTTCCCCACCCCTCAGATTATGGGGTAAAGTCCTGAATTAAAACTAGATTTAAAAAAATATATATCAGTGCTGAGAATGAGACAGGCAAGTCTGAAGAAGATTCATTCACATCCATAAGAGAATCACACTGGAAGATTCAAAGGTCCAGCAAATAGAAGGCAAATTGTTCTGAATAAGAAGTGTAGTTTAATCTCAGTAGAAGAGATAAATCAATACATACACAGAAAAGGATTAAAGAAAATATAACAAAGGGTTAAGAATGATGGTAGGCTTGAGGTGGTAGAATTACACGTTAAATCCTCTATTTTCTCTATTTTTTTTTTTAACAATGAACATGTATGATTGGGAAAAAAAAACCTAAATGTTAACAAGTGTTCTCTTTTTTGTTTTAAGCCAACATAGGGACTTCCTTGGTAGTCCAGTGGCTAAGACTCCAAGCTCCCAATGCCAGGGGCCTGGGTTCAATCCCTGGCAAGGGAACTAGATCCCACATGCCACAACTAAGAGTTTGCATACTACAACTAAAGATCCCACAAGCCACAACAAAGACTCAGCACAGACAAATAAATATTAAAATAAAAAAATTTTTTAAAAAAAGCCAACATAAAAGATCAGAATAAGAGGGCAAACAAAGAAAACATCAACCCTCCCTTATTTAACAGGTCACTAAACTGTGTATTGGTCAAGAAAAGGAACTTTCCTGAGGATATACAGCAATTCAAAGGTAGGCTGGGATAACTGGCTCAAAGTATACTATGTGAGCCAAAATCCTGCCTTTGTAACTTTCTAGCTGTGTGATCTTGGGAAAATTACATCTGGGACCTCAGTTTCCTTATCTGTAAAATAAAGGCAACAACAGAATCTTCCTGTCAGGATCACTAGGAGGTCTATATAAAATGCCTGAGCCTATACCTAGCACATATGAAATAACTCACAATTTTTTCACCAGGAAAAAGAATCACAGGGCATTACCATCTCATTATCATTATCTGATAGGTAGGCATCACACATACTGTTCAATCATCTAAGATTTTCCGTGTGTTTTTAATCTCTGTCTGTGTGTACTATTACAAACTGAGGACCACTTTCAGCCAAGGTCAAAGAGACCCAGAACTATTTTTCTTGACAAATCCTGTGAACTATTCATGGCAAAAACAGAATCCATAAATCACAATTATACTTTTCTAAAGCAACCTGTTCAAGAGAAAACTAATATTCAGAACAAATACTTTCACACGTAATGCAAACACCTCCAGGCATTAAGAAGCTGACAGAAAATAAAAGAGTAAGTCTAGAAAAGTGACTGGTAAAAAGAAAACTTATTTGAATACATAGATTAGCAAACTCTTTTGCAAAGATAATCCCCCTCAACCCCACTTCCAAATCTGGATGTATTCCAAAAGTATTTTCTGCTATGGTTTTTCTTTTTAATGACATTTTATTAAAATTTTTTTAAGAAAGAAAAATGCCTCTTGCCCTAGGTCTAGTTCATAATTTCCCTTCCTGTTCTCCTACCTCTAGAATATTCTCAAATATGGGATAATTAATAGGAACAGTTCTTAAAAATTTGAAGTGGTTAACTTATAATTACCATTGTCTTTTCTGCCACTCTGTGGCTTGCATGTATCATCTCCTCAACGCTGAGCACAGAGATGTTTATTGTATACTCATGATACCATCAAAGGTCAAGAAGTCACTCAGTATTTTTTCTAGGGAAGTATAAATGGATACTGCTATCTACAAGAAACAAAATATGAAACAATAAAGTCACTCAATAATGGCCATCTGTTCTCAGAAACTCATACCAGCCCTACTTCTAAAAGATTAATGATAGGATATAAGCCTGATAATAGATTAGCACTCTCTCTCCAAGTCTCCATCCAACAACTTTATTTCCTACAAGTCTAACAAACAGCATAATTGTTATGTCCCTCCTACTTAAGACAGACTGATGAGAGACTGACTGAATAGCCAATCTGTCTTCATTCCTCATTGAGGTAATGACAGATTCTTAATGTGCACCATGGCACTTTCATCTGACTCCAAAACCCAAATGATTGCTTCTGAATTTCCAGTCTAGCTTGCACATCTCAATGCTCAATACTGCACTATATCAGAAGGAAACTGGGCAAGATTTTCCTTCCCCAGGGCAATTAATCTTTATTATCACTAATTCTTATAACAAATTATAAGAATAATTGATTCTTATAGCAAACCCAGAAGTTTGTTTGCATTCTCATTTTACTGATGAGGAAATCAAACCTCAGAGAAATTAAGTGATATATCCCAGGCTGCAAGTAACAAAGGCTGGTACTCCAATGGTTATATGGCAAAAAAGCCTGCACTCTGCCTTTCCATGCACTGAGCAGGCGAGGTGTGTTTTCAGAAGTTCTAGATGCTCTGTAATGTATTCCAGTCTGTGTCTTGGTTAGGTATTGCACAAAAAGCTGCAATAGGTCCATCTCCCAGAAGGCCTTGCACAACCACAGCTAATAGAAAGCAGAAGACTCCAGTGGGAGTTCCTAAATTGAAACAATTGGAAACCTCCACGCCACAAGTTTTACCCTCGCAAGCAGAATCCCACTTTTGAGTAGGTTCACTGTACCAGTTACTCTCAGCTTCAAATCCTTTCTTATATCAAATTACAAGACCTGAGGTCTCATGATATTACTACAGTTGTAAGTTTCTCTTCAGTTCTATGGCTGTGGTCCTCCTTCGTGTCAGATGATGAGCAACTGAACCCTAACTCATTCAGTCTGTATTTAATGAGTGCCTATATTATGTCAGGCTCCTTGGTAGGTACCATGAAGATGCAATGAACAAGCACTTGCCATTAAAATCCTGAAGTCTTACTGATGAGTTAAAGCACGTTTAATTCAAATAATTATAACAAGAAGCATACTGTGAGGGCTGCTTGTCAAAACCTGCTTTGTTTCTTAGGATGGATTTTTATTGACACTCAATGCAATCGGGGGAAAGAACTAGAATAGAATTTTTTAATGCCACCCAAGCTAATTTCTCTTGAAACTCTCTCTGTTCTACAGCTAAGCAAGCCACATCTGCTTCAAGTGGCAACCTTATACGAGGTTTCACATTAGAATTTAAATCATTATTTCACAAACAATTTATGGGAAGAGCAAAGCATGTAAGAAGTAGTATGTTTCCATGTGAGACTACTACTTAAATCCAAGTCCTTTGATTTTTCCTTTTTTAAGTCAAATGCTGATGCATAATTCATTAGAAGAGTCTTTATAACGGCAGGAGTGGGAGAGCTGGTGAACAATTTGCCAAATACACAAAGGAAAAAAACCTTATATTTCTTCCAGCAGCAATCCAGCAAAAGTAAAAACAGCCACAGAATGTGTGAGAAAAAGCAATGATAGTATCAGAGGACCCAGATTCTAATCTTCACTCTACAGATAAAGAGAAGACAAATCTGGGTAGGTCATTACCATCTGGAGACCTCAATTTCTTCTCCTCCAAAGTGAAGATAAAACTGCTTGGCCTATTTACACCACATAGTTCTCATAAAGAGTCAGACAGAGTTGTGGTTGGGAAAGTACTTTGAAAAAAAAATTACATCTTACATAAATGGTCACACATATCATCACAGAAATCTCAGAAATGTAGTCAAAGCAAAGCACTGACTCTGCCATCAATCTTTAAATAGCTTGCATATTTTAATCTTTATTTCTGTCTTCTCTCACCAAAATTAACTTGGAATTTTTTTTTTTCAAGGAGTTTGCTAAAATCAATCAGTTGTCCTCTTCACTATTTTTAGAAATTACCTCATAGTCAACTGTTGGATGTAGAGAGTCTTTTTTTAGACAATAGCTTCATCACGTAATTGTAGACCTAGTCCCTATTCAGTAGTAAACTATAATAAAGGAGTCATTTCTTGGTTCTTTAAATGTTAATACTGAAAACAGAATTTGTGGAATTCAGAAAGGGAAAAACAAAATAAAAAAACAATTTAAGCTATTATGAGGACACAGCAAGCAGAAATCCTTTCTGTTTTTGTTTTTACTTTCAAAACTCCTTTGTCAAAATGCCCATGCTTTCTGGTCCAGATGAAAACTGAACGAGCATATGAGTGTCTTCTCTCCCTGGGTGGCATACACTACTGAACTCAGCTGCTGCCACTTACAGAAAGCACGGGACACAAGCAAGTAGAAGGCTCTTCTGAAGAGTAACTTTTGCTTATCAGAAACTGGAGGAGGAAGGGGGGATCTGAGCTATTTTACTGGAAGATATACAGATTAAACCCAATGACTTGTGTGTCCTTTCAAATTAACTCCATTTACAAAACCTCTCATTACATGTAATCTAATTTAAACGCATATTGGAACCACTTATATTTGTAACTCCTCTCTTGATGAGCAATTAGTTCTATTCTTGCTTTCCTTTCCTGATCTACTTTACAGCTTGAAAAAAAAAAAAAAAAAGCAAAGGTGAGAAACATTTATTAAATTATCTTTTGCTGAGTTTTCCAGATCCAAATAATTCTTTCTCCCCATCAAATACCCACCTCGGCCATTAGGAGTTCGACCAGATGAATAATACAAAAATTAGGTTTGTGCTGCTTTCACCAGCCATAATTAAAGGACAAGGAGACATAAAAAAGATGCTCAGCAGCACTAGTCATCAAGCAAAGATAAGGCAAAACCACAATGAGATAACCATTTCACACCCATTACAACGACAAGAATAAAAAGACAGTAACAAGTGTTGATGAGGATGTAGAGGAAATGGAACACACTTAGACTACCAGAGGGAATGTGAAACAGAGAGACCACTTAGGAAAACAGTCTAGCAGTTCCTCCACTGGTTAAACACAGAGCTATCAGATTACCAGCAATTGTACTCCTAGGAATATTCCCCAAACCAGTGAAACTAGGTTTATAAACAGAAACTTGTAAAGGAAAATTCACAGCAGCTCTACTCAAAGCAACCAAAAGGCGGAAACAATCCAAAAGTCCACCAATGGCGTGTGTGCATGCTAAGTCACTTTGGTCATGTCCAGCTGTTTGCAGCCCTAGGGACTAGAGCCCTAGAGCTTCCTCTGTCTATGAGAATATCCAGGCAAGAGTACTGGACTGGGTTGCCATTCCCTTCTCCAAGGGACCTTCCAGACCCAGGGATCGAACCTGGGTCTTTCCATCCAAAGTTTGGGGAAAAACTAGAGGTCTTCTCTCCTGGGTGGCATACACTACTGAACTCAGCTGCTGCCACTTACAGAAAGCACGGGACACAAGCAAGTAGAAGGCTCTTCTGAAGAGTAACTTTTGCTTATCAGAAACTGGAGGAGGAAGGGGGGATCTGAGCTATTTTACTGGAAGATATACAGATTAAACCCAATGACTTGTGTGTCCTTTCAAATTAACTCCATTTACAAAACCTCTCATTACATTAATCTAATTTAAACGCATATTGGAACCACTTATATTTGTAACTCCTCTCTTGATGAGCAATTAGTTCTATTCTTGCTTTCCTTTCCTGATCTACTTTACAGCTTGAAAAAAAAAAAAAAAAAAAGCAAAGGTGAGAAACATTTATTAAATCATCTTTTGCTGAGTTTTCCAGATCCAAATAATTCTTTCTCCCCATCAAATACCCACCTCGGCCATTAGGAGTTCGACCAGATGAATAACACAAAAATTAGGTTTGTGCTGCTTTCACAAGCCATAATTAAAGGACAAGGAGACATAAAAAAGATGCTCAGCAGCACTAGTCATCAAGCAAAGATAAGGCAAAACCACAATGAGATAACCATTTCACACCCATTACAACGACAAGAATAAAAAGACAGTAACAAGTGTTGATGAGGATGTAGAGGAAATGGAACACACTTAGACTACCAGAGGGAATGTGAAACAGAGAGACCACTTAGGAAAACAGTCTAGCAGTTCCTCCACTGGTTAAACACAGAGCTATCAGATTACCAGCAATTGTACTCCTAGGAATATTCCCCAAACCAGTGAAACTAGGTTTATAAACAGAAACTTGTAAAGGAAAATTCACAGCAGCTCTACTCAAAGCAACCAAAAGGCGGAAACAATCCAAAAGTCCACCAATGGCGTGTGTGCATGCTAAGTCACTTTGGTCATGTCCAGCTGTTTGTAGCCCTAGGGACTAGAGCCCTAGAGCTTCCTCTGTCTATGAGAATATCCAGGCAAGAGTACTGGACTGGGTTGCCATTCCCTTCTCCAAGGGATCTTCCAGACCCAGGGATCGAACCTGGGTCTCCTATATTGCAAGCAGATTCTTTATGATATGTGTCACCAAGAAAGCCCCCCACCCCCCACACCAAGTGATGCATGGCTAAACAAATTTGGAGTATGAATACAAAGGAATCCACAGTTAAATATAGTTGGGCATAAAAAAAGGAATGAAACACTGGTATATGCTACAACACGCTAAACCATGAAAACATTTTGCTAAGAAGTTACTCACAAAAGAATATATATTTATGATTTCATTTATATGACCAGCGCAAAACTGGTAAATCTATATAAAAAAGAACAGTGGTTGCATAGGACAAGGGGGGATAAAGGCATAGAAGTGATAGCTAAAGGATATGGAAATTCTTTCTGAAGTGATTAAAGTATTTTAATCACTGTGGTAATAGCTGCATGATCTGCAAATGTATTAAAAATCCTAGTATACACCCAAGAAAAATGAAATCAGGATCTCAAAGAGACATCTGAACTCCCATGTTCATAGCAGCATTATTCACAGCAACCAAGGTATAGAAACGACCCAAATACCCTTCAACAGATAAATGGATAAAGGACAATATACATGAATATATAAAATAAAATATTATTTAGCCATGAGAAAGGAGATAGCCCTGCATTTTGTGGCAGTATGGATGGACCGTGAGAATACTGTGCTAAATCAAATAAGCTAGACAGAGAAAGACAAATACTATGTGATCCTGCTTTTATGTGAAATCTAAAAATAAGGAAAAAAATTGAACCAGAGAAACAGGAAGTAGAATGATGGTACTTTCTGTTTCTATGGTTCATCTTCTCAATAAGGAGATACTGGTCAAAGGGTACAAAGTTGCAGCTATGTGGGGCAAATAAATGTAGATATCAAATGCATAAGCATGATGATTATGCTTAATAGTGTACTGAACACTGAAAAAAATGCTACAGGAGTAGATTTTGAGTACATCCATCACACACAAAAATGATAACTACATGAGGAAATATATTAGTATGCCTGAAAATATTCATCATTTCACTATGTATATCAAGTCATCATACTACATGCCTAAAATATACACAATTTTTACTAACAATATATAAAAGGAACATTCTGTATAGAATGGGGAACTCTACTTGACACACTGTAATAGCCTATATGGGAAAAAAGTCTAAAAGAGAATGGATATGAGTATACATATAACAGATTCACTTTGCTGTATACCTGAAACACAACATTGTAAATAAACTATACCCCAAAAAGAAATGTTTTAAGTTTTTTTAAAAAAGTGGAAAAAACACTGAATTTTACAATTTTAATGGGTGAATTGTATGCTATGTGAGTTCTACCTCAATGAAGTTATTGTCAAAAAAGAAAAAAAATAAGATTAGAAAGAATGCAGTTTTGAGACGAGGTAAACTAATCATTATACTTCAAAATTCATATTGCTTTAACTGTAAACACATCATTATAAAAGTCTTTCCAATAAACAACAAAAATAATAATAAAAATTACCATTTATCTAGCACGCACCGTTTGTGGGAACCTAGCTTCAGTTCATTTGCTCAGTCATGTCTCACTCTTTGCAGCCCTATGGACTACAGCACACCAGGCTTTCCTGTCCTTCGCATCTCCTGGAGCTTGTTCAGACTCATGTCCACTGACTCAATGATGCCATCCAACCATCCTTCTTCGCCATACGAAAAAGGAAAAAAGACAATATACATGAATATATAAAATAAAATATTATTTAGCCCCTGCAATTTGTGGCAGTATGGATGGACCGTGAGAATACTGTGCTAAATCAAATAAGCTAGACAGAGAAAGACAAATACTATGTGATCCTGCTTTTATGTGAAATCTAAAAATAAGGAAAAAAATTGAACCAGAGAAACAGGAAGTAGAATGATGGTACTTTCTGTTTCTATGGTTCATCTTCTCAATAAGGAGATACTGGTCAAAGGGTACAAAGTTGCAGCTATGTGGGGCAAATAAATGTAGATATCAAATGCATAAGCATGATGATTATGCTTAATAGTGTACTGAACACTGAAAAAATGCTACAGGAGTAGATTTTGAGTACATCCATCACACACAAAAATGATAACTACATGAGGAAATATATTAGTACGCCTGAAAATATTCATCATTTCACTATGTATATCAAGTCATCATACTACATGCCTAAAATATACACAATTTTTACTAACAATATATAAAAGGAACATTCTGTATAGAATGGGGAACTCTACTTGACACACTGTAATAGCCTATATGGGAAAAAAGTCTAAAAGAGAATGGATATGAGTATACATATAACAGATTCACTTTGCTGTATACCTGAAACACAACATTGTAAATAAACTATACCCCAATAAGAAATGTTTTAAGTTTTTTTTAAAAAGTGGAAAAAACACTGAATTTTACAATTTTAATGGGTGAATTGTATGCTATGTGAGTTCTACCTCAATGAAGTTATTGTCAAAAAAGAAAAAAAAATAAGATTAGAAAGTATGCAGTTTTGAGATGAGGTAAACTAATCATTATACTTCAAAATTCATATTGCTTTAACTGTAAACACATCATTATAAAAATCTTTCCAATAAACAACAAAAATAATAATAAAAATTACCATTTATCTAGCACGCACCATTTGTGGGAACCTAGCTTCAGTTCATTTGCTCAGTCATGTCTCACTCTTTGCAGCCCTATGGACTACAGCACACCAGGCTTTCCTGTCCTTCGCATCTCCTGGAGCTTGTTCAGACTCATGTCCACTGACTCAATGATGCCATCCAACCATCCTGTCTTCTGTTGTCCCCTTCTCCTTCTGCCTTCTATTTTCCCAAACATTAGGTCTTTTCCAGGGAGTCATCTCTTCACATCAGGTGGCCAAAGTATTGGAGCTTCAGTTTCAGCATCATTCCAATGAATATTAGAGTGGATTTCCTTTAGGACTGACTGGTTTGATCTCCTTAAGGTCCAAGAGACTCTCAAGAGTCTTCTCCAACTCCACAGTTAAAAGGCATCAATTCTTCCATGCTCAGCCTTCTTTACGGTCCAACTCTCACATCCATACATGACTTCTAGAAAAACCACAGCTTTGACTGTACACACTCTTGTGGGCGAAGTGATGTCTCAGCTTTTTAGTACACTGTCTAGGTTTATCATAGTTTTTCTTCCAAGGAACAAGCATCTTTAATTTCATGACTGCAGTCTCATAAGTGGCAAGAACGTAGCTGGTTCAGTGGTAAAGAATCCATCTGCCAAGCAGGATATGAGGGAGATGCAGGTTCAGTCTCTGAGTTAGGAAGATCCTCTAGAGGAGGAAACAGCAACCCACTCTAGTATTCTTGCCTGGGAAATCCCAAGGACAGAGGAGCCTGGAGGGCTACAGTACATGGGGTCGCAAAGAGTCGGACACAACTTAGCAACTGAGCATATACACAAGTCATCTCAAACTTTCATAGCATTTGGATGTTGTTATTTGCACAATGCAGTTATATGAGAATCCAAGAGAAAGCATCTAAGTCACTGTGGTCACACAATTTGAAAACCAGTGGCACCAGATCATGTACCAAAGGTTAGCTGATAGCAAAGTTGTGCGTTTTCTCCCGTGTGGTGACATCCTGATTAAAGGAGACAGCATCACATTTTTCCTATCAGGCCTAAAGAAAGTCATGAGCAATTTAGATATAAAGAAGGAAAAAGCATTCACCCAGTGTTGTTGTACCTGCAGTACATGATATTTTCACTCATTCTTTAACTATATTTCCTGAGTGTCTACTATCTGCAAAATAGTTGCTGTTAAACTCTTTTAAGTGAATATTTTATTCGTTTTAATCTTTATTTATCTTGTCAATATATCTTATGATTCAGGCTTGTTTCAAATACAATCATCAAAAAGTCACAGAAATGTATTAATAGTAAGTGCCACATTACTCCAAATGCAGTAAGCACTCAATATTCTAAAAGTACATACAGAAATAGAAAAGTGCTGCTTCCCATTTGTAATCAACAGGACTTAAATTTTCCAGAATCCACAAAGGACATGAATGTGGTATTTGCAGGTCTAAATTCTAGATCTACGTGTTTATTTGGATCCACAAATTCTATCTGGATCTTAATAAATCTGCTCCAAACTTCCTATTTCCATTTTCCTTTGAAAGGTTAAGTCTATGTAAACATAAAGGAAAACATACCAGAAATATGATAAATAGGTCGATCTTTAGACATACTCACTGAGCTACTTGAAATTGATCTTTGACCATTCTTGACAGACAAAATGGCACTGCCATACAGTTCATCCTACACTCAAGAATTACACATTTTCTGACTCAATACAAAGTTCAGACTTTACACTCAAACTGTTGGCCAACTCTTGACCTTTACTGTGTTCCAAGAGCTCTAGCACCAAGGTCCAAAGGATCAGGGTTCTAATCCAACATGCCCACTTAGTAGACTTGTGACTGAGTAAATTATGCCCAGAGTTTCCTGCTGTGAAACCGGGGAATTACAACTCTTGCCTGGATGTACAGGTCAACTGCTGGGATATACTAGAAAGGCTCAGATTTCACAGATTGAAAGCATCGCCACACACAGGGAATGTTAGTTTCTATCATGCTTTGCTTTGCAACTCCCACAATACTCTGCAGCAAGAGAGAGTAGAAGCTTTTGTGGTTTTTAATTGGATTAGACAAAGTTTGAAATCAAACTCTACAACAACCCTGTTTTGTGTCCTTGGGGATGCTGCCTAACAGTGTTCCTTAAATTGTCTCATCTATAAAACTTGGTAATGAGTGGGCAGCCATTCTTAAGCTCCTGCTAATTGGTTCCATGCGGGAATATGAGCCCACAGTTGTCAAATCCTTAATTTTCTTTTAAAATTAAGAAAGCTGTAAATATGAGCCAGGGAGCAGGGAGTTCTAATTTTTACACGTTGGCTACTTACTGTTTTGCTGTTTTGTATTGTTTTCCTTTCCTTTTTCATTTTTTGTAGCACAATTCAGAATAACGAAAAACAAGGCTGTCAATTTACAACTTCAAAAATTCACAAAATGCCTGATGTACTGTCAGTGCTAAACAATTTCCTGAATGAATGCTCTCTGGATAATTAACAGAAGATTTCAAAGTGTATTGTAATGTTCATTTCCTGCTTTGGATTTTCCAATTGCTTCCAATTTTTTGAAGAGCTGATTTTTATTTGCTCAATTTAGTTGCCTAAAATAAACCTCTTATAGTTGACAATATAAAAATTACCATTTACCTATTACTCTTACAAGTAAAATCAGCAGATAATAAATTTTTCCTTGGGAGCAGTTTCACAATGCGGTAAAGAATTTTATCACTGAATTGCTGGAAGGTCTTCAGCTCTCCAGCACACCAGGGAAGAGGTGATAAATTCCTCATGGTCACAAACACCCTAACATCCTAAATCACCCTCTCATCTTCCACCTTGAAAGTTGTGATGCTTTAAATATGTTTATTTCTCAATAAGTTGTGTAAAGAATGTTTGTTTATAAGAAGCAGAAAAAAGCTCATGTACATTTCAATAACTAAGTCTTGGTTTTATGCATCATCCTCCTTATTTTCTAGAGTTTCCTGCTGTGAAACCGGGGAATTACAACTCTTGCCTGGATGTACAGGTCAACTGCTGGGATATACTAGAAAGGCTCAGATTTCACAGATTGAAAGCATCGCCACACGCAGGGAATGTTAGTTTCTATCATGCTTTGCTTTGCAACTCCCACAATACTCTGCAGCAAGAGAGAGTAGAAGCTTTTGTGGTTTTTAATTGGATTAGACAAAGTTTGAAATCAAACTCTACAACAACCCTGTTTTGTGTCCTTGGGGATGCTGCCTAACAGTGTTCCTTAAATTGTCTCATCTATAAAACTTGGTAATGAGTGGGCAGCCATTCTTAAGCTCCTGCTAATTGGTTCCATGCGGGAATATGAGCCCACAGTTGTCAAATCCTTAATTTTCTTTTAAAATTAAGAAAGCTGTAAATATGAGCCAGGGAGCAGGGAGTTCTAATTTTTACACGTTGGCTACTTACTGTTTTGCTGTTTTGTATTGTTTTCCTTTCCTTTTTCATTTTTTGTAGCACAATTCAGAATAACGAAAAACAAGGCTGTCAATTTACAACTTCAAAAATTCACAAAATGCCTGATGTACTGTCAGTGCTAAACAATTTCCTGAATGAATGCTCTCTGGATAATTAACAGAAGATTTCAAAGTGTATTGTAATGTTCATTTCCTGCTTTGGATTTTCCAATTGCTTCCAATTTTTTGAAGAGCTGATTTTTATTTGCTCAATTTAGTTGCCTAAAATAAACCTCTTATAGTTGACAATATAAAAATTACCGTTTACCTATTACTCTTACAAGTAAAATCAGCAGATAATAAATTTTTCCTTGGGAGCAGTTTCACAATGCGGTAAAGAATTTTATCACTGAATTGCTGGAAGGTCTTCAGCTCTCCAGCACACCAGGGAAGAGGTGATAAATTCCTCATGGTCACAAACACCCTAACATCCTAAATCACCCTCTCATCTTCCACCTTGAAAATTGTGATGCTTTAAATATGTTTATTTCTCAATAAGTTGTGTAAAGAATGTTTGTTTATAAGAAGCAGAAAAAAGCGCTCATGTACATTTCAATAACTAAGTCTTGGTTTTATGCATCATCCTCCTTATTTTCTATGTCATGAATGATGCACCATAAAATACTACTGTGCACAGCCTTAGAGACATTCTACTTGATTCAGTGGTAAATCCACACACCTGACATGTGTCTGCTCCGATATTTAATTGCTGCCCACAGAAACAATTTACATTCCAAAGCATCCAGCCAGATATGAATGCACTACTAACACTGAACAAGTGCCCACTAATTCTGATAAAAGCACCATGGTCAGTTTCAGTTCTACCACCAACAGTCTGTGCCATTCTCTGATGGTGCAAATAAAAACAGATGATTAGAAGTAAAGACTCATTCTTTAGGGCACAATATTTACATTTTGTGTAATAAAATGTAATGAAAAGTAGACATTCTGCCTAAAGATGTACCAGATTTGCCAAAGATTTACCAGAAAAGTCTACTACATTCAAAATCTGATTCATTTGACCAAAAAAAAAAAAAAAAAGAAAGAGAGTGAGAGAAAAAAAAATGATTTACATACCAGGTTTTCCAAGAGAAAGAAACAAAACACCTAATGTCCCTCTTGTATCCAATCATATATACTACTGGATAATTGAATTTTCTCTATTTCATAATAACAAAAATGAAATGATGATACTGTGACAGAATTTGGAAGTGAGTGAGAATTGGGGTGAGGAAGAACTCATTGCTTCTGTTACCACTATCTGACTTCTGGAGGCTATCTTCACTAATACAGTCACAGGGAACCCCTTTTATTCATTGTAACCAAATGTGAACTTTCTAATCAAGCTTGTGTCCTATGTATGTTCAAATCCCACAAACCAAGAAACAAACCAAGACCAATCAATAGAGGCGCAGTGCTGTGAAGATCCTTCCTGGTTTCTCTAAGGGAAGACTCAGAGGCCCACTGAGTCATTTATATTTAATTTTAGAATACCTGTTATGAGACTGCTTTGTCTTCTTTTTTTTTTTTTTTTTTTTTTACAATTCCTAGTCCTTAACACAGTTCCTAAATAAAGAAGGGAGTGAGTAAAAAAGCACCTGAGGGAACATAAGCCAGCTTAGTCATCAAACACCTTACCTCACGTCAACTACAAATTGGCACTTACGAATTACGTTGCCAACAACAGAAAAAGCTCATGTACATTTCAATAACTAAGTCTTGGTTTTATGCATCATCCTCCTTATTTTCTATGTCATGAATGATGCACCATAAAATACTACTGTGCACAGCCTTAGAGACATTCTACTTGATTCAGTGGTAAATCCACACCTGACATGTGTCTGCTCCGATATTTAATTGCTGCCCACAGAAACAATTTACATTCCAAAGCATCCAGCCAGATATGAATGCACTACTAACACTGAACAAGTGCCCACTAATTCTGATAAAAGCACCATGGTCAGTTTCAGTTCTACCACCAACAGTCTGTGCCATTCTCTGATGGTGCAAATAAAAACAGATGATTAGAAGTAAAGACTCATTCTTTAGGGCACAATATTTACATTTTGTGTAATAAAATGTAATGAAAAGTAGACATTCTGCCTAAAGATGTACCAGATTTGCCAAAGATTTACCAGAAAAGTCTACTACATTCAAAATCTGATTCATTTGACCAAAAAAAAAAAAAAAAAAGAAAGAGAGTGAGAGAAAAAAAAATGATTTACATACCAGGTTTTCCAAGAGAAAGAAACAAAACACCTAATGTCCCTCTTGTATCCAATCATATATACTACTGGATAATTTAATTTTCTCTATTTCATAATAACAAAAATGAAATGATGATACTGTGACAGAATTTGGAAGTGAGTGAGAATTGGGGTGAGGAAGAACTCATTGCTTCTGTTACCACTATCTGACTTCTGGAGGCTATCTTCACTAATACAGTCACAGGGAACCCCTTTTATTCATTGTAACCAAATGTGAACTTTCTAATCAAGCTTGTGTCCTATGTATGTTCAAATCCCACAAACCAAGAAACAAACCAAGACCAATCAATAGAGGCGCAGTGCTGTGAAGATCCTTCCTGGTTTCTCTAAGGGAAGACTCAGAGGCCCACTGAGTCATTTATATTTAATTTTAGAATACCTGTTATGAGAATGCTTTGTCTTCTTTTTTTTTTTTTTGTTACAATTCCTAGTCCTTAACACAGTTCCTAAATAAAGAAGGGAGTGAGTAAAAAAGCACCTGAGGGAGCATAAGCCAGCTTAGTCATCAAACACCTTACCTCACGTCAACTACAAATTGGCACTTACGAATTACGTTGCCAACAACAGGGGCATTTGCCATCCACCACTGTGGAGACTGACCCCTGTGCTGTGGCAGCTGCTGACTCTCAGCACCCCCTGAGGGAGCTCAGGGTGGAGTAAGGCACTCTGTGCTCCCGACGATCTGGTCAGAGAGGTCTCTAGACAGGCAGATGTTCTTATGATCTCAATCCTTGCATCTCCTCATATCTAGAAAAACACTAAATCACTTCATGGCAACATCAGATCCTCATGACTAATCAAAAACCCCCTTTGTAAAATGAGTGCTTAATGGTATTGAAATCCCCTTCATCAAAACCTTATCTACCGATTTTCCTCCTGCTGCCTCTTTGGAGCAGCCTCTCAGAGCTATCTCGAATGCTGCCTCCTTGGCTGCAGCCCTAACTGTGCCCCAAATAAAACTTAACCCGTAACTCTCAAGTTGTTTATCTTTTTTCATTCAACACTCAGAAGAGATCAGAAACAGCAAGTTACAAGAGGCAATAGGAAAAGGCGTCAGAGATAGTAATCAAGCAACAACTGAAAGACTGGCATTAAAAAAACAAAAAAAGACAAGCACTTTTCTTTTTTTAAGGATAGGTACAACATATCTGATACCTGCAAGAACACTTTCCTATTACAGTTCAGTGAAAACAAAAGCTCAAGTAAAATTTTTGATAACAATCCCAAGCCTAAGCCCTTTTTTTACAGCTTGAGTTTTATTTTATATTATAAAATTCACCCATTTCAAGTGTACAATTAAATGATTTTTAGTAACTTTACTGAGTAGGGCAGCCATCAGAATAATTAAGTGTTAGAATATTTTCACAACCTTATTAAAATCTCTGATGTTTATTTGTATTAACTCCATTCCCACTCCCAGGAAACAATTTTCTTTTCTATAGACTTTTGCTTTTTCAAGGCATTTCACATAAATGGAAGCATATAATAATATTCTACTGCTGTTGCTTAGTCACTTCAGTTGTGTCCGACTCTTGACCCCATGGACTGCAGCCCATCAGGCTCCTCCGTCCAACACTTACCTCAATGAGGTAGCAAGCTAAGCCAGCTTAGTCATCAAACACCTTACCTCATGTCAACTACAAATTGGCACTTACGAATTACGTTGCCAACAACAGGGGCATTTGCCATCCACCACTGTGGAGACTGACCCCTGTGCTGTGGCAGCTGCTGACTCTCAGCATCCCCTGAGGGAGCTCAAGGTGGAGTAAGGCACTCTGTGCTCCAGACAATCTGGTCAGAGAGGTCTCTAGACAGGCAGATGTTCTTATGATCTCAATCCTTGCATCTCCTCATATCTAGAAAAACACTAAATCACTTCATGGCAACATCAGATCCTCATGACTAATCAAAAACCCCCTTTGTAAAATGAGTGCTTAATGGTATTGAAACCCCCTTCATCAAAACCTTATCTACCGATTTTCCTCCTGCTGCCTCTTTGGAGCAGCCTCTCAGAGCTATCTCGAATGCTGCCTCCTTGACTGCAGCCCTAACTGTGCCCCAAATAAAACTTAACCCGTAACTCTCAAGTTGTTTATCTTTTTTCATTCAACACTCAGAAGAGATCAGAAACAGCAAGTTACAAGAGGCAATAGGAAAAGGCATCAGAGATAGTAATCAAGCAACAACTGAAAGACTGGCATTAAAAAAACAAAAAAAGACAAGCACTTTTCTTTTTTTAAGGATAGGTACAACATATCTGATACCTCTAAGAACACTTTCCTATTACAGTTCAGTGAAAACAAAAGCTCAAGTAAAATTTTTGATAACAATCCCAAGCCTAAGCCCTTTTTTTACAGCTTGAGTTTTATTTTATATTATAAAATTCACCCATTTCAAGTGTACAATTAAATGATTTTTAGTAACTTTACTGAGTAGGGCAGCCATCAGAATAATTAAGTGTTAGAATATTTTCACAACCTTATTAAAATCTCTGATGTTTATTTGTATTAACTCCATTCCCACTCCCAGGAAACAATTTTCTTTTCTCTATAGACTTTTGCTTTTTCAAGGCATTTCACATAAATGGAAGCATATAATAATATTCTGCTGCTGTTGCTTAGTCACTTCAGTTGTGTCCGACTCTTTGTGACCCCATGGACTGCAGCCCATCAGGCTCCTCCGTCCATGGAATTCTCCAGGCAAGAATATTAGAGTGGGTTGCTATGCCCTCCTCCAGGGGGATCTTCCCAACCAAGGGATGGAACCTGGGCCTCCTGCATTGCAGGAAGATTCCTCACCAATGAGTCATCAGGGAAGCCCCATAATAGATACAGATATAGATATAGGTATAGATATAGATGTGACCAAGCTTCTCTGTCCATGGAATTTTCCAGGCAAGAATACTGGAGTGGGTTGCCATTTCCTTTTCTAGGTTCTCTCATTTTCTAAACATGTAAAGTCACTCAGCTTTGCTATACCTTGTTTTCCTCACAATGATCATTCCTACACCTCACAGAGCTATTATAAGGAATAAATGGAATAATCCATGTAAAATGCTTAGAACTCTGGCTGGTACGTATCAAGGTCACGATACACTAAGTATAAAGTACTTAAGACGCTATTATAGTCTGCCTGTAACTCTAAGACATTTTTTGTGTCAGTGGTGCCTCAAATTCAACGTGTCCCAGGATGATTTCTGTATTATCTCCCTTCAAAACTGGTTTCTTTCTAAGTTGCTCCACACAGAAGACACTCTCAGTATCCAACCAGTTATTAAAAATGCCCACAAATTCTTATACTCTTTCTTACCCATTCTCACTTCCAGTCAGCAAGTTCTACAGACCTTCTTACCTTTAGAATTTGCCTCTTTCACTCTTTACTTACCCATTCTCATCTTCAGTCAAAGTTCTACAGTCTCAATCCCAAGCCTAAGCCCTTTTATACAGTTGAGTTTTATTTTATAATATAAAATTCACCCATTTCAAGTGTACAATTAAATGATTTTTAGTAACTTTACTGAGTAGGGCAGCCATCAGAATAATTAAGTGTTAGAATATTTTCACAACCTTATTAAAATCTCTGATGTTTATTTGTATTAACTCCATTCTCACTCCCAGGAAACAATTTTCTTTTTTCTATAGACTTTTGCTTTTTCAAGGCATTTCACATAAATGGAAGCATATAATAATATTCTACTGCTGTTGCTTAGTCACTTCAGTTGTGTCCGACTCTTTGTGACCCCATGGACTGCAGCCCATCAGGCTCCTCCGTCCATGGAATTCTCCAGGCAAGAATATTAGAGTGGGTTGCTATGCCCTCCTCCAGGGGGATCTTCCCAACCAAGGGATGGAACCTGGGCCTCCTGCATTGCAGGAAGATTCCTCACCAATGAGTCATCAGGGAAGCCCCATAATAGATACAGATATAGATATAGATATAGATATAGATGTGACCAAGCTTCTCTGTCCATGGAATTTTCCAGGCAAGAATACTGGAGTGGGTTGCCATTTCCTTCTCCAGGTTCTATCATTTTCTAAACATGTACAGTCACTCAGCTTTGCTATACCTTGTTTTCCTCACAATGATCATTCCTACACCTCACAGAGCTATTATAAGGAATAAGTGGAATAATCCACGTAAAATGCTTAGAACTCTGGCTGGTAAGTATCAAGGTCACGATACACTAAGTATAAAGTACTTAAGACCCTATTATAGTCTGCCTGTAACTCTAAGACATTTTTTGTGTCAGTGGTGCCTCAAATTCAACGTGTCCCAGGATGATTTCTGTATTATCTCCCTTCAAAACTGGTTTCTTTCTAAGTTTCTCCACACAGAAGACACTCTCAGTATCCAACCAGTTATTAGAAATGCCCACAAATTCTTACACTCTTTCTTACCCATTCTCACTTCCAGTCAGCAAGTTCTACAGACCATCTTACCTTTAGAATTTGCCTCTTTCTCTTTATTCCTTCAGTTTTAATTACAAATCTCATCTTTTTCCCGATTTAGTGTAAAAGCTTCCTACCTGCTCTATCTTCAACAGTGTTTTCCTCGAAACTATTTTTCTTCTGTCAGAGGATTCTCTCTTAAAATGCAAGTCTGATCATTTCTTTCTCCTTCAAGGGCTCCCCTAGCTTTCAGTTTTGCTCCTTAGCTTGACACCAGGGCCCATCACAAACTGGTTTTTACCTACTTCTGTAATTCCATTCCTGGCCAGTCTCCTAAATACACCCTTGGCACCGGTCATTCTGAACAACCTGCAGTTTTCTCAGTATGTGAGCCAATCTTAACGCTTCAGGCAAGCCAGTCAGTTCACAGCATTCCCAAGACAGCCATTTGTCTTTCCTAAAACTCAGCTCAAGTAGCACTTTGTTTATCAGGTTCCTAGGCATGAATCACCACTGAGCACAACTTGGAGGAATCTTCTCTGTCCAGAACTGAATGAGGCCATCCTCAAAAAGAAGCTCTCACAATGCCATCAACTCAATCAGGCGACTCTTCTTGAGCCCAAGTTCAGCTTCACTTGACCCTGGTGAAGGGTGGGAGTGGAAAGCATGGAGGTGGGAGGGAGTCAGAGAGGTAAGAAGGAGAAGCAGAGAAAAGAAACAGGAATAGGAAAGAGAGAGCAGATCTGAAAGGACAGGGAAGGAGGAGGGAAAGCTGAAGATGATTAAGGTCAAAGATGCTGCCTAAGGACAAAGAATGAGAGAGGAGAAAGTGGAAGAAGGGGCAGGACCCACATCTCTGAGGGGACGATTTTTTTTTAAGCATGAGCCTTTAATAACAATGGGAAGGAACCCTTTCTTTTCCTCCCACCTGTGATGATAATCATGCCGTTTTTCTTGCTATTTTTCTGATTCTGAAACATCACCACTAGCAATGACTCTAGCTCGAAAGTGGAAAGAAAATTTACACACTTCCATCTGTTGGAGACAACATTTCATTTCCTTTCTAAAGTATTCTCCACATTTACTGTCAATCAACCAAGAGTTACTTTTCAGGTTCTCCATCTGTTTTCTTTTTTTTTTTTCTTCTCTTTCATCAGAATCCACGGAAAACTAGACTTATTTCAATACGTCATAAATATCAAGGATATTTGGGTGAAAGAATCAGAGGTAAAAGAGGTATTCAAGATTATCCAAATCAGCAGTTTCCAAGATTTTCTCCACCACAAACCCCTTTAAGTATATCCACCTGCACTCAACCCAAGGCCTGGCTTTCTAATAGCATCTATGCCTAACTCTGTCTTTTCCTATGCCTTACTCTGTCTTTTCACAATGTATTTTCCAATTTTATTCATCAAAAGTCAAGGCTAACCCAAGGCCTGGCCTTTCTAAATAGCAAAACTAACATTTTCCTAACGCTTCAGGCAAGCCAGTCAGTTCACAGCATTCCCAAGACAGCCATTTGCCTTTCCTAAAACTCAGCTCAAGTAGCACTTTGTTTATCAGGTTCCTAGGCATGAATCACCACTGAGCACAACTTGGAGGAATCTTCTCTGTCCAGAACTGAATGAGGCCATCCTCAAAAAGAAGCTCTCACAATGCCATCAACTCAATCAGGCGACTCTTCTTGAGCCCAAGTTCAGCTTCACTTGACCCTGGTGAAGGGTGGGAGTGGAAAGCATGGAGGTGGGAGGGAGTCAGAGAGGTAAGAAGGAGAAGCAGAGAAAAGAAACAGGAATAGGAAAGAGAGAGCAGATCTGAAAGGACAGGGAAGGAGGAGGGAAAGCTGAAGATGATTAAGGTCAAAGATGCTGCCTAAGGACAAAGAATGACAGAGGAGAAAGTGGAAGAAGGGGCAGGACCCACATCTCTGAGGGGAGGATTTTTTTTTAAGCATGACCCTTTAATAACAATGGGAAGGAACCCTTTCTTTTCCTCCCACCTGTGATGATAATCATGCCGTTTTTCTTGCTATTTTTCTGATTCTGAAACATCACCACTAGCAATGACTCTAGCTCGAAAGTGGAAAGAAAATTTACACACTTCCATCTGTTGGAGACAACATTTCATTTCCTTTCTAAAGTATTCTCCACATTTACTGTCAATCAACCAAGAGTTACTTTTCAGGTTCTCCATCTGTTTTCTTTTTTTTTTTCCTTTTCTTTCATCAGAATCCACGGAAAACTAGACTTATTTCAATACGCCATAAATATCAAGGATATTTGGGTGAAAGAATCAGAGGTAAAAGAGGTATTCAAGATTATCCAAATCAGCAGTTTCCAGTATTTTCTCCACCACAAACCCCTTTAAGTATATCCACCTGCACTCAACCCAAGGCCTGGCTTTCTAATAGCATCTATGCCTAACTCTGTCTTTTCCTATGCCTTACTCTGTCTTTTCACAATGTATTTTCCAATTTTATTCATCAAAAGTCAAGGCTAACAATCAGATTTTCTGACTAGTATAAGCTACTCAGTGCTAAGATCCCTGAATTTACATAATTATTGATCAAAACTCAAGGCAAAACAAAATCTCAACATCTTGTTAGCCTGTATGATCCTGTATTGGATCACTACAAGTTTGGGGCTTTTAATGGAAGTTGATGGTAGATTCTGATTATGAGTTTCCATGTCCCTTTCCAGGTTTTAGGCTACTAACTCCAGCCAAACTCCTCCAAGATTAGAGAGGGAAAAGTCGAAGAAATCTTAGAGCTTCTATACTGCTGATGATCCCTGTTTTCTCAATGTTTCTTCACAGGATTTTAATAAAGGCTGTCTTGTCCTACTAGGGGTTTTCATCTTGGAACTCACAGAATTTTAAAAGTTCACGAACTTGGATGGAAAAGAAAGTATATCTTAGTCCTAAAGAAACTTAGCATTGCCTTCAATTATGAAAAAGCAACATACCATGCCAGTGATTTCATCACCAAGAGAAATCACAGATGCTTTTCTATCACAGGACAGTTGCTGCGAATTTCTCAAAAAAAGAAAAAATCAGGCTTCCCTGGTGGTCCAGTAGGTAGAAAGTCTGCCTTGCAATGCAAGGGGCTCCAGTTCGATCCCTGGCCCGAGAAAATCCCACATGCTACAGAGTGGCTGGACCAGTGTGTCCAACTACTAGCTAGTGCTCTGGAGCTCATGCACCCAGAGGCGGTGCTCTGCAGTGAGAGAGGCCTCTGCAATGGGAGGCCCACACAGGCCGAAGAATAAAGATGGATGAAAATAAATAAATGAAAAACCAATAAAAGAGGCCAAAATTTTAAAAAAAGGAAAAATCATTTGCCTTCATCATCACCTTGATATAATGGCAGTCAATGGATCTACCTCCTGGCTTTGTTATTAAATAGATTAATAAAGAAGGATATATTTAACTACACAATAATTTGGTGTTTTAGTATTTTGATAAATATATTTCAATTTGGAGGCTTCTACATGTCTCTTTAGTACAATTAATACAATTTTTCAGGAAGAAATCCACAGGTTTCACCTGATGGACAAAGGGATCCATGACACAGAAAAATCTGCTTTGAAAGCAAAATTCACTCAAATGCATCTCTGTATACTCTACAGTAACAAATGGGGTGATACAAAGTAAGTACTCCTTTGAGTAAACTGTGCAATCTCACAGTTAGTGGGGAAAAGGAAACAAAGGATTCAATTTCAGATCTCGAGAACTCTCACGTATACAAATGAGTTCACAGAGGGAGTCAGGAGCCTGAGCTCTGACGTGTTCAAATCTGATTCATCATTTAATGGCCAATGACCTCAGGCAAGTTACTTAACCTCACAGAGCCTGTTTTCATGTTCATAATAACTGCCTTATTTGGCTGAAAGGATTAAATGGAATGAACTATGTAAAGAACTTACTCTGATATTTTGCACATAATTTAACTATTTCAGATATAATAATCTACTTCATGACTAAATATTTTTATGAAGTTTCCCAAATACTGTTTGTATTCCATAGAGCTGTCCCATTCTCTAAAACTTCAGCACTGCTGGTAGATACCACACTCCCCATAACCCTCAAAATCAGAGCCTACTTTCCTCAAAAGAATGTATGACACCAGAAGACCAGAAGCTAGGAGCTACAGCACCACAGCCCTGGCTGTAGTTTCCATCTTCAGACTGCTGACAAGTCCATCTTCAAACTCCACAACATTAAGTCACATGACCCACCCTTGCCCTCATGACCTGCTAGGCAAGGATCATCATCCTGGGCAGCTTTTTTTTTTGTTGTTTTATCTACTATTATCCATGCTGAGGACACATGCAAAACTCTGCAGTCGCGGTTCTGGCATCCTTCTAACAACCTGAGATTTCCTCTGTGAACCCACATGATTCACTATTTGCATGCCATTCCACTAACAGAGTACCTGACGGATTAGACAGAAAATTAAAGTGTATGAAGCCGAATTGGATTTCATGCTCCTAACAACCCTATGAGATTAGGAATTACTGTCCTCTTCACAAAGGAGCAAACCCAAGTTCAGACAAGTCACTGACCTGCCCACTGGAGGCTTCTACATGTCTCTTTAGTACAATTAATACAATTTTTCAGGAAGAAATCCACAGGTTTCACCTGATGGACAAAGGGATCCATGACACAGAAAAATCTGCTTTGAAAGCAAAATTCACTCAAATGCATCTCTGTATACTCTACAGTAACAAATGGGGTGATACAAAGTAAGTACTCCTTTGAGTAAACTGTGCAATCTCACAGTTAGTGGGGAAAAGGAAACAAAGGATTCAATTTCAGATCTCGAGAACTCTCACGTATACAAATGAGTTCACAGAGGGAGTCAGGAGCCTGAGCTCTGACCTGTTCAAATCTGATTCATTTAATGGCCAATGACCTCAGGCAAGTTACTTAACCTCACAGAGCCTGTTTTCATGTTCATAATAACTGCCTTATTTGGCTGAAAGGATTAAATGGAATGAACTATGTAAAGAACTTACTCTGATATTTTGCACATAATTTAACTATTTCAGATATAATAATCTACTTCATGACTAAATATTTTTATGAAGTTTCCCAAATACTGTTTGTATTCCATAGAGCTGTCCCATTCTCTAAAACTTCAGCACTGCTGGTAGATACCACACTCCCCATAACCCTCAAAATCAGAGCCTACTTTCCTCAAAAGAATGTATGACACCAGAAGACCAGAAGCTAGGAGCTACAGCACCACAGCCCTGGCTGTAGTTTCCATCTTCAGACTGCTGACAAGTCCATCTTCAAACTCCACAACATTAAGTCACATGACCCACCCTTGCCCTCATGACCTGCTAGGCAAGGATCATCATCCTGGGCAGCTTTTTTTTTTGTTTTATCTACTATTATCCATGCTGAGGACACATGCAAAACTCTGCAGTCGCGGTTCTGGCATCCTTCTAACAACCTGAGATTTCCTCTGTGAACCCACATGATTCACTATTTGCATGCCATTCCACTAACAGAGTACCTGACGGATTAGACAGAAAATTAAAGTGTATGAAGCCGAATTGGATTTCATGCTCCTAACAACCCTATGAGATTAGGAATTACTGTCCTCTTCACAAAGGAGCAAACCCAAGTTCAGACAAGTCACTGACCTGCCCACTGACACACTGCCAGAGAGGAAAAAAAAGTAAATAAGCTCAAGGACTCCCATTAGTCAATGATCCATCATACTTGAATTTTCCTTCTATCACCAAGAAATATTTAGCCCATTTTCTCAATTTCTTATTTCCCTGGAAAAAGTATATACAACTTCTAAATATTTCTCTTTCTAATGCATTATTCAAGCATCGTGTCTGTAATGATCATGATTCATTCAAATATTGATTTAAGTACAAAATAGGTGAGCTGGAAATAACCTGAGATGAAAATACTGGGCTGCCCAGAAGAGCGAGAAGCATCTTTGCAAAAGCAAAAAGCCAAGCAAAAGAAAAACAGAACCTAAGCTACGACAGCTGGAACAAACGAGGAGCAACTAAAAGGGAGACTGTAATATATTGAATACTTTGAACTTCGGGAGAGAGAACAGGGCACCCACATTGGAAGCCACAGTACCCTAGACAATAGCTCCAAGTGGTCAATGTGATTAGAGCAGAGCCAGTAACATGTCTGGGTTCAGACATGAACCCCTGCCAGAGGGGAACTATGTCTCAATTGATCACAAAGCACCAAGCCAAAGCCTTAAACGTGAAATGTGAGTTGGAAGGGCAACTTCAATACAGACACTGATTTTATAGATATGGTTTCAACAGTACACTTTTTCCTATTACTCCCATAAAATATTTCGCTGATATCAAAATACCTCCAAGCCTTACATAATGGAAGTGCTGCTTGGACACGTTCACATATCACCAGATCTTTGGCTCAGAGCAACATTAGCAATTCACCACTAGCATATTGAAAAAACTACAGAATTACAACAGGCCTAGAACGCCTGCCAACAAATTTACTGCCTCTGTGTTATTTGTAAATTGATTGTTTCTCCTTTGGCTTATGGCAAGTAGACAATTGCATATAAATGCATATATAGTATATATCTACTCATAAAATTTAACATTTTAGGATTGACCGTTCCCCCAAACTCACACTATTATGATACCCTTTACACAATACTATACGTTTGATTCAATGCATCTCTTCCAGCTTAATTTTTTAATTGATTTCACTAGCTCCAGGTTAAAGCCTTTCTACCTAAATGTGTGCTTTCACAGAAACTGTTTACTACCTGGCATATGAATTAAGAATTTTTAAGAGGCCCTTATTGAAAATCAAATGAACGGGTACTTTGGTGGTGTTTTTTACACAGAACAGGTAGCTGCTGGCAAAAATGCATTCCATTTACTTGGTGTTTTTTTTCAAGCATCGTGTCTGTAATGATCATGATTCATTCAAATATTGATTTAAGTACAAAATAGGTGAGCTGGAAATAACCTGAGATGAAAATACTGGGCTGCCCAGAAGAGCGAGAAGCATCTTTGCAAAAGCAAAAAGCCAAGCAAAAGAAAAACAGAACCTAAGCTACGACAGCTGGAACAAACGAGGAGCAACTAAAAGGGAGACTGTAATATATTGAATACTTTGAACTTCGGGAGAGAGAACAGGGCACCCACATTGGAAGCCACAGTACCCTAGACAATAGCTCCAAGTGGTCAATGTGATTAGAGCAGAGCCAGTAACATGTCTGGGTTCAGACATGAACCCCTGCCAGAGGGGAACTATGTCTCAATTGATCACAAAGCACCAAGCCAAAGCCTTAAACGTGAAATGTGAGTTGGAAGGGCAACTTCAATACAGACACTGATTTTATAGATATGGTTTCAACAGTACACTTTTTCCTATTACTCCCATAAAATATTTCGCTGAAATCAAAATACCTCCAAGCCTTACATAATGGAAGTGCTGCTTGGACACGTTCACATATCACCAGATCTTTGGCTCAGAGCAACATTAGCAATTCACCACTAGCATATTGAAAAAACTACAGAATTACAACAGGCCTAGAACGCCTGCCAACAAATTTACTGCCTCTGTGTTATTTGTAAATTGATTGTTTCTCCTTTGGCTTATGGCAAGTAGACAATTGCATATAAATGCATATATAGTATATATCTACTCATAAAATTTAACATTTTAGGATTGACCGTTCCCCAAACTCAGACTATTATGATACCCTTTACACAATACTATACGTTTGATTCAATGCATCTCTTCCAGCTTAATTTTTTAATTGATTTCACTAGCTCCAGGTTAAAGCCTTTCTACCTAAATGTGTGCTTTCACAGAAACTGTTTACTACCTGGCATATGAATTAAGAATTTTTAAGAGGCCCTTATTGAAAATCAAATGAACGGGTACTTTGGTGGTGTTTTTTACACAGAACAGGTAGCTGCTGGCAAAAATGCATTCCATTTACTTATCAGGCCTCTCAAGTTCCTTTCATATGCAAACATAATTAGTTACTCTTCAGATTAACTATTGAAAATAATACCAAAAGCAGCATTTTCCACTCAGTAAGGATTAATCTATTATTTTGATTCTGCAAACCAACCTTTGAGGTACAAATTTTGAAAAGTCAGGTCCAATGTGCTTTGTAGAAATTACACCTCTAGCCTGCCAAGTTAACAAGGCTTCCAAAACAGTAAGACTCAGATATAAGCCTGCAGGATGGTCCTGACATCGATTTTTCTACCTGAGGACAACCACGTCCAAACCGCAAACCATTTGACATGTGAGACTCTAAACGAGGGTGGAAGATGGCAATCCAGTTCAAAGCAGAAACATACGGCCTTTTCCCTTGCCAATAAAGAAAAAAAAAAAAGCATTGCATTACTGAACACATTTTATCAAGGGTGCCTTCTGGGAAGCCCAGAGAACAAAAAAACATCAAGAGGAGGCTGTCAGTAACCAACGAGTAATGTAGAGTCACTTTGCAGGTGTCAAAACCTCAATCACAGAAAATCAGGACCAGTGGGTCAACCCCATGAGAAAACAGATACCAGAAGAATACCAAACAGCTGCTTAGGGCTGAACTCAAACCAGGCCGGAACTGGGGGAGGTCAAACAAAACACTTGGAGAGAACGGGTAAAGCAGAGCCTGGAACAACGTAACAAAGCATTAGACAGGTGGGTAACAACAGCTGGGAGCGAGGGGCAGCTCCAGAGGCAGGAGGCCAGGTTCACAAACAGCTCCAGCAGCATCCCGAGGCACCACTCAGTAAGCAGGGATTGACCGTTCCCAAACTCAGACTATTATGATACCCTTTACACAATACTATACGTTGATTCAATGCATCTCTTCCAGCTTAATTTTTTAATTGATTTCACTAGCTCCAGGTTAAAGCCTTTCTACCTAAATGTGTGCTTTCACAGAAACTGTTTACTACCTGGCATATGAATTAAGAATTTTTAAGAGGCCCTTATTGAAAATCAAATGAACGGGTACTTTGGTGGTGTTTTTTACACAGAACAGGTAGCTGCTGGCAAAAATGCATTCCATTTACTTATCAGGCCTCTCAAGTTCCTTTCATATGCAAACATAATTAGTTACTCTTCAGATTAACTATTGAAAATAATACCAAAAGCAGCATTTTCCACTCAGTAAGGATTAATCTATTATTTTGATTCTGCAAACCAACCTTTGAGGTACAAATTTTGAAAAGTCAGGTCCAATGTGCTTTGTAGAAATTACACCTCTAGCCTGCCAAGTTAACAAGGCTTCCAAAACAGTAAGACTCAGATATAAGCCTGCAGGATGGTCCTGACATCGATTTTTCTACCTGAGGACAACCACGTCCAAACCGCAAACCATTTGACATGTGAGACTCTAAACGAGGGTGGAAGATGGCAATCCAGTTCAAAGCAGAAACATACGGCCTTTTCCCTTGCCAATAAAGAAAAAAAAAAAAGCATTGCATTACTGAACACATTTTATCAAGGGTGCCTTCTGGGAAGCCCAGAGAACAAAAAAACATCAAGAGGAGGCTGTCAGTAACCAACGAGTAATGTAGAGTCACTTTGCAGGTGTCAAAACCTCAATCACAGAAAATCAGGACCAGTGGGTCAACCCCATGAGAAAACAGATACCAGAAGAATACCAAACAGCTGCTTAGGGCTGAACTCAAACCAGGCCGGAACTGGGGGAGGTCAAACAAAACACTTGGAGAGAACGGGTAAAGCAGAGCCTGGAACAACGTAACAAAGCATTAGACAGGTGGGTAACAACAGCTGGGAGACGCAGGGGGGCAGCTCCAGAGGCAGGGAGGCCAGGTTCACAAACAGCTCCAGCAGCATCCCCGAGGCACCACTCTAAGATGAAGCAGCGGGCACTTCCTGAAAGTCCAACAGAACCGCAGGACACATGGCAGGGGCTGGGGCACCTGTTCACAAAGGCTCATGGTTGCCTGCAAAAGCCCCTGCGCACCAACATACTCAGGATCCAAGGACAAGTTAGGACAAAATCCATGAATGATCGCCAGGTCGCTTACTGCTCTTCTAGACAGACAGGGTTTGCTTAGTTCTACCAAAACATCACCAGTGAGGACTTACTTATTGTACTGGCCCAAGAGAAAAGGAAGTCAGTAACATTTTACATCTGGAAGCCTGACCCTTGAGCTTTAGCTCCTAGCAAGTATACCTCAGACCTGTGTTTCCCATCAAATGTCAGGGGGCCCCTGATAGGACCCAGATGTGCTCTCAGAGACCAGTAAGACTGTCACTGGAAGAGTTTATTTCAGACTTTGCAAGCTCCAAGGTCCCTGCTGGAACTACTCAATTCTGCCATTGTAGAGAGAGAACAGCCAGAGACAGCAGGTCCACAAATGGATGTGGCTGTGATGCTGAGAAAGACTGAGGGCAGGAGAAAGGGACAACAGAGGATGAGATGGTTGGATAGCATCACGGGCTCAATGGACATGAGTCTGAGCAAACTCCAGGAGATGGTGAAGGACAGGGGAGCCTGGTGTGCTGCAGTGCATCGAGTCCCAAAGAGGTAGACACAACATAGTGACTGAATAACAGGGTGGATTTGTCCCACAGTCTATAGTACCCACTTCCAAATCTGGATGATAATCCAATACACACACACACACACACACACACACACACACACACCCAAGGGCTTCCCAGGTGGCACAGCGGTACAGAAGCCACCTATCAATGCAGAAGGCATAGGAGGCATGGGTTCAAGCCCTGGGTCAGGAAGATCCCTGGAGGAAGGCACAGCAACCCACTCCAGTATTCTTGCCAGGAGAATCCCATGGTCAGAGGAGCCTGGCAGGCTCTAGTTCACAGGGTCACAAAAAGTCAGACATGACTGAAGCAATTTAGCACACAGGCACACACACACACCCTATTTGAAAATTGTACCTCATATGTGTGACCTCCTTATAACTAAGACCAGATAACTTCTGAGATTGCATTTATGATTGAGTTGGTACCGAAGAATACTACTCAGATGGTCATAGTTATTAAGAAACCGGAAGTGGACATCCTGGGTTATATGGACATCTGTGGTCTTCCCCTCTTCTCGGAATCCCTTGTCCTTCCTTCCTGTACTGCCCTCTGCACTGTACTCCTCTTCACTCATGCCAGGCTAGAGGTGCATTTCATGGATGAACTTGCAGTCTAAGTCAGGAAAATGAAGGTTTCCCCCTAGAGCATTACTGGGGAGAGCTAGGGAAGAAACCTTAGGTTGCCACTGGCCACAATGACCATCAAGATGCCCCGACCAAGAAATGGAGAGACAACTGAAGTTCTCATGGCCTCCTCAGGACTCTTAGTTCATACAAGCAAGAGGCTCTACATTTCCTGAACTGGGCTTGGGACACTTAAAACCTTATTACCAAAATAAAGAACATGCTCGTAAAAATAAAGGGCCAATGACAAGGTTTTAGCAGCAATTCCAAGCAGAAGTACAGGCATGCCAAACTCCAGAGCACTCAGAGCATCTCTATGTTGGGACATCTCTTGCTCATTGAGGAAAGTCGGCATTTCCCTCCATCTTTCACCCCCAAATGAGCTCACGCCTCTTCCTTTCTCACTCACTTGATTAAGACAGAAACCCAAGAAGAGACTGTCTCCTACAGCCTTCCACATTCAGCTTACTACCAAGAGACATCAACTCTTCCTCATCTTTTCCTTTCTAATACAATCTTCTGTTTCTTTGTTTTTTAACTTCTGTTCTACTTTCCTTTAACCTTCATACCACCAGGAACACAAATCCTCCAATACAATCCTATAATGGACACCTTTCTGGTCTCTCTGCTTTGGGTTTCACCCTGCTTCAGATAGTTCTCCAAATGTAAGCAGGGAACACAAGACCCTTGTGATTTGGCTTCTGTCTACCTTGCCAATTCATCTTTTTTCCCTCCCTCCCGCTCCCTATCCTTGGCTCGAGCTTTGTGCCCTGCTCTTTGGACAGCATGACTTTCTCTTCCTGCACATTTTTTCCCCACTCCCTCCCTCCCTCTCATCTTTATTAAGCGATTTCTTATTCTTCAGGAATTGGATCTCACAAGTGCTCCTTATCCTCCCTCCAGTCTGGGTCAAGTGCCCCTCTTATGTACTCACTTACAACCATAAGCATGTCTTCCTGTGAGAGAAACAGTCTCCCCACCAAACTCTAAGATCCTTGAGATTATGGACTTCTCTTCTTCAGGGTCAGGGCTTCCCATATTCAACATGATTCCTGACATATTAATGCGCTTAGAAATGCTTGCTAAAAAAGAAAAAATAAAAAAAAAGCACAGGAATGATATGAGCTGAAAGCATCCCACACTAATGCTTTCTTGGGAGAGAGAGCATTTCTAGATAAGAATGACTTAACACTTTTAAATCAAAGGCCAACATCTATTTGAGCGGATTTCCTTAATTTAAAATAAACCACATTTAAATCAGTCTCACAATCTTTGAATAGAATTATCATATTTTTATACTGTAATTTGCAGAAATCAGGTTACTTAAATGGTAAACATGCCCTTACGTTTCTTTTATTTCCACGACTTCTAGTAATAACAGTTATTTCCAGGCTCTGAGATAAGTGACCAGAAAACACAAAACAACTTACAATGTTATCACTAAATATTCTTAAATCTTTTGGTTGATATGGATGCAAGCAAATTATCTCCTTATTTTGTTGCTTTCTTAATTTCTATTCATCTCCTTTTCTCTAAAATCAATGTTGAAAGAACAGAAGTTGGCATCAACTGATGTGTTTTTTTTAAATTTCTTACACTCAAAGAGACATCCTTTTTTTCCTTTCTAATACAATCTTCTGTTTCTTTGTTTTTTAACTTCTGTTCTACTTTCCTTTAACCTTCATACCACCAGGAACACAAATCCTCCAATACAATCCTATAATGGACACCTTTCTGGTCTCTCTGCTTTGGGTTTCACCCTGCTTCAGATAGTTCTCCAAATGTAAGCAGGGAACACAAGACCCTTGTGATTTGGCTTCTGTCTACCTTGCCAATTCATCTTTTTTCCCTCCCTCCCGCTCCCTATCCTTGGCTCGAGCTTTGTGCCCTGCTCTTTGGACAGCATGACTTTCTCTTCCTGCACATTTTTTCCCCACTCCCTCCCTCCCTCTCATCTTCATTAAGCGATTTCTTATTCTTCAGGAATTGGATCTCACAAGTGCTCCTTATCCTCCCTCCAGTCTGGGTCAAGTGCCCCTCTTATGTACTCACTTACAACCATAAGCATGTCTTCCTGTGAGAGAAACAGTCTCCCCACCAAACTCTAAGATCCTTGAGATTATGGACTTCTCTTCTTCAGGGTCAGGGCTTCCCATATTCAACATGATTCCTGACATATTAATGCGCTTAGAAATGCTTGAAAAAAAAAAAAAAAAAAAAAAAAAAGCACAGGAATGATATGAGCTGAAAGCATCCCACACTAATGCTTTCTTGGGAGAGAGAGCATTTCTAGATAAGAATGACTTAACACTTTTAAATCAAAGGCCAACATCTATTTGAGCGGATTTCCTTAATTTAAAATAAACCACATTTAAATCAGTCTCACAATCTTTGAATAGAATTATCATATTTTTATACTGTAATTTGCAGAAATCAGGTTACTTAAATGGTAAACATGCCCTTACGTTTCTTTTATTTCCACGACTTCTAGTAATAACAGTTATTTCCAGGCTCTGAGATAAGTGACCAGAAAACACAAAACAACTTACAATGTTATCACTAAATATTCTTAAATCTTTTGGTTGATATGGATGCAAGCAAATTATCTCCTTATTTTGTTGCTTTCTTAATTTCTATTCATCTCCTTTTCTCTAAAATCAATGTTGAAAGAACAGAAGTTGGCATCAACTGATGTGATTTTCTTATTTAAAAAATCCTTAAAATACAAATAATTTCCTTTAATTGAAGGAAAACTGATAATATTTCACAAAAGAAATCAGTGATTAGCTTTCATTTACCCAAGACTATGACAGAGAATAATACCATTCTGGTTTTCAATAAAGTTATAGCTACAATGTTACTCTGGCCTCTTTCAACCAATTTCAGTCAATTCTGGTAAATTCTTTCTGAACACACAAATAGCCTGCAGACATATATAAAAGATTTTCTTCAAATGCAGTAGGTAAGCTGCATGCAAAGCATTTACTCCATTTTTATATAGATTCCCAGTGATGCTCAAAGGAAATACATTCAGGATAAGTTCTGGTTTGTGTTTTAAGGTTTTATTCAGGTTTAGAAAAAAAAAAAAACTTTTAAAGAATGCTCCTGTCATATCTTAGGTTCTAAAGAAAATCTTTGAATTTCACTGTCAACCAGTTTTCATAAATAATGATGACACAAAAAGAAATAAAAGTGAAAATTTAAATTTAAGATTGTTCTTAGTATTAAAGACAATTTTAACATTTAAATATCATTTATAGTCTACCTTAAATCTACAAGGTGTGCGTATATGAATAAAGTGTCCAATTTAACATTAAGTGCGTTAATTTTCTCAGGCTTTAGAAAAATAAATCCAACCCTCTCCCCAAAATAATAAGTTCTCAGAATTCAATTCTAAGTACACAAAGATAAAGATCTGAGTGTTTATTATAACTGCCTTTTTCAAAACAAAATATAAACAAGCTGCTATCTTATAACTCACACCCAAATTCAATATGTTATCAAAATCTACCATAGAATCTTTTAAAACACCAAAGAATCACTTTCCACAAATGGAGATGAATTCAGACGATTTCCATTCTAATGACCGGTCTTGATTTAACCTCAAGAAGATGACAATCATTGGCTGCTCTGCTTCCAGTCTGCAGAGGTACTCAATCAAAATGACCCATCTTCCATTGCAGGCCTCTGTCTCCTGTCCCATTTCTCCATAAGGATCCCTTCTCTGTACCATAAAAGGAAAGCACTGCATCATAAGAAAGAGATAAAATCCTTCCCAAGTCAACTCCTCTCAATTTCACCAAAGTCCATTTATAAAAATATCAAACGTAACCTTTCTCGGATTCATTTAAATTAATCCCAGAGAGTTGAGAGCCATCGTGCAGAAACCATTTGTCATTTCCCTTTAATAAATTAAAACAGTATGACAAGATTTTTTTTTTAACCCATCAGTAACAGAATCTGGTTTATTAAAATACTGGGTGAATTTTCACCTGAATATTCTAAAAATGTTCCAAGGAACAGATGTGCACTAGAGAAAAGTAGGCTACTCTCCAACAAGAACCAAAAGGACTCTCCATTTTAGGAGTTTGCCACTTGCTGTTGGAATTTAGTTATCAATAGAAACACGGTAAACATTCCAACTGAGAAGAAGGTTAACACATAAGAAAGAAAATGATGATTATGGCTGAAGCAAAGACATCTTTAGTTGGCATGGTTTGTTGTATTAGCTCCTCTTTTGCACTGAACATGTAGCAAAATACCCAGTGTTTCACTGAAAACATTATCAATGCCCCCAATGGTCAATTTCAAATATATTTCCCAGGCAAATGAACCCAAATCCCAAACCATAGAATGTTTTAAGCTGGAAGAGACCCTGGAAAATCATTTGAGCCATACCTTGACTTTAAAGAGGAAATCACCTAATCAATATGGTAAACCGTCAACATGCCACGCTTACTTGTTACTTTGAGGGAGAAAGTATTTCTTTTTTGGAGGGGAGTTGGGGGCTGGGAAAGGGAAAGAAAGTCAGAAATGTTAGTGTCGTATAGTAAGTAAATATGTGAAAGATCCATTTTAATCAAAAGAGAGATCAATATTCTTAAATGCAGAACTACTGTAAATAAATTAATGTGAGTCTTATGTCCTGGTGAAAGAGCAGTTAGTGGGAGAGTAACAAGCTTCCCAGAACAGATATCAAAGAGCAGGGCCTTTTTATCCAGTTCACTCACTGTAAAACACAAGATATACAGAAAGTAGTCCTGGAATCGGGGCTCACTCTCAATTCAACATCATCTTTTGCAACATAACTGAAAACAACTCCATATTTTCATGAAGCTTTTCTTCTCATTAATATTAATAAGGAATTCTTAATATCACATCCTTAACAATTTTCCTTGAAAATCTAAGATATACCTCAGAGAGGGGAACAACTCTTAGAAGATGCTAAGAAATGATAATTTTCCATACGCTCCTACACACAGTATCTGTCATCTAATCTAAAGAAGACAGTCACTTTGTGGTGAAGATGTTAGGGACACATCTGAGTTCCAGTCTTTGTATAGACTTGTTTTTAATTGGTTGTTCAGTGGATTTTTTTTTATATTTTAATTCTATTGGAGTATAGCTGATTTACAATGTGAATCAGTTATACATTTGATCAAGTATATACCACAAACATTTTACTGGCAAAATCAGTGTGTATATATACACGTGTATGTGTGTATATAATGGTTAAGTTTCAACATCATTTGTCCCCCTAGAACCCAATGTGAACACTGAATTTGAAAATTAGTAATTACTTAGTATAGCTCACTGAAGCCTTTCATTGACCCTAAATCTATCTGAAATACCAAGCTAAATGTTATCAAAAATAAGTTTAAATTTTGAATATTGGGCTTCCCTGGTGATCCAGTGGGTAGAGTCTGCCTTGTAATGCAAGGGGCACCGGTTCGATCCCTGGCCTGGGAGTATCGCACGCATTGCTAAGCAGCTGGCCGGGTGTGTCCAATTGCAAGCCAGCGTTCTGGGAGGGCATGCACCCAGAGCCAGTCCTCTGCAAGGAGAGGACACTGCAGTGGGAGGCTCACACATACCAAAGTAAAGATGGATGAAAATAAATAAATAAAAAAACAATACAAGAGGCCAAAATTAAAAAGAAAGCAGTTTGTTTAAAAAAAAATATTTTGAATATTGACTTTAAAGAAAAATCTCCAAATATTCTACAATTTTTAGATGTTATTATCTTTAACTGGTTTAAAAATATCAGCTATAGAATTAACAAATTATTTCTTGATAAACAGAAGCACTTAATAAGATAGCACTAGATAGCATCGTATCAAGCACTTTATAAAGCTTATTAAATTCCCCCAACTCTATATGTAGGTATTATGATCCTTGTTCTATTGAACAGGGAACAGAGACTAGAAAACTTATAGTAACACAATCGAAACTGTACAATTACCAAATAATAATAGTTCTGGGATTAGATCCCTAGGTTATCTGATTCTAAAATTCTTATAGTCTCTTTTATTTTTGCCATTCTGTTGCTTAGAAAGATCCAAAAGAAAAAAAAATTTCTAATTAGTCACATCAGTTTGTCACCTAGAACCCAATGTGAACATTGAATTTTAAAATTAGTAATTACTTAGTACAGCTCACTGAACCCTTTCAGTGACCCAAAATCTAGTGGAAATACAAAGCTAAATATTATCAGAAATAAGTTTAAATTTTGTGTTTAAAATAGTCACAAATGGATCACCGGGCTTAGGTATTAGATGCCACCCTCTAGCACATGTGCTAAGCATACTTACTGGAAATTCTCAGTACACCAGTGATTACCACAAACACTTCAACGCAGGAAAAACCTTCAGCTTATCTGACATATATCTTTCCTAATCACCAAGCTGCTAGAACTGCTCTGAATTTGAACATACTCCCAGAAGAAAAAAGGTTGCACTGAAGAAAGAGACCAAGAGTACCCAGTAACAAGATACCCTGCCAAGCAGAACCAGAGTACCAGGGATTATCCATATCTAATACAGTATAATTGGTCCTTTTACCCTGCAGAAGGAAAAAAGCACTCAAACTGGACAGAATATCTCTTCAAAATAAGCATAGAGTCCAGAAACATAGGGAAAGCAATAGTCACTAAGTCATCGCACGCATTGCTAAGCAGCTGGCCGGGTGTGTCCAATTGCAAGCCAGCGTTCTGGGAGGGCATGCACCCAGAGCCAGTCCTCTGCAAGGAGAGGACACTGCAGTGGGAGGCTCACACATACCAAAGTAAAGATGGATGAAAATAAATAAATAAAAAAACAATACAAGAGGCCAAAATTAAAAAGAAAGCAGTTTGTTTAAAAAAAAATATTTTGAATATTGACTTTAAAGAAAAATCTCCAAATATTCTACAATTTTTAGATGTTATTATCTTTAACTGGTTTAAAAGATCAGCTATAGAATTAACAAATTATTTCTTGATAAACAGAAGCACTTAATAAGATAGCACTAGATAGCATCGTATCAAGCACTTTATAAAGCTTATTAAATTCCCCCAACTCTATATGTAGGTATTATGATCCTTGTTCTATTGAACAGGGAACAGAGACTAGAAAACTTATAGTAACACAATCGAAACTGTACAATTACCAAATAATAATAGTTCTGGGATTAGATCCCTAGGTTATCTGATTCTAAAATTCTTATAGTCTCTTTTATTTTTGCCATTCTGTTGCTTAGAAAGATCCAAAAGAAAAAAAAATTTCTAATTAGTCACATCAGTTTGTCACCTAGAACCCAATGTGAACATTGAATTTTAAAATTAGTAATTACTTCGTACAGCTCACTGAACCCTTTCAGTGACCCAAAATCTAGTGGAAATACAAAGCTAAATATTATCAGAAATAAGTTTAAATTTTGAGTTTAAATAAGTCAAAAATGTATCACCAGGCTTAGGTATTAGATGCCACCCTCTAGCACATGTGCTAAGCATACTTACTGGAAATTCTCAGTACACCAGTGATTACCACAAACACTTCAACGCAGGAAAAACCTTCAGCTTATCTGACATATATCTTTCCTAATCACCAAGCTGCTAGAACTGCTCTGAATTTGAACATACTCCCAGAAGAAAAAAGGTTGCACTGAAGAAAGAGACCAAGAGTACCCAGTAACAAGATACCCTGCCAAGCAGAACCAGAGTACCAGGGATTATCCATATCTAATACAGTATAATTGGTCCTTTTACCCTGCAGAAGGAAAAAAGCACTCAAACTGGACAGAATATCTCTTCAAAATAAGCATAGAGTCCAGAAACATAGGGAAAGCAATAGTCACTAAGTCATGTCCAACTCTGCATCCCCATGGAGTGCAGCACATCAGGCTTCCCTGTCCTCACCATTTTCTAGAATTTGCTCAAACTCATGTCTATTGAGGTGGTGATGTCATCCAACTATCTTACCCTCTATTGCTTCCTTCTCCTCCTGCCCTCAAACTTTCCCAGTACCAGGGTCTCTTCCAATGAGTTGGCTACACGTATCAAGTGGCCAAACTCCTGGAGAAAAGGAATAGATGAGAGCAAAACCTACTTCCATGGTGAGACCAGGGACTGCTGTTCAAAAGGCTGGACCAAGATTAGAAGCAGAGATGGGGTATGTCAAGGCAGAGAAAAGCTGGGACAGCAGGAGCTCAACCACTGAGTTCAAATGAGAGAGTGAGCTAGGACATGGTGGAGAACACAGCTCTGTTTTCAGGGCAGAAGAGAAACAGATGCTAACATACAGGGACAACGGAGTCATTCATCCACTTCTCCAACACCCTCTACCTCTGACTGTATTTTCATGCAGCTCTTTAAATACACAGAAAGCATTCATCAGACTCTTCCATTTGATCCTCACTCACTCTATAGTTGGGAGTTACCATTATTGGCACTTTCTGATCAATTAGAGGACAAGTTTTAGACACTTAGTAGCTCAAGAACTAGTTGTGCTTAATCGTCCAGTCATGTCCAACTCTTTGTGATCTCATGGACGGTAGCCTGCCAGGCTCCTCAGTCCATGGGGATTCTCCGGGCAACAATACTGGAGTGGGTTGCCATGCCCTCCTCCAGAGAATATTCCCAAACCAGAGATTGAACCCAAGACTCCCATGCTGCAAGCAGATTTTTTATCATCTGAGCCACCAGAGAAGCTCAAGAATACTGGAGTGAGTAGACTATCCCTTCTCCAGGGGATCTTCCCAACCCAGGAATTGAACCAGGGTCTCCTGCATTACAGGTGGACTAAAACTCTTCTCTTTCATCTTGGTTCAGCGTTCTCTCACAATACTACCTACACACTGAGTACAGTATTTCAAAAATAAATGATTATAAAATTATAACTTATTTTAGAGTAAGTTCTTTACAATTTCTACTAAGCAAGAACGTAAGCCTTCAGATATATAGGGTATTCACCTATTCAGAAAGCCCCAAGAAGCTAAGCTACAGTGTATCAGGTTAAAAAGATCATAGGGACCCAACTATTTCTAACCCATTTCTACAGAGAGATATACCTTTACCCAGTAGCATCACTGGGTGCATGAATATCATTAAAAATCTTAATCTTTCCTAGGCACAGCTGCTTAAATATTTATATTGACTATAGACTCAGTTTAGGCATCAGTATCTATCCAAGTCATAAGCCTAAGGCAACTGCCTATCAGTTTATTTGTCAAAATCAGAATCCAACATCTGTCTCCAGAGTAATGTTACAAAGAGAGTGATATTATAATACAAGATGATAACAGATATTTCAATGGAGATCAGCACCTAGATTTTAGCAGGCTCTCTATCTTTTCAAAATATACGCAAAATCTCAAACTCTTGTGATCAGTTTAAAGATGTCATGATTAAACCAATTTGAAAATAAAACAGAGAGATTAAATAAAATGGCTAAGCTCATACACTTTTGAGACAGAAAAGATTATGCTAAATCTTTCTTAATCCAGGCAGTCTTTTCCAAATGTTTATAAAACACACTGAGCTAATAAGATGTACATTACAGGAACCAGCAGCATCTATCACACTGAAAATGACAGAAATGCATCTATCACAAACTGTTAACAATGATAGTCCATTATTGGCACTTTCTGATCAATTAGAGGACAAGTTTTAGACACTTAGTAGCTCAAGAACTAGTTGTGCTTAATCGTCCAGTCATGTCCAACTCTTTGTGATCTCATGGACGGTAGCCTGCCAGGCTCCTCAGTCCATGGGGATTCTCCGGGCAACAATACTGGAGTGGGTTGCCATGCCCTCCTCCAGAGAATATTCCCAAACCAGAGATTGAACCCAAGACTCCCATGCTGCAAGCAGATTTTTTATCATCTGAGCCACCAGAGAAGCTCAAGAATACTGGAGTGAGTAGACTATCCCTTCTCCAGGGGATCTTCCCAACCCAGGAATTGAACCAGGGTCTCCTGCATTACAGGTGGGCTAAAACTCTTCTCTTTCATCTTGGTTCAGCGTTCTCTCACAATACTACCTACACACTGAGTACAGTATTTCAAAAATAAATGATTATAAAATTATAACTTATTTTAGAGTAAGTTCTTTACAATTTCTACTAAGCAAGAACGTAAGCCTTCAGATATATAGGGTATTCACCTATTCAGAAAGCCCCAAGAAGCTAAGCTACAGTGTATCAGGTTAAAAAGATCATAGGGACCCAACTATTTCTAACCCATTTCTACAGAGAGATATACCTTTACCCGGTAGCATCACTGGGTGCATGAATATCATTAAAAATCTTAATCTTTCCTAGGCACAGCTGCTTAAATATTTATATTGACTATAGACTCAGTTTAGGCATCAGTATCTATCCAAGTCATAAGCCTAAGGCAACTGCCTATCAGTTTATTTGTCAAAATCAGAATCCAACATCTGTCTCCAGAGTAATGTTACAAAGAGAGTGATATTATAATACAAGATGATAACAGATATTTCAATGGAGATCAGCACCTAGATTTTAGCAGGCTCTCTATCTTTTCAAAATATCGCAAAATCTCAAACTCTTGTGATCAGTTTAAAGATGTCATGATTAAACCAATTTGAAAATAAAACAGAGAGATTAAATAAAATGGCTAAGCTCATACACTTTTGAGACAGAAAAGATTATGCTAAATCTTTCTTAATCCAGGCAGTCTTTTCCAAATGTTTATAAAACACACTGAGCTAATAAGATGTACATTACAGGAACCAGCAGCATCTATCACACTGAAAATGACAGAAATGCCAACTCTGAGACCCGCTCCAGGCAGAATCTGCATTTTAACAAGCCCAGAGTGATATGCAGGTAGACTGAAGTTTGGGAAGCACTGATCTAGAAACGGGCTTCCCTGGTGGCTCAGTGGCAAAGAATCTGCCTGAGATACAGGAGACACAAGAGTTGCAGGTTCGATCCCTGGATGGAGAAGATCCTCTGGAAGACAGGAAATGGTAACCCAATCCAGTATTCTTGCCTGGAAAACCCCATGGACAGAGGAGCCTGCAGGCTACCATCCATGGGGCCACAAAGAGTTAGACGTGACTCAGCACGCACACACACACACACAGTTACCTGGAAGTTTATGCTCGTGTGTGTGTGTGTGTGTGTGAGAGAGAGAGAGAGAGAGAAATCTAGAAATACACACATATACACATACATAGATGGAAAGAGATCTAACAAGAGGCCCAGCTTTAAAATGTGTTTTTAAGAGAGGTACAAAGAGCTCCATCTGCTTCAAAGAAACTGAGAATTTAAACAGCATTTTAGAAGATTTTTAAAAAGGTAATCGTCCATATCAAAGGATAAAGATGGGGTGTGGAGGAGGAGGTGGTAATAAGAGGGGACCATGTCTAAGGCCTGAATTTAAAAGTAGCTACATGGACGCAGAGAACAGATGTGTGGACCCGGGGATGGGAAAAGGGGGATGAATTGGGAGATGGGCATTGACATACATATTACCACATGCAAGACAGATACCTAGTGGGAGGCTGCGGTATAGCACTGGCAAGGGCCCAGAGAGGTGGGATGAGAGTACGCTAGTAGTGGTTCAATGGAGATCAGCACCTAGATTTTAGCAGGCTCTCTATCTTTTCAAAATATACGCAAAATCTCAAACTCTTGTGATCAGTTTAAAGATGTCATGATTAAACCAATTTGAAAATAAAACAGAGAGATTAAATAAAATGGCTAAGCTCATACACTTTTGAGACAGAAAAGATTATGCTAAATCTTTCTTAATCCAGGCAGTCTTTTCCAAATGTTTATAAAACACACTGAGCTAATAAGATGTACATTACAGGAACCAGCAGCATCTATCACACTGAAAATGACAGAAATGCCAACTCTGAGACCCGCTCCAGGCAGAATCTGCATTTTAACAAGCCCAGAGTGATATGCAGGTAGACTGAAGTTTGGGAAGCACTGATCTAGAAACGGGCTTCCCTGGTGGCTCAGTGGCAAAGAATCTGCCTGAGATACAGGAGACACAAGAGTTGCAGGTTCGATCCCTGGATGGAGAAGATCCTCTGGAAGACAGGAAATGGTAACCCAATCCAGTATTCTTGCCTGGAAAACCCCATGGACAGAGGAGCCTGCAGGCTACCATCCATGGGGCCACAAAGAGTTAGACGTGACTCAGCACGCACACACATACACACAGTTACCTGGAAGTTTATGCTCGTGTGTGTGTGTGTGTGTGTGAGAGAGAGAGAGAGAGAGAGAAATCTAGAAATACACACATATACACATACATAGATGGAAAGAGATCTAACAAGAGGCCCAGCTTTAAAATGTGTTTTTAAGAGAGGTACAAAGAGCTCCATCTGCTTCAAAGAAACTGAGAATTTAAACAGCATTTTAGAAGATTTTTAAAAAGGTAATCGTCCATATCAAAGGATAAAGATGGGGTGTGGAGGAGGAGGTGGTAATAAGAGGGGACCATGTCTAAGGCCTGAATTTAAAAGTAGCTACATGGACGCAGAGAACAGATGTGTGGACCCGGGGGGATGGGAAAAGGGGGATGAATTGGGAGATGGGCATTGACATACATATTACCACATGCAAGACAGATACCTAGTGGGAGGCTGCGGTATAGCACTGGAAGCTCAACCTGGTGCTCCGTGAGGACCCAGAGAGGTGGGATGGGGCGAGAAGGTCCACGAGAGAGGGGATACATGTAGTATGTACAGCTGGTTCACTTCATTGTACAGCAGAAACTAACACAATATTGTAAAGCAACTATACCCCAATTTTTTTAAGTAGCTAAATCCTCTCTCATAGAAATGCTTTCCTTTATGTTGATGATATGTAAGAGTCATCAGTAACCATGAAGTATCATTTTCTGTTCAACATGGAATGAAAGCAAAAACACTATTGTTTTTAGGGAAAAAAAGATACAAAGACTTTTTAAAATAGAGAGGTGGGGGAAGCAAACTAAAACACATCATTTCAACCAGATATTTTAAGTAGAAGATATCTGTGGTAAACTGCAGTCTTTAAATTCAGGCTGAACACTAGTGTCTTTATAACAAATCTCTTTTCAAATCTCAAATTCATTTTCCTTGTGTAAGTCAGCATATATCCTTATAAGAATGGGTTAAAATGTGAAACCTCATTTCTTTAATATAAATTCAGTGCTACAACTCAGCATCGTTTTTTCCTTTCAATAGAATAACAAAAATAACCTTCCTATTTTAAATGAGGTTTACCAAATGAATTCAGGTATACCAGTTTTTCACATCAGCTATAAGTAATTGCCTCCTCTAAAGGGCCTATTTCTGCAAATAAAAATGTCTTTTTGCCTGATTAAACTTCTTCATCATCGGAGAACTTTTCCTCTGCAAATTTGTAGTTGGGAAATTTGTCATTAGATGCTTGCTTTGTCAAAATGAGCTTTAAAATGTGTTTTTAAGAGAGGTACAAAGAGCTCCATCTGCTTCAAAGAAACTGAGAATTTAAACAGCATTTTAGAAGATTTTTAAAAAGGTAATTGTCCATATCAAAGGATAAAGATGGGGTGTGGAGGAGGAGGTGGTAATAAGAGGGGACCATGTCTAAGGCCTGAATTTAAAAGTAGCTACATGGACGCAGAGAACAGATGTGTGGACCCGGGGGGATGGGAAAAGGGGGATGAATTGGGAGATGGGCATTGACATACATATTACCACATGCAAGACAGATACCTAGTGGGAGGCTGCGGTATAGCACTGGAAGCTCAACCTGGTGCTCCGTGAGGACCCAGAGAGGTGGGATGGGGGCGAGAAGGTCCACGAGAGAGGGGATACATGTAGTATGTACAGCTGGTTCACTTCATTGTACAGCAGAAACTAACACAATATTGTAAAGCAACTATACCCCAATTTTTTTAAGTAGCTAAATCCTCTCTCATAGAAATGCTTTCCTTTATGTTGATGATATGTAAGAGTCATCAGTAACCATGAAGTATCATTTTCTGTTCAACATGGAATGAAAGCAAAAACACTATTGTTTTTAGGGAAAAAAAGATACAAAGACTTTTTAAAATAGAGAGGTGGGGGAAGCAAACTAAAACACATCATTTCAACCAGATATTTTAAGTAGAAGATATCTGTGGTAAACTGCAGTCTTTAAATTCAGGCTGAACACTAGTGTCTTTATAACAAATCTCTTTTCAAATCTCAAATTCATTTTCCTTGTGTAAGTCAGCATATATCCTTATAAGAATGGGTTAAAATGTGAAACCTCATTTCTTTAATATAAATTCAGTGCTACAACTCAGCATCGTTTTTTCCTTTCAATAGAATAACAAAAATAACCTTCCTATTTTAAATGAGGTTTACCAAATGAATTCAGGTATACCAGTTTTTCACATCAGCTATAAGTAATTGCCTCCCTCTAAAGGGCCTATTTCTGCAAATAAAAATGTCTTTTTGCCTGATTAAACTTCTTCATCATCGGAGAACTTTTCCTCTGCAAATTTGTAGTTGGGAAATTTGTCATTAGATGCTTGCTTTGTCAAAATGAGCTCTTTTCAATTGCTTTGGGAGAGCAGCCCTATAGTTAATTACTTGGAGAGAAACATTCTATTCTAAAAGAGGAACACTTGACAAAATATTTGGACCCAAGTACTTTACCTTAAGACGTCTTTTACCCTCCAAGGAAGGAGGCTCAGTATGTACAGTACCTTTAAAAACCTGAAGATGGGAGGGCAGAGGTGGACAAAAGATAGTTTAGAAAACAATGAGAAAGGTCCCCAGGGAAACAACCCAGCTCCCAGCTCTATCTCACCCTCCTTTCCCCCAGGCTATATAATGACAAGTGTCTTTTCCAAACAGTGAAAAGCAGTCAAGCCTAAGAATGTAATCTCTATAGCCACCACCCAAGGCACCCCCTATGGAGCATGCAATTTGCAGGACTGTCACTTCAACATGCACTGATAAGGAGTCAGTCTCCTGACTTCTGTTTTTAATCCAAGAGACACCCCAAAGAGAAAAGAAAGCAGGGTAGACACGAAACAAGTCGGAAATTAACAGATACAAGGTGTTTGCCTTTCCCCCAAGTATTTTCACTTCTCTGCCTGTCTCAAAGACTAGTTTTATGATCCTGGATTTATAATAGATGCTCAACAACAATACACGTTATAATAATATCCTGAATAGAGGCATATAAACCAACTGAGAAATTAAAGCAAAAATAAAAAACAAGGCTATGGCCTGCATCCTTCCAGTCCCTTTATACAATACTTACAAGCAACTGAAATAAAGAACACAAAATTCCATAAGACCCAGCTGTAAAATTTTCACTAGCCCTATTCATCTTTCTTTAAAAAAAAAAAAAATAAGCATTTTGTAAAAAAGCAAACTTGTGAACTGCATTTAAAATGAATACACAAAGAATTCCAAATATGCAGGGTTCTATGGGCTGCCATTTTTCCCACTGGATTTTTAAACAATGTTGAATCATGACTGTTTGAAATACTTCAGTGCCATCATTTAACACCGTTCAAAATGTCAAGAGCCATATTATGCCCCAGTGGCCACTCTTCAGCAAATAACACATCCTTTGAAGTCAAAATACTCCTAAATGATGCCAAGTGAGAATTTCTAGGCTAGCAGAGTTGAATTTTTCTACTTTTAAAGAAATCAATAATTCTTGGAATGATACGTCAGGAAAAAAGCACTTTCATCATCAAACTGAGTTTTTCAGTTTCAAATGTCAGTAAATTTCTTTACACCATGGCAATATTGTTACACATTGTTTCTTAGTTAAATGATCACCATAAGCCCATAGTGAACTACTCTTTTTTTTTTAAGCTTTGATGTATTACACACGTATCATAATAAATTCCTCAGAAATAAATGGCAATCATCAAAGACAAAGGGAAAGAAACATTTCATTTGGCCTCAACACCTACCATACAGCTGCTATTCCAAGGGCACTGATGTGGATTTCATTTGACAAATATGTAATCTACCCAGTCTCCTTGACTATAACTACAGGCTGAGCCACACTTCAGACCCTGACTCACTCTGATATCACAAAATGCCTCAGTAAAGAAATCAAAAAAACAAAAGCTAAAACCAAATCATCAAAAGCAAACAGCATTCCTCTGCTATGTTCTAAAGTACTTTTAAAACAGATACAGTAGTACTGTCCTCAAGCAATGGGTTTAGTGCATAGCCCTGGAGTAAGTAAATCTATATGTAATTTCACTTATTTCCATGATAAAATGGAGGTACTCTTAAGGTAGAGCTAGAATTTTCAATTCTAATCTCTTTTCCAAATTAATTTTTTAGACATGAGCAAGTTTAAAATCTCTCTCCATCTCATCTTTAAAATAATCATTTCTAGTTACTCCAATTAACTGCATGTTATGAAATCCCCTTAAGTGAAGTAAATTCCTTTTAGAATATGATAGAAACTTTTAATGTAGAATCTTGACAACAAATATGGGTTCTATGGCTGCCATTTTTCCCACTGGATTTTTAAACAATGTTGAATCATGACTGTTTGAAATACTTCAGTGCCATCATTTAACACCGTTCAAAATGTCAAGAGCCATATTATGCCCCAGTGGCCACTCTTCAGCAAATAACACATCCTTTGAAGTCAAAATACTCCTAAATGATGCCAAGTGAGAATTTCTAGGCTAGCAGAGTTGAATTTTTCTACTTTTAAAGAAATCAATAATTCTTGGAATGATACATCAGGAAAAAAGCACTTTCATCATCAAACTGAGTTTTTCAGTTTCAAATGTCAGTAAATTTCTTTACACCATGGCAATATTGTTACACATTGTTTCTTAGTTAAATGATCACCATAAGCCCATAGTGAACTACTCTTTTTTTTTTAAGCTTTGATGTATTACACACGTATCATAATAAATTCCTCAGAAATAAATGGCAATCATCAAAGACAAAGGGAAAGAAACATTTCATTTGGCCTCAACACCTACCATACAGCTGCTATTCCAAGGGCACTGATGTGGATTTCATTTGACAAATATGTAATCTACCCAGTCTCCTTGACTATAACTACAGGCTGAGCCACACTTCAGACCCTGACTCACTCTGATATCACAAAATGCCTCAGTAAAGAAATCAAAAAAACAAAAGCTAAAACCAAATCATCAAAAGCAAACAGCATTCCTCTGCTATGTTCTAAAGTACTTTTAAAACAGATACAGTAGTACTGTCCTCAAGCAATGGGTTTAGTGCATAGCCCTGGAGTAAGTAAATCTATATGTAATTTCACTTATTTCCATGATAAAATGGAGGTACTCTTAAGGTAGAGCTAGAATTTTCAATTCTAATCTCTTTTCCAAATTAATTTTTTAGACATGAGCAAGTTTAAAATCTCTCTCCATCTCATCTTTAAAATAATCATTTCTAGTTACTCCAATTAACTGCATGTTATGAAATCCCCTTAAGTGAAGTAAATTCCTTTTAGAATATGATAGAAACTTTTAATGTAGAATCTTGACAACAAATCATTTCAGTGTTCTTGCTTTCTTCAAATTTCTCCTGAGTAGATGGGTTTACTCAGTTCTTTCCCATTTACCTATAAAGAAAAAATGGTCATGGATGAACCCCAAACTATAATTCCAAAAAGACTTAAACAAACATCTATGGCTTTTATTCTAAGAATCCTTGAGTACCAGAGAAACTGACAAGTGTAACTGAAAAATTAGGCTGTGAGTGAGGAGGAGATCAATAGAAAAGTTGATAATGCTGCATCTTGTTGGAACTAACTGCCTAGAAAATATAGCCCAAACAATCTCTGAGACAAAAATCTTCAATCCCCATCACTAGTCAAGGCAAATGCAGTTCACTCAAAGAGTTCAGCCACTGCAGACCTTCAAGGAAAACATCTGACCTGGACAATCAGGAAGAAGCCATGCTGTGAAAGGTATTCTAAAGTTCCCTTAGGTATGAATAAGGTACTAACGAGAACCAAATCAAGAGTAAGTCCAGTTCAAACCATCTACCACGGATCCTCAGCAGAGATGACCTGAGAAAGAAGTCAAGAGAATCCCAGTAAAAATTTAAAACTCTCTACGTATCCATCAAAATAAACATGAGTCAACGCAAGTGAAACTCTGCTAAAAGGCAAGCTATTAGCATGTTTTATGTCTATCAGCAGACTCCCAGATTCAAACACTATATAGTACCTGGAAAAGTATAGGCAGGAAAGGACAGGCAGGTAGGGGTGCTAACTGACAAGGGAGAACAGCTCATGTCTATTTTATGCATATCTAGTGGTATTCACAATCAGTGAATTAATGAATGCACTCCTTTATTCTTCAAGAATACATACCAACCAAGGTTTTAAACAAACCACCAAGTGTTGTGCATAATTATACCAGTAATGATTCAAAGTACTATGCCTTTCTCATCTCATGAAAAGCAGAAGCATGTAGCTCATGGTGACAGGCCTCTCTACTTTTTTCAGCTAGGCTCCTAATAAGAACAGCTATTCACAGATGGAAGGTACTCTTAAGGTAGAGCTAGAATTTTCAATTCTAACCCAAATTAATTTTTAGACATGAGCAATTTCTCTCCATCTCATCTTTAAAATAATCATTTCTAGTTACTCCAATTAACTGCATGTTATGAAATCCCCTTAAGTGAAGTAAATTCCTTTTAGAATATGATAGAAACTTTTAATGTAGAATCTTGACAACAAATCATTTCAGTGTTCTTGCTTTCTTCAAATTTCTCCTGAGTAGATGGGTTTACTCAGTTCTTTCCCATTTACCTATAAAGAAAAAATGGTCATGGATGAACCCCAAACTATAATTCCAAAAAGACTTAAACAAACATCTATGGCTTTTATTCTAAGAATCCTTGAGTACCAGAGAAACTGACAAGTGTAACTGAAAAATTAGGCTGTGAGTGAGGAGGAGATCAATAGAAAGTTGATAATGCTGCATCTTGTTGGAACTAACTGCCTAGAAAATATAGCCCAAACAATCTCTGAGACAAAATCTTCAATCCCCATCACTAGTCAAGGCAAATGCAGTTCACTCAAAGAGTTCAGCCACTGCAGACCTTCAAGGAAAACATCTGACCTGGACAATCAGGAAGAAGCCATGCTGTGAAAGGTATTCTAAAGTTCCCTTAGGTATGAATAAGGTACTAACGAGAACCAAATCAAGAGTAAGTCCAGTTCAAACCATCTACCACGGATCCTCAGCAGAGATGACCTGAGAAAGAAGTCAAGAGAATCCCAGTAAAAATTTAAAACTTTTACGTATCCATCAAAATAAACATGAGTCAACGCAAGTGAAACTCTGCTAAAAGGCAAGCTATTAGCATGTTTTATGTCTATCAGCAGACTCCCAGATTCAAACACTATATAGTACCTGGAAAAGTATAGGCAGGAAAGGACAGGCAGGTAGGGGTGCTAACTGACAAGGGAGAACAGCTCATGTCTATTTTATGCATATCTAGTGGTATTCACAATCAGTGAATTAATGAATGCACTCCTTTATTCTTCAAGAATACATACCAACCAAGGTTTTAAACAAACCACCAAGTGTTGTGCATAATTATACCAGTAATGATTCAAAGTACTATGCCTTTCTCATCTCATGAAAAGCAGAAGCATGTAGCTCATGGTGACAGGCCTCTCTACTTTTTTCAGCTAGGCTCCTAATAAGAACAGCTATTCACAGATGGAAGGTCATTGCATTCAGCAACCCACTAGTCCTTTCCTTCAAGGCTGCCACACTTGTCACTTTTGTGAAGCCATTAAAGGAAGGACTCGAAGCTCATATTAAGACAGAATCAAAAAATTTAAGAGCTGAATCTTACTGTGTTAAAAGTATGCTGGGGATTCCCTGGTGGTCCAGTGGGTAAAGAGTCTGCTTTGCAGTACAAGGGGCACCGGTTCGACCCCTGGCCCAGGAAGATTCCACGTGCCCCGAAGCAGTTGCACCGGTGTGTCCAATTACGAGCCAGCGCTCTGGAACACAAGCGCCCAGAGCTGGTGCTCTGCAACAAGAGAGGTCACTGCAATGGGAGGCCCACACAGGCCTAGGAATAAAGATGGATGAAAAATAAATGATGACTTAGAGGCAAAACAAAGTTTAAAAAAAAAAGAAAAAAAGGCATGTTGTAATGTAATTCTAAGAAAGTAGGTTGGTCAGCCAGACTCACCTGTGCACCTTAAGGGTACACTTTCTCCTTTCCTAATATTATGAAGGTGCCTGGTTTAGAGAAAACATACCGTTCACCTATGATAAATACTTGTAGCATCAAGGGCATTTTAAACAAGCACTTTTAGCATGCTGAACAGCAACAAAGAGATTAGGAAGACAGACTGCTCTCAGCTCATGTTGGAATCCAAAAGGCTGAAGTTCTTTCAGAATTATAGCACCAGGAAATTCCGCCTTACTATAGGGGCACAATAGCTCTGAAAAACAAAATGCAGACAACAAGAAGGTGTAAACCAGTAATATGCAATACTTTCCCCCAGTATGGTATATGCATACATGGAAACAATTAAGAGACAGATGGCTGGGAAGAAGTCTTCCCTATGGCATTTGTGCGTGTCAGCTCAGTGCTTGTATCTGGTCATCTGATAGGATAAACCCCACATGACAAGCTCAACAGAGGGAAGGCAAAGTGGTTCATACTGGCTTCATTTAATTTTAATTCACTGTTAAGAGATGTACTTGTTCAAACGGCAAAATGACTTTCTCCACGTAGATCTGACTAAACAAGGAAAACTTAGCTAGAAAATAAAATGTCATATACAATATTTTGTAAACTGTAAATGGCACTCAATGGCCTTTTTTTCACTATGTTTTCAACCAGGAGGAAAATGAGAGTGAAATAACACTGCTGTACACATTGGCTTGTTGCAATAAAAACCTGAAGAGACAGCCTTTGATACAAAGCAAACTTCTCTCTTTACTCCGATTTTATAGTAATTCTTTCTAAACATCCGTTTACTAAATACCAGACATGCCTTCAATGGTTCAACATATTAGAATTTTAAGATAACAAACCCAGATTGGTCTAAGCCAAGCTTAGTAGAGAGAACTTTTTAGAGAGAAGTTAGAAGAACCGATCATCTCATAAGCAATTCTTACACCAGGTCAAAAGCCTAAACTGACAATAACAGTAAAAGATCAAGTAGAAAATACAGTTGAATATCTTTAGGGAAAATAAAATTTAAAAAACAAATTTGTCTATATACCTTAAATCCTCTATTCCTTCATTTAAACACTGTTAATCAAACTCTTTATGACATTCAGGAAAAAAAAACCTTAATGGGTATTGTAAGCTGAGATCCACTTTTACACCTAAATGAAAAACTAAACTAGTACTGTGCTATTCAGAATTTGGGGTGGGTTTCATTTCAAGAGCAGAAATTCTTGCTGTGGAACTGCTTCACCAAATTTTACACAAGTACTGCACACCAGTAACTAAGAACTCCAAAGGTAATGTTAATGATCAGGGTTGAATTTAACAATTGCAGAATAAGCAATAAAGAAAAATTTTTTCAAAGCAGTCACAAACCCCTCTCCTACTTTCAAACGGTCTTTTGTTTAGCTACAATGTTATTTACGCACATTAGAATAAAAACATGAATTTGTTGCATAAGCTTCTTATTTACTTGTTATCTACTAGAAAAAGCATGCTACCAATTAGATATGTGTAAAACGAAATCAGAGTATGAAACAGCAGTTATGGTTTACTTTTGTTGCTCTGAAGTAAACTGACTCTTCTGTTGGTGTTATCTCTATGCAAAACATAACAGGGCTTTGAGACTGAAGGGACAATGATGCAGTATTATCCTCAACAAATATTGCGAAGAACAGAGAATCTGGGGTCAGCAAGTTTTCCCCACTGACCTAACATCAAATTTCTCCAGAAAAGGAAATGGTTCTTCAAGAAGTCACAAACAACATGACTTAAAATTTGGCAATGACTGCATATTTATAATTCCAACTTTACTCTAACCACAACTAAAGATTCAATACAGTCATTACTAGATTGAAGGCCAGGGAAGAGGGGGAAGAAGCTGAAACCATATATGCTTTTTCATCAGATATGGTGAATTCTACTCTTCTACTGTTTGTTTCATCACATCAGAGCCATATCCTTAACTTCAGCACAGAAATACTTGTAAAATATTAGATTTTACCATAGGGAAATTGATTTTTCTAAAAGAAGGTTTCAGATTACCATTTAATCTCAACCAAGCGACATCAAGCCCTGAACAAAATTACATATATAGTTTATAAAGCAAACTTGATCACTATATTTAAAAGAAATGATAACTTGGAGAAGTACCACAGCAATAAAGTTTAAGCTGAAGCAATAGAAAATCCTCCTACAGTAAATGCCAGATTCTTCAGCCAAAATGCAGGGTCTTCATTTTGTTAAACAAGTGGAGTGTAAGAACCATCTCTCTCCTTGGGCTGCTCTTTCACTCCCAGCACGGCTCTCTCCTTTGAAATTGCATTTCACTAAAGTTCTTGGGAGCGGTGGGAAAACCGGAAAGCAGCAGAAACCATAGATGGAGGTTAAACCAAGTTTCACACCTGAGTCTGAAATGGAGTGGTAGAAATAAATACATTATCATCTTCCTACAATTTCCACTTGACTCCCCAGCTTTCTTCCCTCTTCTCACACCAGTGGGTTAGAGCAGAGAGAGTGGGACCATCTATCTGGAGAGTCACAGTCTACAGGACCAAGGCAATGAATCACTTGAACATGCTATGCAGACACTAAATAAGTTAAATGTGCCAATTAATATGTATTTCACAATTTCTAGGATTCATAAAAACCAAGTGATCCTTGTAAGATTTCATATTCTGAAAAGTATGTAATCACACATGCAGTTCTGCCACTAGGAAGATTAGAGTAAAATACACCTTTGAAATTGTAGCCAAGCATTCAGTTTCTATTTACAGGCCTTCAACATCACAATGGTACACATCCTCTATATATCATATAGTGGTCATGCTATCAATTAGATGACATGAGCAAATTATCACATTAAATTCATCTACACAGCTAGGTATAAGTGAGGAATTTTTGACACACCATTCAATTTAGAGCAGGCAAAGAACTTACAACTGCCAACTACCGAAGCACAACTAATTTATCACCACACTCACACCATTCTGCCCAAGTCACAACACTAACACTTCTGACTGGAGATGAAAGAACACAAAATAAACATTAAGTCTACAGAGAAATGTACATTCAAATGTAGTTTAGTTCCAGCCTTAATCATTCTTCTGACATGTACTTTTTAAAGAAGTGGACAGCAATAAAGAGTAGCCACACCAGGAATGCTTGATGTATCACAGTGTTCTACAAGTGTTAACAGTATTACAGTGAGTTACTTTTTTATATAAGCTCTTAATTATTGGTTTACATGCTTACTCTTCAAACTGTCCCCAACCGTTCTAGTAACTACCCAGATTCTCCCCTGAGCTCATTTTAGTGAAAATGAAAAGTCACCCAACTCTGGAAGCAAGAGCTTTCTCTGCCAATACTCTAGAAACAGCAGGTGCACAGTCACACAAAATCGGTGGGAACAGAAGCAGCTCATATCACTCTTACACATAGACCATTTATTTCTCAGAACTTCCAGCACAATTGCTGAAATCTGTACCCTACTTCAAAGTTAAGGAAAAGTTCACATCTAACAGTGGCTTCCTATCAACTAGTCTCCGATAGACCGTTTCATAAAAGACACTGAGAAGGGTTTGCTGTGTGTTCTTGTAAAGGGAAGGAGTGGGACCATCTATCTGGAGAGTCACAGTCTACAGGACCAAGGCAATGAATCACTTGAACATGCTATGCAGACACTAAATAAGTTAAATGTGCCAATTAATATGTATTTCACAATTTCTAGGATTCATAAAAACCAAGTGATCCTTGTAAGATTTCATATTCTGAAAAGTATGTAATCACACATGCAGTTCTGCCACTAGGAAGATTAGAGTAAAATACACCTTTGAAATTGTAGCCAAGCATTCAGTTTCTATTTACAGGCCTTCAACATCACAATGGTACACATCCTCTATATATCATATAGTGGTCATGCTATCAATTAGATGACATGAGCAAATTATCACATTAAATTCATCTACACAGCTAGGTATAAGTGAGGAATTTTTGACACACCATTCAATTTAGAGCAGGCAAAGAACTTACAACTGCCAACTACCGAAGCACAACTAATTTATCACCACACTCACACCATTCTGCCCAAGTCACAACACTAACACTTCTGACTGGAGATGAAAGAACACAAAATAAACATTAAGTCTACAGAGAAATGTACATTCAAATGTAGTTTAGTTCCAGCCTTAATCATTCTTCTGACATGTACTTTTTAAAGAAGTGGACAGCAATAAAGAGTAGCCACACCAGGAATGCTTGATGTATCACAGTGTTCTACAAGTGTTAACAGTATTACAGTGAGTTACTTTTTTATATAAGCTCTTAATTATTGGTTTACATGCTTACTCTTCAAACTGTCCCCAACCGTTCTAGTAACTACCCAGATTCTCCCCTGAGCTCATTTTAGTGAAAATGAAAAGTCACCCAACTCTGGAAGCAAGAGCTTTCTCTGCCAATACTCTAGAAACAGCAGGTGCACAGTCACACAAAATCGGTGGGAACAGAAGCAGCTCATATCACTCTTACACATAGACCATTTATTTCTCAGAACTTCCAGCACAATTGCTGAAATCTGTACCCTACTTCAAAGTTAAGGAAAAGTTCACATCTAACAGTGGCTTCCTATCAACTAGTCTCCGATAGACCGTTTCATAAAAGACACTGAGAAGGGTTTGCTGTGTGTTCTTGTAACTATTATCAGGGGATTTCCTAACAGACATGTGGGTGTGAACCAAGATTCACTGGCTTCAGGCATACAGCCATGAACACTCTTTTAGCTGGAGAGGGGAGACACGAGGATATACAATACGGCTAATCACCACCGAGGGCAGATTCTGCCTTCATCTTCCCTCACTATCAACCACTGTGCTGAATGAAGTTCCCTCATTGCCTTGCCCTGACCCTGGGGACCCATTCACTTTCCATCGCCCAGAGAGGCTGCTGAAAAGCTGTCAAAGTAAATCTGTGCTCACTTTTTGGATGGTTTAATTTCAATGGAGCATGAAACACCCCAGGACGAGTAACAAGTTTAGCCAGGCGTGCTGTTCTCCCTGATATATTTTAATTATGCATCTGTTTTAATTGTAATCAGATTAAGTCACCGGAAAGGCACAAATTGGGATTTTTTTCCCTAATGGCTACCGGAGCTTTTCATCAGTTTCTAAACACTAACCACGTTTAAAAAATAGGTAGAGATGCGAGCACAACTGTGACATTTCCCAGAAATCGATCCAGTTTCTCTGACAACACAGTTCAGGTCTCATTAGCCACCCAAACTAACCCAAATGCAGAAGACAACTTCAGTCTCTAGGGGCGTCTTCTTCCCCAATTAGCACAAAAGAATTGCCAACGTCTAATGTAAAACTCCCAAACAGAAATGAAAGCCACGGCGTTTATAAAGTGCTACTCCATCGATTGGTGAGGGAAGCGGGGGAGCCGCAGGGACGAGCAGCAGCGTTACCGGAGCTCAAAGTAAAGTAAACCATACGTCAAAAGGGGAAGTTGAAACAGAGTGCGATCGCTCCACTATTTTGGCAACTGTCCCCAACCGTTCTAACTCCGATCTCCCTGAGCTCATTTTAGTGAAAATGAAAAGTCACCCAACTCTGGAAGCAAGAGCTTTCTCTGCCAATACTCTAGAAACAGCAGGTGCACAGTCACACAAAATCGGTGGGAACAGAAGCAGCTCATATCACTCTTACACATAGACCATTTATTTCTCAGAACTTCCAGCACAATTGCTGAAATCTGTACCCTACTTCAAAGTTAAGGAAAAGTTCACATCTAACAGTGGCTTCCTATCAACTAGTCTCCGATAGACCGTTTCATAAAAGACACTGAGAAGGGTTTGCTGTGTGTTCTTGTAACTATTATCAGGGGATTTCCTAACAGACATGTGGGTGTGAACCAAGATTCACTGGCTTCAGGCATACAGCCATGAACACTCTTTTAGCTGGAGAGGGGAGACACGAGGATATACAATACGGCTAATCACCACCGAGGGCAGATTCTGCCTTCATCTTCCCTCACTATCAACCACTGTGCTGAATGAAGTTCCCTCATTGCCTTGCCCTGACCCTGGGGACCCATTCACTTTCCATCGCCCAGAGAGGCTGCTGAAAAGCTGTCAAAGTAAATCTGTGCTCACTTTTTGGATGGTTTAATTTCAATGGAGCATGAAACACCCCAGGACGAGTAACAAGTTTAGCCAGGCGTGCTGTTCTCCCTGATATATTTTAATTATGCATCTGTTTTAATTGTAATCAGATTAAGTCACCGGAAAGGCACAAATTGGGATTTTTTTCCCTAATGGCTACCGGAGCTTTTCATCAGTTTCTAAACACTAACCACGTTTAAAAAATAGGTAGAGATGCGAGCACAACTGTGACATTTCCCAGAAATCGATCCAGTTTCTCTGACAACACAGTTCAGGTCTCATTAGCCACCCAAACTAACCCAAATGCAGAAGACAACTTCAGTCTCTAGGGGCGTCTTCTTCCCCAATTAGCACAAAAGAATTGCCAACGTCTAATGTAAAACTCCCAAACAGAAATGAAAGCCACGGCGTTTATAAAGTGCTACTCCATCGATTGGTGAGGGAAGCGGGGGAGCCGCAGGGACGAGCAGCAGCGTTACCGGAGCTCAAAGTAAAGTAAACCATACGTCAAAAGGGGAAGTTGAAACAGAGTGCGATCGCTCCACTATTTTGGCAACTGTCAAACGTATGTTTTAACCTCGGGAAATAAAAGTGCTCCATCAATAAAAGGACACGTTACAAGGGAAGATCTATTAGGGTGAGGGGAGCAGCTTCCTTCCAGCCCAGACGCAAAATCGCTCAATGTGCTTTTGTTGCACCAAGGAATACCTAAGAATTGTTTTTAATACGTTCATTTAAACAGTTTCCCAAATTGCTGTAATTTCCGCTAAGAAACTTAAGCCTCCGCCAACAGCCTGGAAATAAGGGAGAGGAACCTGCTGCAAACTAGGAACCCAAACTCTCTGAGACCGCCCAGTGCGCCCGCGTCCCCGGCATTTGCTTTAGGTGCCCATGTTTACGCGTCTCCTAAACCTTCAGGTGCTGGGCCAGTCCCTCCCAATCGCACTTCCAGGCTTAAAGCGGGAAGCTTCAAAGCCCCCGCGGAGTCCCCAGGCCGCCTGTTTCCTCTCAGCCCCTTACCTGTCATCATAGCAGAAATCCGCACTCAGGGTGTTGAGATACAAAGCGAGCCCCAGAGCGCTGCTCACCAACTCTGCAATCATCTCTCCACCGCCTTCCCTCCGGCTCGGCTCCCAGCGCGAGGGCAGCAGCGGCAACAAAAAACAGAAGCATCAATCCCCACCTTCCGCCGCTTCCTCCTCCCAGCTTCACTTTTCCCTCGCTTCCCCACCCTCTCTTCCTCCCTCGGGTCCTTCCAATCCGCTGCTCTCCTCCTCCTCGCGCCCGTCTCCGCAGCTTCTGCGTCCTCCCCGGGTGCGGGCTCACATCGCGCTCCCCATGCCCTGCGCCGGCGAGCGGCGAGCGGCGTTTGGGCTCCGCGCCCCCGGCGGCTGCACAGGGCTGGTCGTTTGCGCGGCTCGGGCCCCCACCCTAACCCATGGCAGTGCGGGACGCCCTAGGTGCAGTGGGACTCGGAGGAGGCGGAAGAGTGCGGGATAGGGGCAGAGGGACCGGACCGAGCCGGGCTCTGGGACCAGCTGGAGGAAGAGAGAGAGAGAAGGGCGGGTGGGAGGGACAAGGCGAACCACCTCCCCTCGCCGCCTCCCGGGCGCACGGCTCCGGTGCCGCTCGGGTAGACTCGGGCCGCCACAGCGGCTGCAGCTCATTCACTCTTTATTAGCTCTCCTCCCAGCCCCAGCCCCTTCTCCAGTGAAGTGAGAAGCGGTGGCTGGAGACTCCAGAAGCTCCCGCGTGGGGTTCTCGTCGCTGCCCCCCGCGCCTGCGTGGCCAACCCTCCATCCCCGGCTCGCCCAGCCCCTTTCTCCACCCAGACCCGCCCCTAAGGCTCCGCCCACGCTACCCCCAGGGCAGGAGGCTCCACCCACCCTCTCCCCGGCGAGACGCTCCTCCTCCCCATCTCCTGCCCTCCCCTTGTTTCGTTCACCTTCGATTTCACTCTGGGAAGCCCCGGGGACGCAGGGGCGACGGCTGGAAGACAGCCCACAGAGGTAGCTGGATGGAGTGCGCCCTGGGCGCGGTAGCTAGAGGAGAAACGAAACCGAGGAAGACGCGGTCGCTCTCCCCGCTGCTGCCTGGAGGCGCCTGGCACCGGCCGGATCTCCACCCCGGCGCTGCGTGTGCCAAGCGCTGCCAAGGCGTAAGTCCGGTCGGCTGGAGGGACCTCTGGGCACCGGGAGAGGAAGAACAGGTTTGTCGAGTGCTGCAGACTTTGGTCGCCACAAACAACACGAGACCCGTCCACACCCTCACGGTGTGTGAGCCTAAATAGGGTGCGGGAGGCGTTGGGGAGCTCGAAGGGCATCTTACGGAGGGGGAGATTTCAGCTCCGAGCCGACCGTTGTCCCGAATTTGTTAATGGGGAGGGAAATAGTCCCGCAGTCAGGTTTAAAAGAAAGGACCCCAAAAGGGGAGGGGGGAGATTAGCGCGCACACACGCGCTCATACCCTGCAGCTGCGGCGGCTTTCCGTGGTTTCAAGGGAACTGTCAGGCGGACCCGGAGAACACAGAGAAAAGACGCCTGTAACCACTCAGGACAGCGCTGTCCTTAAACCTAGGAAGGCGGGAAGCTGATGCCCTTTCCTTTCTGCCCGGATGGAAGGCGTCCAACATGATGAAATATGGTGTAGAAGAATGGCTGTGTAGACGAGCTCTCGGTACTGAAGTTGCAAGACCAAAGAGGACCGTGGGCTGCCTGCCACACCTCCTCCCGACTTGGCCTTTCTGGGTGACGAGCTAGTCCCTTGGACCACGATGAACACTGCTGCTGCGCCCCCTGCTGCTTGTAAGCGGCAATGCACACAAAACAGACCTGTAGCGGGGAGAACTCTCCCCCACCCCCCATACCTCAGCCAAAGCTCCAAAGACAGCACCTGACCAGCAAGTTCTCCAAAACAGCATCAAGAACTTGATCAGCTCCCACCCCTGGAGATGTACGGCAGCGGCCAGAAAAGCAAATGGTTTGGGTGTCTGCAAAACATAGCTCCACCTTTTACTGATCTCACAAGAAAATGGATGTAGACACAGATGAAAAGATGAATATTTATGGTATCTATTATGGCATGCACAACGGGCCCATTGTTGTTCCCTTAGAAAAACAGACGTAAACACATATAAGAGGGAATTGTATCTTTAAAGGCAGGGACCAATTTTTTCTTTAACCCCATAACCGCTGCCCACTTTCAATAAGTTTTTAAAATCATATCAGTTGGCCCATTAAGGGCTCTCTTTGTCTCCACTGCACTTACATGTTGACACTGGATCCTAGAACACTGGAAGGAGAGCAGGCTCCTCTAGATTGTTTCCCATCTGGGTGACTTTTGGCCAGTCATTTAACCTCTGTGTGCCTCCATTTTCTCATCTATAAAGCAGTGATGATGATAATACCTACTTCTGGGTACATTCTTATGAAGATGAAAGTAATTCACATGTGTGAAGCACCTAGAAGTGTCCTAAATGCAATAGAAGTGGTAATACTGGAGTGAGTGGCCATCCCCTTCTCCAGGGGATCTTCCCCACCCAGGGATTGAATCTGGGTCTCCCACATTGCAGGTGGATTCTTCACTATATGAGCCACCAGTGAAGCCCAATAGAAGTGTTATTATTTATTACTAGTAGTAGTAGTAGTATTCTCAGTCCCTGGGTCTGGAGGATCCTCTGGAGAAAGGCATGGCAACCTACTCCAGTATTCTTGCCTAGAGAATTTCATGGACAGAAGAGCCTGGCAGGCTACAGTCCATAGACTCAGAAAGAGCCTGACACTACTAAGTGACTAACATTTTCATTCTTTCCAGCTTCCTTTTACCCCTCTTATTCAGGCTGTCAACTGAAACCTAGATGTTTACCTCCCAAACATGTCCCACCACGTTCACACTCCTCCTGTCCCAGTCCAGCCATGTTCCCATCATGGACAAACGCAGTAGTGGTCTCCTTGTTTCTACTCCTGTAATTCCCACCCCTCCTGAGTTATAACTTCAGATATTAGAGGATTCTTTTGAAACCTTATGATCTCCCTACTAGAAAAAAAAAAATGTTCAGTGACTTCCTGTCATACATAGAATAAAACTCGAATCCTTACCACGGCCAGCCAGACCTCCGTCAGGCTCCATGACACTCACCGTGATCTTGTGCGCTCCAGCCACAGAGAGAGGCTGCTCCTTCAGAACATGCACTTTCCTTTCTCCTGCATGGAATACCTTCTAGCCAGACCTTCTCCAGTCTCCTCACAGCCTTCCATCCTCCATTCAAATGTCACTGCCTAGGAAGGCTTTCCCAGCCCACAGTTTAGCAAGTAGCTTCTCCACCGGCAATCTCTATCCCATTTGCCTGCATTATTTTCTTCATCTGTTCAGTCAGTTCAGTCGCTCATTCATACCCAACTTTTTGCGACCTCATGGACTGCCAGGCTTCCCTGTCCATCACCATCTCCCAGAGTTGATTCAAACTCGTGTACATTGAATCAGTGACACCATCCAGCCATCTGCCATCCCCTTCTCCTTCTGCCTTCCATTTTCCCCAGCATCAGGGTCTTTTCCAGTGAGTCAGCTCTTCACATCAGGTGGCCAAAGTAGTGGAGCTCTTTCTTCATAGGCCATGTCAGTCTCTGGAATCACCACCAGAATGGCGACTCCAAGAGGCCAGAGACCTTGTTTCCCATGTAATGCCCAGCACCTGGACAGGTAAAAGAAAAACCAATTGACAATAAGTAAATGTGTTCATCAGAAACTGTACAACAACTGAAAACACATAAATTTTCATCGTGAGAGCCTGGGTAAACTGATTTGTTGTCAATGTTAAAGGTATGGGAAAATTAATGAAGGGGAGAGGGAGGAACTAGGTTAAAACTTCTTAGGAATGCATCGAGTCTGCAGGAAAGTGAGGGTGGTGGGAAGTCACGGACAGTCTAATAATTAAGAGGACTCAAAGGCACGAAAGTATAACAGAGGTGTGGGTTCAGCCGGCTAAAAAAATGTAAGCATTTCCCAGAGCTGTCTCCATTTTCAAGGCTCCAACAGTTTTCAAGAAACATTTTCTATACTCTTCCTTCACCTCCTCCTTTTCTCCTCTTCCCACCTCCAACTCCTCTGAATTAGAAGCTCAGGACCCTGTGAGATATGCCACAAAGTGGCACATCTTGCCACCCCTGATGAATGGAAGGCTGGCAAACCAGCTGTGTGTGAGAAATCCAGTTGCTTTTCAAAAATCTTCCTACCATAATTTTACGTGGGTCTCAATATTCTTCCAGTGCATTAAGCCTTGGGTGCTTTCACTGTTCTCCAAAGGCTAAGAAACAGCCAAGGCCTGCATTTTCAACCTTTCTTGAACAACTCTGGGAAGAAATCAGACTAAAGATATCACCACTTTCCTTGGAGATCATTTCAAACCTGAGGACATTGCTGTTTTTAATTTATTAAGGTGTACTTACCCATTGTGAGATTGCTGCCTGGGTTCTGAAATATATATATGTATATTTCAAGCTACTGTTGCTCCTCACAGATGAAGGAAATTAAACTGGCTGGCTTGAGTTTTCTACCTCAGACATATAACTGGCCAAAAACGTGCTAAGCCCTTACTTTCCCCAAGTAGGTTCCACACATCTGCTACCTCCCCACTTCCTCAATGAATTATTTTTTATAGTTGCCCCGACCAACCCTGCATTTGTTCTGCATTCCCAGCCCTTTGTTGTATAATTCATACCTTTGCAGTGCCAGTTCCTTGGGATAAAGATTTCCTTATTTGCCCTAGACATTTTTAGTTTATTGTGCAATGCCATCTTCCCTTTGGGTGTTGCATAAATATTAACTAAAAATCCACATCTGGTCTTGGTCGTCATTTCTATTTGTCCTAATATAACTTCTCTTTGAACAATTCTTTTGGAAAGTGTGCCAAGGGTGAAATGTGGCACATAAATTCTCCTGCTGCCTAGAATGCCTTTTAAAGTGCCCACAGATTTGGTTATTTATGAACAGAAGATTTGCACCTCTTCCTTGCTCTCTCAATTCTAAAATTGTACCAGGCCAAAGTAATTACAATTTCCCATATGTTTCGTGAAAAGGTATCCAAGAATCTCCTGCTAAAATCTTAACAGATTGACTAGGAAGCAGAAAAGCACTCGCCCAGCAGGTGAAACTGCCTGTTAAGGGAGGTCAGAACAGAGCTCTCTGCTGGGGGACTCATAAGCTCTGGGCTTTACTCAGGAAATAACCCTGCAGGGGAAAAACAGCAGAGCGTGGATGAAATGTGGGTCAGGGAGCTGAAAGAGGCACCCAGACTGCTTGGTTAAGTAATGAGAGTAAATGCATTGGCCACACACGTTACCTTTCCACGTTTCTCAGCATACTTCAGAATACTGCCCTGTAAACACTACAAATGTAACACTGATTTATCCAAAAACATGTGATCTATTAAGAATGTAATTAGGAAGATGCAGCCATGGAAGAGATCCTGTCCTCTCTGCCACAAACCCAGGACTGTTAAGAACCAGCTGCTACTAAAAGAATGATCACTTTAAGAATCTCCCAGCTTCCATTTCAGAGAATGGAGGGGTGGAGGAGAGGAGAAGGAGGAGTGTAGAAACCACATGTTAATAACCAGATATAGATAATTGCAGAGATCTTGAGGCTAATGATAGAATTCAGAAACTCAGGCAAGAAAAGCAAGGACGGCCCCCTTCATAGAATCTCTCTGAAAGCATTCACATGGACTGGTATAAACAGTGATCAAAAATATTTGAACAGCTTGAAAATGGCACAAAATTGTGGGTAACAGCGTTTTGATGCGCCTCAGATTCTACACAATAAAAGATAAATCAAAGAGTAGAAAGAAGTTTAGTTTTGATGTGGACTTCAGGTAAAATAACCAGTTATTCATGAATGTTGCCTTGATGCTTAGTCCAACAGGGACCCTTTCGAGCCAGTATCATGCAGCAGAACTTTCTACAAAGGTGGTGTTATGGTTATAAAACAGATCACAGATATAAATCTGTGATCCCCAGTGTGGCAGCCATCAGCTACATGTGACTAGTGAGCACATAAAATACAGCTACTATGACTAAGGAACTAAATTTTAAGTTTCGTTTAATGTTTCCCAGTGGATACCAGGCCAAAGTAATTACAATTTCCCATATGTTTCGTGAAAAGGTATCCAAGAATCTCCTGCTAAAATCTTAACAGATTGACTAGGAAGCAGAAAAGCACTCGCCCAGCAGGTGAAACTGCCTGTTAAGGGAGGTCAGAACAGAGCTCTCTGCTGGGGGACTCATAAGCTCTGGGCTTTACTCAGGAAATAACCCTGCAGGGGAAAAACAGCAGAGCGTGGATGAAATGTGGGTCAGGGAGCTGAAAGAGGCACCCAGACTGCTTGGTTAAGTAATGAGAGTAAATGCATTGGCCACACACGTTACCTTTCCACGTTTCTCAGCATACTTCAGAATACTGCCCTGTAAACACTACAAATGTAACACTGATTTATCCAAAAACATGTGATCTATTAAGAATGTAATTAGGAAGATGCAGCCATGGAAGAGATCCTGTCCTCTCTGCCACAAACCCAGGACTGTTAAGAACCAGCTGCTACTAAAAGAATGATCACTTTAAGAATCTCCCAGCTTCCATTTCAGAGAATGGAGGGGTGGAGGAGAGGAGAAGGAGGAGTGTAGAAACCACATGTTAATAACCAGATATAGATAATTGCAGAGATCTTGAGGCTAATGATAGAATTCAGAAACTCAGGCAAGAAAAGCAAGGACGGCCCCCTTCATAGAATCTCTCTGAAAGCATTCACATGGACTGGTATAAACAGTGATCAAAAATATTTGAACAGCTTGAAAATGGCACAAAATTGTGGGTAACAGCGTTTTGATGCGCCTCAGATTCTACACAATAAAAGATAAATCAAAGAGTAGAAAGAAGTTTAGTTTTGATGTGGACTTCAGGTAAAATAACCAGTTATTCATGAATGTTGCCTTGATGCTTAGTCCAACAGGGACCCTTTCGAGCCAGTATCATGCAGCAGAACTTTCTACAAAGGTGGTGTTATGGTTATAAAACAGATCACAGATATAAATCTGTGATCCCCAGTGTGGCAGCCATCAGCTACATGTGACTAGTGAGCACATAAAATACAGCTACTATGACTAAGGAACTAAATTTTAAGTTTCGTTTAATGTCAACTAATTGAAATGTTCATGGCAATGTTGGCTAGTGGATACTATGTTGAACGACAGGAGTTCACTTAAAAGGCAGTTGCTTACTCCTCCTAGTGGCCAAAGCTTTAGCCTATCACCTCTTTTTCTGATCTCCGCAAAAATATGTGACCTGCTTTGGTGAATCAGCTACTGGTCGGAGAAATTGTGACAGTCTTACAGCCTTTAAATGATGGACCCGATATTTGAATATATATGTCTTTTAACTCCAAAACCTATGCATTAACTACTACTCAGTGTAGTCTCCCACCCAAAAGATCTTATCTTCATTAGGATCTATTTCAAGAAAGAAAATTCCTGGCTATAGCCGAGGTGTTTTAATTACATTCATATTCTTACTCTTCTACCGTCCCTCAGAAGATTCAGGATAAAATACTGTAGAAGTCTTTCTCTGTCTACTCCTTTTGTCTAATTTTTCACAAAATGATATGGACACCTGCAAAGACTACACTCTAATCTACAGTAGAAACGCTCCCCCATACACACACCACATATATTTAAGAATAAGTGAAGTGAGGCAAGGTGAAGACCCACCGGTGAGGAACACCGGCTGAGATGCAGGCAGCGGCAGCAGGGCCTGGGAACAGACCATGTGCGCCTCAGCGTCCGGGGTCGCGCCCGCCTTGGTTCCCGCTTCTGACCCCGAGTCCTAGGGGACGGAGGGCCTAAATCAAGTGCCAATCGAGATACTCCTGGAGGTGCTGAGCTACCTGTCCCTAAGGGTGCTGCTTCAGCAATGCCGCCATGTGTGCTGGTTCTGGCTCTACCTGGTGAACTCTGGGGCTGTGTGGCTGAGCATCTTGCCCTACCGCTACGCTAGGCTATGGCCCGTCCTCCGCACCTGCCTGCCCTCGGACGACAACTCCAGGGCCAGCCCACCGGGCTGCTTCTGCGAACGCAGACGCATAGGACTCAATCTCTACCAGAACCCTGGTGGCTCAGAAGCCTTTCTGGTTTCCTGCTGGAGCACTATGGAATCACTGTGCCCAAGGCCAGTGTGAATACACAGGTCTGTGGAATCTAGTGGAGACTGTCCTTGTAAAACAATCTGACCACGCCTTCCAGGAGCTGAGCCCATTAGCCAGGCCACCTCACTAATCAAGAGTTTGTAGCTCCTGGTGTCCTGGAATCCGCTGGGTCCAATCAAGGGTCCCCCCTGTCTTTTGCATTCTGGAAGCTACCAGAAGAACGTTCTTACTTACATCAAGATTACTGGCTGCCCCTGCTCTAAGGCAGCGCCTGTTCCACAGAGTGGAGACCCACAGGTGACTGCAAGGAAGTTGTGAGAAGGCTCCTCACTCTTCCCTCTCACCAGGCCCTCTGGTTCCACCCCTCTGGCCTCCTCTTGTGTTGCTGCTGCTTGCTGCTGCAGAGGTTTCATTGGTCCCTTCCAGGAAGCCCTCTTCTCACCTCTGAACAAGAAGCTTATCCCTATGGCTGAGTAATTCCAACCCTTAACCTGTGGTTTCAAGCCTGGGACCAAGAGCTGAAAGTTAAACTAGCTAGGCAGAGGGTTCTGCCCACCCTGTGGGCAATGAATTGGTCCCCCGACCCCAACCCTACTTTGAGTTGTATGTTGATTGTTTTATTATTTTCAAATTCTTTTTAAATATGGAGAGTGTAAATCAGGAATATATCTGTCGGTCATAGATAATAAAATTTTTCCAAAGGTGGAAAGAAAGAATTCAAAAATATATTCAAAGCATACATTGACTTTTCCCTAACATAATCCACACCATTTTTTTAAAATTTTTTTTTAATGGTTTCTTTTGGGGGGCGTGGGTTGGGGCGGGAGGGGGTGGGCAGGTCACTTCTATTGGTCTTTCATTTATCTATTTTTCATCCATCTTTTGTTCTTCGGCCCATGTGGGCCTCCCATCGCGGTGGCCTCTGTTGTCGCAGAGCACCGGCTTTGGGTGCATGCGCTCCAGAGCTCCGGCTCAGTAATTGGACACACCGGTCCAGCCGTTCCACGGCAAGTGGGATCTTCCCAGGTCAGGGATCGAACCGGCACCCCTTGCACTGCAAGGCGGTGTCCTTACCCACTGGACCACCAGGGAAGCCCTAATCCACACCATTTATGAGAAATAATTAAGATGAGCATAACCCAAAGTTCAACACAAAATTGAGTGTATTAATGTAAATTAAAATTTAGAAAACTAACTAAAGAATTTATACAACTGACTTAATTATTATGTTAAAAAATACCACTATGAATTAACATTGTCTTAAAGCATGTAATCCACTTATTATTAAGCCAGTTATTACTCTTTTCAAGTGATTAGAAAGTCTTTTTATAGTTTGGCCTATACATCTAATAATAAATGAGCAAAAATCAATGCATTTAAAACCTTTGAGGTAGATTTAATCACCTTGGTCCTTTGAAGGAATAACATCTTTAAATTTATAATACCTTATTTAATAATTACAAGAGAATGATATATTTATGGCCTCACCTAGAGTCTTCCACCATCCTGTACTTTACTTTCCAAATGCTCTTTATCTCTTTCATCTTTTATTTTTGTCCTTTTCATTCTGTTCTTTCATTTCTGCGTGTTTTGCTCCAACAAAAGGGTTTAAATCTCAGTGCACAAAACAACAAAGTCACCCTCAAACATGTGAAGATCTTGCCCTCAGATACACAAACTAATAAGGAAAGAGGTTGTCTGCAGTGGTAGATTTGAAGCTAAAGACATTTGTTTTCTTGGCAGTCAGTTCTAGAGAGTCAGTCCTTGGATTGAAATGGACAAATGATGACAACAGTAAATTTGTCAGTTCCAAACTGAGCACCCTTGGGAACTTGGGTCAGGAGCCTCTCATTCCTCTCTCTATACCCTCTCCCTGAAGTTAGTCTCATGCCAGTGCTAGGCTGGAAGGTTATGATCCATTACCTTTGATAATTCTGGCCAAGTGTCTCCCCTGATTTATACTGCAAATGAGTGACACAGGCAACTACTGATCTGCTTTCTGTTAGGAGAGATGGATTTTCATTTTCTAGAATTTTACATAAATGGAAATAACACTGTATACTTTTTCAGGGGTAAGAGCTGCCTGCTTTCACTAAGTGTAATTATTTTGAAATTCTTCCTTGTTTTGTGAATATTAATAGTTCATTTTCATTTCATCTCTTTCTCTGAGTAACATTCTATTTGCATGACTGTACCACGATGTGTTTATCCATAGGTCTGTTGATGAACAGAATTTTAATTGTTTCCAGTTTACAAACAAAGCTACAATGAACACTTATGAGAAGGCTCTATTTGGACATAAACTTTTATATCTCTCAGTTAAATACCTAGGAGTGGGATGGCTGAGTCATTTGACTGGTAGTGTTTAATATTTTAGGAAACTACCAGACTTATTCCAAAATTAGTTAAAACATTTTACATTTCCATAAGCAGCTTATGAGTGTTCCATTTATTCCACATCCTTGCCAACACTTGAGAATCAGTCTTTTTAATTTTAGACATCTAACCAAGTATGTAGTAGTATCTCATGGTGCTTTTTATTTGCATTTCCCTAATACTAGTTATGTTGAACATCTTTTCATATGCTTATTTTCAACCCATACATCTTCAGTGATGTATCTGTTCAAGTCATTTTCCCCACTTTCTCTCCTCTTCCTCCTCGTTCTCCTCTTCTTCTTTTCCTGTTTCTTCATTGTAGTCAGTTGCTTAAGCAACACAAGCTCATTAGCCCACAGTTTTGTAGTCATAAGTCCAGCAGGGCTCAACTGCATTCTCAGTTCAAGCTCTCCAGGATGTAGATGCTTCCCACGTGGCTCAGCAGTAAAGAATCCTCCTGACAGTGCCCATAAATGCAAGAGACATGGGCTTGATCCCTGGGTCGGAAAGATCCCCTGGAGAAAGGAATGGAAAGCCACTCCAATATTCTTGCCTGGAAAATCCCATGGACAGAGGGGCCTGGCAGGCTACGGTCCATGAGGAATGGGAAAAAAAACCTGCAAGTTAGGCCCTCATGGTTCTCAGTGCTGGAAGGTTATGATCCATTACCTTTGATAATTCTGGCCAAGTGTCTCCCCTGATTTATACTGCAAATGAGTGACACAGGCAACTACTGATCTGCTTTCTGTTAGGAGAGATGGATTTTCATTTTCTAGAATTTTACATAAATGGAAATAACACTGTATACTTTTTCAGGGGTAAGAGCTGCCTGCTTTCACTAAGTGTAATTATTTTGAAATTCTTCCTTGTTTTGTGAATATTAATAGTTCATTTTCATTTCATCTCTTTCTCTGAGTAACATTCTATTTGCATGACTGTACCACGATGTGTTTATCCATAGGTCTGTTGATGAACAGAATTTTAATTGTTTCCAGTTTACAAACAAAGCTACAATGAACACTTATGAGAAGGCTCTATTTGGACATAAACTTTTATATCTCTCAGTTAAATACCTAGGAGTGGGATGGCTGAGTCATTTGACTGGTAGTGTTTAATATTTTAGGAAACTACCAGACTTATTCCAAAATTAGTTAAAACATTTTACATTTCCATAAGCAGCTTATGAGTGTTCCATTTATTCCACATCCTTGCCAACACTTGAGAATCAGTCTTTTAATTTTAGACATCTAACCAAGTATGTAGTAGTATCTCATGGTGCTTTTTATTTGCATTTCCCTAATACTAGTTATGTTGAACATCTTTTCATATGCTTATTTTCAACCCATACATCTTCAGTGATGTATCTGTTCAAGTCATTTTCCCCACTTTCTCTCCTCTTCCTCCTCGTTCTCCTCTTCTTCTTTTCCTGTTTCTTCATTGTAGTCAGTTGCTTAAGCAACACAAGCTCATTAGCCCACAGTTTTGTAGTCATAAGTCCAGCAGGGCTCAACTGCATTCTCAGTTCAAGCTCTCCAGGATGTAGATGCTTCCCACGTGGCTCAGCAGTAAAGAATCCTCCTGACAGTGCCCATAAATGCAAGAGACATGGGCTTGATCCCTGGGTCGGAAAGATCCCCTGGAGAAAGGAATGGAAAGCCACTCCAATATTCTTGCCTGGAAAATCCCATGGACAGAGGGGCCTGGCAGGCTACAGTCCATGAGGTCACAGAGTGGGACATGACTTAGCGACTGAACCACAACAAAGAAGAAACCATTTCCAAAGTCATTCAGTTGTTGGCAGAATTCAGTTCTTCGCAGTTGCAGTTGTAGAACTGAGGTCTCCATTTCTTTGCCTCTTAACTTTTTTTTTTGGCTGTACCCTGTGGCATGTGGGATCTCAGTTCCCCAACCAGGGATATAACCGGTGCACTCTGCAGGGAAAGTGTGGAAACATAACCACTGAACAGCCAGAGATTTTCCTTCCTCTTAGTTTTTAGAGGCTGCCCCCTTACTTCTCAAGAGAATCCCTTCATTTGCAAAAGAAAAGCAGTGCTTAAGGGCTTCCCCTGTGGCTCAGCAGTAAAGAATCTGCTTGTAAAGCAGGCCACAGGGGTTGGAGTCAAGATTCCCTTGAGAAGAAGATAGCAACCCTCCCCTGTAGGTATTCTTACCTGGGAAATCCAATGGACAGAGGAGACTGGCAGGCTATAATAACAAGTATTTTGGGGAGGGATTGTTTTGCCCATTAAAACAATTACATTGTGGTTTCATTATTAGATTTTAAGAGTTTTTTATTCAAAATAAAAGCCCTTTGTAAGAAATAATTTACAAACATTTTCTCTCAGCCTCCAACTTATCAGTATCTTTCAAAGAGCAGAAATTCTTAATTTTGATTAAGTCAAATTCATGCCTTTTTTTCTTTTTGATTTTGTTTTTGGTGTTTGATCCAAGAAATGTTTGCCTATTTCAGGGTCACAAAGATTTTCTCCTGTTTTTCTCTAGAAGTATTATAGTTTGGGGTTTTAGAAATAGGTCAATGATTCATTTTGATTTAGTTTTTATATATCAGATGAGATATGACTCAAAGTTTGCTGTTTTGGTGGTTGGACTTTTTGTTTGTTTCTTATGTGTCTGTTTGTTTGTTTTTGGTCCTTGTATATTCAATTGTTTTAGTACAGTTTTGTTCAAAATCTGTTCCCCACTGAATTGCCTTTGTATCTGTTAATTGATATATATTTGCTGTGTAGTCGCTAAATCGTGTCCAACTCTCTTGTTACCCCATGGACTGTAGTCTACCGGGCTCCTCTGTCCATTGGATTTCTCAGGCAAGAATACTAGAATGGGTTACCATTTTCTTCTCCAGGGGATCTTCCTAACCCAGGGATTGAACCCCTGTCTCCTACTATAGGCAGATTCTTTTCCACTGAGTGACCTAGGAACTCCTAATTGAAGTTATAGGTAGGTCTTTTCCTGGATACTCTGTCCATTGATCCTTTTGTTTATTTTTATCCCAATGGCAGCAAACTGTCTTAATTACTGAAGCTTTATAAGTCCCGAAGTTAGGTAGCATAACACTTACACCTCTGTTCTTTTTTTTTTTTTTTTTTAAATATTATTCTCTACTTCTGTTTAACTGCAACAGTTCAAGTTGCATTTCCCTTTGCTATTGTATATCTTTATAATTTGGCTCTTGTTTTCTTCTTGATTTATTTGTTAAGCATATTTGTATGTAAGTATGTGACTATGTATATGTGGGCATTTAGGTGTATAAATGAAATTACATCTGTTTCCTAAATGTGTTTCTCGGTATGAGAAGTAGAATGAACATTCACAGCCTACAATAACAGTAGTAAAATGGGCAGCTATAATTAAGACATACAGGTATCGCTCCTTCTCCTTTAAGGATGACCAGTATCCTTAAAATATTTGGTCAACACATCTTTTTCTTTATGTTCAAAATGGCATGTTTATTATACAATTTGAAAGTGACATAATACTTTAACCTAGATAGAATTATCACTCATAAAATATAAAAAAAACAAAAACAAAAACAATTATCACTCACATCTATACTGTCATTGAATTGTACTAACCACCAGCATTCAGCCCTGGTGACTGAGAAGGAAAGGGTCTACCTGCAGTGCAATAGACACAAGAGATGCAAGTTCAGTCCCTGAGTCAGGAAGATGCCCTGGAGAAGGAAACGGCAATCCACTCCAGTATTCTTGCCTGGGAAATCCCATGGACAGAGGAGCCCGGTAGACTACAGTCCATGGGGTAACAAGAGAGTTGGACACGATTTAGCGACTACACAGCAAATATATATCAATTAACAGATACAAAGGCAATTCAGTGGGGAACAGATTTTGAACAAAACTGTACTAAAACAATTGAAGCCTGGCGGGCTACAGTCGACCAGGTTGCAAGTCAAACGTGACTCAACAAGAAGGACAAAACAACTTAATGGATATAGTTACAGGGTGTTTTTTCTTTTAGCATTTAAATTCCCTGCCTCCTATCATGCATTTATGCCAGCAAAACATTTCCCAATTCCCTGTGGTTCCTCTTCTATCCTCAGTTTTACTTTTTGAGGTTTCAGAACAAGACAACATCTTTAGAAACAGCTTTCTGCATCTAAACTTCAGTTGTAAATCATTGGTTCTCATCAAACAGCATATATCATGTTCTGTAGTCAATTTCACCCTTGCGGCTGGCAGGAACTACAGACTTCAGTCTCAGGGTTATTGCACCAGGCTCCCTACTTACAGAAAGAGGCTACAAAACTACCCTGTGGAGACAGGCTGATTCTGAGCCAAAGGGATTTTTGAGTTGCAATTCAAGGGTACAACCATCTTTACAATTTGCCAGTTATGCAAGGACTCAAACATGTACCATATTTTCAGTTTGTTTCAGTTGTAATTTTGTATCCCTAATGGATTAGAGCATTGCCCAGGCTGACCCATCCTCTAGCCTGACTCTGGCCATAGGTGCTGCTTCTGTTGCTAACAAAACACTACAAAAAGCCAAGCACTGTGGCCGCGCCCATGTATACTTCTACCTTGTTTGAATACATCATTTTGCCTTATTCCTCCTCCCCACCTCCTCACTATTTCTCTTACCTATTGTCAAATTAAATTAGGTTTCTGACGTAGGGACAGAAGAAAAACAAACTGTTTATGTTTGTTGTATCTGTGCTTAGTCACATCTGACTCTCTGTGACTCTTTGGACGTTTACCGGCCAGGATTCTCTGTCCGTGGAATTCTCCAGGCAAGAATACAGGAGTGGGTTGCCATTTTCTTCTCCAGGGGATCTTCCTGATCCAGGGATCAAACCCAGGTCTCCTGTGTCTCCTGCACTGCAGGCAGATTCTTTACCTACTGAGACATTCTACCAGCATTATGCCAGCTATTTTAAATATACTATGTGACTTAATTTTCTGTTTCATCAGATGGGCATTGCAATTGTTTTTTCACAATGAACTAAACTGAGGATCAAAGGCATGAAGTAACTTGAGCTGGTACAACTAGTAAATGATGACCCAGGATTTTATACTATGTCACTCGTGTTCCAAACAAACTTACACAATGTCATGTGCCATTTATATCTCAAAAAAACTCGGAGAAAAGAAAAAAATTTTTTGGCCACACCACTTGGCATGCAGGATCTTACTTTCCAAACAAAGGATTAAATCCAGGGTCTGGGCAGAGAAAGCACCAAGTCCTAACCACTGGATTGCCAGGAAATTCTCCCAAAATATTTTAAAGACGACGCTAAGATTGAGACAGAGAAGGGATTAATTCCCAATGTTGGAATATTTTTTATACCCAATCTAATACTGACAGCCAAGTGAGGGGGGTGCCAATCTGCACAGACATCAAGAAATACTTTTTAAAAACTATTTTATACATAGAAAAAAAAAAGTAGCCATTTTCCTTAAGGCCAGACACAGAGATTACAGAACACAATGTATTCCCAAAAATCTACCAATTACATTTCCTATCTTTCATATGCTTAAAATTGCCTCCTAAAAGTCATTGTTTATAACAGAAACATCAGATAACAAAGAAGTAAAAATTGGCTATCCATGCTTGGAAAGCATTCAAAGGTTCTGGAAATAATTATTCAGTAAAAGCAATTCAAAAAAACAAAAAATTCCTTAATGATATGTACAGATACTTTTGGAAAATTCTAGAACTGTATAATATTAAGTAAAGGATCATTCATTAAAAATGATGGTGGGAGCAGTTAGTTCCTTTTCAGTGGCACAGAGTTTCAGTCAAGTTGAAAGCATTTTAAGATCTGCTGTCCTACAATTTACATATAGTCAAAAATACCATACTGCACACTTAAAGATTCCTAAGAGGGGGCTTCCCTGGTAGTCCAGTGGGTAAGGACACCGCCTTGCAGTGCAAGAGGCGCCGGTTCAATCCTTGGCCTGGGAAGATCCAGGGATCAAACCCAGGTCTCCTGTGTCTCCTGCACTGCAGGCAGATTCTTTACCTACTGAGACATTCTACCAGCATTATGCCAGCTATTTTAAATATACTATGTGACTTAATTTTCTGTTTCATCAGATGGGCATTGCAATTGTTTTTTCACAATGAACTAAACTGAGGATCAAAGGCATGAAGTAACTTGAGCTGGTACAACTAGTAAATGATGACCCAGGATTTTATACTATGTCACTCGTGTTCCAAACAAACTTACACAATGTCATGTGCCATTTATATCTCAAAAAAACTCGGAGAAAAGAAAAAAATTTTTTGGCCACACCACTTGGCATGCAGGATCTTACTTTCCAAACAAAGGATTAAATCCAGGGTCTGGGCAGAGAAAGCACCAAGTCCTAACCACTGGATTGCCAGGAAATTCTCCAATATATTTTAAAGACGATGCTAAGATTGAGACAGAGAAGGGATTAATTCCCAATGTTGGAATATTTTTTATACCCAATCTAATACTGACAGCCAAGTGAGGGGGGTGCCAATCTGCACAGACATCAAGAAATACTTTTTAAAAACTATTTTATACATAGAAAAAAAAAAGTAGCCATTTTCCTTAAGGCCAGACACAGAGATTACAGAACACAATGTATTCCCAAAAATCTACCAATTACATTTCCTATCTTTCATATGCTTAAAATTGCCTCCTAAAAGTCATTGTTTATAACAGAAACATCAGATAACAAAGAAGTAAAAATTGGCTATCCATGCTTGGAAAGCATTCAAAGGTTCTGGAAATAATTATTCAGTAAAAGCAATTCAAAAAAACAAAAAATTCCTTAATGATATGTACAGATACTTTTGGAAAATTCTAGAACTGTATAATATTAAGTAAAGGATCATTCATTAAAAATGATGGTGGGAGCAGTTAGTTCCTTTTCAGTGGCACAGAGTTTCAGTCAAGTTGAAAGCATTTTAAGATCTGCTGTCCTACAATTTACATATAGTCAAAAATACCATACTGCACACTTAAAGATTCCTAAGAGGGGGCTTCCCTGGTAGTCCAGTGGGTAAGGACACCGCCTTGCAGTGCAAGAGGCGCCGGTTCAATCCTTGGCCTGGGAAGATCCCACATGCTGTGGAGCAGCTAATCTGATGCGTCCAACTACCAAGCCAGAGCTCTGGAGCACATACACCCAGAGCCTGTGCTCTACAACAAGAGAGGCCACTGTGATGGGAGACCCACAAAGGCCAAAGAACAAAGGTGGATGAAAATAGATAAATGAAGGACCAATAGAAGTGGCTAAAAAAAAAAAAAAAAAGATTATTAAAAGGGTAAACTTCATGTTATGTGTTTTCCAGTTCAGTTCAATTGCTCAGGCATGGCCAACTCTTTGCGACCCCATGGACTGCAGCACACCAGCCTTCCCTGTCCTTCACCATCTCCCAGAACTTGCTCAAACTCATGTCCATTGACTCTGTGTTTATAAATATAGTATACTAACACACATATATGGAATCCAGAAAGATGGTACTGATAAAAGTATATACCGAGAATAGACTTGTGGACATTGAGGGGAGGGAGGATTGGGTGAGGGTATGGAAAGAATAACATGGAAACTTTTATTACCATATGTAAAAGAGACAACCAATGTGAACATGCTGTAAGACTAAGGAAACTTACACAGGGGCTATGCAACAACCTGGAGGGTTGTGTCACGGCACAGTGCAATTACTTTATCTCTGATTAACAGATGCGAGGAAATGCTAAATCACCTCTATTCTGTTTTCAGAAAACTTTCAATTTACACCATGTAGTTCCCTCAAACATTAGAGAATAGAAATTCAACAGTAAAAGGGCGTGGAGTTCAAATCAAGATCAGGCTTATTAGCATAAAGAACATTAATCAGTAACCGTGTATCCAAGTATTAGCATCAGTACATTGCATCAAAGTTCAGAACTCAAACAGTAACAATTCAAAGCTTCAAAGAATACTTCAGAACTCTAAAATTACTTAATAGTAAAGTATTTTAGAACTCTAAAGTTATTTCAGAACTCAATCAACAAAGTAACAGAAAAATCTTACCCCAGAGCTGGAGAGGAACAGTCTCACTCCAGTCGTAACTGAGTTCAGTGAGTGTCCTGCTGCAACTTATTCTCTCCACTTTTATAACAAGATTCTCTCTTTGTGGTGCAGAATTTTTTGCAGGCTGGTGAGCTTATCTGCCATTTAGTCATTGTGTTCCTCCAAGCATTATGTGGTTTAGGACTTAAAGGAACAGCTAATCTTAACAATGTGTGTCACTAATATGACCTTCTATTCATATAAAATCCATAAAACTATCACTTGTTTAAGCTATGATTAAGAAAACTCTATTTTACCATATGAACTAACTCAGAGTAAGTTACTCATCTTCAAACTCATCTTCCTTATCTTTAAGCAGAAAATAACTCACGACCTTCCAGGAAACTAGAAGGTTTTTATTTACTCTAGTGTTTTTCCCTTCCCTGGCCTTCACCATCTCCCAGAACTTGCTCAAACTCATGTCCATTGACTCTGTGTTTATAAATATAGTATACTAACACACATATATGGAATCCAGAAAGATGGTACTGATAAAAGTATATACCGAGAATAGACTTGTGGACATTGAGGGGAGGGAGGATTGGGTGAGGGTATGGAAAGAATAACATGGAAACTTTTATTACCATATGTAAAAGAGACAACCAATGTGAACATGCTGTAAGACTAAGGAAACTTACACAGGGGCTATGCAACAACCTGGAGGGTTGTGTCACGGGCACAGTGCAATTACTTTATCTCTGATTAACAGATGCGAGGAAATGCTAAATCACCTCTATTCTGTTTTCAGAAAACTTTCAATTTACACCATGTAGTTCCCTCAAACATTAGAGAATAGAAATTCAACAGTAAAAGGGCGTGGAGTTCAAATCAAGATCAGGCTTATTAGCATAAAGAACATTAATCAGTAACCGTGTATCCAAGTATTAGCATCAGTACATTGCATCAAAGTTCAGAACTCAAACAGTAACAATTCAAAGCTTCAAAGAATACTTCAGAACTCTAAAATTACTTAATAGTAAAGTATTTTAGAACTCTAAAGTTATTTCAGAACTCAATCAACAAAGTAACAGAAAAATCTTACCCCAGAGCTGGAGAGGAACAGTCTCACTCCAGTCGTAACTGAGTTCAGTGAGTGTCCTGCTGCAACTTATTCTCTCCACTTTTATAACAAGATTCTCTCTTTGTGGTGCAGAATTTTTTGCAGGCTGGTGAGCTTATCTGCCATTTAGTCATTGTGTTCCTCCAAGCATTATGTGGTTTAGGACTTAAAGGAACAGCTAATCTTAACAATGTGTGTCACTAATATGACCTTCTATTCATATAAAATCAATAAAACTATCACTTGTTTAAGCTATGATTAAGAAAAACTCTATTTTACCATATGAACTAACTCAGAGTAAGTTACTCATCTTCAAACTCATCTTCCTTATCTTTAAGCAGACAAAACTAACAGAATATCACTGTGGGGATTTCCCTTTCCAGGAAACTAGAAGGTTTTTATTTACTCCTAGGTCTCTGAATCTTACGTGGAGCATGTGTCACAAATTCCTCATCACTAGAGGACAAATCCTGACTCACTGGATCATAGATTCTCTTAGACACAATTCTTCTGCCTTTTAGATTAATATACACCCCAGCTTTGGGTATCATCATATTCACCCATTCTTCTTTTCCATCTGAGTTGATATCACTTTCTAGTGGGCAGATCAAAGGTCTCAGAAGTTTATCTGGGGTTGGACGATCATCTGAGTCACATTCTTCTTCCTCACTAAGTTCTCTATATCCTGAGGCCCAGTATATTCCCAGAAATTCTCCAGTGTCTGCCCATGACAGTGGGGTGGGGAAGGAGATGGTAGGGAGGTTCAAGTGGGAGTGGTCAAGTGTGTACCTATGACTAATTCAGGTTTATGCACAGCAGTAAACAACAAAACTCTGTAAAAGTAAAATAAAAATAAATTAATAACGAAAAGAAAGAGATGCTGGGAAATAAACTTTAAGTGATAATGAAGCCTTGCAGACCACTTCTTTTAATGCCATTCAAGTTGTCAGATATTTTTGAAATTATGAATTACTGTTATTTGTGTATGTTTCTTAAGTTACCCTACTAAATATATTCTTAAAATATACATTACAGCATTTCTCTGTAATACCAACATATTTCAGTAAGTTGACAATTGGCAGAATTATTTCAGCAAAATAGACCATGTATTTAAAGGAAGATTAATTTGTTTGCTATTTTTTTAATGCATTCAGCTGGAAATAATATAAAACTAGAGTTAAAATCAAAGTGTTTATCTGAATATCAGTAAAATAAAGTTGTTGTTTTTTTTTTTTTTTAATTTTTAGGAGAGGTCATTATGTATCTCAGATCAGTCAGTGGACCTAAAATATTATTTAAGATAGAGAACTTTCTAGGAAAAACATTAATAAAAATAGTTTCCACTTCCTATGAGTCACAAATGGCCACTTATTATTATAGCATACAGCCCCCAGATCTAAGTGACTACTTGCTTCCTGGACCATGCTGCTCCTCAGTCATAAAAAAATAAAAAAGCCTGGGCTTCCCTGGTGGTCCAATGGGTAAAGAGTCCACCTTAAAGTGCAAGGGACACCGGTTCAATCCCTGGCCCTGGAAGATCCCACATGCTGAGAAACAGCTGGACTGGTGCGTCCAATTACAAGCCAGCGCTCTGAAGCGCATGTGCCCAGAGACTGTACTCTGCAATGAGAGAGGCCCCTGCAATGAGGGAGGCCCACACAGGCCAAAGAATAAAGGTGGATGAAAAAAATAAATAAGTCAATAACATGAAGGCATTAAAAAACTATAAAAAATAAAATAAAGTAAAAAAGCCTCTGAAATGTAAAGTGAATAAGAACAGGCAAATACTTCAGAACACTCATCAGTCCCTTGAAATCCAAGTTCCAAATCCAAAGTTTTTTTGAGATCTCATACAGCATCAGTATTACTGACAGCATTGAAAGCCATCTTTAGAATGTAATCTAGAATTTCTTTTCAGGACTTGAAAGAATATAACTTGTCTTTCTTTTAAGAGTGTGTGTTCAGAAATTTGGATTTTCATGGACAGAGCTGATCCATGGATTAGCTTAGCTAATAGAGATGTTTTTATCAAAAAAGTGAAAGTGTCAGTTGTTCAGTTGTGTTGCTCTTTGCAACCCCATCAACTGTAGCCTGTCAGGCTCCTCTGTCTATGGAATTCTCCAGGCAAGAATACAGGAATGCATAGTCATTTCCAGGCTATCCTCCTGACACAGCATTTAAAAAAAATTTTTCTAGACCATGTATTTAAAGGAAGATTAATTTGTTTGCTATTTTTTTAATGCATTCAGCTGGAAATAATATAAAACTAGAGTTAAAATCAAAGTGTTTATCTGAATATCAGTAAAATAAAGTTGTTGTTTTTTTTTTTTTTTTAATTTTTAGGAGAGGTCATTATGTATCTCAGATCAGTCAGTGGACCTAAAATATTATTTAAGATAGAGAACTTTCTAGGAAAAACATTAATAAAAATAGTTTCCACTTCCTATGAGTCACAAATGGCCACTTATTATTATAGCATACAGCCCCCAGATCTAAGTGACTACTTGCTTCCTGGACCATGCTGCTCCTCAGTCATAAAAAAATAAAAAAGCCTGGGCTTCCCTGGTGGTCCAATGGGTAAAGAGTCCACCTTAAAGTGCAAGGGACACGGTTCAATCCCTGGCCCTGGAAGATCCCACATGCTGAGAAACAGCTGGACTGGTGCGTCCAATTACAAGCCAGCGCTCTGAAGCGCATGTGCCCAGAGACTGTACTCTGCAATGAGAGAGGCCCCTGCAATGAGGGAGGCCCACACAGGCCAAAGAATAAAGGTGGATGAAAAAAATAAATAAGTCAATAACATGAAGGCATTAAAAAACTATAAAAAATAAAATAAAGTAAAAAAGCCTCTGAAATGTAAAGTGAATAAGAACAGGCAAATACTTCAGAACACTCATCAGTCCCTTGAAATCCAAGTTCCAAATCCAAAGTTTTTTTGAGATCTCATACAGCATCAGTATTACTGACAGCATTGAAAGCCATCTTTAGAATGTAATCTAGAATTTCTTTTCAGGACTTGAAAGAATATAACTTGTCTTTCTTTTAAGAGTGTGTGTTCAGAAATTTGGATTTTCATGGACAGAGCTGATCCATGGATTAGCTTAGCTAATAGAGATGTTTTTATCAAAAAAGTGAAAGTGTCAGTTGTTCAGTTGTGTTGCTCTTTGCAACCCCATCAACTGTAGCCTGTCAGGCTCCTCTGTCTATGGAATTCTCCAGGCAAGAATACAGGAATGCATAGTCATTTCCAGGCTATCCTCCTGACACAGGGATCGAACCTGTGTCTCCTGTACTGCAGGCAGATTCTTTAGCTGCTGTCTGAGTACCAGAGTGGCCTTGATACCAAAAACACAGTACACAACTTCAGTCATTCAACATTGTCGCAGAAACTATCTATGTCAAGGTAATTGCTGAGTCATGAGGACCCAGATTGACTCATAGGGAATAGCAGTTTCAAGAGTCTTAAGTTCTATAATAAGGATTTTAAAATTGATTTTATAATGTACATCCACTTAAAATAAATTAACAGAAACTTGTGCAATGCTGTAATACAAAATTTACCCATAAAGATCAGGTCAAAATATCATCATAGGGCTTTCCTGGTGTTCCAGTGGATAAAGAGCTTGCCTTGCAGTAGAAGGGGCACCAGTTTGATCCCTGGCCTAGGAAGATGCCACATGCTGTGGAGCAGCTGGACTGGTGCGTCCAATCATAAGCCAGCACTCTGGAGCACATGTGCCCAGAGCTGGTGCTCTGCAACGAGAGAGGCCACTGCAATGGGAGGCCCACACAGGTCAAAAGAACAAAGATGAATGAAAATAAATAAATTTAAAAAGACAATAAAAAGAGGCCAAAATTTAAAATATATATATCATCATAGTTAAATTAAACGTCACCAATATATTGAACCCATTTCCCAACAAACCCTATGTTGTTGTTTAGCAGCTTTAAGTCGTGTCCAAGTCTTTTGCGATGTCATACAGCATCAGTATTACTGACAGCATTGAAAGCCATCTTTAGAATGTAATCTAGAATTTCTTTTCAGGACTTGAAAGAATATAACTTGTCTTTCTTTTAAGAGTGTGTGTTCAGAAATTTGGATTTTCATGGACAGAGCTGATCCATGGATTAGCTTAGCTAATAGAGATGTTTTTATCAAAAAAGTGAAAGTGTCAGTTGTTCAGTTGTGTTGCTCTTTGCAACCCCATCAACTGTAGCCTGTCAGGCTCCTCTGTCTATGGAATTCTCCAGGCAAGAATACAGGAATGCATAGTCATTTCCAGGCTATCCTCCTGACACAGGGATCGAACCTGTGTCTCCTGTACTGCAGGCAGATTCTTTAGCTGCTGTCTGAGTACCAGAGTGGCCTTGATACCAAAAACACAGTACACAACTTCAGTCATTCAACATTGTCGCAGAAACTATCTATGTCAAGGTAATTGCTGAGTCATGAGGACCCAGATTGACTCATAGGGAATAGCAGTTTCAAGAGTCTTAAGTTCTATAATAAGGATTTTAAAATTGATTTTATAATGTACATCCACTTAAAATAAATTAACAGAAACTTGTGCAATGCTGTAATACAAAATTTACCCATAAAGATCAGGTCAAAATATCATCATAGGGCTTTCCTGGTGTTCCAGTGGATAAAGAGCTTGCCTTGCAGTAGAAGGGGCACCAGTTTGATCCCTGGCCTAGGAAGATGCCACATGCTGTGGAGCAGCTGGACTGGTGCGTCCAATCATAAGCCAGCACTCTGGAGCACATGTGCCCAGAGCTGGTGCTCTGCAACGAGAGAGGCCACTGCAATGGGAGGCCCACACAGGTCAAAAGAACAAAGATGAATGAAAATAAATAAATTTAAAAAGACAATAAAAAGAGGCCAAAATTTAAAATATATATATCATCATAGTTAAATTAAACGTCACCAATATATTGAACCCATTTCCCAACAAACCCTATGTTGTTGTTTAGCAGCTTTAAGTCGTGTCCAAGTCTTTTGCGATGTCATGAATTGTAGTCCACAAGGTTCTTCTGTCCAAGAAATTCTCTAGGCAAGAATACTGGAATGAGCTGCCATTTCCTCCTTCAGGGGATCTTCCCAACGCAGGGATGGAAACCAAGTCTCCTGCATTGGCAGGCTGAGTCTTTACCACTGAGCCTCCTGGGAAGCCCAGCAATCCCATATAGTCTGCTATATATACTTTAAAAACATATACCAACTCACAGAACTATTTTTAAATTGTTCAGTTCATGTCTCAGCATCAGTCAACAATAATCACAAATGCCCTTTTCATTTGGATTCAACCTCAACCAAAACTCAAAACAATTCTCACCATGACAGAAAATACATCTGCAGCCTCAGCAAGAGGAGGGGACCTGGGGTCCATGTGCTTCCTGTTTCCCCCAACCATTTGCTTACTGGATCAATGCTTTCCCCTCACCCTGGTTGTGTTGGTTAAATCTACAAATATATATATCCAGACATCTGTTTTGGGTTTCTCTCATCACTTCAAATCCCATCTGGACAGAGAGCTTTTCCCTGCACCCAAGCCCACTTGGCTGGAGCCCTGACATCCTGCCTAGCTTTGACAGGCTTGTCCAGGGAGGCTGAGCTCTGTTACCTGGACCCTCTTGCTACTCAAGGAAGTTCTGCTATATATCATTGAAAATCACAGTTCTATCTGTCTCTTGATTTCTAGTCTAGAATGATGCCTATGGATTCCTTTGGCTTTACTCCCACTCAGCAAACTAAGTCTCCTTGGATAGCCATACCTGCTGGAATCAATCCCAAGTTCATCAAACATCTTCAAACTCTATGTTGGACAAGAGAGTCCCTTCATGAAGTCAACCAACAGCTGGGGAGTTTTTGTCTCACAGTAACAGCTTTTTCACCACCTTCAATCTTGCAGTGCTGATTAGCCCAGTGCATCTCACTTCTTTATATATTTCCATTTACCACTTTGTCCATCCTCCCCAATTTAGTGTGATAGTCTCAGTTCTGGCACACGGCAGAAGAGTGCCATGGAATAGTAAATAATTCATTTCTTTTATATTTATACTTGAAGTCTAGTAATAGAACGTGATCCTGATTCTTCATACTGTCAACCACAGGAACCTTGACTGGTAGGATTATTAACTGATGGAGTTTTTTAAAATTATTTGATGAGATTTATTTAAATTCCTTTGACTTACAGTATTTATGTTTACTATTTACAGTTTGTAGTTTTCTGTATGAATATTTTAGAAGAAATATTTACTTGAAAACAAAGTAATTTCTTTATATTTTTACATAAATTTATAGTTTTGATGAAAATATATTTTATACACTTTGAATACAATTCTGTATTTAGTTCCTAAGATTATTATTATTATCAGAAAATGAATTAAGTGAAAATCTTGATTTCAGAAACATAATAATTTGGCTGAGATGAAACATGAGTGTAAGAAAATAATTTTATAGAAAATATACAATAATGTGCATACTACAGTTGTTTATTTTATGACTTATCAAGACAGCACTAGCCTATCAACTAAATGCCCAGCATGAGTAACAGTAATTAAATTCATTCAGCTTTGGTATTTTGCCAAATGTCAGTCATATGAAAAATCATAACTTTATACATATTTTCCAATTTTGTTATAAAACTATAGTTGTCATAGCAGAAAACCTGTGTGATTTACAAGGTAGATGCTATGTGTTTATACTACATTTATACTCTGGCCTTGGGCCCTGTGAATGTTAGGGGTAGGCATAAGTTCCATTTTATTTATTTATTTTTTTAATTTTATTTATTTATCTTTTGCGGGGTGGGGTGGGGAGGGAGGGGGATGGGTGGGCCACTTCTATTGGTCTTTCATTTCTCTATGTTCATCCGTCTTCGTTCTTTGGCTCCTGTGGCCCTCCCATCGCGGTGGCCTCTGTTGTCGCAGAGCGCCGGCTCTGGGCGCATGTGCGCCAGAGCTCCGGCTCGGTGATTGGACACATCAGTCCAGCCGCTCCGCAGCACGTGGGATCTTCCCAGGCCAGGGATCGAACTGGCGCCCCTTGCACTGCAAGGCGGTGTCCTTACCCACTGGACCACCAGGGGAAGCCCCATAAGTTCCATTTTATATCAGAAGAAAAACTGAAAAATAATATGCATTTAAAATAGAGTAACAGAACTCCGCCCCTAATTTCTCTTAGCTTCGGTTGTTGGTTTTTGTCTGTTTCTTTTGGTGGAGGTGAAAGTGAGTTTCTACTTTCTACAGTCCTGTTTAAATGAACCCCTGATTACCAATGTTAAGAGGTATTTTGAGCTGCTTTCTAAAGACTGTCACAAAAATACTCATTTGTTTTGCTTGATTCTTCTATAGAATACAATATTTCACATGCAAAGATGAGTTTGCTTCATGGGTAAGTCTCCTGTACTTGAATCAAAGAAATCCTGTGACATGCCAGGATGTGGTGCAGGTGGAGGGGTTATGTGAGTGTCATCATCTGTGTAGCCTCATTTCTTGGCAGCTTTGTTGTCCAGTAGAGGGAAAACCTAAGGAACAGCTGAAATCTGTTTCTTATCATCATAGTTTCCAGAGAAGGGAGCAAGTTCTCTTGTCATCTGTTGGCTCAGGATCCACCTCTGCCGTTCGTTCTGTAAGATTTCCCTTGAGGTAACAATGTTGAAAGACAGCTTCATTCCTTCTGTGCTCCAGTGCTCTACATCACACCTGCTACATAGATGCTCTTCATTCAAGTGGTGTTGTAAGTCAGCCAATTGTCAAGTGATCTGTTTTAAATTTTTAATTTATAAAATAAAAATGTTTGATTTAACCCTTTCACCACCCAACTCTCTTATCTGTTCGGTGATTCATCTTTCCCTGTGTATCCTGTACCCATCTGGCTTTATAAACTACAAAAATGGCTGTATGCAAAACATACATTTTCAGAAGATGGCATTCCTATATCACACAGGGCACTCTGAATAATGCTAAGCCATGGTCAGTCACTATGAGAAGAGACAGAGGACTGCTTGGGAGAGAAGGACTTCAGTTGAGTTTATGGTGGCTTTGTGCTGTGATATATCTCCTTCTTGCAAGTGATATCTCTCCTTCTTGACCTATTATTCTGGACACATGACCAGTTGGGCATTTGGGATACTGTCTCTGTAAATCTACAGCTTCAATTTCATCCACTGTCTGTTTTTTTTACATTAACTGTCTTAATGCATTTCCTGTCAGGAATGGTTGTGTTGATGTGCCAGTTCAAACAGCTGTTGCATCTGATATGTGAGAAGCTGTGATCAGGAGAGCAAAGAAATTCTCCTATACAATGTCAGTGCAGAAGTTAGAGATAAGCCAAATAAATATATATCACAGTTCTTCTGAAGGATTCCCAACTGCTTTTCACTTACTTAAATATATTGCTTCTTGCTACCGCAACTTATTTATTAACTTTTAAAAGATTTCCTGGTTATACTTATTTCGAACTTTCTAGGTTTCTCAGAGGTTTTAATCATCAGAATAGTCAGACTGACTCCTTTTCATGATTACCCTCTCAATGGACTGCTTTTGTCAGTAGTGTTGTGTATATAAAAACACCACAAAAGCCATACATTAAGCATGCTTTGTTAGCATGATGTTGCTTTACTTAATACATGGTTCCTGACTTTAGGAATACCAAAAATTTTGTTTCCTCATAGGCATTTTGATTAGAATATAATATTTATTTATTTTTTCTTTAAATAATAAAAGAATTTGTCTATTTTTCCATTTCCAGGCAGAGAAAAAATAAGAACCATGCTCGGAGCACAGTTAAGTACTCATATTGTTTGAGCTTTTCCTCCATTTCTACATTGATCATAAAGATTTTTGTTCAAACAACCTGCAAAGATTCAAGTAGACTGAAAAAACACACAGAAATATGCTTCTCTTCTCATGGTTAAAGGCAATTTACCCTAATAATGCTGGCACCCAGTGGTTGCATAGTATGCACAGTGGTTGCATAGAGATTCACTGGACTGTACCCTTTTTCTATATCTACCTCCATAAAAGGCAGTTTAAAATTAAGTATCAGCTTAAGCATTGATCTGTTTTTATTTTTCTAAAAAAGTCTTGGCTTCCATGATAAAGTCCGGCTTACTAGCATATGGTGAATCATTATCTCTATTAGAAAGTGATGAATACCAACAGTGGAGAAAAGCATACTACAGTCACTTATTTATACATAGTCTTATTAGTTTTGTATTTTTATCAGTTACTAAAATGGAACCATACACCAGAGGGCAATGCATGCCTTTCCTCTACCACCAGATACACATAAAAGAACCACGTCTCACAAGGAGAATGCTGGTTATTTCGTGTGATCATCGGGAAACAGATGGAGGCTGATTATGTGGTCTATGTCCTGTTGACTGTTTTAAAGCAAATGTACGAGAATACAAAGAAATTCTCCTATACAATGTCAGTGCAGAAGTTAGAGATAAGCCAAATAAATATATATCACAGTTCTTCTGAAGGATTCCCAACTGCTTTTCACTTACTTAAATATATTGCTTCTTGCTACCGCAACTTATTTATTAACTTTTAAAAGATTTCCTGGTTATACTTATTTCGAACTTTCTAGGTTTCTCAGAGGTTTTAATCATCAGAATAGTCAGACTGACTCCTTTTCATGATTACCCTCTCAATGGACTGCTTTTGTCAGTAGTGTTGTGTATATAAAAACACCACAAAAGCCATACATTAAGCATGCTTTGTTAGCATGATGTTGCTTTACTTAATACATGGTTCCTGACTTTAGGAATACCAAAAATTTTGTTTCCTCATAGGCATTTTGATTAGAATATAATATTTATTTATTTTTTCTTTAAATAATAAAAGGATTTGTCTATTTTTCCATTTCCAGGCAGAGAAAAAATAAGAACCATGCTCGGAGCACAGTTAAGTACTCATATTGTTTGAGCTTTTCCTCCATTTCTACATTGATCATAAAGATTTTTGTTCAAACAACCTGCAAAGATTCAAGTAGACTGAAAAAACACACAGAAATATGCTTCTCTTCTCATGGTTAAAGGCAATTTACCCTAATAATGCTGGCACCCAGTGGTTGCATAGTATGCACAGTGGTTGCATAGAGATTCACTGGACTGTACCCTTTTTCTATATCTACCTCCATAAAAGGCAGTTTAAAATTAAGTATCAGCTTAAGCATTGATCTGTTTTTATTTTTCTAAAAAAGTCTTGGCTTCCATGATAAAGTCCGGCTTACTAGCATATGGTGAATCATTATCTCTATTAGAAAGTGATGAATACCAACAGTGGAGAAAAGCATACTACAGTCACTTATTTATACATAGTCTTATTAGTTTTGTATTTTTATCAGTTACTAAAATGGAACCATACACCAGAGGGCAATGCATGCCTTTCCTCTACCACCAGATACACATAAAAGAACCACGGCTCACAAGGAGAATGCTGGTTATTTCGTGTGTGATCATCGGGAAACAGATGGAGGCTGATTATGTGGTCTATGTCCTGTTGACTGTTTTAAAGCAAATAAGCATTAATCTGTATTCTCTGAGTTTGGATTAGTAAACAGTGATCACATAGAATAAGCAAAGCACAATGTCAGATGATCACAGATTTCAAATGGTAGTGGGAGTGTCAGCCCACTGAGTCCTGCTACACAAATACTAGATCACTGTTTAATGCGTCATGAAGTATCTGTAGGAGGTTGCAGAGTTCTTGGGTAAAGTGGAATTCATTGCATAATTCAGCCCACCATGGGCTTACGGAAGTTTTGAGTACATTCTTTTACATGATGCTAGGGGTATAAAGATGAGTATGGGGCTTCCTTGGTGGTCCAGTGGGTAGAGAGTCCACCTTGCAGTGCAAGGGGTACCAGTTCCATCCCTGGCCCGGGAAGATCCCACTTGCCACAGAGCTGCTGTACAGGTGTGTTCAATTATGAGCCAGCGCTCTAGAGAGAATGTGCCCAAAACCGGTGCTCTTCAGCGAGAGAGACCACTGCAATGAGAGGCCCACACAGGCCAAATAATAAAAGATGGATGAAAATAAATAAATAAAAAACTAATAAATAAAAGAGGCCAAAATTTTAAAAAAGAGATGAGTATGGCGTAGCATAGTTCCTATCAAGGGATGCAAAAATGAGGTGGCTATCACCCCTAAGGTAGTTCACCATGGATGCCACTGCTTAATCCAAGCTTCTGAGAATGTAGCCACTCAGTCAATAGTTGTCCAGTAGATGACTATTATTCAAAAACTATGGTAACCCTCAGGAGGGTTTAAAAAAGATGAATGAGGGCCTTCCCTGATGGTCCAGTCGGTAAGGAGTCTGCCTTGCAGTGCAAGGGGCATCATTTCGATCCCTAGTCCAGGAAGTTCCCACTTGCTGCGGAGTGGCTGGACCAGTGTGTCCAATTATGAGCCAGCAGTCTAGAGCACATGCACTGAGCCGGTGCTCTGCAACAAGAGAGGCCACTGCAATTCAGGGCCCACACAAGCCAAAGAATAGAGATGGATGAAAAACAAATAAAAAAGCAATAAAAGAGGCCAAAATAAAAAAGAATTAGTGAGAATTCATGATGTCTACCTGTTAGCATTTAAGCCCTCGAGTTCTCTACTGCTCTGCGGTCATATTTTGACATTCTCACTTTCTCTCAAGTGCAGATTTTGTTTTTTTTCCATTGATCAATAACATTTGACATAAACCTCTCTTTCTTCCTCCTTCTCTCTCTAATACTATTTTGGTGGATGAAAATTTTAGTCCTCCCAACTAGGTGTGTAAGGAATAGCATCTTGTGCAATTTGTTCAAATAAAAAAGAAACTCAATTGGAGTCCTACTGCGTTGGATTGTTTGGAGATTAAACACAACCATTTGGTGGACAACTGCTTTCTTTTTATGTGCTCTCTGAGGAGTCCAGTGGCTTTGTGTTTGGCTGAAATGGAAGGAAAACCCTTCATGTTCAATCCGTCATGGTTACTGCAGGTAATTTTCATCAGTGAAACCCAGAGGAGCCCTTGAGGGTCAGTAGCCTTTCTGCCACATTTGGGCCTAAGAATCTCATTGATGCCAAATCTCAGAGCCAAATAATCACACTTCCAGAATCTACAATACCTTTTTTAAGATTTTGTCACTTCCCTTAGGTACTGCTAGGGAGTGGGTTGAAAATCGCTGAGAATTCCTACTAATCCCATAAGACTTTAATCTTAGCAAATCTATTTTAATCTACCATCTTGGACAGGAAGTGGGTGTCATCTTCAGATACTTTTGTTTTAGCCCCACATACTCCTCTTAAAACACGGAAGCCCAAAGTCCCTGAGCAACTTCTTAGACAGAAGGGATGGAAAATTATAAAGAACAAAATACAATCTCTCTTCATCATTATGTTTCTCTAAGGATTTAACCTGTCTGCTTCTTCTGTTTTCTTTTCCTTTCTTTTAATGCAAAGATTGAATGCTTTCTAGGGGCCAACCTCACAGAAATTCTTAGAAATCAGTATATTAATTTCATCTGCAAGTTGAAGAAACTGGAAGGCATAAAAGATACATAAAATAGCAGAGCTCATATCTGACATTGATCTGTTTACCAATTTTAAGGAAAGTGTATTTTAAATGGAAAGGAACGTTTAATATGGGACCAGGACTCCTGCATAGGTGTCCAAGCTTCTGCAAAGTGGGTGATCTTGACGAAGTTGCTTAACCTGCTAGATCCTAGTATGCTTATCCAGAAACTGAAGTACTTGCTTACAGAGTTTATTGGCTATTAAATGAGATCATAGATGATCTATTACTTTGTAAAGTACTTTGTATAGTTGGAGGCACAATTCATCCATAACATTATGGCTCCTCAGGTTACACACACACACACACACACACATACACACACACTTGTATATATATTCATATATATATGAGGCATGTAGGCCTGCACATATATATGTGTATATATACACACACACATACATATATTTGTGTGTGTACACTTGCTCAGTCACATCAATTGTGTCCAACTCTTTGTGATCCTATGGACTAAAGCCTGCCGAACTCCTCTGTCCATGAGAATACAGGCAAGAATACTGAAGGGAATTGCCATGCTCTTCTCTTGGGGATCTTCCCCACCCATGGGATCAAAACCCATATCTCCTGTGTATTCTCCATTGCAGGTGGATTCTTTACCACGGAGCCACCAGGAAAGTCATATATATACACCAGAAACTAACACAACATTGTAAGTCAACTATACTTCAATAAAAAGGAAAAAAAAATCATGTTCAATGATCCCCAACTACTAAAGATGCAAGAAACAGTTTACAAGCATAGCTGAACATCAATTAAGAAATAAACAGAAACCAAGTGAAGAGCCATCTGTGATGAATCTATGCACATTAAATTCAAATTTAAAAATCTAAGCATTCTGACAGAGCAAGTTATAGACTCCAAATGAGAACAGGATGACACTATGTGTTATGACTACAGACAAAATGAAGTACCAACAAAAAATTAAGGCCCTAAATTGAAGATCCAAACCAGAAAACCTGTAATATTTTCTATTTTATTATGTCTAGCACATACCAGGCACAGGCCAGATAAACTTGAAGGTAAGTGTCAGATAATTAGTTATGTGACTACTCCTTTTACATTCCATATATTAATTTCATCTGCAAGTTGAAGAAACTGGAAGGCATAAAAGATACATAAAATAGCAGAGCTCATATCTGACATTGATCTGTTTACCAATTTTAAGGAAAGTGTATTTTAAATGGAAAGGAACGTTTAATATGGGACCAGGACTCCTGCATAGGTGTCCAAGCTTCTGCAAAGTGGGTGATCTTGACGAAGTTGCTTAACCTGCTAGATCCTAGTATGCTTATCCAGAAACTGAAGTACTTGCTTACAGAGTTTATTGGCTATTAAATGAGATCATAGATGATCTATTACTTTGTAAAGTACTTTGTATAGTTGGAGGCACAATTCATCCATAACATTATGGCTCCTCAGGTTACACACACACACACACACACACATACACACACACTTGTATATATATTCATATATATATGAGGCATGTAGGCCTGCACATATATATGTGTATATATACACACACACGTACATATATTTGTGTGTGTACACTTGCTCAGTCACATCAATTGTGTCCAACTCTTTGTGATCCTATGGACTAAAGCCTGCCGAACTCCTCTGTCCATGAGAATACAGGCAAGAATACTGAAGGGAATTGCCATGCTCTTCTCTTGGGGATCTTCCCCACCCATGGGATCAAAACCCATATCTCCTGTGTATTCTCCATTGCAGGTGGATTCTTTACCACGGAGCCACCAGGAAAGTCATATATATACACCAGAAACTAACACAACATTGTAAGTCAACTATACTTCAATAAAAAGGAAAAAAAAATCATGTTCAATGATCCCCAACTACTAAAGATGCAAGAAACAGTTTACAAGCATAGCTGAACATCAATTAAGAAATAAACAGAAACCAAGTGAAGAGCCATCTGTGATGAATCTATGCACATTAAATTCAAATTTAAAAATCTAAGCATTCTGACAGAGCAAGTTATAGACTCCAAATGAGAACAGGATGACACTATGTGTTATGACTACAGACAAAATGAAGTACCAACAAAAAATTAAGGCCCTAAATTGAAGATCCAAACCAGAAAACCTGTAATATTTTCTATTTTTATTATGTCTAGCACATACCAGGCACAGGCCAGATAAACTTGAAGGTAAGTGTCAGATAATTAGTTATGTGACTACTCCTTTTACATTCCATCCAAGTGAGAAATTACAGACATTAGAGAAAAACAAGACCTTTTAGTAATAACAGTTGTTCATTTTTATCAAGCTTTAACTAAATGCTTTACAGGGTTAATTAATCTTCTAATAATGTGTTGAGGTTTATATCCCCATTTCACAGAGGAGGAAATGGAGAGAAAGAGATGAAGAAACAGGAACAGATAATGTTAAGTAGCAGACCAATATTTGAACCCCCAAATCCTGATTTCAGGAGAAGTTGCCTAACAAGTATGTTGTGAAATTGAGTTGGAGACTTTAACTCAGCTCTGAAGCCAGGAGAGCCCCCCTCATCTAACAGGCCAGATACAGATTTCCACACCCACACTTTGTGAATCTGGGGCTTCCAGAGCATCTTGGGGAATTTTTACCTGCCTCAAACCCCACCAAGTACAGACAGAATGAAAGGCCCCACACCTGAGAGACTACTGAGTTTTTACCAAATCCCTGAGGTGTGCTGGGCTTCCCTGATGGCTTAGATGGCAAAGAATCTGCCTGCAATAAGGAAGACCTGGGTTTGATCCCTGGGTTGGGAAGATCCCCTGGAGAACGGAAAGACTACCCACTCTAGTATTCTTGCCTGGAGCATTTCATGACTATTCCATGGGTCACAAAGAGTCAAACACAATTGAGCAACTTCTACTTTTTACTGAGGTGTGCCACTGTGAACCAAGGCTTCTAAGAAGGTGTTCTGTCCCTCCTCACCATCTTTCCCTTTCTTCAAATAACTGCAAGTCCAGAAAACAGCAGAGCCACAGATGAAAGGATTCTCAGCCTCTGAATCACAATGTGCTGGAAATGTACCCCACCCTCAGTTCCCACAGCCAGAAACATTTTCCTTGAATTGTTAGAGAAAGAGAAATAAACCTTTATTGTAATTAAGCCACAACCCACATTAGGGGTCTGTTTGTTATTACAGCTAACCTGCCTGCCAGTGCAGGAGATACAAAACACACAGGTTCAAAACTTGGGTTGGGAAGACCCCTTGGAGGAGGAAATGACAACCCTCTCCAGTATTCTTGCCTGGGAAATCCCCTGGACAGAGGAGCTACAGTCCCTGGGGCTGCAAAGAGTTCGACACAACTGAGCATTCACATTTACGCTAACCAATATAGAGGAGAAGAGAAAGAAAGGCCATGTATACACAAAACTTTAACACATTATCCCTGCCCAACAGAGTAACATGGATTAATTAGTGGATCCCGGACACTCTTCATTCCCCCAATTTCTGTGGGACAAGCTAATGGAAAAGGTGAAAGGAAGAGCAGAAAGCTTCACATCAATATCTCTAAGACGAAGGAGTGTCTATGTTGAGGCAGAAATGTGAAGAGAGTGAGAAAATTGGGAGCAAATTGCTTTCCCTTTCTGTGGGGAGACTTTCCAGCACCGGGGCCCTCATCTAACAGGCCAGATACAGATTCCACACCCACACTTTGTGAATCTGGGGCTTCCAGAGCATCTTGGGGAATTTTTACCTGCCTCAAACCCCACCAAGTACAGACAGAATGAAAGGCCCCACACCTGAGAGACTACTGAGTTTTTACCAAATCCCTGAGGTGTGCTGGGCTTCCCTGATGGCTTAGATGGCAAAGAATCTGCCTGCAATAAGGAAGACCTGGGTTTGATCCCTGGGTTGGGAAGATCCCCTGGAGAACGGAAAGACTACCCACTCTAGTATTCTTGCCTGGAGAATTTCATGACTATTCCATGGGTCACAAAGAGTCAAACACAATTGAGCAACTTCTACTTTTTACTGAGGTGTGCCACTGTGAACCAAGGCTTCTAAGAAGGTGTTCTGTCCCTCCTCACCATCTTTCCCTTTCTTCAAATAACTGCAAGTCCAGAAAACAGCAGAGCCACAGATGAAAGGATTCTCAGCCTCTGAATCACAATGTGCTGGAAATGTACCCCACCCTCAGTTCCCACAGCCAGAAACATTTTCCTTGAATTGTTAGAGAAAGAGAAATAAACCTTTATTGTAATTAAGCCACAACCCACATTAGGGGTCTGTTTGTTATTACAGCTAACCTGCCTGCCAGTGCAGGAGATACAAAACACACAGGTTCAAAACTTGGGTTGGGAAGACCCCTTGGAGGAGGAAATGACAACCCTCTCCAGTATTCTTGCCTGGGAAATCCCCTGGACAGAGGAGCTACAGTCCCTGGGGCTGCAAAGAGTTCGACACAACTGAGCATTCACATTTACGCTAACCAATATAGAGGAGAAGAGAAAGAAAGGCCATGTATACACAAAACTTTAACACATTATCCCTGCCCAACAGAGTAACATGGATTAATTAGTGGATCCCGGACACTCTTCATTCCCCCAATTTCTGTGGGACAAGCTAATGGAAAAGGTGAAAGGAAGAGCAGAAAGCTTCACATCAATATCTCTAAGACGAAGGAGTGTCTATGTTGAGGCAGAAATGTGAAGAGAGTGAGAAAATTGGGAGCAAATTGCTTTCCCCTTTCTGTAGGTATTATCATCCTTGTTTGAGATGAGAAAATTAAGGTACAAAGAGGTTAAGTAACTTGTCTACATTTCCTTCTATTTATACTTTTATTTGTAAGATATAATTTGATTACATGACAGCAAAACAAAAGGTCTAAAAGCTAAATATGTCAAATGTGAACACAATTATGGAGATGTGAACATACATTCATGTGCTAAAGACCAAAATTAGGAGAGAGACATTTTAAACAAAATGTCTGTGACAAGAAAAGAACAAGCCAAGATACAATAGATTTGTGCATTATTCCCTACTGTAAATATTAATCTCTGTTAAATATTTAACAATGAACTGATTTTCTCTCAAAAAGAACATCTAGAGAACACAACAAGGAATCAAGGCTTGCCTCCTTGGTTTTTAGGAAGAAAGTTGTGTAACAGTGCAATCCAAGTTGCCCGAAAATTCAGAATCTACCTTAAACTGGGTCATTGCATGCGTGTGTGTGTGTGCTAATTTTCTTCATTCATGTGTGCTAATTTTCTTCAGTCATATCCAACTCTTTCTACACTTTGGATTGCAGTAGCCGGCCAGACCCCTCTGTCCATGGGATTCTTCAGGCAAGAATACTGGAAATTGTTGCCATGTCCTCCTCCAGGGGATCTTCCTGATAGAGGGATCAAACGTACATCTGTTACATCTCCTTCATTGGAAGGTGGGTTCTTTACCACTAGTACCACCTGAAAAGCCCAAACTGGGTCTTAAATGCCAGATAATCACTAATCCATACTTTGTGCTGATTCTCTAGAACTTCATATAATACTTATTCCCAATCATTTTCATCTTCCTCAACGTCTGGGTCTCTCTAGAATCTCTAGAGAGCAGGATCTCACTTTCGGTTACAAAGACATTGAAAGTTGGGATGTGAAAATATTTCAGTTTTATGGGAACTGAAAGTGGAGTCTATGAGAGGGAGAGTTAGGTTGGATGTTGCTTCAGAAAGGGACCAGGGCTCTGAGACTCTCTCCTGTGGTTTCTGAATGACTCACTGCATTTGGAATGCACAAGAGTGAGATAGCAGCAGAGTGTTTATTTACTAATTTAAGATACAAAATAGGGAGCTTCTCTAGTGGTCCAGCAGTTAAGAATCCACCTTCTAATGCAAGAGATGTGGACTCCATCCTGGTCAGAGAGTAAGATCCTACATACTGTGGGGCAACAAAGCCTGCACACCACAACTACTGAGCCCATGTGCCACAACTGGAGAGAAGTCACGAGTCACAATGAAGAGCCTACATGCTGCAACTAAGACATAGCCCAAAATTAATATTTTAAAAATGCATAATATAACTATCTCATTCACACAATCTATGTATTCTCTTGTCATGTGCACCTAAGAATCTACATGATTCTTAGGAACAACATTTGAAGGGCTGGGACAGGAATTTGATCTCCCCAGAATGAGGACTTTCTCTCCCTGGAGTCAGCTCACCTTGAACCTGAAGGTTGCTTAGAATGCAGGAGGCATAGATTGGGGCTTGTAATAAATGTTGAACTTTCTCCAGCTTTCTTCGTTGGCCCTCTTCTCGTTCTATATTTGTTCCACAGGCTATCTCACCCACACATATAACTTACATCATGAAATACAGGCAGATGACTCATAAACTTGTATTTCCCAGCCTTAACCCCTTCTCTGCATTCCAACCCATCCATCTGACTGCATAATTGACATTTTCACTTGAATGTCTCAAAGGCTTCTCAAAATAAGCACACCCCTGAAACCAACTTATGAAGTTCCCCCTCAACACCGCCTCTTCTAGTGTTCTGTCTCAGTGAATGGCACTGCCTTTATCTGGCTGCACAGGAAGAAGAGTAGGAGTCATTGTTGATAAGATCATCCCCCTTATCACACTCATAACTAATTCTTTCCCAAGCCTTGCTGATTCTAGCTCCTCAAAAGTTCTCACTGACATCTACTCTTCAATCCATCACTATCAACAAAGTTGTCTTTCAATTACCCTCACCTCCCACCTGAGCAATTACAATAGCCTCCCTGATCTCCAGGCTCCCATTTTCCAATTTACCCTTCATATTATAATTATAGTGGTTTATCAGTATTTAGAACATTTATCACTACCCCATACCTCCTCCAACTATGGTTTCCCACCGCTGTTGGGATAAATAATATGAATCTTCTAAATGCATTTGAGGTTCTGCTTGGTCTCAGTGCCTCATTCCAATTTCATCTTCCTCCACACCCCAACCACCCTCACATGCCAAACACCCCACTGTTTCAGGGTCTTGTATTTGCTGTAGCTCCCCGGGCCCTAGCACCATGGCACATGCCATTCTTCCCCTCGGGCGCCCTCATGCACCCATCCCTTCTTCATGGAGTCACTGTTGCACATTTTCTCCAGATCTTAGTTCAGATAGAACATCTTCCAGAAATGCTTCCATGGCCTCACTGACTTGAACAAATCGCCCTGGCCTAGGCTCTCCAAGTCCCATTTACCTCCTTCACTGCATTTGTCACATTTCCATTTTATATCTGCAAGCTCCATGATGGAAAGAATCGTGTTTGGAAGGACTCGTATCTGCTTTTACTCATGATTTTGTATCCTAATGTTTTGCACAGTTTTGCAAATAAGAGGTATTCAATATTATTTTGGCAAATGAGTAAATAAAAAATTTAAGTGGAAATAGAACTATTATGACCCAACAATTCCACTTCTGGATATATATTTTTTAAAAAACCCAAAAACACTAATTTAAAAAGATACACGCACCTCATTGTTCATTGTTATTGTGGCTATTGTTCAGTTGCTCAGTTGTATCTGACTCTTTGCGACCCAAATAGGACCCCCAATTTCCAACACCTACACTTGAAGTTCCCCTAACACCCCTGAAACCAATTATGAAGTTCCCCTCAACACGTGTCCTCAGTGAATGGCACTGCCTTTATCTGGCTGCACAGGAAGAAGAGTAGGAGTCATTGTTGATAAGATCATCCCCCTTATCACACTCATAACTAATTCTTTCCCAAGCCTTGCTGATTCTAGCTCCTCAAAAGTTCTCACTGACATCTACTCTTCAATCCATCACTATCAACAAAGTTGTCTTTCAATTACCCTCACCTCCCACCTGAGCAATTACAATAGCCTCCCTGATCTCCAGGCTCCCATTTTCCAATTTACCCTTCATATTATAATTATAGTGGTTTATCAGTATTTAGAACATTTATCACTACCCCATACCTCCTCCAACTATGGTTTCCCACCGCTGTTGGGATAAATAATATGAATCTTCTAAATGCATTTGAGGTTCTGCTTGGTCTCAGTGCCTCATTCCAATTTCATCTTCCTCCACACCCCAACCACCCTCACATGCCAAACACCCCACTGTTTCAGGGTCTTGTATTTGCTGTAGCTCCCCGGGCCCTAGCACCATGGCACATGCCATTCTTCCCCTCGGGCGCCCTCATGCACCCATCCCTTCTTCATGGAGTCACTGTTGCACATTTTCTCCAGATCTTAGTTCAGATAGAACATCTTCCAGAAATGCTTCCATGGCCTCACTGACTTGAACAAATCGCCCTGGCCTAGGCTCTCCAAGTCCCATTTACCTCCTTCACTGCATTTGTCACATTTCCATTTTATATCTGCAAGCTCCATGATGGAAAGAATCGTGTTTGGAAGGACTCGTATCTGCTTTTACTCATGATTTTGTATCCTAATGTTTTGCACAGTTTTGCAAATAAGAGGTATTCAATATTATTTTGGCAAATGAGTAAATAAAAAATTTAAGTGGAAATAGAACTATTATGACCCAACAATTCCACTTCTGGATATATATTTTTTAAAAAACCCAAAAACACTAATTTAAAAAGATACACGCACCTCATTGTTCATTGTTATTGTGGCTATTGTTCAGTTGCTCAGTTGTATCTGACTCTTTGCCACCCTATGGACAGCAGCATGTCAGGCTTCCCTTTACCATCTCCCAGAATTTGCTCACACTGACATCCATTGAGTCAGTGATGCCATTCAACCATCTTATCCTGTCTCCCCCTTCTCCTCTGGCCCTCAATCTTTCCCAGCATCAGGGTCTTTTCCAATGAGTTGGCTCTTTGCATCAGGTGGCAAAAATATTGGGGTTTCAGCTTCAGCATTAGTTCTTCCAATGAATATTCAAGGTTGATTTCCTTTAGGATTGATCTCCTTGAAATTCAAGGGACTCTCAAGAGTCTTCTCCAACACCACAGTTCGAATGTATCAATTCTTCAGAGCTCAACCATCTTTATGGTCCAAATCTTACATCCATACATGATGACTGGAAAAACCATAGCTTTAACTATACGCACCTTTGTCAGTGAAGTGATGTCTATACTTTTTAATACTTTTTAGGTTTATCATAGGTTTTCTTCCAAGGAGCAGGCATGTTTTAATTTCATGGCTACAGTCACCATCCATAATGATTATGAAGCCCAAGAAAATAAAATCTGTCACTGTTTCCCTATCTCTTTGCCACAAAGTGATGGGACTGGCTGCCATGATCTTAGTTTTTTGAACTTAAGCCCCCTGCACTGAGATTGTGGAGCCTTAACCACTGGACCACTAGGCGAGTGATCTTAGTTTTTTGAATGTTGATTTTTAAGTCAGCTTTTTCACCTTCTTTTTCACCTTCATAGCAACATTATTTATAATAGTCAAGATATGGCAGCAATCAAAGTACCCCACTGAAAGATAAATGCATAGAGAAGATTTGGTACATGTAGATCATATATCAATAATAGTATGTGGAATACTACCCAGCCATAAAAAAGAAAATAAATGCCATTTATAGCCACATGGATGGATTTGGAGGGTATTAAGGTACATGAAATAAGTCAGAGAGAGAAAGACAAACACCATATGTTACCACTTATATGTAGGGTCTGAAAACTATACCAAACTAGTGAATAAACCAAAAAAAATAAGCAGATTCACAGATATAGAGAACAAACTAGTGGTTACCAGTGGGGAGGAGAGGTAGGGGAACATAGGAGTAGGAGGGGAAAAAAGTTACGCGATTATGTGAAATTATCTGTGTGAAACTTTTGAAAATATAAAACACTTGAGAATTTTTTTAATTAAAAAAATAATAAAGTTGGCAATAGTGGGGAGAAATAAGTGGTATATATACAGGTAGAACCATGATGAGATTGCCTGCTGCAATCTTAAATGCACTGAGAGGCATGCATGAGAACAGAACACTTGAAGTCAGAGATTATTGCGGAATGTTCTGTTAATGGGCCTTGGAGTCAGACTATCTGGATTAGAACTCATACTCTGTTACTTAGCTGTACAACCAGGACAAATTATTTAGCTTCACTTAGCCTCCATCTTCTTGTCCAAAAAAAACCAGAAATAATTAGGTACTTAAATAACTGGATGACTATGGGAACTAAATAGTGCTATGGTTGCACACACTCAGTTCTCAACACATTAGCTATAATTAATATTCTAGGTTTCTCTCTTTCTGTACACTTCTTTTTGTTCTTTTTCTATACTTCTAAGTACTATCACTGGCTTCATAGTCTGATGTGATTTACTCTTTTTGTAGTTACATTAGTATATAAGGTCAATATTCACTGTCCTTTGAGAGACAGAAGTTGGATCTGGCTTAATGCAAAAGGATAACCCCACTCCTACCCACCTAAAAGACAGAAACTTGCTCTTCACAAACAGGAGAACATACTTGTGATCTATGTAATTTATGATCTGATCCTCCTTACTACCTCTCCTCTGAAAGGATAGTCCTCCTGGAGAAGGATGTGATGGCTTCCCAAATCCCTTCTTTAATGGAGCAACTCCAGTTTTTAACCATATAACACCATTTCTAAAATTTTCAAAACCATGTTCATATTCTGGTTCATGTACATCCCCTCTCATGGATAATGTATCCAGAATTATAGCCACATGGATGGATTTGGAGGGTATTAAGGTACATGAAATAAGTCAGAGAGAGAAAGACAAACACCATATGTTACCACTTATATGTAGGGTCTGAAAACTATACCAAACTAGTGAATAAACCAAAAAAAATAAGCAGATTCACAGATATAGAGAACAAACTAGTGGTTACCAGTGGGGAGGAGAGGTAGGGGAACATAGGAGTAGGAGGGGAAAAAAGTTACGCGATTATGTGAAATTATCTGTGTGAAACTTTTGAAAATATAAAACACTTGAGAATTTTTTTAATTAAAAAAATAAAGTTGGCAATAGTGGGGAGAAATAAGTGGTATATATACAGGTAGAACCATGATGAGATTGCCTGCTGCAATCTTAAATGCACTGAGAGGCATGCATGAGAACAGAACACTTGAAGTCAGAGATTATTGCGGAATGTTCTGTTAATGGGCCTTGGAGTCAGACTATCTGGATTAGAACTCATACTCTGTTACTTAGCTGTACAACCAGGACAAATTATTTAGCTTCACTTAGCCTCCATCTTCTTGTCCAAAAAAAACCAGAAATAATTAGGTACTTAAATAACTGGATGACTATGGGAACTAAATAGTGCTATGGTTGCACACACTCAGTTCTCAACACATTAGCTATAATTAATATTCTAGGTTTCTCTCTTTCTGTACACTTCTTTTTGTTCTTTTTCTATACTTCTAAGTACTATCACTGGCTTCATAGTCTGATGTGATTTACTCTTTTTGTAGTTACATTAGTATATAAGGTCAATATTCACTGTCCTTTGAGAGACAGAAGTTGGATCTGGCTTAATGCAAAAGGATAACCCCACTCCTACCCACCTAAAAGACAGAAACTTGCTCTTCACAAACAGGAGAACATACTTGTGATCTATGTAATTTATGATCTGATCCTCCTTACTACCTCTCCTCTGAAAGGATAGTCCTCCTGGAGAAGGATGTGATGGCTTCCCAAATCCCTTCTTTAATGGAGCAACTCCAGTTTTTAACCATATAACACCATTTCTAAAATTTTCAAAACCATGTTCATATTCTGGTTCATGTACATCCCCTCTCATGGATAATGTATCCAGAATTAAGTATAATGCTTGAAATGTGGTCTAACAAAGTGCCCTGCTCACCACTGACCAGAAATAAATAACTTATGGCTAAGCTTATGGGCTTCCCAGGTAGCTCAGTAGTAAATAATCTACCTTTCAATGCAGGAAACACAGGAGATGTGAGTTTGATCCCTGGGTCAGGAAGATCCACTGGAGTAGGAAATGATAACCCACTCTAACATTCTTTTTTTTTTTTTTTTTTTGATATATTTTTCCCTCATCATGCCTATTTTATTGCAGAGCACCGGCTCTGGGCACATGCGTTCCAGAGTTCTGGCTTGCAATTGGACACACGGGTCCCGCCACTCTGCGGCACATGGGATCTTCCCAGGCAAGGGATTGAATCAGTGCCCCTTTCACTGCAAGGTGGACTCTCCACCCACTGGACCACCAGTGAAGTCCCACTCCAGCATTCTTTCTTGGAAAATTTCATGGACAGAAGAGACTGGCAGGCTACAGTCCATGAGGTCCCAAAGAGCTGGATATGACTCAGGGACTGATCACACACATACACACGATTAAGTTTATAAATTTTTGTTGATTTTTGTTTAATCACTAAGTCATGTCCAACTCTTTTGTGGCTCATGAACTGTAGCCTGCCAAGCTCCTCTGTCCTTGGGATTTCCCAAGAAAGAATATTGGGGTGGGTTGCCATTTCCTTCTCCAGGGTATCTTTCTGAACCAGGGATTGAATCCTTGTCTCTTGCACTGGCAGACAGATTCTTTACCACTTGGCAACCAGGGAAGTTTATAGACACAGTCCCATAACTATAATGAACCCTATTGTAAATTGAGACTCAGAAAGTGTACTGGATTGAATAGTAACCCCTGCTTCCCTCAATCCATGTCCTTTCCAGAACCTCAGAAAAAGGACCTATTTGGAAATACGTCCTTGCAGATGTAATTAGTTAAGATGAGACCATCCTGCAGTAGGATGAACCCTTTATCCAACATAATTAGTGTCCTTAAAAAAGAGACAGAGAGGCTTCCCTGGTGGTCCAGTGGGTGAAGAGTTCGTCTTGCATTGCAAGGGGTGCCAGTTCGATTCCTGGCTTGGAAAGATCCCACATGCTGCTGAGCAGCTGAACCGGTGTGTCCAATTACGAGCCAGAGCTCTGGAGCACATGCGCCCAGAGCCAGTGCTCTGCTATAGGAGAGGCCACTGCAATGGGAGGCCCACACAGGGCGAAGAACAGATATGAACGAAAATAAATAAATGAAAGACCAATAAAAGGAGGCCAAAATTAAAAAAAAAAGAGAGAGAGAGAGAGACAGAGACAGAGAGACAGATATAGATAGGAGAATGCCCTGCGAAGACAGAGATGTACAAAGAAAGATGGCCACGTAATGACAGAAGGAGACTGGAATTATGCAAAAATGCCAAGGATTGTCAGAAACCCCCTAGTAGGAAGAAAGGTGTGAAAAAGATGTTTCCTCTCAGTCCTTCAAAGGGAACCAATCCTGCTAACACCTTGAATTTGAACTTGTAACCTTCAGAATGGTGGGAACATAAATTTCTGTTTTAATCTTTAACAAAAAATTTTAAATAAGAAAAAGTCACTGTTTCCTGTAGCTAATCTCCCTTTACCTCCTCTCCATCCTTGGTTCATGTACCATGAACCAAGGGGCTGCTTTAGCTGACTTTGCGTGCCTATGCTCAGATCTACTATGTGTTGGTCTCAAAATTCTCCAGTGTTCAAATTCTTAGGACCACCTTGCCATAACCTTTAGAGCTAACCACAGAAAAAAAAATGTTGCTCGATCTGTATTGCATTCTTACCATAGGCATTTGCATTAATGCTGTACTTGATTTGAATAATCTAAAGGCTTTCAAAAAATGAAATGACTTTGTTTATGCTCTTCTATATTAGTTCCAAAACATGTATTTAAGCAACATTGGACAGATTTGGAAGTCTCTGTCTGGGTTATCATATTCAAGTGAGGCACATTCAGGCACATTCTTTGTCTTCAGTCAAGAGCACAACGTTCAGCTTGCTCTATTTTCTCTTTGACTGTGTGAATCTCTGTCCACATTGCTGTTCTCACAAGGTCTCTGCTTGTCAGCCCTGATAGTTCTTCCCCTCCCTTTTGCATAGATTGAGTCTGGGGAATCTTGTGGTTTTCATTTTCATATCAACACATTTTCTATCAAAGGCTCTCTCTCTAAGGAAATATTTTAATAAAGCACACCAGTCTCACCAACCTGATGCTTCTCTGAGCGGCCTCTTCTAATTGAGAGAGATCAGGGTCACTGCTATGATTCTGAGTTAGATCTCCTACCATCAAAAAGTCACACTTGGCTTAGTGGCAGCAATTACTTAGGGAGAGTTTGCTGTGCTTCAGAAACAGGTCATGGTAATAGAATTTTCTTTTATTCAGGGTCCTTGAACCAATGACCAGAACAAGTCTGGCCCTGAATAAAGCATTTCTGACTTCATGCATATCTTGAAGAATCTTCTACCTCTATTATAACATTGCAGTTAGAGAGCCAACAGATATTCAATATATTGCTGTAAAATGGAATGCCAAGAAGTCAAAACCACAATAAAATCGAGAGGCTTTGCAGTCTGAGTAAGGGACTGTCAGAAGGAAGAACTGTTGGTATTAAAAATTATTCAAAAAGCAGAGACATTAATTTTGCATGTCTCATATTACTGTGTTTACAGTCTGTTATATTTTAGATAATTGTCTAGAAGAGATTTCTCATATTTTGTGTGTGGCTTAGTTTCAGTGTACTCCTCCAGGGAAAAAGAATAAGGAAAAATCAAATAAGTATGTTTGTGCATAAGTAACAAATAATTTTGGTTGCCAAAGGGAAAATTTATCAGGCTGAAAGTTATTCTTTAGAGATAGATTTTGTGAAATCAAGGTCAACTTTTTTTTCTCCTTCAAAATTTCTTTGATCTTCCATTTAGTTATTTGTGGATAAGCTCAGTGTTAGGAAAAGTATCTAAATATATAATCATGAAAAGCCATGGGCTCTTAAACAGAATATATGCAAAATATCAGGAATTCAAGTCCTTAAAAAATACCTAATGTATCCAAAAACAAAGCAGTCTGCTGTATCATTAAAATTAAGACAAGAAGAGCAAAACACTCATCATTCTGTGTTCCTTTAAAGGAGGACTTAATCTCCTATATCTAGGGAATTTATGTTAGATGATGGTTTCAGGGATACCTTTTGCATAGATTGAGTCTGGGGAATCTTGTGGTTTTCTTTTCAACACATTTTCTATCAAAGGCTCTCTCTTAAGGAAATATTTTAATAAAGCACACCAGTCTCACCAACCTGATGCTTCTCTGAGCGGCCTCTTCTAATTGAGAGAGATCAGGGTCACTGCTATGATTCTGAGTTAGATCTCCTACCATCAAAAAGTCACACTTGGCTTAGTGGCAGCAATTACTTAGGGAGAGTTTGCTGTGCTTCAGAAACAGGTCATGGTAATAGAATTTTCTTTTATTCAGGGTCCTTGAACCAATGACCAGAACAAGTCTGGCCCTGAATAAAGCATTTCTGACTTCATGCATATCTTGAAGAATCTTCTACCTCTATTATAACATTGCAGTTAGAGAGCCAACAGATATTCAATATATTGCTGTAAAATGGAATGCCAAGAAGTCAAAACCACAATAAAATCGAGAGGCTTTGCAGTCTGAGTAAGGGACTGTCAGAAGGAAGAACTGTTGGTATTAAAAATTATTCAAAAAGCAGAGACATTAATTTTGCATGTCTCATATTACTGTGTTTACAGTCTGTTATATTTTAGATAATTGTCTAGAAGAGATTTCTCATATTTTGTGTGTGGCTTAGTTTCAGTGTACTCCTCCAGGGAAAAAGAATAAGGAAAAATCAAATAAGTATGTTTGTGCATAAGTAACAAATAATTTTGGTTGCCAAAGGGAAAATTTATCAGGCTGAAAGTTATTCTTTAGAGATAGATTTTGTGAAATCAAGGTCAACTTTTTTCTCCTTCAAAATTTCTTTGATCTTCCATTTAGTTATTTGTGGATAAGCTCAGTGTTAGGAAAAGTATCTAAATATATAATCATGAAAAGCCATGGCCTCTTAAACAGAATATATGCAAAATATCAGGAATTCAAGTCCTTAAAAAATACCTAATGTATCCAAAAACAAAGCAGTCTGCTGTATCATTAAAATTAAGACAAGAAGAGCAAAACACTCATCATTCTGTGTTCCTTTAAAGGAGGACTTAATCTCCTATATCTAGGGAATTTATGTTAGATGATGGTTTCAGGGGATACCTGAGGCTCATAAATCTGATTATGAGATTATAAAGGTCAGATTATTCACTTTCTTTTGAGACAAGTGTCTCTGCTACACCAGATTCTCAAAAGTCCATGACATCTCAAAATTAAAGATCCACTGCAAAGGAAATTCTACTTTAAAGCTTTAAAACAGGGGCTTCCCCAGGTGGTCCAGTGGGTAAGGACACCGCCTTGCAGTGCAAGGGGCGCCGGTTCGATCCCTGGCCTGGGAAGATCCCATGTGCCGCGGAGCGGCTGGACCGATGTGTCCAATTACCAAGCCGGAGCTCTGGAGCGCATGCGCCCAAAGCTGGTGCTCTGCAACGACAGACGCCACCGCGATGGGAGACCCAAAGGAGCCAAAGAACAAAGACGGATGAAAATAGAGAAAGAAAGACCAATAGAAGTGGCCCGCCCGCTCCCCTCCCTCCCCAACCCGACCCCCGCCTTAAATAAATAAATAAATAAATCTTTAAAAAAAAACTTTAAAATAAGAATATGGATTATTATTACTAAATAATGATTAAATACTAGGAAACCAAAATACTTATTTTTTTTGGAATATTAAAGAAAGATTTAGGTTTTTGACTAATTGTCCTTATTAGTAAATGGAACAGAAAAGGAATAGTAGAATATTTTCTTTTTAGAAAAGGGTAGCACAGCTGTAACTTACGTAAAACAAAACAAAACAGAACCCTGAAAGGCAGAGGGCTTCCCTGGTGATGCAGTGCTAAAGAATCCACCTGCCAATACAGGGGTATTGGTTTGATTCCTGGTCCAGGAAGATCTATAAGCCTCAGAGCAACTAAGCCCAGGCACAACTCTGAGCCCACACCCGAGAACCCACAAGCAGAAACCACTGAAGCAGTGCTCTGCAGCGAGAGAAGCCACCCTTGCACTGCAACTAGAGAGTAAGCCCTGCTCACCACCACTAAAGAAACCCAGCATGCAGCAATGAAGACACAGCATGGCCAAAAATAAATAAATTCAAAAAAAGGATTTAGGGGAAGGGTCAAGAAATCCTAAAAATTTCAATAAATTTTCATATAGCATATGATACATTTCATCCAATACCTCCTGAATTAAACATAATGCCCACTTTTGCTGAGCTCTAAACTTAAAAAAAAAAAATCATCTCCAGTTCTCATTCTAATCACTCTCCTCTTTATTTAGAATAATCACCACTCTCTGTTCTCTGAAGATCCTTATATTTCTTATGCATAGATCTCTCTTCAAAGAGGCAGAACTTTGTACATCTTTACTTTGTGATTCAGTATTTTGGGTGTCAAGTCTAAAAGTCATAATTTTTTTGGCAAATAGATATCCAGTTTTCCCAACACAATTTGTAGACTGTGTACTATTCTATACCAATTCCCTATGTATATTCTTGGCTTTCATGTTGAAGAACAGTTGATTGTATGTACATAGGTTTATTTCTGGGCTCTCTATTCTGTTTCATGGGCCTGTTATATCTGTTTTTACGTCAGTACCATACTATTTTCAATTACTGCAGCTTTGTAATGTATCTCTCTCTTTTTTTTTTTTTAAAGATTTATTTATTTTTGGGCGGGGGTCGAGTTGGGGAGGGAGGCGGGCGGGCCACCTCTATTGGTCCTTCATTTCTCCGTCTTCATCTGTCTTTGTTCTTTGGCTCCTGCGGGCCTCCCATCGCGGTGGCGTCTGTCGTCGCAGAGCGCCGGCTCTAGGCGCATGCGCTCCAGAGCTCCGGCTCGGCGATTGGACACATCAGTCCAGCCGCTCCGCGGCACGTGGGATCCTCCCAGGCCAGGGATCGAACCGGCGCCCCTTGCACTGCAAGGCGGTGTCCTTACCCACTGGACCACCAGGGGAAGCCCTCTTTTTTTTTTTTAAAGATTTATTTATTTATTTATTTTGGGCGGGGGTTGGGTTGGGGAGGGAGGGGAGCAGGCGGGCCACTTCTATTGATCTTTCATTTCTGTTTTCATCCATCTTTGTTCTTTGGCTCCTGTGGGCCTCTCATCGCGATGGTGTTTGTTGTCTCAGAGAGCTAGCTCTGGGCGCATGCGCTCCAGAGCTCCGGCTCGGTGACTGGACACATCAGTCCAGCCGCTCCGCGGCACATGGGATCTTCCCAGGCCAGGGATCGAACCGGCGCCCCTTGCACTGCAAGGCGGTGTCCTTATCCACTAGACCACCAGGGGAAGCCCTGTAATGTATCTTGAAACAGGATGTGATACTCCCAACTTTTTTCTTTTTTCTCAGGATTACTTTGGTTACTCGTGATCTTTTGTGGTTTCATATGAATTTCAGGATTTCTTTATCTATACAACATAGTGTACATAATTCATAATACTGTATCCCTTAAAATTGGACTTTCCAGGTGGTACTAGTGGTAAAGTGCCAGTACAGAAGACCTAAGAGATATGGGTTCCATCCCTGGGTCAGAAAGATGCCTTGGAAGAGGGCATGGCAACCTACCCCAGTATTCTTGCCTAGAAAATTCCATGGACAGAGGAGTCTGGCAGGCTATAGGGTCACAGAGTTAGACATGACTGAAGGGACTTAGCTCATGCACATACTTTAAAATGTATTAAAAGGGTAGGCTTCATCTTAACGGTTCTTATGCCACAGAAAAAAATGCAGTAAAATAAAATAAAATTCATATTGAAGAAGCATCTCAAAGGATACATATGTGATTCCCATCTCTAAACCTGGACACATTCCTGATGACTCTTGTCTCATTAAAAACCTAATCCACTTGCACAGTGGGACTTCCCTGATGTCCCAGTGGCTAAGAATCCACCTGCTAATGCAGGGGACATAGGTTTGATCTCTGGTCTGGGAACTAAGATTCAACATACCATGGGGCAACTAAGCCCTTATTCCACAACTACTGAAACCCAAGTGTCCTAAAATCCATGCTCTACAACAGGATAAGCCACTGCAGTGAGAAGCCTGCACATCATAACTATAGAGTAGCCCCAGCTCACTGCAAGTAGAAGAAGCCCATACATAGCAACTAAGAGCTCATGCACTGTAATAAAGATTCAGCATAGTCAAAAAATAAAAATAATTTTTTCTTAAATGGCGTTGATTCTTTTCATAAATCTTTGACCTAATAATCGAATTTGTGAAAAAAAAACTGAGGACCCATTCTGAACACCTCCCTTTCCTCGTATTTTATTTTTCACAAATTTCCTGTCAGTTTCACACATCTCTCCCTTTCTATCTCTACTGTCTCCATCCTGGTTATGCTACTATCATTGTTTGCCTGGAAGAGAAATAGTCTATTTGGGCAATGGCAGCCCTGTAAGATTGAACGGATTTCCCAACTTTTTCTTTTTCTCAGGATTACTTTTCGTGATCTTTTGTGGTTTCATATGAATTTCAGGATTTCTTTATCTATACAACATAGTGTACATAATTCATAATACTGTATCCCTTAAAATTGGACTTTCCAGGTGGTACTAGTGGTAAAGTGCCAGTACAGAAGACCTAAGAGATATGGGTTCCATCCCTGGGTCAGAAAGATGCCTTGGAAGAGGGCATGGCAACCTACCCCAGTATTCTTGCCTAGAAAATTCCATGGACAGAGGAGTCTGGCAGGCTATAGGGTCACAGAGTTAGACATGACTGAAGGGACTTAGCTCATGCACATACTTTAAAATGTATTAAAAGGGTAGGCTTCATCTTAACGGTTCTTATGCCACAGAAAAAAATGCAGTAAAATAAAATAAAATTCATATTGAAGAAGCATCTCAAAGGATACACATGTGATTCCCATCTCTAAACCTGGACACATTCCTGATGACTCTTGTCTCATTAAAAACCTAATCCACTTGCACAGTGGGACTTCCCTGATGTCCCAGTGGCTAAGAATCCACCTGCTAATGCAGGGGACATAGGTTTGATCTCTGGTCTGGGAACTAAGATTCAACATACCATGGGGCAACTAAGCCCTTATTCCACAACTACTGAAACCCAAGTGTCCTAAAATCCATGCTCTACAACAGGATAAGCCACTGCAGTGAGAAGCCTGCACATCATAACTATAGAGTAGCCCCAGCTCACTGCAAGTAGAAGAAGCCCATACATAGCAACTAAGAGCTCATGCACTGTAATAAAGATTCAGCATAGTCAAAAAATAAAAATAATTTTTTCTTAAATGGCGTTGATTCTTTTCATAAATCTTTGACCTAATAATCGAATTTGTGAAAAAAAAACTGAGGACCCATTCTGAACACCTCCCTTTCCTCGTATTTTATTTTTCACAAATTTCCTGTCAGTTTCACACATCTCTCCCCCTTTCTCTATCTCTACTGTCTCCATCCTGGTTATGCTACTATCATTGTTTGCCTGGAAGAGAAATAGTCTATTTGGTTAGCATAATACCTGTTGCTTTCTTACAAGCCATTCTTTCTGTGGCAGCCAGAGTTATTCATAAATATAAATTTTGTTATTATTATCTGCTTAAAACTTTCAATAGCCTCCAATAGCTCTTGAGAAGATGACCAAAATGTATATCATGGGGCTTTCCTCCTGATTCAGTGTGTAAAGAGTCCACCTTGCAGTGCAGGGGGCACCAGTTTGATCCCTGGCCCAAGAAGATCCCACGTGGTACAAAGTGGCTGGGCCAGTGTATCCAATTACGAGCCGGCATAATTTCCATGTGGAAACTTCCATTTGTCTCCTTCCAAGGTTAGTAGCACTCCACTTGCATACTCACAATGTCCTCTATTTTTTCTTTTATAGCAGGTAGCACAGTCTGTGATTTTATATTAGTATTTGCACCATTATTTGAGGACTGTCTCTCTCCATCTCCATCTACTCAGCTATAAGACCTAGCATTATCTATTTTGTAGCAAAATTTTGTTCCAAATAAATACTGAATACTGAATGAATAGGAAGTTCCGATCTCTGTGAGGGAGGGTGAGAGTCAAAATGCATAAAGAGGGAGAATACAGAAAGCCCTGCTAACTACCTCCTTTCTTTTCTTCATGGCCACTTTTATATTATCATCAAAGCAGAACTTTCAGCTCCATGGAGCTGAATAACTATTTGTTTTACTATTAACAAAAGATAAAAATGTGCTTTAAAAATTTTGCCTGGGGCTATTGTGTCAGAGTTGCAGTAGAAAACAGGATTCATTTCAAAGGAAGAGATCTGCTGAAAAACTTCTCATCCAAGTCTGGATGCATATGGGCAAATGAAGGAAACAAACAAGGGATGGTGATGCTCCAAAGAGCAGTATCAGCAGGAGTCCATGAGGAAATATGCCCCGAGGGCCTCCCAGTGGAAGTTATGGTCAAAGGGGAATGTGGAATCAGCCCTATGTAAGTATAGTGCCAAATTTGGGATGGTACAGGGGAAAAACATGTTCACTCTTTCTACCCTTGAGTCATTCATTGAACCAGTTAGAAGCCAGATGTAAGCAAGCCTGGGATTTGTAGTCCACAGGGGTCAGCTTTTTGTGCAAATAAAGGATGACAGAAAAGATAGGGAGTAAATCTGGGGCTGAGTATGGATTTAGGTACATATTTTCTGTCTATATGGGGCAAACAGTGTCCTTTATTAGGAATGGAGTGTTTCATTTTACTACAAGAAAGAGGTGCTTAAACTGTCAAAGAATCTGAAAGCCTAGAGAAATGTAGTTGACAATATCTGTATATTAATCAAATCTGGGTCACAAAGGCAGGTTAGCCACATAGGAAGACTACAATAAAAATTCCAACTCTTTTAAAAGCCAAACCAAGAGATTCATCTCAGTGAAAAGAGACAGAAGAATGAATTTAATCTGCAATGAAGAACTAAAAGATAGGTAGGAAAGATACAGCTACAGTTATAGAATGAACCTAAACACTGATAGTGCCAACTTGTCATTCATAAGCCTCAGTTTCTGTGATAGGCAGAGGTATGCTCACCAGCCAACCCCTCAAAGATATCCAAGTCTGAATCCTGGAAACCTGCGAATATGTTAGGTTATATGGCAAAGGAGAATTATGTTTCCTGGTGGAATTAAATTTCCGATCTCTGTGAGGGAGGGTGAGAGTCAAAATGCATAAAGAGGGAGAATACAGAAAGCCCTGCTAACTACCTCCTTTCTTTTCTTCATGGCCACTTTTATATTATCATCAAAGCAGAACTTTCAGCTCCATGGAGCTGAATAACTATTTGTTTTACTATTAACAAAAGATAAAAATGTGCTTTAAAAATTTTGCCTGGGGCTATTGTGTCAGAGTTGCAGTAGAAAACAGGATTCATTTCAAAGGAAGAGATCTGCTGAAAAACTTCTCATCCAAGTCTGGATGCATATGGGCAAATGAAGGAAACAAACAAGGGATGGTGATGCTCCAAAGAGCAGTATCAGCAGGAGTCCATGAGGAAATATGCCCCGAGGGCCTCCCAGTGGAAGTTATGGTCAAAGGGGAATGTGGAATCAGCCCTATGTAAGTATAGTGCCAAATTTGGGATGGTACAGGGGAAAAACATGTTCACTCTTTCTACCCTTGAGTCATTCATTGAACCAGTTAGAAGCCAGATGTAAGCAAGCCTGGGATTTGTAGTCCACAGGGGTCAGCTTTTTGTGCAAATAAAGGATGACAGAAAAGATAGGGAGTAAATCTGGGGCTGAGTATGGATTTAGGTACATATTTTCTGTCTATATGGGGCAAACAGTGTCCTTTATTAGGAATGGAGTGTTTCATTTTACTACAAGAAAGAGGTGCTTAAACTGTCAAAGAATCTGAAAGCCTAGAGAAATGTAGTTGACAATATCTGTATATTAATCAAATCTGGGTCACAAAGGCAGGTTAGCCACATAGGAAGACTACAATAAAAATTCCAACTCTTTTAAAAGCCAAACCAAGAGATTCATCTCAGTGAAAAGAGACAGAAGAATGAATTTAATCTGCAATGAAGAACTAAAAGATAGGTAGGAAAGATACAGCTACAGTTATAGAATGAACCTAAACACTGATAGTGCCAACTTGTCATTCATAAGCCTCAGTTTCTGTGATAGGCAGAGGTATGCTCACCAGCCAACCCCTCAAAGATATCCAAGTCTGAATCCTGGAAACCTGCGAATATGTTAGGTTATATGGCAAAGGAGAATTATGTTTCCTGGTGGAATTAAATTTGCTAATCAGTTGACCTTAAAATAGGGAGATTATCCTGCTGGATTATCAGTGTGGACCCAATGGAATCATAAGGTTTCTTAAAAGTGGGCAAGGGAGATGAGAAAGGAAGTCATAATGATGCTGTGTAAGAAAAGATTTCAAAGCTACTATTACTGGCTTTGAAATTGGAGGAGGAGATGGACAAGACAAGGAATGTGAGAAGCCTCTAGAAGCTGGAAAAGGAAAGGAGTTGGATTCTCTCCTGGGGGTTTTAGAGAGGAATGGCATCCTGTAGACACCTTTAATTAGCCCAATGAAACCCATGTCAGATGTATAACCTACAGAACTGTAAAGTTATAAATGCTGTTTTAAGCCACTAAGTGTGTGACAATTTTTTTTTTTACAGCTCAAACAGGAAACAAATAGTTTCCTCATTTGTGAAAAGGGGGCTAGTAATACTGCTCTTGAGAAGAAATTTAAAATAGGATTGAGCTCCTCCCCCAAACAAATATTTTAATGGTAAGAATTGAGGCTTATGAAATAATAGCCTGCTTCATAAAGACATGTTTTCATTTCTGGAGCAGAAAATGTCTTCAAAAGTCTAGCTGGTTGACTCAGGGAGAAGTCTGTTAAAAAGATATTTTCCCTGTTTGTGGTGCACAACAGCTCTGATCAATCAGTCAGCCATATATGATTCTATTTCTTTAAAATTAATTAGCTAGATTATATTTATTGCTAGTGACAAGAAAAAACTGCAGATGTTTATAAAATTAATTATAAAATACAAAGTAAAATCTCTAATGCATACAATTAGTCAGGGTAGACTAGCCTGTAGCACCAAATAGATTTTGAAATCTCATGCTACAGTCCAGGACAGCTGCTCAGATAGCCAGAGTAACTTTCATCTTGGCTGTGTCTTTCTCTGGCTCAAATTCCTCTCTGTCTTGTCACTGTGTCAATACAGTCAGCGGAAGAAGAATCACCTTGGAGCAGGCCACTCAGTGCAGAGGTTTGTGGGAAAGATCTAGAAAGTGCACATACCCCTTACCATGTATTAAAACTTAAAATCACTTAGCAACACTTTACACTGAGAAGTGCAGTCTAGCTGCATGTGAGTCCACAAAAAAGAGAGATCAGATTTGGTGAATAGCCAGAGGTCTTCACTTCTTGCATGATGCAACAAAAGCTAAAAACCTGGCATTGTCTATATACAAAAACTCATGTCCTATTGGTTCAGGTTTGAGGCTTCAACAGTGACTAGTAAAGCCATTGTTTGACTATCAATTATCAGGCGAAACTGGTTGCTTAGTTGTTTAAGAATTAAAAGTGGTTAAATATATGTCACTTATCATGAATTTTGGCACATAATAAACACTTCATTAAGGTTAGATCTAATATATTATTGATATTACTGCCACAGTTAAAACTGTCATTATGTAATTTGTGATAAAAAAGAGAATAAAACTGAGAAATTGAGATTAAAATAATAGTAATAGTAAAGGATTTTAGCAGCCCACTTATATCAACAGATAAATTACCCAGGCAGAATGACAGAAAATCAGTAAGCAAACACTGGGCTTAAATGATACATTAGCGTAAATAGACATTCATACACACACACACACACACACACACACACACACACACACACACACATACATGTGTGTGTGTGTGTGTGTATTAAACATTCTATTTAAAAGCAGCAGAATACACATTCTTTTCAAGTACATATGGAACGTTCTCCAGGATACATATGGATAGTTCACATGCTAGGTCGCAAAACAATTTTCAGTAAAATTTTAAGAAATTTAAATTCTATAAACCATCTTTTCCTAAAAATAGCAAAAAACTCAACACACGGAGGCTAAACAATATGCTACTAAACAACCAATGGATAACTTAAGAAATCAAGAAATAGGGCTTCCCCTGGTGGTCCAGTGGGTAAGGACACCGCCTTGCAGTGCAAGGGACGCTGGTTTGAGCCCTGGCCTGGGAAGATCCCACATGCCGCGGTGCGGCTGGACCCATGTGTCCAATTAGCAGGAAGAAGAATCACCTTGGAGCAGGCCACTCAGTGCAGAGGTTTGTGGGAAAGATCTAGAAAGTGCACATACCCCTTACCATGTATTAAAACTTAAAATCACTTAGCAACACTTTACACTGAGAAGTGCAGTCTAGCTGCATGTGAGTCCACAAAAAAGAGAGATCAGATTTGGTGAATAGCCAGAGGTCTTCACTTCTTGCATGATGCAACAAAAGCTAAAAACCTGGCATTGTCTATATACAAAAACTCATGTCCTATTGGTTCAGGTTTGAGGCTTCAACAGTGACTAGTAAAGCCATTGTTTGACTATCAATTATCAGGCGAAACTGGTTGCTTAGTTGTTTAAGAATTAAAAGTGGTTAAATATATGTCACTTATCATGAATTTTGGCACATAATAAACACTTCATTAAGGTTAGATCTAATATATTATTGATATTACTGCCACAGTTAAAACTGTCATTATGTAATTTGTGATAAAAAAGAGAATAAAACTGAGAAATTGAGATTAAAATAATAGTAATAGTAAAGGATTTTAGCAGCCCACTTATATCAACAGATAAATTACCCAGGCAGAATGACAGAAAATCAGTAAGCAAACACTGGGCTTAAATGATACATTAGCGTAAATAGACATTCATACACACACACACACACACACACACACACACACACACACATACATGTGTGTGTGTGTGTGTGTATTAAACATTCTATTTAAAAGCAGCAGAATACACATTCTTTTCAAGTACATATGGAACGTTCTCCAGGATACATATGGATAGTTCACATGCTAGGTCGCAAAACAATTTTCAGTAAAATTTTAAGAAATTTAAATTCTATAAACCATCTTTTCCTAAAAATAGCAAAAAACTCAACACACGGAGGCTAAACAATATGCTACTAAACAACCAATGGATAACTTAAGAAATCAAGAAATAGGGCTTCCCCTGGTGGTCCAGTGGGTAAGGACACCGCCTTGCAGTGCAAGGGACGCTGGTTTGAGCCCTGGCCTGGGAAGATCCCACATGCCGCGGTGCGGCTGGACCCATGTGTCCAATTACAGAGCCGTAGCTCTGGAGCGCATGCGCCCAGAGCCGGCGCTCTGCAACGACAGACGTTACCTCGACGGGATGCCCACAGGAGCCAAAGAACAAAGACGGATGAAAATAGAGAAATGAAAGACCAACAGAAGTGGCCTGCCCACTCCCCTCCCTCCCCAACCCGACTCCCGCCCTAAATAAATAAATAAATAAATAAATAAAAAGAAATCAAGAAATACCTGGAGACAAATGAAATGAAAACACACAATTCAAAATCTATGGCATACAACAAAAATAGTTCTAAGAAGAAAATTTATAGTGATCCAAGTCTACCCCAAAGAATAAGTAAAATCTCAAATAAACAATCTAAACTTATACTTAAAGAAATTAGAAGAACCAAAACAAATCAACCCTCAGGATGTAGTATTCAACATGATAAATATAATTAATACTGTTTTATACTATATATAAAAGTTAAGAACATTAATCTTAAATTCTCAACACAAGAAAAAAAATTTCTCCTTTTTTAAATTTTATGTCTGCAAAAGATGATGGATGTTCACTAAATTTAGAGGGCAAGTGCTCTATGATGCACAAAAGTCAAATCATTTATACTATACCTGTTAAACTTACACAGTGCTGTATATCAGCTATTCTTCAATAAAGGAGGAAGAAAAACAAATAAATTAAAATGACTTCATGGTCTTAAAAAAGTAATATTTTAAAAGAAAACTAATAAGGATAAAAAGAAACTGTCCCAATAGCATTTGATAGTAACAAGGTTGAGAACAAGACGTTAACCCAGCCTTGACCAGAAAGTTGTCTCTCCCAAGATGTTCTAAATCTATCAATTGAGGAAAATTCTCTTTCCTACGTCGTCATGGAACCTTAAGGGTTTGATCCCAAAGTCACTGTAACCATCTCCTTTCCCCAGGGAGAAAGCCTATAACAACAAGGCCAACATCCAAAAAAATGAGAAACAAGAGAGATGCTACTTGAGAATCTTCATTTTCAGTTCCCACTGACTCTGGAGTCATCCTGTTTATTTTAAGTATGCTCATTTCTAGATATATTTCACTTTTTTTCCAATAAATCTATTTTTGTACCTTGCCTAGCTCAACTTCGTTTTGTTACTTACTACAAAAAAGTACAAACTAATACAGTATGTAGTTGTCAAGTTTTTGAGGTCTTGATAAAAAACATTAAAGAAATACTAAAAATCTTTGCTATCCAAGAATGAAGAGCAACTCTCCTGTAAGAGGGGTAAATGTGTGATAAATGCTAAATGGATTTATGGAGAAGAGAATTACTTACAAAGAAAGGAGACAGAAAATTGACAATTGCCTCAGGACAATTCTAAACTAATGGCTCACTTATTAGTGTGGAGGTAGCTCTTGATTATCCATGCTAATGATGTGGAGGCGATGCAGCGAAAAATCTCATTTTAGCTGTTAGTTTCTGTTGTTCTTTATGAGAATCCCTAATAAGCCTTGACTTCTTCACCCCGCTCCACACACACTTACTTTACACTCTCTCTTTGAAAGTATTGATTAATTACTTGAATGGGAAAAGCCATGAAACAGATGAGAAAAAAGGAAATGGACAATTCTCAATATGGAAAATTCATCCGAGGTCACTGAGAGATGACCTGATAGTAGATAGAGGAGAGTTATTAAGTTTCATGAGATAGTGGTCTGGAAAGAAAAAAGGAACAGCAGAAGCTGAGACTAACATCTTGGCCATAATCAGGTGTAGAGGAAAGAAATTTCCTTGAACTTCTTAGAGTCTCTGGCTGAGTCTGAAAATTAAACTGACAAAGACAGATTAACAGGAAAAAAACATGAAAATGATATGTTTTATCTGACACAAGAGACTTCATAGGAAATGAAGACTCAGAGAAACAGGCATGAGCATTTATGCTAGGCTTAATGAATAGTGGAAAGTGATAAAAGAAATGTTCACATATTGCAATATGAGGGAAATCATTCTTTCTTATATAAGGATTAACTTAAATTTAATGCTGACTACAACAGCCTGTTTGAGGACTATTAAACATATGATATACATCTGCTTTAATTATTAGGGTAAAGGACATGCAACCAAAAGCAAAGAAATAAAGATTAAATGTCTCTCTTTCTGGACTCCAATATCAGTAACTCCTTTGACAATAAGACTCTCTTTTCAGGTGTCAAGACCAAACCTAGCTCACTGTGTACATGATGGACCATTCTTTTTTTATCCTTGACACCTTGAAGAAACAACCTGACTTGTTTAATGGTCTTTGTTCTGACAAGATACAAAACTGCTAAAAAACCCCGCTTCCCTGGCACAGTTTCTCAGGATGATCTGGGAAGTGGGCTTCTGGGCTAGTCCTCCTAGTTTGGCTCAAATAAAACTTTTTTCTAGTCTTATTATTGATTATGTATTGATTATCTTCAGCAACAACAGTGGAGGAATATGATAGGTTAAAGAGTACTAGGTAAGTAGACAAAACTGGAGGCATTTAGCAAGGCCTGTGGAGTCTTCTCAGAGTCCTGCTGCTTTTGGAGATAAGGATTTCCTCCTTTCCTCTGGGCATATTAAGAGCTCCTCTCATGGGAGGTTTTCATGAACTGTTACAAGGGAGAAGTAGTGAGGAAGGTTACACTGACCTTCCTGCTTCTGTCTTCTCATTGTTGTTCAGTCACTAAGTCATGTTGACTCCTGGTGACCCCAAGGACTACAGCACACCAGACTTCCCCGTCCCTCACCATCTCCCAGAATTTGCTCAAACTTATGTCCATTGAATTAGTGCTGCCATCCAGCCATCTCATATGCTGATGCCCTCTTCTCCTCTGTCTTCCATCTTTCCCACCATCAGGGTCTTTCCTGAGTCAGCTCTTCTCATCAGGTGGCCAAAGTGTTGGAGCTTCGGCTTCAGCATTAGTTCTTCCAATGAGCATTCAGGGTTGATTTCCTTTAGGATTAACTGGCTTGATCTCCTTGTTGTCCAGAGGACTCTGTATTCTCAAACTCCTTCATTTGAAAATCTTCAGTAAGTCAATGGACTGTGTTTTGGGGTAGTTGAAGAAATTCTAGAATATGCTAAAGTATTATGCTGATGATCTGTATAAGTGAAAATGGTACCTCACTTTTAAATGTTACCCAGTTGCAGAGATCACCAACATGATCGTTTGTTGCTAGTTTAAGTCTTTCTGAAGCTGACTTCAGAATAAAGTTTCCACTTCCATCACTATTTACAAATACATAAAAGCTGGGGAAGTTGCTGCCTTGTCCTGCTCTTCTATTTGAAGGGTGGATCTGTGTCACCAGAGACTTCTTTGTAGAGGTGGGTGCAGCAGTCCTCAGGACCCCAGCAATCACTATGTCAGGTGACCCACATCAAATCAGGTGCATCTGTTCACCTACCTCTTCTCCTGTGATAACATCAGCTGTATAAATGACAATGAGTTCCACCAAGCTTTGACGTGTTAGAAATACATTCCGAGTCTGTGCTTTTGGAGATAAGTATTGATTATCTTCAGCAACAACAGTGGAGGAATATGATAGGTTAAAGAGTACTAGGTAAGTAGACAAAACTGGAGGCATTTAGCAAGGCCTGTGGAGTCTTCTCAGAGTCCTGCTGCTTTTGGAGATAAGGATTTCCTCCTTTCCTCTGGGCATATTAAGAGCTCCTCTCATGGGAGGTTTTCATGAACTGTTACAAGGGAGAAGTAGTGAGGAAGGTTACACTGACCTTCCTGCTTCTGTCTTCTCATTGTTGTTCAGTCACTAAGTCATGTTGACTCCTGGTGACCCCAAGGACTACAGCACACCAGACTTCCCCGTCCCTCACCATCTCCCAGAATTTGCTCAAACTTATGTCCATTGAATTAGTGCTGCCATCCAGCCATCTCATATGCTGATGCCCTCTTCTCCTCTGTCTTCCATCTTTCCCACCATCAGGGTCTTTCCTGAGTCAGCTCTTCTCATCAGGTGGCCAAAGTGTTGGAGCTTCGGCTTCAGCATTAGTTCTTCCAATGAGCATTCAGGGTTGATTTCCTTTAGGATTAACTGGCTTGATCTCCTTGTTGTCCAGAGGACTCTGTATTCTCAAACTCCTTCATTTGAAAATCTTCAGTAAGTCAATGGACTGTGTTTTGGGGTAGTTGAAGAAATTCTAGAATATGCTAAAGTATTATGCTGATGATCTGTATAAGTGAAAATGGTACCTCACTTTTAAATGTTACCCAGTTGCAGAGATCACCAACATGATCGTTTGTTGCTAGTTTAAGTCTTTCTGAAGCTGACTTCAGAATAAAGTTTCCACTTCCATCACTATTTACAAATACATAAAAGCTGGGGAAGTTGCTGCCTTGTCCTGCTCTTCTATTTGAAGGGTGGATCTGTGTCACCAGAGACTTCTTTGTAGAGGTGGGTGCAGCAGTCCTCAGGACCCCAGCAATCACTATGTCAGGTGACCCACATCAAATCAGGTGCATCTGTTCACCTACCTTTTCTCCTGTGATAACATCAGCTGTATAAATGACAATGAGTTCCCCACCAAGCTTTGCGACGTGTTAGAAATACATTCCAGTGTTTATTTTAGATTTGGCTGTTTCAAGGGAAGGAAGCAATTTATATTTGTAGCAAGTTATTAGATTCTGAAGTTAACAGCTTGTGTGCATTAAATTCTGAATTAAATGACTCTGGCTGATTTAAAAAAACAGATTGAAGGAAAAAAATCTTTGTGAGATTAGAAAAAAACAAACAGTAACTGGCATTACATATTTCTAAATATGTGTTCTAAATTTTGAACACTTATATTTACCTCTGAGGTGGATTACCCATTTATTTTCATGAGTTGAGGGAGACAACCCACACACCACAATGAGACTTTTATGACGAAATTGTGAAACTATATCCTTCACAGTACCCTGAAGACAGAAAAATAACTTGAATACAGACGTTGCAGGTCTAAGTCGTTTGTTCTGTTTGGAAATGTAAATTGAGTACCTGGTCTCTATGGATTTGGTTGTCTGTGGGAGAAATGTTCATTTTTAAAAACTTCCCAGAGCTTGAGATTCATGCTTGGTCTCAGAGTTGTGGGTGTTCTCCTTCAGGCAACTGTTTACAGGAAATCTGTAACTAAGGTCATGGGGAGTGCTGGAAACATCAGCCGGCAGACAGCTCTCTCCAGAGAGCGGACACCCTGACAGGAGAGCCTGATGCTTCGTTTGTGGCTTATCTAAGACAGACTAACTTGGCTATAGGCTGGGACTCTTCTTTGTTCTTTTGAGTTACAGGACCACACCCTTGTGGGTAGATTTCCTTCATAATTCCTTAACTAATGTTCTCACTGTCCTTCACACAGAGAAAGATTAGCATGGGGGCAGGCAATAAGGCAAGCTTTAGTGTCTAATGGTGTCTGAGAAAAGCCATTTCTCTCCGGGACCAGTTGGCAGTTTGGTCAAGATTTCTGAAGTGTAGAAGGAAGTCTTATTGCCTAAGGGTCGAAAACCAAACACTGGAGTCAAAAGTATCTTGACCTTTACCTGAGAACAAGTTTCTGAACTCACTGCTCTGATGTCTATGCATCAAGCTGTTCCAAAACGTTTGTGTGTTCTCAGTGCTGAGAAAGTATAGAGATGTAGAATCTGAAAACTTTAGAGCAGATTGATTTGAGAACATTGAGTTACAAGCTTGGGGGGTTATATTTGTAGCAAGTTATTAGATTCTGAAGTTAACAGCTTGTGTGCATTAAATTCTGAATTAAATGACTCTGGCTGATTTAAAAAAACAGATTGAAGGAAAAAAATCTTTGTGAGATTAGAAAAAAACAAACAGTAACTGGCATTACATATTTCTAAATATGTGTTCTAAATTTTGAACACTTATATTTACCTCTGAGGTGGATTACCCATTTATTTTCATGAGTTGAGGGAGACAACCCACACACCACAATGAGACTTTTATGACGAAATTGTGAAACTATATCCTTCACAGTACCCTGAAGACAGAAAAATAACTTGAATACAGACGTTGCAGGTCTAAGTCGTTTGTTCTGTTTGGAAATGTAAATTGAGTACCTGGTCTCTATGGATTTGGTTGTCTGTGGGAGAAATGTTCATTTTTAAAAACTTCCCAGAGCTTGAGATTCATGCTTGGTCTCAGAGTTGTGGGTGTTCTCCTTCAGGCAACTGTTTACAGGAAATCTGTAACTAAGGTCATGGGGAGTGCTGGAAACATCAGCCGGCAGACAGCTCTCGCCAGAGAGCGGACACCCTGACAGGAGAGCCTGATGCTTCGTTTGTGGCTTATCTAAGACAGACTAACTTGGCTATAGGCTGGGACTCTTCTTTGTTCTTTTGAGTTACAGGACCACACCCTTGTGGGTAGATTTCCTTCATAATTCCTTAACTAATGTTCTCACTGTCCTTCACACAGAGAAAGATTAGCATGGGGGCAGGCAATAAGGCAAGCTTTAGTGTCTAATGGTGTCTGAGAAAAGCCATTTCTCTCCGGGACCAGTTGGCAGTTTGGTCAAGATTTCTGAAGTGTAGAAGGAAGTCTTATTGCCTAAGGGTCGAAAACCAAACACTGGAGTCAAAAGTATCTTGACCTTTACCTGAGAACAAGTTTCTGAACTCACTGCTCTGATGTCTATGCATCAAGCTGTTCCAAAACGTTTGTGTGTTCTCAGTGCTGAGAAAGTATAGAAATGTAGAATCTGAAAACTTTAGAGCAGATTGATAGAGAAATTTTATGTCTCTTTAATATAATAATAGATACATTGGAGCCTGTATTTTTATATTTTTCATTTCACGTTTTTACTTACTTTTATTATAGTTCAAGGGTTTCCCTGGTGACTCAGTGGTAAAGACTCCACCTACCAATGCAGGAGCCTTGGCAGGAGCCTTGGGTTCTATCCCTGAGCTGGGAAGATTCCCTGGAAAAGGAAACAGCAACCCGCTCCATTATTATTGCCAGGAAAATCCCATGGACGGAGAAGTCTGGCAGGCTGTAGTCTACCGGGTTGCAAAGAGTCAGACAAAATTTAGTCACTGAGCACATTATAGTTTATAAAAGTTTTTGTCAGTGATGGGCTAGAGATAAAATCATTCTTCATCACAGATAACTTGAGAGTACTTACATTAAACAATTGACTGAATTTTCTTATTGGGGAAATATCACAGATTTATTGCAAATAATAAATGAGATAATGTTAGGAAAGTACTGTCTGATACCTAACACTTAGCAGCCTTCAGCATGGCTAATTTTCACATATGAAATAAATAAATAAATTTATTGTTATTTAAGCTAGGATGACAAAGGATGAGATGGTTGGATGGCATCATTGAGTCAATGGATATGAGTTTGGGCAACTCCAGGAGATGGTGATGGACAGGGAAGCCTAGTATGCCACAGTCCATGGGGTTGCAAAGAGTGAGACATAATGGAGCGACTGAACTGAAGCCAGGACTTAAAAGAACGAGGATGAATTCACTAGGTGACAGAATTAAAGAGAAAGGTTAGTTAGCAGTAGCAGGATACAGAAAAATATGGATTTATGAAAGGGCGTGTTAAGCTGTTTGAAAATTTGAAAATGTAGGTCAGAGCCCTAAAACTAAAATGCACTGGTCTCCGGGACCAGTTGGCAGTTTGGTCAAGATTTCTGAAGTGTAGAAGGAAGTCTTATTGCCTAAGGGTCGAAAACCAAACACTGGAGTCAAAAGTATCTTGACCTTTACCTGAGAACAAGTTTCTGAACTCACTGCTCTGATGTCTATGCATCAAGCTGTTCCAAAACGTTTGTGTGTTCTCAGTGCTGAGAAAGTATAGAAATGTAGAATCTGAAAACTTTAGAGCAGATTGATAGAGAAATTTTATGTCTCTTTAATATAATAATAGATACATTGGAGCCTGTATTTTTATATTTTTCATTTCACGTTTTTACTTACTTTTATTATAGTTCAAGGGTTTCCCTGGTGACTCAGTGGTAAAGACTCCACCTACCAATGCAGGAGCCTTGGCAGGAGCCTTGGGTTCTATCCCTGAGCTGGGAAGATTCCTGGAAAGGAAACAGCAACCCGCTCCATTATTATTGCCAGGAAAATCCCATGGACGGAGAAGTCTGGCAGGCTGTAGTCTACCGGGTTGCAAAGAGTCAGACAAAATTTAGTCACTGAGCACATTATAGTTTATAAAAGTTTTTGTCAGTGATGGGCTAGAGATAAAATCATTCTTCATCACAGATAACTTGAGAGTACTTACATTAAACAATTGACTGAATTTTCTTATTGGGGAAATATCACAGATTTATTGCAAATAATAAATGAGATAATGTTAGGAAAGTACTGTCTGATACCTAACACTTAGCAGCCTTCAGCATGGCTAATTTTCACATATGAAATAAATAAATAAATTTATTGTTATTTAAGCTAGGATGACAAAGGATGAGATGGTTGGATGGCATCATTGAGTCAATGGATATGAGTTTGGGCAACTCCAGGAGATGGTGATGGACAGGGAAGCCTAGTATGCCACAGTCCATGGGGTTGCAAAGAGTGAGACATAATGGAGCGACTGAACTGAAGCCAGGACTTAAAAGAACGAGGATGAATTCACTAGGTGACAGAATTAAAGAGAAAGGTTAGTTAGCAGTAGCAGGATACAGAAAAATATGGATTTATGAAAGGGCGTGTTAAGCTGTTTGAAAATTTGAAAATGTAGGTCAGAGCCCTAAAAACTAAAATGCACTGGACCCATGAATAAGAGAGATTTGACCAGCACAGGCCCATCCAAACCCAGGCCCACTGAAATATTCACTCAATAATAAATACCTCTGAGTTACACAATTCATGGTTAATTTAATCCTCAGAGGCAGAGGAACCTCAGATTCAAAGGGCCAACTCTAAATTATACTCAAATTTTCTACTGTGTGGAGGGTTAGCACCCAGAATTGCTTTGTGTCCATTATGCGTTCTAGGGATTGATGAATAGTCTTGGTGAAGAGCTAGGCCTATTCTCCTTAAAAATAATTTTTAAGGTCCTCAAAATTCCAATATTTATGACTTTATCATTTGCCCTAAATTTAGTTCTGAAAATGTGACTACTTACTATACTGGTAGTGTTTGACATTTTCACATTGGTGAACTTCAAAATCATGAAATATGGACATTGGAATTTATTTTTGTATTATGTAATACCTGTATCCAAATGAAAAACCAAATTTATTTTAACATTATAAATTAAATACATGTTTATTTAATATTATAAAGGAAATATATAAATTTCAGGTCCATTGCTCATGTCTGATTTTTTGCAACCCCATGGTCTGTAGAATGCCAGGCTTCCCTGCCCTTCACCATCTCCCAGAGCTTGCTCAAACTCATGTTCATTGACTGGGTGATGCCAACCAACCGTCTCATCCTCTGCTGTCCCCTTCTCCTTCTGCTCTCTATTTTTCCCAGCATCAAGGTCTTTTCTAATAAGTCATCTTGCTACATCAAGTGGCCAAAGTATTGGAGCTTTAGCATCAGTCCTCCCAGTGAGCACCCAGGGTTGATTTCCTTTAGGACTGACTAGTTTCAGAAGATTAAATTTCTACAATGTTTCACATAATCAGTTCTTTTAATTAAAAATATTTCTAAGTTTTGAACCTTTGTATAACCTCTGCATGGAAGAACTTTGTTCTTCATTGCATTAAGTGAGATTGTGTCCTTGAAAGTAACAAATCTATGTCTTTACAGATATCTCTTATTTATTTTTCATTCATTGAAGCATTCAGAATTATTGAGGTATAAAAGCAGATGCTTCCCTCTTTTAAGAAGTGGCTCGATAATATCTTACTTTTCATTATTTATATGTCCCAACATAACTATGATGGAGGAAAAATGCTATAATTTTCTGAATTCATAATACTGTTGAATGAGTATAGACTGCAATGACTAAATAGCAGAAATGCATGAAACTTTCAATTCTTTATTGTCTCTTATTTTCCCTTTTCTTGCTGAGATAGCATGCTCACAAGGAAGGTTTCTGTTGTTATGTGTATTCTCCATCTTTTACTTTAGACTTTCACCACTTTTAAACACATTCTCATCACATTTTTGACTAACAATAAATGAGGCTCTAATTCTAGTTAATGAGTTACGGTCTCCGGCTTTAATGCTAGAAAGTGGTCTTTTTAAAGCAAAATTCTAGCAGCAGCACAAAGGACCTATCAACAGTTGTTGGGGGCTACGTTCCCCTTCCATGACTGTCACGGTTGTACGGTCTGATATTGTGGAAATGGCATTGTTTTCCTGACAAAATACGTGTTGCAGATGGGGGAAAAGCCAAATCCTGTTGAAATGGGCATTTGTAAGACGGACTGAGTCCTGAAAGGCCCTCAGCCGGTGCAGTGAATTATTTTATTGGGGAGGAAAAAAAAGATTGTGATTTGGGCTCTGAATGACTTGAATGATAAATCAGAAGCTTCTCATCTGTACGCTACATTTGTCAGGGAGATTTTGCTGGGCACAAAATTGCAAATTGTCTGGTGAATTAAAGTGTGTGAAAATTAAAGTGGCCAATTCAATGCAAATCATCACTGCTCTCAGGACAGGTACTGACTAACCTCGCAGGTAGGTCATGCTTTGATGATTACAGCAGGGTTTCTCTTTTAATTCCGAATGGAATTCAAACAGACATCATAAACAATGATTTGTGCAGTGAACCGGCCAGCTCCCCACTGGCCCTTACACTTGCTGTTCCCCTGCCTGCAAGCAAGCTTCTTTATAGTGCTGCCCAGCCAGCTCCTTCTCCATATTCTAGTTTCAGTCCAAATGCCTCCTTCTTGAAAGGGACTTTCCTCTCTCCCTTATCAAAAACAGTCTCTCCTGTCCTTCATTCTATGCTTTTATCTTAGTCCCCCTCATTTATAAATTTGACTACTTGCTACTGTCTGTCTCTATAGAATGTATATTTATGAGAGGAAGGACCATATTTGTGTTTTCATTGTTTCCAGCCCCTCGTCCTGTAAGGTGCTCAATAAATTTGTGTAAATAAGTGAAACAAAATTTTTAAATGGGGTGTGTGATATCCCTTTAAAACAAAGCTATCCCAGATATTCTTAATCAGGTACAGAAAAATCCATGCATTATATTACAAAGCTTTCTCTTCGAACTTAGAACTTCTAAAGCCATGCCCTCTTTTTACTAGTTTTTGATACAAAGAAATATTTCTCTGTAGAAATTTGGTTTAAAAGGATTATTATAAACATAGCCTTCCATAAATAGGCAAATGGAAATAAAACCCATTAACCATAATTCATAACCATATAGTTATTTTTCGTCAGGTTTTTTTCTTCTAGTTGGGAATCTAAGTCAGAACAACAATTCCCGTTTTTTTTTTTTGTTTTCCTGACAAAATCGTTCATGGGGAAAAGCCAAATCCTGTTGAAATGGGCATTTGTAAGACGGACTGAGTCCTGAAAGGCCCTCAGCCGGTGCAGTGAATTATTTTATTGGGGAGGAAAAAAAAGATTGTGATTTGGGCTCTGAATGACTTGAATGATAAATCAGAAGCTTCTCATCTGTACGCTACATTTGTCAGGGAGATTTTGCTGGGCACAAAATTGCAAATTGTCTGGTGAATTAAAGTGTGTGAAAATTAAAGTGGCCAATTCAATGCAAATCATCACTGCTCTCAGGACAGGTACTGACTAACCTCGCAGGTAGGTCATGCTTTGATGATTACAGCAGGGTTTCTCTTTTAATTCCGAATGGAATTCAAACAGACATCATAAACAATGATTTGTGCAGTGAACCGGCCAGCTCCCCACTGGCCCTTACACTTGCTGTTCCCCTGCCTGCAAGCAAGCTTCTTTATAGTGCTGCCCAGCCAGCTCCTTCTCCATATTCTAGTTTCAGTCCAAATGCCTCCTTCTTGAAAGGGACTTTCCTCTCTCCCTTATCAAAAACAGTCTCTCCTGTCCTTCATTCTATGCTTTTATCTTAGTCCCCCTCATTTATAAATTTGACTACTTGCTACTGTCTGTCTCTATAGAATGTATATTTATGAGAGGAAGGACCATATTTGTGTTTTCATTGTTTCCAGCCCCTCGTCCTGTAAGGTGCTCAATAAATTTGTGTAAATAAGTGAAACAAAATTTTTAAATGGGGTGTGTGATATCCCTTTAAAACAAAGCTATCCCAGATATTCTTAATCAGGTACAGAAAAATCCATGCATTATATTACAAAGCTTTCTCTTCGAACTTAGAACTTCTAAAGCCATGCCCTCTTTTTACTAGTTTTTGATACAAAGAAATATTTCTCTGTAGAAATTTGGTTTAAAAGGATTATTATAAACATAGCCTTCCATAAATAGGCAAATGGAAATAAAACCCATTAACCATAATTCATAACCATATAGTTATTTTTCGTCAGGTTTTTTTCTTCTAGTTGGGAATCTAAGTCAGAACAACATCAGTAATACCACAGTATGGGGGGAATTGGCGAATACCATTATTATATTATACATCTCTCTATATAACATTCCTTTTCTCCATAGTTGGTGTTTCTCTTGAGTCAAATCCCATTATTCAGTCTATTTAGCTTGTATTAGTCTTTATTGACCTTTTATTTTCATAAAAAAGAGAAAAATCAATTTTCTATTATGTTTGTTAAACAGGTAGAATAAGATTGCAGTGGGCATGGCAAATAAAGCAATTGATAATTACTTGCTGAGATTTCAATTTAATACATATGTGTGTGTGTGTGTACACACACATGTTGCTGCTGCTGCTGCTCAGTGACTTCAGTTGTGTCCAACTCTACACAGCCCTATGGACTGTAGCCCACCAGACTCCTCTGTTCATGGGATTCTCCAGGCAAGAGCACTGGAGTGGGTTGTCATGCCCTCCTCCAGGGGATCTTTCCAACCCAGGGATGGAACCTGGGTGTCCTGCATCACAGGTAAACTTTTTTACCACTGAGTCACCAGGAAAACCCATACACAAACACACACACTCACACATGTATATTTATATATATAATTTATTTATTTAACTGTGCCAGGTCATAGTTGAGGCATGCCGGCTCTTAGTTTTGGCATGTGGGATATAGTTGACTGACCAGGGATGGAACCCAGGCCTCCTCATTGGGAACTCAGAGTCTTAGCTACTGGACCACCAGGTAAGTCCCCAGTTTAATATATTAAGGGAAACTATGAATAAGATAATAAATCACCACTTGATCTCTATTAGTGCTTCTATTATCCTGAACATCCCAAAACATGTACATACACGGATATGGATGTTAAGCATTTTAAAGTAACTTTTTAGAGGAAATAGACATATAATCATATTTACAATTGAGATTTCTAATTTTATTATGCTCAAGGTTAAAAAGATGCTTAGAACTTCTAAAGCCATGCCCTCTTTTTACTAGTTTTTGATACAAAGAAATATTTCTCTGTAGAAATTTGGTTTAAAAGGATTATTATAAACATAGCCTTCCATAAATAGGCAAATGGAAATAAAACCCATTAACCATAATTCATAACCATATAGTTATTTTTCGTCAGGTTTTTTTCTTCTAGTTGGGAATCTAAGTCAGAACAACATCAGTAATACCACAGTATGGGGGGAATTGGGGAATACCATTATTATATTATACAACTCTCTATATAACATTCCTTTTCTCCATAGTTGGTGTTTCTCTTGAGTCAAATCCCATTATTCAGTCTATTTAGCTTGTATTAGTCTTTATTGACCTTTTATTTTCATAAAAAAGAGAAAAATCAATTTTCTATTATGTTTGTTAAACAGGTAGAATAAGATTGCAGTGGGCATGGCAAATAAAGCAATTGATAATTACTTGCTGAGATTTCAATTTAATACATATGTGTGTGTGTGTACAAACACATGTTGATGCTGCTGCTGCTCAGTGACTTCAGTTGTGTCCAACTCTACACAGCCCTATGGACTGTAGCCCACCAGACTCCTCTGTTCATGGGATTCTCCAGGCAAGAGCACTGGAGTGGGTTGTCATGCCCTCCTCCAGGGATCTTTCCAACCCAGGGATGGAACCTGGGTGTCCTGCATCACAGGTAAACTTTTTTACCACTGAGTCACCAGGAAAACCCATACACAAACACACACACTCACACATGTATATTTATATATATAATTTATTTATTTAACTGTGCCAGGTCATAGTTGAGGCATGCCGGCTCTTAGTTTTGGCATGTGGGATATAGTTGACTGACCAGGGATGGAACCCAGGCCTCCTCATTGGGAACTCAGAGTCTTAGCTACTGGACCACCAGGTAAGTCCCCAGTTTAATATATTAAGGGAAACTATGAATAAGATAATAAATCACCACTTGATCTCTATTAGTGCTTCTATTATCCTGAACATCCCAAAACATGTACATACACGGATATGGATGTTAAGCATTTTAAAGTAACTTTTTAGAGGAAATAGACATATAATCATATTTACAATTGAGATTTCTAATTTTATTATGCTCTAGTGTATATGAGTTTGAAAACAGAATGAGTATACGCACTAAAAGATACTAAATAGCCTGAGTAACCTGGCATATATGCCGAGGTTAACTATCTATACCCATCCTTTAAATATAGCACTCCCAAGGCAGCTACGTTTCAGGTTCTGTCATTTTCACACTTTGGCTTACTTAGAAGCTGAAGCTTATATAATTTTCATGTTTGAGCGTTTATACTGTTCATTTCTCCTAAATTTTGGAAAATGACACAAACACAGAAAAGGATTTGTTATATAGCCTTGCCATTCTATAAGTAGACTTTCCTTTTTCTAACAGAGAAAAACTGCCCATCTACAAGGGAAATTAGGCAGAGGACATTTGCATGCATTTATTTTATGCACCTGTTAAACATCCATTATGGGCAGATTACTGTATAGTCATTCAAATACAAAAAGTTATGAAAAACAGATCACTGCGTTTAGAGCTTGAAGTCAAAGGGGATGATGACCTATCTGTGAACCCACTGATAACGTATGTGATGTTTAGGAAAAGGGCCCTAAAACTTTTCTCATAGGAGAGAAAACTTTATGAGAATGTGGGGTTTCTATAAGTGATCCACACAGGCATATGTGTCTGCCAGGATTAAATAAGTAGGCTGAGTCAAAAGCGTGCACATGGGAGTCATTTTAAAGCAACAATGAACTCTGTTTATAATGATATCCTGCCCATTATTAAAACATGGGTGGCATTAAACACAATTACTTCTAAAATGTAGCTGCAACGAACACAGGCTACAGTTATTATCGTCACTGCCTTGAGCCTGGTAAGATATGCTCTGTCCTCTCAGTAACTTTATTCACATGACTGGTGGGAAATGAAAGGAAAGAGAGCCAGTGAAATGTGTACAGTGTCCTGCAATGTGAAACTGTAAAAAATCAGTAAACAGAAACTTCAGTTAAAAGCAATCAGGAGAAAAAAAAGAGCAATCAGGAGACTCAAGGTGGGGAGCTCTTACGCACTGTGAGGATTGCAGAGGGCAACAAGAAGAAAGATTCTTCTTCCCTGGCAGAAACTCAGCCAACGAAAAGCCACGGACTCTGAAACTTCCTCCTTTTCTAGACATGGGTGGGGCTGGGAGACTTGCATGTGGTTCATTGTAGTTACACACCCCAAATTACAATTCTTTGCTGATCCTTTGCTGGAGACATATCTGGCCATCAATTTCAGGTCAACAAGATCAAGTTTTGTCACGGTAAAATACAAAATAGAAACTTCTGGTGGGTTGCTTAGTACTGGCCCTACCATAAAGTATACCTAGGAGACTGACCTGATCCAGACACGAGAGACACTCTGGTGTCTCTTGCTGCCAGAGCAGATAATCTCCAGAAAACAAGCTGGTGCGGGGGGTGGGGGAGGGGGAGGGAGGAGGGAAAAGGGAAGATTCTGTTGCCATTCAGTAACTTCCCCCTACTCAAACCATACTTAGGGTTAGTATTCCCTACCACAGTTGTATGTTGGAACTGGTTGCATATTTTTAACCAGAGAACTGGCTAAAATTCTGATGCCTGAGCTCCATTCCTAAGGTTCTGAATGAATTTAATTGCTTTGTGATAGGACCCAGATCATTGACTGCTGCTGGTTTCCAAGGTCATTCTAGTTTACAGACAAGGTGGTTAATCACTGCTCTAGGCAAAGAAATGACTGACATTCTCAAGCAAAGGGGTTCAGCCAAGTCTTGCTCTTTAAAAAAAATCCTTCCAAGCTATCATTTTGTGTTATTTTCCCTTGAATGCTACCCTTGATATTTGATTTTCTATAAGTAACAACATTCAGGATATTGGGAGAAGAGGCACTGGAGTATAATTGTGTCGTGCACACTGGACATCACAACCTAGTGGCAAATCCACTTCTGACCAAAGTGCCCAACTTGTAACAAATCGGGACATTAGCTATTTGAAGTCAGAAAGTGATAAAGAACATGAGACTAAACATATTGTGGGGACTGCAATCTTTCATATTTATGAACTAAATGAATAACGGACATAAAATCTTGGTGTGTGCATTTGCTGTGGGCTGTCAGAGAAAAAGAATGTCTTCATTACTAACCAGGCCTTGGTGTTAAGTGTTTTGGAGCCTATGGGACTGTTCTAGATGTTAGAAATCTTCAGTAAAGTCACAAATGAGAAACACATTGCAACATACACAGTGTCTGGACGTTCCAAGCACATATGTCTATAATCTTAACCAAATCCTTGGAAGAGAAAAGTTGCAACAAATTTCAAGACGCCTATTGTTAAAGTTTAGCACACCCCAAATTACAATTCTTTGCTGATCCTTGGGACATATCTGGCCATCAATTTCAGGTCAACAAGATCAAGTTTTGTCACGGTAAAATACAAAATAGAAACTTCTGGTGGGTTGCTTAGTACTGGCCCTACCATAAAGTATACCTAGGAGACTGACCTGATCCAGACACGAGAGACACTCTGGTGTCTCTTGCTGCCAGAGCAGATAATCTCCAGAAAACAAGCTGGTGCGGGGGGTGGGGAGGGGAGGGAGGAGGGAAAAGGGAAGATTCTGTTGCCATTCAGTAACTTCCCCCTACTCAAACCATACTTAGGGTTAGTATTCCCTACCACAGTTGTATGTTGGAACTGGTTGCATATTTTTAACCAGAGAACTGGCTAAAATTCTGATGCCTGAGCTCCATTCCTAAGGTTCTGAATGAATTTAATTGCTTTGTGATAGGACCCAGATCATTGACTGCTGCTGGTTTCCAAGGTCATTCTAGTTTACAGACAAGGTGGTTAATCACTGCTCTAGGCAAAGAAATGACTGACATTCTCAAGCAAAGGGGTTCAGCCAAGTCTTGCTCTTTAAAAAATCCTTCCAAGCTATCATTTTGTGTTATTTTCCCTTGAATGCTACCCTTGATATTTGATTTTCTATAAGTAACAACATTCAGGATATTGGGAGAAGAGGCACTGGAGTATAATTGTGTCGTGCACACTGGACATCACAACCTAGTGGCAAATCCACTTCTGACCAAAGTGCCCAACTTGTAACAAATCGGGACATTAGCTATTTGAAGTCAGAAAGTGATAAAGAACATGAGACTAAACATATTGTGGGGACTGCAATCTTTCATATTTATGAACTAAATGAATAACGGACATAAAATCTTGGTGTGTGCATTTGCTGTGGGCTGTCAGAGAAAAAGAATGTCTTCATTACTAACCAGGCCTTGGTGTTAAGTGTTTTGGAGCCTATGGGACTGTTCTAGATGTTAGAAATCTTCAGTAAAGTCACAAATGAGAAACACATTGCAACATACACAGTGTCTGGACGTTCCAAGCACATATGTCTATAATCTTAACCAAATCCTTGGAAGAGAAAAGTTGCAACAAGATTTTCAAGACGCCTAGTTTTGGGGGTCTGGAAAGTATTAGGCAACATGGAAGTGAACAAGAGTGTAGAGTGTATAGTCACAGCTGGAGTTCACTCCTGCCGAGCTGGCCACCTAGGTCAGCTCCATGGCTGCATGTTGTGTTGTCGCTTTTGACCATTTACTCACAGAGGTGAGCCAACACCATACACTTTCTAAATTCTGAGCATCATCAGTAACCCCAGGTCTCCTTATTTGCCTTGCTGGACTGCTGAAAATTCCCAGCAATGTCCAACACAAGAACTGGAAGACAGATTTGGTTTCAGGACTGTAGCTAACCAGCTAAGGAAACTTGGACAAGTTTTCAAACTCTGAGTATCACTTTCCTCAAAGGTAAGACAAAGTTAATTTTTAAATGACCACACGTAACTCCTAAGTTTAATAGAAGAAAGAAAATCATTTGTTTGGAAGAAATTTAGTGTGCTACTTGCTAATTACCGTTAAATGGGGGGCAATATCAGCCTATTTAGATACCAACTTTATAAACCTTGTAGAACTACCATGAAAACTGATTCATTCCAGGGTTGGGAAGTTGGCACTGGCTTCTGGTCTAAGCCCTTCTCCATATGGACCGTTGGGTTACTTGAGTGTCCTGACAGCCTGACAGTTGGCCTCCACATAGCAAGCAATCCAAGAGACCATGGTGAAGTGGTACCATTTGTGACCTAATTTTGGAAGTGACACACAATCACTTCCACTTTGAACTCTGACTCAAAGCAGATGGTACTACACAGGAGTGTGAAATCCAGTAGATAAGAATCATTGAGAGCCATCTAGGAGGCTTACTACCAACATTTAGCTGTGTATATTTTTTGATGATAGACTATCAAGAACTTTCAGGTAGAGTCTGAGAAAGCAGAAAGAAAACTCAAATCTTTGCAAAGGTGTGTATGAACTAAATGAATAACGGACATAAAATCTTGGTGTGTGCATTTGCTGTGGGCTGTCAGAGAAAAAGAATGTCTTCATTACTAACCAGGCCTTGGTGTTAAGTGTTTTGGAGCCTATGGGACTGTTCTAGATGTTAGAAATCTTCAGTAAAGTCACAAATGAGAAACACATTGCAACATACACAGTGTCTGGACGTTCCAAGCACATATGTCTATAATCTTAACCAAATCCTTGGAAGAGAAAAGTTGCAACAAGATTTTCAAGACGCCTAGTTTTGGGGGTCTGGAAAGTATTAGGCAACATGGAAGTGAACAAGAGTGTAGAGTGTATAGTCACAGCTGGAGTTCACTCCTGCCGAGCTGGCCACCTAGGTCAGCTCCATGGCTGCATGTTGTGTTGTCGCTTTTGACCATTTACTCACAGAGGTGAGCCAACACCATACACTTTCTAAATTCTGAGCATCATCAGTAACCCCAGGTCTCCTTATTTGCCTTGCTGGACTGCTGAAAATTCCCAGCAATGTCCAACACAAGAACTGGAAGACAGATTTGGTTTCAGGACTGTAGCTAACCAGCTAAGGAAACTTGGACAAGTTTTCAAACTCTGAGTATCACTTTCCTCAAAGGTAAGACAAAGTTAATTTTTAAATGACCACACGTAACTCCTAAGTTTAATAGAAGAAAGAAAATCATTTGTTTGGAAGAAATTTAGTGTGCTACTTGCTAATTACCGTTAAATGGGGGGCAATATCAGCCTATTTAGATACCAACTTTATAAACCTTGTAGAACTACCATGAAAACTGATTCATTCCAGGGTTGGGAAGTTGGCACTGGCTTCTGGTCTAAGCCCTTCTCCATATGGACCGTTGGGTTACTTGAGTGTCCTGACAGCCTGACAGTTGGCCTCCACATAGCAAGCAATCCAAGAGACCATGGTGAAGTGGTACCATTTGTGACCTAATTTTGGAAGTGACACACAATCACTTCCACTTTGAACTCTGACTCAAAGCAGATGGTACTACACAGGAGTGTGAAATCCAGTAGATAAGAATCATTGAGAGCCATCTAGGAGGCTTACTACCAACATTTAGCTGTGTATATTTTTTGATGATAGACTATCAAGAACTTTCAGGTAGAGTCTGAGAAAGCAGAAAGAAAACTCAAATCTTTGCAAAGGTGTGTATGAACTACATAATGAGGAGCCCAAGACAAAAGGATACCATAGAAGAGAAAGTAGACCACATTAGAGAATACCTTGACAAAGAAGGTAAAGGAACAGTGAAAGTGGAAATAATCTACATTAGACAGCATAATTTTCTGAGATTAGTCTAGCTTGTGAATAGCTCAAAAGTGGTCCATATTCAAAGATCTGTAATCAAGTTGGGATTCTAATTGAAGATACAATATTCATAAACTAAACAATTAACTATCATTTGAAGAGAGCATATGCAGCAAACGTATGATTCTGAAGGCTGTGCTAATGATTCAACAGTTTCCAAAGCTGCTATACACTCTTCCTTTGCTTTGTATTTGTTGCTTTAGGCACTAAGTCATGTCTGAATCTTTACCACCCGATGGACTGTATAGCTCACCAGGCTCCTCTGCTCATGGGATTCCCAGGCAAGGATACTGGAATGGGTTGCCATTTCCTTCTCTATTGTTCTGTGTTACAAGTAACTGAACCCTGTCAATTTTATTCTCAGATTCCTTTACTTCTGACTGCTTTCTACCAATGGGAGGCATTGGCTAGCAAATGTTGTATGGGACAAAACTGTCAGGGTATTTTTCCCCTTTCCTCTTTACTTTATGTTTCTTCTCCAGCAATAACGACCTCTTCTCCACATTTCCAACTCCCCCCAGATAGCTGCTCCCTCTCTGGTATGAACTCCCATTGGACAGCCTCTGTCAAGGTCTGGTTCTCATGAGGAAACACTGACTCTTAGGCTTGGTTAACCCTACCTCCTCTCCTGGCCTCCTTGCTATTGTTGTTTTCAAGATTTCCTCACTATCGCCTGTAGAACTTTAAATTTTCTTCCAATATCCACTCTCAAGTTAAGATATATGATGTGGGTTCTGTTTTTCTGATTCATTCTGACTAATAATGGTAAAAAATAGGTCATAGGTGGCCTTAAATCTTGCTCTAACCATGGCACAGAATGTCACTCTAAAATTCTGTAGAATAATTACGGACTTTAGATGTGCAAAGGTTATGATATGTCTACCAAAAAGAATGGGATTATCCCCCACTGAGTTGCAATGATCATATGTTTGTGGAGTTTGCTAAATGTTTGGGAGGAGAGGAAGGCGAGGAGAATGATAGGTTATATACTGATATGATAAATACAACATGCCAAGAATATTTCCAGGCAGGTTGCTCTAAGGGCTTAGAGGAAGAAGAGTACCATTTACCTTCAGGGATCTGGATGATGGGTACAGAGCTGGGAGTTCTGAATAGTTCTGATGGATGAACATATCTTGAAAATTAAAGATTTGGATGACAATATTCCAAAGAAGAACAGGTGCAAAAATTTAGCAGTTAAAAAAAGGATAGGTGGATGAGCCTATTATACAGATTGAAGTCAGAAAGAGAAAAGTAAATCTTTTTTATTAACCCATATATATAGAATCCAGAAAATGGTACAAATGAACCTGTTTGTAGGGCGGGAATAGAGACACAGACATAGAGAATGGACTTGTGGACATCGGGGGAAGGAGAGGGTGGGACAAACTGAGAGAGCAGCATTGAAACATATACATTACCATATTGTATGTAAAGCAGATAGCTAGTGGGAAGTTGCTGTCTAATCCAGGGAGCTCAACTCAGTGCTCTGTGACAACCTAGAGGGGTGGGATGGGGGTGGATTTGTGAGGGACAAAACTGTCAGGTATTTTTCCCTTTCCTCTTTACTTTATGTTTCTTCTCCAGCAATAACGACCTCTTCTCCACATTTCCAACTCCCCCCAGATAGCTGCTCCTCTCTGGTATGAACTCCCATTGGACAGCCTCTGTCAAGGTCTGGTTCTCATGAGGAAACACTGACTCTTAGGCTTGGTTAACCCTACCTCCTCTCCTGGCCTCCTTGCTATTGTTGTTTTCAAGATTTCCTCACTATCGCCTGTAGAACTTTAAATTTTCTTCCAATATCCACTCTCAAGTTAAGATATATGATGTGGGTTCTGTTTTTCTGATTCATTCTGACTAATAATGGTAAAAAATAGGTCATAGGTGGCCTTAAATCTTGCTCTAACCATGGCACAGAATGTCACTCTAAAATTCTGTAGAATAATTACGGACTTTAGATGTGCAAAGGTTATGATATGTCTACCAAAAAGAATGGGATTATCCCCCACTGAGTTGCAATGATCATATGTTTGTGGAGTTTGCTAAATGTTTGGGAGGAGAGGAAGGCGAGGAGAATGATAGGTTATATACTGATATGATAAATACAACATGCCAAGAATATTTCCAGGCAGGTTGCTCTAAGGGCTTAGAGGAAGAAGAGTACCATTTACCTTCAGGGATCTGGATGATGGGTACAGAGCTGGGAGTTCTGAATAGTTCTGATGGATGAACATATCTTGAAAATTAAAGATTTGGATGACAATATTCCAAAGAAGAACAGGTGCAAAAATTTAGCAGTTAAAAAAAGGATAGGTGGATGAGCCTATTATACAGATTGAAGTCAGAAAGAGAAAAGTAAATCTTTTTTATTAACCCATATATATAGAATCCAGAAAAATGGTACAAATGAACCTGTTTGTAGGGCGGGAATAGAGACACAGACATAGAGAATGGACTTGTGGACATCGGGGGAAGGAGAGGGTGGGACAAACTGAGAGAGCAGCATTGAAACATATACATTACCATATTGTATGTAAAGCAGATAGCTAGTGGGAAGTTGCTGTCTAATCCAGGGAGCTCAACTCAGTGCTCTGTGACAACCTAGAGGGGTGGGATGGGGGTGGATTTGTGAGGGAAGTTCAAGAGGAAGGGAACATATGTATAGTTATGGCTGATTCATGCTGTTGTATGGCAGAAATCAATGCCATAGTGTAAAACAATTATCTTCCAATTAAAAATAAATTTTTCAAATGCTGAGAAATTTACTCTTTTCTTTTTAATTTACTCTTTATAGTGAGTCTGAAGAATTAAAGGACATAAGTAAAATTTTAAGAGTTCCAATTGCTGTTTGTCACACATCCATGACTTGTAACTAGTGCAAAAGCGACATTCCTAGTGTATGTGCAATGATAAGAGAATGAGGGACTTCGCTTTGCTTACAGCCCAATCCAAGGTGCCTAGCAATGTGCTTCGCAAAGTGTGTGCTCAGCAGATACTTGTTGAATGAATTAACGAGTCACAGTCTTTGTATCATCGTCCACAGGAACTATAAAACTATTTACTCATTCATATTAGAATCAGGCACATAATGTCTTCCCCAAACATGTCACAAGAACAAAGCACAGCATTACAAACTGCTCTAACTACATTATCAAGATAACTGCCAACACCTCTCAAAATGTGAACTTTGAAGCACATGAATCTGTGAGATATCAAGGATTATTTAGTGCCCCTCTTTTTTAGCACAAACTGGGCTTGGGTTCAACAAGATTCAACACTTATTCATCCCTTAACAAGCGTTCATACTAAAATGCGGCCCTAAGCAGAGGTTAATGGATCCTCTAACTGGAATGTCTTTCCAAACTTACACAGCTGCTCAGAGTGAAAACACCAGACTCCCAGATGCCAAGCTTGTGTGACAGAGCTCTGGCACCAGCCAAATTTGCTATTCATTATTCCATTGTCTTAGAGTACACCCGAAAACAAAGCCCTGTAGATGGTTGGTTGTTTTCCTGGCTCGTGAAAAGAACAAGGACCCAGAGGGTCTGGCAAGAAATCCACTTATAGAGATACAGAAAAACATAGAGAATGGTTAGGGGGGGTGGGACAAACTGAGAGAGCAGCATTGAAACATATACATTACCATATTGTATGTAAAGCAGATAGCTAGTGGGAAGTTGCTGTCTAATCCAGGGAGCTCAACTCAGTGCTCTGTGACAACCTAGAGGGGTGGGATGGGGGTGGATTTGTGAGGGAAGTTCAAGAGGAAGGGAACATATGTATAGTTATGGCTGATTCATGCTGTTGTATGGCAGAAATCAATGCCATAGTGTAAAACAATTATCTTCCAATTAAAAATAAATTTTTCAAATGCTGAGAAATTTACTCTTTTCTTTTTAATTTACTCTTTATAGTGAGTCTGAAGAATTAAAGGACATAAGTAAAATTTTAAGAGTTCCAATTGCTGTTTGTCACACATCCATGACTTGTAACTAGTGCAAAAGCGACATTCCTAGTGTATGTGCAATGATAAGAGAATGAGGGACTTCGCTTTGCTTACAGCCCAATCCAAGGTGCCTAGCAATGTGCTTCGCAAAGTGTGTGCTCAGCAGATACTTGTTGAATGAATTAACGAGTCACAGTCTTTGTATCATCGTCCACAGGAACTATAAAACTATTTACTCATTCATATTAGAATCAGGCACATAATGTCTTCCCCAAACATGTCACAAGAACAAAGCACAGCATTACAAACTGCTCTAACTACATTATCAAGATAACTGCCAACACCTCTCAAAATGTGAACTTTGAAGCACATGAATCTGTGAGATATCAAGGATTATTTAGTGCCCCTCTTTTTTAGCACAAACTGGGCTTGGGTTCAACAAGATTCAACACTTATTCATCCCTTAAAAAGTGTTCATACTAAAATGCGGCCCTAAGCAGAGGTTAATGGATCCTCTAACTGGAATGTCTTTCCAAACTTACACAGCTGCTCAGAGTGAAAACACCAGACTCCCAGATGCCAAGCTTGTGTGACAGAGCTCTGGCACCAGCCAAATTTGCTATTCATTATTCCATTGTCTTAGAGTACACCCCGAAAACAAAGCCCTGTAGATGGTTGGTTGTTTTCCTGGCTCGTGAAAAGAACAAGGACCCAGAGGGCAGTGCTTGGAAGAAACCCACCTGTGGGTAGGCACTTTTAATTGAAATCTCAAATACACTTTAGAGCTCTGGAATGCCACTTCTTGGAATTATTGCTATCCGTCCCCACGGGGCACATCTTTGCTCTGACATTTGTCAAGATAGGAAGCTGTTCAACATATGCTGCAGCCTGGTAAATGTGACTACAGTGAGCCATTAACAAATCTTGCCTTTGGAAAAACTGTTTCTGAGCATGGACACTTGCTCTGAGCCCATCCACTTCAATTACTGAGGTTTTTATTTCTCACTTGGTCTGTTTTTAACCAGCAGCTAAAACACTCACAAGAATGAATATGAAAAAAGTCTGCATTCTTTGTTATTTCAAACGTGTGTGTGTGTGTGTGTGTGTGTGTGTGTGTGTGTGTTTGTACAAAAGTTTTTATCAGAAGGGAATTTGATTCTTTAGTGTGCCCTTGACATTTTTGCAAGAGGGTGGGTATTGGGAGGAGAGAGAAAGGCTACACTGGTAATTGTGTCTGTGAGGAAAGGAGAAAGAAAAGATTGTATGATGCTTGGGGTTAGGGTTGTTGTTGTTTAGTTGCTAAGACATGTCTGACTCTGCCACCCATGAACTGTAGCCTTCCAGGCTCCTGTGTCTGGAGTGCTGACTCAGAGATCAAACCTGCGTCTCCTTTGTGACAGACAAATTCTTTAGTACTGAGCCACCTGGGAAGGCCCTAGTGTTAGAGTACAGGGTTACCAACCTATTGCTGGAATTCTACACTGTAGCCCTTGAAAAATAAAATTTTGCTATTTTTCTATTAATGAGTAGAAACCATAAATGGGAACTGTAACTAGGATAGAGTTGAGGAGATGTTTTTACATCTTACTCTTACCTAAGGCCAAAGGATTTCATTTGCCAGTGGGGTTAGCAGGGAAGAAGACACTCAGATGTCATGCTAAGAACAGGACCTGGTGAGATCAAGACTACAGCAGTCAGCTAAGATTCCAGAATCCAAAACGTTACAGGACCATGATCACAACTATGAGAACCAACTGGCCATCAGTTACTACATTCCAGGATCCTAATGAAAATCTTAAACATCTGAGGTTTGTCCAAGGAAGACTTCTATGTTATATAGTCCCTATAGTTATTTCTGTTCAAATTATTTCCATAATATGTGGAAATAAGTAGAATCTCAAAAATCATCGCCTGTTCAAAATATTAGACATGGGTCAGAAGATCCTCTGGAGAAGAGAATGGCATCCACTCCAGTATTCTTCCCTTGAGAATTCCATGAAGAGAGGAGCCTAATGGGCTACACAGAGGACCACAAACAGCAGGACATGATTGAGCAGCTAACACAAGACAAAGCACACTGGGCAGAATATGTAGAGTTATCAACATGAGCATGGGCAAAATTTGATTTTTAAATGGAAAAAAAAAGGCATTCTTTGTCAAACTTTTAAATTTTTATATCCATAGTAACACTGCGCATGCTTACCTTATATCTTAGAAAACTGTTTCAGTGCATTACCTTTTCAAAGCCCAGTTTTAGTATTAATTTCTATGAGGAATCTTAGCATGAGATACAAATACTGGGAATAGTTTACAGCAATCTTAAAAACTATTTAGTTGGGGTTTCCCTGGTAGCTCTGTGGTAAAGAGTTTACCTGCCAATGCAGGAGACGTGGGCTCGATCTCTGATCTGGGAAGATCCCACATGCTGCACAGCAACTAAGCCCATGGGCCATAACTATTGAGCCTGTGTTCTAGAGCCTCGAAGTCACTTGAACCCATGTGGCACGACTGAAGCCCATCTGCCCCAGAGCCCAAGTTCTACAACAAAAGAAATCATCACATCAGGAAGCCTGCTCACTTCAACTAAAGAGTAGCCTCTACTCTCTGCAACTAGAAAAGAGCCTGGAGCAGCAACTAGAGAAGAGCCTGCAGCAGCAGTGAAAATAGAATAGCCAAAAATAAAAAAACAAGTTTTAAAAAAAGGTGTTTAGTTGTAGTAATAGAGATAAATATGATTTAATTCTGATGTATATATACTATAAATGCTCTTTTATGTCCCCCCGTGACTTGTTTTTTTTTAGACCTGAGATCAAGACTACAGCAGTCAGCTAAGATTCCAGAATCCAAAACGTTACAGGACCCTGATCACAACTATGAGAACCAACTGGACATCAGTTACTACATTCCAGGATCCTAATGAAAATCTTAAACATCTGAGGTTTGTCCAAGGAAGACTTCTATGTTATATAGTCCCTATAGTTATTTCTGTTCAAATTATTTCCATAATATGTGGAAATAAGTAGAATCTCAAAAATCATCGCCTGTTCAAAATATTAGACATGGGTCAGAAGATCCTCTGGAGAAGAGAATGGCATCCACTCCAGTATTCTTCCCTTGAGAATTCCATGAAGAGAGGAGCCTAATGGGCTACACAGAGGACCACAAACAGCAGGACATGATTGAGCAGCTAACACAAGACAAAGCACACTGGGCAGAATATGTAGAGTTATCAACATGAGCATGGGCAAAATTTGATTTTTAAATGGAAAAAAAAAGGCATTCTTTGTCAAACTTTTAAATTTTTATATCCATAGTAACACTGCGCATGCTTACCTTATATCTTAGAAAACTGTTTCAGTGCATTACCTTTTCAAAGCCCAGTTTTAGTATTAATTTCTATGAGGAATCTTAGCATGAGATACAAATACTGGGAATAGTTTACAGCAATCTTAAAAACTATTTAGTTGGGGTTTCCCTGGTAGCTCTGTGGTAAAGAGTTTACCTGCCAATGCAGGAGACGTGGGCTCGATCTCTGATCTGGGAAGATCCCACATGCTGCACAGCAACTAAGCCCATGGGCCATAACTATTGAGCCTGTGTTCTAGAGCCTCGAAGTCACTTGAACCCATGTGGCACGACTGAAGCCCATCTGCCCCAGAGCCCAAGTTCTACAACAAAAGAAATCATCACATCAGGAAGCCTGCTCACTTCAACTAAAGAGTAGCCTCTACTCTCTGCAACTAGAAAAGAGCCTGGAGCAGCAACTAGAGAAGAGCCTGCAGCAGCAGTGAAAATAGAATAGCCAAAAATAAAAAAACAAGTTTTAAAAAAAGGTGTTTAGTTGTAGTAATAGAGATAAATATGATTTAATTCTGATGTATATATACTATAAATGCTCTTTTTATGTATTTGTCCCTTACCTCTCTTATCCCACTGTGTTATCAACAACATATTTATTTATTATTCTTGCCTTATAATGACTTTATTTTTAGCAAAATTATATTTGTTTATAATTTTTGATAAATTCAAAAAATACAGACAAGTTCAATTTTTAAAATAAATTCCACTGACCAAGAAATAATCATTATTAATATTGAAGTGGGGATTAATTTCATCATCTCTTATGTGTGACAAGGAAAGATCAATATATCAGTTTATTATTTCTAAATTAATTACAAGTATAGAAAGCTGGCTTCCCTGGAAGCAGGTGCTGTGATAGAATTTGGGGAGCAACATATTTCTTAGGGATCAGCACACATGAAGGAAAAGGGGAGGAAGCAGCATTGAGCAGAGGAGAGGTTATAGAGGATGCCTAGGAAGAGCCTTGGCCAACCAGCAGGTTACTCTGGGGCAAAGGGTGCCTGAGGAGGGTCCTGCCTGGGGCTCGCAGAAGCCACTCAGCCAGGGAAGGTGCCCTGGCCCCAGCAGGAGTGTGACACTGGCTCAGTGTCTCCATGCAGCTGTGACTGTGCTTGAAGGAGCTGGTGGACTCGCTCTCTGTCAGTGGGACAGTGCATCCTTCCTTGGAGGGGGACCTGGGCAGAATACTTCCACACCCATCACAACAGGAGTCTTTACTTGTAAAAGCATGGCCAAGTGTTCTCAGATGTAAAGTCTCACCTTCCGGTCGAGCTGGCAGTAGAACAAGGACAAGAATTGATCTCTTAATTCCTAATATAATTGCTGTTTTATAAAAGATACACTGGGTTTTAAAAACCTCATTCAAAAAGCAAATGATAAAAATTTTAATTTTGTAAAATTTATCCCACCAAGTGCATGATATTTCAGAGTTCATTGTGATAGTTTTCATTATAAAAGCTACTACTTGGAAAGGTGATTTCCAAAGAACTAAACCACCTCAGATGTGATCTTATATGAAAACGATGAGCTGTAACATTGCTCTTTGAAATTTAGCAACATGTAAATTCTATAAAGACTCAGAAATTTCAAAAATGATACTTCATATTTAGTTCAGGGCATCATGGTTTGGAGATTACAGAAAATCAAGAATAAATTTGAATCTATCTTTTGGTCTCTCAATAAGAGTTCTATAGCTACTTATATGAAATTAAAATCTTAGAAAAGAGAAAACCTAATAGCCTAGCCTTATTACTTATGCACTGTGTCTTTTCAGGGTTATAAAATGGAGGTAAAAACCCTGGAGAGTATGTGTGGCTGTTCAGAAGACTGAGAGGGCACTGAAATTTGATGCCCAGCAGCAGATATCAGCAAAGACACAAGGTCATACTTGTCTGTCATCCATTTACAATTATGTTGACCCTTTCAGTTCTTGTGTGACACAGAGAAGCCAAGACCAGTGTTTTTCAGGATTGTAGGAGGGTCCAGCAATGCCATGATGTTTAGAGGACTCTCAGGGCCGTGTTAGGTATGTCTCCTCCCCTGTTCAGGTTTTATATAAAAATATTTCAGAATTCTGTTTTAGGATCTGCAGCCTTCCATCACAGTGACACGAAGAGTCTTTTCAGAGACATCAGTAAGGCAATGATATCTTCTCAGCAAATCCTGAGACATGGAATTTCAGAAGCCTCACTTCTCACAAGTTTTGGGAATCTTGTGACAGCTGACACTAACCTATAAGCACTGATATTTTGATGCCAGGGTAGTGTTAGTTAAGATTTTGGTTCTTTGTGTTAAAAATCTATCCCAAACCTGATTAGGCAAAGAAAGGAAATTTGTCATCTCATGTGAGAAGGGAGTCTAAGTAGTGATAACATCAGGCATTGGTGAACCAAATCCAAAGATGCCTTCATTAAACCACTCCCTTTCCTCCATTTCTCATTTCTGCTTTTCACTGGGAAGCCTTCAAATACGGGTATGTTTTGAATATCCCCAAAATATCCACGAGCAGCTTTAGACTTACCTACACTTACAACTAGCAGTCTCAGAGAATGGGGGTAATTCTCCCATCTAAGTACTAATCTGATTGCACTCTGCTCAGCTTCCAAGATCAGACAAGATCAGGTGAGTTGAGGGTGCTATGGCCGTAGGCAGAATGGGGTAATTCTTTCTTCAGCAAAGTCTCAGGGAAATCTAATTGGCCTGAGTCATGTGCTCCACACACCTGGAGCCTGGGATGCAGTCCGCCCCACCCAAAACAACTGGACAAAAAAGAAAGGAATAATAATCCCACAAAGAGACACTGGGAATTAATAAAGTGTTCTCTGAACAGCACGCAGTTTGGGTTGTCTCTCATGAAGACATTGCCTTGTGGCTCAGACACTAAAGCCAACAATATGCAAATTTTATATATCACCCAGGGGAAGGGAGAAAGCTTCTCATCTAAAAGACAGAGTGTCTAACATGAAATAATCCCAAAAAATCACAGAAACGCACTATTATCTGGAGAGACTGAGACGCTATTCATTCCCAGAAAATACATTACTGTTTACTAGGATTATACCACATTTCAATTTTGATTAGATCACTTTCGATTTCAAGTTAAAAGAAACCTAATTAAAACTTGATTAGGGCTTCCCTGGCGGTCCAGTGGGTATGGACTCCGCCTTGAAGTGCAAGGGGCACCAGTTCGATCCCTGGGCTGGGAAGATCCCATGTGCTGCAGAGTGGCTGGACCGATGTGTTCAACTACCGAGCCAGAGCTCTGGAGCGCGTGTGTCCAGAGCCGGTGCTCTGTAACGAGAGAGGCCACCATGATGGGAGGCCCACACAGGTCTAAAGAACAAAGATGGATGAAAATAAATAAATGAAAGACTAATAAAAGTGGCCAAAAAATTAAAAAAAAAAACTTGATTAAACAAAAGATGAAAATTATTAGCTAATACAACAAAGAAAAGCAAGTCTTGGTTTCAGGCAGAACTAGGTCTTGGGCTCAAATGTTGAAATGTGGATTTTGTTACCCTCTATATCTCAGCTCCACTGTCTCTATATTGGCTTTAGAAGAGTCCAGAGGCAGAAGCACATCAACTCTGATTGGCACAACTTGAGTCGTGCACCATCCTTGAGCCAGTCACTGATCCAGAGGGATGTGGTACTTTGGTCAGACTCAAGTTATGTACTCATCCAGGAGGCCAGAGGCTAAAGTCAATTCAATTCAAGCCATATCAGTTGAGGTTGGGAATTATGCAAAGGGGACGCAACATCAGCAAGAGGAAAAGAAGACATCTCTAGTCTAAGCATCCTCTTCCTAATCTATGAATAGACATGGTGTAGCATCCTGGAAATGACAGGAAACGGGGAGGTCAAGGGTTTAGATCAAAAGACTTTTCAGAATTTGGAGAACCTCTCCAGTGACATATGGACAGGAACTTTAAAAAATCTAAAAGGGTGAAGCAAAAACCAATGACAAAAAAGGCTTTCAGCACAATTTACACTTATATCCTTTGATCCCTAAACCTATTTCCATCCTTGATTTTTAATATCTTTCCACTTGGCTATAAATTCAGTTCTGTTTGCATTTCACAGCTTCAGATTTGGTGCCTCTCTTGGTCTTTCAAATCCCAGCATACTCGATTCTGTGATCTATCCTGGTTTCTAGGGACCCTGTCATCTACATCTGTCCCTCCAGCTGCTCTCCTTTGATATCCCAACCCTCTCACCCTACAATTATTCCCAACATTATCCTCTCTCTGCAGCTCCCATCTGCCTATGGATAGTAGGAATCATTCTTCCTCCTGAAATCTATTAACACATGTCATTATCTCAAAAAGACTTAAAGTTTTAGGATTCTGGCAGCATTATCTTTGGGAAAGAAAGAAGGTACTTCTTTTCCATGCACAAAAGGTGCAAAGGCAATACGACAATACAGAGAAATGTTAGGATGATGAGGAATGGAAGGGTTAACGTGATATAGCCTTCATTTTCTCAGACACGCAGAAGAGAGAAACAGATGTCAGAGAGATGGAGAACAGTCCGCAGAAACAGCTGTGGAAAAGTGGTAGGTAATCCTTCAGATGACTGAAAATATTTCTGAGCTGCTATGAGAGCCCAGCTGAGGTCACATAGCATGAAAATATGTAGCAGATGGAAATCTATGGCATTTTCCTTCTCTTGGTATTTGAATATATTTTTCATATCTGCACATTTCTGTATAAACTCCATTAATATTTATACCAGTGGCATGGTACAATCACTTGCCTTCTAGGTTGGTAAAATCATCAATACATCACTGGTAAATTGAGTCTAAAAATGAGGTTGTGATCTTCAAACATCTTTCATCAGAAAGTTGTATAGAAAAATCACAGACCTTTAACATAGCTTTTCTTTAACTTGTTTTATCTTATTTTATTTTTAGTTAGACCCCTGTAAGCTTATAATCCTTTACTAATAATTCTTCAACCTTCCTGCTCATAAGAGAGGTTCCCACTGGCGCTGAAGCTATCTCCAGTGACATGGCTTAAAAATCTAAAAGGGTGAAGCAAAAACCAATGACAAAAAAGGCTTTCAGCACAATTTACACTTATATCCTTTGATCCCTAAACCTATTTCCATCCTTGATTTTTAATATCTTTCCACTTGGCTATAAATTCAGTTCTGTTTGCATTTCACAGCTTCAGATTTGGTGCCTCTCTTGGTCTTTCAAATCCCAGCATACTCGATTCTGTGATCTATCCTGGTTTCTAGGGACCCTGTCATCTACATCTGTCCCTCCAGCTGCTCTCCTTTGATATCCCAACCCTCTCACCCTACAATTATTCCCAACATTATCCTCTCTCTGCAGCTCCCATCTGCCTATGGATAGTAGGAATCATTCTTCCTCCTGAAATCTATTAACACATGTCATTATCTCAAAAAGACTTAAAGTTTTAGGATTCTGGCAGCATTATCTTTGGGAAAGAAAGAAGGTACTTCTTTTCCATGCACAAAAGGTGCAAAGGCAATACGACAATACAGAGAAATGTTAGGATGATGAGGAATGGAAGGGTTAACGTGATATAGCCTTCATTTTCTCAGACACGCAGAAGAGAGAAACAGATGTCAGAGAGATGGAGAACAGTCCGCAGAAACAGCTGTGGAAAAGTGGTAGGTAATCCTTCAGATGACTGAAAATATTTCTGAGCTGCTATGAGAGCCCAGCTGAGGTCACATAGCATGAAAATATGTAGCAGATGGAAATCTATGGCATTTTCCTTCTCTTGGTATTTGAATATATTTTTCATATCTGCACATTTCTGTATAAACTCCATTAATATTTATACCAGTGGCATGGTACAATCACTTGCCTTCTAGGTTGGTAAAATCATCAATACATCACTGGTAAATTGAGTCTAAAAATGAGGTTGTGATCTTCAAACATCTTTCATCAGAAAGTTGTATAGAAAAATCACAGACCTTTAACATAGCTTTTCTTTAACTTGTTTTATCTTATTTTATTTTTAGTTAGACCCCTGTAAGCTTATAATCCTTTACTAATAATTCTTCAACCTTCCTGCTCATAAGAGAGGTTCTGATTCAGTAGGTCAGTGTCAGAGATATTAAATGTATGTTATTAAAAGCACCCGATGAATCCGTGAGAGTTGGTCCCTTGATGAGGTTCTAGAAGCACTGCCTATGGGGAGGAAGAAACAGTCTGTCAGTCTGTAGAGTCTCTGTACTGTAATTAGTCCATCAAATCATCTTTCCTACCAGTTTTATCCTGATGCTGAAGGGTCAAATTTACCTTCTCTCTGTTTCAGTGAAGTACTGTATATTTCACCAGCTTGCAGAAATGGAACAGGTTTCCCAGTAATTAGCAAAGCAGTTCAAATGGCAAACTGTATTTACAAAGGACTCAAAAGATAATAATGAGCAAAGCTAAAAGCCTCAGGCATCGCATTTTAATGATTGGATGACAGGGGCCTCTGCTAATGGATTGCCTTTTCTAACTCCATTCTAATGAGGAAATTCATCTTGAAGGATTGCCCAAATTCCTACACATGAATTTCTTAGAAGTTATAAAGTAATAGTGAAGATGATGGCATATTTTATATACAGGAACTTATTATGGTAAACCTGACTCTTATAAAGTTGGAGACTCTGAGAGGTAATTTAGCAATCTGAGAGAACGCTGCAACTGTGATGAAACATATGTTATGAACTTAGAATAGTAATTCAAATCACCTGTCTAATATCTCTAGCTGAAAGATAGGTAGCCAGGAACATGGGAAGCTTTGATATCTTAGTTTAAAAAATAAAAGGGAGCCCCCAAAAGAACATGAGAAGCTTTTGTGTAATCCTTCAGATGACTGAAAATATTTCTGAGCTGCTATGAGAGCCCAGCTGAGGTCACATAGCATGAAAATATGTAGCAGATGGAAATCTATGGCATTTTCCTTCTCTTGGTATTTGAATATATTTTTCATATCTGCACATTTCTGTATAAACTCCATTAATATTTATACCAGTGGCATGGTACAATCACTTGCCTTCTAGGTTGGTAACATCATCAATACATCACTGGTAAATTCAGTCTAAAATGAGGTTGTGATCTTCAAACATCTTTCATCAGAAAGTTGTATAGAAAAATCACAGACCTTTAACATAGCTTTTCTTTAACTTGTTTTATCTTATTTTATTTTTAGTTAGACCCCTGTAAGCTTATAATCCTTTACTAATAATTCTTCAACCTTCCTGCTCATAAGAGAGGTTCTGATTCAGTAGGTCAGTGTCAGAGATATTAAATGTATGTTATTAAAAGCACCCGATGAATCCGTGAGAGTTGGTCCCTTGATGAGGTTCTAGAAGCACTGCCTATGGGGAGGAAGAAACAGTCTGTCAGTCTGTAGAGTCTCTGTACTGTAATTAGTCCATCAAATCATCTTTCCTACCAGTTTTATCCTGATGCTGAAGGGTCAAATTTACCTTCTCTCTGTTTCAGTGAAGTACTGTATATTTCACCAGCTTGCAGAAATGGAACAGGTTTCCCAGTAATTAGCAAAGCAGTTCAAATGGCAAACTGTATTTACAAAGGACTCAAAAGATAATAATGAGCAAAGCTAAAAGCCTCAGGCATCGCATTTTAATGATTGGATGACAGGGGCCTCTGCTAATGGATTGCCTTTTCTAACTCCATTCTAATGAGGAAATTCATCTTGAAGGATTGCCCAAATTCCTACACATGAATTTCTTAGAAGTTATAAAGTAATAGTGAAGATGATGGCATATTTTATATACAGGAACTTATTATGGTAAACCTGACTCTTATAAAGTTGGAGACTCTGAGAGGTAATTTAGCAATCTGAGAGAACGCTGCAACTGTGATGAAACATATGTTATGAACTTAGAATAGTAATTCAAATCACCTGTCTAATATCTCTAGCTGAAAGATAGGTAGCCAGGAACATGGGAAGCTTTGATATCTTAGTTTGAGGAGCACAGAACAAGTAGAAAGCTGTGCATGCTCCCCACTGTGAGAAAGTGATGGAATTTAGATCTTATGCAGGAAGAAAGAGACGAGACAGGATCTGGCACATTTTTTAAGGGAATGGACAATATTCATTTTACATCATCATTTCTGAGTACAAACATGGAGGGTTCCACCTTGATGTATCTAAAATCCAAAGTGAATATAAAAAAGGCAGAGGTGAATACAGAGGTGGACACTGACCAGCCATGGGACAGGGTTGAGGATGGGATGGAGCCAAGACGGAAAAAAGGGAAGTATATTGATATGTTCATCCTTCTTTAATTTCTGAATCCAAACAAAATCCAATAGGAATTTTCTGTTATAATTTGCTAATTCATTCAATTATTTATTCTACAATCTTTAGTGAACACCTACTATGTGCTGAGGTTTGTTAAACTCTTGTCTAGGAGAACACATCATTCCTTTTTCATTTTACAAGTGAGAAAACCAAAATGCAGATCGCAAAAACAGAACAAAGATAATATTAATGAGATTACTAACACAGGCAATATTAATGAGATTAAGACTAATATTAATCACAAGATAGAGAGGGAGAGAAATAGAGATAGGAGAGAGGGAGAAAGAGAGAATATCAGCTTAACATGAAACAGTATAACTCTATAAGGCTTATGAGGTCCTGAAGACTTAATAGTTGTGCAATCTATAATATATCAACTAAATAGGATATATTATGTGCTCAGTCACTCTGTCATGTCCCACTCTTTGAGACCCCATGGACTGTGGCCTGCCAGGCTCCTCTGTCCACAGAATTTTCAAGGCAAGAACACTGAAGCAGGTTACCATTTCCTACTCCAGGGGGTTTTTCTGACCCAGGGATCAAACCCTGAAAATGTGATGAAAAGCATAAGTAATATGAAAGAGCTTACAGTATCATGGAAAATTTTAAAATATACAACAAAGTACAAATATATGTTAGAAAAAATAAAGGCAAAGGAAATCAATCAAAATATTAACTCTGGATATGTTTAGGCTAGTAGGACTATGAACATCCTTCTTTTTTCTCTTTTTCTTCCTATTTTACGCGTTTCTGGATTTCCTTTTATGGAAACAAAGTGTATGATCTACTAGAAAATGTCTAAATTGGGCTATTTAAAAGCTATCCATAAATTACTGCAAGTTCCTTTTGAATTTTTGTTACTGCTATTTATAAATATCAGTTTCACATTCTGGACTGGGTCTCCTCTAACCTTTTAATCCAAAAATACATAATGTATCTATCTATTGCTTGTGTGCTTGTAAGTCATTAAATTATAACCTCATAATTATTACATAATAGGAATGAGAGTCACTGTTCAACAGAGGTTATAGGATTGTCATGCACTAAACTTTGCTTTCTGTATCTGGTGTTACTCTATTTTATTGGAAAATAATAATTTTTAAAAAGATTACCTAACAGCACAACGTAAATGCCTTCACTGGTTTTGAGATTGTTGAAGAGACTTGTATTCATGTGTGTTAATGTGTTGATTTCATAACAGGGATGAAATATTCAGAAGCTTGCTTTCCAATATTTATTTGAAAATTTTCACATATAGTAGAAGTTGAAGATAACCACATTTGATTCAAGACTTGTTGACTTTTCGTCCTTCATTTACTATTCTGGGTGCTAATTTTAATACATTAAATCCATGGAAACTCATTCACTTATTCCAGGTGGAGAATTTGTAGTCATTAACATGGTGATATAAGCTACCTCTCAATAAAAATATTTGTAAGTGGCAGAGAGATTTCTAAAATATATGTCTAGTAGTCAAAGCATCTCAAACAATTGAGACATGATCATTTGTATATATTTTGTGGACTCTATAGCCCCACCCATCATGACTGGGGCCTAGTAAACATCTTTATAATAAGCTTAAACTAATTTACATGTTTTTCATCTTAATTAGTTCGATTCAACAGGGCTGTATTAATACAGCAGAGTAAAAACATTCAAGATAAAGGTACTGACACTCCATTGTATGTGCATGAGTGGGACTGTGTGTTTGAGAATGTGTGTCCGCCTTTCCATGACGTATGGCAAAGCATATACCGCTGAAGGCAGCTGGAGAGAACACTAGCCTCTCTTTCCCATTCCCAACAAGCCCTTTTCTAGGTTTTTCATATGCCAGATGGATGTTTCCTTAATCATATGAGAAATGCTATGCAAATGCAGATTCATAATTCATCTCACATCTTTCTCTAACTAGATGGCTAACCCTAAGCCTTAGAAATATCATGTAAGTGAAACTTCTAAGCTTCTCAAGGGGCCCCAGATTCTGAATTTTTGTTACTGCTATTTATAAATATCAGTTTCACATTCTGGACTGGGTCTCCTCTAACCTTTAATCCAAAAATACATAATGTATCTATCTATTGCTTGTGTGCTTGTAAGTCATTAAATTATAACCTCATAATTATTACATAATAGGAATGAGAGTCACTGTTCAACAGAGGTTATAGGATTGTCATGCACTAAACTTTGCTTTCTGTATCTGGTGTTACTCTATTTTATTGGAAAATAATAATTTTTAAAAAGATTACCTAACAGCACAACGTAAATGCCTTCACTGGTTTTGAGATTGTTGAAGAGACTTGTATTCATGTGTGTTAATGTGTTGATTTCATAACAGGGATGAAATATTCAGAAGCTTGCTTTCCAATATTTATTTGAAAATTTTCACATATAGTAGAAGTTGAAGATAACCACATTTGATTCAAGACTTGTTGACTTTTCGTCCTTCATTTACTATTCTGGGTGCTAATTTTAATACATTAAATCCATGGAAACTCATTCACTTATTCCAGGTGGAGAATTTGTAGTCATTAACATGGTGATATAAGCTACCTCTCAATAAAAATATTTGTAAGTGGCAGAGAGATTTCTAAAATATATGTCTAGTAGTCAAAGCATCTCAAACAATTGAGACATGATCATTTGTATATATTTTGTGGACTCTATAGCCCCACCCATCATGACTGGGGCCTAGTAAACATCTTTATAATAAGCTTAAACTAATTTACATGTTTTTCATCTTAATTAGTTCGATTCAACAGGGCTGTATTAATACAGCAGAGTAAAAACATTCAAGATAAAGGTACTGACACTCCATTGTATGTGCATGAGTGGGACTGTGTGTTTGAGAATGTGTGTCCGCCTTTCCATGACGTATGGCAAAGCATATACCGCTGAAGGCAGCTGGAGAGAACACTAGCCTCTCTTTCCCATTCCCAACAAGCCCTTTTCTAGGTTTTTCATATGCCAGATGGATGTTTCCTTAATCATATGAGAAATGCTATGCAAATGCAGATTCATAATTCATCTCACATCTTTCTCTAACTAGATGGCTAACCCTAAGCCTTAGAAATATCATGTAAGTGAAACTTCTAAGCTTCCCTCACAGGGCAATCAGGGGCTCTGAAGATGCTTCCTACCCTTGCTTCTATCACCTTGCAGGACATCAGATAGAATGCAGTGTATCCCATGGACACATTCATTTATTAAATTTATTTTTATTTTCACTTTACAGAGTTTTGTTGTTTACTGCTATACATAAACCGGAATCAGTCATAGACATACACTTGACCCTTCCCACTTAAACTTCCCTTCCATCTCCCTCCCCATCCCACCCCTCCAGGTTGTTGCATAGCCCCTGTGTAAGTTTCCTTAGTCTTACAGCACACTGTTTGCATTGGTTGTCTCTTTTACATATGGTAATGTAAGTTTCCCTGTTACTCTTTCCATACATCTCACCCACTGCTCCCTCCGGATAAGGTCCACAAGTCTGTTCTCTATATCTGATTCTCCACTGCTGCTCTGCATATGCGTTTATCAGTACCATCTTTCTAGATTTCATATATATGTGTTAGCATACTATATTTATCCTTCTCTATCCCATTTTTTAATGATTCTTTTTTAAAAAAATTTTTTTATTTATTTATCTTTTGGAGGATGGGGTGGGGAAGGAGGGGGATGGGCGGGCCACTTCTATTGGTCTTTCATTTCTCTATTTTCATCCGTCTTTGTTCTTTGGCTCCTGTGGGCTCCCATTGCGGTAGCCACTGTCGTCGCAGAGCACCGGCTCTGGGCGCATGCGCACCAGAGCTCTGGCTCGGTAATTGGACACATTGGTCCACCCGCTCCGCGGCACGTGGGATCTTCCCAGGCCAGGGATCGAACTGTCGCCCCTTGCAGTGCAAGGCAGTGTCCTTACCCACTGGACCACCAGGGGAAGCCCAATGATTCTTTTTTTTAATTGAAATATAGTTGATTTACAATGTTGTGTTAGTTTTAGGTTGTATAACAATATATATTATATATATGTATACTCTTTTTCAGATCCTTTTGTCTTATAGATTTTATAAAATTTCGAGTGCAGTTCCCTGTGCTGTATAGTAGGTGCTTTTTGGTTCTCAATCTTATATTTAGTAGAATATATATGTTAATCCCCAACTCCTAACTTATCCCCCCACCTTCCCTTTTGATAACCATAACTTTGTTTGTTTTTAATTTTGGCCTCTTTTATTGTTTTTTTATTTATTTACTTTCATCCATCTTTATTCTTTGGCCTGTGTGGGTCTCCCATTGCTGTGACCTCTCTCATTGCAGAGCACCAGCCCTGGGTGCATGTGCTCCAGAGCGTCGGCTAGATAATTGGACACACGTGTTCAGCTGCTCCGTGGCACATGGGATCTTCCCTGGCCAGGGATCAAACTGGCACCCCTTGCACTGCAAGGTGGACCCTCTACCCACTGGATCACCAGGGAAGATCCCATAACTTTGTTTTTTTATGTCTGTGGTTCTCTTAGCATTTTGTATTAATAAACAAGTACATTTTGTTATTTTTTTAGGTTTCACATGTAAATAATACCACATGGTATTTGTCTTTTTCCGTCTGGCATACTTCACTTAGTATGTTAATCTCTAGGCCCATCCAAGTTACTACAAATGATATTATTTAAGAATGACCATCATCAAAATGTCTACAAATAGCAAATACTGGAGAAGATGTTGAAAAAGGGTATTCTACCATACTCTTGGTAGGAACATAAATTGGTGCAGCCATCATGGATAACAGGAGCTACCAAATGATTCTTCAATCCCTCTCCTGGGCATATATCTGGAGGAAGCCAAAATTTGAAAAGATACATGCACACCAATGTTTATTGCAGCACTATTTGCAATAGCCAAGACATGGAAAAAATCACAGGCACATTTTGTATGGGTATGCATTCCATTCCAAAACTTTTTGGCCATATTTATCTTGCCAGAATAGCAAGAAGTCAATATAAGTCACTATTTTGAGGAGGAGGTAAGGGAATTTATCGCAACTGATTCTTTTTAATTGAAATATAGTTGATTTACAATGTTGTGTTAGTTTTAGGTTGTATAACAATATATATTATATATATGTATACTCTTTTTCAGATCCTTTTGTCTTATAGATTTTATAAAATTTCGAGTGCAGTTCCCTGTGCTGTATAGTAGGTGCTTTTTGGTTCTCAATCTTATATTTAGTAGAATATATATGTTAATTCCCAACTCCTAACTTATCCCCCCACCTTCCCTTTTGATAACCATAACTTTGTTTGTTTTTAATTTTGGCCTCTTTTATTGTTTTTTTATTTATTTACTTTCATCCATCTTTATTCTTTGGCCTGTGTGGGTCTCCCATTGCTGTGACCTCTCTCATTGCAGAGCACCAGCCCTGGGTGCATGTGCTCCAGAGCGTCGGCTAGATAATTGGACACACGTGTTCAGCTGCTCCGTGGCACATGGGATCTTCCCTGGCCAGGGATCAAACTGGCACCCCTTGCACTGCAAGGTGGACCCTCTACCCACTGGATCACCAGGGAAGATCCCATAACTTTGTTTTTTTATGTCTGTGGTTCTCTTAGCATTTTGTATTAATAAACAAGTACATTTTGTTATTTTTTTAGGTTTCACATGTAAATAATACCACATGGTATTTGTCTTTTTCCGTCTGGCATACTTCACTTAGTATGTTAATCTCTAGGCCCATCCAAGTTACTACAAATGATATTATTTAAGAATGACCATCATCAAAATGTCTACAAATAACAAATACTGGAGAAGATGTTGAAAAAGGGTATTCTACCATACTCTTGGTAGGAACATAAATTGGTGCAGCCATCATGGATAACAGGAGCTACCAAATGATTCTTCAATCCCTCTCCTGGGCATATATCTGGAGGAAGCCAAAATTTGAAAAGATACATGCACACCAATGTTTATTGCAGCACTATTTGCAATAGCCAAGACATGGAAAAAATCACAGGCACATTTTTGTATGGGTATGCATTCCATTCCAAAACTGTAGTTGTGAATGAAATCAAAATAAACCTTACTTGAGACTTTCATCTTGCCAGAATAGCAAGAAGTCAATATAAGTCACTATTTTGAGGGGAGGAGGTAAGGGGATTGCCATTTCTCAGGATCCCACAAAAACTCAAGAAACTTATACAATGCCTCAGAAATGAAAGGGTCCACTTCCATTTATAATGTTCCCCACTGATTTCATTCATTCATTCAACAAGTATGAGAACTTACTGATGGACAGGGATTATTTTAGGCACTGAGGATACATCAGGGAGCTAGATATCACCATCCAGATCCCCTTGGCCCTTTGCAGGCAGGCAGCTCTGTGGCTCCAGTGCTGGTGAGTTTGCTGGTGCTGGGCAGCACAAGCCCAAGGTCCAGCTCCTGTTAAGTCTGCTTCTCAGCCACTGAGGCCTTGCTTGTTCCAGGCATTACTTCTACTCTTTCTCTTTTCCATCTTTTCTCTCTTCTCCTACCATACAAAACACACTTTCCCCTATCTCTTCCTCCAATATGTTTCTAAAGCCCAGAAAGCAGGTTATCTGTAAGCAACATTTGATTTTTTGTCCTCTAACACAAATCTCTCTGGCAAACTGGCCACAAAACTCTGGTTTGGAAATAAGGGTGTAGTAAAAAGGGTAAGGAAGGAGAAATAAAACATAAGTTTATATGACAGTAACAAGCCTCAAGGGATGTGTGGGCTCTTAGAGAGTCCTTACTTTCCCCAAAGAAATTCACCTTTGGCTTCCCAGTAATTTTTCTTTAATAAGCTCAATCTGGTCATTTATGAAATTGAGTTTATTTTTTCAAGAGATGAAAGGATTTATGGTCTGATCTCATGAGCTTTATCTAGGTTCTAATACTTGCGTGATTCTAAGCCTTATTTCTGTAATCCAGTCCTAAGAAAAAAATAGATGAACCAGAAATGTTCTGGATCTTTAAAAATCTACTTTTTCCTATTGAAGTTTCCTACATCCTTTACTCTTTACGAATTCTCTATAACCTGGGTATATTTAATACAATTATTAGGGATCAAAGCAATTGGATGCAAGAAAAACAGTATTTATACTTACTCAATTCCAAAACTGTAGTTGTGAATGAAATCAAAATAAACCTTACTTGAGACTTTCATCTTGCCAGAATAGCAAGAAGTCAATATAAGTCACTATTTTGAGGGGAGGAGGTAAGGGGATTGCCATTTCTCAGGATCCCACAAAAACTCAAGAAACTTATACAATGCCTCAGAAATGAAAGGGTCCACTTCCATTTATAATGTTCCCCACTGATTTCATTCATTCATTCAACAAGTATGAGAACTTACTGATGGACAGGGATTATTTTAGGCACTGAGGATACATCAGGGAGCTAGATATCACCATCCAGATCCCCTTGGCCCTTTGCAGGCAGGCAGCTCTGTGGCTCCAGTGCTGGTGAGTTTGCTGGTGCTGGGCAGCACAAGCCCAAGGTCCAGCTCCTGTTAAGTCTGCTTCTCAGCCACTGAGGCCTTGCTTGTTCCAGGCATTACTTCTACTCTTTCTCTTTTCCATCTTTTCTCTCTTCTCCTACCATACAAAACACACTTTCCCCTATCTCTTCCTCCAATATGTTTCTAAAGCCCAGAAAGCAGGTTATCTGTAAGCAACATTTGATTTTTTGTCCTCTAACACAAATCTCTCTGGCAAACTGGCCACAAAACTCTGGTTTGGAAATAAGGGTGTAGTAAAAAGGGTAAGGAAGGAGAAATAAAACATAAGTTTATATGACAGTAACAAGCCTCAAGGGATGTGTGGGCTCTTAGAGAGTCCTTACTTTCCCCAAAGAAATTCACCTTTGGCTTCCCAGTAATTTTTCTTTAATAAGCTCAATCTGGTCATTTATGAAATTGAGTTTATTTTTGCAAGAGATGAAAGGATTTATGGTCTGATCTCATGAGCTTTATCTAGGTTCTAATACTTGCGTGATTCTAAGCCTTATTTCTGTAATCCAGTCCTAAGAAAAAAATAGATGAACCAGAAATGTTCTGGATCTTTAAAAATCTACTTTTTCCTATTGAAGTTTCCTACATCCTTTACTCTTTACGAATTCTCTATAACCTGGGTATATTTAATACAATTATTAGGGATCAAAGCAATTGGATGCAAGAGAACAGTATTTATACTTACTTCTAAAAAAAAAAAAAGGCATTTTTTCTACTTCATTTCCATCTCATAGGACTAGGATATTCAGTCAAAGGAAAATCAAACAAATCAGAGAGAATTTTAAGAATGCATGATACTCAGGGCAATATATGATAGCTCAGCTCTTAGAGAATTAAAAGCTAAACATTGGGGTTTGGAAGTCAGCACTTACTTGAAAGTCTAGACATTGATGAGCTGATGTGAGAAGGAATATAATTTGGGCTTGAAAGGGAATAAATAGCAGTGTAAATAAATGAGGGGTATAAACTCTATAATTTGCCCAATTTTCTAAATCATCTTCACAGTTACTTTCATGGAATATATCATAGCATTTAACTTTGACTTTGGACAGCTTTGGCATTTCTGAACATGAGGGTGACTATTGATTACTCAAATCCTAAATTATATATATTATTTTCTTCTATTTCTCTTTTTTGTCAGTTTCTGGTTCAGAATAAAGCCTTGTGAAGAGGGTAGAGATCCCTTTCTGGTAAACAATGGATTCTTGGCCTTTATGCAGTTCCTGCCACCCTCACACTAAACACTTCCTTGTCTTGTTACCTGTATGCACCCCCATACAACCCCTTTCCCCATAACGCTTGCCAATAATCCATATTGCGGGGACCTTCCGCAGAAAGGGAAGGCAGCAGGGATTACTCCCGGCTGAACCGGGAGATCTCGGAGAAAAGTGAATCTTGATCTGTCCGCCCCGCAGCCCCCTGGCTGAAGGCAGGGGACAATCAGACGCGACAGGGGTTCCATCAAAGTAGTTCCGCTTTATTAGAGTAAACTAACAGTTTTTATAGGCAAACGAAAAGGGGGGTTTGCAAGAGACTTCCTATAGTTACACCAATCAAGCTAAAGGTCGAGCAGCCACGCATTTACATTGCAATAGGAACTCACGGTGAGCCGGCATTGCCCAGAGCGCGGAAACCAGGGGGATCAATCAGAAGTTTTGACAATGGACCTTAGATCACGCCCTGTCTCTTCCTGTCGGCATCCTCTTAGCACCAAACTGCAAATGTGCTTAAGCTTCCTTATGCTTGCAAAAGCCGTCTTTCCTTCAGGGCCCCACATCTCCCCCTCTTTTATTTTTTAAAATTAAGAGACTTTGTTGAGGCAACGCGTAGAGCTAAGAGGTGGCCAGCCTCTAGCCTCGTCCGCTCTCCCTTGCGGCTGTGCCTGTCTTAGGTCGGGACAGAGCACTATTCAGGCAGAGCCCGTCATGGGATCAGGCAGCAGCTGTGGCGGCCCTCCTGTCTTAGGCCTGCTCTGCAGTGATGTCCTCTTACCCGTCACTGGCTAACCAGCCATCTCGCGAGGGCTGGACGGAGATTTTAGAGCGTTTGTCATTCAAAGGCCTCATTATATGTCTCGAGTGATTCCTTGAGGGGCCATATCGACCCAGGGGTTTTGTGGGTGCCCAACGTAGGGCTCTTCTTCCAGGACCTGAGCAAGCACAATAATTTTTTGTTGTAACTGTCTATTGTGGGCCATAACACCCTTGACCTTAAACAATACAGCTAGCAAGGCAACAAAAACAAACAGATAGAAAGCATTTTTAAACCAGGTGAGTGGGCTCTGTATCCATTGTCAAAAATCTTAAACCCCGTTTTATCCTTGTTCCCAAAACGTTTGGGGTGCAATACGGTTCATTCTGGTTACATTTAGTTTGCTAACAATATAAGTTAGTATCTTTTGCCCTTCCCAAAATTTAGTGTCCCATATTTTCATCTGTGACGATGTGTTTTGTACTTCAATTAGAGTCCTGTTCATCACTGGAAGTCTGTCAAGCAGAAGCGGGGATATCTCACGTCACAGTCCAAGTGTGCCAGGATGCTTAATGTCTCGATTGCTCTGGCTTGTAGATCAAGCTGTTGCTGGAGTCCCATTATGGCAGCCCTCAGGTGTTCAAGTTGGTGTAGGCTGGTCTTAAGTCCCTGGTCAGAGGTGGTGGATGTTGTTTACTGCTGTGATGGTGTGCACCCGCTGAACTCCGAGCACGGATGTTGTTACTGTTGTACCTATTAAGGAGGGAAAGAGAAGAGAGACGCCTCAAGAACTTTCTGTTCTTGGGCCTGATATATGGTCATATTTTATCTGCAGCAGATTTTAAAGTTTGATCTTTGTTTTGTGGCATAAATTTAAGATTTCTCGCCGGTACCCATATAGGGCTGGGTTCCCCAATGGGGAATATGCACCCAAATCCTCTCCCCATAGTAAGGAGTGGATCAGGCCCCTTCCACTGGCCAGTAATGGGGTCCTTCCATCTCACTTGTATTTCAGGCTTTATTTCTTGGCTGGACCAGTGTTTTTGAAAAGGTGCCATCATTTCTTTCTTTGAAAAGTTTAAAATGTTTAGGGTAAAGAGTGCCATTCCAAGTTGCTGGTGAGGGCTTATTCCCCCTTTTTGTTTTTGTAATTGGGCCTTTAAGTTTTGATGATGACGTTCAATTATAGCCTGTCCTTGAGGGTTGTATGGGATCCCTGTGGTGTGGCGGATATGCCATCGTTGAAAGAAGTTTTGTAAATTTTTACTAACAAAGCAGGGACCATTGTCTGTTTTTATCTGGTAAGGTAGACCCAGAGTTGCAAAGGATTGCAAGAAATGACTCTGGGCATGTTTTGCTTTTTCTCCTGAGTGGGCTGTAGCCCAGTAGGCATGGGAATAAGTATCAATGGATACAAAGATGTACTTGAGTACTTGAGTTTTCCAAAGGGCGAAAAGTGAGTGACATCTGTCTGCCACAACATATTAGGCCTCAGTCCCCGAGGGTTTACTCCCGGAGATTGTAGGGGAGGAACTTGTAAGTGAGGGAGGCAGGACTTGCAAGTACTTTAAATCTTTGATGGGGATCTGTGGGTTTAAGTTTTATTTGAGGTACAATTAGGACTGTAGCCCTGGAGGTAGCACCCCAGATAGGTCCGAGAAACCGCTCCAAAGAGTTAGGGGAAGAAAGTCAACACAAGGGTTTCAGTGTGGGGGAAATTTAAATGTCAAAGAAAGGGTTTTTTTTTTTTTCTTTCTTTCTTTTTTAAGGCTTTTGTTTTACAAATGAATTGTGCCTGCCATGAGGATGTGATATCTTCATGGAGGATTTTAGCACTTTTTTAGTTGTGAGGAGATGCAGGGATTGAGATAATAAACGCTCTAAAAGTCATTTACCTATCTAAAGACCTGTTCCTCTGGATTTCCCTGAGCACAGAGTGTCTTGCCCCACCCTGATTTCCTCCAGAGGGTGTTTCGGTGGGATGTTTTCTTATCTCCTTAGGGGGCACTCTCTCTTAAAGTGTCCCGGTTGGCTGCAGTTAAAGCAGTGGCCTGATTCAGGTGAGGCGGGGGGCCCCTGGAACGAGGCCCTACCTGTAACCATTGCAGTGGAAAAGGCTTTAGTCATTGCCTCAGAGAGAGCCTCGGTTTGAGCCTGAAGGGCACTGGTGATAGAGCGGGCTTGGTGGCTTTGTGTGCCTATATCTTTAGAGCACACAATCCATCGCTCAATGGAACGATCTTTTTGTCCTGCACAGGCCAATTTATGGTCTGTATTCATTCCCTCCCAAACTAACATTTTGAGGAACTGATCTCTTAAAGGCCCTGGAGGGAACTTTCTCTGGAGGCTCTTTTCTACACGATCTACAAAAGTGGCAAGGTCTTCGCTATTCTTTTGTGTTATCCCTGATATGGGGGGTTCAGTAGGGCCTTCAGCAAGTTTTTTCCAGGCAGCCAGACATATAGCCCGTACTTGGTCTTGATAAGGGGCAGGAATGGCGGCCTGCTGAATACCAGTGCTCCATCGGTCCGCCGTTCCCGATAGCATTCCGAAAGTTATTGGAATGACGGGATTGGCAGCCTGGTTTCTCTCTGCTTGAGCATGGCATTCCTCTTTGAAAAAGGCACACCATTTGATATAAATGTTACTGGGAAGTACTGCCTTACAGAGCATTTTCCAGTCTTGGGTGGTACAAGGTTGGTGGGCTAGCCCTTGGAGTATGGTTTCTGCCCATGGGGAGTTTGGGCCGTCCTCGGCTACTGCCTTCTTAAGTTCCTTTAGGTCATTAGCCTCCCACGGATACCAGGCGTCCGGTCTGTTTCCCCCTGGGTTAACGTTTACAGGGAAAGCTTGGGTTGGGCCCGTGAAGGGCGCTGAGGGCCCCCCAGGGTCTTCAGGATAGGTCCTCTCTCTCCAAGGTGACCCCAGTGCCCTCCCTCCCCGCGGAGCCTCTGTGATCTCTTCAAAGGGGGGAGGGAGCGGGGAGTACAGTCCTGTTTCTTGAGTTCTTGACCCTGAGTGACTGGGGAAACGCTCATCATAGCTAACTTCGTCTTCATTTACAAACGAGTCCCAGGTTCTGTTAAGAGCCTGGATATAGTTTCCCATGTTGTTAAAAGAGAGCAGAAAAGAAAGACAACTGAGGACAACCACCAAAAATCCTAACGGGAGTGGTGGCGGCCGGGAAGTTGGGCTCATGTCGTGCTTGTGAAACCGTGAAGGAGTCCCTAACGTTGCACGGACATTGTCTTGCTGGGGGCGGGCGCTCTAAGAGACTCTGGCCCGTTCCGTGACCCCCTTATCCTGTCACGGGAGTCTTCAAGCGGCAGGCGCCCTAATGGCTTTTAAATGCCTGACCCGTGCCCGCACGGGAGAGGTTTAGACCGTGTCCTCAATTTGAAATATAGAAAAGAGAGGCTTCCACCCAGTCGGGCTGCCGCTACTGGGGCGGACTGTCTTAAAGCCTTCTGAAGACCACCAGAGAGTAACCCTGGCCTGGTCCCCGTCAGTTGCTTTTTTGACTGTCCACCTGTTCGCTGGAAGTCTCGAATCGGAGAGAACAAGAAAGTAGGAATTAAAGCAAAGAAGGAAAAACAAAGGAAAGCAGCGTTCAATGTTTTTTTTTCTTTTCTTTTTCCCTTTGTGACTACCCTAAATCCCCACCCTCTCGGGAGTGGCGCGATAAAGGGGAAGACTCACCTTGAAATCCGGATTACTCCGAGAAGATGCCCCTCTAGAGGGAGGCGCCGCGCTGAGGCCCGTCGGCCGCTTCGTCGGTTCTCTTTCAAACCCGCACGGTGATGCTGCCTTCCACTTTCTCGCCGTCAGGCCCCACGTTGGGCGCCAGCTTCTGCGGGGACCTTCCGCAGAAAGGGAAGGCAGCAGGGATTACTCCCGGCTGAACCGGGAGATCTCGGAGAAAAGTGAATCTTGATCTGTCCGCCCCGCAGCCCCCTGGCTGAAGGCAGGGGACAATCAGACGCGACAGGGGTTCCATCAAAGTAGTTCCGCTTTATTAGAGTAAACTAACAGTTTTTATAGGCAAACGAAAAGGGGGGTTTGCAAGAGACTTCCTATAGTTACACCAATCAAGCTAAAGGTCGAGCAGCCACGCATTTACATTGCAATAGGAACTCACGGTGAGCCGGCATTGCCCAGAGCGTGGAAACCAGGGGGATCAATCAGAAGTTTTGACAATGGACCTTAGATCACGCCCTGTCTCTTCCTGTCGGCATCCTCTTAGCACCAAACTGCAAATGTGCTTAAGCTTCCTTATGCTTGCAAAAGCCGTCTTTCCTTCAGGGCCCCACACCATATTTCTTTTCCAGTCCTAGACAATGGTAGAGTAATACACATGAAAACAAAACAAAAATGTGTTTAATGTATGCTTGTTAAGAGATTTGGTAACTTCAAAGATTTATTACCCTTGAAGGCAAATACCTAAGAGGTCTCTTTTCATATAAAATTTCTCTAGAAATCACATATTTGCTTTGGAATTATTTGTATGTGAATCATTTACATTCATGTGGATGAGTGCTTTAAGAAGAAAATCCACAACTTCATCTCTGGCTTGGTGGTGGGCAGGAAAAGTTCGGGTGGAGTTGCTGATTTGGTCTTTTGTAAAGTTATCATTGCCATAAGTGTAGGAGTACTGGTCACTCTACTACCAGGTGAGTACTTTTGAGAGTCAGTTTATGCTGGAATCCGGTCAATGGAGTACAATTGAATTTTTTTACACTTCTAAAGAATTTAACAGAATTTCTTCTTCCTCAAATCCTTTGTAGATAGTAAGAAAGGAGAAATCAGGATGAGAGCAAAGAGGGATAACTATGATTAAATGTGTACCATACACTGAATTTTTCCAGATATTTTCATAAGGCATCAATGCACAGACCTATATATTTGGGGGTTTTATTTAGGATATTATTTATATTTTGGAAGCTTATTTTGTCTTTGAAAGCCTACACTTATACACAAGAGCCAGAAATTAAAAAATTTTAAAAATTAGGGTTCTAAAACGTGAATTCTGGTCGCCACGTTGGGCGCCAGCTCTGCGGGACCTTCCGCAGAAAGGGAAGGCAGCAGGGATTACTCCCGGCTGAACCGGGAGATCTCGGAGAAAAGTGAATCTTGATCTGTCGCCGCAGCCCCCTGGCTGAAGGCAGGGGACAATCAGACGCGACAGGGGTTCCATCAAAGTAGTTCCGCTTTATTAGAGTAAACTAACAGTTTTTATAGGCAAACGAAAAGGGGGGTTTGCAAGAGACTTCCTATAGTTACACCAATCAAGCTAAAGGTCGAGCAGCCACGCATTTACATTGCAATAGGAACTCACGGTGAGCCGGCATTGCCCAGAGCGTGGAAACCAGGGGGATCAATCAGAAGTTTTGACAATGGACCTTAGATCACGCCCTGTCTCTTCCTGTCGGCATCCTCTTAGCACCAAACTGCAAATGTGCTTAAGCTTCCTTATGCTTGCAAAAGCCGTCTTTCCTTCAGGGCCCCACACCATATTTCTTTTCCAGTCCTAGACAATGGTAGAGTAATACACATGAAAACAAAACAAAAATGTGTTTAATGTATGCTTGTTAAGAGATTTGGTAACTTCAAAGATTTATTACCCTTGAAGGCAAATACCTAAGAGGTCTCTTTTCATATAAAATTTCTCTAGAAATCACATATTTGCTTTGGAATTATTTGTATGTGAATCATTTACATTCATGTGGATGAGTGCTTTAAGAAGAAAATCCACAACTTCATCTCTGGCTTGGTGGTGGGCAGGAAAAGTTCGGGTGGAGTTGCTGATTTGGTCTTTTGTAAAGTTATCATTGCCATAAGTGTAGGAGTACTGGTCACTCTACTACCAGGTGAGTACTTTTGAGAGTCAGTTTATGCTGGAATCCGGTCAATGGAGTACGAATTGAATTTTTTTACACTTCTAAAGAATTTAACAGAATTTCTTCTTCCTCAAATCCTTTGTAGATAGTAAGAAAGGAGAAATCAGGATGAGAGCAAAGAGGGATAACTATGATTAAATGTGTACCATACACTGAATTTTTCCAGATATTTTCATAAGGCATCAATGCACAGACCTATATATTTGGGGGTTTTATTTAGGATATTATTTATATTTTTGGAAGCTTATTTTGTCTTTGAAAGCCTACACTTATACACAAGAGCCAGAAATATTAATTCACATACATAAGCATATTAATCAGCCTCAGTGTCAAAATGACCTAGACTGAATACAGTGAAGCTGAAATGGATCAGATTTCCCTTTTCAAAATCATTCTTAATAACTAAAAGCACCCAGTTCTCAAAGCAAAAAAAAAAAAAAAATCTAATTCTTTATAAAAATCTAAATGTATGTTACAAGCTTGCATCTAAAACATAAAAAGTAAGGTTTTTTTTATTAAACTAATAAAACTATGTATTGAATTCTGATTGATCTTAGATCTGTATCAATCTCCCTTCATTGTTACAACCTAAGATAGATAAATTTTCCTTCACATCACAGGGAGGTGCCAGAAATATCTAAGGTCTCATGAGTATTACATAACAGTCTAGAGTTCCAGCCTAGGATCACACCACTTTAAAATCTATATGTTTTTTCTTTCTCTAAAAATTTATTTTTAATTGAAGGATAATTGCTTTACAATAGTTTGTTGGCTTCTGCCACACAACAACATGAATCAGCTACAAGTACACATATGCCCCTCCCTCCTGAACGGAGCTCCTCTCACCCCTCTAGGCTGTCACAGAACACTGGGTTGGGATCCCTGTGCCCACACAGCAGCTTCCTACTGGCTGGCTCTTTTACACATGGTAGTGGATATGTCATGATAGTAGCATTTTACACATGGCAGTAGCATGTGTCGATGCTACTCTCTCAGTTCATCCCACATTTTCCTGCCCCCATATGGAGATGACTTAAAAACCAGGAATAAAACTACAATGTGACCAAGCAATCCCACTGTTGGGCATATACCCTGAGAAAACCATAGTTGAAAAAGACACGTGTACCCCAATGTTTATAGCAGCACTATTTATAATAGCTAGGATATGAAAACAACCTAAATGTCCATCAGCAGATGAATGGATAAAGAAGTTGTGGTACATATATACAATGGTATATTAACCAGTCATAAAAAGGATGCATTTGCGTCAGTCCTAGTGAGGTGGGTGAACCTAGAGTCTGTTATACAGAGGGAAGTAAGTCATAAAGAGAAAAACAAATTTCATATATTGACACATATATATGGAATCTTTAAAAAGGTACTGATGGGGCTTCGCTGGTGGTCCAGTGGGTAAAGAGTCCGCCTTGCAGTGCAAGGGGTGCTGGTTTAATCCCTGGCCCGGGAAGATCCCACGTGTCCGCGGAGAGACGGAACCAGTATGTCCGATTATGAGCCATCGCTCTGGAGTGCGTGTACTCAGAGCCGGTGCTCTGCGACAAGAGAGGCCACTGCAAATGGGAGGCCCACACAGGCCAAAGAATAAAGATGGATGAGAAGAAATAAATAAAACCAATAAAAGAGGCCAAAACTTAAAAAAATTAAAAACTGTAGCAGAGTCTGCACAATAAAAATATTTATTAAAAAAAATGGTACTGATGAATGTATTTGCAGGGCAGGAATAAAGATGTGAACATAAAGAACAGATTTTGGCCATGTTCTTAATTTAGGCATTTTACAGCTTTGTTATGAATATAGCATTAGGCCAGAAATGAAAGAAGGATGTTTGAAAGAGAAAGCATCTCTTTCAAAGCATCTCATTTCAAAGCAATATTTGAAAGGGAGAGCCTTGTGCCTCTCTCAGTGAGGTTGAACTCATCACAGTTCAAGTTCAAGCGAAGAAAGCACTCAGGAGCCAGTCAACTCTCTGAGCCCAGATAAAACCACTGAAGTAGAATAAGAGGCAAAGTGAAGACAGTGAGGGCAAGTAACTTCAGGAGATGGGACATTTCCTACTGACTCTCTAAGCAGGTTAGGAACATAAGAAAGTAAAATTAATTTATTTCAAAAACATGCATTGAGAGTACCCTGTGTACCAGTGATACAGAGATGAGGCTTACAGGGCAAATCAGACAGCATGTCAGTTGGGCTCCTTTAGTTGCAGGTGATGTGGCATCTGACTCAAACTAGTTCAAGCAAAGACACTATATTGCGATCTTAACTGAGATCATCCAGATGTTCAAGAGACATCTGGTTACAGACATGGTTTCACTTGGGGCTCAAACAATGTCACCAGATATTTCACCACCCCCAGTAATTTCAGGTTTATATTTGCCTTGATTTTGTCCTACAGATGAAAGGTTGTTAGAAACCAAATAATCTCATAGGAGGACAAAAGTACTGGAATTGAGCCTTACTAGCTTTGATTTGCCTGGCATGGGTGTACTCAGGCATTAAGCAGTCACCATGGTGAAGCGGATGGAATGCACCATTGGCTTCGCCAAGTGGTGAACTTGGCACCAGAGGCAAGGAAGTAGAGACTAGACAAACCAAAATTGGCATCTTAATGTCACAAGCAGAGAGAATGGACCTCATGTAACAAAACATGTTTGCCACCCATATGCAAATAATTATTTCAATGTCATCTAACAGAGTAAAAAGAGTAATCAAAGAGTAGGAAGCTTCTAAAATCAAGTGATGGGAAGTTTCTAACTTGATTAAATGTAATATTTATGCTGTCTTGAAGATGCATGGAAATGAGGCAAGGGTAAAAAGGAAAAGTTGTAGCAGTGAGTTAAAATGAAAAATCAGGAACAAAATTCCACTTTTTGGAATGGTGAGGACTGTGTGACTGGAAAATCAGGTGTTAAGCCGGTGAGAGGCAGAGGGAAGGAGGAGGGAGGGCTGAGTAATAAGCAGGTTTGTGGTCACTTCATGGAAAACATCATGGCTTTGGACTTTATTTGCTGAGTGACGTGGTTCACTGCAGGTTTTCAAACAGTACTTAAAGACAAGAGTTGGTAAACCTTCTGTGTATAGCGAAATTTGATAATTATAATAGTATTTTTTTTTACACCATCTGGTGTCCATTACTCCCCACTGCCATTGTCCTGTGGAAGCAGCCACAGACAACACATAAATGAATGAGCCTGGCTATGAGCCAAGAAAACTGGACTTACAGACACTGAACTTTGAATTCCATATAGTTTTTACAGTTCAGGAAATATTATTAATTAATTCACTGTTTTTAAATTACTGAAATGTGTTTACAAAGACACTATATTGCGATCTTAACTGAGATCATCCAGATGTTCAAGAGACATCTGGTTACAGACATGGTTTCACTTGGGGCTCAAACAATGTCACCAGATATTTCACCACCCCCAGTAATTTCAGGTTTATATTTGCCTTGATTTTGTCCTACAGATGAAAGGTTGTTAGAAACCAAATAATCTCATAGGAGGACAAAAGTACTGGAATTGAGCCTTACTAGCTTTGATTTGCCTGGCATGGGTGTACTCAGGCATTAAGCAGTCACCATGGTGAAGCGGATGGAATGCACCATTGGCTTCGCCAAGTGGTGAACTTGGCACCAGAGGCAAGGAAGTAGAGACTAGACAAACCAAAATTGGCATCTTAATGTCACAAGCAGAGAGAATGGACCTCATGTAACAAAACATGTTTGCCACCCATATGCAAATAATTATTTCAATGTCATCTAACAGAGTAAAAAGAGTAATCAAAGAGTAGGAAGCTTCTAAAATCAAGTGATGGGAAGTTTCTAACTTGATTAAATGTAATATTTATGCTGTCTTGAAGATGCATGGAAATGAGGCAAGGGTAAAAAGGAAAAGTTGTAGCAGTGAGTTAAAATGAAAAATCAGGAACAAAATTCCACTTTTTGGAATGGTGAGGACTGTGTGACTGGAAAATCAGGTGTTAAGCCGGTGAGAGGCAGAGGGAAGGAGGAGGGAGGGCTGAGTAATAAGCAGGTTTGTGGTCACTTCATGGAAAACATCATGGCTTTGGACTTTATTTGCTGAGTGACGTGGTTCACTGCAGGTTTTCAAACAGTACTTAAAGACAAGAGTTGGTAAACCTTCTGTGTATAGCGCCCTTTGATAATTATAATAGTATTTTTTTTTACACCATCTGGTGTCCATTACTCCCCACTGCCATTGTCCTGTGGAAGCAGCCACAGACAACACATAAATGAATGAGCCTGGCTATGAGCCAAGAAAACTGGACTTACAGACACTGAACTTTGAATTCCATATAGTTTTTACAGTTCAGGAAATATTATTAATTAATTCACTGTTTTTAAATTACTGAAATGTGTAAAAATAAAATCTTAGCTTAGGATGGTTTAAAAAAAAAAGACACCTAAAAAGAGGTGAGCCAGGTTTGTCCTGTGCACCTGGTTGTCATTTTGCTGACCTGGCTCTAAAATGATCAGTTCTGTTTCCAGATTGCCTAGAGCACATACCAAAGGAGCAGTAGTAAAAAGAGAGACCGCTAGGAGAACTATTAGAAGACCATTGCACTAATCTAGATTGGGGCTGGTTCATTGTAGATGAGAAATTGAAAGTCTTGAGACTTAAAACATTTTATCTTAAGGGAGAAGAACCATGAACTAGGTGACAAGGTAGCTTCTGTTACAGAGTTAGGCCTATCAAAGAATTAACCTGGAGTGACTAAAAGAGTGCCAGATGGAGGCTGGTGATTCAGAATGAGAATGAGGGTATCATGTAAGTCTAAGTAGTAGACTGTATTTCCTGAGACTTGAAGGATGTGGCCGAGATGGTAGGTCAGTTCTGTTGTAGAAATACCCAAAGTACAAGGACCTTAAGGTGTAGGGAGGCTGTGGACAGCTCCATTTATGTAAGGATCAGTTTGTCACTCAGGAACGGATGCTGTTCCAGATGGAGATGGTTTTGAACTCTTCTTCAGGGGACTGAAAAGAATCTCAAATGGTGACCATTATGGAATGAATACCCAAAGTCTTTCCCCTTCTAGATTTTATAAATTGTCCTGTCCTTTAATAATTTTAAGAGAGGAGGAAGTATCTTTTGAAAAGAGAGTAAGTTGGACTTTCTACTAACTAGGTGGGCATCTCTGCTTATTACTTCCAATTAGTTGGAACAGACTCTGGGATAAGCAGATTTCATTCCTAACCCAGCAGAAAACCTCAGCTATACATAGCAGCAGTGAAGCATCCCTGACATCTTGAAAATTTAGTCACTGTGTATGAATCAGAAGGTGACGATTACTTGACGTAATTAATGACCCATCCTGGAAAAAGAAACTCTTAGCATGGGTCCTTCAGAAAAATCACATAACATGGCTATGAGCCAAGAAAACTGGACTTACAGACACTGAACTTTGAATTCCATATAGTTTTTACAGTTCAGGAAATATTATTAATTAATTCACTGTTTTTAAATTACTGAAATGTGTAAAAATAAAATCTTAGCTTAGGATGGTTTAAAAAAAAAAGACACCTAAAAAGAGGTGAGCCAGGTTTGTCCTGTGCACCTGGTTGTCATTTTGCTGACCTGGCTCTAAAATGATCAGTTCTGTTTCCAGATTGCCTAGAGCACATACCAAAGGAGCAGTAGTAAAAAGAGAGACCGCTAGGAGAACTATTAGAAGACCATTGCACTAATCTAGATTGGGGCTGGTTCATTGTAGATGAGAAATTGAAAGTCTTGAGACTTAAAACATTTTATCTTAAGGGAGAAGAACCATGAACTAGGTGACAAGGTAGCTTCTGTTACAGAGTTAGGCCTATCAAAGAATTAACCTGGAGTGACTAGAGAGAGTGCCAGATGGAGGCTGGTGATTCAGAATGAGAATGAGGGTATCATGTAAGTCTAAGTAGTAGACTGTATTTCCTGAGACTTGAAGGATGTGGCCGAGATGGTAGGTCAGTTCTGTTGTAGAAATACCCAAAGTACAAGGACCTTAAGGTGTAGGGAGGCTGTGGACAGCTCCATTTATGTAAGGATCAGTTTGTCACTCAGGAACGGATGCTGTTCCAGATGGAGATGGTTTTGAACTCTTCTTCAGGGGACTGAAAAGAATCTCAAATGGTGACCATTATGGAATGAATACCCAAAGTCTTTCCCCTTCTAGATTTTATAAATTGTCCTGTCCTTTAATAATTTTAAGAGAGGAGGAAGTATCTTTTGAAAAGAGAGTAAGTTGGACTTTCTACTAACTAGGTGGGCATCTCTGCTTATTACTTCCAATTAGTTGGAACAGACTCTGGGATAAGCAGATTTCATTCCTAACCCAGCAGAAAACCTCAGCTATACATAGCAGCAGTGAAGCATCCCTGACATCTTGAAAATTTAGTCACTGTGTATGAATCAGAAGGTGACGATTACTTGACGTAATTAATGACCCATCCTGGAAAAAGAAACTCTTAGCATGGGTCCTTCACCCTCTGAATCAAAACAGAATCCACCCACGTGGAGTACAGTCTATAACTGAAGTACTTGCCTTTGAAGCACAGCACAGCTCTACAATGAATATAGGGCTTCTTTGTAAGATAATTTATCAAGGAGAAAAGAATGTATGTACCTGATGTAACAGAACACTTGCCCCAGTACTTTTATTCACTTTTTAGTATTCATTATGTGAAAGTTACATTCAGTAGACTTTATATGAATAAATTCTTTCTGAGATTTTTTTTCAAAGGGCCTATTTAATGAAGTATTGCTAATGGCCACTTAATCACCCAACTAAGTCATAGATATACCACTGTGGGAAGTAAAATGGTTTGCTCAAGGCTACTCTATTCATGAAACAAAAAAAGGAAGTCAAATGGAAATCTTCAGATTCTTAACTTAGCTCTCATCTTTACCGTTATGATTGTGGCTCTTTGTTTTTTCTCCCACAATTGATGCTAACATAAGCACCTTTATCATTTATGGTCATTTCTGATGAAAAGGAGAAATAAAATTATTCTGTTTCATGTATGTACTTATTTCCCCTGTACCTGGAATTTTTCATTCTTTCATGTAAAAATAATATCTGTTAAATAACAGAATTGGACTAGATGTTACGGAAACAAAGATAAATAATAAGTAAGTCAAAGCCATAGTCTAAAGCAGGGATCTTCATAACACGACCAAAGGAAAGAATCATTAGCATCATCCCAGAACTCACTAAAAATGTAAAATCAGGTTCCCAACTTCATCTAACAATTTGTGTCTTAACAACACTTCCAGATGATTCTCATCTATCTTCAGGTTTGAGAACCACTGGTCTAGGGAAAAAATATACAAGCAAATAGGTTTATAAAACATTTTGCTAAGGTGAATAAGAGTTATGTATAAACTTCTGTTAGAGCAGAGAGATGGAAGCTTCTGATCTCTTACATTTGCTTTAGATAATGCATCCTCTATCGAAAATGCACATTTGTCCCTGGCATACCTCCTTTGCATAAAATATGTCACTGTTCCCCACTGCCTTCAGAATAAAGCCTCAGGCTTCCAGCATGCCCTCTGAAGGGTCTCAGGATTTGACCCTGTCTTCTCTCCAGTCTCATCTCCTGCCACTCCACCAGTGTTGTGCACACAGCTTGTAGCACACACACACCCATGCCGCACTATTTTCACCTGTCTTTGTGCCTGGACTACCTTTCCCTCATGCCCCTCCACAAAACTGGGCAGCAATGGCCCTCCTTATTAGAGCCCTGTCCTCAGGAAGTCTTCCCCAGCTTCCCTATGGCCATCACAGTTCCATCTGTGGGAAATTCCGTCACTGAACTTAGTGCCCTGCAGAGTTTCTCAGTACATCTGTCCACCTCTACCACGTAACTGTTAGCTCCTGCAAACAAGCATGTGTAGTATTCACTTTAGTGCTCCTAATGCCAATGCAGTGCTTGGGACCAACTGGAGGGACAGAAAGGGTTCAATGAATGCATCTTAAGAAAGGGATATGTTTCTTTTATAATAGCTTTTGAATTATATGACTAGCCTTGTGGGTGTATGCTTGTTTTTCAACTTTGTATTATTAGGGCAGTCCATGAACTGGAAAGTTATCAATAAAATAAAAAGGTGCAGACTTTTAGAACCAAAAGCTTGCTCAAAAATTAAAAGAAAATATTCTAAAATAAGAATTACCAATATTGCTATTGAAATTTATGGCAAGAATTTTTAGAACTTTCTTTGGAAACTTTTCTGTGGATATCTGACATTAAGTGGCTCCCTCCCCATTTTGTAATTTTTTTCAGGATTCTGTGTAAGTCAATACTTTGTTGACTTAATGTGATTCAAAATTTAATGGATACCTATTAGGTGCTAGGTGCTAGAGGAAGAAAGTAGGGTGCTACAACATAAATACCATAACTTGCATAAATACCATACTAGTATAAAAGATACTACATGCATAATACAAATTTAATACTACCCAGAGCTACAGTCCATAGGGTTGCAAACAGTCGGACAAGACTTAGCACAGCACAGTACATCATTCACAATAGGAGCCACAATAACCTTGTTTAAAAAAGAGAGAGAGATTAAATAATTTGCTAACTATCACAAGCCTGGTAAGGAAGAGAGCCCCAGACACGAACTCAGGTTGTTCTGATAATATCATGCTGTAATGACGGTTTATTGCTTTTCTTGGCCCCCTGCTAAGTTCCATGGAACTGTTGATTAGATATGTTTAACTCCATATTCATAGATGATTTTGTTATCAAGTACAAAATTTTGTAATGTCTAGCAATCAAATTTTACTTCACAATGTAAACCATTTATTCCTAAATCCCTTATACAAAGAATCTGTATTACTCGATTTTGTCATGTTTTTATGGTGACTTTAAAAGATTACTGAGATGATTATATACCACAAATTGCTTCAACTTGATTTTCACACTGTTAATTCATTCCACAATTGTTGATTAGACACCTATTAGGTATAAGATATGCCTATGTCCTGGAGTTATATAGAGAAGGAGACTAGGTTTCTCTCTCGGAGAGATTCTATCAAATGGACAAAAACTGACAAATGGGTAATTACTATGCAGTGTCCTGGGAGCAATAAGCAGAGTGCTGTGGAACCACAGTGGAAGGACACATGACCTAGACTTGGGTCTAGAGGGAGAGTTACAAATGGATTCCTAGAAAAATGATATTGCTGATACCTTTCACTGCAGGACTAATGAAAGTTATCCTAAAGGGAGGAGATTGTTCCTGTGCAAACAGAATTGCATGGACAAGACTCTGGAGGCCAAAATTCATATTCATAGGCAAGGTAGCAGGATGTGCTATACAGCTTTTGTTTTACAATAAATTTAGACTTCATCCTAAGAAACACGAAAACTAATGAAGAAACTTAAACAGAAGGATGGCAGATCTGAGTTTTGTAAAAGTCCTTTTGGTTACTTTGTAATCACACATTCAAAGTGAAAAACAAATATTGAGAGCAAGGAGATTTATTATGTGGTTGTGGCACTGATTCAGGAGCACTTGATGGTGACCTAGAATAGAGACACTGGTATTAAGAGAAGCAGATAAACTAAAGATATACCTAGGAGTTAGAATCATAGGAGTTAGTGGTGGGTTGTAGGTTCTGGAGGAATAAGGGTGGAATTGGGAGTCCTGTCTAGTTTTCTCACTTGAACAGACTTTACAGGAATCAAGGAAAATGGAAGATCTTTGTAGCTATCACAAGCCTGGTAAGGAAGAGAGCCCCAGACACGAACTCAGGTTGTTCTGATAATATCATGCTGTAATGACGGTTTATTGCTTTTCTTGGCCCCCTGCTAAGTTCCATGGAACTGTTGATTAGATATGTTTAACTCCATATTCATAGATGATTTTGTTATCAAGTACAAAATTTTGTAATGTCTAGCAATCAAATTTTACTTCACAATGTAAACCATTTATTCCTAAATCCCTTATACAAAGAATCTGTATTACTCGATTTTGTCATGTTTTTATGGTGACTTTAAAAGATTACTGAGATGATTATATACCACAAATTGCTTCAACTTGATTTTCACACTGTTAATTCATTCCACAATTGTTGATTAGACACCTATTAGGTATAAGATATGCCTATGTCCTGGAGTTATATAGAGAAGGAGACTAGGTTTCTCTCTGCGGAGAGATTCTATCAAATGGACAAAAACTGACAAATGGGTAATTACTATGCAGTGTCCTGGGAGCAATAAGCAGAGTGCTGTGGAACCACAGTGGAAGGACACATGACCTAGACTTGGGTCTAGAGGGAGAGTTACAAATGGATTCCTAAAAAAATGATATTGCTGATACCTTTCACTGCAGGACTAATGAAAGTTATCCTAAAGGGAGGAGATTGTTCCTGTGCAAACAGAATTGCATGGACAAGACTCTGGAGGCCAAAATTCATATTCATAGGCAAGGTAGCAGGATGTGCTATACAGCTTTTGTTTTACAATAAATTTAGACTTCATCCTAAGAAACACGAAAACTAATGAAGAAACTTAAACAGAAGGATGGCAGATCTGAGTTTTGTAAAAGTCCTTTTGGTTACTTTGTAATCACACATTCAAAGTGAAAAACAAATATTGAGAGCAAGGAGATTTATTATGTGGTTGTGGCACTGATTCAGGAGCACTTGATGGTGACCTAGAATAGAGACACTGGTATTAAGAGAAGCAGATAAACTAAAGATATACCTAGGAGTTAGAATCATAGGAGTTAGTGGTGGGTTGTAGGTTCTGGAGGAATAAGGGTGGAATTGGGAGTCCTGTCTAGTTTTCTCACTTGAACAGACTTTACCAGTTTGCCAGGGAACTCAGAGGGAAAATGGTTTTAAAGAGGAAGAGCATCTTGTAGTAGATTTAGACCATACTGGTCACAAAGAAATGTACAGACAACCTAAAGAAAGTAAGTGTCTTAAAGCTTAAGAGACCATTGACCTGCTATAGACATTTTATACATGCAGAGGTTGCTATGCTCTTTTAATTTTAGAATAAACTTTAAGTCTGAAATTTGCTTATAACCATAAAAATATTAAATGTCTATCTTGACATGATGCTTAGTAACCACTCAGGCTTAATTTTAATTAACATTATCCCAGCAACTAAGACTATGTCATTGAAAATAGATATCCCCACATGTCTTCAGCACATCAGTCACCCTTGGGCATCACTAAATAGACATTTTCTTAATATTTCAGAATTCCTGAGTTCAAATTTCAATTTTTCTTAAAGACCAGATTCCTGAATTGAGTCCTAGAATAGCTTAAATTAAAGAAGAATATTTGGGGGATATTTTTATTAACTGAAACATAAATTTACTGAGGAAAGTGAAAGTGAAATCGCTCAGTCACGTCTGACTCTTTGCAACCCATGGACAAGCCATGGAATTATCCAAGCAGGAATACTGGAGTGGGTTGCCTTTCCCTTCTCCAGAGGATTTTCCCAACTCAGGGATCAAATCCAGGTCTACTACAATGCAGGCTGATCCTTTACTGTCTGAGTCAAATAATATATATGCTCACAATATTTCAGAAGCTGATGGTTTTTTTTTTTGCTCACCTTCACAAAGCCTTAATCTCCATGGGATCTAACCTCCTTGTTTTATTATTCTTAATAAAACTAGTGAAGAAATAACTCATCCCTGGGTCATGGGAGAATTTCACTGAATCATCATATCCAGCAGGTCATATTGGAATTTGCTTTAGTCAATGTTGAAATATTAAGCATTTTATTCTGTTAACTGGATGATGATGGTTGGGGAAGGCACTGATTCAGGAGCACTTGATGGTGACCTAGAATAGAGACACTGGTATTAAGAGAAGCAGATAAACTAAAGATATACCTAGGAGTTAGAATCATAGGAGTTAGTGGTGGGTTGTAGGTTCTGGAGGAATAAGGGTGGAATTGGGAGTCCTGTCTAGTTTTCTCACTTGAACAGACTTTACCAGTTTGCCAGGGAACTCAGAGGGAAAATGGTTTTAAAGAGGAAGAGCATCTTGTAGTAGATTTAGACCATACTGGTCACAAAGAAATGTACAGACAACCTAAAGAAAGTAAGTGTCTTAAAGCTTAAGAGACCATTGACCTGCTATAGACATTTTATACATGCAGAGGTTGCTATGCTCTTTTAATTTTAGAATAAACTTTAAGTCTGAAATTTGCTTATAACCATAAAAATATTAAATGTCTATCTTGACATGATGCTTAGTAACCACTCAGGCTTAATTTTAATTAACATTATCCCAGCAACTAAGACTATGTCATTGAAAATAGATATCCCCACATGTCTTCAGCACATCAGTCACCCTTGGGCATCACTAAATAGACATTTTCTTAATATTTCAGAATTCCTGAGTTCAAATTTCAATTTTTCTTAAAGACCAGATTCCTGAATTGAGTCCTAGAATAGCTTAAATTAAAGAAGAATATTTGGGGGATATTTTTATTAACTGAAACATAAATTTACTGAGGAAAGTGAAAGTGAAATCGCTCAGTCACGTCTGACTCTTTGCAACCCATGGACAAGCCATGGAATTATCCAAGCAGGAATACTGGAGTGGGTTGCCTTTCCCTTCTCCAGAGGATTTTCCCAACTCAGGGATCAAATCCAGGTCTACTACAATGCAGGCTGATCCTTTACTGTCTGAGTCAAATAATATATATGCTCACAATATTTCAGAAGCTGATGGGTTTTTTTTTTGCTCACCTTCACAAAGCCTTAATCTCCATGGGATCTAACCTCCTTGTTTTATTATTCTTAATAAAACTAGTGAAGAAATAACTCATCCCTGGGTCATGGGAGAATTTCACTGAATCATCATATCCAGCAGGTCATATTGGAATTTGCTTTAGTCAATGTTGAAATATTAAGCATTTTATTCTGTTAACTGGATGATGATAGTGCTGCTCTTAAATGGACTCTTCATTTTGTACTATTTTGAATACCTGAGTGTTGTCCAAGGGATGTGAAGGGCCTCTATCAGCTCAGATGGTAAATCAGCACACCCAAACATCCACTCAGAGAGGTCTGCTGTTGTTGGTGTTGACCCAGGTTTCAATGGTCAACAATAACCCTCCTAGAGAACATGTTAGCATATGTGGTATCAAATACTGAAATATGAGAAAGCTCAAATAATCTCAGCCATAAATACAATCAGTCTGATGACAATGATTTGACTCAAATCCCTGAACAAAGACGGGATCACTGTCAAATTCAACGGAAGCATATGCTTTGCAGGTCTCAAATAAAATCTCCTTCACTCCACAGTAAAAAGACTTTCCTGTTCATGGGGCAGAGTCATTTAAATGAAAGCAATCAACAGTGAAAAGTGCAGGACCTAGCAAAGGCCATTGAATTTGAAATCTTTCTAGGTTTCATCAGAATCTTCTTAAGTCCCTTTTCAGTGCTCTGTCAATCTGTTACTGAAAAATGCAGCAGAGAAGGAAACATAATCAGAGAGAGTATTATAAGGTCTATTAACAAAATCATTCAATCATATCAGCTGAAGGGAAACAGCTGTGGATGCTGAAACCCTTAATAAAGTAACCCTCCTGTTGCTATTTACAAAACCTTTCTGTTATCATTGCCTGTTGTGTCTGTCTTTTGCACCTGGTATGAGGGTTCTTTGCAACAACCACATATCACATCATTGACAAGCACTCAAGAGCCATCGCATTGTAGAATCATTATTTCTGAACACTGACTCCTTTGATTTCAAAGAAAAGACTTGGGTATGTATTTAAATAGATGACACATTACAGAGAAGTTTATTAACTGGAAGATATGCATAACCTTAACGTTTTTTGAGTTCCTATTGTTTTTTTGACTGGTGATGCTTAACTAATCCTAGTCATCATATCTCACTGTGATTTAGGATGTCAAATGTATGCCTCTGCTCAGAATGAAACTGTCACTCATTATATATATATATATAAATATATTCTTTTTTCATTTGTTTTCCTTTTTTACTTTTCTTCATGATGATCTTAGTTTACTCCGAAAAAGTAAATTTCTCTGATCCTTTTTTCACATCCTCTTCTTTAGCAAGCCAATTATCTGACTGAAGAGTTGCAAGGTTCTTTGGACAATGAGGAACCTTTCAGTTCAACTACAGATGATTGCCCAGAAATAGACGAAATAGACACTGATAGACCATATAGGTTTTGTTGTTTTTTTTGGGGGGGGGACTCGGGAGTTATTTTTATTGTTTCAGCAACATGTCTGTAAGGTTAAAATTATTTCAAAATAAAATACCTTTTTTAATGAAGAAAATATGGAACTACAAGTTCAATAGCATTATCTACATTTCACTATTACTTCCATATAGTTTTGCACCTGATTATTCAAGTTTCTGGAGAAAGAGGAAGCTAATGAAGAAGGATGCTGGAGGGAAAGGAAGACAGTGAAGCATGGGAGCCAGGAAAACACCTAACACACGGCAATGGTAGCTTCCAGATTCCTGATTCAGTTAGGAATGTTGTCGTTCTTGGTTGGACTCCCAAAGACATTTACTGATTTCCAGTTATCCCATAACTCAGCTCCTTGTTTTATAGATTTGGAGTCTTACACATAAAGGCTTCTTCACTTCACATCACACTCCTTTAATCTATAAAGAAAAAAATGCTAATACTGAGCTTTCTGACTATGGTATGAGGTTTCTGCTATTGGCAATAAGTCTCTAAGGACCTCCTTCTTCTAGAAATAACCCCATAAAATTCTATGCTACATCCCCCAATTTCTCCTAACCTTCTGGATGGTGATTTTTGCTGAGGGGAGCAGTGTGGATGTATGTTGTAGATAAGATCACATTAGTCAGTTCAAGTGGCTAAAATCCTTGTGCCAACAAAAGCCAAATAAAAGGTTTTTGGAACATGTTTCACATCCTCTTTTCCTGAGTTTTTTTTTTTTTTTTTAAAGATTTATTTATTTATTTATTTTGGGCGGGGGTCGAGTTGGGGAGGGAGGGGAGCAGGCGGGCCACTTTTATTGGTCTCTCATTTCTCCATGTTCATCCGTCTTTTTTCTTTGGCTCCTGTGGGCCTCCCACTGCAGTGGCGTCTGTGGTTGCAGAGCGCTGGCTCTGGGCGCATGCGCTCCAGAGCTCGGGCTCGGTAATTGGACACATCAGTCCAGCCGCTCCGCGGCACGTGGGATCTTCCCAGGCCAGGGATCGAACCGGCACCCCTTGCACTGCAAGGCGGTGTCCTTACCCACTGGACCACCAGGGGAAGCCCTTCCTGAGTTCTTATTTATCATTGACCAAGACTCTGGTTATTGGGAGTGCATGACTGGTTCCCAGAAGGCCTTTGAGTTCTACCCTGCTCCTTTGGGCTTGACATACTGAAAGCTCAGACAAATACCAAGGGAGAAAGACCATCAGTGAAGTCATTAAACTAAACTCATATCACAGAAGGACATACACACACATCAGCACAGTACGAAAAAAACCTAACAGGTTTTTGGAATAAGAATCTCTCCCATTTAAACCAAATGACCCAAGGAGTGTGATACCTCCTTGGGAAAAGTTCTACTCAAATTCCAATGTATTGTGATAAGTTTTTTTCGTATATTTGTATAATTGTCTATGGAAAACTGAAGTAAGGTGTGTTAGAGTTCCCAAAGAGCAGAATCACTAGGAAGTATACATATACAGACATATATTGGAGGAGGGCTATTGTTGGAATTGACTCATGCAACTATGGAGCCTGAGAATTCCTACTATCTGCCATTTGCAAGCTGAAGAACCAGAAAAATCAGTGATGTCATTTAATCTGAGTCCTAAGGCCTGAGAACTGGGGAAACCAGTGATGTAGGTCCCCTGTCTGAGTATGAAGGCTTTGAGAATAGGAACCTGCATATCCAAAGGCAGGAGGAGACAGAAGTCCCATTTCACACCAGGTGGCCAAAGTATTGGAGCTTCAGCTTCAGCATCAGATCTTCCAATGAATATTCAGTGTTGATTTCCCTTAAGATTAACTGGTTTGATCTCCTTGCAGTCCAAGGAACTCTCAAGAGTCTTCTCCAACACCACAGTTCAAAGGCATCAGTTCTTCGACCCTCAGCCTTCCTTACGGCCCAACTCTCATATCCATAAATAACTACCCAAAAAATAAGGCTCAGTTTGTACTTAAGTGACCAATAATTCCAATTGCCCAGGACAGTCCTGGTGTTAAAATCAAAAGTCCAACATCCTGGGAAACCCTTTAGTCTCAACCAAATGAGTATGTTCAGTCACCCTATTTGTACCCTCTCTTGGTCTGTTCCATCTTCCCTGCATTAACAGCCTTGATGTAGTAGAAACCAATCACAGCTGAGTTTTTGTATACCTACGGGTTTTTTTAAAGAGCAGACACCTGTCACCCTTGTTCCCTAATGAGCCCAATTCCTCTCAGCAGTGATCTGTGCTTTTCTTTTTGACACAGAGAACCAAACAGCCAAGTCCAGCCTTGACTGGCTGGTTCTTCCTTGAATCACAAATGGTACAAAGTACCCTTCAAAGCAGAAATAACTGAAGACAGGCACAGAGTTCACTTTTGGTAGCATGGCAACCACTGCCGGCCGCTTTTGAAGCTGCTTGTTGCTGTGAAAGTTATTTTGCATAAAGTTATTTGTTAACTGGGCTAGAAACTTCCAGTTCCCTGCAAGTCTTGATTTCTTACAGATTCTTTCCTCCTGTAGAAGTCTTTATGATCCAAAAGAGATTTGAAGATAGCACATGAATAATGGGAAATATCTTTCAACATGCTTCCAAAGTGGTTGAGAATGTCCCTGCATTCTCAGGTTAAATTACTGGAGGTGATTTCTTATTCCTTTTGACTACTAAATGACAGAGAACAAAACTATACTCAAATATTCTTTTCCATCCATTCAAGATAAAAAGTCCCTCTCCATCCCATTCATCCAGGTAGATACATTATAATGACAACTGAAGATTACTAGAAGAATTGTTTGGTGATTACCCACCCACACTTACTTCCAAACATACTGGCCTTCATAACATGCAGTCTGTTAATTCACTCACTCAGTTTTATTTTCTATCATTTCATAACCTTTTTTACACTTTAACAAGATAATCTCACTAATTTAAAAATAAATGCTCAGGACATAAATAGAAACCAAATTTATGGTTACCAAATGGGAAATGGGGTAGTAAATTAAGAGTGTGTATTGCAAATTAAAATATGCATACTAGGACATATAAAATATACGACTAACAAGGGCCTACTGTATAGCACAGGAAACTATCCTCAGTATCCTGCGATAACCTATAATGGAAAAGAATCTAAAAAGGAATATACATATATACACACACATATGTGTCTAACTGAATCACTATGCTATACACCTGAAACTAATGCTATAAATCAACTATATTTGAATAAAATTTTAAAATAAAAATAAACGCTCATAATTATTTCCAAATTTCTGTCTAGTCTATTGCCACCATTAGAGTGTCCTCACCTCCTCTCTGCTGACACAAGTCAGTGCAACTAATTATTATGACAACCATTGGCACTGCTCCCACCCCTGCCACTGCTGCCACCAGGGCTACTGCTATGGTCACTGCTCCTGCTAAGACTGCACGAGGACAACAACTACTACTTCAGCGTCAGTCATCATGAATCACCTCCACATCATGAATAAGTGCCATGGATGAGCTTGACTGTTCTGAGTGCTTTGCAATAATTGTCTCATCTGACTCTGTATCTCAACTCCATGAGTGACTATTATTTCTGTTTCTATGGATAAAGAAACTGAGATGTGAGATAGTAAATAACTTTCTCCAAAGTCTCAGAGAAAATAGGTAATGAGAACTGATGTGAACACAGGTCCTTTGGGCTCTAAAATTCACATGCTTGAAAACTCTCCAATGTTGTTCTGCCCAAAGAAATTAGCCTTAACAATTTCAGTTTTACTAATTTAATCCTTTTTCCTCTTTGACCCTTGGTTTCTATAGCATTCATATCATCAATGATGGTACGTTTTAATATTGTTATTTTACTGAGTGGCATACATATATATTTTCATTCATCTAAATACTAAGAGTTGTATTTCTCCACTTCTGAGCATATAGTTGACATTGAATAAATATGATTTAAGTTGTTTTAACTATTACTATCATTTCATAACCTTTTTTACACTTTAACAAGATAATCTCACTAATTTAAAAATAAATGCTCAGGACATAAATAGAAACCAAATTTATGGTTACCAAATGGGAAATGGGGTAGTAAATTAAGAGTGTGTATTGCAAATTAAAATATGCATACTAGGACATATAAAATATACGACTAACAAGGGCCTACTGTATAGCACAGGAAACTATCCTCAGTATCCTGCGATAACCTATAATGGAAAAGAATCTAAAAAGGAATATACATATATACACACACATATGTGTCTAACTGAATCACTATGCTATACACCTGAAACTAATGCTATAAATCAACTATATTTGAATAAAATTTTAAAATAAAAATAAACGCTCATAATTATTTCCAAATTTCTGTCTAGTCTATTGCCACCATTAGAGTGTCCTCACCTCCTCTCTGCTGACACAAGTCAGTGCAACTAATTATTATGACAACCATTGGCACTGCTCCCACCCCTGCCACTGCTGCCACCAGGGCTACTGCTATGGTCACTGCTCCTGCTAAGACTGCACGAGGACAACAACTACTACTTCAGCGTCAGTCATCATGAATCACCTCCACATCATGAATAAGTGCCATGGATGAGCTTGACTGTTCTGAGTGCTTTGCAATAATTGTCTCATCTGACTCTGTATCTCAACTCCATGAGTGACTATTATTTCTGTTTCTATGGATAAAGAAACTGAGATGTGAGATAGTAAATAACTTTCTCCAAAGTCTCAGAGAAAATAGGTAATGAGAACTGATGTGAACACAGGTCCTTTGGGCTCTAAAATTCACATGCTTGAAAACTCTCCAATGTTGTTCTGCCCAAAGAAATTAGCCTTAACAATTTCAGTTTTACTAATTTAATCCTTTTTCCTCTTTGACCCTTGGTTTCTATAGCATTCATATCATCAATGATGGTACGTTTTAATATTGTTATTTTACTGAGTGGCATACATATATATTTTCATTCATCTAAATACTAAGAGTTGTATTTCTCCACTTCTGAGCATATAGTTGACATTGAATAAATATGATTTAAGTTGTTTTAACTATTGAGTCTCTATGGTTACCTTAACAAAGTAACCAAATTACTTCCAACAACAACCTTCAAATTCAAAAGATATAGACCATGGTGTCAAATGAATGAAAAGACAATGACCTGTTATAAATAATATATAACATTCTGTGTGGGCTGAATGGAAAACTTTTAATTGATATAATACAATTCTGGAGTTAAACGTTGGTATTTTACAAATTTCAAAGCATGTGATAACAAAATATTAGGGCTATAAGACCCTTAGAGAGATGTTAATTGTAATCATCTGCCTGTAGACCAACTTTTTGGTATTATCTTTTCTCTGTTTTGAAGTTCTCTAGAAAAATAGTCAATATAATCTCCCTTTTGAATTTATAAGTTTGATTTGGGAGCATGATATCCAAGTCATTGCTTCAATAACCCCCCTCTTCCCATTAGTGCATGATTAGCTAGTTGGCCATTTCCCTAAGGTACTTCCTTCCTGCAAATACCAGCCCAGAGTTAATCTTGAGCAAATTGCCCTTAGCCAATGAGTCAATTTTAAGTTCTTCCTTCTATTTCCATTCTTTAGTTTGACTGTTAAATGCATACTGAGTGCCTAGGGCCTTCTAGGGCATTTTAACTATTTAACTTCTGACAGTCTAGAAAGGGAGACAGATGAGGAAGAAAAACAGGATGGAGAAAGGGGAGTAGTATTGTTGTACTAAATAGTCACCAGAGGAACAGAACAAAGGAACCTTTTTTTTTTTAAAGGGACTGTGATACATTATGATGCTTGGAGAAAAAAATACACTGGCTCTGAAATACAAAAAAACAACAACTAAAATACATGTTTATTTGAATACTTATAGAACACACCATTAATGTCATGATAGTTCAGTGATAGTTTATGATGTTTTAAATAATACTGCCTGGGGCTTAAGCCTGGTTCTCTCATTTACCAGCTGTATGACCCTGGGCAATCTAGTCTTTTTTTTTTTTTTTTTTGCTTGCTTGTGGAACACAGGTGATCATAGCACATGCAGGATGGCTGTGACAATGAAAGACAGACAAAGTATTCTCACTCTACCTGTTAGCAAGTAAGTGTTCCTTTAAAAAGATAACTATTGGGCTTTCCTGGTGATCCAGTGGGCAAAGAGCATGCCTTGCAGTGCAAAGGGCACTGGTTTGATCCCTAGCAGGGGAAGAGCCCATGTATCGTGGATTGGCTGGACTGGTGTGTCCAGTTACAAGCCAGCACTCTGGAGCACATGCACCCAGAGCTGGTGCTCTGCTATGGGAGAGGCCGCTGAGATGGGAGGCCCACACAGGCCAAGGAATAAAGATGGATGAAAATAAATAAATAAAAATTCAATAAAAGAGGCCAAAGTTTTAAAAAAGGTAACTATTATTAAATCATATCAATTTTGCAGAATGTGGATGTGTTTTAGTGTTCTCTATCATGTAGGGGTGGAATCACAAAATGGAAGAGTACCCAGAACCTTGATGGTCTTACAGTGTTTCTTGGCAATTGTGGATGTAAGGGCATCTTGGGTAGGAGGAATCTGGGATGTGGATTCTGCTTAGGGAGGTCAGGGAAAGGCTGAAGAGGAGAAGGGGAAGTTGGGGATATGTCTTGGTCTTTTATCATTTGCCCTTTTGATAGTTGTGTGATTTCTTATCTCCAGGTCAGACAAAGGAAATTGAAGATGAACTATTGCTTTTCTCATTTTTTCATGGGATAAATTTGTCTTTTCAATATGCTTTTGGATCTGTGCCTGACTTTTTTTTTTAACTTTTCCCAGGCTTTTTGTTTTCCTTGGCCTTTACTGTGTTATTTTGTCTTCTTGAGTTCTTTCTGAGAATATAGGTTCATAACAGTAATTTTTTTTTCTTTTTAAAAAAGTAAATTTCCTTCATCTTTGATAAAAAGCTCAAATATGCTTGTTTCTGCTTAACCAATTCAGTAAAATAAATGGGAAAACTTGCAAAATGAAAACTTCTTGGAGAAGGGCAGACAAGTTTATAATATAGCTGGAGATAGCCATAGTTTACCATTACAATTCAATTTATTTTCTTTATATGGTAGGAAAAGCTCAAGGGTGTACTATGACATGAATTCTTGAGTGATTCTTAACACATGAAGCCACTTTCACAAAAGAATCTTGCATTCATTGCCTCTCGCTAATGGCAATGTGAAATCTTGACAGCTAGAAATGAGCTATATAAGCTAGCTTTTTGGTTGTCTGGAAATATTAAGAATTTTGGAGATGTTATTTATGTGCTCAGGCTCTTTGCTCATGCTAAAAACTGAAATGTCCCTCTATGTTCTTTTCTGGCATGAGATTTTTATTTATAGAACCTGAAAATAATTACATAGCATGTTAAACCCAGACTTGCATAAGGAAACAACCCCATGCAATGGGAGTTCCAGATTTGTCAAAATCTTGTTCGATATTGCAATTTGAGGAGAGGCAACAGAAAAGATACTTTCCTTCATAATGAATCTAATTGAGAAAATTTTTTAATAGGTAAAGGTCATACGAATACTGTTCAACATTCCTAAATAAGATATAATAAGGTTTAGGAAATACAAGTTTTGGAGTCAGAAATATTAATCTCTGTTCAATATTTTAGCTATTATTAAGTTTTCCAATATCTCCTGGTATAAGTCTCCTTATTTGTAAGAAATTTTTAGATAAAAAGGTTTAGTGAAAAAAATTTCAGGGAAAGGCTGAAGAGGAGAAGGGGAAGTTGGGGATATGTCTTGGTCTTTTATCATTTGCCCTTTTGATAGTTGTGTGATTTCTTATCTCCAGGTCAGACAAAGGAAATTGAAGATGAACTATTGCTTTTCTCATTTTTTCATGGGATAAATTTGTCTTTTCAATATGCTTTTGGATCTGTGCCTGACTTTTTTTTTTAACTTTTCCCAGGCTTTTTGTTTTCCTTGGCCTTTACTGTGTTATTTTGTCTTCTTGAGTTCTTTCTGAGAATATAGGTTCATAACAGTAATTTTTTTTTCTTTTTAAAAAAGTAAATTTCCTTCATCTTTGATAAAAAGCTCAAATATGCTTGTTTCTGCTTAACCAATTCAGTAAAATAAATGGGAAAACTTGCAAAATGAAAACTTCTTGGAGAAGGGCAGACAAGTTTATAATATAGCTGGAGATAGCCATAGTTACCATTACAATTCAATTTATTTTCTTTATATGGTAGGAAAAGCTCAAGGGTGTACTATGACATGAATTCTTGAGTGATTCTTAACACATGAAGCCACTTTCACAAAAGAATCTTGCATTCATTGCCTCTCGCTAATGGCAATGTGAAATCTTGACAGCTAGAAATGAGCTATATAAGCTAGCTTTTTGGTTGTCTGGAAATATTAAGAATTTTGGAGATGTTATTTATGTGCTCAGGCTCTTTGCTCATGCTAAAAACTGAAATGTCCCTCTATGTTCTTTTCTGGCATGAGATTTTTATTTATAGAACCTGAAAATAATTACATAGCATGTTAAACCCAGACTTGCATAAGGAAACAACCCCATGCAATGGGAGTTCCAGATTTGTCAAAATCTTGTTCGATATTGCAATTTGAGGAGAGGCAACAGAAAAGATACTTTCCTTCATAATGAATCTAATTGAGAAAATTTTTTTAATAGGTAAAAGGTCATACGAATACTGTTCAACATTCCTAAATAAGATATAATAAGGTTTAGGAAATACAAGTTTTGGAGTCAGAAATATTAATCTCTGTTCAATATTTTAGCTATTATTAAGTTTTCCAATATCTCCTGGTATAAGTCTCCTTATTTGTGAAATTTATTTGGTAATACATAGTTTTATTGTAAGGATTAAAGGAAAAAATTTTGTGTAACAATATTATTCTTGATACCTATTAAGTTAAGAAATATTTGTGACTTTCCTTTGTTTTTTCTAAAGGCTAATTCTGAGATTATCCCCATAATCTAGAAATTCTGACCAGTCATAGAATATCAGATGGCTGTAAATAATTTTAAAATTGGTGACAGAGAAAGAGATAGGAAGGACCTGAGACCCTGAATACCCCGCTTTATCCTTCCACAAGTCACCCGTTCTTAAAAGTCACCAAAAAGACAAGGCCATGCTGTGCTCGCCCCTTTTCCCTCTGAGGCTTTGGCCCTCGAGCACAGTGGGCAGCCTCTCTCTCCCCTCCCCCAGCACAGCTAGACTGAGCCATGCAGGTGACTGCTCTCCAAGGTCCAGGGGCCTTTCTCCTAAACCCTATGTGAATCTGGCTCTCCGTTGGATGGAGAAAAACCTTAAACAAGAATACTACCCTGCTAGAAAAGAATGCTTCTTGCCCACTCCTGAAGAAAGTGCCTCTAGCAGAAACTCTCTGCCACATTCAACTCCCAACTCCCTCTTCTCCTTGAGCCTTTGGGACAAATGGGATGAGCATGCGTAGCTCAGTTAATTCTACCTCCCTCTCTTTCTCTGGAGAGCCAGCTGCCTGCAGGAGGCACACCCTCTCCTCTGCTCCTTCATGCATGCTGGGGAAGTTCAGTGGAGGCCAAATGTCACCTGTGAGTGTCTAAATCTGAGGTTCAATATAAAGAAGTTTGTTGTCACCATACACCTAAGCCGTATTTCCCAATATTTAATGTTAATAAGGTGGCGTTTCCCCCACTGGCCAGTTGGTCTAATCTCCTTCTTGGTTCAGAGCTATAGTGTCGAGTCAGATACCTCTTGTGGTCAGCCTCATGATCTTTTGGTCCATCTTTCACACCAGCCATGCTTCAGTACCCCAGCTCTGTGTAAGTGTACCCTGACAGCAGTTCACCTCACTGAAAACTTCTCTTCTCACTCTCTGCACAAGTTTTGGAGTCAGAAATATAATCTCTGTTCAATATTTTAGCTATTATTAAGTTTTCCAATATCTCCTGGTATAAGTCTCCTTATTTGTGAAATTTATTTGGTAATACATAGTTTTATTGTAAGGATTAAAGGAAAAAATTTTGTGTAACAATATTATTCTTGATACCTATTAAGTTAAGAAATATTTGTGACTTTCCTTTGTTTTTTCTAAAGGCTAATTCTGAGATTATCCCCATAATCTAGAAATTCTGACCAGTCATAGAATATCAGATGGCTGTAAATAATTTTAAAATTGGTGACAGAGAAAGAGATAGGAAGGACCTGAGACCCTGAATACCCCGCTTTATCCTTCCACAAGTCACCCGTTCTTAAAAGTCACCAAAAAGACAAGGCCATGCTGTGCTCGCCCCTTTTCCCTCTGAGGCTTTGGCCCTCGAGCACAGTGGGCAGCCTCTCTCTCCCCTCCCCCAGCACAGCTAGACTGAGCCATGCAGGTGACTGCTCTCCAAGGTCCAGGGGCCTTTCTCCTAAACCCTATGTGAATCTGGCTCTCCGTTGGATGGAGAAAAACCTTAAACAAGAATACTACCCTGCTAGAAAAGAATGCTTCTTGCCCACTCCTGAAGAAAGTGCCTCTAGCAGAAACTCTCTGCCACATTCAACTCCCAACTCCCTCTTCTCCTTGAGCCTTTGGGACAAATGGGATGAGCATCGTAGCTCAGTTAATTCTACCTCCCTCTCTTTCTCTGGAGAGCCAGCTGCCTGCAGGAGGCACACCCTCTCCTCTGCTCCTTCATGCATGCTGGGGAAGTTCAGTGGAGGCCAAATGTCACCTGTGAGTGTCTAAATCTGAGGTTCAATATAAAGAAGTTTGTTGTCACCATACACCTAAGCCGTATTTCCCAATATTTAATGTTAATAAGGTGGCGTTTCCCCCACTGGCCAGTTGGTCTAATCTCCTTCTTGGTTCAGAGCTATAGTGTCGAGTCAGATACCTCTTGTGGTCAGCCTCATGATCTTTTGGTCCATCTTTCACACCAGCCATGCTTCAGTACCCCAGCTCTGTGTAAGTGTACCCTGACAGCAGTTCACCTCACTGAACTTCTCTCTCACTCTCTGCCCCAGGGCTTCTCAAACTCTATAGCTCTGAGTGCCTAAGAAATCTTTCCCAGCACCCATGCTTGCTGATACACATCCGGCCCTTATGCATGCACAACCCAGATGTGTGAGGGAGTTATTAACAATACTCCTTGATGAACATGGGAACAGCAGCTGATGGATAAACACTTCTTAGCGAGGGGCACAATTCTAAAGTATATTATTACATGGATCTGCATAAGTTCCCAATGAGATCAAGACCCTCTTGCTCCCAGTCATGAACTTCTCAAGAAAGCACTGTTGGACTTCTCTGGTGGTCCAGTGGGTAAGACTCTGTGCTCCTAATGCAGGGGGCCTGGGTTTGATCCCTGGTCAGGGAACTAGAATTCACATGCCACAACTAAGATCCAGTCCAGCCAAATTAAAATAAAGCAACAATTAAAAAAAAGAAAGAAAGAAAGAAAGCACTGTTGTATCAGCTCGCTTTCTCTCATGGACTCAGTCTCCATGTTTCCCTCTCATTCTCTGGAGTCATCCCCTAGGAATGAACTATCTGCAAACCACGTGTCAGACTCTCTGTCAAGGGGCAATGCTAAGGGGCTTCCCAGGTGGTGCTAGTGATAACCAGTCTCCAGGCTACTGCAGAAGATGTAAGAGGCATGGATTCAATCTCTGGGTTGGGAAGATCCCCTGTAGGAGAAAATGACACCCCACTTCAGTATTCTTGCCAGAAGAATCCCATGGACAGAGGAGCCTGGTGGGTTACAGTCCACAGGGTCACAGAGTAAGACACATTGAGTATCTGAGAACAGCCTAGAAAGAGACCTCTTTATGCTTTACTTTCCCCCAACATCTCTGATAACCAGGGAGCTTGAGAAACAGAATTCAGTGAAATTTGAAAAACAAAATCATCATAAGCATGAGAATTTAGATCCTAAGCCGTATTTCCCAATATTTAATGTTAATAAGGTGGCGTTTCCCCCACTGGCCAGTTGGTCTAATCTCCTTCTTGGTTCAGAGCTATAGTGTCGAGTCAGATACCTCTTGTGGTCAGCCTCATGATCTTTTGGTCCATCTTTCACACCAGCCATGCTTCAGTACCCCAGCTCTGTGTAAGTGTACCCTGACAGCAGTTCACCTCACTGAACTTCTCTCTCACTCTCTGCCCCAGGGCTTCTCAAACTCTATAGCTCTGAGTGCCTAAGAAATCTTTCCCAGCACCCATGCTTGCTGATACACATCCGGCCCTTATGCATGCACAACCCAGATGTGTGAGGGAGTTATTAACAATACTCCTTGATGAACATGGGAACAGCAGCTGATGGATAAACACTTCTTAGCGAGGGGCACAATTCTAAAGTATATTATTACATGGATCTGCATAAGTTCCCAATGAGATCAAGACCCTCTTGCTCCCAGTCATGAACTTCTCAAGAAAGCACTGTTGGACTTCTCTGGTGGTCCAGTGGGTAAGACTCTGTGCTCCTAATGCAGGGGGCCTGGGTTTGATCCCTGGTCAGGGAACTAGAATTCACATGCCACAACTAAGATCCAGTCCAGCCAAATTAAAATAAAGCAACAATTAAAAAAAAGAAAGAAAGAAAGCACTGTTGTATCAGCTCGCTTTCTCTCATGGACTCAGTCTCCATGTTTCCCTCTCATTCTCTGGAGTCATCCCCTAGGAATGAACTATCTGCAAACCACGTGTCAGACTCTCTGTCAAGGGGCAATGCTAAGGGGCTTCCCAGGTGGTGCTAGTGATAACCAGTCTCCAGGCTACTGCAGAAGATGTAAGAGGCATGGATTCAATCTCTGGGTTGGGAAGATCCCCTGTAGGAGAAAATGACACCCCACTTCAGTATTCTTGCCAGAAGAATCCCATGGACAGAGGAGCCTGGTGGGTTACAGTCCACAGGATCACAGAGTAAGACACATTGAGTATCTGAGAACAGCCTAGAAAGAGACCTCTTTATGCTTTACTTTCCCCCAACATCTCTGATAACCAGGGAGCTTGAGAAACAGAATTCAGTGAAATTTGAAAAACAAAATCATCATAAGCATGAGAATTTAGATCAAGATATTTCCCCCAGTTTGTGTCAACATTGAACCCTGGTTAATTTATCCACCAGCAAAGGCAGCTTTAATATCAGCCAAGCCAGCCTCTGGAGAGTACATTCAAGTCTCAGGTTTCTTTGGAAAAATGTGCCCATTTTCCTAAGATGGTGTGGCCTGGGCAGAGTTTTGATGAATAACTATTGGATATCAGAAGCCAAAGAAAAAGTTTCATACATTATTAAATAAATTGGACTTCCCTGATGGCTCAGATGGTAAACAATCTCCACTTGCAATACAAGAGGCTCAAGTTCAATCCCTGGATTGGGAAGATTCCCTGGAGAAGGGCATGGAAACCCACTCCAGTTTTTTTCTAATTTTGGTCCCCTTTATTGGTTCTTTATTTATTTATTTTCATCCGCCTTCATTTTTTGACCTGTGTGGGTCTCCAATTGCAGTGGCCTCTCTCGTTGCAGAGCATGACTCTGGGCGCATGCACTCCAGAGTGCTTGCTGACAATTGGACACACCAGTCCAGCCACTCCGCAGCACATGGGATCTTCCCAGGCCAGGGACTGAACCGGTGCCCCTTGCATTGCAAGGACTCTTTACCCACTGGACCACCAGGGAAGCCCCCACTCCAGTATTCTTGCCTGGAGAATTCCATAGACAGAGGAGCCTAATGGACTACTGTTCATGGGATCACAAAGAGTTGGACACGATTGAGCAACTAGCACTTTCTTTTAGATAAATTAGGTAAACCAGGGTTTTATAGAGCAACTAAGTTTTCTGAAAGTTACAGAGTTCTATTGTGCAAGCTTCCAGCTTCAGGTCATTTGTGCCAGACCTGGGTAGGCAAAAAACCTACACTGCCCCAGATTCTGTGCCCATTTTCCTATGTTTTCAACTGCATTTAGGACTCGGGGAAGAAACTGCAGAGGACACAGACAAATTCATCCTGAAGCTAAGTAAGTTTTTTGTTTTGGGGCTCCTGCATTGCATGAGTTCCTTCCAGTATGCTCACACGATGATATTTTCATGGAGTCTCAGAATTAAGACATTTTTCACTACAGTTGCTTACAGACTATTTCTTTTCAGAAATGTCTGCAGGCTGCCTTAGAGTCTTGCTTAGGGTAATTGATTTGGAGATACAGTGGAATCGGATTTAGTGAGATATATTTATGTGGTTCACAGTCACTTTTAAAGAATCTATTGCTTGTCCTCCCTAAGTAGGAATAGCTTCTGGGAGTTCATCAATGCTCACCGTCCTGACTCACTGAGCAATCATATACAAAGGTGCAGGGCCAAAGTTCTTATCATGATAGAATAGAAACATATAAGCAGAGGAAGACAAGGCTTGACATGTGAACTATTTTTCTACCTATAAACATAGAAAAATGGATATAGTTATTCCTTTCTCATTAAACCCTGGTCAAAATGGAAGTTCCCAAACATCAGAAGTATATTTCATAAATGTACTTAGAAGTCATTGTATTTCTTTTATTGATGGCATTCAGGTAGAAAATAATATAACAGAACTCCTCTTTGTGGACCACAGCGCTGTAGCAGTATGAGGAATTTTGAATATATCTGTGTGGCCTATGGCCACTAGCAGGTGGAGCAGTTGGTAAAGAATCTGCCTGCCACTGCAGGAGACGTAAGAGACATGGGTTTGATTCCTGGGTTGGGAAGATTTCCTGAAGTAGGAAAAGGCAAGGCACTCCAGTGTTCTTGCCTGGAAAAATGAGCCTACAGGGCTTACAGTCCATGGGATCCAGAAGAATCAGACATAATTGAGCACTGGACATACACTATCAATAACGAACAATTCAATCAGCCTAAGAGTAAGCTAGATTACCTCAACTCTCTAGAGCAAGTTCTATAGTGAGTATCATTACTTTAATTAGAGGCAATTGGAAAGCAAGGAAAATGTAGGGGGAAAATGTAACTAAACTAAAAATGTAGGGGAAAATTATTACCAAGATGTTTAAACAATTAATAAAATATGCTATTTTTCTAGATATGGTTATATTTGTCAGATTTTAAAAATTTATGATTTACTATTTTTTTCTATCATTCTCAATGATTATGTATTTTCATATCTAATTTTGTGTTCAAAGTTTTGTGTTATTTTTCTTAAAACATATCCCTAAATCATATAGAGCTTCAAACCTATAAAACCTGATTTTTTGCCTCAGGTAGATGAGTTGACTCCTGCCTTCAAGCCATTTGTTTATAGACCCTTAAATATTTCTTCAATTAGCAGTGGAATCGGATTTAGTGAGATATATTTATGTGGTTCACAGTCACTTTTAAAGAATCTATTGCTTGTCCTCCCTAAGTAGGAATAGCTTCTGGGAGTTCATCAATGCTCACCGTCCTGACTCACTGAGCAATCATATACAAAGGTGCAGGGCCAAAGTTCTTATCATGATAGAATAGAAACATATAAGCAGAGGAAGACAAGGCTTGACATGTGAACTATTTTTCTACCTATAAACATAGAAAAATGGATATAGTTATTCCTTTCTCATTAAACCCTGGTCAAAATGGAAGTTCCCAAACATCAGAAGTATATTTCATAAATGTACTTAGAAGTCATTGTATTTCTTTTATTGATGGCATTCAGGTAGAAAATAATATAACAGAACTCCTCTTTGTGGACCACAGCGCTGTAGCAGTATGAGGAATTTTGAATATATCTGTGTGGCCTATGGCCACTAGCAGGTGGAGCAGTTGGTAAAGAATCTGCCTGCCACTGCAGGAGACGTAAGAGACATGGGTTTGATTCCTGGGTTGGGAAGATTTCCTGAAGTAGGAAAAGGCAAGGCACTCCAGTGTTCTTGCCTGGAAAAATGAGCCTACAGGGCTTACAGTCCATGGGATCCAGAAGAATCAGACATAATTGAGCACTGGACATACACTATCAATAACGAACAATTCAATCAGCCTAAGAGTAAGCTAGATTACCTCAACTCTCTAGAGCAAGTTCTATAGTGAGTATCATTACTTTAATTAGAGGCAATTGGAAAGCAAGGAAAATGTAGGGGGAAAATGTAACTAAACTAAAAATGTAGGGGAAAATTATTACCAAGATGTTTAAACAATTAATAAAATATGCTATTTTTCTAGATATGGTTATATTTGTCAGATTTTAAAAATTTATGATTTACTATTTTTTTCTATCATTCTCAATGATTATGTATTTTTCATATCTAATTTTGTGTTCAAAGTTTTGTGTTATTTTTCTTAAAACATATCCCTAAATCATATAGAGCTTCAAACCTATAAAACCTGATTTTTTGCCTCAGGTAGATGAGTTGACTCCCTGCCTTCAAGCCATTTGTTTATAGACCCTTAAATATTTCTTCAATTAGGTAGTACCAGCTTCACTTTGTGCTTCTCTTGTGGCTCAGATGGTAAAGAATCTACCTGGAATGTGAGAGACCCATATATGATCCCTGGATCAGGAAGATCCTCTGGAGAAGTAACTGGCAACCCACTCCAGTATTCTTGCCTGGAAAATCCCTGGAGGCGATGTGACCCTACAGTCCATAGAGTCACAAAGAGCTGGACATGACTAAGTGACTAACACATCCATAGCTTGGCTTTGGACTTAAAGATATGTTTCCTCACTTTGTCTTTAGAGTTTTGGAGATCCAAAATATTAACTTACACATGAAGGGGCACTTGGTACCCATACTAAGTTCTAGGGTTCTAAAATGACTAAGAGTCTTGTGCCTCGAATGTTCTGGTTTCAGGAATTAGTTTCATTCAGGAGATGAAGGTGAAAACAGAACAGTTTGAAAAACATCCTTCAGTCTTATTGTCATAATAGCAGCAGCAGGATAAGAAGCAAGAATTAAGCTAGAGGGAGAATTCCTTCTTCCTTAGGTAGAAGTTTAAATTTTAGAGGCAGACTGGATGAAAAAATGAGGTCATGAAGACTAAGACAGAAAGAGAGAAAAGTACAAAGAGATAAATGTGGTTCTAAACTTCCTGAAAATGTGATTTAGAAATAGGGCTCATGTTTGACTTAATGTTTAACTGAAAACTGCACTGGGTTCTGACAAAATCTAGCCAAGAAAGAGACAAGGTCTCAGAAAGAATACCTGGAATACACTTCCCAGAAGGGATAGAAATCTAGGAAGATATAGTACAAAAGGAAACTCTGTTAAAATCACAATTAGTATCTATACTAATTATCTGTAAATTACCCCTTAAAGATTGTGACAGCACTTTGAGACGGTTGAATAAATTCGGCTGGTTGACAAAAGGAAGACCAGAGGACCAGCATAAAATATTCAAAGGATTACAGAGGATCAAAGTGAAATGAAACACTTACTGTGTGGGGTGAAGCCACAGCCATTGCCTGTGTCCTTGGGGAACTGGATTAAGAAATTTATGTAACTGAGACTGCAAGAGAAGGTGCAACAGAGTTATTCAAGGGAAGCCGAGCTGGAAAATAATAGATCAAGGTCAGCCCTTGGACAGAGGTTGGTCTGTTGGGAGAATTCCTCCTGGGTGAGAATATCCAGTCCGCAGACGTGGAGGTGGCCAAGATTTATTTGAAAAAATAGTTGCTTTGGCAGAACTAGTGCTCCCTCATTTCCTGTTTCTTATTATGAAAGATCATCACCACTGAACCAAATTTATGAAAAATGGCTAGACAAATAAATACCTGTCCAGAGAGCAAAGTTAACAGTGAAAAAAACAACAAGATTTTAAGATTTTGTATATGGTACTAGTTCTATACAAAAATGAACCTTTTAAAGACAAGCAAGAACTGAGAGACAAATGAGGCAGAAAAAGATACAATAACAAGAGAATTGCTTTTAAATTCAGAATTAGTTTCATTCAGGAGATGAAGGTGAAAACAGAACAGTTTGAAAAACATCCTTCAGTCTTATTGTCATAATAGCAGCAGCAGGATAAGAAGCAAGAATTAAGCTAGAGGGAGAATTCCTTCTTCCTTAGGTAGAAGTTTAAATTTTAGAGGCAGACTGGATGAAAAAATGAGGTCATGAAGACTAAGACAGAAAGAGAGAAAAGTACAAAGAGATAAATGTGGTTCTAAACTTCCTGAAAATGTGATTTAGAAATAGGGCTCATGTTTGACTTAATGTTTAACTGAAAACTGCACTGGGTTCTGACAAAATCTAGCCAAGAAAGAGACAAGGTCTCAGAAAGAATACCTGGAATACACTTCCCAGAAGGGATAGAAATCTAGGAAGATATAGTACAAAAGGAAACTCTGTTAAAATCACAATTAGTATCTATACTAATTATCTGTAAATTACCCCTTAAAGATTGTGACAGCACTTTGAGACGGTTGAATAAATTCGGCTGGTTGACAAAAGGAAGACCAGAGGACCAGCATAAAATATTCAAAGGATTACAGAGGATCAAAGTGAAATGAAACACTTACTGTGTGGGGTGAAGCCACAGCCATTGCCTGTGTCCTTGGGGAACTGGATTAAGAAATTTATGTAACTGAGACTGCAAGAGAAGGTGCAACAGAGTTATTCAAGGGAAGCCGAGCTGGAAAATAATAGATCAAGGTCAGCCCTTGGACAGAGGTTGGTCTGTTGGGAGAATTCCTCCTGGGTGAGAATATCCAGTCCGCAGACGTGGAGGTGGCCAAGATTTATTTGAAAAAATAGTTGCTTTGGCAGAACTAGTGCTCCCTCATTTCCTGTTTCTTATTATGAAAGATCATCACCACTGAACCAAATTTATGAAAAATGGCTAGACAAATAAATACCTGTCCAGAGAGCAAAGTTAACAGTGAAAAAAACAACAAGATTTTAAGATTTTGTATATGGTACTAGTTCTATACTGATTAAAGAAGCAAATTCTCTAGTAAATTCTTCCATTTAGGAAGCAGATTCAAGTTTCTGAATAGAACTGAGAGACAAATGAGGCAGAAAAAGATACAATAACAAGAGAATGCTATTCATGTTCAGCACATTAAAAATGTGAGAAATTTCCATGTCTTAGGAACACAGAACAGAGATATCAGTCTACCCTAGACCCCAGAGGTACATATTAAAGACCCAAGAGAAGCTGCAGTATTTGAATATGTTGAGGATGACTTTACCGCTGAAAAAAATGTGGAGATGAAAGAGAAATTTCCCAGGAGACAGTTTTCTTGAACTTAAGCAATGCCACAGCAAGAGACATTGTCAAAATTTTCTGTAGGAGGACTGAAATACTGTATATACAGTAGAGTCTTTGTGCGTAAATACAATTTATATTATATTCAATTGAGGCAGAGGACCAGAAATACAGGATCAATGAGCAAATGGAAATTAAAAAGTATTTTGCTGTCGTTTAGTTGCTAAGTCATGACCAACTCTAAGACTCCATAGACTGCAGCACACCAGACTCCCTTGTCTTTCCTTATCTCCTGGAATTTGCTTAAACTCACGTCCATTGAGTTGGTGATGCTATCTAACCATCTCATTCTCTGCCACTGCCTTCTCCCTCTGCCCTCAATCTTTCCCAGCATCAGGGCCTTTTTCAGTGAGTCAGCTCTTCACATCAGGTGGCCAAAGTACTGGAGCTTCAGGTTCAGCATCAGTCCTTCCCATGAATATTTAGGGTTGATTTATTTAGGATTGACTGGTTTGATTTCCCTGAAGTCCAAGGGACTCTCAAGAGTCTTCTCCAGCATCACAATTCAAAGACATCAATTCTTTGGTGCTCAGTCTTCCTTATGGTCCAACTCTCACATTCGTACATGATGAATGCAAAAGTCATAGCTTTGACTAGATGAACCTTTGTCAGCAAAGTGATGTCTCTGCCTTTTAATATGCTAAATTTGTCACAGCTTTCTTTCCAAGGAGCATCTTTTAATTTCATGGCTGTATTCACCATCCAGTTAAATACATAGGAAATATACCTCAGCTTAAGACCTATGCCTGGAGCTGCCACCACAAGACATTTCTAAACTTGCAAAAGGCAATGATGTCAAAAATGTCACATTCTCAGAGAGAAAAATCAGATGCGTGGGTGAGCTTCCTGCCACCTGTGGTATAATCATACTGCCAAAAGTTAATCTCTAGGTGGGAAATTTCTTGCAAATAAATTTAAGGTGCCAAACCATAGACCTTGAGTAGCTGATCTTCGTTTGATTCCCCCTCTGATGAGGTTGAAACATACAAGAGAGTGCTTAGTTTCTGCTGTGTTCTTTGATAATACTAAAGCCTGGATCTGGAACACTGCATTAAGTCTGAGGATGGCTTATTTTCTAAATTATTTGGGTCAAGAACTGTTAGAATATTCTGTTTCCTATTAACCCAGGACTCTTAGGGCCTGGGTTTTCATTTGTTTGAATTTAAATTCATAGGAAAAATTATATTTGATTTTAAATTTTAATTACTTTAACTTCAGGTTTCTAACTTTCATTTATTTGGAAATTTACCTCAGATAAGACAATTAGATTTCTAAATTAATGCCTTTAAAGTATAACTTTCTGTGGGATTTAATCTTTGAAATTAAATTTTTTTCCCACGAAATTCATAATAAGACAGCTTTATATTGAATCCAAGCTTAAATGAGTGAAGTGTATATAAATTAACAATATATGCTAAGAAACATATAATGAGACAATGGAATTTCAAAATTGCAAATTATTAATGAAGCTTCAACTGAAAGCTTCAACTGAAAGCTTCATTAATAATTTTTGTTTCACATAATTTTTTGTTTCACATAAAAATATTTTAATAATTTATTTAAAAACTGAAATTTATGTTTAAAATATAGTTTAGTACTTCTGTTGAGCTTGTAAAGCTAGAAAAAATAAGAGCTAAAATAACCTGAATTTATTGACAGAGGAAAAAAAGTTGTTTTGATGAGAAAAATATCATTGAATACTTCTTGAATTCTGTACAGATGATATTACAGAGAAATTAGGGAGAAAGTTGAGAGTTCCAGGTAAAATTTTAGAAAACTTCCAGATGTTTTAATTTAGCACTGTTAGTCACTGTGTATTCACCATCCAGTTAAATACATAGGAAATATACCTCAGCTTAAGACCTATGCCTGGAGCTGCCACCACAAGACATTTCTAAACTTGCAAAAGGCAATGATGTCAAAAATGTCACATTCTCAGAGAGAAAAATCAGATGCGTGGGTGAGCTTCCTGCCACCTGTGGTATAATCATACTGCCAAAAGTTAATCTCTAGGTGGGAAATTTCTTGCAAATAAATTTAAGGTGCCAAACCATAGACCTTGAGTAGCTGATCTTCGTTTGATTCCCCCTCTGATGAGGTTGAAACATACAAGAGAGTGCTTAGTTTCTGCTGTGTTCTTTGATAATACTAAAGCCTGGATCTGGAACACTGCATTAAGTCTGAGGATGGCTTATTTTCTAAATTATTTGGGTCAAGAACTGTTAGAATATTCTGTTTCCTATTAACCCAGGACTCTTAGGGCCTGGGTTTTCATTGTTTGAATTTAAATTCATAGGAAAAATTATATTTGATTTTAAATTTTAATTACTTTAACTTCAGGTTTCTAACTTTCATTTATTTGGAAATTTACCTCAGATAAGACAATTAGATTTCTAAATTAATGCCTTTAAAGTATAACTTTCTGTGGGATTTAATCTTTGAAATTAAATTTTTTTCCCACGAAATTCATAATAAGACAGCTTTATATTGAATCCAAGCTTAAATGAGTGAAGTGTATATAAATTAACAATATATGCTAAGAAACATATAATGAGACAATGGAATTTCAAAATTGCAAATTATTAATGAAGCTTCAACTGAAAGCTTCAACTGAAAGCTTCATTAATAATTTTTGTTTCACATAATTTTTTGTTTCACATAAAAATATTTTAATAATTTATTTAAAAACTGAAATTTATGTTTAAAATATAGTTTAGTACTTCTGTTGAGCTTGTAAAGCTAGAAAAAATAAGAGCTAAAATAACCTGAATTTATTGACAGAGGAAAAAAAAGTTGTTTTGATGAGAAAAATATCATTGAATACTTCTTGAATTCTGTACAGATGATATTACAGAGAAATTAGGGAGAAAGTTGAGAGTTCCAGGTAAAATTTTAGAAAAACTTCCAGATGTTTTAATTTAGCACTGTTAGTCACTGTGTTTAATTATCACTGGATGATGTAAATCATTTTATGTATTTTCTTGATAAACTTATTTACTCCCATTCATCAAATAAACTTTGTAGAGAATCAAATAATGTTATCATAAGACCTTGAAGTAAAATAATGAAAATAGGAAGAATATTTTTACTTCGGTAGAAAATGTTTGGTGCCAAAAACTTCATTTAATAGAAATTGTGAAGTGGGATATTTTAACTTTGTAAAATGAAATGTTTACAGAGATTTAACTTAACTACTAAATGTTTAACAAAGATTCAATACAGTCTTTGACTTTATAACCAAAAGGTATATTTGGTTACAAATGCTGATGTTAATAAATAAATAATAAAAATGACTATATACAAAATTAAATAAAGGAAAATATGAAAGTGAAGCAAATAAAATTAATATAAAAATCATATTTTAAATAAAATAAAATGAAATACCATCTAAATAGAAATTAGTAGAGTGTTCATTGAGTAAATGAAAATATAATTGTTGTTTTAATAATTGAAGGAAAAAAAGTGTTTCACTTTGCTGAATTCTGTTGCTATTGCTTAGTCACTTCATGTCCAACTGTGTGTGATCCCATGGACTGCAGCCCACCAGGCTCCTCCATCCAGGGAATTCTCCAGGCAAGAATACTAGAGTGGGTTGTCATGCCCTCCTCCAGGGGTAATCTTCCCAACCCAGGGTTGAAACCCGGGTCTCCTGCATTGAGAGCAGATTCCTCACCACTGAGCCATATTGTAGTTTGCTAGGCTTCTCCATCCATGGAATTTTCCAGGCAAGATTGCTAGAGTGGGTTGCCTTTTCCTTCTCCAAGTGGACTTTGAAAATTGTCCAAATAAACTTTGTTCAATGAAATAAAAAAATCAGTGAAATTAAGCCTATTAAATAAATATTTCAATAAATTATTTTGTGACTCAGTCAATAATAGAGATATTGAAAATGTAAAAATTTCACACAGAATTTAGATGACAATGGGAATTGATTTTAATATTGATTTATATATTAATTTATGTTATTATATAGATTAGAAATTTTCAGTTAAAAGACTAAGATTTTTTCTATCTGTACAGATTTATTACTCCTTTCCAAAAAAGTACAAAATATAAATAGGCGGGAGCCGGACCCCGGAGCAAGAAGCCGCGGGAGCCGGAAGCGGCGGCTGCGTGTAAGTTCATCCACTCCAACTGGAGGGCTTGCTGAAAGGAGAGGGGAAGCGCCGTGTCGCCCATGCTAGTATGTGAACTAATATCACGGAACACCATAGCAAACCAGACATAGAGCCTACACCTCCTGACCAGTCATCAAACCAAGGATCCTCAGAGTGGAAGCCCTGATTCCAAGACCCCACACTACCAAAGACCATACAACACTAAAGATTATTCATCTGTAAAGAAGACCTAACACCATCCAAGTCACAAACCACTGAACCCTCTAGAAGGACAAAAACTCAAAGGAAGGGAGAATTCAACCAAGAAGCCTAGTGAGGGAAAAAGAACTCCACACACGCAGACACACACAAAGAAACAAAAATTAACCTAATAATGAAACGTCAGAGAAACACTGCACAAATGAAGGACCAAGCTAGAGAAACACTGCTTCAAATGACAGAGGAGGAGATAGACAAACTATCTGAAAGAGAATTCAGAAAAACTATACTAATGAGGATGCAAAACACCGAAAATAGAATATTAGAGGAAATTAGTGCATTAAGAAGAGACATGCAAGAAATGAAAAATAAGCAAATGGAGACAATCAACTCAATTGCTGAACTGAAAAATACTATAGAAGGTCTAAACGGTAGAGTATCAGAGGCTGAAGAACGGATAAGTGAGCTGGAAGACAGAATGGTGGAAATAAGTGCTGAAGAACACAACAAAACTGAAAGAATTAAAAGAACTGAGGATAGCCTTAGAGACCTATGGGACAATATCAAACGCACCAACATTAGAATTATAGGAGTTCCAGAAGAAGAAGAGGGGAAGAAAGGCTATGAAAAAATTCTTGAAGCAGTTATAGTTGAAAACTTCCCCAGTATGGGAAAGGAAATAGTCAACCAAGTCCAAGAAGCACAAAGAGTTCCATACAGGATAAACCCCAGAAGAAACACACCAAGGCACATTCTAATCAAACTAATGCAGACTAAATATAAAGACAGATTACTAAAAGCAGCTAGGAGCAAACAACAAATAACATATAAAGGAAACCCCATACATTTAACTGAGGATCTTTCAACAGAAACCCTGCAGGCCAGAAGAGAATGGCAAGACACATTTAAACAGCTAAAAGAGAATAACCTCCAACCAAGATTTCTCTACCCAGCAAGAATCTCATTCAGAATTGATGGTGAAGTCAAAAGCTTCACAGACAAGCAAAAGCTAAAAGAATTCTGTGCCACAAAACCAGCCCTACAACAAGTGTTAAAGGGCCTGATATAGCCAATAAATAGAGTAGGAGAAGCCTTACAAATCAAACCCCAAATTTCTAAGAAGATGACAATAGGAACATTCGTATCATTAATTACTTTGAACGTAAATGGACTAAATGCTCCAACCAAACGACACAGGCTGGCTGAATGGATCCAGAAGCAAGACCCATATATATGCTGTTTACAAGAGACCCACTTCAGATCTAGAGACACTCACAGACTGAAAATGAAAGGCTGGAAAAGGATTTTCCATGCAAATGGAAATCAAAAGAAAGCTGGAGTAGCAATCCTCATATCAGACAAAATAGACTTTAAAGTAAAGAAGATTCTAAGAGACAAGGCAGGTCACTACATCATGATTAAGGGATCCATCCAAGAGGAAGACATAACAGTCATAAATATCTATGCAGCCAACACAGGGGCACCTCAGTACATAAGACAGGCACTTTCAGACATAAAAGAAGAAATCAACAATAATACAGTAATAGTAGGAGACTTTAACACTCCTCTCACTCCAATGGACAGATCATCCAAACAGAAAATTAATAAAGAAACACAAGCCTTAAATGCCACACTAGAAAAGATGAACCTCATTGATATCTTTAGGACGTTCCAACCAAAAGCAGAAGAATACACTTTCTTCTCAAGTGCTCATGGAACATTCTCCAGGATAGACCACATCTTGAGCCACAAATCTAACCTCAGTCAGTTCAAGAAAACCGAAATTGTTATCAACCATCTTCTCGGACCACAATGCAATGAGACTAGAGATCAGCTACCGGAGAAAAAACCCTAAAAACACAAACACATGGAGATTAAACAATACATACCTTAAAAACCAACTGATCATTGAGGAAATCAAAGGAGAAATTAAACAATTCCTAGAAGAAAACGACAATGAACACACGACCGTGCAAAACCTATGGGATACTGCAAAAGCAGTTCTAAGAGGGAAATTTATAGCAATACAATCCCACCTCAAGAAACTAGGAAAATATGAAGCAGATAACCTAACCCTCCACTTAAAACAATTGGAGAAAGAAGAACAAAAACACCCCAAAGCCAGCAGAAGAAGAGAAATCATAAGGATCAGAGCAGAAATAAATGAGAAAGAAACAAAAGAAACAATAGTAAAGATAAATAAAACAAAAAGCTGGTTCTTTGAAAAGGTAAACAAAATTGACAAGCCACTGGCCAGACTCACTAAGAAAAAGAGAGAGAAGAACCAGATCAACAAAATCAAAAATGAAAAAGGAGAGATTACAACAGATCATGCAGAAATCCAAAGGATTCTAAGAGACTATTATGAACAGCAATATGGCAACAAACTGGACAACCTGGAAGAAATGGACAGTTTCTTGGAGAAGATTAATCTCCCAAGACTGAGCCAGGAAGAAACAGAAACTTTGAACAACCCAATCACAAGCTCAGAAATCGAATTTGTGATTAAAAATCTACCCAAAAATAAAAGCCCAGAGCCAGATGGCTTCACAGCCAAATTCTACCAAACATTTAAAGAAGAGCTAATGCCTGTCCTTCTAAAACTCTTCCAAACAATTGCACAGGAAGGAAAACTTCCAAACACATTCTACAAGGCCACCATCACCCTGATACCAAAACCAGGCAAAGACAACACAAAAAAGGAAAATTATAGGCCAATTTCACTGATGAACTTAGATGCCAAGATCCTCAACAAAATCCTAGCAAACAGAACTCAACGACACATCAAAAAACTCATACATCACGATCAAGTTGAGTTCATCCCAGGCATGCAAGGCTTCTTCAACATCCGCAAATCAATCAATGCGATACACCATATCAACAAACTGAGAGACAAAAATCACATGATCATCTCAATAGATGCAGAAAAAGCCTTCGACAAAGTACAACATCCATTTATGATCAAAACTCTTCAGAAAATGGGCATAGAAGGAACCTATCTCAACATAAAAAAAGCCATCTATGAGAAGCCTACAGCGAACATTATTGTTAATGGTGAAAAACTGAAAGCATTCCCTCTAAGATCAGGAACAAGACAGGGGTGTCCACTTTCACCACTACTATTCAACATAGTCCTGGAAGTCCTAGCAACAGCAATAAGAGAAGAGAAAGAAATCAAAGGAATCCAGATTGGAAAGGAAGAAGTCAAGCTCTCTCTTTTTGCAGACGACATGATATTATACATAGAAAATCGCAAAGACACGGTTACAAAGCTACTAGAGCTAATCAACGAGTTCAGCAAAGTCGCAGGATACAAAGTCAACACACAGAAATCACTGGCATTCCTATACACAAACAATGAAAAATCAGAAAACGAAATCAAAGAGGCAATCCCCTTCACCATTGCAACCAAAAGAATCAAATACCTAGGAATAAACCTACCCAAAGAAACAAAAGAATTGTACACAGATAATTACAAGACACTCATGAAAGAAATTAAAGAAGACTTAAACAGATGGAGAGATTGTCCATGTTCCTGGATCGGAAGAAACAATATTGTGAAAATGACCATACTACCAAATATCATCTACAGATTCAATGCAATACCTGTCCAACTACCCTTGACATTTTTCACAGAACTAGACCAAAGAATAACACAGTTCATATGGAAACACAAAAGACCTCGAATAGCCAAAGTAATCCTGAGAAAGAAAAATGGAGTTGGAGGGATCAGCCTCCCCAACTTCAGACTATATTACAAAGCAACAGTCATCAAGACAGTATGGTACTGGCACAAAAACAGAACTATAGATCAATGGAACAAGATCAAGAACCCAGAGATAAACCCACGCACCTATGGGTACCTTATTTTTGACAAAGGAGGCGAAACTATTAAATGGGACAAAGACAGCCTCTTCAACAAATGGTGCTGGGAAAATTGGACAGCTACATGCAAAAAAATGAAGTTGGAACATTCCCTGACACCGTACACTAAGATCAACTCAAAATGGATTAAAGACCTAAATGTAAGACCAGAAACCATCAAACTCTTAAAGGAGAATATAGGCAAAACCCTCAAGGACATCAATCAAAGCAAGATCTTCTCTGACCCACCTACTAGAATAGTGGAACTGAAAAGAAAAGTGAATACGTGGAACCTCATGAAACTTAAAAGCTTTTGTACAGCAAAAGAAATTACAGAAAAGCTCAACAAACACCCCACAGAGTGGGAGAAAATCATAGCAAATGAAACAACAGAGAAAGAATTCATCTCCAAAATCTACAAGCAACTCAGACAACTCAGCACAGGAAAAATGAACAACCCAATCAAAAAATGGGAAAAAGATCTAAAGAGATGCCTCTCCAAAGAGGACATACAGATGGCCCCAAAGCACATGAAATGATGCTCAACCTTGCTTATCATTAGAGAAATGCAAATCAAAACTACAATTAGATACCACCTCACACCCGTCAGAATGGCCATCATCAACAAATCGACAGACAATAAATGCTGGAGAGGGTGCAGAGAAAAGGGAACCCTCTTGTATTGCTGGTGGGAATGTAAACTGATACAGCCTCTATGGAAGACAATATGGCGATTCCTTAAAAAACTAAAAATAGAAGCACTCTATGACCCAGCAATCCCACTATTAGGCTTATATCCTGATGAAATCAAAACTGAAAGAGTCACCTGTACCCCAATGCTCATTGCAGCTCTCTATACAATAGCCATAACATGGAAGCAACCTAGATGTCCATCGACAAATGAATGGATCCTGAAGCTCTGGTACATATATACAATGGAATACCTCGAATAGCCAAAGTAATCCTGAGAAAGAAAAATGGAGTTGGAGGGATCAGCCTCCCCAACTTCAGACTATATTACAAAGCAACAGTCATCAAGACAGTATGGTACTGGCACAAAAACAGAACTATAGATCAATGGAACAAGATCAAGAACCCAGAGATAAACCCACGCACCTATGGGTACCTTATTTTTGACAAAGGAGGCGAAACTATTAAATGGGACAAAGACAGCCTCTTCAACAAATGGTGCTGGGAAAATTGGACAGCTACATGCAAAAAAATGAAGTTGGAACATTCCCTGACACCGTACACTAAGATCAACTCAAAATGGATTAAAGACCTAAATGTAAGACCAGAAACCATCAAACTCTTAAAGGAGAATATAGGCAAAACCCTCAAGGACATCAATCAAAGCAAGATCTTCTCTGACCCACCTACTAGAATAGTGGAACTGAAAAGAAAAGTGAATACGTGGAACCTCATGAAACTTAAAAGCTTTTGTACAGCAAAAGAAATTACAGAAAAGCTCAACAAACACCCCACAGAGTGGGAGAAAATCATAGCAAATGAAACAACAGAGAAAGAATTCATCTCCAAAATCTACAAGCAACTCAGACAACTCAGCACAGGAAAAATGAACAACCCAATCAAAAAATGGGAAAAAGATCTAAAGAGATGCCTCTCCAAAGAGGACATACAGATGGCCCCAAAGCACATGAAATGATGCTCAACCTTGCTTATCATTAGAGAAATGCAAATCAAAACTACAATTAGATACCACCTCACACCCGTCAGAATGGCCATCATCAACAAATCGACAGACAATAAATGCTGGAGAGGGTGCAGAGAAAAGGGAACCCTCTTGTATTGCTGGTGGGAATGTAAACTGATACAGCCTCTATGGAAGACAATATGGCGATTCCTTAAAAAACTAAAAATAGAAGCACTCTATGACCCAGCAATCCCACTATTAGGCTTATATCCTGATGAAATCAAAACTGAAAGAGTCACCTGTACCCCAATGCTCATTGCAGCTCTCTATACAATAGCCATAACATGGAAGCAACCTAGATGTCCATCGACAAATGAATGGATCCTGAAGCTCTGGTACATATATACAATGGAATACTACTCTGCTGTTAAAAGAAATGCAGAAGACTCAGTCCTAATGAGGTGGCTAGCTCTAGAACCTATCATAAAAAGTGAAGTAAGTCCAAAAGAGAAAGACAAGTACAGTGTACTAACTCATATATATGGAATCTAGTAAGAGGGTCATGATAACACACACAGTGAACTCATGGAAAAACAGAGAATAGACATAAAGACATTGTGGAGACTGAACAGTGAGAGGGAGGCATAGTGGAAGTAACATCGAAACCTATACTGGCACGTGTGGAAAAGATAGCTATGGTCATTGCGCTAAGGGAATAGGAGTACCTACAATCACTTAGGGCGATGATCTGGAGGGGTGGGAGGCGGGGAACAGGGTGGGGGTCGGGTCCAGGGATATGCATATGAATGATCTGGGAACATACATGTTGGTGAACAACAAAACTGTAAAATCTTTAAAATAAAGAAAAAAAATATATATATACACAGGTATATGCAAATGAATATATTTTATGGTTTTTTTTTTTTTTTTGACCGACACTATCATATGTAATAGAGATAACCACTGTGATTAAGCTGTAAGACTAAAGAAACCTACATGGGGACTAAGCATCAACCTAGGGAGGTAGGAAGGGTGAAAGGGAGGGGAGGGGTCAGGGGAGAGGGGTCAGGGATATACCTTATGACTGTTTGGGGATTATGTATACCTGTAAACAAGAAAACTCTCTAAAAATGTGTAACAGTAACTTCAGTGTACACCTGAAGCTAATGCAACATTGTAAAACAGATATACCTCAATAAAAAAACCCTCAAAACTAAGACTTTTAAAAGTTTAGCTCATATTATCTAAACAAAAGCATAATCTGAAGGGCTTCTCTGGTGATCCAGTGGGTAAGGACACCACCTTGTAGTGTAAGGAGTGCCGGCTCAATCCCTGGCCTGGGAAGACCCCATGTGCTGCAGAGTGGCTGGATTGATGTGTCCAACTACCGAGCAGAGCTCCAGAGCACATGTACCCAGAGTTGGTGCTCAGCAACAAGTGGTCACTGCAATGGGAGGCCCACACAGACCAAAGAACAAAAAGACAAATATATGCAAAATCAATAGAAGTGGCCAAAAAAAAAAAAAAGCATAATCTGGGAAAATAGCACCTTGAACAAATTAGTGGATATTCCTTATTAAATTATATCACCTGAAAAATGTAACTTTAATTGGGAACCTGAAAAGGTTGATTATACTCCAAGATCATGGTTTAGACAAGTTGTTACAAGTCTATCAAATAAGATTATATCAAAATTTTATAAAAATTAACAATTTAGAAACTAGAATTATTTAATCACTGACTTATATTATAAGATATCATTACTTAGCATTTTACAAAATATATTTAGAAACTATAAGGAACTCTATTTTAAATACTGACTTGTATTACTATGAGGTTATTAAATCTTTTAAATATGACTCCTAAAAAAGGAAGATACTTATTTTCTCTATCTGCCAGTTCTTCGTCTCATTTCTTAAGAGGCTCATACATTGAATAGAAAAAGACAGCGCTCACGTCTCTCCACATTCTAGCCCTCAGGAAGCAGAAAGAGCGAGAAGATGTCTCAGTGCCTCACACCTCCGGAAAGCCCATCTCAGGACATTTTAGGATGGAATAAACTACCGTCCACTTATCTTTAATCAGGAACATGGGAAGGAGTAAGAGGGAGTTGAAGTAAGAGTTTCACAGGGAGTGAAGAGCAAGGGAGCCTGGTCATATTGCAGTCATAGACCTTATTGCAGTGTCTGTCTTTTAGAGAGACCCTGACATCAGCTCCATAATCTAATGGAACTTTTCTGAAGTTGGCTATATTTGTTTACTATTGCTGCTATAACAAATTACCACAAACTTAGGTTTAAATTTTCACTTACTTATAGCTCACAGTTCTGTAGCTCCAAAGTCTTGGAAGGGAAAAAATAAAGAAAGAATTGACCTAGAGATGCATGGAGACACAGGGGAGAAGGCCATGTGAAGACAGAGCCAGAGGCTGGAGTTGCGATGCCAAGGAATGCTTATGGCCACTTGAAAGCTGGAAGAGACAAAGGAGAATTCTCTCCTAAGGCCTGGACCACTCTTTGATTATACATACATCCATACATCTATACCTGAATCATTTTGATCTGTACCTGGATCTAACACAACATTGTAAATCAACAATTCCTCAATTAAAAAAAACCCTCAAATCTTCTGATCCCTACTCTTAACCCTAAACAGAACCAAAAATTTTTAAAGGGAAGTGTTTATAAAAATTGGGTTTCCCTGGTGGATCAGATGGTAAAGAATCTGCCTGCCATGTGGGAGACCTGGGTTTGATTCCCGGGTTGGGAAGATCCCCTGGAGGAAAATATGGCAACCTATTCCAGTATTCTTGACCGGAGAATTCCATGGACTGAGGAGCCTGGTGGGTTGCAGTCCATAGCATGGCAAAGAGTCTTACATGACTGAATTTTTATTTTTGAAGACTTTCAACTGTGAAAAAAAGTGACTGTTAATATATATACTACACAATGTAATTGTTCACAAGGCCTGTGTCTGCTAAAGGGAGACAATAAAATTTTACAGTTCAGGAGAACGCAATCACTTCCACCGTGAAGTACAGTCACCTGGAAGCTACTCTGTGAATTCATTCTGTTTCTCATCCCTTTCTTTTTCCTGTTCTTTGTAGAAGCACTATGAGCTCCCAGGGCAATGCCAGTACTGGCAAACTGTTACCCCTGATCCAACTACCATCTTCTGTTCTTCCTCGCCTCTGCTGGGATCAAGTCAAGGGGTTTGGAAGCAGCAGTTGAACTCTGTTACATTCATTGCCAGAATCCCCAGCTCTGCAATAGCCCCTGGTAGATTTGAATGTTGATCTTGCATCCTTTGCTCTACTCTTAGGCTTCTGCCTGTCTCAGCATTTCTTTCCTCAGAGCCTGACATCAGCTCCATAATCTAATGGAACTTTTCTGAAGTTGGCTATATTTGTTTACTATTGCTGCTATAACAAATTACCACAAACTTAGGTTTAAATTTTCACTTACTTATAGCTCACAGTTCTGTAGCTCCAAAGTCTTGGAAGGGAAAAAATAAAGAAAGAATTGACCTAGAGATGCATGGAGACACAGGGGAGAAGGCCATGTGAAGACAGAGCCAGAGGCTGGAGTTGCGATGCCAAGGAATGCTTATGGCCACTTGAAAGCTGGAAGAGACAAAGGAGAATTCTCTCCTAAGGCCTGGACCACTCTTTGATTATACATACATCCATACATCTATACCTGAATCATTTTGATCTGTACCTGGATCTAACACAACATTGTAAATCAACAATTCCTCAATTAAAAAAAACCCTCAAATCTTCTGATCCCTACTCTTAACCCTAAACAGAACCAAAAATTTTTAAAGGGAAGTGTTTATAAAAATTGGGTTTCCCTGGTGGATCAGATGGTAAAGAATCTGCCTGCCATGTGGGAGACCTGGGTTTGATTCCCGGGTTGGGAAGATCCCCTGGAGGAAAATATGGCAACCTATTCCAGTATTCTTGACCGGAGAATTCCATGGACTGAGGAGCCTGGTGGGTTGCAGTCCATAGCATGGCAAAGAGTCTTACATGACTGAATTTTTATTTTTGAAGACTTTCAACTGTGAAAAAAAGTGACTGTTAATATATATACTACACAATGTAATTGTTCACAAGGCCTGTGTCTGCTAAAGGGAGACAATAAAATTTTACAGTTCAGGAGAACGCAATCACTTCCACCGTGAAGTACAGTCACCTGGAAGCTACTCTGTGAATTCATTCTGTTTCTCATCCCTTTCTTTTTCCTGTTCTTTGTAGAAGCACTATGAGCTCCCAGGGGCAATGCCAGTACTGGCAAACTGTTACCCCTGATCCAACTACCATCTTCTGTTCTTCCTCGCCTCTGCTGGGATCAAGTCAAGGGGTTTGGAAGCAGCAGTTGAACTCTGTTACATTCATTGCCAGAATCCCCAGCTCTGCAATAGCCCCTGGTAGATTTGAATGTTGATCTTGCATCCTTTGCTCTACTCTTAGGCTTCTGCCTGTCTCAGCATTTCTTTTCTTCTCCTTGAGCCTCAGGGAGTCTATGAGACTGCCTTTAGACGCAGGCACTGGTACACCCTCTCAGGCATTCCACTTCAGTGCACAGGGACCATGTTGGAAACTTGCTGTAAGTACTCTGCAGAAACCTGCAGTGTTTTATATTCTGGGAGCCTCTTGAAAATATTCTGGGTTTCCATCACTGTTTTCATTCTGCTGCTACTCACTCATTCCCATTCCAGAAATGTGGAACTGATGAGAATACTTCAGGGATCACAATCTGAAGTTGAGTTGTGTTCTAATAATTCTCCCTTACTATCCAGTACCCGAACTTCCTGGTCTCTTTGAAACAGAAAATGGTCATAGATTTTCCACTCACTCTCTGATTTATGCATAAACATTGTGCTCTGAGAACTCCAAGGATCTCAGGCTTTGGAAATCATCAAAACGTTCTATCACTCCAAAAACTGAGTTTCTGTATTAGAAAGGCTTGCTTTTACTTTTTATTTTTTTAAGCCTAATTTAAACTTTGAAGATGAGCCATGCCTTCTTTTCAGTTATGTTCTCAGTGGCCCTGAGGGCATTCTTAAGCAAAGCTTTTGTGGTTGCCTGGATGGCAGGAGGCTAATCTGTATGAGAAACCATGAGGAAAAGGAATTGAAGTTAGTTTATATCAAATTATTAACCACAATACTTTACACAAGGCATCAGCAAAAAGGAATCACTGTTTATATATTTTCCTTTTCCTACGATCTTTAAAATTGTAGTGAGATGCAATTCCTAGTAAAATAGCGACCTGTGGTACAAATGGCCAAAATCCAATGTGAATCAGCTTATGTGTAACAGAGAAAGAGAAATCTACTATAAAGGCACTGGACTATCTCAAGTAATCCAAGGATAAAAATGGGGTTGTTGGACTTACAAGAAAACTGAAACCAGGCATGTAAGATCATCCAGCCCATTCGTGTACCACACCCAGCCCTACTAGCTCCCTAGAGTCAATTCTTGAGTTCAAGAATTTTATAAGCTGGTTGTAAAACACAGTCATTAATGAAAATTACACAAACTTACATTTAAGTAAAGTATATAACTGAGGTACTAGTTAATCAGGTCTCACCAACTACTGTTTTTTTTTTTCACTATCATTGACTTTAATATTCTCAATTTGGTATTTTACTATTATATAGGCTCCTGAAATTATTTAGGGTTATTTTATTTGTATGGTGGAAATATTGTATAATGGCATGCAAATAGTAGCACCATGTGCTGCTGTGCTTTCCAGCTCACTTTTGGTAACATCACATTAGTTAGCTTGAAGTCAGTCATGGTATAAAAATATATACCACAGAAATTGGCCAGTGCCACAATTAGTCTTTGTTTTTTTTTTAAGCAGGGGACTGAATTGTTAAACATTGTCTAGCATACCAATATTCAAGGCTCTATTTCCTATTTTTTTTTCTCTCATCTTTTTATGTCTCTGCTTCACTAGTTCTCCTTTTTTTTCCTATCAGCCACTTATCTCTGAGTTTTTATGTGTGTAGCAAGACATATGGATACCAGGGAGTTGTAAGATTCACAATTTATAATCAAGGCACTCAAAGATAGTACTAATGCCAGGGGGATGAACTTGAGATAAGCAGAAACTCCCTGAACAGAGATGCTAGGAGATAATCTCAAAATGACTTCCTATATTGTCATAGTCACACGCTCTGTTGAGCGCTTTCCTTTGAAAGAGTTTCCCATAGGGGTGCTCAGGGTGTCTCCAGGAAGTCCATCTCTTGGTGTCCGGATTGTTTTCTCTCCATTCTAGCTTCATGCCACTGTCCTCAACGTAAATTAGAGTTCTTTTTACTAGATTCAAATGGCTAGATCGGTTTCTTCCTTTGAAAGTGAGACTTTGACACAAGTTTCAGTGCAGAAGTAGTCTTTCAAGCTTCCCATAGAGGGCCAATAAAACAGAAAGTTTCTTTTTGAAAGCGACTTAAACTTTCACTAACCCTAGGAAATTCAGAGGACCTATTTTTCCAAACTCTCATAACTGTAGTTAAATCTCCCATTCGAACCCAGCCCTACTAGCTCTAGAGTCAATTCTTGAGTTCAAGAATTTTATAAGCTGGTTGTAAAACACAGTCATTAATGAAAATTACACAAACTTACATTTAAGTAAAGTATATAACTGAGGTACTAGTTAATCAGGTCTCACCAACTACTGTTTTTTTTTCACTATCATTGACTTTAATATTCTCAATTTGGTATTTTACTATTATATAGGCTCCTGAAATTATTTAGGGTTATTTTATTTGTATGGTGGAAATATTGTATAATGGCATGCAAATAGTAGCACCATGTGCTGCTGTGCTTTCCAGCTCACTTTTGGTAACATCACATTAGTTAGCTTGAAGTCAGTCATGGTATAAAAATATATACCACAGAAATTGGCCAGTGCCACAATTAGTCTTTGTTTTTTTTTTAAGCAGGGGACTGAATTGTTAAACATTGTCTAGCATACCAATATTCAAGGCTCTATTTCCTATTTTTTTTTCTCTCATCTTTTATGTCTCTGCTTCACTAGTTCTCCCCTATTTTCCTATCAGCCACTTATCTCTGAGTTTTTATGTGTGTAGCAAGACATATGGATACCAGGGAGTTGTAAGATTCACAATTTATAATCAAGGCACTCAAAGATAGTACTAATGCCAGGGGGATGAACTTGAGATAAGCAGAAACTCCCTGAACAGAGATGCTAGGAGATAATCTCAAAATGACTTCCTATATTGTCATAGTCACACGCTCTGTTGAGCGCTTTCCTTTGAAAGAGTTTCCCATAGGGGTGCTCAGGGTGTCTCCAGGAAGTCCATCTCTTGGTGTCCGGATTGTTTTCTCTCCATTCTAGCTTCATGCCACTGTCCTCAACGTAAATTAGAGTTCTTTTTACTAGATTCAAATGGCTAGATCGGTTTCTTCCTTTGAAAGTGAGACTTTGACACAAGTTTCAGTGCAGAAGTAGTCTTTCAAGCTTCCCATAGAGGGCCAATAAAACAGAAAGTTTCTTTTTGAAAGCGACTTAAACTTTCACTAACCCTAGGAAATTCAGAGGACCTATTTTTCCAAACTCTCATAACTGTAGTTAATTTGCTGAGAATGACAGTCTATAAAATATGAAAGGTCCTTTATCAAAATTATTTCAAAGAGTAGGGACTCTCTTGAGCTTTCATCCCAGCCAAGATGACAGAAAAATGCTTACTGGACAGAATGATGCAGCTCAAGTCCCTCAACAAAGGTGACATATTACTCCAATTACATGACAAACCTGCATATAATCCCTCTGCTTGATATGAAGAAAGTAACCACTCCAGGAAATTCTTTGTTGAATTCTGTCATATAAAAATAAAATTCCAGAGATTCTATTATTCTTCTTTATAAAAATTAAAAAAAAAAGAATTTAAACATCAGCTGACTCTCCTAGAAACTCGTTTTTGACTAATGACACAAAATATTTACAGTTCTTCTGGTTGACTTTCATCCCCTAACCATTTATCTACAATAGTTTCTTTAAAACAAAAAAAACCTGTGAGTAAAATACCTGCCACCCAACTCAAAAGAATTCATGTTCAAATGCTAAAGACTTCCTGATTTTTCTTTTAATTCCAACAATTCTATTTAAACTTGACTTTCAAAGAAACCACGAACAAATTGAGACTAAGCCATGTTATGATACAACATTAAAATATGTTTAAATTTCTGAAATTAAAGCTTCTAACATTCTCATTAATCTGGCCCTGGGTTATATCTAATACCTACTTTATCAGCTATGATATTTAGATAACTGGGTCAGAACCCCTCCATTACTCCTTCCAAATATCTCTGCCCAGTTAATTTATCTCCAAGAATGAGTCCTAAGTTTTCAGGGAATTGTGATCAGAGACAGAGACTCTAATGTACATTTCTGAATCAGTAACATTTAGCACAAACCTGGACCTACAAAAGATGGCCAAAGAATTGAATAAGCAAATAAATGAAGGTCAGATACCCTTCTTGAGAACATTCTGTATTTCAGAAACACTGTATCTGTAACCCTTAGGAATAATAATTACAGTTTTCACAGTAGTTCAAACTAGCAGTACATCCTCACATGAAGAAAGTGAAAAGAAAGGACTTAAACTTTCAAACCCTGAAAAGGACCTATTTTTCCAAACTCTCCTAACTGGAGTTAATTTCCTGAGAATGACAGTCTATAAAATATGAAAGGTCCTTTATCAAAATTATTTCAAAGAGTAGGGACTCTCTTGAGCTTTCATCCCAGCCAAGATGACAGAAAAATGCTTACTGGACAGAATGATGCAGCTCAAGTCCCTCAACAAAGGTGACATATTACTCCAATTACATGACAAACCTGCATATAATCCCTCTGCTTGATATGAAGAAAGTAACCACTCCAGGAAATTCTTTGTTGAATTCTGTCATATAAAAATAAAATTCCAGAGATTCTATTATTCTTCTTTATAAAAATTAAAAAAAAAAGAATTTAAACATCAGCTGACTCTCCTAGAAACTCGTTTTTGACTAATGACACAAAATATTTACAGTTCTTCTGGTTGACTTTCATCCCCTAACCATTTATCTACAATAGTTTCTTTAAAACAAAAAAAACCTGTGAGTAAAATACCTGCCACCCAACTCAAAAGAATTCATGTTCAAATGCTAAAGACTTCCTGATTTTTCTTTTAATTCCAACAATTCTATTTAAACTTGACTTTCAAAGAAACCACGAACAAATTGAGACTAAGCCATGTTATGATACAACATTAAAATATGTTTAAATTTCTGAAATTAAAGCTTCTAACATTCTCATTAATCTGGCCCTGGGTTATATCTAATACCTACTTTATCAGCTATGATATTTAGATAACTGGGTCAGAACTCTCTCCATTACTCCCTTCCAAATATCTCTGCCCAGTTAATTTATCTCCAAGAATGAGTCCTAAGTTTTCAGGGAATTGTGATCAGAGACAGAGACTCTAATGTACATTTCTGAATCAGTAACATTTAGCACAAACCTGGACCTACAAAAGATGGCCAAAGAATTGAATAAGCAAATAAATGAAGGTCAGATACCCTTCTTGAGAACATTCTGTATTTCAGAAACACTGTATCTGTAACCCTTAGGAATAATAATTACAGTTTTCACAGTAGTTCAAACTAGCAGTACATCCTCACATGAAGAAAGTGAAAATAGAAATGTGTATTAGCTGAACTGGGTGTGTCATGTCGCTGTGTTGTTAATATTTGGTATTTTAAATGCTTTCTACAAAACTGTAGTTAGACCTAGATGCTTAATGAAGTTCATATTAAAATCATTTTTGCAATAATATTTCATGGATGGTGCTCTGTACTTCCTATAGCATCATGTTAGCATATGAGGCATCAGATTTGGTTGCTTCTTTCTGAGTGATGAGATTAAATAGTGGGTTCAGGGAATGTCAGTCCAATCCATCAGGTTCCTCATCAACATTTACCTAATGCTTTAAGCAGCCAGTGATGATCTCTGAGCAAATTTGTTATTTCAATAAGGATTATAAAATGTTGACTTACTTAAATTTCCTATGTCATTTGAATTATCAGTTCCACTGTAAAAGAATTTTTCAACATTAATTCTTTGTTATCTTGAAACAGGGTTTGTATAGGAAAGGCAGGAGAAGTACTTGATTTATTTCCTTTATTTACCAGTTTTCGGAGTAGTAAGATGAGGCTTTAGCAAATCAATGAGTCTGCCTTTTTTGCTTTCGGCATCATGAAGAATTCACAGATTATTATTTTTTTTTTGACACATGTGATCTGTTTATACAGTGTGGTCACTCTTTTTCAGTGCTACATTTTTCATTGTATGCCAGTAAGAAATTCAAGTTTGCTCCTGAGACCTTTTGACATGACTCCTGCAGTCTTGGAGAGTTTCCTGATTTTAGTACAGCAACATAGACCTGAATCATCTTATACATTTCTTGTCATAAACCTGAAACTATTTTAAAAAGGATCTCTGGATATTTTTCATGATAAATGACAGAGACCAGAATCTTGGCACTAGAGTTGCTCATTTATACCAGGATGTCACTATTTCTAGGTTTCTTCAATACACAAAGGTATGAAATAGGCTATTATAGTTTGTTGTTTTAGGAAACTATAAACAAGTTGTACTGAAATTTTAAAAATTCTACAATTCGTTGATTTTGTAAAGAAAATTGAATATGCAAATAAATGAAGGTCAGATACCCTTCTTGAGAACATTCTGTATTTCAGAAACACTGTATCTGTAACCCTTAGGAATAATAATTACAGTTTTCACAGTAGTTCAAACTAGCAGTACATCCTCACATGAAGAAAGTGAAAATAGAAATGTGTATTAGCTGAACTGGGTGTGTCATGTCGCTGTGTTGTTAATATTTGGTATTTTAAATGCTTTCTACAAAACTGTAGTTAGACCTAGATGCTTAATGAAGTTCATATTAAAATCATTTTTGCAATAATATTTCATGGATGGTGCTCTGTACTTCCTATAGCATCATGTTAGCATATGAGGCATCAGATTTGGTTGCTTCTTTCTGAGTGATGAGATTAAATAGTGGGTTCAGGGAATGTCAGTCCAATCCATCAGGTTCCTCATCAACATTTACCTAATGCTTTAAGCAGCCAGTGATGATCTCTGAGCAAATTTGTTATTTCAATAAGGATTATAAAATGTTGACTTACTTAAATTTCCTATGTCATTTGAATTATCAGTTCCACTGTAAAAGAATTTTTCAACATTAATTCTTTGTTATCTTGAAACAGGGTTTGTATAGGAAAGGCAGGAGAAGTACTTGATTTATTTCCTTTATTTACCAGTTTTCGGAGTAGTAAGATGAGGCTTTAGCAAATCAATGAGTCTGCCTTTTTTGCTTTCGGCATCATGAAGAATTCACAGATTATTATTTTTTTTTTGACACATGTGATCTGTTTATACAGTGTGGTCACTCTTTTTCAGTGCTACATTTTTCATTGTATGCCAGTAAGAAATTCAAGTTTGCTCCTGAGACCTTTTGACATGACTCCTGCAGTCTTGGAGAGTTTCCTGATTTTAGTACAGCAACATAGACCTGAATCATCTTATACATTTCTTGTCATAAACCTGAAACTATTTTAAAAAGGATCTCTGGATATTTTTCATGATAAATGACAGAGACCAGAATCTTGGCACTAGAGTTGCTCATTTATACCAGGATGTCACTATTTCTAGGTTTCTTCAATACACAAAGGTATGAAATAGGCTATTATAGTTTGTTGTTTTAGGAAACTATAAACAAGTTGTACTGATATTCCAATAAAAACATTACATGACTTTTAGTTAATTTCGTTGATTTTGTATTTCTCTTTCTTATTTTACAAATCTTAGTTCCTAAAGGCATTAGCACGATTGTTTATTTTGTCTATTTTCCAACATATAATTCGTAGTTTAAAATATGTTGTTTACATAATGCTGTTCAATTTTTTTTTTTTTAAGATTTATTTATTTATTGGGCGGGGGTCGGGTTGGGAGCAGGCAGGCTACTTCTGTTGGTCTTTCATTTCTCTATTTTCATCCATCTTTGTTCTTTGGCTCCTGTGGGCCTCCCATCGCGGTGGCCTCTGTTGTTGCAGAGCGCCGGCTCTGGGCTCCAGAGCTCCGGCTCGGTGATTGGACACAGCAGTCCAGCCGCTCCGCGGCGCATGGGATCTTCCCAAGCCAGGGATCGAACCGGCGCCCCTTGCACTGCAAGGCGGTGTCCTTACCCACTGCACCACCAGGGGAAGCCCCTGTTCAATTTTTTTAATGATTTTTTTGTTCTTAAACTAAATCCTGCTAGGAATGTATAGTCAAATTGCTATGTTTTAAAATCATTTGGAATTATTCTTCTCAATGCTCATTCATCTCAACATCTCGAATGTCTATTTTCTAAGATGAAAACATGACTGTTTCCAGCCTTTATTTCCCTTTATTTCGTCTCTTCAAATCTTTATCTTAGTTTAACTTCTAACACACTTTTTCCCTTTCAGATTTTCAAGGTTATTAGAACGTATCATCAGCTCTACAATCAGATATTGGAATTTGCTGTTTGATCTGGTTTTGCTTTCTGAAATTTCCAGTCGCCTTTTTTTTCCCCTTAAACAACTAGATTTTATCATGCCTTAAACATACCATTGTTTACAAAGGTCTTTCATAGAAAGACCTCCATTTTTCAGCTCCAAAATACGCTGTTGCTCCATAATTGTCATTCTTCCTTTCATTGATCCTCAGTTTTGTTTCTCTATTTCTTGACTCTCACATTTATTCCCTTATTTTGCCAGGTTAACGTAAATTTCTGAAAAATGCATTTGGGAGTTATACCAGACTCAGTATGAGTACTTACTCAGATCCATGTGGCCACTCTACTCTCCTGAGTGCCTCAGCTCCCTGCCTGGCCCCTTACCCTGAGCTACCCTCCCAATGGCTCAGTCCATTTGCACAGTCAGAGAGCCAGTTTTCTGCTGTTGTTGCTGGTACAACTGCATTATGAAGAGGCTCAACCGTGGTGCCAGTGATGGAAAGAAGAACCTGACCAAGTAGCTTTACAGGACCTCTAGGATTTCCAGAGCCTTCCCAAAGAGGTGGGTAACACAATCTCGAGTTGCTATGATACGGGTTGGATTTAAACAATGGGAGTCCTGAGACAGGAAGAAGGAAACAGAATAGTCCTTTCTTCTTCCTTGACTACTGAGTGTCCTGGGACACAGTCATTCATGTGGCCTCTCTAAAGCTGAGAATCAGTTGCCTAAATTAAAAATATTTGGCCAGCTCAGAGATGTACTATTTTAATTTTCTACTCCTCCTTCCTTACTTTACTTCTCTCTTTCCCTCATTCTTGCTTTCATGGAACTGAACTTCCTGATAAAGCAGTGGTACCTTATCTTATCTTTCCCTCCTTGTCCTCTTGTTCTATATTTCTACAATTTAACTTCAGTGATGTCAAAGTACAGGACTCCAGAGGGACCGTAGGCAAGCTTTTATAACTAGTTTACCATTCAGAACGGCATGCAAGTATCCCTAGTTTAGGAGACAGGTGTATCACACCAGGCAAGTATATACACTGGGGCCAAGGCAAGAATGATTTTCGTTCATTCATCTACTCAGTACATATTTACTTCTGATAAACCTACTCTAGATACATGGGATTCAGAAATAAAAGATATATTCTCTTACTTGAACTGGTAAGTTCTCATGGAAATGCACGTATTTTCTGAACAAGTACTCTGGCAATATCTCAGTCGTGCTATACCTTTCGTGAACTTTAATTTTTGTCAAAACTCTTTCCGGAGACTCTGTTCTGTCCTTATTTCTAGGAGCTGCATAACCTGAAGGCTAGCCTTTGAAGCTGGCAACAAAGTCTCAATCTCCTTTTCTTTAGCTAACTGTATTTTTAAAGCTTCTCTCTCTGCCATGGCTGAGAAATGACTGTTCATAACAAAGGTTGGAAACGATGCCGAAGGGAAAGTAACAGTTTCCTCTTGATCTTTTTTCTCAATTTACTAAGCTATTGCATCTATTTTCTCATATGTTTCTCACAACTCAGGAGGTAAACAGAGCAAGGATTGTTTCTTCATTATGTAGAAGAGGAAATTGAGGCCGCGAGATTAACTGTCTGGCTCAGGGGTACTAAACACAACACCAGGCAAGAATTCCAGTCACATCTCTTGGACCATTTTTTTCAGTGACATTTTAATACAGCTTCAAGGCCCAAGTAAGAGATGGAAAGACAGTAAAGGAACCTCTGTGCCTTCTGTGCTTAGTGCTACCTATGGACTCAGCTACCTATGAACACAGAAATCAATTTCAGAATCAAAGAAAGAGTGAAAGAACCAGGCTCAGGAGTGAGAATGAGGTGGCTTGGGGGTTCACATAGCTCAGTCCTCTTGCAGATTCTATTCTAACTGCTGTCTACCCCAGTCTATTCATCCCCACTCCTGGGTCCTACTTTCTTTGCACCTGGCTATTCCATTCACTGACTGAGTCCCTGACAAGTGTTGTGGGATCTTGTTTATTTCCATTCATTCGAAATGCCCGCAAATTGGTATCTCACCATTGCCGGACACAGATTTTCTATTTAATAAAACTGTATTAAACCTATATGAATGAATGCATGTACACCCTAATCTGAAATTTTGTTTCAGTCTTATTCATAAAACGTCAGTCCAGGCATTTCCTTTCCTTTCTCACTGTTTAATTTCGTATCCTATGTCCCGACATGTTTATGTTCCTAGAACTAGAGCAGTAATTAGAGTTTTTGGATAGTGAGCAAAAGAAATTGACTCTGCTATGCTAACTAAAAAACTTTAAAAATACAATAAAAAATAAAAAACATGGAATAATTAAAAAATAGAAGGAAAAGTGTATGGAGCTCTGCTCAAAGTTATGTACTAGCCTGGATGGGAAGGAGGCTTGGGGGAGAATGGATACATATATGGCCGAGTCACTTCACTGTTCACCTGAAGCAATCACAAAATTGTTAATTGGCTATGCCCCAATACAAAATGCTTTTGGTGTTAAGGAAACAAAAAAAAAAATTTTAAATAAAAGAAATCAAAATAAAATTTGGGAAAAAAAAAAGAAAGGAAGACGGGAAAGTGAAGGATCCAGACTCACAAGGAGCAAAAATGAGATGGCTCCAAAAATGAGATATAGGAGCTGAATCTAACTGACAGGTTTGTCAGTTTGCCACTGCTGAACCAAGCTGTTTGACTCAGCTCTATCAGTTTCCCTGTCCTAGAATCTATGCTCAGAATTCAAAGTCCCAGAGAGATGAGTGTGATTTCTCAGCACTGGGTCATCTACTTGAGCTCTAGCTGGGGGACAACTTGTCCCTCAGTCCCCTAAGATGGCAGACAATGGCAATGAATACCCCTCCCCCTAAACTGAAAGCACTATGACAAAAATAAGGGGGAGTGGATTGTAACCACCCTAACCCTATTTGCAGAATATATTGGCAAGAGCAACGAGCTGGAATGGTTTCTGTTACTTAGTTGTGTGACCTCAGTGTGCTGTTTCATATTTCTACAAGTCAGTTTCTTTATCGACAAAATACAAAGCTTGGGTATAGATGGTAATTAATATTCCTTTCTTCTTCTTCTTTTTCTTCTTTTCTGGTCTAAAACTCTTTTTCTGACTTCATGGAGTCCTTCCCAGGTAAGTAAAGAAGTTTGTACCTTAGTGGTTTTATAGACTGAAAGCATTTCCTCTGCTTTTACTCAGAGCACTGTTCATGGATTAGCAGCCCTCACGTCTCACATCTTTGAAATCTTCTTCCTTCTCACCCTGAAGTGCTGACTCCAATATATCTCTTTAGTCCTGGCTTCCCCACTACAGCTCACTCTCTTCTGATGTATGATGTTCTATCCCTTTAATACTGTCTATGAAGTGTTTTCTTAATTTCCTTTTTCACCAACAATATATTCAGGAGAATACAGAAGCTATCTGCTTCTTTATATTTTTTTCCAAAGGAACCTAGTCAATCAAACTGCTAGTAAGGTTTTCAACTCAATTTTCTCCAAAATAGTTCTATTTCCTGCTTTATCCAGAACAGACACTGAATTGGTCCTGAATCAAAAATTGAGGCATCTTTTCCCCCCTACTTTATTCATGATTTTTTACTGTGGCTACTTGTGGTCATTCTTTTTAAATTATTTTAATAGTTATATAGACTGTAGCTGAGTTGATTCTATGTATTGCTATAAGCAACACATAAGCCACCTGTGCGAAGAGTCAACTCACCAGAAAAAATCCCGATGCTGGGAAAGAATGAAGGCAAAAGTAGAAGGGGGAAGCAGAGGATGAGATAGTTAAACAGTGTCATTGATGGTTAAACAACATCACATCAACGGATATGAATTAAGCAAACTCCGGGAGACAGTGGAGGACAGAAGACTTTGGCATGCTTCAGTCCATGGTGTTTCAAAGAGTCAGACATGACTTAGTGACTGAACAACAACAAATTGCCATAGGTAAAATAAGTTCTTACATTTTCATCCTCATATAATATTAATTTTGTATTAACCACTAAGTTAAGCTCTATGACAAATGCAGAGATACACAAGGAATAGTCACTACCTTGTAGAAACTTACATCCTAAGATTTTCAAGGGGAGATGAAACATAACAGCTCCCTAAAGTACAAAACTGAAAGTAATAAATGTCATAAGACAGTAGTGTTACCTACCAAATGTAAGGAAGAGAGAAATTGTCTCCATTCAGGTAAGCAGGGAAGGCTTCATGGAGCAAGGGAATACTTGAACTAGGATCCAGGTAAAGAAAGAACTGCTCTCTCATTGTCCCCTTTTGCTCTCCGACAATCTATTTCCCAAATATGATTAATTAATTGGTTCCCAACTCATTCATACCCAGCCCTCCAATACCTTCTCACTGTGCTGAGGATAAAATCCCTCCCAACCTTACTGTGGCTCACAACGCCCTACAGGACCTGGTCTTTTCCCCTGTTATTCTGACACTTGTCTATCATTTTCCAGCCATGCTGGCCTTTTTCCTAAGTCTTGGATACAGCAAAGGACATTTGTGTTAGGACACTGGTTCTTGTTGTTTTTTTGCCCATAATTCTCTACCCCCAAATTTTTATAGGACTGGTGTTTTCTTAACATTTAAGCCTCACCTCAAACATCACAGCTGCACTGAGACCTTCCATAACCCTAGTCCAGATTAACATGCCTCCAACATTCTACTGCATCACTCTACTTAGCTCCTTTCAAATTGGCTGGTATTTTGTTGCTCATTTGTTTATTTGTTTTAAACTTTCACTTTATCCTGACTAGAATATTATCAGTAGTTTTTATGATATGATTGGCCTTTATATGAGAGAGCCACACTTACATATTTGGCTTTATTAGTATTTAACTTACTATTAATTTTATGATTACAGTAAATAAATAGTTTTTAAATTATTCTAAAAGCTACTTACAGAAATTTAAAAAAAAAACAGAGTTCAAAAACGTAGCAAATTTCTGCAAACTATTAAATATATTTTACCAAACCCTTTATGTTTTAGGTTACTTCCAATGTTTTAAACACCTTTTAAAAATAGACAACATACTATTACAATGATTACAAAATTAGTGAACACATTTACTCTAAAACCAAGAATAAAGTGTGCGTGTGTGTGTGTATATATATATATATATATATATATATATATATATAAAATGGTGCCTTTCTATTATTTCTTGCCTTATCTTCCTACGATACCTACATGGGATTTTGCTAATCCTACCAGATCTTTAAGAAAATTGTATCATGCCAACCTAATTAGGTTTTATTATGTGTGACTAGAGAACTGGGGTTGATCTCTGAGTTGGAAAGATCCCCTGGAAAAGGGAACGGCAACGCACTCCAGTATTCTTGCCTGGAGGATTCCATGGACAGAGGAGCCTGGTGGGTTACAGTTCACAGGGCCACAAAACGGCAGACACTACAGAGCAACTAACCCTTTCACTTTCCTTTCACTTCATGAAAAATTTAATTCCTACTTGAGACATGGCCCTGGCTGAGCAGTCTAAGGTGATTTCTAGGCTGCTCATCAGTAGTAAATTCCTTTTTTCAGTAAATTTAGAATAATTGTATTGTGAGGCTTTTAATTTTTGTTTTGTTTGGTTTATATAAAAGTTTTAATTTTTTCAGACATGGTAGTTTTCAAAGAGGTAAGGAATTCTTCTAAGTTTTATCCTATCCACTGCCCTGTCATATTGATGTATTAGTGTGGTTTGTCAGTACTGTTAAAATCTTATATATTTCTTATTAGTATTTTATTTTAATTAGTTGAGTACTCTAGAATATTATCAGTAGTTTTTATGATATGATTGGCCTTTATATGAGAGAGCCACACTTACATATTTGGCTTTATTAGTATTTAACTTACTATTAATTTTATGATTACAGTAAATAAATAGTTTTTAAATTATTCTAAAAGCTACTTACAGAAATTTAAAAAAAAAACAGAGTTCAAAAACGTAGCAAATTTCTGCAAACTATTAAATATATTTTACCAAACCCTTTATGTTTTAGGTTACTTCCAATGTTTTAAACACCTTTTAAAAATAGACAACATACTATTACAATGATTACAAAATTAGTGAACACATTTACTCTAAAACCAAGAATAAAGTGTGCGTGTGTGTGTGTATATATATATATATATATATATATATATATATATATATATAAAATGGTGCCTTTCTATTATTTCTTGCCTTATCTTCCTACGATACCTACATGGGATTTTGCTAATCCTACCAGATCTTTAAGAAAATTGTATCATGCCAACCTAATTAGGTTTTATTATGTGTGACTAGAGAACTGGGGTTGATCTCTGAGTTGGAAAGATCCCCTGGAAAAGGGAACGGCAACGCACTCCAGTATTCTTGCCTGGAGGATTCCATGGACAGAGGAGCCTGGTGGGTTACAGTTCACAGGGCCACAAAACGGCAGACACTACAGAGCAACTAACCCTTTCACTTTCCTTTCACTTCATGAAAAATTTAATTCCTACTTGAGACATGGCCCTGGCTGAGCAGTCTAAGGTGATTTCTAGGCTGCTCATCAGTAGTAAATTCCTTTTTTCAGTAAATTTAGAATAATTGTATTGTGAGGCTTTTAATTTTTGTTTTGTTTGGTTTATATAAAAGTTTTAATTTTTTCAGACATGGTAGTTTTCAAAGAGGTAAGGAATTCTTCTAAGTTTTATCCTATCCACTGCCCTGTCATATTGATGTATTAGTGTGGTTTGTCAGTACTGTTAAAATCTTATATATTTCTTATTAGTATTTTATTTTAATTAGTTGGACCATCAAGAATTGTCAGCTCCTAGGAGATGAGGGATAGTGTCTGCATAGTCAGCTTTACTCTTTTGCATATTTGGTTAATTTATCATTTAGAACACTCTGTTGAACCCTCCTTTTGCTTGATTATTGTGTGACCAGTGAAGCTGATTAGCTATGGACACCCTTCGAATCTGATTAATTATATGTGCTGATCAGGCATTCCTTCTCTTGCACTGAATCTACTTTCTGGGATAACTTGGTTTCCTTATGGACTCTTTGTTTTGTTTTGCTCCCTTACATACTCTTTAGATCAAAGAAAGCACATACCCAAACTTGATAGACATTTAGGTAATTATTTATATGTTAGCAGTTCCTTATATATTTGGATCAATAAAATATGAAGTATATTAAATTAGATATACTCTTTTTCTATATTGTAATACCTCTTGGTGACCTTGTATAAACTTTTCTTGAGTATTATAAGAAACTTCTAGGCTTTCTTAGATGCAATCTGTTTAGTTAACTAATATAATTGTCACAAGATTATTATTAATCTTATTTTAATGTTCAAACTGTATAAATTTGGCCAGTAAGAGCCTCTGTGATGTGCCTCTCTTTATTTCAGCACTTATCCTGACATTTTTAAAGCATGCTTGTGTTTAGCAACATCCTTTGGAGCTCAGTTTCCTTATTTATAAAATTAGTATAAACGAATAGATGGCTCAGGTCCACACTAACTTTTTTCTTCCCTAAAATTGGGCATCATCTATTTGTCAAAGAGCCCTTATTGTGTGTGTGTATGTGCCCATGTGTGTGTATGTAGATTAGAGGTCAAAAGATGGATGCTAGAAACTTATAATGAAATTTGGGTCATTTACAATAGCTACAGAGTTGGAGCACCTATCACAGATGTACAGTTTTCACCATTCAATATGTCACATGACTGCACTAATACACACACACATATATATTTAAGAAATAATAAAAATATATAAAAGCATTAAAACCAAAAAAAAAAAGTAGGTGTTTAAATATTCCAGGTAGAGGACTCTGGGAAAGTGGTAGCATGTGGGATCTTAGTTCCCCCACCAGGGACGGGACCCAGGGCCCTGCAGTGAAAGTGTCCAGTCCTAATCACTTGGCGGCCAGGGAATTCCTAATGGAAGGATTTTTACATTTTCCTAAATCTCATCATATAAACAGGTACAGAGACTAGGACAGCAAAACCTAAAACCTATATGGACTTCATCTATCACTAGGTTAACTATTAACCCCCAAATATAAGCAGGTGGAGACCAACTACCAACACCAAGAAGAATTACACAGTTTCAATAATATGAGAGAAAGACAGAAGTTTCTAACAGCTCTGTTCTGTAATTTCATGTAGCCCTAAGTCAGAGTTGTACTGGGTGGGCTATGCCCTGATTCTGGCTCATAGCTACTTTCTTGTCGACCTACACAGAATAGACCTATAGAATATACTGAGTTGGCCAAAAAGTTCATTTGGGTTTTTATGTTATATGTTACAAAAAGAAAAGGTAATTTTTTTTTTTTTTTGGCCAACCAGATTACTTTCCTTTTAATTTTAATTCATTCCCCACATTTAAAAATGGAAAAGAATATCCATAAATATGCAGATTTGTCAGTACCAGCCTACAATTCCAACTGATTGGGACTAAGTAACATCTATGATAGGGGCTAGGTCATCCTAGCTCTAGTTTTCCAGTCTGCATGCTTTCATTGCCTTACACTGGGCACAGGTTCCTTTGTTTATTTACCTGTCTGGTTTCTCTGGGCTTTTGGGTTAATGATCCTGATCTACAGCATGGTAGACAACAGGGAGGAAGACAAAGAGAGAGGTCAGGCTTGTTTCCATGTAGAATAATTAACAAAGATCCCCACAGGGTGTCTTCACTACTTTAGACTAATAACTATTTGTTTTTCTCAAAGTACTTAGTGAACTGCCAGTCCTACAGGGAGTCCTTAATAAAAGATTAATTGAAAAATTAAGAATTACCTTTCCAAAACCTGCGAAATGCAAAGCCAGGCAGCATAAGAAGTCTTAAAAGTTATCTTCTTCTGCTTAATTTGATATATACACATAAAACCCATCTTGTAATTGAATGCTACTTTAATGAATGTGCTAATAGTGGCATAAAGCCTTTTAAATTTAAAAAGATCTAAAAATATCACTCCATTCTTATCTCCGACACATTCTACTTTATATCAATCCAGCTTGACTGAGTCTAAATGACACTCAGTGGCACACTTCAGTTCTTTATAAAAGGCTGTACTAACTAGCAAATGTAATCGCAAGATGCTATCAGCCCTTCTAAGAAGGAAAATGAAATCAGTCCTAGGCTGGTGACATGTCTGGGAGGATTGCCTGCCCTCTCTAAGTCAAAGGGGACAGGCATATTTTCTAAGAGAGTCTGAATTCTGTCCTGGTAAATGATCAAGCACCCTGACGCTTGGTGGATTGCAACTGGTAGTTATAAAACCAGCACTACACAGATAAGAGCTTTTATTTTTAAGATAAAAATCAATCAACTGAAAACTTTGTTTTGGTATGATATGAGCCTTTGAACCACATATATGTCTATTAAGTACTTTTAGTATATACACTCAAACATTATACGTGAAAAGACACTTTCATAAGTATTTTATAAATAGTATGCATGTTTTATATTCTTAGGAGAAGATAGGTTTATTTCTTTGTGCTAAGATTCAAGGTCAGGATCCATATTAAAGGCATATAAATTCTGCTTAGTGTTTGAAGTCTAATCCTTTCACAGAGTTTGAATATGGAGTTGGGTATGATAAAGAGGAAACGATGTCAAAGGCTACTGAATCATAATAATAGCCACCAATACTGAGTACTTATGATAGGGGCTAGGTCATCCTAGCTCTAGTTTTCCAGTCTGCATGCTTTCATTGCCTTACACTGGGCACAGGTTCCTTTGTTTATTTACCTGTCTGGTTTCTCTGGGCTTTTGGGTTAATGATCCTGATCTACAGCATGGTAGACAACAGGGAGGAAGACAAAGAGAGAGGTCAGGCTTGTTTCCATGTAGAATAATTAACAAAGATCCCCACAGGGTGTCTTCACTACTTTAGACTAATAACTATTTGTTTTTCTCAAAGTACTTAGTGAACTGCCAGTCCTACAGGGAGTCCTTAATAAAAGATTAATTGAAAAATTAAGAATTACCTTTCCAAAACCTGCGAAATGCAAAGCCAGGCAGCATAAGAAGTCTTAAAAGTTATCTTCTTCTGCTTAATTTGATATATACACATAAAACCCATCTTGTAATTGAATGCTACTTTAATGAATGTGCTAATAGTGGCATAAAGCCTTTTAAATTTAAAAAGATCTAAAAATATCACTCCATTCTTATCTCCGACACATTCTACTTTATATCAATCCAGCTTGACTGAGTCTAAATGACACTCAGTGGCACACTTCAGTTCTTTATAAAAGGCTGTACTAACTAGCAAATGTAATCGCAAGATGCTATCAGCCCTTCTAAGAAGGAAAATGAAATCAGTCCTAGGCTGGTGACATGTCTGGGAGGATTGCCTGCCCTCTCTAAGTCAAAGGGGACAGGCATATTTTCTAAGAGAGTCTGAATTCTGTCCTGGTAAATGATCAAGCACCCTGACGCTTGGTGGATTGCAACTGGTAGTTATAAAACCAGCACTACACAGATAAGAGCTTTTATTTTTAAGATAAAAATCAATCAACTGAAAACTTTGTTTTGGTATGATATGAGCCTTTGAACCACATATATGTCTATTAAGTACTTTTAGTATATACACTCAAACATTATACGTGAAAAGACACTTTCATAAGTATTTTATAAATAGTATGCATGTTTTATATTCTTAGGAGAAGATAGGTTTATTTCTTTGTGCTAAGATTCAAGGTCAGGATCCATATTAAAGGCATATAAATTCTGCTTAGTGTTTGAAGTCTAATCCTTTCACAGAGTTTGAATATGGAGTTGGGTATGATAAAGAGGAAACGCGATGTCAAAGGCTACTGAATCATAATAATAGCCACCAATACTGAGTACTTACCATGTATCAGGCATGGTATTAAAAACACTCTGCATATTTTTCACTGAATCTTTACAATACATCCTTATTATTCCCATTTTTCTCCCCAAAGGACTCAAGATGCATTTGAAATGCTGTTCTGTTTTAGGAGCATGTAGTCTTTGTTGGGAATCCTGGTTCAGAGATCAACTGAAAGATACTCAGTAGAGTGTACATCAGAGATACATTTATGTACTAGATTGTTCAGTAGCAAATTACTTTCTCTAGTATTTTTATTTCATTAAATCTTGGGCAAGTATTTCAGGCCAGGTGAGCCTTATTAATTTACATGCTGTCTTTGTGTAAATTGGGGCTTCTCTGATGGCTCAGTGGTAAAGAATTCGCTCACAATGCAGGAGACACAGGAGACATGGGTTGGATCCCTGGGTCAGGAACATCCCCTGGAGGAAGAAATGTCAACTGACTCCAGTACCTGAAAAATCCCATAGACAGAGGAGCCTGACTGTAGCCCAGGAGGCTACAGTCCATAGGATCACAAAAGTTGACAGGACTGAGAAACTGAGCACAAGTCATTATTCATGAGAATTAGAAAAAAGGACTCCCTCTGGGCAGGCAAGGTTGACCAGGAGAACGTGAGCTGTATTTCCACCAACACCAGCTCAGTTTATCAGGAGCGCTTGTGCAGGACACTATCTATAGAACCATTTCCTGTGTCTCTGGTTGAGAAAAATCCAACAAAGTTCAAGTAGTGGCTTTCTGAGGTCATAACAGTAGTGGTAAAATGTGTCCTGACATTCAAGAGGAAGCTGAATCTCAGGGTCAGTCAAGAGCCCAGTAACCCCTGTTCACATAGAGATTGTTTTCATTTGAGAGACTTGGGAAGCCTGAATTTACTATTATCAAGGAAGTCATAGCAGTCCTTTAGTTAGGGTGACTGCCATCTAGAAGACAAACACTTCAAAAAGATTAGAAGAAATAAATTACCTTAAAAAGCAATAGTCAAGTGATGCTACTGGTAAAGAACCTGTCTGCCAATGTAGGAGATGTAAAAGATGTGGTTCTGGTCCCTGGGTTAAGAAAAATCCCTGGAGGATGACATGGTAACCCACTCCATTATTCTGCATGGGAAAATTCCATGGACAGAGGAGCCTGGCGGGTTCATTGGGTTGCAAAGAGTTGGACACAACTGAAGTGACTTAGTACATGTGTGCAAACTATATTAATATAAAATAACAAAGACATTGTCAGCTTGTTAATTAACAATGGAAGGTCACACTGTGCACTACCAGGATGTTTCCTAGACAAGAGGTGACTGGAAGGGCCAAAAAAGCAGAACAGTGGATCAGTTTTGAGTAAAGTATAATTACATTTCTCTAGTATTTTTATTTCATTAAATCTTGGGCAAGTATTTCAGGCCAGGTGAGCCTTATTAATTTACATGCTGTCTTTGTGTAAATTGGGGCTTCTCTGATGGCTCAGTGGTAAAGAATTCGCTCACAATGCAGGAGACACAGGAGACATGGGTTGGATCCCTGGGTCAGGAACATCCCCTGGAGGAAGAAATGTCAACTGACTCCAGTACCTGAAAAATCCCATAGACAGAGGAGCCTGACTGTAGCCCAGGAGGCTACAGTCCATAGGATCACAAAAGTTGACAGGACTGAGAAACTGAGCACAAGTCATTATTCATGAGAATTAGAAAAAAGGACTCCCTCTGGGCAGGCAAGGTTGACCAGGAGAACGTGAGCTGTATTTCCACCAACACCAGCTCAGTTTATCAGGAGCGCTTGTGCAGGACACTATCTATAGAACCATTTCCTGTGTCTCTGGTTGAGAAAAATCCAACAAAGTTCAAGTAGTGGCTTTCTGAGGTCATAACAGTAGTGGTAAAATGTGTCCTGACATTCAAGAGGAAGCTGAATCTCAGGGTCAGTCAAGAGCCCAGTAACCCCTGTTCACATAGAGATTGTTTTCATTTGAGAGACTTGGGAAGCCTGAATTTACTATTATCAAGGAAGTCATAGCAGTCCTTTAGTTAGGGTGACTGCCATCTAGAAGACAAACACTTCAAAAAGATTAGAAGAAATAAATTACCTTAAAAAGCAATAGTCAAGTGATGCTACTGGTAAAGAACCTGTCTGCCAATGTAGGAGATGTAAAAGATGTGGTTCTGGTCCCTGGGTTAAGAAAAATCCCTGGAGGATGACATGGTAACCCACTCCATTATTCTGCATGGGAAAATTCCATGGACAGAGGAGCCTGGCGGGTTCATTGGGTTGCAAAGAGTTGGACACAACTGAAGTGACTTAGTACATGTGTGCAAACTATATTAATATAAAAAAACAAAGACATTGTCAGCTTGTTAATTAACAATGGAAGGTCACACTGTGCACTACCAGGATGTTTCCTAGACAAGAGGTGACTGGAAGGGTCAAAAAAAGCAGAACAGTGGATCAGTGTGAGGAAATTCTGAACTGGAGTATTGGAGATAACTAGAAGTAAAAAACTGGGCAATTATACTGAAACAAAAGAGATTAAGTGATATGTGAGCACTGAACACAAAACCTTGAAAAAAAAATTATGCTAATGCCATCAAGGCCCATCTTAATTACTTGCTATTTGAGCTTTACCAAAGCATTTGGACTCTCTGAGTTTTCGTTTATTGGCCTATAAAAGAACGTTAAGGATTAAAGGAAGTACCATAACGATATCTTCCTCAAGTGGTTCTTTGATGGTTAAATCAAACAATGTAGGTTGAAGTGCTCTGCAACCTATGAGGCACTGTGTCAAGTGATATATCTATCTATAATTCATCATTCATTTAAACAGCCCCTGCCCATAAGGCAGTGTGTCAGATCCTGAAGGATGTCAACTGCCAACTCTCTCAAAAGACCTAGATAACCACCAGAAAAACCTGCTGATCAAGCAAATCTAGGCCATTATTTACTGTTCTTATAATATTATTTCCTTACTGTAAGAGTATCACCTTGCATGGATGCTACTCAGTTGTGTCTATTTGTGACCCCATGGACTATAGCTCATTCGGCTCTTCTGTCCATGGGATTTCCCAGGCAAGAATACTGGATTGGGTTGCCATTTCCTTCTCCAGGGGATTATCCTGACCCAGGGATCAAACCCACAACTTCTGCTGCATCTCCTGCATTGTAGACATATTCTTTACAGCTGAGCCCCACTAAAGTCTTTTTTTTTAATGTTATTTATTTATGGCTATTCTCGGTTTTCACTGTTGCCACAGGCCCTTCTCTATTTGCAGGGAGTGGGGGCTACTCTCTAGTTGAGATGAGCAGGCTTCTTGTTGCAGTGACTTCTCTTGTAGAACTTGGGCTCTAGGGCACAGGGGTTCCAGTAGCTGAGGTACACGGGCTCAGTAGTTGTGACTCCAAGGCTCTAGAGCACAGGATCAATAGTTGTGGCTCATGGGCTTAGTTGCTCCGCAGCATGTGGGATCTTTCCAGATTATGGATCGAACCAGAGTCTCCTGAATTGGCAGGTGAACTCTACCACTGAGATACGAGGGAAGCTCCACACTAAAGTCTTAATAGTGTCTCTGAAAGAAGAGATCAGAGATAGATATTTACAAGGATTTAAGGTCTGGGCTCCTATGGGTTAATCTTAGTCTTTCAAGGCAGGGATCTGTTTGGGACTGGAAAAAGTTCATGATATAAATATGATAGTTTAAGATTGGTACTCACAGACTGGTGAGAATCTTAAAGTGATTCTTGAGTAGACGATGACTTCATCATCAAACAGCTTGCCAGATGAGCAACCTATTATTCTAAGAAGACGACTGGTTGAATAGCTTATTTCTCTGAATGAATTTTTTTGAAGTTTCTGAAGTGAGCTAAAGAGTAGTAGGATGTTCCCATTAAAATAATCTTTGGCATAAGGATAACTTTGAGTTGATTATTATTATTTTTTTTTATTGGAAACTTTTTTTTATTTATTTATCTTTTTTTTTTTTTTATGGCGGGTGGGGTGGGGAGGGGGATGGGCGAGCCACCTCTATTGGTCTTTCATTTGTCTATTTTCATCCGTCTTTGTTCTTTGGCTCCTGTGGGCCTCCCATCACGGTGGCCACTGTCGTTGCAGAGCACTGGCTCTGGGTGTATGCGCGCCAGAGCTCCGGCTCAGCAATTGGACACATTGGTCCAGCCGCTCCGCGGCACATGGGATCTTCCCAGGCCAGGGATTGAACTGGCGCTCCTTGCACTGCAAGGCGGTGTCTTTATCCACTGGACCACCAGAGGAAACCCTGAGCTGATTATTTTTAAGAAACGATAGACACTGAAGAAGCTCTGAAAACAGAATTTACTCCTTTGTGAGGAAAATCTATATTGTTCTCTTCCTGTACCAGGAAGAGACCTATTTTTACTCGAGTCTTACCTGCTTGGAAGGATAACATTTGTTTACCAAATATTTGCTCCTCTCACCTTCCCAGGAATGGTTTCTCCTCTGTAAAGCCTGAGTCTCCTATTCCTTTCCTTCACGAAGGATGACCTCGTGAAGCCTCACGAGGCCTCAGCTAGGCCTCAATGGCCTAGCTGCCTTCAGAGTGGCGCTCCCTATGCATATATAATTAGAATTTTTTTTCAAGTTAATCTGTCTTGTATTATAGGGGTTCTCAGCCAAGAACTCAGAAGGGTAGAAGGAAAATTAATTTTCCTCCTCCACAAAGCACTGAAGTAATGTACTGGTTTATGACCATATCTTCCTGGAAAAAGATAGTAAAGTCATATTGATTGAGGTAACCTTAGTTTTGTAGAAGTAACCATCTAGGTTCAAGATGGAGCTACTCTTGTGAAGAGTGCCACATCAGCAAATGAAAAGTTGGATAACATTTGTGTCCTTATAAATGCTCTGCTAGACCAGAAACACAATATAGCCAATCAACCTGAAACTGAGTCCCCCTAAAACTAAGTTCCCACACTGAGTATATGATTGCATGAGTATAAGTTGTTTCACTTGTGTCCAACTCTTTGTGATCCCATGAACTCTAGCCCACCAGGCTCCTTTGTCTGTGTGATTCTCCAGGCAAGAATACTGGAGTGGGTTGCCATGCCCTCCTCCAGAAGATCTTCCCACTCAGGGAATGGACCTGCATCTCCTCATCTCCTGAAACTCCTGCAGTGCAGGAGGATTCTTTACCACTGAGCCACCAGGGAAGCCCAAGTATATGATTAATCTATTGAAAACTTTATTCCCTTTCTTATACAGCCTCTGTTCCCCTCAGGACTGAGAAGCAGCAAAGAAAAGAGGAGACTGAAACAAGCATGACTCTGGGGTCTTCTCAGGCACACACACACTTCTATTTTCCCTATTTCTTGTTTGCTAGAAAAAAAAATACTAGTCTAAGACTCCTAGTTCCTCCTGAAGGGATATAAATAGCAAACTAATGCATATCTTCAGGTTGTTCGGCAGAAGCGAAGACCCACCACCACCATGCAGAAGGTGGTGACTACATGCCAATCACAAGTATACGGACTCTAGACTGGCTGGAACCAGGAGGCTGATGATTAAGATTCCTGAAATATCAACCTGTTCTCTCTCACCATCAAGAGGGGTCACATATCCTATGACCCTCTCGCCTAACAATACTTTTAAAAACCCTGGCCAGAAGACCATCAGGGATTTTGGATCTTTTGAGCATGAGCTGCCCAGTCTCCTTGCTTGGTGCCCTGTGTGAACTAAAAATGTCAGTGTCCCTATCAGTAAACAAAGGATGTTGAAGCCATGAAGTCATCACATTACAACCACCCTGACGGAGAGCCTTGAGGGAGTTCAGGGGGAGAAGCACAGGAATCTGGCCTCAGCGAGCAGAGGTGCATATCAAAGGAATGATTTCAGTGAGTCTAGAGACTTATCTTTACATAAATAGAAAAGCACTGCATTTCTTAACTTGAGACATCTGATCTTCTTTAGTTAACAGCTATTTTTTAATGTTCCAATGATCTGGTCCTTGTTGGAAAAAGGCAACAAACATCCTGGCTCCCTCCAGCACTTTTTCAGGGCAATCTCGCAGAGTTATCTGAGGTGCCTGAGTCCCAGGCTAAAGTCCTTGGTTTTCTTCACCAAGTAAAACATAATTCGTTAAGGTTGTGCCCTTTTGTGTGTGTGTCAACAATGGCAATAAACGTTTTCCTTCACAGCAACCTGATAGCAGCAAATTAGCTGTACTGTGCTCAGACAAACAGATCGAGCTTGGTTCAGTAACAAGCCAGTCCTCAAATGTCAAGCCAATTCTGGGTGTTTTACTTATTTTCTTGTTCCTTATTCATTTAAAAAATTTTCTTTTCCTTGTTCTTATTCTTTCCTCTTTAAAAGCCTGCCATTTTCCCCCCCTGCCTCATTGTTCTACAAACAGAAACTGTCCACTTTATGATGTATTAAAACTTGTTTGTATCACCTAAGTTGTCTTCTTTAATCATTTTTAATAGTTCTTAGTCTTGGTGGTGATGTGGCTACATGTAGTCTTATTTTCAGGGATATACAAACCATTTAAAAAAAAAAAAAAACAAACCTTATGCTGTCAAATAAACTGGGACTTTGGACCTATTGAATTCTAAGTAAAATTCTTGGAAAATTACTGAATTTCCTCATCAAGACTAACTCTGTGGACATGACTTAACTATTTCAGGTAATTCTTGTCCAGGAAGATAAGAACGTAAACTAATACATTCTTTCACTTTTTCCTTTAAGAAATTTTTGCAAATTAATTTTCCTGGGCAAAGAGTTTACTTATTCTGGGCACAGTGCCTCTATCAGACAGTAGATTACTTATCTGAGCAAACAACTCACGTATCAGGAAAGTTTACTATCAAGAATCCTTTAAAACCTACAACTATTATGTCACAAACTTGGCCCAATTTCAGTAAATTTCCAGCAAAGAGAGACCACTCTTAACCACTTAATCACAGACTCCAAACCCTGTAAATACCCTTCCCTACTCTTCTAACTAGGAGAAGAGGATGACAGGATGAGATGGTTGGATGGCATCACCGACACAATGGGCATGAGTTTGAACCAACTCCAGGGGATAGTGAAGGACAGGAAAGTCTAGTATGCTGGAGTCCATGGGGTCACAAAGAGTTGGTTGAATGACTGAACAACAGTAACTCTTGTAAAAAGATATTTAGACTATTCCAAGAACTTCCCTGGTGGCTCAAATGATAAAGAATCTGCCTCAATGCATGATACCTGATTCAATCCCTAGGTCAGGAAGATCCCCTGGAGAAGAGAATGGCAAGCTGCTCCAGTATTCTTGCTTGGAGAATTCCATGGATGCTACAGTCCATGGAAAGACAAAGAGTCAGACACGACTAAGCAACTAACACTTTCAATTTCCAGATTATACCGAAGTGGTTTTCTCCTTATTGCACTAAGTCTATTAAACTTAGTTTCACTTGATCAACAAGTTTTTATAAAGGTCTCTCTTGGGTTCGATTATTGACATCTTAAAAAAAAAAGTCATAATAAATACCTTCTAGTTGGTTATTAAGATTTGAATATGTATATACAGAATACTAACCATGGTGTCTGGCACATGACAAGGACTCCTTAAATGGTGCTCATTATTAATACAGCTAAGTTTCACAAAGATTCTACCCTGTTCAGCAGCCAAAGTCCTGCCAAGACAAGTTTTCCCAAATATAAGGGTTAAGTTTCTGAAAATCCTTTATGTAGAATTAATAGATTTAAGAATATAAGAGGGGGCTTCCCTGGTCGTTCAGTGGGTAAGAACACCGCCTTGCAGTGCAAGGGGCGCCGGTTCGATCCCCGGCCTGGGAAGATCCCACGTGCAACGGAGCGGCTGGACCGACGTGTCCAATTACTAGGCCGGAGCTCTGGAGCGCATGTGCCCAGAACCAGTGCTCGGTGACAACAGAGGCCACTGCGATGGGAGGCCCACACGGGTCAAAGAACAAAGATGAATGAAAATAGATAAATGAAAGACCAATAGAAGTGGACTGCCCGCCCCCCTCCCTCCCCAACCTGCAAAAAAAAAGAAACTAAAAAAAAAAAAGGAATATAAGAGATTAACAAAAGGAGGATAAGGCATTGGGAGACTAATATGAACATCTGAAGGTCCTTCAAAGTGGTTTCTTTTTTTCACGTATGCCTAAATAAAACAATAATAATATATATAGTATGTGCTCTAAATTAAGAGTAGTACTTGTATTTGCATATTTTAAATGTAATTAATTTCCAATGATGATTCTCAGCTGCCTAGAAGAAAAACTAGCTTTTTTAATCCTATTTTCGAGCAGGCAATATTCATCTTACTTGGTTGAATACAATGTTATTCAGAATTACCCAAATTCAAGGTTGAGGAACTTAGACTTTCCAATGCCCATGATACCTGATTCAATCCCTAGGTCAGGAAGATCCCCTGGAGAAGAGAATGGCAAGCTGCTCCAGTATTCTTGCTTGGAGAATTCCATGGATGCTACAGTCCATGGAAAGACAAAGAGTCAGACACGACTAAGCAACTAACACTTTCAATTTCCAGATTATACCGAAGTGGTTTTCTCCTTATTGCACTAAGTCTATTAAACTTAGTTTCACTTGATCAACAAGTTTTTATAAAGGTCTCTCTTGGGTTCGATTATTGACATCTTAAAAAAAAAAGTCATAATAAATACCTTCTAGTTGGTTATTAAGATTTGAATATGTATATACAGAATACTAACCATGGTGTCTGGCACATGACAAGGACTCCTTAAATGGTGCTCATTATTAATACAGCTAAGTTTCACAAAGATTCTACCCTGTTCAGCAGCCAAAGTCCTGCCAAGACAAGTTTTCCCAAATATAAGGGTTAAGTTTCTGAAAATCCTTTATGTAGAATTAATAGATTTAAGAATATAAGAGGGGGCTTCCCTGGTCGTTCAGTGGGTAAGAACACCGCCTTGCAGTGCAAGGGGCGCCGGTTCGATCCCCGGCCTGGGAAGATCCCACGTGCAACGGAGCGGCTGGACCGACGTGTCCAATTACTAGGCCGGAGCTCTGGAGCGCATGTGCCCAGAACCAGTGCTCGGTGACAACAGAGGCCACTGCGATGGGAGGCCCACACGGGTCAAAGAACAAAGATGAATGAAAATAGATAAATGAAAGACCAATAGAAGTGGACTGCCCGCCCCCCTCCCTCCCCAACCTGCAAAAAAAAAGAAATTAAAAAAAAAAAAAGAATATAAGAGATTAACAAAAGGAGGATAAGGCATTGGGAGACTAATATGAACATCTGAAGGTCCTTCAAAGTGGTTTCTTTTTTTCACGTATGCCTAAATAAAACAATAATAATATATATAGTATGTGCTCTAAATTAAGAGTAGTACTTGTATTTGCATATTTTAAATGTAATTAATTTCCAATGATGATTCTCAGCTGCCTAGAAGAAAAACTAGCTTTTTTAATCCTATTTTCGAGCAGGCAATATTCATCTTACTTGGTTGAATACAATGTTATTCAGAATTACCCAAATTCAAGGTTGAGGACAGAGTCTTCCAGACTGCCAAGTCAATCCAAGACTTGCAGGTTTGAGTGTTTCCCAAAACTATCATCAGCTTCAATAAGTCACTAGAACAACTCAGAAGTCAGGAAAAGGCTGTATCTGTGATTATAGTCTTATTATGACCAAAGAAGGATACAAATCAAAACCAGCCAAAGGAAGAGATACACACAGCTGAACCTGGGATTGGGCAGGCTCCAAATTCGAAGCTTTTGTGCTCTCAGGGACACCTTAGCCTTCCCAGCATCGAGTTGTGGTAACCCTGCATGAAGCACTGCCAAGCCAGGAAGCTCATCTGAGCCTCAGTTTCCAGAGATTTCACTTGACACTTTATTACGTAGGTATGATTGAAATACTGCCCATGTGGTTATACTCAAAGTCTACTCCTTTCTGCTCCCCAGAGCTCAGACTGAGAGCCTATGGCTAAAGCCTCATCTTCTCTCATCACATGGTGTTCTGGGAAAGGAAATGGCAGCCCACTCCAGTATTCTTAGCTGGAAAACCCCATAAACAGAAGAGTTGGGTGGGCTACAGTCCATGGGGTTGTGAAAGAGTCTGACAAAACTGAACATGGTGTTTGAGTGTGCCCAACCCTGTCATCTTGCCAACATGAAATATCCAGGGCCCATGGTGTCACCTCATTACCATAAAATAAATGGTGTGGTCTGAGGAACCCATCATGGATAACAAAGATCTCCTATTACTTAGGAAATTCCATGGGTTTAGAGTTACCTCCCAGGAGCAAGGACAAAGGCCAGACTCTTTTTGGGCAAAGCTAATTCTTAACTATGTGTATCAGTTCAGTTCAGTCGCTCAGTCGTGTCCAGCTCTTTGTGATTGAATGGACAGCAGAACGCAACGCTTCCCTGTCCTTCACCATCTCCCAGAGCTTGCTCAAACAAATGTCCATTGTCTCAGTGATGCCATCCAACCATCTTGTCTATATATATGCTTAATACTAATATTTATAAATTATTGAACACCTGCAGTTTGACAGGTGTATTATTTATGTATTATTTCTAATTCTCCCTAGCATTACTATGTATTATTTCTAATTCTCATTAGCATTACTATGATAAAGTCTTATAAGTCACATTTGATAGCTACAAAATTAAATGTTTTACCTTACCAAAAACTGTAACCTGGTATGTAGATAACCTATAATTAGAACCCTAATCTGTCCAGTTTCAAAGATAACACCCTTTCCACTGTCTCTAACTTCATTTTACTGTTAACAAATATATATAAATAGACACTGTATGTTCCACAATGACCCCATTCCAACACCCCCTATGGCTGCTCACCCATCTAAATATTCAGTGTCTTTCTGTCTTTTGTTAAGGTTAAAAATACCTAAGTTATACTCCTTAGATAAGAACTTGGAGTGGCAGTAACACACTGTTAAATTTTGTATGCAAGGAGAAGTGCATATGTAATAAAATATGAGGGATGCATTTTTCAGTGTTGTTTGATTATAAGGAACAGAAAACACTTCTTGATAGCTGGCAAAAGGAAACTTCTTGAAAAGCTATGATATAATTCATAGAATTAAAGGAGAGGTCAAGGAACCAAATATGAAAATTCCCTAGGCAGAGGAGCCATTGGCCCAGTTTGAGTAATGTTCCTATATCTTGACAGCCATGAAAGGTCCTCACAAAAAGGAAGAGGGTAATTCCCCATAGAAAAACCAAAGTGCTGCTATTATAAGGAGGAAGAATGTATGCTGAGGGGAAGAAAAAAAAGAAAGAAAGAAGTTTTTAACACCAAGGGGAATTAGTAATAGTGGAAGTGTATATACACAAGTAAGTATAAGAGAGACATTAATCACAGACTCCATAGAAAGTTTAAAGAAAAGAACACCTAACTTTTATGTACACAGAATAAACTAAAGACTCACAATATTAGATTAGTGGTAGTGGAGAAATTTATTTGGATAAATGAAGTACTGAATTACTAAAATATACCTAAAACTTGGTTTTTCCACAGTGTTTTAAATATAAAATAGTGTCAGTAGTTTCAGTGCCACAAAAGAGGTAACACATCTCCCTTAATAAATACAGAATCTAAGTAAAAGCAGGGCTCTTACTTAGAAAATACAGCCTTGAGATACACCCTCCCTTCCCAATTTCCATTTCTACCAGAGTTGCTGTTGTATGTAGCGGATTCATTGTAAAAATGTCTCAATTCCGACCCCTGTCTATGCTTACTCTCTTGTAGATGACTTTCCAGTTCCTTCCTTGAAGACCTGGAGTCTGTCTCCCAACCTTACTTTGCCGTGGTCATGGGAATACTGTCATAAGCCAGGTAATTCCAATTCTGAGCTTAGACCGCAAGAGGCCTTGTACACATCCACTCACTCTCTTGGACTCCTGCCACCACGATGAGGACAAGTCCACTAAGGGAAGTGAGAAAACCCTGGAGGTAAGCAGAATGGCTCCAGCTGAGGCCAGCCTAGAACAGCCAGTCCTTAGTTGGCCCCTTCGTCTTGGCTGCAGAAGCAAGACCAATTCAGACTGGCTGAGCCCAGCTAAGATCCTCAGTATACCAACCAAGCTTTGCACTCCTAAGAAAAAAAATCAATGTTTATTATTGTATGTTTCTCTGAAGTGTCCTATTATTTACAAAGCAGTTTTGTGGCCATGGGTCACTGATCTGCCCTCCTGCTGTCTAGCAGCCGCTGAGAGAGAAGAATCAGAGGCCTGCTCTGGTTGGTTCATGATTTCTCTTGCCAAGACTCACAAATAAATAAAAAATGGGGACTAAATGATACTATTTGGCCATCATGTTTTCATGAAGCATTAAGAGGCATAAAAGGAAACTAAATTTTACAAAACCAACTTTCATGTACAAATACATAATCACAGCTTAAATTTACTTGATTGCAGTCAACTTTTCTACGCTTTGTGGCTTCCTGGATCCAGGCACAATGTTTATTTAAAATAAAATTCTCAAAAAAATAAAATAAAATTCTCATTAGTAGGTATTCTAAAAACATATAGCTGTAATACTTTTTTTTTTAATTTTCGCCTCTTTTATTGGTTTTTTAATTATTTATTTTCATCCATCTTTACTCTTTGGCCTGTCTGGGCCTCCCATTGCAGTGGCCTCTCTCCCCGCTCTGGTACACTAAGATAATAAAAAGCATTTTTGGTTTTTCCACAGTGTTTTAAATATAAAATAGTGTCAGTAGTTTCAGTGCCACAAAAGAGGTAACACATCTCCCTTAATAAATACAGAATCTAAGTAAAAGCAGGGCTCTTACTTAGAAAATACAGCCTTGAGATACACCCTCCCTTCCCAATTTCCATTTCTACTAGTGTTGCTGTTGTATGTAGCGGATTCATTGTAAAATGTCTAAATTTCCCGACCCCTGTCTATGCTTACTCTCTTGTAGATGACTTTCCAGTTCCTTCCTTGAAGACCTGGAGTCTGTCTCCCAACCTTACTTTGCCGTGGTCATGGGAATACTGTCATAAGCCAGGTAATTCCAATTCTGAGCTTAGACCGCAAGAGGCCTTGTACACATCCACTCACTCTCTTGGACTCCTGCCACCACGATGAGGACAAGTCCACTAAGGGAAGTGAGAAAACCCTGGAGGTAAGCAGAATGGCTCCAGCTGAGGCCAGCCTAGAACAGCCAGTCCTTAGTTGGCCCCTTCGTCTTGGCTGCAGAAGCAAGACCAATTCAGACTGGCTGAGCCCAGCTAAGATCCTCAGTATACCAACCAAGCTTTGCACTCCTAAGAAAAAAAATCAATGTTTATTATTGTATGTTTCTCTGAAGTGTCCTATTATTTACAAAGCAGTTTTGTGGCCATGGGTCACTGATCTGCCCTCCTGCTGTCTAGCAGCCGCTGAGAGAGAAGAATCAGAGGCCTGCTCTGGTTGGTTCATGATTTCTCTTGCCAAGACTCACAAATAAATAAAAAATGGGGACTAAATGATACTATTTGGCCATCATGTTTTCATGAAGCATTAAGAGGCATAAAAGGAAACTAAATTTTACAAAACCAACTTTCATGTACAAATACATAATCACAGCTTAAATTTACTTGATTGCAGTCAACTTTTCTCTACGCTTTGTGGCTTCCTGGATCCAGGCACAATGTTTATTTAAAATAAAATTCTCAAAAAAATAAAATAAAATTCTCATTAGTAGGTATTCTAAAAACATATAGCTGTAATACTTTTTTTTTTAATTTTCGCCTCTTTTATTGGTTTTTTAATTATTTATTTTCATCCATCTTTACTCTTTGGCCTGTCTGGGCTTCCCATTGCAGTGGCCTCTCTCATTGCAGAGCACCAGCTCTGGGTACACGTGCTCCAGAGCACTGGCTCCAATTGGATAAACAGGTTCAGCTGCTCTGGCACGTGGGATCTTCCCAGGCCAGGTATGGAACCTTTGCATTGCAAGACAGACTCTTGACCCACTGGATCACCAGCGTAGCCCTGAGTAATAATTTTTTTTTGGCCACCTCTGTTGGTCTTTCATTTTATCTATTTTCATCCATCTTTGTTCTTTGGCCTGTGTGGGCCTCCCATTTCAGTGGCCTCTGTCGCTGCAGAGTGCTGGCTCTGGGTGCATGCACTCCAGAGCTCCAGCTCGGTAGTTGGACACATCTGTCCAGCCGCTCTGTGGCACGTGGGCTCTTCCCAGGCCAGGGATTGAACTGGTGGCCCTTGCACTGCAAGGTGATGACCTTACCCACTGGACCACCAGGGAAGCCCCTGTCTCTGTTTTTTAATACACTCTCTAGGTTTCCTTCCAAGGAGCAAACATCTTTTAATTTCATAACTACAGCCACTGTCCACAGTGAGTTTGCAGCCCAAGAAAATAAAACCTGTCATTGTTTCCATTTTTCCCCATCTATTTGTCATGAAGTGATCAGACCAGATCAAATGCCATGATCTTAGTTTTCTGAATGTTGAGTTTTAAGCCAGCTTTTTCACTCTCCTCTTTCACTTTCATCAAGAGGCTCTTTAGTTCTTCACTTTCTGCCATAAGGGTGGTGTCATCTGCATATCTGAGGTTATTGATATTTCTCCCAGCAATCTTGATTCCAGCTTGTGCTTCATCCAGCCCAGCATTTTGCATGATGTACTCTGCATATAAGTTTTAATAAACAGGGTGATATTACAGCCTTAATGTACTCCTTTCTATACGCTTTGTGGCTTCCTGGATCCAGGCACAATGTTTATTTAAAATAAAATTCTCAAAAAAATAAAATAAAATTCTCATTAGTAGGTATTCTAAAAACATATAGCTGTAATACTTTTTTTTTTAATTTTCGCCTCTTTTATTGGTTTTTTAATTATTTATTTTCATCCATCTTTACTCTTTGGCCTGTCTGGGCCTCCCATTGCAGTGGCCTCTCTCATTGCAGAGCACCAGCTCTGGGTACACGTGCTCCAGAGCACTGGCTCCAACTGGATAAACAGGTTCAGCTGCTCTGGCACGTGGGATCTTCCCAGGCCAGGTATGGAACCTTTGCATTGCAAGACAGACTCTTGACCCACTGGATCACCAGCGTAGCCCTGAGTAATAATTTTTTTTTGGCCACCTCTGTTGGTCTTTCATTTTATCTATTTTCATCCATCTTTGTTCTTTGGCCTGTGTGGGCCTCCCATTTCAGTGGCCTCTGTCGCTGCAGAGTGCTGGCTCTGGGTGCATGAGCTCCAGAGCTCCAGCTCGGTAGTTGGACACATCTGTCCAGCCGCTCTGTGGCACGTGGGCTCTTCCCAGGCCAGGGATTGAACTGGTGGCCCTTGCACTGCAAGGTGATGACCTTACCCACTGGACCACCAGGGAAGCCCCTGTCTCTGTTTTTTAATACACTCTCTAGGTTTCCTTCCAAGGAGCAAACATCTTTTAATTTCATAACTACAGCCACTGTCCACAGTGAGTTTGCAGCCCAAGAAAATAAAACCTGTCATTGTTTCCATTTTTCCCCATCTATTTGTCATGAAGTGATCAGACCAGATCAAATGCCATGATGTTTGTTTTTCTGAATGTTGAGTTTTAGGTCAGATTTTTCACTCTCCTCTTTCACTTTCATCAAGAGGCTCTATAGTTCTTCACTTTCTGCCATTGGGGTGGTGTCATCTGCATATCTGAGGTTATTGATATTCTCCCAGCAATCTTGATTCCAGGGTGTGCTTCATCCAACCCAGGATTTTGCATGATGTACTCTGCATATAAGTTAAATAAACAGGGTGATATACAGCCTTAATGTACTCCTTTACCAATTTACAACCAGTATGTTGTTCCATATTTGGTTCTAACTATTGCTTTTTGACCTGCAAACAAGTTTCTCAGGAGGCAGGTAAGTTGGTCTGGTATCCCCATCTCTTTAAGGGTTAAATCTGTGATCCAGGTCATCTATCTACTTATCTTCTCTAAACCTGTTTTCTCACCTATGCAATGAGAAAATGACAGTAACATTCTGCTTATAGGGTTAAAGAAGATTGAGTAGAGGAATGTATAAAAGACACGTGGCTTCTAGGAATAGTCGAGAAATCGCTCTTTTTAAGAATCAATAAAAACAGATTAGTCCTTGGACTCAGTTGAGTATGTTATTTTAGTATCTTGAGGATGTATTTTGTCACATATGGTCTTTTAAAACATTTTTCTATGCTTATTATACAAGTTGTGTTTAATGTAAAAACTTAGAATAAGCAGAGAAGCAAAGCAACACATTTTAACTTTCACTCTGAGATAGGTAATGTTTCTCCACATTTTTATTTCATGTATATATGATATACACACTATACAATATCTTCTATGTTTTCTTAAATATTCTCAGTTTTCTTAAATATTTCTCCACATCTGACATACTTCTATTTTAAATATTCCTCTTAAGTAGGTATTTAACCTCTCTCCAGATTTTTTTTTTTTTTGGCCACTTCTATTGATCTTTCATTCATCTATTTTCATCCATCTTTGTTCTTTGGCCTGTGTGGGCCTCCCATCACAGTGGCCTCTGTCACTGCAGAGAGGAGAAGGTGGCAGAGGATGAAATGGTTGGAAGGCATAATTGACTCAATGGACATGAGTTTGAGCAAACTCCAGGAGAAAATGAAGGACAGGGAAGGCTGGCATGTTGTAGTCTATGAGTCAGACATAGCATAACGACTAATAACAGTACATTCAGAACTACATATATCCACTTTATTTGTATAGATCTTGGACTCAACTTTTTTTAAGGCTCCTCCTGGAAGTTGCTTAGGGTCTGTATCTATGGGAGAATCAAACTGCATCCTAACTTATGAATCTTTTGTATTTTTATTTACTGCAACTAGTCTCAACAGAGGTTTTTGAGTCTCTTCCTTTCCCAAATCTCTCCCTACTTCATTTTCTTCTTAAATAAGTCAAGATAATTTTAAAAGAAAACGAATAACCACTCCTAAAAGAAGTAATAAAGTTTACAATTTCCAACTACCTTTTACCTGAGTGCTCTCTCGGATGCTAATTTTTTTCTTTTTATTCCACAATGAAGCAACTTTTTAAATAACTGGTTAATACATAACCATTTGAAACCAGATTATATTCTAGATAAGCTAGAATGAAAGGAGCCAATTTCTTGAACACAAATAGCTGACATTTTTCTCTTTGAATAGTATAAACTTTTTAATTATGGACTTTTCATTGTAGTTTAGCACCCTTATCAAATAATTGTTTTCCATCCATTACATAGAGCAGCGTTCTCAAAGGACTGAATTTGTTAATCCATATCTGATAGAGAGTTATTTTGTTTTGCTCATTTAGGTGTTTCAAAGAAGGGGCTGGGATGCAAAACACACCTTGTGCCCTAAAGCAATGATCAAAAAGATGGGCTACCATGTAGGGAGTGAGGGGAAAATGTTAGTGTGCTGAAACAGGTGTTTCAAAGAGAGCAATGGGGAAGTCCAAGGGAAAACGGATAATTCGCCTTTTAAGGTGAAAATACACTTTATGAATACCTGGTTGGGGTTTGGAAGAGTGATGGGAATGCAAAGGAGATATGAAGATTCTGTGTTGAAAAGGTGCTCTCGGATGGAGGAGGCTCTGCCTTGAGAGGGTCAGTACCCAAGAGTCTGGAACGATGGAATGGTAAAGGATGTTTTCAAAGAAGGCCTGCAGGAGGAAAAGGATACAAAGAAGATGACATCTAGCGACAGATAAATCAGCATCATCTAGAGAGTTTGAATTAAAAATACAGATTGAAGAGACAAAAACAAAAAGGAAAAGAAAAACTGTCCCTTGGGTCTGGCCTAGGGGAAAACGGCAAATATGGTCAAGTGAGTGGATGAATTATAGAAGCAGAGAAGTTCTACCTGTGGCCTTATCTGGGTAGGATCAAACTCCTACATAAACACAAGAGAAGCCTAGTAAATCATTATCTGGACCCCAAAGAGGAATTAGAAGTGATATGGGTTATTTGAAATTCCATGATTGCTCTTTGTTGTGTAGCAGAGCACATATACAGTATGTTTTACGAATAACCACTCCTAAAAGAAGTAATAAAGTTTACAATTTCCAACTACCTTTTACCTGAGTGCTCTCTCGGATGCTAATTTTTTTCTTTTTATTCCACAATGAAGCAACTTTTTAAATAACTGGTTAATACATAACCATTTGAAACCAGATTATATTCTAGATAAGCTAGAATGAAAGGAGCCAATTTCTTGAACACAAATAGCTGACATTTTTCTCTTTGAATAGTATAAACTTTTTAATTATGGACTTTTCATTGTAGTTTAGCACCCTTATCAAATAATTGTTTTCCATCCATTACATAGAGCAGCGTTCTCAAAGGACTGAATTTGTTAATCCATATCTGATAGAGAGTTATTTTGTTTTGCTCATTTAGGTGTTTCAAAGAAGGGGCTGGGATGCAAAACACACCTTGTGCCCTAAAGCAATGATCAAAAAGATGGGCTACCATGTAGGGAGTGAGGGGAAAATGTTAGTGTGCTGAAACAGGTGTTTCAAAGAGAGCAATGGGGAAGTCCAAGGGAAAACGGATAATTCGCCTTTTAAGGTGAAAATACACTTTATGAATACCTGGTTGGGGTTTGGAAGAGTGATGGGAATGCAAAGGAGATATGAAGATTCTGTGTTGAAAAGGTGCTCTCGGATGGAGGAGGCTCTGCCTTGAGAGGGTCAGTACCCAAGAGTCTGGAACGATGGAATGGTAAAGGATGTTTTCAAAGAAGGCCTGCAGGAGGAAAAGGATACAAAGAAGATGACATCTAGCGACAGATAAATCAGCATCATCTAGAGAGTTTGAATTAAAAATACAGATTGAAGAGACAAAAACAAAAAGGAAAAGAAAAACTGTCCCTTGGGTCTGGCCTAGGGGAAAACGGCAAATATGGTCAAGTGAGTGGATGAATTATAGAAGCAGAGAAGTTCTACCTGTGGCCTTATCTGGGTAGGATCAAACTCCTACATAAACACAAGAGAAGCCTAGTAAATCATTATCTGGACCCCAAAGAGGAATTAGAAGTGATATGGGTTATTTGAAATTCCATGATTGCTCTTTGTTGTGTAGCAGAGAGCACATATACAGTATGTGAACTGATTTTTGTCAAAAAACATGGCACTAACCTGGCTTATGACCTTGCATAATAACCCTTGGGTGTAGCTACTTCTTTTATAAAATGAAAAAGCTGCACAAACTCATCCCTTAGATGTCATCTTTCATATTCAAGGAATCTGACATTCTTGTAAAACCCTGATTGAATGCAATCAATCAGATATTTGGCAATATCTGGAGACATTTTTGGTTTTCATAACTTAGAGAATACTACTGGAAGATAGTAGTACGGGGCAATGGGGCACCTACGGGGCACCTAAATGAGCAAAACAAAATAACTCTCTATCAGATATGGATTAAAGGTACGGGGCAGAGATATTGCTAAATATCCTACAATGAACAGGGGAGCCGTCCTCCCTCCCTCAACAAGGAATTGTCTAACCCACAATGTCCATAGTGGGAAGTTTGAAAATCTCTCTTGTACTCTGCATCCAATTCTTGTTTACTGATCAGTTAGTTCTTTAGCTCCTCTAAATGATGTAGAAAATACTTAGTATCGTATTAGAGAGAACAGGTATAAGCAGCTATCGGAGTTTTCTCAGGAAAAAGCTTTCTTTTGTAAATATTCACCCATGAGGTAAGAATGTCACAACCACACTGATGTTAGAATAGCAATGGAAAAATTGTGTGTGTCTTTAATTTCCTAATGAGGCCTATTCAGCAATGGAAGCAGATTTTAAGAGCTAGGAGATATGGATTCCAGGGTGTTTGGTCTTGTTCTGTCATTATCCAATTGTCACTGAAGCTAGTCACTCAGTCATGGAGACTTGTTAGGAATATAAAATTAATACCTCTTTATCTGATATCAGGAGTGCTATGAAAATCAAAGGAGATCTGAAAGTCATTTGAAAAGATAAAGTGTTAGAACTATATAAAAATAATGTACACTTACGTTGTACATTATTTCAAACATATTATCTAGCTAAATTTTGTAACATATGAAACGAAGCTCAAAAGATGAAATGGTATAAAACCTATGGCTTTTAGGATAACTCCTATGAGGTAGAAATTTTGGACCCCAAAGAGGAATTAGAAGTGATATGGGTTATTTGAAATTCCATGATTGCTCTTTGTTGTGTAGCAGAGAGCACATATACAGTATGTGAACTGATTTTTGTCAAAAAACATGGCACTAACCTGGCTTATGACCTTGCATAATAACCCTTGGGTGTAGCTACTTCTTTTATAAAATGAAAAAGCTGCACAAACTCATCCCTTAGATGTCATCTTTCATATTCAAGGAATCTGACATTCTTGTAAAACCCTGATTGAATGCAATCAATCAGATATTTGGCAATATCTGGAGACATTTTTGGTTTTCATAACTTAGAGAATACTACTGGAAGATAGTAGTACGGGCAATGGGGCCCCCTACGGGCACCTAAATGAGCAAAACAAAATAACTCTCTATCAGATATGGATTAAAGGTACGGGGCAGAGATATTGCTAAATATCCTACAATGAACAGGGGAGCCGTCCTCCCTCCCTCAACAAGGAATTGTCTAACCCACAATGTCCATAGTGGGAAGTTTGAAAATCTCTCTTGTACTCTGCATCCAATTCTTGTTTACTGATCAGTTAGTTCTTTAGCTCCTCTAAATGATGTAGAAAATACTTAGTATCGTATTAGAGAGAACAGGTATAAGCAGCTATCGGAGTTTTCTCAGGAAAAAGCTTTCTTTTGTAAATATTCACCGATGAGGTAAGAATGTCACAACCACACTGATGTTAGAATAGCAATGGAAAAATTGTGTGTGTCTTTAATTTCCTAATGAGGCCTATTCAGCAATGGAAGCAGATTTTAAGAGCTAGGAGATATGGATTCCAGGGTGTTTGGTCTTGTTCTGTCATTATCCAATTGTCACTGAAGCTAGTCACTCAGTCATGGAGACTTGTTAGGAATATAAAATTAATACCTCTTTTATCTGATATCAGGAGTGCTATGAAAATCAAAGGAGATCTGAAAGTCATTTGAAAAGATAAAGTGTTAGAACTATATAAAAATAATGTACACTTACGTTGTACATTATTTCAAACATATTATCTAGCTAAATTTTGTAACATATGAAACGAAGCTCAACAAAAATTTGAATTCCAATATGGAAAAATCACAGTGATATCTATTATCCACACTATAAACAGGAAAACAATCAATTTCTGTTCATCAAGTGTTGCAAGTCTAGTGTGGGAAAGGTATTTGCTCTCTCTTACCACAATACGGCTGCAAACCCCCACGTGACATACAGCATTAAACTTTTATTGCTCATGTGTCTAGGATCAGCTGAGATTTAACCAGGTGGCTCTGTCTTGGCTTCGCTCACTCATATATCTGAAGCTTGGCTAGCTATCAACTCTTCTGGGACACCTTGACTGGGGCAATTTGGCTCTGCTTCATGATTCTCTCATCCCTGTGCAGATCAGCATTGAGCATATTCTCAGGTTACTAGCAGAGGGCAAATTTCTGCTTACAACTTGTCTGCTACCAACCCACTGGTCAAAGTAAGTCATGTGGCTGAGTTCAAAGGGTGGGTGCAACCCTTTGCCCACAATGAGTGGACACTGTGAGGATGCAGATGGGAGAAGGGATCAGTATTTGGGCCCCAGTGGTGCGATCTATTTTAGGAAACATAGGCCCTGAATGATGAAGAGTTTCGCTCATGCCAGAGATTTTCAGAACTTTGAGTTGGAAGAAGTTACGGAATCTAACTTCAAGTTGACTTGAAGGGGCAATGATTTTGTTTCACGTGTAAGGAGAAAGATATTCTATTAGTGTTTGGTAAAATGATACTAAAATTTAGAGAGAACAGGTATAAGCAGCTATCGGAGTTTTCTCAGGAAAAAGCTTTCTTTTGTAAATATTCACCCATGAGGTAAGAATGTCACAACCACACTGATGTTAGAATAGCAATGGAAAAATTGTGTGTGTCTTTAATTTCCTAATGAGGCCTATTCAGCAATGGAAGCAGATTTTAAGAGCTAGGAGATATGGATTCCAGGGTGTTTGGTCTTGTTCTGTCATTATCCAATTGTCACTGAAGCTAGTCACTCAGTCATGGAGACTTGTTAGGAATATAAAATTAATACCTCTTTTATCTGATATCAGGAGTGCTATGAAAATCAAAGGAGATCTGAAAGTCATTTGAAAAGATAAAGTGTTAGAACTATATAAAAATAATGTACACTTACGTTGTACATTATTTCAAACATATTATCTAGCTAAATTTTGTAACATATGAAACGAAGCTCAACAAAAATTTGAATTCCAATATGGAAAAATCACAGTGATATCTATTATCCACACTATAAACAGGAAAACAATCAATTTCTGTTCATCAAGTGTTGCAAGTCTAGTGTGGGAAAGGTATTTGCTCTCTCTTACCACAATACGGCTGCAAACCCCCACGTGACATACAGCATTAAACTTTTATTGCTCATGTGTCTAGGATCAGCTGAGATTTAACCAGGTGGCTCTGTCTTGGCTTCGCTCACTCATATATCTGAAGCTTGGCTAGCTATCAACTCTTCTGGGACACCTTGACTGGGGCAATTTGGCTCTGCTTCATGATTCTCTCATCCCTGTGCAGATCAGCATTGAGCATATTCTCAGGTTACTAGCAGAGGGCAAATTTCTGCTTACAACTTGTCTGCTACCAACCCACTGGTCAAAGTAAGTCATGTGGCTGAGTTCAAAGGGTGGGTGCAACCCTTTGCCCACAATGAGTGGACACTGTGAGGATGCAGATGGGAGAAGGGATCAGTATTTGGGCCCCAGTGGTGCGATCTATTTTAGGAAACATAGGCCCTGAATGATGAAGAGTTTCGCTCATGCCAGAGATTTTCAGAACTTTGAGTTGGAAGAAGTTACGGAATCTAACTTCAAGTTGACTTGAAGGGGCAATGATTTTGTTTCACGTGTAAGGAGAAAGATATTCATGAATGTTTAGTGGTCAGAGGGATGGATGGTGGAAAAGACAGCTATCTGTGCATCAAAGTTTGTGCTTTTCTTTCTCCCTCAATCTATATGGAACTGTAGGACTCAACCTCACCAATGAAATATGGAGGACAGGTAACTGTATCATTTCCAGGATAAGATAGTTAAGAAGCAGTGTACATTCCCTGTTCTTTCTCTCTCCTTCCTCTGGCTAAGAGGCAAAGTACTTCAAGGCCCAGGGAAATGGTGAGTCACAAGAAAGATAGAAGCTGAGTCCCTGAATCTCCATACAGAGGAAAGTCAACTTTTAATCATCAATAAACAGCATTGGTCCAGTACTTGAGTTTGAAAGAAGTGGCCATTTAAGCCACTAACAGTTTTAGACATACTTGTCTCATCACCCAGGATTTTCCTAGTATCACACGATTTTAATATAACACCAATTAAATCCTTTTTTAAAGAATGAAAATTATTCTTAGAACTTTAGGACAGCTTCTCATGCAGATTTAAGAAATTAAATCTCTAGCACATTCTTATCAAGAGAATATCTAATCTATTTGAGTATTTCCAGTGACAGTAAGCTTACTAACTTTTGAAGTAATCATTTCTCTGTGAGAAAATCCTATTTATAGGAAAAAATTTCCCTAGTTTGAATTGCACATACCTATATATCTACCCATTTGTCCATTTTGGACAAATTACCAAGTGTAATTACGCTTAGAATTACCAAGCGTAAACTTATCCTCTCTTCTAAAGGGTCTATTTTTATTTTATCTTGTGCCTGTGCTGCCTGTCTTACAGGATCTTTGTTCGCCTACCAGGAATCAAATCTGGGCCCTGGCAGTGAAAAGTGTTGAGTCGTAACAACTGTACTGCCACGGAATTCCTAAGGACTGATTTTTTATTTTTTCAAGATATCTATACACTCCAAAGTATGTTTCCAAACTATAGTGTCTTTTCTTCACAAATCAGTCAGGCACTAAATAAAATGAATTAAACTTCAAACTATCTTTGTAAAACTTTGCAGCAATAATCACTTAAAAAACCTCTGTATTCTTTGTAAACTGTGATAGGCACTAGTCACAGTAACTCTATGACAGGATAACTCTTATTGTTAGTTGAGAAAGTGAATATATTTTTAAAAAATCAAATGCACAGAATGAAAATCAGAGGATAATTTGGGGCAAAATAAGCATTTGAGATTTTGAGAGTTCCAAAAATAGTGATAGAAAGAGACCACAAAGTCATTCCACAAATATATGGGTTTTACCATGTTGAGATTTGATAACTTCTTGAGGTTTTGCTCCAATATGTTAACATAAAGAAGGATCTGTATTAATTAAATCAGCTAGAATAATTTTACTGTGATTTCTAAGAGGAAAGTCAACTTTTAATCATCAATAAACAGCATTGGTCCAGTACTTGAGTTTGAAAGAAGTGGCCATTTAAGCCACTAACAGTTTTAGACATACTTGTCTCATCACCCAGGATTTTCCTAGTATCACACGATTTTAATATAACACCAATTAAATCCTTTTTTAAAGAATGAAAATTATTCTTAGAACTTTAGGACAGCTTCTCATGCAGATTTAAGAAATTAAATCTCTAGCACATTCTTATCAAGAGAATATCTAATCTATTTGAGTATTTCCAGTGACAGTAAGCTTACTAACTTTTGAAGTAATCATTTCTCTGTGAGAAAATCCTATTTATAGGAAAAAATTTCCCTAGTTTGAATTGCACATACCTATATATCTACCCATTTGTCCATTTTGGACAAATTACCAAGTGTAATTACGCTTAGAATTACCAAGCGTAAACTTATCCTCTCTTCTAAAGGGTCTATTTTTATTTTATCTTGTGCCTGTGCTGCCTGTCTTACAGGATCTTTGTTCGCCTACCAGGAATCAAATCTGGGCCCTGGCAGTGAAAAGTGTTGAGTCGTAACAACTGTACTGCCACGGAATTCCTAAGGACTGATTTTTTATTTTTTCAAGATATCTATACACTCCAAAGTATGTTTCCAAACTATAGTGTCTTTTCTTCACAAATCAGTCAGGCACTAAATAAAATGAATTAAACTTCAAACTATCTTTGTAAAACTTTGCAGCAATAATCACTTAAAAAACCTCTGTATTCTTTGTAAACTGTGATAGGCACTAGTCACAGTAACTCTATGACAGGATAACTCTTATTGTTAGTTGAGAAAGTGAATATATTTTTAAAAAATCAAATGCACAGAATGAAAATCAGAGGATAATTTGGGGCAAAAATAAGCATTTGAGATTTTTGAGAGTTCCAAAAATAGTGATAGAAAGAGACCACAAAGTCATTCCACAAATATATGGGTTTTACCATGTTGAGATTTGATAACTTCTTGAGGTTTTTGCTCCAATATGTTAACATAAAGAAGGATCTGTATTAATTAAATCAGCTAGAATAATTTTTACTGTGATTTCTAAGAGATTACATTTTTACAAATTCTATAACACTAACATCTTATATCTATTATTTTTATTTATACCTTTTTCCTCTGACTTGAATATTGAGTCAATTATGGAAAGCTTCCAAGAGGAAAGCTTCATACTGAAAACTTCTGACCCTGTTGTGTGTTTTTTACTAACCAATCTAACTTTTAGATTTTTCTCCCCCCTGAAGTGCTGGAATGTGGTAGATGGCGACCTCTACTGGTTCTCAGAAAATGTAGCCACAATCACTTTGCCAACTTCACCAAAATGCAGCATCTGCTCCTCGAGAAAATCAGTAGCATAAATTGAAAAGTAAACATTTAGGAAAAACATGTGGTCTCTGCTGACTTTGATGCAGTTCCAAATTCTATATTCAATCATTCTTTGGTTCAAGAAATGTGTTCTGGGTTTTTATCTCCACCTCCCACTTGTGTTTTACTTATTTCAGAGAATAAAAGGATAGTTACTATCGAGGTAATAAAACAAAGATTTCAAAAACAATTCTTGATAAATTTTTACTCATTAAAAAAAAAACCAAGACGAGCCTGTGGTTAAAAAAAAAAAATCAAACACTCATGAACTGATACCAGTTAAAAAAGAAAGAAAGAAAGAAAAAAAACAGTCTCTTTATCAGCATTTCCCCTCCTTAATCTTACTTTCAAAGATTCAAATTAATTTACGGGATTTTTCGTTTTTGGTGTGTGGATTACCTGGTTTGGAATTTCAGGCTTAGTCTGTCTGTGTGGATGGATGGAACTTAGGGGTTCCTTGGCTTTAGAGTAGCAGGACAGGGAGGAGAAAACTACACTCTTCTTCCTTGGCCTTTAAGAATGTAATACTCAAGAAGACTACTCATGGGCCTTGACAGAGAGAAGATTGAACCAGTTCTTTCATCTAGAAGTGTCAAGGTGCTAATATTAATTTTCAAACAGGTAGGAAAAGGAACTATGTGTTTCTGCATTTAAGCATCCCAAATCAAGGTTTTCAAAATTAGGTACAGAGTAAGACTTGATTTTAGACTTTTCACTTTCAGTGGAAAGCTGCTCCACCAGAATTAATAAAATTAAGTTCTTTTGAAAATAATAGACCAAATCCCATTTAGAAATGCTACAACATCAAAAATCACTAAAGAGTAAGTTTCTTATTATTTTATTTATACCTTTTTCCTCTGACTTGAATATTGAGTCAATTATGGAAAGCTTCCAAGAGGAAAGCTTCATACTGAAAACTTCTGACCCTGTTGTGTGTTTTTTACTAACCAATCTAACTTTTAGATTTTTCTCCCCCCTGAAGTGCTGGAATGTGGTAGATGGCGACCTCTACTGGTTCTCAGAAAATGTAGCCACAATCACTTTGCCAACTTCACCAAAATGCAGCATCTGCTCCTCGAGAAAATCAGTAGCATAAATTGAAAAGTAAACATTTAGGAAAAACATGTGGTCTCTGCTGACTTTGATGCAGTTCCAAATTCTATATTCAATCATTCTTTGGTTCAAGAAATGTGTTCTGGGTTTTTATCTCCACCTCCCACTTGTGTTTTACTTATTTCAGAGAATAAAAGGATAGTTACTATCGAGGTAATAAAACAAAGATTTCAAAAACAATTCTTGATAAATTTTTACTCATTAAAAAAAAAACCAAGACGAGCCTGTGGTTAAAAAAAAAAAATCAAACACTCATGAACTGATACCAGTTAAAAAAGAAAGAAAGAAAGAAAAAAAACAGTCTCTTTATCAGCATTTCCCCTCCTTAATCTTACTTTCAAAGATTCAAATTAATTTACGGGATTTTTTTTTTTTTTTTGGTGTGTGGATTACCTGGTTTGGAATTTCAGGCTTAGTCTGTCTGTGTGGATGGATGGAACTTAGGGGTTCCTTGGCTTTAGAGTAGCAGGACAGGGAGGAGAAAACTACACTCTTCTTCCTTGGCCTTTAAGAATGTAATACTCAAGAAGACTACTCATGGGCCTTGACAGAGAGAAGATTGAACCAGTTCTTTCATCTAGAAGTGTCAAGGTGCTAATATTAATTTTCAAACAGGTAGGAAAAGGAACTATGTGTTTCTGCATTTAAGCATCCCAAATCAAGGTTTTCAAAATTAGGTACAGAGTAAGACTTGATTTTTAGACTTTTCACTTTCAGTGGAAAGCTGCTCCACCAGAATTAATAAAATTAAGTTCTTTTGAAAATAATAGACCAAATCCCATTTAGAAATGCTACAACATCAAAAAATCACTAAAGAGTAAGATTTCTAATTCTCTGTTCATAGAAGAATTTCATATTACACATCCAACACAAACACAAGATGGTGCCAATAAACAAGCAATCTTAGTAGTTTCTTGGAGTTCATGGTTTGATTTAAACTGTAAAAAAGAGTATTAAAAAAATTTCTTATTCAGGATAAGAAAAAGAGTCTTCTGTGTAAAGTTAGAAATTTACTAGCATTTCAAGTTAAGCTAATAGTTTTAAACATTAAAAGATAGGTAAAATTCTAATTTCCTTAAAATGGAATATTTTTAAAATAAACAAATTGTATTCCAAGGAATTTACGAAATGGGTACACAATAAAATACTATTCATTCACTAGAAGATTTAATCACTTTGTCCTAAATTACAGGAGTTTCTTAGATGCTGAAAGTTTTTGTATTAGACTTTAATGGTTGCTTAGGGAGAAGTAGCTCATGCTAATGAAGTGAATCAAGCTAGTGGTTTTCAGCTGAGGGTTTGCAGACCCGCTCTGGTTTGCCACAATATTTTCCTTGGTCCACAATGAAATCAGAACATGAAGATAAACCAAGATGATTTTTCATGAAGCTAAGAAGCTAAGTACATTAAAGAACTGCACTTTAAACTCTGTATCTGTGCTATCAATTTTATCACTTATCTTTTTTATGAAAAATATAAAAATGGAATAAAATAAATAAAAATTAAAACAGATCATATTTGGAAAAAGAAAAAAAATTGACAATCCTTTGTTTCCCTCTTGCCCAAACTTTTGAAATTTTTTAACTTATCTTTAAAACACCATAGATGGTTGTCACTGTCTTGTCAGGCCTTTATGTTTTTTAAAACAGTCATTTTACTCTAACGTCTCAGGCATGAAATTTCTGAACCAAGTTTCCTCAGGTCAGAGTTGGTACAGCACTTACAAAATTCTCTATTTAACAGTAAGAATACAGCCCAGGGCTTCCCTGGTGGTCCAGTGGGTAAGGACACCGCCTTGCAGTGCAGGGGCGTAAAAGAAAAAAATTTTAAAGACAGAGTAAGACTTGATTTTAGACTTTTCACTTTCAGTGGAAAGCTGCTCCACCAGAATTAATAAAATTAAGTTCTTTTGAAAATAATAGACCAAATCCCATTTAGAAATGCTACAACATCAAAAAATCACTAAAGAGTAAGATTTCTAATTCTCTGTTCATAGAAGAATTTCATATTACACATCCAACACAAACACAAGATGGTGCCAATAAACAAGCAATCTTAGTAGTTTCTTGGAGTTCATGGTTTGATTTAAACTGTAAAAAAGAGTATTAAAAAAATTTCTTATTCAGGATAAGAAAAAGAGTCTTCTGTGTAAAGTTAGAAATTTACTAGCATTTCAAGTTAAGCTAATAGTTTTAAACATTAAAAGATAGGTAAAATTCTAATTTCCTTAAAATGGAATATTTTTAAAATAAACAAATTGTATTCCAAGGAATTTACGAAATGGGTACACAATAAAATACTATTCATTCACTAGAAGATTTAATCACTTTGTCCTAAATTACAGGAGTTTCTTAGATGCTGAAAGTTTTTGTATTAGACTTTAATGGTTGCTTAGGGAGAAGTAGCTCATGCTAATGAAGTGAATCAAGCTAGTGGTTTTCAGCTGAGGGTTTGCAGACCCGCTCTGGTTTGCCACAATATTTTCCTTGGTCCACAATGAAATCAGAACATGAAGATAAACCAAGATGATTTTTCATGAAGCTAAGAAGCTAAGTACATTAAAGAACTGCACTTTAAACTCTGTATCTGTGCTATCAATTTTATCACTTATCTTTTTTATGAAAAATATAAAAATGGAATAAAATAAATAAAAATTAAAACAGATCATATTTGGAAAAAGAAAAAAAATTGACAATCCTTTGTTTCCCTCTTGCCCAAACTTTTGAAATTTTTTAACTTATCTTTAAAACACCATAGATGGTTGTCACTGTCTTGTCAGGCCTTTATGTTTTTTAAAACAGTCATTTTACTCTAACGTCTCAGGCATGAAATTTCTGAACCAAGTTTCCTCAGGTCAGAGTTGGTACAGCACTTACAAAATTCTCTATTTAACAGTAAGAATACAGCCCAGGGCTTCCCTGGTGGTCCAGTGGGTAAGGACACCGCCTTGCAGTGCAGGGGGCGTCAGTTCGATCCCTGGCCTGGGAAGATCCCACGTGCCGCGGAGTGGCTGCACCTATGTGTCCAATTACCTAGCAGGGGCTCTGGAGCGCATGCGCCCAGAGCCGGTGCTCTGCGACAACAGAGGCAGCCTCAATGGGAGGCCCACAGGAGCCAAAGAACAAGATGGATGAAAATAGACAAATGAAAGACCAATAGAAGTAGCCCACCTGCTCCTCTCCCTCCCCACCCCCCCACCAAAATAAGTAAATAAATCTTTAAAAAAAAACAAAAGAATTCATAATTCCAAAATATCATAGAGCTTCTGCTTTTTGTGGAATTTTTTTTTTTTGTCTTATGTTTTTTTGAGAAACACTTGTGAAATCCACTTGTATATCAGTGGGATTTATCTTTCAGAATTGGGAAGATATGTTCTGCCAGTCATAAATGAACTGTAATCCCTGTAGACTTAAGTTTTGTTCAAAAACACTCTCTCCAGAGCTGCTAAATTTGGCAATCCACAGCCTCTCCTCCATATGCTATCCTTGGGGGATTCTGCATACAGTGTCCATAATGGTTTCTACTTAGGAAGTCTGGAAAAGTAGATACTATGGTCACAGAACGGCCATTAAAGGTAATCTGAAAACAGATCCATTAAGTTGAAGTTTTCATTTGTAAGAGTCTTCAAGTTGGATGGACTATGCTAATTGATATTCAAGGAGTAACTACATATACCCGTTGCTTATATCATAGCATCTAACTCCTCATGCTTGCGTCGCTAACCAACCTGGTTTGACAGTCTCCCTGGAGAGAGGAATATTAGCAGAATGTGCAGTGCATTAAAAGAACAGCAGATAAATAATGAATTGTCCCTAAATGTGGGCCTCGTTTCTATTCCATTCTGTTGTTCGGTGCCTTCATTGTTTCAAACAGCCATCTTTTTTTCATTAATTACATCAGCTCTGCTTTTGTTATGTCTTCTTGGAAAAGAGAAAAGAAAGTTTCCATTATTTCCCTTCGACACTGTGGAATGCAGCAGCTGTTGTGTTTTGCAAACATCCAGTCATAACTCCAGTTTTTGACTGGATTTAAAAATCTTTTTCTGTACTGTTAGGCTCACTTTCCCCAAATTTGTGAGTCTGTGCTCTTCTCTTTCTGCACATCTTTTGTGACCTTACTCCCTTTTCCTTCACCTGGCTCTGATTTTCAAGCCTTATAATAGTTCTCAAGAGCAAAGAAAGTATCCCAAAGGCTTCTTAGCTTGGCTGTGACTCAGCCCTACAACACTATTTCTGAGGTTTTTGTTTTATGTTAATTATGTTTCCTTTCCTTCTGTTTAAATGATTTTCAGGACACAGTCTCTCTTCTGCCATGCCTGTTGGACAGCTTTGCTGTGGTCCCTGTCACATGACACTGACAGAGTATGAACTTGCAGTTTCACCTACAGCAGCTGCCTTTGTGGGATGGGAATAGCACAGTCATAAACATTCCCTGAATGTGGACAGTACTTGGTGAGCTTTAAAGGTTATTTACCATTGTCTCATTTGACCCCACAAGGATCCTACAAAGCAAATAGGATGGGTGTTAGTCTTCCCATTTGACAGATGAGAAGAAATACGGCCCCAAGGAGTTGTGGAATTGGACCAGCAAACTCTGAGCACTAGAGAAAGCTGGAACAACAAGAAGGGTGGCTTCTGTCTTTGGTAGATTTCCCCAATGCTTTTCCTTGAGTTTTTACTTTTTCATCTGTAAAATGGGAGACCTACTACAAAGGTAGTGAGGAAAGAATGAAAGAATCTGGATAAGTGCACTTAATAAGTGCTCAGTAAACGATTCTTTGTCCTATAAATACAACAGCTAGGTTGGTCAAATGATGTACACAGGCAGCTGCTCTCTGGTTGCTACTGTGCCACTGACTGAAATACCAGGACTGGACATTGATACTTGGTTCCAGCTTTGCAGCAGCAAACCACCCTCCTCTTTTTGCTCCCACAAAGAAAACAATACATATAAGTTGATTCTTCTGCACAATACAAGCAGTTAACCCAACACAATATGCGGGCCATGTGCAGAACAGATTTTGGATTTATATGCAATCTCACAATTTACAAGCTGTATGACTATGAACTGGACTCATTATTGAATCCCTCTGTGCCTCAGTTTTTCGTAACCATAAAATGTGGTTATTGAGGCTTATCAAATGGGTTTATTGAGGGGAATATATAACAAAGATATATAACTGAATATTTTGACCAGGGCACCAAGGCATAGTAGTTACCAGGTATAGTAGCTACGATGTATATGGTAGTTCTTCAAAGTGCAAAATTAAAAAGAAAATACTCGAGTCCTTTGAAGTTATGAGCCCTTTACCTGGGCCCCTCACTCAGAGCAGCAACAGGAAAAAACAAACTAAAGGGCTGGGATTCGATGAGGGTCTACCAGGAGCCTTTCTGAAGTGAGAGCTGCATTCTCACCTGCCTTCCCAACCTCAGCCCTCGAGGGGAGGGGTGTGGTGGTGCAGCCTCCCAAAGCCAGGCCAGGGGACAGCCTTGTCCCTGGAATGTAGCTTATCACTCAAAAAGTGATAGGCGGTCCTGGCCCCAGGGCTGGAGGAAGAAGTGAGAACAGCTGATGACAATAGAGCCTAGAGCTGCCTCTGGGCACGAGTGTACCCGCCCTATATCAAGTAAAGGTGCATGGCTCCAGGGATCAGCTGTGGACACTGGCTGTGATGTCAGCCTGTGGTTGTTTTTAAAGGGATCCCACCAGAGTAACCCGGTCAGTCCCGCAAAGGAAATGGTAGGCACATGTGACTATCCTGGCCGGGCCAGGGATTCAGGTGGGGGTGGAGAGGCTCATGATAAGGGAGTTCAGCGGAGGAATCTAGAAGGGAGGCCTTAGAAATGGAAAGAATCTCTCGAGACCCTGCGGCAGCATCAGCGCCGGCCCCCAACCCCAACCTTCTGACAACAGGCACTGATCTTATAAACGTGCCTGTTGGGAAAAAACTTTTCTCTGCTTCCTGTTCCTCCTTCCATGAGTCTTCTTGCGCGTCAGGCAGCCAATCAAAGGCAGACAGACCAGCGGAGATGAGGAGGCAGGAGAATTTTCACTTTAAATCAAATTTAAAGGCAGCCAATCAAGAAGACAAGGGCTTTTGCAAAACCCCTCTGTAAGCCATATAAGTTGATTCTTCTGCACAATACAAGCAGTTAAAAATGCGGGCCATGTGCAGAACAGATTTTGGATTTATATGCAATCTCACAATTTACAAGCTGTGTGACTATGAACTGGACTCATTATTGAATCCCTCTGTGCCTCAGTTTTTCGTAACCATAAAATGTGGTTATTGAGGCTTATCAAATGGGTTTATTGAGGGGAATATATAACAAAGATATATAACTGAATATTTTGACCAGGGCACCAAGGCATAGTAGTTACCAGGTATAGTAGCTACGATGTATATGGTAGTTCTTCAAAGTGCAAAATTAAAAAGAAAATACTCGAGTCCTTTGAAGTTATGAGCCCTTTACCTGGGCCCCTCACTCAGAGCAGCAACAGGAAAAAACAAACTAAAGGGCTGGGATTCGATGAGGGTCTACCAGGAGCCTTTCTGAAGTGAGAGCTGCATTCTCACCTGCCTTCCCAACCTCAGCCCTCGAGGGGAGGGGTGTGGTGGTGCAGCCTCCCAAAGCCAGGCCAGGGGACAGCCTTGTCCCTGGAATGTAGCTTATCACTCAAAAAGTGATAGGCGGTCCTGGCCCCAGGGCTGGAGGAAGAAGTGAGAACAGCTGATGACAATAGAGCCTAGAGCTGCCTCTGGGCACGAGTGTACCCGCCCTATATCAAGTAAAGGTGCATGGCTCCAGGGATCAGCTGTGGACACTGGCTGTGATGTCAGCCTGTGGTTGTTTTTAAAGGGATCCCACCAGAGTAACCCGGTCAGTCCCGCAAAGGAAATGGTAGGCACATGTGACTATCCTGGCCGGGCCAGGGATTCAGGTGGGGGTGGAGAGGCTCATGATAAGGGAGTTCAGCGGAGGAATCTAGAAGGGAGGCCTTAGAAATGGAAAGAATCTCTCGAGACCCTGCGGCAGCATCAGCGCCGGCCCCCAACCCCAACCTTCTGACAACAGGCACTGATCTTATAAACGTGCCTGTTGGGAAAAAACTTTTCTCTGCTTCCTGTTCCTCCTTCCATGAGTCTTCTTGCGCGTCAGGCAGCCAATCAAAGGCAGACAGACCAGCGGAGATGAGGAGGCAGGAGAATTTTCACTTTAAATCAAATTTAAACTCTGCCGATAACACAACAATGGATGTTTTAAGTCACAAATTAGGCTGTGCTTATGATTTGAAGTGAATGTACTACTGTTAACAAAGTTTAACTTGTAAAGTCACAGGCTGGCCCAAGATGCTATCCAAATAGAGAAAGGAACAGAGCCCCGCTGAGCAGGACTAAAAGGAGAGACAAGGACTAGGTTATTTTGTAATTAAATCCAATGGTTCCAATTAAGATCAGTTAGGCATTAAATATAGTCTGTTCACCAAGATACTGGTATTTTTTCTTTGCTCTGAAAGCCTCTTTTCTTATCTGAAAAGTAAAAAAATATGAATGCAAAAAGAATATTCAGAAGAAAAGTTTAAACATTTAAAATCTCTCATCCAAGAGAATTAAAAGACAGCCATTATTATTTCAGTGATAAGGAACTCATTAATTCTTTAAACTATTAGAAACCTATAGATGCTAGAAAGTTTGTTCTTATATAAAACAAAATCCATCTCTGTGCAATTTTTATACACTTGTTTATAGTTTAGCCCCTAGAGGAATACAGATCATGTTTAGCTAAAATTCTGTGGTTTTAAAGGGCTTTTTTCTGTCTTATTTTCCATATAATATTAGAAGAGTTACATCATCCCTTATTCTTTATTTTTCAGCCTAAATATTAATGTTTCCCTCAGTTCTTTTTCATATAACTCTTCTCATTGTGATCTCCTCCTCTCTAGTTTTCTGGTTTATTAATTTCCCTTCTCCTGAACTGAACAGGGGCTGGGTGTAACCTAAAGACAGAGCTACGTTAGAGCCATTGTTTAACAGGCATATTAGGTCTGTGGTCAACTCAAACTTCTCAAGTTATTTTCTCAGGAAATAGCCCCACAAGTCTTTATTTTGTACTTACAGAGTTGGTTATTAAAAAGTGAAGCAAAAAAAAAGTACCTTTGGTATACTTCATTTTATAGGGTTTTCCCTAGTGTTCCAGGCTTCTGGAAATAGTTGGAATCTCTCTTCTGATTCAGACTGATATTTTTGAAATTAGCCTTTCTCTATCTTAGGTTTGCCCATTTGGTAGTTTCTAAGTTTTTTTTTTATACACAGTGAAGTCACTCAGTCAGGTTCAACTCTTTTGACCTCATAGACTGTAAGCCTGCCAGGCCCCTCTGTCCATGGAATTCTCCAGGCAAGAGTACTGAAATGGATTGCCATTCCCTTCTCCAGGGGGTCTTTCCAACCCAGAGATGTAATCCAGGTCTCCCACATTGCTGGCAGATCCTTTTACCATGTGAGCTATCAGGGAAGCCCAATATATACTTAAGGCACCAATAATAAAACAAACAAAAAAACAATTGAGGATGACTATTTCCCAATGAGCGTCTTTGGATGTGGACACTGTTGTGAACCCCCAGTGCATTTCACCAGGGCATACACTCCAAGTGGAATTACTGGGTGTTAAAATGTAAGCATTTTCATTTTTATTAGATGATGATAAATTGCACATTTTTAAGATACAATAAATACAATTTGGTTCCAATTAACATTCTTCATATGAGGGATTTGCTGTTCATGAAGTCACTGTTTATGTGTAAAACAGACCATGGTAGGCATGTGGCAATGACACTCAGTGTGCAGGGCTGGGCGAACCAATTCCACAGTCCAGATTCCCAAGGAGGCAGCAGCAATGATCTCATCGCGCTGGCTTGTAGCACGGCTTTGGTTCTGGTCTGACCTTGTTTCTGCCCGCATTCTAAGCCTGGTTATCTGGTTTTATGGTGCTTCTGTGAGCTAAACTTTATTCATTTCACCAAACTTCATTTCTGTTTAAACATAGGCCAGAATTATTTTCTGTTGCTAAAAGGATATTGCAACTCTTTTCCTAATGCAACTTAAACACTCATTTCCATTTCTTTCCCTGACAATTTCAAAGATTTCACACCTCTGCTAATGTGTATAGTCATACTTACATGGGCACTCCCACAAACTGAACCTCTATCCCCAATGAGACACACTCAGGTTTTTTTTTTTTCTTTGATCGTCCAGGCTGCTTCCTCAGCTAAGAAATTCAGTAGAATAGAGTTTGCCAGTCTTCTCACGCTTTATTCTTTCTTCTCTGCTGTCTTTTACTCTGCTCTTTGTTTCATTTAGAGGTTATTTCCAAGTTTATATCTCAAACTGGCAATAAAACAAAACTGAGAAACAAAGAGATGGTATCTGTCCGTGGCAGTTAAAATGAGCCAATTGAGTAGTGATCAATACGTGGTGGAGACAGTTAACATGTGGATGAAGATGACGTTGCAGTTCTTTTCCTGTTGGAAGTGAGCATTTTCAGCACCACGAATAAATAAGTTACAAAAGTCAAATAATAAGCAAGCATCGCAGGCTTGTTGTCCTGCTTGCCTTAAGATCCATTCTAGCTCCTTTAGTTTGCTCTGCAGAATTATACTGTCACCCATTGAGTGTGTATATAATTTGATTTTTCAAAGGACAACTTTATTTCCTTTACTTGCTAATTTATAGGAAAAGGAATGTCTTTTTTGGTACACACCGACAGTTTAGTAGGAATATTTTACACTAACATCAAAAAGTGGATGAATTGGGATTCTCTCTAAAAATTCTAGCCACCAATTCTAATCTGTGTGTGTGTGTGTGTGTGTGCACGTGCTGGGGGGTGGTTTCTAACAAGTAATTCTCTACCACCAGCTGCCTGGCCTACAATTCAACTCAATTCTGACCCTCCTCCAAGAAGAGCATGAGCTCCTACGGGTTAAGAGCTCAGTCCCACAAAACCCATCTCCCATATCAGATGCCAACAAGCACGGTCCTTCATGGTTCTTCTGACCAACCAGTTAGAGTGAAGGTTTCATGTGCATCTCACAAAACTCAGGAAAACAACTTACTCACTAGATTATGTGTGTGTACTTAGTTGCTCAGTCGTGTCAAACTCTGTGACCCCATGGACTGTAGCCCTCCAGGTTCCTCTGTCCATGGAATTCTCTAGGCAAGAATACTGGAGTAGGTAGCCATTTCCTTCTCCAGGGGATCTTCTCAACTCAGGGATCAAACTAGGCATGTTGCTTTGCAGGCAGATTCTTTACTGTCCTGAGTCACCAGGGAAGTCCCTCATTAGATTACTGGTTTACAATAAAAGGGTAGAACTCAGGATCAGCCAGGCAGATGACAGTATAGGGAAAGGTATGGGGAAATGGTGTGGAGCCTCCATGCCCTTCCCAGGGCCATCTCTCTCCAAACCTCCAATGTTCCCCAACCGGGAAGCTCTCCAAATCCCACCCTGCATTGTTTTTATGAAGGCTTTATCACATATAAGTAACTGATGCAATCACCAGTCCTCTCCTCTCTCCTCCGCAGAGGTAGGAGGGATTAAAATCTTTAACCTTCTAATTTCTGGGTTGGTTCTCCTGGCAACTGGGACTATTCTTAAGTATGTACAGAAGGTAGCCTATTAACAAACTCAGGTATGGTTGAAAGGGGGTCATTAGGAATATTAATACACCTTGGGAATTCCCTGATGGTCCAGTGTTGAGAATCTGCCTTCAACGCAGGGGACCTGGGTTTGATCCCTGGTCAGGGAACTGGGATTCCCACATGCCACAGAACAACTAAACTCTACAGCATCAGTTACTGAGACTCTGCACTCTGGAGCTGGGCTCTGCCACTACTGGAAGCCTTTGCACAGCAACAAAAGACCCCGCAGAACACAATGAAGATTCCACATGCCATAACCAAGACCCGAGGCAGTCAAATCAATAAAAAGTAAGTAAATATGTATTAAAAACACATCTTCAAAAAAGGAATATTAAGACACCTTTATTACTCTTACCACTTAGGAAATTCAATGGTTTTTTCAGTTCTGTGCCAGAAACAGGGATGGAGACCAAATACATATTTAATCATGATATCACATTCTTACTAGTTTCCAACCACTTGTATTATAAAAGACAGAATCTCAGCATTAAGTTACTAAATAAAAAAGAAGTGTGTGTCAGACTAAAGGTCCTGGTGTCTACACCCTGGAAAGGCTTCTGACCAAGCTGTCTATCAGAATTGCTGAGGATGATCCTCTGGCATCTAGTTTTCAGAAACCCCTGGGTCATTTCAGTGCACAGCCTCCGATGAGAATCAGTGGCATAGTAGGTTAATAACAAACATTATTAAGTGGTGAACTTACTGGTCTGGTGTCTCTCCTTCCAGGGATCTTCTCAACTCAGGTAACTGCATGGCAGCCTTTTCTCCAGTGGAAGTCCCTATTAGATTACTGGTTTACAATAAAGGGTAGAACTCAGGATCAGCCAGGCAGATGACAGTATAGGAAAGGTATGGGAAATGGTGTGGAGCCTCCATGCCCTTCCCAGGGCCATCTCTCTCCAAACCTCCAATGTTCCCCAACCGGGAAGCTCTCCAAATCCCACCCTGCATTGTTTTTATGAAGGCTTTATCACATATAAGTAACTGATGCAATCACCAGTCCTCTCCTCTCTCCTCCGCAGAGGTAGGAGGGATTAAAATCTTTAACCTTCTAATTTCTGGGTTGGTTCTCCTGGCAACTGGGACTATTCTTAAGTATGTACAGAAGGTAGCCTATTAACAAACTCAGGTATGGTTGAAAGGGGGTCATTAGGAATATTAATACACCTTGGGAATTCCCTGATGGTCCAGTGTTGAGAATCTGCCTTCAACGCAGGGGACCTGGGTTTGATCCCTGGTCAGGGAACTGGGATTCCCACATGCCACAGAACAACTAAACTCTACAGCATCAGTTACTGAGACTCTGCACTCTGGAGCTGGGCTCTGCCACTACTGGAAGCCTTTGCACAGCAACAAAAGACCCCGCAGAACACAATGAAGATTCCACATGCCATAACCAAGACCCGAGGCAGTCAAATCAATAAAAAGTAAGTAAATATGTATTAAAAACACATCTTCAAAAAAGGAATATTAAGACACCTTTATTACTCTTACCACTTAGGAAATTCAATGGTTTTTTCAGTTCTGTGCCAGAAACAGGGATGGAGACCAAATACATATTTAATCATGATATCACATTCTTACTAGTTTCCAACCACTTGTATTATAAAAGACAGAATCTCAGCATTAAGTTACTAAATAAAAAAGAAGTGTGTGTCAGACTAAAGGTCCTGGTGTCTACACCCTGGAAAGGCTTCTGACCAAGCTGTCTATCAGAATTGCTGAGGATGATCCTCTGGCATCTAGTTTTCAGAAACCCCTGGGTCATTTCAGTGCACAGCCTCCGATGAGAATCAGTGGCATAGTAGGTTAATAACAAACATTATTAAGTGGTGAACTTACTGGTCTGGTGTCTCTCCTCTCCGGGTGCAACCGTCTGGACTTGCTCCTTGGTCATCAGGAACCTCCAGGCCCAGCCGGTAGAGTTCAAAAGGGGCTGACCCCACGCTGCCGTCTCAAGTGGACTTAGGTAACACAGGTTTAGCCAATTCACAGTGATTGGGGCTGGGAGGGCCATATGGCTTGATTGTAACCCTTTTGTTACAGCTGTGGGTAAAGAGCAACTCATTCTTCCCACTGAGATTTCACTGGAATCATGCACCAGAATCAGTAGGATTGGCTAGTGACCCAGAATTGTTAGGTTAGCCTGAGGGCTGGGGGCACAGAGAGGTTGCTGAGGTGAGAATGAAGTCAATTCAGACGAAAGCAAAAGAGTGGGTGAAAGGGACAGACAGAGGGCGAGAGAGAGAGCACGCACAAAAGCCAGAGTATTAGTATTTGAGCCTCCGAGTCCATCTGTGTCTGAACTAGATTAGCCCTAGGGATTCCCAGAGCCACACTATGTCTTAGTGTGCTCAGGCTGCCCTAACCAAATACATACCCTATAATACATGCCCTAACAAAATATATACTAGGTGACTTAAACAGTAGAAAGTTATTTCTTATGGTTATGGAAGCTGGCAAATCCAAGATTAAGGTGCCAGCAAAGGTGTCACTCAAGGGTTCCTTCTCTCGGTTCATGGGCAGCCTCTATGCTATTCTATGTGTGTGTGAGAGAGAGGAGGAGGAGGAGAAGTGGAGGGAGGGAGAAAAAAGAAATGTCTCTGGTGTCTTTATCTTTTTTTAAATTTTTAATTGAAGGATAATAGCTTTACAGGGTTTTGTTGTTTAAAAATATGGAATGCTTCATGAATTTGTATGTCATCCTTGTGCCAGAGACATGCTAATTTTCTCTGTTATTCCAGTTTTAGTATATGTGCTGTCGAAGCAAGCACTCTGGTACCTCTTATTATAAGGACACTAATCCTATCATACCAAAAGCCTACCTTTATAATCTCATTGAACATCAATTACCTTAAAGGCCCTATCTCCAAATAAAGATATATTGGGTGTCAGGGCTTCCACATATGAGCTTACTGGTCTGGTGTCTCTCTCTCCGGGTGCAACCGTCTGGACTTGCTCCTTGGTCATCAGGAACCTCCAGGCCCAGCCGGTAGAGTTCAAAAGGGGCTGACCCCACGCTGCCGTCTCAAGTGGACTTAGGTAACACAGGTTTAGCCAATTCACAGTGATTGGGGCTGGGAGGGCCATATGGCTTGATTGTAACCCTTTTGTTACAGCTGTGGGTAAAGAGCAACTCATTCTTCCCACTGAGATTTCACTGGAATCATGCACCAGAATCAGTAGGATTGGCTAGTGACCCAGAATTGTTAGGTTAGCCTGAGGGCTGGGGGCACAGAGAGGTTGCTGAGGTGAGAATGAAGTCAATTCAGACGAAAGCAAAAGAGTGGGTGAAAGGGACAGACAGAGGGCGAGAGAGAGAGCACGCACAAAAGCCAGAGTATTAGTATATGAGCCTCCGAGTCCATCTGTGTCTGAACTAGATTAGCCCTAGGGATTCCCAGAGCCACACTATGTCTTAGTGTGCTCAGGCTGCCCTAACCAAATACATACCCTATAATACATGCCCTAACAAAATATATACTAGGTGACTTAAACAGTAGAAAGTTATTTCTTATGGTTATGGAAGCTGGCAAATCCAAGATTAAGGTGCCAGCAAAGGTGTCACTCAAGGGTTCCTTCTCTCGGTTCATGGGCAGCCTCTATGCTATTCTATGTGTGTGTGAGAGAGAGGAGGAGGAGGAGAAGTGGAGGGAGGGAGAAAAAAGAAATGTCTCTGGTGTCTTTATCTTTTTTTAAATTTTTAATTGAAGGATAATAGCTTTACAGGGTTTTGTTGTTTAAAAATATGGAATGCTTCATGAATTTGTATGTCATCCTTGTGCCAGAGACATGCTAATTTTCTCTGTTATTCCAGTTTTAGTATATGTGCTGTCGAAGCAAGCACTCTGGTACCTCTTATTATAAGGACACTAATCCTATCATACCAAAAGCCTACCTTTATAATCTCATTGAACATCAATTACCTTAAAGGCCCTATCTCCAAATAAAGATATATTGGGTGTCAGGGCTTCCACATATGAGCTTTGATGGTATAAAATTCAGTCCAAGGCATGATACAATAAATTCCCTCTCCTCCCTTTTTCTGATAGCATTGGGTTGGATTTTCAGTCACTTAATAGGAAAAAGCTATATAGCCACTGCTGTTGACTTCAGCATTTACCTCATTCCATTTCTGACCTTACAAGTCTGTCTGCCTTCCTAAGCAGCCCAGGGCCATGGGTAACAAAACCTTTAGGACAGAAGAGGCCATCTAGTGGGGTGGTTCAGAGCATGGGCTCTGGAATCTGACTGCCTAGATTTGAATTCCAGCTCTATCATTCACTTAACTTCCCTCTGGGTGAGCAAACTCACCTGTAAATGGTATGGACAATCTGTAATTATTGAGGATCTGAAGTATTAATATTCATAAACTACCTAGAACAGTGCCTTGCACTGTGCTGCAATGATGTTTGTTAAATACAAACATAGACCTGAACTAAATCCCCGTTTGTGCATTTATTTGTGTGTGGCTGCGTGTCATTCAACCATTCTGAGCTATCCCTTTGAGTGATAACACAATATACATTTACTGGTACAGGTTCTGACATAGTGAACATTCAATAAATGGTATGAGAGTAGATCATTTATAATTAGAGAAACAAGTTCCCCTTATTATCTTGAAATTTTCTCTTTGAGCTGAGAATATTTAATTTGATTAAATTAGATTTATTAGATTCATCTATTTTTATTCTTAACTTCAGAAGCATCAGTTATTCAATGCTCAAATATAATTATATGAAAATGACAGTTGTGTACAAATGAGACAGAATAATTTAGACAAGTACTTTGTTAACAGTGCTTTCCAACAGCTTTTTTTTTAAGAAACTTACTGTAATGGAACAAACAGACTGCCTAGTAAAATGGAATGCTTCATGAATTTGTATGTCATCCTTGTGCCAGAGACATGCTAATTTTCTCTGTTATTCCAGTTTTAGTATATGTGCTGTCGAAGCAAGCACTCTGGTACCTCTTATTATAAGGACACTAATCCTATCATACCAAAAGCCTACCTTTATAATCTCATTGAACATCAATTACCTTAAAGGCCCTATCTCCAAATAAAGATATATTGGGTGTCAGGGCTTCCACATATGAGCTTTGATGGTATAAAATTCAGTCCAAGGCATGATACAATAAATTCCCTCTCCTCCCTTTTTCTGATAGCATTGGGTTGGATTTTCAGTCACTTAATAGGAAAAAGCTATATAGCCACTGCTGTTGACTTCAGCATTTACCTCATTCCATTTCTGACCTTACAAGTCTGTCTGCCTTCCTAAGCAGCCCAGGGCCATGGGTAACAAAACCTTTAGGACAGAAGAGGCCATCTAGTGGGGTGGTTCAGAGCATGGGCTCTGGAATCTGACTGCCTAGATTTGAATTCCAGCTCTATCATTCACTTAACTTCCCTCTGGGTGAGCAAACTCACCTGTAAATGGTATGGACAATCTGTAATTATTGAGGATCTGAAGTATTAATATTCATAAACTACCTAGAACAGTGCCTTGCACTGTGCTGCAATGATGTTTGTTAAATACAAACATAGACCTGAACTAAATCCCCGTTTGTGCATTTATTTGTGTGTGGCTGCGTGTCATTCAACCATTCTGAGCTATCCCTTTGAGTGATAACACAATATACATTTACTGGTACAGGTTCTGACATAGTGAACATTCAATAAATGGTATGAGAGTAGATCATTTATAATTAGAGAAACAAGTTCCCCTTATTATCTTGAAATTTTCTCTTTGAGCTGAGAATATTTAATTTGATTAAATTAGATTTATTAGATTCATCTATTTTTATTCTTAACTTCAGAAGCATCAGTTATTCAATGCTCAAATATAATTATATGAAAATGACAGTTGTGTACAAATGAGACAGAATAATTTAGACAAGTACTTTGTAACAGTGCTTTCCACAGCTCTTAAGAAATCTGGCAAAGTGAAGTCTAACAGGAGCTATGTAATCAGCAATTATTTAGATGGATTACTTTTCCAAGAAACTTACTGTAATGGAACAAACAGACTGCCTAGTAAAATTATACTCTGTACATTAAAAATAAAGACCAGAGAAACAGAATGGAGTGCCTTTTTGGACTTGTTTAGCCAAAGCAGGGATTTGTTCAAAGTCAGGGTTCTACCTGACTTTAGATAGGATTTATATCATGGAATTCCACATCAAAAGTTCTCCAAAATTGTTTACTTCAGTGGCCCAAGGAAGATGATAATTGTGCGATTTTATAGCCAGATTCACATTATTGAATTTTTCCACTTTTTCCAAGTCAGTGAGTCTCAGAGGCAGCTGTCTCTTTCTCAACAGGGAAATTGGATTCCTGTCCCAAACAAGCAGGCTAGGAAGGTTTATTCAAGTTTTTGTTTCCAATTTTCATTTAAAATTTTTCCTATTTTAAAATCAGTCCTACAAAAAAATTAAACAATAAAGATGCATTTACATAAGGCTATGAAGGTTTATTCAAGTTTTTGTTTCCAATTTTCATTTAAAATTTTTCCTATTTTAAAATCAGTCCTACAAACAATTAAACAATAAAGATGCGTTTACATAAAAGCCAAGTGTCTTTCCTCCTCCACTTCCCTCTCTGGTCTTAACTGCCTGAGATTAACCTGTGTTTTTTCAAAGGTTTTTATTTCCCTTTTTAATGAAAGTGGAATCATAGGCTCAGGTTCGGGATTCAACCATTCTGAGCTATCCCTTTGAAACACAATATACATTTACTGGTACAGGTTCTGACATAGTGAACATTCAATAAATGGTATGAGAGTAGATCATTTATAATTAGAGAAACAAGTTCCCCTTATTATCTTGAAATTTTCTCTTTGAGCTGAGAATATTTAATTTGATTAAATTAGATTTATTAGATTCATCTATTTTTATTCTTAACTTCAGAAGCATCAGTTATTCAATGCTCAAATATAATTATATGAAAATGACAGTTGTGTACAAATGAGACAGAATAATTTAGACAAGTACTTTGTAACAGTGCTTTCCACAGCTCTTAAGAAATCTGGCAAAGTGAAGTCTAACAGGAGCTATGTAATCAGCAATTATTTAGATGGATTACTTTTCCAAGAAACTTACTGTAATGGAACAAACAGACTGCCTAGTAAAATTATACTCTGTACATTAAAAATAAAGACCAGAGAAACAGAATGGAGTGCCTTTTTGGACTTGTTTAGCCAAAGCAGGGATTTGTTCAAAGTCAGGGTTCTACCTGACTTTAGATAGGATTTATATCATGGAATTCCACATCAAAAGTTCTCCAAAATTGTTTACTTCAGTGGCCCAAGGAAGATGATAATTGTGCGATTTTATAGCCAGATTCACATTATTCAATTTTTCCACTTTTCCAAGTCAGTGAGTCTCAGAGGCAGCTGTCTCTTTCTCAACAGGGAAATTGGATTCCTGTCCCAAACAAGCAGGCTAGGAAGGTTTATTCAAGTTTTTGTTTCCAATTTTCATTTAAAATTTTTCCTATTTTAAAATCAGTCCTACAAAAAAATTAAACAATAAAGATGCATTTACATAAGGCTATGAAGGTTTATTCAAGTTTTTGTTTCCAATTTTCATTTAAAATTTTTCCTATTTTAAAATCAGTCCTACAAACAATTAAACAATAAAGATGCGTTTACATAAAAAGCCAAGTGTCTTTCCTCCTCCACTTCCCTCTCTGGTCTTAACTGCCTGAGATTAACCTGTGTCTTCAGTGTATTTCCCTTTTTAATGAAAGTGGAATCATATTGTACATATTACCGTCTCTTGTTACTTTTGTTTGTTTTTGGTATGTGATTAACATCCCTTCTCCAGGGCATTACATGTATGTATTTCAAACACATTCTCTACTAATGGCATAAAATTTCAAGTCACTAGCACCAAATTTTATTCCCTAGATGATTTAAATTTTTTTCAGAAATTTTTGCCACCACAAATGTGTCAATCAGTATGCACATATTCTTATGCTAACAAAACACCATGAAGTGAGATTTCTCTAATGTGCGATGAATTTTTAGGTTAATTTCAAGATAATACCTCATCTCTCCAAAACAGTAAAAGGAAATAATGACCTCTGTGGAGAGGGGACTTTGAAAAAAAAAAAAAGAATGTAAAGAATACACTTAGATACTTGAGGTCACAAGTGATCCCGTTTACTTTTACATTGGGGTGCCTGTTGTACTCAACCTTTTAAAATCATTTCTGCATCTTTGAAGAGGGTCATTAGGTCTCCATACTCTTTGGAAGGCTGTGGGTAGTTTCCCAAAGTATGGTTACTAAAGGCACACTGGTGGAGATCACACATGTGTTCCCAGTAAAGATTCCATAGTCCATCACCTGGAGAGTTTTACTTAGTGGGTTTGGAGTGGGGCCCCAGAAGCATCACATTTCAACGAGAAATTCCCAGATGGAATTCCCAGGTGAAAGCACTGGGGTTTGTAAGCCTGGGACTGGATCAGGGGTCAGCCAAATCTCACCTTCCACCTGTCTTTTATGGCCCGTGAGCTAAGAACGAGTCTGACACTTTGAAATGGTTAAAAACCAAAAGGATATTTGATGACATGTGAAAATTAAATGCAATTCAAATTTCAGTGTCCGTAAATGAAGTTACTGGAACACAGTTATGCCCATTCATTCTGGATCTATGGCAGGTTTTATGCTACCACAGCAGAGTTGAGTAGTGCCACAGAAACCATATGGCCACAGAGCCAAATATTTACAATCTAGCCCTCCCCAGAAAATGTCTGCCAACTAGATGATCTCTACGGTTCCTATCATTTCTGAATATATGTTGTTCACTAGCTTATTTCCCTCCTTCAGTATGCAAATACACAGCCAAACCCTACAGCTGGTGTGGACCCCAGGAGGTACAGAGTATGGGTGAATACTAGACACCAAGATGAGTTATAAATCAGGAGATGATGTGAATCACATATAATAAATTATACAGAAGTACAATCAAAAAGCAAGTAACAACTGCCCAAGCTAATCCTTCTGTGCTACATTACATGTACTGGGCTCTGTTTCCCGTGATTCCTATACACTGGCTCATAGAATCCTTGCAACAACTCTGTGACATAAGCGTTACTTTTATCTTCCTTTTTTTTTTTTTTTAAAGATTTATTTATTTATTTATTTTGGGCAGGGGTCGGGTTGGGGAGGGAGGGGAGCGGGTGAGACACTTCTATTGGTCTTCCATTTCTCCATTTTTCATCCGTCTTTGTTCTTTGGCTCCTGTGGGCCTCCCATCACGGTGGCATCTGTTGTCGCAGAGCGCCGGCTCTGGGCGTATGCGCTCCAGAGCTCCGGCTCGGCAATTGGACACATCAGTCCAGCCGCTCCGCGGCATGTGGGATCTTCCCAGGCCAGGGATCAAACTGGCGCCCCTTGCACCGCAAGGCGGTGTCCTCATCCACTGGACCACCAGGGGAAGCCCTTATCTTCCTTTTATAGTTGAAGAAACTGAGGCAGGAAGAGGTTAAGGAACTGGCCTAAGGGAATTTGAATCGAGGCAGTCTAGCTGCAGCATCTAGGCATAAACCAACTAAGTTGTTTAGTTGCTAAGTTGTGTTCAACTCTTTGGGACCCCATGGACAGCCAGCCAGGCTTCTGTGTCCATGGGATTTCCCAGGAAATAATACTGGAGTAGGTTGGCATTTTCTCCTCTAGGGGATCTTCCCCACCCCATGGACTGAACCCCTGTCTCCTGCTTGGCAGGTGGATTCTTTACCACTGAGTCACCTGGGAAACCCACTAAGCCATTAAAGCAAGTGATAAGATAAAAGTTATTCAAAGGTAAAAATTAGTTTGGACTCCTATCCCAATTCCAATTTGAGAGTCAGGATAATGTGTTGCTATGATTTGGTGAACATGACCATACTTTTTTACCCAGGGTCACAAGGTCCAATATCCTTAGGGCCAGCTGGGAACAGCACTGAGTGAAGAACACTGCCTTCTCAAACAGTTGAAAAGCACCATGGAAACAGAGCCTTTCATCATAGGAAAACAGCTGTGTAAGGAGGGATGGTAACTAGTAGTCACAGGGTAGGGAAACAATCCTGCGTGGTGAGGACTGTGTGTGGCCAGAGAGGATGTGCCTCATTTGAAAGGGCCTGCTAGTTTTTATTGACTTGTAGAAATGGGGGCATTTCAGATTTCAGGAGTGTGATCTCGCAACATTTAAGAGTTCAGCAATTGGGCTTCCCCTGGTGGTCCAGTGGGTAAGGACACCGCCTTGCGGTGCAAGGGGCGCCGGTTCGATCCCTGGCCTGGGGAGATCCCACATGCCGCGGAGCGGCGGGACCCATGTGTCCAATTACCGAGTCGGAGCTCTGGAGCGCATGCGTCCAGAGCCGGCGCTCAGAAACGACAGCCGCCACCGTGATGGGAGGCCCACAGGAGCCAAAGAACAAAGACAGATGAAAATAGAGAAATGAAAGAGCAATAGAAGTGGCCCGCCTGCTCCCCTCCCCCCCCCATTCGACCCCTGCCCTAAATAAATAAATAAATAAATCTTAAAAAAAAAAAAAGAGTTCAGTAATTCATTCAAATATTAAAAACCAACAACAAAACACACTGGGCCAAATAAAATAATACCTCAAGTCACCAGTGTGGGACCCATGCTTTATTAATCTTCTCCTTAGGCTAAATCATCTCACTGGCAAATCTTTCCAAGTAGATCTGTATGCTTGAACCTTTAATCAGAGCATTGCTGCTCCCTTGAACTGGTGCCAAATTTTGCAGTGATCTGTATTTGATGAGAGTTACAAAATTACTCCGCAGGAACAGGAGTCCTACCTGGCAGATAGTTATGCTATGATCAAGCCTAATGCCCTCCTCATGTTTATTATATGAATGTCTGCTTTATATTAAAGCAGAGAATCTTTACTGGAACTGGCAGTACTGATAAGCGCTTTTCCCTAATGGAAAAGCATATTTTCATAGCTTTTCCAGGAATATCTTGGGCTATAATGGAACCATGACCCAACCCCTTAGTTAATCTTCAGTCACACAATACTTATTTCATTGAATAATGGCTCATGCCCATTCACTAATGGTCCTCAAATGAAAGACCTTTTGACATCTGAAAGAGCTCCAGAGTAGTACTACACAAGAAGTGAAAGAGCAAAACAGAAAAATGCCAGTTGTTCAGCTGAAACAAACAAAAAATAATGTTCAGAGTACTGTAAAAATGTGTGATACATCACTGTAATAAAATAATTAAAAAACACTTGTCATTCTAACCTTCTGAAATGGGGGCATTTCAGATTTCAGGAGTGTGATCTCGCAACATTTAAGAGTTCAGCAATTGGGCTTCCCCTGGTGGTCCAGTGGGTAAGGACACCGCCTTGCGGTGCAAGGGGCGCCGGTTCGATCCCTGGCCTGGGGAGATCCCACATGCCGCGGAGCGGCGGGACCCATGTGTCCAATTACCGAGTCGGAGCTCTGGAGCGCATGCGTCCAGAGCCGGCGCTCAGAAACGACAGCCGCCACCGTGATGGGAGGCCCACAGGAGCCAAAGAACAAAGACAGATGAAAATAGAGAAATGAAAGAGCAATAGAAGTGGCCCGCCTGCTCCCCTCCCCCCCCCATTCGACCCCTGCCCTAAATAAATAAATAAATAAATCTTAAAAAAAAAAAAAGAGTTCAGTAATTCATTCAAATATTAAAAACCAACAACAAAACACACTGGGCCAAATAAAATAATACCTCAAGTCACCAGTGTGGGACCCATGCTTTATTAATCTTCTCCTTAGGCTAAATCATCTCACTGGCAAATCTTTCCAAGTAGATCTGTATGCTTGAACCTTTAATCAGAGCATTGCTGCTCCCTTGAACTGGTGCCAAATTTTGCAGTGATCTGTATTTGATGAGAGTTACAAAATTACTCCGCAGGAACAGGAGTCCTACCTGGCAGATAGTTATGCTATGATCAAGCCTAATGCCCTCCTCATGTTTATTATATGAATGTCTGCTTTATATTAAAGCAGAGAATCTTTACTGGAACTGGCAGTACTGATAAGCGCTTTTCCCTAATGGAAAAGCATATTTTCATAGCTTTTCCAGGAATATCTTGGGCTATAATGGAACCATGACCCAACCCCTTAGTTAATCTTCAGTCACACAATACTTATTTCATTGAATAATGGCTCATGCCCATTCACTAATGGTCCTCAAATGAAAGACCTTTTTTGACATCTGAAAGAGCTCCAGAGTAGTACTACACAAGAAGTGAAAGAGCAAAACAGAAAAATGCCAGTTGTTCAGCTGAAACAAACAAAAAATAATGTTCAGAGTACTGTAAAAATGTGTGATACATCACTGTAATAAAATAATTAAAAAACACTTGTCATTCTAACCTTCTGAAGTAGTATTTAAATCATTCGGACATTTTACTAAAAATCTACCTAAAGAACTTTCAGATTCTGTAGGAGACAATTTTTTATAAGACAATATTTTAAAACATTTTCCATGAGATTCTATATAGAATAGTGCCCTACATGGAATTTAAAAATCAATCAAAATTTGTTGCTCAAATTTGACGTTTATGTGTTCCGGATGGAGTTCATGGAGTCTGCACAAAGTAAGCATTATTTTGAATATTTTCAGTTACTTTAATATTGATTTATTGTGTCATAAATAAAGGACAAGTTGTCTTCAGGGGTCTACCAAGGAGTTCAGAATATGAAAAACATGGCACTCTGGCACTCAAAAACAATTCTCAAATGAAAACTAAAGGATTATATAGAAGCACAAACAGGGCACTGAAGTAAGAAATGTGAAACTTAACACAACATCAATTTAAGAAACAATAACAAAGCACTTAATACAATGTGGTATCCCGGATTAGATCGTGAAACAAAAAGACATTAGTGAAAAACTACTGAAATCTGAATAAAGTCTGGAGTTAATCTAATGTACAAATGTTGGCTTCTTCATTTGGACAAATGGACGGTGTGAATGTATGAAATTAACACTAAGAGGAAGTTGGGTGACAGGTACATGGAGACTTCATTTCTATAAACCTAACATCAATCCAAAATAAAAAGCTTATTTGAAAAACAATTACAAAACAACTGTTAAAGAGTATTAATCTGTGTCCTTAAAGCAAATCACAGAATAAAGTAGGCTGATCGAATTTACATGTCGTTAGTGCCATCTGTTGGGTATGAACGTGTGGGTGGCCTTTGTGATGTAGGGCACGGGCGCCGATGTGTGAACACAGGTGACACACTTCCATCAGCCCCTCAGTTGACACTCTGCTACTCAATGGGTGGAAAGTGAGCTCTTAAACATTCTATTAATTAAAAAATATATTAATAAAAAATATTAATTACATTGGTATAGATACTAGGAAATCCAGTGTTAGAAAGATAGGTCATTCTAACTGGAGAACTTTCCAGTTTGGCTCTTGGTATTTTTTATTTTTCTTAAACAGTTTTATGTCTCTTGGTTGCATCTTTAAATATATACCAATGAAAATGTTTATAGTTTGTTTCCAGACCCTATAGAACACACTTTTATATTCATTTATATCCCTTCACCAAAAAACTGACATTGTCGCAGTTTTCCATTTTTCTGTACAGAACAGAGGCATTAATGAGGTGGAGTAGATATATATCAGCATGTTAAAATAACTTGACTAGGTCTGCTTTTGGGCAGGATGTAGTAGGTCACAGTGAGCCAACACTTTTATTGCAACCATCAAAAAAAGGGGGCAGGGTAAATAACCTACCAACAAAACACATATTTTAAAGATATTAGAAAGTAAGGAAATAGCATAAACAAAAATTCCAGAAAAAAGAAAATCACTTTCTGGAATAATTATTTTCTATAAGGTCTGAGGATCGATCTTGGCAGAGGCAGAAAGCTTCTACTGGGGGAAATAGATCCCAGCAAATCTTTTGGCTTCCTCTGGGGTGAAAGGAATCAAAAGGAAAGATCTCAGAGACAGTGGAGTATTTGAAATGCACGTAGAGAAACTGATTCTGCCAGGAGACATTCTGATGTGGTTGAGCTCTGAAGAATGAGGATTACAGCACAGGGTTCCAACTGACAGACTGTGTATAGAAATGAAAGGTGTGGAAGATCCAAGATGGCTGGTTACTCCTACCTCATTGATCGACTCCAGCAGCTGATTATGACCCCGGTCCACCTCTGCAACAGCACCAATTCCTGTGTCAAACGTTCCAGCAGACCGAAACCAGCAGCAGGGCACTGGGCCCAGTGATGATGGTGTTGTGAGGGAACCAGAGGGAAGCTCCTTCCTGGAGACCAAAGGCACCTCAGATGGAAGCACAGAATGAGCTCATTAGCCTGACCAACAGGTGTTTATAAGTTCCACGGTCCATGAGGAAGATGTGTCAGTTGTCAGTATGACTCTGTCCCTGATGACATTAAGACCTAGTGACTGGGCTAGGCCTTCAACCCTCTGAATTAAATAGGTATGGCTGTTTTTCTTTCTTAGTAAAGCTGAGCACATTGGTCTTGAGGAACCCAGAATCCTTAATTTTTGGAAAAACTGCATCACGGAATGCAGCTGAAACTGTACAAAGGTGTGAGAGAGGCTGTGCTGCAGCTAGTGAGTCACATGTGGAGTCTTTTCTTGGTAGATTTAGTCACAGTGTTTAATTTGCTTTTAAGCTGCGCTATTCTTGGCAATGTTCCAGCTTGCATGTTCTAAGAAGCTGTGAAGGGGACGTCGAGTCTAGTTTCCTGTGCACATCATTTGTCACCGTGCAAGAACAGCTAAACCTGAGTCAGCAGGATTTGTTTCTGGGCCTGTTAATTTCTAAAATGTAGGTCACAGTGAGCCAACACTTTTATTGCAATCAAAAGGGGGCAGGGTAAATAACCTACCAACAAAACACATATTTTAAAGATATTAGAAAGTAAGGAAATAGCATAAACAAAAATTCCAGAAAAAAGAAAATCACTTTCTGGAATAATTATTTTCTATAAGGTCTGAGGATCGATCTTGGCAGAGGCAGAAAGCTTCTACTGGGGGAAATAGATCCCAGCAAATCTTTTGGCTTCCTCTGGGGTGAAAGGAATCAAAAGGAAAGATCTCAGAGACAGTGGAGTATTTGAAATGCACGTAGAGAAACTGATTCTGCCAGGAGACATTCTGATGTGGTTGAGCTCTGAAGAATGAGGATTACAGCACAGGGTTCCAACTGACAGACTGTGTATAGAAATGAAAGGTGTGGAAGATCCAAGATGGCTGGTTACTCCTACCTCATTGATCGACTCCAGCAGCTGATTATGACCCCGGTCCACCTCTGCAACAGCACCAATTCCTGTGTCAAACGTTCCAGCAGACCGAAACCAGCAGCAGGGCACTGGGCCCAGTGATGATGGTGTTGTGAGGGAACCAGAGGGAAGCTCCTTCCTGGAGACCAAAGGCACCTCAGATGGAAGCACAGAATGAGCTCATTAGCCTGACCAACAGGTGTTTATAAGTTCCACGGTCCATGAGGAAGATGTGTCAGTTGTCAGTATGACTCTGTCCCTGATGACATTAAGACCTAGTGACTGGGCTAGGCCTTCAACCCTCTGAATTAAATAGGTATGGCTGTTTTTTTTTTTTCTTAGTAAAGCTGAGCACATTGGTCTTGAGGAACCCAGAATCCTTAATTTTTGGAAAAACTGCATCACGGAATGCAGCTGAAACTGTACAAAGGTGTGAGAGAGGCTGTGCTGCAGCTAGTGAGTCACATGTGGAGTCTTTTCTTGGTAGATTTAGTCACAGTGTTTAATTTGCTTTTAAGCTGCGCTATTCTTGGCAATGTTCCAGCTTGCATGTTCTAAGAAGCTGTGAAGGGGACGTCGAGTCTAGTTTCCTGTGCACATCATTTGTCACCGTGCAAGAACAGCTAAACCTGAGTCAGCAGGATTTGTTTCTGGGCCTGTTAATTTTAGTGAAACTGAAGAATTAAGACTCCATGTCATGACCTTTGGCAATATTTTATCCTCCTTTATTTCGTCCTCATCTTGACGTATAATCAGTTCCATTTAACAGTCTGGGGTCTATTTACTGAAACAAAGCAGATAGATAGCATGTGATTTAATCTCAAAACAAGTCTGTTTGGCCTATTTGTCATTCAAGGTGTGTGCTCAATTTAGAAAGGCTTCTGCTCGCTCAACTCCCTCTCTCTCACATGCTCAGTGATTAAATATTTAGATTCACAGCAAGTTCTTGACACCACCATAAAAAAGGCCACACTGAAAAGAACTGCAAAGTGTAATAAAGGTCTCAGAAAATCAAATATAATCTTGAGAGACACTACCAACCTATGGGGAGACAGGACAGTACATATTTAATTTTTTTTGTATGATTATGTATACTGAACTCTCATAAATGAATATAAGTCTAATGTTCTAAAATATACCTGTCAAAGTAGCCTAGGTATCTTTAGCTTACTTTAGATATCAAAGTAGCCTTTATGTATCACACTGTTTTATTTAATAATGGTTTCAATTTGAATTTCGATGTAACAAGTTAATAGGAAATTGGGGCCATTTAGGAGTTTACCTGTGTTAAGTTTTTCTGGCCACACGGAAACATTTAATTTATATACTTTTATTCTTATAAAAGATACTAGTAGAGGAAAATAAAATACCAAAGACCAATAAATGTTACATTTACAAGTATAATTATATTTATACAAATATAATTTCTATCGTTGGAGGTACTATTTCACATACATAAAACAGATAGCATGTAAGAATATAGTTGAACATCAGCATATTTAGAAATATTATCTCTATCTATTAATTTTTACAATGTCTTTTTCAAATAGGTTAGCTGGAAAGTCTAAATAGCTGCTGTACTTTAAAAAATATAAGCTACAGATAATTTTTAAAATCAACTCAATCTTTAATACCAGTTTAGGTTCCCCTGTTATTTCCTCTCATAAAATCCTGTTTAGGTTCATTATAGTTGTTACATGAAAATAATTGTGTGATTTTTGTTATGGTGCCTTTCCTGTTAAATTCTGGACTCTGAGAGCTGAGACTATGTTTCTTGTTCGCTACGCTATACTTAATATTTAGTCCAGTGCTTAAAACATAGATCTGTTCAAAAAAGATGTTCTTACTGAATAAAGATTGAATGACTGGCACCAGTAAAGTGGGCAAACGATGGCTTACCTCCAATCTGTTGTCTGCTCTTCATTGCACGTTATGAATGCTTTTTCCATTTTTAAATAGTGATACTTTTCAAATGGCTATTATATAAGTGCCTAAATAGTAACCTCAATTTTCTTGCTGGCCCATAAACTCTACAGGATTTACTATCCAGCCCTACAAAAAGACAGTTTCCTGACTCCCATCGAGACCAGCGCGGCTCCACAGAACTGACATGACGACGGTAAAGCTCTGTATCTCACAGGGTAGCCATGGTCCACACAGGGCCAGTGAGCACTTGGAATCTGCCTGGTGTGTGTGAGGAACCAAACTTTTATTTCATTTTAACTAATTTAAATACTCCCATGTAGCTAGCAGCTAGTGTGGTAGATGGCAGCTGACTTAGAGATACAAAAGAGTAGATTGCAGGTAAATACAGCAAATAATTACTTCTTCAAGTATATCCATGGGAAAACATAAAAATATGCATATTTAGCAGTTTAGTTGGCTTTTCTGGCAAAATAAAGAAGAGTAAAAATAAACTAAATTATCTACCGTCAGTTTAAAATAAACAATACCAAAGACCAATAAATGTTACATTTACAAGTATAATTATATTTATACAAATATAATTTCTATCGTTGGAGGTACTATTTCACATACATAAAACAGATAGCATGTAAGAATATAGTTGAACATCAGCATATTTAGAAATATTATCTCTATCTATTAATTTTTACAATGTCTTTTTCAAATAGGTTAGCTGGAAAGTCTAAATAGCTGCTGTACTTTAAAAAATATAAGCTACAGATAATTTTTAAAATCAACTCAATCTTTAATACCAGTTTAGGTTCCCCTGTTATTTCCTCTCATAAAATCCTGTTTAGGTTCATTATAGTTGTTACATGAAAATAATTGTGTGATTTTTGTTATGGTGCCTTTCCTGTTAAATTCTGGACTCTGAGAGCTGAGACTATGTTTCTTGTTCGCTACGCTATACTTAATATTTAGTCCAGTGCTTAAAACATAGATCTGTTCAAAAAAGATGTTCTTACTGAATAAAGATTGAATGACTGGCACCAGTAAAGTGGGCAAACGATGGCTTACCTCCAATCTGTTGTCTGCTCTTCATTGCACGTTATGAATGCTTTTTCCATTTTTAAATAGTGATACTTTTCAAATGGCTATTATATAAGTGCCTAAATAGTAACCTCAATTTTCTTGCTGGCCCATAAACTCTACAGGATTTACTATCCAGCCCTACAAAAAGACAGTTTCCTGACTCCCATCGAGACCAGCGCGGCTCCACAGAACTGACATGACGACGGTAAAGCTCTGTATCTCACAGGGTAGCCATGGTCCACACAGGGCCAGTGAGCACTTGGAATCTGCCTGGTGTGTGTGAGGAACCAAACTTTTTATTTCATTTTAACTAATTTAAATACTCCCATGTAGCTAGCAGCTAGTGTGGTAGATGGCAGCTGACTTAGAGATACAAAAGAGTAGATTGCAGGTAAATACAGCAAATAATTACTTCTTCAAGTATATCCATGGGAAAACATAAAAATATGCATATTTAGCAGTTTAGTTGGCTTTTCTGGCAAAATAAAGAAGAGTAAAAATAAACTAAATTATCTACCGTCAGTTTATTAAAACCACCAGTATTACGACAATACAAAGGCACAGAGGTAAAAAATTCATTCATTTGACAGTTACACAGAAACTCATTTAAAATAAGTGGTAGTGCTTCTTTCTATGAACTGTGGCATGGAAAAGAATTCTTTTTAGATAAGGTAGATAACATAAATGTTCTATTAACAAATAAATGAAGAATATTGCTTTTAAGGTTTTAAAGCTTTGCTTTCTCTAATTTGCAAAAAAGTTATTAAAATACATAGAATTCTATTAAAGCAAAGCATTCCATAGTGCAGTAGGAAGACATTAGTGCCCATGTACAAATAAAAGCAATGATATAATCTGATGGTATCTTCAAGTAGTTAGCATTAAAGTAGGTATTAAAGTGGATTCAGAAGTAAAGACTCAAATTGCAATATGAAGTTTACAACACTCACATTAAGAAACAATTTCAAGCCTTTAAATTGAGAAGCTCTTTGGAAATCTGAATGATGTGCTACTTAGGATTGAAATTGTTTGTTGCTGTTATTTACATTTTATGCTTGAAATAAGCTAAAAAAATAAAAATTGGAGTAATCTCCTTTTCTTGCGTATGCTGTTTCTGACATGTCCACGTATGAAATAATATCTCCCTGAGTAAAATTACTTTGGCTGCTCTCTTCTATTTCAAATGATTTTATCATTAGCGAAAAATCTGAAATCACAGTGGACAAATAATCCCTTAATGCTTTTCCTGGCTAGCAAGTAATTTGTCAAAACAATCCAATTTCCAAAACAGCATACAAACCCAATAAGATACTGAGCCAAAGCATCTGTTCCTCTCTGTATTTAGAATATGGATAAAGCTCTGTATCTCACAGGGTAGCCATGGTCCACACAGGGCCAGTGAGCACTTGGAATCTGCCTGGTGTGTGTGAGGAACCAAACTTTTATTTCATTTTAACTAATTTAAATACTCCCATGTAGCTAGCAGCTAGTGTGGTAGATGGCAGCTGACTTAGAGATACAAAAGAGTAGATTGCAGGTAAATACAGCAAATAATTACTTCTTCAAGTATATCCATGGGAAAACATAAAAATATGCATATTTAGCAGTTTAGTTGGCTTTTCTGGCAAAATAAAGAAGAGTAAAAATAAACTAAATTATCTACCGTCAGTTTATTAAAACCACCAGTATTACGACAATACAAAGGCACAGAGGTAAAAAATTCATTCATTTGACAGTTACACAGAAACTCATTTAAAATAAGTGGTAGTGCTTCTTTCTATGAACTGTGGCATGGAAAAGAATTCTTTTTAGATAAGGTAGATAACATAAATGTTCTATTAACAAATAAATGAAGAATATTGCTTTTAAGGTTTTAAAGCTTTGCTTTCTCTAATTTGCAAAAAAGTTATTAAAATACATAGAATTCTATTAAAGCAAAGCATTCCATAGTGCAGTAGGAAGACATTAGTGCCCATGTACAAATAAAAGCAATGATATAATCTGATGGTATCTTCAAGTAGTTAGCATTAAAGTAGGTATTAAAGTGGATTCAGAAGTAAAGACTCAAATTGCAATATGAAGTTTACAACACTCACATTAAGAAACAATTTCAAGCCTTTAAATTGAGAAGCTCTTTGGAAATCTGAATGATGTGCTACTTAGGATTGAAATTGTTTGTTGCTGTTATTTACATTTTATGCTTGAAATAAGCTAAAAAAATAAAAATTGGAGTAATCTCCTTTTCTTGCGTATGCTGTTTCTGACATGTCCACGTATGAAATAATATCTCCCTGAGTAAAATTACTTTGGCTGCTCTCTTCTATTTCAAATGATTTTATCATTAGCGAAAAATCTGAAATCACAGTGGACAAATAATCCCTTAATGCTTTTCCTGGCTAGCAAGTAATTTGTCAAAACAATCCAATTTCCAAAACAGCATACAAACCCAATAAGATACTGAGCCAAAGCATCTGTTCCTCTCTGTATTTAGAATATGGATAAATGCTTTTCATTTGGGGTGGAAAATGCTGACTTTGAATTCTCATACAGGACAAGTGAGCTCCAGTAACAAAAATATTTATAATTTCTCTTTGATAAAAACTCAGAATATTTAAAAAGTTTGGTTTTATTGAGATACAATTCACATGCAATAGCATGCACCCCATTTAAGTGCAGATAAAAAATCTGATATGCATGCAAGTTGTGTGCTCACACCCAAACTAACATCCAGAATATTTTCACCACCCCAAGAAGTTCCCTTAGGCCTCCCTGTAATCAATTCCTCCCTTCACCCACAGCCCAGTGGCAACCAACTCAATCTGTAGTGTTTCTACAGTTCTGACTTTTCTAGAATGTTGTTTGTCATACAGATACAGCATGTACAGCATATGTTCAGCTTACATGGCGTGTCCATTTACTACAATGCTTTTGAAATTCATGTATGTTGTTGCTGGTATCAGGTGTTCATTGCCAGCTGTTGCTGAGAGGTATTCTATTGTATGAATATACCACAAGATTTTTCTCTGTTCTGCTGCTGAAGGGCTTTTGGTTGCTATGAATAAAGCTACAATTAACATTTGTTGTATGGATCTCTGTTTTCATTTCTCTTAGGTAAACATCTATGGAATTGTTGCTAAGGATGGGTAAGTATGATTAACAATATCTTCCAATTGTTCGCCAAAATAATTGTATCATTTGCATTTCCATCAGCAATCTTTAGAGCTCCACTGCTTTCTCCAACATTTAGCATTATTAATTCATTCCATTTTAGCCATTCTAATGGGTGTGTAGTGGTTATCTCCTCTTAATTCATCTTTTCCTGATGACTGTTAAATAGTTTTACATGTGTTCACTGCTGTGTGTAGGTCTTCTCTGGTGAAACATTTGCAGAAATCTTTTGCCTCTCTTTTTTGCCAAGTTTTTATTTTACTATTTATGCACTTTATGTCTGTAAGCTCTTTATCAGGAAATGCATTTGCAAATATTGCTTACCAATTTGTGTCCCACTTTTCATCTTCTTTTGAAGAGCTGACATTTTAAATTTTATGGAAACCAATTTTTCAAAATTTTCACTTAAGGTTTATGTTTTCTGTCTGTCCTAAGAACACTTTCCTTAATGAAAGGTAACAAATATTTCCTCCTATATTTTGTTCTAGAAGGCTTTGAGTTTCCTCTTACACTTTAGCTCTAAAATTCATTTCAAATAACCTTTCGTATGTAATAAGTGGTAAGGGTTGAGACTTTTTTTCATTTTGATATGTAATTTTTCGTTAGCACTTGGTGAAAAGACTACTTTTCCCCTTGAGAAGTTGTGACAAAAACCAACTGATTGTACATTTGTTGGTCTATTTCTGAACTCATTAGTTTGTTCCATTCAGCTATATAACTATCTTTAGACAAATACCACACTCTAGGTTGCTATAATTTTATAGTAAGCCTTGTAAAATTTAACATTTTAAATAAACAAAGGAATAGTTATATTTCTTCATAAGCTTAAGTACTCCTGAAATAGTTGGTTATCACATAGTGTAAGAAGAAGTTTGTGCAGATTTGGGAAGATACCATCCCTCCTAATGTGGAAGACTTGCTACTCATAGTTGTTATTTCAGGTGGTCTGTTTTCCTGGGATCCACAGATTGAGGGTTTTCTGAATGTAGGGGGTCCACAGATAGAATTTAGGTCATCCATGATCTTAGATCTTGGAGAAAACTTCTTTATTTTCACTAACTCTGATTGAAATTTAAGTGTTTCCTTCAATTATAAATGTGGCCAACAAACAAAGTAGGACTGGCAGTACCTGAAACTCCTGCCAAGAGAAGGTGCAGGCATTTTCATGTCCCAATACAGTTGTGGCTGATCTCTTCAGCTATTTCTCACAGTGAGGCTCCTCTGTCCTCCACCGTCTCTGAGAGTTTGCTCAAATTCACGTCCACTGAGTTGGTGATGCTGTCTAACCCCCATCTTCTGCTGTCCCTTTCTCCTTTTTCCTTCAAGCCTTCCCAGCACCAAGGTCTTTTCCAATGATTCGGATCTTTGCATCAGGTGGCCAGAAGTATTGTATCTTACTATCCTTTAAAAAGTTGCTTGAGAAGGGGCCTTAGGGGTCCTTGGCACAGAAATGGCTTGGCTCTGCCCTCTGTATTCCCATTTCACAGACCAACTGATCCAGCCTGGGAGGTCCACTCAGAGTGTTAATGCTTCCGTTTAGAATACCACATTATTACCAGCTTTGGATTAGTTTCCTCTTACACTTTAGCTCTAAAATTCATTTCAAATAACCTTTCGTATGTAATAAGTGGTAAGGGTTGAGACTTTTTTTCATTTTGATATGTAATTTTTCGTTAGCACTTGGTGAAAAGACTACTTTTCCCCTTGAGAAGTTGTGACAAAAACCAACTGATTGTACATTTGTTGGTCTATTTCTGAACTCATTAGTTTGTTCCATTCAGCTATATAACTATCTTTAGACAAATACCACACTCTAGGTTGCTATAATTTTATAGTAAGCCTTGTAAAATTTAACATTTTAAATAAACAAAGGAATAGTTATATTTCTTCATAAGCTTAAGTACTCCTGAAATAGTTGGTTATCACATAGTGTAAGAAGAAGTTTGTGCAGATTTGGGAAGATACCATCCCTCCTAATGTGGAAGACTTGCTACTCATAGTTGTTATTTCAGGTGGTCTGTTTTCCTGGGATCCACAGATTGAGGGTTTTCTGAATGTAGGGGGTCCACAGATAGAATTTAGGTCATCCATGATCTTAGATCTTGGAGAAAACTTCTTTATTTTCACTAACTCTGATTGAAATTTAAGTGTTTCCTTCAATTATAAATGTGGCCAACAAACAAAGTAGGACTGGCAGTACCTGAAACTCCTGCCAAGAGAAGGTGCAGGCATTTTCATGTCCCAATACAGTTGTGGCTGATCTCTTCAGCTATTTCTCACAGTGAGGCTCCTCTGTCCTCCACCGTCTCTGAGAGTTTGCTCAAATTCACGTCCACTGAGTTGGTGATGCTGTCTAACCCCCATCTTCTGCTGTCCCTTTCTCCTTTTTCCTTCAAGCCTTCCCAGCACCAAGGTCTTTTCCAATGATTCGGATCTTTGCATCAGGTGGCCAGAAGTATTGTATCTTACTATCCTTTAAAAAGTTGCTTGAGAAGGGGCCTTAGGGGTCCTTGGCACAGAAATGGCTTGGCTCTGCCCTCTGTATTCCCATTTCACAGACCAACTGATCCAGCCTGGGAGGTCCACTCAGAGTGTTAATGCTTCCGTTTAGAATACCACATTATTACCAGCTTTGGATTAGTTTACCTTATATCACATGCAATTATGATACATAATATGCTATATATTATTATCAATAATAAAGGTTCATAAGGCTTTAGTAAACATATGAGACTGAACAATGGTATGTTGGAATCTGAATATTCAATGGTTTCTCATGGTTCCGGCTTTTGGGTCAGTTTGGCCCAGAATTGTGGGCGGATAAGGAAGGAGGCCTGGCAATATACTACTCATGTGCTCTCATGACCACATGGAAGTGACCTAGGTGATGTTCTGATTCCTTGCCTGGGTAATGGTGGAGTGTGGGCAGAGGATCAGCCCACAGGAACTGACATACACGGGGACACCTGGAGAGTAAGAAGGCATTAACCAGAATGGGGAAGGGACTCACACAGAGGAAACTGTGCAAGCATGAGACTGACCTCTGCCTGGAGCCCTGGGGCAGCAGAATGGCCAAGGGAGGACACACGCATTTCTTGCCTCCCAACTCTCTGGGGATGTGTCCAGGAACAGAATGTTCCTCACAATGCAAAAATCAAGTGGCTTCCCACTCTAGAGGAGAATATATTCAATGTGCATTTAGTATTTTATTCTGTCAGGTGAATATTCCTTCTCTCAGGTGTGCAGCCCCCCACCCCCCGCCCCCTGAAGCTATCAGGTGCTGAGCCCTTGGCTGAAGGAGCTCTTCTGGAATGGCCCCTCCCACCCCGTGCCTTTCTCACCCAAGAGCTCTTTCAGCATTCCTCCTTGGCTTCAGCTAGTTCCTTCCCTCCTGCCTAGTGTGGGACACATGAGGGTGTGCTGAGATACCACAGTACAAGTGGGAGGGACACCTGGGGGCAGACTCACAGTCCCAAAGTCTCATTCAGCCCAGGGGACCCAGGTTAGAGGGGCGGAGATCTTCCACATGAATTAAATGAGCTGTTTGACAGAAATTATTACAAAGACACATTCCTATTTAAACTGTGATCGAGAATCTCCTCAAGCACACCAGCAACAGAGGCTGCTTAGCTGATTAGGGATTAAGGAACTCTCCACTGAGTTTGAGCAAACTCAGGAGACAGTGAAAGACAGGCAAGCCTGGCGTGCTGCAGGCCATGGAGTCACAGAGTTGGACACAACTGAGCAACTGAAAAACAACAGACTGTCCAGCAGCGTTAGCAACTGGGACAGGGCCTTGCCAGTCCTTTGTGAGGGGCTCTATTCTCACTTTGTTTACCAAGATCTCAATGGATTAAATACCACCTGCACATCTCAGTAAGATAGGAGTGCAGATGAAAAGTCTTTTTATTTTTAAGGGTTTCTGTTTAGTTCAGGAAATTGTTTCATCTTGCTCAGTTATCATTATGAGAAACAGGCTGCCTAACTTTCAGCAGTTCCTGCTTGTAGTTGCTGAAGGGATACTATACTTTCTCAGGAAAAGGATGATGCCCTTTTTTGCCCTCTCTAGGAGTGATTTTTTCCCCCTTTTTTGTAGGCCATTTTAAATTATGACCATAAAATGTCATGACCTCATTTATTGGGCATTATTCTTTTCTTTTAGAAGATAGGCTGGTCCCCCTCCCCACCCCACTTCACCCTGCCCCTGCTTTCCCTCAGAGGATCTGGGTATTCATTTCCTTCCTTTCCTCTCCAGCATGTTCTGGATGCTTTCACTGCTAGGTATAGGACAAACAGTAAAAATGATCGATTTCCTGCCCTTCTAGGTCGAACAGAGGAATACAAACATTTTAAAATTAAGTGCTATGATATTGATGCCGTCACAGTCATCTGTGCAGAGTAGAGCTGGGGTGTAATAAAAGGCTAGTGATTTAAATGGGGGGGAGGCTCATAAATACTGAAGGACAACATAGGAAAAGTGTTGACAGGAAGAGAAAGGGATGTTCCTAGACCCAGAGTGAAGTCCTAGGTCGGGAAAAGACTGTGAATGGGCATGAGGTGTGCTAAACCACGACAAGTTATTAAGCTCATTCAGCCCAGGGGACCCAGGTTAGAGGGGCGGAGATCTTCCACATGAATTAAATGAGCTGTTTGACAGAAATTATTACAAAGACACATTCCTATTTAAACTGTGATCGAGAATCTCCTCAAGCACACCAGCAACAGAGGCTGCTTAGCTGATTAGGGATTAAGGAACTCTCCACTGAGTTTGAGCAAACTCAGGAGACAGTGAAAGACAGGCAAGCCTGGCGTGCTGCAGGCCATGGAGTCACAGAGTTGGACACAACTGAGCAACTGAAAAACAACAGACTGTCCAGCAGCGTTAGCAACTGGGACAGGGCCTTGCCAGTCCTTTGTGAGGGGCTCTATTCTCACTTTGTTTACCAAGATCTCAATGGATTAAATACCACCTGCACATCTCAGTAAGATAGGAGTGCAGATGAAAAGTCTTTTTATTTTTAAGGGTTTCTGTTTAGTTCAGGAAATTGTTTCATCTTGCTCAGTTATCATTATGAGAAACAGGCTGCCTAACTTTCAGCAGTTCCTGCTTGTAGTTGCTGAAGGGATACTATACTTTCTCAGGAAAAGGATGATGCCCTTTTTTGCCCTCTCTAGGAGTGATTTTTTCCCCCTTTTTTGTAGGCCATTTTAAATTATGACCATAAAATGTCATGACCTCATTTATTGGGCATTATTCTTTTCTTTTAGAAGATAGGCTGGTCCCCCTCCCCACCCCACTTCACCCTGCCCCTGCTTTCCCTCAGAGGATCTGGGTATTCATTTCCTTCCTTTCCTCTCCAGCATGTTCTGGATGCTTTCACTGCTAGGTATAGGACAAACAGTAAAAATGATCGATTTCCTGCCCTTCTAGGTCGAACAGAGGAATACAAACATTTTAAAATTAAGTGCTATGATATTGATGCCGTCACAGTCATCTGTGCAGAGTAGAGCTGGGGTGTAATAAAAGGCTAGTGATTTAAATGGGGGGGAGGCTCATAAATACTGAAGGACAACATAGGAAAAGTGTTGACAGGAAGAGAAAGGGATGTTAGCCTTCCTGGAAGAAGGATCCGGCAGAGTGAAGTCCAGATGGAGGCAACACTTGATACACTGAGGGAGCTACAGAAAGTCTGGATCATTTGCAACTGGGGTTAGAGGGAGTGCAGAGACAAGACTGTGCGGATGAGGCAGGCAGGGGAGGCCTCATGAAAAAACTGGACACCGCGGCTTAAGAGTTCAGATTTGCTTATAAGAAAATGGGAAAGCCACAGAAGAGTTATAAGCAGGGCTAGAAGATTGATGCCAAGGAAACCGAAAGAGCAGTTACGAGGCTCTGAGCCGACCACAGCAGCAGTGGGACCGGGAAAGAGGAGCAGAGAGGAGAAATGGAGGAGGCTCAATGACTATGGCTTCACCTTCCCATGGATCAAGAGGAGAGGGAAGTTTAAGGTTATTTTAGTTTTCAGCCAAACGTTTCCTTCACTGAAAAGGCATTTTGAGAGGAAGAGCAGGTTTGACAGGAAGTTTAATTTTAGACATGTTGATTCTGAAGTGCGAGCGGAAGGCCCATGGGGAGTGGCAATGTCCATCAGGCACATAGATCAACAGGTCTGGAGCTCAGTGGAGAGATTTAGGGGAGAGCTAGTCTAGAAATACAGATCTGAGTATCATCAGATTCTTTTGGGAGCCAGCACCATGTTTCATGGAAAGTGTATGGGTTGAAAAAGGTCCAAGGAGAACCTTCAGAGCAAAAACTGATAGTTAAAGGGGAGCTTCCCTGGTGGCTCAGTGGTAAAGAATCTGCTTGCCAATGCATGAGATGGAGTTGATCCCTGGGTTGGGAAGATCCCCTGAAGGAGGAAATGGCAATCTGTTCCAGTATCTTTTTCCTGGGAAATCCCACAGAGAGAGGAGCTTGGCAGGCTACAGTCCATGGGGTAGCTAAGAGTTGGACACAACTTAGCAACTAAACAAAACAACAATAGTTAAAGGACAAATACAGAAGAGTTCACAAAGAAGGCAGAGAGAACAGACAGTGGGAGATGAAGGCTCTAGGTGCCTGGCTCTTTTGGCTTCTGGGAAGCAACTTGGGGGGTCAGATTTCCCTCCATCTCCTTGAATCTTATGACCTTTCTGGTTCTCTCTGTATTGGCTTTATATCTCTTCCTAAGGACCTCTTTCTCTGCTCATTCATACTTTTTAAACCTCATAATTTTGGCCTCACGGGGTCAAGCACTGCCTCTAGAGTTTCTTCATATGCCATGACCTTTCAACTCTCACCTTATACTACTGCCTATTTCAAATTCTAGAAATAGAAAAGGAGAAAAGGAGAACCTGATAGGTCTAACTCTTCTTGTTAAACCAAGTCACATCAAGGATCCAGGTTGCACTGACCAAGTGTGTGCTCACATTCCCATCACCTGTGATCCCAAGAGTCTTGGTTGTATAAAGCGTGGCTGTCTGTGTTTATGCCTGTGACAGGAGCTATGTGCAAAGAGAAAAGAATGTGGTTAGTTCCGTTAAAGGAGAAATTCAGTGTAAGAAAGCTTATGGAAGGGATTCCTCAACAACAGCAGACCCCATAATACAGTCAAGAAAGTATCCTGTAGATCTGGTGATGTGCATGCCAAGCTGCTGGGATGGGGGGCAGAGATTTGGTTGCTGTGACTGGACAGTGAGTGAGGGAAGGAATTGGTGACCTAGAGCCGTGGCTTTTCCTTCAGCAGGATCTTTACCTCCAAGTTTGTAAAGGAGGAGGCTGATGTTGATACAGGACACCGAATCTAGTGGTGGTTGTCCTTTTTTAACTCCCTTCTCAAACATATTTTATTACTTTAGGTATTTGCCCCTGTTCAGTGTTGGTGCAGTGGGTTTGGACCTCTGAACACAGATAGCAGAGCTACCCTTAGAAAACGGAGAAGGGATCCCTTTAAATACGATTGTGGGAGGGAGGTAAGAAGGGATGTGGGTAAACTGAAGGAAAGGGAAGAGGTTGACAAAGGACTCTAGGTCCCCTCTGCAAGGTCTTTTCCCCTTTGCTCTGTTCACTTCTTCACATCTCCTCTCCTCACTGAGTTAATAGGTAACCGAATGATCCTGCAGACTCTGAGATGTCCTACATGGATCCCCCACGCGCAGTGTAGGGTAACTGTCCTGGTCCTTTTAGACTGAGTTGGCTCCGCTGTGGAGGGCAGTTCACCAAGGAAAGCCTGGTTGCTAGGGAGCTTGCTTTATAACACAGCTTTCTTTGGGATGATCTGGGATGCTGAACTACTGGCAGGGGTTTCTGCCAGCCCTGCCAGCATTTAGGCAAAAAGGTAAGGCAAAGGGTTTGACTTGGGCTAAGTGTGTACTATCTATTACCTGGGATGAGGTAATTATCATGCCCAGAGACAGGTCTCTCACGGCTTCTGTTGGAATTACCAAACACTTGGAACTACATGCCTTTGTGTTGTCATCCCTCCCCAGCATTGTTCCAAAATGGAACAATAAGCACCCTTTAGACCTCCTTCATGCTTTCTTCTTCAGTAAATGACTGTACTATTCAGCTAGTCACCCACTAGCTGGAACGTGTGGGAAGGTGAAGGGTGAGCATCCTAGATTTCATTTGCTCTCTAATCTACAATATACAATTAGTAATCAAGTCATGATAATTTTACCTCCTTGACTTAAGCTCTTTCTTTTCCATTTCTACTTCCTTTGCCTTAACCAACGCATTACCTCGTTTCACTTAGGTTTTAGAAATGGGCTTCTAACTGCTGTCCTGGCCTTCAATGAATTCTACTCCAATCTATCCTGTACGGTATACAATCATAGTGACTTTTCTAAAATACAACTATAGTAACATCACTCTTTCCCTAAATGCCCTCAATGAGCCTTTGTATCTTGAGAGGAAATGTACCTCTTTAGCACGGCACTCAAGGCTTCCATGTTTGGGACCCCGTCAACCTGTCTGGTCTTAGCTCCATACTCACCATTTGCACTGATGGACTTTCATGCCCCTAAAGGAATTATGCTTCATCATGTTTCTGCAATAATCGTTGCTAGTCCTTATCAAGATGTTACTATATAAAAGGATCTCTGTTACTTGATCTCTTCTTGCTCACAGCCACATCTGGTCAGTTACTGTTTTTTCCCCAGTTGATAGATGCAAGAAAGTGAAGCACAAATAAGAAACCTAACTAAGGTCACACAGCTAGTGAGGAAAACAACTGGGGCTTACACTATCAGATTCTCTCTAGAAGCCACTGTTGTATCACTATTTAGGCACCATCTTACTGGAAGATCCTTCTTTCTTCATTTAGCTTACCTTATACTGACTTCTTGACTCATATTCTGATTTCTGCTTCCATCAAAACTCTGGAAAACCTCTCACAAAAAGTGACAATGATGGACTCCAACGGAAAATTTTGCATTTTCCTCTTACTTGATCTTTCAAATGCCTTCAACCATTGGCAGCAACTCCATTGGCCTTGAAATATCCTCTTTCTTGACTCATGGGATGATTTGCTTCTGGTCTTTCTGCTTTATCTTTGGGTGTGCTTTCTCAGCCAACTTTGTTGTTCATCCTTCTGTACACAAGTTTTCACTGGCGTTTTAGTTTCTTCATTCTTTTCCCCTTACGCTTTTTCTAGTGAGTGATCTCATTCATGTTCCAGCTTCAAACTCCATTTATCTATTGACAACTTCCGAATTCACATCCAGGCTTCCCTTTTGTTCTCCAAACCCTTCTGGACCAGTGATTCTTTAATACTACTTTAATTTCTCAAAAGCAACTTACACTCGACACATCTGAAACTGAGTTTCAGTTTTCTCCCCGATACTGCTCTTTAGAGAACTTTAGCACCACCTTCCACCTAGGCAAACAATCTAGAAACTTCTATAGTCCATCAGCCAAGAGGAATAGGAACAAAACTGCAGCCCCAATTAAATTTATTTCGCTTTACTGAAGTTGGCGGGGAAGTACTCTAAGAGAATCGTGGGTTATCTCAGTAAGACAGTTTTTAGGATTTGGGCTTGTAATGCATAGCCGTAGTGAGAATTTAAAAACACAAGGCACAGGGCTTCCCCTGGTGGTCCAGTGGGTAAGGACACCGCCTTGCAGTGCAAGGGGCGCCAGTTCGATCCCTGGCCTGGGAAGATTCCACGTGCCGCGGAGCAGCTGGACTGATGTGTCCAATTACCGAGCCGGAGCTCTGGAGCGCATGCGCCCAGAGCTGGCGCTCTGTGACAACAGACGCCACCATGATGGGAGGCCCACAGGAGCCAAAGAACAAATACGGATGAAAAATAGAGAAATGGAAGATCAATAGAAGTGGCCCGCCCGCTCCCCTCCCTCCCCAACCCGACTCCCGCCCAAAATAAATAAATAAATAAATACATCTTTAAAAACACACACACACACACACAAGGCACAGTTTTGAATCGGAGGTTGTCAAAAACGCTAGGGATATTCAATGACTGGTCTTATTATTATTTTTACATTTGGAAGTCAGGAGGATTAAAGTGGGCTGAAAGTAGACTCTCCTATAAAGTAGCAATTGCATGTTAGTCAGAAAAGAGATGTTGAGAAAGTTCTTGTCTTTTTCCAGACATCATGGAGTGGCTTTCTCTGAATACTGTCTATAACTGTCATTTACTTTGAGTTTTAGCACTTCGCAGTTTTAGTTATTTTTAGAAAAAAGTAACTGGAACTTTCAGCTTTAATCATCTGATAAAAAAGAAAGCAAATAGGGCTTCCCTGGTAGTCCAGTGTAAGGACACCGCCTGGCAGTGCAAGGGGCACTGGTTTGATCCCTGGCCTGGGAAGATACCATGTACAATGGAGTGGCTGGACTGATGTGTCCAACTACCAAGCTGGAGCTCTGGAGCACATGGGCCCAGAGCCGGTGCTCTGCAACGACAGAGGCCACTGTGATGGGAGGCCCACATAGGCCAAAGAACAAATAAGTAAATAAAAGATCAATATAAGTGCCCCCTCCAAATTAAATAAATAAATAACGTAAATATCTATTATTATTTGGGGCATAAAATTCAAGATCACTTTACTTCTGATTTTATACATGTATTTTCCTTTAATAATGAAACTCTTAGGTATCTAAGAAAAAAAAGCAAATATTTTTCTAGGCATTTGCAAAAAGTTACGTATGACTGGTAGATTATGACATCTACCCTTTAGAGACAGGGCAACCAAGAAAGCATCACTTATTTGAAGTTTGTAGGGTTATGCATTCACCAATATCGTGATTTTCTCAGGAGGGAGCTTAAAAAAATGAAGAAGACCAACATAGAAGACCCTCAAACAATCAGGACTGAGACATTACTTATAGTGGCTAATTAAGAAATTATATCCTGAAGCCGGATGCCTGGATTTGAATCTTGACTTTGCCATTCTCATGCATCCTCTTACTTGATGCAAGCTGCCTGACCTCTCTGTATTTCAACTTTTCCTCCAGTAAAGCAGTGGAAATAATACAGTCCCTTCCTTTTAGGATTGTCCTAAGGATTAACTAAGTTAATAAATATAAAGTGCCTAGAGCAGCACCTAGCAGAGTAGCCACTCAATAAATATTTAGTTGGCATTATTATTATAATCCATCATGTCATTTGGAGTTTAAAAAACCTTTTAGAATTTGAGTAGTTGCCAAGGACACGCTGTATAATGGTAGGTACATGTGTAAGAGAAACATAAAGTTGGAGTCACCTCTAAAATTTTTAAAACAGATATGGCCATTCAAGATTTCCTCTCAGTCAGAAAAGAGATGTTGAGAACTGAGAACATGGAGTGGCTTTCTCTGAATACTGTCTATAACTGTCATTTACTTTGAGTTTTAGCACTTCGCAGTTTTAGTTATTTTTAGAAAAAAGTAACTGGAACTTTCAGCTTTAATCATCTGATAAAAAAGAAAGCAAATAGGGCTTCCCTGGTAGTCCAGTGTAAGGACACCGCCTGGCAGTGCAAGGGGCACTGGTTTGATCCCTGGCCTGGGAAGATACCATGTACAATGGAGTGGCTGGACTGATGTGTCCAACTACCAAGCTGGAGCTCTGGAGCACATGGGCCCAGAGCCGGTGCTCTGCAACGACAGAGGCCACTGTGATGGGAGGCCCACATAGGCCAAAGAACAAATAAGTAAATAAAAGATCAATATAAGTGCCCCCTCCAAATTAAATAAATAAATAACGTAAATATCTATTATTATTTGGGGCATAAAATTCAAGATCACTTTACTTCTGATTTTATACATGTATTTTCCTTTAATAATGAAACTCTTAGGTATCTAAGAAAAAAAAGCAAATATTTTTCTAGGCATTTGCAAAAAGTTACGTATGACTGGTAGATTATGACATCTACCCTTTAGAGACAGGGCAACCAAGAAAGCATCACTTATTTGAAGTTTGTAGGGTTATGCATTCACCAATATCGTGATTTTCTCAGGAGGGAGCTTAAAAAAATGAAGAAGACCAACATAGAAGACCCTCAAACAATCAGGACTGAGACATTACTTATAGTGGCTAATTAAGAAATTATATCCTGAAGCCGGATGCCTGGATTTGAATCTTGACTTTGCCATTCTCATGCATCCTCTTACTTGATGCAAGCTGCCTGACCTCTCTGTATTTCAACTTTTCCTCCAGTAAAGCAGTGGAAATAATACAGTCCCTTCCTTTTAGGATTGTCCTAAGGATTAACTAAGTTAATAAATATAAAGTGCCTAGAGCAGCACCTAGCAGAGTAGCCACTCAATAAATATTTAGTTGGCATTATTATTATAATCCATCATGTCATTTGGAGTTTAAAAAACCTTTTAGAATTTGAGTAGTTGCCAAGGACACGCTGTATAATGGTAGGTACATGTGTAAGAGAAACATAAAGTTGGAGTCACCTCTAAAATTTTTAAAACAGATATGGCCATTCAAGATTCCTTCAGGGAGAGCTCTCAGATGCCAACACACTTGAGAATAGTGAATCTGGAATTATGTTAACATACTGGAAGCTTATATGGAGACTATGATGGTGAAAGAACAATTTGAATAGTAGACTTTCTGGACTGTCAAAGAAATTGATGAAGTAGCCCTGCTTGCCAGGAAGGGGTTTATGCAACACCTTTGGACTTCATATAAGAGGAGCTATTTGCAGGGGGCAGGGGATTTCATGATTTCTGTAACTGAAGTGGCTCCTTCTTCTCTTCCTGTCAAGCTGGCCATTTTTGATGTCTAGTCAAAACATGTAAGTGGGTAAATTTTATTTTTTTTGATTATGACATCTGTTTAAATTTGCCTCCTCTGTCTGTTCATAATTTCAGTTAAATGATATGCCTTTAGCATTTACTAGACTGGAGGTGGATTCTTTGGGGGCGGAGAAAGACAGGGTTTGCAGGAAAGAATAAATTGTAGGTTGTTAAAATCTAATAGGGCACATAGAAAAGCTCTTTGTATTTATTCTTACATTTGGTGACTGATCATTTGTGCATTTTTGAAGAGAATATTTGATTTAATTTACTGGTCCACTTATGTGAACTTCAGTTATCTGAACTGGTTTCTGTCTAGTCATAAGTAGATTGCTTGCTTATGCTTCCTTTTACTTCATGTATAAATACTAAAGGAGGATCATATTCAGGGTTTGTCAGTTTCATTGTTAAAAGAAATTATATCCTGAAGCCGGATGCCTGGATTTGAATCTTGACTTTGCCATTCTCATGCATCCTCTTACTTGATGCAAGCTGCCTGACCTCTCTGTATTTCAACTTTTCCTCCAGTAAAGCAGTGGAAATAATACAGTCCCTTCCTTTTAGGATTGTCCTAAGGATTAACTAAGTTAATAAATATAAAGTGCCTAGAGCAGCACCTAGCAGAGTAGCCACTCAATAAATATTTAGTTGGCATTATTATTATAATCCATCATGTCATTTGGAGTTTAAAAAACCTTTTAGAATTTGAGTAGTTGCCAAGGACACGCTGTATAATGGTAGGTACATGTGTAAGAGAAACATAAAGTTGGAGTCACCTCTAAAATTTTTAAAACAGATATGGCCATTCAAGATTCCTTCAGGGAGAGCTCTCAGATGCCAACACACTTGAGAATAGTGAATCTGGAATTATGTTAACATACTGGAAGCTTATATGGAGACTATGATGGTGAAAGAACAATTTGAATAGTAGACTTTCTGGACTGTCAAAGAAATTGATGAAGTAGCCCTGCTTGCCAGGAAGGGGTTTATGCAACACCTTTGGACTTCATATAAGAGGAGCTATTTGCAGGGGGCAGGGGATTTCATGATTTCTGTAACTGAAGTGGCTCCTTCTTCTCTTCCTGTCAAGCTGGCCATTTTTGATGTCTAGTCAAAACATGTAAGTGGGTAAATTTTATTTTTTTTGATTATGACATCTGTTTAAATTTGCCTCCTCTGTCTGTTCATAATTTCAGTTAAATGATATGCCTTTAGCATTTACTAGACTGGAGGTGGATTCTTTGGGGGCGGAGAAAGACAGGGTTTGCAGGAAAGAATAAATTGTAGGTTGTTAAAATCTAATAGGGCACATAGAAAAGCTCTTTGTATTTATTCTTACATTTGGTGACTGATCATTTGTGCATTTTTGAAGAGAATATTTGATTTAATTTACTGGTCCACTTATGTGAACTTCAGTTATCTGAACTGGTTTCTGTCTAGTCATAAGTAGATTGCTTGCTTATGCTTCCTTTTACTTCATGTATAAATACTAAAGGAGGATCATATTCAGGGTTTGTAGTTCATTGTTATGAAACCGTCTGTGGACTTTGTGCTTAACCACCAATGATCTCCCAAGCTGGCAGATTTTATGAGAAGAACTAAATCCAAATGCCCCATATATTTGTTTAAAAAAGGGAAAATGGGCCTTGGCTTGAAAAAAGCAGAGTTCGTAAACAGTTAACATATACAATGTATCTGGGTCTCCCGAACTGCAGGCAGATTCTTTACTGAGCCACCAGCAAAGCTCATAATGTACTTAACAGTATTATTAGCCTTAAATTAACAATTCTCTTTCTGGGATTATATTCATAGAGAGTAAATGACTGAAAAAAAGAACAATGTCATATATCCAAAGGCATCTGCACAGCAGTCTTAGGCATACTACTGATAGGTTGGCTGGAAGGTCTAACAGTAAAATAATGGGTCAATAGGAGTATATGTCATTAGCATGTATTCTTTTTTTCTTTTAGCAGCTTAAAATATCACTCATTTTAAAATTTTTATTTTTTTTTAAGTTTTTTGAGTTTTTTTCTTTTAATTGAAGGATAACTGTTTTACAGAGTTTTGTTTTCTGAATCTTAAGGATGGACTCTTAAGTCATTTAAAATGATCATGTTGAAGGCAGTGTAAAATCATGAGGAAACATTTCTCACATAATACTAAGTAAAAGAGGCAGAATACAAATGGTATGTTGACTGTTCAGGCAAATGTAAACAATCAACGCATCTGAACTAACTAAAAATAATTATTTGGTGGGGGAATATGAGTAATTTATATTTTCTTCATTTTCTTTTAAACAAAAAAGAGAGAAAGCAGAGTTTTACATGGCATGACCATATTATCTGAGAGCCAAATTCCTCATTCATTTTTCATGGATTTATACAAATGACAGCTGGTATGTTAGAGCAATTTGAGGTTTAGTCCAGGAAACTGATTTGTTTGCCTCAACAGACTCACTGTATCTTGGATTTTAAAATACACTCTGTGCAAATTCCAATGCCAACTAGCTTGCTAATTTTAATAATGTGAAAAGATCACATGAGTGAAAGATACCACAATCAGATATAAACAGGAAAGGCATAGTATAAAATGTGGAGAGACAATCAAAAGAAATGAAGGCCTTCTGAAGTTGTTCTTATATATATAATATATATATAAGTTAGAGTTTTATGGTAGATATACAGATAATCCAGAACATTTTCACATTCTTAAATTTTCCTTTTAACTTAGATCTTTAACATTATATTGAAAAGACACAGCCATAATCAGTTATGAAAAATGGCTGCAAAAAATTTGAACAATTCAGTCCCCAAATGTATTAACAAGCATTGTTGGAGTAATGCCTGTTAAAAAACATCAGCTGAATTCTTCTGGATTTGTGGAGTTTTGGTCCCCTTTGTATTCATCCTCTGGCAGTGACTGAAGAAATGGAGATCTAACCTTCTTAGATACAGATCTTTTGGCCTGAACCAAGGTGTGGTCCACTTAGGGAAGATCTGTGAGTTCCCTGGGATTTGCATTCTCCCTCACCTTGACATGCAATATGCAGCCTGGCAGGGTCTTCTGCGTTCTTGGGCATAAACGTGCGTTAGAGAAGGTCTAAAGAGGCAGGATGTTTTCTCAAAGCTTAAGCACTCGGGGATCTTCTTAGAATACCGATTCTGATTGAATAGGTTGGGGTAGGACTGAGATTCTGCATTTTTAACAAGTTCCCAGGTGATGCTGATGCTGGTGGCCTGCAGAGTCCATTTTTGAGTAATAAGACTCTAAGTTCAGCTTATTTGAGGGTAAAAAAATGTGATTCAGGGAATTTCCTGCTTAATCTTTGCTTCCCATATCATTTCTATGTCTGGAAGCTAATCTTTGGACATATAGCATGCCATTCATGCAGATTTCAGTGTGAAAATAAGTGTTACATATTGGAATAATTTAGAACTTTTAACTTACCACTCTAGCGTCCAGAAAGATCAGTACTGTTAACTAAGAAATACACTATTTAACACGTATGTTGAAGTTTTAAGTTTGCTATATGCCCACCAGATTTTTGGAATGATACTCCCCTAACATTATGCTGTGTGGTCATCTCTTTGGTTAGCTGTTTTTGAAATTTTCTTTGGAATTTTCAAACTGCATGTACAGGCCTCTTTATTAATTCCCTCTCTCATTCTTTTGGGGTGGCCCTTGTATACATGATATGTAAAATATCAAAGCAGTTGGTATTTAATCACTAACAATTATCTTTAGGTTTATTTTAGTAATTATCTTAAGATTTATTTCTAAATTAAAATTAATACCACAGGTAGGGAGCTTCTTGGTTTTCACTGATCTTCCTAAGTAAGTTAAAACTAACCACCATATTGATGTTCTGTTCTTTCAAAAGCAGCCTTGGCCTGCAACTTTTAACATTAAATTGGAAAGCTATGATTTTAACTTTTGACTTTTATGAAACAATAAAAGTCAAGTATAAATCTATTATACAAAGTAGTAAAAACAAAATATACTATTCTGAATGTCAATGGAATTCTTATCATTGAATCTTTTTTTCCTTAAACCTAGTGACAGCTGAGAGATCTCCTAAATGTGTTAAGAGTATATTTCTATGGTAAATTTACATGGTAATTTGTTCACTTTTGAATACAGTACTATATACCTTAATTCTTTGACTCCCCAAAATCTGGAGACCATAGAGCTAGACAAAAGGAAAGAACAAACAGGAAGTCTATAAGCAGATATCACGCACTGAAATCATTATGCTTTCAAGACAACAATTAAGTTGCAAGAGTTACAGAACGGGGGAACTATTCTAAAGTATCATTGCCTGCACCTTGAGCATTAGTATCAAAACTAACCATCTACACCCGCAATGCATGCTACTGAATCAGTTTACTGCTCTGAGAATTGAGGTTAAGTGTGAGAACACCCAGACATATCTTGATATTCACTACAATTCTGCTTCACAGGTGGCTCAGTGGTAAAGAATCCGTCTGTCAATGTCAGGAGACACAGGTTCGATCCATGAATTGAGAAGATTCCATGGAGAAGGAATTGGCAACCTGCTCAGGCATTCTTGCCTGGAAAATCCCATGGACAGAGCAGCCTAGCGGGCTACAGTCCATGGGTCGCAAAAGAGGCTGACATGATTTAGTGACCAAATAACCACAAAGTTTTATTGGATTTTATGTATCTTACTTGATTAGATATACATATACTCTACTTTTGGAAAAGTTAGATTTGATTGTCTGTTTCCTGTTTTTCCAAGATGGCATTTCCATTTTGGCCCTGACAGACTTCTCTCCTTTCCTTCTCATGCATTTGCATCTTATAAATAGTTCAGAACCTAAAAATAAGGACACAGATGTGTTATATGATTTAACTCCATTAGGGCTACTATGGCCTTCATAAGATCTGTAATACTGCTTTATTTACTTAATTGAACAAAACTCCAGAAGATACAAAGTTTTAATTTTCATAATAATACAACAGTAAGGAGATCTAGATTGAATTTACTATTATTTCATTAATCTTAAAGGTAGGAAGTAATGCTATTAACAGCTGCAATTTTAATGAAATCCTTTCTTCTCTGAGCATCTGCAATTAATTTATTAGAATGAAAACACATTACCAATAATCTCATTAACGAAAGTGTGTATTAAAACTGTGTCAGAGCTCTAAAATATAAAGCATATTAAAGAAATTCAAATCGGTTTATTTTTAAGAGAAATAACAGTACTTGCTATCATCAGAGAAAAAATATTCAGGACAATCACTTACCTTGCAAAAGCTTTCAGCTCTTACACTGTAAATACTGACCCTAAAAACTACTAAATACTGTTTTCAGTATAGTACACGATCTGCTGTGAAGGGATGACTTCCTGAACACAATATAAGCTGGTAACACGAATATAAACGTAGAGCCTTGAAAGACATGTTCACATACTAGAAAGACGGTCAACATCCTACATAGTGAAACTGAACCCTCCTTTGCCTTCAATTTTGATTTTAGTTCCTGTCCTCTGGAATTAAAGTGGAAATAGAGCACTAACATTTTTTTTATTTACGATTTAAAAATCTGTCTTTTATGCCTTTATTCACAGAGGTTTACCTGCACAGTTATATTGTCTAGTAAAATAGAAAACAGTCTAAAGTTACCAGAGCATCAGGGATGTCTGTTGTTATAATCAAATGGATCTGGAATTGTTATATCTTTCCCCTGAAACACCTTATTTGAAACCAGCCATAAATGTAAGTTTTATTGGATTTTATGTATCTTACTTGATTAGATATACATATACTCTACTTTTGGAAAAGTTAGATTTGATTGTCTGTTTCCTGTTTTTCCAAGATGGCATTTCCATTTTGGCCCTGACAGACTTCTCTCCTTTCCTTCTCATGCATTTGCATCTTATAAATAGTTCAGAACCTAAAAATAAGGACACAGATGTGTTATATGATTTAACTCCATTAGGGCTACTATGGCCTTCATAAGATCTGTAATACTGCTTTATTTACTTAATTGAACAAAACTCCAGAAGATACAAAGTTTTAATTTTCATAATAATACAACAGTAAGGAGATCTAGATTGAATTTACTATTATTTCATTAATCTTAAAGGTAGGAAGTAATGCTATTAACAGCTGCAATTTTAATGAAATCCTTTCTTCTCTGAGCATCTGCAATTAATTTATTAGAATGAAAACACATTACCAATAATCTCATTAACGAAAGTGTGTATTAAAACTGTGTCAGAGCTCTAAAATATAAAGCATATTAAAGAAATTCAAATCGGTTTATTTTTAAGAGAAATAACAGTACTTGCTATCATCAGAGAAAAAATATTCAGGACAATCACTTACCTTGCAAAAGCTTTCAGCTCTTACACTGTAAATACTGACCCTAAAAACTACTAAATACTGTTTTCAGTATAGTACACGATCTGCTGTGAAGGGATGACTTCCTGAACACAATATAAGCTGGTAACACGAATATAAACGTAGAGCCTTGAAAGACATGTTCACATACTAGAAAGACGGTCAACATCCTACATAGTGAAACTGAACCCTCCTTTGCCTTCAATTTTGATTTTAGTTCCTGTCCTCTGGAATTAAAGTGGAAATAGAGCACTAACATTTTTTTTATTTACGATTTAAAAATCTGTCTTTTATGCCTTTATTCACAGAGGTTTACCTGCACAGTTATATTGTCTAGTAAAATAGAAAACAGTCTAAAGTTACCAGAGCATCAGGGATGTCTGTTGTTATAATCAAATGGATCTGGAATTGTTATATCTTTCCCCTGAAACACCTTATTTGAGTATACTTTTCTCAATGCAAAATAACCATCAACTATTTTTCGTGATAGAGTTGTAGCAGTATTAGAAGACCAGATTCTTTCCTGGGAGGACAACTCATTCAGAATACATGTGCAAAATATTTAGTTCAACATGATTAGCTGATGCACATCAAATCCCATGCTGACTAAATGGAAAGCAATGCGTTGAATTTCAGGTTGGAATTTGCACACTTTCTCTCTTTTTCTAAAATCCAACATGCTCAATCATAACTGGCTAGGTACAAGGTAAAAGCTTTTCCTCCCATAAGATTTCTTCTGTGCTGAAGTGTGTTAACTCTCTCATTCTGGATTGTGCATTGGAAAATTCTAATAAAAACAGTACAATTAAAAAAAAAAAGGTCTTTCACTGATAGAACATCTGCAAACTTAATGAGGCAATCCACTGAGACAAATACATCAACTAATAAATTCCCATACATGTAGCCAGCAGTATCACTGGGCAAGCACAGATCATCTGGGGAGGTCTGGAGATTTCCAGTTCCTTTGGTCACAGGTTAACCAGAGCACATATTTTATATTTCATGCAGCAGATTATTTTTTAAACAGCCCTCTCTTCCATGAAACAGACCACTCATTCTACTGACCACATCTAGAAACAAGCTAAAGGAAACTATAGTTAAGGGGAAGAATGGGACAGAAGTCAACAGTCTAGGACACAGTTCATGGCAAAGCACTGTGTGGTTATGTAGACACTTTCTTTTTCTCCTCCCATATGCCATTATCTAACTCTTAGCTCTTCGATATGACTCTCATATGTGTTTCAATGACTATAGATTATGAACTCCTGAATTTAGGAACAGTTTTTAAATCTTTCTTCCCCAACCTTTAGTTGCAAACTGACAAGAGAGCAGGTAACAATTATATTTAACATCCACAAAGTACTTTTGTTGAAAGGCAGGGAATTAATAGAGGATTAATTGGAGACTCAATATAAGTTATATGATTATCAGTTTACGATTTAAAAATCTGTCTTTTATGCCTTTATTCACAGAGGTTTACTGCACAGTTATATTGTCTAGTAAAATAGAAAACAGTCTAAAGTTACCAGAGCATCAGGGATGTCTGTTGTTATAATCAAATGGATCTGGAATTGTTATATCTTTCCCCTGAAACACCTTATTTGAGTATACTTTTCTCAATGCAAAATAACCATCAACTATTTTTCGTGATAGAGTTGTAGCAGTATTAGAAGACCAGATTCTTTCCTGGGAGGACAACTCATTCAGAATACATGTGCAAAATATTTAGTTCAACATGATTAGCTGATGCACATCAAATCCCATGCTGACTAAATGGAAAGCAATGCGTTGAATTTCAGGTTGGAATTTGCACACTTTCTCTCTTTTTCTAAAATCCAACATGCTCAATCATAACTGGCTAGGTACAAGGTAAAAGCTTTTCCTCCCATAAGATTTCTTCTGTGCTGAAGTGTGTTAACTCTCTCATTCTGGATTGTGCATTGGAAAATTCTAATAAAAACAGTACAATTAAAAAAAAAAAGGTCTTTCACTGATAGAACATCTGCAAACTTAATGAGGCAATCCACTGAGACAAATACATCAACTAATAAATTCCCATACATGTAGCCAGCAGTATCACTGGGCAAGCACAGATCATCTGGGGAGGTCTGGAGATTTCCAGTTCCTTTGGTCACAGGTTAACCAGAGCACATATTTTATATTTCATGCAGCAGATTATTTTTTAAACAGCCCTCTCTTCCATGAAACAGACCACTCATTCTACTGACCACATCTAGAAACAAGCTAAAGGAAACTATAGTTAAGGGGAAGAATGGGACAGAAGTCAACAGTCTAGGACACAGTTCATGGCAAAGCACTGTGTGGTTATGTAGACACTTTCTTTTTCTCCTCCCATATGCCATTATCTAACTCTTAGCTCTTCGATATGACTCTCATATGTGTTTCAATGACTATAGATTATGAACTCCTGAATTTAGGAACAGTTTTTAAATCTTTCTTCCCCAACCTTTAGTTGCAAACTGACAAGAGAGCAGGTAACAATTATATTTAACATCCACAAAGTACTTTTGTTGAAAGGCAGGGAATTAATAGAGGATTAATTGGAGACTCAATATAAGTTATATGATTATCATGTTTTACTTTTCTTCTTAAGCACTTTTGGCATACTGCATTTCTTTGAGAATATCTTCCATTTTATATAAATGTTCAAATGTATTGGCATACAGCTGTTCATACCATTCTTACTACCTTTCTAATTTTTGTATAATTTATAGGATGCTCACTTTTATATTCCTTAGTTATTTGACTATTTGTTTTTTTTTTTTTTTTTTAATAATTACTCTTGCCAGAGCTGTGTCAAGTTCATTAGTTACCTAACAATCAACTTTGGAAATATTAATTATCTGTGCATTTTTTTCCCACTATCTTTTGATTTTTGGTCTTTTTCTAATATGTATTCACAGCTGTTTCCTTATACCATCCATGGTTTTAACGTATCTCTTAAGTTTTGATGCATAATTTGTAATGAAAATTATAATGATGTGTAATCAAAATTATAACTATTATAACTCAATTACTTTCATTATTATTCAAGATATTTTCTGATTTCCACTTCCTTTTTTGACTCCAAAGTTATTCAGTGGTATACATTTTAAGTTTAAAGCATATGGGAGGACTTCTCTGGTGGCACAGTGTGTAAGAATCCACCTGCCAATGCTGGGGACACAGGATCAATCCCTCTTCCTAGAAGATTCCACATGCTGCAGAGCAAGTAAGCCTGTGAGCCACAACCACAAAGCCTGCACTCAAGAGCCTGGGAGCTGCAACTCCTAAGCCTGCATGCCACAAATACTAAATCCGGTGAGCTCTAGGGCCTGTGAACTACAACTACCGAGCCTGTGTGCTGCAATTACTGAATGTGGTACATCTTAGAGCCCACATACCACAACTACTAAGGCTGCGTGCTACAACTACTGAAGCCCGCATGGCTAAAGCCTGTGCTTTGCAACAAGAGAAGCCACCTCTGTGAGAAGCCCCGTGCCCTGTGTCTAGAGAAAAGCTCCCACTAGTCACAATTAGAAAAAGCCCAAACAAAGCAAAGAAGACCAAGTGCAGCCCAAAAAGTAAAATTAATTAATTAAAAAATCAAGCATATGGAACCTTATCAAAATACCAATGGCATTTTTCACAGAAGTAGAGCAGATAATTCTAAAATTTGTATGCAGACACAAAAGTTCCTGAATAGCCAAAAAAGTCCTAAGAAAGAACAACAAAGTTGGAAGTATCACACTTCCTGATATACAAAGGTTCCAAATATACAAAGGCAGGGTAATCAAACGGCTTTCCTAGTAGTTCAGTTGGTAAAGCATTTGTCTGCAACACAGGAGACTCCAGTTCGATCCCTGGGTCAGTAAGATCTCCTAGAAGAGGGAATGGTGACCGACTCCAGTATTCTTGCCTGGAAAATCCCATGGGCTACAGTCCATAGAGTTACAAAGAGTCAGAATTGAAGTGACTGAGCACGCACACACACACACACACACAGAGTAATCAAAACAGTGTGGTACTGGCACAAAGACACAGAGCTCAATGGAAGAGAATAGAGTCCAGAAATGACCCACACTTAGATGGATAATTAATCTTCAACTAAGAAGGCAAGATATACAATAAGGAAAACATAGTCTCTTCAATAAACAGTGTTGGGAAAACTGGACAATTACATGCAAAAGCACTCAATTGGACGACCCTCTCAAATCATGTATAACTTAAATGTAAGATCTGAAGCCATAAAAATTCTAGAAGAAAACAAAGGAAGTAAGCTCTTTAACACTGGTTTTAGTAATATTTCTTAGATAGGTCTCCTCAGGCAAAGGAAACAAAAGCAAAAATAAACAAATGGCACTATATCAAATGGAAAAGCTATTGAACAGTAAACAAAACTATCAATAAAATGAAAAGGTCACCTGAATGGGAGAAGCTATCTGCAAATGATATATCTAATTAGGGTTAATATCCCAAAACACAAAGAACTCATATAGTAACATAAAAAAAAAAAAACCCACAATCAAAAATGAGGGGAAGATCTAAATAGACATTTTTTCCAAAGAAGATACACAGATGGTCAAAAGGAACATGAAAAGATGATCAACATCACCAATTGTCAGGGAAATGCAAAGCAAAACCACGAGATGTGACCTCACACCTGTCAGAAATGGAAAAGAAAAAAAGGATTTGCAACAAGAGAAGCCACCTCTGTGAGAAGCCCCGTGCCCTGTGTCTAGAGAAAAGCTCCCACTAGTCACAATTAGAAAAAGCCCAAACAAAGCAAAGAAGACCAAGTGCAGCCCAAAAGTAAAATTAATTAATTAAAAAATCAAGCATATGCACCCTTATCAAAATACCAATGGAAATTTTCACAGAAGTAGAGCAGATAATTCTAAAATTTGTATGCAGACACAAAAGTTCCTGAATAGCCAAAAAAGTCCTAAGAAAGAACAACAAAGTTGGAAGTATCACACTTCCTGATATACAAAGGTTCCAAATATACAAAGGCAGGGTAATCAAACGGCTTTCCTAGTAGTTCAGTTGGTAAAGCATTTGTCTGCAACACAGGAGACTCCAGTTCGATCCCTGGGTCAGTAAGATCTCCTAGAAGAGGGAATGGTGACCGACTCCAGTATTCTTGCCTGGAAAATCCCATGGGCTACAGTCCATAGAGTTACAAAGAGTCAGAATTGAAGTGACTGAGCACGCACACACACACACACACACAGAGTAATCAAAACAGTGTGGTACTGGCACAAAGACACAGAGCTCAATGGAAGAGAATAGAGTCCAGAAATGACCCACACTTAGATGGATAATTAATCTTCAACTAAGAAGGCAAGATATACAATAAGGAAAACATAGTCTCTTCAATAAACAGTGTTGGGAAAACTGGACAATTACATGCAAAAGCACTCAATTGGACGACCCTCTCAAATCATGTATAACTTAAATGTAAGATCTGAAGCCATAAAAATTCTAGAAGAAAACAAAGGAAGTAAGCTCTTTAACACTGGTTTTAGTAATATTTCTTAGATAGGTCTCCTCAGGCAAAGGAAACAAAAGCAAAAATAAACAAATGGCACTATATCAAATGGAAAAGCTATTGAACAGTAAACAAAACTATCAATAAAATGAAAAGGTCACCTGAATGGGAGAAGCTATCTGCAAATGATATATCTAATTAGGGTTAATATCCCAAAACACAAAGAACTCATATAGTAACATAAAAAAAAAAAAACCCACAATCAAAAATGAGGGGAAGATCTAAATAGACATTTTTTCCAAAGAAGATACACAGATGGTCAAAAGGAACATGAAAAGATGATCAACATCACCAATTGTCAGGGAAATGCAAAGCAAAACCACGAGATGTGACCTCACACCTGTCAGAAATGGCTATCATCAAAAAGAACACAAATAACAAAAGCTGGTTATTTGCGGATGAGGAGAAAATGGAACTTGAGTACACTGCTGGTGGGGATGTAAACTGGTACAGCCACTATGGAAAACACAGGGATATTCCTTATAAGATTACAAATAGAAATTTCATGTGATACACCAATTCTAGTCTTGGATATTTATCTGAAAAGAAAAACACTAATTTAAAAATACTCCTGTGTTCAATGCAGCATCATTCACAATTGCTAAGATATGAAAGCAACCTAAGAGCTTATCAACAGATGAGTGGAAACAGAAGATGTAACACACACAGACAGATACACACAGACACACGCCTGGCTTCCCAGGTTGTGGCAGTGGTAAAGAATCCACTCACTAATGCAAAAGACGCCAAGAGATGCAGGTTGAATCCCTGGATTGGAAAAATCTCCTGGAGTAGGAAATGGTAACCTGCTCGAGTATAATTGCTGGGAAAGTTCCATGGACATAGGAGACTGGCAGGCTACAATTCACGGGGCTGCAAAGAGTCAGACCTTGCTGAGCACACACACCACCACCATCCATATATATATGACAATCATTTTGTTGTATAGCAGAAATTAAGACAACATTGTAAATCAACTATACTTAAAATTAAAGAAAATATAAATTAAAATATAACTATGTAATATCATTGTATGGTGATGGATCATAACTGGAGTTATCATGGTGATCATCTTGATATGTACAGTCAAATCAATATGTTGTGCAACAGGTACTAACATAGTGTTAACTGTAGGTAAATTATACTTTAAAACCTACTCAAAAAGAGAACAGATTTGTGATTACAAGACAGGGGGAAGGGAGGGGAAACTGGATGAAGGCAGTCAGTTATAAGTTTTATACCAAGGAATATAGTGCACAGAATAAATATAATTAACATTGCTGAATATTATATAGAAAAGTTTTTAAGAGACTAAATCCTAGAAGTTTTTTTCACAAGGAAACTTTTTTTCTATTTACTTAATTTTGTGTCTATATAAGATGATTAATGTTCACTAAATTTACTGGGATAAACATTTCTGATGTATGTAAGGAAAATCATTATGCTGTATATCTCAGTACGAAATGGAAGGAAATAATAAACCATGTGGAAATATTATATATTTAGATAAAAATTTGTTGTTTAGTCGCCCAGTCATGTCTGACGGTTTGCAACACCATGAACTGCAGCACACCATGCTTCCGTGTCCTTCACTCTCTCCCAGAGTTTGTTCAAACTCATGTCCATTGAGTCAATGATGCTATCCAACTATCTCATTCACTAGCGCCTCCCTCTCCTCCTGCTCTCAGTCTTTCCTAGCATCTGGATATTTTCTGATGAGTCAGCCCTTTGCATCACTGGCCTTCAGCTTCAGCATCAGTTCTTCCAATGAATATTCAGTGTTAACGTCTTTTCAGGATTTTTGACCAAAATTTTGAAAGGAAATTCTTTGGCACTTATTTTGCCAAATAAAGACCTGGCTTCCCAGGTTGTGGCAGTGGTAAAGAATCCACTCACAAGAAAACCCAAAATGCAGGTTGAATCCCTGGATTGGAAAAATCTCCTGGATTTCCCATATATTTAATATGGACATAGGAGACTGGCAGGCTACAATTCACGGGGCTGCAAAGAGTCAGACCTTGCTGAGCACACACACCACCACCATCCATATATATATGACAATCATTTTGTTGTATAGCAGAAATTAAGACAACATTGTAAATCAACTATACTTAAAATTAAAGAAAATATAAATTAAAATATAACTATGTAATATCATTGTATGGTGATGGATCATAACTGGAGTTATCATGGTGATCATCTTGATATGTACAGTCAAATCAATATGTTGTGCAACAGGTACTAACATAGTGTTAACTGTAGGTAAATTATACTTTAAAACCTACTCAAAAAGAGAACAGATTTGTGATTACAAGACAGGGGGAAGGGAGGAAACTGGATGAAGGCAGTCAGTTATAAGTTTTATACCAAGGAATATAGTGCACAGAATAAATATAATTAACATTGCTGAATATTATATAGAAAAGTTTTTAAGAGACTAAATCCTAGAAGTTTTTTTCACAAGGAAACTTTTTTTCTATTTACTTAATTTTGTGTCTATATAAGATGATTAATGTTCACTAAATTTACTGGGATAAACATTTCTGATGTATGTAAGGAAAATCATTATGCTGTATATCTCAGTACGAAATGGAAGGAAATAATAAACCATGTGGAAATATTATATATTTAGATAAAAATTTGTTGTTTAGTCGCCCAGTCATGTCTGACGGTTTGCAACACCATGAACTGCAGCACACCATGCTTCCGTGTCCTTCACTCTCTCCCAGAGTTTGTTCAAACTCATGTCCATTGAGTCAATGATGCTATCCAACTATCTCATTCACTAGCGCCTCCCTCTCCTCCTGCTCTCAGTCTTTCCTAGCATCTGGATATTTTCTGATGAGTCAGCCCTTTGCATCACTGGCCTTCAGCTTCAGCATCAGTTCTTCCAATGAATATTCAGTGTTAACGTCTTTTAGGATTGACCAGTTTGATCTCCTTGCTTTCCAAGTGACTCTAAAGAGTCTTCTCTAGCACCACAATATGAAAGGATCAATTCTTTGGCACTTAGCCTTCTTTCTGGTCCAACTCTTTAACATCCATACATGAAGACTAGAAAAAAACCATAGACCTTTGTTGGCAAAGTGGTATCTCTGCTTTTTAATACTCTGTCTAGGTTGGCCATAGCTTTCCTTCCAAGGAGCAAGCGTCTTTTTAATTTCATGGTTGCAGTCACTGTCTGCAGTGATTCTGGAGCCCAAGAAAATAAAGTCTGTCACTGTTTTCCATTTTCTTCCCCTTCTAATTGCCATGAAGAGAATGACGAATAGAAGGAAAAAAACTGTGCATTCTTTCACAGATAGAAACTGTGTATTCCTATAACCTCTTCTTTATATGTTCTGCTTCTGTTAGGTTCACATGGTTTCTGTCCATATATTGTGCCTATCTTTGCATTAAATGTTTCCTTGGTATCTCTAATTTTCTTGAAGAGATCTCTGGTCTTTCCCATTCTGTTGTTTTCCTCTATGTATTTACATTGTTCACTTAAGAAGGTTTTCTTACCTCTCCTTACTGTTCTTTGGAACTCTGCATTCAGATGGGTTTATCTTTCTTTCTCTCATTTTATATAAACATGCATCTCTATACACACACACACACACACACACACACACACGCACACACATGGAGTGGAATACTACTCAACCATAAAAAAGAATAAAGTTTTGTCATCTGCAACAAAATGGATAGGCTTCATGGTTATTTGGCTTAGTGAAATAAGTCAGAGAAAGACACATACTGTCTCTTTGATTAAATTCATGTCCATTAAACTGGTGATGCTATCTAACCATACATCCTCTGCTGTCATCTCCTTTTGCCTTCAATCTTTCCCAGCATTAGGGTCCTTTCCAATGAGTTGGCTCTTTACATCTGGCAACCAAAGTACTATAGCTTCGGCTTCAGCATCAGTCCTTCCAACGAATACTGAGGGGTGACTTCCTTTAGGGCTGACTGGTTTCATCTCCTTGCTGTCCAAAGGATCTCAAGTGTCTTCTCCAGCACCAGTTTCAAAGCATCAATTGTTTGGTGCTCAGCATTCTTTATGGTCCAATCCTCACATCTGTCCACGACAACTGGAAAAACCATAGCTTTGATTATACAGACTTTGACTGGCAAAGAGATGTCACTGCTTTTTAATATGCTGTCTAGGTTTGCCATAGCTTTCCTTCCAATGAGCAAGCAACTTTTAATTTCATGGCTCTAGTCACCATCTGCAGTGATTTTGGAACCCAAGAAAATAAAACTGATCACTGCTTCCAGTTTTTCTCCATCAAACTGCCATATGTGATAGGAACAGATTGCCACAGTACAGGAAATATAGACAATATTTTAAAAAACTAAAAATTGATTATAACCTTTAAAAATTATGAATCACTGTGTTTTACACCTGAAATTTATATGATATGTAAACTATAGTTCAACTAAAAAAAATAAAAATGTATTTAAAAATAGATTTAATTTAGCTCTAGCCATCTTGGAAGAAATTAAAACTTCATGCCTCACACAAAGACTTTGGAATAGCTATGCATATTAAAGAGAAACACAAATTAAAGAACAATTATCAGATGTATGTAGTATAGAAGACTTTTTGTGTGAGGCTACCTATTTACACCTATAGTTACAATCACTGTTAGAAATTAATCTAGAAATCAATATTAATCTTAAAATGAAAGATTATGTCAGGAAGCAAAATTACTGTGAAACATGACCAGTGAACATAAAGTAATGTTCCTCATCCAATAATCAAATCCCCTTTTATATGCGGATAATTACTCAAATTTTGAATGGGGACACTAAAAATCCACTTGTAAGTTGTTTGTTTAGAACCTAGGACATGTTTTTTTCTCTGACAAAAATCACTGCTAGAAAATATGGTTTCAAGCTCCCATTTCTCTCCCTGTAGGACATTTAAAAACTACAATTATTGTTTTTATATTGTGCATTACGTGCCAGGAATTAAGTACTTTACATGGAGAACTGCAACCATCTGTATCAATCTGACAGAGCTATAAGGTCTAAGAACTGAGACCACCTGTGTCAACACGATTTATCTGTTATAAGAAAACTTCGCCCAAGGAAGATAAGACTGTAAACCAAATAAATAACTTCATTGTTTCTTTCAGGAAATTCCCATATGTTAATTTATCTTAGATAAACAATCTGCTCACCTTGGTAGAGTCCACTTATCATGCAACAGTTTATTCATCAGGACATGCTTTGAGACCTTCACTCTGCTATAGATACTAACCATAAAACTTGTATCAGGAACGTTCCCAGATCTCAGCCTGTTCTCCACCTTAAAAAAGCTACCTTGAACTACTTGAGTCCAGACTTTAGCAAATCCTACGAACATCTTCCCCTGACTTCCTCCTTCAGACGCTGTCAAGGAGAAGTCCTCTCTTACTGCAGAGAATTCTTTTTTTTTTTTTTGAGGGAAAGAAGATATTTTTATTTATTTATTTATTTATTTATTTATTTATTTATTTATTTATTTTTGTACATGTAAACTTAGTTTGCTTGATTAAGAGGGGGCCTGGAGATGTTTTAGGGGAGTTCAGTGACACATATTTATTCTTTTTACCCTCAAAACAAGCTTAGGATTAAATTTAATTCTTACATTATTTTTGCAGATGAGAAAACTGAGGCACACCAAATAAGTGACTCAGGCAAGGACAAAATTAATTTATATGAATCTAAAGTATGGTACTAATATAATACTACTGAGTCCCTCCCCCCCCTTCTCTAGAGCATCTTCTGAAGATGCCCTAAAGAATCCTATGCCCTGATCTTCTCATCCAAGTTCAATAATTATAGTAGTAATTACCATAATTAGTTATTCTATTGTCTTCCTCATGGAATTCTTTCAAGAAAAGAGACTTATCTCGTTTGGCTCCTTACTGCTAGTGCCTGCATATCTCGTATACATGGCAGACATTCAATTATGCATGCAGGCAAGTTCAGTTGTGTCCAACTCTTTGTGATCTCAAGGGCTTTTGCCAGCCAGGCTCCTCTATGAGATTTCCCAGGCAAGAATACTGGAGTGGGTCACCGTTTCCTCCTTGAGGGGATTGTCTGGACTTGTGTCTCATGCATCAGCAGACAAATTCTTTACCACTGAGGATCTGGAAAGCCAGGATTGGATAAATGCTTATAAAATGAATATTAAATAAATCTCTACTTTACGAATGAGACTCTGAGATATGAAAAGTCTTGCTCTAACTCTCCCAGAAAGTAACTATCAGAACTGGTGCTCCTGCCAATGCACCATTCTTTAGCTTGATTTGTAAATATGCTCTCAAAAGGCAGCTTTTATGAGATGAGAGTCTACATCAGTGGGGATCCATGTGTATAAAACCTAAGAAAATATATTTCTTTTTTTTTTAGTGATATGTTATCATCTCAGTGTAATCATACTGATCATCTCGTGCTGATTTGATGCTGATATCTCTCATCTCTCTCTGATTAATAACAAATGGGATGTCTTAATTGGTAAATGTGATTTTGGACAATGTTTTAAAACACTGGGAAGTTACTACATAGTTTCCTTTATGTTAAACATTTGTAATACTAAACAGATTTACCCAAATAAGGTTCTTCTTTTTTATTATAAGGAGAAATGAATTTTATATAAATATTTTGGCATCAGAAAATGTTTACAATTTTACATAGAAATTAAAATTATTAAATGAAAGAAAATAGCCTGGAAAGGTTTTCTGCTCCTGAGATAGCTATTCAGATAGCCCAATAACATGAACATATAGAATAAAAAAGCAACCATAAGAGATATATCACTTAAATTCAAATGTGTAAACCCTGTTTAGATTCTGAATTGAGTCAACTGAATCATTAATATATAAAAGACATTTTGAGCTAGTCACTGAAATGTGAATGAGGACAAGTAGTAGAGTATTATGGAAAAAATTATTAACTTAGAAATACATACACAAGTATTTATGTGAAAACAAACTGCCTGCTTTAAAATTCTCCAAGGAAGGTGGGTATGTGTGACAAGTGTGTGTATGTACACACTCACATGTGTCGATAAAATGTGATTGGTAAATGCTTGCATTTACTGAAGTAGATTATAGATTTATTAACTCTTTGTGATCTCAAGGGCTTTTGCCAGCCAGGCTCCTCTATGAGATTTCCCAGGCAAGAATACTGGAGTGGGTCACCGTTTCCTCCTTGAGGGGATTGTCTGGACTTGTGTCTCATGCATCAGCAGACAAATTCTTTACCACTGAGGATCTGGAAAGCCAGGATTGGATAAATGCTTATAAAATGAATATTAAATAAATCTCTACTTTACGAATGAGACTCTGAGATATGAAAAGTCTTGCTCTAACTCTCCCAGAAAGTAACTATCAGAACTGGTGCTCCTGCCAATGCACCATTCTTTAGCTTGATTTGTAAATATGCTCTCAAAAGGCAGCTTTTATGAGATGAGAGTCTACATCAGTGGGGATCCATGTGTATAAAACCTAAGAAAATATATTTCTTTTTTTTTTAGTGATATGTTATCATCTCAGTGTAATCATACTGATCATCTCGTGCTGATTTGATGCTGATATCTCTCATCTCTCTCTGATTAATAACAAATGGGATGTCTTAATTGGTAAATGTGATTTTGGACAATGTTTTAAAACACTGGGAAGTTACTACATAGTTTCCTTTATGTTAAACATTTGTAATACTAAACAGATTTACCCAAATAAGGTTCTTCTTTTTTATTATAAGGAGAAATGAATTTTATATAAATATTTTGGCATCAGAAAATGTTTACAATTTTACATAGAAATTAAAATTATTAAATGAAAGAAAATAGCCTGGAAAGGTTTTCTGCTCCTGAGATAGCTATTCAGATAGCCCAATAACATGAACATATAGAATAAAAAAGCAACCATAAGAGATATATCACTTAAATTCAAATGTGTAAACCCTGTTTAGATTCTGAATTGAGTCAACTGAATCATTAATATATAAAAGACATTTTGAGCTAGTCACTGAAATGTGAATGAGGACAAGTAGTAGAGTATTATGGAAAAAATTATTAACTTAGAAATACATACACAAGTATTTATGTGAAAAAACAAACTGCCTGCTTTAAAATTCTCCAAGGAAGGTGGGTATGTGTGACAAGTGTGTGTATGTACACACTCACATGTGTATCGATAAAATGTGATTGGTAAATGCTTGCATTTACTGAAGTAGATTATAGATTTATTATAATCTATTCTCCACTTCTGGACATGTTTAAAATTTTCACCATAAAAAGCTTAAAAAACGGCTAATTTCCCCAGTATCTTACTAGCAATACAAAGCACCTGATCATTTAGACATACAGGCTACAAACTCTGCAATACAACCCAAAGCAAAAAGTTATTCTCATCTGTGAATAGACTATAAAAGTTAAGAAAGCAGTTACTTTTCCTCCTGGAAAAATTTTATGCAGTCTCTAGCTGAGAATCAAGGAAGTTCTTTTCCCCAGCTATTGACTTCTTCTGTCTGAGGCAGAAACCTCAAGTTTTCTGCTAATGAAAGGACTTGGTACCACACTGGGCAGAACACAGGGCTTCTCCTTTTCACTCCTGTTTTTCCTAGTTTGACTTTTTTCAGAGCCCCAGATGATTTATTAAGTGCCAACCCATCCTTTATTTTAGTAAAATAGCCTCAAAAATCTTTAAAGTGAGTATCTCAATTATAAGACCCTACTCCTTTAAGTACACAGAATATTCCCTCATGTAACTTAGATGAAAACACAGTATAAAATATGCTTTATATTAAGTGCTTTTTATATCTGGCCTGTTTCCTGGGTGTTTATTTAAGCATGAATTTTTCCTTCCTGACAACATGAAAAATTCTTTTCAAATGTGAAAGAAAATGCTAATGATCTTCAGGACCAACTAGTTTTACTCAAAGTATATATAACTATACCTTTCATCTGTTAAGTCAGGAAAAATTCAAAATGTGATAATGCAGCAAATAGCAAAACTCTCTAATAATGAACAGGAAACAAAGCTCAGAATACAATGTCTTTTCAAATGTGTAAACCCTGTTTAGATTCTGAATTGAGTCAACTGAATCATTAATATATAAAAGACATTTTGAGCTAGTCACTGAAATGTGAATGAGGACAAGTAGTAGAGTATTATGGAAAAAATTATTAACTTAGAAATACATACACAAGTATTTATGTGAAAAAACAAACTGCCTGCTTTAAAATTCTCCAAGGAAGGTGGGTATGTGTGACAAGTGTGTGTATGTACACACTCACATGTGTATCGATAAAATGTGATTGGTAAATGCTTGCATTTACTGAAGTAGATTATAGATTTATTATAATCTATTCTCCACTTCTGGACATGTTTAAAATTTTCACCATAAAAAGCTTAAAAAACGGCTAATTTCCCCAGTATCTTACTAGCAATACAAAGCACCTGATCATTTAGACATACAGGCTACAAACTCTGCAATACAACCCAAAGCAAAAAGTTATTCTCATCTGTGAATAGACTATAAAAGTTAAGAAAGCAGTTACTTTTCCTCCTGGAAAAATTTTATGCAGTCTCTAGCTGAGAATCAAGGAAGTTCTTTTCCCCAGCTATTGACTTCTTCTGTCTGAGGCAGAAACCTCAAGTTTTCTGCTAATGAAAGGACTTGGTACCACACTGGGCAGAACACAGGGCTTCTCCTTTTCACTCCTGTTTTTCCTAGTTTGACTTTTTTCAGAGCCCCAGATGATTTATTAAGTGCCAACCCATCCTTTATTTTAGTAAAATAGCCTCAAAAATCTTTAAAGTGAGTATCTCAATTATAAGACGCGTACTCCTTTAAGTACACAGAATATTCCCTCATGTAACTTAGATGAAAACACAGTATAAAATATGCTTTATATTAAGTGCTTTTTATATCTGGCCTGTTTCCTGGGTGTTTATTTAAGCATGAATTTTTCCTTCCTGACAACATGAAAAATTCTTTTCAAATGTGAAAGAAAATGCTAATGATCTTCAGGACCAACTAGTTTTACTCAAAGTATATATAACTATACCTTTCATCTGTTAAGTCAGGAAAAATTCAAAATGTGATAATGCAGCAAATAGCAAAACTCTCTAATAATGAACAGGAAACAAAGCTCAGAATACAATGTCTTATTGACACAGTAACTCAGAAATGTAGGTCAATCCTTTTATAATATTTTCATTAGTTCTTTTTCTAAAATTAAGGTATGCTTTGACAATGGAAAATGGATTAAGAGATTCTGTTGTTAGCTATTATTTTATTATCTTCTTAAAATATATAGCAGTGTTTCTTAAATATTTATACAACATGGCATCGGTGTTTATAAAAGCAAAATTAGCAAAAGATTCCACAACAGATACACCTAATACCTTGCTTCACTCAAAATCACTGCTGCTTCTTCAGCGCAATAATGGCATAACATCTGGGAGATTTCACGGGATCAAACAGCCTCACAAGCGCAGACCACACAATGTCATCCTGCAAATTGATAAGTGATTTAAGTAGACAACTGTTGAAGATAGAAATGTGAGATGTTAGACTATATACTGGAATATAAGAACTCCATAAAAAACAAGCTGTATGAAAGACAATTATTCTTGGTTGAAGAAAACTAACATTTAGAATTTTACCTTCAGGAATATATATTGAGGAAATAACCATCAGGCCACTCTTTCCAGCCAATTGTGAAAACCTGAAAGTGGCTAGAAACAACTGGGTATTACTCAAATAAATTATATGTTGAACCATTATTCTGCTTCTGTAGTGCATTTAATAAGACAGAAAAATCCTACATAAAACAAATTATGAAAAAGATTTAACTAAACGTTTTTTTGGTATTAACTCTAAACATAAATTATACTGTTGAAATTATAAGACGTACTCCTTTAAGTACACAGAATATTCCCTCATGTAACTTAGATGAAAACACAGTATAAAATATGCTTTATATTAAGTGCTTTTTATATCTGGCCTGTTTCCTGGGTGTTTATTTAAGCATGAATTTTTCCTTCCTGACAACATGAAAAATTCTTTTCAAATGTGAAAGAAAATGCTAATGATCTTCAGGACCAACTAGTTTTACTCAAAGTATATATAACTATACCTTTCATCTGTTAAGTCAGGAAAAATTCAAAATGTGATAATGCAGCAAATAGCAAAACTCTCTAATAATGAACAGGAAACAAAGCTCAGAATACAATGTCTTATTGACACAGTAACTCAGAAATGTAGGTCAATCCTTTTATAATATTTTCATTAGTTCTTTTTCTAAAATTAAGGTATGCTTTGACAATGGAAAATGGATTAAGAGATTCTGTTGTTAGCTATTATTTTATTATCTTCTTAAAATATATAGCAGTGTTTCTTAAATATTTATACAACATGGCATCGGTGTTTATAAAAGCAAAATTAGCAAAAGATTCCACAACAGATACACCTAATACCTTGCTTCACTCAAAATCACTGCTGCTTCTTCAGCGCAATAATGGCATAACATCTGGGAGATTTCACGGGATCAAACAGCCTCACAAGCGCAGACCACACAATGTCATCCTGCAAATTGATAAGTGATTTAAGTAGACAACTGTTGAAGATAGAAATGTGAGATGTTAGACTATATACTGGAATATAAGAACTCCATAAAAAACAAGCTGTATGAAAGACAATTATTCTTGGTTGAAGAAAACTAACATTTAGAATTTTACCTTCAGGAATATATATTGAGGAAATAACCATCAGGCCACTCTTTCCAGCCAATTGTGAAAACCTGAAAGTGGCTAGAAACAACTGGGTATTACTCAAATAAATTATATGTTGAACCATTATTCTGCTTCTGTAGTGCATTTAATAAGACAGAAAAATCCTACATAAAACAAATTAGATGAAAAACTGCATTTATCACTTAATTCCACTTTTAATTAAAGTAAAAATAATGTGCTCATATATATACATGCAACATAGATATATTAGAAGCTCTAGAAAACATAATAGTTTAAGAGCTAATGCTTGGTGGTGAGATTATTATTATTACTTTCAACTTTCTTTTTTATATTCTTCATGTAAAATTTTCTAACACAACTATGTATTACTTCTATAACAGTAAAATATTATTTAAAATATTATCAAAATGAACAATTATATGACTATCACTTCATTACCAATTAGTTAAACTTGGTGCATACTGTTTTGCCTACCTATTTTATTTAGGTCACTAGAAATTGTTTTGAAAATGAAAATGATGAGGATCTAGTTAAAAAAAAAAAAAAAGCCTGATTTTGTGACCTATCAAGTTGAGAAATATTTTCAGTGACTTGGAGTTAGTAGCTTAGAAAAGCATATAATTATCTAAATATTTAAAAATTGCCTTTGTCCATAACAATACCATTTATTAAAATTCACCTGTTCCAAGTAGCTTCTTTAAAATCTTGAAAAGAGTAAAACTCTTCATATGATTAAACAAAACTATTAAAATAAAGAGCTTATAATAGAAACATAAGGCTGAATTTGTAAATGGGCTTAATTTAAATAGCTCAAAAACATAACTGATCACAGCTTAGACTAGAATCTGAAAAACACATCTTTCCCAAAGATAAACCAAGAAAATCACTTTTCATTCAACATAAATAAGAACAAACAAGACTGTGATAAGATGAAGCAATGATCAGAAAGAAATTTCTATATTGCAGAGTACATATGTCTCAAATTCAAAAGTGAATTAAAAGGTGATCCTTACAAACTGAAACATATAAATGATACCTTTATGCCTTTCATTAATTTTAGCTATATGTCATATACGACAGTTTGTGTGCACTGTCTACTGCATAATTATCATACAATTAAAAAAATATACTCTTTATTACAGCAGCTTTTTTGGAAAACATTTGCCAAAAAAAAAAAATATATTTTTGTTTAAAACATAATTCTGCATTCTATCAGTGCATTTAATAAGACAGAAAAATCCTACATAAAACAAATTAGATGAAAAACTGCATTTATCACTTAATTCCACTTTTAATTAAAGTAAAAATAATGTGCTCATATATATACATGCAACATAGATATATTAGAAGCTCTAGAAAACATAATAGTTTAAGAGCTAATGCTTGGTGGTGAGATTATTATTATTACTTTCAACTTTCTTTTTTATATTCTTCATGTAAAATTTTCTAACACAACTATGTATTACTTCTATAACAGTAAAATATTATTTAAAATATTATCAAAATGAACAATTATATGACTATCACTTCATTACCAATTAGTTAAACTTGGTGCATACTGTTTTGCCTACCTATTTTATTTAGGTCACTAGAAATTGTTTTGAAAATGAAAATGATGAGGATCTAGTTAAAAAAAAAAAAAAAGCCTGATTTTGTGACCTATCAAGTTGAGAAATATTTTTCAGTGACTTGGAGTTAGTAGCTTAGAAAAGCATATAATTATCTAAATATTTAAAAATTGCCTTTGTCCATAACAATACCATTTATTAAAATTCACCTGTTCCAAGTAGCTTCTTTAAAATCTTGAAAAGAGTAAAACTCTTCATATGATTAAACAAAACTATTAAAATAAAGAGCTTATAATAGAAACATAAGGCTGAATTTGTAAATGGGCTTAATTTAAATAGCTCAAAAACATAACTGATCACAGCTTAGACTAGAATCTGAAAAACACATCTTTCCCAAAGATAAACCAAGAAAATCACTTTTCATTCAACATAAATAAGAACAAACAAGACTGTGATAAGATGAAGCAATGATCAGAAAGAAATTTCTATATTGCAGAGTACATATGTCTCAAATTCAAAAGTGAATTAAAAGGTGATCCTTACAAACTGAAACATATAAATGATACCTTTATGCCTTTCATTAATTTTAGCTATATGTCATATACGACAGTTTGTGTGCACTGTCTACTGCATAATTATCATACAATTAAAAAAATATACTCTTTATTACAGCAGCTTTTTTGGAAAACATTTGCCAAACATATATTTTTGTTTAAAAAGAGATGGAAAGAATATTTAAACCTGGAAAATATAATGAGAAAAATTATCTTATTTTATATGAAAGAAAGCCATTCTAGGTATAAGTAGATCGATATTACTGGATGTAACAGATATTTGTTAGGCATTTAAAATCAACATAATTTACCTGCTCTTTCAGGTAGCATAGTCGATCCAGAAGAATCAGTGTCTCTATGCAAGGAGCCAGAACAACTTTCAACTTAAAGAAAGAATAAGATAGCATAGTGGTACTTTAAACACTAACTTTGCATTTATGTTTAAGAAAATGTATTTACAGAAACTTGTATAAAGCCAAATCTCCAATACTCATTGTACATCTTCAAAAAATAAATACTTTAGAGATCAAAAGTTTTTCTTTTAGTAGTAAAAGGAAAATAATGTCCTTTCAGTGACTTCAGGGTGGAATCCAAAAGCAATCATACATATGTGACAGAAAGCTTTTAAAGGGGTACTAAGAATGAAATTCATTAAAAGGAATGCTTGTGAAATAACTGCATTGAGACCAATATGTGTTCAAAGAACTCTAAAAACTGTTTCCATACACTTATAATACACTTTAAGGGAAATCTACCATGTGTTCTCTTTATTACATTACTGACACCTAATATAGTTCTAAAATAGGAAATGATCCAAAATGGTTTTTCTACATTAAGAGAAAAACACCACAGATCAGTTGGCCCATAAAAAAATTTAATAAGATCCTACTCAAGTCTAGCAACACACTCAGTTCAGTATGTTTAATTCTGAGATTTACCATATTAAAAGCCTCCAGCTCATTCATTCTAGGCTTATACTTCTCGTAGTAGTCCATTATAATCTTTTCTGGCACCTTCAAGATAAAACAACAATAATAAATTTAGTAAAAGTTAAAAATATTTTCTTCCTCATCAGATATACTCTAAAATAAAACAGACATAATAATTCAGGCAATCTTAGATGTCTAAAGACACCTGCCCATATCCCAGGGTCCAGAAAAAGGGATTAATAATAGCTAAGCTGTGTTACAGGGCTGTAGCTCAGTGAGCTGTTTGGGTCTGTTTATTACAGCAGCTTTTTGGAAAACATTTGCCAAACATATATTTTTGTTTAAAAGAGATGGAAAGAATATTTAAACCTGGAAAATATAATGAGAAAAATTATCTTATTTTATATGAAAGAAAGCCATTCTAGGTATAAGTAGATCGATATTACTGGATGTAACAGATATTTGTTAGGCATTTAAAATCAACATAATTTACCTGCTCTTTCAGGTAGCATAGTCGATCCAGAAGAATCAGTGTCTCTATGCAAGGAGCCAGAACAACTTTCAACTTAAAGAAAGAATAAGATAGCATAGTGGTACTTTAAACACTAACTTTGCATTTATGTTTAAGAAAATGTATTTACAGAAACTTGTATAAAGCCAAATCTCCAATACTCATTGTACATCTTCAAAAAATAAATACTTTAGAGATCAAAAGTTTTTCTTTTAGTAGTAAAAGGAAAATAATGTCCTTTCAGTGACTTCAGGGTGGAATCCAAAAGCAATCATACATATGTGACAGAAAGCTTTTAAAGGGGTACTAAGAATGAAATTCATTAAAAGGAATGCTTGTGAAATAACTGCATTGAGACCAATATGTGTTCAAAGAATTCTAAAAACTGTTTCCATACACTTATAATACACTTTAAGGGAAATCTACCATGTGTTCTCTTTATTACATTACTGACACCTAATATAGTTCTAAAATAGGAAATGATCCAAAATGGTTTTTCTACATTAAGAGAAAAACACCACAGATCAGTTGGCCCATAAAAAAATTTAATAAGATCCTACTCAAGTCTAGCAACACACTCAGTTCAGTATGTTTAATTCTGAGATTTACCATATTAAAAGCCTCCAGCTCATTCATTCTAGGCTTATACTTCTCGTAGTAGTCCATTATAATCTTTTCTGGCACCTTCAAGATAAAACAACAATAATAAATTTAGTAAAAGTTAAAAATATTTTCTTCCTCATCAGATATACTCTAAAATAAAACAGACATAATAATTCAGGCAATCTTAGATGTCTAAAGACACCTGCCCATATCCCAGGGTCCAGAAAAAGGGATTAATAATAGCTAAGCTGTGTTACAGGGCTGTAGCTCAGTGAGCTGTGGTTTGAGTTCAGGTAGATATCCATTCTGTCCTAAAGAGAAACTAGGTGAGAGACAGTAAATGAGTGGTCACATTGAGGGGCTTTATGTGTTTTTCCCCTTTCTTTTTTCTTGGCATTTTAACTCCAGTGTAGCCTATCTGTTAGGCAGTATATCTGCTACAGTTCAACACACTGCAGATGCATGATCAACTTCATCCTGTCTGCAAAATTTTTGAGTCAAAGTTCTGGAATGAGCATCTCTTCTTTAAATGCTTCAAAAGATTGATCATTCCCTGAGTTTCTTCTGCCTTTATTTCAAACCTCAATTTGTTTTAGAATTATAGCTGGCAAGCACAAATTTTTCCCTTTATTTTTTCCTTATAGGCTTATTTGTCTTATGAACACTAGTTTTAGAAAAATACTAACCATTCTTATTGAGCTCAGTATCTGTTAATAAATTATATGAATATGACTAAAAGGAGTATGGGATCTAGAGTTAGACTACAATGGAATCCTTCCTCTCCAAAGTCTTAGATTTGGGCTTTAAGGAATCCACTTTACTTATGTCCAATAAAATGAGGATAACAGTATTCAATTCATAAGTTCATCCTTAGTATTCAATCAGGTAATATAAACAAAGCTTTTAGTGCAAGGTGTTTGGCACAAAGCAAAGGTCCAATAAACATCAGCTTTGCTCATGTTATTTTTTTTAAAGTAACGTATTTTAGAAGTTTTAGATTTAAAGATATTTTGAAGATAACAGAGCTTAGATACACCTTATATCCAGTTTCCCTATCATTAATACCTTACAATACTATTATTTGTTATAGTAAATGAACCAATATTGATATGTTACTATTACCTAAAGTTTATATTTCATTCTGATTTTTCTTACCTTTAATCCAATGTCTTTTTTTTTCAGTTCCAGGATCCCATACAGTCAGTACACCACATTGTGTTTAGTCCTGTTGGTTGTGACAATTTCTCAGACTTCCCTAGTTTTTGATGACCCTGACATTACTGCAGAGTACTAGCCAAGTATTTTGTAAGATGTTCTTTCATTGGGATCTATCAGATGTTTTCTTCATAATTAAGTGTAGAGCTATGGGTTTTGAGGGGAAGACTAAGCACTAGTCAAGCATTTTATAGGATGTTCCTTTGTTGGGATCTGTCAGATGCTTTCCTCATAATTAGGAGTGGGGCTGTGGGTTTTGAGAGGAAGATTACAGATGTGAAGTACCATATTCCTCACATTGTATCAAGGGTATTTTGAGTCAAAGTTCTGGAATGAGCATCTCTTCTTTAAATGCTTCAAAAGATTGATCATTCCCTGAGTTTCTTCTGCCTTTATTTCAAACCTCAATTTGTTTTAGAATTATAGCTGGCAAGCACAAATTTTTCCCTTTATTTTTCCTTATAGGCTTATTTGTCTTATGAACACTAGTTTTAGAAAAATACTAACCATTCTTATTGAGCTCAGTATCTGTTAATAAATTATATGAATATGACTAAAAGGAGTATGGGATCTAGAGTTAGACTACAATGGAATCCTTCCTCTCCAAAGTCTTAGATTTGGGCTTTAAGGAATCCACTTTACTTATGTCCAATAAAATGAGGATAACAGTATTCAATTCATAAGTTCATCCTTAGTATTCAATCAGGTAATATAAACAAAGCTTTTAGTGCAAGGTGTTTGGCACAAAGCAAAGGTCCAATAAACATCAGCTTTGCTCATGTTATTTTTTTTAAAGTAACGTATTTTAGAAGTTTTAGATTTAAAGATATTTTGAAGATAACAGAGCTTAGATACACCTTATATCCAGTTTCCCTATCATTAATACCTTACAATACTATTATTTGTTATAGTAAATGAACCAATATTGATATGTTACTATTACCTAAAGTTTATATTTCATTCTGATTTTTCTTACCTTTAATCCAATGTCTTTTTTTTTCAGTTCCAGGATCCCATACAGTCAGTACACCACATTGTGTTTAGTCCTGTTGGTTGTGACAATTTCTCAGACTTCCCTAGTTTTTGATGACCCTGACATTACTGCAGAGTACTAGCCAAGTATTTTGTAAGATGTTCTTTCATTGGGATCTATCAGATGTTTTCTTCATAATTAAGTGTAGAGCTATGGGTTTTGAGGGGAAGACTAAGCACTAGTCAAGCATTTTATAGGATGTTCCTTTGTTGGGATCTGTCAGATGCTTTCCTCATAATTAGGAGTGGGGCTGTGGGTTTTGAGAGGAAGATTACAGATGTGAAGTACCATATTCCTCACATTGTATCAAGGGTATTTACTATCAGTATGATTTATCACTGTTGATATTGACCTTGAATATTTGGCTGAGATAGCATTTAAGTTTCTTCATTGCAAAGTTCCTTCTTTTCCCCTTCCAAACTGTATGCTTGGGAAGAAAGCTGCATATTGCAGCCCACACTTCAGGAGTGAGGTTATGCTCCATCTCCTTAAGCGTGCAGTACCCAAATAAGTTAGGATTCTTTTCCATGGAAAATTTGTCTCTTTTCCTCCATTTATTTATTAAAATTGTCCTTTTGTAGATCTACATAAGGGAACCCAGATAAGCAAAGGTGAACCATATTTCAACTCCATGTGGAACAGACTGGATGAATGGAAGAGAGATACATAATTGTTCAGAGATCTTCCCCATACACTACCTGATCAGAAAACAGGTTAGAAATTGACCTTATTTTCACCAGTAGATGGTAGGACTGAGGCTGCTGATACCCTTGGCTAAACTCAAGGTAGGTGGAGGTGATACCACATTGAGAATGGAAAGGAAAACTTTAAAAGTGCTATTTTTTAAAGTGCTACTTTCCAGTGAACACATGAGTGATATGAAAATGAAAGTTTTATTGTTTTTATTGAGAAGGTTGTAGTGGTTTGGATAGAAGATCAAACCAGCCACAACGTTCCTTTCAGTCAGAGTTTAATTCAGAGCAAGGCTTTACCTTTCTTCAATTCTGTGAAGGCTGAGAGAGATAAGGAGGCTGCAGAAGAAAAGTTTGAAGCTAGCAGAGGTGGGTTCGTGAGGCTTTAGAAGCCATCTCTATAAAAGTGTAAACTGAAGCAACAAGTACTGATCTAGAAGCTATAGTAAGTTATTCAGAAGATCAAGCGAAGATAATTGCACTGAACAGATTTTTCAGTGCAGATGAAACATCCTTCTATTAGAAGAAAATGCCATCTAATAGCTAAAGAGGAGAAGTCAATGCTTGGTTTCAAAGCTTCAAAGGACAGGCTGAAATCTCTGATCAGTTAGGGAAGAAACAGCTGGTGACTTTGAAGCCAATCTCATTTACTATTCAAAAAATCCTAGGGCCTTTAAGAATTATGTTAAATCTACTCTGTTGTGCTCTTTGTTGTGGAACAACAAAGCCTGGATGATAGTACAACTGTTTACAACATGGTTCATGGAATACTTTAAGAGCATTGTTGAGACCTACGGCTCAGAAAAATTCTTTTGAAAATATTACTTACTGACAAGGTACCTGGTCACTCAAGTGCTCTCATGGAGATGCACAATGAGACTAAAATGTTGTTCTCATGGCTGCTAACACAATATTCATTCTCCAAATAACCATGAATTTTTATTTATTAAATTGTCCTTTTGTAGATCTACATAAGGGAACCCAGATAAGCAAAGGTGAACCATATTTCAACTCCATGTGGAACAGACTGGATGAATGGAAGAGATACATAATTGTTCAGAGATCTTCCCCATACACTACCTGATCAGAAAACAGGTTAGAAATTGACCTTATTTTCACCAGTAGATGGTAGGACTGAGGCTGCTGATACCCTTGGCTAAACTCAAGGTAGGTGGAGGTGATACCACATTGAGAATGGAAAGGAAAACTTTAAAAGTGCTATTTTTTAAAGTGCTACTTTCCAGTGAACACATGAGTGATATGAAAATGAAAGTTTTATTGTTTTTATTGAGAAGGTTGTAGTGGTTTGGATAGAAGATCAAACCAGCCACAACGTTCCTTTCAGTCAGAGTTTAATTCAGAGCAAGGCTTTACCTTTCTTCAATTCTGTGAAGGCTGAGAGAGATAAGGAGGCTGCAGAAGAAAAGTTTGAAGCTAGCAGAGGTGGGTTCGTGAGGCTTTAGAAGCCATCTCTATAAAAGTGTAAACTGAAGCAACAAGTACTGATCTAGAAGCTATAGTAAGTTATTCAGAAGATCAAGCGAAGATAATTGCACTGAACAGATTTTTCAGTGCAGATGAAACATCCTTCTATTAGAAGAAAATGCCATCTAATAGCTAAAGAGGAGAAGTCAATGCTTGGTTTCAAAGCTTCAAAGGACAGGCTGAAATCTCTGATCAGTTAGGGAAGAAACAGCTGGTGACTTTGAAGCCAATCTCATTTACTATTCAAAAAATCCTAGGGCCTTTAAGAATTATGTTAAATCTACTCTGTTGTGCTCTTTGTTGTGGAACAACAAAGCCTGGATGATAGTACAACTGTTTACAACATGGTTCATGGAATACTTTAAGAGCATTGTTGAGACCTACGGCTCAGAAAAAAATTCTTTTGAAAATATTACTTACTGACAAGGTACCTGGTCACTCAAGTGCTCTCATGGAGATGCACAATGAGACTAAAATGTTGTTCTCATGGCTGCTAACACAATATTCATTCTCCAGCCTATGTGGATCAAGCAGTAATTTTGACTTTCAAGTCTTACTATTTTAAGAAATACATTTTGTAAGGCTATAGCGGTCATAAATGGTGATTTGTCTGATGGATCTGGACAAAGTAAACTGAAAACATTCTGGAAAGTATTCACTATTCTATATGTAAGAATATTCATGATCATGAAAGGATGTCAAAATAACAACATTAACAGGCGTTTGAAGGAAGTTGACTGAAGCTCTCATAGATGACTCTGAGGCACTCAAAACTTCACTGAAGGGAGTAACTGCAGATGTCATAGAAACAGCAAGACAACAAGAATTAGAAGGGGTGCCTAAAGATGTGACTGAACTGCTGTACCCTCATGATAAAGCTTTCACAGATGAGGAGTTGCTTCTCATGGACAAGCAAAGAAAGTGCTTTCCTGAGATGAGAATCCACTCCTGGTGGAGAGGCTGTGATGACGGCTGAAATGACCACAAAGGATTTACAACAGTAAATAAATTTTCAACATACATAGTTGATAAAGCAGTGGCCAAGTTTGAGAGAACTGACTTCAAATTCGAAAGCTGTTCTGATGGTAAAATGCTATCAAACAGCACCTCATGCTTAGAGAAATCATTCATGAAAGGAACAATCAGCAAACTTCATTATTGTCTTGTTTTTAAGAAATTGCCACAGCCACCTCAACCTTCAGCAACCACCACTCCATCAGGCAGTAGCCATCAACACTTAAGCAAGACTCTCCGTCAGGAAAGAGATTATGATGGGCTGAAGGTTCAGAGGATGGTCACCAGTTTTCAGTAATAAAATATTTTTGATTAAGGCATCGACATTACTTTTTTTTTTTTGCCTTCCAGATGATTTTATTCCTCGTTATTCTTATTATATGATTTTCAGTTTAAATGTGTCATTGTAGTCACACCGATTTTTTAAAAATTTGATTTATTGCAGAGTTTTGTTGTTTACTTCCACACATCCACCCGAATCTTCCACAGGTATACACACGTCTCAATCCCCCCGAACCTCCCCCCATCTCCCTCGCCATCCCACCCCTCCAGGTCGCCACAGAGCCCTTGTATGAGATCCCCTAGTCCCACAGCATATTCCCCTCCCTCACCTCAATGTCCATAAAACTGTTCTCCTTGTCCACCTCTCCACTGCTTTTTAAACACAATGCTATTGCATATATGACTGACTATAGTACAGTGTAAGTATAATTTCTTTATGCCCTGGGATACCAAAAATTTCATATGACTCGCTTTATTGCAATATTCATTTGATTGTGGTGCTCTGGAAATGAACCTACAATCTGAGGTATCCTGCTATTGCAGTGGTTGCAAAAAGCAGCAGGAACTTACAAATGGGAATAATACACATGCTTTTCTCACATCACCAAAGACAACAGGCTATCTATATATTTGTTTCTTTAGGTCACACAACCTCACTTCCTGTAGACCACATATGGGTACAGTCAGTCCTCTGTATCCACAGATGTAGAACTCACAGACAGAGGGCTGCCCATACTCCACCATTTTATACAGGGGACTTGAGCATCCTTGAAGTTTGTGATCTGTGAGGGGTTCTGGAACCAATTCCCCAAGGATATCAAGGGACCGACTAGAACTACACGGAACTTTATAAGCTTCTTGATATTTAAACTACCCACTTGTATTCAAACCACCTACTGATTAATCTCTGATTTAAAGCGGAATTTGAGAGAACTGACTTCAAATTCAGCTGTTCTGAAAATGCTATCAAACAGCACCTCATGCTTAGAGAAATCATTCATGAAAGGAACAATCAGCAAACTTCATTATTGTCTTGTTTTTAAGAAATTGCCACAGCCACCTCAACCTTCAGCAACCACCACTCCATCAGGCAGTAGCCATCAACACTTAAGCAAGACTCTCCGTCAGGAAAGAGATTATGATGGGCTGAAGGTTCAGAGGATGGTCACCAGTTTTCAGTAATAAAATATTTTTGATTAAGGCATCGACATTACTTTTTTTTTTTTGCCTTCCAGATGATTTTATTCCTCGTTATTCTTATTATATGATTTTCAGTTTAAATGTGTCATTGTAGTCACACCGATTTTTTAAAAATTTGATTTATTGCAGAGTTTTGTTGTTTACTTCCACACATCCACCCGAATCTTCCACAGGTATACACACGTCTCAATCCCCCCGAACCTCCCCCCATCTCCCTCGCCATCCCACCCCTCCAGGTCGCCACAGAGCCCTTGTATGAGATCCCCTAGTCCCACAGCATATTCCCCTCCCTCACCTCAATGTCCATAAAACTGTTCTCCTTGTCCACCTCTCCACTGCTTTTTAAACACAATGCTATTGCATATATGACTGACTATAGTACAGTGTAAGTATAATTTCTTTATGCCCTGGGATACCAAAAATTTCATATGACTCGCTTTATTGCAATATTCATTTGATTGTGGTGCTCTGGAAATGAACCTACAATCTGAGGTATCCTGCTATTGCAGTGGTTGCAAAAAGCAGCAGGAACTTACAAATGGGAATAATACACATGCTTTTCTCACATCACCAAAGACAACAGGCTATCTATATATTTGTTTCTTTAGGTCACACAACCTCACTTCCTGTAGACCACATATGGGTACAGTCAGTCCTCTGTATCCACAGATGTAGAACTCACAGACAGAGGGCTGCCCATACTCCACCATTTTATACAGGGGACTTGAGCATCCTTGAAGTTTGTGATCTGTGAGGGGTTCTGGAACCAATTCCCCAAGGATATCAAGGGACCGCCGACTAGAACTACACGGAACTTTATAAGCTTCTTGATATTTAAACTACCCACTTGTATTCAAACCACCTACTGATTAATCTCTGATTTAACATTCAAAGATAAATTTATCTGGTCTCTCCACATGTGCCCAGTCCTTTGGAGTCATCTCTCAGCACTGTCTTCTCCACTTGCTTTATGCTTCAGCTGTGCTGAGTCCAGGATCATTTCTTACATCTCTTTAGTTTTGCACAAGCGTGCCCCCTCCACACACACCTGAAATGAGTTCCTTGCTCACTACCTGCCCACCTTGCTTGCTTAATGCATTCTGATGCGTCCTTCAAGACCAAGCTGAGGCACCAATGTCCTCTGTGAAATTTTCAAAGGCAGAGTGAGTGACTCCAGGTATACATGTTTTATATATGTGCATATTATTATACACATGCACACATATATTGTATTATAAGCTTATGCTATATTTATTTGCTTTCTTTTCTCATGGGTCATATCTTAATCATCTTTGTAGCTCTAAAATTTCCACTTTTCTTGGAACATTGAAGATTCTTCAAAATAGATGTTTGTTGATGAATAATTAAATGATTGTGGTCTCAAACATTTTGCTTTTGCTGGCCTGTTCTGGAGAAATATTTAAGGATAATTTTCTAAATTATCCTCTGTCAGTTTTCAGTATGTTTCTAAATGTCTAGAGATTTGCAACTTTGTCAATTCAACAGCACACCCACCCAATTAAATCACCACTTTTACTGTTTACTACACTCTCAATATCTGAGAGTAACATTTATTTGAATATTCATTAAATGTATATGGGCTCCATTGGTGGCTCAGATGGTACAGTCTGCCTTCAATTCAGAAGACTCAGGTTTGGGTCTTCTTCCTGGGTTGGGAAGATCCCTTGGAGAAGTGAATGGCTACCCACTCTAGTATTCTTGCCTAGAGAATTCTATACACAGAGGAGCTGGCAGGCTACAGTCCACATGATTGTAGTCAGACACGACTGAGTGACTTTCACTTTCTATATGTACATCACACACACAGACACAAGCTCTAGGACACAGCTCCTTTTATTTTGCCTTTTTACGGACAAATATTCCAGCTCATTCTTTCTCTAGAAATCAACAGTAGTTCTGTGCCTTTTAAAATCTGATGTTTTAAATATGTATGGATGGGCTTCCCCTGGTGGGGCAGTGGGTAAGGACACCGCCTTGCAGTGCAAGGGGCGCCGGTTCCATCCCTGGCCTGGTCTTCTCCATTTTTGCTTTATGCTTCAGCTGTGCTGAGTCCAGGATCATTTCTTACATCTCTTTAGTTTTGCACAAGCGTGCCCCCTCCACACACACCTGAAATGAGTTCCTTGCTCACTACCTGCCCACCTTGCTTGCTTAATGCATTCTGATGCGTCCTTCAAGACCAAGCTGAGGCACCAATGTCCTCTGTGAAATTTTCAAAGGCAGAGTGAGTGACTCCAGGTATACATGTTTTATATATGTGCATATTATTATACACATGCACACATATATTGTATTATAAGTTTATGCTATATTTATTTGCTTTCTTTTCTCATGGGTCATATCTTAATCATCTTTGTAGCTCTAAAATTTCCACTTTTCTTGGAACATTGAAGATTCTTCAAAATAGATGTTTGTTGATGAATAATTAAATGATTGTGGTCTCAAACATTTTGCTTTTGCTGGCCTGTTCTGGAGAAATATTTAAGGATAATTTTCTAAATTATCCTCTGTCAGTTTTCAGTATGTTTCTAAATGTCTAGAGATTTGCAACTTTGTCAATTCAACAGCACACCCACCCAATTAAATCACCACTTTTACTGTTTACTACACTCTCAATATCTGAGAGTAACATTTATTTGAATATTCATTAAATGTATATGGGCTCCATTGGTGGCTCAGATGGTACAGTCTGCCTTCAATTCAGAAGACTCAGGTTTGGGTCTTCTTCCTGGGTTGGGAAGATCCCTTGGAGAAGTGAATGGCTACCCACTCTAGTATTCTTGCCTAGAGAATTCTATACACAGAGGAGCTGGCAGGCTACAGTCCACATGATTGTAGTCAGACACGACTGAGTGACTTTCACTTTCTATATGTACATCACACACACAGACACAAGCTCTAGGACACAGCTCCTTTTATTTTGCCTTTTTACGGACAAATATTCCAGCTCATTCTTTCTCTAGAAATCAACAGTAGTTCTGTGCCTTTTAAAATCTGATGTTTTAAATATGTATGGATGGGCTTCCCCTGGTGGTCCAGTGGGTAAGGACACCGCCTTGCAGTGCAAGGGGCGCCGGTTCGAGCCCTGGCCTGGGAAGATCCCACGTGCCGCGGAGCGGCTGGACTGATGTGTCCAATTACCGAGCCAGAGCTCTGGAGCGCATGCGCCCAGAGCTGGTGCTCTGCAACAACAGAAGCCACCGCGATAGGAGGCCCACAGGAGCCAAAGAACAAAGACGGATGAACATAGAGAAATGAAAGACCAACAGAAGTGGCCCGCCTGCTCCCCTCCCTCCCCAACCTGACCCCCGACAAAAATAAATAAATAAATAAATCTTTTAAAAAAAAATATGTATGGATGTGTGTGTGCACACTCATGGACTTGTGTGTGTGCAATATATGCATGTGGAAGGAGAGAAAAAAGTAATACAAAAGCATAAATACATTGCTACTGACCATGAAGAAAATATAAAATCTTAAAGGTAGGACCTGGAGCTTTCCTAAAATGTGGTGAGATACCAAACTTCAGGACAGAAGACAAAATTCAAAAAAAATTAATTTTTTAAAGGTATAGGTAAAATTAATCACTAGGATTTTGTTATTTTAGAATTTTGTGAAGTTCTGTAAAAGTATTTTACAAAGAATTGCACTTTACTCAATTACAAAGAATTTTACTATAAAATTTCATTGTAAAATGTATACTATAAACAGTACACTCGCTGATGTAAAATAGCTGATGTTCCACCACAGCTTACTGTTTTCAGTGGCTTGGCTTTACTGTGAATATACTCTTCTTAAACAGAACTATGGATTATGCAGGAGTGAAAACAATATCACCATTAAGCAGTTAGAGCTGTATAAAATTAAAGATCAAGGAAAAGACCATTTTGATAAAACATCGTCAGAATACAAGAACAGAATCACTACTTTTCCCCTCTTCCCCAGTCTATGTTTCTTGGTATAAAGTAGCACTTTAAGATAATAGGGCGTTTATAACAACAATGTTAATGGAAGCATTAAAATGACAGACGCTTGAAGACAGTAGATCTCAACTAGGGGTGATTTTGTCCCCCAAGACATTTGTGGCAATGTCTGGAGGTTTTTTTTGTTTTTGTTTTTAAAATTTATTTATTTATTTTTCTTTTTTCTTTTTTTAATTCTTTATTTTAAAGATTTTACAGAGTTTTGTTGTTCACCAACATGTATGTTCCCAGATCATTCATATGCATATCCCTGGACCCTCCCCACCCAGTTCCCCCGCTTCCACCCCTCCAGACCATCGCCCCAAGTGATTGTAGGTACTCCTATTCCCTTAGCATAAATTTATTTATTTTTGATTGCTACCATTAGGGTGCTACTGCTGACACCTAGTGGGTAGAGGCCAAAGATGTTAAACATCCTACAACACACAGGACAGCTCTCCACAACAAGGAATTATCCAAACGTGCCGAGTTTGAGAAAGCCTGCTCCAAGAGAAAATGTCTAGTGCTGTCTGTCACAACTGACCACAGGACTTACAGGCTAAGATTCTGTGCCCTGTGCAGGCCGCTTATATACACATCAGTGGTGTTCTAGTCTCCTTCGGAGTGATGATGTGTCTGGGAACGCTCTTTGTTCTCCCAGGTTTACATGGTTTCCTGTCACTAAGAAAGTATCAGAGCATGCTAGGAGACTTTCTAGGTACTTCACCTGCTTATGTGGTTGTGACTTTGAAGAGATGTGCTTTGAGAGATCAGTGATACATTGATGGCACTCACCACATCTTTGATTCTATGTAAAATCTGTTCATAAACAATTATTAATTTTGGTCAAAGACCTTTTAAAGATTTTGATACATTTAGTATTTAAAATTTAGGTGATTTTGATACTTTTTAGTAATTAGAATCTCAGGTTAAAATTAATTTCATTTTGAAATAAATTTATTTGTAAGTCTCTTTATTGTATATGTGGTAAAAACCTTCATTTTAGCACACTAAAAAGTTTTGATACTTCATGATGTTGAAGAAGAATAATATAATTTTGAATGAAGAACAGTAGATTTTTTTTTCCCTTTTTAAGATAATAGGGCGTTTATAACAACAATGTTAATGGAAGCATTAAAATGACAGACGCTTGAAGACAGTAGATCTCAACTAGGGGTGATTTTGTCCCCCAAGACATTTGTGGCAATGTCTGGAGGTTTTTTTTGTTTTTGTTTTTAAAATTTATTTATTTATTTTTCTTTTTTCTTTTTTTAATTCTTTATTTTAAAGATTTTACAGAGTTTTGTTGTTCACCAACATGTATGTTCCCAGATCATTCATATGCATATCCCTGGACCCTCCCCCCACCCAGTTCCCCCCCTCCCACCCCTCCAGACCATCGCCCCAAGTGATTGTAGGTACTCCTATTCCCTTAGCATAAATTTATTTATTTTTGATTGCTACCATTAGGGTGCTACTGCTGACACCTAGTGGGTAGAGGCCAAAGATGTTAAACATCCTACAACACACAGGACAGCTCTCCACAACAAGGAATTATCCAAACGTGCCGAGTTTGAGAAAGCCTGCTCCAAGAGAAAATGTCTAGTGCTGTCTGTCACAACTGACCACAGGACTTACAGGCTAAGATTCTGTGCCCTGTGCAGGCCGCTTATATACACATCAGTGGTGTTCTAGTCTCCTTCGGAGTGATGATGTGTCTGGGAACGCTCTTTGTTCTCCCAGGTTTACATGGTTTCCTGTCACTAAGAAAGTATCAGAGCATGCTAGGAGACTTTCTAGGTACTTCACCTGCTTATGTGGTTGTGACTTTGAAGAGATGTGCTTTGAGAGATCAGTGATACATTGATGGCACTCACCACATCTTTGATTCTATGTAAAATCTGTTCATAAACAATTATTAATTTTGGTCAAAGACCTTTTAAAGATTTTGATACATTTAGTATTTAAAATTTAGGTGATTTTGATACTTTTTAGTAATTAGAATCTCAGGTTAAAATTAATTTCATTTTTGAAATAAATTTATTTGTAAGTCTCTTTATTGTATATGTGGTAAAAAACCTTCATTTTAGCACACTAAAAAAGTTTTGATACTTCATGATGTTGAAGAAGAATAATATAATTTTGTATTAGATCTGAAATGTAAGTTGGGTTTTAATAAGTTATCCGGTTTTCAACTACTCTAGCCTGACAGATACAATTCTCTGACTTAACATTAAATACAGATACAATTCCTTTCACTTTACATTAAAACAAAAACCCATCAAAACACAGCATCCATTTGCTTTCTCTCACCTTGTTAGCTATGTATTAAACACCTTGTTATGTTCTGTACCTTCTTCCTCTTTCAACCTGGGCTTTTTATTCCTTTTCTTTTCCTCATCTATTTTATTTAACAATTTGGCCTTTTTTTTTTTTTTTAATCTTTTTGGGGGTCGGGTTGGGGAGGGAGGGGGACGGGCGGGCCACTTCTATTGGTCTTCCATTTCTCTATTTTCATCCATCTTTGTTCTCTAGCTCCTGTGGGCCTCCCATCGCGGTGGCCTCTGTCGTCGCAGAGCGCTGGCTCGGTAATTGGACACATCAGTCCAGCCGCTCCGCGGCACGTGGGATCTTCCCAGGCCAGGGATAGAACCGGCACCCCTTGCACTGCAAGGCGGTGTCCTTACCCATTGGACCACCAGAGAAGCCCCCATATTTGGCTTTTAATGAGCTTAAACAGTTTTAAGAGAAAAATTAGAAAGTCCTATTATTGCCTTTTACTAACTAAGAAGGACAGTCATTGAAAAGTCATCTTTTTATGGTGTTAGTTACCTACATTAGTTTTTCCTGTTGTTTTTAATTGTACTTCTTAGCTCAGTGGTGACTGACAAGTGGAGGTAAGCTGAATCTGTGTTCAAGTTCCAGCTCAGCCACTTTGAGCCTCATTGCAAATAGTGTCTCCCATAAGAGTTTTAGTGAAGTGTGAGATATGTTGTCTTTAGCATAATAACTATCACATAGTAAGTCCTTGGCAAATATTAGCTATTATTAGTATTTTAGTAGCAATATAATAAGCATACTAAAAGACATTCACTACAAATATTATTAAAGATAAACCTGGGAAGAAAAAGCCAAAGAAAAAATAACTCACATTCTATTTGGATTTTTGGTGAAGCATAAAAGTTTTTGGTTTTAAGTAAAATTATATTCATAAAAATTATGCTTAGGTTTATGTTCTGATATTACTGTAAGAAGTAGAACTGAGGTATGAAATAAATATATGTACTAATTAAGACTAATTGGAAGGAAGACCAGTCTGGTTAAAAATAAAAAAACAAATAAAATAACTAGCATAACAGTATTTATTCTTATTTATGCAAAACCAGAAGGACCTTCATTTTGGTGACTTAATAAAAATATTTATGAGCCGCATCAATTGCAGTATTATAAGCACTACATAGTAATTCAGACAGTAAAGACTCTGCCTGCAATGCAGGAGATCCGTTTGATACCTGGGTTGGGAAGATCCCCTGGAGAAGGGATTGGCAACTCACTCCAATATTTGTGCCTATAGAATTTCATAGTCAGATATGACTGAGCAATTTTCACAAACGCACATAGAAGGATCTTCATTTTGGTGACTCAATCAAAATATAGGAGTCACATCAATTGCATTATTATAAGCAGTACATATACAAAGAGCAGAATAAAAACCAGTATTATTTAGTTAACACTTGCCATGTACATTGTATTCAGTTGTTTTATGTATATTACTTGATTTAATCTTTCTTGAATCATATAAATCTGAAATGCTTTTTAATAGCTGTTTTATAGAGGAAGAATCTTATTAGTACCAGTCTAATTGTTTTAAGTAATAAACAATGCAGAGTAAATGGATAATTGGTACAATAAATAATAATATGCTTTAGTGTTTATATAACTTAAATGTATCTGTATAATTTTTTCCTTTAAGAAATGTATGTCATTCTTTAACCACCTATTTTATTTTTATTTCAATTTACAATCAACTCAAACGACCAAACTGATCCAGGTTCAACTTAATATATTAGTTAATAACTCACTGAACCATGTTATTCTTTCCTCAGTATTAGAATATTTATTATCAGTAGTTCATCAGCTTACTTTTTTTGTCTTCAACAATATGTTTTCAATCATTACCTTGGGTTTCCTATGACATTACCACTTTCCAGGATTTTCCCATTCAAAGGCTTATTTAAGAGTTTTAATTTTAATGACTCATACAGCCTTTAAATACATATAGTTTAAAATTAAAACCACTGTCTCCTGGTTTACTTACAACTCCTATTTATTCTATTATCTTGTTTTCTAAGTCTATTTTGATTTGAGAAATGACACATTTTTACCTGAATAAACCTAAAGGGGGAATTACTCTAGAGGTGTACAACAGCAAACTATCCATATTCGGTTTCAATATAATTTAGATGTTTTTCACAAATAAAAGAAAAGTAGAAGGCAAATAATTTTATATTATCTTAATTCAGAATCCCATAGAAGTTCCCATGTTTCTTATAAAACAATCCGCAATAATATACTGACCTTGGACTCATCTAATCCAAGCTTCTTTAGAGACTTTCTGACATAATCCAGAAAGGAAGAGGACTTAGAATAAATTTTCCCAACATGCCGGTCACTGCAAAACAAAATTCAGTCTTCAGATATAATCATAAAATATTTTAAATACCTTCTGCGCATATGGTACAAGCTCCACATGTGATAATAAATGTAGTATTTTTGTGAATCCTTTAAATTTACAATTATAAAAATATTCACAATCTGCTTTTGAGAATTCCTTCAACATACAACAGTAGAAGGCAGTATTATGAAGATAATACTATGAGAAAGAAGTTGTGAACTTAGATTTGATATTTTAAAAAGCTTTAAAGGGCACTATAGATCTTTCCAAAGATTCCACTGTTCTACAAAGTACATTTTCACTTTAGTGGCTCAGCATCAGAGTGCATATTTCACAGCCACACCTGCTAATAGTGGTGATATCCAATAGCTATGCAAAGAGAACTTCTTAAATGCCAGTCACTGAGCAACCACCATATATGGCTGAGTTGGGTCTGACCTGACCTTATTTGTGCCCTGCAGGTTTCCATTATAGCTTAACCAAAATACAAGATGGTTGTACATTCAGATAATGCAGTGCTGGACTACCATATCTCACAATTGTGGATGAAACTTAGGTATAATGTAAAAGTCAAGTGAACAAAAAACTTACCACCTCTAAGCATCAAAAACACTGATAAAAAGCTCATTTACTCATGTGTGCATGCTAAGTCACATCCAACTCTTTGTGACCCCATGGACTGTAGCCCACCAGGCTTCTCTGTCCATGGGATTCTTCAGGTAAGAATACTGGAGTGGGTTACTGTTTCCTCCTCCAGGCAATCTTCCTGACCCACAGACTGAACCCATGTCTCCTGCCTTGCAGGTGGATTCTTACCTCTGAACCACTGACTCTTGGCAGTATAAATATTAATCACTATGTTTTAGTTAGACATGAAGTTCTATCAATTCTTCCACTGAAACAAATCTCAAATATACAACTTCAGTTCCATTTCTAGACAGCTACTTCAATTACACTTATTTTTACCTTGTGCTCTAATTATTACAGCTACTTCCTAATTAGGTCCTGCTACACTGTCTTGCTGTTTTCTTAGAAGAGCATTTTCATCCACTTCCCTGCTAAAAAAACTTGCTTTGAAATAATAGTTATTGAATAGCTATAGGTTTCAGGAAGCAGAAATTATATTTTTATTAGTTTTTATGTAATACTCAGATTCTAAACATATTAACATACGAGATATCATATAACAGATATGGACATCTGTATCATAGTGTATCAAACTGATGAACTGTGTAGCCAGAAAAATAAAACATTTGATATTAACTTCCTGCTCCTCATCTTAAAAAGGTTTTTAAACTTTATTTTTTTTTTTAAAATTCAAAACAGCAAGCAATTCTTTCCCATGAGGTAGCGATTTTGGTTCTTATTTTATAGGATCCATCATGCCTAATGGAGACACGTCAGAGAGAAAGCGGAGTGTAGTAGATAAGAGTGTGGCTTAGTCTGACTCGATCACCTCCCTGTTCAGAAAAATGGGATATTAACAGTACTTTTTTCATAAAATCACTGTATTAAATCAGGTAATACATGTAAGGTGCTCAGAACTGTGCCATGATGGGAGGTGTTTTTTTGTTGCTATCATAAATGGTGTTTTTACTGTAATTGGAATTTATCGTTTGGCTTCTTTCGATTTCAAATGCTACACAGAGCAAGAGTAAGATAAAGGTTACATGTAAGTCCGAACTATTGTACGTTGAAGACAGAATATTTTGCAGCATAATTGTAGCTGTCCATTTGTTTCCTGGGTTTTAAATTTCAATTTGCTTCCAAGTAAGAGAAACATTTAAAATTTTAATTTGTCCTCATCTTACTTTTTCTTTTCAGAAGATCCCTTTACTGTTACAAAATCACAACATGAGTATGAGATTATTTTTAGTGTATTAAGCAATAATTTGCCACATAATATTTTCCCCTCAATCCTTTGCTGATGTGTACTGTTTCAGACCTATTTTCAGCTGTAAGCAGTAAGGGAGGGGGCTTGCCTGGTGGTTGTGTTGGCAAAGAATTGGTCTACAAAACAAGAGACCTGCGTTCAATCTCTGGGTCAGGAAGATCCCCTGGAGAAGGGGATGGCAACCCATTCCAGTATTCTTAACTGGGAAATCCCACGGACAGAGGATGCTAGTGGGCTACAGTCCATGGGGGTTGTAAGAGTTGGACATGACTTAGCAACTAAACCACCACAGTAATGGAGAAAAATATTCAAATAGGACTCGAAAGGTGATTATTTGATCACATTACTTCTCTTTAAATTCCTCCAGAGTTTCCTATGACTCTTAGAATTAAGCTAAATGTTTTAACACAGTATATACTAAGCACCATACCACCTGGTCTTTCTGACCACCTCTCCCGCACCCTTAGAACACTGCCCCTTCCTCCACAAGGACAGTCTTTCTAGTTTCTTGAACACACCATGCTTTTGGCTACAAACACTATTCACCCCTTATCTTTTTGCCTCGGGGATCCCAAACTCATCCTTTCAGATACTATCTTAAATGTTGCTTTCTTAGGAAAGTTTTCTCTGGCCCTCCAGATGAAGTTAAGCACCTGACAAAGATTCTTTCCTCCACATGATTACTCTTTTCTGTCTGAGTGTCTGTCTCTATATTAAGCCAGTGAGCTCCAATGAGAGATGAACATATCCCAGAGAAAAGATAATATTAGAACTGTAATTTCTATTAGATCTTTACTGTTTTAATTTCAATTTTCCAGTTTATCAAGAAAATCCATACAATAGATAAGTAAAAAGACATATACAGCACTTATAAATAAGTCTTCATTTTGGGGGTACAGACTTAGAAATGTTTATTGATAGAGGTATGAAATTTAAAAATATATTTGCGGGCTTCCTGGTGGTCCAGTGAGTAAAGAGTCCATCTTGCAGTGCAAGGGGCACCAGTTCAGTTCCTGGCCCAGGAAGACCCGCATGCCGTGGAGCAGCTAGATCAGTGTGTCCAATTATGAGCCAGAATTCTGGAATGCATGTGCCAGTCGGTGCTCTGCAGTGAGAGAGGCCACTGCAATGGGAGGCCCACACATGCCAAAGAAAAAAGGATGAATGAAAGTAAATATAAACAAGAGACATGATGGAAAAAAGAAAAAATAATATATTTGAGATACTGCTCTGAGCAGTTGGAGAGCAGGGTGTCCACCTGTTTTCCCCATGACTATATCCTCTATGCCTAGCCATTCAGTATTCTTAACTGGGAAATCCCACGGACAGAGGATGCTAGTGGGCTACAGTCCATGGGGGTTGTAAGAGTTGGACATGACTTAGCAACTAAACCACCACAGTAATGGAGAAAAATATTCAAATAGGACTCGAAAGGTGATTATTTGATCACATTACTTCTCTTTAAATTCCTCCAGAGTTTCCTATGACTCTTAGAATTAAGCTAAATGTTTTAACACAGTATATACTAAGCACCATACCACCTGGTCTTTCTGACCACCTCTCCCGCACCCTTAGAACACTGCCCCTTCCTCCACAAGGACAGTCTTTCTAGTTTCTTGAACACACCATGCTTTTGGCTACAAACACTATTCACCCCTTATCTTTTTGCCTCGGGGATCCCAAACTCATCCTTTCAGATACTATCTTAAATGTTGCTTTCTTAGGAAAGTTTTCTCTGGCCCTCCAGATGAAGTTAAGCACCTGACAAAGATTCTTTCCTCCACATGATTACTCTTTTCTGTCTGAGTGTCTGTCTCTATATTAAGCCAGTGAGCTCCAATGAGAGATGAACATATCCCAGAGAAAAGATAATATTAGAACTGTAATTTCTATTAGATCTTTACTGTTTTAATTTCAATTTTCCAGTTTATCAAGAAAATCCATACAATAGATAAGTAAAAAGACATATACAGCACTTATAAATAAGTCTTCATTTTGGGGGTACAGACTTAGAAATGTTTATTGATAGAGGTATAAAATTTTAAAAAATATATTTGCGGGCTTCCTGGTGGTCCAGTGAGTAAAGAGTCCATCTTGCAGTGCAAGGGGCACCAGTTCAGTTCCTGGCCCAGGAAGACCCGCATGCCGTGGAGCAGCTAGATCAGTGTGTCCAATTATGAGCCAGAATTCTGGAATGCATGTGCCAGTCGGTGCTCTGCAGTGAGAGAGGCCACTGCAATGGGAGGCCCACACATGCCAAAGAAAAAAGGATGAATGAAAGTAAATATAAACAAGAGACATGATGGAAAAAAGAAAAAATAATATATTTGAGATACTGCTCTGAGCAGTTGGAGAGCAGGGTGTCCACCTGTTTTCCCCATGACTATATCCTCTATGCCTAGCTTAGTATCTCACATATACCAGGATCTCAATAAACGGATTTAATAATTAAATATCTCTTGTAGCTTGTGGAAACAAAAGCATTTAGTGAGACTGTAAGATGAAATGTGTTAATACAGTAAATAGATCTACTCGCTAATCAAATAAACAAATATAGGAAGGAAGGCTTATGTATACAAGTAAATAAGTCTTGATTTTATATATATATATATGTTATATGTATATATATATTACATATATATATACACAGAGAGTACAAATATACAGGAAAAAAGTAAACAAAACAAATAATAACAGCTAATATTTATTTCATTTCTACAATGTACTGCCTTTACTTACTTCATCCTTATAACTGCTCCATGTGGTAGGTCCCATTACTATCCTCATTTCAAAGATGGTGAAACTAATGAATGGAGAGGTTAAGTAAACTGCTCACAACTTGAATTCAGGAAATCTGGCTTCAGAATTTGGGATATTAACTACTATTAAATATTAACTCTGGCATAGTACCTCAAGAGGCTTCCTGGTGGCTCAGTGTTAAAGAATCTGCATGCAGTGCAAGAGCTGCAGGTGCTGCAGGTTCGATCCCTGGCTGGAGAAGATCCCCTGGGAGAGGACCTGGCAGCCCACTCCAGTATTCTTGCCTGGAGATTCCCATGGATGGAGGAGCCTGGCCGGCTATAGTCCATGGGGTTGCAAAGAGTCAGAAACAAATGAAGCCAATAGGATTTATACTTGATGCTGCCTTTTTAAAAGTTTATTTCATTTATTTTTGGTTTCACTGAGTCTTTGTTGCTGCATGAAGGCTTTCTCTGTTGCAGTGAGTGGGGGTTACTCTCTAGCTGTGTGGGCTCTCATTACAGTGGCTTCTCTTGTGGAGCACAAGCTCTGGGGAGTGGGCTTCCGCAGCTGTGGACACAGGCTTAGTTACCGTGCAGCATATGTTCTCTTCGCAGACGTGTTCCCTGCACTGGCAGACAGATTCTCAATCACTGGACCACTAGGGAAGTCCAATACTTGATACTATTATCATAGAGGACAAATTATTCACAGAGGAGGAATTTCAAAATGTCTCAATTGTCAACAATATTGTGAAGAGTGATACTGATAAAACAAACGAGCGTATAGTAACATACTAAAACTAAGCCAACAAGTAGAATTTAGAAATAGGTTACCACAATTTTTTAAAACTGTTTTCCTTAAGGACTCCAAGGAGGTACTTTAAGGTTTATAATTTTTTAAGAAATATGAAAGGATAACTCTTTGTGATCTTGTGGACCACAGCCCGCCATGCTCCTCTGTCCAAGGGATTCTCCAGACAAGAATACTGGAGTGGATTGCTGTGCCCTCTTCCAGGGGATCTTCCTGACCCAGTGACTCAATCCATCTCTCTTATGTCTCCTGGGCTGGTAGGACGGCTCTTTACCACTATAGTTAATATACTTATTTTCTGTAAGAAAATGTCTAAGATCAAGGATCTGAATGCCATCTTGCTCTGCTTCCTCTGATGTGTTAAGTATCTTCAATTTCTCTTTACTCACTGAGTCTTGACTCTTTTAGGAAAATGCTCAAGCTTTTCCATCTGAAAACCAAGCAAGCAAACCAAAATCTCCCACCTCAAACAAAACCTCTCTGATCCTATATTCTGAAACTATGTACTACTGGTGGCTGTCACATGACCAAATGATGAGTTAAATCCTAGAAGCATTTAATATATGTGCAAAAAATGCTTGGTATGTCCAGTATTCTTGCCTGGAGATTCCCATGGATGGAGGAGCCTGGCCGGCTATAGTCCATGGGGTTGCAAAGAGTCAGAAACAAATGAAGCCAATAGGATTTATACTTGATGCTGCCTTTTTAAAAGTTTATTTCATTTATTTTTGGTTTCACTGAGTCTTTGTTGCTGCATGAAGGCTTTCTCTGTTGCAGTGAGTGGGGGTTACTCTCTAGCTGTGTGGGCTCTCATTACAGTGGCTTCTCTTGTGGAGCACAAGCTCTGGGAGTGGGCTTCCGCAGCTGTGGACACAGGCTTAGTTACCGTGCAGCATATGTTCTCTTCGCAGACGTGTTCCCTGCACTGGCAGACAGATTCTCAATCACTGGACCACTAGGGAAGTCCAATACTTGATACTATTATCATAGAGGACAAATTATTCACAGAGGAGGAATTTCAAAATGTCTCAATTGTCAACAATATTGTGAAGAGTGATACTGATAAAACAAACGAGCGTATAGTAACATACTAAAACTAAGCCAACAAGTAGAATTTAGAAATAGGTTACCACAATTTTTTAAAACTGTTTTCCTTAAGGACTCCAAGGAGGTACTTTAAGGTTTATAATTTTTTAAGAAATATGAAAGGATAACTCTTTGTGATCTTGTGGACCACAGCCCGCCATGCTCCTCTGTCCAAGGGATTCTCCAGACAAGAATACTGGAGTGGATTGCTGTGCCCTCTTCCAGGGGATCTTCCTGACCCAGTGACTCAATCCATCTCTCTTATGTCTCCTGGGCTGGTAGGACGGCTCTTTACCACTATAGTTAATATACTTATTTTCTGTAAGAAAATGTCTAAGATCAAGGATCTGAATGCCATCTTGCTCTGCTTCCTCTGATGTGTTAAGTATCTTCAATTTCTCTTTACTCACTGAGTCTTGACTCTTTTAGGAAAATGCTCAAGCTTTTCCATCTGAAAAAACCAAGCAAGCAAACCAAAATCTCCCACCTCAAACAAAACCTCTCTGATCCTATATTCTGAAACTATGTACTACTGGTGGCTGTCACATGACCAAATGATGAGTTAAATCCTAGAAGCATTTAATATATGTGAATTCAATAACATATGCTTGGTATGTCATAAAAATACTGTAAACCATTTCATGTATGCATTTTATAATATAGACAGGTAAACAATATGCCCTTAAACATTTTATACATTTAATTACTATACTGGTTTATAATATAAAAATCTACATATATAATACTTTGTAGGACATGCAAGGAATTTTCATGTCCAGGTAAATTTTACTGTACATGACTTCTATGTTATCATTTTATAGAATGGATTTTCTTTTTTCTTTTTTGAACAGATTTTCTATATGAGTTTTCATACTCATTAGACCAAGAGTCCCTCAGTGACTTGGTCCAGAAATCATGGGAACCATGTTAAACAATGGGTGGCAGCTCAGTGACAAGATTGCCAGACTAGTTCCCAACAGTGCTCACCACCCTCCTAAGAAAGAGCAATGCTCTAATCCCTCTGATAATGCACGGAAGCCCATAGTTGTCTGTCACTTGACTTTGAGTGAGCTTCCTGATGGCAGCGTCCACACATTTAATTTGTCAGATTATCTTTATGGCCTAAAAGAGAGCCTCAGATCATAGAGCGTAAAGCTTAACACAAAGCCGACTGTCTGATGAGCATGACAGTGAGAGCAGGGTGAGAGAAAGATTCAGATGAGGAGTGAGAACCGACCCCTGGGATTTAGACTTATGGGGCACTGCTGTTCTTGCTCAGTCGCTAAGTTGTGCCCAGCTCTTTGTAACTCCAAGGACTGCAGCACGCCAACCTTCCCTGTCCTTCACTATCTCCCTGAGTTTGCCCAAACTCATGTCCACTGAACCAGTGACATTATCAAACCATCTCATTCTCTGTCACTTCTTTCCCCTACTTCCTTCAATCTCTCCCTTTCCAGTAAGTCATCTCTCCAAAACAGGTGGCCAAAGTATTGGAGTTTCTGCTTTAGCATCCATCTTTTCAGTGAGTATGCAGGGCTGATTTCCTTTAGGATTGAGTGATTTAATCTCCTTGCTGTCCAAGGGACTCTCAAGAGTCTTCTCCAACACCACAGTTGAAAGGCAACGATTCTGCACTTAGCCTTCTTTATGGTCCAAGTCTCACACATCCTTCCATATGACCTCATTAAATAAAGCTACAAATTGGCCACCAGGGCTACCTAGGGGGCAGAGGAGTAGACACAATTAATTGTACATTAAAATGCGATAAGAGCAGTGCATCCCAGCGTAAGTACTATGGGAGAACAGAGTGAGAAGAAGAGAAAGACATGAGAGATGTTTTCTAAACTAGATTTTAAAGAAAGCCTAGGATTCTACCCAGCAGAGGTCAGGGGAGGAAAGAATGGCAGGAATGGGTAGGTGAAGATTTCACGTAGGCAGGGGAGCTCCAAGGTTGCACACGAGGTGCAAAATTAACTGAATGGGCAGTGATGAATAATCTAGTACACAAACAGTGTACATGAGACACTGCTTGGGGTGCAGAGAAGTAAGAATAGGGTGAATCAGGCTGGAAAGGGGTGATACCTGAGAAATGGCCCCAAATGCCATAATACAGATATTTTAGTTTTTGAGTGTAAAGAAGAGGGATTATCAAACATACTGAAGTTAGAAAAGTGACACGACTGTTTCTGAAAGATAAATGATGGGACCTGAAGAACAGACTGAAAGGGGGCCCTCTGTCAGAATAAAGCATGGCTAGCATGCTAAAAAGGAAAGAACATTCTTTCTTTTAATAACAGTGAACACACTAGATCTAATTAAAATTCTGTTCAAGTGGATCCTACGCCATCCACATGCTGTTCGCAAAATACTCTTGTTAAGAGCATGGCTTATGTGAAGCGTTTTCCAAAGAAGCAACCTGAGTGTAGGAAATTATAGGAAAAAGGTAAAGTAGACATATACCAAATAAAGATAAGCACATGAGGGACAGAAAGTATCAACAGTTTCTCCATCATCACAAAATATTTATGAAATTATTTATTTTGTGCCTTTTATATGCAAATATATACTAAAAGACTTAAGAGACTTTTAAATACTTTTTAAGACAACATAAAATGTTGCTGAAAATGGCAATCCCTTAAGGAAGTTCCAAAAATCTTTAAACTATTATTCAGTTTAAAAAATAATTATTTGCTAATTTGACCACACATTATGGACTGGGTAATTACCTTTAATTTTTGAACCAGTGTTCATGATCTGTTTTTTCAAATACCTATCTTGATTACTGCAAAATCATAATGAAAATTAAACTAATTCATACTTACAGGCATTAGAAATTATGTATTTCTTATACAGCTGTTTATAGTACTCATTATGAAACAGAATAATAAAGAACATGCATCAATTTCTCTGCTTTCTTTTGAAGCATTCTAAATGATTTTTATCCCATGAAATGCTTTGTTTGGCATTTTATTACCTTAGAAAACTTCCAGATAAGGACTAATTATAACATTTAAAATACCATATAAATTACTGAGTTTTAACATAAATGTTAAATCACAATTACAATAATAGAAAAGAAATGCAATAGTATTTATATTCATGAAAAAGTTCACTTCTAAGATTATATAAATGATTATACTTAAAGAAACTCTCATAACAATGTTTCAAGTATCCTGAAACTGTATATTGCTTGGAGATAACACATTTTATTTAGTTAGCAGGGAAAATTAAACAAAATGCAAAATAAATTAATAAGAGATCTTGCATTCTGTCTTTAGTACTCTTGCTGGCTAGAGAGTCCAATAAAGTTAACTTTGCTATATAGCTAATACAAGGAGACCTATAACTCACCTCACATTTAAAATATCCCAAAGAATTTACAAGGAGATCTGTAACTCAACTCAAATATATCCCAAGGAAATGAAACTAAAGAGAAGCATGGGATAGTGAAAACATTTCTGGACTATGCATTTGGGCCTAGCCTTGGTTCTTTTAAGTTGTATGACTTAAGACAAACATTTAGCCACTTTATCTTAATTTTCCTTAATACTATAATGAGGTGATTGTAATAGATACTAGGAGTATAATATGTATCTCAACCTCAACTAACTCTGAGGTGTACCCTAAAATAAGATTATAATTTTATTGCTACTGAACAAAAAACACGCGTTTAAAAATACTATTAGGTACATATATACACACAAGCAGACATTACTTTGCCTACAAGGTATGCATAGTCAAACTTACTGAGGACATGCAAGAGACGCAGGTTTGATCCCTGAGTAGGGAAGATTCCCTACAGTAGGAAATGGCAACCCACTCCAGTATTCTTGCCTGGAAAATTCACTGGAGAGAGGAGCCTACAGACTCCATAGCTACAGTCCATGGGACTGAGCATGCATGCATGCACACACACACACACACACCCCTGCTCATATTATATTCACTGAATTACTAATGTATAACATTTCAATACTTTTCAAATTCTAAAGCATATTTTACTTATATAACCATATAAAACTTTAATATCACAGCAACCTTCCAGTACAAATTAAAATCATTAGAACCTTTACTTTAATCATGCTTAAACTAAGATATGGTTGCTGCATAGTTCTTCTTTTTTTACTTTCTGAAATCATGCTCAAATTCCTTCTTCAACAAATAACAGTGACCCTGAACAAATTCACCTGAAAACTAAAAATCACTTAACTTGTAACATAGGACAGTTGTTCTTATTGAAACGAAATCATCATACCATTTGGTGATGCTGTAACACTCTTTAATAATATCCTGAAGTACAGCACGATAGAAGAGTGACTCAGTAGGCAGCTGAAAAAAACCAGAAATATATGAGCACAGGAAACCAATTAAAACATGAAATCAAACCAACAGTTGAGAGTCAGGACCATAAGAGAATGTTAGAATCCTGAGTTTGTTGCTAAACTTAGAGGATAATTTTATAACTTTTCTATTCTAAGTCAAATGTACCTGGAGGCTAATTCCCATGGAGAAAATAGAAAAAAAAACTATAAAAGAAGTATTAACAAATGAGGATGAAAAGGAATAATCAAAAGAAAAATTAGCTAATGTCCTAAATGGAGTGCTATCATTTAAAAACGTAGAAATCAACTTCCACAACCAAGAAAGTCAACGCTAAGAGAGCAGAGAAGTAGAATGTGTGCAAAAAGAGCAGAGAATGGGGGTCCTTCCTACTGGGGGTAGACTAGAGATAGAACTTAGGACTCACAGACAGGGAGAAAATGTACCACACTAAACAAGGACATACCAAATATGTTTGAGTCATACAATATCACAGCATTGCTACTACAGAGCAGAAAAGAAGAGTCCTGGAAGGACATGAGATCAGAGACTGAAATCTTGGCAAGGCTTCGTTTCCTGGGGGAAAAGAGGTGGAAAGTGTCTACAAAGGCACAAAGGTATGAAAGAAGGAATAGATAAAAAGAAAGGCCTTAGTGATGCATACTAGTTTCAAAGAAGTAGAAGGTACTCTACGCAAAAGAAACGCTTCACTGTAACAATGTGAGAGGTGCCCTTACACCAATAAATTATAAATAGTGGTCAAAATTTCACCTACATCCTCACAGACTTTTTAATACTGATCATTCGGGAAAAGTCAGCACAACTATCAGGAACAATAATCCTACTTCTATGCAAAGTTACTACTGAAAAAAACAGAAAAATGAGCAAGTATGGAAGGTCAACAACATTGAACGCTTTTGAGTAGTCAAATATGGCAAAAGCTCAAAACTGTTTTAAAGACAGAGCTCAATGGATTGTGTATATCCACTGAGTTATACTTTTGTAACTTTGACTTTCCCTCTGAGCCCCACATTGTTACCATCATCTGTTTTCAACTAGAACACATTTGGATTCAGGTGGAGCTTAGCAGAAAATAAACATTTTGCCTGTGTGCTCAGGCAGGAAACCGACTCTATTGTCCCTATTCCCCATCTCACATCAAGTTCCTACATGCAGAGGGTACAGATTAAAAAAAAACACACACACACAAGTTGGGAGCTGAGGGTCAACCATTATTTCTTGGGTCTTTATCTGATGGCACTGACTTCTTCAGTCACTGGAGAATGTCTGATTTGTAGGATCATGAGAGAGTACTTTGAACACAAGTTATATCCTCATTGTATGGTAGGACCAGTGAGAAGGGTGATTCCAGTAGGAAATGGTATTAAGAATACCACAGTTTCCAACCTGACTCCTAAAATGGCTCACTGAAACCCGATACATACATATACTGGAGTGTCCACACTAAGATACATACATATACTGGGTGTACACACTAAAATGTATAACCTTCAAAAAGCACACTTCTTATGCAAAATCTCTTTCCAAATACAACCCCTTGACTTGAGACAAAATGTCTGATTTCTAAATTTTCCTATTCTGAAGATGTATTCAAACATGTCATTAAGAACTTCCCATCTCTGGATACAGTTTCTAATTGGACAGTTTTTAATCCTGAGCAATTCTTTTCTGCAGTACCCACAGTCCCTACCATCTTTCCCCTGCTTTCCCCAATTCCTTTCAGTCCTCTCACATAAATGCTGACATCCCTATATTAATACTTACTCACACTGTTCTACTGAAATTCGAGGCATTCTTGGAAATAGTTCATCAAGTGAAATATCAGAGTTGTAAATGGCTTACAAAGTTAATTTTTTATTTGATTAGGCATAATAGACAGGAACAATAATCCTACTTCTATGCAAAGTTACTACTGAAAAAAACAGAAAAATGAGCAAGTATGGAAGGTCAACAACATTGAACGCTTTTGAGTAGTCAAATATGGCAAAAGCTCAAAACTGTTTTAAAGACAGAGCTCAATGGATTGTGTATATCCACTGAGTTATACTTTTGTAACTTTGACTTTCCCTCTGAGCCCCACATTGTTACCATCATCTGTTTTCAACTAGAACACATTTGGATTCAGGTGGAGCTTAGCAGAAAATAAACATTTTGCCTGTGTGCTCAGGCAGGAAACCGACTCTATTGTCCCTATTCCCCATCTCACATCAAGTTCCTACATGCAGAGGGTACAGATTAAAAAAAAACACACACACACAAGTTGGGAGCTGAGGGTCAACCATTATTTCTTGGGTCTTTATCTGATGGCACTGACTTCTTCAGTCACTGGAGAATGTCTGATTTGTAGGATCATGAGAGAGTACTTTGAACACAAGTTATATCCTCATTGTATGGTAGGACCAGTGAGAAGGGTGATTCCAGTAGGAAATGGTATTAAGAATACCACAGTTTCCAACCTGACTCCTAAAATGGCTCACTGAAACCCGATACATACATATACTGGAGTGTCCACACTAAGATACATACATATACTGGGTGTACACACTAAAATGTATAACCTTCAAAAAGCACACTTCTTATGCAAAATCTCTTTCCAAATACAACCCCTTGACTTGAGACAAAATGTCTGATTTCTAAATTTTCCTATTCTGAAGATGTATTCAAACATGTCATTAAGAACTTCCCATCTCTGGATACAGTTTCTAATTGGACAGTTTTTAATCCTGAGCAATTCTTTTCTGCAGTACCCACAGTCCCTACCATCTTTCCCCTGCTTTCCCCAATTCCTTTCAGTCCTCTCACATAAATGCTGACATCCCTATATTAATACTTACTCACACTGTTCTACTGAAATTCGAGGCATTCTTGGAAATAGTTCATCAAGTGAAATATCAGAGTTGTAAATGGCTTACAAAGTTAATTTTTTATTTGATTAGGCATAATAGACAGGAACTTTAATTTTACGCAAATTTTATCAAAACTCCTAAAAATAGTCCAGCTCTTATTTGGACTGAGGAAGCCTGGCTCTGATGTTCTAGTACCAATCCACGATGATATTTTGCCTCTTCAATACTCTGGCAAAGATGGGGTGTCATCATTTTTTTAATTATGTATTTTCATTTAGGAAAGCTGAGAAGAAACTCTTAAAAATAAAGCTCTCCTTTCCCATGCCTCTTAGAAAAATTATGTAAAATGATATGCAGATGATTTAGAAATAAATATATATTTATACTGTTATTAGTATCCGATTGTAAATAGGCCATGAAAAAAAAAAGACCAAGAAATATATTTGAAGCAAGAGAACAGAGAAAAATGGAATGCACAGAGGAATACAAACAGGATAGAATAAATCATCATTCCCAAGTTACCCTGAGTGAATAAGAGCTTTACAGCTGTTTCCTAACAGAAAGGAAAGAAGAGTTATGAAGTGTCTTCAAATGTGCATTCCTGGAATAACCAGGACTATCCATCCTGGTAAATACAGACGGGGATAAGTGGGAAGGAACTCAACATCTTCCGAGCAGCTTCTGCCTGACCACTCTCTAGGAATAAGCTGGATGAGCTTCAGAGTTTATTTTCCATCTTTCGTAAGTGGTAAATCAACTTAACACTTTAATGAATTTTAAAATGGGAGGGAGCAGACAGAGTACACTCTTAAAGGCCATATTCACATATGTATACACATATATATTAGACATACATTTTATAGGTCTAGAGGAGAGGGCACTAAGCTGGAAAAACTCTGCAATTAATTGAGCTAGAATGCACTATTAAACTTGTATATCATGTTCTCATTTAAGTTTGGGGACTACTTTACTCACAAGATTGACTTGTAAACATGAGCAAGCCCTTAGGAAACTGAAAGGCAGAGCACAAACGCACTGAGGCCTTATTAGGATTAAGGCTTTTTCCTCTTCCAGACCCCGAAGGAACCACTATTTTGATCTGTACTAAAGTTAAGAGTTTGGGCCCACGAGTCAGAGATTCAAATCTCACTATTCACTACTTAAGAGTTTCCTTATGAGTACTGTGGGATAATAGTTTCCACCTCAGAGGCCATGTATGTGGCACTTTAATTGATGAAGAAAACTTTAAATGTACTTTGGTAAGCTCAGTGTTAAACTTAGCTATTATTTTCACGATCATAATTAGCCAACTGTAACTGTAACAACAGTTATCATGTATTGAACACTTACGATGTGACACTGTTTTAAGCATTTTATATCTCTCACGCACTTAATCTTCACAAAAACTCTATGAGAAATGTATTTCGTTACTCTTATTTTTATTATTATTATTATTTGTACTTTACAGATAAAGAAATAAAGCTGTGGCGAAATCATGTGTCCTAAATCACTAAGCCAGTAACTGACACAAGATGGGATGTAAACCAGTAGTCTGAGACTAAAGCCTACACAGGTAAAATATGTTTGAATGCCTTTAAAAATACCAGTTTTTGTCTGTTTTTAAATAGGTACAATCAATATTTTTTAGAACCGTGCTCAGTCATGTCCTACTCTTTGCAGCCCCATGGACTGTAGGCTATAGTTCATAGAAGTTTTCAGGCAAGACTACTGTAGTGGGCTGCCATTTCCTACTCCAGGGAATCTTCCAAACCCAGGGATCAAACCTGCGTCTCCTTAGTCTCCAGCACTGGCAGGCAGATTTTTTTTACCATTAGTACTGTACCATCTGAGAAGTCTTCTTTTTTTTTAAAAAAAAAAAACACCACACAAAGTTCTTAGCATTGTGTCTGACTCAAAGTAACCACTCAGTAAATGATTCTCGTTACTACTATTATATTTAAAAATTCAGGGCTTCCCTGGTGGTCCAGTGGGTGGAGTCCGCCTTGCAGTGCAGGGGACACCGGTTCGATCATTGGTCTGGGATGATCCCATGTGTAGAGGAATGGCTGGGCCAGTGTGTCTAATTGAGAGTCAGTGCTCTGCAGCGAGAGAGGCCACTACAATGGGAGGCCCACATATGCCAAAGAATAAATATGGATGAAAAATAAACGATGATGTAGAGGTAAAAAAAAAATTCAAATTGACACATTAATAGACCCTGAAAAGTAGCAAAAGAGAAATTTCTAAAATTTAGGTCCAAAAAGAAAAACTTTTGTGATAAATTTAAAAGGAACTCTTAAAAAAACTTTAAAAATCCTAAAACATTTCATAAATCATAAGGTAGAGAATAAAGCAATTACATGTATATGTGAGGGATACATTTAACATCTGTTTATATATAAAAACCCATTTGGTTGTTGCAACTAATGACTAATGAAGTCAGTAAAGAAAGAAGTTAAATAACAACCAACTAAAATATGTGCTTTAAACTATAATTAAAAATAAATTGAATGCTATACCTTGTTTATCTTTGCCTGAACAAAGCCCATAAAATCTTGACAGTCAGAGACAAAATTCTCCAGAAATATTTATAGACTGGCTAATACAACTGAAGAAATGGGACACTAGTATAAGAGTATAATGTGGAAATTCTCCTAAAGCTGAAGGTACTTTTCCTGAGAATTCACTTCTCTTTTGTAATAAACTTACAGAAAATGTGCAAGATTGAATCTTAAGAGGCGACAAGAAGAGGTGGTATTTATTAAAATGCATCAGCTTTTAGGTTCATCAGCAGGTCAAGTATGAAGAGCACCTTGAGAAAAACTATCATGTTCATCAGCTGGATTAGAGTAAACACTCTCACTCACCCCTTGGCCAACTGCAACCCGCTCCAGTGCCTTTAAGGAGAAAAATATAAGACAAAGATAGTTGATACATTTAGTCTTATCTTATAAAACTTATAAACACATTATATAAAGGCTTGTAAAAGCGACATTTAAAAAAATTAATTAAGTGATAACATAAAAGTTTATACACTCAGAAGTGTTAATATCATTAAAGAATGCTAACTGGTACACTTGTATAATTTAGGGCTGGTATCTGGATGTGTGTCATGCACACCAACACATACACGCCACAACTGTATACACTCTTTGAATTCAGAAGGATTAGAGAACAGGAAGGATATACAAAATGACATATTCTTGGCTCCCTTTCTACTGTAGATAAAACAATCAAATAAATCCAAAATTATTATTATGTATATATAATAAGTATATTTATATACTACTTTTTAAACTTATTTTCTTCCAATTTTATAAACATCTATTAATTTCATCTTTTATTAAATAAGATTATATTGAACATAGTATGGTTAAAAGCTTAGAAAAACACATATGTTTTTGGTTGGTATGGTCTGGAAATTCAAATCACATTCACATATGCTCAACTTACCTTAACAGAAACATGTATTTTTGCAGTTTTATATGTAGCTGGTTTTACAAGTAAATTTATTTAAAATTCAAAGTACTTTTATAAAACATATCCTAGTATTTCTAATAAATATAATCCAAAACACATGAAAGATCTGTTATAATTCAAATATGGAATAGAGCCTTCTGAAACTTTCAACTGTTTTAGAGACATACATTTTCACACTTATGTTGTTCTACCACTGAATTAGATGATAATATTGTAATTAGAATTTTATTTTAAAAACTTTAATTAGAAAATACTTCAAACATAAAATAGTAAAATGTAAAAGATTGAATCTTAAGAGGCGACAAGAAGAGGTGGTATTTATTAAAATGCATCAGCTTTTAGGTTCATCAGCAGGTCAAGTATGAAGAGCACCTTGAGAAAAACTATCATGTTCATCAGCTGGATTAGAGTAAACACTCTCACTCACCCCTTGGCCAACTGCAACCCGCTCCAGTGCCTTTAAGGAGAAAAATATAAGACAAAGATAGTTGATACATTTAGTCTTATCTTATAAAACTTATAAACACATTATATAAAGGCTTGTAAAAGCGACATTTAAAAAAATTAATTAAGTGATAACATAAAAGTTTATACACTCAGAAGTGTTAATATCATTAAAGAATGCTAACTGGTACACTTGTATAATTTAGGGCTGGTATCTGGATGTGTGTCATGCACACCAACACATACACGCCACAACTGTATACACTCTTTGAATTCAGAAGGATTAGAGAACAGGAAGGATATACAAAATGACATATTCTTGGCTCCCTTTCTACTGTAGATAAAACAATCAAATAAATCCAAAATTATTATTATGTATATATAATAAGTATATTTATATACTACTTTTTAAACTTATTTTCTTCCAATTTTATAAACATCTATTAATTTCATCTTTTATTAAATAAGATTATATTGAACATAGTATGGTTAAAAGCTTAGAAAAACACATATGTTTTTGGTTGGTATGGTCTGGAAATTCAAATCACATTCACATATGCTCAACTTACCTTAACAGAAACATGTATTTTTGCAGTTTTATATGTAGCTGGTTTTACAAGTAAATTTATTTAAAATTCAAAGTACTTTTATAAAACATATCCTAGTATTTCTAATAAATATAATCCAAAACACATGAAAGATCTGTTATAATTCAAATATGGAATAGAGCCTTCTGAAACTTTCAACTGTTTTAGAGACATACATTTTCACACTTATGTTGTTCTACCACTGAATTAGATGATAATATTGTAATTAGAATTTTATTTTAAAAACTTTAATTAGAAAATACTTCAAACATAAAATAGTAAAATGTAAAAGATTTGCATATACTTCCTAATTCAAAGTACTCATATTTGCATTAGATGCCTATATCTTTATAAATATTACTTTTTAGATATAGTTGAATCATGTCCTTTTAAAACAAATTATCCCAAGTGCAATTTTTGCAGATTCACAAGGTCAGTGATACTGGAAAGGAACTTATCCCAAGCTGCACAGTTAGTTAGCAGGTGAGTAGGAACTAAAACTTGTTTTCCAAATCCCAATCTACTTTTCATGTCCTCACACCTTGAAGATTTAGTGGGAAAATGAGTTTACAGTATGAAAGTTTGCTTCACAGAAACTGCTGGATGGAAAAAATGTAATTTTTCCACTGACTTCAAGGATACCTTCATTAAACATCTAGAACCAGAGTGTTATGAATACAGATGATAGTTATTAAATAATTAACCTTTTATTTGTACTGGAGTATAACCAATTCCCTGGTGGCTTAGAGGGTAAAGAATCTTCCTGCAATGCAGGAAACTCGTGCTCAATCCCTGGGTTGGGAAGATCCCCTGGAGAAGGGAATGGCTACCCACACCAGGATTCTTGCCTGGAAAATGCCACGGACAGAGGAGCTTGGTGGGCTATAGTCCTTGGGACTGCACAGAGTCAGGCATGGAATGAGAGACTAACACTATAGTCAATTAACAATGCTGTAGTAGGCAAGTTTTTAATAATAAATTATTTGGTGTCAATACAAACATCGTGCAATACAGGATTACTTTTTGTATGTGTTGTTGGTGAGTTTATTTCAGAAAAACAAATGTTAACTTTTGATTAAATAATAAAAGATAAATAGGTAGGTGATAAACAGTTTCTTAATAACATTAATAATTTTTCTTGGCCAATAAGTAAGGATAATGAAGAGAATATACTAAGTGTCCATTTCATACTAATGTATTTTATAATTTTATTAGACTAAAGGTAGGCTGACAAGATTGCACTAACATAATTATTTTCCCCTGATTAGTACCCTTAACAATTTATCTAAAAGTGTACCAGAAAGTTATCTCTCTCTCCACAAACTCCTTAAGCTTTGGATATTTATAGATAAGGTCAGTTATGGAGAAAAAGGCAATAAAACAAGATACACCAAAATAAAAAAAGTTCTTGAATCTTCTAAGATGAGTCAACAAGTGTCAAGGCGAGCAGAGACAATGCTAGAGGAAGAGAGAAAGTCATGTCCTTTTAAAACAAATTATCCCAAGTGCAATTTTGCAGATTCACAAGGTCAGTGATACTGGAAAGGAACTTATCCCAAGCTGCACAGTTAGTTAGCAGGTGAGTAGGAACTAAAACTTGTTTTCCAAATCCCAATCTACTTTTCATGTCCTCACACCTTGAAGATTTAGTGGGAAAATGAGTTTACAGTATGAAAGTTTGCTTCACAGAAACTGCTGGATGGAAAAAATGTAATTTTTCCACTGACTTCAAGGATACCTTCATTAAACATCTAGAACCAGAGTGTTATGAATACAGATGATAGTTATTAAATAATTAACCTTTTATTTGTACTGGAGTATAACCAATTCCCTGGTGGCTTAGAGGGTAAAGAATCTTCCTGCAATGCAGGAAACTCGTGCTCAATCCCTGGGTTGGGAAGATCCCCTGGAGAAGGGAATGGCTACCCACACCAGGATTCTTGCCTGGAAAATGCCACGGACAGAGGAGCTTGGTGGGCTATAGTCCTTGGGACTGCACAGAGTCAGGCATGGAATGAGAGACTAACACTATAGTCAATTAACAATGCTGTAGTAGGCAAGTTTTTAATAATAAATTATTTGGTGTCAATACAAACATCGTGCAATACAGGATTACTTTTTGTATGTGTTGTTGGTGAGTTTATTTCAGAAAAACAAATGTTAACTTTTGATTAAATAATAAAAGATAAATAGGTAGGTGATAAACAGTTTCTTAATAACATTAATAATTTTTCTTGGCCAATAAGTAAGGATAATGAAGAGAATATACTAAGTGTCCATTTCATACTAATGTATTTTATAATTTTATTAGACTAAAGGTAGGCTGACAAGATTGCACTAACATAATTATTTTCCCCTGATTAGTACCCTTAACAATTTATCTAAAAGTGTACCAGAAAGTTATCTCTCTCTCCACAAACTCCTTAAGCTTTGGATATTTATAGATAAGGTCAGTTATGGAGAAAAAGGCAATAAAACAAGATACACCAAAATAAAAAAAGTTCTTGAATCTTCTAAGATGAGTCAACAAGTGTCAAGGCGAGCAGAGACAAGGCTAGAGCGAAGGAGAGAGGCATTTATAATAAGCAGGCATTAGTCAGGGAAAGTTCTTAAGGACAGTAGGGTTGACAAATTCTATCTTTTGGAACTTACTTGTAAAAACTCTTCTTTTTGGTTTGTCGAATGTTCATAGCAAACATTTTTGTTTTGCAAATATACTATATTCTTTTATCTTTCTAAGGAATATTAATTGTTATTATATGGTACTTTGGATAGTATCTCTTTTATTTTGGATTTCTTTCTCCAAGTTGCTTCTTTCCTGCTTGTGTATTTGACCTCTATTCCTTCCTGTTAGGCCTCAGACAGTTAATGATTCTTGGCTGTCTATGTGGGTGTCATAAACATGACTGGAAGCACTGTGCTTATGAGAGGACTACTCATTGTGCCCTCACCACAAAGTTCCTATTTTATTGTGAAATTCCTAATGTAAGTATCTTCTGTCTTTCCTCTTAGGCAAGTTAGAAGATTATTATTACAAAATAATTATTACAAAAGATTATTTCAATTTCTTCCTGCTTAGAGGGCATAAGCTGCCAAATTCTGGGAACCAAGTCATTCCAAAAATGACCTGACATTCAGACAAGACCCTAAATGAGTCTTATTTACAAATACAATGAAAGAATAAGACAAATGCCCAGAGAAGTATTTTAAGAGTACTTACCAAAGGAAATCATTATTTGAGCATAAATTTCTAAGCTAGCTCTCAGATACATGATCTAGAACACTGGAGAACAAGTTTTTATACTGCTGTGTTAGTCACAATACAAAAAATATTAAAATAATAAACACATGATAGTTAATTTATCTTGGGGTTGGACAATTGTGAAAACTATATATTAAACTTATGATGACAAAATCCATTTATACCATTTAACTGGCATCTAGTCCTTTTTAGACCATGAACAGAGAAGACAATGGGATAAAGTGTTCTAGCTCCAAGGACACAGGTCAAATCAGGCACTTTAAATAAAGACCGCTTAACTAGTTATATCATACCTCAAACAGCTTAAGAATATTTTTCCCATTTTTAAAAAATTAGGATTCTAAATGAGCTACTATACACAGACACACACACACCACAGAGCTGTGGGGAAAGCACTACAGGAATTCTGTGTTTAAGAATTTGTTGTTAGGGGCCTCCCTGGTGGCTCAAATGGTAAAGAATTGGTTGTTGGTACATTTTGTATGATAATTAAAGTAATTACATATAAAAAATTAAGTACTAAAATGCAGAATTACAGTATAATTATAAATTGTTACCACACTACATGCAGAGTGAATAATGTAAGAGCAAGCCAGTTTTTTCCCTCAGAATCTGCAATGCATAAAAGCATTAATAATAACACTACAAAATTTGGCATTTAACACAGCCAAAAAAATAAGTAAATAAATTCAGCAACATCTGGTTACAGTTCTTAGTCAAGAAAGAAAAAAAATCATACCAAACAGGCTGACATTCTGGCATTACGGCCACAGCAACATCTCTCTTCCTTCAAATAGTGGCACATGGGAAATCCCCACTTTTCTTGGGTACATTCTGCAAATGGAAGAAAAATATGAATTATTTAAATGAAATTCTTCCTCTTTTAGTTAAAACAAATAATCTATTGAGAAAGCAAATCAGTCATCTGAAAGTCAAACAGTAGTTAAACATGGAAGTGGTAATGTTTAACAGCTCATTCCAGTATGGTAATTGAAAGCATACTAATGTTATGAAAACAGCATTTTTTCAACAGCTGTTTTGTGTTTAAGCTCCAGGTATGATACCAACCAACTGGCCATAATTATTCCTCAAAGATTTAGCAAAACCAATTTAAAATGGAAATACTTTTCATGTTCAGTGTAACTATATCAAATAAGTAATGAGATACTGGGCATTTACTGCTGATGCAACTTTCTAATAAAATGATTTATTAAATGTGACATTTGGCAATTTATTCTAGAACAATATTAATTCATTCCCACTATGTTGAAGTATCAATTTTCTGTTATACATTAACAGCATTAAGACAAAAAAATGGGATAAAGTGTTCTAGCTCCAAGGACACAGGTCAAATCAGGCACTTTAAATAAAGACCGCTTAACTAGTTATATCATACCTCAAACAGCTTAAGAATATTTTTCCCATTTTTAAAAAATTAGGATTCTAAATGAGCTACTATACACAGACACACACACACCACAGAGCTGTGGGGAAAGCACTACAGGAATTCTGTGTTTAAGAATTTGTTGTTAGGGGCCTCCCTGGTGGCTCAAATGGTAAAGAATTGGTTGTTGGTACATTTTGTATGATAATTAAAGTAATTACATATAAAAAATTAAGTACTAAAATGCAGAATTACAGTATAATTATAAATTGTTACCACACTACATGCAGAGTGAATAATGTAAGAGCAAGCCAGTTTTTTCCCTCAGAATCTGCAATGCATAAAAGCATTAATAATAACACTACAAAATTTGGCATTTAACACAGCCAAAAAAATAAGTAAATAAATTCAGCAACATCTGGTTACAGTTCTTAGTCAAGAAAGAAAAAAAATCATACCAAACAGGCTGACATTCTGGCATTACGGCCACAGCAACATCTCTCTTCCTTCAAATAGTGGCACATTGGAAATCCCCACTTTTCTTGGGTACATTCTGCAAATGGAAGAAAAATATGAATTATTTAAATGAAATTCTTCCTCTTTTAGTTAAAACAAATAATCTATTGAGAAAGCAAATCAGTCATCTGAAAGTCAAACAGTAGTTAAACATGGAAGTGGTAATGTTTAACAGCTCATTCCAGTATGGTAATTGAAAGCATACTAATGTTATGAAAACAGCATTTTTTCAACAGCTGTTTTGTGTTTAAGCTCCAGGTATGATACCAACCAACTGGCCATAATTATTCCTCAAAGATTTAGCAAAACCAATTTAAAATGGAAATACTTTTCATGTTCAGTGTAACTATATCAAATAAGTAATGAGATACTGGGCATTTACTGCTGATGCAACTTTCTAATAAAATGATTTATTAAATGTGACATTTGGCAATTTATTCTAGAACAATATTAATTCATTCCCACTATGTTGAAGTATCAATTTTCCCCCCAGCCACAGAAAACGAACAGCTGTTTGGACTCTTCTTTTTTTCATTATATTAATAGGCTGTTATATTTTCAACTGTGATTCAGTTTGGCTCAACTGCATTTATGGTTTAAGTAACAACAACAAAAAAGTCAACATTCATTGCTTAATCAAACATATCTGCTGTCGACTCACTTACAGAGTTACATATGTAACTTGCTGAAGTTAAAACCCCATATGAACAACTATTAATTACATAGCATTTTGGAGAAGGGAAAAAAATTTCTATTTTAAATTAAAGCCTAGAAAGTAAGAGCTTAAGTTTATCAAAACAGTGTCAGTTAAAAGAAAATTGAGATTAAATATAAATTTTCTATTGGGTTAAAAACCAAAATTGAACTAGAAAATAAGAAAATGGTTTAAAAGAAAATACTGTTGAGGCTGTTGCTGTTTAGTTGCTAAGGTGTGTCTGACTCTTTGGCGGCCCCGTGGAATGTAGCCCACCAGACTCCTCTGTCCATGGGGTTTCCCAGGCAAGAACACCAGAGTGGGTTTTCATTTCCTTCTCTAGGGATTGTCCCAGTCCAGGGACTGAACCCATATCTCCTACATTGGCAAGTAGATTCTTTACCACTGAGCCACCAGGGAAGCAATACCATTGATAAAGATTCCACTAAATAAACTTCTGTGTTATGAAAGGAAGATGGTTTTTGATTAAAACAGAATTTTCACATAGACATATGCCTGTGATAATGATTTCTTTCTTTTAATTAAGATTCATAATTGACCTTATTTGATAATCAAATGGAAGATATGAACCTTGCCCCAGGAATATAAATCATAACAATCCTAGCATTTATATAACACAATATTGTTAGGCATTGTTATAAGTATTTCAAATGCATTATTTACTTTCACATGCTAAGACCTTCAATATATTAACTAGTTTCCAAAATAATTCTATGAAATAGGTATAATATGATTCTCATGTTTCATAGAGAGACACCGAGTACAAGGAGGTTAAGAAAATTGCTAAGTTGCAAATCTAGCACATGGCAGTCTTGGAATTTAAACCCCAAAGTCTGACTCCAGGGGCCATGCTCTTAACCACCAGGCTATATAAACGATTTCACTTACAGTTCCCCAGGACTTGTGGAGCCTTGAAGCCTATCTAGGTCCTGGACGACCTCCTCTGTCAGTTTCCAAGATGGCTTGACAGTGGTTCAAATTTTACAGGAAGCTTTATGATTTAACCAAAACATGACTGTTGCTAAATGAAAGGGATACTATAAGTAGTTTTTTTTCCCCTTAAAACTGAAGAAAGAAATGTCTAAACTTTAAAGAATAAGGTGTTAAGAGAACTGGGATTGTGCTCTTCTACTGAGAATGTTTAGGAAAAGTGCTAACCCAGTAAAATAGCTAGTTCTTTCATTTCCCCCATCTGTTCTCTCCTTTTTCCTTGTAGTAACAGAGCATTCAATCTTTAGCTGGCAATTGAGCTGTTCAGATTCAAGAAAGCAAATCCCAGATTCCCATGCAGTCACTAGATAGCTAGAGATTAAGCTTCAGCTAACTGCATGTGGGCAGAAAAGATGTGTGCAAATGCTCAAAGTGGGGAGGGGTATGCTCTTCCCTTTCCCACCACCCTCACTTTCCATTCAACTTCATCTCTCCCATGTTGGGAATATGGTCTCGCTGGTAACCAGACAGTGAAGCAACAAACTATAAGGATTCTGGGCTCCTGGAAGGTTTTTTGGTACAGAGCTCCTCTCTCTCTCTCTGTCTTTCTCTCTTTCTCTCTCTCTCTCTCTCTGTGTCTGTGTGTGTGCTAGGTGCTCAGTCATGTCCAACTCTTTTGACCCCAAGGACTGAACTCTACCAGGCTCCTCTATCCATGATCCTGGAGTGAGTTTCCATTTCCTTTTCCAGGGAATCTAACACAGGGATTGAAGCTGAGTCTTCACTGGCAGGCAGATTCTTTACCATATGAGCCCCAGGGGATGCCTTCAGAGCTCTTTTTTTTTTTTTTTTTTTTTTAAATTTTGGCCTCTGTTATTGGTTTTATATTTATTTATTTTCATCCATCTTTATTTTCTAGTCTGTGTGGGCCTCCCATTGCAGTGGCCTCTCTCGTTGCAGAGCACCGGCTCTGGGCACACCGGTCCAGCCGGTCTGTGGCACGTGGGATCCTCCCGGGTCAGGGATCCAACTGGTGCCCTGTGCACTGCAAGGTGGACTTTTCATCCACTGGACCACCAGGGAAGCTCCACAGAGCTCTTTTAACTAGCTCTAATTGTCTACCTCAGGACTAAAATGAGGAATATCCATCTGTTTTGTTGAAGTGACTGCAACTTTGAGTTGGAACCTATCTAACATCTAAATCCTTATCTTAATTGAATGCTTCCCCCATTTTTTTTTTTTTTTTGGTAGCTCAGAACTCTGAGAATATGGCAGATTTTATAAATCACAGTGGAATAAACAGATGATGATAACTGTGCTGAGTCAAAATCCATGGGGTACAGGAAGCAATGCCTCAGGCCCTGCCATTTAGCATCCATGACACCCTAGCTGAATAGTTCAATCCTAATTAATAAAGAAGTCTTCTTTGAGGATATGACATTTCAGCAGAGAATTAAATGAGGAAGCAAGCCATGAAAATATTTGTTGGGAAGAGTTAATGAAAAACAAAGAGCTCCAACAAGGCAAATTAATTTCCAAAAACACAATACCAAAATATTTTACAATTTAAAATTATTAACTAACAATTTTTCATTTTCTAATATCCTAGCCAGATACTTACAAAACAAACTTCTAATAATGAAAAAGAGAAGAAGAAACTCAACTTACTATAGAACATGAAAAGAATTCCACTTAAGAAACAGGCAATGGATTTGTAATGAAAAGTAGAGTGTACCATCACTGCTCTGCAATTTGTTTTATGCAACGAGGAAAAAAAGTATGTCTGAAAATGCTTGCCTGAAAATAGGCAGAAATTTCTTCCACCAATAATAATCTAAGGAAAATGACTGAGAAAAATTATTACTTAACATTAGACTGAGATGAACGTACTTCTAGAAAATGTATTACAAAGGAAGGGGCATATTATTTCTAGGAAAAAATCTAATATAAGAAATCCATGCCCATGTTACTTTCAAATTCTTAACCCACTAAAACTGTAAGAGATAATAAAATTTATTCTGTCTCTAAGCCATTCAGTTTGGTGGTGATTTCTCAAACAGCACTAGATCATGAATACAGCCTTGTAGTAGCAATGAAGCAGCCAATTACCTCATATGAGGGAACTGAGAGAGAAAAATACACTGTTTCAGGGGTATGGGAAGTGGCTTCCTCAAGAAGGAGTTCAGTTTTGATTAGACAGTAAAGCCATCTTCAGAGAATAGGTTGCAGATAAAGGCACTTTTAGTAATGAATGACTGAATTCCAGAAAATTTTGGAATTAAGGAGAGGTAGAAGACAAGGCAGTACAAAGGACACATAGAGACAGATTTGATGAGAATCCTGGAAATCAAGAATGAATTGTGAGGCTGGGTTTTTGGTGAGGACTGCCATGAACAGGGATCGAAGGCGCGGTAGGGTTGGTCCTTTGCATTCCCAGAGACAGTGGTGAGGCTGTGAGTGTTGGGGCAGGGCAGGGATGGAATTGTTCAGGGGAATACAGAGATCTGGTCAACTGACATCTGGTGATAAAGGAAAGATACAGACAGGGCTACAGAGAACTTCTGGGATCCCCCTAGATTTCAGATGATACAAGGTGGAAGCCTGCCGGGAAGCAGTCAATCACGCACTGAGCACACTTGGCTGTCATTGGAGAAAGGAGGCTGGAAGATGGCAGGCATGCTCCCTAACTTGTGCTGATTGAATGTGACCAGTGGGGAGGAAGGTCAACAATGTCTTCCTCAGGACTTGTAAGACTTCTCTTTGCCACCACAGTGAAGGCCTACAGAGGGTACCCTCAACGTGTATTTAAGTAAGCCACCCCTCCAACCCTACCTAACGGTGTGAGGGACAGCTGAAGGGAAGTCTTACTCCACAACATGGCTCCCCAAATCTCCATCCAAAACACCCCTGAATTGTAAGGTCCTAGGCCAGTTTATAGGAACTGCCAGGTTTGATTCCGGGCTATGGGAAACCACAGACTCGCTTCTCTGGACTCCCAATGGTTGTGTAATCACTGGCAAGTTTTCTGAATCGGCTCACAGTTTCTTCTGTGAGTGAGGTCAGGGTAGCCTCACAGCTTTATTCGTTTTCTAACAGAACTCATTTCCTAAGCCCACAAACCTGATCCTCCCCAAAAATGACATATCATTATGTAATCATGGTATCACCAACTCAATGGACATGAGTTTGAGCAAACCCTGGACAACAGCAAAAGACAGAGAAGCCTGGCATGCTGTAGTTCACGGGGTCACAAAGAGTCAGACACAACTTAGCAACAATCAGGATATAACCTAAAACCTTGGTCAGCATCTTTAGCCTTCGGTTGCAGATAAAGGCACTTTTAGTAATGAATGACTGAATTCCAGAAAATTTTGGAATTAAGGAGAGGTAGAAGACAAGGCAGTACAAAGGACACATAGAGACAGATTTGATGAGAATCCTGGAAATCAAGAATGAATTGTGAGGCTGGGTTTTTGGTGAGGACTGCCATGAACAGGGATCGAAGGCGCGGTAGGGTTGGTCCTTTGCATTCCCAGAGACAGTGGTGAGGCTGTGAGTGTTGGGGCAGGGCAGGGATGGAATTGTTCAGGGGAATACAGAGATCTGGTCAACTGACATCTGGTGATAAAGGAAAGATACAGACAGGGCTACAGAGAACTTCTGGGATCCCCCTAGATTTCAGATGATACAAGGTGGAAGCCTGCCGGGAAGCAGTCAATCACGCACTGAGCACACTTGGCTGTCATTGGAGAAAGGAGGCTGGAAGATGGCAGGCATGCTCCCTAACTTGTGCTGATTGAATGTGACCAGTGGGGAGGAAGGTCAACAATGTCTTCCTCAGGACTTGTAAGACTTCTCTTTGCCACCACAGTGAAGGCCTACAGAGGGTACCCTCAACGTGTATTTAAGTAAGCCACCCCTCCAACCCTACCTAACGGTGTGAGGGACAGCTGAAGGGAAGTCTTACTCCACAACATGGCTCCCCAAATCTCCATCCAAAACACCCCTGAATTGTAAGGTCCTAGGCCAGTTTATAGGAACTGCCAGGTTTGATTCCGGGCTATGGGAAACCACAGACTCGCTTCTCTGGACTCCCAATGGTTGTGTAATCACTGGCAAGTTTTCTGAATCGGCGTCACAGTTTCTTCTGTGAGTGAGGTCAGGGTAGCCTCACAGCTTTATTCGTTTTCTAACAGAACTCATTTCCTAAGCCCACAAACCTGATCCTCCCCAAAAATGACATATCATTATGTAATCATGGTATCACCAACTCAATGGACATGAGTTTGAGCAAACCCTGGACAACAGCAAAAGACAGAGAAGCCTGGCATGCTGTAGTTCACGGGGTCACAAAGAGTCAGACACAACTTAGCAACAATCAGGATATAACCTAAAACCTTGGTCAGCATCTTTAGCCTTCACTGCCACCCTCACCCCAACGCCCACCCCACACCATTTCCCTACTATTGGCTACCAAGGCTGCTGGTTTTATCTCTAAAAAGTCCTGGTGAATTGTCTCCTCCTACTGTTCTTATCTAAAGTACCCTTGCTTTGGACTCTTACAACTACTTCGTAACTAATCTCTGAGTCTCCGATCTAGCTCCATGCCAATCTATCATCTATTATGCCTCAAATTACTGTATTTTAGAAATGTAAATGAATGTATGCAATTCTTTTGCATTAAACCCTCAGAAGTATTTTTATGGAACAAAGTATACTTTGCCTTCTACTGAATAATATTCCAAGGCTTCAGTATATCATTCATATTTCTCATAATCTGGCTTAGAATTGTTTTTTCATTTTTCTAAATGAAGACCAAATGCCACCTTTTTTAAGAAGGCTTTGCTTTATCCCTGAGTAATGAAAAATTACTCCCTCTTCTAGTCTTAATAACATTTGGTTTATATATCAATCACTCATGATTCCTTCCATTCATTTTTTCAGTAATTCACATTTGTAGTTGATTAAGATCTATAGTCCATGAATATATCACTCTCGGACATGCATGAAAGTTCTATGTAATTGCTTCTGAATTCCCTACTGCATCATGAGCTCCCGAAGGGGAGACAGAATCTCCCTTATCTTACACCTTCTAGTGCCTACCATAGAACTTTGCTGAATTGAATCAAAAGAATGACATAGATGAATCAAGGTTATCTGCATGTCCTCATTCTATCTTGAAAATACATGCTCTTAACATTTCTTTAGACTTAAATGAAACCTGACATTAATTTTATCTAGGAAAAATAAGCAGGCAATATGCTGTTAGAGACATAAATTTTTGTTACCTAAATTAATAATCTCAACTTACATTATACCTTTGCATGTAGTGGGTTTTAGACTATCTTATTAAAAAAAAAAAGACTATTATTGAAACACAGGAGAAAAAAGATAGGAAAAAATATATCAAGTGATTTTTGAAAGACTCTGCTTTGCTCTTCACATATCTTACCCTCTTCTCCCTGATTAGTTTTTCTCCTCTTTATAGCCTGATATTAGGTATGCACATATTTGCTTTTTTATTGCCAGATGACTTCTAAAAATTAATTTATTTTTGTCTGTGCTGGGTCTTCATTGCTTTTGGGTGGGCTTTCTCTAGCTGCAGGGATTGGGAGCTACCCTTCACTGCAATGCATGAACTTCTTACTGCAGTGGCCTCTCTTGTTCCAGAGCACAGGCACTAGGGTGCTCGGGCTTCACGAGCTGTGGTGCACAGGCACAGCAGTTGCAGCTCATGGGCCCTAGATTACTCAGGTTTCAGTAGTTATGATGCACAAGTGTTCCTGCCCCATGGCATGCGGAATCTTCCTCGACCAGGGATTGAATCCATGTCCCTTGCACTGGCACCCTATCTACTGCACCACCAGCGAAGTCCCTGATGCCTTCTTATCAGAATATAAGCTTGAGGGCAAGGGCTTTGTTTTGTTCAGTCTTACATCCTTGGACCCTAGAACAGTGACTAATATGTGTCACGTACCCAATAAATATTTCTTTCTTTATTCTTTTAATTGAAGGATAATAGCTTTACAGAGTTTTGTTGTTGACTGCCAAACATCAACATGAATCAGCCACAGGTATACATATGTTCTCTCCCTCTTAAATTTCCCTCCTGTAATACTTCTTATATGAAGGGGAAGAAAACTCAACAAACTCAAAATCCTTATGAATAAACCAACTAAAACAGGGCAATGTTAATATAAATATTTGAAATAATAACCAAATAAATGAAAAGATAATTTGTCACAAACAGGAAGAATATACCAAAGACATAATTTACCCCCATGATGATCTTTAAGTTCAATAAATGTCAATAAAAATTCCAACAGGTTATTTTTTATGGATTTTAATAATCTGATTCTAAAATTAATTAAACATACAAATCATCAAAATCAGTTTTCACTTTGAATCTGGCCAGCACTGTTTGTTATGATCTAAGCATTAAAAAAAGAAATGGGATAATTGTTTCAATGAATCTGCACTATAAGCCACATACATTTTAATCCCTAATGAAAGACTCAAGTAAACTTTTCTACCTAAGTCTTATTAAATTGTTGATGTGATCAGCATTTCAATTTTCCTCTTGCTGAGATCTTTGGATAAACAAAGTATTTCTTCATCAAATTTTAAAATAGTTCTATACTGTTAATATGAAATAAACATTTTTAATATTAATTATCTCTTTCTCTGAAAGATGGCCTATTCTTTTCATAGCCACACTAGAAACATTAGAATGAGCTCTAGCAAAACATGAAACAAAAGCCTTATTGCTTGACTTTCCTATCTGGCACTGCTCACCGTATGTGCACAGAATATCCTGGTTTTCATTGCTGAGTCCAGTCAATAAATGAGCTGCAATCAACAAGTCCCTTCCTGACAGGAATCTCTGTGTGAAACTCACTCTTTTGTCAAAACAAAATGAAACAAATGCTCAGTTTCTAGTATGATGCCTTGCCCATGGCATGCGGAATCTTCCTCGACCAGGGATTGAATCCATGTCCCTTGCACTGGCACCTATCTACTGCACCACCAGCGAAGTCCCTGATGCCTTCTTATCAGAATATAAGCTTGAGGGCAAGGGCTTTGTTTTGTTCAGTCTTACATCCTTGGACCCTAGAACAGTGACTAATATGTGTCACGTACCCAATAAATATTTCTTTCTTTATTCTTTTAATTGAAGGATAATAGCTTTACAGAGTTTTGTTGTTGACTGCCAAACATCAACATGAATCAGCCACAGGTATACATATGTTCTCTCCCTCTTAAATTTCCCTCCTGTAATACTTCTTATATGAAGGGGAAGAAAACTCAACAAACTCAAAATCCTTATGAATAAACCAACTAAAACAGGGCAATGTTAATATAAATATTTGAAATAATAACCAAATAAATGAAAAGATAATTTGTCACAAACAGGAAGAATATACCAAAGACATAATTTACCCCCATGATGATCTTTAAGTTCAATAAATGTCAATAAAAATTCCAACAGGTTATTTTTTATGGATTTTAATAATCTGATTCTAAAATTAATTAAACATACAAATCATCAAAATCAGTTTTCACTTTGAATCTGGCCAGCACTGTTTGTTATGATCTAAGCATTAAAAAGAAATGGGATAATTGTTTCAATGAATCTGCACTAAAAGCCACATACATTTTAAACACTAATGAAAGACTCAAGTAAACTTTTCTACCTAAGTATTATTAAATTGTTGATGTGATCAGCATTTCAATTTTCCTCTTGCTGAGATCTTTGGATAAACAAAGTATTTCTTCATCAAATTTTAAAATAGTTCTATACTGTTAATATGAAATAAACATTTTTAATATTAATTATCTCTTTCTCTGAAAGATGGCCTATTCTTTTCATAGCCACACTAGAAACATTAGAATGAGCTCTAGCAAAACATGAAACAAAAGCCTTATTGCTTGACTTTCCTATCTGGCACTGCTCACCGTATGTGCACAGAATATCCTGGTTTTCATTGCTGAGTCCAGTCAATAAATGAGCTGCAATCAACAAGTCCCTTCCTGACAGGAATCTCTGTGTGGAAACTCACTCAGCAACCCTTGTATCTTGTCTCTAAAAAACGTAAAACTGCATTTATATTTCTTACACAGACCTAAAAAGTAAAATGGTCACTCTTTTAAAAAGCAAATAAAACTCATTTGAAAGAAAAAGATGCATGAGATTAGCTAACAAAATTTTGAAAACTAAGAACTTTGGGGGACTCGCTCTACCAGATTTCAAAGGTTCAAATAAACTATAGAAATTAAAAGAGTATAGTTTTATCACAGGAACCAAGAAGTTAAGAGAAGCTAAAAATGCATGATCTGAGAAAGTTGTCATTTCAAATAAATGTGTGAAAGCATAGATTATTCAATAAACAGCATTTAGAAAATATAAAATTAGAATCATTTTGCAAATCATAAACAAAGATAAACCCATCTAGATTACAGAACTAGATAAATCAAAAATTAAAGTTAGAACAATACTGCATAGGAATCTGGAATGTTAGGTCCATGAATCAAGGTAAATTGGACATAGTCAAACAGGAAATGGCAAAAGTGAATGTTGATATTTTAGGAATCAGTGGATTAAAATGGATAAGAATTAAAATGGGCAAGTTTAACTCAGATGATCATTATATCCACTACTGTGGGAAAGAATCACTTAGAAAAAATGGAGTAGTCCTCATAGTCAACAAAAGAGTTCAAACTGCAGTATTTGGATGCAATATCAAACTTGACAGAATGATCTTGGTTCATTTCCAAGGCAAACCATTCAGCATCACAGTAATCAAGTCTATGCCACAACCATTATTGCTGAAGAAGCAGAACTTATTAAATTGTTGATGTGATCAGCATTTCAATTTTCCTCTTGCTGAGATCTTTGGATAAACAAAGTATTTCTTCATCAAATTTTAAAATAGTTCTATACTGTTAATATGAAATAAACATTTTTAATATTAATTATCTCTTTCTCTGAAAGATGGCCTATTCTTTTCATAGCCACACTAGAAACATTAGAATGAGCTCTAGCAAAACATGAAACAAAAGCCTTATTGCTTGACTTTCCTATCTGGCACTGCTCACTGTATGTGCACAGAATATCCTGGTTTTCATTGCTGAGTCCAGTCAATAAATGAGCTGCAATCAACAAGTCCCTTCCTGACAGGAATCTCTGTGTGGAAACTCACTCAGCAACCCTTGTATCTTGTCTCTAAAAAACGTAAAACTGCATTTATATTTCTTACACAGACCTAAAAAGTAAAATGGTCACTCTTTTAAAAAGCAAATAAAACTCATTTGAAAGAAAAAGATGCATGAGATTAGCTAACAAAATTTTGAAAACTAAGAACTTTGGGGGACTCGCTCTACCAGATTTCAAAGGTTCAAATAAACTATAGAAATTAAAAGAGTATAGTTTTATCACAGGAACCAAGAAGTTAAGAGAAGCTAAAAATGCATGATCTGAGAAAGTTGTCATTTCAAATAAATGTGTGAAAGCATAGATTATTCAATAAACAGCATTTAGAAAATATAAAATTAGAATCATTTTGCAAATCATAAACAAAGATAAACCCATCTAGATTACAGAACTAGATAAATCAAAAATTAAAGTTAGAACAATACTGCATAGGAATCTGGAATGTTAGGTCCATGAATCAAGGTAAATTGGACATAGTCAAACAGGAAATGGCAAAAGTGAATGTTGATATTTTAGGAATCAGTGGATTAAAATGGATAAGAATTAAAATGGGCAAGTTTAACTCAGATGATCATTATATCCACTACTGTGGGAAAGAATCACTTAGAAAAAATGGAGTAGTCCTCATAGTCAACAAAAGAGTTCAAACTGCAGTATTTGGATGCAATATCAAACTTGACAGAATGATCTTGGTTCATTTCCAAGGCAAACCATTCAGCATCACAGTAATCAAGTCTATGCCACAACCATTATTGCTGAAGAAGCAGAAGTTGAACTGTTCTATGAAGACCTACAAGAGCTCCTAAAACTAACACCAAAAAAGATGATCTTTTCATCATAGGGCACTGCAATGCAAAAGTAGGAACTCAAGAGACACCTGGAATAAAAGGTAACTTTGGCTACGAGTACAAAATGAAGCAGGCTAACAGAGTTTTGTCAAAAGAAGGTACTGGTCATAGCAAACAGCCTCTTCCAACAACACAAGTAACTATTTTACACATGGACATCAGCAGATGGTCAATAGCAAAATCAGACTGATTATATTCTTTTCAGCTGTAGATGGAGAAGCACTACACAGTCATCAAAAACAAAAACCTGAGGCTGACTGTAGCTCAGCAGCTACTTTTTGCAAAATTCAGACATAAATTGAAGAAAGTAGGGAAAGCCACTAGGAAATGCAGCTATCACTTAAATCCCTTATAAGCGTACAGTGAAGTTGGCAAACAGATTCAAAGGATTAGATCTGGTAGACAGAGTGCCTGAAGAACTATGTATGGAGTTGTTTAACACTGCACAGGAGGTGTTGACCAAAATCATCCTCCCAAAAGAGATGTAAGAAGGCAAACTGGTTGTCTGAGGAGGTCTCACAAATAGCTGAGAAAAGAAGCAAAAGACGAAGGAGAAAGGGAAAGGTATGCCCAACTTAATGCAGAGTTCCAGAGAACGGCAAGGAGAGATGAGAAACAGGAAAAAAATAGAATAGAAAAGATGACAGATGTCATCAAGAAAATCAGCGATATCAAGAGTACATTTTATGCAAAGATGTATACAATAAAGGACAGAAACAGCAAAGATGTAACAGTGGCAGAAGAGATTAAGAAGAGGTGGCAAGAATACACAGAAGAACTGTACAAAAATGGTCTTCATGACCTGGATTATATCCACTACTGTGGGAAAGAATCACTTAGAAAAAATGGAGTAGTCCTCATAGTCAACAAAAGAGTTCAAACTGCAGTATTTGGATGCAATATCAAACTTGACAGAATGATCTTGGTTCATTTCCAAGGCAAACCATTCAGCATCACAGTAATCAAGTCTATGCCACAACCATTATTGCTGAAGAAGCAGAAGTTGAACTGTTCTATGAAGACCTACAAGAGCTCCTAAAACTAACACCAAAAAAGATGATCTTTTCATCATAGGGCACTGCAATGCAAAAGTAGGAACTCAAGAGACACCTGGAATAAAAGGTAACTTTGGCTACGAGTACAAAATGAAGCAGGCTAACAGAGTTTTGTCAAAAGAAGGTACTGGTCATAGCAAACAGCCTCTTCCAACAACACAAGTAACTATTTTACACATGGACATCAGCAGATGGTCAATAGCAAAATCAGACTGATTATATTCTTTTCAGCTGTAGATGGAGAAGCACTACACAGTCATCAAAAACAAAAACCTGAGGCTGACTGTAGCTCAGCAGCTACTTTTTGCAAAATTCAGACATAAATTGAAGAAAGTAGGGAAAGCCACTAGGAAATGCAGCTATCACTTAAATCCCTTATAAGCGTACAGTGAAGTTGGCAAACAGATTCAAAGGATTAGATCTGGTAGACAGAGTGCCTGAAGAACTATGTATGGAGTTGTTTAACACTGCACAGGAGGTGTTGACCAAAATCATCCTCCCAAAAGAGATGTAAGAAGGCAAACTGGTTGTCTGAGGAGGTCTCACAAATAGCTGAGAAAAGAAGCAAAAGACGAAGGAGAAAGGGAAAGGTATGCCCAACTTAATGCAGAGTTCCAGAGAACGGCAAGGAGAGATGAGAAACAGGAAAAAAATAGAATAGAAAAGATGACAGATGTCATCAAGAAAATCAGCGATATCAAGAGTACATTTTATGCAAAGATGTATACAATAAAGGACAGAAACAGCAAAGATGTAACAGTGGCAGAAGAGATTAAGAAGAGGTGGCAAGAATACACAGAAGAACTGTACAAAAATGGTCTTCATGACCTGGATAACCACATGGCGTGGTCACTCACCTAGAGCCAGATATCCTGGAGTGTGAAGTCAAGTGGGTCTTAGGAAGCATTAATATGAACAAAGCTAGTGGAGGTGACAAAATCCAGTTTACTTATTTCAAATCCTAAAAGATGATGCTGTTGAAGTGCTCCACTCAACCTGTCAAATTTGAAAAACTTCAGCAGTGGTCATAAGACTGGAAAGACTCATTTTCATACTATTCTGAAAGAAGAGCAAGCCTAGAAAATGTTCAAACTAGCATACAACTGTGCTTATTTCACATGCTAGCCAGGTAATGCGCAAAATCCTCCAAGTCAGGTTTCAGCAGTACATGAACCCGCTTCCAGATATATAAGCTGGATTTAGATTAGGCAGAGGAACCAGGGATCAAATTGCCAACAACCACTGGATCAAAGAAAAAGCAAGAGAATTGCAGAGAAACATTTACTTCTGCTTCATTGACTATGCTAAAACTTCTGACCATGTGGATCACAACAAAATTCTTAAAGAGATGGGAATACCAGACCACTTGCCTCATGAGAAAACTGTATACAGGTCAAGAAACAACAGTTAGAACTGGACATGGAACAATGAACTGGTTCAAAATTGGAAAAGGGGCACTTCAAGGCTGCTTATTTTCATCCTGCTTGTTTAACTTCTATGAAGAGTACATCATGCAAAGTGCCGGCTGGATGAATCACAACCTGGATAGTAAGTGCCGGCTGGATGGTAAAAGAGTACCTTATTATTTCTCATTTGTTTCTCTATAGACAGCACCAGACTTAGCCATGTTTGTTTTCCTTTTTTCTGCTTCTCATCCCCACTGTAGCTCCACTATATAATCAGTCTATTAATATTTCACTTATCCTTTGGTTAAAAGTGCAGCTGGAAATGTAATCTCACAGAAATATGTAAATTACATTAAACACTGAGTTTGAAATGCATATATTGCTTTAATAGAGTAGTAGCTACATTCAAACATTGTTTCTTAATCAGTCCAGATACTACTGCCTTGGTGTTTTATTCCTTGGCCGTGTGGCATGGCATATGGGATCACTGTTCCATGACAAGGAATTGAACCCGCATCCCCTGCACTGGAAGAGCAGAGTCTTAACCACTGGACTGCCAGGGAAGCCTTGCCTTCCTGTTTTTATGTATAAGAATGGAAAAAGTTCAGGTATTGATATATAACACTGCATTGGTCTGGCAAACAAGATTCTAGTCTTGCTAAAAATAGTTTACATTGAGGCACACATGGAATATCTGAAACATTAAGACAATGAGACAATCTTTATAGTAATGTTATGAATCTAAATATAATTCCTATGAAAATTTTGCTTATTGTGTCAGACTGATGAGAAAAGAAATGTAGACAACTTGCCTATAATTTACTTATCACAGGAAAAAAATATGAGAATCCAATATTTATATCAAAATATTTTTCAACATCACTTGCTATGTACTATACAAATCCAAATTTGTATATAAAACTAGTAGAATATAAGCTAGAGTTTTAAAAAGCTTATTTTATATTATTTTGATTGTAAATTTTTTGATAAGAATTTCTATGAGCTTTGATTTCATATATTTGAAGCATATATTGTTTCTCTCTACTACTCTTTTAAGTGAATATACATTAATTTTCTATTTTAGATTTAATTAAGATTTTCTTTTCCTTATGAATACAGGGAGAATTTGCTTTTTGCTAAATAAATACAATCTGCACAAGTTTCTAAAACCACACTCTATCAACCTTGGAAAATAATGAACTGCAAATGAAAGAAAGGCGACTGTGTATTAAAACACCATGTCTAACTACTTGTAGGCAGCCAGAAGATGCCCTATGGCAAAAGCAAAATCAGTGCCAATATTCACGAAAATGTACAACTGACAGAAGATCAGACACAGCTGTCTGTGTGAGGTAACTGTGCACGGACTGCCAAGTGCGCCTAGAAATCTCTGCATTCATCCCATGTTAACTGGCAATAATTTTCCTGAGACATAAGCCCAGCTAAATAGTGAGAAGTGATGTGACGTTATAACTAAAGCTTATAAACAGCTGAATCCACAAAGTTGATAGTGTAGTCTACTTATGTGCTCTAAGCTTACAAAAGAAATACCTTCTTCGAGCCAAGATATCTCCTGATGGTTACTGAGTTTCTGAACAAATTAATAAACTGTTGACATGGATAGTTAAGAAAATGAAAACTTAAATAAGCATTTAACTAGGAATTACTGTTAGATATGTTGATTTCTTAACACAGCTTTGGTAAAATTTATGGTCATTATTATAATGACATACATTGAAAAGTATGATTTTCAAAAACTCATTATCTTTCAAATGCAGAATCCTGGCAGGAGAGTAGAGTATTTGTTTGTAATTATATGATTAAGAATAAATCATATAATCATAAACAAACATATAATTATAAACATATAACCATATAATCATAAACAACCCCTGTATGATTAAGAAAAAAAGAAACTAGAGCTAAATCTAAATACTGTGATAAATATAGGTGAGGTTCAGTTTAAATAAAAGGCATGTTTTGGAAAGCTACATTAAAGTCATAGAATCATATTATTAGAGTTATAAGTGAGACCTCCAAGATTATCTAACACCTTTCTTTTTACTAATTTACAAATGATCTACAAAGGCAAACTGATTTATTCAAGGCCACAGCACTGCAGAGACAGAAGTAAAACTGCAGTCTGTCAAAACATCTCCCTCTGGGGTTTGGGTTTCCTTGAGTATTTACATATCAGGATCTCAGAGCATTCGACTCTAAACACCACCCATCACACTATATTATGACTGTTTTTTGTTATTTGTATTCCTGTTGGGTTGTCAATTTCTGCATACTATCTTATCTAGGTATCCAGCAAGGAAGGCAATTGGTGGATACACAGTTTCATGAGTGTCTCCTGTTATCTTAGCACATTCTATGCAGAATGAATGTTCACTGATATTCTCAATGCCCAAAGTTGTTACTAAATTACTTGTTAAATTCTCATAATTTCAGAGAGTCTTCATTTTAATTTCCGGTTGATTTTAAAATTAGTCAGGTTTGCTTAAAAAAAAAAAAATTCCATGCCCAAACATCCAGGTTCTGGATCAAATAGCAACGATTTATAAAATAGGTTAAAAGAAACTTTGCTGAAAAAAATTAATTTGAAATATTACTAGTCACTTATAAATTACTTATTTTTAAAACTTCCTTTTCAGGTGTGAGGGAAAGGAAGGATTGGGAGTTTGAAATTAGCAGATTATACATCGGATGGAAAAACAACAAGGTTCTACAGTGTAACACAAGGAACTGTATTCAATATTCTGTGATAAACCATAATGGAAAAATATATGAAAGAGAATACATATATATATGTACTGGAGTAGGAAATGGCAACATGCTCCAGTATTCTTGACTGGGAAACCCCACCAACAGAGGACACTGGCGGGCTACAGTCCATGGGGCTCTGAAGAGTTGGAAACGACTTAGCAGTCGACTAAACAAGCAAACAATATATAACTGAATCACTCTGCTGCACACCGGAAAAAAAAAATTTTTAAATCAAGTGTACTTCAATAATCTCTTTTCTTCAAAGAATTATTTTGAAGTATAATTAATTGCTTATAATTTATTCTTAATAACTTATTTTTATTTTCTGTAATTTTATGTTAAAAGTCTTTCAAAAATGTAAGTAATGAATATCTGATGTAGTAGGAAGTTTAGAAATCTGAAAAATCTGTGAGATTCAGTTGAGAAACTGAAGTCCTTATGTGAAAAGTTGAACAGATGAAAAAGAAACTAAGGAAGACATAAATATTCCTTTATATTTGTCAAAATAAAGGAACTCATTCTTTTAACAAATACATATTCAGCATGTGCTACATATCAGACACTGGGATGCTTTACAGGTAAGTTGATTTGCTGCTTAAGTGAGTATATTCATTTACGTAAAAAAGTGTATGTTTAAATCTATTTCAAACTGGGGGTTAAAGCCCATGGTGCAGTGAAGCTGCCTCCAGGGAGCGCTTGAGTGTGTCATCTCTTCCGAGCTAAACATTCACTGACAACAGGTTGATAGCTTGAAACTGGCCAAGCTGGGTGTATTTATACCACGGAAATCAGGAAACACTGCATACCTGGACTTTTTATCTAGGAACAAAACAAATCATTTAAAAATGTACTGTCACACCACTGGCTAAAGCCCATTAATAGGTCATGAAATTTAGTGGCTCGTGATCAGTATTTTTTTAAAAAAATAATAGAAATATAAAAAAAAATTATGAGCACACATTGTGTGTTGTGAGGTCCAGTGCCTTTCAAGGAACAAATATTATATTAATACCTGATCAGAAACTCCTGCTACATATGCTCCAATTTCCTAATAAGCGCCTTGGACAATATATGTCAGCTGACATCTGACTGGAGTTTGCCTTCTGAATAGGAACTGCAGCAGCTAGTTACCCACTTTGGGTAACTTTGGGTGAATGCTTCTATGGCACTAGTTGTCCTAGCCTTGGTCCCACAGTTTCTGGCTCTACCATTATTCAACATGACATGGGCAGTAGGAAATGGCAACATGCTCCAGTATTCTTGACTGGGAAACCCCACCAACAGAGGACACTGGCGGGCTACAGTCCATGGGGCTCTGAAGAGTTGGAAACGACTTAGCAGTCGACTAAACAAGCAAACAATATATAACTGAATCACTCTGCTGCACACCGGAAAAAAAAAATTTTTAAATCAAGTGTACTTCAATAATCTCTTTTCTTCAAAGAATTATTTTGAAGTATAATTAATTGCTTATAATTTATTCTTAATAACTTATTTTTATTTTCTGTAATTTTATGTTAAAAGTCTTTCAAAAATGTAAGTAATGAATATCTGATGTAGTAGGAAGTTTAGAAATCTGAAAAATCTGTGAGATTCAGTTGAGAAACTGAAGTCCTTATGTGAAAAGTTGAACAGATGAAAAAGAAACTAAGGAAGACATAAATATTCCTTTATATTTGTCAAAATAAAGGAACTCATTCTTTTAACAAATACATATTCAGCATGTGCTACATATCAGACACTGGGATGCTTTACAGGTAAGTTGATTTGCTGCTTAAGTGAGTATATTCATTTACGTAAAAAAGTGTATGTTTAAATCTATTTCAAACTGGGGGTTAAAGCCCATGGTGCAGTGAAGCTGCCTCCAGGGAGCGCTGAGTGTGTCATCTCTTCCGAGCTAAACATTCACTGACAACAGGTTGATAGCTTGAAACTGGCCAAGCTGGGTGTATTTATACCACGGAAATCAGGAAACACTGCATACCTGGACTTTTTATCTAGGAACAAAACAAATCATTTAAAAATGTACTGTCACACCACTGGCTAAAGCCCATTAATAGGTCATGAAATTTAGTGGCTCGTGATCAGTATTTTTTTAAAAAAATAATAGAAATATAAAAAAAAATTATGAGCACACATTGTGTGTTGTGAGGTCCAGTGCCTTTCAAGGAACAAATATTATATTAATACCTGATCAGAAACTCCTGCTACATATGCTCCAATTTCCTAATAAGCGCCTTGGACAATATATGTCAGCTGACATCTGACTGGAGTTTGCCTTCTGAATAGGAACTGCAGCAGCTAGTTACCCACTTTGGGTAACTTTGGGTGAATGCTTCTATGGCACTAGTTGTCCTAGCCTTGGTCCCACAGTTTCTGGCTCTCCCATTATTCAATCATGGTTAGGTAACAGGGTCTCACAGCTGAAAAGTCACAGGACCTGACAACTTCTGTTTTGGCTCACGTTATTGTTCTGCTCTAAATTTTCATTTCCAAAACAGACTTTCCATATGTGGCCCTCGTGGACTGACTTCTGCCTTTCTTTTCCACTGTATATCACACTTCTGTACTTCATATGAATCAAGTTACCACCCAGAATATCCATCCATCTCCAATGAAAGACCTGCCATGCCTTAGCCCACCTTGTTCCTAGTACTTGGAATGTCCCTCTCTGTATTTTTTGCCTACAGAAGTCCTACCTTACAAAGCTCAATTCAAAAGTTACTATTAATATATTTGAAAAACTTTTCCTGATTTCCTAACAGGAAATAATTTTCTCCTTCTAGCAGGAATGGCTCTTTTAATACTTGTTGTTGTTCAATCATCTAGTTGTGGCCAACTCTTTGGTACCCCATGAACTGCAGCACGCTAGGCCTCCATGTCCCTCATGATCTCTCAAAGTTTGCCCAAGTTTGTGTCCATTGCATCAGTGATGCCATCCTCTGTCACTCCCTTCTCCTCCTGACCCCAGCATTAGGGTCTTTTCCAAAAAGTCAGCTCTTCCCATCAGGTGGCAAAGTATTGCAGTTTCAGCATCAGTCCTAACAAATATTCAGGACTGATTTTCTTTAGGATTGACTGGTTTGATCTCCTTACTGTCCAAGGGACTCTCAAGAGTCTTCTCTAGCACCACAGTTCAAAAGCATCAATTCTTTGGTGCTCAGTCTTTTTTATGGTCCAACTCTTACATCAGTATATGACTACTAGAAAAACCATAGCTTTGACTATACAGACCTTTGTTGGCAAAGTGATGACTCTGCTTTTTAATATGCTGTCTAGGTTTGTTACAGGTTTTCTTCCAAGAGGCAACTGTCCTTTTTTTTATTATTTTTTTATTTTATTTTTGGGCGGGGGTCGGGTTGGGGAGGGAGGGGAGTGGGCGGGCCGCTCTATTGGTCTTTCATTTCTCTATTTTCATCTGTCTTTGTTCTTTGGCTCCTGTGGGCCTCCCATCGCGGTGGCGTCTGTTGTCACAGAGCGCCGGCTCTGGGCGCATGCGCTCCAGAGCTCCTGCTCGGTGATTGGACACATCAGTCTAGCTGCTCCGCTACACGTGGGATCTTCCCAGGCCAGGGATCGAACCCATGCCCCTTGCACTGCAAGGTGGTGTCCTTATCCACTGGACCACCAGGGGAAGCCCGGCAACTGTCTTTTAATTTTGTGGCTACAGTCACTGTCCGTAGTGATTTTGGAACCCAAGAAAACAATTTGTCACTGTCTCCACTTTTCCCCATCTATTTGCCATGAAGTGATAGGACTGGATGCCATGATCCTAGTTTTTTGAATACAGAGTTTTAAGCCAGCTTTCTCACTCTACTCTTTCACCTTCCTCAAGAGGCTTTTTTTTCTTCTTTTTAATTTTATTTATTTATCTTTTTGGGGGGTGGGGTCGGGAGGGAGGGGGATGGGCAGGCCACTTCTATTGGTCTTTCATTTCTCGAGAGGCTTTTTAATTCTTTTTTGCTTTCTGCCATTAGAATGGTGTTATCGCCATACCTAAGGTTAATATTTCTTATGGCACTCCAGCCTGTAATTCATCCAGCCTGGCATTTTACATGATGTATTCTGCATAGAAGTTGAATAAACAGAGAGACAATATACAGCCTTGATGTACTCCCTTCCCAATTTGGAACCAGTCTGTTGGTCCTTAACTGGTTCTAACTGTTACTTCTTTTTCTTTTTTTTAAAGATTTATTTATTTATTTTGGTGGGGGTAGGGTGGGGAGGGAGGGGAGCAGACAGGCTACTTCTATTGGTCTTTCATTTGTTCATTTTCATCCATCTTTGTTCTTTGGCCCGTGTGGGCCTCCCATCGCAGTGGCCTCTGTTGTCGTAGAGTGCTGGCTCTGGGCGCATGCGCTCCAGAGTTCCGGCTCGGTGATTGGACACATCTGTCCAGCTGCCCCGCAGCACGTGGGATCTTTCCAGGCCAGGGCTGGAACCGGCGCCCCTTGCCCTGCAAGGCGGTGTCCTTACCCACTGGACTACCAGGGAACCCCCTAACTGTTACTTCTTGATCTGCATGCAGGTTTCTCGGGAGACAGATATTCCTATCTCTGTGACAATTTTCCACAGTTTGTTGTGATCCACACAGTTAAAGGTTTTAGTGTAGTCAATGAAGAAGAAGTAGATATTTTTGGAATTCCCTTGCTTTTTCTATGATCCAATAGATGTTGGCATTTTGATCTCTTGTATGGACTTTCCCGGTGGCTCAGACAGTAAAGAATGCACCAGCAATGTGGGAGGCCTGGGATCAATCCCTGCGTTGGGAAGATTCCTAGAAGGAACATCTACCCACTCCAGTATTCTTCCAGGCCAGGATGCCCCTTGCACTGCAAGGTGGTGTCCTTATCCACTGGACCACCAGGGGAAGCCCGGCAACTGTCTTTTAATTTTGTGGCTACAGTCACTGTCCGTAGTGATTTTGGAACCCAAGAAAACAATTTGTCACTGTCTCCACTTTTCCCCATCTATTTGCCATGAAGTGATAGGACTGGATGCCATGATCCTAGTTTTTTGAATACAGAGTTTTAAGCCAGCTTTCTCACTCTACTCTTTCACCTTCCTCAAGAGGCTTTTTTTTCTTCTTTTTAATTTTATTTATTTATCCTTTGGGGTGGGGTGGGGAGGGGGGGGGATGGGCAGGCCACTTCTATTGGTCTTTCATTTCTCGAGAGGCTTTTTAATTCTTTTTTGCTTTCTGCCATTAGAATGGTGTTATCGCCATACCTAAGGTTAATATTTCTTATGGCACTCCAGCCTGTAATTCATCCAGCCTGGCATTTTACATGATGTATTCTGCATAGAAGTTGAATAAACAGAGAGACAATATACAGCCTTGATGTACTCCCTTCCCAATTTGGAACCAGTCTGTTGGTCCTTAACTGGTTCTAACTGTTACTTCTTTTCTTTTTTAAAAATTTATTTATTTATTTTGGTGGGGTTGGGGTGGGGGGGGAGGGGAGCAGACAGGCTACTTCTATTGGTCTTTCATTTGTTCATTTTCATCCATCTTTGTTCTTTGGCCCGTGTGGGCCTCCCATCGCAGTGGCCTCTGTTGTCGTAGAGTGCTGGCTCTGGGCGCATGCGCTCCAGAGTTCCGGCTCGGTGATTGGACACATCTGTCCAGCTGCCCCGCAGCACGTGGGATCTTTCCAGGCCAGGGCTGGAACCGGCGCCCCTTGCCCTGCAAGGCGGTGTCCTTACCCACTGGACTACCAGGGAACCCCCTAACTGTTACTTCTTGATCTGCATGCAGGTTTCTCGGGAGACAGATATTCCTATCTCTGTGACAATTTTCCACAGTTTGTTGTGATCCACACAGTTAAAGGTTTTAGTGTAGTCAATGAAGAAGAAGTAGATATTTTTGGAATTCCCTTGCTTTTTCTATGATCCAATAGATGTTGGCATTTTGATCTCTTGTATGGACTTTCCCGGTGGCTCAGGCAGTAAAGAATGCACCAGCAATGTGGGAGGCCTGGGATCAATCCCTGCGTTGGGAAGATTCCTAGAGAAGGGAACATCTACCCACTCCAGTATTCTTGTTGAAGAATCCCATGAACAGAGGAGCCCGGAAGGCTACAGTCCATAGGATCGCAAAGAGTTGGACTGCGGGGACCTTCCGCAGGAAGGAAGGCAGCGGGATTGCTCCTGGCTGAACCGAGACAAGTGCGGCCCCCCAGCCCGCCGGTGCATGCCGGGGACAATCAGACACGGCATTGGACACGACTGAGTGACTTTCACTTCACTTTATTACCACTCCTTTAAATAATTTAAAATGTTTAAATCTTCTCTATTTCTGCTACAGCTGCTAACTTTAGTCCTTATCCTTGTGCTCTCAATTTAGGAGAGTATCCTATGGGACTTCCCTCTGGCTGTGCCTGAGGACAAGTTTTATCGCTTGTACCCCACTCCTCATAGGGCTTTGAAACCAAAGCTTTCAAGTGTGCCACAGTACATAAATACCCTTAGTAACTTCAGCACTTCTGTCATCTTTACTGATCTGATAAATACTATGTATCTTTCCAGTATTTCAATGCTTTAAGAAACAAAATTTAATTATATTCAGTATTTTTAGTTGAATGGGGGGGAGTTAGGCAGGATGCCCAGCTAGACAGATTTTATAATTTAGTCTTTTTTTATTTTTTAAGTTCTGAGCTTACATTCAGTAAATTTTATTCAGTAGAAATTCCAGGGGCCAGAATTTGGGACATATTCCGCCACAAAGATTTAAACTTTTTTGATGGGATTGATGGAAGACTGCTTTGTTTCATTCAAGGTTAGAAAGAGCTTTTCAGGTTCAGCTCCTACACCATATAGGTGGGCCCAATGCTGGTCTCTAGATCCTAGTGAGATCAGCCTACCCACTGGACTACCAGGGAACCCCTAACTGTTACTTCTTGATCTGCATGCAGGTTTCTCGGGAGACAGATATTCCTATCTCTGTGACAATTTTCCACAGTTTGTTGTGATCCACACAGTTAAAGGTTTTAGTGTAGTCAATGAAGAAGAAGTAGATATTTTGGAATTCCCTTGCTTTTTCTATGATCCAATAGATGTTGGCATTTTGATCTCTTGTATGGACTTTCCCGGTGGCTCAGGCAGTAAAGAATGCACCAGCAATGTGGGAGGCCTGGGATCAATCCCTGCGTTGGGAAGATTCCTAGAGAAGGGAACATCTACCCACTCCAGTATTCTTGTTGAAGAATCCCATGAACAGAGGAGCCCGGAAGGCTACAGTCCATAGGATCGCAAAGAGTTGGACTGCGGGGACCTTCCGCAGGAAGGAAGGCAGCGGGATTGCTCCTGGCTGAACCGAGACAAGTGCGGCCCCCCAGCCCGCCGGTGCATGCCGGGGACAATCAGACACGGCATTGGACACGACTGAGTGACTTTCACTTCACTTTATTACCACTCCTTTAAATAATTTAAAATGTTTAAATCTTCTCTATTTCTGCTACAGCTGCTAACTTTAGTCCTTATCCTTGTGCTCTCAATTTAGGAGAGTATCCTATGGGACTTCCCTCTGGCTGTGCCTGAGGACAAGTTTTATCGCTTGTACCCCACTCCTCATAGGGCTTTGAAACCAAAGCTTTCAAGTGTGCCACAGTACATAAATACCCTTAGTAACTTCAGCACTTCTGTCATCTTTACTGATCTGATAAATACTATGTATCTTTCCAGTATTTCAATGCTTTAAGAAACAAAATTTAATTATATTCAGTATTTTTAGTTGAATGGGGGGGAGTTAGGCAGGATGCCCAGCTAGACAGATTTTATAATTTAGTCTTTTTTTATTTTTTAAGTTCTGAGCTTACATTCAGTAAATTTTATTCAGTAGAAATTCCAGGGGCCAGAATTTGGGACATATTCCGCCACAAAGATTTAAACTTTTTTGATGGGATTGATGGAAGACTGCTTTGTTTCATTCAAGGTTAGAAAGAGCTTTTCAGGTTCAGCTCCTACACCATATAGGTGGGCCCAATGCTGGTCTCTAGATCCTAGTGAGATCAGCATTTACCTCAAGACAAAACTGTCTGCGATCTTATAACTCAGAGTTCCCTTCTCTAGTTTCAACTCCTCTTCCTCTCTCTTTCCCTTCTCTCCTCTTAATTTTTTGGTTTTGATTTTTCTTGATCCATGGAGATTTCCCTTATTTTTGCAGACTCAGCAATGCTTAAAAAAAATACATGTTTTAATTTAGGCAGAATACAGCTGAACTACAGCAGGAGAAACTCTCAGAAATATCACTTATGTATGGAAATGCAAGTCAAACACATGCTAGTTCAAAGAAAGAAACCACACTTTACTCTCTACATCCTCCAAACTTCTAGCATTACATGCTCTGAGCAAACAAACAGATTTGTTTAATAAAATACACATTATATGAGATGGCAAATACTGTTAAATCTTCACTGAAAATACAGGAATTTTATGTACTGCTGTAATGATGACATTAATTCACTGCTATTTACTTGACTAAGAAATCAGTGCAACCTTTCTGGAGACATAATACATGATGTAATGCTGATATTAACTAGCTAATATTGCCTTTGGAGTTTTTAACATTAATACCATATACTGAATATCCAAAAGACCTCAAAATACAAGACATGCTTATTTTTAAATAGCATGTTCCATTTTTACATAATATGCTCAATATATTTTCTCTCAACCCCCAGATACATTTCCAGGTGAAGTATCTCTAAATTTAAAACAATGAAACCAGTTGTTAACTCTAGGATAGTGAAGGCAACTATTTCAGAAACTAGGCTTTTCCCTTAAAATTTCTACTGGTGTCCTACATTGGGAAACAATTTACAGTAGCAGGGGTATCATATGCCCTTGACAAATTTCTATTTGATACAGAAAGGGGGAGTTAGGCAGGATGCCCAGCTAGACAGATTTTATAATTTAGTCTTTTTTTATTTTTTAAGTTCTGAGCTTACATTCAGTAAATTTTATTCAGTAGAAATTCCAGGGGCCAGAATTTGGGACATATTCCGCCACAAAGATTTAAACTTTTTTGATGGGATTGATGGAAGACTGCTTTGTTTCATTCAAGGTTAGAAAGAGCTTTTCAGGTTCAGCTCCTACACCATATAGGTGGGCCCAATGCTGGTCTCTAGATCCTAGTGAGATCAGCATTTACCTCAAGACAAAACTGTCTGCGATCTTATAACTCAGAGTTCCCTTCTCTAGTTTCAACTCCTCTTCCTCTCTCTTTCCCTTCTCTCCTCTTAATTTTTTGGTTTTGATTTTTCTTGATCCATGGAGATTTCCCTTATTTTTGCAGACTCAGCAATGCTTAAAAAAAATACATGTTTTAATTTAGGCAGAATACAGCTGAACTACAGCAGGAGAAACTCTCAGAAATATCACTTATGTATGGAAATGCAAGTCAAACACATGCTAGTTCAAAGAAAGAAACCACACTTTACTCTCTACATCCTCCAAACTTCTAGCATTACATGCTCTGAGCAAACAAACAGATTTGTTTAATAAAATACACATTATATGAGATGGCAAATACTGTTAAATCTTCACTGAAAATACAGGAATTTTATGTACTGCTGTAATGATGACATTAATTCACTGCTATTTACTTGACTAAGAAATCAGTGCAACCTTTCTGGAGACATAATACATGATGTAATGCTGATATTAACTAGCTAATATTGCCTTTGGAGTTTTTAACATTAATACCATATACTGAATATCCAAAAGACCTCAAAATACAAGACATGCTTATTTTTAAATAGCATGTTCCATTTTTACATAATATGCTCAATATATTTTCTCTCAACCCCCAGATACATTTCCAGGTGAAGTATCTCTAAATTTAAAACAATGAAACCAGTTGTTAACTCTAGGATAGTGAAGGCAACTATTTCAGAAACTAGGCTTTTCCCTTAAAATTTCTACTGGTGTCCTACATTGGGAAACAATTTACAGTAGCAGGGGTATCATATGCCCTTGACAAATTTCTATTTGATACAGAAAGGGGAGGACCAGATTGAAAGATGCAGCTAAAAGACGATCAGTAGGCTCTGCTACGTCTAAAGAATAAAACATGTAAAGGGAGGGCTCCAGGAAGGATCACCTCACTGCCCTGTAACACATTTATGCCGAGGTTAAACACAAAGCTAAGCTGTAGGTTTCAACGGTAACACCATTTATATTTGATTCTGCAGATCTGCAGAATTAGGAAGGCACTGATGATATGAGCAGACTCCCTGGTTATTGGGTTGAGAAGAAGAGGAGACACCAAGCAAAAATCTGACCCCTGACAAGGGCTGCTGCTGGAAGGGGCTCCTATCAAGGCCACTGAGAAAGCTCTGTGGAACCACCTGACGTGCCTCTCTAGGGTCTAGTTCTTTCTCTACTCATCCTGTACCCCAAGGTCTCTGACTTGACCATATAAACTTATAGGAAAAGCAAATTACGTTTCATTCCTCAGACTAGGACTGACTGACTCAAGTTACAGCACAGAAATCAAATCCTGACAGAACATGTAGCAGGTAGATACATTAGACTGAACAAACACATGCAGATGACCAGGTCCAGAGGCAAAAAGGGAAAAAGCAATGCTTCTGTTTTGTGTTCAATTTTAAGAGGAAAAAATATTTCCAAGAAACCCCTTAGAAGATCTGCTTCTCTGGTCTTATTGGTAAGAACTGTGTCTCATATCCATTCCAAAGAAAAAAAGATACGATGGGTAGTCCAAGGTAAAAATTCATTAGACTAGAAAGCTTTAGCTAATATTGCCTTTGGAGTTTTTAACATTAATACCATATACTGAATATCCAAAAGACCTCAAAATACAAGACATGCTTATTTTTAAATAGCATGTTCCATTTTTACATAATATGCTCAATATATTTTCTCTCAACCCCCAGATACATTTCCAGGTGAAGTATCTCTAAATTTAAAACAATGAAACCAGTTGTTAACTCTAGGATAGTGAAGGCAACTATTTCAGAAACTAGGCTTTTCCCTTAAAATTTCTACTGGTGTCCTACATTGGGAAACAATTTACAGTAGCAGGGGTATCATATGCCCTTGACAAATTTCTATTTGATACAGAAAGGGGAGGACCAGATTGAAAGATGCAGCTAAAAGACGATCAGTAGGCTCTGCTACGTCTAAAGAATAAAACATGTAAAGGGAGGGCTCCAGGAAGGATCACCTCACTGCCCTGTAACACATTTATGCCGAGGTTAAACACAAAGCTAAGCTGTAGGTTTCAACGGTAACACCATTTATATTTGATTCTGCAGATCTGCAGAATTAGGAAGGCACTGATGATATGAGCAGACTCCCTGGTTATTGGGTTGAGAAGAAGAGGAGACACCAAGCAAAAATCTGACCCCTGACAAGGGCTGCTGCTGGAAGGGGCTCCTATCAAGGCCACTGAGAAAGCTCTGTGGAACCACCTGACGTGCCTCTCTAGGGTCTAGTTCTTTCTCTACTCATCCTGTACCCCAAGGTCTCTGACTTGACCATATAAACTTATAGGAAAAGCAAATTACGTTTCATTCCTCAGACTAGGACTGACTGACTCAAGTTACAGCACAGAAATCAAATCCTGACAGAACATGTAGCAGGTAGATACATTAGACTGAACAAACACATGCAGATGACCAGGTCCAGAGGCAAAAAGGGAAAAAGCAATGCTTCTGTTTTGTGTTCAATTTTAAGAGGAAAAAATATTTCCAAGAAACCCCTTAGAAGATCTGCTTCTCTGGTCTTATTGGTAAGAACTGTGTCTCATATCCATTCCTAAACAAATGGAATCATCACAGCTAATTTAGATTGAGAGTCACATATTTCAGAGGTGATACCAGGGCTCAGTCTTCCTAATAATTGCTGCTTGAACAAAGTCATAGTTCAGTTAACAGAGAAGAAGAGAGATGTGGATCTGGAGAGGTAACCAGTAATGTTTCCTCAGCATGTTTCTATCTTTACAGGAAAAACAACCAAAAGAAGTTCTCTCTCCAACTTCTGGGGCAGGAAATAATACCAGTATTTCATAGTAATTATGATAATGATAATCAATATTAAGACAAAACACTGAAACAAGTCAAGCTTGGGAAAACATATATATTCTATAAAGCACTGCAATAAAACTGTTTCTGTTATTTCATGTTCTCCTAGGAACTACTGACTCATAACGTATAAATATTTAAAAGCAGTTTTTAAAGCATATGGTAGAACTTTGGTATTCATAACTGCTCTGAGACTTTTGAGGTATTTTTGAAAATTAACATTCATGACAGACCACCCCTATGGTCTACCACAGAGTAACGGGTAAACATACTCATGTAAAACACATATTGTTTACATAGGACATATCATCACAAAAAGTTGCAGTGTACTTACCAGACTTTTCTACTATACTATGTTGGACTATTAATAACTGAAATTCACATCCCAAAGGGCAACATTGCCCCAATTCAAACCTGCAAACAGCTGTGCAAACAAACTGAGGGTTAAGGGCAGGTGTGTAAGATATGAGGGGAATGATACATGACATACTTGATTATTCGAAGATATCACTCCATGGAACCTAGTCCTAAATATAGGTCAGGAAAAGCAAATTACGTTTCATTCCTCAGACTAGGACTGACTGACTCAAGTTACAGCACAGAAATCAAATCCTGACAGAACATGTAGCAGGTAGATACATTAGACTGAACAAACACATGCAGATGACCAGGTCCAGAGGCAAAAAGGGAAAAAGCAATGCTTCTGTTTTGTGTTCAATTTTAAGAGGAAAAAATATTTCCAAGAAACCCCTTAGAAGATCTGCTTCTCTGGTCTTATTGGTAAGAACTGTGTCTCATATCCATTCCTAAACAAATGGAATCATCACAGCTAATTTAGATTGAGAGTCACATATTTCAGAGGTGATACCAGGGCTCAGTCTTCCTAATAATTGCTGCTTGAACAAAGTCATAGTTCAGTTAACAGAGAAGAAGAGATGTGGATCTGGAGAGGTAACCAGTAATGTTTCCTCAGCATGTTTCTATCTTTACAGGAAAAACAACCAAAAGAAGTTCTCTCTCCAACTTCTGGGGCAGGAAATAATACCAGTATTTCATAGTAATTATGATAATGATAATCAATATTAAGACAAAACACTGAAACAAGTCAAGCTTGGGAAAACATATATATTCTATAAAGCACTGCAATAAAACTGTTTCTGTTATTTCATGTTCTCCTAGGAACTACTGACTCATAACGTATAAATATTTAAAAGCAGTTTTTAAAGCATATGGTAGAACTTTGGTATTCATAACTGCTCTGAGACTTTTGAGGTATTTTTGAAAATTAACATTCATGACAGACCACCCCTATGGTCTACCACAGAGTAACGGGTAAACATACTCATGTAAAACACATATTGTTTACATAGGACATATCATCACAAAAAGTTGCAGTGTACTTACCAGACTTTTCTACTATACTATGTTGGACTATTAATAACTGAAATTCACATCCCAAAGGGCAACATTGCCCCAATTCAAACCTGCAAACAGCTGTGCAAACAAACTGAGGGTTAAGGGCAGGTGTGTAAGATATGAGGGGAATGATACATGACATACTTGATTATTCGAAGATATCACTCCATGGAACCTAGTCCTAAATATAGGTCAGGAAATATGCTAACCTTGCACATGCAAACACCCTGTTCTATAAGTTAGTTAGTTTTAATATTGTGGTCAAACTGTAAAGTGGTAGATTTCTATTTTAGGACTACTATGAATGCTGTACAAACAAAATAAGACCACATCTGTATTCTATCTTTCCAAATAGTCACTGCTAAATAGTCAAGAACAAAATGTTTGTTGTTGTCTGCCTTCTCTCTCTCTCTCTCTCTCTCTCTCTCACACACACACACACACACACACATATCCACTTATCAGTAAAGTTAAGCTATGCAAATTCTGGTGGTGCTCATATAATTATACTGGACATTTTCTTCTTGTTCTAGACTTCTTCCTTGATTTTATATTTCTAACCCTTAACTTTATTGTGCATTTATGCTTGTATGTTTGGTCTCCCTGGGTTTCTACTCTGAGCTCTATGCTTCAAGGACTTCTGGGAGCTTAACTCTTTGTACTCTAGATGTTGATACACCCTTCTAGGCCCTTTTGGGAATCAGCCTTTGGTTTGGATCCACAAACCAGCAATGAGTAGAGTCTATTTAAGTCTCTGCATGTGAGAGGTTAAAACAACTATTAATATAAATAACCTTGAATATATTTCTAGAGAACATCCTCTAAAATTCTGTATGTCTTTTGTCACACATGCTCCAGCTGGGCTGAGTCAAGAAACACTGCAGAAGTTGCAGAAGATGGTCCATATCATCTTCCTTTCACTACACACAATGGCAAGGAAAATGAACATGGGTGTGGGAAAGAAAGTAGTGACTTTTTGCTATCCTGTTTTTGAGATGAGAAATTGCAACAGTCCAAAACTAGGCAAAGCGCAACATGAAGGCTGCTTTTGCCCCCCCGTGTAAGGTTCTATCATTTTTACAAATTGTTGGACTTATTTAATAATTTTTTGAAATTCACATCCCAAAGGGCAACATTGCCCCAATTCAAACCTGCAAACAGCTGTGCAAACAAACTGAGGGTTAAGGGCAGGTGTGTAAGATATGAGGGGAATGATACATGACATACTTGATTATTCGAAGATATCACTCCATGGAACCTAGTCCTAAATATAGGTCAGGAAATATGCTAACCTTGCACATGCAAACACCCTGTTCTATAAGTTAGTTAGTTTTAATATTGTGGTCAAACTGTAAAGTGGTAGATTTCTATTTTAGGACTACTATGAATGCTGTACAAACAAAATAAGACCACATCTGTATTCTATCTTTCCAAATAGTCACTGCTAAATAGTCAAGAACAAAATGTTTGTTGTTGTCTGCCTTCTCTCTCTCTCTCTCTCTCTCTCTCTCTCTCTCTCACACACACACACACACACACACATATCCACTTATCAGTAAAGTTAAGCTATGCAAATTCTGGTGGTGCTCATATAATTATACTGGACATTTTCTTCTTGTTCTAGACTTCTTCCTTGATTTTATATTTCTAACCCTTAACTTTATTGTGCATTTATGCTTGTATGTTTGGTCTCCCTGGGTTTCTACTCTGAGCTCTATGCTTCAAGGACTTCTGGGAGCTTAACTCTTTGTACTCTAGATGTTGATACACCCTTCTAGGCCCTTTTGGGAATCAGCCTTTGGTTTGGATCCACAAACCAGCAATGAGTAGAGTCTATTTAAGTCTCTGCATGTGAGAGGTTAAAACAACTATTAATATAAATAACCTTGAATATATTTCTAGAGAACATCCTCTAAAATTCTGTATGTCTTTTGTCACACATGCTCCAGCTGGGCTGAGTCAAGAAACACTGCAGAAGTTGCAGAAGATGGTCCATATCATCTTCCTTTCACTACACACAATGGCAAGGAAAATGAACATGGGTGTGGGAAAGAAAGTAGTGACTTTTTGCTATCCTGTTTTTGAGATGAGAAATTGCAACAGTCCAAAACTAGGCAAAGCGCAACATGAACGAAGGCTGCTTTTGCTTTTCCTATCACTTATTTTTCCACATTCTTCTCCTATCTTTTGGCTTTCTAACTCTTTTCTTCTAAAGTATGTGAAGGTTCTCATCTTGCATACATCTCCACCCACTTCATCATAGCACTCAGACCTGTTTTTTCCTTCTTATTTTTTGCTTTCCTGACAAGCAAGACTCCTAACTCCCTGTGCTTTTCAAATATTTATGAGGAAATCAAATAGCATTAAGATATTACTATCAGCGTTTGCCACATAAGTCTAGTATTGTTTATATGATAAGCTCAATGATTCGCAATGGTTCACATATTTTTGACAGGAAGGCCTTTGCATGAGTTAACTCTGCCTATACAGAGGGCAAATGAGAGTTTGCAGCTCCCATGCACCGTCCATAACAAACCTTTCCAACACTTTTTCTTGTCTGAGTTTTGGATCCAAACTCATCTTATCACTGCACTGAACAAAGGCAACTGCCACTCAATTAGCTATCAAGCACACACTGTAGAAACACTGATCCACATGAGCCATGTTTGAGGCAATGTGCTTAGTTCTGAAGACACAAACAAAAACCAGTGTCTACACTCTGAACACTCATAAATCTATCATATCTTTCAATGGCAGAAGGGAGAAAGGCTTAAGACGTGGATGCACCCATCTTCCTTCTTCCTTCCGATTCTCCAAAGGCCTCTCTAGAGAACATCCCTTATTCAAAGATATCTTTCATTTCAGTTTGAATACATGGTTAATAAATCCCTCTAAATAATTTATAATGGTGTTTCAGAAAAGGTACCCACAGGGCTTCATAACACAAAGGACTTTCTTCAATCTTTTCATTTAGCTTTAAAAATATTTATCTTCCCTTATGTTTGTAGATACTTTATTGAAACACATTATGAATAAATGTAACTAAGAATATTAAACAACTATTTGACTATGAAAAAAAAAAAAAACAGAAAAAGTACCTAAAGACTGACATCAAATGGATGACAAAGGAGCAACTAGCCACTTTCTTAAACTATCCTGGCAAGTAGCTTTTGCCAACTCCCTTAAAAATAAAATTGAAGAACCAGATATAAGGTGAAAATTCTACCAACGACATTTACTGGTTGCAGTGAAATAGTGCTAGCCACTTACATCTGAATTTCTTTACATATTCAAACAAAAGTGAGACAGAGAATAAGTAACATTGCTCATAAGACACACAGCACATATTTTGATTTAAATGTAAATTAAGAAGTAAGTATCTTAAACCAGCAGAACCAGTTCTGGTGATCATTCCAGAAGAAGACTCAAATGTGGAAAAATGTGTGTGACAGGAACACAGTACACTGACAAGAGAGAGGATCCCAATCGTGGTGTGAAGTACAGAGATTAAGTCTGAGGCTTGATAACACAGAGCAATGGCTGCAAGGGTCCAGGGCCAGAGATGGCAGTCTTAAGATCTACCATCTAAGGAGGAGAGGAAGCCCATTGGAAGGGGGAGGCACTTTGGTGGTGGGCTGGGGCGGGGGTGGAGGGAATGATGATAAAGTCAAAGAAGGAAGCAGGCAATGAGATTAAAGATCTTACACTGTAAGACAATATTTCTTAACTGAAAGACACACCAAGTGGCTATGCCTACTCCCAGCTGAGACAATTATTAAAAAAAATCCATTTCACTGTACCTACTGAATAAGAAGTTCTTGAACTAAGATCAAGAACATCTCTACATAGAATTTTATGCTTGCTGAGCCAGGAAAACACTCTCCATTTAAAAGCTTTAAGACTGTGATTGCATTAAAGGTTATTTTTTCCCTCATTTCTTTTAGAAAAGATGCACAAAAAGGGATATATGGCAATGTAAATATTTGATTAAATACTTTATTAAAACACCCAAATTTTTAGGTTTACTTTTTATCCCCAATTTTTATCTTGAAAATTCTATACTCAGACCAAAGTTGGAAATAATAAGTGTGACAAACACAATCGCCATTTAAAGTATTGTTGACTTTTTGCCAGTTTGCTTTCTTTTTCTCACGCTGCATATCTCTTCTAAAAGGTAGTTTTCATAGCCTTGACATAAAAATATTCAAATTCAATTAACCCTTTTCCACAAAAACCTCGGCCAGTTTTAAGGATGACCTCTGTTTTACCCAGCCAAATTTTAGTTTCCAATCCTAATTTTTACCTCTTAGATATGACTAAATGAAAAATAATCAAAATTTCATAACCATCTGGGTTTTAAAACTGAGGAAAAGAACAAACAGTATTATCCATATTCATATAACTTCCAAACCTAAAAATTACTGGCAAGGGACACTGACGATATGTGTTAGTTGCTCAGTCACGTTTAACGCTTTGCAACGCCATGGACTATGGCCCCCTCAGGCTACTCTGTCCATGGGATTCTCCAGGCGAGGATCCTAGAGTGGGTTGCCATTCCCTTCTCCAGGGGATCTGCCCGATTCAAGGATTGAATGTGGATCTCCTGCACGGCAGGCAGATTCTTTACTGTCTGGGCCAGGAGGGTCATTGTAGGCAAGGGACACTGGATATTGATGAATAATTCATTAACCTAGCAGAAAAGAGAACTATTACTATTGATAGACTAAATCACTATCTAATGTGAAACTAGTTTTGATACCATGTCTACTAGAGAGATGTAACATATAAAATGGACCCAAAAGAGGAATTTCAGGAGCTGCTCTTGAGGAAGGGCTGGAGGTGTGCTTGGTCTTTTCAGCAAACCCTCTACTTTGCTCCTTAGGCACCTTCTCAGTCCAAGGAGCAGTGAGTTTGAATACTATTATTCTGAAGCAATTTCAGTTTTCTAGCTTTTTTAAAAACACAGTATTTTGACACTTCAAAATAGAGTTAAAAAACTTTCTGTGAGGGAGAAATATCAATATGCTTTACAAGGTGGAGAAGGGTTTGGAAATGAAAGCAAACCTTGTCAACGCTACATTTATGACAAAATAACTTTGCTTCACTACTTTAGTAAAGGCATATCTGACACATATTTTTAAAGAGAAGTTCTCTAAAATAGGTGCCACGCAAAATTTTTGTATCTTTGCAGCTTTTGGCATTCTTTATGACTATATTATAATTAAAAAAAACAACTATCACAAACTACAAGTGATGATGCATAAAATATTCAAATTCAATTAACCCTTTTCCACAAAAACCTCGGCCAGTTTTAAGGATGACCTCTGTTTTACCCAGCCAAATTTTAGTTTCCAATCCTAATTTTTACCTCTTAGATATGACTAAATGAAAAATAATCAAAATTTCATAACCATCTGGGTTTTAAAACTGAGGAAAAGAACAAACAGTATTATCCATATTCATATAACTTCCAAACCTAAAAATTACTGGCAAGGGACACTGACGATATGTGTTAGTTGCTCAGTCACGTTAACGCTTTGCAACGCCATGGACTATGGCCCCGTCAGGCTACTCTGTCCATGGGATTCTCCAGGCGAGGATCCTAGAGTGGGTTGCCATTCCCTTCTCCAGGGGATCTGCCCGATTCAAGGATTGAATGTGGATCTCCTGCACGGCAGGCAGATTCTTTACTGTCTGGGCCAGGAGGGTCATTGTAGGCAAGGGACACTGGATATTGATGAATAATTCATTAACCTAGCAGAAAAGAGAACTATTACTATTGATAGACTAAATCACTATCTAATGTGAAACTAGTTTTGATACCATGTCTACTAGAGAGATGTAACATATAAAATGGACCCAAAAGAGGAATTTCAGGAGCTGCTCTTGAGGAAGGGCTGGAGGTGTGCTTGGTCTTTTCAGCAAACCCTCTACTTTGCTCCTTAGGCACCTTCTCAGTCCAAGGAGCAGTGAGTTTGAATACTATTATTCTGAAGCAATTTCAGTTTTCTAGCTTTTTAAAAGCACAGTATTTTGACACTTCAAAATAGAGTTAAAAAACTTTCTGTGAGGGAGAAATATCAATATGCTTTACAAGGTGGAGAAGGGTTTGGAAATGAAAGCAAACCTTGTCAACGCTACATTTATGACAAAATAACTTTGCTTCACTACTTTAGTAAAGGCATATCTGACACATATTTTTAAAGAGAAGTTCTCTAAAATAGGTGCCACGCAAAATTTTTGTATCTTTGCAGCTTTTGGCATTCTTTATGACTATATTATAATTAAAAAAAAAAAAAAACAACTATCACAAACTACAAGTGATGATGCATAAAATTTCACTTGATGTAATATATCTGAAATTGCAAGAATATCAGATCTTATCTCAAATGTTAATTCAAAATGGCAATACAGTCAACAATAAAAACAGAGGGAGAGATAAAGCAGGCATTATGCTTGAATAAATAAAATCACGAGACATGAAAAACTCTGTACCTTTGTGTGGGTTTTCAAACTCTTCAGATAAGAGGTGATAGCAACAACCTACACTGCAAACTCCCTTGACTTCAGACTGTGAACTGAATATTCGCAGAGTATTTGGAGCAAGATCACCGCAAGTATGTAGACCTACCATCAAACAATCCTTAAAAAATAAGAAGAAAACAGTTTTAGAAATTAAAAAGTAGGGGTAAAAAACATTTCAGGTAAAGACTGTATATGTGTATCAGAATTCAGAGCTTTAAAAAATGATGAAGTTCTACCTAGAAAGCACTGTATATCCCACTTTCATAGCAAATTAATTATTTGCTTTACAGGCAAAATGACTGTGATCTTTTCTCATAACCAACATACTTTTGAGTTGATTTTCTAATGCTGTTGATTACTTACCCATTTTGATTTTCTCTGGTCTCTTTTACAATTGATACTTCCTTAACAACTAGCCAAAATAAAGGCTGGACGAAACAAATGTAGTTGGCATTACTAGGACAAACCTGTGATATAAGATACACTAATACTTTAATAGTCAATTTTTAGATTCACTTATCATTCAAAACTTCTAAGGCCTCCCATACAAAAGAAATTAAGTATTGCTAGGCTGGCATTTCTATTCCAACATCAAAAAAAGCTTACTTAGATCATTCATTGTACCAAATATGACAATATTAAATCAAACATAAAAATTTTTGCTCTAAATTTTGGAACACGAATCTATGTAAAATTCCTATGGAATGTTTCCTCCAATTAACCAGAGTCTAATTTGAGTGTACACATACAAGTGGGTACACTGACATGTACTCAAAGAATCTTGATCAATATGCTGTTTGTTTTAATGCTTCAGTTTATTAGTTTCCTCATCTAAAAGAGGAGGCCAAAAATAGTATCTCACCTCAATGGATTGTTGCAACACTCTAATAAGTTAACACTTGTAGATGACTCAGTGTAATCTCAGGCATATAATAATAAAACTCATTAAATGTTTTCTATTCTTATCATCAGCATCATGTCATTATAAAAAGGATAACTGACTATTATAAATATTGAAAATAACAGACATTACTTTGTGAATCAAATATAAAATCTGTAACTACTTTAAGAACAAATACAACTACTTTATTTATTTTACAAAAATTAACACTTTAGTTCATAGTGCCATCAGGGAAGCCTAGCCTAGACATAGGTAGGACTGGAGTCTAACCTTTCTAAGAAAAAAAAAAAAATTGTACTTGTAAGTTGCTTTGACCTAATAGAATATTCAATTGCTTCAACCATTATTCTCCTCTCAGCACATTTTACGGAGTGCTGTGCAATTATTTTGCTTTTCTCAATGATTAGACAGTTTATATTGTTTTGTTTATATGCTATGATGTTATAAATAATAAGGAATTTACAGAGAAAGGGTTTATTCCTAATTAAGAGTAGATAATACAGGTATAAATCTCTCTTTTTAAGCTTAGCTTTTCCTAAAGACAACACAGAAACATTTAACCTCATTCTTCATTGTATTCATTACACAAGATTAGTTAATAATATAAGCAGGTGGCAAACAAAAATCTGCAAGCAGCAGAGTACCCTAACAGTAAAATATTAAGAACTGTATGTGTGTGTTGTGGGGTGGAGAAGGGTAAGGAGTGGGAGGTATTTGTTAATTCTGGTTGTTAAATTACCAAGTCACTAAAGACCCAAGAAACAACCTTCCAGCAATTATTATAAAAGTTTGCATATGGTTCTAATCATATACTTTTCAGAAGACTCTAAAAAACATAAATATGTTATAATAAGCACTAAAAGTATATATATTTTGAAATCAGGTTAAACTAATTGGGGTTCTTTAGCCCTAAGAGAAGATTAAGCTGTAAATTAATTACTGATTTAATATACAGGAAAAACAATTAATGAGGATTAACCAGTTTTCCACAATTAGTGAAATCCAAAAACATCTGGGAAAAACAAAAAATAAGTTTTAATGCTTCAGTTTATTAGTTTCCTCATCTAAAGTAGGAGGCCAAAAATAGTATCTCACCTCAATGGATTGTTGCAACACTCTAATAAGTTAACACTTGTAGATGACTCAGTGTAATCTCAGGCATATAATAATAAAACTCATTAAATGTTTTCTATTCTTATCATCAGCATCATGTCATTAAAAAAAGGATAACTGACTATTATAAATATTGAAAATAACAGACATTACTTTGTGAATCAAATATAAAATCTGTAACTACTTTAAGAACAAATACAACTACTTTATTTATTTTACAAAAATTAACACTTTAGTTCATAGTGCCATCAGGGAAGCCTAGCCTAGACATAGGTAGGACTGGAGTCTAACCTTTCTAAGAAAAAAAAAAAAATTGTACTTGTAAGTTGCTTTGACCTAATAGAATATTCAATTGCTTCAACCATTATTCTCCTCTCAGCACATTTTACGGAGTGCTGTGCAATTATTTTGCTTTTCTCAATGATTAGACAGTTTATATTGTTTTGTTTATATGCTATGATGTTATAAATAATAAGGAATTTACAGAGAAAGGGTTTATTCCTAATTAAGAGTAGATAATACAGGTATAAATCTCTCTTTTTAAGCTTAGCTTTTCCTAAAGACAACACAGAAACATTTAACCTCATTCTTCATTGTATTCATTACACAAGATTAGTTAATAATATAAGCAGGTGGCAAACAAAAATCTGCAAGCAGCAGAGTACCCTAACAGTAAAATATTAAGAACTGTATGTGTGTGTTGTGGGGTGGAGAAGGGTAAGGAGTGGGAGGTATTTGTTAATTCTGGTTGTTAAATTACCAAGTCACTAAAGACCCAAGAAACAACCTTCCAGCAATTATTATAAAAGTTTGCATATGGTTCTAATCATATACTTTTCAGAAGACTCTAAAAAACATAAATATGTTATAATAAGCACTAAAAGTATATATATTTTGAAATCAGGTTAAACTAATTGGGGTTCTTTAGCCCTAAGAGAAGATTAAGCTGTAAATTAATTACTGATTTAATATACAGGAAAAACAATTAATGAGGATTAACCAGTTTTCCACAATTAGTGAAATCCAAAAACATCTGGGAAAAAGAAAAATTCCACATTCCAAAATGACAAAGTACCAAAACATCAGTTAGCTACCAAACAAGGATTTAAATTTATAAATAATTCTGGTATCTTTTCTTTATTCATTCTTTAGGGAAAAATTTTCAAAAAAATTAAGAAGATAAGAGTACTATAACTTCAAAGGCTACCTTGATTTCTAAACAATGAGTTAGGCCAAATGATTTCTAGAAACGTTTAAAATATTGCTTTAACATACAATGTTGCCTTTGTTTAAGATACACTGCCTCTGGATTATATAACTCAACATATTTGTAGTTTATAAAAAGTTCAATTTTTTAAAAAAATTCAGAAGCTACTCTTGTTCTGAAAAATTGCAAATTTGGCTACCAAGGCTAACATTAAACGTAATATTGACCTAGATGCATCTTTACTTCAAATTTCAGCGAAATGTAAGAGTTTTCTTGGAGTGGAATTTTAACAATCCATAAATTGCATAATGAGAACTTAGCTGAATAGCTTTTATATTTGTATGTGTGTGTGTGCGTGTGAGTATGTGCTGAGTCACTTTAGTTGTGTCTGACTCTTTGTGACCTCCATGGACTGTAGCTGGCCATGCTTCTGTATCCATAGAATTCTCCAGGCAAGAATACTGCAGTGGGTTGCCATGCCCTTCTCCAGGGGATCTTCCCAACCCGAGGACTGAACCTGAATCTCAAGTTTCCCACACTGGCTGGCAGGTTCTTGACCACTAGTGCCACCTGGGAAGATTTGTACTTGTGTTTAATTCAGGCTTAAAAATGAGGGGAGGGCACCCCATTCCAGAAAACTGTAATTGTCAGATTTATACTCATCAGATTTTGATATCTATGGAAATAATAAAAATCTGAATATAATTTTATTTTCTTGGTTCTTTCAGTTAAGTAAGCTACTATTAAAACTTAATTCTACCTCTTAGAGCCTTCTTTTATATAAATCAAATTAAAAATGCCCCTTTTTACAGTTCAATCAGCAGTGATGAAAGATGTTAAAGGTGAAATGATATTTATTTACAGGAAAAACAATTAATGAGGATTAACCAGTTTTCCACAATTAGTGAAATCCAAAAACATCTGGGAAAAAGAAAAATTCCACATTCCAAAATGACAAAGTACCAAAACATCAGTTAGCTACCAAACAAGGATTTAAATTTATAAATAATTCTGGTATCTTTTCTTTATTCATTCTTTAGGGAAAAATTTTCAAAAAAATTAAGAAGATAAGAGTACTATAACTTCAAAGGCTACCTTGATTTCTAAACAATGAGTTAGGCCAAATGATTTCTAGAAACGTTTAAAATATTGCTTTAACATACAATGTTGCCTTTGTTTAAGATACACTGCCTCTGGATTATATAACTCAACATATTTGTAGTTTATAAAAAGTTCAATTTTTTAAAAAAATTCAGAAGCTACTCTTGTTCTGAAAAATTGCAAATTTGGCTACCAAGGCTAACATTAAACGTAATATTGACCTAGATGCATCTTTACTTCAAATTTCAGCGAAATGTAAGAGTTTTCTTGGAGTGGAATTTTAACAATCCATAAATTGCATAATGAGAACTTAGCTGAATAGCTTTTATATTTGTATGTGTGTGTGTGCGTGTGAGTATGTGCTGAGTCACTTTAGTTGTGTCTGACTCTTTGTGACCTCCATGGACTGTAGCTGGCCATGCTTCTGTATCCATAGAATTCTCCAGGCAAGAATACTGCAGTGGGTTGCCATGCCCTTCTCCAGGGGATCTTCCCAACCCGAGGACTGAACCTGAATCTCAAGTTTCCCACACTGGCTGGCAGGTTCTTGACCACTAGTGCCACCTGGGAAGATTTGTACTTGTGTTTAATTCAGGCTTAAAAATGAGGGGAGGGCACCCCATTCCAGAAAACTGTAATTGTCAGATTTATACTCATCAGATTTTGATATCTATGGAAATAATAAAAATCTGAATATAATTTTATTTTCTTGGTTCTTTCAGTTAAGTAAGCTACTATTAAAACTTAATTCTACCTCTTAGAGCCTTCTTTTATATAAATCAAATTAAAAAATGCAAAAATGAAATCACCTCCAGATCTTGAATAATGTCATGCAGTTCTGAATCAGCAGTGATGAAAGATGTTAAAGGTGAATATATATTTGATTCATTTGACTTTGATGCCATTTTTCTTCTCTCTTTATTTGCTTCAGACATTTTTCTCTTGGGCATTTGGGATGAAGACATAGGTTCTATGGCATTAATAGGCAAAAGGTCTTTGAGAGAAAAGGCATCTTCAAAACATAAATTTTCTTCTCGGTGTGAATAAACCTTTAGGTTTTCCATTTGTCTTCTGATATCAGAAATCACAGTGCCTGAAAATTCTGATAAAAAGTCTGAGGCTGGTATCTTTTCTTGATCTGCAGTACTGTTGTTACACATCCCCTTGATGTCTGCTTTACATTTAATTTCATTTTGCGCTTTTCTTTCTTTTGTTGTTTCTAATGCCAGTCCATTGACATCTAGTTTTGACCGCCTATGATAGACTTTCCAATGTTTCTTCAGTTTCCTGTTTCTTTCCTCAGCTCCATGAGTATTTGAGGAATCAATTCCATAAACTTTTAAGCCATGCTTCAAGGACAAAAAAGAGCTTAGGTAACCTTTTCCAGAACCCAGGTCAATTATCTAAAAAAAACCCAGAATTAATTAAAAGAATTTCAGTCAGATGGTAATAGCATTCTTGATAGCAATTAAAAAAAAAAAAAATCAAGTAAACAGATGGCTGTATAACTTACACAACTTGTTGAGCTTTTTCCATTTTTTTCATCAGCATCAAAACCCAACAATTCTGATCATTTTTACCCAGTATTTCAACATAAGACCTAAGTAGTTTAATAAGTCAAGAAAAAAGATGACAAAAATAAATATGGAAATAAAATTGTCTTTCTTCACTAGACCATGCAGGTATGATCTAAATCAAATCTCTTATAAGTGGAGGTGATGAATAGATTCAAGGGATTATATCTGACACAGTACCTCAAGAACTCTAGACAGAGGTTCATAACATTGTACAGGAGATGGAGACCAAAAACAACCCCAAGAAAAAGAAATGCAGGAAGGCAAAATAGTTGTCTGAGGAGGCCTTACAAACAGCTGAGAAAAGAAGAGAAGCAATGGCAAAGGAGAGAAGGAAAGATACACCCAACTGAATGCAGAGTTCCAGAGAATAGCAAGGGGAGATAAGAAAGCCTTCCTAAGTGATCAATGCAAAGAAACAGAGGAAAACAACAGAATGGAACAGACTAGAGATCTCTTAAAAAAAAAAAAAAGAAATGGAGATACCAAGGGAACATTGTATACAAAGATGGACACAATAAAGGACAGAAACGGCAAGGACACCAGCAGCAGAAGAGATTAAGAAGATGTGGCAAGAATTCAAAGAACTAAATAAAATAGATCTTAATGACCCAGATAATGATGGTGTGGTCACTCAGAGCCAGACACCATGAAGTGTGAAATCAAGTGGGTCTTAGGAAATATTACTATGAACGAAGCTAGTGGAGGTGATGGAATTCTAGCTCAGCTATTTCAAATCCTAAAAGATGATCCTGCTAAAGTGCTGCACTCAACATGCCAGCAAATCTGGAAACCTCAGCAGTGGCCACAGGACTGAAAAAAGGTCAGCTTTCATTTCAATCCCAAAGAAAGGCGATGCCAAAGAATGTTCAAATTACAGTACAACTGTGCTCATTTCACATACTAGCAGAGTAACGCTCAAAACCGTTCAAGCAAGGCTTCAACAGTATATGAGCCAAGAAATTCAAGACGTACAAGATGGATTTAGAAAAGGTCAGAGGAATCAGAGATCAAACTGCCAACATCCACTGGATCATAAAAAGGCAGTGGAGCTCCAGAAAATATCTACTTCTGTTTCATTGACTAGGCTAAACTCTTTTGACTGTGTAAATTACAACAAACTGGAAAATTCTTAAAAAGATAGGAACAGCAGACCCTCTTACCTATCTTCTGAGAAACCTGTGTGTAGGACAAGAAACAACAGTTAGAACTGAACAGAAAACAATAGATTAATGCAAAATTGGGAAAGGAGTTCATCAAGGCTGTATACTGTCACCCTCCTTATTTAACTTCTCTGCAGAGGACATAGTGTGAAATGCTGGGTTGGATGAATCAGGCTAGAATCAAGGTTGTGAGAAATATCAATAAGCTCAGACATGGAGATGATACACCTCTAATGGCAGAAAGTGAAGAGAAACTGAAGAGCTTATTGATGAAGGTGAAAGAGGAAAGTGAAAAAGTTAGCCTGTAATTTAACATTAAAAAACTAAAGTCAATAACAAAAAAAAAAAAAAAAAAAAACTAAAGTCAAGACATTTGGCCCCATCATTTCATGTCAAAAACATGGGGAAAAAAATAGAAACAGTGGCAGATTTTACTTTCCTGGGCTTCAAAGTCACTCTGGATGATGACTGCAGCCATGAAACTAAAAGACACTTTCTCCTTGGAAGAAAATTTATGAAAAACCTAGAGAGTGTATTAAAAAGCAAAGGTATCACTTTGCCAACAAAGGTCCATATAGTCAAAGTTATAGTTCATCCCGTAATCATGTACAGACGTGAGAATTGGACCATAAAGAAGGCTGAGCACTGAAGAATTGATGCTTTTGATCTTTGGTGCTGAAGAAGACTCTTGAGAGTCTCGTGGGCACCAAGGAAATCAAACCAGTCAATTCTAAAAAAAAAAATCAACCCTGAATATTCACTGGAAGGACTGATGCTGAAGCTCTAACACTTTGGCCACCTGATGTGAAGAGCCGACTCACCGGAAAAGACCCTGATGCTGGGAAAGACTGAAGGCAGGAGGCGAAGAGGATGAAAGAGGATTAGATGGTTGGATGGCATCACTGACTCAATGGGCATGACTTTGAGCAAACTCCAGGAGATAGTGAAGAACAGGTACACCTGGCATGTTGCAGTTCATGGCATCACAAAGTCCAAGATAACTTAGCAACTGAACAACAACAATAGATGACATGGCTGTACCTGCAGAAAATTCTGAGGAATACACACAAAAGTGAACAGAACTAGTAAGTCAATGTCTTATAAGCTTCTCAACTTTAACATATTGAAAACTAAGTTCTTGGTATCCTCCTTAAATCCTGCCCCCTCCATAATTTTATCCATCATAGTTAATACTGTCTCTATACTTCTAGGTGGACGAGAGGACTCCTTTATTCTCTTACATCCTCCATCTGAACTATAAACAAATTCACAGTCTTACCAAGGGTATTTGATACCAAGTGTACTCTGAGTCTGGGTTATTGCAACAGCCTCCTCAATGATCTCCTATTGATAAAGGAAGGCATCCCAATAAAAGGTGTGTTGGGCAAAATACCACTTTAGGACAGCCTGGGTTTAACTGCACTGAGAAACTCGCAGAGCTAGTGTAGAACACATGCCTCAGCTTCATCTCACCTGGTAAGTGAATCAGGTGAGCTATTTGTTCACCAACTTGTATTAGTCATTTATTCAAGGATGCTCACAGGGAGGAACTGATCCCTAGAATCTGTATGCATGCTGTGCCATGCTTTAGCAGAGACAGAAAACCCAAAGGGAAAGAAATGTAGAAATTGCCAGGTAGAAAGCAGCCTGGCACACCGTGAAATGCTTAAGGCCTGAGAGTATTTGAATAAGGCCTCCAGTAGCATCTGCTATACCCAGGAAACCATCAGCCATCCTAGGAATGGGTATATTAGTATTTCCATATAACTGTTTCTTTTCATCTCCTGTCTCCCCTTCCCTACTAGGGTAACAACTATTCTCAAATTACTGTCTATGATTCTGTTGCTTCTTTAATGGATGTTTGGCCTTTTTCTAAAAGGTCACTGAATCATAAGTCCTAAAAAATCAACCCTGAATATTCACTGGAAGGACTGATGCTGAAGCTCTAACACTTTGGCCACCTGATGTGAAGAGCCGACTCACCGGAAAAGACCCTGATGCTGGGAAAGACTGAAGGCAGGAGGCGAAGAGGATGAAAGAGGATTAGATGGTTGGATGGCATCACTGACTCAATGGGCATGACTTTGAGCAAACTCCAGGAGATAGTGAAGAACAGGTACACCTGGCATGTTGCAGTTCATGGCATCACAAAGTCCAAGATAACTTAGCAACTGAACAACAACAATAGATGACATGGCTGTACCTGCAGAAAATTCTGAGGAATACACACAAAAGTGAACAGAACTAGTAAGTCAATGTCTTATAAGCTTCTCAACTTTAACATATTGAAAACTAAGTTCTTGGTATCCTCCTTAAATCCTGCCCCCTCCATAATTTTATCCATCATAGTTAATACTGTCTCTATACTTCTAGGTGGACGAGAGGACTCCTTTATTCTCTTACATCCTCCATCTGAACTATAAACAAATTCACAGTCTTACCAAGGGTATTTGATACCAAGTGTACTCTGAGTCTGGGTTATTGCAACAGCCTCCTCAATGATCTCCTATTGATAAAGGAAGGCATCCCAATAAAAGGTGTGTTGGGCAAAATACCACTTTAGGACAGCCTGGGTTTAACTGCACTGAGAAACTCGCAGAGCTAGTGTAGAACACATGCCTCAGCTTCATCTCACCTGGTAAGTGAATCAGGTGAGCTATTTGTTCACCAACTTGTATTAGTCATTTATTCAAGGATGCTCACAGGGAGGAACTGATCCCTAGAATCTGTATGCATGCTGTGCCATGCTTTAGCAGAGACAGAAAACCCAAAGGGAAAGAAATGTAGAAATTGCCAGGTAGAAAGCAGCCTGGCACACCGTGAAATGCTTAAGGCCTGAGAGTATTTGAATAAGGCCTCCAGTAGCATCTGCTATACCCAGGAAACCATCAGCCATCCTAGGAATGGGTATATTAGTATTTCCATATAACTGTTTCTTTTCATCTCCTGTCTCCCCTTCCCTACTAGGGGTAACAACTATTCTCAAATTACTGTCTATGATTCTGTTGCTTCTTTAATGGATGTTTGGCATATGTTTTTTGCATTAAGAAGATTATTTTACTTAAGAGTTTTTAAAAAATGGTACCATAAAAGACATAGTCTCTAGCAAATTGCTTACTTTTCCCCATTCATTTGCATGTTTCTAATATCCCTCCATGTGTTATGTTCAGCAGCAGCTGGTTAGGTTGTACTGTGCACCTGCCTGCTTACTCTGGCTGGGTATCACCGTCACAGTGAGCCTGTGGCTGGTCCTGACGGGTACTGCTTGGGCACGACATGTGGAGAAGAGACTGAGAACTACTGCCTGAGCTCTTGCCTCAGGTTCTACCCTCGAGATCTATGGTGCCATAAGAAGTTCTGCAAGCCTGGTCCAAGCTGTGATCATTTTCTAGTCATCTTCAGACTCTCCTCAAGTCTGGAGGAATATATGGAAAAGACTCCATCACCTCATAAAAAACTGAAGAAGGAAAAACCCTCCATGACCCTATCCACAGATGTTCTCATAGGGGTAAGAAAAATGACTTACTATTATTATAGGCCAAATGGAGGCAATCATTGATTTTATTTTAGCATTAGTTTTTGAATGCTACTACCTTTCACAATGACTATTTATCACAACAGGAATGCATTATGATTCTGACATGATGAAAGAATCCAAGTTTCTCTGTTTTAGTAATGAGGCAGGTGCCCCTGATCACAGCTTGGTGACACAGGCCCTTGAGAACGCCTAGCAAACAGCTGTGCAGAATGTCATCTTCATAATGATGCTTCAAGATGAAGCAACACTGTAAGAAAAAAGAATCACCTTACCTTCTATCCATCCTGAAAAGAGTGAAATCTGTGACAAAATATCAATAGTCATATCTTATTTTCAGTATAAACTGGTTATAATTGCAGTGTACTTGGGAAGTGAGAGCTATTTAAAGGATGAGATACGATGTCACATATCGCACATCAGCTACTACTTTGTGGCGTTTTAAAGGATAGATGGTGACAGCAGAAAAGGAAATTGAATGATATCCCCCAAATGGCAATAACTTTAACATAAGAATATACAGGGAAATATTCTTACCTGCTTTATTCCACAGTATTCAGCAATACTGCTGATGAGCTCTGACATAGCCTGAACTTCATGCGATTTTTTCAAATTCATAAACTCATCAAGTTTCACATTTTCATCTGAACAAAAGTAAAACAAAATTAAAACACTGCTACTAAAGAAATAAAACATAATAAGAATCATCAGTTGATATTCACATTTTCTATAATTAAATGTGAAAATAATACAGAGGCTTTATTGTGGTGTCTATATAATAGATCTCTATTAGTCTGGCTATTCTGAACCATACTTGAATTAATAGAATAAAAAGACTCATATAACATTATTAAAAATGTTCCTTGGGTTTCCCTGCTGGTCCAGTGGGTAAAGGAGTTTGCTTTGTAGTGAAGGGGGCACCATTTGATCCCTGGCCCAGGAGGATCCCACATGCCGCAGAGCGGCTGGGCCAGTGTGTCCAAATAACGAGCCAGCGCTCTGGAGTGCATGCGCCCAGAGCCAGTGCTCTGCAATGAGAGAGGCCACTGCAATGGCAGGCCCACACAGGTCAAAGAATAAAGATGGATGCAATCATTGATTTTATTTTAGCATTAGTTTTTGAATGCTACTACCTTTCACAATGACTATTTATCACAACAGGAATGCATTATGATTCTGACATGATGAAAGAATCCAAGTTTCTCTGTTTTAGTAATGAGGCAGGTGCCCCTGATCACAGCTTGGTGACACAGGCCCTTGAGAACGCCTAGCAAACAGCTGTGCAGAATGTCATCTTCATAATGATGCTTCAAGATGAAGCAACACTGTAAGAAAAAAGAATCACCTTACCTTCTATCCATCCTGAAAAGAGTGAAATCTGTGACAAAATATCAATAGTCATATCTTATTTTCAGTATAAACTGGTTATAATTGCAGTGTACTTGGGAAGTGAGAGCTATTTAAAGGATGAGATACGATGTCACATATCGCACATCAGCTACTACTTTGTGGCGTTTTAAAGGATAGATGGTGACAGCAGAAAAGGAAATTGAATGATATCCCCCAAATGGCAATAACTTTAACATAAGAATATACAGGGAAATATTCTTACCTGCTTTATTCCACAGTATTCAGCAATACTGCTGATGAGCTCTGACATAGCCTGAACTTCATGCGATTTTTTCAAATTCATAAACTCATCAAGTTTCACATTTTCATCTGAACAAAAGTAAAACAAAATTAAAACACTGCTACTAAAGAAATAAAACATAATAAGAATCATCAGTTGATATTCACATTTTCTATAATTAAATGTGAAAATAATACAGAGGCTTTATTGTGGTGTCTATATAATAGATCTCTATTAGTCTGGCTATTCTGAACCATACTTGAATTAATAGAATAAAAAGACTCATATAACATTATTAAAAATTTTCCCTTTGGGGTTTTCCCCTGCTGGTCCAGTGGGTAAAGGAGTTTGCTTTGTAGTGAAGGGGGCACCATTTGATCCCTGGCCCAGGAGGATCCCACATGCCGCAGAGCGGCTGGGCCAGTGTGTCCAAATAACGAGCCAGCGCTCTGGAGTGCATGCGCCCAGAGCCAGTGCTCTGCAATGAGAGAGGCCACTGCAATGGCAGGCCCACACAGGTCAAAGAATAAAGATGGATGAAAACAAATGATGCCTTAGAGGCTAAAAAAAAAAAAAATGTTCCTTAAAATATAAAACTAACTACAAGGAGAAGCCTGATAACTGGTCAATGATGTTGGAAAAAAATGTCGAGACTTATAACTACGTTGTCTGTTTAATATGGTACGTAAGAAAATCTATTCATTTAGAACAGATAAGCCTACCAGAACTCATGATATAAAGTCTAACATATTAAGAATATGTCATAAATATATATATATGAATAATACATTGCATCTAAGTGCCCATGAAACAAACATACACACCCAGAAATACACCTACCAGTTCTCTGTTTCTGATTTCCATGAAGGGCTACAAGCAACTGTTCAAAAGGAGTACATATTCCCAAGTTTTGTACAGAATAATACTTTGCAGCCAGAGCAAAGGCTTCCACATTCACCAGCTTATGGGAAGTTTCACAAAATATTTTTGGAAAATCAATAATATCTGAAAAATCAAGATAAAAAGGGAAATGCTGGCAAGAAAATAATTACTAGGAAATCTGTTGGAGATTTTAAAAAATAATAAGTGAAAACCAAATATATATTAATGCATATATATATGGAATCTAAAAAGATGGCGCTGATGAACCTACTTGCAAGGCAATAATGGAGACTCAGACATAGAGAACAGACTCTTACACGGTGATGGAAGGGTAGGGGGAAGAAGAGAGTTAGACGAATGCAGAGAGCAGCATGGAGACATGTACACGACCACACGTAAAAGAGGTAGCCATGGAAATTTGCTATATGACTCAAGGAACTCAAACCAGGGCTCTCTAAAAACCTGGGGTAGGACGGGGTGGGAGGAAGGAGAGAGACTCCAGAGGGAGGGGGTAAGTGCATACTTATGACTGATTAATGCTGATGTATGGCAGAAACCAACACAATATTGCAAAGCAATTATTCTTCATTAAAAATAAATACTATAAAAAACAATGAATGAAAACACTGATCTTATAAACAAATTACACTTTCATTTTGGTGTGAGTTTTGGTTCCATTATATTTGTCATTTAAACTATATGTAACTGTCAGTTTTCTCTTAATATACTGCACAAGTATAAACTGAGATTCCAAAGTAAAATTTTGTCTTGTTGTTTCAAAAGCTAAAAAACAAAAAAGAAAGGAAAAGGTTTACAACCGTGCTAAACTGTAATATGGTCATTAAATTTATGAATGGTTCTGGCTGATGTATAACTGTGTATTTAAAGGAGGTCATTCTGTCCAATGCCATGTACTCCCTGTCCATACCACATGTGGAAAAACCACAATATCACAACAGTTCCTGCATCCTGCATCACTGGACCAAGAGAACTGGAGTGTATGTGTGTAAATCCAACACACCCTCAAATAGGAGGTCTAAAATTAACTAGGTTATGATTTCGTGAAAATAGTCCATTTTCTTCCAACATTAGTTTAAAGCAAACGATGTTACGTTTCATATAGAAAAAACTCAAAGTCGCCAAGTGCTCACTGGTTTAGCAGAGTAAACCGCCACACTGTTTGCAATACCCAGTGTCCCTTTCTGTGTGAGGACCATGCACCCTGTTGAACTCAGATGGGGCTACATCTCACCAAGGTGAATTACACCATTTTCAGACAAAAGTTTTGAAAGTATCAAAAGATTCATTACACTTTTTTGTCCAGAACTGCAACTGTTAAAACATGTGTCCAGATGGGACCTCCTTCAGCCTGAGTCCTCAAGTGATGAGAACAAAGATATTGCTGCTATCAAATAACAATGAACATACAGCAACAGGAGAAATAAGCTTCACTGCTTTTAGTCACTGAGGTGTTTTTTTTTTTTTTTAAGTTTGAGAACTTTTTTTTTGTTTTTTCTGGAACACTTCTGCACAATGAGAGAAATGTATTTTTCAGACAATTTATCAAGATCACCCATAAAGCTTTAACAGTCTGGTATATTGGGAGAGGGATTAAGTGGGAGAAAGTTATGCTACAAAAATCCAATTCTTTTTTGGCTCAGTTTTATTTTGATCTTTCCAGATGTTTACTTTAATACCATTCAAATAAGTAACATTTTACTTCTTGTTTCTACCCTTTTAAAATTTTTTATTCATTTCTTTATTTTGAACTTTTATAGCATTTTGTTGTTTACTGCCACAAATCAACCTGACTCAAGTCACTGAGTTTTAAGCATAATCTTGCCTATTCCAATGAATACACATCAGTACAGATTTGCTCTGTATTTGTTCACTTTCACTTTCGTATGACCACTTTGAATGCATAGTAATTTATTTCTGAAGGTTTTTTTAAAAAGGTATTCTGATTTGTATGTAATTTTTAAAGAAACTCTTTCAATGGATTAGTTCATTTTTTCAGTTCATTTACCAAAAAATATTTTAAATAATTAAAAAAAATACATCTAGAGGCTAAAGTATTTAAAATGTCCATTTTACAAAAGCATGGTACAATCCAGGGAACCACTTAGGTTCTACCAGAAAAAAACATAATATATGCTGTGAAAGTTTTCCTAGCATAGATGATCCTCTCAAGTTACCTGTGAAATTATGAAGGCCTATTTAAACGCAAAAAACTGCGATGCTTCTAGGCAAAAATTAAAAGCAAGAAAACTGATGCCAATCGAAAACTACATGTTTAAGACAGTACTGTTTGAAAGCTAATGCCTATTAAGCTGATGGTATTAATAGTAATATTTACTAAATTAATTAACAGGAAAATCAGTAGAGATGTATAACCTCCATTTCAGAATCAATTAAACAGCAATTTACACTATAAGATTACTATAGCAAGTTTATTTTAGATATATTTTGTGCATTATATAAAGTTCTCTGGATATTTTACAAAGTGAATTTACTAACGCAGCCAAAAGTTATAAAATCCACATCAAAATACTTAGGCGTGATACAGAGGGGAAACCTCAGTCAACTCTTCAGTGAGCCTCTCAGGTTTAAGGGCAGTCTCAACATCCCCAGGTTCCAGGGCTGCAATTCTTAGAGTGTGACAGAATAAGAGCATTAAATCTCAAAGTGCAGAGGGACTATTAGAGTCGTCAGTTATTGGACAATGTTGCCAACAGAAAGAAATGTGATGTTTCTGTTGGAAAAGCAGAGGTTCAAAGCAATTTAACTATCCTACTCAAAATACTTGGAGAAATTCCAATCCAAGCCAAATTAATGTTGTTAACTTGCTTTTAATTATAGGCCTCCTTGTAATTTCAGAAATTTGGAGCTCTAAATTGCAAAGATAGTTAAATTTTTAATAATGTACTTATATAAAAAGACAGTGTTCTGATTCAGTACATTAGTTTATGTCATTTAAGGCTATACCAGTTTATTCAGATAATCTAGAACTCTGTGAAAAAAATCTTTTTTGAATGATGAAAACAAAGCTTTAGTAACTTTATGTTCAAGCGATCTGACCTGTAACTTCCATTACTTGAGATTTTTAGAGAGGCAGAAAGAGAGGTGTCAATGATCACCTTCACCTCTACCCTTCAAATAGCAAGTTCCAGGGGGATGATAATGGTGTCTGTGATCTGCATTGTACAATACTGAATTTGGGTTTGGCAACTAGCAAAACAGAAGGCACAGTGCTACTCAACTTACTATTTACTCAATTCTTGATTAGTTAAACTTCTTACACAGGGACAGCTTCATTTTTAAACTTGAAGCCCATTGCACTTGCAGATTATGTGGCTTGATTATTTTGCCAATATCTCCCTCTACTGGAAGTGTCTGCTTTATTACATGCTTTGTCTTTATTTACTCTTATTTTTTGTACACCCACAGAAGTTTCTTACAAGACAGGTTACTTGGGCATGAGGGAGCAAAGGCAGCAAAGAGGCAAGGGAGAAGTTAATTCTATTAAATCTAAGATCTGGGTATCTCTGAGTACATTTTTTTGTTTGTTTTTACAGCAGAGATCAATGTATAAGGAAAGACAGGTTATACATACACACATTGGATTATAAATTTCTCAAAGTAGAGAAATGAATACTATGTTTCAAAGCTAAAAACAAAACAGAAACAATCAATAAATATATATTAACATTTAACACAGATAAATTTCAAAACTAAACGTCTTGTATTTTACATGAATATTACCGAGCTCTTGAAGGAGGAAAGAGCTAGGATTCAAAATGATCTCATCACTATTACTATTAACATTTATTGTACATATACTACCTGCCAGGCACTGTGCCAAAGAGTTGACATTTAATGGAAAAGACTTATAAGCTAGTTACAGTGTGCTTCTATCCATACTTACAGAGGAAGAAACCAACACTTTGAGAGGCTGCAATTTAGCCAGATTCCCACAAACACGTAGCAAGGCATGTGAACCAACGCTGTGTTCAGACCTTGTCCTCAATTCCCATATTAAATCAACATGCCACAATGGTGAGTTCAGTGGACAAGGAAAAAAATCAGCAAAGACAGCAGTTAAAGAAGTTCCAGGCATATCTGTCAGAATTAGTCTAACAAGAACTCTCTCCAGCAGAGACCAATAATGGTAACAACATAGTTTCAAACTCATTTTATCTTAATTATTTCACTGTCTTTAATCCCCTCCACCCCTCCCTCTTTATCAGAAGGGATTTCAAGATGGTAAGAAATTAAAACAGTAATTTTTACACATAAAACAACTGATAAGTCTGAACATTTTTTGTGATAAGATGCTGTGTTTTCTATTTGTGGAAACTAAGCACACCCACTGCTTCGGGTCTAGAGGGAAAACCGTAACACCTTACATACAGCAGGTATTCAGTAAATAGGGAGTGAATGCAGGGATGGCTGAAAGCTGTTCTTCAATGCCTTTACTACTGCAGCAACACCAGGTCCACAGGGAGAAACAAAATCTAAGATTCTGCGGTAGTAGTTATCGCTGAGGCCATTAGGAGGACTTCAATAGTACTGCTGAGCCTGTTCAGTTCAGCTGAGTCACTCAGTTGTGTCTGACTCTTTGCGACTCCATGGCCTGTAGCAGGCCAGGCTTCCCTGTCCTTCACCATCTCCTGGAGCCTTCTCAAACTCATGCCCACTGACTCTGTGATGCCATCTAACCATCTTGTCCTCTGTCGTCCCTTCTCCTTTTGCCTTCTGTTTTTCCCAACATCAGGCTCTTTTCTAATGAGTTGTCTCTTTGTGTCAGATGGCCAAAATATTGAAGCTTCAGCTTCAGCACCATTCCTTCCAATGAATGTTCAGGGTTGATTTCCTTTAGGATTGACTGGTTTGATCTCTTCAGTGCCCAAGGGACTCTCAAGAGCCTTTTCCAACACTACAGTTTGAAAGCATCAATTCTTTGGTGCTCAGCCTTATTTATGGTCCAGCTCTCACATCCATACATGACTACTGGGACTACTTAGCCTGTTAGAAGAGCATAAATTCTCATCTCAGCCCTAATGTTTACAATCACAAGGTGAGACAAAAGTGATTTAAAACATTCAGAAAGTGAGATAAGACAAAATACAACTATGCGCTAAATTTTGACCATTTGCTTGTGTTACGGGGTTATGGCATCATGCAACCTAGAAATGTCCTATGGTCAAGTTTCAGACAGAAATCAACAGTGCCTTTTTTTTTTTTAATTTTGGTCTCTTTTATTGTTTTTTTTTTTTTAATCCATCATTATTTATTCTTTGGTCTATGTGGGCCTCCCATCGCAATGGTCTTTCTAGTTGCAGAGCACCAGCTCTGGGCGCATGTGCTCCAGAGCGCTGGCTTGCAATTGAACACACCAGTTCAACTGCTGGCAGCACGCGGGATCTTCCCCAGCCAGGGATCGAACTGGTGCCCCCCTGCATTGCAAGGCAGACTCTCTACCCACTGGACCACCAGGGAAGCCCAACAGTGCCTTCTTAATAACAATCTTCACAAGGACACAGAAATGTTATGGACTCATTCCTGTGTGAATGTCCTACAGATGCCCCAATTCAAAAGGCCTCAAACTGAACTGAATGTTCTTATATTCACTGAACCTTTCTAACCTCCTATTTCCTATCCTGTCTAACACTGTCATTGGTCACCCAGTGCTGAAAAAACGTTAACCAAATCCAGTTCTCAATAGTACTGAGTTCACTCAGTTGTGTCTGACTCTTTGCGACTCCATGGCCTGTAGCAGGCCAGGCTTCCCTGTCCTTCACCATCTCCAGGAGCTGGCTCAAACTCATGCCCACTGACTCTGTGATGCCATCTAACCATCTTGTCCTCTGTCGTCCCTTCTCCTTTTGCCTTCTGTTTTTCCCAACATCAGGCTCTTTTCTAATGAGTTGTCTCTTTGTGTCAGATGGCCAAAATATTGAAGCTTCAGCTTCAGCACCATTCCTTCCAATGAATGTTCAGGGTTGATTTCCTTTAGGATTGACTGGTTTGATCTCTTCAGTGCCCAAGGGACTCTCAAGAGCCTTTTCCAACACTACAGTTTGAAAGCATCAATTCTTTGGTGCTCAGCCTTATTTATGGTCCAGCTCTCACATCCATACATGACTACTGGGACTACTTAGCCTGTTAGAAGAGCATAAATTCTCATCTCAGCCCTAATGTTTACAATCACAAGGTGAGACAAAAGTGATTTAAAACATTCAGAAAGTGAGATAAGACAAAATACAACTATGCGCTAAATTTTGACCATTTGCTTGTGTTACGGGGTTATGGCATCATGCAACCTAGAAATGTCCTATGGTCAAGTTTCAGACAGAAATCAACAGTGCCTTTTTTTTTTTTAATTTTGGTCTCTTTTATTGTTTTTTTTTTTTTAATCCATCATTATTTATTCTTTGGTCTATGTGGGCCTCCCATCGCAATGGTCTTTCTAGTTGCAGAGCACCAGCTCTGGGCGCATGTGCTCCAGAGCGCTGGCTTGCAATTGAACACACCAGTTCAACTGCTGGCAGCACGCGGGATCTTCCCCAGCCAGGGATCGAACTGGTGCCCCTTGCATTGCAAGGCAGACTCTCTACCCACTGGACCACCAAGGAAGCCCAACAGTGCCTTCTTAATAACAATCTTCACAAGGACACAGAAATGTTATGGACTCATTCCTGTGTGAATGTCCTACAGATGCCCCCAATTCAAAAGGCCTCAAACTGAACTGAATGTTCTTATATTCACTGAACCTTTCTAACCTCCTATTTCCTATCCTGTCTAACACTGTCATTGGTCACCCAGTGCTGAAGTTAAAAATCCTTATATCTTCTTCAAAGCTTCTTGTTTCCTCAACCCATATATCCAGTCACCCATTAATCCTAATGAAACAATGTCTTTCATTTGGAATCCCCAATCTCTGCCATGGTTCAAACTCTATTAACACCACCAGTGTTACTGAAATATTGATTGTCTTTTTCTTTAGCAATAAAACTCCCAAAGCACAATGCTCAATAAGTGTTGGTTTAGATGAACTGAAGATGTTTCCTAAAATGGAAATTTAAAGTTGATGCAAATTTAACTACACCTTTTAAGGCTTTGGCTTCCACAAGAGTTGACTTTAGGCTTCAATCTTCTATATTTGTTTACTACTCTTCAATCAAAGGTTAAAGCTGTCTTGCTGTACTATGAAAATTATAGATGGGGTATAGAAATTTTATGAATGCTTAATTATATCCACAACTCTACAATCTATGTAAGGCAGAAACAGAATATATACTGTTGTCTTTTAAGATAAATCAATATGTCACTCTATTATGTGCTAGGGAACTTTTTACATAAGCTCCAGTATAATTTATGGTTGCATATGAAATTAAAAAAAGTTATCAAGATTAAACCATGCTCTTAGAAAGAATGATATAATTAACAAAAAAAATGAAATGCATATCCTTATTGTACCAATATTAATATCACAGTGAATGTACAAAGTACATGGAATAATTTCAACAGTATTTTCACATTTAACTAAGTTATTTACAAAAACGAGAAAATCTAACCACAGTGTTTACTCTAATAAGACCCTTTTCATAGTTTAATTTGAAGGAAAATAAAAATAGCATACAAAACAACAGCAGTTTAGAAAATTGATTTGGTACATAAGAAATAAAAAATTCTGGGACACTTACTATGTGCAAGGTAATAACTGAACCAAAAACCCGTGCCTTCTTAATAACAATCTTCACAAGGACACAGAAATGTTATGGACTCATTCCTGTGTGAATGTCCTACAGATGCCCCCAATTCAAAAGGCCTCAAACTGAACTGAATGTTCTTATATTCACTGAACCTTTCTAACCTCCTATTTCCTATCCTGTCTAACACTGTCATTGGTCACCCAGTGCTGAAGTTAAAAATCCTTATATCTTCTTCAAAGCTTCTTGTTTCCTCAACCCATATATCCAGTCACCCATTAATCCTAATGAAACAATGTCTTTCATTTGGAATCCCCAATCTCTGCCATGGTTCAAACTCTATTAACACCACCAGTGTTACTGAAATATTGATTGTCTTTTTCTTTAGCAATAAAACTCCCAAAGCACAATGCTCAATAAGTGTTGGTTTAGATGAACTGAAGATGTTTCCTAAAATGGAAATTTAAAGTTGATGCAAATTTAACTACACCTTTTAAGGCTTTGGCTTCCACAAGAGTTGACTTTAGGCTTCAATCTTCTATATTTGTTTACTACTCTTCAATCAAAGGTTAAAGCTGTCTTGCTGTACTATGAAAATTATAGATGGGGTATAGAAATTTTATGAATGCTTAATTATATCCACAACTCTACAATCTATGTAAGGCAGAAACAGAATATATACTGTTGTCTTTTAAGATAAATCAATATGTCACTCTATTATGTGCTAGGGAACTTTTTACATAAGCTCCAGTATAATTTATGGTTGCATATGAAATTAAAAAAAGTTATCAAGATTAAACCATGCTCTTAGAAAGAATGATATAATTAACAAAAAAAATGAAATGCATATCCTTATTGTACCAATATTAATATCACAGTGAATGTACAAAGTACATGGAATAATTTCAACAGTATTTTCACATTTAACTAAGTTATTTACAAAAACGAGAAAATCTAACCACAGTGTTTACTCTAATAAGACCCTTTTCATAGTTTAATTTGAAGGAAAATAAAAATAGCATACAAAACAACAGCAGTTTAGAAAATTGATTTGGTACATAAGAAATAAAAAATTCTGGGACACTTACTATGTGCAAGGTAATAACTGAACCTGATAAAGCTAATTTATTAATGACTGGTGATTCATCTATAGGACATGGTGTTTTATTTACAAAGCATGTGGACAACAAATGTTCAGTGTGGATTACAGAGAGCTCAGCAATTCCCAGTTACAATTCTTCTGAGATGCCATATGGGATGCACTTACTCAGGCCTTTTGCTTATTTTTTTCCCTCTGATATCATCTTCCCTCAGATGTTTTCATGGTTCTCTCTTTTACTTCCTTCAGATCTCAGCTCAAATGTCACCATTTCAGTGAAAACTTCTCTGACGACCCTATTTCAAACTGCAACTTTTCTCAGCTCTCATTCCTCACAGATCCTTTATCAATGTTTTATAGCACTTATCACCATTTGACAGAGTAAGATGTGAAAGGGCACAGATTTTTCTTCAATGCTGCACTCTGACAGCCTAGAATGATGCCTGTCATAGCAGGCACTCAATGAATAATGGGTGCATGAATGAGCAAAAATTAGGTCTGAATTCTGGTTTTCCGACTGTCTCTCTCTCTCTCTGTGGCCATAAGTTCTATTAACCTGTTCTAAGACTTGATATCTGCATCTAGAAAATGGGGGCAAGTATCTGTTTTACAATATTTTAAGGAACAGACACATATATAACCACGTGTATGTGTGTGTATGCTCAGTAACTCAGTCATGTTTGACTCCTTGTGACCCCACAGACTGCAGCCTGACAGATTCTTCTGTTTATGGGATTTTCCCTAGCAAGAACACTGAAATAGGCTGCAGTTTCCTCCTCCAGGGGATCTTCCCTACCCAGGGACTGAACCCATGTCTCTTGCACTGGCAGGTGGATTCTTTACCACTAATCCACCTGGGAACCAAAAGCACATATACATTTCTGTAAATATACACAAACACATATATAAATGTAGGTATGTATGTGGCCGTGCTGTGCTAAGTCACTTCAGCCACGTCTCTCTGTGACCCTACGGACTGTAGGCCACCAGGCTCCTCTGTCCATGGGATTCTCTAGACAACAGTATTGAGTGGCTTGCCATTTCCTTCTCCAGGTAATCTTCCCAACCCAGGGACTGAACTCACATCTCTTAGGTCTCCTGTGCTGGCAGGCAGATTCTTTACCAGTGGCACTACCTGGGAAGCTCTTAGAAATATATGTAAATATACCCAAATACATATGTGTATATATAGGTATATATGTATATATGTAGGTATATATGTATTGTGTACACATACCCACCATCCTAAAATAGCCTAGAACATAGTGTGCTTAGTTGCTCAATCATGTCTAATTCTTTGCAACCCGATGGACTGCAGCCCACCATCTTCCCTCAGATGTTTTCATGGTTCTCTCTTTTACTTCCTTCAGATCTCAGCTCAAATGTCACCATTTCAGTGAAAACTTCTCTGACGACCCTATTTCAAACTGCAACTTTTCTCAGCTCTCATTCCTCACAGATCCTTTATCAATGTTTTATAGCACTTATCACCATTTGACAGAGTAAGATGTGAAAGGGCACAGATTTTTCTTCAATGCTGCACTCTGACAGCCTAGAATGATGCCTGTCATAGCAGGCACTCAATGAATAATGGGTGCATGAATGAGCAAAAATTAGGTCTGAATTCTGGTTTTCCGACTGTCTCTCTCTCTCTCTGTGGCCATAAGTTCTATTAACCTGTTCTAAGACTTGATATCTGCATCTAGAAAATGGGGGCAAGTATCTGTTTTACAATATTTTAAGGAACAGACACATATATAACCACGTGTATGTGTGTGTATGCTCAGTAACTCAGTCATGTTTGACTCCTTGTGACCCCACAGACTGCAGCCTGACAGATTCTTCTGTTTATGGGATTTTCCCTAGCAAGAACACTGAAATAGGCTGCAGTTTCCTCCTCCAGGGGATCTTCCCTACCCAGGGACTGAACCCATGTCTCTTGCACTGGCAGGTGGATTCTTTACCACTAATCCACCTGGGAACCAAAAGCACATATACATTTCTGTAAATATACACAAACACATATATAAATGTAGGTATGTATGTGGCCGTGCTGTGCTAAGTCACTTCAGCCACGTCTCTCTGTGACCCTACGGACTGTAGGCCACCAGGCTCCTCTGTCCATGGGATTCTCTAGACAACAGTATTGAGTGGATTGCCATTTCCTTCTCCAGGTAATCTTCCCAACCCAGGGACTGAACTCACATCTCTTAGGTCTCCTGTGCTGGCAGGCAGATTCTTTACCAGTGGCACTACCTGGGAAGCTCTTAGAAATATATGTAAATATACCCAAATACATATGTGTATATATAGGTATATATGTATATATGTAGGTATATATGTATTGTGTACACATACCCACCATCCTAAAATAGCCTAGAACATAGTGTGCTTAGTTGCTCAATCATGTCTAATTCTTTGCAACCCGATGGACTGCAGCCCACCAGGCGCCTCTGTCCAGGGATTCTCCAGGCAAGAATACTGGAGTGGGTTGCCATTTCCGCCTCCAAGGGATCTTTCAAACCCAGGGATCGAACACACGTCTCTTATGTCTCCTGGGTTGGCAGGGGGGCTCTTTACCACTAGTGCCACCTGAGAAATCCTATAAAATAGTAGGCAACTCTCAAATCACTACATCCAAACTAAGTAATTGAGTCTCCTAAGATGATCCTTGGGTCTTCATTAGAAGAATATGGAATAGAAAATACTCAAATATTTAGGCAAGAGTACCAGGTAGCTCAGTGGGTAAAGAATCCACCTGCAATGCAGAAGACACAGGAGACACAGGTTCGGTTCCTGGGTCAGGGAAGATCCCCTGGAGGAGGGCAGGGGAACCCACTCCAGTATTCTTGCTTGGAGAATCCCATGGACAGAGGAGCCTAGGGGGAGGGGAACAGGGAAGGGGCTACAGTCCATAGGGTCGCAAAGAGTTGGACATGACTGAAGTGACTGAGCACGCACCATATAGGCTACTAGAGAAGAACTTGAAATAATGATAGTTACAAACAATTTCTAACCACAAAGACTGCTGGGAAAAAGAAGTTTGGACTCTGGAAGTTGGACACAAGCCCTTATCATTAGAATGAAAATATGACTAGAGACAGGTTAGCTGCAACTTGAGACACACAATCCAGTAGCCAACAATGGATTCTACGATGTAAGTAGGTTGAAAGCAAGAACTTCTCCGTACTTGGCAGCCCATGGTCAGCCATGGGGACCAAGTCCTAGAATCAGGTTAAAAACTCAAGAGAATTTTATTAACCAATGATATGTCTTACTAATTTGATATGAAATTTGGTAGCTAGGCTATAATCCTGACCATGTGTTAGAGACTTAATATAGAGTTTCAAGTCTGCTTTACTATAATGCTTTAATTTCCTATATCAGAAGTTTATTTTTAGAAAATAACCAAAATCAAGAGACAGATGGTGAGAAATTCTAACAGCTGCAAACCCCATTTAAAATTAAAAGCACTGAAGAATAAACTAAATATTTGTAAATATTTTCTGAAAAATACGTCCAATTTAATAAATCAAGTATGATTTTGTTAGCAAAATACAAACTAAATTCTAGATTCTAAAACTTAAAAAATAGTTGGAGAGAATAAAAATGAACCGATTTGAAAAAAAATGAACCTATTTGAGTGCAGCAAATGCTAAAATCAATCTTTTTGGTTTTGCTTCAACCATAGACATCTCATTTCCTATTTCAGTTGTCATTTTCTGAACACCACTGTAGACTCCACAGTCCAACAGTGCCTCGAGAATGGCACTATCTCAGGAACTAACACTGCTATTGATCTCTTACCAAGAAAACCAGTATTTCCTGTGCACACACTGACTTGGGCCTAGACTTCCAGGTTTTTAAGAATAAAAAAAAAGAATTCCCAGTTTTTTATTGAAGCAAGAAAAATGAAGGACTTTTTGTCTCAGGTAAACAGTAATTGTAAGTATAATTAAATTGTTCATAAGGGATTTTTGAAAGAGCAAAACAAGTCAAACCGCTCCCTTAAAACTGTACATTTTTCCACTGTGTATTTCATTAACTTGAGCTTAAGTTTATCTGCTATTCTTATTCTAAAACTCCATTACCTCCATTTCAATATCAGCATAAAATAAATGTGTGCCTTTCTACTATTTCTTAACTGAATTCAGTTATAATCATTTACCCAACAAAAAGAACATGGCAAAGGAATTTGCACTAAACAAACAACTTTATCTAGTTCCTACTGTAATTCCAGCAGATCTTGCTCTTTACTTACTTTTTCTATAATGTGCATAATTCATTTAAAAAATAGATCAATTTTATTCTTTCGGGGCCATTATTCAGGGTGGCTGCTGAATAGAGAATAAACAAAAGAAATGTCCACCTAAACTTTACCTTTACATTTGCCATTCTGATTTTAATGATCAATAACCAAGAGAATTTTATTAACCAATGATATGTCTTACTAATTTGATATGAAATTTGGTAGCTAGGCTATAATCCTGACCATGTGTTAGAGACTTAATATAGAGTTTCAAGTCTGCTTTACTATAATGCTTTAATTTCCTATATCAGAAGTTTATTTTTAGAAAATAACCAAAATCAAGAGACAGATGGTGAGAAATTCTAACAGCTGCAAACCCCATTTAAAATTAAAAGCACTGAAGAATAAACTAAATATTTGTAAATATTTTCTGAAAAATACGTCCAATTTAATAAATCAAGTATGATTTTGTTAGCAAAATACAAACTAAATTCTAGATTCTAAAACTTAAAAAATAGTTGGAGAGAATAAAAATGAACCGATTTGAAAAAAAATGAACCTATTTGAGTGCAGCAAATGCTAAAATCAATCTTTTTGGTTTTGCTTCAACCATAGACATCTCATTTCCTATTTCAGTTGTCATTTTCTGAACACCACTGTAGACTCCACAGTCCAACAGTGCCTCGAGAATGGCACTATCTCAGGAACTAACACTGCTATTGATCTCTTACCAAGAAAACCAGTATTTCCTGTGCACACACTGACTTGGGCCTAGACTTCCAGGTTTTTAAGAATAAAAAAAAAGAATTCCCAGTTTTTTATTGAAGCAAGAAAAATGAAGGACTTTTTGTCTCAGGTAAACAGTAATTGTAAGTATAATTAAATTGTTCATAAGGGATTTTTGAAAGAGCAAAACAAGTCAAACCGCTCCCTTAAAACTGTACATTTTTCCACTGTGTATTTCATTAACTTGAGCTTAAGTTTATCTGCTATTCTTATTCTAAAACTCCATTACCTCCATTTCAATATCAGCATAAAATAAATGTGTGCCTTTCTACTATTTCTTAACTGAATTCAGTTATAATCATTTACCCAACAAAAAGAACATGGCAAAGGAATTTGCACTAAACAAACAACTTTATCTAGTTCCTACTGTAATTCCAGCAGATCTTGCTCTTTACTTACTTTTTCTATAATGTGCATAATTCATTTAAAAAATAGATCAATTTTATTCTTTCGGGGCCATTATTCAGGGTGGCTGCTGAATAGAGAATAAACAAAAGAAATGTCCACCTAAACTTTACCTTTACATTTGCCATTCTGATTTTAATGATCAATAAGAGGGAAGAATTTGGTTTCAGTAATTGTCATTGGTGTCACCTAAGATACTGCTCAGATACTCTGCAGTTATATCTGAAATACAGTTCCCCTCACAAGAGATGTTTCAGAACTTCATAGAGATTCAAGAAATTTTTGAAAATAAACATCATAATAAGCAACAAAAAGTGACAAGAAAAAAAAAGATGAGTACAAGTATTGGCCTAAGTCAAAATTAAGTCAAAAAGTTTTGTAATACTAAAAATGCTTTCAACCAGTGGTTCTTATCCTGCTAAAGAAGCTTATGAATCACCTAAAGCTTTCTATTTGTGAACATACCTGCCTTATTCCTAAGGAAGAGGAACTATAGCATTCATCTGAATTAGCCTTTCAATGGGATCTGTGACCTAAGAGATTAACATTTACTGTCTTTTACCATTTCCTCATCTCTTACTTTGGGCTACCTTAATATTGTAACAGACAACTCAACTATTTTTCCTCTGGCTTCTAAAGATCAATTTAAATATTTAAAACAACCTAAATTATTTCTTTAGTTATTGGTAGAGCTATTTAATTCTTAATATAGATATCATAGTTTTAAAATTAATCAAACTCTGAAAAAAAACTCTCCAGTATGCTTAGTATTAAACAGATCCTCTCTTATTGTTGATGGTCTAAGTTACTGGTCTGAGTTTTTTAGATAATGTTCATCTGACAAAAACATATAAATAAATATGGGATACCAAAACATACAGGTCACTCTGTTCCATTTGACAAAATATACATTAAAAATACTAAATAGTTTTAATTTGCACAATCTAAATTTCAATTTCTAATGAAGGCAAGATTGATGCCTTTTTGCAGAAACAGCCTAAATGCCATACACAACCACTTAATCCAGAAGAATGAACCTTTGCAGAATAAAATGTTATTTCTTAACTGAATTCAGTTATAATCATTTACCCAACAAAAAGAACATGGCAAAGGAATTTGCACTAAACAAACAACTTTATCTAGTTCCTACTGTAATTCCAGCAGATCTTGCTCTTTACTTACTTTTTCTATAATGTGCATAATTCATTTAAAAAATAGATCAATTTTATTCTTTCGGGGCCATTATTCAGGGTGGCTGCTGAATAGAGAATAAACAAAAGAAATGTCCACCTAAACTTTACCTTTACATTTGCCATTCTGATTTTAATGATCAATAAGAGGGAAGAATTTGGTTTCAGTAATTGTCATTGGTGTCACCTAAGATACTGCTCAGATACTCTGCAGTTATATCTGAAATACAGTTCCCCTCACAAGAGATGTTTCAGAACTTCATAGAGATTCAAGAAATTTTTGAAAATAAACATCATAATAAGCAACAAAAAGTGACAAGAAAAAAAAAGATGAGTACAAGTATTGGCCTAAGTCAAAATTAAGTCAAAAAGTTTTGTAATACTAAAAATGCTTTCAACCAGTGGTTCTTATCCTGCTAAAGAAGCTTATGAATCACCTAAAGCTTTCTATTTGTGAACATACCTGCCTTATTCCTAAGGAAGAGGAACTATAGCATTCATCTGAATTAGCCTTTCAATGGGATCTGTGACCTAAGAGATTAACATTTACTGTCTTTTACCATTTCCTCATCTCTTACTTTGGGCTACCTTAATATTGTAACAGACAACTCAACTATTTTTCCTCTGGCTTCTAAAGATCAATTTAAATATTTAAAACAACCTAAATTATTTCTTTAGTTATTGGTAGAGCTATTTAATTCTTAATATAGATATCATAGTTTTAAAATTAATCAAACTCTGAAAAAAAACTCTCCAGTATGCTTAGTATTAAACAGATCCTCTCTTATTGTTGATGGTCTAAGTTACTGGTCTGAGTTTTTTAGATAATGTTCATCTGACAAAAACATATAAATAAATATGGGATACCAAAACATACAGGTCACTCTGTTCCATTTGACAAAATATACATTAAAAATACTAAATAGTTTTAATTTGCACAATCTAAATTTCAATTTCTAATGAAGGCAAGATTGATGCCTTTTTGCAGAAACAGCCTAAATGCCATACACAACCACTTAATCCAGAAGAATGAAGCAAATAAGAGATTTTCTTTTTGACTAAGAATATAAATTAAAAAAAAATTCACATGCTTGATGAACAGGAAGGAAAAAAGATTGAAAAGATCAAACAGAAGTAGAAATAAATTTCACTGTTAAAATTTTTGAGCTTAAAAATGACCCTCTTGCTCCAAAACTAAACCTGTCTTCGGCAGAAAATACAAAATATTAGAAGTATGAAAAGTTTACAAATAGAGTCTTGCAGACAAAAGGATAGATTCACCATGTTTAAATAAAACCTTCATGGGTTTCCCTGGTGGTCCAGTGGGTGGAGAGTCTGCCTTTCAGTGCAGGGGGCACAGGTTAGATCCCTGGCCTGGAAGATCCCACATACCCCGGAGTGGCTGGACCAGTGTGTCCAGTTAAATGCCAGGTCACTGGAGAGCATGAGCCCAGAGCTGGTGCTCTGAGACTAGAGGGGCCACTGCAATGGGAGGCCCACACAGGCCGAAGAATAAAGATGGATGAAAAAAATGATGACTTAAAAGGCAAAAAAAAAAAGAAGCTTAAAAAAAACAAATAACACCTTCACAACCAACAGATGCAAAGAACAGTCAGTTGAGAATAATTTTTGAAAAATAACTATTGACAAAGACAGAGCCATGTGCGGTGAAATTCTGAATAAACTGTAAAAATACTGTCATTTTTCAAATTAAAAAATAACTATCATGGAAGATTATGTCAATTCTTACTAAAATAACATTAAAATATTATTTTTGTGTTTTATCTGTTCCTAAAGAACACATAAAAAAGAACAAAACAATTAGTGACAAACAGCTTGACCTGTGAGGGGCAGGGAAGGGTAGAATTAGAATTTTATTGTAGAAAATTATAACATTAACCCGTGAAACAATATAATAAATGAAATACATACAGCTTGACACTTACATCTCAAACAAACAATGTTGAAAATTTTATTTAGAAAATGAAATCAACTAGTTTTGGATAAAAGCAGTGTCACATGCTGGAAATGAAATAATTGTTTAAAAAAAACCTTAAAGACTGAAAAGCATTTTCTTGGGGAGTGCTGAGAACACAGGACTTCATGTATCAATCTAGAAAGAGTATCAGACCACATCAAATGGGAAGAAACTAGAATAAAATTTTACAAAAGAAAGGAATATTTCATTCATCTTCCCATTTTGTTTGGTACTATAATTGCTGTCTTCTACCTCCCTTACTGGGATGTGTGAACTTTTGAAAAGAGTAAGCCCTGTTCACCTTCATACTCACCCATAACATCTAGTACAGTGTTATTCTAAGACAACACTAAGTAATTTTTGCAAAAATAAATTAGGATATAAAAACAGGCACCCAGGTCTTTACCTCCTTTACTGCAGACAAAAGGATAGATTCACCATGTTAAATAAAACCTTCATGGGTTTCCCTGGTGGTCCAGTGGGTGGAGAGTCTGCCTTTCAGTGCAGGGGGCACAGGTTAGATCCCTGGCCTGGAAGATCCCACATACCCCGGAGTGGCTGGACCAGTGTGTCCAGTTAAATGCCAGGTCACTGGAGAGCATGAGCCCAGAGCTGGTGCTCTGAGACTAGAGGGGCCACTGCAATGGGAGGCCCACACAGGCCGAAGAATAAAGATGGATGAAAAAAATGATGACTTAAAAGGCAAAAAAAAAAAGAAGCTTAAAAAAAACAAATAACACCTTCACAACCAACAGATGCAAAGAACAGTCAGTTGAGAATAATTTTTGAAAAATAACTATTGACAAAGACAGAGCCATGTGCGGTGAAATTCTGAATAAACTGTAAAAATACTGTCATTTTTCAAATTAAAAAATAACTATCATGGAAGATTATGTCAATTCTTACTAAAATAACATTAAAATATTATTTTTGTGTTTTATCTGTTCCTAAAGAACACATAAAAAAGAACAAAACAATTAGTGACAAACAGCTTGACCTGTGAGGGGCAGGGAAGGGTAGAATTAGAATTTTATTGTAGAAAATTATAACATTAACCCGTGAAACAATATAATAAATGAAATACATACAGCTTGACACTTACATCTCAAACAAACAATGTTGAAAATTTTATTTAGAAAATGAAATCAACTAGTTTTGGATAAAAGCAGTGTCACATGCTGGAAATGAAATAATTGTTTAAAAAAAACCTTAAAGACTGAAAAGCATTTTCTTGGGGAGTGCTGAGAACACAGGACTTCATGTATCAATCTAGAAAGAGTATCAGACCACATCAAATGGGAAGAAACTAGAATAAAATTTTACAAAAGAAAGGAATATTTCATTCATCTTCCCATTTTGTTTGGTACTATAATTGCTGTCTTCTACCTCCCTTACTGGGATGTGTGAACTTTTGAAAAGAGTAAGCCCTGTTCACCTTCATACTCACCCATAACATCTAGTACAGTGTTATTCTAAGACAACACTAAGTAATTTTTGCAAAAATAAATTAGGATATAAAAAAAACAGGCACCCAGGGGTCATAAAGTTTAGAGGCAATTCTTAAGACTTATTCTTTTGAGGAATACTGATCTTGCAAAGTCAGGGAAGAGATGCTCAAGGACTGCCTGGCCTTTCCTCTCAAGTGTCAGTAGAATTAAATTCATTTCTATCACCTCTGGGTCTCTACTCTGTAGCCCAGAGCAGTGATCATTTATACTATTCAAATAAAACATGGGAGCTAATTCTAAAAATTTAAGCTTGTATGTCAATGGTTGGCATCAATGAATGTGAATCCTTAAATATTAAATATCTCTATTTGGGTGACTTCAAACACAATATATCTAGAATTGATTGCATTATTTCCCCAACCAGCTCCCTCTGCTGATCTTCCTAATTCTGGTAATGGTACCATTCATTATTATTCTTCAAGACATTCCAACAAGCAATCTCTTGGAATTATCTTTGATTTCCCCATTTCTTTGAGCCCTACATAAATAGCAGTCACCAAGAACTACCGATTTGCTCTATACAACATATTTTATAACTATCAGTTCCTTTGTATTTCCACTACCATCATCTTGCCCCAGGCACATTCTTCATCTCTAGACTGCCACAAAGGGATCCTAACTAGTGTCCCCGCGGATGGATGATTCCCAACAGTTTAACAGACTAGTCTCCAGAGACTGGCTGCAATATTTTTTTCTGACTTTAGCTATTTTAAAATTTATGCATACTTTGTCCCTGTTCCCTACTGTCCCTGTTTTACATATTTTCACCTTCACTCTCTTGCTTACACTGCTCTATCTACCTGGAACGCTCATATACTCTTTATCTCAGCATATTAAATTCAGTAGACATTTACAATGCCCCGATGATCCTACCAGGACTTCATGTATCAATCTAGAAAGAGTATCAGACCACATCAAATGGGAAGAAACTAGAATAAAATTTTACAAAAGAAAGGAATATTTCATTCATCTTCCCATTTTGTTTGGTACTATAATTGCTGTCTTCTACCTCCCTTACTGGGATGTGTGAACTTTTGAAAAGAGTAAGCCCTGTTCACCTTCATACTCACCCATAACATCTAGTACAGTGTTATTCTAAGACAACACTAAGTAATTTTTGCAAAAATAAATTAGGATATAAAAAAAACAGGCACCCAGGGGTCATAAAGTTTAGAGGCAATTCTTAAGACTTATTCTTTTGAGGAATACTGATCTTGCAAAGTCAGGGAAGAGATGCTCAAGGACTGCCTGGCCTTTCCTCTCAAGTGTCAGTAGAATTAAATTCATTTCTATCACCTCTGGGTCTCTACTCTGTAGCCCAGAGCAGTGATCATTTATACTATTCAAATAAAACATGGGAGCTAATTCTAAAAATTTAAGCTTGTATGTCAATGGTTGGCATCAATGAATGTGAATCCTTAAATATTAAATATCTCTATTTGGGTGACTTCAAACACAATATATCTAGAATTGATTGCATTATTTCCCCAACCAGCTCCCTCTGCTGATCTTCCTAATTCTGGTAATGGTACCATTCATTATTATTCTTCAAGACATTCCAACAAGCAATCTCTTGGAATTATCTTTGATTTCCCCATTTCTTTGAGCCCTACATAAATAGCAGTCACCAAGAACTACCGATTTGCTCTATACAACATATTTTATAACTATCAGTTCCTTTGTATTTCCACTACCATCATCTTGCCCCAGGCACATTCTTCATCTCTAGACTGCCACAAAGGGATCCTAACTAGTGTCCCCGCGGATGGATGATTCCCAACAGTTTAACAGACTAGTCTCCAGAGACTGGCTGCAATATTTTTTTCTGACTTTAGCTATTTTAAAATTTATGCATACTTTGTCCCTGTTCCCTACTGTCCCTGTTTTACATATTTTCACCTTCACTCTCTTGCTTACACTGCTCTATCTACCTGGAACGCTCATATACTCTTTATCTCAGCATATTAAATTCAGTAGACATTTAATGAGAGCCTACCATATGGCACTCACTATATACAAGACACTGGAACTCAGACTAGGAGAGTCGAAGGAACCATGTTATTATTATACAACATGGTAAGTCCTCTATCCACTTAGTGTAAGTTTCCTGTGCTTTGAAAGATGAGAAATAATAATGGATGTTGACTTGATAATGTGGGAGAGTTCCAGGTAAAGAGAATTACATGAAAAAAATTAGGGATGGGAAAAATGCATGGCACATTCAGGCAACAAGGCAGCATAAGTACCAGATTGAAGGGGTGGAGAAAGACAAGTGTTGGTAATAAGGTGTCTTCATACTCTGCCCTTTCCTCTCTGGTTGAAGATGTGTCTTAAAAATCCAGCACTGACATCACATTGTTTCGGTCACCTTCATAATCAAAAGTAACCTGAAATCAGATCATGTGGGAAGTTCAATCATTTATCGACTTGATGCAACGAGGACTGGTTATAGGTTTTTTCATCTCAAGATTCAGGTTGATCTAGGTCTTCAACATAACCATGGCTTTAACAGCAAGGACTGATAAAATCTGGAGAGAAAAAATTTTAAATCATTATATTTTGTGCACTAGAAACAACATTACATGTCTTTTAGCCAGATGACCTGTATCTATTTTTGGTTTCAGAATGTGAAGTGAACTCCTGAATACATTTTCAGGGGTATAAAGAAACTAACTTAAGTCCACAAATTAAGAGCTGTAATCCCTAGTACTTCTGTGTCGGGGGCCGTGAGAGCCATGCCTTATAGCCTCTAGCATATGAATGTTGCTGTGTGCTCCCAAGGACGACTCCTTCAGCAGAACACAGCCTACCTTCTGTCTAATTAACTGTGAGGCTGTGCAAGGTCAGTGAGCGTGATAAGAAGCCAGAAGGCTACAATCTTAAAGCAAGGAGGGTGTCTTACAGCCTCCAACACAAAAAGCACTGTGCCATAAAGATGGCACCGAGCGGAAGATAGGAGGGTTCGGTTGGACAGTTACATGATAGGCTGCTCAAAGTTTCCGACATCACTCATATACTCTACTGGAACTCAGCATATTAAATTCAGTAGACATTTAATGAGAGCCTACCATATGGCACTCACTATATACAAGACACTGGAACTCAGACTAGAGAGTCAAGGAACCATGTTATTATTATACAACATGGTAAGTCCTCTATCCACTTAGTGTAAGTTTCCTGTGCTTTGAAAGATGAGAAATAATAATGGATGTTGACTTGATAATGTGGGAGAGTTCCAGGTAAAGAGAATTACATGAAAAAAATTAGGGATGGGAAAAATGCATGGCACATTCAGGCAACAAGGCAGCATAAGTACCAGATTGAAGGGGTGGAGAAAGACAAGTGTTGGTAATAAGGTGTCTTCATACTCTGCCCTTTCCTCTCTGGTTGAAGATGTGTCTTAAAAATCCAGCACTGACATCACATTGTTTCGGTCACCTTCATAATCAAAAGTAACCTGAAATCAGATCATGTGGGAAGTTCAATCATTTATCGACTTGATGCAACGAGGACTGGTTATAGGTTTTTTCATCTCAAGATTCAGGTTGATCTAGGTCTTCAACATAACCATGGCTTTAACAGCAAGGACTGATAAAATCTGGAGAGAAAAAATTTTAAATCATTATATTTTGTGCACTAGAAACAACATTACATGTCTTTTAGCCAGATGACCTGTATCTATTTTTGGTTTCAGAATGTGAAGTGAACTCCTGAATACATTTTCAGGGGTATAAAGAAACTAACTTAAGTCCACAAATTAAGAGCTGTAATCCCTAGTACTTCTGTGTCGGGGGCCGTGAGAGCCATGCCTTATAGCCTCTAGCATATGAATGTTGCTGTGTGCTCCCAAGGACGACTCCTTCAGCAGAACACAGCCTACCTTCTGTCTAATTAACTGTGAGGCTGTGCAAGGTCAGTGAGCGTGATAAGAAGCCAGAAGGCTACAATCTTAAAGCAAGGAGGGTGTCTTACAGCCTCCAACACAAAAAGCACTGTGCCATAAAGATGGCACCGAGCGGAAGATAGGAGGGCGGGGTTTGGCACGGTCTGGGATGCGTGATTGTTACATGATAGGCTGCTCAAAGTTTCCGCACTCGTGATCAGTGTATGCTCCCCATAGACTTTTGCTATGATGTAACTGCATGCACAGTTGACCTTTAACACGATTGGCTCTGTTTGGCTCCTTCTTCTTTCCTTTCTCTTTCTGAAAAGCATAAATACCATTCCCTTTCAACAATAAAACGAGACTTGATCAGACTCCTGTCTTGTCTCCATTTCTCGTGTCTCTTGTCCTATTTAATTCCCACTCCCCTCCTTCTAGGTCTGCGTTGAGGAATCCTAGGTCTGCGCTGACGAAGCCCACGGGTCGGGACACTTCTGGGAAGACACATCTGTTTTTTTTTTTTTTTTTTTTCAGAGAACCTACAACTCTTGATTTGTTGAGTTGGCTAAAAAAAATATATATATATATATAAATATTTCCTGGTAATTCAAGAGATGTTTATAAGCCATATGCGACAGGCTGCCTCTTCTACTTCAGTTACTGATGTGCACTCTAGGCATCATCTTAGATGAGGAAGCTGATGCCCCAAAATGTCCTCTGCTAAATGTCCTGTGCAAGACACAGCTAATCAGAGTCAGATACGAATTAGAACCAGATTTTCTAACTTGACCTATCTACCTCTTTGTGAAAGAAGTAGAATATGGAAAGGATGGCTAATGTTTATTAAACGCCTACTCAGTTGTGTGCTACGTTTTAATATGTATGTCATTAACTTCCATACAACACTTTCAGGCAGTAATTATGACTCTTTATTTTTTTTGGCCACTTCTATTGGTATTTAATTTATCTATTTTCATTCATCTTTGTTTTTTGGCCTGTGCAGGCCTCCCATCGCAGTGGCCTCTGTCACTGCAGAGCACCGGCTCTGGGCGCATGTGCTCCAGAGCTCCGGCTTGGTAATTGGACACATCGGTCCAGCTGCTCTGCGGCACGTGGGATCTTCCCAGGCCAGGGATGGAACTGGCACCCCTTGCACTGCAAGGCAATGTCATTACTCACTGGACCACCAGGGGAAATCCCTTCTCAGTTTTTAAATGAGGAAACTGAGGCTCAACAGCTTAACTAATTCACACAAGATCACGCAGCACTAAAGTAAAAGAGGCAGGATTTCAAGCTCTGTGTGACAACCACAAAACCCATATTCCTTTTACATGCTGACTCCTATTTACTCACATTCAGAACAGAGGTTTCAGCTGGAAAGGAGATAGCTGACAGTACTGGAGGGTGAAAAGCTTTATTTTGCAGGAAATGAAGACCTATCAGATGGCTTTTGAGTAAAGAAACAAGACGACGAGAACTATTACTCTGGAACATAACTAGAAAGCAATCTGAATAGAGAAGTAATTAATTGAAATAGAGTCTGAAAGAAAGAACAACGTGGAAGTTATTACTAAAATTTTGCTGCCAGATTTAAAAAGGAGGGACCTGAACTATCTGCTATGGAAATAGGAAGCAGTAGGTTCAAGAGAAATGGAGGAATTAGAGCTGGCACATTGAGTCTATGTGACAAGAAGATTGTTAATGGCATTTATAGAGAACCTTTTTAACCACTGAAGTAAAGAGATTAAAAAAAAACAAAAACAAAAACACATAGACCCTAGTAGCCATAACAGCAAATTGCCAGTGAAAGATTAATGATTTGACACAATTCAAACAAATAACATCAATGAGTATCTAAACACATGGAAGACACAAATTTATTCTGATTGGCTAAATATAATTTGAGTAGAATGAGGACAAATTGCCATAGATAAGAGGAAGCTCCATGAACACTGTTTTATTAAACTTCTTAATAATTGAATACTATGAAGAAAAACAAAAGTGGGGGGGTGGGGATGGGGCGGGAATCATTAAAAACTAGAATGTAAATTCAAGTTCTAAATGGCCCCATCTAAAAGTAACAAACAAAAGGACTTTCTATACATCAAATAAATAAATAAATAAATGTTCACCAGTTATCCTGGGTTCTCACAGACGATTTGCACTTCTGTTCAGCCTTAGGACACATCGGTCCAGCTGCTCTGCCACGTGGGATCTTCCCAGGCCAGGGATGGAACTGGCACCCTTGCACTGCAAGGAATGGTACTACTCGGACTGCCCCAGGAATCCCTTCTCAGGTTTTAAATGGAAACTGGCACCATGTCTTACTCACTGGACCACCAGAAATCTTCTCAGTTTTAAATGAGGAAACTGAGGATCAACAGCTTAACTAATTCACACAAGATCACGCAGCACTAAAGTAAAAGAGGCAGGATTTCAAGCTCTGTGTGACAACCACAAAACCCATATTCCTTTTACATGCTGACTCCTATTTACTCACATTCAGAACAGAGGTTTCAGCTGGAAAGGAGATAGCTGACAGTACTGGAGGGTGAAAAGCTTTATTTTGCAGGAAATGAAGACCTATCAGATGGCTTTTGAGTAAAGAAACAAGACGACGAGAACTATTACTCTGGAACATAACTAGAAAGCAATCTGAATAGAGAAGTAATTAATTGAAATAGAGTCTGAAAGAAAGAACAACGTGGAAGTTATTACTAAAATTTTGCTGCCAGATTTAAAAAGGAGGGACCTGAACTATCTGCTATGGAAATAGGAAGCAGTAGGATCAAGAGAAATGGAGGAATTAGAGCTGGCACATTGAGTCTATGTGACAAGAAGATTGTTAATGGCATTTATAGAGAACCTTTTTAACCACTGAAGTAAAGAGATTAAAAAAAAACAAAAACAAAAACACATAGACCCTAGTAGCCATAACAGCAAATTGCCAGTGAAAGATTAATGATTTGACACAATTCAAACAAATAACATCAATGAGTATCTAAACACATGGAAGACACAAATTTATTCTGATTGGCTAAATATAATTTGAGTAGAATGAGGGACAAATTGCCATAGATAAGAGGAAGCTCCATGAACACTGTTTTATTAAACTTCTTAATAATTGAATACTATGAAGAAAAACAAAAGTGGGGGGGTGGGGATGGGGCGGGAATCATTAAAAACTAGAATGTAAATTCAAGTTCTAAATGGCCCCATCTAAAAGTAACAAACAAAAGGACTTTCTATACATCAAATACATAAATAAATAAATGTTCACCAGTTATCCTGGGTTCTCACAGACGCATTTGCACTTCTGTTCAGCCTTACCCGTAGTTACAGTACAACCCAAGGAAAGGGGGTGACACCTGCCAATACCTTTTAGACCTTTTGTGAAATTACTTCCTCATTTGAAGTCTCCTAAAAAGATCCAAGAAATATAAAAAGGGAAAACAGAGCTCGGGAAAGTACATATGGAGAGTGAAAAGATAAACAAAACAGTAAAGCAGACAACACTACTTCTCTGCTGTTCTCACTTTCTAGTGCCAACATGCTTTCACTTCATGTGTTTCATATTAAACGTGAGTGCAATTTCAATGCACCATAATCACCACCACCAACACTACCAACAAAATATACTTAGAATGGCCAAGAAGCAATTTAATCTATTGAGATGCAATAAAAATAATTTGAGGGAAGCCTCAAGGAAATAATCGTAAGCAAAAACTTCTTGTGTTGTTCAATTAATATGCTAGTAAATTAATTATGCAGATGCTCCTCAAAAGGAACCAATTCTAAACATTTATCAGCACCCACACCTGGTAAGGATCATGTGATGATAACAAGAAACAGGAGATGCAGCACACGGCCTCAAGCAGCTGAAAAAGGGCCCTGAAGGCTCAGACAGTCTCAGAGCATCCGTGGGCTTAGGCAAAGTCATGGAGGTTGGCTTTGTGGGCACAGAAACTGGTATTCCAGAGGGGCTGAATAGGTTTTCTACAGCTGATTCTAAGTGAAGTTACAACAAATTGACTTTGTAATTTATTAGTTCACACTGGGAAAAGTTTCTGAATAGGTTTTCTACAGCTGATTGCCAACACAATTCAAACAAATAACATCAATGAGTATCTAAACACATGGAAGACACAAATTTATTCTGATTGGCTAAATATAATTTGAGTAGAATGAGGGACAAATTGCCATAGATAAGAGGAAGCTCCATGAACACTGTTTTATTAAACTTCTTAATAATTGAATACTATGAAGAAAAACAAAAGTGGGGGGGTGGGGATGGGGCGGGAATCATTAAAAACTAGAATGTAAATTCAAGTTCTAAATGGCCCCATCTAAAAGTAACAAACAAAAGGACTTTCTATACATCAAATACATAAATAAATAAATGTTCACCAGTTATCCTGGGTTCTCACAGACGCATTTGCACTTCTGTTCAGCCTTACCCGTAGTTACAGTACAACCCAAGGAAAGGGGGTGACACCTGCCAATACCTTTTAGACCTTTTGTGAAATTACTTCCTCATTTGAAGTCTCCTAAAAAGATCCAAGAAATAAAAAAGGGAAAACAGAGCTCGGGAAAGTACATATGGAGAGTGAAAAGATAAACAAAACAGTAAAGCAGACAACACTACTTCTCTGCTGTTCTCACTTTCTAGTGCCAACATGCTTTCACTTCATGTGTTTCATATTAAACGTGAGTGCAATTTCAATGCACCATAATCACCACCACCAACACTACCAACAAAATATACTTAGAATGGCCAAGAAGCAATTTAATCTATTGAGATGCAATAAAAATAATTTGAGGGAAGCCTCAAGGAAATAATCGTAAGCAAAAACTTCTTGTGTTGTTCAATTAATATGCTAGTAAATTAATTATGCAGATGCTCCTCAAAAGGAACCAATTCTAAACATTTATCAGCACCCACACCTGGTAAGGATCATGTGATGATAACAAGAAACAGGAGATGCAGCACACGGCCTCAAGCAGCTGAAAAAGGGCCCTGAAGGCTCAGACAGTCTCAGAGCATCCGTGGGCTTAGGCAAAGTCATGGAGGTTGGCTTTGTGGGCACAGAAACTGGTATTCCAGAGGGGCTGAATAGGTTTTCTACAGCTGATTCTAAGTGAAGTTACAACAAATTGACTTTGTAATTTATTAGTTCACACTGGGAAAAGTATTTACAATAGTCCATATCATTCGAGAGGTCACTGTTTCCTAATTTTAGGATTACGACTAGAACAGATAAAGTCAGATATTCTTAAAGCAAATCTTAACCATGCTGGGTAGTTGGATGAGTTGTCCATGTACTCTTGATCTATTTCTGTTTCATAAGCTCTTTTGGCTATCCTAACTCAGAATATCGCTTCTGTTTTGCTTCTGGAAGATTTTTCTATACTTATGAAGACCAATTAACTCCTGAAGACCAAAAGGTAATTCATTTGAGAACATTAGAGACTTATATATATATAGCCCTTACTTCCTAAAAACACAGCCTTGTTCCCTTGAAGTGGGTAAAACACAATCCTAAACCCTGAAATAGAAAATACCTGTTTCATTCATAAAGTACTTAGTTATCACTACTAATTTTTTCTGCAGATGGTTAATCTCACCAATCTATGTAGCAAACTTTTAGAAATTTTAGCCTGAAATGATGCTTGTCTTGATTTTATCTCCATATCCCAAGGTATCTTTCTGTAATCTTCAGAGTATTGATCAAGTACCACATTTTCACAGAGGAAAATCATACTTACTGATTTCTATTTTCTCAAATTAAGCTATAAAACCGATTCACTGGATCAAGCCATATAAAAACAGTGATGATAAACATAATATCAGAAATAATAGCTATCTAGTTCAGTACCACATTTCCAGAGGTAATTTCAATAAAATTCTTATAGATCTGTGCTTCACTTCATTCTTTAAAAATAATTTACCTATATATGCCAGAAATTATTCACTGCACTAAGAATACAAAAATTAAAAAGGCAAACACTGTACTTGTGTTTTTTAATCTAGTTGCAGAGAGAGAAGACAGTGGACAAAGAAAACAGTGTGACGAGTGAATACTTGAAAGTATACAGGTTGTTACAGGAGCACATACATTTCCAGAGGTTTTTGACTGTTTAATTTTTTTTTAAGGTGAGAAAGATCTAATTTCCACCATCATCGTCACAACCATCGTCACCACAACCCTCATCATTAGCCACAACTTGTTGACTCCATGCTATATTCCCAGATCTGTATTAGGAGCCATATCATATCGCCTTTCATCTTTTCTACAACTTTGTAGGATAGGTAATAGTATGCTTTTGAAAAGGGGAAAAAATGACAATACAATCAGCTGTGGTAGACAGCAGCTCATAGTTGGGCTGACACTGGCACACAGACCACACTCTCCCCTATTAAATGTGAACACGTTTACAGTACACAATACCAAAGTCCATGACCACACCAAGTCATATGTGAGCACAGACAAAATCAAGAACATCTGCAAACACAACAGCTTCCACGGAAGGAGCCCCAGGGAGACATTCGCGTGGTGAGAAACAGGCCGTGTGGTCACAGGCAGCACTCACTAGCCACCTCTGTTGGGGAAACACTGTGGAGGCAAGTCCTCAAACTTCAATCGAGCCTCCAGCAATAGGCAGTCCCACCAACAGTGTGACTGTGAAACCAAGAGACCCTAAGCCAGATCCACCAGTTCATCTGCCCTTGAATTCCTGACCCAAAGAAACTGGGAAAGTGTGTTATCAGCAACAGACAAGGTATAACATTAATGTGTAATAATAATATAATTGTGTGTCAGTGAATTTATACTTCCAAGTAAAAGAATGATAAGTCAAGTCATACAATTATTAACACTGTGTTTCCCTTTAATTCTTAGGTTATTTTCTTCTACTTCTTTGAGCATATTTATAATAGCCACTTAAATCCAACATGTGAGCCCCATTAGGATCAGCTCCTAGTAACTCATTCCCCGCCCCACCTTGGGTCACACTTTTAATTCTCTGTAAACAGCTACTTACAACCAGCATCAGGGCTCACTTGGAATCAGTCTTCTGAGTATGAGTCACACTTACCTGTTTCTCTGCACATCAAGTAGTTTTGGGTTGAAAAGCAGAACTGTGGATAGTCTTTTGTAGTGGATCTGTTTCGTTTTTTCTAAGAATTTTGTTATAGTTGTTCTACTGAGAGAAGTTAACTTGCCTGGACTCACAATGAAATCTATCTCCTCGTCTGCCTCCAGCAGCAGGTGTCTCTGCTCAACTGCTGATTTACTGCTCTCCCTCTGCTCCCTGCCCTCTCCCGGAGGGTATCCCTGAGTCTGTGTAGTTCAGCAGGCAGATCAAGACTTGGGTAGATATGAGAGTCTACAGATGAGGGGTTCATCCTCTGTGGTTAAGCTTGCTACCAAGGCTCCCCAACCCAAGTTTCCAGTTGTCCTGCTAGCCCTGAATTCTGCTCTTTGATACAGGAATTCAGTTAGGTTTTTCACTTTTGCTTCTTAAGCCACGCACACTTCAGGGAACACACTCTGACAAGGTGCATCTCCCCCATAGCTCTGTTTTTCAAGGGGTCACCATCCCCCTGGCTTTGTCAGCATTTTCGCTGGACTCTGGGTTGATGGTCTGTGCAGTCTGGTCGTCTTGAGTTTACACTCATATCTTAGGTCTCAGTCCTTCTGTAACCCTTCTTCCAGAACGTGCTTCTAAATTCCCCTCTGCTCTGATCTGAACGTGTGGCCACCATGATCTGGGAAGAATGTCATTCTCCACTGACAGATCTAGGAGAGCCTGGAGCACCCACAGGAAGAGAGTACCCACAGTTCTTCCCAATCAGTAGTAATCTCTCAACAGCTAACTCTGTTCATATTTCTTCCCCCTTTGGTCATCTTCCAGAACCTTCCAATACCTGTCTTTAACCATCTGGTCAGTGCTTGTCATTGCTATCTGGGGTCAGTGCCCTGGCATGCTTTGTAACTGTTTTTTTTTTTCTTACTTTGAGCATATTTATAATAGCCACTTAAATCCAACATGTGAGCCCCATTAGGATCAGCTCCTAGTAACTCATTCCCCGCCCCACCTTGGGTCACACTTTTAATTCTCTGTAAACAGCTACTTACAACCAGCATCAGGGCTCACTTGGAATCAGTCTTCTGAGTATGAGTCACACTTACCTGTTTCTCTGCACATCAAGTAGTTTTGGGTTGAAAAGCAGAACTGTGGATAGTCTTTTGTAGTGGATCTGTTTCGTTTTTTCTAAGAATTTTGTTATAGTTGTTCTACTGAGAGAAGTTAACTTGCCTGGACTCACAATGAAATCTATCTCCTCGTCTGCCTCCAGCAGCAGGTGTCTCTGCTCAACTGCTGATTTACTGCTCTCCCTCTGCTCCCTGCCCTCTCCCGGAGGGTATCCCTGAGTCTGTGTAGTTCAGCAGGCAGATCAAGACTTGGGTAGATATGAGAGTCTACAGATGAGGGGTTCATCCTCTGTGGTTAAGCTTGCTACCAAGGCTCCCCAACCCAAGTTTCCAGTTGTCCTGCTAGCCCTGAATTCTGCTCTTTGATACAGGAATTCAGTTAGGTTTTTCACTTTTGCTTCTTAAGCCACGCACACTTCAGGGAACACACTCTGACAAGGTGCATCTCCCCCATAGCTCTGTTTTTCAAGGGGTCACCATCCCCCTGGCTTTGTCAGCATTTTCGCTGGACTCTGGGTTGATGGTCTGTGCAGTCTGGTCGTCTTGAGTTTACACTCATATCTTAGGTCTCAGTCCTTCTGTAACCCTTCTTCCAGAACGTGCTTCTAAATTCCCCTCTGCTCTGATCTGAACGTGTGGCCACCATGATCTGGGAAGAATGTCATTCTCCACTGACAGATCTAGGAGAGCCTGGAGCACCCACAGGAAGAGAGTACCCACAGTTCTTCCCAATCAGTAGTAATCTCTCAACAGCTAACTCTGTTCATATTTCTTCCCCCTTTGGTCATCTTCCAGAACCTTCCAATACCTGTCTTTAACCATCTGGTCAGTGCTTGTCATTGCTATCTGCTGGAGGAACCGACCGACCTCATCAAGTGGCCATCACTTGAAGTCCACCCCGGACTATTTTAATAGCCCTCTGTCTTGTCTTCCTGTTTCCACCCTCACAGCCTCAGTAGTCAGTCATCTGTCTAAAATATAAATGACACAGCACACACTCTCATGAAGTCCTTGAAGAGCTTTCCATTCCACTCAGAGTAAAATCCAAGTCCTCAGTGTGGTGTGCGAGTCCCATGTGAAGTTGCCTCAGGCCGCCTCTCAAAACTGGTTTCTGCTCAGCCTCACCTGAACGGCTCTGCTGTGCTCCCAACACACCTAGCGAGTTGTCACTGGGTGCCTGCAGTCCACTCAGCCTGATGTGCTCTTCCCTTTGACAGATCATTTTCTACTTTCCATTCCCCAAATATGTGTCTTGTGTGTATGGGTGTGTACAGTTTTATGTGTCTCTATCTTCACAAAAATATAAGCTTCACATAGTATCACCATGGTAGGGTCTAGAACAGGGCCTGGCAGGTAGGAGGTGCTCAACAAACATCAGTCAGATGAATGCATGGGTCAAGTGCTCTCTCTCTTAGTTGTTGTTGTTCAGTCGCTAAGTTGTCTGACTTTCTGTGATCTCATGGATGGTAGCACGCCAGACTCCTCTGTTTTCCACTATCTCCAGAAGTTTGCTCAAATTCATGCCCATTGAGTTGGTGATGCCATCCAACCAGCTCATCTTCTTTGTTAGGCTTTATGTTTAACCCTTACCACGTATTTACTCATGTATCCTTCAGAGTGCCCCATCAAGTAGGTACTATAATTCTCCCCATTTTATGGATGAAGAACTGAGGCACAAAGACTTGTAGCCCAAGTTAACCAAGAGTAAGCTATGTAGAGGCCATGGCTCAATCCTGCTCTGATCTGAACTCACCATGATCTGGGAAGAATGTCATTCTCCACTGACAGATCTAGGAGAGCCTGGAGCACCCACAGGAAGAGAGTACCCACAGTTCTTCCCAATCAGTAGTAATCTCTCAACAGCTAACTCTGTTCATATTTCTTCCCCCTTTGGTCATCTTCCAGAACCTTCCAATACCTGTCTTTAACCATCTGGTCAGTGCTTGTCATTGCTATCTGCTGGAGGAACCGACCGACCTCATCAAGTGGCCATCACTTGAAGTCCACCCCGGACTATTTTAATAGCCCTCTGTCTTGTCTTCCTGTTTCCACCCTCACAGCCTCAGTAGTCAGTCATCTGTCTAAAATATAAATGACACAGCACACACTCTCATGAAGTCCTTGAAGAGCTTTCCATTCCACTCAGAGTAAAATCCAAGTCCTCAGTGTGGTGTGCGAGTCCCATGTGAAGTTGCCTCAGGCCGCCTCTCAAAACTGGTTTCTGCTCAGCCTCACCTGAACGGCTCTGCTGTGCTCCCAACACACCTAGCGAGTTGTCACTGGGTGCCTGCAGTCCACTCAGCCTGATGTGCTCTTCCCTTTGACAGATCATTTTCTACTTTCCATTCCCCAAATATGTGTCTTGTGTGTATGGGTGTGTACAGTTTTATGTGTCTCTATCTTCACAAAAATATAAGCTTCACATAGTATCACCATGGTAGGGTCTAGAACAGGGCCTGGCAGGTAGGAGGTGCTCAACAAACATCAGTCAGATGAATGCATGGGTCAAGTGCTCTCTCTCTTAGTTGTTGTTGTTCAGTCGCTAAGTTGTCTGACTTTCTGTGATCTCATGGATGGTAGCACGCCAGACTCCTCTGTTTTCCACTATCTCCAGAAGTTTGCTCAAATTCATGCCCATTGAGTTGGTGATGCCATCCAACCAGCTCATCTTCTTTGTTAGGCTTTATGTTTAACCCTTACCACGTATTTACTCATGTATCCTTCAGAGTGCCCCATCAAGTAGGTACTATAATTCTCCCCATTTTATGGATGAAGAACTGAGGCACAAAGACTTGTAGCCCAAGTTAACCAAGAGAGTAAGTAGTGAGGCCAGGACGTGAACCCAGCAGTCTGACTGTAGAGGCCATGGCAGTTGTGTGCTCAAATACCACAATAAAATACTATCAACTGGGTGGCTTATACAACAGGTATCTGTCACAGTCTGGAAGCTGGAAGTGCAAGGTCAAAGTGCTGGCAGAGTCCGTTCCTGGTGAAGCCTCTATCCTTGGTTTGCAGACGGCTCTCTTCTCACTGTGCCCTCACAGTTTTCCTCTGTGTGCGCCCTCCTGGTATTTCTTCCTCTTCCTACTGAACTAAGGGGTCCTTTTGCCCTCATTTAACCTTAATAACCTCTTTAAAGACTCTAACTCCAAATACAGTCACATTGGGGGCTGGGGCTTCAAATTATGAATGTGGAGAAAACATAATTCGATCTATAACTTATGTCCTTAAAATATAGTTATTTTCAACATCTTTCCTTTCCATTGTGTAGAAGTAAAGACTGTTTCCTCTCTCATTTTCAGATGAACAGAGAAGAAACTTTCAGGACCCAGATTAGGCCAGAATATCACCTGGCAAGAGAAAGCTACTGAAATGGCTACACTGAGGATTCTCAGAAAGAATCTGATCTCATAAAACACCAAATGCTTATGCCAAACATATGCTAGTCTAATTTACACACTGGGTTTTAACTCAGTGCAGTTCTGGGAACCGTGACTATTTGTAACTCCTCATATAGAGCCGGTAGAAAGCCATCCTTCTTGTGAAATCCTACTGGAAATCCATTCCCACTTTGTCACCACTACTTGAACATACCGTGCCTGCTCCCCCACCTCAGGGCCTCCGTGCTCCCTGTTCTGAATATCGAATGTTTTCCCTCTAGAGCTCTTCATGAGAGCTTCCCTGGTAGCTCAAACAGTGAAGAATCTGTCTGCAAGGTGGGAGACCCCGGTCCCTTGGTGGGGAAATCACCCTAGAGAAGAAAATGGCAGCCCACTCCTGTATTCTTGCCTGGGAAATCTCACCGGCGGGCTGCAGTCCATGGGGTCACAAAGAGTCAGACATAGCTGAGCAGTTACCACGTTCAGGGCTTGCCTGGTGGCTCGTACTGTAAAGAAACTGCCTGCAGTGTGGGAGACCAGGGGCTGATCCCTGAGTCAGGAAGATCCCCTAGAGGAAGGAACGGCTACCCACTCTAGTATTCTTGCGGGGAGAATCCCGTGGACAGAGGAGCCTGGCCAACTACAGTCCACGGGGTTGCAAAGAGTTGAACACAAGTGAGCAACCAACATACACTGAGATCTTCATGATTCAATTTTCTCTTTATTTAGTTTTTTTGTCCGTGGTTATCTCCATGATGTTGTGCTAGAACAACCTATTTATAATCGTGAACACATCTTCCTCCTGCAAGTTTCCATATCTAGTCCTCTCTTTGCTACCTGATTCTTCTGTGCAGTGCTTTTAAAAATTCTCTCTTTCCTCTAGAATGCAAGCAAAATGAAGATGCGGGGTTTTATTTGCTTTATCTACTGCTATTTCCCTAGCTCCTAGAAAGTACTGGCACCCAGCAGACACTAAGTAAATGTTCCCTGAAAGAATGAATAAACTTCCCCATGATCTAGAATGGTAAAATTGGAATTTGTACTTTTCACTGCTAAATCACACTGTACAGAGGAGCTAACAATTCTTTAGTAAGATATAAATCTGGTCCAACAGCAAAAAATGCTCTTCTCTGATACAGACAGTAAGCCTCATATAGTAACAGAGAAAATCTCCATCTTCACATAATCTTTATATAAACAAAAATTCATGCTCCTTAAAAACATAATTATAAAAAAGCATTCTTTTTAATACTGGAGGCAGCTGACCACTCGTAGAGTTACATATCTTATATAAAAAGTAGTTTGGCAGGGCAAGATACATTTCAAAGGTGAATAACCTGGTCTAGATTATGTTATTGTTGAATGGGCACAAAATTGATTGTAAGGATTTCCCAAAAGATGTATTTTATTCCTAGTTAGGAGAACAAACAAAGTGGCATTTGCTTGTTAAGTATTCATCAATCACCTATCCTGACCAGGCACTAAAGTAGAGCAGTGAGCAAAACAATTCTTACATTATTGAAGAGCAAACCATAACAAAACAAGTGGAACGCCGGGCGGCTCACTACAAGCCGCCGCCTACTACTTATGCTCGACCAGGGAGGTGAAAGGAGCCTCCCCACTAGGTTGGTTTTATTTTCTTCTTGGTCATAATCACCTTTTGAGATGATCTTGATCTTTAGGTGATGATTTATCGTCTGTATTTTCACATGAAATCTGTAAGCACTGTTCCCCCCGTTTCTCTCCGGTTCGAAAAATTACTGTTTAATTACTAAGTAAAGAAAGGTCCTAGCAACTTTTCTTATTCTCTTTAAACTGTGGAAATACAAAACCACTCAGGGAAGACAGCGGGTCCGGGAGGCGCGTGCCCGCGACGCGCCTCCGCACCCTCCCGGCAGCGCCCCACCCCTACCCGTCCGCCGCGCACCTGCTTCCGCTCGACTTCCGCGACGGGACGCGCTACACAAGCCGGAGGGCTCTCCGGCTTCCTGTCCGCCCCGCCCACTTCCCATTCACCTGATCCTCTCTCGGCTTCCACCAGGGGGCGCGACTCCGAGGGCTGGGCCTCCGACGCCGCCGCAGACGGCCTCAGCACCGACAGCACTGTCTCCGGGGGCAAGTCGACCATCTGCTCCCACACGGACTCCGTGTAGAAGTCCACTGTATGTGCATTAGAAATGGATAGGGCTTCCCTCAGGAACCGCAGCAGCCCCTGCAACTTGGCACGCAACGTGGACAGGTCCTGGGTCACCGGGAGCGGGCGAGAAGCCTCCATGATGCCCACCCTCCCGGGCTGTAGGTGGCGCAAACGTGGCCGCGAGGCAAAGGCTCGGTAGGGAGCAGCAAAGGCTAGATAAGTAGAATTCAGATAAGGATTCTGGGCGGCGATGGATTGCTTCTGCCTGATGACGTAATTTGACCGCGTCCGTTGTGGTTTTCCGGGCGGGCGATGGATTGCTTCTGCCTGATGACGTAATTTGACCGCGTCCGTTCTGGTCTTCCGGCGCCGCTGTTGGTGTGCCATGGCGCCGGTAAGGCAGGCTGCAAGGGGCCGGATAGGGAGTTTAGGGAGGCGTGCTGAGGGAGTATCGCCGGTCGGAATCAGAAATAAGAATGTAAAGCGGAGGAAGTGGCGACCTAACCATCCGCAAGCCTTCTTGGGGAGCCTTCGCGAGGGTACGTATGTAAGAAGGCAGCTTTTTGTTTTTTTTTAACAAGTTCTTGGGCCTGCGAAGTCTTCGAATATGCCATCCTCCCAAGCTGGGAAGGACTTAGGAACCAAACTGAGCCCTCCTTGGAGCAGAGAAATCTTTTCAGATTTCTGGATGGGAAGTCGAGCCGGTGTGCTTACTCTAAATTTTTTCACAGTTTACTTGACTTAACCTCATTTTGTATTAGCACTCTTTTCCTCTATATTTCCCCCGTGAAACCGTAAACAGAGCATCTACGAGTCCATTTGTGTGTGTATTGCAGTAGAGGATAGAGAGCGGGGCCGGAAACGTATAGTCCCGCCCCCTTAGAATTACAAATATCCCAGAGCCCTCCAGTCTTCTAAGTATTTTTTCTAATAATTGCTGTTAAGAAGGTCGTACACCACCATCTCACCTGGTTAATGTTGAATTACTTTAGAATAATCAGTCGTATGGTATTTTCTCTAAAGTAAAATAATAGATATGAGGGCGTTTTTTTTCCTCTTTATTGAAGACCTAGATTAAGTGTCTCAAATGATTTAAGGAATCTCTGATTTGTGAGTACAGTAAATTGGGAGTCCTCTCCTTTGAATTCACTTGAGTCTACATGTTAGCTTGGTCACAACGTGGACAGGTCCTGGGTCACCGGGAGCGGGCGAGAAGCCTCCATGATGCCCACCCTCCCGGGCTGTAGGTGGCGCAAACGTGGCCGCGAGGCAAAGGCTCGGTAGGAGCAGCAAAGGCTAGATAAGTAGAATTCAGATAAGGATTCTGGGCGGCGATGGATTGCTTCTGCCTGATGACGTAATTTGACCGCGTCCGTTGTGGTTTTCCGGGCGGGCGATGGATTGCTTCTGCCTGATGACGTAATTTGACCGCGTCCGTTCTGGTCTTCCGGCGCCGCTGTTGGTGTGCCATGGCGCCGGTAAGGCAGGCTGCAAGGGGCCGGATAGGGAGTTTAGGGAGGCGTGCTGAGGGAGTATCGCCGGTCGGAATCAGAAATAAGAATGTAAAGCGGAGGAAGTGGCGACCTAACCATCCGCAAGCCTTCTTGGGGAGCCTTCGCGAGGGTACGTATGTAAGAAGGCAGCTTTTTGTTTTTTTTTAACAAGTTCTTGGGCCTGCGAAGTCTTCGAATATGCCATCCTCCCAAGCTGGGAAGGACTTAGGAACCAAACTGAGCCCTCCTTGGAGCAGAGAAATCTTTTCAGATTTCTGGATGGGAAGTCGAGCCGGTGTGCTTACTCTAAATTTTTACACAGTTTACTTGACTTAACCTCATTTTGTATTAGCACTCTTTTCCTCTATATTTCCCCCGTGAAACCGTAAACAGAGCATCTACGAGTCCATTTGTGTGTGTATTGCAGTAGAGGATAGAGAGCGGGGCCGGAAACGTATAGTCCCGCCCCCTTAGAATTACAAATATCCCAGAGCCCTCCAGTCTTCTAAGTATTTTTTCTAATAATTGCTGTTAAGAAGGTCGTACACCACCATCTCACCTGGTTAATGTTGAATTACTTTAGAATAATCAGTCGTATGGTATTTTCTCTAAAGTAAAATAATAGATATGAGGGCGTTTTTTTTCCTCTTTATTGAAGACCTAGATTAAGTGTCTCAAATGATTTAAGGAATCTCTGATTTGTGAGTACAGTAAATTGGGAGTTCTGTGATACTCATTTTCCTTCTTTGAGATTCTCACTTGAGTTCTTCCCAACTACTGTTAGCTTGGTCTTTTTGCAAAGGACGAACATACTGTTTGTGCCAGTAGCTTAAACTTGTTTCCTGGAAATAACATTTTAAAGAAAAACATAATGAAATTCTAGCATATGAATGTGGTAGTGTAAAACATTTTCTGTTTCAAATTAACAGCTACATTTTTCATGCAGTTTTTTTTTTTCTCTGAGAAAGTAATTCAAGACTCATGTATTTAACAGGACAAGGCTTTGCATTTCGAAGGAAACTAAAGATTCAGCAAATTTACAAGAAATTGCAATGGAGGGAAAAGAAAGCTCAAACCTCACGAGAATCGCAATTCACAGATCGGTACCCTGATCATCTGAAACATCTCTATATAGCCGAAGAGGAAAGACTCAGGAAGCAGCTTATAAAAGCTGACCAGTCTTTGTTAGAACAAGTTAACCAGCCTCTGTCAGAAGGGCAGGTTGATCAGTCTTTGCCAGAAGACCAAGGTACCACTGACCAAGCTTTTTCTGAAGAACATTGTAGCACTGAGGAGCCACGGCCAGAAGAACAGTGTCGCATAAGAATAAAGTATGTATTAGGATCGTTTGAAATTCTTTATCATGGATGGAAGAAGCATTTTATGAAAGAGTTTATGGAATAGTTTCTATTGTAATGGAGTTTTTCTTAAGGCATTTCAGAAGTCACAAGTGATTATGAAAATATTTTCATGGAGGCTTTCTTGTTAGCTTAAATGACTGAATTACGTCAGGTAAGCTTAATAGAGTAAGTGGAATGAAATTAAGAGATTCTTTTTTCAGTTTTTAATGTTGAATTACTTCCCCCCTAGAATAATTGCTGTTAAGAAGGTCGTACACCACCATCTCACCTGGTTAATGTTGAATTACTTTAGAATAATCAGTCGTATGGTATTTTCTCTAAAGTAAAATAATAGATATGAGGGCGTTTTTTTTCCTCTTTATTGAAGACCTAGATTAAGTGTCTCAAATGATTTAAGGAATCTCTGATTTGTGAGTACAGTAAATTGGGAGTTCTGTGATACTCATTTTCCTTCTTTGAGATTCTCACTTGAGTTCTTCCCAACTACTGTTAGCTTGGTCTTTTTGCAAAGGACGAACATACTGTTTGTGCCAGTAGCTTAAACTTGTTTCCTGGAAATAACATTTTAAAGAAAAACATAATGAAATTCTAGCATCTGAATGTGGTAGTGTAAAAAATTTTCTGTTTCAAATTAACAGCTACATTTTTCATGCAGTTTTTTTTTTTCTTTCTCTGAGAAAGTAATTCAAGACTCATGTATTTAACAGGACAAGGCTTTGCATTTCGAAGGAAACTAAAGATTCAGCAAATTTACAAGAAATTGCAATGGAGGGAAAAGAAAGCTCAAACCTCACGAGAATCGCAATTCACAGATCGGTACCCTGATCATCTGAAACATCTCTATATAGCCGAAGAGGAAAGACTCAGGAAGCAGCTTATAAAAGCTGACCAGTCTTTGTTAGAACAAGTTAACCAGCCTCTGTCAGAAGGGCAGGTTGATCAGTCTTTGCCAGAAGACCAAGGTACCACTGACCAAGCTTTTTCTGAAGAACATTGTAGCACTGAGGAGCCACGGCCAGAAGAACAGTGTCGCATAAGAATAAAGTATGTATTAGGATCGTTTGAAATTCTTTATCATGGATGGAAGAAGCATTTTATGAAAGAGTTTATGGAATAGTTTCTATTGTAATGGAGTTTTTCTTAAGGCATTTCAGAAGTCACAAGTGATTATGCGAAAATATTTTCATGGAGGCTTTCTTGTTAGCTTAAATGACTGAATTACGTCAGGTAAGCTTAATAGAGTAAGTGGAATGAAATTAAGAGATCTGAGCTTTAGATATCAGTCAAGTACATTTATTTGCACTATGGTTTACTCCTGTTATTAATGTATGTTTTTATAAAAAACCAGTTTTTGAGAGGTATTCCTTAACATCACGGACTCCGGCGCTGGCTTTGATATGTAGTAAGTAAGTTGTACAACTTGGCAGTGTGCACAGCTGCCGTGATGCTCACCCCAGAATGGATTATTTATATATCCCTGATCTGTCTTATGATGTTGTGATAAATTAAATGAGTTCATTTATATATAGTCCTTAAAAAGGCATGTGGTACATGGGAAGTCCTATGTGAATGTTAATTTCTCTACTATTATTATTATTATTATGGATTGTTTTTTCCCTAGTAGATAGACTTGATTGCAATTAAAAAACAAATGAAATGGAATAGGGACAAGTTGGTCAAAGAACAATGGGATTAAACTTCATATACACCTATATAGTCCTTTGTAACATCCTTTAGTTTAATGCCTTTTCAGTCTGTCATTTCTAGCATTCATATGCTTGTTTCCTGTTTTCAAACATTTTATGACCTTTCAGAGCTTTCTGTATTTTTCCTGGTTGAAATATTTCTCCATGACTCTATTTACCACTTTCTATATCTTGAAAGCTATAACAAAATTTTTACTGTGTTCTTTGGATATTTTCATAACAAAATATAATATCTCTTTCTTTTAAACTCTCTCTGCCTGCCTTAAGTTGCATTAGTGAGATCTGAGTCTGCAAGTACTGTATTTGATATAACTGTGTCGTAATTTTGGCTGTATTATTTTTAATACTTGTGATTTGTTTTAATTTATTTTGCAAAGCTCCATTAATGCTCCAAAGAAAAATAAAAAGAAAACATCAAATCAAAAAGCACAGGAAGAATATGAGCAGATACAAGCTAAGCGTGCTGCTAAGAAACAAGTAAGATCTGCTTTTAAAATACTTAAATTCACTTTTCTTTACAGTGTATATGTAAGCTTTTCTTCTAAATGTGGGACATATAGTAAGCCCTCTGTAAAGTTGCTGAGTAAATGAATAGTCTGAGAAGAGCTGGAGAATTTCAACATTCCAATTCCTCCACTGTTTATATTACCCTTGAGAGGTGATACTAGTAGTCAAGAATAGGATTTTAAAGTTACTGCTTATAGGTTAGTAATAGGAGCATCTGGAACAGTGTTTCTCAAGGGTATGGTCCAGATATTAATAGTGGCACTTTTAACAAGTACCTCAAGCGATTATGCATAATAAAATTTGAGAACTACTAGAAAAATGTAGATTTTTATAAATTTATGTCAAACCAAGTAAAAGTTTGGAGGTGTTAGAATAAAATAATATTTTAAAGAGTTAGTCTTGCTTATTAAAAATCTTACTAGATTAACTTAGCAATAAGTTATCCTGGGCTTCCCTGGTGGTCCAGTGGGTAAGGACACCACCTTGCAGTGCAAGGGGTGCAGGTTCGATCCCTGGCCTGGGAAGATCCAGTGTGTCCAACTACTGAGCCGGAGCCCTGGAGTGCATGCGCCCAGAGCCGGTGCTCTGCAGCAACAGAGGCCACTGTGATGGGAAGCCCACACGGGCCAAAGAACAAAGATGGATGAAAATAGATAAATGAAAGACCAATAGAAGTGGCCCCCCCAAAAACAAAAACAAGCAATAAGTTATCCTTTGTTATCATTCAGAAACTCATAATAGCTTTTTTCAAATGAATAGAACAAAACTATCTGCAGCTTCAACAAAACTATTTTATCTGTGGTTAATTTATATTTGTTATATGAAGCTATATTAATAGATGATTGTTATATATTACTATATAATATATAATATATATTACTATTTTATCTGTGGTTAATTTATATTTGTTATATGAAGCTATGTTAATAGATGATTGTTATATATTATTATATATAATATATATTACTATATAATAATATAAAGCTATCTTATTCTATCACTTTAGAAGGTTAACACATCAATCAAAAATACCCTAAAGATGGTGCTGACATATAATTTCTTTTATATGTTAGTTTTATAGATTGTATAATTAAGAAATCTGAAAGTTTAACAAATAAAAATTTATATGATTATTTTTAAACTGATGACAGACTAGAGTGAAGCAGGAATATTTCTCCATGGAAAAACTGGACCTTTGTTTCATAGCTTGTTACAGTATACTTTTCTTTTTAAACCAAATTTCTGATACTGCCACATGTGGAAATAGTGTATCAGATTAAATAAGGGTCATTATACTTTGAAACAGTAATCACTTAAATTATAGATTTTATAGATTATATAAATCTTTATAGATTATATTAATAGACAATATATTACTATATGTAATTATAATATATAATGTGTGTGGAAGCACTTCATTAATTATGTCACCATACAAATGTAAGGTCTTGTGTGGGAGCTATATTTGTGACAGGGGAAACTGAAAAATAGTGCACATATTGCATAATTTAAGACTTTTTAACTTTTATATATAAGAATATAATATTTCAAGTAGTGCTTTTCAGATGCATATAACTCTGAAATATTTTTCTTTAAATGTAAATTAATTTGAGTCTTTCAGCAAATCAAATGTGCATGGTAATTCTGAAATAAAAATCCTTGTGCAAGGGGTGCAGGTTCGATCCTGGCCTGGGAAGATCCAGTGTGTCCAACTACTGAGCCGGAGCCCTGGAGTGCATGCGCCCAGAGCCGGTGCTCTGCAGCAACAGAGGCCACTGTGATGGGAAGCCCACACGGGCCAAAGAACAAAGATGGATGAAAATAGATAAATGAAAGACCAATAGAAGTGGCCCCCCCAAAAACAAAAACAAGCAATAAGTTATCCTTTGTTATCATTCAGAAACTCATAATAGCTTTTTTCAAATGAATAGAACAAAACTATCTGCAGCTTCAACAAAACTATTTTATCTGTGGTTAATTTATATTTGTTATATGAAGCTATATTAATAGATGATTGTTATATATTACTATATAATATATAATATATATTACTATTTTATCTGTGGTTAATTTATATTTGTTATATGAAGCTATGTTAATAGATGATTGTTATATATTATTATATATAATATATATTACTATATAATAATATAAAGCTATCTTATTCTATCACTTTAGAAGGTTAACACATCAATCAAAAATACCCTAAAGATGGTGCTGACATATAATTTCTTTTATATGTTAGTTTTATAGATTGTATAATTAAGAAATCTGAAAGTTTAACAAATAAAAATTTATATGATTATTTTTAAACTGATGACAGACTAGAGTGAAGCAGGAATATTTCTCCATGGAAAAACTGGACCTTTGTTTCATAGCTTGTTACAGTATACTTTTCTTTTTAAACCAAATTTCTGATACTGCCACATGTGGAAATAGTGTATCAGATTAAATAAGGGTCATTATACTTTGAAACAGTAATCACTTAAATTATAGATTTTATAGATTATATAAATCTTTATAGATTATATTAATAGACAATATATTACTATATGTAATTATAATATATAATGTGTGTGGAAGCACTTCATTAATTATGTCACCATACAAATGTAAGGTCTTGTGTGGGAGCTATATTTGTGACAGGGGAAACTGAAAAATAGTGCACATATTGCATAATTTAAGACTTTTTAACTTTTATATATAAGAATATAATATTTCAAGTAGTGCTTTTCAGATGCATATAACTCTGAAATATTTTTCTTTAAATGTAAATTAATTTGAGTCTTTCAGCAAATCAAATGTGCATGGTAATTCTGAAATAAAAATCCTAGTAGTTGGCACAGTATTTTATATATATATATATATATATATACAGTGTATACTCAGTAAGTACTTCTTGAATTAAATCTGTCAGATGGTAGATTTAAAAGTACACCAGATACTCTAGAAATGTGTTCAGTTTTATATGTACTAGATACCCTCTAATGTCAATTGACGTGAATCTGATTAAATGATGACATCATTAAAAGTGCTTTCTCTGTGTTCTAATTTAATATACAAAATTGAAAACATTTAATACTTCTGCATTATGGAATGTTATAGCACATATGATAGGGTAAAGGCAAAGAGAGTACACTACTGCACTTACTAGTAACACTTCACATTTTGCAAAACATAAGATAGACCTTGGAGTGTTTGCATGATGATAACTATTTCAACAGAAAATTACTGAATAATATCTACTATTTGTTACTAATGAAAATTACATATATTAATGATTTCAGGAATTTGAGAGGAGAAGACAAGAGAGAGAAGCAGCTCAAAGGCTCTACAAAAAGAAGAAAATGGAAATGTTCAAAATACTGAGCAAAAAGACTAAAAAGGGCCAACCAAACCTGAATTTACAAATGGAGTATCTTCTAAAAAAAATACAAGAAAAAAATTAAGTTGGACATGTCACCTGATTAATCATGGGTTAAAATATCTTGCTTGCTACTGAATTCTTTTGTATATGGACTATCTCTCCCAACATGTAACTAAATTTGTCAACATAAACTAGATGGCTAAGTTATATTAAATATAAAATGTCTAAATATTTTTGTTTTTATAAAAGAAAATTTTCTATATATGCTCTACATTATGATTTCTTATTTGCCGCTGAAGGACGTTTGGCCTTATAAACTGAAAGAACCTGTTATTTGAGTGACAGGTGCAAGCATGCAATACTTTTGTACCATATGAAATCCTGATGAAATAAAGTGTTTTCAAAGTAAGGGAGCGGAGCTTTCAGTAAATCATTTCAAAATTGTTTGCAGTGAACTATTGCGGTTTTAAAAATTTCATAATTATGGAATCCTGAAGGAGGCAGAGACTCCCTTGGACTCTTTCAGCAAATCAAATGTGCATGGTAATTCTGAAATAAAAATCCTAGTAGTTGGCACAGTATTTTATATATATATATATATATATATACAGTGTATACTCAGTAAGTACTTCTTGAATTAAATCTGTCAGATGGTAGATTTAAAAGTACACCAGATACTCTAGAAATGTGTTCAGTTTTATATGTACTAGATACCCTCTAATGTCAATTGACGTGAATCTGATTAAATGATGACATCATTAAAAGTGCTTTCTCTGTGTTCTAATTTAATATACAAAATTGAAAACATTTAATACTTCTGCATTATGGAATGTTATAGCACATATGATAGGGTAAAGGCAAAGAGAGTACACTACTGCACTTACTAGTAACACTTCACATTTTGCAAAACATAAGATAGACCTTGGAGTGTTTGCATGATGATAACTATTTCAACAGAAAATTACTGAATAATATCTACTATTTGTTACTAATGAAAATTACATATATTAATGATTTCAGGAATTTGAGAGGAGAAGACAAGAGAGAGAAGCAGCTCAAAGGCTCTACAAAAAGAAGAAAATGGAAATGTTCAAAATACTGAGCAAAAAGACTAAAAAGGGCCAACCAAACCTGAATTTACAAATGGAGTATCTTCTAAAAAAAATACAAGAAAAAAATTAAGTTGGACATGTCACCTGATTAATCATGGGTTAAAATATCTTGCTTGCTACTGAATTCTTTTGTATATGGACTATCTCTCCCAACATGTAACTAAATTTGTCAACATAAACTAGATGGCTAAGTTATATTAAATATAAAATGTCTAAATATTTTTGTTTTTATAAAAGAAAATTTTCTATATATGCTCTACATTATGATTTCTTATTTGCCGCTGAAGGACGTTTGGCCTTATAAACTGAAAGAACCTGTTATTTGAGTGACAGGTGCAAGCATGCAATACTTTTGTACCATATGAAATCCTGATGAAATAAAGTGTTTTCAAAGTAAGGGAGCGGAGCTTTCAGTAAATCATTTCAGTAAATGTTGAAACTTAGCAGTGAACTATTGCGGTTTTAAAAATTTCATAATTATGGAATCCTGAAGGAGGCAGAGACTCCCCTTGGACTTTTTTATTTATCTTAAGTACATTTTAGAGGAGGATGATTTTTCCAGAAACCTGTGCAGGTGTGTAACTCCTGCCCCCACCATATTATAGTGTGGTCTGCATAAAGCAGTTTGATTTTTATAATCATTCCCTTAAGTGAAAGTGCCAGGTTGGCCAGAATATTCCTATAACAGCTTACAGGAAAACCAGAATACCCTTTTTTGGCCAACCCAGTAAATGTAGCTTAGTATAATATGTTTTGAATGATGATTGCTACCAGCAGTATCACAGCAGGAATTAAGCTTTCCAGATCCTATGAGACCATATCATGTAGGAACACTTACAGGACCTTACCCGTGTTGTCTCTGTTGGTGTCTTTGTGGGCCAATGGAAACCCTGGAATGCTGCTTCTCCTGTCTCTGCAAAATCAGATAGGCTTGGTTATCAACATTATAAATGAAAGAACTGCCAATATTTGTAAAACACTGCATGGTAAAGTACAGTCCTTTATAAGTGGTAACAGGAGCAGCCCAATGTTGCATTAAAGTTTTGGTAACTACTGATCGTTTTGCATTTAAAAGTACAACAGGAGATGGTGAAGAAACATAATTTACTAAAGAGGAATTCTCTGTTACAGAGAAAAATAATGCTTAATAATTTGCAGTACATTATATAGACTTTTCTGGTGGCTCAGATGATAAAGAATCTGCCTGTAATGCTGGAGACTGGATTTCATCCCTGGGTTGGGGAGATCCCCTGGAAAAGGGAATGGCTGCCCACTCCTGTATTCCTGCCTGGAGAACTCCATGGACAGAGGGGCCTGGCAAGCTACAGTCGATAGGGTCACAAAGAGCCAGACAAAAGTGTGAACTATATGCTCTACATTATGATTTCTTATTTGCCGCTGAAGGACGTTTGGCCTTATAAACTGAAAGAACCTGTTATTTGAGTGACAGGTGCAAGCATGCAATACTTTTGTACCATATGAAATCCTGATGAAATAAAGTGTTTTCAAAGTAAGGGAGCGGAGCTTTCAGTAAATCATTTCAGTAAATGTTGAAACTTAGCAGTGAACTATTGCGGTTTTAAAAATTTCATAATTATGGAATCCTGAAGGAGGCAGAGACTCCCCTTGGACTTTTTTATTTATCTTAAGTACATTTTAGAGGAGGATGATTTTTCCAGAAACCTGTGCAGGTGTGTAACTCCTGCCCCCACCATATTATAGTGTGGTCTGCATAAAGCAGTTTGATTTTTATAATCATTCCCTTAAGTGAAAGTGCCAGGTTGGCCAGAATATTCCTATAACAGCTTACAGGAAAACCAGAATACCCTTTTTTGGCCAACCCAGTAAATGTAGCTTAGTATAATATGTTTTGAATGATGATTGCTACCAGCAGTATCACAGCAGGAATTAAGCTTTCCAGATCCTATGAGACCATATCATGTAGGAACACTTACAGGACCTTACCCGTGTTGTCTCTGTTGGTGTCTTTGTGGGCCAATGGAAACCCTGGAATGCTGCTTCTCCTGTCTCTGCAAAATCAGATAGGCTTGGTTATCAACATTATAAATGAAAGAACTGCCAATATTTGTAAAACACTGCATGGTAAAGTACAGTCCTTTATAAGTGGTAACAGGAGCAGCCCAATGTTGCATTAAAGTTTTGGTAACTACTGATCGTTTTGCATTTAAAAGTACAACAGGAGATGGTGAAGAAACATAATTTACTAAAGAGGAATTCTCTGTTACAGAGAAAAATAATGCTTAATAATTTGCAGTACATTATATAGACTTTTCTGGTGGCTCAGATGATAAAGAATCTGCCTGTAATGCTGGAGACTGGATTTCATCCCTGGGTTGGGGAGATCCCCTGGAAAAGGGAATGGCTGCCCACTCCTGTATTCCTGCCTGGAGAACTCCATGGACAGAGGGGCCTGGCAAGCTACAGTCGATAGGGTCACAAAGAGCCAGACACAACTGAGTGACGAACACTTTCATATATATGTTGCATTTAAAATGAACAACTCAGCCTAAAATTTTGGCTATTTTGGTAAAGACAGACTGAAGCACTGTAAAAAATCTTAGTTAATCTCTTAATATTGACTTCACATGTTTCACTTATAAACAGGACAGGCCAAAACAAAAGATCTGGTCATTTTTGTGAGATGAGTAAAAATTAGTTCATTTTAACCTTTTGTTCACTAGCTTTCTATATATACAAGGAGTATATGTTAAGGAGTTAATATTTTAAAAGAGATTTCCTCTGAGGAAGATAATATGCCAGTAAGTGCCAGATAATTTCACAGAACAGGAAGCAATCGGTGACTGTTGGGTACAAAAGATGCAGACTTGGGCTTCCCTGGTGGTCCAGTGGGTAAGAACACCGCCTTGCAGTGCAAGGGGCGCCAGTTTGATCCCTGGCCTGGGAAGATGCCACGTGCCACGGAGTGGCTGGACCAATGTGTCCAATTACCGAGCCGGAGTTCTGGAGCGCATGCGCCCAGAGCCAGTGCTCTGCGACAACAGAGGCCACTGCGATAGGAGGCCCACACAGGCCAAAGAACAAAGATGGATTAAAAACAAATGAAAGACCAATAGAAGTGGCCAAAAAAAAAAAAAAAAAAAAGATGCAGACTTCACTGCACTAGAGAAGCACTTACAGAGCTTCTTAAGATGCACATTTAGGTGCCCTGCCCTGAGGTCTAATAACATTGAGGGGCTCAATAATAGATGTTCTAACAAGCAAACTGGTGATTCTGTTGTGGTTGGTCCTCTGACTACTTTTGGAAAGTGATGGACCAGCGCCTTAGTCTGAGAGGTTCATCTGGTTGAAGACATCAGAGGATGTTTCATGAATTAAGATGGCCTGTGAGAAAAGCCTTCAAGGTTGAGAAGAGAATTGGGTGAAAATACCATGAGGAAAAATACAAAGGGAAGAAAATTTGAGATACATTGAAAAGTTCATTTAATAAAGTCTTAAAAAATAGGACATGTGTAGTATTACTGACAGCGCTAACACTTCTATCCGTGACTGATGTTTCCTTCCACGTGAAGAGGGCACCTCAGTCTAAACTCATTGTCTCCTTACTGTTTTACTGTGCTGTCCAAGGAGATAGTGACTTCTGTATATGATCGGCCTGAGCTGCCTGGGCTTCCCTGGTGGCTCAGATGGTAAAGAACATGCCTGTAATGCAGGAGATGTGGGTTCTATCCCTGGGTTGGGAAGATCTACTGGAGAAGGGAATGGCTACCCATTGCAGTATTCTTGCCTGGAAAATTTCCATGGACTGAGAATCTTGGTGGGCTACAGTCCATGGAATTGCAAAGAGTCGGACACGACTGAGCGATTAATACTTTCACTGGCCTGCCTACAGGGTGCATGTACTCTTAATTACTATTCTTGCACTGAAAACAGTAAAGAACAGGCTGTGTTGATGGAGAGAAAGAGGCTGGAGGCAGAGCAGGGGAGAGGCCTGTGTTTGGGGGAATGTAATATGTAAAACTCCAGTTTGTGCTTCATGGGTGAGTACTTTAACGAATAGAACAGGAATGAAATCTGAGGGAATACGATACACATGTGGAGAAGTTTTGGGTAGCCAGACCACGTGTTTCAGACTTTAATGTGTATATAGGGAGTTTTGACCTTGGCAGTTTATACAGGTTTATATTGTACCATTAATTAGCTTTTAATAAATGTTCCGTATGCTTCATAGGGTTGTGACTTTGGCAAGAGGCTTTCAGCCCTGATGCATGTGAGATTTTTGAGCTGAAGTTTAGGGTAGCTGTGTCTACTATAAAACTGGCTATTTCTACAGAGGCAGGGTGTGATATAAAGCCTTAAGCAGAACTGTGCAGGCTGCGACAAAGGAGATGGAAGGGGAGTGAAAATGCCAGAGACACAGAGACTTCAGTCAAGGTGCAAGAGGTTGCCCTCATCAAAGGCTGGCCTCCTGAATGGCTTCAGCTGATGCTGGCAAAGATGGGATGTATCGACCTACTCCAGCTATGCTGGCTTTAGCAAAGTCTCTGGCATATGCAGGCAGCCTCAGGGTGCAGGCTGACGCTGTCTGACCTTGAACTACATTCAAATTAATGTATGACCATCAGGGGCCTCATCAGGGGCTGCAGAGATACCAGAGTGCAGCTGAATTTGAGGTAAGAATTTGATGACAGAAAAAATACAGATATGTTAAACAGTGATGACTATTATCAGTATTTGTCTCCTTACTGTTTTACTGTGCTGTCCAAGGAGATAGTGACTTCTGTATATGATCGGCCTGAGCTGCCTGGGCTTCCTGGTGGCTCAGATGGTAAAGAACATGCCTGTAATGCAGGAGATGTGGGTTCTATCCCTGGGTTGGGAAGATCTACTGGAGAAGGAATGGCTACCCATTGCAGTATTCTTGCCTGGAAAATTTCCATGGACTGAGAATCTTGGTGGGCTACAGTCCATGGAATTGCAAAGAGTCGGACACGACTGAGCGATTAATACTTTCACTGGCCTGCCTACAGGGTGCATGTACTCTTAATTACTATTCTTGCACTGAAAACAGTAAAGAACAGGCTGTGTTGATGGAGAGAAAGAGGCTGGAGGCAGAGCAGGGGAGAGGCCTGTGTTTGGGGGAATGTAATATGTAAAACTCCAGTTTGTGCTTCATGGGTGAGTACTTTAACGAATAGAACAGGAATGAAATCTGAGGGAATACGATACACATGTGGAGAAGTTTTGGGTAGCCAGACCACGTGTTTCAGACTTTAATGTGTATATAGGGAGTTTTGACCTTGGCAGTTTATACAGGTTTATATTGTACCATTAATTAGCTTTTAATAAATGTTCCGTATGCTTCATAGGGTTGTGACTTTGGCAAGAGGCTTTCAGCCCTGATGCATGTGAGATTTTTGAGCTGAAGTTTAGGGTAGCTGTGTCTACTATAAAACTGGCTATTTCTACAGAGGCAGGGTGTGATATAAAGCCTTAAGCAGAACTGTGCAGGCTGCGACAAAGGAGATGGAAGGGGAGTGAAAATGCCAGAGACACAGAGACTTCAGTCAAGGTGCAAGAGGTTGCCCTCATCAAAGGCTGGCCTCCTGAATGGCTTCAGCTGATGCTGGCAAAGATGGGATGTATCGACCTACTCCAGCTATGCTGGCTTTAGCAAAGTCTCTGGCATATGCAGGCAGCCTCAGGGTGCAGGCTGACGCTGTCTGACCTTGAACTACATTCAAATTAATGTATGACCATCAGGGGCCTCATCAGGGGCTGCAGAGATACCAGAGTGCAGCTGAATTTGAGGTAAGAATTTGATGACAGAAAAAATACAGATATGTTAAACAGTGATGACTATTATCAGTATTTGCTGCTTTTAACCTTTTGTGAAGGCAGAGGACTTGTATGCAACATTGAGCTCTAGAGAAGTTCATGGTTTCAACTGTCCATGCCAGTCATAAAATTCAATGTGAAAGAGCAAAATTTAAAATATAAAGAGAGATGCTGATTATGCTATATGGGAGAGATCAGGACCACAAATGAGACCTGGTGATTGGGATTGCTCCATGCAAATCTCTACTTTGCAAGACAGCATCAATGTTTGAAACGCCTGAGTGAAGATACAGCACGCCATGCTGAATGCTTGGTGATACACAGAACTTCTTGCTGAAAAATTTCTTCCCATTTAGTGCAGGGTATGGGACCCTGACAACTGGGCATAAACTGGCTGGCATTCTGATGAGGCTAAAGCCATTCCAGTTACCCTCCTTCCTACAGATCATGAGTTTTACTATAGAGTTTCTGCTCTAAATTGTCTTTAACAACAGTTACTGGGCTCTGGTAACATAATCTTGTCCAGGATGACTGTTATGTCTGAATTCCATGAGTGTGAGGCAAATGTTATGATTACTTTGGATGTTCTGTTAAATCTTTGGATCTTTTAAAAATTGAGACACACCATGGGCTTGATGCTCAATTAATTTAACTTTTGAGGTACTGAATGAGCTACTTCCATTTCCAAGGAAAACACACAGGCTGCCCCTGCTGTAGGAATCCACCTAGGTATTAACATTGCTGGCTGTGAGTGAACAAAATAAGACACTGGGAGGGACTTCAATTTTGTTGGATTTTTACCTTATAAGGACAAGAGAATTGGATTTGGGGTTTGGAACATTTTGCCTTTGGATGTTAACTTGAAAGGTAGTTTAATATATAGATTTTACTTTCTCCCTAGGAGTTTGAGAGGGAAAATATTTATATTAAAACATGGGACATCAGCATTTTACTGGCAGTTGAATACTGGGCTCTCTTTAAGTGTTTGGATAATTGCCATTGAGAACACTCGATTGAGCCACCCATGGAGCTGAGAGCCTACATCAGAGATGTACAATTCATAGATCTAATGACCCTGGGTTTCACAAACAGATATACGGCAGTATGATCCATTGAACACATTTAAACTGTATAACTTGGTGAGTCTGTGCACATGTATACACTCATGAAACCAGCACCACAATCACAAATCCACCATTATCGCCAAAATTCCCTCATTGCCCTCTGTCATCAGTTCTACCAGGGGCTCCCCACGTTGGTCCATGGCAGCCACTAATCTGCTGTTATTAAAGATAATTTGCAGTTTCAAACTTTTTATAAAATTGGCATTGTCTACTGTGCACTGTTTTCTGACTGGTTTCTTTCAGTCAGACAAATTTGAGATTCATCCATGTTGCAATCAATATTTCCTTTTTATCACTGAGTACCCTACGGTATGGGCCTATTAGCATTTGTTTATCTACTTACCTGTTGATTGACATTTGGGTTGTTCCTAGTCTGGGGCTCCCGAAAGTAAAACTGTTATGGACATTTGTATATAAATCTTCGTGTGGACATACACTTTCAGTTCTCTTGAGTAAATGCCTAGGAAGGAAACGGTGAGTCACATGGTAAGTATACAATGTTTTAGGAAATGTGACATCTCTAAAGAGATTAGGCACTGGAAAAGGGGTACCTGCTGAAACTGAGAAAGGAGCTCGCGAAGTCAAATTGAAGGGGTCCAACAATGACACTCAAGGTATAGCATCATCTGTGTTCTATCTGTTTGTACACAGACCTTTCAATGCAGATGCTACATTTTCTATTTCATATCTCACCCTTTATCTCAGTTTGTTCCTTGAATATTAATAAAATAACCAGGGAGATACTCTCTAAAAGCATTGAGATCTATGATTTTACTAGTCTTGTAACTTTTACTGATGTCCATTGTGTGCTTCTGTCGTGGGCACTGTGCTCCAGCTTACTCTGATTCTTATTCTTGATAGTTTTCACTACAAGACACTATCTTAAATAGATCAGAGACCTTTTACAGTCACAGTGTAGTCTCCTCAGAGTCGTGAGTCTCAGACGTGGACAATAAAGTGTCATGGTCTCGAGTACTGTCAAACCAAGAGTAGCTTTATTAATCATAGAACATATAATAATCGAAATCAAGTCATTAATCAGAATTCAAATAAAGGCCTGGTGATTGTGCACATGTATACACGATATACGGCAGTATGATCCATTGAACACATTTAAACTGTATAACTTGGTGAGTCTGTGCACATGTATACACTCATGAAACCAGCACCACAATCACAAATCCACCATTATCGCCAAAATTCCCTCATTGCCCTCTGTCATCAGTTCTACCAGGGGCTCCCCACGTTGGTCCATGGCAGCCACTAATCTGCTGTTATTAAAGATAATTTGCAGTTTCAAACTTTTTATAAAATTGGCATTGTCTACTGTGCACTGTTTTCTGACTGGTTTCTTTCAGTCAGACAAATTTGAGATTCATCCATGTTGCAATCAATATTTCCTTTTTATCACTGAGTACCCTACGGTATGGGCCTATTAGCATTTGTTTATCTACTTACCTGTTGATTGACATTTGGGTTGTTCCTAGTCTGGGGCTCCCGAAAGTAAAACTGTTATGGACATTTGTATATAAATCTTCGTGTGGACATACACTTTCAGTTCTCTTGAGTAAATGCCTAGGAAGGAAACGGTGAGTCACATGGTAAGTATACAATGTTTTAGGAAATGTGACATCTCTAAAGAGATTAGGCACTGGAAAAGGGGTACCTGCTGAAACTGAGAAAGGAGCTCGCGAAGTCAAATTGAAGGGGTCCAACAATGACACTCAAGGTATAGCATCATCTGTGTTCTATCTGTTTGTACACAGACCTTTCAATGCAGATGCTACATTTTCTATTTCATATCTCACCCTTTATCTCAGTTTGTTCCTTGAATATTAATAAAATAACCAGGGAGATACTCTCTAAAAAGCATTGAGATCTATGATTTTACTAGTCTTGTAACTTTTACTGATGTCCATTGTGTGCTTCTGTCGTGGGCACTGTGCTCCAGCTTACTCTGATTCTTATTCTTGATAGTTTTCACTACAAGACACTATCTTAAATAGATCAGAGACCTTTTACAGTCACAGTGTAGTCTCCTCAGAGTCGTGAGTCTCAGACGTGGACAATAAAGTGTCATGGTCTCGAGTACTGTCAAACCAAGAGTAGCTTTATTAATCATAGAACATATAATAATCGAAATCAAGATTCCATTAATCAGAATTCAAATAAAGGCAAGCACAAATAATCAGAACTCAATCAAATGCAAACAGATGTTCTTACCCCAGAGCTGGAGAGTCTCTGTCTCACATCGGGCGCAGCCAATCTCCATGAGCAAGCCTCCCAGACAATTTTACCTTACTCTTTTATATCTTTTCAACTCGAAATCTCAAGTTAGCTAGTAATCATAAAAGTGGTTATTACAAGAGCTTTTTGCTTCTCTAGAGACGCAAAAGTGGTTATTACTGGAGCTTTCTGCTCCTCTACTAATGCCTAGGTAAACACCTTTGTTCTCGAGGGGAAACGTGTTTGTACAGAAAACATTTTTACAATTCTTAATCTACAAAGGGAACTATGAGTTGTAAACAGTGTGTTACACTATAACTAAAAAAGGACACAAGTGGAAAAGCTTTTGTGCTCTGTACTAGCGCCTAGGTAAACATCTCTATCAATGTTTGTCAAAGGTAATAGTTTAAGTTTATAAACTGTTAATTTTACGAGTGGGGCTATTTCAGGCCCAGGTTTTTATCAGTAACCAGCTACCTATTCATCCTCAGAGGAGGTCTCAGAGAGGCAGGGCTGCAGGCAGTGCTTATCGCTAGTGTGAAGAGGCATTTGTCCACTTGGCCCGGGTATTTTTTCTTGATCTTTTTTGTGAGAAGTAAATATGAAACCATCCCCTCGTACTAATGTTCACCCTTGTGGAAGCATTCAACATACCCACCAAGTTAGAGTAGAGGGGTCTTCTTTCCCGCATAGTGGCATTCTCTGCAAATAACCTAACTTTTCTTCTTCATCACTTTCCCCATCAGAACTGTTTTCCTCATAATTAGGGTCCCCATATTTGTCAGTGAAGATTCCTTTGTTTGCCCATGACACCTCTGCTCTAGCAAGTTTAACTGAGACTTGCTCTGTAACCACATCATGAAATTACAGGTGGCACCTCATGACAGCCACTCAAACGATAGCAGTTCCTTCACAGATCCTGTCCTCTCCTAGTGCAGTGTTAGATCAGATCCCTTTCTACTCTTTGGATTAAAGACTTATGGACATGAGTAGAATATTGGAAACTGACCTTCGAAGAGTCAAATGAATCTTTATAACCCAATCCAATATCCATTGAGAGCAACCCAATATCCATTCAAAGTTGAAGAAAGCTCAGGAAGAATATTCATTACTGAGTCTTTATTAGAATAAGACCACATCTCAGTCCTTAAAATACTCCCACATAGCCATGTAAGAAGCTGCTCAGTAAAGGCTGCCCCTGTTTGTTCAGGATCTCAAGGTGAGTGACAGAATGCTGATGCCTAGATTCCTAGCAGTTCTCAACACAAACATGCCCTATCTGCCATTCTCTGAACAAGTCAGTATTTTCAGTGTAGTCAACTTATTTGCAGCTTTCCTTACTAGACACATAAAGACCATTAATATTTGCTATTTTTGGGGAAAATTAACAGTATATCTCGATGGTTATGCCTCAGGGGTTTACAGTATTCTCATGTTTCCCTCTGCCTAGACAAGTCAATAAACAAAAGGATTTCATTTTTCTTTGAAGTTCATTCTCGTACAATATAGAGATGACTGTGCCTTCTTAACCTAAGTAGTTCACAGGAAGATTTCCTATAACTCTTTTCAAGATTAACTGAAAAGCTTTACAAACCATATAGAAAAAAGCTATACCTTTGCTAAGAAATTACAATTTGGGTCAGCCATGGATGTTTTCTGCTCACCAGAACATATAAGATTCCATATTACCAAAGTTCTAAACTAAATAAAACAATGAAAATATTTTTTGATGATTGACTTCTTATTACAAATAATAAATGCCCAATAAAAAAAGAGCTCAGTCCTCTCATGAACTTATTAAACCACATTTCCTGACTATCTTCCATGGGAAACAGTGCTTCTTGCAATATTTGTTGCAGCACTATTTCCAATCGCTAGGACATGCAACCTAGATGTCCATCAACAGATGAATGGATAAAGAAGTTGTGGTGCATGTATACAGTGGAATATTACTCAGCCATAAAAAGAATACATTTGAGTGAGTCCTAACGAGGTGGATGAACCTAGAGTCTGTTATACAGAGTTAATTAAGTCAGAAAAGAGAAAAAACAGTATCGCATATTAACACATACACATGAAATGTAGAAAGATGGTACAGATGAACCTATTTGCAAAGCAGCAGTGGAGACACAGACCTAGCGAACAGACCTGTGGACACAGTTAAGGGAAGAGGGCCATTCAAAGTTGAAGAAAGCTCAGGAAGAATATTCATTACTGAGTCTTTATTAGAATAAGACCACATCTCAGTCCTTAAAATACTCCCACATAGCCATGTAAGAAGCTGCTCAGTAAAGGCTGCCCCTGTTTGTTCAGGATCTCAAGGTGAGTGACAGAATGCTGATGCCTAGATTCCTAGCAGTTCTCAACACAAACATGCCCTATCTGCCATTCTCTGAACAAGTCAGTATTTTCAGTGTAGTCAACTTATTTGCAGCTTTCCTTACTAGACACATAAAGACCATTAATATTTGCTATTTTTGGGGAAAATTAACAGTATATCTCGATGGTTATGCCTCAGGGGTTTACAGTATTCTCATGTTTCCCTCTGCCTAGACAAGTCAATAAACAAAAGGATTTCATTTTTCTTTGAAGTTCATTCTCGTACAATATAGAGATGACTGTGCCTTCTTAACCTAAGTAGTTCACAGGAAGATTTCCTATAACTCTTTTCAAGATTAACTGAAAAGCTTTACAAACCATATAGAAAAAAGCTATACCTTTGCTAAGAAATTACAATTTGGGTCAGCCATGGATGTTTTCTGCTCACCAGAACATATAAGATTCCATATTACCAAAGTTCTAAACTAAATAAAACAATGAAAATATTTTTTGATGATTGACTTCTTATTACAAATAATAAATGCCCAATAAAAAAAGAGCTCAGTCCTCTCATGAACTTATTAAACCACATTTCCTGACTATCTTCCATGGGAAACAGTGCTTCTTGCAATATTTGTTGCAGCACTATTTCCAATCGCTAGGACATGCAACCTAGATGTCCATCAACAGATGAATGGATAAAGAAGTTGTGGTGCATGTATACAGTGGAATATTACTCAGCCATAAAAAGAATACATTTGAGTGAGTCCTAACGAGGTGGATGAACCTAGAGTCTGTTATACAGAGTTAATTAAGTCAGAAAAGAGAAAAAACAGTATCGCATATTAACACATACACATGAAATGTAGAAAGATGGTACAGATGAACCTATTTGCAAAGCAGCAGTGGAGACACAGACCTAGCGAACAGACCTGTGGACACAGTTAAGGGAAGGAGAGGGTGGGACAAATTGAGAGAGTAGCATGGAAACATATATATTACCACATGTAAAATAGGTAGCCAGTGGAAATGTGCTGCATGACGCAGGAAGCTCAAATCAGGTGCTCTGTGACAACCTAGAGGGATGGAATGAAGTGGGAGGTTGGCGGTGGGAGGGACGCTGCAGAGGGAAGGGGCACATTTATACCTATGACTGATTCATCCTGATGTATGGCAGAGACCAACACAACATTGTAAAGCAATCATCCTCCAGTTAAAAATAAAAGGACTTCCCTCATAGCTCGATCAGTAAAGACTCTGCCTGCAATACAGGAGACCTGGGTTCTATTCCTGGGTTGGCAAGATCCCCTGGAGAAGGAAATGACAACCCACCCCAGTATTCTTGCCTGGAGAATCCCATGGACAGAGAAGCCTGGTGAGTACAGTCCACAGGTCACAAGAGCCGGACACGACGTAGCCACTAAACCACCACCATCACATGTGTTTTTAAACGGTAAACAAACAAACAAACAAAAATCTATAGTGCACTATAACAACCAAGACTTTGACACTGATTATCTTTATTTTTTTTCTTTTCACTAGAAATTAAGTGCCTCTAAATTAGGGCCTTTGTCTCATTTAAGACAAAATTCCCAGTATCTAGAACAGCCCCTAGTATGCTTTAGGTACTTAATTACTATTTGCTAGGTGTATGAATAAAAATTGTAGTTAAATAATGATAGGGGGATACAATACCAAGGATCTTTAGTGTAAGTTTCCTAAGGATTGATTTTGAGTGATTCCTTCTTCCCTATATCTGGTTGGTGAAACTAGGGCTCATTGCATGTTCGCTGTTAAACAATAAGGCTTAGAAATTTAGCTTACCTCATGTCAACCTTACAGACAGTCCAACATGCATTAGTGAAGGCAAAGCAATATTCCACCAACCAAAAATTGTTCATCACTGGCTGAAAAGGTTGCTCAGTTAAAGGAAAAATTCTACTTGTGGTTACATTTATGGTAACATAGTGCAGTTGTATAGGTATCACAGAATTGTTATCTTAATGAATTTTCTATACAGAGTAACAAAAGTGCAAAGTTGAAGGAACACTTGAGAGAGTAGCATGGAAACATATATATTACCACATGTAAAATAGGTAGCCAGTGGAAATGTGCTGCATGACGCAGGAAGCTCAAATCAGGTGCTCTGTGACAACCTAGAGGGATGGAATGAAGTGGGAGGTTGGCGGTGGGAGGGACGCTGCAGAGGGAAGGGGCACATTTATACCTATGACTGATTCATCCTGATGTATGGCAGAGACCAACACAACATTGTAAAGCAATCATCCTCCAGTTAAAAATAAAAGGACTTCCCTCATAGCTCGATCAGTAAAGACTCTGCCTGCAATACAGGAGACCTGGGTTCTATTCCTGGGTTGGCAAGATCCCCTGGAGAAGGAAATGACAACCCACCCCAGTATTCTTGCCTGGAGAATCCCATGGACAGAGAAGCCTGGTGAGTACAGTCCACAGGTCACAAGAGCCAGACACGACGTAGCCACTAAACCACCACCATCACATGTGTTTTTAAACGGTAAACAAACAAACAAACAAAAATCTATAGTGCACTATAACAACCAAGACTTTGACACTGATTATCTTTATTTTTTTTCTTTTCACTAGAAATTAAGTGCCTCTAAATTAGGGCCTTTGTCTCATTTAAGACAAAATTCCCAGTATCTAGAACAGCCCCTAGTATGCTTTAGGTACTTAATTACTATTTGCTAGGTGTATGAATAAAAATTGTAGTTAAATAATGATAGGGGGATACAATACCAAGGATCTTTAGTGTAAGTTTCCTAAGGATTGATTTTGAGTGATTCCTTCTTCCCTATATCTGGTTGGTGAAACTAGGGCTCATTGCATGTTCGCTGTTAAACAATAAGGCTTAGAAATTTAGCTTACCTCATGTCAACCTTACAGACAGTCCAACATGCATTAGTGAAGGCAAAGCAATATTCCACCAACCAAAAATTGTTCATCACTGGCTGAAAAGGTTGCTCAGTTAAAGGAAAAATTCTACTTGTGGTTACATTTATGGTAACATAGTGCAGTTGTATAGGTATCACAGAATTGTTATCTTAATGAACTGGCTTTACAGCAGAACCTCTGATACAGAGTGACACTCAAATGATGATTCTATGCGAGAGTAAACTGAATTTCATATGGTCCAACTTCCTCCTCTGGGATAGAGGGATAACCATAAAAGGCACCAATGAACTTTGACCTGTTGGGCACACTATATATGAAGCAGAGGCAGTCAAACGCCATAATCCCAAATGGGGATGATCACGTATCTAGCAGAGGTACGTCGGTGATGGAATCCTAAAACTGCCGCCATACACTCTAAACAGCCCAGAGCTTACTGCACCCACAAATCCAGATACAGCCATCCAATGGGTGTCGCTGAGAGACCTGTTTTCCCGATACAGAACAGAGATGGTTCAGCATCTCATGGCTACAGAAGTTCTAACTTATTTTCTTTTCTTTCAGACTTTTTTATAGGAACCTCCTATATTTGGTCTTTTATTATTACATATATACATACTAAACATATTTTATTATCATACACTATTTTATTATCATAGTATATATAATATTAATACAACAGAAATAGAGAAACTAATAAAAGGAGCTCACTTCACAGAAGTAGAAAATGTCAAGTGGATTTTTAATACCATCCACTCCCTCTTGACATTCTTAGGAGAAAGCCTTCTAGAAATTCTGCTCGAGTTAACTACCACGGAAGCAGGTTTTGAAGGTTGCTTTGTGTGTGTGTAGTCAGTAAATCCGAATTTGTGTTTAAATATTAGCATATTTCTGTGACCTGCACTTTATGCTTGAGTGTTGAGAAGACCAGTTTGGATTTCTTTCTTCCTAATCTCTATATAAGTTGGTGGTATAGTATCAATGTATCACTTTATTTATTTAAACATTTTAATTTATACTGGAATATAGCTTGGTTATTGTGTTCTAAAATCACTACAGATGGTGACTTCAGCCATGAAACTAAGATGCTTGCTCCTTAGAAGGAAAGTTATGACAAACCTAGACTGAGTGCTGAAGAATTGCAGGCCTGGAGAGTCCCTTGGGTTACAAGGAGATCAGACCAGTTAATCCTGAAGTGAATCAACCTTGAATATTCATTAAGGACTTATGCTGAAAATGAAAAGCAACCCCACAGACTGTACTCTGCCAGGATCCTCTGTCCATGGACTTCTTCAGCCAAGAATACTGGAATGGGTAGCCATTCCCTTCTCCAAGGGATATTCCCTACCCAGGGACTAAACCCAGGTCTCCTGCATTGCTGGCAGATTCTTTACTGCCTAAGCCACCAGGGAAGCCCAGTGCTCAAGTTTGAAGCAGCATCAGGGTCTTTTCCAGTGAGTCAGCTCTTCTTATTACATGGCCAAATTATTGATGCTGAGGTTCCAGTAATTTGGCCACCTGATGCAGAGCCAACTCACTGGAAAAAATCCTGATGTTGGGAGACATTTGAGGCAAAAGGAGAAAGGGGTGGCAAAGGATGAGACTGTCAGATAGCATCACCAATTCAATGGACACGAACCTGAGAAAACTCTGGGACATAGTGAAGGACACGGTTGTCTGGCATGCTACAGTCCATGGGGTTGCAGAGCCAAACACAACTTATCAACTGAACAACAAAAATAGGGGCTTCAAAAATGAAGAAATGAAGATACTTTCAAAATGTGCTAAATGTTATGAAGCTATTAAATATGTGGGTGAGATATACATCAAATATACTATCTTAGATCGATGGTGAAAGAAGTCTTCTCTTAAAAAGCTGACTTTAAGGGCTTCCCTGGTGGTCCAGTGGGTAAAGAGTCCACTTTGAGGTGCAAGGGGCACTGGTTCGATCCCTGGCCCAGGAAGATCCCATGTGCCAAAGAGCAGCGGACCAGTATGTCCAATTACAAGCTAGTGCTTTAGAGCTCATGCACCCAGAGGCAGTGCTCTGCAATGAGAGAGGCCTCTGCAATGAGAGAGGCCACTGCAATGGGAGGCCCACACAGGCCAAAGAATAAAATGGACAAAGAGAAATAAATAAAAAACCAATAAAAGAGGTCAAATTAAAAAAAAAAAAAGCCGGTAAGTATCATTTTAAATTGTAAGCATTCACAATAGCTGTTTCCTTTATTAAAAAGTGATAAACGACTGCTAGATTAATTTATTACTTCTTACCCCAAACTGCTTTTTCATGCATGTTTATTTTATATAGTTATTAATAAATTAATATCAAAAACAAATCTAAATTTTGAATCAGAGAACAGAGGCCTAAAATCTAGAGCAATTCAGGACTCGCTGTTTAAAATTATTTTTTGAGATGTATTCTGCAATATTAATTGACACCGTTTATACTTCTAGACATTTCTATATGTTTCATAGGGTGTATACTCATCTATTGTCAACTCTAAAGGCTTATCTACATGCCAAGAATACTGGAATGGGTAGCCATTCCCTTCTCCAAGGGATATTCCCTACCGAGGGATTAAACCCATGTCTTCTTCATTGCTGGCGGATTCTTTACTGCCTAAGCCACCAGGGAAGCCCAGTGCTCAAGTTTGAAGCAGCATCAGGGTCTTTTCCAGTGAGTCAGCTCTTCTTATTACATGGCCAAATTATTGATGCTGAGCTTCCAGTAATTTGGCCACCTGATGCAGAGCCAACTCACTGGAAAAATCCTGATGTTGGGAGACATTTGAGGCAAAAGGAGAAAGGGGTGGCAAAGGATGAGACTGTCAGATAGCATCACCAATTCAATGGACACGAACCTGAGAAAACTCTGGGACATAGTGAAGGACACGGTTGTCTGGCATGCTACAGTCCATGGGGTTGCAGAGCCAAACACAACTTATCAACTGAACAACAAAAATAGGGGCTTTAAAAATGAAGAAATGAAGATGCTTTCAAAATGTGCTAAATGTTATGAAGCTATTAAATATGTGGGTGAGATATACATCAAATATACTATCTTAGATCGATGGTGAAAGAAGTCTTCTCTTAAAAAGCTGACTTTAAGGGCTTCCCTGGTGGTCCAGCGGGTAAAGAGTCCACCTTCAGGTGCAAGCGGCACTGGTTCGATCCCTGGCCCAGGAAGATCCCATGTGCCAAAGAGCAGCGGACCAGTATGTCCAATTACAAGCTAGTGCTTTAGAGCTCATGCACCCAGAGGCAGTGCTCTGCAATGAGAGAGGCCTCTGCAATGAGAGAGGCCACTGCAATGGGAGGCCCACACAGGCCAAAGAATAAAATGGACAAAGAGAAATAAATAAAAAACCAATAAAAGAGGTCAAATTAAAAAAAAAAAAAGCCGGTAAGTATCATTTTAAATTGTAAGCATTCACAATAGCTGTTTCCTTTATTAAAAAGTGATAAACGACTGCTAGATTAATTTATTACTTCTTACCCCCAAACTGCTTTTTCATGCATGTTTATTTTTATATATTTATTAATAAATTAATTTCAAAAACAAATCTAAATTTTGAATCAGAGAACAGAGGCCTAAAATCTAGAGCAATTCAGGACTCGCTGTTTAAAATTATTTTTTGAGATGTATTCTGCAATATTAATTGACACCGTTTATACTTCTAGACATTTCTATATGTTTCATAGGGTGTATACTCATCTATTGTCAACTCTAAAGGCTTATCTACATGCTTAGATTTCACAGGAAGGTTTTTACATTAGTTAGTGCTGCAATAACTGAGCCATCCACAGGAGTTATGACAACAGCTTTCTTGTGCATGCAGAAGCTTTAGCAAGAGTAGAATATTGTTGTTGAAATCAGGAGCTTCCCTAATAGTTCAACTGGTAAAGAATCTACCGCCTGCAATGCAGGAGATCAGGGTTCAATCCCTAGGTTGAGAAGATCCCCTGGAGCAGGGATAGGCTACCTAACTCCAGTATTCTTGCTTGGAGAATTCCATGGCTCTTCTCTGGATAGGCCTGAGCAACTTGACTTTCACTTTCAATCTAGTGGGAAGGTAGTAAAGAGCACAATAAGGCATTATTCTACTGTTCCAATAATCGCTGAAGATGGGAAACATTAATAATTTATGTAAAGCATAACAGAAACAAATGTTTGAATGAGCAACTTACATATTTATGATTTGACAAAGGATGGAATTATGTTTACAGTTGTGACTACAAAATTATAATTCCCTGGCAGTCCAGTGGTTAGGACTCTGTGTTACCACCACGACAAGGAATGGGTTCCAGCCCTGATCAGGGAACTAAGGTCCTACTAGCTTCATGTTGAGGTCCCCCTCCCTGCCCAAAACATGCTTTTTCGTTTTGCCACTTAAACACACACACACACACACACACACAGACTATTAAAGAGTTGCAGAACTAGCTTAAATGTTCAGTGTTGGGACATTTTTTTCCAATGACAATTTCAAGTTGGCTTCTAATACTGTGAAAATGGGCCAACCTGCTTCAAGATCACACACTGAAGGAGTATTAAATACTACTTTTAGGCCTTACTGAAAATGGCTTTTTCATGCATGTTTATTTTATATATTTATTAATAAATTAATTTCAAAAACAAATCTAAATTTTGAATCAGAGAACAGAGGCCTAAAATCTAGAGCAATTCAGGACTCGCTGTTTAAAATTATTTTTTGAGATGTATTCTGCAATATTAATTGACACCGTTTATACTTCTAGACATTTCTATATGTTTCATAGGGTGTATACTCATCTATTGTCAACTCTAAAGGCTTATCTACATGCTTAGATTTCACAGGAAGGTTTTTACATTAGTTAGTGCTGCAATAACTGAGCCATCCACAGGAGTTATGACAACAGCTTTCTTGTGCATGCAGAAGCTTTAGCAAGAGTAGAATATTGTTGTTGAAATCAGGAGCTTCCCTAATAGTTCAACTGGTAAAGAATCTACCGCCTGCAATGCAGGAGATCAGGGTTCAATCCCTAGGTTGAGAAGATCCCCTGGAGCAGGGATAGGCTACCTAACTCCAGTATTCTTGCTTGGAGAATTCCATGGCTCTTCTCTGGATAGGCCTGAGCAACTTGACTTTCACTTTCAATCTAGTGGGAAGGTAGTAAAGAGCACAATAAGGCATTATTCTACTGTTCCAATAATCGCTGAAGATGGGAAACATTAATAATTTATGTAAAGCATAACAGAAACAAATGTTTGAATGAGCAACTTACATATTTATGATTTGACAAAGGATGGAATTATGTTTACAGTTGTGACTACAAAATTATAATTCCCTGGCAGTCCAGTGGTTAGGACTCTGTGTTACCACCACGACAAGGAATGGGTTCCAGCCCTGATCAGGGAACTAAGGTCCTACTAGCTTCATGTTGAGGTCCCCCTCCCTGCCCAAAACATGCTTTTTCGTTTTGCCACTTAAACACACACACACACACACACACACAAACTATTAAAGAGTTGCAGAACTAGCTTAAATGTTCAGTGTTGGGACATTTTTTTCCAATGACAATTTCAAGTTGGCTTCTAATACTGTGAAAATGGGCCAACCTGCTTCAAGATCACACACTGAAGGAGTATTAAATACTACTTTTAGGCCTTACTGAAAATGGCTCAAATAACTGTACTCAAGTACATTTCATTTAGATTTCATAGAAACAGAATTCCAAAAATAATTTAGAAGTGGGGAGATAAGAAGTAAAATACTGCTGAATTATATATTCAAGGACACACAACAGTTTGGTTTTTAAGCTAGAAACAGAAACTCAATTTTCTAACATCTACCCCAAACTGCAATATGGATAACTCCAGAAATTCCATCTGTGAAATTTCAATCAAGACAGATATTTAAGCCCTTTGAAAACTCTGCCTGCTCTGTAATTCCACATTTCAGGCTGATTATTATTCTGTAATTCATGGTGGGATTCTTTCCTCCTGGGAGGTGGGGGGAGTGCTTTCTGGCATAGCATTTTCCACCCCTATGGAGTAACCATGACACATGCACATTCTAATGAGCTAATGTCTAGTCTCAACTAACTCTTGTGGGTTGATCAGTAAAATCTCTGCTGTATAATACAAAATGCTTTCTTAGCTAGTTTTTTTTTTTTTTCTTTTTAAAATGACCCTCACATCTATATATGTCCAACTAACATTCCACATTTGAGACTTTGGAGTCAGTGAAAAAGGAAGGAACGGTAAGGAAAACAATTGTAAACCAATCACATTTCTACTATGTAAAAGCTGTATGACACTGCAAAGTAACTTAGGCCACTGTGCCTCAGTTTATGTATCTGTAAAATGAGCATGATGATATAGGTTCATTCTTACTCTCCCAAACCCTTGGGTCTAAGGGTGTTTCAAATTTAGAATGTTTTGGATTTTAAATAGGCAATTGAGTGCAAACACCACACATTTACCTAACATTCACACTACGGTCTCAGAGAATATATTAAAATATTAAAATTGTTGCAGCAAAATGAATAAATATTCAAACTAAGAAATGATTCAAAAATAAATATAGCCTCATATCAATTCAGATCAAGAGTTCTGCCTATGTGAAAAAAATGTTTTCAGAGACTTTTGCTTTTCAGAATTATAGCTGAAATATTATAGACCTGAAATAATATATTAGTCATAGAGTAATGTAAGTGGATAATATTTTCCAATGACAATTTCAAGTTGGCTTCTAATACTGTGAAAATGGGCCAACCTGCTTCAAGATCACACACTGAAGGAGTATTAAATACTACTTTTAGGCCTTACTGAAAATGGCTCAAATAACTGTACTCAAGTACATTTCATTTAGATTTCATAGAAACAGAATTCCAAAAATAATTTAGAAGTGGGGAGATAAGAAGTAAAATACTGCTGAATTATATATTCAAGGACACACAACAGTTTGGTTTTTAAGCTAGAAACAGAAACTCAATTTTCTAACATCTACCCCAAACTGCAATATGGATAACTCCAGAAATTCCATCTGTGAAATTTCAATCAAGACAGATATTTAAGCCCTTTGAAAACTCTGCCTGCTCTGTAATTCCACATTTCAGGCTGATTATTATTCTGTAATTCATGGTGGGATTCTTTCCTCCTGGGAGGTGGGGGGAGTGCTTTCTGGCATAGCATTTTCCACCCCTATGGAGTAACCATGACACATGCACATTCTAATGAGCTAATGTCTAGTCTCAACTAACTCTTGTGGGTTGATCAGTAAAATCTCTGCTGTATAATACAAAATGCTTTCTTAGCTAGTTTTTTTTTTTTTCTTTTTAAAATGACCCTCACATCTATATATGTCCAACTAACATTCCACATTTGAGACTTTGGAGTCAGTGAAAAAGGAAGGAACGGTAAGGAAAACAATTGTAAACCAATCACATTTCTACTATGTAAAAGCTGTATGACACTGCAAAGTAACTTAGGCCACTGTGCCTCAGTTTATGTATCTGTAAAATGAGCATGATGATATAGGTTCATTCTTACTCTCCCAAACCCTTGGGTCTAAGGGTGTTTCAAATTTAGAATGTTTTGGATTTTAAATAGGCAATTGAGTGCAAACACCACACATTTACCTAACATTCACACTACGGTCTCAGAGAATATATTAAAATATTAAAATTGTTGCAGCAAAATGAATAAATATTCAAACTAAGAAATGATTCAAAAATAAATATAGCCTCATATCAATTCAGATCAAGAGTTCTGCCTATGTGAAAAAAATGTTTTCAGAGACTTTTGCTTTTCAGAATTATAGCTGAAATATTATAGACCTGAAATAATATATTAGTCATAGAGTAATGTAAGTGGATAAATTATTTTATGCAAAGCACTTATACTGGTAACTGACATAGACTAAGTTACCAAATTATTATTTTAATATTGTGTATCTCATTTTTTCTTTGAGATGCTACACAGCAATTAAATAAACCTGTGTGCAATAAAATACAGCTAGTGGCCCAACACTATACTAAGATATTTAGAAACATTATCTCATTTAATCCCTTTATCAATCCTCGGATAAATACTATTATTGTTGCCATTTTTCACTGAGGAAATTATTATTCTCTGTAATATACTTAATTAAATTTAATAAAGTAATGTGCAAGCCATGCTTTATACATTTCATAGAAAGAATAGTATTCACCTCAATTAAATTTCTCAAAACTTTTTTCATGAAAAATTTTTCAAAATTGTATTTCAATTGATTCACACATCTTATTTCTAAGTGAGACTGATATTCATTACTTATTTGATGAAAGGTTCTTGTGAGCTAGTGACTCATTTTACAATAATATAAATGAGAAAAAGTATTCAAAAGTTATCAAATTCACATATGTTTCTAAATAAATTATAGTTAAGGAGTACCTATACTTTTTTTTTTTTAAACATACATTTATCTATTTATTTATTTTGGGGGAGAAGGGGTGGGGAGGAAGGCGGGGGCAGGTGGGCCGCTTCTATTGGTCTTTCATTTGTCTATTTTTCATTCATCTTTGTTCTTGGGCCCGTGTGGGCCTCGCATCGCGGCGGCCTCTGTTGTCTCAGAGCACCGGCTCTGGGCGCATGCGCTCCAGAGCTCTGGCTTGGGAATTGGACACATCGGCCCAGCCGCTCAGCAGCACGTGGGATCTTCCCAGGCCAGGGATCGAACCGGCGTCCCTTGCACTGCAAGGCGGTGTCCTTACCCACTGGACCACCAGGGAAGCCCTATACTTTTCTTTTCTTATTTTCTAGAGTTAAATGTGTATTAAAAAGGGTTCTCAAAGCTATCTGGTGGTCAACAAGTTTTTGTACAATAAGAATTATGCTAAAAAATAAGCCAAGTATCAGTACATTTTAAATAAATGTAAATAAATGAATATTATGTTTTTCCTAAATATTAGGAAAATACATAGTTTTTATCAAGGAAAATTGTGTAAAATTATTAACTGTTAATGCATTACTATTACATCCTCCCAGTATTGTGTTTTATAGTCCAATTACTATATTATAAACATATTTTTACATCATTAGTTTGCTTTAAATCATTAAATCCATATATATAGTATATGAAATATATGAATAATATTTAATGTAACATTGAGCTATAATCTAATTAACTGCAAATTATTGACTTTTAGATTATGACTATCCTAAAATTTAAAAAACAAGTGATATTTCTGTATAAAATTCTTTAAACACTTTTAAAATAAAATTTTCTTTAGATTTCCATCTTGTATAAAGTATCTATACAAAATTAAATACATTTAAGAAACTTTAACATACTAGCTGCCATTCTAGATATAAATCAGATGGATCTTGCAAAGTATTCCTTTTTATGTTTTTAAAAAACTCTTTGGAATCTCACAAATACTCAATTTTAGTGGAAAGAAAATGTAGAAAAACAGTATTGTATATCTTTCATATCTGAAAGAGAGTAAAAATATGATTTTATTTTCCTCAACCCTTTCTTACACGGGTTTATTGAAAGATGAAAGCTCCTAATTATATTATCATAAAACTATAATAATTGTCATTTGTAAAGAAAAGATATTTTAATTAATTTGGAATGGTAGTTTATACTAATGGGAGATATAAAAAATATCACTCCATGTGGCTGGCTCCAAAAAACCACAACAAAACAGGCTCCAAAGAACATGAAGCTCCAATACCAATATTCAGATGACATAATTCTATAAGTACAAAATCCTAAAGATGCCACCAGAAAACTACTAGAGCTCATCAATGAATATGATAAAGTTGCAAGATATAGAATTAACACACAGAAATCTGTTACATTTCTATACATTAACAGTGAAATATAAGAAAGAGAAAATAAAGAAATAATCTCATTTACCACTGCATCAGATGGAAAGACATACCATGTTATTGAATTGGAAGACTCGGTATTGTTGAAACAGCTTTACTACTCAAGGCAGTCTACTGATTCAAATGCCTATCAAATTACCAAGGGCATTTTTCAAAGAACTTATAATTTTAAATTTTCTATGGAAACACAAAAGGCTCCAAATAGCCAAACAATCTTGAGAAAAAAGAATGAAGCTGGAAGAATCATACTCCCCGACTTCAAACACTACTACAGATTTATGGTAATCAAAATGGTATGGCACTGGCACAAAAAACAGACATACAGATCAATGGAACAGGATACAAAGCCCAGAAATAAATCCACACACTTAATGTTCTATTAATTCGTGACAAAAGAGGCAAGAATATGCAATGGAAAAAGGGCAGTCTCTTCAAAAATGACACTGTAAAACTGGACAGCTACACATAAAAGAATAAAATTACAAGATTATCTAATATCACATTTAAAATTCAATTTAAAATAGATTATAAGATCTAAATGTATGACCAGATACTATAAAACTCCTAGAGGAAAACACAGTAATTCTTTGATTTAAATCACAGCAATATTTTTTTGGATCCATCTAGGATAATGAAAATAAAAGCAAAAAATAAACAAATGCAACCTAATTAAACTTAAAAGCTTTTGCAGACCAAAGGAAACCATGACAAAAAGACAGTCTATGGAATGGTAGAAAGTATTTGCAAATGATGGCACCAACAAAAGATTGATTTCTAAAATAATATGAAGAGATCATACAGCTTAATATCAAGAAAAACTAACAACTCATTAAGTTTATACTAATGGGAGATATAAAAAATATCACTCCATGTGGCTGGCTCCAAAAAACCACAACAAAACAGGCTCCAAAGAACATGAAGCTCCAATACCAATATTCAGATGACATAATTCTATAAGTACAAAATCCTAAAGATGCCACCAGAAAACTACTAGAGCTCATCAATGAATATGATAAAGTTGCAAGATATAGAATTAACACACAGAAATCTGTTACATTTCTATACATTAACAGTGAAATATAAGAAAGAGAAAATAAAGAAATAATCTCATTTACCACTGCATCAGATGGAAAGACATACCATGTTATTGAATTGGAAGACTCGGTATTGTTGAAACAGCTTTACTACTCAAGGCAGTCTACTGATTCAAATGCCTATCAAATTACCAAGGGCATTTTTCAAAGAACTTATAATTTTAAATTTTCTATGGAAACACAAAAGGCTCCAAATAGCCAAACAATCTTGAGAAAAAAGAATGAAGCTGGAAGAATCATACTCCCTGACTTCAAACACTACTACAGATTTATGGTAATCAAAATGGTATGGCACTGGCACAAAAAACAGACATACAGATCAATGGAACAGGATACAAAGCCCAGAAATAAATCCACACACTTAATGTTCTATTAATTCGTGACAAAAGAGGCAAGAATATGCAATGGAAAAAGGGCAGTCTCTTCAAAAATGACACTGTAAAACTGGACAGCTACACATAAAAGAATAAAATTACAAGATTATCTAATATCACATTTAAAATTCAATTTAAAATAGATTATAAGATCTAAATGTATGACCAGATACTATAAAACTCCTAGAGGAAAACACAGTAATTCTTTGATTTAAATCACAGCAATATTTTTTTGGATCCATCTAGGATAATGAAAATAAAAGCAAAAAATAAACAAATGCAACCTAATTAAACTTAAAAGCTTTTGCAGACCAAAGGAAACCATGACAAAAAGACAGTCTATGGAATGGTAGAAAGTATTTGCAAATGATGGCACCAACAAAAGATTGATTTCTAAAATAATATGAAGAGATCATACAGCTTAATATCAAGAACACTAACAACTCAATAAAAAGTGGGCAGAAGAGTCAAATAGATATTTTCCTAAGGAAGACACGTAGATGGCCAATAGGCACATTAAAACATTCTCAACATTGCTAATTATTAGAGACATGGAAATCAACACTACATTGAGGTATTACTTCACACCAGTCAGAAGAGCCATCATCAAAATATCTACAAATGATAAAAGCTGGAGGAGTGTGGAGAACAGGAAACTCACCTACACTGCTGTTGGGGACGTAAATTGGTGTAGCCACTATGGAGAACAATATGGGATTCCTTAAAAAACTGAAAATAGAGTTATCATATGATTCCGCAATCCCACTCCAGGACGTATCCTGGAGAAAACTCTATTTAAAAAGATACACGTATCCCAATGTTTACAGCAGTACTATTTACAATATCCAGGACATGAAAGCAACCTAGATGTCCATAAACAGATGAATAGATAAGATGTGGCGTATGTGCACAATAGCATATTACTCAGCCATAAGAAAGAATGAAACAACACCGTTTGCAGCAACATAAATGGACCTAGAGATTATCATACTAAGTGAAGTAAGTTAAAAAGAGAAAGAAAAATAAAACATGATATCACTTACATGTTGGATCTAAAAAAACAATATAAATGAATTTATTCACAAGACAGAGACAGATTTACAGACATTGAAAACAAACTTAGGGTTACCAAAGGGAAAGGTGAGGAAGGATAAACTAGGACTTTGGGAAGAACAGATACATACTACTATATATGAAACAGATAAACAACAAGGACTTACTGTAAAGCACAAGAAACTATCTTTAGTATTTATAGTAACCTATAATGGAAAAGTATCTGAAAAAGATTCTTTTTTGTTTGCTCAGTCACATAGTGATGTCAGACTCGTTGTGCCTCATGGACTATAGCCCACCAGGCTTTTCTGTCTATGGAATTTTCCAGGCAAGAGTACTGGCATGAGTTGCTATTTCCTACTCCCGGGGCTCTTTCCGACCCAGGGATCAAACTCACATCTCCCACGTCTCCTGCATTGGCAAGTGGATCCTTTTTCAGCAAACATTATAAATCAAATACATTTCAGTTAAGACAAAGAAATGAAGCAAAATAATTACCACATTTCATTTCAAAAATATCCTGACATATTTTAGTACGCTCCTAGAAACTTTCAGTTTGCTAGAAGATGTACTCTTATCCAGATATTCCAGAAAGGAAATGTGTTTTCTGTAATCCATAAATACTTTTTTTTTCTTTTCGTTTTGAGGAAATTAACATTACATCTCAAAATGCCCTTCTGCCACTTTAAATGCCTTAAACCTTAAAAAAATAATGGAAATCCAAATTGGGGAACCCAAAAATGTGGGTTTCATGGGAAGAGGTTATAGGAAGAATGGGGACCAGAACTATTCTTTTCTTCTCTTGTGCACATAAAGAACCATTAACAACGTAATAATTAATTTTAGAATAGCAGAGAAGTCCAGCTGTTATCCTAAGATTTAATGATCCCTTTTCTTGGAACACATAATAGATGTGTTCTTTTTGAACCAAAGCTAGACAATTGTTAAAGGCTATCTGGCCTGAAAAATCCCTTATGGACTAAGCAAAATATATGAATTTAGCTTATATTTAATCTGCAAGTAATGTAGCAAGCCACACTTTATATTAACAAATATTACTACAACACAGGTAGGGGACCTATGGTTATCCTTTACCTTCACATTTTGTAGTTAACATAGTTACATGTCACATTATAGTTAATATAAAAGATACCGGCAATACAGCATAGATAGGGAGAACCGTGGACATGTGTCACCCTGATGCTTTATAATTAGTCAACAGTACTATATTTGAAAATGGTAGACCTTTAGATATGTTGGCTCTCATCATCTCATATAATACAGTTGAACATTTCCACAGTAATACTGATCAAAATAAAGAACCAAGTCTTCAAGTTCTCTTTTTTTTTAATTTTGTTTTTTTTTAAAGGTTTATTTTAATTCCCAGGTAGATTGGCCTTGTAATACTCGTTGTGCCTCATGGACTATAGCCCACCAGGCTTTTCTGTCTATGGAATTTTCCAGGCAAGAGTACTGGCATGAGTTGCTATTTCCTACTCCCGGGGCTCTTTCCGACCCAGGGATCAAACTCACATCTCCCACGTCTCCTGCATTGGCAAGTGGATCCTTTTTCAGCAAACATTATAAATCAAATACATTTCAGTTAAGACAAAGAAATGAAGCAAAATAATTACCACATTTCATTTCAAAAATATCCTGACATATTTTAGTACGCTCCTAGAAACTTTCAGTTTGCTAGAAGATGTACTCTTATCCAGATATTCCAGAAAGGAAATGTGTTTTCTGTAATCCATAAATACTTTTTTTTTCTTTTCGTTTTGAGGAAATTAACATTACATCTCAAAATGCCCTTCTGCCACTTTAAATGCCTTAAACCTTAAAAAATAATGGAAATCAAATTGGGGAACCCAAAATGTGGGTTTCATGGGAAGAGGTTATAGGAAGAATGGGGACCAGAACTATTCTTTTCTTCTCTTGTGCACATAAAGAACCATTAACAACGTAATAATTAATTTTAGAATAGCAGAGAAGTCCAGCTGTTATCCTAAGATTTAATGATCCCTTTTCTTGGAACACATAATAGATGTGTTCTTTTTGAACCAAAGCTAGACAATTGTTAAAGGCTATCTGGCCTGAAAAATCCCTTATGGACTAAGCAAAATATATGAATTTAGCTTATATTTAATCTGCAAGTAATGTAGCAAGCCACACTTTATATTAACAAATATTACTACAACACAGGTAGGGGACCTATGGTTATCCTTTACCTTCACATTTTGTAGTTAACATAGTTACATGTCACATTATAGTTAATATAAAAGATACCGGCAATACAGCATAGATAGGGAGAACCGTGGACATGTGTCACCCTGATGCTTTATAATTAGTCAACAGTACTATATTTGAAAATGGTAGACCTTTAGATATGTTGGCTCTCATCATCTCATATAATACAGTTGAACATTTCCACAGTAATACTGATCAAAATAAAGAACCAAGTCTTCAAGTTCTCTGAATTGTGTTAAGGTTTATAATTCCCAGGTAGATTGGCCTTTAATGTAATACATTTTGTTTCTTAAAATGAGATGTGAACATAAAATCTGTATTATCTAAATCACAGCGTGAGACTGCTTAAAACCTGCAGCTGGATGTTTAGAGCTGCTTTTCTCATTCTCTCTATAGTGCTGTAATTGGATGTGCTACATATTAAAATTCACATCTTTCGTGCTGATGCTGTATTAATGCATTTTCTAAAGTTGAGTATTCAATGGCAAAAACACAAATAATATAAAAGCACAAAGGGCTCTGCTAACCCCATTTTGTTCCTTTTGCTATGAATTAAAGAAAATGAACTTCTCATTATGACAATGGATTTCTCCATGACCTAGTTCCTTGTTATTTCTGTAACATCCTCTCCTGCTGCTCTTATGCATGTAATTTATGTTGTACTAAAATTCTCATGACTCAGTAAGAACTGAACCATGATGCCACACTAGGTAGGAACAAAGTTGTAGGGAAGAGAAGATATTTTAGATGTATATTTAGGAGGATATATATCTATATAAATATCTATCTATCGATGTTGATATCTATTATAGAGGTACATAATACATATACATTATTTAGGAGGACCTGGTATTCAGTTAATTGAAAGTAGGAAAAGGGATATGTTCCAAATCTGTATTTTGTGTGACAGTGAAATGAAGTCCTAAGGGTGGAGTGGAGGGGAGGGTAAGAATTTGGAAGTGATACAGTTTTATACCCTGTTGTTTCCCTATACCTTACCTGCACCTGTGTAAATAGTTTTCTTATGAACTTCTTCTCCAGTTTATGTCATCTGTTTCCTGCTAGGACCTTGACTGTTACAATAATTAGTATCCAAAGTGGCTCTGGGAAGCAGAACTTCAAATTTTGTAAATGGATTGCTCATATACCTGAGGAGTGCTAGAGAGAAGTGGACATGGGTAATCTGTGGCATGTAGAGACTCTGTGTGTGTGTGTGTGTGTGTGTGTGTGTGTGTGTGTGCAAACACACTCAGTCGTGTCTGACTCTTGGCAACCTTATAGACTGTAGCCTGCTAGGTTCCTCTGTCCACGGAAATCTCCAAGCAGGTACACATGACCTGCAGAGACATTGAAAGTGAAAGTGAAGTTGCTCAGCTGTGTCCAACTCTTTGTGACCCATGGATGAGCCATGGAATCCTCCAGGCAAGAATACTGGAGTGGGTAGCCTTTCCTTTCTCCAGGGCATCTTTCCAACCTAGGGATCAAACTGGCATTGCAGGTGGATTCTTTGCCATATAAGCCACCGAAGAAGCCCAAGAATACTGGAGTGGGTAGCCTATCCCTTCTCCAGAGGATCTTCCTGACCCAGGGATCAATCTGGGATCTCCTACATTGCAGGTGGGTTTTTTACCAGCTGAGCTACAAGGGAACTGAATGACTCAAATGATCACTGATGCTAGCATGTGATGAAGCATACAGATAGAATATGGCATTAAGAATTCACATGAATGTAAAACTCAGTTGCTATAGCAAAAACAATGAATATAAAATTTGTAGTGTCACCTGGCTCCTTCTGATTGCGCTAGAGAGTGTATATGGGGAAAAGGAGCAATTGAAAACTAAAAATATCTGGTCTGGCTGCTTAGAAAGGTTAAAATAAGTCTTGAAAGGAATCCCTCATTTCCTATGGCCAGAGGGTAAGAACCAAGTCCAGCATCCAATTCTGAGGGTTTCAGAATTCAAATAAATTCTCAAGCCAACGAGGTATCTTATAATGGTAGAAAAGTACTGGTGGCATAAGGGGTGGAATTTCAAACCATAAGAAATGGTCACTTGAGTAGCAAAGATAAAGCTGGGAACTCTGATGTTCTTGGTGGCTCAGACGGTAAAGAATCTGCCTGCAATGTGGGAATCTAGGTTCAATCTCTAGGTTGGGAAGATCTCCCAGAGAAGGTAGTATCTACCCACTACAGTATTCTTTTTTTTTTTTTTTTCCACTACAGTAGTCTTACTTGGAGAATTCCATAAACAGAGGAGTCTGGCAGGCTACGGTCTATGGGGTCAGAAAGATTTGCACATGGCAGTGACTTTCACTTTACCTCACTTCACATCTACTTCCAGCAGCAATTCACTCTGATACAAGATAGACAGAAAAACAAACAAAACTTCTTCTGTGTAATAGCCTTTAGATGACTGCACTTGCCTTAACAATCTAATTCCCCTCAGAACAACATAGCCATCATGGCTTCCAGACAGAGCAGAGATAAAAGGTTCAAGGACTGTTCTATGAGGAGATGGCCCACACATCTGAAGGGGTTCAGGACTTCTCTAATCTATATTGGCAAGAAACTAGAGAAAGTGAAGGTTGCTTTAAGGGGCAAGACCAAGGAGGATAAAATACATGACCTAGGACTTCCCTGGTGGTCCAGTGGATAAGGACACCGCCTTGCAGTGCAAGGGGCACCCGTTCGATCCCCGGCCTGGGAAGATCCCACGTGCCGCGGAGCGGCTGGACCTATGTGTCCAATTACCGAGCTGGAGGTCTGGAACGCATGTGCCCAGAGCCGGTGCTCTGCGACAACAGAGGCCACTGCGATGTGAGGCCCACACGGGCCAAAGAACAAAGATGGATGAAAAAAAGATAGATGAAAGACCAATAGAAATGGCCAGCCCACCCTCCCTCCCCAATCCGCCCCCCACAAAAAAAAAGAAATACAAGACCTAATTGGGCTTAATCATTATCATGGATACATCCTGTCAGAATAAGAAATTTAATATATTGACTTAAGCATAGAAAAGAACCTGGTGAGTTGGCTAACTGAAGCCTGGACTCATCAATAACCCACATTTTACAATGTGGAAATGTCTGAACTTTCTGGTATAGCTAAAGGAAGAAGTCTACAAGCTCAGAAAGATAGAAAGTTTGAATGCATCTGCTCAACCCCTTCCTACCATACCACAAACAGAGATACTTTGGAATACATCCTTCATCTAAGTGCTAAGAAATGTTTTATGAGGAGGCTGCCAGGCTAGTAGATGTGGAATTATGGTAATGGGTTGCTAAGCACAGTCATCATTAAAAATTAAATTAATAATCCCCAAAATCTATTACAGTAGTCTTACTTGGAGAATTCCATAAACAGAGGAGTCTGGCAGGCTACGGTCTATGGGGTCAGAAAGATTTGCACATGGCAGTGACTTTCACTTTACCTCACTTCACATCTACTTCCAGCAGCAATTCACTCTGATACAAGATAGACAGAAAAACAAACAAAACTTCTTCTGTGTAATAGCCTTTAGATGACTGCACTTGCCTTAACAATCTAATTCCCCTCAGAACAACATAGCCATCATGGCTTCCAGACAGAGCAGAGATAAAAGGTTCAAGGACTGTTCTATGAGGAGATGGCCCACACATCTGAAGGGGTTCAGGACTTCTCTAATCTATATTGGCAAGAAACTAGAAAAGTGAAGGTTGCTTTAAGGGGCAAGACCAAGGAGGATAAAATACATGACCTAGGACTTCCCTGGTGGTCCAGTGGATAAGGACACCGCCTTGCAGTGCAAGGGGCACCCGTTCGATCCCCGGCCTGGGAAGATCCCACGTGCCGCGGAGCGGCTGGACCTATGTGTCCAATTACCGAGCTGGAGGTCTGGAACGCATGTGCCCAGAGCCGGTGCTCTGCGACAACAGAGGCCACTGCGATGTGAGGCCCACACGGGCCAAAAAACAAAGATGGATGAAAAATAGATAGATGAAAGACCAATAGAAGTGGCCCGCCCACCCTCCCTTCCCAACCCCCACTCCGCCCCTCAAAAAAAAAGAAATACAAGACCTAATTGGGCTTAATCATTATCATGGATACATCCTGTCAGAATAAGAAATTTAATATATTGACTTAAGCATAGAAAAGAACCTGGTGAGTTGGCTAACTGAAGCCTGGACTCATCAATAACCCACATTTTACAATGTGGAAATGTCTGAACTTTCTGGTATAGCTAAAGGAAGAAGTCTACAAGCTCAGAAAGATAGAAAGTTTGAATGCATCTGCTCAACCCCTTCCTACCATACCACAAACAGAGATACTTTGGAATACATCCTTCATCTAAGTGCTAAGAAATGTTTTATGAGGAGGCTGCCAGGCTAGTAGATGTGGAATTATGGTAATGGGTTGCTAAGCACAGTCATCATTAAAAATTAAATTAATAATCCCCAAAATCTATTAATTCTAGTATTTTTTACCCAACTACATATCTATGTGACACAGGAATTCCTACAATAAGTGGTGCTGGACCAATAGGATAACCATATATGCAAAAAAAGAGAGAAAGAAACCAGAACCTTAACCTATATAAAACCTCAAATGGCTCATAGGTCTACAAGTAAAAGCTAAAACTATAAAACTTCTAGAGGAAAACACAGGAGAATCTTTGTGACCTTGGCTTAGGCAAAGCTTACTTGAACATGATAACAAAACCTGATTCAAAAAAGAAAGAACTGATAAATTCAACTTCAACAAATTAAAATTCTGACATCATTAAGAAAATGTAAACACAAGCCACAAGACTGAGAGAAAGTCACCTATCCAATAAGGAACTCATTTACAGAATACATAAAGAATGTGCGTGCTTAGCCTCTCAGTTTTGTCCATGGACTGCAGCCTGCTTAGGTCCTCTCTTCTTGGTATTTTCCAGACAAGAATACTGGAGTGGGTTGCCATTTCCTGCTCCAGGGGATATTCTCCACCCACAGATCAAACTCTTATGTCTCTTACCTCACCTGCAGTGGCAGACGGGTTCTTTACCAGCACCACCTGGGAAGACCATACAAAGACTTGGATATGAATGTTTATACAAGCATCATTATTCATAACAGCTTCCAAATTATACCTCAATAAAACTGTTTTTTAAAAAAAACATGGAGGACTTCCCTGGTGGTCCAGTGGTTGAGAACCCACCTAGCAACACGAGGGACATTGGTTCGATTTCTGGTCCAGGAAATCCATAGGACAACTAAGCACATGAGCCACAACTACTGAAATCCACATGCCCTAGAGCCTGTGCTCTGCAACAAGAGAAGCCACTGCAATGAGAAACCCATGCACGGTACCTAGAGAGTAGTCCCTGTTAACCACAACTAGATAATTATCTTACTAATTATTTGTAAACTTTCATGTGCATTTCACTTTGTATTATGTGTTTCTGATGTACAGCACTATGGGTCAATATCTGTATACACTACAGAGTGATCACCATCCCAAGTCTAGTTACCACCCATCAACATACGCTGACCCCCCCTTCACTCATTTTACCTACCACCGACCCCCTTTCCCTCTGGTAACCATCAGTCTTTTCTCTGTACCTATGAGTTGGTTTTTGTTTTGTTTGTTTTTAGATTCTACATATAATCATATGACATTTGTCCTTGTCTGACTATATTCATTTAGTAAAATACTCAAGTTCCATCTATGTGGCAAATGGCAAAATTTCATTCTTTCTTATGGCTGAGTAGAATTTCATTGTGTATATATACTACATCTTCTATGAACACAAGTCATTTTCTTATCATGGCTATTGTAAATAATGCTGCAATGAATAATAGGGTGCATGTATATTTTCGAGTTAGCATTGTCTTGTTCTTCAGATAAATGCCCAGAAGTGAAATAGCTGGATAATTTGACAGTTCTATTATTCTTAATTTTTCGAGGAATCTCCATACATTTTCCATTGTGACAACACCAGTTTACATCCCCCCAACAATGTATTAATACTAGGGTTCCTTTTTTGTCCACATACTCTTCAACATATGTTATTCCTGTCTTTTCAGTAATAGGCATTCTAACAGGTGTGAGATTGCATTTCATTTTCACTTTGCTCAACTACCAGGGAGTATGAGCAGCTTTTTGTATGCTTATTGACTAGTTGGTGTCTTCTTCTTTGAATTTCCTTAGCATTAGACTTTGGTTTTTTTTTTCTACTAGGTTCCTTTTATTTTTCTTACCAATTATAAAATCTACTTGTGTCTTAGGGAATTAATGCCTTTATCTATCATATCTGTTGCCACATTTGCTCCCAGTTACTTGCCTCTTTCTTTGCTTTGGGTGTTTTCCTCTGATGACAATGGATGTGTAGTTAAATACAACTACTGTTTCCCTAATGACTTCTAAATCTCCTATCATGTTGAGGAAGACCTTTCCCAACAAGAGCTATGAACTTTTCCAAAATGTTATTCTAGTGTTTACATGAGTTTAGAGTTTATATTTAGAGCTTTAAATTTTCATCTAGAATATACTTTTTATATAGAGTATAAGGTGGGCTTCCCTGGTGGCTCAGTGGTAAAGAATTCACCTGCAATGCAAGAGATGCAGGAGACGCAGGGCTGATCCCTGGGTGGGGAAGATCCCCCGGGGGAGGGCATGCATGGCAACCCACTCCACTATTCTTGCCTGGAGAATCCCTTGGACAGAGGAACTTGTCAGGCTACAGTCCATAGGGTAGCAAAGAGTCAGATCCGACTGAAGTCACTTAGTGTGCACTACACACAGAATATGAGGTAAAGATTTATTTTTCCAGAAAGGTGACCGATTATGCCAGCATTCACTATTACAAAGTCCTTATTCTCCACTTGATTAAATTGTCATTTTTTGTCATTTATTAAATTCCTGATACAGTCTTTTGGATGCTCTTTTCTCTACACTTTTTGTCTTTCTTTTTGTGCCTGCCTAAAACTGTTATGATTACTGTGATCTTATGTTAAGATTCTTTCAAAACATTTATGACATTGAAGTGTACTTTTTAAGTCTAGAAGAGTATAAACATGCTTATTTTACTTGAATTATTATTATAATTAGAGTCTTTATGTGACATTTAAAGTGTTTCTGTTTTGGCTATGCTAGATTACTATACAAACATACTTTAAACATGAATGTTTAAAGTTAAACTACCCGTAAAAGCCAGCAGAGGGCGTGCGAAGTACTGTTTTATTTCACTGGTTAAAAATCATTTAAACGTGTTCTTTAACTTGTTTAGGGAATGCATTTAAGAATTCAAAATATTTATTCCATTAATATCTTTATTATTAGAAGTGTATGCCTATATAATCAAAACTGACCTAAATATTCGTTGGCCCTCCATAAAAGGACATAATTTAGAGAAGAAACTAAATTTTCTTTTGAACAAGGATTATTTTTGGCATGAAATTATCTGTACAATGCATATAACACAAAACTGAAGTAAAATATTGAGTACAATATACATAATTTCAACTTATTTTAGAAAACGAAACTCAGGAGAAATTCAGAGAAAATGGCTGGAAAATAGTTAATATTATTAATATTATTTAGTCACTTACTTTTGATCACACTTAACTCATGCCGGAATGTACAGATGAACACATGAAGGTCTTGAACCAAAATTGGTTCTAAACATTTCTGATGGGCTTGTTTTTTTTAAAGGGTAAGACATCAGAAAACACAGCAAACATGTGAGATAAAAGGGGGCTGATGACTAAGTTGTTTGTTGATGTTGTTTATTCACTAAGTAGTGTCTGACTCTTTTACCACTCCATGAGCTGTAGCCCACCAGGTTCCTTTGTCCATAGGATTTCCCAGGCAAGAACACTGGAGTGGGTTGCCATTTCCTTCTCCAGGGTATCTTCCCAACCCAGGGATCGAACTCAGTAGGAACTTATAAATGGGTTAGTTTATATGGGATATTTTGAAAAAGCTGTCTTACTCCAATGCATATTTTTGTCTGCAGGCTGCTGTTCTTTGGTATTGATAAATATCAGAGTGTTGGAGACTGCTATGAAGTAGAAAATGCTTCACTGAGTCTCTCAGTAGCAGTAATTCAATCAAGAAAGGTTATAAAAGCCCTGTGGGCCGCTTGTTATATGATAGCAGAGGCAGACCTGATTTTGTTGTATCAAAAATTTTTTAAGCAAGGAAGCTTAGTGTTAAATTTAATGCTCTCTTAGGGTAACTCTATTACTCTGAGTTTGATATATCCATTTCATTTTTGTTCCACATTTTCCCCTGTTTGTTGTCACTATATCTCATGTGCTATGTAAATGATGTAATGTCTAATTAAAAATGATGATTCAACACTGTTTAAACGTATGTATGTATTTGTGTGCAGACATATAGCTACACACACAAACACTATGTAAATAATTCATTTTTTCTCACATTTGTGAATTTATGAAGTTCAGGAGGAAATATACTAAAAAATAAGGAGAATTTAATGCCAGAATGCTTGTTGGCAGGATATAAATGATTTATTTTTTTCTTCATAATTTCCAGTTTTTCAAAATTTCTGCAAGTAAAGTAAATTCTAATTCTATACTTACAGTTATATAATCAGAAAAATAAGTAAAATTAAATAGAAACTGCCCTTATAAAGGATTTACTGGGAAAGTAAGAAAAAATAAGTTTCAATATAACACAGTGATTAACCACCAATTTCATATCTAACACCATTAGGTTTATTCTCATGAAATTTTTATGTCAATATACTTAGGAGGATGTGGAGTCATTTGTCTCTGGAGATTTTCTAGAAAAGATAAGAGGACTATTCTGTTGGAAATTTGGGAAATTCATCTTTCTGAGAACAAGGGAGAAGGACTTATGTACTGTAAACTCTTCAGTCAGTCTAAACTGACATGATTTTGTCAGTTTTAGCATATCGCACATTTTATGATTCATCAAAGGCATAGTAATTAAATAAAAGCCTCATCATCTTTGCTTGACTCTTGTTTTTAGAACGTGACACAATTATGCTCACTTTTTTATTCTCCCACTTCCTTTATCATGAGTGTATTAATCAAACAGGTATTCATTAAGGACTCCTACAGTGCCAAGCTCTGTTAGCCATGAGCTTGAAGTAGGGAGGCTATCCATGCTGCCTGGGCACTGGTGCTCACACTGGGAGCTTGTATTTGGGCTGCCCAAGAATCAGTGTATCTCTTCACCAGCCTCACAGTGCAGACATGGCTACAGTCCCTGAGCACAGTAGGCTCCACACAAGGGTCTGGTCTAGGTCAAGATTGCATGGAAGCCTTGGAGGGAATGATTGAGAACACCATTGCTTTAGAGATACCAGGGGTCTTGTCCTCATTCAGTTGCACCTTGAATAACTGGTATTGGTTCGCAACTGTAGAAGTTTCAGAGGTGAAATCTGAGTGTTCCTTCCCCCAACACACATGCAAGGAGGCAGCTTTTCTCTCTCTCTCACTTTTTAAAAAATCTGTTTTTTTTTTTTAAACTTTTATTTTACTTTTAACTTTCACAGTTTTGTTGTTTTGAGATATGCATGTTCCCAGATTAGTCATATGTATATCCCCCCCCTTCCCACCCCTCCCAACCATCACACAGCACCCCTGCAGGATCTCCTTTTCTCACAGAGCAATGACTATAGCTATTTTCTTCACTTATGATAGTACAGGCCTTCATGCGGCAACACTGGTGTATAACATTATATATATGTATGCAACATTGTATTTCCACTTCTGTATGCACAACAGCATGTTCATCACCAAACATTTACTTTCCATCTGTCACAGAGTTGAGCCCCTCAGCTAGTTTGCCTTCCACCTTCTTCCCTTCTGGTAACCACTACTCTGTTTTCTGTATCTATGTGTTTGTTTTTGTTTGGTAACCACTACTCTGTTTTCTGTATCTATGTGTTTGTTTTTTGTTTGGTTCATTCATTTATTTTGTTTGCTTGATTTTCATATTCTACATGTAAGATCATATGCTATTTGTCTTTCTCCATCTAACTTATTTTCACTTAGCATAGTACCCTCGAGGTCCATCCATATTGTTGCACATGGCAAAATTTCACCCTTTTATAGCTGAGCAGTAGTCCATTGTATATGTACTTCTGTATATATTTGCCACATCTTTATCCATTCATCCATTGATGAGTGCGTAGGTTGGTAGGCAGCAGTTTTTTTTTTGCCATTTCTATTGGTCTTTCATTTATTTGAGCTTTTGAAGTAGCTCTGTTAGCCATGAGCTTGAAGTAGAGGCTATCCATGCTGCCTGGGCACTGGTGCTCACACTGGGAGCTTGTATTTGGGCTGCCCAAGAATCAGTGTATCTCTTCACCAGCCTCACAGTGCAGACATGGCTACAGTCCCTGAGCACAGTAGGCTCCACACAAGGGTCTGGTCTAGGTCAAGATTGCATGGAAGCCTTGGAGGGAATGATTGAGAACACCATTGCTTTAGAGATACCAGGGGTCTTGTCCTCATTCAGTTGCACCTTGAATAACTGGTATTGGTTCGCAACTGTAGAAGTTTCAGAGGTGAAATCTGAGTGTTCCTTCCCCCAACACACATGCAAGGAGGCAGCTTTTCTCTCTCTCTCACTTTTTAAAAAATCTGTTTTTTTTTTTTAAACTTTTATTTTACTTTTAACTTTCACAGTTTTGTTGTTTTGAGATATGCATGTTCCCAGATTAGTCATATGTATATCCCCCCCCTTCCCACCCCTCCCAACCATCACACAGCACCCCTGCAGGATCTCCTTTTCTCACAGAGCAATGACTATAGCTATTTTCTTCACTTATGATAGTACAGGCCTTCATGCGGCAACACTGGTGTATAACATTATATATATGTATGCAACATTGTATTTCCACTTCTGTATGCACAACAGCATGTTCATCACCAAACATTTACTTTCCATCTGTCACAGAGTTGAGCCCCTCAGCTAGTTTGCCTTCCACCTTCTTCCCTTCTGGTAACCACTACTCTGTTTTCTGTATCTATGTGTTTGTTTTTGTTTGGTAACCACTACTCTGTTTTCTGTATCTATGTGTTTGTTTTTTGTTTGGTTCATTCATTTATTTTGTTTGCTTGATTTTCATATTCTACATGTAAGATCATATGCTATTTGTCTTTCTCCATCTAACTTATTTTCACTTAGCATAGTACCCTCGAGGTCCATCCATATTGTTGCACATGGCAAAATTTCACCCTTTTATAGCTGAGCAGTAGTCCATTGTATATGTACTTCTGTATATATTTGCCACATCTTTATCCATTCATCCATTGATGAGTGCGTAGGTTGGTAGGCAGCAGTTTTTTTTTTGCCATTTCTATTGGTCTTTCATTTATTTCCATTTTTGTTCTTTGGCCCGTGTGGGCCTCCCACTGTAGCGGCCTCTCTCGTTGCAAAGCAGCGGCTCTGGGCGCATGTGCTCCAGAGCACTGGCCTGGTAGATGGACACATAGGTCCAGCTGCTCCACAGCACGTGGGATCTTCCCAGGCCAGGGATGGAACGGGCGCCCCTTGTACTGCAAGGCGGTGTCCTTACCCACTGGACCACCAGGGAAGCCCCAGCAGTTTTAATTATGAAGGGGAAGTTACAAGTAAGGCTCGTCTTGGGTGTCTGCAAGATGAGTAGATCTCCACACCCACAGCCAGAATCTTAAAGGTTTTTACAGAAGCCTTGACTGGATCCAGTCAGGTATACACTGAGATGGTCTCAACAACACTTGCTCTCTCAAGAGGTCACTCTTAAAAAACTTCTCCTACGCTGGGAATGGTGTGCGGAATATACATTTTAACAATAGAGAAGGGGGTTAGGAGTCTGCGATTGCCTAGAGCCAGCCTAGGGTCAAGCATTGGTCACATACTCTCAATGACCTCCTCCAAAGACCAGGGTCTACTGTAAAAAAAGAAAAAAAAAAAACACTCTACAGAAGCATATTCTCCAAGGTAATTTACCATATCCATTGGGTAATTCTAAAAGGAGAATAAAGATAGAGAGTTAAATTTAAAAATAGTGAATTGTTCCCCTTTTACTATTTTAATTCTAATGCTAAAATGCTGTTTTATGTCATTTGTAATGTTTTGACAAGTGATACATTAATATATATAAGAGATTTCCTTAGGATATAGAGTATAATAAAGTCAAAGTACTTTTAAAAAGATACTTTCATTTTTATTAGTAGTGTGAATTCATTGAGGCAAGGAAGACTTGATTTGCAAGCCTTACCTATACAATTGGAGGTATACATGAAAGCATGTTTTAAAATTTTCCTAATTTTTCTGTCCTGTGGATATTAGCCAATATTAGGTCTTTCAGCACCAACATGAACACTTTCATTTTGAATCTCATTCAAAAGATGATACCTCCAGGAATTTAGCAATCCATTTCGTCACTTTGAAAATCTACTAGTGAACCTCTGGGGAAATCTATGGCATTGCCTCTCAATTAGCTTTCTAAGTTCATTTCTCCAAAAGCCATTTAGGACATCAGTGATCCTGAGAAGCTATTTGTATCAAATCATGGTGAAGCTGGTAAGAAGAGCCACTTCCCTTTCCTGCACAGGATGCTGAGTACAACTCTGCTGATGACTACTGGGCACCACCCCGCCTCAGCCTCCCGGTGTGAGCCTGTCAGTCACATGTGGGAAAGCAAAGGGAGTTCCTGCACATGTTCTCTCTCGAGCTTGCTCCCTGGTTCTTCCATTTATCTGTGGTGATATTGATACATTATAAAATGGAAGGTTAAACTTTAAGATAAAAAACCTGAATTTTTTGCATGCAATCGCTGATGGCTTTGGAGGCGAGACACTTATCGACCAGGAGGAAGTATGACTGACACCATGCCTCTGAGTTATTTCAGAGGAGCATGTGTTTTCCATGTATTTGATTTTTTCTCTAGGTTAAGTTTAGAACAAGCATTATTGCATCTACTCAGGGATTATGAACAGGGAACCATATCGTGGATAAAACAATCAAGTCAGGGATATGCCATGTTTGTGGCTATAATATCTATCACATGTCTGAGGTAGCCAAGAATTGCACAATAAAATTGGCTTCAGTACACTTCAGCCCAGGTCCTAGCTGTGGCACATAGACCTGAGCCAGTCATTTAAGGTCTCTGAGGCTCATTTTCTCCACTTTAAAATGGACATAAAAAGTTGCTGTTGCTCCATTTGGAGGAAAAATCAAGCTAATGTTAATACATACATATTTTGAGCTAAGGTTTTGCATGGAAAACCAGTTATTACTGTGTATATATACTATAGATAAACAAATACTGTAATGTTGAGGTTATGATGTGACATTAAAAGAGGCAGTTTGAATATCCAATTAGAGTCCTGAGTAGAGACTTTGGTGCAGTATCTCTCTGTCATTTTATTCTGTTTAAAAAACTTTTAACTATTAGGTCTTTCAGCACCAACATGAACACTTTCATTTTGAATCTCATTCAAAAGATGATACCTCCAGGAATTTAGCAATCCATTTCGTCACTTTGAAAATCTACTAGTGAACCTCTGGGGAAATCTATGGCATTGCCTCTCAATTAGCTTTCTAAGTTCATTTCTCCAAAAGCCATTTAGGACATCAGTGATCCTGAGAAGCTATTTGTATCAAATCATGGTGAAGCTGGTAAGAAGAGCCACTTCCCTTTCCTGCACAGGATGCTGAGTACAACTCTGCTGATGACTACTGGGCACCACCCCGCCTCAGCCTCCCGGTGTGAGCCTGTCAGTCACATGTGGGGAAAGCAAAGGGAGTTCCTGCACATGTTCTCTCTCGAGCTTGCTCCCTGGTTCTTCCATTTATCTGTGGTGATATTGATACATTATAAAATGGAAGGTTAAACTTTAAGATAAAAAACCTGAATTTTTTGCATGCAATCGCTGATGGCTTTGGAGGCGAGACACTTATCGACCAGGAGGAAGTATGACTGACACCATGCCTCTGAGTTATTTCAGAGGAGCATGTGTTTTCCATGTATTTGATTTTTTTCTCTAGGTTAATTTTAGAACAAGCATTATTGCATCTACTCAGGGATTATGAACAGGGAACCATATCGTGGATAAAACAATCAAGTCAGGGATATGCCATGTTTGTGGCTATAATATCTATCACATGTCTGAGGTAGCCAAGAATTGCACAATAAAATTGGCTTCAGTACACTTCAGCCCAGGTCCTAGCTGTGGCACATAGACCTGAGCCAGTCATTTAAGGTCTCTGAGGCTCATTTTCTCCACTTTAAAATGGACATAAAAAGTTGCTGTTGCTCCATTTGGAGGAAAAATCAAGCTAATGTTAATACATACATATTTTGAGCTAAGGTTTTGCATGGAAAACCAGTTATTACTGTGTATATATACTATAGATAAACAAATACTGTAATGTTGAGGTTATGATGTGACATTAAAAGAGGCAGTTTGAATATCCAATTAGAGTCCTGAGTAGAGACTTTGGTGCAGTATCTCTCTGTCATTTTATTCTGTTTAACTTTTCTTCACATATTTTTTCCTTTTTTCAAATATCTTTTTAACTAGTTATTAACATTTACTAAAGTAGACACCTTGCCTGTCATCTTCCTACCTGAAATGATTCAAAGCATTTAAAACCATGTCTGGCACCGAGCAGACACTCAACTATTTTTTTTGTTTGGTTGGTTCTTTTTCGTTTTATTTTGTATTTTTCAACTATTTTAAAAATAAATCAATACCAACATGTTACTGAGAGCCACTCACCACAAAGTATTTGCCTGCTGATGTTTATACCTGGTCAGAAATTGTAAACCTAGTTGAGACCAGAGATTATGAATGATAAGAAAATCACAATTTTTATAACCTATATAAATAGGAAATATATTGTAAAATACTGTGTGTAGACACACTTGATTTACTGCTGAAAATTAGAAGGATTATGCAGGAAGATACACAATTGAATCATAATCTTACTATAGGCAATATGTGTTTTACTTCAGATCATCAAACACCCTTTGTGTGATTCATATCATACTCTTATTTATCCTACATTTTTAGAAGAGATAGATTCCAGTGTTTGTTTGATATTTAAAAGCACTGTTGGCTAACCTAATAAAACATTTCTGAATGAAATTTTGTGAATATATAACATGATCTTATGATCAGTATATCCAAATATTGTTTCATGTTTATTCAAGCATGCATTAAAGTCGCTGACACATTTTTGGCAGTTCTGGTCAAACTGCTTCATCTTTTCAGAAATGTTTAAATCTAACTGACAGTTTGGATTATCTGACAGCCTTTATTCCCGACTGTCTAATTTTTTCACAATATGGACCAAATGATTTCCTTGCATACAAAGTTAACAAAAGAAAAGGGTTGTGTCCCAAAATTGTTATTTTGTAACTTGAGAATACATGGAAAATATCAGTTGCACTCAGAGATATGTATGGCTGATAAGAAATGTTCCTGGAAGAATCACATTAAGAACTTAAGGACCTTTCTCTTTTATATTCGTGTTTCCCTGGCAAGAGTAATTTACATTTCATTCTGAATTTGAACATTTTGTTTGCTTGATTTGAACAGCTTTTAAAGCTTTGTCTTCTATTTCTCTGAGTATCATTATACATTCTAATAATTTGTTCTCTGGCTGATACAAATTTTAATATTTTAAATTTTAGATGCAAGTTGATTATCATTTGGTACTTTATCAGTTCTTAAAAATATCTTTTTTTCTCTGTTTCTGTTTTGGCAAAAACCTTAAAACATTTACAATTTATTTGCACCAACCCCATTTGGATTAATGGGATTTAATTTGTTAACTTTGAGAAAAATATACAAATTCCTCAATTTCATTATCTTCCCTTCTTTGATATTGTGAAAGCAATTTCAGATCAAAATAATTTTCTGTATCAGTATGTTGTCTGCAGGGAAAATAAGTAAGGCTCACCAATGTGAGCCATTATACTATTTTAGTACACTGTGTTAGACTTTATATTGCATTTTGCTTGATAAAGCAATGCTAACAAATTAATGAGTATTATTGCTTAATTAACATTCTATTGACTGCAAACAGAAAACAACTTGAGTGAATTTAAGAAAAATAGGAACTTTAATGATAGATAATGAGTTATCCAGTAGAACTCAAGAGCAGTTAGGGATCTTAATATTAATATTGCTTCATCTACCTTAATTGGCTGTCTCTGACCTCCAGTTCCAAGTTTTTGATAAATAGTTCCCTTTACTAATTTGCCTTCGACATTGAGGAAGACATTCATGCTATTTCCCAAGTATTTATGGCTCTTTTTCCACCTTGCAAGCATGTAATAGCATTGCGCTTCCTAGTTCCACTGTAGTTGGATGAGATCACGTGCTACATCCTGGTCAATGAGGTGTGAGCTAGTGACATGTGTCATTTAACCACCAGTAAGAGATTCTCTAGAGTGTGTTTTTCCTCTGGCTAAATGGTCTGTAGTGTCACAGTTAATGGCTACACCATTAGCTTGAATTCCTGAATGAAGACACACCAGATTAGGGTCCCTATGCCTCCCTCAATGAGGCAAGAAATGAACCTTCACAGTTTTAAATCACTGAGAGGCTGAACTGTTTGTTATCACAGTATAGACTGGTCTATGTTGACTAATATGAAAATATATCTAAAGTTACATTAATCTGCAATCAGTGCAGTTCAGTCACTCAATTGTGTTCACCTCTATGTGACCCCATGGACTGCAGCATGCCAGGCTTCCCTGTCCTTCACCAACTCCTGTAGCTTGCTCAAACTCATATCCATTGACTCAGTGATTCTATCCAACCATCTCGTCCTATGTCATCCCCTTCTCCTTCTGCCTTCTATTTTTCCCAGCATCAGAGTCCTTTCCAATGAGTCATGTCTTTGCATCAGGAGGCCAAAGTATCATTCCTTCCAATGCATAGTTGAAAATATACAAATTCCTCAATTTCATTATCTTCCTTCTTTGATATTGTGAAAGCAATTTCAGATCAAAATAATTTTCTGTATCAGTATGTTGTCTGCAGGGAAAATAAGTAAGGCTCACCAATGTGAGCCATTATACTATTTTAGTACACTGTGTTAGACTTTATATTGCATTTTGCTTGATAAAGCAATGCTAACAAATTAATGAGTATTATTGCTTAATTAACATTCTATTGACTGCAAACAGAAAACAACTTGAGTGAATTTAAGAAAAATAGGAACTTTAATGATAGATAATGAGTTATCCAGTAGAACTCAAGAGCAGTTAGGGATCTTAATATTAATATTGCTTCATCTACCTTAATTGGCTGTCTCTGACCTCCAGTTCCAAGTTTTTGATAAATAGTTCCCTTTACTAATTTGCCTTCGACATTGAGGAAGACATTCATGCTATTTCCCAAGTATTTATGGCTCTTTTTCCACCTTGCAAGCATGTAATAGCATTGCGCTTCCTAGTTCCACTGTAGTTGGATGAGATCACGTGCTACATCCTGGTCAATGAGGTGTGAGCTAGTGACATGTGTCATTTAACCACCAGTAAGAGATTCTCTAGAGTGTGTTTTTCCTCTGGCTAAATGGTCTGTAGTGTCACAGTTAATGGCTACACCATTAGCTTGAATTCCTGAATGAAGACACACCAGATTAGGGTCCCTATGCCTCCCTCAATGAGGCAAGAAATGAACCTTCACAGTTTTAAATCACTGAGAGGCTGAACTGTTTGTTATCACAGTATAGACTGGTCTATGTTGACTAATATGAAAATATATCTAAAGTTACATTAATCTGCAATCAGTGCAGTTCAGTCACTCAATTGTGTTCACCTCTATGTGACCCCATGGACTGCAGCATGCCAGGCTTCCCTGTCCTTCACCAACTCCTGTAGCTTGCTCAAACTCATATCCATTGACTCAGTGATTCTATCCAACCATCTCGTCCTATGTCATCCCCTTCTCCTTCTGCCTTCTATTTTTCCCAGCATCAGAGTCCTTTCCAATGAGTCATGTCTTTGCATCAGGAGGCCAAAGTATCATTCCTTCCAATGCATAGTCAGGGTTGATTTCCTTTAGGATTGACTGGCTTGATCTCCTTGAAATCCAAGGGACTCTCAAGAGTCTTCTCCAATACCACAGTTCGAATATATCAATTCTTCAGAGCTCAACCATCTTTATGGTCCAAATCTTACATCCATACATGATGACTGCTGTCCAAGGGACTCTCAAGAGTCTTCTGCAACATCACAGTTCTAAGGCATCAGTTATTCAGCATTCAGCCTTCTTTTTTTTTCCTCTAATTTTTTATCTATTCTGAGTTTTCACTGCTGCCACAGGCTCTTTTCTAGTTGCAGGGAGTGGGGGCTACTCGCTAGTTGAGGTGAGCAGGCTTCTTGTTGTGGTGACTTCTCTTGTTGTGAAACTCGGGTTCTAGGGTACACGGGCTTCAGTAGTTACTGCACATGGGCTCAGTAGTTGTGGCTTTGAGGCTCTAGAGCAGAGGTTCAATAGTTGTGACTCATGGGTTTAGTTGCTCCACAGCATGTGGGATCTTCCCACATCAGGGATCGAACCCTTGTCTCCTGCATTGACAGGCGAGCTCTTTACCATTGAGCTACCAAGGAAGCCCCACATTCAGCCTTTTTTATGGTCCAGCTCTCATATCCGTACGTGACTGCTGGGGAAACCACAGCTTTGACTAGCAGAGACTTTTGTTGGAAAACTGATGTCTCTGCTTCTTATATGCTGTCGAAGTGTGTCATAGCTTTTCTTCCAAGGAGCAAGTGTTCTTCAATTTCATGGCTGCAGTCACCATTCTCAGTGATTTTGGATCCTAAGAGAATAAAGTCTGTCACTGTTTAAATTGTTTGCCCATGGATCTGCCTTGCCCTGAAGTAATGGGACCAGAGGCCATGATCTTTGTTTTTTGAATGTTTAGCTTTAGGCCAGCTTTTTCACTAGTTTGCATAGTTTGCAATAGTTTCATTTGAATTTGATTGTTATTTAAAACTCTGTCTTAGGCCCCTGCTTTGTTCCTGTTTACCCCCCATTCACACTGTATGAAGGTGTGAATACAGGGCTGGCTAAGTACCCATTTCTTTCTGTCATACTGTGTGTTGTGAGAATTCTCAGAGGACATATAAACAGGGCATTAAAGTACATCAGAATAAACACTGACCTAGGAGGTAGAAGACATACATTCTTTTACTTATTATTCAGCTATTATCATGTGGCAATTTATAATTTTGGGACTCTTTGTATAAAACACACATATTATACTATGCATACCTCAATTATAGTGTACAGAGAGTAAAATACTGTATTATTTTAATGTCAGTTACTGCTATCTATCAATCAGTCATCTGTCATCTTTATATAAACTGCTTGGGTATATTTTTCCAAGGTTGAGATGGGCATTGTTTTATTTCTTCAGTTTGGCCAATGAATTCAGTTGTGATTCTTTTCACATATTCTAATTGCTTCTAAACTGTTGATCATTGGTAGCTCTTAAATTATGCTTTAAGACATGATGAAACCAAATCACAATGCTAGTTCATACGTCAAAAGAGTATAGATCATATCCAGGTAGTGATTAAACTATGGTTCCCACTGGATGTCAATGTTGGCACTAAATTTCCCATATGCTCCTGGCTGCACAGGGGATATCTCCATGTGCACTGGTATGAGACTTGGGAGGCAGAGGCAGTCTCTGTCCTCTGTGACTGCTATTCTTTGAGACAAAAGTCATGAAAATGTGAGGTACGTCTTTCTGCTCTACCCTCCTGCCTTTTTATGGTCCAGCTCTCATATCCGTCGTGACTGCTGGGAAACCACAGCTTTGACTAGCAGAGACTTTTGTTGGAAAACTGATGTCTCTGCTTCTTATATGCTGTCGAAGTGTGTCATAGCTTTTCTTCCAAGGAGCAAGTGTTCTTCAATTTCATGGCTGCAGTCACCATTCTCAGTGATTTTGGATCCTAAGAGAATAAAGTCTGTCACTGTTTAAATTGTTTGCCCATGGATCTGCCTTGCCCTGAAGTAATGGGACCAGAGGCCATGATCTTTGTTTTTTGAATGTTTAGCTTTAGGCCAGCTTTTTCACTAGTTTGCATAGTTTGCAATAGTTTCATTTGAATTTGATTGTTATTTAAAACTCTGTCTTAGGCCCCTGCTTTGTTCCTGTTTACCCCCCATTCACACTGTATGAAGGTGTGAATACAGGGCTGGCTAAGTACCCATTTCTTTCTGTCATACTGTGTGTTGTGAGAATTCTCAGAGGACATATAAACAGGGCATTAAAGTACATCAGAATAAACACTGACCTAGGAGGTAGAAGACATACATTCTTTTACTTATTATTCAGCTATTATCATGTGGCAATTTATAATTTTGGGACTCTTTGTATAAAACACACATATTATACTATGCATACCTCAATTATAGTGTACAGAGAGTAAAATACTGTATTATTTTAATGTCAGTTACTGCTATCTATCAATCAGTCATCTGTCATCTTTATATAAACTGCTTGGGTATATTTTTCCAAGGTTGAGATGGGCATTGTTTTATTTCTTCAGTTTGGCCAATGAATTCAGTTGTGATTCTTTTCACATATTCTAATTGCTTCTAAACTGTTGATCATTGGTAGCTCTTAAATTATGCTTTAAGACATGATGAAACCAAATCACAATGCTAGTTCATACGTCAAAAGAGTATAGATCATATCCAGGTAGTGATTAAACTATGGTTCCCACTGGATGTCAATGTTGGCACTAAATTTCCCATATGCTCCTGGCTGCACAGGGGATATCTCCATGTGCACTGGTATGAGACTTGGGAGGCAGAGGCAGTCTCCCTGTCCTCTGTGACTGCTATTCTTTGAGACAAAAGTCATGAAAATGTGAGGTACGTCTGCTACTGTGTCTCTGGCTCTACCCTCCTGCTTCTGGTACTGAGAGGCGCACAGATGGAAGCGGTGACAGTGGCTTCTGACTTTTCAGTATCCTGATACCCTCTGAAGTTACGGTATATATTCTTGAGATCAGTTGTTCCAGCTTGCTCTGATAGCCTTCTCAATGATTCTGTAAGCACCTAACCTGGATTTCATTTACTCTTACATAAAATACCTTAAGCAGTAGTTCTTAAACTTTAGTGTGCCTCAGAGTGACCTGGTGAATTTGTTGAAACATAGATTACCTGGCTGCACTCCCAGAAATGTCTGATTTATTAGGCATAGGAGTAGAATCCAAGAATATCAGTGCATAAGAAGTTCCTGAACTGCTGAACCAGAGAACACTTGTTGACATCTAGAGCATTTTCTGTTTCCTATTCAGAATCTGTAATGAAATGGGCCCTGTCCCTGAGTGTATCAAATAATCCAGACCAGCTACAGTTGTCTCTCAAAAGGTCAACCACTGGGCTCATTATCCTGAAGTGCTACATTGCAAAAGGAGAACACTAATTGGATTTAAAACAAAATGTATGTTAAACAGGGTTAATGCAGATCTGATAATTAGTAATATGTACTAGAATAGCTATTTTATGTTGAATATGTATTTTTAATTTTATGCTTTGGAAGAAAGTCTGTTTGGGTGATATTATATAGTAACATTATCATACAGTAAGTTACACTTGTTTTCCTCTTGTCTTAATATAAGTTCAGCACATCTGGAGATCATTTGGAGCTTTTCTATAAATTCTGTTTTAAAAATAGAACCTTAAACAGAACTACTATTTAAAATACATTAAAAAAAATACTATCCTTCTATACTACATATGTTAGAGACTCTTCTTTTTAAATTCTGGCTTAATCACCTATGAACTTAGTCCAGCTTAGTACTTTTTAAGCTAAACTACCTAAAGAACAAATGTATATGAATTTAAACAAAGAGTTAAAGCTAGAATCTAAATCTTTTGATATCTAGTCCAGTCCAGTTTGTTTGTTTTGTTACAACTGCTATCAACTCTCTGGAGTGTGGACTTTACTGTCACCTATTTTACTTGTGTTCAAATCAACAATGGACATTTTTTCCATATTAAAAAATTTTTTTTAATAATACACTAGTATGAATTATATGGTAAGATAATATTTAATATTGAAGTATTAAGTAGAGATCACTAGTTGCCGTCAGTTTCTAAGCTGTCATCTTAACGCTGTTTAAAAGACCATTTTACGTTATTTCAAGTTGTTCTTTAATTCTTAGAAATAAGTAATATATTTGGATGTCATCCAATATCTCCCTATGAATTAAGCTCCCTCACTCTATAGTCATGTTATTTAATCAGAAAGTAACTCTTACATAAAATACCTTAAGCAGTAGTTCTTAAACTTTAGTGTGCCTCAGAGTGACCTGGTGAATTTGTTGAAACATAGATTACCTGGCTGCACTCCCAGAAATGTCTGATTTATTAGGCATAGGAGTAGAATCCAAGAATATCAGTGCATAAGAAGTTCCTGAACTGCTGAACCAGAGAACACTTGTTGACATCTAGAGCATTTTCTGTTTCCTATTCAGAATCTGTAATGAAATGGGCCCTGTCCCTGAGTGTATCAAATAATCCAGACCAGCTACAGTTGTCTCTCAAAAGGTCAACCACTGGGCTCATTATCCTGAAGTGCTACATTGCAAAAGGAGAACACTAATTGGATTTAAAACAAAATGTATGTTAAACAGGGTTAATGCAGATCTGATAATTAGTAATATGTACTAGAATAGCTATTTTATGTTGAATATGTATTTTTAATTTTATGCTTTGGAAGAAAGTCTGTTTGGGTGATATTATATAGTAACATTATCATACAGTAAGTTACACTTGTTTTCCTCTTGTCTTAATATAAGTTCAGCACATCTGGAGATCATTTGGAGCTTTTCTATAAATTCTGTTTTAAAAATAGAACCTTAAACAGAACTACTATTTAAAATACATTAAAAAAAATACTATCCTTCTATACTACATATGTTAGAGACTCTTCTTTTTTTAAATTCTGGCTTAATCACCTATGAACTTAGTCCAGCTTAGTACTTTTTAAGCTAAACTACCTAAAGAACAAATGTATATGAATTTAAACAAAGAGTTAAAGCTAGAATCTAAATCTTTTGATATCTAGTCCAGTCCAGTTTGTTTGTTTTGTTACAACTGCTATCAACTCTCTGGAGTGTGGACTTTACTGTCACCTATTTTACTTGTGTTCAAATCAACAATGGACATTTTTTCCATATTAAAAAATTTTTTTTAATAATACACTAGTATGAATTATATGGTAAGATAATATTTAATATTGAAGTATTAAGTAGAGATCACTAGTTGCCGTCAGTTTCTAAGCTGTCATCTTAACGCTGTTTAAAAGACCATTTTACGTTATTTCAAGTTGTTCTTTAATTCTTAGAAATAAGTAATATATTTGGATGTCATCCAATATCTCCCTATGAATTAAGCTCCCTCACTCTATAATCATGTTATTTAATCAGAAATTAACTTCCTGCCAGAGTGGCTTGTTAAGGATTTGCTAATTCTGACTTTCTTCTCTGAAGCTTAATTGAACTCGGCAGTCAATAGCTCCTCTCTCCAGGTCTCAGATAACAAAATAAATTCTGTTTTTTTTTCTCCAGATTTATCATTTCTCAAACTTTTTTCTTTAAAAATTACTTTTTTTCTTACAATGGCTGAGCATTAAAAGATAAATAAGTCACCACTAATTGATGATTCTTGAGGTTTTGCTACTTTTCAATTTGAGGTGACTTTCAATTTCTTCTAATATAAATTTTCATCTATCTATCTATACATATATATATTAAAGAGTCTGGAATTTTTTAATACAGTCTAGCCTTTTTTGGGCAACTCAAAGACTCAAAGTTTGGTTCATTCTTGTCTCTGTTGTCAGTTCAGATCATGGAAAATATCCTTTCAAGCTGATGTAGGGTACTTCATATGTACAAGTAAAATACTGAAAGTCTCTGATGGAGTTGGAAAATGCTTTAAGACTTAAGTTTCAAGTTAAATCTCTAATCTAATTAAGTGAGGCGTAAATACTTTCTGATTTAGGTTGATAAGATGACTTGATGATTGTCTTATCTGGGTTATAGAAAGGGTTTACTATACCAGTACCTATACATTCACGATTGGTTATAAACGGATCACCTATGAACTTAGTCCAGCTTAGTACTTTAAGCTAAACTACCTAAAGAACAAATGTATATGAATTTAAACAAAGAGTTAAAGCTAGAATCTAAATCTTTTGATATCTAGTCCAGTCCAGTTTGTTTGTTTTGTTACAACTGCTATCAACTCTCTGGAGTGTGGACTTTACTGTCACCTATTTTACTTGTGTTCAAATCAACAATGGACATTTTTCCATATTAAAAAATTTTTTTTAATAATACACTAGTATGAATTATATGGTAAGATAATATTTAATATTGAAGTATTAAGTAGAGATCACTAGTTGCCGTCAGTTTCTAAGCTGTCATCTTAACGCTGTTTAAAAGACCATTTTACGTTATTTCAAGTTGTTCTTTAATTCTTAGAAATAAGTAATATATTTGGATGTCATCCAATATCTCCCTATGAATTAAGCTCCCTCACTCTATAATCATGTTATTTAATCAGAAATTAACTTCCTGCCAGAGTGGCTTGTTAAGGATTTGCTAATTCTGACTTTCTTCTCTGAAGCTTAATTGAACTCGGCAGTCAATAGCTCCTCTCTCCAGGTCTCAGATAACAAAATAAATTCTGTTTTTTTTTCTCCAGATTTATCATTTCTCAAACTTTTTTCTTTAAAAATTACTTTTTTTCTTACAATGGCTGAGCAATAAAAAAGATAAATAAGTCACCACTAATTGATGATTCTTGAGGTTTTGCTACTTTTCAATTTGAGGTGACTTTCAATTTCTTCTAATATAAATTTTCATCTATCTATCTATACATATATATATTAAAGAGTCTGGAATTTTTTAATACAGTCTAGCCTTTTTTGGGCAACTCAAAGACTCAAAGTTTGGTTCATTCTTGTCTCTGTTGTCAGTTCAGATCATGGAAAATATCCTTTCAAGCTGATGTAGGGTACTTCATATGTACAAGTAAAATACTGAAAGTCTCTGATGGAGTTGGAAAATGCTTTAAGACTTAAGTTTCAAGTTAAATCTCTAATCTAATTAAGTGAGGCGTAAATACTTTCTGATTTAGGTTGATAAGATGACTTGATGATTGTCTTATCTGGGTTATAGAAAGGGTTTACTATACCAGTACCTATACATTCGCATACGATTGAAATTTTGTTAAATAAAGAGCTTTTAAAAATAAGATCGAAATGATACTTATAAGAACTGTGCTACAATAGCACATATAGAAAGGTTTAGTGAATAATACATAGATAAATATTTAGGATAGAAGTAAAAAACAAAACAAATATATATGTCTTTACTGGGATTTAGTGTATGCAACTAGACCATGAGTAGGAGAAAATCAGTAAAAGAAAATATGATTATCAACTGACAGAGTATTAATGCCTAAAATATATAAGCAGCTCATGAAACTCAATACTAGAAAAACAATCCAATCAAAAAATGGGCAGAAAACCTAAACAGACATTTCTCCAAAGAAGACATACAGATGGCCAACCATAACATGAAAAAACACTCAACATCATTCATTATTAGAGAAATGCAAATCAAACTACAATGAGGTATCACCTCACAAGGGTCAGAATGGCCATAATCAGAAAATCTACAAACAATAAATGCTGGAGAGGATGTGGAGAAAAGGGAACCATCTTGCACTGTAGGTGGCAATGTAAACTGACACAACCATTATGGAGAACAATGTGGCAATTCCTTAAAAACCTAGGAATGGAACTACCAGATGATCCAGCAATCCCACTAATGGGCATATACCCTGAGAAAACCATACATATCTGAAAGGGATGCTTGTACCCCAATGCTTGTTAAGCACTTTTTCAAACAGTTAGGACATGAAAGCAGCCTGGATATCCATCGACAGATGAATGGATGCAGAAATAGCAGTACATATATAAAGTGGAATGTTACTCTGCTTGAAAAAAGAACACATTTGAGTCAGTCCTAATGAGGTGGATGGACTTTGTATGTACAGAGTGAAGTAAGTCAAAAAGAAAAAGACAAATATTGCAGAGTACACGTGTGTGGAATCTAGAAAGATGGTGTGACGAATCTCTTTACTGGGCAGCAATGGAGATGCAGACATGGAGAACAAATTTGTGGACACAGTGTGGGAGGGAGGGGTAAATACTTTCTGATTTAGGTTGATAAGATGACTTGATGATTGTCTTATCTGGGTTATAGAAAGGGTTTACTATACCAGTACCTATACATTCGCACGATTGAAATTTTGTTAAATAAAGAGCTTTTAAAAATAAGATCGAAATGATACTTATAAGAACTGTGCTACAATAGCACATATAGAAAGGTTTAGTGAATAATACATAGATAAATATTTAGGATAGAAGTAAAAAACAAAACAAATATATATGTCTTTACTGGGATTTAGTGTATGCAACTAGACCATGAGTAGGAGAAAATCAGTAAAAGAAAATATGATTATCAACTGACAGAGTATTAATGCCTAAAATATATAAGCAGCTCATGAAACTCAATACTAGAAAAACAATCCAATCAAAAAATGGGCAGAAAACCTAAACAGACATTTCTCCAAAGAAGACATACAGATGGCCAACCATAACATGAAAAAACACTCAACATCATTCATTATTAGAGAAATGCAAATCAAACTACAATGAGGTATCACCTCACAAGGGTCAGAATGGCCATAATCAGAAAATCTACAAACAATAAATGCTGGAGAGGATGTGGAGAAAAGGGAACCATCTTGCACTGTAGGTGGCAATGTAAACTGACACAACCATTATGGAGAACAATGTGGCAATTCCTTAAAAACCTAGGAATGGAACTACCAGATGATCCAGCAATCCCACTAATGGGCATATACCCTGAGAAAACCATACATATCTGAAAGGGATGCTTGTACCCCAATGCTTGTTAAGCACTTTTTCAAACAGTTAGGACATGAAAGCAGCCTGGATATCCATCGACAGATGAATGGATGCAGAAATAGCAGTACATATATAAAGTGGAATGTTACTCTGCTTGAAAAAAGAACACATTTGAGTCAGTCCTAATGAGGTGGATGGACTTTGTATGTACAGAGTGAAGTAAGTCAAAAAGAAAAAGACAAATATTGCAGAGTACACGTGTGTGGAATCTAGAAAGATGGTGTGACGAATCTCTTTACTGGGCAGCAATGGAGATGCAGACATGGAGAACAAATTTGTGGACACAGTGTGGGAGGGAGAGGCTGGAATGAATTGAGAGAGTAGCACAGAAACATACATATTACCATATGTAAAATAGATAGCCAGTGGGAATTTGCTCTGTGACAACCTAGAGAGGTGGCTGGTTCATGTTGATGTATGGCAGAAACTAGCACAATATTGTAAACCAAACATCTTGCAATTAAAAAAAAGACATTTATATGTTAGAGCAGGGATAAACTTTTTCTTTTGAAGTTGTCTCTATCTTATACTATTATTTTTCTTAAAGCTCAATGAAATTAAATTCATAAAAATTAAATTTAGTTCCTGTTCTTATTGTTCATATTGCTGAAATACAGTTAGTAATGAAGGTCACGTTCTTGTATTTTAAGATGACAACAGTTCTGCAGAACAAACAAAAACAAATACTGCAAAGTCTGAAGAAATAATGCTATAATTTTTCATGGAGAAGTACCTTTAACTTTTTTAGGTTAAGATCATGAACCACTATCCCAGGAAAACTAAATATAACTCAAATATCACAATATTACAGTGTTTACTAAGCAAGTCCAGGTTAAGATCACTTTTCACAAAGCATTTCTACTATAACTCTTTAAAACAGAACTAGAGGTGTGACTATTGAAAGCACCTAAAGTTACAGGCAAAATGTACCACTATAAAACTATGACAAGAATGTAGGTAGGCTTAATACAGTTTGGGGGAGAATAGATACATGTATACGTATGGTTGAGTCCTTTCACTGTTCACCTAAAACTATCACAAAATTGTTAGTTGTCTATACCCCAATACAAAATGTTTTTGGTGTTAAAAAAAGAGAAAAATAAAAACATTTTAAAAAATGAAAGAGAAGCAAAATTTAAGATAAACACTCCACATGGTAAAGAGTTTGCCTGCAATGCAGGAAACCCATGATTTATCCCTGGGTGTACGAGATCCCCTGGAGAAGGGAATAGCTACCCAATTCAGTATTCTTGCTTGGGAACTCCCAAGGGCAGAGGAGTCTGGTGGCCTACAGCACATGGAGTTGCAAAGAGGTGGACACGACTGAGCGACTAATATTTTCACTTTGACTTCCCAGATGGTGCAGTGGTAAAGAATCTGCCTGCCAATGCAGGAGAACTAGGTTTGATCCCTGGGTCATGAAGATCCCTTGGAGAAGGTAATGTGAACCCACTCAAACTTGTGAAATCCCATAGACAGAACAGTCCCTGTTGTTGCAAAGAGTTGAACATGATTGAATGATTGAGCCCACACACAGATAATGATAACTCTGATCTCGTAATTATTAGAGGAGGTCATGGAAAGGATGATCTGTGAGCTGAACCAGGGAAACTGGAAGTTCCTCACCCTTCCTGTGTCCTTGGAATGTACATTCTGCCCACCATTCCCGCAGTGGGAGACGTTTTCAAGAACACACCCTTAAGAGAGCAGTGTGTTGCTGAGACCACATGACTAGGTGTCTGTTATATCTGAATAATCCACATCACGGTTTCTTTATGAACTTTTAAGATTCTAGCATGCAGAGAAGCGATCCACTCATTCTGCAGCACCCAAGTCAAGCCTCGAGTTCCCTTGCTTATTAAATCCACCACCTACCAACCTGGAATGACTGCCTCTTTCTTCCATTCTTCAGTGCCCTCCCTGTGTGAGGGCCCATTTTGGATTTCACCTGGGAAGTTACTGTGGGGGTAAACCAACAGTAATAAATAATCGGAAAAGTAGTATTAATAAATTAAAACATGGAAACTTGCTTATTCCTTGTATAAACGCTGGTACAAACAGGAAGCAAGAAAGATGCCTAGAGAGAAAAACATATAGAAGTACTCCTTCTCTGGGTCACACAAGTGCAGGGTAGGCCCCTGAGAAGCGTACCTCCTAATTTTACCCTATAGATGTCTCAATTTCCTTGTTTTTGTCCTGGCCTTGCTTTGCATTAATCAAAGGAACTCAAACTACAGTTAAGGTTGGCAGTCTCCCAAATGGTTTCCTGTGATCCCCTGCTCCTGATACTCATATCTTTGTGTATGGCTTTCATAAATAGATGACATTCTGTGTGATCAGTCGATTATGTCTGAATTGATGGTATGTGACAATTTAGTTACTGCTTTGCTCTCTCTTCTGAGGGAAACTCTCACTCTGAGAGAAGTCAGCTGCAATTTGGTCAGGCTAACTGAATTGCCAGATGCAGAAGTCCAAATGGTAAGGAACTGAAACCTCCTATCAACAGCCAGGAGGATGAACCATTTCATAAATGGATACTTTTAGCCCCAAGCAAGCCTTCAGGTAGCCCCAACCTCATTAAGATTTTATAAAAAGACAACCCTCAGAATGGGAGAAAATATTTGCAAAAGAAACAACTGACAAAGGATTAATCTCCAAAATATGCAAACAGCTCATGCATCTCTCTATCAGAAAAACAAAACAAAACAAAAAACCCTAATTAAAAAAATGGGCCAAAGACCTAAACAGACATTTTTCCAAAGAAGTCATACATATGGCCACTGAAAAGATTCTCACGGTATTGACGAACCTATTTTCAGGGCAGGGATAGAGACTCAGACATAGAGAATGGACTTGTGGAAAAGGCATGGGGAAAAGAGAAAGTTGGATGAATTGAAAGTGTAGTGCTGACATATATGTAAATACATAGCTGGTGGGAAGTTCCCACGCACCACAGGGAGCTCAGCTTGGTGCTCTGTGATGACCTGGAGGGGCGGGATGGGAGTGAGTGACAGGGAGGCTCAAGAGGGAGGGGATACATGTATACATATAGCTGATTCATGTTGTTGTACAGCAGAAACTAGCACAATATTGTAAAGCAATTTTACTCCAATAAAAAATATTAATTGCAAGTTCATAAGAAACCTCAGCCAGAACCATTCAGCTGAGTTACTCCCAAATTCCTGACTCAAAGAAACTGAGATAGTACTTATTGTTTTTAGCCATTTGTTATGCAACAATAGGTAACTAACACAACAGCAGACCTAAGGCTTTTTATCATTTGTACCTAAAGAAAACAGGAATTCTGTGTGGTAATATAGGTTTATCATAGCGATTAAGAATACAGATTCAGGAGCTAAATTGACTCACGTCAATTCTGGATCAGTTATTTATTAGCTGTGTGGCCTTAATAAAATTACTTAACTTTTCTGTGTTTTTAGCTCTTCATCTATTAAGATAGGAATACAAAAAAAAAAGTATATGTTTATTAATCATCTGTGTGATAGTCATGTCTGAATTGATGGTATGTGACAATTTAGTTACTGCTTTGCTCTCTCTTCTGAGGGAAACTCTCACTCTGAGAGAAGTCAGCTGCAATTTGGTCAGGCTAACTGAATTGCCAGATGCAGAAGTCCAAATGGTAAGGAACTGAAACCTCCTATCAACAGCCAGGAGGATGAACCATTTCATAAATGGATACTTTTAGCCCCAAGCAAGCCTTCAGGTAGCCCCAACCTCATTAAGATTTTATAAAAAGACAACCCTCAGAATGGGAGAAAATATTTGCAAAAGAAACAACTGACAAAGGATTAATCTCCAAAATATGCAAACAGCTCATGCATCTCTCTATCAGAAAAACAAAACAAAACAAAAAACCCTAATTAAAAAAATGGGCCAAAGACCTAAACAGACATTTTTCCAAAGAAGTCATACATATGGCCACTGAAAAGATTCTCACGGTATTGACGAACCTATTTTCAGGGCAGGGATAGAGACTCAGACATAGAGAATGGACTTGTGGAAAAGGCATGGGGAAAAGAGAAAGTTGGATGAATTGAAAGTGTAGTGCTGACATATATGTAAATACATAGCTGGTGGGAAGTTCCCACGCACCACAGGGAGCTCAGCTTGGTGCTCTGTGATGACCTGGAGGGGCGGGATGGGAGTGAGTGACAGGGAGGCTCAAGAGGGAGGGGATACATGTATACATATAGCTGATTCATGTTGTTGTACAGCAGAAACTAGCACAATATTGTAAAGCAATTTTACTCCAAAAAAAAATATTCATTGCAAGTTCATAAGAAACCTCAGCCAGAACCATTCAGCTGAGTTACTCCCAAATTCCTGACTCAAAGAAACTGAGATAGTACTTATTGTTTTTAGCCATTTGTTATGCAACAATAGGTAACTAACACAACAGCAGACCTAAGGCTTTTTATCATTTGTACCTAAAGAAAACAGGAATTCTGTGTGGTAATATAGGTTTATCATAGCGATTAAGAATACAGATTCAGGAGCTAAATTGACTCACGTCAATTCTGGATCAGTTATTTATTAGCTGTGTGGCCTTAATAAAATTACTTAACTTTTCTGTGTTTTTAGCTCTTCATCTATTAAGATAGAAAATAATAGCACCTTTAGTACAAGGTTGATGAAAGATAAAGTGAATATATATAAAGTGTGTATTAAATAATAAGCAATATAAAAGTGTCCAATGTTATTATTTCCATTTTTTGTCTATGCTTATTTCTCATATAGATAAATGTATTACCACTAACACTGAATGAAGTGTGGCTTTCTTTATGTGCAAATGTATTTCACCACAGCGGTGGCAGAAGATGAGATGGTTAGATAGAATAACCAACTCAGTGGATATCAATATGAGCAAACTCCAGGAAATAGTGAAGGACAGCGAAGCCTGGAGTGCTGCAGTCCATGGGGTTGCGAATAGTCAGACATGACTTAGCGACTGAATGCACAACACCCTACACAGTAATGCCTGGGAAGAGAGATACATAGCTTTGCAGAAAAGATGTTTTGTATTTCCAAAAGAAAAATGAGATTTTTCTCACCTTGGTTTTAGGTGGGGAAAATAATTTTCTGGATTCTGTAGCTAGGAAAAACATCCTTCAATTACTCAATTTCATTTTACAGGTATCTCCTTTTTGCCATTAGAAGTACTCACAGATTCAATAGTTGGGGTTAAATTTTTGCATGCCTCATATAATAAAAAACTCAGAAAGGTTTTATTGTACAAATGGAGCATGCCTACAACATAAAGCTTGCACTTTCCTGTAAATGAATCTTTTATTCTCCTCCATTTGTATTTGTGTGTGTGTGTATGACCCACATGCATTCTTTCCTCTTTAAAGGAATGTTCTTATGCTTTGCAGACATCATCTAGCCCGAGCTAATATTGTAAAGCAATTTTACTCCAATAAAAATATTAATTGCAAGTTCATAAGAAACCTCAGCCAGAACCATTCAGCTGAGTTACTCCCAAATTCCTGACTCAAAGAAACTGAGATAGTACTTATTGTTTAGCCATTTGTTATGCAACAATAGGTAACTAACACAACAGCAGACCTAAGGCTTTTTATCATTTGTACCTAAAGAAAACAGGAATTCTGTGTGGTAATATAGGTTTATCATAGCGATTAAGAATACAGATTCAGGAGCTAAATTGACTCACGTCAATTCTGGATCAGTTATTTATTAGCTGTGTGGCCTTAATAAAATTACTTAACTTTTCTGTGTTTTTAGCTCTTCATCTATTAAGATAGAAAATAATAGCACCTTTAGTACAAGGTTGATGAAAGATAAAGTGAATATATATAAAGTGTGTATTAAATAATAAGCAATATAAAAGTGTCCAATGTTATTATTTCCATTTTTTGTCTATGCTTATTTCTCATATAGATAAATGTATTACCACTAACACTGAATGAAGTGTGGCTTTCTTTATGTGCAAATGTATTTCACCACAGCGGTGGCAGAAGATGAGATGGTTAGATAGAATAACCAACTCAGTGGATATCAATATGAGCAAACTCCAGGAAATAGTGAAGGACAGCGAAGCCTGGAGTGCTGCAGTCCATGGGGTTGCGAATAGTCAGACATGACTTAGCGACTGAATGCACAACACCCTACACAGTAATGCCTGGGAAGAGAGATACATAGCTTTGCAGAAAAGATGTTTTGTATTTCCAAAAGAAAAATGAGATTTTTCTCACCTTGGTTTTAGGTGGGGAAAATAATTTTCTGGATTCTGTAGCTAGGAAAAACATCCTTCAATTACTCAATTTCATTTTACAGGTATCTCCTTTTTGCCATTAGAAGTACTCACAGATTCAATAGTTGGGGTTAAATTTTTGCATGCCTCATATAATAAAAAACTCAGAAAGGTTTTATTGTACAAATGGAGCATGCCTACAACATAAAGCTTGCACTTTCCTGTAAATGAATCTTTTATTCTCCTCCATTTGTATTTGTGTGTGTGTGTATGACCCACATGCATTCTTTCCTCTTTAAAGGAATGTTCTTATGCTTTGCAGACATCATCTAGCCCGAGCTGAAGGTTACCATGGTGATATGGCCATGCAGGATGACTTCAGGACTACATCTTTGCTGAGTTGTTTTCATGGAGAATTGAGGACTTTTGTCTTTTGCTGATGGGTTATACTTAACTTGACCCTCCTTGCCATTTCTTCTAAGAATAATTTAAAAACTTTGCTCTCGGTGGATGACCAGGCTCGCTGTTTTCAACAGTGTAAAGTAGGTAACCTTTATTTTTACATTTTCCTTTTCTGTGACCTTTTCCCCAGTAGCAGCATCCTTCTTTTTCTCTAGGCATTTGATGACCTTATATCATCACAGGCCTTCCTAACAAATAACGAGCTAATCTGATAAGCTTACCCACACTAAGATTTTTTTTTTTTGGCCATTTCTATTGGTCTTTCATTTATTTATCTTCATCCATCTTTATTCTTTGACCTGTGTGGGCCTCCCATCACAGTGGCCTCTCTCGTCGCAGAGCACAGGCTCTGGGTGCATGCGCTCCAGAGCTCCAGCTCAGTAGTTGGACACATCTGTCCAGCCGCTCCGCGGCATGCGGGATCATCCCAGGACGGGGATCGAACCGTGCCCCTTGCACTGCAAGGTGGTGTCCTTACCCACTGGACCACCAGGGAAGCCCCAGACTAAGATTTTTTTTTTTTAAATCACTTTTTTGATTTGCATTCATAATCTCAAAATTTATGACTTTAGAGACAGTTATTCTTAAAGAAAAAGTGCTTTGGAAACACTTGTGGTAGAAATCGCTACAGTTAGAAGTATGCAATTAACCATTTCAAAATTACAACTAGGAGATGCATAGCTAGCTTTCAAATAATTCCTCAAGTATGTATACAAGCAGAACAACCAAATATGTCAATTTCTGCCCCAAACAGAACAGGTTTCTTTTTCCTGTCTCCCAAATGCTTAACTCTTTTGTTGAAAATGACTTCAATTTAGCTATTTTTCTTAGTGAGCATCATTAATATTTTTATTTTTCCTGAATTGTCTGAAATAGCTTTTAAAGAGTTTCTCAAAATTTTGCTACCAGATTGCATATTCAGTTCGTCATTAAAAAATTCAATTACATTTCACCAATGAAGAAAACAAAAATAACTAATCATTAGCCTGTGAAATAGATGCATTTGAATCTTAAAACTATTTAAGATTTAAACTATTTCTTTTAACTATTCTCCTTATTCGTATTTGTGTCATTCTTTATAACTTAATATTTGCTACCTAGCATTTAACTTTTTATGTATACAGTTCTCATCTAAATTTAAAATATGTTGCTATTAGGGATCATGCTTAATATTTTGTTATTTCCAGACAACACTTAATTAACAATTGCATAAACATTAATTGATTGACAGTTTTACTTAGAGGGAATTAAAGAATGTATGCAAAGTTTCAGGGAAAGTAATTAGTTGCATTTTCTCTCCCCCACCCCCAAGAAATATTTTTCACTAGCTCTTCTTCAAGTTTCAGGTTTTTCAGTCATGAGAAAGGTAGTAAGTTTGCATACACATTTAGAAAATTCTTATTGAATACCAGCCTCTGCTCTTTGAGATATACACGAAGGTTAGAAGATCCCTATTTTTATAGAGTTTACAGTAGTGGGGGGAAATAAAAAACACGCAATTAAGAAAACAATGTACAATTTCAAAGCCTTAAAAACAGGCTCATACTGCAAAGATTGTGCGACTACTTTAGAATCAGTCTCTTCAAGCAGGTGACAGTCTGAGAAAATTTAGGAGTATGTTGGATCTGAGGATATAAAGGAGGTCAATGTACCTAAAGTGTAAAGGACCAGAGATGGGGATTATTAAATAATTTCAAAGAAACAGAAAAGGACCAGACCACATTGTGTACTTTGGAAACCAGGGTAACAGATTTAGGTATTTTTAAAAAAGTATAAAAGGATTCTGATGGAAGATAACATGAAAGGATGAATTCATATTTGAAAAAGTTGTAGTATTAGGTTATGAAATGGACAAGATTTGGACAGGATGTAATTGGGGTGAAATTAGGAAGCTAGTCAAGAGTTCTGATTTTTCCTGCTTAGGTGTGAAATGTTGGTTTGAAATCCATGAAGAGATACCAGGTACAAAGCTGGGGCACTAGAAAGAAGACAGTTCTTGGAGTCATGGGGATTTAGTTGGTATTTAAAGCCACTGACTATGTAAGATGAGCTATAAATATTATTTTAGTAACATAACGAAGTGACTTGCATCCTAATACTTAGAGGTGAAGTTCAATAAAGGAGCAAAGATCGTAAAAGACATAAAGAGTCACAAGTGTTGTGAGAGGACAGAGGAAAGAGTACAGTGAGATTTCAGAGGATCGAAGAGTAAAGTAAATGTGGTAAGAGGACAGAAACATAGATAAGATCAGAAAAGAGTAGATGAGATTTGTTTTCCTGTAAGACATGGGTGACTTTGACATAAACAATATTGATGGAATGGTGGAGACAAAGTCTGATTTAGGGTGAGCTTACCTATGAAAACAACAAAAAGAACTATCAAAGGTTGACATGTGTCTCTTAACAGCTATAGTGGGGCTTCTCTGGTGGCTCAGCAGTAAAGAATTCACCAGCAATGTGGGACACCTGGGTTTGATCTCTGGTCACCTGGAGAATTCCATGGACAGGCTACAGTCCAAAAGGTTGCAAAGAGTTGGACACGACTGAAGTGACTAAGCATGCATGCATGCATAATATACACAGTAGAAGCTAACAATAATGAAATGAAAACACCTATCACTTAATGAGTGTTGGTTTTATGTATGGTATTTTGCGATGCCCAGTCACGTCCGACTCTTTGTGAACCCATGAACTGAAGCCCTCCGGCCTCCTATGCTCATGAGGATTCTTCAGGCAAGAATACTAGAGTAGGTTGTCATTTCCTTCTCCAGAGGATCTTCTCGACTCAGGGTCTCCAGAATTGCAGGCGATTCTTTACTAGCTGAGCTACCAGGAAACAGGGAATTTGAGACAGAGAATTTAAGTGACTTGAGAAGGTCATGTTGGTTTATTGTAAGCAAAAGATTTGTAGCATCAGCTTTAACCTAAATAAATAAAGGAGCAAGATAATAATTGTGTATATTTATTTTCTATACATCTCTGCAGTCTGAAAATGTTTAAGTTGCTGTCTCTACTTAGTTCAACAAAAGGCAGCAAAAATAAATACTAATAATATCTAATGTTGGCAGGGTGTGAGGAAATAGACACTTTTAAGCCCTGTGGGTAGGAGTAAGAAACATTGTTATGGGGAATTTTCAAGAGACTCTCTAATTAATGTCAGTTGTGTAATTTTTTTTTTTTTCTTTTAATGAGTCTGGAGAAAACCAATACTACAGATGTTGTTTATAAGTGAAGTTTTCCAGTTGTTACTAACCTCTTTTCTCTGGTAGAATTTTTCACTCAGACTACACAGGAGAAACTCCTGGGAAACTTTTAGAAAATACTCCCAACCAATCAAGTAAAACTCTCTTGGAGTGTGGCATAGACACTGGTAATAAACTTTTTTTTTTCCCCTCAGTGGAACCTAGGATATACTAAGTTGAGATATCTTTTATAAGTATATTTGTTCACCTTTCCTAACAGGGAGAGTGAGTAACAAATCTGTAGCCCTTCCTTGAATCTCTGTTGTTAAGGAAAATTGCCAAGTTACCTTACTTAATGGAGGGAATAGGATTTATCTCTTAGCTAAGCTTGTCTAATGACATTTTGCCTGAGCAGAAGCCTAAAGGGAATAAGGCTGAATATGGTGGCTAGGTTTCATCAGCAGCATCAATCTCTGTCCAGGGAAAATAATAACAGATCAGAGCAACACTTCTCCTTTTTCCTCATTTACCTTCTAATATCCCTGGAGCTCAAGAACTTTCAGAGGGGTGCACTCTCACCTTCAGTCAGAAATCCAAAACCAGAGTGGTCATATTCAAATAAATTAGGTGTATTATGCTCAATCTGGACTAAAGCACAGGTTGTGGATGTTTGATTTAGTTTGGTTTTTCTGTGACCTGAAATTTCTTTTCCATTGATCTATAAGTATCAGAGTATGATCCATCCAGGAAAGGGATGCTGACTGAATTATGGCAATATCTTTATAGTCTGTTTGTAGACAGTTTAACCATATTGATTTAAAAAATGTTCATAGCCTTTATGTCAGCATTTCCTTATACTGGGGTATATGGTATATAGCTTCCAAATGGCTGTAAATACTTTCTCCTTTTTTGTACAAGTATAGACTCCAAGAAATGAGATTTATTTTCACTCACCTTGAATGTGGTCTGCGAGGTGAATTACTTAGACCATAGACTACTGTAGAGGTGACATTCTGGGATTTTCATACTAAACCTTCAGAGAGACTGCAGCTTCCATCTTCCTTTCTTGGATCTCAAAAGACATGATATAAAGAAGTCCAGGCTAGATGACTGAATGATTGGTGGCACATGGAGAGAAACTCTGAAGGATGAGAAGCCACCTTAGATGAGCTTCCAGGTGATTGCAGCTGCATCTGCGTGAAACTAGTCAATATCCTCTAGTGCAGAAGAGCACTTCCTGATTTCCTGATCCACAGAGTGAAAAGAAATAACAAATCATTGTTGTTTTAAGCCACTAAAATTTCAACCAGTTTGTTACACAATCATAGAATCACTTGTCCATTATTTACTCATTTATTTGTTTACTCTTCATTTAAAAAAGCATCATTCTATACACTGGACAAACCAAACTAGACAGAAACATCCTTTTCTTTTAGAACTTATATCCTAAAGAATATAATGAAGAAATGAAGATACTTTCAAAATATGCTAAATTCTAAAAAAGGTATTATATATGTTGATGAAATATGCATCAAATATACTATCCTAGATCAAAGGTGAAAGAAGTCTTCTCTTAAAAAGTTGACTTTAAGAGCTTCCCTGGTGGTCCAGTGAGTAGAGTCAACCTTGTAGTGCAAGGGGTATTGGTTCGATCCCTGGCCCGGGAAGATGCCATGTGCCCTGGAGCAGCTGGACGGGTGTGTCCAATTACGAGACAGTGCTCTGGAGAGCATGTGCCCAGAGCCAGTGCTCTGCAACAAGAGAGGCCACTGCAACGTGTGGCCCACACAGGCCAAGGAATAAAGATGGATGAAAATAAATAAATAAAAAAATAATACAAGAGGCCAAAATTAAAAAAAAAGTAAGTTGACTTTTGAGAGGAGATCTGAAGAAAGTAAAGGCTGCAGTCTTGAAAAACCTGGAAGGTTCCAGAGAGAGAAACTGCTGGTGTAAACAGGAATGTTCTAAGGATAGCAGAAAGGATTATGTGGCTGGTATGCTGTGATGGATGGGAACAGGAAGCCAAGCAGTTGCCTATTTAGCACCTTGCTAGCCAAACTAAGACTTTTAAATTTTATTCTAAAGTTGAAAAATGTTTGGTGCACTATGGAATCATTTAAAATATATTTAAACATAGGGAAACTGTAAGTTGGAATGTGAATAACTCTTTACTGTATTGGGTTTTCACTAAACCTTCAGAGAGACTGCAGCTTCCATCTTCCTTTCTTGGATCTCAAAAGACATGATATAAAGAAGTCCAGGCTAGATGACTGAATGATTGGTGGCACATGGAGAGAAACTCTGAAGGATGAGAAGCCACCTTAGATGAGCTTCCAGGTGATTGCAGCTGCATCTGCGTGAAACTAGTCAATATCCTCTAGTGCAGAAGAGCACTTCCTGATTTCCTGATCCACAGAGTGAAAAGAAATAACAAATCATTGTTGTTTTAAGCCACTAAAATTTCAACCAGTTTGTTACACAATCATAGAATCACTTGTCCATTATTTACTCATTTATTTGTTTACTCTTCATTTAAAAAAGCATCATTCTATACACTGGACAAACCAAACTAGACAGAAACATCCTTTTCTTTTAGAACTTATATCCTAAAGAATATAATGAAGAAATGAAGATACTTTCAAAATATGCTAAATTCTAAAAAAGGTATTATATATGTTGATGAAATATGCATCAAATATACTATCCTAGATCAAAGGTGAAAGAAGTCTTCTCTTAAAAAGTTGACTTTAAGAGCTTCCCTGGTGGTCCAGTGAGTAGAGTCAACCTTGTAGTGCAAGGGGTATTGGTTCGATCCCTGGCCCGGGAAGATGCCATGTGCCCTGGAGCAGCTGGACGGGTGTGTCCAATTACGAGACAGTGCTCTGGAGAGCATGTGCCCAGAGCCAGTGCTCTGCAACAAGAGAGGCCACTGCAACGTGTGGCCCACACAGGCCAAGGAATAAAGATGGATGAAAATAAATAAATAAAAAAATAATACAAGAGGCCAAAATTAAAAAAAAAGTAAGTTGACTTTTGAGAGGAGATCTGAAGAAAGTAAAGGCTGCAGTCTTGAAAAACCTGGAAGGTTCCAGAGAGAGAAACTGCTGGTGTAAACAGGAATGTTCTAAGGATAGCAGAAAGGATTATGTGGCTGGTATGCTGTGATGGATGGGAACAGGAAGCCAAGCAGTTGCCTATTTAGCACCTTGCTAGCCAAACTAAGACTTTTAAATTTTATTCTAAAGTTGAAAAATGTTTGGTGCACTATGGAATCATTTAAAATATATTTAAACATAGGGAAACTGTAAGTTGGAATGTGAATAACTCTTTACTGTAGCTATCTCTGAGGAGTGATCGTAAGAAGAATTTTAAGAATATTTTATAGTGTTTTAATTTTGTATAAATGTTTAAGAGACTTTCTTCCAAAATCGTTCTCTTTTTACATTACTAAGTCTGTACTCGTTCCCCTGTTATTAAAGTGTTATTATGTGACTAAATATGTTAAGTTTATAAATATGTGAAATGCTCTGTGTCATTCTTGTCTGAGACATTTTAAATAGTAGGTTGGCATTTTCCATGCTTTCTTCTTGTTTTGACTATGTGCAGAGGTTGATAAGAATGCTAAAACCTTAGGATGGGGGAAACTTCATCTTGGATGATTGCATGAAGGAGAACCACTCTGATATATGTGCAGTAAAACCTCTGTGCGTTAAGCCTCTGAAATCTTGGAATTTGTTACCATATCTTAGTCTAACTTAACTCAATACAATGAATCACATCTATTGCCCTCATAATGGGATTACATTAGATATAATCATTTCAATTGTACTTCAGGTTAAGTCTAAAGTCCTTAAGAAGCTTTGTTGAAAATAGGTCAAGGAATTTATTTAAACACTAGAACAAGAGAATATTTAAGTTTTTGTGAAATAGTATTTAATAATTTCAGTAACTAGTCTTGTAGAGTATAGCAAATTCTTCAGGATTCTCAACGATCTTACTCTATCGCCTCACATGTCAAGAAGTTTCTTCTTATCTGTATCAAGGACTAAGAAGTACCACTGGGCTATACATTTCCAAACTACACTTTATTCAGTGTATTACCAAAATGTGATAAAATATCTGACATGTAAACAATTAGTTTAAGATTATCACGACACCCAAGGCTGCAGTCTTGAAAACCTGGAAGGTTCCAGAGAGAGAAACTGCTGGTGTAAACAGGAATGTTCTAAGGATAGCAGAAAGGATTATGTGGCTGGTATGCTGTGATGGATGGGAACAGGAAGCCAAGCAGTTGCCTATTTAGCACCTTGCTAGCCAAACTAAGACTTTTAAATTTTATTCTAAAGTTGAAAAATGTTTGGTGCACTATGGAATCATTTAAAATATATTTAAACATAGGGAAACTGTAAGTTGGAATGTGAATAACTCTTTACTGTAGCTATCTCTGAGGAGTGATCGTAAGAAGAATTTTAAGAATATTTTATAGTGTTTTAATTTTGTATAAATGTTTAAGAGACTTTCTTCCAAAATCGTTCTCTTTTTACATTACTAAGTCTGTACTCGTTCCCCTGTTATTAAAGTGTTATTATGTGACTAAATATGTTAAGTTTATAAATATGTGAAATGCTCTGTGTCATTCTTGTCTGAGACATTTTAAATAGTAGGTTGGCATTTTCCATGCTTTCTTCTTGTTTTGACTATGTGCAGAGGTTGATAAGAATGCTAAAACCTTAGGATGGGGGAAACTTCATCTTGGATGATTGCATGAAGGAGAACCACTCTGATATATGTGCAGTAAAACCTCTGTGCGTTAAGCCTCTGAAATCTTGGAATTTGTTACCATATCTTAGTCTAACTTAACTCAATACAATGAATCACATCTATTGCCCTCATAATGGGATTACATTAGATATAATCATTTCAATTGTACTTCAGGTTAAGTCTAAAGTCCTTAAGAAGCTTTGTTGAAAATAGGTCAAGGAATTTATTTAAACACTAGAACAAGAGAATATTTAAGTTTTTGTGAAATAGTATTTAATAATTTCAGTAACTAGTCTTGTAGAGTATAGCAAATTCTTCAGGATTCTCAACGATCTTACTCTATCGCCTCACATGTCAAGAAGTTTCTTCTTATCTGTATCAAGGACTAAGAAGTACCACTGGGCTATACATTTCCAAACTACACTTTATTCAGTGTATTACCAAAATGTGATAAAATATCTGACATGTAAACAATTAGTTTAAGATTATCACGACACCCAGAGAAATAGAGTGGATATTAAATTTGAGTCATTTCAGTATAGATGAAATTTATAGCAATGAGATTGGATGAGATTACCTTTGGAAGTGAATGTAACTAGAGAAGTATAGCTCTGAAGTTCCAAGGCACTTCACATTTCAAAAGTAGAGATAAAGAAGAGGCAGCAAAGGAAACAGAAGGAGCTGTCAGAGTGTAAGAAAGAACACCAGGACATAAAGTGTCCTAGAAAGCCAAGTTTTTTTTTTTTTTCTTTAAGTGGGAGATGATCAACTATGTCAAATGCTTCTGAGAAGTCAAGTAAGATGACGACTGGGAGTTGAAGTTAGAAATGGTAAAATGGAAATCAATGGTGACCCTGAAGGAACAGTTTCACTGCATCCATAGAAGAGAGGAAAGCCTTGTTTGAAAGCAAAATTAAAACAAAGGGAACTGGAACTCATGAAAAGAGAAGCAAGGCAAAGAGGTCTGTGTGTTTACATTTTTGTCCCTGGAAGAGACTGTTTTTTTTTAAAGGCACAATATATTGTGCTCTTTGGAGTACTTTTTTTTTTTTTCTTACAGCTGAGAGATCTGAAATCATTGTGTGAGTTGATGAAGCCAATCAAGTTCCGCTGTTATAGTTTCAGAATACAGTCCTAAACTCTTTATAAATGCTGTATTTGATAAAAAGAGTTGGATGAATTTTGTTAATGCAGAAGTTTCTACCTTAGATGCCAAGAGCTAAATGTATCAATATAAATTACACAAACATTTTCTGCTTGGGACAGCACCCATATACATTTGTGCATGTATAATTAAGCAAGTAGAGGATAGATTAATTGGTAGTTGTTATAGTAATGGCTATAGGCTCACACATGACATTATTATTAGATTGTTTCCACATATATTATCTCATTTAAGTGAATTTTTTCTCAAACCGATCTTACTCTATCGCCTCACATGTCAAGAAGTTTCTTCTTATCTGTATCAAGGACTAAGAAGTACCACTGGGCTATACATTTCCAAACTACACTTTATTCAGTGTATTACCAAAATGTGATAAAATATCTGACATGTAAACAATTAGTTTAAGATTATCACGACACCCAGAGAAATAGAGTGGATATTAAATTTGAGTCATTTCAGTATAGATGAAATTTATAGCAATGAGATTGGATGAGATTACCTTTGGAAGTGAATGTAACTAGAGAAGTATAGCTCTGAAGTTCCAAGGCACTTCACATTTCAAAAGTAGAGATAAAGAAGAGGCAGCAAAGGAAACAGAAGGAGCTGTCAGAGTGTAAGAAAGAACACCAGGACATAAAGTGTCCTAGAAAGCCAAGTTTTTTTTTTTTTTCTTTAAGTGGGAGATGATCAACTATGTCAAATGCTTCTGAGAAGTCAAGTAAGATGACGACTGGGAGTTGAAGTTAGAAATGGTAAAATGGAAATCAATGGTGACCCTGAAGGAACAGTTTCACTGCATCCATAGAAGAGAGGAAAGCCTTGTTTGAAAGCAAAATTAAAACAAAGGGAACTGGAACTCATGAAAAGAGAAGCAAGGCAAAGAGGTCTGTGTGTTTACATTTTTGTCCCTGGAAGAGACTGTTTTTTTTTAAAGGCACAATATATTGTGCTCTTTGGAGTACTTTTTTTTTTTTTCTTACAGCTGAGAGATCTGAAATCATTGTGTGAGTTGATGAAGCCAATCAAGTTCCGCTGTTATAGTTTCAGAATACAGTCCTAAACTCTTTATAAATGCTGTATTTGATAAAAAGAGTTGGATGAATTTTGTTAATGCAGAAGTTTCTACCTTAGATGCCAAGAGCTAAATGTATCAATATAAATTACACAAACATTTTCTGCTTGGGACAGCACCCATATACATTTGTGCATGTATAATTAAGCAAGTAGAGGATAGATTAATTGGTAGTTGTTATAGTAATGGCTATAGGCTCACACATGACATTATTATTAGATTGTTTCCACATATATTATCTCATTTAACAATGAAAATGATCTTGTATAAGTCCTTTATAGATGAGGAAAGTAAGACTCTGAGTTTCACAAAGGTAGTTTCAGACATGGAATTTGATCTCAAGTCTAATATTAGGCTCTTGCTTACTCAGATACACAATGCTTTACTAAACAGCTTAAAAGGGGTAATTTCTTATGCCTGGTATGACACAGATCAAAACTTAAGTACTTCAGAATGAATTACAATTCAGTAACGAAATATCCAGGAATTAAGGTTAATTTAAATTGTTTTTTTCCTAGATAGATAGATACCCTTGCCTGGAGAATTCCATGGACAGAGTAGCCTGGTGGGCTGTACAGTCCACAGGGTCACATAGAGTCGGACATGACTAAAGTGACTAAGCAGCAGCAGCAGATAGTAATGACAAGAGTTGAACTAATTAGTAGAAATGAATTTCAATTAAAAATATTTGGAGGGTTTATATGTTCTATATACTCAATATATGGAATAGAAATGTATATCTTTTATAGATATTCAGCTGTATAGCTATTGGCATCTTTAAGAACAGTACACATAAAAATACATAGTTATGAAATTTTATAAAATTCTGATCTTAAGGAGAATAAGCAGAGAAGAATAGATTGTAAATTGGCACTTAAAATGTTGACTCTGATGGAATAAATAGGCATTTTTGGCACTGACAAATAACACAAAGATTAACACACTTGTTTATGACTATATTTAAAATAGTGATCTGAAGCTATAGTGTAGCATCAATTATGAATAAAATGTTAAACTGATCATGCACTTCAGAGCTATGGAAACTATTACCTAGGTAACCACAAAAACATATAATCTTGAACTGCACTTATTAGAGGACAAATTTTCTTTTCGATTTCTGTTATTGTAATATTTAAAATGAGAATAAGAGTTAAAATGACTTGGAACTGCATAAAATAGATTCTGAATTACATTTCTATACAGTTAGAAAAGATAAAATACTTACAAAATTTGTTTTAATTAAATATCCCAAACAATACGTGCTTATGATTTACACTTTATTACACACGTTCCCCTAAAGAATTTGAATATGCTTTATATTGGTTTTTGGGAATTCTGAGCATGTTTATGTGAATTACCTATGATGACACTTATTTTGATTCAGTGAGAAAAGGACACTGACAATCTAAAAAAATCCAAGTTAGATAGATACACATCTTTAATTACCATTTATCCTTTTTTTAAATTACTTTAATGTTATTTTGTTGCCTTGAGGCAGATTTCATTCTCCACTCTTCTAGGTCCCTCAACCCCACAGCTAGTTCTGTTTCTAGGTTAGGTATGGTCATGTGACTAAACATTCTCTAAAAATATGTGAATGAAAGTGATGTGTGTTACTTCTGGGCCTCGCCTAGGCGGTGTCCCACTACTAGGTAATCCTAATGTGACAGTGACCTGACTCGAATCATACAATAAAGATCAGGCACTAAGTTCTTTTATTTATGTCTTTGGATGTAGACTCTCTGTTTTGGTGGATTCTAACGTTTTTCTATCAATGGCTGCTCAGCAGCTAGCTGTGATTTTGGTGTTCTTGTGAGAGGAGGTGAGCTCAAGGTCTTTCCACACCACTATCTTGTCTTCCTCCCAAACTCAAGACCAGACAGACACTAAGGATTGGTGGAAGAACATGAAAGAAGGAATTTGGGTTTCTTAATGACCACATGGAGCAAAGCACCCTTCTGATCTGGACTGCTCCCTTTGGACCATAACTTCAGAGAGAAATATACTTTTGTCTTCTTAAAACTACTCAGTTATTTTAAATTCTTTTTATTTCAGCAGCTTAGCCTGAATAACAGTGAGAGAAGGAACAGCAGATGTTTTCTCAAGTTTACATGTTCAAGTTTATTCATTTATACATGGTTCATATTCTTCCCAACAATGACCTCAGTTTTGGTGATACAATCTTTCCCACACCACTCCCCAATTCTTTTGTCATCCTTTTATGGATCTACTTCCAATTAACACTTGCTCTATTTATTTGTGCTTTTTCTTATTTTAATGCTAGTGCCATAAGAAGGAAGAGGATTAATATCTATTGCCAGGAAAATCTGGAGAGGCTGTTGTATGCTGCAATTTTGCAAAAGATATTTAACTAAGGTTGGTTGATTTTCTTGTTTGTTCTTGGCTATCTTGCTCTTCCCTTCATGGATCACAGCCTTGTCCTGGTGAAGGGGCTAGCATAACTCAACAAAGCTATGAGCCATCCTCTGCATACTGATACTTCTAGTAAGAAAGAAGGGGCTGAGCCAAAGAAGAAGTGATGTTCAGATGTGGATGTGTCTGGTGGTGAAAGTAAATTCTGATGCTGTAAAGAACCAACCATATCATATAGAAACCTGATGCTGGCCCATGAATTAAGGTAAACTGGATTTGGTCAAGAAGAAGATGGAAAGATTGAACATCAACACATGAGGAATCAGTCAAGTAAAATGGATGGGAATGGGCAAATTTAAGTCAGATGACCATTGTATCTATTACCGTGGGCATGAATGCCTTAGAAGAAACGGAGCAGCCCTTATAATCAACAGAATAGGCACTAAGTTCTTTTATTTATGTCTTTGGATGTAGACTCTCTGTTTTGGTGGATTCTAACGTTTTTCTATCAATGGCTGCTCAGCAGCTAGCTGTGATTTTGGTGTTCTTGTGAGAGGAGGTGAGCTCAAGGTCTTTCCACACCACTATCTTGTCTTCCTCCCAAACTCAAGACCAGACAGACACTAAGGATTGGTGGAAGAACATGAAAGAAGGAATTTGGGTTTCTTAATGACCACATGGAGCAAAGCACCCTTCTGATCTGGACTGCTCCCTTTGGACCATAACTTCAGAGAGAAATATACTTTTGTCTTCTTAAAACTACTCAGTTATTTTAAATTCTTTTTATTTCAGCAGCTTAGCCTGAATAACAGTGAGAGAAGGAACAGCAGATGTTTTCTCAAGTTTACATGTTCAAGTTTATTCATTTATACATGGTTCATATTCTTCCCAACAATGACCTCAGTTTTGGTGATACAATCTTTCCCACACCACTCCCCAATTCTTTTGTCATCCTTTTATGGATCTACTTCCAATTAACACTTGCTCTATTTATTTGTGCTTTTTCTTATTTTAATGCTAGTGCCATAAGAAGGAAGAGGATTAATATCTATTGCCAGGAAAATCTGGAGAGGCTGTTGTATGCTGCAATTTTGCAAAAGATATTTAACTAAGGTTGGTTGATTTTCTTGTTTGTTCTTGGCTATCTTGCTCTTCCCTTCATGGATCACAGCCTTGTCCTGGTGAAGGGGCTAGCATAACTCAACAAAGCTATGAGCCATCCTCTGCATACTGATACTTCTAGTAAGAAAGAAGGGGCTGAGCCAAAGAAGAAGTGATGTTCAGATGTGGATGTGTCTGGTGGTGAAAGTAAATTCTGATGCTGTAAAGAACCAACCATATCATATAGAAACCTGATGCTGGCCCATGAATTAAGGTAAACTGGATTTGGTCAAGAAGAAGATGGAAAGATTGAACATCAACACATGAGGAATCAGTCAAGTAAAATGGATGGGAATGGGCAAATTTAAGTCAGATGACCATTGTATCTATTACCGTGGGCATGAATGCCTTAGAAGAAACGGAGCAGCCCTTATAATCAACAGAATAGAAAATGCAGTACTTGGGTGCAATCTCAAAAGTGGTAGAATGATCTTGGTTTGTTTTCAAGGCAAAGTTTGTTCAGCATCACAGTAATTCAAGTCTATCCCCCAAACAATCATGATGAAGCTGAAGTTGACCAGTTTTATGAAGTTCCACAACATCTTCTAGAACTAATACCAAAACAAGATGTCCTTTTGATCATAGGGGATTGGAATGCACAAGTAGGAAATCAAAAGATACCCAGAATAAATGGCAAGTTTGGTCTTGGAGTACAATATGAAGCAGGGCAAAGGGTAACATAGTTTTGTCAAGAGAACATACTGGTCATAGCAAACACCTTCTTCCAACAACAAGAGAGACAATGCTACACATGGATATCATCAGATGGTCAGTACCAAAATCAGACAGATAATACTCTTTGCAGCCTGAATTGGAAAAGCTCCAGACACTCCACAAAAACAAGATGTGGAGCTGACTGTGGCTCAGATCATGAACTCTTTACTACAAAATTGGGACTTAATTTGAAGAAAGCAGGGAACAACACTAAGTATAACTCAGGTATGACTGAAATAAAATATCTTATGATTTTACAGTGAAGGTGACAAATAGATGAAAGGGATTAGATCTGGTAGAAAGAGTACCTGAAGAACTATGATCAGAGGCTGGTAACATTATACAGGAGTTAGTGACCAAAACCTTCCCAAAGAAAAGAAATGCAAGAAGGCAAACTGGTTGTCCTTCATGGATCACAGCCTTGTCCTGGTGAAGGGGCTAGCATAACTCAACAAAGCTATGAGCCATCCTCTGCATACTGATACTTCTAGTAAGAAAGAAGGGGCTGAGCCAAAGAAGAAGTGATGTTCAGATGTGGATGTGTCTGGTGGTGAAAGTAAATTCTGATGCTGTAAAGAACCAACCATATCATATAGAAACCTGATGCTGGCCCATGAATTAAGGTAAACTGGATTTGGTCAAGAAGAAGATGGAAAGATTGAACATCAACACATGAGGAATCAGTCAAGTAAAATGGATGGGAATGGGCAAATTTAAGTCAGATGACCATTGTATCTATTACCGTGGGCATGAATGCCTTAGAAGAAACGGAGCAGCCCTTATAATCAACAGAATAGAAAATGCAGTACTTGGGTGCAATCTCAAAAGTGGTAGAATGATCTTGGTTTGTTTTCAAGGCAAAGTTTGTTCAGCATCACAGTAATTCAAGTCTATCCCCCAAACAATCATGATGAAGCTGAAGTTGACCAGTTTTATGAAGTTCCACAACATCTTCTAGAACTAATACCAAAACAAGATGTCCTTTTGATCATAGGGGATTGGAATGCACAAGTAGGAAATCAAAAGATACCCAGAATAAATGGCAAGTTTGGTCTTGGAGTACAATATGAAGCAGGGCAAAGGGTAACATAGTTTTGTCAAGAGAACATACTGGTCATAGCAAACACCTTCTTCCAACAACAAGAGAGACAATGCTACACATGGATATCATCAGATGGTCAGTACCAAAATCAGACAGATAATACTCTTTGCAGCCTGAATTGGAAAAGCTCCAGACACTCCACAAAAACAAGATGTGGAGCTGACTGTGGCTCAGATCATGAACTCTTTACTACAAAATTGGGACTTAATTTGAAGAAAGCAGGGAACAACACTAAGTATAACTCAGGTATGACTGAAATAAAATATCTTATGATTTTACAGTGAAGGTGACAAATAGATGAAAGGGATTAGATCTGGTAGAAAGAGTACCTGAAGAACTATGATCAGAGGCTGGTAACATTATACAGGAGTTAGTGACCAAAACCTTCCCAAAGAAAAAGAAATGCAAGAAGGCAAACTGGTTGTCTAAGGAGACTTAACAAATGGCCAAGGAAAGAAGAGACGTGAAAGGCAAGGGCAAAAGGGTAAAAAAAAGATACACTCAAATGAATGCAGAGTTCCAGAGAATAGCAAAGAGAAATAAGAAAGCCTTCTTAAATGAACAAAACAAAGAAACAGAGGAAAGCAACAGAAGGGGAAAGACTAGAGATCTCTTCAAGAAAACCGGAGATATCAAGGGAATAGCTCATGCAAGGATAGGCCCAATAAAGGACCGAAATAGTAAGGACCTAAAAGCAGCAGAAGAGATTAAGAAGAAGTGGCAAAAATATATGGAAGAACTACACATGAAAACTCCTAAAGACCTGGATAAGCATGATGGTGTCACTCACCTACAGTCAGATATCCTGGAGTGTGAAGTCAAGTGGGCCTTAGGAAGCATTACTATGAACGCTAGTAGTGGTCATGCAATTCCAGCTGAACTATTTCAAATTCTAAAAGATGATGCTGTTATAGTGCTGCATTCAATATGCCAGCAAGTTTGGAAAACTCAGCAGTGGTCACAGGACTGGAAAAGGTCAGTTTGCATTCCAATCTCAAAGAAGGACAATGCCAAAGAATATTCAAACTACTATACAATTGTGCTCATTTCGCACACTGGCAAGGGTATGCTCAAAATCCTTTAAGCTAGGCTTCAGCTGTATGTGACCTGAGAACTTCCAGATGTACAAGCTGAGTTTTGAAGAGAAAGATAAACCAGAGATCAAATTGACAACATTCACTGAATCACAGAGAAAGCAAGGGAATTCCAGAAAAACATTTACTTCTGCTTAATTGACTAAGCTAAAACATTTGACTATATGGATCACAAAAAAACTGTGGAAAATTCTTAAATGTATGGGTGTACCAGACCACCTTACATGTCTCCTGAGAAATCTATCTGTGGGCCAAGGATCAGCGGTTAGAACCAGACATGGAACTGACTGGTTCAAAAATTGGGAAGGGAGTACAATAATGCCATATATTCTCACCCTGCTTATTTAACTTATTGGAGAGTACAACATGTGAAATGCCTGGCTGTTAAATCACAAGCTGGAATGAAGATTCTAGGGGAAATAACAACAACTTCAGATATGCAAATTATACTACTCTGATGGCAGAAAGTGAAGAGGAACTAAATGAGGGTCTCTTAAGAAGGGTGAAAGATGTGAGTGAAAATGCTTCTTGAAATTCAATATTCAGAAACCCAAGATCATGGCATTAGTCCCATCACTTCATGGCAAATAGAAGGGGAAAAAGTGGAAGCAGTTACAGAATTTATTTTCTTGGACTCCAAAATCACTGCGGATGGTGACTGCAGCCATGAAATTAAATATGTTTGCTTCTTGGAAGGAAAGCTATGACAAACCTAGACAGAATATTAAAAAGCAGAGACATCAATTTGCCAACAAACATCTGTATAGTCAAAGCTATGTTTTTTCCAGTAATCATTTACAGATATGAGAGCTGGACCATAAAGAATGCTGAACACTCTGAATTCTGAGTGAAGAATTTATGCTTTTGAACTGTGGTGCTGGAGGAGAGTCTTGAGAGTCCCCTGGGACAACAAGGATATCAACACACTCAATCCTAAATATTCATTGTAATATTGTCATCCTGGATATTCATTGTAAGGACTGACGCTAAAGCTGAAGCTTCAACACTTTGGCCACCTGATGCGAAGAGCCAACTCACTGGAAAAGGCCCTGGTGCTGGGAAAGAATGAAGGCAAAAGGAGAAGGGGGCAGCAGAGGATGAAATAGATAGCATCATCGACTCAATGGACATGAATTTGAACAAACTCTGAGAGATATGGAGGACAGAGCCTGGTGTGATGCAGTCCATGGAGTCTCAAAGAGTGATACACAACTTAGTGACTGAAGAACAACTGTGGAAAATTCTTAAATGTATGGGTGTACCAGACCACCTTACATGTCTCCTGAGAAATCTATCTGTGGGCCAAGGATCAGCGGTTAGAACCAGACATGGAACTGACTGGTTCAAAAATTGGGAAGGGAGTACAATAATGCCATATATTCTCACCCTGCTTATTTAACTTATTGGAGAGTACAACATGTGAAATGCCTGGCTGTTAAATCACAAGCTGGAATGAAGATTCTAGGGGAAATAACAACAACTTCAGATATGCAAATTATACTACTCTGATGGCAGAAAGTGAAGAGGAACTAAATGAGGGTCTCTTAAGAAGGGTGAAAGATGTGAGTGAAAATGCTTCTTGAAATTCAATATTCAGAAACCCAAGATCATGGCATTAGTCCCATCACTTCATGGCAAATAGAAGGGGAAAAAGTGGAAGCAGTTACAGAATTTATTTTCTTGGACTCCAAAATCACTGCGGATGGTGACTGCAGCCATGAAATTAAATATGTTTGCTTCTTGGAAGGAAAGCTATGACAAACCTAGACAGAATTTTAAAAAAGCAGAGACATCAATTTGCCAACAAACATCTGTATAGTCAAAGCTATGTTTTTTCCAGTAATCATTTACAGATATGAGAGCTGGACCATAAAGAATGCTGAACACTCTGAATTCTGAGTGAAGAATTTATGCTTTTGAACTGTGGTGCTGGAGGAGAGTCTTGAGAGTCCCCTGGGACAACAAGGATATCAACACACTCAATCCTAAATATTCATTGTAATATTGTCATCCTGGATATTCATTGTAAGGACTGACGCTAAAGCTGAAGCTTCAACACTTTGGCCACCTGATGCGAAGAGCCAACTCACTGGAAAAGGCCCTGGTGCTGGGAAAGAATGAAGGCAAAAGGAGAAGGGGGCAGCAGAGGATGAAATAGATAGCATCATCGACTCAATGGACATGAATTTGAACAAACTCTGAGAGATATGGAGGACAGAGCCTGGTGTGATGCAGTCCATGGAGTCTCAAAGAGTGATACACAACTTAGTGACTGAAGAACAACTGTTGTTCTTGCAAGTAAATGAATCCAAAGTATTCCATGGTCTACCCATTTTCTTTCTTTGTTTCCTTTTTCTATCTCTGATGATTTACACAGATTCTGATGAAAATATGAAATTAATGATGATTTTTTTTTAGTGTAACATATCTAGTTTATATTTCTTAAATATATATATACATTAATATTTATTTGTACTGTATATTTACATTTTTGTATGCAACATATTTAATATATTTTTTCTATAAAAATGTATTATGTTTATTTTTTCCATACAACATGCTTCTGTTTGTAATTTACTTCCTGGTCAGCCCTTCCTGATTTTGAAGAGGAATAAACTGAGAAATAGAAGGATTAATTATTTTAGGTGACTTCATGCAGCTGTCAGATCCCAAACTTGGTTCTTCTGACTTCTTTTTTTTTCTAACTAGTAATGGAGTGTGGTGCTAAAATGTATAGTGGAAACAGTGGAGTCAATAGCCTGATAGAAGGAACAGAAGATTAGCAAAGAAGAGTAATGGATAAAGAAGGGTTTGCAGACCTGTGAAGAAGATGGCCTTGTTTTAGGTGACATAAGATTGCATGGTTGAGAGGCTTCATTGTAAGTAACTGTTTTCAGATATGCCGATACTGGATAACATTTTTGTGCTCAGAACCAGTTGAGTGTGCCCAATATCCACATGGACTGACTTTCTATGTCCAGAGTAGACATAAGGGTCTCTGCTGGGAGATAATGTGGCTGTGGGTAGTTGGAAGCCCTACTCTACACTAACAAGAATCTCTTTTCTGGATCTTGATAGTTTCCAAAATGGAAGTACTCACAGAGGGAATCTTTTCCTGGTGACTGGCCATGGTATGGCTTGCATTTATAGCTTAGTTGCAGACTTATTTATGGCTTTATTATCTCTCCATTCCTCTTTAACAGGTCTTTTTATATTTTCACTATATTGATTTTATCACAGACTAATTAAAATGCATGAAGCAATAAATGCATACTTTTATATTCAGTGATATATAAGGTGGAATCTGTGAGGACAGAAGGAAAGAGATCTTTATGAGAAGCTTGGAAAAAATCAACAGTTAAAAATCTAAGAGGAGGTATCAACTGTTACAAGGCAGAAAGAATGATTTTCTGCTGTCTTTCAGGGTCTCATCAACATCTTTATGTATAAGTTTTAAGAGCTGAAAACTGAGTATGTTGGAATTGTTCAATCACTAGTAAACTAACATTTACAAATTTGTCTGCATTTGTTTGCTAGGGCTGTCATAGCAAAATACCAGACTGGGTGGCTTATGCAGCAGAAATTTATTTTCTCAAGTTCTGAGCCTGGAACCCCAAGATAACGGTGTCAGCAGGTTTGGTTTCTACTGAGCCCTCACTCCTTGCCTTGCAATGGCTGCCTTCTAGCCATTCTCATATCATGTTTTCTTGGAGCACACACAGTTCTGGTGTTTCTCTGTGTGTCCAAATTGCCTCTTCTTATAAGGGCTCCATTCAGATTGGATTAGGGTTCAGCTGTCAGATCCCAAACTTGGTTCTTCTGACTTCTTTTTTCTAACTAGTAATGGAGTGTGGTGCTAAAATGTATAGTGGAAACAGTGGAGTCAATAGCCTGATAGAAGGAACAGAAGATTAGCAAAGAAGAGTAATGGATAAAGAAGGGTTTGCAGACCTGTGAAGAAGATGGCCTTGTTTTAGGTGACATAAGATTGCATGGTTGAGAGGCTTCATTGTAAGTAACTGTTTTCAGATATGCCGATACTGGATAACATTTTTGTGCTCAGAACCAGTTGAGTGTGCCCAATATCCACATGGACTGACTTTCTATGTCCAGAGTAGACATAAGGGTCTCTGCTGGGAGATAATGTGGCTGTGGGTAGTTGGAAGCCCTACTCTACACTAACAAGAATCTCTTTTCTGGATCTTGATAGTTTCCAAAATGGAAGTACTCACAGAGGGAATCTTTTCCTGGTGACTGGCCATGGTATGGCTTGCATTTATAGCTTAGTTGCAGACTTATTTATGGCTTTATTATCTCTCCATTCCTCTTTAACAGGTCTTTTTATATTTTCACTATATTGATTTTATCACAGACTAATTAAAATGCATGAAGCAATAAATGCATACTTTTATATTCAGTGATATATAAGGTGGAATCTGTGAGGACAGAAGGAAAGAGATCTTTATGAGAAGCTTGGAAAAAATCAACAGTTAAAAATCTAAGAGGAGGTATCAACTGTTACAAGGCAGAAAGAATGATTTTCTGCTGTCTTTCAGGGTCTCATCAACATCTTTATGTATAAGTTTTAAGAGCTGAAAACTGAGTATGTTGGAATTGTTCAATCACTAGTAAACTAACATTTACAAATTTGTCTGCATTTGTTTGCTAGGGCTGTCATAGCAAAATACCAGACTGGGTGGCTTATGCAGCAGAAATTTATTTTCTCAAGTTCTGAGCCTGGAACCCCAAGATAACGGTGTCAGCAGGTTTGGTTTCTACTGAGCCCTCACTCCTTGCCTTGCAATGGCTGCCTTCTAGCCATTCTCATATCATGTTTTCTTGGAGCACACACAGTTCTGGTGTTTCTCTGTGTGTCCAAATTGCCTCTTCTTATAAGGGCTCCATTCAGATTGGATTAGGGTTCATCCTAATGGCCTCATTTTACTTAGTTAACTTTTCAATGGCCAAATCTCAATACAGTCAGATTCTGAGCTATGGGAAACAAGGCTAATGTTTAATAAATGCTAATGATGAGCCTGCTCTGTTTACAACTCTTCATGTACTGACTTATTTAATCTTTGAAACAAATCTATGAGCTACTATGAAAAAGTCTCTTTTCTTAGTACTTAACTCATACTATGTGAAAACTGGGGCTTCCCAGATGGCACTAGTGGTAAAGAGCCCACCTGGCCAATGCAGGAGACATAAGAGACGGGTTCAGTCCCTGGTTTGGGAAGATCCCCTGGAGGAGAGCATGACAACTCACTCTAGGATTCTTGCCTGGAGAATCCTATGGAGAAAGGAGCCTGGTAGGCTACAAAGGGTTGCAAAAAGTCAGGCACAACTGAAGTGACTTAGCATGCATGCATATGAAAACTGAGCTACAGAGAGGTCAAACAATTTTATCAAGGGCACAAAAGTAGTGAATTACAGAATAGGGAACACCTGGCGATGGCATGGTTTTGGAGCTATTCTCAGTCACCATGCTGTAAGGATGAACACACTAAGAATGAATTCTCAGTTCAGAAAATGGCTTCATGTTTTAGCCCCACTAACTGTGTGCCTTTAGAAAGCCATCTGCCTTCTTTAGATCATCCGGTTTTCTTTTTGTGAGGAATAATGGACAAGATGATGTAAAGCTCTTCTGTAAATAAGTATTACATAAATGTCAACTGTTGTAGTTGTTTAATCAGCAGCGGTGTGTTTGTCATTTATACTTATGGGCAGTCCAGTTACTGAGCAGAGGGGACTGTGTTAATTTCCAGAGAAAAAAGATCCATGGATAATATGAATGAAAGAAGACCATATAATATGCGGTGGTAAATCTTTTGCTCCATGTAGTAAATCCAACATAGTATCCAAAATCTCAAGTCTTGTTCATGTGTAGAGTCTAACTTCACAGTCAGTAAGAGATTTATTATTCCAATGGCATTTATAGGTGAGAAAGAGAAAAAGTAACCCTTGATATTAGGGAAGTGTGACACTGTTCTAGGCTTCATAGTTATTTGGTGCTGAACTGGTACGTACAGCTGGTGGTCCTTCCAGTGGACAAAACAATCAAACACCAACTTATCAAACAGCAACATCAGACAAGGTCAGTCTGAGACCATGACAGAGTAAGGCAAAACAAGGTTACTTCATAACTTTCTAAGCACATAAAAACCAAGGTCATTGTACTATCCACAAAATGTTAAGTATTGTATTCAGGAGGCGTATCCCCTCCTTCTGGCAAACAGGAGGACTGCGACTTCATTACCAATCACAGCCTTACTTAGGTGGGCTGTCCACTTAGATGAGCATTAATGAGATACCCAGCCACAGAAATGTCCCTGCTTTCTTACGGCACCAATGCAGGAGACATAAGAGACGGGTTCAGTCCCTGGTTTGGGAAGATCCCCTGGAGGAGAGCATGACAACTCACTCTAGGATTCTTGCCTGGAGAATCCTATGGAGAAAGGAGCCTGGTAGGCTACAAAGGGTTGCAAAAAGTCAGGCACAACTGAAGTGACTTAGCATGCATGCATATGAAAACTGAGCTACAGAGAGGTCAAACAATTTTATCAAGGGCACAAAAGTAGTGAATTACAGAATAGGGAACACCTGGCGATGGCATGGTTTTGGAGCTATTCTCAGTCACCATGCTGTAAGGATGAACACACTAAGAATGAATTCTCAGTTCAGAAAATGGCTTCATGTTTTAGCCCCACTAACTGTGTGCCTTTAGAAAGCCATCTGCCTTCTTTAGATCATCCGGTTTTCTTTTTGTGAGGAATAATGGACAAGATGATGTAAAGCTCTTCTGTAAATAAGTATTACATAAATGTCAACTGTTGTAGTTGTTTAATCAGCAGCGGTGTGTTTGTCATTTATACTTATGGGCAGTCCAGTTACTGAGCAGAGGGGACTGTGTTAATTTCCAGAGAAAAAAGATCCATGGATAATATGAATGAAAGAAGACCATATAATATGCGGTGGTAAATCTTTTGCTCCATGTAGTAAATCCAACATAGTATCCAAAATCTCAAGTCTTGTTCATGTGTAGAGTCTAACTTCACAGTCAGTAAGAGATTTATTATTCCAATGGCATTTATAGGTGAGAAAGAGAAAAAGTAACCCTTGATATTAGGGAAGTGTGACACTGTTCTAGGCTTCATAGTTATTTGGTGCTGAACTGGTACGTACAGCTGGTGGTCCTTCCAGTGGACAAAAACAATCAAACACCAACTTATCAAACAGCAACATCAGACAAGGTCAGTCTGAGACCATGACAGAGTAAGGCAAAACAAGGTTACTTCATAACTTTCTAAGCACATAAAAACCAAGGTCATTGTACTATCCACAAAATGTTAAGTATTGTATTCAGGAGGCGTATCCCCTCCTTCTGGCAAACAGGAGGACTGCGACTTCATTACCAATCACAGCTTTAGCCTTACTTAGGTGGGCTGTCCACTTAGATGAGCATTAATGAGATACCCAGCCACAGAAATGTCCCTGCTTTCTTACGGCACCTAGAGTGAAGCCCTGTTTTCCTAGATTCTCCTCAAAAGCACCCAGTCAGTCAAGCGCCAATCTTCATGGATTCTAACTACTAAGATGGGGCTTCCTTCTTCAATTCAGTGAATAATAAACCCAACTTGTCCATTGTAGGTATGTTTCTGGTGGTCTTTATCTGAAGGGCAAGGGTACAGGCAGTGCAGTTTGCCCAACCAGATTCTAGGAAAACAATTTCATTTATACTACTATTTTCCCAAATGAGAAAAAAAAAAACCTTTAAGAGTTATTTTTTAGTACATAAAGCTTTGGGGAGACTATTTTGGTAGGAAAGAAAAACTTTCATCTGAACACCTACGTTTTGCTTTTGCCATTCCCAATCACGTAGGCTCTGTTCACACATATTTCTAAGTGTATCCTTAAAATCGTGCTTGCCTGAAAGTGTGAGATTCTGTATATCATGAATTCTATCTTGTTATGATGACTGTCACACACGGTTTAGTACAAAGTCCTGGTTCTATATATTCTTATGCTCTTCCTACCCACAACAGAAGAAATAGAGAAAGTTATACTGGTGTGCGCTGCCTGCCCAATTTAGCTGCTGTCCACCCACTGTTCTTTTCTTTTCGCCTTACGCCTATGCTGCAGTTTGAGTGATCAAATTAAAAGATAGGCCTAATTAACTGTAAGAACTTTATAAGCTTCTAACTAGAAAATATGCTTCTTCTGGCTCATTTTTTTTCCTCACAGAAAAAAGAGCTTTATACTTACAGCTTATTACTGTTTGATAATTTACACAGTATTTGCCTACACACACATACACACATTCAACTAATTTTATTCTAACACTTCAATTCCTATGCCTATATTATATGGCTTGAAATCCCTTTTTCCCTCGACAGGGTTGCATAGCAACCTTTGCAAGTTATGAACAAAAAAATGCCCTATTATTGGGTTCTAGGAGAGAGATTTCCAAGTACTATCAAGTCACGAGTTCTATGAGTAAATATTTTTTCTTATACTTTACTTATATTTAAAAGAGGGAGGATTGGAATCTTTGATCAATCAGAGAAAAAGTAAAATTTTTCTAGACACCAAACAGAAATGTTGAGACAGATTGATAACCATCTGGTTTGATGGGTTCAAAATCTTTTATCCATTGTTGACCATGAGTTTCAATGTTTGAATAGTGTTTCAAAGAGTTTGATTATAGATCTTTATTTATAACATGGTTAGAAATGAATTCACTAATATGTCAAAGCCACAACCCTACTGCATAGGATGCCAGGTGCTGGCAGTAAAGATGTGTCAGACACAAACACCAGTACAAAGAAATTTCATAGAATAGATTAAGTTTTACTTTTCATAACAGTTGATAATCTTCCCCAACTTTGGGTTTACTTCTTGAATCTGATTGAAGGTAAATAGGTCAGAAGGTTCAGGGCCTAAAGATCCTTCTGTTTCATTATAAGGGCAGTTTATTCTTTCAGAACAAAATTGTAAATCTGTGGTCCTATTTCCTGTTGTGGGAGGCCTAACCTAAAGAAATCCAGTTTGAAAATATGCACATTTTTCCCCCTTGTTATTCAAACAGGTTGCTATTTGTAGAATTTGTAATGTTTATGCCATGGTTGGGGGCTAATTCATATCCAGATCTGACTCTTGCAACCCCATAGACCATAGCCTGCCAGGCTCCTCTGTCCATGTGATTCACCAGTAAGAATACTGGAGTGGGTTACCATTTCCTTCTCCAGGGAATCTTCCCAACCCAGGGAACCTGGGTCTTCTCAACTGCCAGCAGATTCTTCACTGAATGAGCTACGAGGGAAGCCTGCAATGTTGACAACCCAACTTTATATCTACTGTCTGTCTAAATGTACATAATTAAAATATACTCATAAGAAAAAAAAAAACCTTTTTATTCCTGACTGTAGCACACTAGGGAGAACTTTCTGGTGCTGGACTTTTCATCTGACTGCATTATACTCTATCTTTTAGTCATTCTCTGGCATCTTATTTCTCTAATATTTCTGAAGCACTTTTTGGTGTGAGCAGCTTACTTTTGTCTGCCTAAGAAGCTTCAGTTTGCTAAAAATGCAGTGGTGACAATAACTGTTCATCCTGTCTGAATTTAGGTCCTGTCCATTAAAGTTGTGTTTCAAGAAATCATTTTGGTGTTAATGGACTACTACTGATGTTCTGAGACTGTACTGTTGATGATATCTGTGCTTCACATTTCATACTCAGAAAGATACAAGATCAATACTTTTGTTGACTCTGGACCTAATGTCTGTAATAAAAGTGTGATGATTAATTTTACATGTCAACACGACTGGGCCATGAGATGTCCAGATAGCTGATTAAACATTATTTCTGGATGTGTCTGTGAGGATGTTTTGGGACGAGACTAACATTTGAATCTGTGAACTGAGTAAAGCAGATGGCCCTTCCGAGTGTGGGTGGGCATCCTCCAACCCACCCATGGCTTGAATTGAATAAAGGAGCAGAGGAAGGCTGAATTCAGTCTTTTTTTTTCTTCTTGAATCTGATTGAAGGTAAATAGGTCAGAAGGTTCAGGGCCTAAAGATCCTTCTGTTTCATTATAAGGGCAGTTTATTCTTTCAGAACAAAATTGTAAATCTGTGGTCCTATTTCCTGTTGTGGGAGGCCTAACCTAAAGAAATCCAGTTTGAAAATATGCACATTTTTCCCCCTTGTTATTCAAACAGGTTGCTATTTGTAGAATTTGTAATGTTTATGCCATGGTTGGGGGCTAATTCATATCCAGATCTGACTCTTGCAACCCCATAGACCATAGCCTGCCAGGCTCCTCTGTCCATGTGATTCACCAGTAAGAATACTGGAGTGGGTTACCATTTCCTTCTCCAGGGAATCTTCCCAACCCAGGGAACCTGGGTCTTCTCAACTGCCAGCAGATTCTTCACTGAATGAGCTACGAGGGAAGCCTGCAATGTTGACAACCCAACTTTATATCTACTGTCTGTCTAAATGTACATAATTAAAATATACTCATAAGAAAAAAAAAAACCTTTTTATTCCTGACTGTAGCACACTAGGGAGAACTTTCTGGTGCTGGACTTTTCATCTGACTGCATTATACTCTATCTTTTAGTCATTCTCTGGCATCTTATTTCTCTAATATTTCTGAAGCACTTTTTGGTGTGAGCAGCTTACTTTTGTCTGCCTAAGAAGCTTCAGTTTGCTAAAAATGCAGTGGTGACAATAACTGTTCATCCTGTCTGAATTTAGGTCCTGTCCATTAAAGTTGTGTTTCAAGAAATCATTTTGGTGTTAATGGACTACTACTGATGTTCTGAGACTGTACTGTTGATGATATCTGTGCTTCACATTTCATACTCAGAAAGATACAAGATCAATACTTTTGTTGACTCTGGACCTAATGTCTGTAATAAAAGTGTGATGATTAATTTTACATGTCAACACGACTGGGCCATGAGATGTCCAGATAGCTGATTAAACATTATTTCTGGATGTGTCTGTGAGGATGTTTTGGGACGAGACTAACATTTGAATCTGTGAACTGAGTAAAGCAGATGGCCCTTCCGAGTGTGGGTGGGCATCCTCCAACCCACCCATGGCTTGAATTGAATAAAGGAGCAGAGGAAGGCTGAATTCAGTCTTTTTTTTTCTTCTTTTTTTTGCCCACTTCTATTGGTCTTTCATTTATTTCCATCTTTGTTCTTTAGCCTGTGTGGGCCTCCTACTGCAGTGGCCTCTGTTGTTGCAGAGCACTGGCTCTGGGTGCATGTGCTCCAGAGCTCTGGCTCAGTAATTGGACACATCGGTCCAGCTGCTCTGTGGCACATGGGATCTTCCCAGGCCAGGGATCAAACCGGCACCCCTTGCACTGCAAGGCGGTGTCCTTACCCACTGGACCACCAGAGAAGCCCTGAATTCAGTCTTTATCTGCCTGGAACATCGATCTTCTGTTCATAGTGCTCTGGATTCTCAGACCTTCAGAGGTGGAATCTATACAGTCAGCTCTCTGTCACTCAGATCCTGGCCATGGCTCTCCAGTTTGCATGGGGTAGACTATGGAACTTCTCAGCGCATATTGGTTCTGCTTCTCTAGAGAGCCCTAATATAAAACTCTAGGTCCCTGGTGGTCCAGTGGTTAAGAATCTGCCTTCTAATGTAGGGGATATGGGTTCAAGTCCTGATCGGAGGACTAAGATCCCATAGCTGCAAGGTAACTAAATCTGTGCATCATAACTAGACAGAAGTCTGTGTCCCACAGTGGAGAGCTGAGGCAGCCATAAACAAATAAATAAAATATTTTAAACATCTCTAGTATCAAAATCATATAAAGTCAATTATCTAATGAAAGAAAAGCATATGTAATATTTACTGACCCCCTACTATGTATCAGTGTCTGTTTACACACTATTCTCATTAGTGCTTATAGCAATAAGGTAGATATTGTGTGACTGTTGACTGATGGGATAAACACATTTCAAAGATATGAGAAAAGTGGCCTATGGCACAGAGCTAGGAAGCAACAGAGCTGATATTCAAACCTGTATGCCTACCTTTTAAAACTCATTCTGCAACCTACTTTTGTTGACTCTGGACCTAATGTCTGTAATAAAAGTGTGATGATTAATTTTACATGTCAACACGACTGGGCCATGAGATGTCCAGATAGCTGATTAAACATTATTTCTGGATGTGTCTGTGAGGATGTTTTGGGACGAGACTAACATTTGAATCTGTGAACTGAGTAAAGCAGATGGCCCTTCCGAGTGTGGGTGGGCATCCTCCAACCCACCCATGGCTTGAATTGAATAAAGGAGCAGAGGAAGGCTGAATTCAGTCTTTTTTTTTCTTCTTTTTTTTGCCCACTTCTATTGGTCTTTCATTTATTTCCATCTTTGTTCTTTAGCCTGTGTGGGCCTCCTACTGCAGTGGCCTCTGTTGTTGCAGAGCACTGGCTCTGGGTGCATGTGCTCCAGAGCTCTGGCTCAGTAATTGGACACATCGGTCCAGCTGCTCTGTGGCACATGGGATCTTCCCAGGCCAGGGATCAAACCGGCACCCCTTGCACTGCAAGGCGGTGTCCTTACCCACTGGACCACCAGAGAAGCCCTGAATTCAGTCTTTATCTGCCTGGAACATCGATCTTCTGTTCATAGTGCTCTGGATTCTCAGACCTTCAGAGGTGGAATCTATACAGTCAGCTCTCTGTCACTCAGATCCTGGCCATGGCTCTCCAGTTTGCATGGGGTAGACTATGGAACTTCTCAGCGCATATTGGTTCTGCTTCTCTAGAGAGCCCTAATATAAAACTCTAGGTCCCTGGTGGTCCAGTGGTTAAGAATCTGCCTTCTAATGTAGGGGATATGGGTTCAAGTCCTGATCGGAGGACTAAGATCCCATAGCTGCAAGGTAACTAAATCTGTGCATCATAACTAGACAGAAGTCTGTGTCCCACAGTGGAGAGCTGAGGCAGCCATAAACAAATAAATAAAATATTTTAAACATCTCTAGTATCAAAATCATATAAAGTCAATTATCTAATGAAAGAAAAGCATATGTAATATTTACTGACCCCCTACTATGTATCAGTGTCTGTTTACACACTATTCTCATTAGTGCTTATAGCAATAAGGTAGATATTGTGTGACTGTTGACTGATGGGATAAACACATTTCAAAGATATGAGAAAAGTGGCCTATGGCACAGAGCTAGGAAGCAACAGAGCTGATATTCAAACCTGTATGCCTACCTTTTAAAACTCATTCCTGCCAGCCCATTCTGAGGTTCAAAGAGCTAACATTTATTGATTAACTACTGTTTATCAGACACTGGCTGGAAGATGTAGGCTATATAATGTATAATATATTCTATAAAGTGCTCTGGAAATAACAAAATTCTGAGCCACGGCTTCTAAACTCAAAAATCCTGTAATGTATTAAGGAGATTAATCATATGAGGCAACATTTAGGTGCCAAGGGAGTGGAGATAGTGCTATAGAAGATGAAAGGAAGGACTTCATGAATCCTCTCAGGTTGATATGCAGGAAGCGTCCATTCGTTTTCTATTTTTCATCTAAAATATCAATGAAGAGTTTGTGGGTTTCTGTCCTAAATTGTTGGAGTTACTTTCCATTCTGTTTTATTATGACCTTTCAAATCCTAAGTGACTGTTGTACAAATGGTGGATGAACAAATTACTTAATCTCTTTATGTTTGAATTTCTCTACCTGCAAACTGTATACAATAATAACACCATGTTCACAAGTTTGTTGTGCCAATTAAATGGGAACTTAGAATGCTCTGAAGTTATATAATTTATTAGATATAGGCACATATCAACAGTTTAGTTTATAACTGTAACATCTTCCTGTCAAATTTTTCTTCTTATCACTTAATCAGTCTTTATGCCTAGCCTAATGAAAACATCAGTCTAAGGAAACTGACGTTTTCCTTAGACTAGTATTTTCTTTTTTTTTTTTTTCATTTATTTAATTTATTTATCTTTTTAGGGAGTGGCGTGGGGATGGAGGGGGATGGTCAGGCCACTTCTATTGGTCTTCCATTTCTCTATTTTCATCTGTCTTTGTTCTTTGGCTCCTGTAGGTCTCCCATCGCGGTGGTCTCTGTCGTCGCAGAGCACGGGCTCTGGGTGCATGCACCCCAGAGCGCCAGCTTGGTAATTGGACACATCAGTCCAGCCGCTCCGTGGCACGTGGGATCTTCCCAGGCCAGGGATCGAACTGGCGCCCCTTGCACTGCAAGGCGGTGTCCTTACCCACTGGACCACCAGGGGAAGCCCCAGTATTTTCTATTTTTGATAGTATTTGCTATCTTTCCTCCCCTCTATCCTTTAACTTGTAATTTTTGAGGTCCATATGTTTTATGAATTTAAAAATTATATTTATTAATTTTTTTGGTCATTTTATATTATTTTCCAGTATGTTTCTATTGGATTTAGAATTAGTATTTTTTAATGTATTTCAGACACTGGCTGGAAGATGTAGGCTATATAATGTATAATATATTCTATAAAGTGCTCTGGAAATAACAAAATTCTGAGCCACGGCTTCTAAACTCAAAAATCCTGTAATGTATTAAGGAGATTAATCATATGAGGCAACATTTAGGTGCCAAGGGAGTGGAGATAGTGCTATAGAAGATGAAAGGAAGGACTTCATGAATCCTCTCAGGTTGATATGCAGGAAGCGTCCATTCGTTTTCTATTTTTCATCTAAAATATCAATGAAGAGTTTGTGGGTTTCTGTCCTAAATTGTTGGAGTTACTTTCCATTCTGTTTTATTATGACCTTTCAAATCCTAAGTGACTGTTGTACAAATGGTGGATGAACAAATTACTTAATCTCTTTATGTTTGAATTTCTCTACCTGCAAACTGTATACAATAATAACACCATGTTCACAAGTTTGTTGTGCCAATTAAATGGGAACTTAGAATGCTCTGAAGTTATATAATTTATTAGATATAGGCACATATCAACAGTTTAGTTTATAACTGTAACATCTTCCTGTCAAATTTTTCTTCTTATCACTTAATCAGTCTTTATGCCTAGCCTAATGAAAACATCAGTCTAAGGAAACTGACGTTTTCCTTAGACTAGTATTTTCTTTTTTTTTTTTTTCATTTATTTAATTTATTTATCTTTTTAGGGAGTGGCGTGGGGATGGAGGGGGATGGTCAGGCCACTTCTATTGGTCTTCCATTTCTCTATTTTCATCTGTCTTTGTTCTTTGGCTCCTGTAGGTCTCCCATCGCGGTGGTCTCTGTCGTCGCAGAGCACGGGCTCTGGGTGCATGCACCCCAGAGCGCCAGCTTGGTAATTGGACACATCAGTCCAGCCGCTCCGTGGCACGTGGGATCTTCCCAGGCCAGGGATCGAACTGGCGCCCCTTGCACTGCAAGGCGGTGTCCTTACCCACTGGACCACCAGGGGAAGCCCCAGTATTTTCTATTTTTGATAGTATTTGCTATCTTTCCTCCCCTCTATCCTTTAACTTGTAATTTTTGAGGTCCATATGTTTTATGAATTTAAAAATTATATTTATTAATTTTTTTGGTCATTTTATATTATTTTCCTATGCTTACATTTCCTTTATTATGTGTTCTATTGGATTGATAGAATTTACTTTGTGTCTTTTAATCTCTATTCATTTGAAAATTGTGTATTTCCACTGAAATGAAGTTATTTATTTCTTTTACGTGTTACCTTAAAATTTTAACATATATATTTAAGCCAGCTTAAAGAAATCCAAATTTCTGCTCTTTTCCTAAAGAATACAACTGATTAAGAATATTTTATTTTTATTAACTCCCATTATGTTTTTCCATGTTATTGTGATCAAATGTTTTTAGTTCCACCTTGACTTTATATTCCCTAAATTAACATTATTCTTGTTTATACTTATTACTTTCTTTGTAATTTCCTCAGCAGTGTCTAACAATTCACTAATTATGCTTTTGGTTTCATTTAATTCTGTTTCTACTCTCAATTAAAATTTTAATTTCTAAAACTTATATCTGGTTCTTTTCCAAACCTTGCATTTTTCTGATTGATTTGTTATTTTTATCTAGGTTTTCTCTTCCTTTCTTTATAACTTAATATTTCAATACACTTAGCATTTCCATAGGATCATTCTATTAGTGGAAATATTAGGGGTCTTAGCTGGTGTTCATAGTATCTGTTGATTTTTGCTTGCACTGGATAGTTTCCTTCTGTACTTTCTAATTTTAGACAGCTCATCTTGGCAGGCAATCTTCTGTTGCCTGAACTTGGGCTGTATCCTTTAAGGATGACATTTGCATTTACTTCTAATAAGAGTCTTAAAAAATCATGCTAATATATAATATGGAATCTAGAAAGATAGTACTGATAAATGCATACACAGAGCAGCAGTGGAGAAACAGACACAGAGAATAGACTGATGGTCATTGAAGGAAGGGAGGAGTGGATGAGAAGCATGGAAAAAGTAACATGGTTATTCTGTAAGACTAAGGGAATTTATATGGGGGTATGAAACAACCTGGAGGGGTGGGATGGGGAGGGACTGGGAGGGAGGTTCAGGTGGGAAGGCTCAAGGGTATACCTAAGACTGATTTGGATTTCTGTATAGATATAAATAACAAACCTCTGTAAAAGTAAAATAAAAATAATTATATAAATACAAAAAATTATCAGGCAATGGATGAAATTTTATATTAATTTCAAGCTTTGGAGATTTGGATTCAGCAACTGATAGGAATTCAAACACCAAACTTGACTGAGGTCAGGCCTGCGACCGAAAGTTCTTAGCAGAGATTTATTTTCCTCTCTCTTTTCATTTCCCTCTCATGGGTAAAAATTTTTTTTTTTAAGATTTATTTATTTATTTATTTTGGGGGGGTGGGGTGGGGAGGGAGGGGAGCAGGTGGGCTACTTCTATTGGTCTTTCATTTGTCTATTTTCATCCATCTTTGTTCTTTGGCCTGTGTGGGCCTCCCATCGCAGTTGTCGCAGAGCACCGGCTCTGAGCGCTTGTGCTCCAGAGCTCTGGCTTGGTAATTGGACACATCGGTCCAGCCGCTCTGCTGCACGTGGGATCTTCCCAGGCCAGGGATCCAACTGGCGCCCCTTGCACTGCAAGGCAGTGTCCTTAATGGGTACAATTTTATAGCTTACCATTTGGCATGCAGATGCCACATTTGAGGATCTTAGTTTTATAGGGGGCAAGAGCTCAAGGCAGGTAACCTATAAAGCTCTTGGTAAGAGCAGCACTACATGCACAGTACCATCTTGGTATTTATAGTTCTGGATTTTAGTTTAGCGTTCATATTTGAAGGACTCATTTTTTTCAAACATCCTTGAAATGTTGACCTTTCTTCTGACTTACTATGCATTTAAAATTGTTTTTTATATATATTCAGTGTACTCATGGATTTTTTAGTTTGAAGACTTTTTTTTTTGATTGAAGATAATAGCTTTACAGAATTTTGTTGTTTACTGCTAAACATCAACATGAATCAGTCATAAGTATACATGTGTTTCCTCCCTCTTGAATCTCCTTCCTGTCTCCCTCCCCATCCCACTAGCTTGAAGGCTTTAAAATTTTCTACTTTAACACACTGCAAGAAATACAGCTACAGTAATGGACAGTCAGAAAGTGGAATCAAAAAGCAGTAGGATATGTTATGGCAGGGATAAGGAGAGTCCTGTGTTCTTACAGGATGTTTTCTACATTGCATCCATGCCATTCTTTCTAAATCATAAGTCTTAGTATATGATTGTATAAAAACCCTGTAATGGGGCTTCCTTGGTGGTCCAGTAAGTAAGGACATCGCCTTGCAGTGCAAGGGGCGCTGGTTTGATCCCTGGCCTGGGAAGATCCCACGTGCCGTGGAGCGTCTGGACCGATGTGTCCAATTACCAAGCCAGAGCTCTGGAACGCATGCACCCAGAGCTGGTGCTCTGCGACAACAGAGGCCACCACGATGGGAGGCCCACATGGGCCAAAGAACAAAGATGGATGAAAATGTACAGATGAAGGACCAATAGAAGTGGCCCACCTGCTCCCCCCCCTCCCCCCCCCCCCCCAAAAAAAAAAAAAACCAAACCCTGTAGTGATTTTCCATTGCTCTTGGGATAAATTCAAATTCTCTTGGTGTGTCTTTTACTGAATAAATTTCATTATCTACCCCCTACTTGCCCATCCAGATTTTTTCTCTCTCATGCTTTTTTTTCAGCTAGAATGAATTTCTTTAAATTCTCCAAGTCTGTGATTTTTCACGTTCCTGCTTTTTCACTATACTGTCTCTCCCCTTTATCAGTTAGATCTGATGACTGTCTAATTTTCAGGATTAAATTTAAGCATCACTTCTTCCAAGGAGCTTCTCCTAACCTTCTTTCCCCACAATGCATTTCTATTAATCCTCCTATAGCATCTTGTACTTCTTATATCCTCTGTCACTAAAATAAAAGTTATTTATACCTGACTGTTCACTGGTCATTTCTAGTAGTGTTAAATTCCAGTAGACACCCATATTATTTCCTCATTATTGATTCTCTATATTCTAGCATGATACATATTTGCTGAGTATTTAAAATCTTAACTGCCATGGCTACTATCATTTTCAGTAACTATTATTTATTTGCCTAGTACTGGATAGAAATTTAGAGATTTTGGTGTTATAGGGGAACTTTAATTTGGGATTATTTATGAGCTTTTCACAAATAGAAAATGACCATGTCTCATAATCTTAATTATCTACTTTGTGAGAATGTGTATTCAGATCTATCATACCAACTAAAGAACACTTTGACTATGGTGATTGTTTTCAAGCAGGACATCGAATGAGTCATCCTGTTGAAAGTCCTTGATGGTGATACTGACACAAAAGTGAATGAATTCACGAATATATTCTCCTATGGTTGTGCCATAAATGTTGTAGGAAAATCTTAGGAATTTTTTGGGGTAGTTCTTTCTCCTAGGTATGTACATCACACTTAGTACTTATCAAATTACTAGGTAGCAAATATGGGTGAAGAAAAGTCCAGATTGATATTGTAGAGTGTGTTATGGCACCAATGAATGCTGTAGCCTTACCAGAACTGCTGTCTATGGGCCTCCATGGAAAGAATCTACAGACAGAAATGCACACTGAAGAATACCAGGAATGGAATATGTTACAGGTGCAAATAAGAGTCCATGTGCATATCAGCAAATCAGTTAGGCAACTAGATCAGTCTGCATTGCTGGCATGTGAGGAAGATGAGTTTCACGCTAGGTTGAGTGATAGTGAATTCCTCATAAAAAATCAGGTAAAAACTTTTTTAAAAAAGTTGAATTGACAGTTTCAGAATAATCAGATATTCTTGCTGTTAGGTTAGATATCTGGTTTACTTTAGATTAGATTTCTAGTCTTATCAATAGTCTTGAAGTTGAGATACACAAAGAACAACAATTACCATCCTTGTCCCAAAACACAATTTTAGCCCCTTTTAGTAAGACTTCTCCTAACCTTCTTTCCCCACAATGCATTTCTATTAATCCTCCTATAGCATCTTGTACTTCTTATATCCTCTGTCACTAAAATAAAAGTTATTTATACCTGACTGTTCACTGGTCATTTCTAGTAGTGTTAAATTCCAGTAGACACCCATATTATTTCCTCATTATTGATTCTCTATATTCTAGCATGATACATATTTGCTGAGTATTTAAAATCTTAACTGCCATGGCTACTATCATTTTCAGTAACTATTATTTATTTGCCTAGTACTGGATAGAAATTTAGAGATTTTGGTGTTATAGGGGAACTTTAATTTGGGATTATTTATGAGCTTTTCACAAATAGAAAATGACCATGTCTCATAATCTTAATTATCTACTTTGTGAGAATGTGTATTCAGATCTATCATACCAACTAAAGAACACTTTGACTATGGTGATTGTTTTCAAGCAGGACATCGAATGAGTCATCCTGTTGAAAGTCCTTGATGGTGATACTGACACAAAAGTGAATGAATTCACGAATATATTCTCCTATGGTTGTGCCATAAATGTTGTAGGAAAATCTTAGGAATTTTTTGGGGTAGTTCTTTCTCCTAGGTATGTACATCACACTTAGTACTTATCAAATTACTAGGTAGCAAATATGGGTGAAGAAAAGTCCAGATTGATATTGTAGAGTGTGTTATGGCACCAATGAATGCTGTAGCCTTACCAGAACTGCTGTCTATGGGCCTCCATGGAAAGAATCTACAGACAGAAATGCACACTGAAGAATACCAGGAATGGAATATGTTACAGGTGCAAATAAGAGTCCATGTGCATATCAGCAAATCAGTTAGGCAACTAGATCAGTCTGCATTGCTGGCATGTGAGGAAGATGAGTTTCACGCTAGGTTGAGTGATAGTGAATTCCTCATAAAAAATCAGGTAAAAACTTTTTTAAAAAAGTTGAATTGACAGTTTCAGAATAATCAGATATTCTTGCTGTTAGGTTAGATATCTGGTTTACTTTAGATTAGATTTCTAGTCTTATCAATAGTCTTGAAGTTGAGATACACAAAGAACAACAATTACCATCCTTGTCACCACTTAACTACACAATTTATGATGTGTTAAGCTGTGAGAGTTGGTTGCTTTCCTTATATTATGACATACCCAATTCCCTAGTAAAGACATCTCACCTTAAATGCGATTCTTGAGGTTTTATCATTCACATGGAGTGAATAGTTGTGTTCATTGGACTGAACTCCTTTAAGAATCATGTTCATAGGAATAAGAGCCAAAATTTAGAGTTCTTCTGGGCATCCAAATCAGCCATGGCCATTTAGGCCCATCAATCTCAATCACAAGCAGCTGAGAAAGTTTTAAAAGTGAAATCTGAATTACAGACACTGGATAATATATTAAGCTATCAGGAAGTGCTGAAGTGATGAATTCTTCCTCGGGGGATATATAAAAAGGACGGGGCGATGTCAAAGATGGGGAATAAGAACCAATATTAAGAACCAGATATTTCAAAACCATTGAATGCTCCCATTAGCAAGTGCATTATTATGACACTAAATTTTAACCTTTGCCTTTCACTTCTCTTCTTTTCTCAGCTATTTGCAAGGCCTCCTCAAAAAAATCATTTTGCCTTTTTGAATTTCTTTCTTATTGGGGATAGTTTTGACCAATGTTTCCTGTACAATGTTACAAACTTTCATAGTGAGTATAGTCCATAGTTCCTTTGGCACTCTGTTAGGAGGAAAGGAATGATATACCCATCTGAATGCAGAGATTCAAAGAACAGCAATGAGATATAAGAAAACCTTCTTCAATGAACAATACAAAGAAATGGAGGAAAACAATGGAATGGGAAAGACTAGAGAGCTCTACAAGAAAATCAGAGATATCAAGGGGAAATTTTATGCAAAGATGGGCACAATAAATGACAGAAATGGTATTGACCTAACAGAAGCAGAAGATATTAAGAAGAGATGGCAAGAATGCACAGAATAACTATACAAAAAAGATCATAATGACTTGTATAACTACACTGGTGTGCTCACTCACCTAGAGCCAGACATCCTGGAGTGTGAAGTCAAGCGGGCCTAGGACGCATCATTATGAACAAAACTAGTAGAGGTGATAGAATTCCAGCTAAGCTATTTCAAATCTGAAAAGGTGATGCTGTGAAAGTATATACCAATAAATCTGGAAAACTCAGCAGTAGCCTCAGGACTGGAAAAGATTAGTTTTCATTCCAATCCCAAAGAAGGGCAATGCCAAAGAATGTGGAAACTACCATGTAAGTGTGTTCATTTCACAAGCTAGCAAAGTAATGCTCAAAATCCCCCAAGCTAGAGAGAACTCTTGGGATGTATAAGCTGGATTTAGAAAAGGCAGAGGAACCAGAGATCAAAATGTCAACATCTGTTGGATCATAGAAAAAGCAAGAGAATTCCAGAAAAAACATCAACTTCTGCTTCGTTGACTACACTAAAGCCTTCCACTGTGTGGATCACAACAAACTGTGGAAAACTCTTAAAGAAAATACCAGATCACCTTACCTGCCTCCTGAGAAGCCTGTAAGCAGGACAAATAGCAACAGCTAGAATTGGACATGAAACAATGGACTGGTTCAAAATTGTGAAATGAGTACGTCAAGGCTGTATATTGTGACCCTGCTTATCTAACTTCTATGCAGTGTACATCATGCAAAATGCTGGGCTGGATGAGGCTCAAGTTGGAATCAAGATTTCCAGGAGAGATATCAATAACCTTATGTATAAAGATGACACCACCCTAATGACAGAAAATGAAGAAAACTAAAGGATCACTTGATGAAGGTGAAATAGGAGAGTGAGAAAGCTTGCTTAACACTCAATATTAAAAAAAATTAACATCATGGCATCTGGTCCCATCACTTCATGGCAAACAGAAGGGAAAACAATGGCAACAGTGACAGACTTTATTTTCCTGGGCTCCAAAATCACTGTGAGGGGCTTTAATGTCATCGGGATAGTTTTGTGTGATGTCCTATATCTTTTATCTTGCCTTTTCTCTGAGTTTTGGCATGAAGCAAAGGAGGGGTTATATGATGCCTAGCAGTTTTTAGAGCTTCTTGCAACTTAATTATTAGGTATTAAAATCCTTTGTCCTACATTCTTCTCCAGTTATTAAAATACCCAGGGAAGGGCTTGGACTGGTCAACATGGGTCTTGTGACTGCTCCAAAGAGATAGAGGTTGGATCACATTGGAAATATATGTTTATTTTATTGTGAATTTACTTTTACTGTGACCATCACCCTTCCCTTTTCACTCAAAAGTCTATTTTTCCCAAAAGAAGGGCAATGCCAAAGAATGTGGAAACTACCATGTAAGTGTGTTCATTTCACAAGCTAGCAAAGTAATGCTCAAAATCCCCCAAGCTAGAGAGAACTCTTGGGATGTATAAGCTGGATTTAGAAAAGGCAGAGGAACCAGAGATCAAAATGTCAACATCTGTTGGATCATAGAAAAAGCAAGAGAATTCCAGAAAAAACATCAACTTCTGCTTCGTTGACTACACTAAAGCCTTCCACTGTGTGGATCACAACAAACTGTGGAAAACTCTTAAAGAAAATACCAGATCACCTTACCTGCCTCCTGAGAAGCCTGTAAGCAGGACAAATAGCAACAGCTAGAATTGGACATGAAACAATGGACTGGTTCAAAATTGTGAAATGAGTACGTCAAGGCTGTATATTGTGACCCTGCTTATCTAACTTCTATGCAGTGTACATCATGCAAAATGCTGGGCTGGATGAGGCTCAAGTTGGAATCAAGATTTCCAGGAGAGATATCAATAACCTTATGTATAAAGATGACACCACCCTAATGACAGAAAATGAAGAAAACTAAAGGATCACTTGATGAAGGTGAAATAGGAGAGTGAGAAAGCTTGCTTAACACTCAATATTAAAAAAAATTAACATCATGGCATCTGGTCCCATCACTTCATGGCAAACAGAAGGGAAAACAATGGCAACAGTGACAGACTTTATTTTCCTGGGCTCCAAAATCACTGTGAGGGGCTTTAATGTCATCGGGATAGTTTTGTGTGATGTCCTATATCTTTTATCTTGCCTTTTCTCTGAGTTTTGGCATGAAGCAAAGGAGGGGTTATATGATGCCTAGCAGTTTTAGAGCTTCTTGCAACTTAATTATTAGGTATTAAAATCCTTTGTCCTACATTCTTCTCCAGTTATTAAAATACCCAGGGAAGGGCTTGGACTGGTCAACATGGGTCTTGTGACTGCTCCAAAGAGATAGAGGTTGGATCACATTGGAAATATATGTTTATTTTATTGTGAATTTACTTTTACTGTGACCATCACCCTTCCCTTTAGCTCAGGCTGCGAAACATGATTCATCTATCACTTGCGGGTAAAGGGTTGGCTGCTCTGGAGCAGAGGAAAAGTACACATTTTTGTTTCCAAACTTAGACATAAAACCATGATCTAGATGTCAGACCATATGTGTGGGAGAATTCTTGCTAAATAAATTTCTGTAGTTGCAGCTCTGCGGTCTCATGAGAGAAGAGTTAGAAAAGAAATTGCTATAAATGAAAAGTTTCACTGGGAAGGGCCCTCATGCTTTACCTCTCTTTATGGGGTCGGTTTCAAAACGGGTAGTAAAAATCCCAGCCCCCTGAGTCTGGACTTGTGATATTAAAGCCAACTTTCTCCATAGTTTTCTAGATGGCAGAATGGCATATCCCTCTGTAACCAGGGTGTGGGAAAAGAGACCTGGAACAAGTACATCAGATGCCTGGGCAGAAGAGGGCGTGATGGGCTCAACTGATGCAAGTCCTTCACATGGGAGGTTCTCCAGAAGCAGATGCTAAGACAGAGTTTGGGGTGCAATGGGAAGAAACAGGATAGGACATGAGAAGTCCAACTGTGATACAGGCTTGACTAACCTCATGGGAAGCTTTGGAATAAGAATTGCCAGGTAGTTTCCTAGGTTGGCTAAAATGGCTGGGCCTCTCTCTCCCTACCTTGCTCTTTCACTGGGCATGGACCACCTAGCAATGTGTGTGACCCCAGGCAAGCTCATAGTGTCTGAGACTAAGAAGGGTTGACAGTTAGAGACTGTCTGCTGATCATATACCCTATATCTGGCGGCAATTCTTACCTGGGCTCCAAAATCACTGTGAGGGGCTTTAATGTCATCGGGATAGTTTTGTGTGATGTCCTATATCTTTTATCTTGCCTTTTCTCTGAGTTTTGGCATGAAGCAAAGGAGGGGTTATATGATGCCTAGCAGTTTTTAGAGCTTCTTGCAACTTAATTATTAGGTATTAAAATCCTTTGTCCTACATTCTTCTCCAGTTATTAAAATACCCAGGGAAGGGCTTGGACTGGTCAACATGGGTCTTGTGACTGCTCCAAAGAGATAGAGGTTGGATCACATTGGAAATATATGTTTATTTTATTGTGAATTTACTTTTACTGTGACCATCACCCTTCCCTTTAGCTCAGGCTGCGAAACATGATTCATCTATCACTTGCGGGTAAAGGGTTGGCTGCTCTGGAGCAGAGGAAAAGTACACATTTTTGTTTCCAAACTTAGACATAAAACCATGATCTAGATGTCAGACCATATGTGTGGGAGAATTCTTGCTAAATAAATTTCTGTAGTTGCAGCTCTGCGGTCTCATGAGAGAAGAGTTAGAAAAGAAATTGCTATAAATGAAAAGTTTCACTGGGAAGGGCCCTCATGCTTTACCTCTCTTTATGGGGTCGGTTTCAAAACGGGTAGTAAAAATCCCAGCCCCCTGAGTCTGGACTTGTGATATTAAAGCCAACTTTCTCCATAGTTTTCTAGATGGCAGAATGGCATATCCCTCTGTAACCAGGGTGTGGGAAAAGAGACCTGGAACAAGTACATCAGATGCCTGGGCAGAAGAGGGCGTGATGGGCTCAACTGATGCAAGTCCTTCACATGGGAGGTTCTCCAGAAGCAGATGCTAAGACAGAGTTTGGGGTGCAATGGGAAGAAACAGGATAGGACATGAGAAGTCCAACTGTGATACAGGCTTGACTAACCTCATGGGAAGCTTTGGAATAAGAATTGCCAGGTAGTTTCCTAGGTTGGCTAAAATGGCTGGGCCTCTCTCTCCCTACCTTGCTCTTTCACTGGGCATGGACCACCTAGCAATGTGTGTGACCCCAGGCAAGCTCATAGTGTCTGAGACTAAGAAGGGTTGACAGTTAGAGACTGTCTGCTGATCATATACCCTATATCTGGGCCTCAAACTCCTCTGAAAGGAGATTTGGAGATGCATCTTCTATCTACATATACAAAGGTTAGGGGTAGCAGCCATTGTTTTATTTTGCATCTGAGAATGATGAGGACCTAAAGGATCTTTAAGGTTATAACAGTGATACGGAGCAGAAAACAACCATGGGTTATGTGGCCGTTAACTTGTGGGAATGTAAAATTCCTCAGCACTGCCAGTGCAATAAAAGGAACATATCAAAAGGCCAACAAGGATATTGAACTTTAGTAGATGAGAAAATAAAACAGTCCTACTTCCTACCTTCCCACCACCCTCCTACCTCTATGTCATGGTATTGTAAAAGCCTTCCTGAATTTGTCATTCATGGAGAAGGTCAGAAATAACTGACTTGGAATGGAATAAGATTATATTTTTCCACCAGGATTCAAAATGAAGATGGAGGTGAGTTCCAGAAAAAACAAAAAGATGAATTTGTATATCCAGGGACATGGCCTTGAAAATTCATAACCGCCTCCAAGCAACAAAACTAAACTCCCTGCTACTTAGTTTTGAGAATATGGATGGTTCTCAAAGTGTTTAGTTAAATCGGAACTATGTTTTCCAAGAAATCTGTGACTGCCTTCAAAACGTTGTATAATTTTCAGTCTTACATGCTTATGTGGCAAAGCACAATTTACTGTTGTGACGTTTGAATACATGTCCACCTCACAGCCCTTTCTCACTGTATCCCCTCACTCTAGAATGCTCTTCAACAACATCTTATTCCTCTATGTCATTGTATTCCTTGCTCAAATTGTCACTTCCTCAGATAGACATTCCTGGCTAAGTTATCTATAATATTCCTTTCACACGTTTTCATTTTCTTCAGCTCTTTATCACCATCCTACATATCCTGTGTTTGTTTGTATGCTTTCTCCTCGTGGTAAAGGAAACTCTGAGAAGGCAGCACATTCTTTTTTCTCATCTTTATATCCCCACATCCCACTGCCTGGTAGATGCTCAATAAATACTTATTGAATAAATGAATCAATGGTATTTACAGATTTGTCCATTTTGGAAGTTCACTTAAATTGTATTTATTGGAGGAAATTTCATAAATTATTCTTTTGTAACTATCTTCCTATATAAAAAATTTCTTTATTTATTTAAAATAATACCTCTGAAAGAAACTTTAAAATATGAAGGTACAAAAACGGCCTCATTCTGAACATATTTTCAAGCAGTATTAAGTGTGAGCTTTAAATACATACCTTTCTAGATTGCTGAATTAGAAAGAAATTTTGTCAAATGCAATACTGGATTAGCACTGCTCATCAGACATCTTTATTACTAGGTTCCCTGCCCATAGGAAGATCACGGTCTTGTTAAACAGAGGTAAGACCCTCTTGGGCATCATACTTCAGCAGTGGACCTACTTGGGAAAATGGCATGGGGTCAAAGGTAAAGTTAGACACTAGGGTTTTCCAGCTATGAGATTTGAAAGAAAAAAGTGCTTTTTCTTTTTCGTCTCCTTCCTCTTCCTGTTCTTCCTGTTCACCATTTTTTTCATCCTCTTCTTCTCTTTCCTCTTCCTTCTCTTTCTCCTCTTCCTTAATTCTTTTGTGAAGAAATCCCACTGGGTGGAAGCATGGAGCTAGTTTTACCAGAAAAGAGCAACAGGAAATAAAACTTAAAAATAGCGTGGCTGTTTCAAGATATGAATGCCACTATTCTTAGAAAGTCTTATTGTATTTTTAGGACTTCTACAGATTGAAAGGAGAAATGACAAATGGCATCAGAGGATGTAGATACATGACAGATCAGGTTGGCAAGACTTGTCCAGACAGGATGGTTGGTGCTTTCTTCTACTTTAAACATCTATAGCTCATAAGAGGAGAACCAGTGAAGAAAGTGTCCTAGAACTAACTGTGTTTTGATTATATATTTCCTCAGCTTATTTATTAATTTCCTAGTCACATAAATTATGCAATTTCAGCTTTTCTTTCATTAAGATTTGTGAAAAAGTGATAATGGATTACTGAAATAAAATAGCTCAGAGGAGTTAGAAACTGGATAATGCTCATCTTAAAAGTATGATGTATTGCTTTGAATTGATGCTTTAACAATATAATTAAATCTATCTCAGAAAAATATCTTAAGTGTGTTACTTACTCAGCCTGGGGTAGTGTTTAGTTATTTTCTATTTCTATGTATTAAGATACATCTCAAAAATCAGTGCAAATGTCTTAGCAATACAATTTAAAATTATTATACATATAAATGACTGTTTATTGACTGAGACTCTTGAATAAAATTAAATGCAATACTGGATTAGCACTGCTCATCAGACATCTTTATTACTAGGTTCCCTGCCCATAGGAAGATCACGGTCTTGTTAAACAGAGGTAAGACCCTCTTGGGCATCATACTTCAGCAGTGGACCTACTTGGGAAAATGGCATGGGGTCAAAGGTAAAGTTAGACACTAGGGTTTTCCAGCTATGAGATTTGAAAGAAAAAAGTGCTTTTTCTTTTTCGTCTCCTTCCTCTTCCTGTTCTTCCTGTTCACCATTTTTTTCATCCTCTTCTTCTCTTTCCTCTTCCTTCTCTTTCTCCTCTTCCTTAATTCTTTTGTGAAGAAATCCCACTGGGTGGAAGCATGGAGCTAGTTTTACCAGAAAAGAGCAACAGGAAATAAAACTTAAAAATAGCGTGGCTGTTTCAAGATATGAATGCCACTATTCTTAGAAAGTCTTATTGTATTTTTAGGACTTCTACAGATTGAAAGGAGAAATGACAAATGGCATCAGAGGATGTAGATACATGACAGATCAGGTTGGCAAGACTTGTCCAGACAGGATGGTTGGTGCTTTCTTCTACTTTAAACATCTATAGCTCATAAGAGGAGAACCAGTGAAGAAAGTGTCCTAGAACTAACTGTGTTTTGATTATATATTTCCTCAGCTTATTTATTAATTTCCTAGTCACATAAATTATGCAATTTCAGCTTTTCTTTCATTAAGATTTGTGAAAAAGTGATAATGGATTACTGAAATAAAATAGCTCAGAGGAGTTAGAAACTGGATAATGCTCATCTTAAAAGTATGATGTATTGCTTTGAATTGATGCTTTAACAATATAATTAAATCTATCTCAGAAAAATATCTTAAGTGTGTTACTTACTCAGCCTGGGGTAGTGTTTAGTTATTTTCTATTTCTATGTATTAAGATACATCTCAAAAATCAGTGCAAATGTCTTAGCAATACAATTTAAAATTATTATACATATAAATGACTGTTTATTGACTGAGACTCTTGAATAAAATTAAATGCAATAATCAGGTGTCATAATAAATATATGAGTTTGCAGTTTTCTTAGAAAAGAAAGAGTCAATTTCATTTAACAAATTCCAGAGGGAGAGACCACCAAGAGAAACTTGCCACTGAAGATTAGTTGCTGTGATGGTATGATTGTAGACAAATCATCTCCATGGTAATTTCAACAGCTTTAGGCATAAGAAGTGGGAATAAGTACCTTAAATTTGATATAGATGTGAAAAACAAGTCACTGTATACTCTGATGCATTCACTGTGATGAAAGAGTAATTTGCTTTAATCCTCTGCAGCAAAACCTCTGAGCTCCAAGAAAAAGGCAGACAGTTGAGAAGTATGCAGAATAGAGCACCAAATGGTAGGCAGAGTGATCCTTGAAAACATAAATCTGTTAAAGTCACGGCTCTGCATCTTTAGGGGGCGACAGAGGATGAGATAGTTGGATGTCATAACCAACTCAATGAACATGAGTTTGAGCAAACTCCAGGAGATACTGAAGAACAGGAAATCCTGGTGTGCTGCAGTCCATGGGGTCGCAAAAAGTCAGGCACAAATTAGCTACTGAACAGCAGAGACACAAACCTTTATCTCTTTGCATTACTTTCAGGTTCAAGACTAAAATTTTTATCCTAGGTCTGTAAGGATTTTTCTGGTCTCATTTCACCTTCTTTTCCAGCCTCTATTTCAATCACCCTTTCTTTTTTTTCTGTTCCTGTAGCAGTGAACTTCTTTTATTTGCTCAAATGAGCCCGTGTCTTCCAGCTACAAGCTCTCCCTTCTGCTTGGTAGCTGGGAAGGCCAGAGTTCCCTTGCTCACTGAACTCCCATTCATCTATCAGATTTCAAGTATCACTTTCTCATGGAAGCTTTTTGTCCTTTCAGGCTAGTTCAGCTTCCCAAACTCTCAAGGTGTAATGCACATTTCCTTTGCTGTGTGATATTCGATTAATGTGTTTTACCAAACTTGACCGTAACAATATAATTAAATCTATCTCAGAAAAATATCTTAAGTGTGTTACTTACTCAGCCTGGGGTAGTGTTTAGTTATTTTCTATTTCTATGTATTAAGATACATCTCAAAAATCAGTGCAAATGTCTTAGCAATACAATTTAAAATTATTATACATATAAATGACTGTTTATTGACTGAGACTCTTGAATAAAATTAAATGCAATAATCAGGTGTCATAATAAATATATGAGTTTGCAGTTTTCTTAGAAAAGAAAGAGTCAATTTCATTTAACAAATTCCAGAGGAGAGACCACCAAGAGAAACTTGCCACTGAAGATTAGTTGCTGTGATGGTATGATTGTAGACAAATCATCTCCATGGTAATTTCAACAGCTTTAGGCATAAGAAGTGGGAATAAGTACCTTAAATTTGATATAGATGTGAAAAACAAGTCACTGTATACTCTGATGCATTCACTGTGATGAAAGAGTAATTTGCTTTAATCCTCTGCAGCAAAACCTCTGAGCTCCAAGAAAAAGGCAGACAGTTGAGAAGTATGCAGAATAGAGCACCAAATGGTAGGCAGAGTGATCCTTGAAAACATAAATCTGTTAAAGTCACGGCTCTGCATCTTTAGGGGGCGACAGAGGATGAGATAGTTGGATGTCATAACCAACTCAATGAACATGAGTTTGAGCAAACTCCAGGAGATACTGAAGAACAGGAAATCCTGGTGTGCTGCAGTCCATGGGGTCGCAAAAAGTCAGGCACAAATTAGCTACTGAACAGCAGAGACACAAACCTTTATCTCTTTGCATTACTTTCAGGTTCAAGACTAAAATTTTTATCCTAGGTCTGTAAGGATTTTTCTGGTCTCATTTCACCTTCTTTTCCAGCCTCTATTTCAATCACCCTTTCTTTTTTTTCTGTTCCTGTAGCAGTGAACTTCTTTTATTTGCTCAAATGAGCCCGTGTCTTCCAGCTACAAGCTCTCCCTTCTGCTTGGTAGCTGGGGAAGGCCAGAGTTCCCTTGCTCACTGAACTCCCATTCATCTATCAGATTTCAAGTATCACTTTCTCATGGAAGCTTTTTGTCCTTTCAGGCTAGTTCAGCTTCCCAAACTCTCAAGGTGTAATGCACATTTCCTTTGCTGTGTGATATTCGATTAATGTGTTTTACCAAACTTGACCGTAAGCTCCAGGTGGGTGATTTTGGCTTTAATTGTACTCACACCTTTAGTATTTAGTCTGCGAACCCACTTTCTCTTTTTCCCTCTTTCATTATATACTGCTGATTTTTGAATACTCACTTTGAGATTCTCACCAAACTACAACACACCAGTTCCTCCCCTTCAACCTACAACTAGAGACTGGAACTATACATCAAACTCTGAGAGATACTGTACCACCAAGAAAAGTAAGGTGGCATTTGAAAGGAACTTGGCAGTTATGCATGTAAAAGGTTACGCCTTTTCACAAACTCATGAGAAGACAAGAATATAAATATAAAAGAATATCCCATTCCAAACCAAGAAAGCTGGAGAAGTTGAAAATTGCAAGCCACATTTTGGACTATACATGTAACACAGACTTCAGTGGTGAATTTGATGTAGTTGTCTATTTTTAAATAAATGCAAATGGAACAGTGTTGAGATTGGTACCCAAGAATTGATAAAAAATTCTGTAATTAATTTTTGGCACTTTTATTCTTGATTAGTAATAAGGGCACTTTCTGAGAGTAAAATGACACCCAAAAGAGGGTCATTGTGTCTTAATTGGCAGGAAATGGTGAGAAAAGGGAAATAAAATCTCATGGTTTAATTGTCAGTGGCGTCAGTTGTTATCTCATATGCAAATACTTTCTTCATCAATTTCTTCAAAGAGGAAATTTCCTGATAAAAGAGAGATGATTATAATGCTTCATACCTCTAAGTGTGGGAAATTTATGTAATGAGAAGTTGTTTCTTTTCTCTTTCCATAGCTTGCCAGACTAGAGGTCAACTAATTCAAATTCTTTATTAGCTGGTGAGAAAATATGCTTGAATTGTGAATGAGCAATAGAAAAATAACTAGGTGATTTGTTACATTTAGGTTGCCTCGTGTGTGTGTGTGTGTGTGTCTGTGTGTGTCTGTGTGTGTATGTATCTGTGTACATATGACCTTTTATTTTAGTGACATAGAATAGAGTTTATTAATTTATGAAAGATATATATACATGAAACTACCATTTTAAGAATAAGACATTGCCTTATCTAAATAGTTATGGTAAGAAATCCTAAGAAATACAGTAAAAGACGGGAAAGATACAGAAAGAGGACAATTGGAAAGAGAAAACTTGAGAACATTGTGTATAGGTTACTTATCCCCTCCTAAAGGTATTTGCATTACTGCCTCTGAAAGCTGAGGCTCAGTCTAGATTAGCTAACATTGCTATATGTGGATATTGATACAGTATGTACAGTGTATTTTATTATGATGAACCAAGAAGCAATTACATACACTGAGAAAGTACAAAGGTGTATTGATACCTGGGTGGAAACAGAAAAATATTCTAGACTTAGAAAAAGCTACAAATAGGTACAAAATGATGCCTTGTACATGTGATGTAGCTCATTAACTGCCATTTTACGATGAAAACCAAAGCTGTAGTAACAAGTGAGTACAGTGATATAATACATTATACATGGAAAATGTTTTATATTTTAGAAAAACTTATGGAATAGGATCATTTCAACTAATTGTCTAGAACTATAAGTGTAATATCTAGGAAAATATTCTAAGTTCTCAAAATGTGTGTGAATTTAACATAAACTTTTTCTGTTGATATTAAGCATTTTCCCCTTAAAGCCAGCTAACAGCTAGACAGTACTTCTGTGTGTACTCAGTTGCTCAGTTCTGTCTGACTCTATGCCGCCTCATGAACCACATACTAACCAGGCTCCTCTGCCCATGGGATTTCCTAGGCAAGAATATTGGAGTGGGCTGCCATTTCCTTCTCCAAGGGAACTTCTTGACACAAAGATTGAATCCAGATCTCTTATATCATCTGCCTTGGCAGGTGGATTCTTTATCACTAACACGACATGGGAAGACATTTCTTAGGGTGAGGTAATCAAGTATTTCCTATTTTACATTACAGACATGTTCTAAAAATATGGTTGAAATATTCACTTTACTACATAATTACTACATAATTCTGGTTATTTATGGTATAGTTAATTGTAAGGTTTCAGACATATTTTGTTCACATTTGTCAGTTTTTCCTGATGTGAAGATTTTATGAACTTTTTCAAAAATAAGGTCCAGTACACTGGTTTAGCATTAGGAAATACTGGGAGTAGTATAAATTTTAGCTCTAAGGGAATCTTAAACATGAAATTATGACATCATTAGAAGTTATATTAATAACACAGTAACTGGGGCTTCCCCTGGTGGTCCAGTGGATAAGGACACCGCCTTGCAGTGCAAGGGGCGCCGGTTCCAGCCCTGGCCTGGGAAGATCCCACGTGCCGCGGAGCGGCTGGACCGATGTGTCCAATTACTGAGCCGGAGCTCTGGAGCGCATGCGCCCAGAGCTGGCGCTCTGTAACCACAGATGCCACCGCAATGGGAGGCCCACAGGAGCCAAAGAACAAAGACGGATGAAAATAGAGAAATGAAAGACCAATACAAGTGGCCCGCCCGCTCCCCTCCCTCCCCAACCCGACCCCCGCCCATAATAAATAAATAAATAAATCTTTAAAAAAAAAATAACACAGTAACTAAAATTTTATTTACCAATCCATGTAAGATTGTGATGCTATGTGGATAAAAAAAGCAATCAAACTTAGGATGGTAGAAACCTGGTATGATCTTGGTAAGAACTAAGGCTAAAATGACCATATTTTGAATTATTTCTTATAGATCTAGGGCATAGCTGATGGGAGTGTCTGCTAATATTATATTATTGCACAGTAGCCCAGAGTGTGGGCTCCAGATGAAAGATGTATTTATCTTGGGCAAGTAACTTGTTTTCTCAATAATTCAATACTAAATTTACAGAATTGCTCTGAAGATTAGAAGGTTTTAATATATTTAAGGATCCTACCACAAGCCTAGCACATAGCAAGTTGCTCTAAAATGTTATCTGCACTGATGCAAACTGCCACCATTATTAATGTTTACAATCTGTGAGAAATTGTGGAGAGGCTAGAGGAAAGCAGAAGAAAGTTATAGCATTATTCAAAGAAAGAAAAACACAAAGCATAACTATAAACTTGAGACCTTGATATTGATTTTTTGACCAGAAAAAGAAAAGAAAGTAGTCATCAGAAGCCAAGATGGAGTAATTTGAAATGAATTATATCAGTTCAAGCAAAAAATTTTTGACAGAAATCTAGACTGATAATCAACCTCACACTGAAGCCCCCAATCTCAATAGGTATATAATTCTGGTTATTTATGGTATAGTTAATTGTAAGGTTTCAGACATATTTTGTTCACATTTGTCAGTTTTTCCTGATGTGAAGATTTTATGAACTTTTTCAAAAATAAGGTCCAGTACACTGGTTTAGCATTAGGAAATACTGGGAGTAGTATAAATTTTAGCTCTAAGGGAATCTTAAACATGAAATTATGACATCATTAGAAGTTATATTAATAACACAGTAACTGGGGCTTCCCCTGGTGGTCCAGTGGATAAGGACACCGCCTTGCAGTGCAAGGGGCGCCGGTTCCAGCCCTGGCCTGGGAAGATCCCACGTGCCGCGGAGCGGCTGGACCGATGTGTCCAATTACTGAGCCGGAGCTCTGGAGCGCATGCGCCCAGAGCTGGCGCTCTGTAACCACAGATGCCACCGCAATGGGAGGCCCACAGGAGCCAAAGAACAAAGACGGATGAAAATAGAGAAATGAAAGACCAATACAAGTGGCCCGCCCGCTCCCCTCCCTCCCCAACCCGACCCCCGCCCATAATAAATAAATAAATAAATCTTTAAAAAAAAAATAACACAGTAACTAAAATTTTATTTACCAATCCATGTAAGATTGTGATGCTATGTGGATAAAAAAAGCAATCAAACTTAGGATGGTAGAAACCTGGTATGATCTTGGTAAGAACTAAGGCTAAAATGACCATATTTTGAATTATTTCTTATAGATCTAGGGCATAGCTGATGGGAGTGTCTGCTAATATTATATTATTGCACAGTAGCCCAGAGTGTGGGCTCCAGATGAAAGATGTATTTATCTTGGGCAAGTAACTTGTTTTCTCAATAATTCAATACTAAATTTACAGAATTGCTCTGAAGATTAGAAGGTTTTAATATATTTAAGGATCCTACCACAAGCCTAGCACATAGCAAGTTGCTCTAAAATGTTATCTGCACTGATGCAAACTGCCACCATTATTAATGTTTACAATCTGTGAGAAATTGTGGAGAGGCTAGAGGAAAGCAGAAGAAAGTTATAGCATTATTCAAAGAAAGAAAAACACAAAGCATAACTATAAACTTGAGACCTTGATATTGATTTTTTGACCAGAAAAAGAAAAGAAAGTAGTCATCAGAAGCCAAGATGGAGTAATTTGAAATGAATTATATCAGTTCAAGCAAAAAATTTTTGACAGAAATCTAGACTGATAATCAACCTCACACTGAAGCCCCCAATCTCAATAGGTATAGTGTTTCTGAACTTTAGTAAGTCAATAGACAAGCTCTTTTATCTTATCATTGTGAACAAGATAAAGGGGAAACAAAGACAGATGCTTAAACAGCTAATTAGAAAAATAATCAATCAGGGAGCACTATTCAAAAGATCCATATTAATGAATTGGTATAAACCTGTAGGAGAATTTCTAAGAGTATTTCAGAATTCAGCTTTGGCTGTCCCTTATGGAATACACTTTGTAAATTAATATATTAAATAATTATTACTATAATAATAATGAAAAGTAAGAAAAACTTAAGAGTATTTATTTCCACTCACAGAACAATCCCTTCTTTTCTGGTTTAGTAAGACCCCTGTTTTCTTCAGCTATTAACTGTCTTTATAGCAGCCATGGGCTCAAGGGTAAAAAATCACCCCCAAAGCCAGAATCATGACTAATTTTAAGACAGTCATTCTGCCTCCATACCACTTTACTAATAATGGAAATAGCCTGAGAGAACATTTTGACCTCTAAGGAGAGTTGGCTGGAAAAGTTTCTGAGAAATATGACAAAGAGAAAGTTTCTTAAGGTCTATGGACCTTCCCATGAAGAAAAGATGGATGAGCAGTCTAATGTCACCCAGAGACCATGTTGGGAAGAAGCCAACATACTGAAGAATAGCAGGAAAGATAAAAATGCCCCAGTCATTGATAATACTCTTGAACCGCTGAATAAAGTAACCTCATAATGTAACTTGTTTTCTCAATAATTCAATACTAAATTTACAGAATTGCTCTGAAGATTAGAAGGTTTTAATATATTTAAGGACCCTACCAGTTAGCAAGTTGCTCTAAAATGTTATCTGCACTGATGCAAACTGCCACCATTATTAATGTTTACAATCTGTGAGAAATTGTGGAGAGGCTAGAGGAAAGCAGAAGAAAGTTATAGCATTATTCAAAGAAAGAAAAACACAAAGCATAACTATAAACTTGAGACCTTGATATTGATTTTTTGACCAGAAAAAGAAAAGAAAGTAGTCATCAGAAGCCAAGATGGAGTAATTTGAAATGAATTATATCAGTTCAAGCAAAAAATTTTTGACAGAAATCTAGACTGATAATCAACCTCACACTGAAGCCCCCAATCTCAATAGGTATAGTGTTTCTGAACTTTAGTAAGTCAATAGACAAGCTCTTTTATCTTATCATTGTGAACAAGATAAAGGGAAACAAAAACAGATGCTTAAACAGCTAATTAGAAAAATAATCAATCAGGGAGCACTATTCAAAAGATCCATATTAATGAATTGGTATAAACCTGTAGGAGAATTTCTAAGAGTATTTCAGAATTCAGCTTTGGCTGTCCCTTATGGAATACACTTTGTAAATTAATATATTAAATAATTATTACTATAATAATAATGAAAAGTAAGAAAAACTTAAGAGTATTTATTTCCACTCACAGAACAATCCCTTCTTTTCTGGTTTAGTAAGACCCCTGTTTTCTTCAGCTATTAACTGTCTTTATAGCAGCCATGGGCTCAAGGGTAAAAAATCACCCCCAAAGCCAGAATCATGACTAATTTTAAGACAGTCATTCTGCCTCCATACCACTTTACTAATAATGGAAATAGCCTGAGAGAACATTTTGACCTCTAAGGAGAGTTGGCTGGAAAAGTTTCTGAGAAATATGACAAAGAGAAAGTTTCTTAAGGTCTATGGACCTTCCCATGAAGAAAAGATGGATGAGCAGTCTAATGTCACCCAGAGACCATGTTGGGAAGAAGCCAACATACTGAAGAATAGCAGGAAAGATAAAAATGCCCCAGTCATTGATAATACTCTTGAACCGCTGAATAAAGTAACCTCCAGATATATGTGTGAAGCACAATTTCCCTACTGTGACAATTGAAACTGGGTTTTCTCAGAGGTCTTGACTATCAGCATTGTCATTCTTAGCTATTATAATATACAGTCTTTCCAGTGAAGACATATAAAGAAAAATTATAAAGTTTCTAGAGGGACAGCAAACTAAAATCCCAAGAACTTTAAAAGATACCCTGGAGAAGGGCATGGCAGCTACCTCCAGTTTTCTTGCCTGGAGAAGCCCATGGACAGAGGACCTGCCAGGCTGGTGGGTTACAGCCCACAGGGTCACAAAGAGTTGGACATGACTGAAGTGACTTAGTACACAAAGGCCTACAAATTTTAGGGTAAGTGTGAACAACGGGCCAATTTCCTCTACCCACACTCTTATCTCTAGGATCTAATAAGAAAAGTTTCTTTGTCACTTAGGAGAGCAGGAGAAAAGAGAAAAAGTCCTTTAAAAATTATTGTCATATGTGGAATTTTGAGTTGTAGTAAAAATTGTCATCACTTGGGAAGTAAAGAAAAAAACAACAAAATAATTCTCCAACCATGAATAGTTTACCATGCAGATATTAGCCAAAAGTACCAGGTGCAACTCTGTTGTATGTATGCATGCTCACAACTCCATAACTATCAGACAAAATTGTATAGAAGCATTGTGAGCAATAGACCCAGGCACTTTACAGAGAGAAAACATTCAATTCTCAAAGAAGCTATAGAAATTATACATATGTGGATATCATATATCTATAATCCCTGTATGGATATCAAGTATTTACATAGGGATGAATACAAAATATATGAAGGAATAATTTCTAGAACCACCACAATAATTGCATAAATCTTCAGTCATGGTAGTAGATTTTGACCTCTAAGGAGAGTTGGCTGGAAAAGTTTCTGAGAAATATGACAAAGAGAAAGTTTCTTAAGGTCTATGGACCTTCCCATGAAGAAAAGATGGATGAGCAGTCTAATGTCACCCAGAGACCATGTTGGGAAGAAGCCAACATACTGAAGAATAGCAGGAAAGATAAAAATGCCCCAGTCATTGATAATACTCTTGAACCGCTGAATAAAGTAACCTCCAGATATATGGGGAAGCACAATTTCCCTACTGTGACAATTGAAACTGGGTTTTCTCAGAGGTCTTGACTATCAGCATTGTCATTCTTAGCTATTATAATATACAGTCTTTCCAGTGAAGACATATAAAGAAAAATTATAAAGTTTCTAGAGGGACAGCAAACTAAAATCCCAAGAACTTTAAAAGATACCCTGGAGAAGGGCATGGCAGCTACCTCCAGTTTTCTTGCCTGGAGAAGCCCATGGACAGAGGACCTGCCAGGCTGGTGGGTTACAGCCCACAGGGTCACAAAGAGTTGGACATGACTGAAGTGACTTAGTACACAAAGGCCTACAAATTTTAGGGTAAGTGTGAACAACGGGCCAATTTCCTCTACCCACACTCTTATCTCTAGGATCTAATAAGAAAAGTTTCTTTGTCACTTAGGAGAGCAGGAGAAAAGAGAAAAAGTCCTTTAAAAATTATTGTCATATGTGGAATTTTGAGTTGTAGTAAAAATTGTCATCACTTGGGAAGTAAAGAAAAAAACAACAAAATAATTCTCCAACCATGAATAGTTTACCATGCAGATATTAGCCAAAAGTACCAGGTGCAACTCTGTTGTATGTATGCATGCTCACAACTCCATAACTATCAGACAAAATTGTATAGAAGCATTGTGAGCAATAGACCCAGGCACTTTACAGAGAGAAAACATTCAATTCTCAAAGAAGCTATAGAAATTATACATATGTGGATATCATATATCTATAATCCCTGTATGGATATCAAGTATTTACATAGGGATGAATACAAAATATATGAAGGAATAATTTCTAGAACCACCACAATAATTGCATAAATCTTCAGTCATGGTAGTAGATTTTACCTGTCATCTCTCACTGGATAGAACAAATATACCAAACAGTAAGTATGATATGAAAAATATGACTAGCATATTGTTGACCTAGTAGACTCTGAACCTTAAAATATTCATGCTTTTAAAGAATATATGGGGAATTTAAAAAAATGGACTGTTCCCTAAGTAAAGCTTCAGAAAATTTAAAAGAACTGAAATGATGTGCAATATGTTTTCTCACCAAAGTATTACGTATCTAAACTAACAAAGTTAATAAGTATTAACAAAGTATTAAGCATCTAAATTAATTGAACAAAGTAAAGAAGAAAATCTGCATAAAGTGGGAAATTAGGAAACACAGTTTTATATAATTTATTGGTTAAAGAAAAAATCATAAGTGGAAATTATGATTAAAAAGGAGAGGGAATCAGAGGCTATTTTAACATAAAAAAAATCGATACTAAGTAGAAAATCTAAGGAGGCACAGCAAATGTAATAATCATACATTTGGAGCCTTAAATACTTATCTCAGAAAATAAGGCTGAACACTAATGTGACCTATATATCTCCAAAAGTTAGAAAACTACAGCAAAATAAGTCCCAAAACTTTATGACAGAATAAATATAAGAGCAGAGATTAATGATCTAGAAAACAAATATATAAGAGAAAGCATCGACCATACCAAAATTTGACTGTTTTTGAAAAGAAAATATCAATAAAATTGACAACTTCTGGCCAGTTTGCTCATGAAAAAAGGAGAGGAGGCATAAAAAAAATCTATTTACAGAATGCAAAAAACAACGGTAGCATGGATGCCGAGGACAGCAAACAGATGCATGGTATTATTAGCCAAAAGTACCAGGTGCAACTCTGTTGTATGTATGCATGCTCACAACTCCATAACTATCAGACAAAATTGTATAGAAGCATTGTGAGCAATAGACCCAGGCACTTTACAGAGAGAAAACATTCAATTCTCAAAGAAGCTATAGAAATTATACATATGTGGATATCATATATCTATAATCCCTGTATGGATATCAAGTATTTACATAGGGATGAATACAAAATATATGAAGGAATAATTTCTAGAACCACCACAATAATTGCATAAATCTTCAGTCATGGTAGTAGATTTTACCTGTCATCTCTCACTGGATAGAACAAATATACCAAACAGTAAGTATGATATGAAAAATATGACTAGCATATTGTTGACCTAGTAGACTCTGAACCTTAAAATATTCATGCTTTTAAAGAATATATGGGGAATTTAAAAAAATGGACTGTTCCCTAAGTAAAGCTTCAGAAAATTTAAAAGAACTGAAATGATGTGCAATATGTTTTCTCACCAAAGTATTACGTATCTAAACTAACAAAGTTAATAAGTATTAACAAAGTATTAAGCATCTAAATTAATTGAACAAAGTAAAGAAGAAAATCTGCATAAAGTGGGAAATTAGGAAACACAGTTTTATATAATTTATTGGTTAAAGAAAAAATCATAAGTGGAAATTATGATTAAAAAGGAGAGGGAATCAGAGGCTATTTTAACATAAAAAAAATCGATACTAAGTAGAAAATCTAAGGAGGCACAGCAAATGTAATAATCATACATTTGGAGCCTTAAATACTTATCTCAGAAAATAAGGCTGAACACTAATGTGACCTATATATCTCCAAAAGTTAGAAAACTACAGCAAAATAAGTCCCAAAACTTTATGACAGAATAAATATAAGAGCAGAGATTAATGATCTAGAAAACAAATATATAAGAGAAAGCATCGACCATACCAAAATTTGACTGTTTTTGAAAAGAAAATATCAATAAAATTGACAACTTCTGGCCAGTTTGCTCATGAAAAAAGGAGAGGAGGCATAAAAAAAATCTATTTACAGAATGCAAAAAACAACAGAAGCATAGATGCTGTAGACAGTAAACAGATGCATGGTATTATTATTAGTTTATTTTGATAATACTGATACTTTCAAAGTGGAAAAAGTGTTCAAATTCCTAGGAAAATATAGCTTTCCCAAAGTGAGTCAACATAAGGGAAAATAGGAATTGTTCTAGAAACATAAAATGAGTTAACTAATGTATTTTGACAAAGAAACCCTCAGACCCACGTGGCTTTTATAAGATAAATAAGAAGAATTTCTTATGTTATGCCAACTCTTGGAGAGAGGAGAAAAATTAGAGGAAACCATCTAGTTCATTTAATAGGGTTCATGATAATTTATTACCAAATACCAACTTTTCTTGAAATATTTAAAGCATTCACTTGAGATCTATAATCTGGGTGCCAAATAACACTAATTCTGTTTGATATCATACACATAAATTATACAAATAATGAAAACATTCAGCGAAGTTTCTGGATACAAAATAATACCTACCAATAAATCAACATACAGTGCTATATAAGCCACAAACGGAAAATAGAATTTTAGACTATAACATTCACCATGGCAGTGAGAGAATCAAGCACTTAAGAATAACTTTAACAAAAGTGTGCAAGCTCTCTAGATAAAGTTATGACATTTTTTTGAAGGTCACTATACAGGTAAATAGATAGATCATGATCATGGATTTAAAAACAGTACTGTAAAGATGTCAATTTTTCCCAAATTAAACTGTGGATTTCATGCAGCTCTCAATGAAAATTGTTGTTGTTGCTGTTGTTGAGGAGCTTAAGGAATTAATTCCAAAGTTTTTATGAAATGAGAAGAACCAAGACTTCTTGAATAAAAAGAACATTGTTGGTGAACTTGCGCTGACAGATATGAAAACTTGTTATAAAGCAATTAAACAAATTCATTGCATTGGAGCAAGTTTAGATATATAGACAAAAACAAATAGAGCAGCAGGCTCAGAAAGAGATCCATTCATATATAACAGGGGTACTACTGTAGTTCAGAAAAAAAGATGCACTTTTCAATTTATCGCAGTGAGGTAACTGAATGAGTACTCGACAAGATGAGAAGAAACTGCAACGAGTTTCTGATACCATTTTCTGCATTTGTACAAAAGTCAAATGAAAGTGATTTAAAGTTAAGATTTCAGAATGTCTGGAGAAGAGTATATTTATGTATTTGGTATATAAAAATATTTCTTTGTTAAGATGTGTAAACCCCTAACCATTAGTTTTTATTACATTAAAATTAAGAATTCCTTAACATAAGACAAATAAATACAAATACTGAGAAAAAGCTGCAGTATATATAAGCAAGAAAATACTCATTCATAATATATAGAGATTCTTACCAATTAATGAGGAAAAGCAGACATTTCAATAGGTAAAAGGCAAAAGGCTTGTAGAAATACTTCACACAACAGGAAATCTAAGCAGTCAATGGGCAAATAAAAAGCTGATCAATCTCATCTATTATTTAAAAAATGCAAAGTAAAGTCGTAACTAGGCAGCGGAACTACCAGAGGAAGAAATGATAATATATATATATATTATCATATATGATATATATGATATATATGTGATATATCATATCACATATATATATATATACATATATATATATATGGAGCAAGAATGTAAAAGTACAGAGTTTTTGGTAAATATTTTAGGTAAGAGTATGACATTGTAAAAAAAAATTTGAAAAAAAAAAAATTTTGAACATATGCAAAATTGTCCTTCCTTTCCTAATATATTCTCTAGAGAATCTCCAGAAGATTTGTATCAGGAGATAACTGTAAAATTTTTTATACTGTCAAGTTTTTAAAGTAACTTCAAATTGAGAACATCTCAAATGTTCGTCAACAGGAAAATAGATTTAAAAAATTGTGGCATACTGGGGGCTTCCCTGGTGGCCCAGAGGGTGGAGAGTCCACCTTGCAGTGCAAGGGGCGCCCATTTGATCTGATCACTGGCGTGGGAGGATCTCACGTGCTGTGGAGTGGCTGGACCCGTGTGTCCAATTACGAGCCAGTGCTCTGAGGCGCATGCGCCTGGAGCCAGGGCTCTGAGAGGGGGAGACCACTGCAATGGGAGGCCCACACAGGGCAAATAACAAAGATGGATGAAAATAACTAAATGAAGGACCAATAAAAGAGCCCAAAATTTAGAAAAAAAAATTGTGGCATACTCATAGAATGGGGTGCAATGTAGCAATGAAATTGGATGTACAATTAGATGTAAATAACGAATAAACAAATCCGACAAATACAATGATAAGCAAGAGAAGTAATTTAATAGTATGTACAACATGATTTCAATTAAAGTTAAAAATCACAAAACAAGCAACATTATGAAAAGCAGGGAATTATTTTTTTTTAAAAGTAAGAGCACTGGACATCCCTAGGCAGGAGAGGGAAGGCCACGATAGTGAAAGGCATAATTTCAGACTTTTCAGGATGCTGTCAATGTCCTATTTCTTCAACTGATTAAATTAGATTTTTGTCTTATTAGTATACCTTAGGTGCTGTGCTGTGCTAAGTCACTTCAGAGATATCTGACTCTTTAGGATCCTATGAACTATAGCCTGCCAGATTTCTTTGTCAATGGGATTCTCCAGGCAAAAAATACTGGAGTGGACTGCCATGTCCTCCTTCAGGGGATCTTTCCAACCTAGGGATCGGACCTGTGTTTATTAGGTCCACTTGGAAAGTCTCAATATACTTTATACAAATAACTTCCCAGGTGGCGCTAGTGGAAAAGAATGCCTGTCAAGGCAGGAGATGTAAGAGATGTGAGTTCAATCCCTGGGTTGGGAAGAACCGACTAGAGAAGGGCAAGGCAACCCACTCCAGTATTTTTGCCTTGGGAATCTCATGGACAGAGAAGCTAACTGGGCTACACTCCATGGTACTGCAAAGAGTCAGACATGACTGAAGCAGCTTAGCATGCACTCGCTTATACTGTACAAATATATATATATATGTATATATATATCTCAAGAGTTATGCTCAGAAAAATAACAAACCAAAAGTTTGGCAGTGACTCAAAATGTTAAATGTACAGTTAATATATGACCTGGAAATTCTACTCCTAGACATATAACCAAGAGAAATGAGAACATACACCCACAAAAAGATTTACCACAGTTATCTATAATAAAGTACTATTCAAAATAGTCAAAAGTAGAAATAACTCAAGTATTGATCAACTGATTAAAGGATAAATGTGCTATAATCATACAATACAATATTCAGTAATAGATATAAGATCATTCAGATCTATAATTTGGATGTATCCTGAAAAAATTATGCTAAGGAAAGTAAGGCTATCTAAAAATAAGGTCACAAATTGTATGATTCTGTATTTATTAAGTGCTCAGACTAAGTCATCTACACAGACAGAAAACTGATTATTTGTTGCCTAAATTCAGGAGATTAGAATGCGGAGATGAAGAATGATTGTTGAAAGGTACAAAATTTCTTTTTGTGATGTTAAGGTATTCTACGATGGATTGTAAGGATGCAGCACAGATCTGTGAATATACTTAAAAGGATTGAATTGTACATTTTAAATGAGTAAATCACACGGTATGTGACTCTCAATATAGCTGTTAGAAAAAATGGCCCCCAAATTAGTATAAAGAAGTAGAAGGTTCTGGAAAACAGATTTGGTTCCATACATGAGAAAAAGCTATATAAATAAATTCCTAGCTCAGGGAATGGTCTTCTTTATATGCTGATTTTTTTCCTCACTCCAGATATTTAAACCTAGATATGATATAATGTAATTGGATTTTATTATTAATATTATCAGAACAAATCAATTTTTTGTGGGATAAGATAGGACCTAAATTAAATAGTTAATAAAAATATGGAAAGGCTATATAGTCTTTATTAAATTGCATTGTGAATCAACTGTCTTTTAAAAATGGCAATTGGAAAAAATAATTTATTACTAGAGGAGGGCATGGCAACCCACACCAGTATGTTTGCCTGGAGAATTCCATAGATAGAGAAGCTAACTGGGCTACAATCCATGGTACTGCAAAGAGTCAGACATGACTGAAGCAGCTTAGCATGCACTCGCTTATACTGTACAAATATATATATATATGTATATATATATCTCAAGAGTTATGCTCAGAAAAATAACAAACCAAAAGTTTGGCAGTGACTCAAAATGTTAAATGTACAGTTAATATATGACCTGGAAATTCTACTCCTAGACATATAACCAAGAGAAATGAGAACATACACCCACAAAAAGATTTACCACAGTTATCTATAATAAAGTACTATTCAAAATAGTCAAAAGTAGAAATAACTCAAGTATTGATCAACTGATTAAAGGATAAATGTGCTATAATCATACAATACAATATTCAGTAATAGATATAAGATCATTCAGATCTATAATTTGGATGTATCCTGAAAAAATTATGCTAAGGAAAGTAAGGCTATCTAAAAATAAGGTCACAAATTGTATGATTCTGTATTTATTAAGTGCTCAGACTAAGTCATCTACACAGACAGAAAACTGATTATTTGTTGCCTAAATTCAGGAGATTAGAATGCGGAGATGAAGAATGATTGTTGAAAGGTACAAAATTTCTTTTTGTGATGTTAAGGTATTCTACGATGGATTGTAAGGATGCAGCACAGATCTGTGAATATACTTAAAAGGATTGAATTGTACATTTTAAATGAGTAAATCACACGGTATGTGACTCTCAATATAGCTGTTAGAAAAAATGGCCCCCAAATTAGTATAAAGAAGTAGAAGGTTCTGGAAAACAGATTTGGTTCCATACATGAGAAAAAGCTATATAAATAAATTCCTAGCTCAGGGAATGGTCTTCTTTATATGCTGATTTTTTTCCTCACTCCAGATATTTAAACCTAGATATGATATAATGTAATTGGATTTTATTATTAATATTATCAGAACAAATCAATTTTTTGTGGGATAAGATAGGACCTAAATTAAATAGTTAATAAAAATATGGAAAGGCTATATAGTCTTTATTAAATTGCATTGTGAATCAACTGTCTTTTTAAAAAATTGAGGCATATTGGACATAATAATATAGCATATTATTACACTGCATCCTCAGGACTTACCTGTATTATAAGTTTCTATCTTTTAGGACCCTTCACTCAATTCACCTACCCCACCCCTTCCCCTATGGCAACCATCAGTCTGCTCTTTATATAGGAGCTTGGTTTTTGTTCTGTTTTTCTTGTTTTTTAGATTCTACACACAAGTGAGATCATACAGTATTTGTCTTTTTCAGACTCATTCCACTTAACACAATTGATCTCAAGGTCCAGCTATGTTGTTACATTTTCATTCTTTTTTATGCTTGAACAATACTCGTGTGTGTGTATGTGTATTTATCATATATGGTTTATCCATTCATTTGTTAAGGAACACTTAGATTATCTCCATATCTTGATTACTGTAAATAATGCTGAAGTGAACATGTGGGTGCACATATCTTTTTGAATTAGTATGAGATAAGCCATTTAAACCATTTGGCACAGTACTTAACATATGGTAAGGGCTCTATAAACATTTATTTAAAAAGCCCAAACAAAAACATATGGCGCTGTCATCAAAATGGGTAGCATTTAAGCAAAGTTTCAGAAATGCAGTGGAGAGTTAGGAAAGAAAACTGGATTTTATCAGAAGAACTCTTGTGGGATTTATTTATATTTCCTTTGATCTCAGAACAGTTTTCCTCCTTCCAGCTACCCAACTCGTCCTCAGTTTAGGAGGTGTAGAGGATGGATTGGCTAACAGAGTTCTAGGCAAGCATAAACACGTCACCTCACATACACCCCTTGAGGCCAAGGAAGAATCTGTTTAGTGGACTGGCAGAAGACAAAAGGGAATAATCTGTTTCATATGCTTATCAGAACACATCAATTTTTGTGGGATAAGATAGGACCTAAATTAAATAGTTAATAAAAATATGGAAAGGCTATATAGTCTTTATTAAATTGCATTGTGAATCAACTGTCTTTTAAAAATTGAGGCATATTGGACATAATAATATAGCATATTATTACACTGCATCCTCAGGACTTACCTGTATTATAAGTTTCTATCTTTTAGGACCCTTCACTCAATTCACCTACCCCACCCCTTCCCCTATGGCAACCATCAGTCTGCTCTTTATATAGGAGCTTGGTTTTTGTTCTGTTTTTCTTGTTTTTTAGATTCTACACACAAGTGAGATCATACAGTATTTGTCTTTTTCAGACTCATTCCACTTAACACAATTGATCTCAAGGTCCAGCTATGTTGTTACATTTTCATTCTTTTTTATGCTTGAACAATACTCGTGTGTGTGTATGTGTATTTATCATATATGGTTTATCCATTCATTTGTTAAGGAACACTTAGATTATCTCCATATCTTGATTACTGTAAATAATGCTGAAGTGAACATGTGGGTGCACATATCTTTTTGAATTAGTATGAGATAAGCCATTTAAACCATTTGGCACAGTACTTAACATATGGTAAGGGCTCTATAAACATTTATTTAAAAAGCCCAAACAAAAACATATGGCGCTGTCATCAAAATGGGTAGCATTTAAGCAAAGTTTCAGAAATGCAGTGGAGAGTTAGGAAAGAAAACTGGATTTTATCAGAAGAACTCTTGTGGGATTTATTTATATTTCCTTTGATCTCAGAACAGTTTTCCTCCTTCCAGCTACCCAACTCGTCCTCAGTTTAGGAGGTGTAGAGGATGGATTGGCTAACAGAGTTCTAGGCAAGCATAAACACGTCACCTCACATACACCCCTTGAGGCCAAGGAAGAATCTGTTTAGTGGACTGGCAGAAGACAAAAGGGAATAATCTGTTTCATATGCTTATCAGAACACACTGCTGTCTTTCTATGGACATATGTAGGACCTCATAGGGCATTTTATAGATTAAAGTCTTGACATAACTGACAGGATCTGTCATTTTATTCTTGATGCTTAAAATACATCCAAGAGAAATCCAACAAAATAGTGAACATTTCAGCTTCAGTGCTCATACCAAAACTATAAAAGCATGAATAAGTCATCTCTTGAATGCCTGTCTACCTTAAATTTTACTTTCAGATTCAAACAATAGGCTTTGGCTTTGGGCTGATAGAGCAGTCATAATCTGACTGCTGAATTTATAGTTTGGGTGAATGTATAATTCTCATATTCAGATGCTAGTTCAATAATATTTTCATTGATCTTCAACTTGAAACAAAGATGAGTTTTAGAGACTAAATTAATGCTTGTTAGTAAATAGCTGTGATATCTGGCAGTACTTTCCCATTTTCTGAATTTTTGGTACATTCTAAAAATATGCACAGGGAACAAAATATTTTTAGAATAGAAATGGGTCTCAAAAAAAAAACAACAAACAAACAAAAAAAGAAATGGGTCTCTATCTCTTTGTTTTATTCTGACATTGAAGTATGTAATTTAAGTATAAAGGAAGCCACTAAGATTTGTAAATATCTTGAATGATTTCTTTCTCATTATGTCTTGCTATAAAGGCATTTATCTCCTCTGATTACTAAAACTGAGTTGATCAAAAGAGGTAAACACCTAACTAGAGAATTTTTATCTTCTTCACAGTCTTCACATTCAATACCTGAGTTTAGGTTCTCAGAATTGCTCACCTTCTTTCTAACCAGTTACTTAGCTTATTTTTTTCTTCTCATTTGCAAAGTTTCTCGGGAATCAAGAAGAACTCTTGTGGGATTTATTTATATTTCCTTTGATCTCAGAACAGTTTTCCTCCTTCCAGCTACCCAACTCGTCCTCAGTTTAGGAGGTGTAGAGGATGGATTGGCTAACAGAGTTCTAGGCAAGCATAAACACGTCACCTCACATACACCCCTTGAGGCCAAGGAAGAATCTGTTTAGTGGACTGGCAGAAGACAAAAGGGAATAATCTGTTTCATATGCTTATCAGAACACACTGCTGTCTTTCTATGGACATATGTAGGACCTCATAGGGCATTTTATAGATTAAAGTCTTGACATAACTGACAGGATCTGTCATTTTATTCTTGATGCTTAAAATACATCCAAGAGAAATCCAACAAAATAGTGAACATTTCAGCTTCAGTGCTCATACCAAAACTATAAAAGCATGAATAAGTCATCTCTTGAATGCCTGTCTACCTTAAATTTTACTTTCAGATTCAAACAATAGGCTTTGGCTTTGGGCTGATAGAGCAGTCATAATCTGACTGCTGAATTTATAGTTTGGGTGAATGTATAATTCTCATATTCAGATGCTAGTTCAATAATATTTTCATTGATCTTCAACTTGAAACAAAGATGAGTTTTAGAGACTAAATTAATGCTTGTTAGTAAATAGCTGTGATATCTGGCAGTACTTTCCCATTTTCTGAATTTTTGGTACATTCTAAAAATATGCACAGGGAACAAAATATTTTTAGAATAGAAATGGGTCTCAAAAAAAAAACAACAAACAAACAAAAAAAGAAATGGGTCTCTATCTCTTTGTTTTATTCTGACATTGAAGTATGTAATTTAAGTATAAAGGAAGCCACTAAGATTTGTAAATATCTTGAATGATTTCTTTCTCATTATGTCTTGCTATAAAGGCATTTATCTCCTCTGATTACTAAAACTGAGTTGATCAAAAGAGGTAAACACCTAACTAGAGAATTTTTATCTTCTTCACAGTCTTCACATTCAATACCTGAGTTTAGGTTCTCAGAATTGCTCACCTTCTTTCTAACCAGTTACTTAGCTTATTTTTTTCTTCTCTATATTAATTTTTGTATTAATATTACTTTCCCCTAAATCTTCTATACGAACATATATATGGCTATTGTCAGCGTGTGCCTGATAAAATCCTATCAAATTCTGTAAGAACAAGATGAGTGGTTATTTTCATGGTTATTTTCTTTTACTACCAAAACCAAAATTAATTCATTTCTTATATGTACTCCCTAGCACTAAAGTCCTTTCCCTAAATTTAGCATGTACTGTGTGATCTTTCATAGTTTAAAAAATGCATGTGTTGTTCCATGATATTAAATTAAAGCTCTCTGAAAAATGTGATTGTGTCTATTTCTCAAAGAATATACCATCCAAACCTACCACGATCCTGGTTCCTTGGATATGAAATGACGTAGATGTAATAGAGATGAAGAGAAGTAAACAATTTTTAATACATATTGGGGGGCAACACCGTTGAAAATTGCTGATGGGTTAGATATAACATGAGAGAAACAGATCAAGATAAATGCTTTGTTTCTGTCTTAGACAACTAGAACTATTTGGTGAAATGTGGAAGCATAGGAAATACCGCATTTGTGTGTATATATGCCTGTGTGTGAATCAAAAACTATTTTATAGATGTTAAGGGAGCAGTTAATCAAGGGTGAAATGTACATTTGAACGTCATTAAATTATAGTTAATATTTAAATGTAAGTGGAATGGTAGAGATAAAGGAGGAAGATAGTATACATACAGAAGAGCAGTTTACCCAGAAATAGTCTTAAGGATTCTTCAACATTAAAAAGGAAGAGAAAAAACTGATACTAAGAAAAAGGAGTCAATAAAATGAGAATAAGATCTGAAGAGTATTATATCTCAGATATCACACTGATAGATAGTATCATTATATATAGCTATCCACTCACTGTCTAGTAAGAGGATTGGTCATCTCTACCTGCTGCCATACCAGTCTAGGAGAAGGCTCCTTTCACATTGTACTAGTCTGGATTCAGTCATATGACTCATATTGGCAAATGGAATGTGAATTAACATGATGTACATCATATCCAAGGAGAAGATTTAGAAGCACTGCAAATCTCTACTTGGTCTTTTGTTCTTCTGTCCTCTGCCAAAGTAAGGTGATGTTCCAGAGAGAAGCTGCCCCTTTGCCTCCCAGAGGGAGAAACACACTCGAAGTATAAGTATAACTCGAAGTATAACTTGCTACTCGAAGTAGCACTCGAAGTATAACTTGGAGCAGAGCCATAGCTTGCAAAGCACGGAAGCTGACTTGTAACTAGCATCAAAAATAGTTTTATTTGTTTTCTTGAATCAATACAATTTTGCAACATAATGTAGTTAGTATACTGCAATGAAAACAGACTATTACAGGAACAAAGGAAACTTTCAAGGAGGACCTGTGATCAATTAAACTGAATATCACGAAACTGTGCAAAACAGGTATATGTTGAAAGACTCTCTGAAAATGTGATTGTGTCTATTTCTCAAAGAATATACCATCCAAACCTACCACGATCCTGGTTCCTTGGATATGAAATGACGTAGATGTAATAGAGATGAAGAGAAGTAAACAATTTTTAATACATATTGGGGGGCAACACCGTTGAAAATTGCTGATGGGTTAGATATAACATGAGAGAAACAGATCAAGATAAATGCTTTGTTTCTGTCTTAGACAACTAGAACTATTTGGTGAAATGTGGAAGCATAGGAAATACCGCATTTGTGTGTATATATGCCTGTGTGTGAATCAAAAACTATTTTATAGATGTTAAGGAGCAGTTAATCAAGGGTGAAATGTACATTTGAACGTCATTAAATTATAGTTAATATTTAAATGTAAGTGGAATGGTAGAGATAAAGGAGGAAGATAGTATACATACAGAAGAGCAGTTTACCCAGAAATAGTCTTAAGGATTCTTCAACATTAAAAAGGAAGAGAAAAAACTGATACTAAGAAAAAGGAGTCAATAAAATGAGAATAAGATCTGAAGAGTATTATATCTCAGATATCACACTGATAGATAGTATCATTATATATAGCTATCCACTCACTGTCTAGTAAGAGGATTGGTCATCTCTACCTGCTGCCATACCAGTCTAGGAGAAGGCTCCTTTCACATTGTACTAGTCTGGATTCAGTCATATGACTCATATTGGCAAATGGAATGTGAATTAACATGATGTACATCATATCCAAGGAGAAGATTTGAAGCACTGCAAATCTCTACTTGGTCTTTTGTTCTTCTGTCCTCTGCCAAAGTAAGGTGATGTTCCAGAGAGAAGCTGCCCCTTTGCCTCCCAGAGGGAGAAACACACTCGAAGTATAAGTATAACTCGAAGTATAACTTGCTACTCGAAGTAGCACTCGAAGTATAACTTGGAGCAGAGCCATAGCTTGCAAAGCACGGAAGCTGACTTGTAACTAGCATCAAAAATAGTTTTATTTGTTTTCTTGAATCAATACAATTTTGCAACATAATGTAGTTAGTATACTGCAATGAAAACAGACTATTACAGGAACAAAGGAAACTTTCAAGGAGGACCTGTGATCAATTAAACTGAATATCACGAAACTGTGCAAAACAGGTATATGTTGAAAGATGTTCTTTGCATTTACAACAGGAAAGTTTGTTGTGATCTTGCAAATTTAAAGCTTGATTGAAAGGTGGTTAAGAGTGAGCAGACAGTATGGAAGAGAAATGGTGAATGTAAACATATTTAAAGAAAGCTTTTATGGCAATGGGTCTAAAAAGTGAGGTGGTAGCTACAGGTGGATATATGTCAAGGAATATTTCATTGGCATCAGGCGATTGTATAGCATGGCGACTGGTAATAAGGAGAAGGAGAGAATATAACCTCAGAAGTGAAACTGTGAATATCAGAGGTCATTTGTTTGAAAGCCTAGGGTGAAAAACTGGCCTTTAATAAAAGGATGGGCTTTTGTAACAAAGGAAAAAAAGTCAATGTAAGTAACTGCTTATGTTGTAAATATTGCTGCAGAAGGCTGGTGGATTGGCGTGGGAATGTGGGGAAGTTCTTGTTTGAAGCCTACGAAGGAGGTGAGTTTGTTGGTTGAAAGTGGGCAATTAAAGGAATCTATGAGATCTGGGGAGACAGGGTAAAGGACACAATTGCCATCAAAGTGGGGAAGCAAACTTACCAGGGAAAAAAGAGGAGGATAACTAGGCAGATTTGAATGTTTATTTGAGGTTTGGAATCATGAATTTAAAGTGAAGCTAGTCAGCCCAGGTACATGCCTTTCTCAGCAACCATGAGCTTCTTGATTTGGAGGTTTGGAGAAAACAGATACCTGGGTTCAATCAAACTCAAGAGCTTTGTCAGGTGGGTATGTCAGTGGTCAGGGAAGGGTGAGGAGTGGAGGGTGTCTTCGAGAAGATATTATAATTATGATCAAGGAATACAGGCTGAGTAAGGGATGAAAGGGAGAATGAGGGAACAGATAATGGAACTGAAGAGGCGTGAATGGACCACAGGCCTCAATGAGTAATTAGTGTCTATAGAGTCTATATTTGGGGCTTTTTAATGAAAATGGCGGGGGGAATGAAGTATCACAGGAACAAAGGAAACTTTCAAGGAGGACCTGTGATCAATTAAACTGAATATCACGAAACTGTGCAAAACAGGTATATGTTGAAAGATGTTCTTTGCATTTACAACAGGAAAGTTTGTTGTGATCTTGCAAATTTAAAGCTTGATTGAAAGGTGGTTAAGAGTGAGCAGACAGTATGGAAGAGAAATGGTGAATGTAAACATATTTAAAGAAAGCTTTTATGGCAATGGGTCTAAAAAGTGAGGTGGTAGCTACAGGTGGATATATGTCAAGGAATATTTCATTGGCATCAGGCGATTGTATAGCATGGCGACTGGTAATAAGGAGAAGGAGAGAATATAACCTCAGAAGTGAAACTGTGAATATCAGAGGTCATTTGTTTGAAAGCCTAGGGTGAAAAACTGGCCTTTAATAAAAGGATGGGCTTTTGTAACAAAGGAAAAAAAGTCAATGTAAGTAACTGCTTATGTTGTAAATATTGCTGCAGAAGGCTGGTGGATTGGCGTGGGAATGTGGGGAAGTTCTTGTTTGAAGCCTACGAAGGAGGTGAGTTTGTTGGTTGAAAGTGGGCAATTAAAGGAATCTATGAGATCTGGGGAGACAGGGTAAAGGACACAATTGCCATCAAAGGGGGGAAGCAAACTTACAAGGGAAAAAAGAGGAGGATAACTAGGCAGATTTGAATGTTTATTTGAGGTTTGGAATCATGAATTTAAAGTGAAGCTAGTCAGCCCAGGTACATGCCTTTCTCAGCAACCATGAGCTTCTTGATTTGGAGGTTTGGAGAAAACAGATACCTGGGTTCAATCAAACTCAAGAGCTTTGTCAGGTGGGTATGTCAGTGGTCAGGGAAGGGTGAGGAGTGGAGGGTGTCTTCGAGAAGATATTATAATTATGATCAAGGAATACAGGCTGAGTAAGGGATGAAAGGGAGAATGAGGGAACAGATAATGGAACTGAAGAGGCGTGAATGGACCACAGGCCTCAATGAGTAATTAGTGTCTATAGAGTCTATATGCTGTTGGACCTTAAATGAATAAATAGTAATGAAAATGAACCACTACTGCTGGAGGTTAATGATGTTAGACATGAAGTATCACAGGTCTAGATAATGTTTTCTTGGACACTAATTAGGATGTGACTCATTATGGTAAATACATAAATAATACATATATAAATAATAAAAATAAATAAATAGCCTTAATTCTACTGCTGAAGTGTTCAGAATGCTGGTAATGGTGGGAGAAATTCAGTCACAGAGTATTTCAGATTAGAGAATAAGTGGGCTTCTGCTTTAACAAAAGAAGCCAGATGTGGTTTTGGAGATTATAATGAAGCAAAGAAAGCCCTTTCTTGGAAATCAACTGAAAAAAGATTTAGTACAAAAAGTTTGGATTTTGAGTATGTGGCTAATCATATTCAAAGGATAAACCTACAGAAGAGACACTTATTTTGCTACAGCTTTATGAAGAAGATAGAAAGAACTTTAGAAAAGTTACTTAGCTCAAATTTTATGTTTCCTCAAAAAAAAAAAGAAAAAAAAAGAAAAAAAAAAGCAGTATGAGTGAAAGCATGAAATGTAGGGAATTATATTCTGAATACCTTCAACCACTGTATATTAACTTAAGAAAAGCCAACAGTTAGAAGCCTGCTAAAGCCACAAACACAAACGTAGAATTTAATTTATATGATTCTAGTCTCTTACAGCTTCTGTTACGATAGCATCAAACCTGTTTCTCTCATAACAATCTCAAGAACAAACACGAATAGAAAGCAACTTTCTAATATGTATTGTTAAAAGTTAAGATACTTAATATCCTACTGCTACTTACTTAGCTTACTTTTTGTATATTTTCAGACTTTTAAAAATCTATTTCTGGATTTTGTACAATGTTTTTTCATTTAACAATATTTGTCTACCAAGGCTTTGGGTTACTCAATCTTGATATCTCCTATTATGGTTTAAATAATGAGTGCTAATATATTCATAAAAGCCTCATTTGGAATTTGAGCTATAGTTACTCTTCACAGCTGTGTGTGGGGTAGATGGGAAAGGCTGCCAGGTCAAATACAGGATACTTAGTTTAATTTGAATTTCAGATAAAATTTGAATTTCAAATATTGCCTGGAACATACTTAGGCTAAAAAAGTATTTATTGTTTCTCTGAAATGCAAAGGTAACTAGGTGTCCTGTATTCTTACTTGCTAAGTCTGACAGCCCTAAATGGGAGAGAGTGTCAACAACCTCTCCCCTTCTTGTCCCCTTACCAGTGCTGTCTCAGGTCACACGACCAATGCATCTTAGGACACAGGGGAGCTGGTAAATGTCCAGTTCTGAGTATAGAGGCCATCTTAGGACTATATGATATACACTTAAAATGCCAACCAAAGACCTGCGTAGAGAGGAAACTAAGCCAATGGGTTGTAATATGTGGCTGAGAGTCCAGCCCCTTGGGGTCAGTCAGGTCTGGCTTAGAATTCCACTCTCCGTGGATCATTAGTCATGCCCCTGTGTCTCTGAGAGATTGTTTCATCACCATGTACAATGACAGTATTACTTTTAAAGTTTTTGCAAGGATTAAGTACTGTTACACCTAGAAAATACTTATTACAGTGCCTGGCACACAATGTATCAATGACTCTTAACCAATAACTACTTTCTAGTAACAGCTTTATGTAAATTCTATTGTGAGACAGAAATTTATAGCAATAATGTATTCTGCTCAGTCAAAAGGTTAGCTTCAGTGTTGCTTGTGTGTGTGCTGTGCCAAGTTGCTTTAGTTGTATCCAACTCTTGGCAACCCTATAGACTGTAGCCTGCCAGGCTCCTCTGTCCACGGAGGAGTTAAACTGGAGAAAACACAATTTTCTAATATGTATTGTTAAAAGTTAAGATACTTAATATCCTACTGCTACTTACTTAGCTTACTTTTTGTATATTTTCAGACTTTTAAAAATCTATTTCTGGATTTTGTACAATGTTTTTTCATTTAACAATATTTGTCTACCAAGGCTTTGGGTTACTCAATCTTGATATCTCCTATTATGGTTTAAATAATGAGTGCTAATATATTCATAAAAGCCTCATTTGGAATTTGAGCTATAGTTACTCTTCACAGCTGTGTGTGGGGTAGATGGGAAAGGCTGCCAGGTCAAATACAGGATACTTAGTTTAATTTGAATTTCAGATAAAATTTGAATTTCAAATATTGCCTGGAACATACTTAGGCTAAAAAAGTATTTATTGTTTCTCTGAAATGCAAAGGTAACTAGGTGTCCTGTATTCTTACTTGCTAAGTCTGACAGCCCTAAATGGGAGAGAGTGTCAACAACCTCTCCCCTTCTTGTCCCCTTACCAGTGCTGTCTCAGGTCACACGACCAATGCATCTTAGGACACAGGGGAGCTGGTAAATGTCCAGTTCTGAGTATAGAGGCCATCTTAGGACTATATGATATACACTTAAAATGCCAACCAAAGACCTGCGTAGAGAGGAAACTAAGCCAATGGGTTGTAATATGTGGCTGAGAGTCCAGCCCCTTGGGGTCAGTCAGGTCTGGCTTAGAATTCCACTCTCCGTGGATCATTAGTCATGCCCCTGTGTCTCTGAGAGATTGTTTCATCACCATGTACAATGACAGTATTACTTTTAAAGTTTTTGCAAGGATTAAGTACTGTTACACCTAGAAAATACTTATTACAGTGCCTGGCACACAATGTATCAATGACTCTTAACCAATAACTACTTTCTAGTAACAGCTTTATGTAAATTCTATTGTGAGACAGAAATTTATAGCAATAATGTATTCTGCTCAGTCAAAAGGTTAGCTTCAGTGTTGCTTGTGTGTGTGCTGTGCCAAGTTGCTTTAGTTGTATCCAACTCTTGGCAACCCTATAGACTGTAGCCTGCCAGGCTCCTCTGTCCACGGAATTCTCTAGTTGAGAAAACTGGAGTGGGGTGTCAAGCCCTCCTCCAGGGAATCTTCCTGACCCAGAGATAGAATCCTCATCTCCTGGGATTTCTGCATTGCAGGCAGAGTCTTTATTGCTGAGCCACCAGGGAAGCCCTCAGTGTTGCTTGAACACTGTATATTTCTGCTTAGCCATCAGATTTTAAATTACATCTATGTGTAACAGTCATTGGTTTAACTATTAAGTTAATATTTAGCTATATGAAGTCTCATTTATAAACAAATAAAATCCAGTGAATTAGTAGAATTGTCTATATTAATTCCTTATTCATATCCTGATGACCTCTCCATTAGACTGATAGCTATTAATGTGATAAGAAACTGTTCATGTGTCCAAATTTTGAAAGGTAGCAAATTGGGCTCAACTTAACTTTTCCCACTGGGGTTCATTGCTGTTTATACTTTAAACTATATTTGATACAAATATATACATATTCTTAAATAGGATTATGAAGGGAGTCAATTCTAAAAAATCCTAGGCACAGAACAAGTATATTCAGCCAAAATGATGTAGAAGACAGTGTATTTAGCTAGATAAATGAAATTTACAGAAATGTCTAAAATATTTTCCTTGATACTCCTTTTTAATAGTCATGATTAAATGACCTTCACATCTTTTTTTGCTGGGAATGCAAATGAGTGGGCTAAAATACATTACATACTCTTTAAATGTAATTCTTAGCACTGTGGTATTTTAGAATGATCACACACCCTTGACATAATATTACTGGAGAGACTCTCTGAAAACCAGCATCTGCATTAACATTTTTAATAAAAAATAATCATTCAAATTTCTAAAATAGTTTTCAGTATTAGAACTACCTAATTAATAAGGAAAGAACGTCATTTCTCTACCCTGTGATCTTCTGGCCAAATCCCAACTACTATTGAGCTTTTTTATTGTCATTCAAAAATGCCAATTCACAGCTAATTGTTGTCATTTCACCCTTAGTTCTATTTGGCATTGTCAGAGAAATTATTTAAAAGTATTGAAATTCAAGATGCCTGAGGATTAAGTAGAAGAACAAATAATTTCAATACACTGTAGGATTTTGAAATTTCTGGCAGATGCTATTTCTAAAAGATGCATTGTTCTAATTGAATATTTTCATTTTAACTGATTTTACAGCTGATTTTGCCCAGTACATTAAATTCTTGAAGGAGAACAAAATAGTCTGTTTTCTTGGTAAAAAATAAACCTAACTGAAATAATTAGCTACTGGATCCATCAGGTTACTTTGTTGTTATGGTAGTTTCAGTTTTTAAAAATAAAAAAATAAGATGTGTTGTAAGTTTTGAATATACTTTTATTATGAAAATTTTACCTCCTACAGTGCTTTGGATATAATGTACTTATCTTTAATGTAACACATTTGATTCCATAGGGTGGACACTCTCATGACACTTCTATCTGTAGATACAAAACCAGAAAGAAAGAAAGAATATTCGCCTAGATTTAACTAAAAATATCAAAGCATATGAGACAATTTTTTTTCTTTTTATACTTCCCAGAAAATGTAAGACTGCCCTAGAGTGTTGGTTTCAGAACAGATAATTCTTTAATTTGAAAATAATCACAAAACTTTGCCAAGTGTTGAAAAGTATAAGATCTCAAAATCTGAATCTGTTTGTCAAGATTCCCACCTGAACTAATGGAACTATGACAGACTATTATGAAACATTTCTTAATCTAATCTGAATAATTTTAGAGGCATCAAATTCTTATCAGGTTTAATTCTCTGCCACTGATATTTTTACCTTTTATTTTTCCCTGAATTAATTAAATGTCATCTCTTCATGGAGGTACATCTCAGGAAACAGTCTGCCCAATGCCTAACATTTAATAAAGAGATCAAGAATTTTGTATTTTATGAAAATTTCAACTATTGCAAACTCTCAAGATGATATGTTTAGTGAGTATTAATGATGGATCATGTTCTCTTTTAAGTTTCTAAGAGCACACTGATGAATAAATCACAGTTCTTGTTCTCAAGAAGCTTATAGGTCGGGAGAGTAAGAAACAATTCAACAACTCAAAGAGCCATTTAAATATAGAATGAGGCATGATATAGAAATCAGGAGATGTGCAGAAATCTGTGGGAGAAAAGGGCACCTATTTTTACCTCAAGGGACCATAGGACATTGCCCAGAGGAGGCTGTTTACAATCCGGTTTCTAAAATACAATTAGGAGAATGGAAAATGGTGTCTACGGAGGTGTGTTAGGAGAGGGAAGTGCTTCAGTGAAGAGCTCTCTAGGTGTCTTAACAACTTTTGGAGTTAATGCTAAGTTGTACCTGTGGAGAGACAGTTCTCCATGGTTTTTCTTTTTATATTTCTGTACATCTTGTGAGCAGATACACTATTTTTCTAGACTCTCTTTTCAAGAACGTATGTAAAGTGAACAGCTTGCAAGACGGAGGTAGCATCTTCTCAGAGCAAAGACAGGTTTGTTTATTGTTCACTATCTCCTTCTCAACCAAAGTCAGGGTCACTTACTGGCAAGCTTAGGGTTTCTCTTCTGAAGTGCAGTCTACTGGGCAGGTAGGCAGCCTGTGGCCCCTTCATAGTCCTCTGTGGGAACCCAGGCTCAGAGACCTGGCTTAAGTGGTGTTACTTTCATCACTGCCATTTCTGAACGTATAAAATTCTTAGTCTCTGAACAGAAATCTTGCGTTTTATGTCAACATCTATGAAACTGGCAGGCAAACTTGTTAACAAACAAGTAGGGCAGATATCAGGCCAGTAAAAGCCATAATCTTAGACTCTTTAAAATAATTAGAAAATAATTTCTATTTTACTCCTCAGAAATGGAAAAAGAGAAAAAGATTCTATAACTATGCTGCAGAAAAAGATCCTGTAACCATTTACTAAGTGAGTGATTGCCAACTCATTATATGATGATTACTGTGGGTAGAAAATTATGATTTTATTTAGGTAAACAAATGCTATTAGATGAAAAACACTCCTGTTTGTTAAAGTTTAATAAACATATTCTTTGCAATAATGTATTTTTTTTTACAGATGGAGTGTTTATGGAAAAAGTGATGGGAACTATGAAATAAATGGGGCAATGACGATTGTAACATTAACAAATTTCTTTCTACTCTGATATTTTTACAATGAATTGTCAGTAGTATTATTTATAAAATACATGACAGAAATGAGAATTATTGTGGAAAATATGGCTTAACAGCATCATTTGTCTACTCATGTTTATTGTTATGTTATGTACTAAGCACAGTTCTAGATACACAGAGTACAGAAATGACTAGCAGACAAAATCCTTGTTCTCATAGAGCCATTGTCTCACTGAGTGAGAAAGATCATAAGTAAGTAGACAGTTGTATACCTCATATATCCAGCAGTAATTAATGCTGTAAGTAAAAATAAAGGATGCTAACTAAAATAAGAATAGGAGAGACAGTTCTCCATGGTTTTTCTTTTTATATTTCTGTACATCTTGTGAGCAGATACACTATTTTTCTAGACTCTCTTTTCAAGAACGTATGTAAAGTGAACAGCTTGCAAGACGGAGGTAGCATCTTCTCAGAGCAAAGACAGGTTTGTTTATTGTTCACTATCTCCTTCTCAACCAAAGTCAGGGTCACTTACTGGCAAGCTTAGGGTTTCTCTTCTGAAGTGCAGTCTACTGGGCAGGTAGGCAGCCTGTGGCCCCTTCATAGTCCTCTGTGGGAACCCAGGCTCAGAGACCTGGCTTAAGTGGTGTTACTTTCATCACTGCCATTTCTGAACGTATAAAATTCTTAGTCTCTGAACAGAAATCTTGCGTTTTATGTCAACATCTATGAAACTGGCAGGCAAACTTGTTAACAAACAAGTAGGGCAGATATCAGGCCAGTAAAAGCCATAATCTTAGACTCTTTAAAATAATTAGAAAATAATTTCTATTTTACTCCTCAGAAATGGAAAAAGAGAAAAAGATTCTATAACTATGATGCAAAAAAAGATCCTGTAACCATTTACTAAGTGAGTGATTGCCAACTCATTATATGATGATTACTGTGGGTAGAAAATTATGATTTTATTTAGGTAAACAAATGCTATTAGATGAAAAACACTCCTGTTTGTTAAAGTTTAATAAACATATTCTTTGCAATAATGTATTTTTTTTTACAGATGGAGTGTTTATGGAAAAAGTGATGGGAACTATGAAATAAATGGGGCAATGACGATTGTAACATTAACAAATTTCTTTCTACTCTGATATTTTTACAATGAATTGTCAGTAGTATTATTTATAAAATACATGACAGAAATGAGAATTATTGTGGAAAATATGGCTTAACAGCATCATTTGTCTACTCATGTTTATTGTTATGTTATGTACTAAGCACAGTTCTAGATACACAGAGTACAGAAATGACTAGCAGACAAAATCCTTGTTCTCATAGAGCCATTGTCTCACTGAGTGAGAAAGATCATAAGTAAGTAGACAGTTGTATACCTCATATATCCAGCAGTAATTAATGCTGTAAGTAAAAATAAAGCATGCTAACTATATAGAGAATGATAGCATGAAAGTGTCATTTTTTTCAATAAAATGATCAGAGAGGGCCTCAATGATGAGGTAACATTTGAGCAGAGATCAATTCTCAGCATACAGTTCTTTCACCTCCTTGGTCAGGTTTATTCTTAATTATTATTATTATTATAATTTTTTTTTGATTCAATTTTAAAAGGGAGTGTTTTTTACTTTTCCTTTCTGATATTTCATTGTTAGTATAAAGAAATACAATAGATTTCTGTATGCATCTCTTGTATCCTGCTACCTTACAGAATTCATTTATCAGTTCTAGTAATTTTTGTGTGGTGTCCTTAGAGTTTTCTATATAATATGTCATCTGCATATAATGACAATTTTACCTCTTCCCTTTGTCAACTACAAATTGGCACTTACTAATTACATTGCCAATGACTGAACAGCAAGGGCATTTGCCATCCAACACTGTGGAGACTGACCCCTGTGCTGTGACAGCTGCTGACTCTCAACACCCCCTGAGGGAGTTCATGGTGGAGTGAGGCACTCTGTGCTCCAGAGAATCTGATGGGACAGGTCTTTAGAAAAGCAGATGTTTTTAGGAATAGATCTAAATCCTTGCATCTCCTCATACCTAGAAAAGCACTAAATCCCTTCATGGTGACATCAGATCCTTGTGACTAACCGAAACCCCCTTTGTAAAATGAGGTTTAATGGTATTGAAATCCCCCTTCATCAAAACCTTATATATTGATTTTCCTCCCGCTGCCTCTTTGGAGCAGTCTATCAGAGCTATCTGAGGTGCTGCCTCCCGGGTTGCAGTCCTAATTTTGTCCCAAATAAAACTTAACTCACAACTCTTAAGGTTTTTATCTTTTTTAGTTAACACCTTGTAATTTGGATAGCTTTTACTTTTTTTCCTTGAATGACAAAGGACTTTAAAAGTCAGGGTTAACTATCTGATTACAATGTAATCAATAAAGATACTTGGTTACGGTAACTATAATTATGACTGATGATAATCATAACCCTTAAAAACCTTAATCTGTGGCTAAACCAAGAAGTACTTGTGAACTGTTTGTCATACTAGCATTTCCTGATTGGAAAGTTTATGTTTTTATCTTCCTTTCCTAAGAAGACAAAGGTATCTAAACTTAGACCTGCCCAGCAATTAATGTTCCAATATTTTATCCTGTTTGACATGACCCAGATAGTCAGGGAATTCTCTTCATTTAACTTGGTTTAGTTTCAAGTTAAAATCTGAGGAGACTATTTTAAATAGATATTCCTCAAACATAATTATTCCAATAGAGTTTACCTAATACCTCTTCTTAATCATATTTACTTAAAGTTTTTTTTATATCATTTGCCTTGTTGACAAATTTGTAACACATATAATAAAAAGGTCTTATTTGCCCTTATAAACTGAGATACAACATAATTATTATACTTAACACTGATGACTCTAAAGAGTTCATCATGACCCAATTCTGGCAATACTATCTGAAGGCAGACGCACTTCATATATATAAGGCACACACACACAGACACACAGACACACAGACACACAGACACACACAGGCATACACACACACACAGCCATATAGCCACAGCACAGAGATCTCTTATTTTTCCTGCTAGAGTTTAAAAAGGTCACTTTCTCTTTTTTTGCTTTTTCTTCACTCAGGGATTAGATTAAAGTTCCTGAGATTCCCAGGCAGGCAATTTACATGACAAAGGCACAGGAAGAAGGATACCAATTCCTTCTAGAAAGCTAACTTCTAACAGCAAGAAACAGTTTTAGAATATCAACAGTCCTATCTGGCACATCTTCAGGTGTTTTTTTTTTTTTTTTTCCTCCAGTTTCTAAATAGCCAATTCAGTTTAAACAAATAACAGCATTAGACAATGATACATATCATCACTCACATTGACACACCTCACCTTCAGAGGAACATGAAACAGCATTCAAGTTTACTAGTATCCCCGTGAAAGTCCCTCAGCTGTGTCCAATTCTCTGTAACCCATGGACGAGCCATGGAATTCTCCAGGTAAGAATACTGGAGTGAGTAGCCTTTCCCTTCTCCAGGGACTCTTCCAACCCAGGGATTGAATCCAGGTCTCCCACATTACAGGGGGATTCTTCACTGTCTGAACCACCAGGAAGCGCAAAACCCTCATAATGAGGGACAAAAATTAGGGAGAGAGAGCAGGATTTTAACTCAAGGCACTCTTGACCACACCCAAGACAAAAGCCAAACCAATTCTAACAGGCTTATTTTGATACAATAGCTGAGTCATTAGAGGCATTGTTTTCCAAGTCTCAAGGTGTACTGAGGTCAAATAGCATTACAGTAGAAGTATCATTTTCTTTCATTTATGGGGACATTGCTGAAGATCTCAGTTTCTCAAAATATACCCTAGGGGACTACAAGGTAGAATAGAGTTTACCTAATACCTCTTCTTAATCATATTTACTTAAAGTTTTTTTTATATCATTTGCCTTGTTGACAAATTTGTAACACATATAATAAAAAGGTCTTATTTGCCCTTATAAACTGAGATACAACATAATTATTATACTTAACACTGATGACTCTAAAGAGTTCATCATGACCCAATTCTGGCAATACTATCTGAAGGCAGACGCACTTCATATATATAAGGCACACACACACAGACACACAGACACACAGACACACAGACACACACAGGCATACACACACACACAGCCATATAGCCACAGCACAGAGATCTCTTATTTTTCCTGCTAGAGTTTAAAAAGGTCACTTTCTCTTTTTTTGCTTTTTCTTCACTCAGGGATTAGATTAAAGTTCCTGAGATTCCCAGGCAGGCAATTTACATGACAAAGGCACAGGAAGAAGGATACCAATTCCTTCTAGAAAGCTAACTTCTAACAGCAAGAAACAGTTTTAGAATATCAACAGTCCTATCTGGCACATCTTCAGGTGTTTTTTTTTTTTTTTTTCCTCCAGTTTCTAAATAGCCAATTCAGTTTAAACAAATAACAGCATTAGACAATGATACATATCATCACTCACATTGACACACCTCACCTTCAGAGGAACATGAAACAGCATTCAAGTTTACTAGTATCCCCGTGAAAGTCCCTCAGCTGTGTCCAATTCTCTGTAACCCATGGACGAGCCATGGAATTCTCCAGGTAAGAATACTGGAGTGAGTACCCTTTTCCCCTTCTCCAGGGACTCTTCCAACCCAGGGATTGAATCCAGGTCTCCCACATTACAGGGGGATTCTTCACTGTCTGAACCACCAGGAAGCGCAAAACCCTCATAATGAGGGACAAAAATTAGGGAGAGAGAGCAGGATTTTAACTCAAGGCACTCTTGACCACACCCAAGACAAAAGCCAAACCAATTCTAACAGGCTTATTTTGATACAATAGCTGAGTCATTAGAGGCATTGTTTTCCAAGTCTCAAGGTGTACTGAGGTCAAATAGCATTACAGTAGAAGTATCATTTTCTTTCATTTATGGGGACATTGCTGAAGATCTCAGTTTCTCAAAATATACCCTAGGGGGACTACAAGGTAGAACAGAGCTTTGATCACCCCAGCAACTGTGTCTTCTGCTTTTTGTAAATCTGCTGTGGTTTGTGCAGCTTAAACAGGAGGGAAGAGAGCAGGGCACAACTTTTGAAAGAATGACATAGCCTGAGGACACGACATAAAACCAATTAGAATCAAATGAGTCTAAGATGGCAGACAGGGCAACTTCGACTAGACCCAGAGGCATCATAAAAGTTCCAAGACAGGGTCAAAAGACCAAAAAATGGGTGGTGGCCCACTTCCTGGAAATTTCCACCCTGTCCCCAAAATAGTTGGAACAGTCCTCCTACTCATTAGCCTATGAAATTACACAGACCATAAAAATTAACTCCCACATTTCATCGCTGTTTGCCCTCTGTGATGGCCCACACTCTGTGGAGTTTATTTATCTCTGAATAAATCCACTTCTTAACTGTCACTGAATTTTTCCTGTGAGGAGACATCAAGAACCTGAGCTTCATTAAGTCCTGAAACCAGGTCTGTGATCTTAATTAGAAGACTGTATTTTGGCTGGGTTCAAGTCTCAAGCAAAGTTTTGGCCACATTTGAGTCCTTACCACCTGGGTTCAAGTCCCAAACTAGGTTTGGACTGGGTTTGAGTCCCAGCACATGGGTTCAAGTCTCCAGGTAAGAATACTGGAGTGAGTAGCCTTTCCTTCTCCAGGGACTCTTCCAACCCAGGGATTGAATCCAGGTCTCCCACATTACAGGGGGATTCTTCACTGTCTGAACCACCAGGAAGCGCAAAACCCTCATAATGAGGGACAAAAATTAGGGAGAGAGAGCAGGATTTTAACTCAAGGCACTCTTGACCACACCCAAGACAAAAGCCAAACCAATTCTAACAGGCTTATTTTGATACAATAGCTGAGTCATTAGAGGCATTGTTTTCCAAGTCTCAAGGTGTACTGAGGTCAAATAGCATTACAGTAGAAGTATCATTTTCTTTCATTTATGGGGACATTGCTGAAGATCTCAGTTTCTCAAAATATACCCTAGGGGGACTACAAGGTAGAACAGAGCTTTGATCACCCCAGCAACTGTGTCTTCTGCTTTTTGTAAATCTGCTGTGGTTTGTGCAGCTTAAACAGGAGGGAAGAGAGCAGGGCACAACTTTTGAAAGAATGACATAGCCTGAGGACACGACATAAAACCAATTAGAATCAAATGAGTCTAAGATGGCAGACAGGGCAACTTCGACTAGACCCAGAGGCATCATAAAAGTTCCAAGACAGGGTCAAAAGACCAAAAAATGGGTGGTGGCCCACTTCCTGGAAATTTCCACCCTGTCCCCAAAATAGTTGGAACAGTCCTCCTACTCATTAGCCTATGAAATTACACAGACCATAAAAATTAACTCCCACATTTCATCGCTGTTTGCCCTCTGTGATGGCCCACACTCTGTGGAGTTTATTTATCTCTGAATAAATCCACTTCTTAACTGTCACTGAATTTTTCCTGTGAGGAGACATCAAGAACCTGAGCTTCATTAAGTCCTGAAACCAGGTCTGTGATCTTAATTAGAAGACTGTATTTTGGCTGGGTTCAAGTCTCAAGCAAAGTTTTGGCCACATTTGAGTCCTTACCACCTGGGTTCAAGTCCCAAACTAGGTTTGGACTGGGTTTGAGTCCCAGCACATGGGTTCAAGTCTCAGTCTGAGGTAAATGGTTTCAAGTGGATGTTCTACTAAGGAACTCAGGATGGAAGGTAAAGCCCCATACAATCTTCTAGGAGTGGACTGTAGTGTCTCATCCTTCATTCCTGCTGAATACTAACTGATAGGGCTCGGCTTATACTGTGTGTTTCATGCCTAGCTCTCTTCATTCTACAGTTGTCCCATGGGCTACCAAGGGAGAGGAGGCGTAGGTACGTCCCCTTCATTAAGTCAGGTGATGTGACAGGGAACTATTACCCAAGAAAGCAGGGAAATCACTTCACCCTTTTGATGGCCCCATATAAGCACTGCTGCAGGGCTGGATGGCTAGTCACAGAGGCCATCTTTAACATTTCCTGGCCAATTAACAAAATGTCACCTGGCTTCTGAGGTGCCTAACCTTCACCTTAGCTGTTAGCTCAGTATCTGTGACCTTACCATAGAATGCAACAGACAGCTCAGAGCCACAGACATTGCTTTATGTCTAACTTCTTTTTTCCTGTAATGGTGGCCAATGTGGAGTCCTATACCAAAGACCCAGGTGTGGAGCCCTTTACCAATGTTACAGGACAAAAATCTCTGGAACTGACCAGAGCAATTGTCATGAGCCTCTGGATCTAAACTGGCCAGTTCCCTGACCCCATATTAGGTAAAATATCCACCTCTGTCTTGAGGCTATAAAATTTTTCTACTAGCCTGCGAAAGAATTTGATTCTCCTTTGAGCCAGCCTGCTGTTCTAACAGCATTCCCACTCTAATAGATTCTATTTTTCCCTCATTCTGCCTCATGTCTGGAAATTTTTTTTCAAGCCCATGCATGGACCACAACAGTCAATTTCTCTGCAACAGTCTTAGGGGTGCCTGTGAGTTCCCCCTAGTCTCTTGGTGGCCCCCATTCATCAAGGTCAGCCACCACAGGGACCCACATACTAGTTGACAGCCACCCCACGATTACATCTACAACTTTTGGGATTACCTCCGCAACTTTCAGGCCCCCCGTGCTGATGGATGGCCCCAGCACTTTCCATTCCCTGTCCTTACGAGACAGGAGGGAAGGGGCACAGCCACAAAAAGAATGACACAGCCATTAACAATAACAGGATATAACAAAAACTGGTTAGAACTGATTAGGCCCAAGATGAGAGCAAATCTGACTTCCAGAAGACCTTTACCCTCACTTTACAGTCACTGTAACACATTAGTACATGCTAAATGTCACACCCGCCAACACCATGACAATTTTGGCATAAAAGGCCAAAATGTAGGCAGCAGCCCAATTCCTGGATATCCCCTCTCCTTGTTCAAAATAGAATATTTCTCCCAGTCGTTAGCATATGACATTACCCAGTCCATCAAAATTAACAACTGCCACAGCCCAGGGCCAATCTCACCTTCTGAGGCAGACAGACTGCATTCTGCCATAATATATCTCTCTAGGCTGGTTTCACTTTACTATGGCTTGTTCAAGGACCCTCACTTGGCAGTCTGTCCCAGGGACTTATTCAAGACCTGAGACATACCCCTTTTCTTGTGCTCCATTTTTTCTGCAGCACTTACTTCCTGACAACTAGGCACTCACGTGGGTTCCTCAGTCTCCTGGCTGGTTCCACCAACTGTTGGGCTGCACCTTGCAGGCCTGCATGCCCTGTACTTGTACTTCAGTCTAGAAATAAGCTTAGTTTCTAAACTGAAGAAAGAGCCCAGAGTCATCAATGGTTTAATAGATACAGGGAGCTTACTTGTTTGAAGAAAGGTCTGGAATGACATTCCACCACGTGGCAAGATGTGGCAGCAGTCTTCACTCCCAAGGGAGGGGAGGTTACCTGTTATAGCAGAAATTGACATAAGGTTACCTCACTGGTTACCAGAGAAACCAGTTGAGGGGCATGCCCCTCATGGTCCCTATGATAAGCTATCATAGTGGAGATATACCAGTCTAGAGCTAGAATGATCGTTAGCTGGAGATGGGGCAAATATGTAGGAAGCAAACAGTGAAGTTATTTATGGATTTCAGCTTTACTTTTTTCTTGGCAAAATTCTTTGAACTAAGTCAGGGTGACATAAGTGATCTACAGCCTTCCAAAGAGCCTACAAAACCAGATATGGAGACATTAGCCAAATCAATTAATTTCATGATTTCTTCATTAGATTTTCAGATCGTAGCAACTTTAGAGGCCTCCTAAAATTTGCAGAAATGAAAGTACAACAATTTTTTCTCCCTCAAATGGCATTATCGAAAACCTCAAGAGGCCAATATTCTGCCTAGGGCTCCTCTTTAACACGAGAATCCAAAAATGGTTAGACAAATCTGACTTCCAGAAGACCTTTACCCTCACTTTACAGTCACTGTAACACATTAGTACATGCTAAATGTCACACCCTCCAACACCATGACAATTTTGGCATAAAAGGCCAAAATGTAGGCAGCAGCCCAATTCCTGGATATCCCCTCTCCTTGTTCAAAATAGAATATTTCTCCCAGTCGTTAGCATATGACATTACCCAGTCCATCAAAATTAACAACTGCCACAGCCCAGGGCCAATCTCACCTTCTGAGGCAGACAGACTGCATTCTGCCATAATATATCTCTCTAGGCTGGTTTCACTTTACTATGGCTTGTTCAAGGACCCTCACTTGGCAGTCTGTCCCAGGGACTTATTCAAGACCTGAGACATACCCCTTTTCTTGTGCTCCATTTTTCTGCAGCACTTACTTCCTTACAACTATGCACTCACGTGGGTTCCTCAGTCTCCTTGCTTGTTCCACCAACTGTTGGCCTTCACCTTCCATTCCTACATTCCCTTTACTTTTACTTCAGTCTAGAAATAAGCTTAGTTTCTAAACTGAAGAAAGAGCCCAGAGTCATCAATGGTTTAATAGATACAGGGAGCTTACTTGTTTGAAGAAAGGTCTGGAATGACATTCCACCACGTGGCAAGATGTGGCAGCAGTCTTCACTCCCAAGGGAGGGGAGGTTACCTGTTATAGCAGAAATTGACATAAGGTTACCTCACTGGTTACCAGAGAAACCAGTTGAGGGGCATGCCCCTCATGGTCCCTATGATAAGCTATCATAGTGGAGATATACCAGTCTAGAGCTAGAATGATCGTTAGCTGGAGATGGGGCAAATATGTAGGAAGCAAACAGTGAAGTTATTTATGGATTTCAGCTTTACTTTTTTCTTGGCAAAATTCTTTGAACTAAGTCAGGGTGACATAAGTGATCTACAGCCTTCCAAAGAGCCTACAAAACCAGATATGGAGACATTAGCCAAATCAATTAATTTCATGATTTCTTCATTAGATTTTCAGATCGTAGCAACTTTAGAGGCCTCCTAAAATTTGCAGAAATGAAAGTACAACAATTTTTTCTCCCTCAAATGGCATTATCGACAACCTCAAGAGGCCAATATTCTGCCTAGGGCTCCTCTCTTTCAAATCATCGTATGTCTAATCACAAGAACTTCCTAGTGAGATTGTCCAGCTCCATGGCAGGTAGGAGCTCCCTTACATTTTGTGTCTCCTTTAAAGCATGAAATGAAAAGTCCTGACAACAGAACAAAGCTATCCGGAATTTCTATCGAATGATTAAGATTTTGAACCTCAAACTGAGGCCCAGTTTTTTTTTTTTTCCTTTCCTTCTTGTACCATGTTATAAAGTAAACTCTTTTTCAAAGGAGAAATATGGGGCCAAAATGGATCCTGCATGATGTCAGAGATCACCCTGAAGACAGACTTCACTTTACTGAGATAACTAGACCCTGCCTAGTTTTTTGAGAGTATCCAACTGATTGTTCTTGTTCTTGTTCTTATTATTGCCATGTATTTAATATCAGGCTTTGGAGTTTATCCAATGATGTGGTCATGGGTAAAATATCCCTATGGGGTATCTCCATTTCACTGCATGATCTCAGCCCCATTCAGAAGCAGCCAGGTGCTAGGCAGAAGATTATGGGCTTCCCAAGTGGTGCTAGTGGTAAAGCATCTGCCTGCCAAGGCAAGAGATACAAGAGACTTGGGTTCGATCCTGCATTAGATCTCTGGGTCAGAAAGATCCCCTGGCAGAGGAAATGGTGACCCATTCCAGATATTTTTGCCTGGAAAATCCAATGGACAGAGGAGCCTGGCAGGCTACAGTACATGGTTGCATGAGTGACATATGACTGAAGCAACAACATAGCATGCACAGAAGATTATAAAGTGGAGACATGATTAAATAGATAAATGTTTAGATCTGACGAGGAAACGGGCTCTTACATATTAAGCTTTTTTTTTTTTTAAAGGTCAGTAATAATAAAAGATAAAACACAAGCCATCTATTTCCTGTTTTCTTTCTGAGCCAAACTATTATAGTTTGGTTATAGAGTCTGTTTATTATAAATGGGTCTTGGCTGTTGTTTCAGTGCAAGCATAAAGCAGAAATACATTCCTTTATAGATATTTTATAATAGAGGGTTTTACATTTTTGATTTCCTGGACTATTATGTTATCTACTAGATTAAAAAATCATGTCATAGTTGAGTCCAATCACTGATGAGAACAATTGTGTTTTTACAAGAGACTTATACTTAAGGGAATTGGTTGGCACTCAGAGGCAAATGCACAATCCAACAGTCAGAGTAACTGTACATTTTGTTTGAATCATGAAAAGACTGCAACCAGGGATTGGACTCATACCAAAGAGTATATGAGGATTCAGAAAGCAATGTGAAATGTAAAATCCGTAAATATTACAGTTGAGGAAAAAGAAAAAATATTTTTGTAAAAGCCCAAAGACTTACTCGAGCAGAGAATTGAAATCATTCAGGAAGATAAAGAACAGAGACATGATAAGATTAAAGCAAGACAATCTGTAGCCCTGGTGAACTAGATCTTGTCCCTTAGGTTTCTGGTGCATGTTCTCTCGATATAAAGTCCTGCAGTTGTTCTCCTGATATGAAGCTTTTGATTGATAAAACATTCTTCTGGTGACTATCTGCTTCTGAAGTAAATCTCTCAATGAAATGGCACCCCAGGTATTGAAGTATGATGCTTTTCATCTCTTTAGCCAGGATCCCTGAAAATTTTTTCTGCAGTTTTATCAAGCATCTGCCTGCCAAGGCAAGAGATACAAGAGACTTGGGTTCGATCCTGCATTAGATCTCTGGGTCAGAAAGATCCCCTGGCAGAGGAAATGGTGACCCATTCCAGATATTTTTGCCTGGAAAATCCAATGGACAGAGGAGCCTGGCAGGCTACAGTACATGGTTGCATGAGTGACATATGACTGAAGCAACAACATAGCATGCACAGAAGATTATAAAGTGGAGACATGATTAAATAGATAAATGTTTAGATCTGACGAGGAAACGGGCTCTTACATATTAAGCTTTTTTTTTTAAAGGTCAGTAATAATAAAAGATAAAACACAAGCCATCTATTTCCTGTTTTCTTTCTGAGCCAAACTATTATAGTTTGGTTATAGAGTCTGTTTATTATAAATGGGTCTTGGCTGTTGTTTCAGTGCAAGCATAAAGCAGAAATACATTCCTTTATAGATATTTTATAATAGAGGGTTTTACATTTTTGATTTCCTGGACTATTATGTTATCTACTAGATTAAAAAATCATGTCATAGTTGAGTCCAATCACTGATGAGAACAATTGTGTTTTTACAAGAGACTTATACTTAAGGGAATTGGTTGGCACTCAGAGGCAAATGCACAATCCAACAGTCAGAGTAACTGTACATTTTGTTTGAATCATGAAAAGACTGCAACCAGGGATTGGACTCATACCAAAGAGTATATGAGGATTCAGAAAGCAATGTGAAATGTAAAATCCGTAAATATTACAGTTGAGGAAAAAGAAAAAATATTTTTGTAAAAGCCCAAAGACTTACTCGAGCAGAGAATTGAAATCATTCAGGAAGATAAAGAACAGAGACATGATAAGATTAAAGCAAGACAATCTGTAGCCCTGGTGAACTAGATCTTGTCCCTTAGGTTTCTGGTGCATGTTCTCTCGATATAAAGTCCTGCAGTTGTTCTCCTGATATGAAGCTTTTGATTGATAAAACATTCTTCTGGTGACTATCTGCTTCTGAAGTAAATCTCTCAATGAAATGGCACCCCAGGTATTGAAGTATGATGCTTTTCATCTCTTTAGCCAGGATCCCTGAATCTGACAATTTATATCATGAATTTTAATTGCTGTGCTAGTGGTTAGTAGTACCTAATACAGTCATTTGCAAAGTAGTTTCAGAGCATTTTCCATCTTATTTCTTTTTCAGAAGATAAGGTCTTGGGTTCTGTCATTTAAAGTTTGAGAGGACAAGAAGGAAAGAGAGCTTGTCCATGTTGGTGATAAGATTAAGTATACGGCATGAATACTTTTAAGGAGCTTGCTATGTGCTGATGTCTGACTGAAGTAAGTTAGACTAGAACATCCAGGAGAAATACCCACCCTCATACAGTGATGTACAATAACTTTATATGGTGACAGATGATGGGTCTCAGAAGGTGTGGATCTCATGGTTATCAGAACATTCTTACTGAAGTCAAAGAGTGACAAATAATTTTAGTCATTTGAATTTACATGTGGCATGTCTCTCCCTGCTTTGTTAAAGGTTTAATGTAATCTGAACAATAAAGTTTCTAATTATACAACAAGTCTTTCAAATCCTATAAAACCAGTCCTAGGAAAATGAGTACATTTATCACTGTAGAATTAGGTTGGAATTCCCCCTCATAGAAAATGTGAAATTAAGTAACTTTTTGCTATTGTCAGAGTCATGACTTGTTAGCTAGGTTCATGCTGAGAATAAGCAATGATCTGGACTTACTATGAATTCACAGCATATGTGAAATGTGTTTAATAGAAGTCTGAGGCTTGGGTTCTTCTCAATTGTGTCTCACTCTTATACCAATGACAGAAATGATAGGCACTGGATATATACTCAAAAATTATAGCAAAATTCTCCCCTTCCAGTGTTGGCTGGGTACAAAGGCTATATTGTTTTCAATGTTGTGAGTTAATTTTGTGTAAAATATTTGCAAATTTCAACCTGAAGACCTCTACAACCACTAAAGGATCATCTTGGAAGCACTAGAGATTATCCTCTAGTAATATGCATCCAGATTTCTCTCAATAACCCTTTTGTCATTTGGCAGATGGTGTATTAGGTTGGTGCAACTGCAATTGCAGTTTTGATCTGCTGAACTTTGCTGTTTGATATTGGAATATATTCTTAAACAAATGTGGTTATGTTATACATAATTTTAACATGCATTTCTCACTTTTTTCTAATGACTTATTACTTGCTACTTATTTTATATTTATTTTAGGTTATACAAATGATTCTAGACAAAGAGAAAATTTGAGTGATTTTTAAATTCAAGTTCAAAATGGGTTGTAAAGCAGCGGAGACAATTCACAACAGCAACAACGTAGTTGGCCCAGGAACTGCTAATGAACATACAACACAGTGATGATTAAAGAAGTTTTGCAAAGAAGACAAGAGCCTTGAAGATGAGGAGCATAATGGCTGGCCATTGAAAGTTGACAACAACCAACTGACAGCCATCACTGAAACCAGTCCTCTTACAGCTACACAAGAAGTTGCCAAAGAACTCATTGTCAACCATTCTACAGTTGCATGGCTTTTTCTTTTTTCTTTCTTTCTTTTTTTAATTTATTTATTTTAAAGGTTTTACAGAGTTTTGTTGTTCACAGACATGTATGTTCCCAGATCAGTCATATGCATATCCCTGGTCCCCAGCCCCCGAAGTTCCCCCCATCCCACCCCTCCGGACCATCGCCCCATGCCATTGTAAGCACTCCTATTCCCTTAGCACAATGACAATAGCTATCTTTCCACACATGACAGTATAGGTTTCCATGGTACTCCCTCCATGCCTCCCATTCACTGTTCCTTTCCCACAATGTCCATATGTCTATGCTCTGTTTTTCCATGAGTTCACTGCGTGTCTTATCAAGACCGTCCTACTAGGTTCCATATATGTGTGTTAGTATACTGTACTTGTCTTTCTCTTTCTGACTTATTTCACTTTTTATGACAGGTTCTAGAGCCAGCCAACTCATTAGGACTGAGTCTTCTGCATTTTCATTCTAACAGCTGAAGTAGTATTTTCCCTTGTATTTTATGTGAAACCCGAGCTTCTGGAGACTAACCACTAAAGGATCATCTTGGAAGCACAAATTTGTAATATGCATCCAGATTTCTCTCAATAACCCTTTTGTCATTTGGCAGATGGTGTATTAGGTTGGTGCAACTGCAATTGCAGTTTTGATCTGCTGAACTTTGCTGTTTGATATTGGAATATATTCTTAAACAAATGTGGTTATGTTATACATAATTTTAACATGCATTTCTCACTTTTTTCTAATGACTTATTACTTGCTACTTATTTTATATTTATTTTAGGTTATACAAATGATTCTAGACAAAGAGAAAATTTGAGTGATTTTTAAATTCAAGTTCAAAATGGGTTGTAAAGCAGCGGAGACAATTCACAACAGCAACAACGTAGTTGGCCCAGGAACTGCTAATGAACATACAACACAGTGATGATTAAAGAAGTTTTGCAAAGAAGACAAGAGCCTTGAAGATGAGGAGCATAATGGCTGGCCATTGAAAGTTGACAACAACCAACTGACAGCCATCACTGAAACCAGTCCTCTTACAGCTACACAAGAAGTTGCCAAAGAACTCATTGTCAACCATTCTACAGTTGCATGGCTTTTTCTTTTTTCTTTCTTTCTTTTTTTAATTTATTTATTTTAAAGGTTTTACAGAGTTTTGTTGTTCACAGACATGTATGTTCCCAGATCAGTCATATGCATATCCCTGGTCCCCAGCCCCCGAAGTTCCCCCCATCCCACCCCTCCGGACCATCGCCCCATGCCATTGTAAGCACTCCTATTCCCTTAGCACAATGACAATAGCTATCTTTCCACACATGACAGTATAGGTTTCCATGGTACTCCCTCCATGCCTCCCATTCACTGTTCCTTTCCCACAATGTCCATATGTCTATGCTCTGTTTTTCCATGAGTTCACTGCGTGTCTTATCAAGACCGTCCTACTAGGTTCCATATATGTGTGTTAGTATACTGTACTTGTCTTTCTCTTTCTGACTTATTTCACTTTTTATGACAGGTTCTAGAGCCAGCCAACTCATTAGGACTGAGTCTTCTGCATTTCTTCTAACAGCTGAGTAGTATTCCATTGTATATATGTACCAGAGCTTCTGGATCCATTCATTTGTCAATGGACATCTAGGTTGCTTCCATGTTCTGGCTATTGTATAGAGAGCTGCAATGAACACTGGGGTACAGGTGCTTCTTTCACTTTTGATTTCATCAGGATATAGGCCTAGTAGTGGGATTGCTGGGTCATAGGGTGCTTCTATTTTTAGTTTTTTAAGGACTCTCCAGACTGTCTTCCATAGAGGCTGAATCAATTTACATTCCCACCAGCAAAGTTGCATGGCTTTTAAAGCAAATTGGAAAGGTTAAAACACTTGATAAGTGGATGCCTCATTAGCTGACTGAAAAAAAATTTATTTTGAAGTGTCATCTTCTCTTATTCACACAACAACAACAACCCATTTCTCGTTGGATTGTGAGATGTGGCAAAAAGTGGATTTTATATGACAACCAGTGGTGACCAGTTCAGCAGTTGGACCAGAAAGAAGCTCCAAAGCACTTCCCAAGGCTGAACTTGCACCAAAGAACAGTCTTGGTCACTCTTTGGTGGTCTGCTGCCCATCTGATCCACTACAGCTTTCTGATTCTCAGCAAAACCATTACATCTGAGAGATATGCTCAGCAAACTGATGAGGTACACCCAAAACTGCAAGGCCTGCAGCTGGCACCAGTGGGCTCAATGAGCTCCATGACAACGACCAACTGCATGTTGTAAAACCAACACTTCAAAAGGTGAACAAATTCTGGGTTACAATGTTTTGCCTCATCTGCCATATTCACCTGACATCTCACTAATGGACTACCACTACTTCAAGCACACTGATAACTTTTTGCAGGGAAAATACTTCCATACCAGTAGGAGGCAGAAAATGTTTTCCAAGAAGTTCATCAAATCCTAAAGCACAGAGTTTTACACTACAGTGATAAACTTATTTCTCACTGGCAAAAATGTGTTGATTGTAATTGGTCCATTAGTTCACTGCGTGTCTTATCAAGACCGTCCTACTAGGTTCCATATATGTGTGTTAGTATACTGTACTTGTCTTTCTCTTTCTGACTTATTTCACTTTTTATGACAGGTTCTAGAGCCAGCCAACTCATTAGGACTGAGTCTTCTGCATTTCTTCTAACAGCTGAGTAGTATTCCATTGTATATATGTACCAGAGCTTCTGGATCCATTCATTTGTCAATGGACATCTAGGTTGCTTCCATGTTCTGGCTATTGTATAGAGAGCTGCAATGAACACTGGGGTACAGGTGCTTCTTTCACTTTTGATTTCATCAGGATATAGGCCTAGTAGTGGGATTGCTGGGTCATAGGGTGCTTCTATTTTTCGTTTTTTAAGGACTCTCCAGACTGTCTTCCATAGAGGCTGAATCAATTTACATTCCCACCAGCAAAGTTGCATGGCTTTTAAAGCAAATTGGAAAGGTTAAAACACTTGATAAGTGGATGCCTCATTAGCTGACTGAAAAAAAAATTCATTTTGAAGTGTCATCTTCTCTTATTCACACAACAACAACAACCCATTTCTCGTTGGATTGTGAGATGTGGCAAAAAGTGGATTTTATATGACAACCAGTGGTGACCAGTTCAGCAGTTGGACCAGAAAGAAGCTCCAAAGCACTTCCCAAGGCTGAACTTGCACCAAAGAACAGTCTTGGTCACTCTTTGGTGGTCTGCTGCCCATCTGATCCACTACAGCTTTCTGATTCTCAGCAAAACCATTACATCTGAGAGATATGCTCAGCAAACTGATGAGGTACACCCAAAACTGCAAGGCCTGCAGCTGGCACCAGTGGGCTCAATGAGCTCCATGACAACGACCAACTGCATGTTGTAAAACCAACACTTCAAAAGGTGAACAAATTCTGGGTTACAATGTTTTGCCTCATCTGCCATATTCACCTGACATCTCACTAATGGACTACCACTACTTCAAGCACACTGATAACTTTTTGCAGGGAAAATACTTCCATACCAGTAGGAGGCAGAAAATGTTTTCCAAGAAGTTCATCAAATCCTAAAGCACAGAGTTTTACACTACAGTGATAAACTTATTTCTCACTGGCAAAAATGTGTTGATTGTAATTGGTCCTATTTTGATTAATAAAGATGTGTTTGAGCCTAGTTATAATGATTTAAACTCATGATTTGGGGACTTCTCAGGTGGTTAAGTGGTAAGGAATTGGCCTGGCAATGCAGGAGACACTGGTTCGATTCCTGGCCCAGGAAGATTCCACATGCCACAGAGGCAGCTAAACCACTGTGCCACAACTGCTGAGCCTGTGGTCTAGATCCCAGGAGCCACAACTACTGTGCCCACATAGAGTCCATGCTCCTCAATAAGCGGAGCCACCAAAATAAAATGTCTGCACACTGCAACTAAAGAAAATCCCGAGCAGTGAAGATCCAGCACAGTCAAAAATAACCAAACAAATAAATAAATAAATAAAATATTTATTTGCAACTATACTCCAATTTTTTTTAAAAAATAAAAATTCATGATTCAAAACTGCACTTATGTTTGCACTAATCTAATATGCATAACCATTTATTTTATTATTTGTTAGGTTACTTTTTTTCGAATAAATCATATTGGTAGCAACAAAATTTTAAAAAGGTATACATATAATGAAACCTTACAGTCTGATTGTCTCGTTCAAAAAGTCAATGAGGAATGTGTAAACCAAACAAAATATTGGTGAACACTTATTATTCACTATGGAGGTCATAGTGATAAATCTGACCAAAAACCAGAAAGCCTAAATCTTCTAAAGAAGCATGTATCATTATCTGTTTTGAAACTTAGCAGACAATTGAGACTGTGAACATTTTGATTAAATGATTACTATTCAAGCTGACTATACTCATTCTTAATCCTATATTTTCCATGTACAAAAAATGATGTTAGGTATTAATGAACTGAATCAATTAACAGCAGAGGAATTTAGCAAATAAATAATGCCAGTTTTATAAAAATGTCATTTGATGCCTAAGATAGGAGATCAGTTAAATTTTTATAATGGTTTGCTTTTAAACAAAATACTCATTTCATGGAACCAAAGTAAATCTTTTGAAAGTTCGTCCTGGAAATGGATATATATTCAGGATTATTAAATTGCTATTGTAAATTAAGTCTAAAAGTTAAGAACTAAGTTTAAAGTTTTTGCAAGTAAAAGTCAATGGGTGTAATAGAGTGTTGTTATAAGAAGATGGCTATCAATTCAGTTAAGAAACCTACAAAATATGGAAATGTATTTGGGATGCTATGGTATATACAAATGTCCAAATATATGATTATTAAAATATATACCTATTTTGAGTAAATGAATAACCAACTGTCTGTGACAAAACTGCTGTCAAGTAGAACTAAATGCTTCAGCATGGCAATGATTACTTTCCTTTATCGCCCAATATCATTCAGAGTTTAGAAATGTTTGAGCCTTTGAAGAACTATTTGTAATTAACTGTATTTTAACAAGATATTGAATTTTTAAATAAAAGATTTCTCTAAATCTTGGTTGCACTTGACTGAAAAATCAAGGAGGAATCTTTGAATATTTAACAGAACACTTAAGAGTCTCTATCTTTTCAAGCTTTTGGAGAATTGCAGTTATTTAAAACAAAGCTAACAAAAGAAAGGCTTGGAGATGGATCCATAAAAAGCAAATCGAGAAGAGAACAAATTCAATGATAGGAATTCAAACAGTATGTAAGTCTTAGTTTGAAATTCTAGAATTTCATTTGGAATAAGTTTATTTTGATAGAGATCCCATTTTTCATTGGTTAATTTAGATTCTGTACAAGAATTGAATAATGCTAACAAGACCTATAATTTTGCAAGGTCTAAATTTGGCAAACATCTAAAGCAATTATAAAATATAGATAGCTTACTCAACAAGTTTCTCATGTAAAAATCTTTGCCAGAGAAAAAGTTTCTAATGTAGGTAAAAATGACGTGCTTAAGTAAATGTTTACCATGAAACAAAATATTACCTCATTTAAATAAAACTATCAGGTTGAGAATATCCTCTATTTATCAGAATTTTCTTTGAGCTTATCAGTCATTCTATTTTTTTAAAGTCATCCTGTTTCTGTAGAGGGAACATTTCCTTACTGAAAAGTATTGTGATTTCAGACAATATTCTCTTGAAGATATTAACTATATCAAATTTATAAACCTTTCATTTTGTTTTGAAGAAGACTACAGAGAATTTCATAAAAAATATTAAATAATGAGATATTAAAAATATGTTTTTAAGAAAAGAAAAACAGTGACATGATTTGGGACAGATATAACTAAGGAACTGATTTGCCTATGTACCAGTAGTATTTCTTGCTATTGTATTCTGACAATTAAGATAAACTAGCTCCCTTTTATGAATCATCTGTATATATTATCTCTACTATCTAGATAGAATTTTAATTTTGAAAATATCTTTAAAGAGAATTTTATATATCACTAGCATAATGAAGCACTTCACAACTTTTAAAAGATTATTGACTGAAAAATCAACTGTCTGTGACAAAACTGCTGTCAAGTAGAACTAAATGCTTCAGCATGGCAATGATTACTTTCCTTTATCGCCCAATATCATTCAGAGTTTAGAAATGTTTGAGCCTTTGAAGAACTATTTGTAATTAACTGTATTTTAACAAGATATTGAATTTTTAAATAAAAGATTTCTCTAAATCTTGGTTGCACTTGACTGAAAAATCAAGGAGGAATCTTTGAATATTTAACAGAACACTTAAGAGTCTCTATCTTTTCAAGCTTTTGGAGAATTGCAGTTATTTAAAACAAAGCTAACAAAAGAAAGGCTTGGAGATGGATCCATAAAAAGCAAATCGAGAAGAGAACAAATTCAATGATAGGAATTCAAACAGTATGTAAGTCTTAGTTTGAAATTCTAGAATTTCATTTGGAATAAGTTTATTTTGATAGAGATCCCATTTTTCATTGGTTAATTTAGATTCTGTACAAGAATTGAATAATGCTAACAAGACCTATAATTTTGCAAGGTCTAAATTTGGCAAACATCTAAAGCAATTATAAAATATAGATAGCTTACTCAACAAGTTTCTCATGTAAAAATCTTTGCCAGAGAAAAAGTTTCTAATGTAGGTAAAAATGACGTGCTTAAGTAAATGTTTACCATGAAACAAAATATTACCTCATTTAAATAAAACTATCAGGTTGAGAATATCCTCTATTTATCAGAATTTTCTTTGAGCTTATCAGTCATTCTATTTTTTTAAAGTCATCCTGTTTCTGTAGAGGGAACATTTCCTTACTGAAAAGTATTGTGATTTCAGACAATATTCTCTTGAAGATATTAACTATATCAAATTTATAAACCTTTCATTTTGTTTTGAAGAAGACTACAGAGAATTTCATAAAAAATATTAAATAATGAGATATTAAAAATATGTTTTTAAGAAAAGAAAAACAGTGACATGATTTGGGACAGATATAACTAAGGAACTGATTTGCCTATGTACCAGTAGTATTTCTGCTATTGGCATTATTTTTTTGTATTCTGACAATTAAGATAAACTAGCTCCCCCTTTTATGAATCATCTGTATATATTATCTCTACTATCTAGATAGAATTTTAATTTTGAAAATATCTTTAAAGAGAATTTTATATATCACTAGCATAATGAAGCCAAACTTTAGCAAGCAACTAATATTTCAAAATTGTATAATGGTTATAATTATTTAATTTTTAAAATTTATTTATTTTTAATAAGGGACAGTTGCTTTAATGAATTTTGTTGTTTTCTGTCAAATATCAATATGAACTAGCCATAGGTATTTTAGAGATCTACATTCACTCTTAAAATTGTTTCAGTTTGACCAGTAGATGATACGTTCTCTCCAGGTAATGGGTAAATAAAAGAGAAATGGTAGGAAAGTAAGTTTAAAAAGGCAGCGTGTATGCATGTGTGAAATCACTTCAGTCATGGCTGACTCCTTGCAACCCTGTGGACTATAGCTCACCAGGTTCTTCTGCCCATAGGATAATCCAGGCAAGAATACTGGAGAGGATTGGCATGCTCTCCTCCAGGGCATCTTCCCAAGCCAGGACAGGGATAGAATCTGAGTCTCTTAAATCTCTTGTACCAGCAGGTGGGTTCTTTTCCACTAGTTCCATCTGGGAAGCCCAAAGAGGCACACAGAGGTCAAATTATGAAGGACACTGAAGGTGAGGATAAGGAGTTTTGATTCTATGGGAAAGAAGACTCAGAAAAGATTATTTCTGTCACACATTTAAGGTGCAGGAAGTTAAGCTAAAATTGACTTACCCTATGCCTTCAGTAGTCATTTAACACCATAAGGTTCTATTTTTGAACATGAAAATAATAGTGATGATGACCATGATTCTTTTTCAACTTTTAATTGGTTATAGAATCACATAACTTTAGGAAGAAGAAGCTTTTCCTGAAAGTTTATTGTATTTTATAAATTCAGTTTATCACAATGTTGAACTACCAACACCTTTTCAGTGAAGAGAATTTTAATCTTATACCATGTCTTCACAGTCTGGCAAAGAGCTTCCATGTACTTAGTCAAAATGTGGCATCCAGACCTGAATTCAATTCACCATTTCCCTCATCTTCCTATTTGGCTTACTGGATTTAAGGTGTTTGAGAATTCTCTTCTTTATTATTCGTCTGAATAATCCTCTAATCCTCTCTTTCAGGTGTTTATCTCACTCAGATGTGTGGCCTCACTGCATAAATGCAGTGTTCATTCTTATCCAGGAATCTCCACTAGTCTTTTGCTTCATGCTGTTTTCTACATTTGATCCATAAGAAATGATCAATGGTAGTTGGACAGGGACTGCATTGAATCTGTAGATGATATTTGGTAGTATGGTCATTTTCACAATATTGATTCTTCTGATCCAGGAACATGGAATATTTCTCCATCTGTTTAAGTCTTCTTTAATTTCTTTCATGAATGTCTTGTAATTTTCTGTGTACAATTCTTTTGCTTCTTTGGGTAGGTTTGTTCCTAGATATTTTATTCTTTTGGTTGCAATGGTGAAGAGGATTGCCTCTTTGAGTTCGTTTTCTGATTTTTTGTTGTTTGTACAGAGAACTAGACCAAAGAATGACACAGTTCATATGGAAACACAAAAGACCTCAAATAGCCAAAGCAAACCTTAGAAAGAAAAATGGAGTTGGAGGAATCAGCCTCCCTAACTTCAGGCTATACTACAAAGCAACAATCATCAAGACAGTATCATACTGGCACAAAAACAGAACTATAGATGAATGGAACAAGATCGAGAACACAGAGATAAACCCACGCACCTATGGGTACCTTATTTTTGACAAAGGAGGCGAAACTATAAAATGGGACAAAGACACCCTCTTCAACAAGTGGTGCTGGGAAAATTGGACAGCTACATGCAAAAAAATGAAGTTGGAACATTCCCTGACACCATACAGTAAGATCAACTCAAAGTGGATTAACGATCTAAATGTAAGGCCAGAAACCATCAAACTCTTAGAGGAGAATATAGGCAAAACACTCAAGGATATAAATCAAAGGAAGATCTTCTCTGATCCACCTACTAGAATAGTGGAACTCAAAAGACAAATGAGTATGTGGGGCCTCATGAAACTTAAAAGCTTTTGTACAGCAAAAGAAATTACAAAAAAGCTGAACAGACACCCAACAGAGTAGGAGAAAATCATAGCAAATGAAATAACAGACAAAGAATTAATCTCCAAAAACTACAAGCTACTCAGACAACTCAGCACTGGAAAAATGAACAACCCAGTCAAAAAATGGGAAAAAGATCTAAAGAGATACCTCCCCAAAGAGGACATACAGATGGCCCAAAAACACATGAAACGATGCTCAACCTCGCTTATTATTAGGGAAATGCAAATTAAAACTACAATGAGATATCACCTCACACTGGTCAGCATGGCCATCATCAACAAATCAACAGACAATAAATCTGGAGAGGGTGTGGAGAAAAGAGAACCCTCTTGCATTGCTGGTGGGAATGTAGATACAGCCTCTATGGAAGACAGTCTGGAGATTTCTTAAAAAACGAAAAATAGAAGCACCCTATGACCCAGCAATCCCACTACTAGGCCTATATCCTGATGAAATCAAAAGAAGCACCTGTACCCCAGTGTTCATTGCAGCTCTCTATACAATAGCCAGAACATGGAAGCAACCTAGATGTCCGTCGACAAATGAATGGATCCAGAAGCTCTGGTACATATATACAATGGAATACTACTCAGCTGTTAGAAGAAATGCAGAAGACTCAGTCCTAATGAGTTGGCTGGCTCTAGAACCTGTCATAAAAAGTGAAATAAGTCAGAAAGAGAAAGACAAGTACAGTATACTAACACACATATATGGAATCTAGTAGGATGCAGTCTTCATGACAAAGCAATGGGTACGACAACTATAAAATGGGACAAAGACACCCTCTTCAACAAGTGGTGCTGGGAAAATTGGACAGCTACATGCAAAAAAATGAAGTTGGAACATTCCCTGACACCATACAGTAAGATCAACTCAAAGTGGATTAACGATCTAAATGTAAGGCCAGAAACCATCAAACTCTTAGAGGAGAATATAGGCAAAACACTCAAGGATATAAATCAAAGGAAGATCTTCTCTGATCCACCTACTAGAATAGTGGAACTCAAAAGACAAATGAGTATGTGGGGCCTCATGAAACTTAAAAGCTTTTGTACAGCAAAAGAAATTACAAAAAAGCTGAACAGACACCCAACAGAGTAGGAGAAAATCATAGCAAATGAAATAACAGACAAAGAATTAATCTCCAAAAACTACAAGCTACTCAGACAACTCAGCACTGGAAAAATGAACAACCCAGTCAAAAAATGGGAAAAAGATCTAAAGAGATACCTCCCCAAAGAGGACATACAGATGGCCCAAAAACACATGAAACGATGCTCAACCTCGCTTATTATTAGGGAAATGCAAATTAAAACTACAATGAGATATCACCTCACACTGGTCAGCATGGCCATCATCAACAAATCAACAGACAATAAATCTGGAGAGGGTGTGGAGAAAAGAGAACCCTCTTGCATTGCTGGTGGGAATGTAGATACAGCCTCTATGGAAGACAGTCTGGAGATTTCTTAAAAAACGAAAAATAGAAGCACCCTATGACCCAGCAATCCCACTACTAGGCCTATATCCTGATGAAATCAAAAGAAGCACCTGTACCCCAGTGTTCATTGCAGCTCTCTATACAATAGCCAGAACATGGAAGCAACCTAGATGTCCGTCGACAAATGAATGGATCCAGAAGCTCTGGTACATATATACAATGGAATACTACTCAGCTGTTAGAAGAAATGCAGAAGACTCAGTCCTAATGAGTTGGCTGGCTCTAGAACCTGTCATAAAAAGTGAAATAAGTCAGAAAGAGAAAGACAAGTACAGTATACTAACACACATATATGGAATCTAGTAGGATGGTCATGATAACACATGCAGTGAACTCATGGAAAAACAGACAGAGCATAGACATATGGACATTGTGGGAAAGGAACAGTGAATGGGAGGCATGGAGGGAGTACCATGGAAACCTATACTGTCATGTGTGAAAAAGATAGCTATTGCCTTTGTGCTAAGGGAATAGGAGTGCTTACAATGGCTTGGTGCGATGGTCCGGAGGGGTGGGATTGGGGGACCTGGGAGCGGGGAGGGGACCAAGGATATGGATATGACTGATCTAGGAACATGCATGTCTATGAACAACAAAATTCTGTAAAACCTTTAAAGTAAAGAATTAAAAATAAAAAATAAATTAATTAAAAAAAAGAAATGATCAATATTTGAGCTACAAAAATAACAATTTCAGAAGTTTTAACCTGTTACATCTCCCTCTACTTTTTTTTTTTTTTAATTTTGGCCTCTTTTTATAGATTTTTTATTTGTTCATTTTCATCCATCTTTACTCTTCGGTCTGTGTGGGGCTCCCATTGCAGTGGCCTCTCTCATTGCAGAGCACTAGCTCTGGGCACATGTGCTCCAGAGCACTGGCTCATAATTGGACACACTGGCCCAGCTGCCCTGCAGCACGTGGGATCTTCCCAGGCTAGGGATCAAACTGATGTCCCCTGCACTGAAAGGCAGACTCTTTACCCACTGGACCACCAGGGAATCCCTCCCTCTACTTCTTATCCTCCTTCTCTCAGATACCTAGATCACTTATCTCTTTTCTCTTCCTTCTTCTTCTTCTCCAGTTAGTTCTTCTTCTTCTTCCTCTTATTCTTTTTTTTTTTTTTTTAACAGTGCTTCATCTTTTTTTGTGGGGGGAAGTGGGTTGGGGAGGGAAGGGGGCAGACGGGCCACTTCTGTTGATCTTTAATTTTATCTATTTTCATCCATCTTTGTTCTTTGGGCTGTATGGGCCTCCCATCGCAGTGGCCTCTGTTGTTGCAGAGCACTGGATCTGGGCACATGCACTCCAGAGCTCTGGCTCGGTAATTGGACGCATCGGTCCAGCCGCTCCACAGCATGGGGGATGTTCTCAGGCTGGGGATCGAACCGGCGTCCCTTGCCCTGCAAGATGGTGTCCTTACCCACTGGAACACCAGGGAAGCCCTCCAGTTAGTTCTATGGCATCATTTCATCCAAATAATTTTTACTATTTTTGCATCCTGGGGATTTCATATTATATTAGATTGAATTTATATTATATTACATTATTAGTAAGCAACATTATTGATGACTTTCTAATGCCAGATATTCTCTATTACCTTTGCAATTATCAACTCATTTACTCCTTCAAAAAACCCTATGAAGTAGATACTGTTATCATATCCTCATTTTATAGATGAGGAAACAGTTACTGACAGTTAAAGCAATGTTGGTACAATCACATAGATAATAAATTGGATTCAAATTGGAATTTGGGTTCAAATTGGATCCAAGTTGGAATTTGAACATAGGCAGTGCCTACTACTATTGCCATACTACTTTTTGTAATTAATAAGGGTGCAGGGCTTCCCCTGGTGGTCCAGTGGGTAGGGACACCGCCTTGCAGGGCAAGGGGTGCCGGTTCGAGCCCTGACCTTGGAAGATCCCACGTGCCGCGGAGCGGCTGGACTGATGTGTCCAATCACCAAGCCAGAGCTCTGGAGCACAAGCGCCCAGAGCCAGTGCTCTGCAACGACAGACGCCACCGCGATGGGAGGCCCACAGGAGCCAAAGAACGAAGACGAAAGAAAATAGAGAAATGAAAGACCAATAGAAGTGGCCCACCCACTCCCCTCCCTCCCCAATCCGACCCCCGCCCAAAGTAAATAAATAAATCTTTAAAAAAAAATAAATAAAGGTGCAGAGGGGAATTTGGTATTAACACAACATAGGACAGAATAGGGCAAAAGCAGTAATTCTAATGGAGAGGCTAAACATAAGCTATTTGTTTTAAATTGAGATGTGTCAACTTAAGGTTATTTCTGGCAAGGATGATCACAGAGGCGTTTTTACATGATGGAAAACTTTGGGGACTTGGTTTCTGCAGTATACCATGGAGGTTGTCAAAGCACACTTTTGAAAACCATTCCATCCAGAGACATTTATTTTGAAAACTATTTAGGAAATAATGGGAGCATGTCTAGTTCCTAAGCTAAAGGATGAAGAGGAAGAAGGAAAGAGAATATGCACAATTTCAGTAATCTGAGGTACCTTTCATTGATGTCCTTGCTTAAGATACCAAGGATCTATGAGACAAGAGTTGAGGTAAGTTCTTAAATAACAAAAGCCCACACAGGAGGGGGATCTTATAGATGGGCCAAGTTTCTCAGAGACATTCCAGAAGAACTCCGCATTTATTATATAGGTTCCATATTTGCTGGTTCAGCAGGCAGTCTCTACATTGTTGTTGCTGATTGCATGCTCATCATAATCAGCTGGGACGAGGTTCTGATGGCGATCATTGCTAAGAAAATCTTATCAAACTTTTAAAATAGTCATATTTCAAATATCCCAAATTGGTGCATTATGTTGTTTATAAAAGAATAAAAATTCTAAGAAGACAGTAATACTCCTAATAGGTAAGTGAATATGTTTGCAGGGTATGCTAGAAGACAAGTTTGCCATGAATGCTGACTCTTCCGATATGGGTGAATTGAATATGTATGAAACTAATTGTGCAAAAGTTTAATTTCTGGCCTCATAGCATATAAATCAATTGTATTCTTTTGAATATATTTTCAGTTCACTGTAGTAAATGAATGAAAAGTGAGATAAAGATCCTTAAGATAAAGAGACTTTTCTCATGATCCAATTAGATAAAAAGTAGTTGCTCTGTAACAAAAAAAAAAAAAAAAAAAAAATTCATGTTTAGCCTGAGCCTGTAAGAGCTTAAAATCTTGGCAATGATAACATGGTACACCAACTAATACTAGCTTAGGAGTTTTTCCTATTTGAGCAAGATCAAGAGAAAGTAAATCCTCAAGGCATGTAGAGTCTTAGATCCCTTTAAAAGTTGGGGATCTTTTGCAGGCAAAGTTTATTCACTGACTTTAAATCACATGTTTGCTATTGTCTAAGACAAGTTAGACCTATTATATAAGCTGTGGGCTTTCCCCTAGTGGTTCGGATGGTAAAGAATCTGCCTGCAATGCAGGAGATCTAGGTTCCATCCCTCTGACAAGAACGCTCCCTGGAGAAGAGAATGGCTGTTCACTCTAGTATTCTTTTCTGGAGATTCAATGGACAGAGGAGCCTGGTGGGCTACCATCCATGGAGTCACAAAGAATTGAATATGACTGAGCAACAAATACTCTCACTTCATTTTATATAAAATGTCTAACAGGTAATTACACAGCAGTAGGTTTTAAATATTATCATTATAAATTAGTATAGTTTAAGTTATTGAATTTTTACTTTTTACTAATGATATATTCTGGCAGGGGCTGGCTGATAACTTTATGACAGGGTATGTAGACAGTGTCTGTATCAGCCTGTAGTGATCAGAGTGAACTCAAATTATAAGAAACAGATCACACTTCCTAGCAGCATTATGACTAGGCAAGAGATGGCAAGAGTAAACATTGATATTTTAGGAACCAGTGAACTAAAATGGATGGGAATGGATGAATTTAATTCAGATGACCATAATATCTACTACTGTGGGTGAGAATCCCTTAGAAGAAATGCAGCAGCCCTTATAGTAACAGAAAGTCCAAACTGCAGTACTTGGATGCAGTCTCAAACATGATGGAATGATCTTGGTTTGTTTCCAAGGCAGATTATTCAACATTACAGTAATACAAGTCAATGTCCCAATTAGTAATGATGAAGAAGTTGAAGCAAAATGGTTCTAGGAAGACCTACAAGATCTTCTAGAACTAACACCAAAAAAAAAAAAAAAAAAAGATAAAGGACTGCAATGCAAAAGTAGGAAGTCAAGAGATACGTGGAGTAATAGGCAAGTTTAGCCTTGAAGTACAAAATTTATCTGTTAGATCTAGGAAAAAGGGCTGACTATCCCAACTCAGTCTTTTTCTTTCTCCATTCTTTGGGAGGCACCTGCCCATCAGAAGCATGCCTCAGTATCACATGCTTTTTTTTTTTGTCAAGGATTAAGGAGCCTGTTCCTTGGGGGCGAGTGCAACAGTTTTCCAGTTATGCCTATGACCAGGCAGGTAATTACAACTTATTTCAGGTGATATGTTGATATGAGCAAGTACTATCAGCACAGTTCTAAACCATTTCCTGTAAGCAACTTTTTATAAAATAATAGCATAGCTGATCTCCATCTCCATGTTTTTGATTCCTGTATCTAGCATGTAGTTTAATTTTATCTCAGATAGGGAAAGGATTACTCTTCATGAGGACCTCTCAAACTCTAAACAGCTGGAGAAGGGAACTGTCTATATGCCCAATAATCAGCATGATACAGATGTATGATTTAGTGTGTATTAATTGATTGGTGAGGAATGTCACAAGGTTTGAGCCATCCCAACCTAGTATCAGTCAAGAGGGTAGATTTTGGGGTCAAGAGGATTCTAGCAAAAAGAGGCTGAGCAGTAGCCTGCCAAGGGCAGGGATGGCTCAAACCTTGTGTTAAACATAAAGATTAAAAGCCTCTCTCCCCAGGACACCAATGCTAGTGCTCCTTTAATGGTAAGTCTCCCTTCCCTTGTGGCAAGGCCACACCACCTTACTGTGCAAGTGCTGGTCTAGTTTTCTGAAACTTTGAAGAAATGTACTCCTAACTTGTTTAACATTCTTTTTTCTGACAAGATGTAAAACTGTGCCGAAAACCAAGTTTATCTGGAGCAGTTTATCTTAGGGGAATATGGGAAACTAGTTCCAGGCTATAGTCCTCAGTTTGACTCAAACAAAACTCTTTTCTGTTCTTATTATTGACTGTTTATTGATTATATTCATCAACACAGGGGATATTAATATTAATGTTGATAGACCAGAGGCAATACTTTCATAATCATTGTAAAAGGAAGTAGTAAAATGATAAAACAACAATAACAAAACAATCTTTCTGTTTGAATCCCTTGTTTATTTTTTAGTTGCTAAATTGTGTCTGACTCTTTTGTGACCTCCATGGACTGTATCCTGCCAGACTCCTCTGTCCACGGGATTTCCCAGGCAAGAATACTAGAGTGGATTGCCATTTTCTTCCCCAGGGGATCCTCCTGACTCAGGGACTGAACCTGCATCTCCTGCTTGGCAATGGATTCTTTACCACTGATTCACCAGGGAAGCCTTGGATTCATTAAGTTCTGTCTATTTCAAAACCAGTTTTTACACAAAAATGGATGTTAAAGAAATGTTCATTACAACTTCATTTGGAGAGGCAAAACATACTCATAAATAGGGGGGCTGTAAAACTATGGTATGTCCATAAAATGGAATATTTTATCATCACTATAATTATATAAAATATATAGCTTGTAAACATTTTTAAATTATAAAAATAAAGTAGCTCTACAATTTTCTTTTTTCAGGTAAATAAACAGATGCTTGCATATAAATTTAAATCACATGGAAGAAAATATAAGACTATGTTAACGGAGGTTATATCCCCATTTGAAGTCAGATGGTAGTCTGTAGAGGGAATTTGACTTTGGCATTTACATTCTTCCAGAACTCTTTGATCAACTTAGTTGTTTCAAAGAAAGAGTAGTAGTTTTAAAGAGACTGTGCCTTTGCCTACAGTAGCCCACCTAAGCTTAATGCTCCTCTACTTCTTCTTTGCCTGAAAAATAGAATCTTGCCCAAGTAGCTAATCTTTATGACATTTTCTGTGCTCCTTTAATGGTAAGTCTCCCTTCCCTTGTGGCAAGGCCACACCACCTTACTGTGCAAGTGCTGGTCTAGTTTTCTGAAACTTTGAAGAAATGTACTCCTAACTTGTTTAACATTCTTTTTTCTGACAAGATGTAAAACTGTGCCGAAAACCAAGTTTATCTGGAGCAGTTTATCTTAGGGGAATATGGGAAACTAGTTCCAGGCTATAGTCCTCAGTTTGACTCAAACAAAACTCTTTTCTGTTCTTATTATTGACTGTTTATTGATTATATTCATCAACACAGGGGATATTAATATTAATGTTGATAGACCAGAGGCAATACTTTCATAATCATTGTAAAAGGAAGTAGTAAAATGATAAAACAACAATAACAAAACAATCTTTCTGTTTGAATCCCTTGTTTATTTTTTAGTTGCTAAATTGTGTCTGACTCTTTTGTGACCTCCATGGACTGTATCCTGCCAGACTCCTCTGTCCACGGGATTTCCCAGGCAAGAATACTAGAGTGGATTGCCATTTTCTTCCCCAGGGGATCCTCCTGACTCAGGGACTGAACCTGCATCTCCTGCTTGGCAATGGATTCTTTACCACTGATTCACCAGGGAAGCCTTGGATTCATTAAGTTCTGTCTATTTCAAAACCAGTTTTTACACAAAAATGGATGTTAAAGAAATGTTCATTACAACTTCATTTGGAGAGGCAAAACATACTCATAAATAGGGGGGCTGTAAAACTATGGTATGTCCATAAAATGGAATATTTTATCATCACTATAATTATATAAAATATATAGCTTGTAAACATTTTTAAATTATAAAAATAAAGTAGCTCTACAATTTTCTTTTTTCAGGTAAATAAACAGATGCTTGCATATAAATTTAAATCACATGGAAGAAAATATAAGACTATGTTAACGGAGGTTATATCCCCATTTGAAGTCAGATGGTAGTCTGTAGAGGGAATTTGACTTTGGCATTTACATTCTTCCAGAACTCTTTGATCAACTTAGTTGTTTCAAAGAAAGAGTAGTAGTTTTAAAGAGACTGTGCCTTTGCCTACAGTAGCCCACCTAAGCTTAATGCTCCTCTACTTCTTCTTTGCCTGAAAAATAGAATCTTGCCCAAGTAGCTAATCTTTATGACATTTTCTCCAAGTTCTTTCTCACTCAGTAATCCCACTATTGTGGTCTGAATTCTGTCCCTCCCAAACTCCTATATTGAAGTCTTAACCTTTAGAATGTATTCGCAAGTGGGACTTTTAAAGAGGCAATCAAAGTGAAATGAAGTTCTATGGGTGAACCCTAATCTAACATGACTGGGTTGCCTAGAAGAAGAGCTTAGGACACAGACGTGTGTAGACACAGAGGAAAAACCATGAGAAGACACCATGAGAAGGCAGCCATCTGCAAGCCAATAGAGAGAGGCCTCAGAAAAAAATCACATCTGCTGACACCTTGATATTGCCCTTCTAACCTCTAGAACTATGAGAAAATAAATTTCTATTTTCTAGCCTACCCAGTCTGTGGTCCTTCCTTACGGTGGTCCCAGGAAATAACACACCCACAGTGCTTGGTTCATACCACTTCTGAAATACTTGCTACCTCACATTTTAATGTGCTTATATTTCCTGTTATGAAATAGATTATAACATCTTTGATTAGTTTTCTACTGCTGTTATAACCAAGTGCCACAAATTCAGTGGCTAAAAACAATACTAATTTATTTTCTTAGAGGTCCAGTACCATTCTGGCAGAGCTAAAATTCAAGGGGTCAGCATATTCCTGAAGGCTCTAGGAGGTGAACCATTTCCTTGCCCATTAAGAATTTATTTCCATGTAGTTGTAGGACCAGGATGTCTTTCCTTAGCTGGTGGTCAGGTGGAGCTTGCCCTTAGTTCCTAAACACCCACCTCATCTCAGAACTAGCAACAAAAAGGGGATTCCTTCTCACTGCCATTTCTTTGATGTCATCACATTTCTCTCTAACTGTAGCCAAAAGGTTCTCTGCCTTTGAAAAGTCATGTAATTAGATTGGGTCCACCAAAATAACCAAGAATAGTCTATTCATCTCAAGGTATATAATGTTAACTGCATTTGCAAAGTCTTGGGGTCTTTTTTTTCACCATGTCAGGTACCATATTCACAGGTCACAGGGACTCAGTCATGGATACCTCAAAATGTAAGGGCAGATTTCACTCACTGTTTGCATCCTTTACATTTACCAAAGGTTGGAAAATAGATTTTAAATGAAATTTCTTACCTTGAACATGCAAATGAAAGCCAGGAAGAAAGAGAGGATAGAACTAAAGAGAGAGCGGAAAAAAGAAGGCAAGGAAAACCAGAAGAAAGAAAATAACATATTCCTAACAGAACTTCACCTTATCAGACAGAACTCCTAGAATAATGTATAGTATATAGCATTCAGTTCAGTTCAGTTAGCTATCTACTATATTAGAGCAGGCTTATAAAAAGCATTTAATAAATGTTTTGAGCAGATCTGAATCATAAATGTTATGAATTTAGGTATTAATCACCTCACCAATGACTAAGTTACAGAGGCAATTACTATCAATTTCAGTAAATTGTATTATATATCATGGTTGGAAAGGAAATGCTTTTCTAGACAATTATTATGGTTATGTTATAAATAATGTGATCCTTAGTAATTTTAAAGTACTAGAATAAAATAGTCTTAAAAATTTTTGTTTTACAATAAAGAAAATCCTGAAATTCTTGAAGTGACTCATTATATAAATATCTTTCAGACTCCTTTTTAAAAATATTTATTTATTTTTACTTGGCTGCTCTGGGTCTTAGTTGTGGCACGTTGGATCTTGTTCCCTGGCGAGGAATCGAATCCAGGCTCCTTACATTGGAAGCACAGAGTCATAGCCACTGGACCACCAGGGAAGTCCCTAGAGAGATTTCTTTTAACTAAATTCCAGAGAAATCAAAATCTGTATCCATTACTGGAAAGATTGACTTATTCTATAAATGCTATTTGACCTTGAAGATGCCACAGTAATTTCTAGATTTAGGTGTAATCTCCCTAGGAGGAAAGAAAAAGTGGAATTTGTTATATATTACTTTCAAAGCATACTGATAAGAAGATAGTCTTTTTTAGCCATCTTAGTTGGGATTTAAGGGGACATCCTTGAATAAAATGCAAAGGACTTACTCAGCAGCAGATAATTACCAGAGTGGGATGGTTCATAGAATGTCCTTGATGAAAGCATTGCAGAATTTCTCAGCAAGACAGGGATTATGGTCATAAAGTTGTTTTCTTGACATGTTTACATTTTCTGTAACTAAATGCTCAGAGATCTCTTAGTAGAGGTGTTGTAAGAGCATGGGTTTTCCTGTCAACTGTTTTCATGGCAGGCATTCTAAATACTTTTGCTTCAAGCTAAGCCTGCCAGTTATGTATCTATTGGCAAGCTTTTTTTCTCTTTAATCTGACAGAAATAACATTAGGTTCTTTAGGTTAATATTCCAATTCCAAACACATTACATCAGTACACCTGCTTTGCTACTATGGTAACCCATAATTCTGAAGTGCACAGATGATATTTATCATGTTCTGCTTTTCACTTTGTGTGCAGAAGGAAGCTTGCCGCAGCCTCCCAGGAGTAAAAGTGGTGGGGCTGGGCCAGGAAAAGGTGTGGGAGGACTCAAGATGGAACGCCTGACTCTTAAGTTCCTCAGTTTTCTCCCTTCCTTCAACTGGCTGTCCATGAAAAGCATTTTTTCTTAATGCCATAAAGATGGATCTCAATTATCCACGGTAATTGAATTCAGAGTCAGAGAAAATGAAATCCACTGGTAATCAAAAACACTAATTTAATTATGAGCTTCAGTTACCCCTCTTAACAATATTTAACAAATTTGCTGCAAAGGAACGAAGTGGAATTATTTCCTTTCCCCACTATCACTCCTTCACTTTTTTGGTTTCCACTAGAAGCACCACAGAAAAAAAGGAGGGAGTTTTTTCTGGATAATTCTCAAATTGGATAATTAACTTCTGAATGGCCTAGATTAAGAATAAGTTAAATAAACTTTCTATGCCAAAAGATATGTGCACCACTGTATTTTATTATAATACTACATTTTCTTGTCACAAACCTTATTTTTCATGTTACATTTTTCAAAGCTGTGTGTGTGTTCAAAGATTAAGATGCCACAGTAATTTCTAGATTTAGGTGTAATCTCTAGGAGGAAAGAAAAGTATTTTTTTGCATACTGATAAGAAGATAGTCTTTTTTAGCCATCTTAGTTGGGATTTAAGGGGACATCCTTGAATAAAATGCAAAGGACTTACTCAGCAGCAGATAATTACCAGAGTGGGATGGTTCATAGAATGTCCTTGATGAAAGCATTGCAGAATTTCTCAGCAAGACAGGGATTATGGTCATAAAGTTGTTTTCTTGACATGTTTACATTTTCTGTAACTAAATGCTCAGAGATCTCTTAGTAGAGGTGTTGTAAGAGCATGGGTTTTCCTGTCAACTGTTTTCATGGCAGGCATTCTAAATACTTTTGCTTCAAGCTAAGCCTGCCAGTTATGTATCTATTGGCAAGCTTTTTTTCTCTTTAATCTGACAGAAATAACATTAGGTTCTTTAGGTTAATATTCCAATTCCAAACACATTACATCAGTACACCTGCTTTGCTACTATGGTAACCCATAATTCTGAAGTGCACAGATGATATTTATCATGTTCTGCTTTTCACTTTGTGTGCAGAAGGAAGCTTGCCGCAGCCTCCCAGGAGTAAAAGTGGTGGGGCTGGGCCAGGAAAAGGTGTGGGAGGACTCAAGATGGAACGCCTGACTCTTAAGTTCCTCAGTTTTCTCCCTTCCTTCAACTGGCTGTCCATGAAAAGCATTTTTTCTTAATGCCATAAAGATGGATCTCAATTATCCACGGTAATTGAATTCAGAGTCAGAGAAAATGAAATCCACTGGTAATCAAAAACACTAATTTAATTATGAGCTTCAGTTACCCCTCTTAACAATATTTAACAAATTTGCTGCAAAGGAACGAAGTGGAATTATTTCCTTTCCCCACTATCACTCCTTCACTTTTTTGGTTTCCACTAGAAGCACCACAGAAAAAAAGGAGGGAGTTTTTTCTGGATAATTCTCAAATTGGATAATTAACTTCTGAATGGCCTAGATTAAGAATAAGTTAAATAAACTTTCTATGCCAAAAGATATGTGCACCACTGTATTTTATTATAATACTACATTTTCTTGTCACAAACCTTATTTTTCATGTTACATGCTTTGTGCTCATCAATTTGCTGTGTGTGTGTTCAAGTGAGGAATTTATGGTGATTATTATGACATGGCAATGCAACAGTTCTTAACAACCTAACATTCATAGCATTTCTTTGCTCTTAAATGTTTACCTGGATAAAACATCCTTGATGTTCTTGTATTGGATAAAACATCCTTGATGCTCTTGTATTATCAAAAAACAAATAGAATTGTGACTTTATATTGAAATTTGGTTACTGAGTTCACGTCCTGTGTTCTGCTATGGTTCCAATAGCTATAACCTGGCTTCTCTATGATCTGGGGTCTAACATTGAGTTATTTCCTTCTTCATCTTTCTGGTTTTATATTGGATGCTACATACAGCAAACAAGTAATAAGTTCAGTCTCATACACACATTGGCTGAGAAAAACTTTGATTATATTCTCTTTCCAATTCTTTTAAAAACTGTGAGAGATATACTATCATTCCCGAAGCTGTCATTTCTGTGACTTCAAAATCAAATCAAAGATATAAACTAGAGTTCTTAAAAAAATATTCATAACCTGTTTATCAAAACATCTCTGGAGAGTTAAATTGCTGCTTTAGAATTTATTTGTCCTTAGGAAGTGGAGTTTTATTTTTAAAAACCTCTTTTGTATCAGTGATCTGTCTGTAATCTTAAAAGAGTACTATATGGATGGAAAATTCTCCTTATTACCATGTTTCCACCATGTACCACTATTCCAATATTTAAAAACAAAACAAAATTTGATTTGCTTACATTTCCCAGAAGCTCATTCTTTTCACAACTAGTTGTTACTTGATTAGTGCATGTGAAAATTAATCAAGCATAAACCTTGTTCTAAATAAATCATATGTGAGGGTAATAGGGCATTCATATAAATAACACATTATCCCATAGAAAGTGAAAAGCAACACATAAAAGGGTATTGATAAAATGCTATTGAAATTTATGGGAATAAGAAATTATTAGAGATTAGAAGAGATTTGGGGAGATTATTTCACAAATAACTTCTGAATGGCCTAGATTAAGAATAAGTTAAATAAACTTTCTATGCCAAAAGATATGTGCACCACTGTATTTTATTATAATACTACATTTTCTTGTCACAAACCTTATTTTTCATGTTACATGCTTTGTGCTCATCAATTTGCTGTGTGTGTGTTCAAGTGAGGAATTTATGGTGATTATTATGACATGGCAATGCAACAGTTCTTAACAACCTAACATTCATAGCATTTCTTTGCTCTTAAATGTTTACCTGGATAAAACATCCTTGATGTTCTTGTATTGGATAAAACATCCTTGATGCTCTTGTATTATCAAAAAACAAATAGAATTGTGACTTTATATTGAAATTTGGTTACTGAGTTCACGTCCTGTGTTCTGCTATGGTTCCAATAGCTATAACCTGGCTTCTCTATGATCTGGGGTCTAACATTGAGTTATTTCCTTCTTCATCTTTCTGGTTTTATATTGGATGCTACATACAGCAAACAAGTAATAAGTTCAGTCTCATACACACATTGGTTGAGAAAACCTTTGATTATATTCTCTTTCCAATTCTTTTAAAAACTGTGAGAGATATACTATCATTCCCGAAGCTGTCATTTCTGTGACTTCAAAATCAAATCAAAGATATAAACTAGAGTTCTTAAAAAAATATTCATAACCTGTTTATCAAAACATCTCTGGAGAGTTAAATTGCTGCTTTAGAATTTATTTGTCCTTAGGAAGTGGAGTTTTATTTTTAAAAACCTCTTTTGTATCAGTGATCTGTCTGTAATCTTAAAAGAGTACTATATGGATGGAAAATTCTCCTTATTACCATGTTTCCACCATGTACCACTATTCCAATATTTAAAAACAAAACAAAATTTGATTTGCTTACATTTCCCAGAAGCTCATTCTTTTCACAACTAGTTGTTACTTGATTAGTGCATGTGAAAATTAATCAAGCATAAACCTTGTTCTAAATAAATCATATGTGAGGGTAATAGGGCATTCATATAAATAACACATTATCCCATAGAAAGTGAAAAAGCAACACATAAAAGGGTATTGATAAAATGCTATTGAAATTTATGGGAATAAGAAATTATTAGAGATTAGAAGAGATTTGGGGGGAGATTATTTCACAAATACTTGCCATGTACCTACTACATGACAGGGAAGGTAGATGAGATTCTTTCCACTTACAATTAGATGGGAGCTAGTAGTTGAGTTGGACTTTGAAAATCAAGTAGGTCTCAGAAGTATAAGTGGAAAAATGGTTACTTGATCTGTGGTTCGCTTTTCCCCTCTCTATCTCTCTCTCTATCTGTTATTTCCAAAATTGTACTGTCTGACTTTGGAACTTCAATTTGATTTTATGAATATTAAAAAAAAATACTGGCTTGAAATGAAAAACGGAAAAGTCTGTTTTCTCTCTCCTTAAACGGATGGCTATGTGACCCATCTTCAGTAGAATCACAGTTGTATCAGGAAAGCCTTCTGACTCCAGAATTGAATGCTTAATTTACAACTTCTGTGGGGATGAGTGATTTATAGAGTTCCTTCTGTCAGGCACATCCTGCAAGATCAGATGTTGTAGAGCCCAGGACCACCTGCTTGCTACCTTGTCTTCCCTGACACTAACTGCCATCAGTATTTTACCAGCAAGGACATATTTCTGTCACCTGAATCTGAAATATACACTGCAGTGAAAAAAAAAAAAAACAATGAATGAGGGATTTGCGGAGTTGAATCAATGCTATCACTAATACTTGTTTTAGACACACTGTGGTGAAATTTCAGGTGGAGGCAAACAATAATTCTCTGAGGTTCCAAACAGACATGTTATAAGCAGAGTTTTGGAAAATATTAGTACTTGTACTTACAAATGGTGGGCTGTATATATTTGTCAAGAAAATATTAAGTTTTGGTAAACTTGTTTGGTATTTTTCTCAGAATAAAGAATGCGTCTTGAACAGCAGTGAAATGTCTAAATATAAACCATGAGTATCTTCTTGCCAGAGACTTGTAGTCATAGGTGAAGAAGAAAATGACATTTATTTATTATGATAGTTATTTTAGCAGCCTCAAGGTTTTTTTTTCTTTCCTCTATGTATGACTCAATATATTTCTTCTTCTTGAGGCTCACACAGAACTATAAAGGATGAATAATACATGGAGGAGGTGTTTATAATTTCTTCCTTTAGGACAGTTACTTTCATCAGTTATTAAGGGTTGATAATCAGTGTTGATCATCTGAAACCGGGCTAAATAAAATTAGAAGCATATGTGATTTCTGTATTTAGGAAGAAGTTTGTGAGATTCTTTCCACTTACAATTAGATGGGAGCTAGTAGTTGAGTTGGACTTTGAAAATCAAGTAGGTCTCAGAAGTATAAGTGGAAAAATGGTTACTTGATCTGTGGTTCGCTTTTCCCCTCTCTATCTCTCTCTCTATCTGTTATTTCCAAAATTGTACTGTCTGACTTTGGAACTTCAATTTGATTTTATGAATATTAAAAAAAAATACTGGCTTGAAATGAAAAACGGAAAAGTCTGTTTTCTCTCTCCTTAAACGGATGGCTATGTGACCCATCTTCAGTAGAATCACAGTTGTATCAGGAAAGCCTTCTGACTCCAGAATTGAATGCTTAATTTACAACTTCTGTGGGGATGAGTGATTTATAGAGTTCCTTCTGTCAGGCACATCCTGCAAGATCAGATGTTGTAGAGCCCAGGACCACCTGCTTGCTACCTTGTCTTCCCTGACACTAACTGCCATCAGTATTTTACCAGCAAGGACATATTTCTGTCACCTGAATCTGAAATATACACTGCAGTGAAAAAAAAAAAAAAAAACAATGAATGAGGGATTTGCGGAGTTGAATCAATGCTATCACTAATACTTGTTTTAGACACACTGTGGTGAAATTTCAGGTGGAGGCAAACAATAATTCTCTGAGGTTCCAAACAGACATGTTATAAGCAGAGTTTTGGAAAATATTAGTACTTGTACTTACAAATGGTGGGCTGTATATATTTGTCAAGAAAATATTAAGTTTTGGTAAACTTGTTTGGTATTTTTCTCAGAATAAAGAATGCGTCTTGAACAGCAGTGAAATGTCTAAATATAAACCATGAGTATCTTCTTGCCAGAGACTTGTAGTCATAGGTGAAGAAGAAAATGACATTTATTTATTATGATAGTTATTTTAGCAGCCTCAAGGTTTTTTTTTCTTTCCTCTATGTATGACTCAATATATTTCTTCTTCTTGAGGCTCACACAGAACTATAAAGGATGAATAATACATGGAGGAGGTGTTTATAATTTCTTCCTTTAGGACAGTTACTTTCATCAGTTATTAAGGGTTGATAATCAGTGTTGATCATCTGAAACGGGGCTAAATAAAATTAGAAGCTTGGTAGATACATATGTGATTTCTGTATTTAGGAAGATTAGTTTAAATTAAGGAAAAAGTTAAAAGCTTTAAAAAGGGCTTTGAGGCTTATTTATAATTTCAGTGAGCCTTTGATGTTTGAGATGGGATGCTCTTAGAGCAAGCTGTGGGACAGATAAGCACAGAGTGAGCTAGACGATTACTGAGCAGCAAGTTAGTCTAGCCAGAGTTGTTAGCAAGACCAGAAATGATGAAATGATCAATAATATCATGAACCATGTGAGGAGGTGGCGAAGGCCGAGTTGCTGCAGGAGCAAGAGGATTTAGACTAATACTCATGGACAGATGATCCAAAGTGAAAACATTTAGCCTTGAGATTGCTTGAAGAACAAAACAGAAAGAGAGGAGTTTCAGGGAAACTATATCCAACACAAAGTAGTTTCAGGAAACACCAGGGTGTTGGAAAAGAAACATAGAAATGGCAGAGATCGTAGCAATAATAAGACCTGGAATGTCAAAAAAATCACTAATGAGGGATTGAACCCAGGTCTCCCACACTGCAGGTGGATTCTTGATTGTCTAAAGCTACCAGGGAAGCCCTGGTAGTGAAAAAAAATTAGTCCCTTAAAGATAAATATGAATGTAAAAGTAGTAAGCACAGGATATATGGCAAGAGTTCAAGAAATATTTGAAGTTGAAATTTAGAAAGATTCCAGCAATCTATAACAGCTAACTTGTAAGGACTACTGTCACATTAAATAAGAAGGTGGCAAGAAGCTATGTGATAATCCTACAGAATCAGGAAAGAGAATTCATTTTCAATCAGGACTACCTAGAAGAAGACCTAGAATATCCTGAGAATGGTTTGATATTAAATTGCACTTGGGCTATTCCCAGGTTATCCGCTTAAGAAATTAAGTTTATTCATGACAAACTATTATGTGAGACACAATTGAGCAACTGAACACATACAGACACACATAAGACATTGTATATGTAAACATTTCCCCCATATCTCTATTTTTTTATCTCAAAAATATAAAATCTATTTTTTTTACAATTTCCAAAGTCTACTCTATAGAGTAAGTGTTAAAATACTGAACCATTCATTCATTGGCTCATTCATTTACTCAGCAATTATTTTTTAAGTGTCTTTTAAGTGTCATATATTATAAAACTTGCTGGAAAAGAGGGGCATTAAAGCTTAGAAACAGATAATGATATACCCTAAGAACTCTGGAAATGTCACAGAAGCAAGTAACCCTCCTTGGAGGAAATACTTCACATATGAGTTGTAATTAGCTAGATAAAGGTGGTGGGGGAAGGACCTTCATGGCAGGAGGATTCATTTGCAAGAGACATGGAGATATAAAAGGGTCCTATATGTTTGAGGAAAAGGTGAGAAAAAGTCTCTCATTCACCAATACGAGATTGATTGGCATAGATTCTGAAGCCCCTGAGATGCTAAGCTAAGAAGCATGGATCTCATTCTTTACCCTGTCAAGTCAAAGGGCGTTTTGAATTATAGGAGTGACTTAATCTGAATTATGTTCTAGAATTTGTTAGCTCCAGCAGGAATTGAAAGATAAATCGGTGGGAAGAAAAACTAGGTCTTGGAGAGAGTAAACAGTGATCGCTATGGCAATTTTTCAAAGGGGGAATAAGAGCTTAAATATAAAGGCAGTGAGGATGGAAAATAGAAAACAGATTTAAAAGTATTTCTTAAATAAAATTCAGGGGGTTTACATCTAGTTGGATGATGGAGGTGAGGGAAAAGAAGTAATTGAAGCTGGCTGGGAAGTATTCATTGTGACAAACAGAGTCAATGGTGATGTAAATGAAGACTAATGCTCCAAGAGGCTGTTTAAGGTGAGGAATATTCTGGATTCACTGTGTGAGATCACTGCCTCTATAGAAAACATTCCTAGCCAACTGGCATCCAAACAGGGATTAACACTGGCAGGGTACTGCTTGGTAAGCCAGACTTAAACATAAAATAGAAATCACACTATGTTCAACTACTTATGCTTTGGCACAAGTGGCAAGCAACTTTCTTATGCAGTGGTATGAGCAATGGCAGCATCTCTTGTTTCCATATTTTCCCTTTAATGTTTCCCCATGCATGGTAAGTTTTCCATATGCTTTGCTGGGTAGATTCTTGTTGCCATATGGCAGCATATGAGAAAAAATCATAAAGAAGATGCTTCTAATTGTCTAAAGGGACTGCTCCTGGAAAATCACAATTCCATGCTGGGTGGCAGAACGATTTTATATTAGGCAGAACATGCTGGAAAAGAGGGGCATTAAAGCTTAGAAACAGATAATGATATACCCTAAGAACTCTGGAAATGTCACAGAAGCAAGTAACCCTCCTTGGAGGAAATACTTCACATATGAGTTGTAATTAGCTAGATAAAGGTGGTGGGGGAAGGACCTTCATGGCAGGAGGATTCATTTGCAAGAGACATGGAGATATAAAAGGGTCCTATATGTTTGAGGAAAAGGTGAGAAAAAGTCTCTCATTCACCAATACGAGATTGATTGGCATAGATTCTGAAGCCCCTGAGATGCTAAGCTAAGAAGCATGGATCTCATTCTTTACCCTGTCAAGTCAAAGGGCGTTTTGAATTATAGGAGTGACTTAATCTGAATTATGTTCTAGAATTTGTTAGCTCCAGCAGGAATTGAAAGATAAATCGGTGGGAAGAAAAACTAGGTCTTGGAGAGAGTAAACAGTGATCGCTATGGCAATTTTTCAAAGGGGAAATAAGAGCTTAAATATAAAGGCAGTGAGGATGGAAAATAGAAAACAGATTTAAAAGTATTTCTTAAATAAAATTCAGGGGGTTTACATCTAGTTGGATGATGGAGGTGAGGGAAAAGAAGTAATTGAAGCTGGCTGGGAAGTATTCATTGTGACAAACAGAGTCAATGGTGATGTAAATGAAGACTAATGCTCCAAGAGGCTGTTTAAGGTGAGGAATATTCTGGATTCACTGTGTGAGATCACTGCCTCTATAGAAAACATTCCTAGCCAACTGGCATCCAAACAGGGATTAACACTGGCAGGGTACTGCTTGGTAAGCCAGACTTAAACATAAAATAGAAATCACACTATGTTCAACTACTTATGCTTTGGCACAAGTGGCAAGCAACTTTCTTATGCAGTGGTATGAGCAATGGCAGCATCTCTTGTTTCCATATTTTCCCTTTAATGTTTCCCCATGCATGGTAAGTTTTCCATATGCTTTGCTGGGTAGATTCTTGTTGCCATATGGCAGCATATGAGAAAAAAAATCATAAAGAAGATGCTTCTAATTGTCTAAAGGGACTGCTCCTGGAAAATCACAATTCCATGCTGGGTGGCAGAACGATTTTATATTAGGCAGAACATCTAGGTTAAGAAATTGGCCAATGCAGGAGCCATTAAGGTATAGATGTTGAAGATCTAGTAAGTTTCCTCTCTCTCTCTCTCTCTCTGTGTATATATATATATATATATATATATATATATATATATATAGTATTATTATTATTATTTTAACAAAAACTGAGAAACAAATTGAACATTAAACCAAAACAGAATTGGTCGTAACTTGATATTCTTGCAAGAATTTTACTCCCGCTATAGGGGAAAGTTAGACAAAGAGATACAGTGGCTGCTTTTGCTTACTCATCCTTTGTAGAACTGAGTATCTGTTCCTTCTCAATTCAACTCAGGAAATATTTCTATAAATATTTAAGTGTTTGGAGTAGTAAAAGATGAATGACCTTAAGACCTTGTATGAATAGCACTGTGGTTAAGGTATCAGACAAATGTTTTGTGTGAAGCCTGGTTTAGTGGCTGTGTGTTCTCAGACAAATTTTACTTCCTTGAGCTTTGGTATCCTCATCTCTTTGCCTTTTCATACAAGATGGATATAATAGTGCCTACCCTGCAGATGTATTAAGAACCTTAGAAATAATATCCATAAATGTTTAATGATACTATCAGAAACAGTAAAATGGAAGTCATTGTCATTCTGATTTTCATTTCTATGAAAAGTGAAAGTCAAATTTGCTCAGTCATATCCAACTCTTTGGGACCCCATGGATGAGCCAGGGAATTCTCCAAGGAAGAATACTGGAGTGGTAGCCGTTCCCTTCTCCAGGGGATCTTTCCAATCCAGGGATTGAATCCAGGTCTCCCACACTGCAGGCAGATTCTTAATGTCTGAGCCACCAGGGAAGCCCAAGAATACTGGAGTTGGTAGCCTATTCCTTCTCCAGGGGATCTTCCCAACCCAGGGATTGACCAGGGTCTCCTGCATTGCAGGTGGATTCTTTACCATATGAGCTACCAGGGAAGAACTTTCACCCCCCTACCTACACCAAGTCTGGTAATTACCTTCAATGATAGACAACTTCATAGTATATTTGGATTTTGTTCTTTTATTGTGTACGTATTAATCAAATACATTTAATGTGAATTTAGAAAGTTCCAGACTGCTCTTTTCACTAGACCTGGGGATCTACATGATGATTTACTCACTGGTGCTTATGATAAAACTGTTTAAAATGTGGACATTGTGTGACTGCTCAAAGCATTTCTTATTCTTCAAAATGATACAGATTGAAATAATTGTATGGTGGTGAGGAAGTATTATTTTTATTAACAGGGAGATCAGTCAGTTAAGTTCAGTTGTTTCAGTCATGTCTGACTCTTTGTGACCCCATGGACTGCAGCACTCCAGGCTTCCCTGTCCTTCATCATCTCCTGGAGCCTGCTCAAACTCATGTCCATTGACTTAGTGATGCCATCCAACCATCTCATCCTCTGCCATCCCCTTCTCCTGTTGCCTTCTATTTTTCCCAACATCAAGCTCTTTTCTAATGAGTTGTCTCTTTGCATCTGGCCACCAGAGTATTGGAGCTTCAGCTTCAGTGTCAGTCCTTCTAATGAATATTCAGGGTTGATTTCCTTTAAAGTTGACTGGTTTGCTCTCCTTGAAGTCCAAAGGATTCTCCAGAGTCTTCTCCAATACCACAGTTCAAAGGCATCAATTCTTTAGCACTCCACCTTCTTTACGGTCTAGCTCTCACATCCATACATGACTATTGGAAAAATCATAGCTTTGACTACATAGACTTCTGTTGGCAAAGCGATGTCTCTGCTTCTTAATATGCTGTCTAGGTTGGTCATAGCTTTACTTCCTAGGAGCAGGGACCTTTTAATTTCATGGCTGACGTCACCATTCACAGTGATTTGGGAGCCCCCTTCCCCCCAAATAAAGTCTGTCACTATTTCAATTGTTTGCCCATCTTGCCATGAAGTGATAGGACCAGATGCCATGATCTTCAGTTTTTGAACATTGAGTTTTAGGCTAGCTTTTTTACTCTCCTCTTTTACCTTCATCAAGAGGCTTTTTAGTTTCTCTTCACTTTCCACCATTAGGGTGGTGTCATCTGCATATCTGAGGTTACTGATATTTCTCCTGGCAATCCTGATTCCAGCTTGTGCTTCATTCAGACTGGCATTTCACATGATGTACTCTATATAAATTAAATAAGGAGGGTAACAATAGACAGCTTTGACGTACTCCTTTCTCAATTTGGAACCAGTCTGTTGTTCCATGTCCAATTCTGACTATTGTTTCTTGTCCTGCATATACGTTTCACAGGAGGCGAGGAAGGCTGTCTGGTATTCCCAACTCTTTCAGAATTTTCCAGTTTGTTGTAATCCAAACAGTCAAACGATTTAGTATAGTCAGTGAAGCAGAGGTAGATGTTTTTCTGGAATTGCCTCGCTCTTTATGAGATAGTAACATGCTTTTAAAAATGAATGTGCAAATTTCTTAAACAAATTAATCAACCGGAATTAAAGATATACTTCAGCTATTTAACATTTCTGGCAGCACTGGAAGGATACATGGATGTTTTACTTAACTTACTACCAATATTTTTTTTTTTTATTTTACTTTTTATTTTCACATTTTTTTGGAAGGATACATGTGATGTTTTACTTAACTTACTACCTGGAGCTTCAGCTTCAGTGTCAGTCCTTCTAATGAATATTCAGGGTTGATTTCCTTTAAAGTTGACTGGTTTGCTCTCCTTGAAGTCCAAAGGATTCTCCAGAGTCTTCTCCAATACCACAGTTCAAAGGCATCAATTCTTTAGCACTCCACCTTCTTTACGGTCTAGCTCTCACATCCATACATGACTATTGGAAAAATCATAGCTTTGACTACATAGACTTCTGTTGGCAAAGCGATGTCTCTGCTTCTTAATATGCTGTCTAGGTTGGCCATAGCTTTACTTCCTAGGAGCAGGGACCTTTAATTTCATGGCTGACGTCACCATTCACAGTGATTTGGGAGCCCCCTTCCCCCCAAATAAAGTCTGTCACTATTTCAATTGTTTGCCCATCTTGCCATGAAGTGATAGGACCAGATGCCATGATCTTCAGTTTTTGAACATTGAGTTTTAGGCTAGCTTTTTTACTCTCCTCTTTTACCTTCATCAAGAGGCTTTTTAGTTTCTCTTCACTTTCCACCATTAGGGTGGTGTCATCTGCATATCTGAGGTTACTGATATTTCTCCTGGCAATCCTGATTCCAGCTTGTGCTTCATTCAGACTGGCATTTCACATGATGTACTCTATATAAATTAAATAAGGAGGGTAACAATAGACAGCTTTGACGTACTCCTTTCTCAATTTGGAACCAGTCTGTTGTTCCATGTCCAATTCTGACTATTGTTTCTTGTCCTGCATATACGTTTCACAGGAGGCGAGGAAGGCTGTCTGGTATTCCCAACTCTTTCAGAATTTTCCAGTTTGTTGTAATCCAAACAGTCAAACGATTTAGTATAGTCAGTGAAGCAGAGGTAGATGTTTTTCTGGAATTGCCTCGCTCTTTATGAGATAGTAACATGCTTTTAAAAATGAATGTGCAAATTTCTTAAACAAATTAATCAACCGGAATTAAAGATATACTTCAGCTATTTAACATTTCTGGCAGCACTGGAAGGATACATGGATGTTTTACTTAACTTACTACCAATATTTTTTTTTTTTATTTTACTTTTTATTTTCACAGAGTTTTGTTGTTTACAGATATGTATGTTCCCAGATTAGTCATATGTATATCCCTGTCCCCCTCCCTCCTCCACCCACCTCCCAGTTCCCCCCATTCCATCCACCTACCAGTTTCCCCCATGCCACCCCTCCAGGTCATCATACAGTTTCCCTGTAGGATCTCCTATTCCCACAGCACAATGACAATAGCTATCTTTTTCACATATGACAGTCTAGGTTTCCATGTTACTCCCTCTGTGCCTCCCATGCCCTGTTCTTCCCCACAATGACAATACATCAGTTCTCTGTCTGTTTTTCAATTGCTTCATTGTGTGCATTATCATTACCATCTTACTAGATTTCATATATATGTGTTAGTATATTGTACTCGTCTTTCTCTTTTTGACTTACTTCACTTTTTATGATAGGTTCTAGATCCATTCACCTCATTAGGACTGATTCTTCTGCATTTCTTTTTACAGCTGAGTAGTACTCCATTGTATACATGTACCAGAGCTTATTTATCCATTCATTCGTCAGTGGAAATCTAGGTTGCTCCCATGTTCTAGCTATTGTATAGAGAGCTGCAATGAACATTGGGGTACAGGTGACTCTCTTTTGATTTCAACGGGGTATAGCCTAATAATGGGATTGCTGGGTCATATGGTGCTTCTATTCTTAGTTTTTTAAGGAATCTCCATACTGTCTTCTATAGAGGCTGAATCAATTTACATTCCCACCAGCAATGCAAGAGTGTTCCTTTTCTCCACACCCTCTCCAGCATTTATTGTCTGTCGATTTGTTGATGATGGCCATTCTGACTGTTGTGAGGTGATACTATAGTTTTGATTTTCATTTCTCTAATAATAAGTGAGGTTGGGTATCATTTCATGTGCTTTTTGGTCATCTTACTACTAATAATTTTTGAGACACAGATTGGAATTACTCAGTATCATTTTGCTTTGTTTTCACCGAGATGATGCTGGTAGCAAGAAACCACAAAGATCTCCACAAGATGCAATAAAAAGTATTTACTTTTCACTCTCATGGGTCTCCGGATTAACTCCTGTTTGGCTCATCTTCGCTCGACTTCTCTGTTTTAACTGGTGTAAGCTAAATTCTCAGCTTTGGTTCTGATTCAAGTCTATTACACGTGCTCTATTCTAAGTTTTAGGGAAAGGTCCACTGGGCACATTTTTAAAAAAATACCAGGGGACCAAGTCAAATGACAACACTTTTACAATCCTCCATGACATATGGTGTATATGTTCTTCATTTACACCCTATCTGCAAAGGCAGGTAAAACATCTAAGCCAAATGTTACCAGGATGGGAACATATGTACCATGCCAAAGGAAGGTACTTCATAATCAACTGCCAAAAGGTATAGATGTGACTCTGTTGGAGAGAAGCAATGAAGAATTGGAAACAAAGATCCAATATACCACATTATACAATACAAACAATGTTCACTCAACCACGCAATGAATCAAATAAGATTATGTCATTCTCTTTTTTAAAAAAAGCTAACATGAATACATTTAATAATCTCTGCTCTTTTGTGCAGTGGCTATATAGTTTTTATTTAATATAATAGATATTTACTGAAGACTTACTTCTGGACTGCTTCATAATGTGAGGCTAGCTGTGCTCAAGGTTGCTATCTGAATGGAGCCCCCTGAGACCATGCCACAGAGTTACCTTGCCTTATGATGTTAGAGTACAAAGAACTGAGGAAACATACACCTAGAATTCTACAGATGCAACTCTTGATCCATACTGTGCTGATTTAGTTTCCTGGGGTCATGGATCAAATGTCTGTAAGAGCTCATTAGACGTAACTTAAGTGGGAAAGCAGACTGGTCACTGTGTAATAGGTATAATAAACTGCTTCTATTATGATTAAGAACAACATTTATACTTGCCTACTACATACCTTTTGAAACACTGACTTGAACCAAACTTCACCATCAATGACAAGTTTATTAAACTAAGAGGAGGATAGACAGGCATTAAACAAAATACTGATGCAAATTGATATGTAATTAACTATAATATATACTACCGCAAAATTTGTGAATAGTGAAAGTGAATAATGGACTCTTCTCTAGCCTGGAAAAACTTACCAAGGCGGAAGCCGATCCCCTGGGTCAGAGAGGAACTTGGAGGTGAAATAAGATGGCACTGAAGCAGGAACAGTGAAAAGGGGCATTTTGGTTTCCTTACAGTGAACCATGCTTTTAATTTAAAAGCAGAACCTATTATTGGTAGCTAATTGTCATTACATATTTTAATGGACAGATAGTATATAAAACATTCTATATATGTACCTTAGAACGATGACATCCAGGACATCTGCCATAAAGCTGTTATAGTTTTTTTGGGGTAAAACATCTAAGCCAAATGTTACCAGGATGGGAACATATGTACCATGCCAAAGGAAGGTACTTCATAATCAACTGCCAAAAGGTATAGATGTGACTCTGTTGGAGAGAAGCAATGAAGAATTGGAAACAAAGATCCAATATACCACATTATACAATACAAACAATGTTCACTCAACCACGCAATGAATCAAATAAGATTATGTCATTCTCTTTTTTAAAAAAAGCTAACATGAATACATTTAATAATCTCTGCTCTTTTGTGCAGTGGCTATATAGTTTTTATTTAATATAATAGATATTTACTGAAGACTTACTTCTGGACTGCTTCATAATGTGAGGCTAGCTGTGCTCAAGGTTGCTATCTGAATGGAGCCCCCTGAGACCATGCCACAGAGTTACCTTGCCTTATGATGTTAGAGTACAAAGAACTGAGGAAACATACACCTAGAATTCTACAGATGCAACTCTTGATCCATACTGTGCTGATTTAGTTTCCTGGGGTCATGGATCAAATGTCTGTAAGAGCTCATTAGACGTAACTTAAGTGGGAAAGCAGACTGGTCACTGTGTAATAGGTATAATAAACTGCTTCTATTATGATTAAGAACAACATTTATACTTGCCTACTACATACCTTTTGAAACACTGACTTGAACCAAACTTCACCATCAATGACAAGTTTATTAAACTAAGAGGAGGATAGACAGGCATTAAACAAAATACTGATGCAAATTGATATGTAATTAACTATAATATATACTACCGCAAAATTTGTGAATAGTGAAAGTGAATAATGGACTCTTCTCTAGCCTGGAAAAACTTACCAAGGCGGAAGCCGATCCCCTGGGTCAGAGAGGAACTTGGAGGTGAAATAAGATGGCACTGAAGCAGGAACAGTGAAAAGGGGCATTTTGGTTTCCTTACAGTGAACCATGCTTTTAATTTAAAAGCAGAACCTATTATTGGTAGCTAATTGTCATTACATATTTTAATGGACAGATAGTATATAAAACATTCTATATATGTACTGCCTATAGAAAAAGGAATCAGGCGATGGGGCATGAATTGGAAGGAAAGTTGGAAGACTTTATATTTTAGAGCAGTCTTAGGCTTACAGAAAACTTGAACAGAAAGCATACAGAGTTCCCATATGGCTTATCTCCCTTTCCCCATCAACAGTCCCCTTATTGTTAACAACTGACATTTGCGTGGTACAATTGTTACAACTGATGAGCCGACATTTATACATTATTACTAACTAAAGTCCATAGTTTACATGAGGGTTCACCCTTTGCTTGTACACTCTGTGGGGCTTGACAAATGTATGGCATGCAGCTGCCATTCAGTATTCCACAGGGTAGTTTCCACAGAAAGTTCTCTCTGTCCCACCAGTTCATCCCTACTGCTCTTTGAATGGAATGTTACCTTTTACAATATATCTTTTTGGTCCATTTCAATCTTTGTGGCCTAGATACATGTAAGTTAACAATGACAATTTAAAATTTTAACTGCTAAGGCTTCTAACAATAATTGCATGAAAACTTCACAAACTGGTACCAGAGAATTGCACCACAGATCAAGGCTGTGTTGGCAAAGGCAAGCACGAGGTCAAGCAGCAAGCACAAGCAGACCATTGATCAGACTTAGAGACAGTAGGTGAGAAGTCATAATACACAGGCAGGACATCAATTCTAAATAAGGGTGGATGATAGAGAGTTAAAAATCTGGGCCCAGAATACACTCATGATCAAGGCTGTTGAACCCTATGTGTGATAGGATCCATGATTTCTGTAACGGAAGTATACTGCATTAATTCAACTCTGTCATGGTCTATGCAAGTGTGTGTTAGAATTTTCACTTGGAGTTCTGTGAAAACACATAGGAAGGCACAGAGTTAAAGTACAAAAAGAGAAAGTCCCAGAGACAGAATATTATCAGTGACAAATACCTATTGAACATAGAGGCTGAGTTCCACAGCATTATTATTACAATGAAAGGCCTTTCGACCATGAGAATATTTTGCTTATTTTTACTAGCTGCGAATGCGAATACAGTGAACCATGCTTTTAATTTAAAAGCAGAACCTATTATTGGTAGCTAATTGTCATTACATATTTTAATGGACAGATAGTATATAAAACATTCTATATATGTACTGCCTATAGAAAAAGGAATCAGGCGATGGGGCATGAATTGGAAGGAAAGTTGGAAGACTTTATATTTTAGAGCAGTCTTAGGCTTACAGAAAACTTGAACAGAAAGCATACAGAGTTCCCATATGGCTTATCTCCCTTTCCCCATCAACAGTCCCCTTATTGTTAACAACTGACATTTGCGTGGTACAATTGTTACAACTGATGAGCCGACATTTATACATTATTACTAACTAAAGTCCATAGTTTACATGAGGGTTCACCCTTTGCTTGTACACTCTGTGGGCTTGACAAATGTATGGCATGCAGCTGCCATTCAGTATTCCACAGGGTAGTTTCCACAGAAAGTTCTCTCTGTCCCACCAGTTCATCCCTACTGCTCTTTGAATGGAATGTTACCTTTTACAATATATCTTTTTGGTCCATTTCAATCTTTGTGGCCTAGATACATGTAAGTTAACAATGACAATTTAAAATTTTAACTGCTAAGGCTTCTAACAATAATTGCATGAAAACTTCACAAACTGGTACCAGAGAATTGCACCACAGATCAAGGCTGTGTTGGCAAAGGCAAGCACGAGGTCAAGCAGCAAGCACAAGCAGACCATTGATCAGACTTAGAGACAGTAGGTGAGAAGTCATAATACACAGGCAGGACATCAATTCTAAATAAGGGTGGATGATAGAGAGTTAAAAATCTGGGCCCAGAATACACTCATGATCAAGGCTGTTGAACCCTATGTGTGATAGGATCCATGATTTCTGTAACGGAAGTATACTGCATTAATTCAACTCTGTCATGGTCTATGCAAGTGTGTGTTAGAATTTTCACTTGGAGTTCTGTGAAAACACATAGGAAGGCACAGAGTTAAAGTACAAAAAGAGAAAGTCCCAGAGACAGAATATTATCAGTGACAAATACCTATTGAACATAGAGGCTGAGTTCCACAGCATTATTATTACAATGAAAGGACTTTCGACCATGAGAATATTTTGCTTATTTTTACTAGCTGCGAATGCGAATAAGTAATTTCAGTCTTCTTTTATTACTAATAATTAGATTTCACTGTTCAATAACACATCAAGTATCAACCAAACTAATTCTCAACACTTCTATTTATCTAGTTTCTGAATTTCTTTTTTACATATTTACAACAAATTTATGCTTTCATTTCCTTTCAAAATTCAAGAAAAAAGATTCAGTGGATATTGCAGAGATGACATAATGTTATAAGCTACTGAAGAACATGAAATACAGAGGAACTGAATTTAATCATCTTAGGTTAAGAGAATGGGAAAATGTCAGTCATGTGTATTAACTACGTGCTTCTACTCACTATATTTGGTTTAGGAGAATACATGCAAATCAGACCAGCCAGTCAGAGAATTCATGTATGTTGGAATTACTCCATCTGTTAGCCACTTTTGTTGAACAAGTAACAAGCTGTTGTGCAAGTAAAACGTTCCACTCTTACACAGCTGACCTCTTGCCAAAAAACTATTTATTTTACTTCATAGAATTTCAAAAATCCAGTTTCTTGTCTTCATTTCCACAGCCGTTGTCTTTATCTAGCTACAATTAATTTCTGATATAGAGTATCCAATCTCTGAGTGACCTTTAAAAATGCAAATTTTATCGTGTCTCCTACCTGCTTAAAGCTTTTTACTGGTTTTAATTTCTCTTAGAATAAAGTAAAAATTTCCTCTCGTGGCCTCTGTGCCCTGGCTCAGTGACTGCTGTCCACTCCACTAGCCTTCTCTGTCACATCCTCCCTTCCAAGCTACTCAAGACAGCTTACGTTCAATTTCACCTTCCCCAAGGAGCCTGTTTCCCCCTTCACTGCTACAATCCCGGAAATTCAAGGCTGTTGAACCCTATGTGTGATAGGATCCATGATTTCTGTAACGGAAGTATACTGCATTAATTCAACTCTGTCATGGTCTATGCAAGTGTGTGTTAGAATTTTCACTTGGAGTTCTGTGAAAACACATAGGAAGGCACAGAGTTAAAGTACAAAAAGAGAAAGTCCCAGAGACAGAATATTATCAGTGACAAATACCTATTGAACATAGAGGCTGAGTTCCACAGCATTATTATTACAATGAAAGGACTTTCGACCATGAGAATATTTTGCTTATTTTTACTAGCTGCGAATGCGAATAAGTAATTTCAGTCTTCTTTTATTACTAATAATTAGATTTCACTGTTCAATAACACATCAAGTATCAACCAAACTAATTCTCAACACTTCTATTTATCTAGTTTCTGAATTTCTTTTTTACATATTTACAACAAATTTATGCTTTCATTTCCTTTCAAAATTCAAGACAAAAGATTCAGTGGATATTGCAGAGATGACATAATGTTATAAGCTACTGAAGAACATGAAATACAGAGGAACTGAATTTAATCATCTTAGGTTAAGAGAATGGGAAAATGTCAGTCATGTGTATTAACTACGTGCTTCTACTCACTATATTTGGTTTAGGAGAATACATGCAAATCAGACCAGCCAGTCAGAGAATTCATGTATGTTGGAATTACTCCATCTGTTAGCCACTTTTGTTGAACAAGTAACAAGCTGTTGTGCAAGTAAAACGTTCCACTCTTACACAGCTGACCTCTTGCCAAAAAACTATTTATTTTACTTCATAGAATTTCAAAAATCCAGTTTCTTGTCTTCATTTCCACAGCCGTTGTCTTTATCTAGCTACAATTAATTTCTGATATAGAGTATCCAATCTCTGAGTGACCTTTAAAAATGCAAATTTTATCGTGTCTCCTACCTGCTTAAAGCTTTTTACTGGTTTTAATTTCTCTTAGAATAAAGTAAAAATTTCCTCTCGTGGCCTCTGTGCCCTGGCTCAGTGACTGCTGTCCACTCCACTAGCCTTCTCTGTCACATCCTCCCTTCCAAGCTACTCAAGACAGCTTACGTTCAATTTCACCTTCCCCAAGGAGCCTGTCACTTCTCCCTCCCACTCCTTCACTTGGCTACAACCAGCAAAACCCAACTCTGACTAATTTAAGAGGAAAAAAAGAAATATTAAAAGATATCTGAATGCTCACAAGAATATTGGGAGGGCTCTAGAGAAAAAAGCTTGCGGTCATGCTGCAGAACCACATCTCAGATCACTTCAGGCCCAGTTCAGTGCACTCATCATGGTCCTCAATGCCAAGCCCTGTATGTGGCCGTTTATCTGCCAAGTCTGTTGCCCAAGCAACTCATTATTGCTGCATCAGCTGATACCTATGGAAAACATCCATTCCCATTCATTGTGTCATTTTATCACAATTCAGTTTTTCAGTTTTTTAACTATCGTCCACCCTTGTTTAGAATATATATTTAGATGTGAAAATGTGAAAATATATGTACACACATATATACATGTGTGTATATACCTATATATATATACACACACCTGTATCTTAGTATATATGCACAGTAATGCAAATGTGGCTGCAATATAATTAAAAAGGTTGCTGTAAAAATGAGCATCTGGCATTTTTAACTTCTTTTAACTGAAGTGGACTCTGCCCTTACAAAAGCTCATTAAATGATAAGTTTTCAAGGGGATTTACATGCTGCCTGACCAAATAACAGTATTAGTTAATTCCTACTCATTCTGCAGCACCCAGCTGAAACATAACTCTTTCAAAGATGTCTCTATGGGTCATCCTCTTTTCATTCTGGGTCAGGTCTCTTAGTAATTATACTTTCAAAATACCCTCTACTTATCTTCTATGGAATCAATACTATTATTATTAAATTACTGATTGTGTAATTCTTTGCTTAATTCCTGTCTCTCTCTGCTAGAATATAAGATCCATGAAGATAATCACTGTGTCTTAGCCAAACCTTTATATCCATACATTAGATTTATAGTGGTGCCTAATAAATATGTTTTAAATGAATGAATGATGCATTGAATGACATACCTCTCTTTAGAATGCTTTTCAAACAATATTACCTACTTTTAAGAGGTTCCTGACTTGATGGCATCTTATTAAAAAGTGATTATTTCTTTTGTTGAAAAGCTAAAGATGGGAAGTATAAGACTGGCAGAAAAATAACTTTGCTTTACCCTCCTATGTTCAGGAAGTAGAGTCTGCAAATTAAAATGCAACTGATAGACTGACAGAAAAAAAAGGTTTATTATGCACATGCTGTCTCATCCTCTATCATTCCCTTCACCTTCTGCCTTCAGTCTTTCCCAGCATCAGGGTTGGGAGGGCTCTAGAGAAAAAAGCTTGCGGTCATGCTGCAGAACCACATCTCAGATCACTTCAGGCCCAGTTCAGTGCACTCATCATGGTCCTCAATGCCAAGCCCTGTATGTGGCCGTTTATCTGCCAAGTCTGTTGCCCAAGCAACTCATTATTGCTGCATCAGCTGATACCTATGGAAAACATCCATTCCCATTCATTGTGTCATTTTATCACAATTCAGTTTTTCAGTTTTTTAACTATCGTCCACCCTTGTTTAGAATATATATTTAGATGTGAAAATGTGAAAATATATGTACACACATATATACATGTGTGTATATACCTATATATATATACACACACCTGTATCTTAGTATATATGCACAGTAATGCAAATGTGGCTGCAATATAATTAAAAAGGTTGCTGTAAAAATGAGCATCTGGCATTTTTAACTTCTTTTAACTGAAGTGGACTCTGCCCTTACAAAAGCTCATTAAATGATAAGTTTTCAAGGGGATTTACATGCTGCCTGACCAAATAACAGTATTAGTTAATTCCTACTCATTCTGCAGCACCCAGCTGAAACATAACTCTTTCAAAGATGTCTCTATGGGTCATCCTCTTTTCATTCTGGGTCAGGTCTCTTAGTAATTATACTTTCAAAATACCCTCTACTTATCTTCTATGGAATCAATACTATTATTATTAAATTACTGATTGTGTAATTCTTTGCTTAATTCCTGTCTCTCTCTGCTAGAATATAAGATCCATGAAGATAATCACTGTGTCTTAGCCAAACCTTTATATCCATACATTAGATTTATAGTGGTGCCTAATAAATATGTTTTAAATGAATGAATGATGCATTGAATGACATACCTCTCTTTAGAATGCTTTTCAAACAATATTACCTACTTTTAAGAGGTTCCTGACTTGATGGCATCTTATTAAAAAGTGATTATTTCTTTTGTTGAAAAGCTAAAGATGGGAAGTATAAGACTGGCAGAAAAATAACTTTGCTTTACCCTCCTATGTTCAGGAAGTAGAGTCTGCAAATTAAAATGCAACTGATAGACTGACAGAAAAAAAAGGTTTATTATGCACATGCTGTCTCATCCTCTATCATTCCCTTCACCTTCTGCCTTCAGTCTTTCCCAGCATCAGGGTCTTTTCAAATGAATCAGCTGTTTGCATCAAGTGGCCAAAGTATTGGAGCTTCAGCTTTAGTGTCAGTCCTTCCAATGAATATTTTGAATAATAAAAGGTTAATTTCCTTTAGGACTGGCTGGTTTGATTTCCTTGAAGTCCAAGGAACTCTCAAGAGTCTTCTCCAACACCACAGTTTGAAAGCATCAGTTCTTTGGTGCTCAGCCTTCTTTATGGTCCACCTCTTACATCCATACATGACTACTGGGAAAACCACAGCTTTGACAATATACACCTTTGTTGGCAAAGTAATGTGCCTTCATTTTTATATACACTGTCTAGATTTGTCATATCTTTTCTTCCAAGGAGCATACGTCTTTTAATTTTATGCTGGCAGTCACCGTCTAAAGTGATTTTCAATCCCAAGAAAATAAAGTCTGTCACTGATTCCATTGTTTGCCCATCTATTTGCCATGAAGTGAAAGGACTGGATGTCATGATCTTAGTTTTTTGGATGTTGAGTTTTAAGCTACCTTTTTCACTCTCCTCCATCACCTTCATGAAAAAACTCTTTAGTTCATTTTCTGTTTCTGCTGTTAAAGTGGTATCATCTGCATAGCTGAAGTTATTGACATTTTTTCCTAGGTAATCTTGGCTCCAGGTTGTGTTTCATCCTGCTCAGCATTTCGCATGATGTAGTCTGCATATAAGTGTTGTTTAGTAAGTGTTGTTTAGTAATGTAGACTAGAGTTGGTGCTATCTCCACTGATAAGAGTTGAGTTGTCTTCAGTGTTTGAGGGTCACTGCCTTCCTCCATTTTGGAAAAGAAGAGGGGGAACACCTTTATTAAGATAAATTTACATCCTACTTTTAGGTAGAAAGGCAGAGTGCTGAGATTTCCTCTTGTGTCTACTGTTTCTTAATTGTCTTCCGCTCAAAGTAACTCTTATGCTTAAGTGACATATAATGAGATAGCACATTTGATTCATTTCAAAGGAAAAACCTTACATGTATTAAACAAATTTACTAGCAGTTTAGGTTAAGAAGATGCCAACTGGTCATTCATATAAAATCATCTAATTTTTTCTTTGGATAAGTTTCTTACTTTTATTTTTCTAAAGCTTTTACACTTTAACTCATTTGCAGAACTTTCTCAACCCATGTTTTTGAGCTGTTACCCAAATCTCATACCTCTCCCTTAATTTCCAAAGTCATCTTTTCTACCTATCTTTTTCCTCGTTTAGGCTTCTGAAAGACTTTGAACTGCTTTATGATTGATAATCTGCATTTTTTTCTGATAGACAAGTTTTTGTCTTTCTTTGCAGAAAATACATGGATGCCACATTTTCATATAGATTACTGTTATGAAGATCATAGACCATGCTTTTCAGAGAAGCAATATCATAATTTTGGATTTTCTTTTTCACTAAGGGCTAAACAATATATATATATGTATATATATATAAAGTAAATTCATTAATACATGATGACTATAAACTTTTCCAATCATGCAAAGTAGGGACATTAAGCTCCAAGCCCTAAAAATAAACTTAAGTAAATAAGCAAATAGATAAAGAGGTTCACTATTAAAATCTGCTAGATTTAAAACCAGCTTACTAACTATGGAATTGACAGTTTTACATGTATGAGTGGGTGAACAAATCTAGTTTTCTTGTTCATTCTGTTTTAATTTTTCTTAGCTTTTCTCCACACTTCTACTCTTCTCTCTACTTGAGAATTATTTTTAGAAAGGGCTCAATTATTCAATAAGTATTTACTGATCTACTCCAAACAAGGTGCTAAATTATAGTAGTGTTGAGCAAAACATACTAAACATGGTCCCTCGTGGAACTTATAGTCAATGAAAACTCAGGAATTTTGTATGGAAGTTCCTCAATAAGCTAAAAATAGAGTTTCTGTATGATTATTCAATTCCAGTCCTGGGCATATATCCAGAAAAAAATATAAAAGAAAAGATACATGCCTTTGTATGTTCATAACAGCATTATTTACGATACCCAAAGCATGAAAGCAACTTAATTGTCCAGCGACAGATAAATGGATAAACAAGATGTGGCATGTACATACAGGAATATTTCTCATTAGAAAAGAGTGAAATGACACCTTCTGCAGCAGCAGCATGGATAGACCTACCATTTATCACACTAAATGAAGTAAAAAAGAGAAAGACAAATACCATATGACATCACTGATATATGGAATCTAAAATATGACATAAATGAACTTATCGATGAAATAGAAACAGCCACACAGACAGAGAACTAGCAGCCCTTATGGTTACCAAAGGGGAGGTAGGAGGGGAAGGGGAAGAATGGACAGACTGGGAGTTTGGGATTAGTGGATAAACACTATTGTATATAGAATGAATAAACAGCAAGGTCCTACTGTATAGCACAGGGAACTATATTCAATATCCTGTAATAAGTTATAATGGAAATGAGTACCAAAAATAAACACATGCATATGTATGTATAACTGAATCACTTTGTTGAACTTTAGAATTTAGCATGACATTGTAAATCAACTATACTTTAATTACTTCAATAAATAAATTGAAAACAAACCTCAGGAATTTTACTGAAATACTGGCAGATAATTATTAAAGAATCACACTGAAACACAATTACTATCGACAACTGCACAATTACATAATGGGTATGTGCTGTGACAGACAAGCATGGGACTATGAAAGCACTTAGCAGCACTTATTATCTGGTCTGGATGAGTCATGAGAAATGCCCTTGAACAACACTGAAAAAGGTAGAAGTGCACACAGGGATACGACTGGGGTGGGGCATAGTGAACCTGACAAATGCAGCACTGGTACTTGATGGAAAGTATCTGTGAACAGGATGAATAGAGGCTGTGTGGCTATGTGTGTTGACAAAGATTCTTTTCTTGATCAAACTCTAGTCATGCTCCTCAGAACTCTCTTCTCAACTAGGCCCTAATTTTTGAGCTTCTGTGTTCATATCTGCATTGTTCAGCTTTAGCAAAAATCTGGCCACATGAGTTAACATAACTGATCCAGAAAAAATATAAAAGAAAAGATACATGCCTTTGTATGTTCATAACAGCATTATTTACGATACCCAAAGCATGAAAGCAACTTAATTGTCCAGCGACAGATAAATGGATAAACAAGATGTGGCATGTACATACAGGAATATTTCTCATTAGAAAAGAGTGAAATGACACCTTCTGCAGCAGCAGCATGGATAGACCTACCATTTATCACACTAAATGAAGTAAAAAAGAGAAAGACAAATACCATATGACATCACTGATATATGGAATCTAAAATATGACATAAATGAACTTATCGATGAAATAGAAACAGCCACACAGACAGAGAACTAGCAGCCCTTATGGTTACCAAAGGGGAGGTAGGAGGGGAAGGGGAAGAATGGACAGACTGGGAGTTTGGGATTAGTGGATAAACACTATTGTATATAGAATGAATAAACAGCAAGGTCCTACTGTATAGCACAGGGAACTATATTCAATATCCTGTAATAAGTTATAATGGAAATGAGTACCAAAAATAAACACATGCATATGTATGTATAACTGAATCACTTTGTTGAACTTTAGAATTTAGCATGACATTGTAAATCAACTATACTTTAATTACTTCAATAAATAAATTGAAAACAAACCTCAGGAATTTTACTGAAATACTGGCAGATAATTATTAAAGAATCACACTGAAACACAATTACTATCGACAACTGCACAATTACATAATGGGTATGTGCTGTGACAGACAAGCATGGGACTATGAAAGCACTTAGCAGCACTTATTATCTGGTCTGGATGAGTCATGAGAAATGCCCTTGAACAACACTGAAAAAGGTAGAAGTGCACACAGGGATACGACTGGGGTGGGGCATAGTGAACCTGACAAATGCAGCACTGGTACTTGATGGAAAGTATCTGTGAACAGGATGAATAGAGGCTGTGTGGCTATGTGTGTTGACAAAGATTCTTTTCTTGATCAAACTCTAGTCATGCTCCTCAGAACTCTCTTCTCAACTAGGCCCTAATTTTTGAGCTTCTGTGTTCATATCTGCATTGTTCAGCTTTAGCAAAAATCTGGCCACATGAGTTAGACATAATCTCCCACCCTTGATATCTGATCAAGTTCCCCATCCTCCACCATTCTTCAGGTGAGGACTGACCCTCCTGGCCTGCCTTTAGGAAGAGTCTCATTGACTTGTTACAACCAGAATCATCCCCAACTGCTGATATTCCCTTTCTATAATTTTCCACTCACTGATAGACCCTCTTGCTTTTTGAATACAAATTCCCATTTTTTCTTATTTTATTGAATTGAGTGCAATATTTCTTCCCAACTGTAAAACTCCATCATGATGGTCCATATATTTTTCAAGATAGCCCCTCTTGATAAAGTCTGGCTTACTATCTTTAACAAGGATCATGAATAATTTTCTTTAATAGTTTAAATATTTCTTTCTGTGCTCCTATTTCAGCTATTTACCTAGTGCATGGCTCATCACCAATGGCTTAGAACCATGAGAGTTGGCCTTGAGTAGAGGGTAGGCCTGGCACAGACCAATGAATGAAGGAAAAAGTGAAATGCCAAGCAGCTAACTGTACTCTAGAGCTGTATATTAGAGAGAACCATGGTATCTCTTACTTGCCTGATCATTGTTTCTGCTTGTTTTAACAAGAGGGGTGTAACTTTTGAATAAACTCTTTGAATCATGAATTTCTCCTCTGCCTATGTTCCATTTCCCATACCATGCTCTCTGCTTGCAAACCTCTTCTGGCCTTACTAAAAATCATTTACCTTGACAGCAAATTTGGAGTTTTATCAAATTCAAGTGGGTATTTTTTCAGCTTCAAAGTTCATGGTTTTTCAGCTATAGCTAGAAGTTGATTCTCCTGGTGCTGTCCTTTGTACCATATACTCTAAACACTTTGGTCCCTTTGTATAAATAAATAATCACTTATATTTCTTCCAAAATTGGAGCCCACAATACGTTTGTTATTCATACTGTAAGCACTTAAAGATAAATTACTATAAGGATTTAATTCACTTGTTGTGGATTTGCTTGCCTCAGGCAGCTGCCAAATGTATCCAGGAACGTTAGCAATTTGCAGTTGTTCCAAACCTCCATCATTTATAAGACAAAAACTAAGCTGCACTATGATTATACAGAAATTAGAGCAATCAATAGATGTAGTGTTTTCCTTCACAATATGTATGACCCAGTAGATTATAAAACAGACTGTTAGCATGTAACTATGTACTTGTATTACACAATATTTTTTGTGCTCATACATATGGGCCATGGCAGGTATAATGAAAACTGAACTGAGCAGTGAATCCCGTCCTGTTTCTATCTAAGGGCAGTCTTATGACCGTGATCAAGACTCCTACCTCCTCAAAATATCAGCTTTTCTGTATGTAAAATAGGAATGATCAACCCTCCCCTGGCAGGGTGGTTAAGCAGATGTGAAAATTCTTTAGAAATGCAAAATCTAAGATGTGATAATGGTTACTGAACCCAATAAAATAATCATGGACTTGCATAGTAAAGTATGTTTAAAATGGTATTGATGTTGCCTACATTTCCTGCAACTGGATGAAATCATCTTTACAACAGGAAAAAACTGAAGTTGGCTGTGTAGTTTTCTCCTTGGCAGATGTTGCTATGTGATATGCATTGTTCCTTTGGGAAAGCCTCAGAAAACTGCACGTTCATTTTAGCTCTAGCTGTATGCCTTTGTGAGATACCAGGAAAAAGATTAGCCTTCTGCAAGAAATATGCTGAACAATGCATCAAACCCGTTAATGCACTGAATCCATCAGACCTAATTTCCGGGCTGCTTGATTTGTGGTTGCTAAAATTTACATGATATTGTAATAAGAATTACAATAGGCATTTGAGTAAATTTGTTGTTTGTAGAAATTAGCACTGATTTAATCAAGCTGCATTCACAATTTTCCTACAGAAGTTTTGTTTACCATTGAAAAACATAAAAGAAGTTTAAAAATATTATACAATCATTTGGAAAAACAACAACTGGTTATCGAAGATGAGAAGGCTGGTTTGTGGCAGAAGTTCAAAATGACTTTTACAAAATGTAGTTAATATGTATGAATAAATTAATGAATCCCCTTACCACTCTAGTGATGAACTCAAAGTAATAAAATATATGAAAATTTCTGCATATAGGATACTTAAAGTAGAAAGGTTATTACATGTTGTTCCAATCCATCATTTATAAGACAAAAACTAAGCTGCACTATGATTATACAGAAATTAGAGCAATCAATAGATGTAGTGTTTTCCTTCACAATATGTATGACCCAGTAGATTATAAAACAGACTGTTAGCATGTAACTATGTACTTGTATTACACAATATTTTTTGTGCTCATACATATGGGCCATGGCAGGTATAATGAAAACTGAACTGAGCAGTGAATCCCGTCCTGTTTCTATCTAAGGGCAGTCTTATGACCGTGATCAAGACTCCTACCTCCTCAAAATATCAGCTTTTCTGTATGTAAAATAGGAATGATCAACCCTCCCCTGGCAGGGTGGTTAAGCAGATGTGAAAATTCTTTAGAAATGCAAAATCTAAGATGTGATAATGGTTACTGAACCCAATAAAATAATCATGGACTTGCATAGTAAAGTATGTTTAAAATGGTATTGATGTTGCCTACATTTCCTGCAACTGGATGAAATCATCTTTACAACAGGAAAAAACTGAAGTTGGCTGTGTAGTTTTCTCTTTGGCAGATGTTGCTATGTGATATGCATTGTTCCTTTGGGAAAGCCTCAGAAAACTGCACGTTCATTTTAGCTCTAGCTGTATGCCTTTGTGAGATACCAGGAAAAAGATTAGCCTTCTGCAAGAAATATGCTGAACAATGCATCAAACCCGTTAATGCACTGAATCCATCAGACCTAATTTCCGGGCTGCTTGATTTGTGGTTGCTAAAATTTACATGATATTGTAATAAGAATTACAATAGGCATTTGAGTAAATTTGTTGTTTGTAGAAATTAGCACTGATTTAATCAAGCTGCATTCACAATTTTCCTACAGAAGTTTTGTTTACCATTGAAAAACATAAAAGAAGTTTAAAAATATTATACAATCATTTGGAAAAACAACAACTGGTTATCGAAGATGAGAAGGCTGGTTTGTGGCAGAAGTTCAAAATGACTTTTACAAAATGTAGTTAATATGTATGAATAAATTAATGAATCCCCTTACCACTCTAGTGATGAACTCAAAGTAATAAAATATATGATACCAATTTTCTGCATATAGGATACTTAAAGTAGAAAGGTTATTACATGCTGCAGGTCATTCTGAGAATCAATGCCTGAGCAGGAAAAAAACATAATAACTTCAGTATTACTTTCATAGGAAGTAATTTCACTTGAATTTAGTTTTTCTCTTTCAAGATTTTGGTGGTCTACCTCAGATTTACTTCATTGTGCATGTTATTTGCTTTGTTTTGACTTTTTATGTACTTTTTAAAATTTTAATTTTTAATTGAAATTTTTATTTTTATTGAAATATAGTTAATATTATATGAGCTTTAGGTGTACAACATAGTGATTCATTATTTTTATAGACTATCCTCTATTCAAAATCATTAAAACATAATGGCTATATTTCCACTGTGTTGTACAATATATTCTCATTGCTTATTTTATATACAATAGTTTGTATCTCTTAATGCATATGTTATTTGTATTCTCCTCTCCTCGAGCCACTTAATTTTCTTTCAAATAATATTTAATAAGGAAAGCAAATCTCAACCACATGTGGCATCATGCATACAGGTTACCCAATACATTGTATTTAACTGAACTGCTTATAGTATAATTAGAAGAGAAGAGGCAGTAACTTTAGTGAAACCAAGAGGAGGAAAATGTTCAGTTTGCTGTATCTCTTTATTTCATAGTGCACTGGAAGACTGACTTCCTCAAAGGTACCTGATGGTCATTTCTATTTTGCTTGTCTAAGCTCATTCTCTTCGCACATGCTGCTACTTCATTTGGTTTTAGGTAATGCTGTCTGTGTTTCGGAGAAGGAAATGGCAACCCACTCCAGTATTCTTGCTTGGAAAATTCCATGGATGGAGAAGTTGGGTGAGCTACAGTCCATGGGATTGCAAATACACATATATGGGGCTTCTCTGATGGCTCATTGGTAAGCAATCTGCCTGCAATGCAGGAGACCCAGGTTCCATCCCTGGGTTGGGAAGATCCTCTGGGAGAAGGGTATGACAATTCACTCCATTGTTCTTGCCTGGAGAATTCCATGGACAGAGAAGCCTAATGGGCTACTGTCTTCAGGGTCACACAGAGTTGGACATGCATACACAGCAGCAGCAGTCAGTGTTTCAGCCTGGTGAGTAGGAGGGAGTCTACCGCATCTGTTAGATTATCGCCTGGTGTGCCTGATCCCAGAGTGGGCTTTCTTCCCGAAAGGTAGGTGGGGAGTTGATCACACAGCTGCTCTACACAGATAACAGCAGAGGCTGCTACATTCTTTTTATGTCATCTCACCCAGCGTATTCAGGAGTAGTGCATTTCATATGATGTTGTATGTATCTATCAGAAAATAAGCTTAAGTGAATTGTGAAAATATGTTACTTTTTTATGTTACATTTTCATATGACACTTGATTCTTAATTGAACATAGTTGATAGTAGTACTCCCTATGCTTACTCAAGTTATATACATATTTCCATCATCTAGATACTTAATTTTATTAATTAAGCAATAATACATTACATTAAGTAAATATTTCCTACCTATTTAATTATTTAGTAATGTAAAGAGATGGAATATTTTAACAGGATGTGATGCAGCAGCTAGTCATAACCAGACCTGTACACTTGCAAGCAAAAAAAAAGGCAGTACAAATAAGTGAAAGCTAAAAATGAAAGCTCAGTTGTAGATCAAGTGAGGTGAGAAGAAATTTTTTGTTATGTTTCAGTCCATTAGGTAAACAGTCTCTCTATTAGCATATGGTAAACTGAATCAGAGCCATCAAAAATATTTAGAAAGAAACAGATTCATTTGTACAGAGTAGGATACATGGAGATTTTTATGACCACACTAACCACTTCATTTATGTCCCAAGAGATGTAGAGAGAAAAGGAAGAGCAGGAACAAAGAAACTAAATTACTAAAAGTACTAAAATCGGGGTAACCCACTCCAGTATTCTTGCTTGGAAAATTCCATGGATGGAGAAGTTGGGTGAGCTACAGTCCATGGGATTGCAAATACACATATATGGGGCTTCTCTGATGGCTCATTGGTAAGCAATCTGCCTGCAATGCAGGAGACCCAGGTTCCATCCCTGGGTTGGGAAGATCCTCTGGGAGAAGGGTATGACAATTCACTCCATTGTTCTTGCCTGGAGAATTCCATGGACAGAGAAGCCTAATGGGCTACTGTCTTCAGGGTCACACAGAGTTGGACATGCATACACAGCAGCAGCAGTCAGTGTTTCAGCCTGGTGAGTAGGAGGGAGTCTACCGCATCTGTTAGATTATCGCCTGGTGTGCCTGATCCCAGAGTGGGCTTTCTTCCCGAAAGGTAGGTGGGGAGTTGATCACACAGCTGCTCTACACAGATAACAGCAGAGGCTGCTACATTCTTTTTATGTCATCTCACCCAGCGTATTCAGGAGTAGTGCATTTCATATGATGTTGTATGTATCTATCAGAAAATAAGCTTAAGTGAATTGTGAAAATATGTTACTTTTTTATGTTACATTTTCATATGACACTTGATTCTTAATTGAACATAGTTGATAGTAGTACTCCCTATGCTTACTCAAGTTATATACATATTTCCATCATCTAGATACTTAATTTTATTAATTAAGCAATAATACATTACATTAAGTAAATATTTCCTACCTATTTAATTATTTAGTAATGTAAAGAGATGGAATATTTTAACAGGATGTGATGCAGCAGCTAGTCATAACCAGACCTGTACACTTGCAAGCAAAAAAAAAGGCAGTACAAATAAGTGAAAGCTAAAAATGAAAGCTCAGTTGTAGATCAAGTGAGGTGAGAAGAAATTTTTTGTTATGTTTCAGTCCATTAGGTAAACAGTCTCTCTATTAGCATATGGTAAACTGAATCAGAGCCATCAAAAATATTTAGAAAGAAACAGATTCATTTGTACAGAGTAGGATACATGGAGATTTTTATGACCACACTAACCACTTCATTTATGTCCCAAGAGATGTAGAGAGAAAAGGAAGAGCAGGAACAAAGAAACTAAATTACTAAAAGTACTAAAATGAAACTAAAAATAAGAAAGCTTAGAGCGAATAACTTAGATTTGAAGGAGAAAAGAGAATACGAACAGAGAATGTCACTGGGTATTTCAAGGTTTATTGGGACAAATATTGTCCATAGCTATTTGTGACTTTTGAGTCCAAATAATAAATATGGTTGTAGATTTTATAGGTGATTTTGAACATATAAGAGTCAAATTCAGCATTGGACACCTGAACATTTTCTTAAAAAGAATCAATAAGAACAGATTAGTCCTTGGACTCAGTTGGGTATGTTATTTTAGTATCTTGAGTACGTATCTTGTCACATATGGTCTTTTAAAACATTTTCCTATGCTTATTATGCAAGTTGTGTTTAATGTAAAAACTTAGAATAAGCAGAGAAGCAAAGCAACACATTTTAACTTTCACTCTTAGATAGGTAATGTTAATGTTTCTCCAAATTTCTATTTCATGCACATATAATACACATACTATACAATATCTTCTATGATTTAATACCAATTTTATCAGTTTTCTTAAATATTTTTCCATATCTGACATATTTCTATTTTAAATATTCCTCTTAAGTAAGTATTTAATCTCCCTCCAGATTCTTTTTTGGCCACTTCTATTGGTCTTTCATGTATTTATCTTTGTTCTTTGGGCTGTGTGGGCCTCCCATCGCAGTGGCCTTTCTTGCTGCAGAGCTCCAGCTCTGGGTGCATGCACTCCAGAGCTCCGGCTCGGTCCAGCTGCTCTGCGGGCATGTTGGATTTTTCCAGGCCAGGGATCAAACCAATGCCCCTTGCACTGCCCCTTACCCATCGGATCACCAGGGAAGCCCCTCTCTCCAGATTGATTTTGCAATTTTTTGCATGCAAAATTTACTTAGCACTGACTATGTTCCAAGTAAGGAATACACAAAGTGTCTGTTTTCACGAAGCTTACATTGCAGACAGACAATAAACAAGCAAAAGAAAGACACCTCCAACAAAAGGGTAATATCAACTCAGAGGGTTGTAACTGTTCTGAAGACAACAGACGGAGATAATGTGGTAAGGAGTCACTAGCGGGAGAGGGGATTTGTAAGGTACCTATCTTGGGCTATGGTGGGAATTATGTGTGCAAAACATTTCATACGATGCTTGGTATATGGTTAAGTATTCAGAAAAAAAATGATAATAATGATAGTGACCGAGTAATGCATCATGGTAGTGCCTACTGTTAAAAGATACACTAAGGTGTATTTTCCCTGATCCTAAGAAGGTAGGAGGAGAAAGGGACGACAGAGGATGAGATGGTAGGATGGTATCACCAACTCAATGGACATGAGTTTGAGCAAACTCCCGGAGATGGTGAAGAATGGGGAAGCCTGGAGTCCTGTGGTCCTTGAGGTCACAAAGGGTCACACACAAGTGAACAACAAGGCATATTAAAATTTTTAAAGAGTTTATTTGAATAAAAATTGATTTGAATCCGGCAATACCAAACTGGAGGTGGTTAGGAGACTCCACCAACAGAGGCAGTGGAAAGTCTTTTATAGAGATGAAGTGGTAGAAAAGCTAGGAAATTATTTGATTGTCTATATTTAGGTGGCTGTATTGATTGGGAAGGCCTAGTTCGCTATTTGTGATTGGTCATCCTTCGGTTTAAATTTATTAACCTTGAGGTATTTCAGGGTTAGATTTTCGTTTGCTTGCATAGGCCACTAAGACACGAGACCACGTCAGTCTAATGTCCTCCTTGTTTACTTAATCAACATTACATTTGAATATTATGCAGTTGTTTAATTCATTCTCTGGCCTCCTGCTGCCCCATCCCCCAGTTAGCTATTTTCCAACTGATGCTTTCTCATTACTGATAAACTCTTATTTTAAGTATTATCAGTTAAACTATCATTTATTTGCAATTCTGAATTTATTGAGAGTCAAAAATAATCTTGGAAGTAAAAGAATTAAGGTAATATTAAGTACACCGCTCATTGTAAAGGTCTTAAAATTTGTATTTTCTAAGTAAGTAAGAAAAACTGAACCCGTTTGTGATAAGCGGTAACCTTAGTCCTCACAGCAGCCTATAGATTGTGAGACCTCTTTTTCTTTAGATAAAGGAAGCTTACATTGCAACAAAAAAGAAGAAAGACACCTCCAACAAGGGTAATATCAACTCAGAGGGTTGTAACTGTTCTGAAGACAACAGACGGAGATAATGTGGTAAGGAGTCACTAGCGGGAGAGGGGATTTGTAAGGTACCTATCTTGGGCTATGGTGGGAATTATGTGTGCAAAACATTTCATACGATGCTTGGTATATGGTTAAGTATTCAGAAAAAAAATGATAATAATGATAGTGACCGAGTAATGCATCATGGTAGTGCCTACTGTTAAAAGATACACTAAGGTGTATTTTCCCTGATCCTAAGAAGGTAGGAGGAGAAAGGGACGACAGAGGATGAGATGGTAGGATGGTATCACCAACTCAATGGACATGAGTTTGAGCAAACTCCCGGAGATGGTGAAGAATGGGGAAGCCTGGAGTCCTGTGGTCCTTGAGGTCACAAAGGGTCACACACAAGTGAACAACAAGGCATATTAAAATTTTTAAAGAGTTTATTTGAATAAAAATTGATTTGAATCCGGCAATACCAAACTGGAGGTGGTTAGGAGACTCCACCAACAGAGGCAGTGGAAAGTCTTTTATAGAGATGAAGTGGTAGAAAAGCTAGGAAATTATTTGATTGTCTATATTTAGGTGGCTGTATTGATTGGGAAGGCCTAGTTCGCTATTTGTGATTGGTCATCCTTCGGTTTAAATTTATTAACCTTGAGGTATTTCAGGGTTAGATTTTCGTTTGCTTGCATAGGCCACTAAGACACGAGACCACGTCAGTCTAATGTCCTCCTTGTTTACTTAATCAACATTACATTTGAATATTATGCAGTTGTTTAATTCATTCTCTGGCCTCCTGCTGCCCAAATCCCCATTTAGCTATTTTCCAACTGATGCTTTCTCATTACTGATAAACTCTTATTTTAAGTATTATCAGTTAAACTATCATTTATTTGCAATTCTGAATTTATTGAGAGTCAAAAATAATCTTGGAAGTAAAAGAATTAAGGTAATATTAAGTACACCGCTCATTGTAAAGGTCTTAAAATTTGTATTTTCTAAGTAAGTAAGAAAAACTGAACCCGTTTGTGATAAGCGGTAACCTTAGTCCTCACAGCAGCCTATAGATTGTGAGACCTCTTTTTTTTTCTTTAGATAAAGGAAGCACATAGTTGAATTAAGCAATTCTCAGAGGTCTCTAGGGAAAGATCATGTCCTGTATGATCTCTTTACTGTTGTTGTTTAGTCGCTAACTTGTGTCTGACTCTGTTGTGACCCCAAAGCCCTTAGCCTGCCAGGCTCCTCTATCCATGGGATTATCCAGACAAGAATATTGGAGTGGGTGGCCATTTCCTTCTTCAGGGACTCTTCCCCACCTAGCAATTGAACCCGAGTCTCTTGTACTGGCAGGCAGATTCTTTTTCACTGAGCCACTGAGGAAGCCTGAATCAACTTTTACCATCCTCCAATTTTGCTCTTTAGATACAAACACAACTTTTTAAACTTTTTATTTCCCTAGGTATTCATCTTTTGGAGCCTTCACACTCATCTAAACCAATTTTGCATATTTATTTACATCTTCTGGTTGAACAAAGATTGGCTTTCTGTTGTATAACTCTTCTTCGTGTATTTAATTACTTTCTCAACTTCTTCTTAATATGGTTACATCATAGTTTTCATTACATCATACATTACTGTTTACATTTAAAAACAAAATAAGGATTTTCATCCAGAATCAAGAAGTGGTTATATATACTTTGTCACACAGCTTTTTGATTTTCTTGAAATTTATACTTAAAAAATCAAAACTACAATGAGATACCACCGCACACCAGTCAGAATGGCCATTGTCAAAAAATCCACAGACAACAAATACTGGAGAGGGTGTGGAGAAAATAAACACTCCTGCACTGTTGGTGGAAACAGTGCTGGTGCTCTGCAGTGAGAGGCCACTGCAATGGGAGGCCCATACATGCCAAAGAATAAAAAAGATGGATTAAAATAAATATAAAAATAAAAAGAGGCACGATGGGGAAAAGAAAAATATATAGGCTATTCAATGCTTATTTTCTGTTCTCCATTTCTGGTGCTTCTTTGTCTGATGTTGAATCACTATGATCCTTTAATTTTTTCATCTTTTCCTCTTCTATTTTCCTTTACTTTGCTTTTGGGGAAATATTCTTAGCATGATTTTTTTTTTTTTTTGGCCACTTCTATTGGTCTTTCATTTATTTATCTTTGTTCTTTGGCCTGTGTGGGCCTCCCATAGCAGTGGCCTCTCTGGCTGCAGAGAACCGGCTCTGGGTGCATACGCTCCAGAGCTCCAGCTCGGTAGTTGGACACATCTGTCCAGCTGCTCCGCGGCACGTGGGATCTTCCCAGGCCAGGGATCGAACTGGTGCCCCTTGCACTGCAAGGCGGTGCCCTTACCCACTGAACCACCAGGGGAGCCCTTAGCATGATTTTTAAGCCATTGTTTTGATATTCTGAAATCTCAGATACACATATATACGAATACATACATAAGTGAAGGTTTTTTTCCTGTACCTTGTTTCTTCATCTATCATGCATTCTTTCTTTGAGGATCACTGAGAACATTAGGTTTTTGTTTGATAAATCATCTTCTGTTTTTTTTATCGTACAGTCTCTATTCTTTTAGGTTTTTCCTTATGTCTTTTTCTTTCAGACAACTTCTGTTGAGACCCATGAAACAACTTAGTTTATATAAAGGCAAGGAGGGGCACCTGTTCTGAGGAATGTGACATTACTTTTTATTGCATATTCAACAGATCAACTCTCTGGAAGAGACTTCTCCAGAAGCCATAAGTTCCACATATTTTAGGTTCACTGACACTTATTTTCCATTTAGCCCTTAGTGCTGAAGATAAGCCATACTGTCAGCGGTTGCCACACTTGCAGAAGCACTATGATCAGACACACTGTCTGGTCACTGGAAAGCAAATGTGTTACAGGTGAGATTTAAGAAATTTGCCTCCCATTTCAGGAATATGCTCAGATGCACTGATTCTTTTCATCTTATTTTTTTTGAAAGACAAGCCATTACCATCCAGAAAGAGAGGGACCTATCATTTTGGTCATAGCTATAGGAATTAGGCATTTCGAGAAAAGCCAGTCCATGCAATTGATCAATGAAGGCATACTTTTCTACACATATGGAGAAATGGAGTCAAGTAGGACCTGCTCTAGGCTGATGTGTCCTTTGCCTGGATAGTTATCACATTGTAGAAAAAAAGAATTTATCCGAAGGAATGAGAAGCAGTTTATTGTAACCCAATGTGAAACTATATAGATACTAAGTCACTGGTCAATACTTGCAATAATTCTAAAAACCTGAGTTATTCTACCTGCAAGATAAAGATAATATGTAGTTCACAAGATGGTCAGGAAAGTTAAATAATGGAATCTATTTAAAGCCTCTTATACAGTGTTTGGTCCATGCAAAGGTGCAACAGTTACTGAATATTATTATATGTACTAGAAGTTAAGAAGGAAGGAGAGAAATGATTCTAAATAGAGTATCTGCCACTTAACTTGTACTTCAGGTCCAAGGGACTGACACTATTGGATAGGTGACCCTAGGTCAAGAAACTGGTGCTTGGAGGTTATGAAGCTATAGGAGACTGACCTAGAGTTTTCCTCTGTGATTAGAAATGTTTTGGGTAAGACGAGATTTAGAGTTAATAGTTCTCTAGATATGCAGCACTGATAACCATAGTAGAGGCATCAGCAGGCAGCAGCAGTGGGGGTTTCTACAGCCTCGACAGTGACAGGAGATGTCACCACAGAGCCTCAGAATAGAAAGGAAGCAAACCTTAAAATGCTTCAGGCTTGCTAAGAGGACTAGTTCCTGGAGCACAGAAGAGCTGTCCTGTGGGGATTCCAAGAATATACGAAGGACATGCAAATGCCAGTGGTAGCAGGGGTGTTGGTGGTAATGGGGAGGGGCGAGCTATGAACAGTCGTGAAGGATAATTTCGGATGCATGTAGGAAAACACTGGTTTTGTGTGTCTGTGTAACTATTATTGTGATCCTGTATCGTTTTTGTTGATTTTTACTTCCATGATGAGGTGGTTTGATTTATGAGGATTACAATTAAGATAGATTGTTGCTTCTACCTGAAGTCAGATTGAAGGAACTCAGCTGAATTTCTTTCTTTCCCTCAAAGACTTCACAATCTCTGTAAGGCATTTCTGAAGTCATCCTCATCTCTCTGGTGTGAACTGCCTTATTCTCAAGGACCTCAAGTTTTCATGCATTATAGGAATTAGGCATTTCGAGAAAAGCCAGTCCATGCAATTGATCAATGAAGGCATACTTTTCTACACATATGGAGAAATGGAGTCAAGTAGGACCTGCTCTAGGCTGATGTGTCCTTTGCCTGGATAGTTATCACATTGTAGAAAAAAAGAATTTATCCGAAGGAATGAGAAGCAGTTTATTGTAACCCAATGTGAAACTATATAGATACTAAGTCACTGGTCAATACTTGCAATAATTCTAAAAACCTGAGTTATTCTACCTGCAAGATAAAGATAATATGTAGTTCACAAGATGGTCAGGAAAGTTAAATAATGGAATCTATTTAAAGCCTCTTATACAGTGTTTGGTCCATGCAAAGGTGCAACAGTTACTGAATATTATTATATGTACTAGAAGTTAAGAAGGAAGGAGAGAAATGATTCTAAATAGAGTATCTGCCACTTAACTTGTACTTCAGGCCCAAAGGGGACTGACACTATTGGATAGGTGACCCTAGGTCAAGAAACTGGTGCTTGGAGGTTATGAAGCTATAGGAGACTGACCTAGAGTTTTCCTCTGTGATTAGAAATGTTTTGGGTAAGACGAGATTTAGAGTTAATAGTTCTCTAGATATGCAGCACTGATAACCATAGTAGAGGCATCAGCAGGCAGCAGCAGTGGGGGTTTCTACAGCCTCGACAGTGACAGGAGATGTCACCACAGAGCCTCAGAATAGAAAGGAAGCAAACCTTAAAATGCTTCAGGCTTGCTAAGAGGACTAGTTCCTGGAGCACAGAAGAGCTGTCCTGTGGGGATTCCAAGAATATACGAAGGACATGCAAATGCCAGTGGTAGCAGGGGTGTTGGTGGTAATGGGGAGGGGCGAGCTATGAACAGTCGTGAAGGATAATTTCGGATGCACGTAGGAAAACACTGGTTTTGTGTGTCTGTGTGACTATTATTGTGATCCTGTATCGTTTTTGTTGATTTTTACTTCCATGATGAGGTGGTTTGATTTATGAGGATTACAATTAAGATAGATTGTTGCTTCTACCTGAAGTCAGATTGAAGGAACTCAGCTGAATTTCTTTCTTTCCCTCAAAGACTTCACAATCTCTGTAAGGCATTTCTGAAGTCATCCTCATCTCTCTGGTGTGAACTGCCTTATTCTCAAGGACCTCAGATTCCCCAGTTTTCATGCATTATTTCCATAGACCTTTGGAATTTGTTATGAGGTTAATATGGAGATTTGAAGGTTATCTTTAACCCAGGATTTGAAGGATATTTTTCATTTTAGTGATCAACAATATACTGGGTTATATTGAGTTGTGTAGGCTTAACCACTAGGAGGAGAAATCTTATAATTTAGTTGGCATTTGACTCAGACAAATCTTTAAAGCATATTTGAAGCCCCTTAGGGTGACATTTCTTTGCTTCATGTGTTTGATTCTGACTTGACAATAACTCCTGGTTGGGGTGCTTCCCAGGTGGCTAGGTGGCAAAGAATCTGCCTGCCGAACAAGAGATGTAGGTTTAGTCCCTGGGCCAAGAAGATTCTCTTGGAGAAGGAAATGGCAACCCACTCCAGTATTCTTGCCTGGAGAATCTGATGGACAGAGGAGCCTGGTGAGCTACAGTCTATGGGGTCACAAAGGGTCCAACACAACTTAGAAACTTAGCAGCAGCAGCCATGAGATCAAGGTGCAGGAAGGTGTAACTTGTGCAACTTTTTAATTTTATTTTTTCAGCTTTAATGAGATACAGCTGACAGATAAAACTGTAACATTTAAATTGTGCATCCCAATAATTTGATATACCATACATTGTGAAAGTATTCCCACCATCTAGTGAACACATCCTTCATTTGACATGTTTAACTTGTGTGTGTATGTGTGAACATTTAAGTTTTATCCTCTTGGCGAATTTCAATTCTATAATATAGTTTAATCAACTATATTCACCATGCTTTACATTACATCCTCAGACCTTATTAATCTTTTTTAAAAAACTTTTTATTTTATATTGGAGCATAACTGATGAACAACGTTGTGTTGGTTCCAGGTGTACAATAAAGTGATTCAGTTACATGTGTTTTTATTCTTTTTAAAACTCTTTTCCTAACTAGGTTGTTACAGAATTCCCTGTGCTATACATTAGGTCCTTGTTGGTTATCCATTTTAAATATAGCAGTGTGTACATATCTATTCCTAGTTATCCCTCCTCCACATCCTTCCCCCATCAGGAACCACAAGCTTGTTCTCTAAGTCTGTGAAATATTCCCATTTGCAGCAGCATAGATGGACCTGGTGGACTGTCATACTGAGTGAAGTAAGTCAGACATAGAAAGAGAAAGATAATCTGACATCAATGAAAATAAACTTATTTACAAAACAGAAACAGACTCTCAGAGAAGTTGTGCTATTTTGACTAAGGGGTCCAAGGGCTCTGCTTTGTGTCCAGTGGTTTGATATGCTAAATTTGAAATTACAGATATCCTGCCTTCCTATAACTTTGCTCAACGTGTGCCTTCTTAGTGGTAAAGAAATGCTGGCATGTTGAGTCACCATTTTCTTTTCTTCTTTAATAAAATGAAAAACAGCTAATTTGTTGGAAAAGGCATGGAGGAAAAGGAACCCTCCTACACCGTTGGTGGGAAAGTAAATTGGTACAGTGTTTATGGAGAACAGGATGAAGTTTCCTTAAAAAACTAAAACACAGCTGCCATTTGATCTTGCAATCTCACTCCTATGCATACATCTGAAAATAACCCTAATAAAGGAAACACATGCACCCCAATATTCATTGCAGCACTATTTACCATAGCTGAAACATGCAATCAACCTAAATGTCCATCATCAGATGAATACAGATGTATAAAGAAGATGTTGTACATATGTACTGTGGAATATTACTCAGTCATAAAAAGAATGAAATACTGCTATTTGCAGCAACAAGGATGAACCTAGAGATTACTATACAAAGTGAAGTCAGACAAAGATAAATATCATATAATATCACTTGTATGTGGGATTTAAAATATGATGCAAATGAACTTGTTTAAAAAACAGAAACTTTCAGATATAGAAAATGAACTTATAGTTATCAAAGGAGAAAGGTGGGAATAGATAAATTATGAATTTGTGATTAATATATACACACTGCCATGTATAAAATAGATAACAAATAAGGACATGCTGCATCACACAGAAACTATACTAAATATTTTTTTAATAACCTACAAGGAAAAATAATTTGAAAAAGAGTATTTGTTATAGAACACATAAATATTTATATATGTATAACTGAATTATCTTTCTGTGCACTGGAAATTTACAACATTGCAAACTGACTACATTTCAATAGAAACCATTTAATAAGAGACTTTTGACAATATAAATGATGTCAGAAAAAATTGCCTTAAAATGTAAGAATCAACCTAAAATTTAATTTTTATTTTTTATTGAGGTGTATTTGATTTACAATGTTGTGTTAGTGTCTGATGTCACTCTTATATTTTCTTCCTAAACAGTTGTTAACACACACTACCAAGTTGCCTATGATTACCAATCCTAATTTAGTAACAGAGTTCAATTGTTTTTTCCTGCTACCATAACCTTTGCTGTAGTTCAGACTCTTTGTCTTACGTGCATTCCTGCAGCAAACTCCTCAGGTGTCTCCTGGCTCCCAATGTCTCCCTTCTTCTGTCTCTCAATGCAAAATCATCAAATGAAACTCCTACTACAGGTAATCAATGTTTGACATAATTTCATACAGAATAGAATCCGAATACTTCAATGCCATTTAAAGCCCTTAACAACTTGAACTGGATTGCACTTTTTAATACTGTTTCTCACTTCACCTCTTCCTTTCTTCTCCCCTCTAACAATAACAACTTTTCTGCTTATGTTGCAAAATAATACATATGATTAGCTTTCCTGAACTACAGGATCCTTGATACACACATTAAAAATCTATGTATCTTTCAAGAATGAGCTCAAATGAGCCACCTCATGAGCACTGTTTTCTCCTATAGCTGTGCTTTATCTCTTTACCACAGGATGCCATGTTTTGGATGCTTAAGTTTGGAGCTGGGCAGGCTGCTTCTCTTCTCTGTCTCACAGAAATGTCTGACCGTGAATGCCTTGAGCTCAGGGACGATATTTTTTGTATCTGATATACCTCACCAAGTTTATCAGAATACTTTAGTTTTTCAGCAAATGCTTATTGAATTAAATTAATCGTATTGATTTGAGTCAGTTTATTATTTTAGGTTTCCCCAAAGACATGGCAATATTTTTAAGTTCATAAGTACTGCAACCTATAAAGGCATGCCTCATCACCATTGCTTCGACTTTCACAGACAGAATGACCATGAAATAGGAATAATTCAGAAATTTTTAATACAAAATTTGAAATAGCATAGACTTAATTATGCAATGAAAAATGTATTGAGAACCTAGTATGTATTTGAGACAAGTGCCAGAGACCCAACAATGAATAATCCAGTTCCTCTGCTCAACAGTTCCCAATGCAGTAGAGAAGGGAATTGAGTTTAGTCTAATACAAACATGTTGAACACTTATTAGGTGACATGAAGATACGAAGGTCTCTGTCCTTAAGAAACCTATACCCTATAAGGGCCAAGATGAATGCATAATGAAATGGCTGCAGTACAGAATGTGTTATAATAGAAAAATCTGTAAGAGGACTTTGACAGATGGAGAGAATGATTGCTTAACCCAACTTGAATGTTAATAACAGCTTCCTATATAGATGTGTACACTCATAAATAATTTAAATATCATGAGATAAGTGTTACATGGTAGATTCATGAGCAGTATGCATAGAGTTCCGCAAAAGAAAAGACAGAAGTTAAGCTGGGGTCTAAAAATGAGAAGCATTCATCAAGACAAGGGAAAATGGAATCTAAGAAGGGGAAATGGAAAATACATGGGCAAGGGGGTATACACTGTTTTAGGGACTGGTGCTTAGGAGCCTGTGATGGTAGAGTGGGGAAAACAATCAGCTAGAAAAAGAGAATGGAGAAGGGGGAGACTGAGAATGGCCTTGTGTGCAAACCTAAACAACTCAGATTTAATGTTTTGGTGGCAGGGTATGCCTGAAGAATATATTTTAAATTTTAATGTTTAATTAAAGTATAATATACCACAGTGATGATCATATATAATCAGTGCATGGAAATGAATTTACTATTGTAATCAGAAGACAGGGCATTCAAGCACTCCATGAGCCCTGCTTGTCCCTTTCCAATCAGTACTCCAAGGGTAACCACTATCTGACCGTGAATGCCTTGAGCTCAGGGACGATATTTTTTGTATCTGATATACCTCACCAAGTTTATCAGAATACTTTAGTTTTTCAGCAAATGCTTATTGAATTAAATTAATCGTATTGATTTGAGTCAGTTTATTATTTTAGGTTTCCCCAAAGACATGGCAATATTTTTAAGTTCATAAGTACTGCAACCTATAAAGGCATGCCTCATCACCATTGCTTCGACTTTCACAGACAGAATGACCATGAAATAGGAATAATTCAGAAATTTTTAATACAAAATTTGAAATAGCATAGACTTAATTATGCAATGAAAAATGTATTGAGAACCTAGTATGTATTTGAGACAAGTGCCAGAGACCCAACAATGAATAATCCAGTTCCTCTGCTCAACAGTTCCCAATGCAGTAGAGAAGGGAATTGAGTTTAGTCTAATACAAACATGTTGAACACTTATTAGGTGACATGAAGATACGAAGGTCTCTGTCCTTAAGAAACCTATACCCTATAAGGGCCAAGATGAATGCATAATGAAATGGCTGCAGTACAGAATGTGTTATAATAGAAAAATCTGTAAGAGGACTTTGACAGATGGAGAGAATGATTGCTTAACCCAACTTGAATGTTAATAACAGCTTCCTATATAGATGTGTACACTCATAAATAATTTAAATATCATGAGATAAGTGTTACATGGTAGATTCATGAGCAGTATGCATAGAGTTCCGCAAAAGAAAAGACAGAAGTTAAGCTGGGGTCTAAAAATGAGAAGCATTCATCAAGACAAGGGAAAATGGAATCTAAGAAGGGGAAATGGAAAATACATGGGCAAGGGGGTATACACTGTTTTAGGGACTGGTGCTTAGGAGCCTGTGATGGTAGAGTGGGGAAAACAATCAGCTAGAAAAAGAGAATGGAGAAGGGGGAGACTGAGAATGGCCTTGTGTGCAAACCTAAACAACTCAGATTTAATGTTTTGGTGGCAGGGTATGCCTGAAGAATATATTTTTAAATTTTAATGTTTAATTAAAGTATAATATACCACAGTGATGATCATATATAATCAGTGCATGGAAATGAATTTACTATTGTAATCAGAAGACAGGGCATTCAAGCACTCCATGAGCCCCTGCTTGTCCCTTTCCAATCAGTACTCCAAGGGTAACCACTATCATGACATGTAATAGAATTGGTAAATTTGAGTATGTCTTTAGATATGAATCACTGTATGTACTTTGAGTATCTGATTTCAAAAAGACTCATTCATACTGCTAATTGCTACAGGTGGTTACGGCTCTGTAGATTATTCTATTTTATAAATATGCCAACTCTGCTGGTGATGAACATTTAGCTTTTTTTCAGTTTGGGACTATTTTGAAGTATTGCTTTGAGCATTCTTTGTACGCACTTTTGTTGAGTGTGTATCTAGGAATGGGATGGTTGAGGCTTGTATCAATTTAGATTTTGCACGTCTTTCTGTGGCTCTATACCCTCAACAGCACACACTAAAGCTGTTTAAGCAAGGGAAACTGCATTTATTAAATAGTTGTTGTGATCTTTTATATCATTATTGAGATAATGGGGTAGGAATCAATACATTGCTATTGTGTTACTTATAAGAAAACTCATTAAAACTAAGAAGGTTAAGGAATCCCTCGTGGTCCAGTGGGTAAGAAGTCTGCCTTGCAGTGCAAGGGGTGCCAGTTTGATCCCTGGCCTGGGAAGATCCCACATGCCGCAGAACGGCTGGACGGGTGTGTCCAATTAGGAGCCAGCACTCTGGAGTGCATGCGCCCAGAGTGGTGTTCTGCAAAGAGAGATGCCACTGCAATGGGAGGCCCACACAGGCTGAAGAATAAAGATAGATGAAAAATAAATTTTAAAAAAATCAAGAAAAAGAGGCCAAAATCAAAAAAAACACAAAGAGAAGGTAGTCCAAAGTCTCATAATGTGGATAATAATTAACATTTCTTGGAACTAATTATGAGCTAGGGTCTATACTTATATAATAAAGCCTCTTAAGATGCAGATGTCTTAATCCCTCAAATCTCTGAATATTATCTTATATGGTAAAGACTTTGCAGATGCACTTAAATTAAGGATCTTGAGAAAGGGAAATTACCTTGGATTATATGAGACATTCCTAAATGCATTCAAAACAAGTGTCCTTAAAGGCCATTATTTAGACAGAAGAGAAACATAATGTGATCAGAAGACAGGGCATTCAAGCACTCCATGAGCCCCTGCTTGTCCCTTTCCAATCAGTACTCCAAGGGTAACCACTATCATGACATGTAATAGAATTGGTAAATTTGAGTATGTCTTTAGATATGAATCACTGTATGTACTTTGAGTATCTGATTTCAAAAAGACTCATTCATACTGCTAATTGCTACAGGTGGTTACGGCTCTGTAGATTATTCTATTTTATAAATATGCCAACTCTGCTGGTGATGAACATTTAGCTTTTTTTCAGTTTGGGACTATTTTGAAGTATTGCTTTGAGCATTCTTTGTACGCACTTTTGTTGAGTGTGTATCTAGGAATGGGATGGTTGAGGCTTGTATCAATTTAGATTTTGCACGTCTTTCTGTGGCTCTATACCCTCAACAGCACACACTAAAGCTGTTTAAGCAAGGAAACTGCATTTATTAAATAGTTGTTGTGATCTTTTATATCATTATTGAGATAATGGGGTAGGAATCAATACATTGCTATTGTGTTACTTATAAGAAAACTCATTAAAACTAAGAAGGTTAAGGAATCCCTCGTGGTCCAGTGGGTAAGAAGTCTGCCTTGCAGTGCAAGGGGTGCCAGTTTGATCCCTGGCCTGGGAAGATCCCACATGCCGCAGAACGGCTGGACGGGTGTGTCCAATTAGGAGCCAGCACTCTGGAGTGCATGCGCCCAGAGTGGTGTTCTGCAAAGAGAGATGCCACTGCAATGGGAGGCCCACACAGGCTGAAGAATAAAGATAGATGAAAAATAAATTTTAAAAAAATCAAGAAAAAGAGGCCAAAATTAAAAAAAAAAAAGAGAGAAGGTAGTCCAAAGTCTCATAATGTGGATAATAATTAACATTTCTTGGAACTAATTATGAGCTAGGGTCTATACTTATATAATAAAGCCTCTTAAGATGCAGATGTCTTAATCCCTCAAATCTCTGAATATTATCTTATATGGTAAAGACTTTGCAGATGCACTTAAATTAAGGATCTTGAGAAAGGGAAATTACCTTGGATTATATGAGGGACATTCCTAAATGCATTCAAAAACAAGTGTCCTTGTAACAAAGAGGCAGACAGATTATTTCAGACAGAAGAGAAAAACATAATGTGATCAAGGAGGTAGAGATCAGAACGATGCAGACACAAGCCAAGAAACAGTACCCACCAGGATATGAAAAGGGAAGGAACATATTTTCCCTAGGGACTTCAGAGGGAACACAGTCCTGCTTAAAACTTGATCTTGACCCTGTAAAACTAATTTTGGGCCTCTGGTCTCCAGATCTGTGAAAGAATAAATTTGTTGTTTTAAGTTACCAACTCTGTGGTAGCAGTAGGTAATGCAGATACTAAGTAATGAATGAAGAACTTCTCATGTATTATGTCAGTTAATACTATGTGCAGAGGTGTGATTAGCCCCATTTTACAGAGAAGGGAAGTGAGAGAGTGATTGAATAAATTTCCCAAGGGCACAGAGCTATCAAGAATCAGAGACAGGGTTTGCAAAACTGAGACTTTAAGATAAAAACTTACAACCAATATAGTAAGTAGAAGAATCAGGCTTCAATCCAGATTTTTCTGATCCCCAAGGTCATAATTTCCTTATTACATGCCATGTAATGGATTTGTGTTTCTAAAAGCTTGAAGAAACATAATGAAGGATAGATCAGAATGAGAGTCAGGAGACAGGGGGACCAGGTAGGGTGTTAACTGAATTATTTAGGCCAGAAAATGTTCAGATCCTGGACCAAGTATAAATGAGACCATAGAGTAGTAATGCAATGGAAGAGTCTCTCAGTCATAGAGTCATTACATTACTGACTGAACGTGTATTATTTTACATCCATAAATCAATGACTGAATGAGTGAGTGAATGACTGAATGAATACCTTCTCAGGATTATTGCTCTTTAACCTGTTTGAACTCACAGGGGAGATTCCTTGCTTAATTACAGAACCATATACAGAATGCCTTGAATCTACAAGAATCATTGTTTCTAGTATTAGTTCAGACTCTTGGATAGGAATAAAAAGGAAGGACAGGAAAGAGGTTTGCTTATCTTACTTAGTGGTTTCCAGGTTCTTATATATAAAATGGCTGGAAATTGTGTACGGTAAAAAGCCCAAAGTAAAACTATGAGATTCTAAGGTCAAGCCATAGGTTTCTTAAAAGGGAATCTCTTTGTAACTCACATGGTTTTAAGAATTCTGATTATAAAAATATGCACACTCATTTTGAAGGTTTTCAAAAACAAAGTATAAAAAGACAATATAAAAAATCCATCAGAAATATATTATATTGATATATAATAGCCCACCACTCAGCTAACATTTTGAATTTCTTTGAAATGTGTGTGTGAATGCATTTGGAATGAAAGAATACCTGATTCTTGACTTTCTTTCACCTGCCATTTTAATGAAAAGAATTTTCTATGCTTCTAATATTTTTCAAAATTAAAAAATAATAACGATTTATTAGATAAACATGGATTAAAAATCTATTATATGGCAGGTATACTTCCCTGGTGGCTTAGATGGTAAAGAATCCACCTGCATTCTGATTGTCACCCTGCTTATTTAACTTATATGCAGAGTATATCACGTGAAATGCTAGTCTGAATGAAGCACAAGTTGGAGTCAGAATTGTCAGGAGAAATATCAACAATCTCAGGTATGCACGTATCTCTGCCCTTAAGCAGAGAGCGAGGTGAAAGAGGAGAGTGAAAAAGCTGACTCAACAGTCAAAAACTGACCATAGAATTTGTCAGAAAATGGTTAAAAAGACATAAAATAACTGAAGGGCAGTGTAACACTTGCCAGTTGAAGTTTTAGGTACATGTAATCTTGTACCAACTATGACTTTATTCTATTGAGTTGGCCAGAAAGTTCATTCAGGTTTATCTGTAACATTTTATAGAAAAACCCAAATGAACTTTTTCACCAACCCAACAGTTTCATTTCAAATGCCTTTTTAAAAGTTTTTTTTGTAAGTTTAGATTTATAAAATAGATGAGTGGAAATTAAATGCTACAAACTCTGGGAAGCATTCCATAATATATCATTTTAGAAAGAAAATCAATATATGCTTAGGTTATTATAACTATTAAATAGGTAATCCAACAAAATCAATTTCCTAACCTTTAAAGAGGAGAAAATTATTAAGGAAATAGATTTTATATTTAAAAGTCACTTAGTGGTTTCCAGGTTCTTATATATAAAATGGCTGGAAATTGTGTACGGTAAAAAGCCCAAAGTAAAACTATGAGATTCTAAGGTCAAGCCATAGGTTTCTTAAAAGGGAATCTCTTTGTAACTCACATGGTTTTAAGAATTCTGATTATAAAAATATGCACACTCATTTTGAAGGTTTTCAAAAACAAAGTATAAAAAGACAATATAAAAAATCCATCAGAAATATATTATATTGATATATAATAGCCCACCACTCAGCTAACATTTTGAATTTCTTTGAAATGTGTGTGTGAATGCATTTGGAATGAAAGAATACCTGATTCTTGACTTTCTTTCACCTGCCATTTTAATGAAAAGAATTTTCTATGCTTCTAATATTTTTCAAAATTAAAAAATAATAACGATTTATTAGATAAACATGGATTAAAAATCTATTATATGGCAGGTATACTTCCCTGGTGGCTTAGATGGTAAAGAATCCACCTGCATTCTGATTGTCACCCTGCTTATTTAACTTATATGCAGAGTATATCACGTGAAATGCTAGTCTGAATGAAGCACAAGTTGGAGTCAGAATTGTCAGGAGAAATATCAACAATCTCAGGTATGCACGTATCTCTGCCCTTAAGCAGAGAGCGAGGTGAAAGAGGAGAGTGAAAAAGCTGACTCAACAGTCAAAAACTGACCATAGAATTTGTCAGAAAATGGTTAAAAAGACATAAAATAACTGAAGGGCAGTGTAACACTTGCCAGTTGAAGTTTTAGGTACATGTAATCTTGTACCAACTATGACTTTATTCTATTGAGTTGGCCAGAAAGTTCATTCAGGTTTATCTGTAACATTTTATAGAAAAACCCAAATGAACTTTTTCACCAACCCAACAGTTTCATTTCAAATGCCTTTTTAAAAGTTTTTTTTGTAAGTTTAGATTTATAAAATAGATGAGTGGAAATTAAATGCTACAAACTCTGGGAAGCATTCCATAATATATCATTTTAGAAAGAAAATCAATATATGCTTAGGTTATTATAACTATTAAATAGGTAATCCAACAAAAACAATTTCCTAACCTTTAAAGAGGAGAAAAAATTATTAAGGAAATAGATTTTATATTTAAAAGTCACTTGTGGTGGCCTTTAAGGATCTTCTTGTATGCCACTCTGCCAGTTTCAACACTCTTACCCCTATAGATCTCTGGGAAAGGGAAAAGATGTCTTTGTGTTTATACAGGGACTTCAAAATATCTGTGCTGGAGGAAATTACAATGGTGACTTTAGCTCTCAGGCTAATTAAATCCTGAATTTGTCAAGTGTCTGACTACACTGTAGAAGTTTCAAAAAGGAAAGATGAAAAAGAAGCACACTCTAGTAATAGCTAAACAATGCAAACCTGTCAAAGCTTAACATCATTTATAAGAAAAAGTATTCAAATTTAAATGTTTGCTTTTACCTCAGTAATAATCTTACAGAGTCCACAAATTTCAACATTTCTGCCATTATGAATGGAGGAGTTGGCCATACTAGGACATCCAGAATGAATTTCAGCTATTACTATTCTCTGGGTTAGACCTTATTTGCTCAGGCAAAGGGCAAAAAGTGTTGAGAGTGTGGCTCTGGGAAAAGATTGCCTGTCATCTACTTTTAATTCTGTCATTTTCTATTTGTGTTACTTTGGGAAAATCCATTTTTATTTGCTTGTTTCAATTTTCTTATTTATAAAATGAGGACACTAGTAACTTCTAGATAGGTTATTTGGATGGTTAAATGTACTAATATATATGAAGTAAAGAACAGTATCTCTTCGAGACATGCTATCTGTTACTATTTGATAAACTAGCTTTAGAGTCAAGGGAAAGGTATAAATGTGTCAGTTCTGTACCCTGCCTACAGACAAAATATTACCATACCTCAACGCTATAGTTTAGGCTGCTAGCTAACAGTCCATAATTTAATAACATAGCACAGTAGGATCATGAAATAACTTATTTGCAATATGCAAAGAAATTTTAAAATATAATATTTCATGTTCTCTCAAATATTCATTTTTATGATACAATAGATTGGTACCAAATACTTCTAGGCACACATGACCAAATTTACCAATGCCAAAATGTGAAACGGTTAGTCTCCTAGTCATGTCCAAATCTTTGCAATGCCATGGAATATGGCCTGCCAGGCCCCTCTGTCCATGGAATTCTCCAGGCAAGAATACTGGAGTGGGTAATTATTCCCTTCTCCAGGGGATCTTCCCAAACCAGAGACTGAACCTGGGTCTCCTACATTGCAGGCAGATTCTTTACCATCTGAGCCACCAGGGAAGCCAAATATGAACCAATACCAAATATAAACCTAAATTAATATTAAACATATTTGCCTTATTGGAAAATTTTCCTTAGATTTAAAATAGATGAAAAAGACTTGCTACTTACATAACACTTAAAATGGCATCTGAAGCCCCCAGTGCAATTTCTTCCCACATCTTCATAAAAACTTACAAAGACAGAATAATAAAATGAAAAATTTCAAAAACAGTGAAAACAAAACCCATAGTCAAATGACAATCCCTAAATATTCTGAGGTAAATGACATAAACTTAGTTTTTGCTAAGCTTATTGGCACACCTTGAAAAATGAGAAAAAGTCTATGTCCTTTGTGTAGACATGTATGTATAAGTATTTCATGTATGTATTTACTTATAAAAGGTACAATATACACACATGATAATAGATGCATACAACAGGTGCTTTTTAATTTTCAGCAGGTGGTTTTTAAAGAATGATAAGGAAAGTCCAAACAATATGTTTGGCTCAATTACAAATAACATTTGAAAAATTCAATCGTGCATTGGTTTTGCATCTGAGAATTCTGAGGTGCAATTTCTAAATAGCTGCTTCCAGTTATTCAGTGGGGGGTGTTTAAATGTTTAACAACAGGCGCTCTATCAACCAGTCAAGCAATCCATTTGTGGCTCTATAGCTTAGCACAGAGCTTTCCATAGTGTAGGTTTTTAATCAATGCTTCTTATGGCAACCTACTCCAGTATTCTTGCCTAGAGAATTCCAAGGACAGAGGAGCCTGGAAGGCTATATAGTCCATAGGGTCACAAAGAGTCAGACACGACTGAGCGACTATCAGTCACACTCAGGCAATGTAAAAAAAAAACATTTTCTCAAAAAAGGAAAGAGGAACATATAAGTTCTAGGCACACATGACCAAATTTACCAATGCCAAAATGTGAAACGGTTAGTCTCCTAGTCATGTCCAAATCTTTGCAATGCCATGGAATATGGCCTGCCAGGCCCCTCTGTCCATGGAATTCTCCAGGCAAGAATACTGGAGTGGGTAATTATTCCCTTCTCCAGGGGATCTTCCCAAACCAGAGACTGAACCTGGGTCTCCTACATTGCAGGCAGATTCTTTACCATCTGAGCCACCAGGGAAGCCAAATATGAACCAATACCAAATATAAACCTAAATTAATATTAAACATATTTGCCTTATTGGAAAATTTTCCTTAGATTTAAAATAGATGAAAAAGACTTGCTACTTACATAACACTTAAAATGGCATCTGAAGCCCCCAGTGCAATTTCTTCCCACATCTTCATAAAAACTTACAAAGACAGAATAATAAAATGAAAAATTTCAAAAACAGTGAAAACAAAACCCATAGTCAAATGACAATCCCTAAATATTCTGAGGTAAATGACATAAACTTAGTTTTTGCTAAGCTTATTGGCACACCTTGAAAAATGAGAAAAAGTCTATGTCCTTTGTGTAGACATGTATGTATAAGTATTTCATGTATGTATTTACTTATAAAAGGTACAATATACACACATGATAATAGATGCATACAACAGGTGTTTTTTAATTTTCAGCAGGTGGTTTTTAAAGAATGATAAGGAAAGTCCAAACAATATGTTTGGCTCAATTACAAATAACATTTGAAAAATTCAATCGTGCATTGGTTTTGCATCTGAGAATTCTGAGGTGCAATTTCTAAATAGCTGCTTCCAGTTATTCAGTGGGGGGTGTTTAAATGTTTAACAACAGGCGCTCTATCAACCAGTCAAGCAATCCATTTGTGGCTCTATAGCTTAGCACAGAGCTTTCCATAGTGTAGGTTTTTAATCAATGCTTCTTATGGCAACCTACTCCAGTATTCTTGCCTAGAGAATTCCAAGGACAGAGGAGCCTGGAAGGCTATATAGTCCATAGGGTCACAAAGAGTCAGACACGACTGAGCGACTATCAGTCACACTCAGGCAATGTAATAACAAAGAAAACATTTTCTCAATTAAAAATAAGTAGATAAAAGGGAGTTTTATAATCTTATTCAAAAATTCCAAGACAACTTTTAAATATGAGAGACAGCTCAAGAATCCTTAGTGGGAGTATACAGATCAAAATCATAGCAGAATAAATAAATACAGAAATATACTTCAGAACCAACTTTCTGAATCAATATGTCATTATTGTGAATTAATTTGTAAAAACCACAGTTTAACTTTTTGATATGATATCAAAACCAGACAATTTATAGAAATTTAGTAAAATTTTCTAAAAAATATCCAATGTAAAAGTTAGGTTTTAATTAGTCATGTGTGTGCGTTAGTCACTCAGTCATGTCCTGCTCTTTGTGACCTCATGGATTGTAGTTCACCAGGCAGGATACTCGATCTACGGAATTTTCCAGGCAACAGTGGGTAGCCGTTCCCTTCTCCAGGGGATCTTCCTGACCCAGAGATTGAAACCAGGTCTGTCACATTGCATGCGGATTCTTTACCATCTAAGCCACCATGGAAGCCCAATTAGTCATATAATCTAGGACTAATTCAAGAAAGTACAATTGCCATGACCAACTAATCGGAACTCTGACAATCCTGGGGTCCTCCCTAGGCTCCTTCTTTCCTCCTTTCTCTGGTTAATCCACTATGTCTTATTCACCTTTTTGCTGGATTTCTGCCTTAATGTCACCATTCTAGTCTAGGCTCGCAAACCTGAATTGCAATACCATTTGATCAATACTTCAGGATCACAATATTTCATCTTCTTCCTAGTTAAAGCTAATAAATTAATCCTTATCATTCTGTTTCTTCATTTTATTCTATGTTTGAAAATATTCCAAGGTTTCCTTTGTTCACAGGATAAAGTCCAAAGTCCTCCTTGGTCACCTTTAAGACCCTTGTGATTTGGAATCAATGGACTTTTAAAACTAATTCTCATCCATCCTCCAATCCATTAGGTTCTTTTATGATTTATCCCAAAGTATTCTTGCCTAGAGAATTCCAAGGACAGAGGAGCCTGGAAGGCTATATAGTCCATAGGGTCACAAAGAGTCAGACACGACTGAGCGACTATCAGTCACACTCAGGCAATGTAATAACAAAGAAAACATTTTCTCAATTAAAAATAAGTAGATAAAAGGGAGTTTTATAATCTTATTCAAAATTCCAAGACAACTTTTAAATATGAGAGACAGCTCAAGAATCCTTAGTGGGAGTATACAGATCAAAATCATAGCAGAATAAATAAATACAGAAATATACTTCAGAACCAACTTTCTGAATCAATATGTCATTATTGTGAATTAATTTGTAAAAACCACAGTTTAACTTTTTGATATGATATCAAAACCAGACAATTTATAGAAATTTAGTAAAATTTTCTAAAAAATATCCAATGTAAAAGTTAGGTTTTAATTAGTCATGTGTGTGCGTTAGTCACTCAGTCATGTCCTGCTCTTTGTGACCTCATGGATTGTAGTTCACCAGGCAGGATACTCGATCTACGGAATTTTCCAGGCAACAGTGGGTAGCCGTTCCCTTCTCCAGGGGATCTTCCTGACCCAGAGATTGAAACCAGGTCTGTCACATTGCATGCGGATTCTTTACCATCTAAGCCACCATGGAAGCCCAATTAGTCATATAATCTAGGACTAATTCAAGAAAGTACAATTGCCATGACCAACTAATCGGAACTCTGACAATCCTGGGGTCCTCCCTAGGCTCCTTCTTTCCTCCTTTCTCTGGTTAATCCACTATGTCTTATTCACCTTTTTGCTGGATTTCTGCCTTAATGTCACCATTCTAGTCTAGGCTCCGCAAACCTGAATTGCAATACCATTTGATCAATACTTCAGGATCACAATATTTCATCTTCTTCCTAGTTAAAGCTAATAAATTAATCCTTATCATTCTGTTTCTTCATTTTATTCTATGTTTGAAAATATTCCAAGGTTTCCTTTGTTCACAGGATAAAGTCCAAAGTCCTCCTTGGTCACCTTTAAGACCCTTGTGATTTGGAATCAATGGACTTTTAAAACTAATTCTCATCCATCCTCCAATCCATTAGGTTCTTTTATGATTTATCCCAAATATGCTCATTTGTTCTGTTTCTTGCTTTATTCTTCTTTTGTCACTTTGAATCCTATTCATTTTTCAACTACTCAGAGTTAAATCGTAATTTACACTGGTAATTTTCTTTTTTTTTTTTTTGCCACTTCTATTGGCCTTTCATTTATTTCCAACTTTGTTCTTTGGCCTGTGGGGGCCTCCCATTGCAGTGGCCTCTCTGGCTGCAGAGCACCAGCTCTGGGCACATGCGCTCCAGATCTCTGGCTCGGTAGTTGGACACATTGGTCCAGTTGCTCCGTGGCACACGGGATCTTCCCAGGCCAGGGATCAAACTGGAGTCCCTTGCACTGCAAGGCAGTGTCCTTACCCAATGGACCACCAGGGAAGCCCTACATTGCTACTTTTTTTTTTTTTTAACTTTGGCCTCTTTTATTGGTTTTTCACTTATTTATTTACGTCCATTTTCATTCCTTGGCCTGCATGGGCCTCCCATCGCAGTGGCCTCTCTTGTCACAGAGCACCAGCTCTGGGCGCACGCACTCCAGAGTGAGGGCTCGTAATTGGACACACTGGTCCGGCTGCTCCTCGGCACGTGGGATCTTCCTGTGCCAGGGATCAAACTGGTGACTCTTGCACTGCAAGGCAGACTCTACCCACTGGACCACCAGGGAAGCCCTACACTGCTACTTTTAACTCCTTTATTTCAGTAACATTTTTAGTAGACACTGCTGCTGCCCCATGTGTATCTCCTTTGTGCTCATTATTTCAATGCCTGTTACTCTGACCTTGTCTGAGGACATTTAGTTCTCCTCAGATGCTGGTCTCTTGGTTCACACAGGGTAGGAATGACACCCTAGAGGAGGTTGTAATTAAGTCTCAGAATCCACCCTTACCTAAGGTTGGATGGCAGGTGGAGGATAAGCATTCCATTTTTTTCATCTTTCAGGAGGAGTAATTCTGAGTTATAGTCTAGTGTCCCTTAAAGTTCCCCACGTGATCACAGATCACACTGGTAATTGGCCGTGGAAATCTTCTAGATTACATACCCCTTCTTGGCTTTCCATTCTCATGTTTCTCTCTTCCCTATTTTGTGTTTCTGCCTCCTTCCCAGTGCTTCCTGTGATCACCTCCCAAAGGAACTATTTACTATTTACTTGTCTATATGGGGAGAATCTATCCTAAGACAACATTCCAAGACAGTAGGACCCTCTTTATTCTAGACTGCTGCATAGTTTACTCTTTGTATCAATCAGTTAGTGTTCAATCAACAGCCTTTATCAAGCATGTATCTTTCACTCTTTCACTGTTCTAGGCATTAGACATCCTATGATGAGAAAGATTAGGGAAATCCTTCCCTCCTTATCTAGTGGGAGAGACATTGATGCAAGCTAATAAATGACAATAAAATATCATCATATACTCTTATACACAGGCATGCTGCATTATATGCTGCCTGGTATTTAGCTGATTTGTTATAACCATGATCAAAGCACTGTATGGTAGAATAAACACTAGTCCATCTGGATTCTCCCTCCTTGAGAGTCAATGACTCATATCATGCTTTCCTCAGTCTGAGAGGCCACTTGCCAATCCATTTGGTTTGTTTATTCTGCTAGGGTCTGTCTTTTTACAGCTAATTTTTTTCCACATAAGATTTTAATTTAAGCCAGGCTAATAAGGCTAGTACTCTTGGCCTAACAGGCTCTGACATTAGAGCAATTCTAGACTATACTTAAAAGATAAAGCCACAAGTCAACAAAAGCATAATTTGTTGATTGGAGGATAAATCTCAGTATCATGTCAGGTATACATCTCCATGGGGACTATGGAACAATAATCCCACAGAGAGCTGACTGAATTACTGTGCTCATTTCCTGGAACATGTTGGACCTTTGGCTGATGGTTATATATCTTTGGTGTTACTTATTGTAGATTCCCATTTCTGTGACTTTTTTTTCATCTGGTTCACACAGGTAGGAATGACACCCTAGAGGAGGTTGTAATTAAGTCTCAGAATCCACCCTTACCTAAGGTTGGATGGCAGGTGGAGGATAAGCATTCCATTTTTTTCATCTTTCAGGAGGAGTAATTCTGAGTTATAGTCTAGTGTCCCTTAAAGTTCCCCACGTGATCACAGATCACACTGGTAATTGGCCGTGGAAATCTTCTAGATTACATACCCCTTCTTGGCTTTCCATTCTCATGTTTCTCTCTTCCCTATTTTGTGTTTCTGCCTCCTTCCCAGTGCTTCCTGTGATCACCTCCCAAAGGAACTATTTACTATTTACTTGTCTATATGGGGAGAATCTATCCTAAGACAACATTCCAAGACAGTAGGACCCTCTTTTATTCTAGACTGCTGCATAGTTTACTCTTTGTATCAATCAGTTAGTGTTCAATCAACAGCCTTTATCAAGCATGTATCTTTCACTCTTTCACTGTTCTAGGCATTAGACATCCTATGATGAGAAAGATTAGGGAAATCCTTCCCTCCTTATCTAGTGGGAGAGACATTGATGCAAGCTAATAAATGACAATAAAATATCATCATATACTCTTATACACAGGCATGCTGCATTATATGCTGCCTGGTATTTAGCTGATTTGTTATAACCATGATCAAAGCACTGTATGGTAGAATAAACACTAGTCCATCTGGATTCTCCCTCCTTGAGAGTCAATGACTCATATCATGCTTTCCTCAGTCTGAGAGGCCACTTGCCAATCCATTTGGTTTGTTTATTCTGCTAGGGTCTGTCTTTTTACAGCTAATTTTTTTCCACATAAGATTTTAATTTAAGCCAGGCTAATAAGGCTAGTACTCTTGGCCTAACAGGCTCTGACATTAGAGCAATTCTAGACTATACTTAAAAGATAAAGCCACAAGTCAACAAAAGCATAATTTGTTGATTGGAGGATAAATCTCAGTATCATGTCAGGTATACATCTCCATGGGGACTATGGAACAATAATCCCACAGAGAGCTGACTGAATTACTGTGCTCATTTCCTGGAACATGTTGGACCTTTGGCTGATGGTTATATATCTTTGGTGTTACTTATTGTAGATTCCCATTTCTGTGACTAGATTTTAAGTTTAAGGGATTGAATAGTACTTTTATAATATTCCCCCTACAATATCTGACACAATCTTCTTTAAATAGACCTGTTATAGGAACTCATTATTTTTGAAAGAATGGATTAATGAATAGTATTGATATAATGATTTAAGGTGTACAGTTGGTTTACACTAGGAAAATTTTAACTGATAGGTCATGTTCCATCTGTATTTTATATATGGAAGACAATGGCTAATATAGTTCTTTAAAATGTATATTATTTATTTTCTTATCTCAACCTCACCTACTTTCAAATGATTTAGACATGAAATACACAGTTTTAAATTGTGTTAAATTCAAATAACAGAATAAACAAAGAAAAGAAACAAGCTTAGAGAAGCATAAGGATTTTATGTCACCAGATTTCTCAGATGAGCTCATTACTACTGCTGGGCACACAATTTGGCTTAGTTTCCTGGCAGCTAAGGCAGAAAAAGAGAAACATACTGAGCTAAGTAATATTCGTGTCTAATATCAAAGACATAAAAATTCCTGTACAGGGGCAAATTATTTCTTGGAAATAAATTTAGTGAGATATGTATCATGGAGATTTATGTATAATGGGCAGCCTTGCACAGTTGATAATGCCTTCATTTTTGTTTGTACCAAAGGGATAAAAACACTGCTCAGATAAAGAGTTCTTGTTTGACCTCTTATAAAGGTGGAGGCATAGCATTAAATCAGAGAAGGAATAGCAAATAACTCAGTCAAGGCATTTCTATGGGATGCTAAGCTATTATGGTTCAGGTACTTCATGTGACCCATGTCTAATTTAGTACAGAGAGAATTTATCAAAACCAGATGAATGGAGACTTACCATCTCATGAAACTGTCATTCTCATATATTTATATTTTAAGGAGGAAATAGCAACCCGCTACAGTATACTTGCTTGGAAAATTCCATGGACAGAGGAGCCTGAAGGGATAGAGTTCGTGGGGTTGCAAAGATTAGATACGCCTGAGCACACACACACATTTTAAGGTAGTCTTTAACAAATGTCCTTGACAACTTTAGCTTTCAGATGTGAGGGGCAAAGTTGTCATCCTTCTATGATTCTCATACCTGCATTTATATTCTTACTTAAACAAACGGCTAACTCACTTCATCATGAATGTGGGTTGGAAGCATGTTTACAGAGGCCTATTTTCCTTTGCAAAAGGACTCTGAAAATTCTCACTGACTCTCAAGAGGTCCCAATTTTATAAGAAGAAAATTTGGATTGGAAATTTTGAGGGAGAGTATTATTGACTGACTCATAGTCCTAAGAATTTAGGGGTAACTGCTTTAGAATAATCTGATTTCAAAAGAATTGCCTCTTGATTCAACTCTGTCATCTTTCTAGCTGCTGTAGTATAGCTGATCCAATCTGTTGGGTTGTTGAATGAATTAATTTTTACCTTTGCTCATTTAATTCTATACACTTAAGTTCAATTTCATTTTTTGGTGTAGACATATCTTACCAATAAAACAAGTTAAACTTACTGTCAATTCAAACATTCATTCATCATTTTTTTTTTTTTTTGGCCACTTATATTGGTCATTCATTTATTTATCTTTGTTCTTTGGCCTGTGTGGGCCTCCCATGGTAGTGGCCTCTCTTGCTGCAGAGCACTGGCTCTGGGCGCATGTGCTCCAGAGCTCCGGCTTGGTAGTTGGACACATCGGTCCAGCCACTCCAACGCACGTGGGATCCTCCCAGGCCAGGAATCGGATCAGTGCCCCTTGCACTGCAAGGTGGTGTCCTTACCCACTGGACCACTGGGAAATCCGCATTCATCAAATATTTACTAAGCATCCAGTGTTGAGGACACATCAGTGATCTAGACAGTCCCTGCTGATATGTTTATAGAGCTACAATCACGCAGAGAAAATACATACTAAGCAGTAACTACACTTCTGTTTCCAGTGACACAATACATTAGATGCTTCAAGAAATCCTTTTCATATGTAACCTAAAATTTACAAATAAAATATTTAAGAAATGTAAACTAGAGGGAGATTTACCATGAAGTTTACTGAAGCATAAGTTTCAGGGTCCCTTCTAAGGCTCAAGGAAATCTGTATTTACTCTTTGTTTTTTTTTTTTTTTCTTAACAAGTCTCCTCCAAATTATAAAATGTTCGAGTCTTACCAAAGTGATACTTCCCTATATCTATTCATAGATGAGAGAATGAGAACACAATAGAAAAATCTCAGGGGTAACATACATGGAAAAGCTGTGTATCCAGAAGGGGAAAATATCACTTAAGTAGAAGTCACCCTGGAAATAACTATACATCTTCTGTGATCCTTATGGGGAGAGACACAGCACACTTTGGATGGAAGTTAGACAGGAAAATCCCCTTGCAAACTCAGGATCCCTTAAAGGTGACATCTTCATTGGGTAAACCCCCCAAACCAAACAAGCATACAAACTCCCTTAAACAAAGAAACACTACAGAAACATACACTGATGATAGCTGCTTGTTTGGGATTTGTTCTGGTGGAGTGGAAAAAAGTACTTATCAATGATTCCTAACCACAAACCTGACCTCAGGAGGATTTGGGGCAAAAATTAAATGCATTCATTTAACCCCATGCTCAAAATTCAGTCAAAACTGCATACCAAATTCTATTCATACATGAAGCAGTTCTTTCTTGGGGCTCCTTTTCTCTTCCTTTAAAGAAGCTAATAGACAATCGCAACATTCATCTTGGAAATCATATGTATTTCTATTTTGGTTGTGCCTTGCAGCTTTTTTGTGGGATCTTACTTCCCTGACCAGGGATTGAGCCCATATCCTCAGCAATGAAAACTTGGGAGTCCTAATCACTGAACCACCAGGGAATTTCTAGGAATGGTTGGTATTGTTCAGTCACTAAGTTATGTCTGACTCTTTGTGACCCCATTGACTGTAGCACATCAAATTTCCCTGTCCTTTACTATCTCCTGGAGCTTGCTCAAACTCATGTCTCCTGAGTTGGTGATGCCATCCAACCATTTCATCCTTTGTCACCTCCTTCTCCTCCTGCCCTCAGTCTTTCCCAGCATACGGGTCTTTTGCAATGAGTCAGCTCTTTGCATCAGGTGGCCAAAGTATTGGAGTTTCAGTATTAGAAATACTTTATATTTTAAAGTTACTGTGGATAACAAATTTACTAACGATTTTTCTCCCACAAAAATACAGTTCACTAGGCTTTCAGTCTCTAGCACTGGATTCCTATGGTTCATTCAACTACACCATTTCTTTGTTGCCTTTGCAACCTCTGCCTGTTGCCCAGTCTCAAAAGTCATGTCACATGTTCCAGATTTTGTCTGCCACTTCTAGTACCAAATTTTGCATCAGTAATGTATTGCTATAAACAAATAACTTCATTCCTTAGTGAGTTAACATAATAATTTAACCATTCTTCATGCTTCTGAGGTCTGGCTGGTTTCCTGTGGTTCATTCATGCAGGTGCACTCATCTGTGCAACTGCCTGGAGACTGGTCTCTGTTTCATGTGACAGAGGTAGCATTGCAGGAGTGGAGGCTCCATGTGTGAAGCAGCTGATATCCCCACACTGCTGATATCCCTGTGTTCGTGCAAGTCTGATGGCTAAACCCAGAGTCAAGGGGGGCCACTGAAGATTATGAATATTGAAAAATGTGATTCACTGGGACCGGTTAGTGTACAATCTACCACAACGAGAAAGAAGCCAAATGGCTGCTTTATATGACTACAAAACCAACCAGTTTCAACTTCTCAAAACTATTTCTAGTTAGAGGATACTAGATTCAACAAAATAAGAGATCTGGTGAATAGCTGGATCTGTCATGACTGATAAATTGCAAACATTTTAGTAGCAATTAATCTTCTTTGGAGAATTTTATCAACACTGACTGGTAATATATTCTTTGGTAGCTGACTCCCCAAACACAGGCTCCTGAATTTAAAAGGTATTACTTTATAGTGGAATGAGCAGATTTTTTGGGGCATTATTTGAGTTTCATTCCATTTAGTATATTGTAAAATGAGAATGCAAAACTTCTGTTATTATTTCCTCAGCAGGGGCCACACTGTGACAGTGTCTTCTACCACTGGAGCTTATTTTCTAGCAAGAAATCCACAATACCTTTTAATGTATTCTGACACCAGTGAGTTTTTGGTGCCTTTAACTTATTTTCCTCATTTACTTCTTTGTTGTTCTTTATTTTTTTTTCTTTTTCTTTATATAGTAGCACACATACACAAATGGGAGCAAAATTATTTATAAATGCAATAATTTATCAGATTGGATAAATCTCTTGTTTCCTGGGCAAGGAAACTTATTAGTGATTACTGTGGATAACAAATTTACTAACGATTTTTCTCCCACAAATACAGTTCACTAGGCTTTCAGTCTCTAGCACTGGACCTTTCATTCAACTACACCATTTCTTTGTTGCCTTTGCCCCCCCAGTCTCAAAAGTCATGTCACATGTTCCAGATTTTGTCTGCCACTTCTAGTACCAAATTTTGCATCAGTAATGTATTGCTATAAACAAATAACTTCATTCCTTAGTGAGTTAACATAATAATTTAACCATTCTTCATGCTTCTGAGGTCTGGCTGGTTTCCTGTGGTTCATTCATGCAGGTGCACTCATCTGTGCAACTGCCTGGAGACTGGTCTCTGTTTCATGTGACAGAGGTAGCATTGCAGGAGTGGAGGCTCCATGTGTGAAGCAGCTGATATCCCCACACTGCTGATATCCCTGTGTTCGTGCAAGTCTGATGGCTAAACCCAGAGTCAAGGGGGGCCACTGAAGATTATGAATATTGAAAAATGTGATTCACTGGGACCGGTTAGTGTACAATCTACCACAACGAGAAAGAAGCCAAATGGCTGCTTTATATGACTACAAAACCAACCAGTTTCAACTTCTCAAAACTATTTCTAGTTAGAGGATACTAGATTCAACAAAATAAGAGATCTGGTGAATAGCTGGATCTGTCATGACTGATAAATTGCAAACATTTTAGTAGCAATTAATCTTCTTTGGAGAATTTTATCAACACTGACTGGTAATATATTCTTTGGTAGCTGACTCCCCAAACACAGGCTCCTGAATTTAAAAGGTATTACTTTATAGTGGAATGAGCAGATTTTTGGGTCATTATTTGAGTTTCATTCCATTTAGTATATTGTAAAATGAGAATGCAAAACTTCTGTTATTATTTCCTCAGCAGGGGCCACACTGTGACAGTGTCTTCTACCACTGGAGCTTATTTTCTAGCAAGAAATCCACAATACCTTTTAATGTATTCTGACACCAGTGAGTTTTTGGTGCCTTTAACTTATTTTCCTCATTTACTTCTTTGTTGTTCTTTATTTTTTTTTCTTTTTCTTTATATAGTAGCACACATACACAAATGGGAGCAAAATTATTTATAAATGCAATAATTTATCAGATTGGATAAATCTCTTGTTTCCTGGGCAAGGAAACTTATTAGTGATTTCAAATTTTCTCCTATTAATAATATGTACACAAAGAAACGAGTTCAAAAGATAAAACAGACTATGAAAAAAGTGATTTCAAATTGCCTTGGCATTTTTTAACTCTTTCCCAGAAATTTCACCACCACTCAATTGCATTTGTGATGGCAATTAGAATGAGTAATACTGACAATTAAAATAATATAAAGGACAAAATGCTTAATTTTAGTATGATTAAATATATTAATTTTCAAGATGGATAATCATAAAAGATAACACTTGAGAGCTTAATTCATGCTAGATATTATGTTTAGTTCTTTACAGATATTATTCTGAGTCTTAAAAAAAAGTCTATGAGTTATTTGCAGTTTCTTTATACTTTTAAAATATTGAATACATGATCTACAATATCATATTAGTTTCAGGTGTACATCATAGTAAGTTGATGTTTTTATAGGTTATACTCTATGAAGTTATTATAAATAGTATAATAATGTATTATATATAATAATATAACAATAATTATATTTGCTGTGTTATACATGGTATTATGTTTTATTTATTTTACACCTAGTAGTTTGCACCTCTTAATTTCTTTCCTGTATCTTGCTTCTCCTCCTTCTCTGCTTACTGATAACCATTAGTTTATGCTCTATATCTAGTTATATTAATTTGTTTTTTTTTAGATTCCATATATAAGTAAAAATATACAATATTTACTTTTCTGTGTCTGACCTCACTTAGCATAGTAGCTTCCACATTCATTCATGTTGTTGCAAATGGCAAATTTTCATTGTTTGTTATGGCTGACTAATATCCTTGCTAAATTTAGTATATTGTAAAATGAGAATGCAAAACTTCTGTTATTATTTCCTCAGCAGGGGCCACACTGTGACAGTGTCTTCTACCACTGGAGCTTATTTTCTAGCAAGAAATCCACAATACCTTTTAATGTATTCTGACACCAGTGAGTTTTTGGTGCCTTTAACTTATTTTCCTCATTTACTTCTTTGTTGTTCTTTATTTTTTTTTCTTTTTCTTTATATAGTAGCACACATACACAAATGGGAGCAAAATTATTTATAAATGCAATAATTTATCAGATTGGATAAATCTCTTGTTTCCTGGGCAAGGAAACTTATTAGTGATTTCAAATTTTCTCCTATTAATAATATGTACACAAAGAAACGAGTTCAAAAGATAAAACAGACTATGAAAAAAGTGATTTCAAATTGCCTTGGCATTTTTTAACTCTTTCCCAGAAATTTCACCACCACTCAATTGCATTTGTGATGGCAATTAGAATGAGTAATACTGACAATTAAAATAATATAAAGGACAAAATGCTTAATTTTAGTATGATTAAATATATTAATTTTCAAGATGGATAATCATAAAAGATAACACTTGAGAGCTTAATTCATGCTAGATATTATGTTTAGTTCTTTACAGATATTATTCTGAGTCTTAAAAAAAAGTCTATGAGTTATTTGCAGTTTCTTTATACTTTTAAAATATTGAATACATGATCTACAATATCATATTAGTTTCAGGTGTACATCATAGTAAGTTGATGTTTTTATAGGTTATACTCTATGAAGTTATTATAAATAGTATAATAATGTATTATATATAATAATATAACAATAATTATATTTGCTGTGTTATACATGGTATTATGTTTTATTTATTTTACACCTAGTAGTTTGCACCTCTTAATTTCTTTCCTGTATCTTGCTTCTCCTCCTTCTCTGCTTACTGATAACCATTAGTTTATGCTCTATATCTAGTTATATTAATTTGTTTTTTTTTAGATTCCATATATAAGTAAAAATATACAATATTTACTTTTCTGTGTCTGACCTCACTTAGCATAGTAGCTTCCACATTCATTCATGTTGTTGCAAATGGCAAATTTTCATTGTTTGTTATGGCTGACTAATATCCTTGCTAAATTTACTTATTAGTTGTGAGTCTTTTGTTTTTGTTTTTGGTGGAAACTTCAGCATTTTCTGTATTTAGTATCATGTCATCTGCAAATAGTGACAGTTTTACCATTTCTCTTCCAATTATTATGCATTTTATTCCTTTGCTTTATTTTCGTCTTTCTTCTTTTTTATCTTTCTGACTGCTATGGCTATGACCATGATCAATACTATGTCAAATAGAAATGATAAGGATGGGCATCTTTGTCTTTTCTCTAGAGGAAAAGCTTTTCATTTTGCCCATGACTATAATGTTAGTTGTGAGTTTGTCATAAACGACCTTTATTATATGGAGATATATTTCTTCTACACCAACTGTCAAGACTTTTTATCATAATTAAGCCTTGAATTCTATCAAAGTTTTTTTCTGCATCTATTCTGATGAGCATATGATTTTTATTCTTATAGGTCTTTTTTAAAGACTACATGGCTAAACCACCACCACTACCAAACTCAGGTTAGATAGTTTAAATAAAATATTGAAGGTCACAGCCAGTAAGCAGTATTGACCAAAATGTACTCAGTTCTAATTTTAAGCTAATTGACTTAATTGCTACATTGCATTATCATAAAGACTAATTAGTAAACAGTAAATATTTTTAAGTATCCTTCAGACTTATTTAACTTAATATTATTAATTTTATCCCACTGTGTAAGTTTTACAGTGATAAGGTAAAGATTTATATGTATGGGAACAAGAAAGATGTTCCCTGTGAACAAACATTTCCTGGGTGATCTGTGCCACTATCTCTGGCTCCCTTTCCACACCATTTCCTTGTTAGAGCAAAGATATTAAAAGATTAGTGTATAAAACAATTATAGTCCCTAACTATGGTGGGGATACAAAAACAAGTAAGGAAAATCTAATATATCTACAATCATAAAAACATAGCACATGCTCTGAAGTCAACACTCTGACCTGGAAAATATTCTTCTCAACTTAGACAATTCTGATTCTGGTGGTCAGGGGGCTTCACAGGAATGATCCTGGAAGGCCTAAGTCATGGGTTAACAGACATGAAAATACAGCAAGGTCAGCTGGTTAGCTTTCAGAAAACGAAGATTCTAGAGTTACAATTAGTTATAGCAGCATGCTCCCAAAATCTATATTTGTATTCACAGCAAGTCAGAAGAGTTGAAAGAGCAGTGTTTGGAAAATGCTAGCATAGACAATCTCCTATGAACTACATATTGTTACTTCCTGTTTAGTATGAAGGTTTTAAGGTTTAAGGTTTAAGTACAATAAACAGAACATGTAAGAGTACATTGACTATTCAATGAGGACTAAGTATTACTCCAAATAAAGACAGAAAGGAGATATAGAACTTGTTAAGGTATTCACCTAGAGTATTTTAAAGGTTAGAGCCAGATTTTTGAGAGATAATGGAAAACAATGTGAGGAAGTAAGTATGCATGAAGTCCAGACCTCTGACAGACACAAAGAAATAGAAAAAATAAAAAAAAAAAAGTCTAGCTTCAAGTAGGAGAAACTAGTATCTGTACCAGGACTCAAGAATAGTGTATTTTTTCTAGTAATAACCCTTAAAGTACCAGTGAATTAGCTATTGTTTGGTTTATCTCCAAGGCACTGACTTTTTGATCTGTACAATTTTTTGAAGCAGTTTACTCTTATTATCCTCATTTTTGAAGATGAGAAAACTTAGGCTTGGAGATATCAAGTGATTTTCTAGGGGTCATAGAACTTTACGTGGCAAAAACATGATTTTGATTTGTCTGATTTTCTGTAAAAACAGACTTGAAGGCTTGAGGAAATGGTATTATTTCACTGATTTTAAGATGTACATTGTTGCCACATTTTAATTCCTAAAAACTTAGATGAGGTTTTATAATTGTAATTGATAGCAATTTTTCTTTCTTAGTGGAACCTAAAATTGTTAGTGTTACAATCACTGGCATTTTCAATTCAATACAATGAGGTAGCAGGTCACCTTATGCATATATTCTCCACAGTAATAATGAATAATCTGCCTCCCTCCATGCCTAGCTTGCTATTCTTTATTTTCCAATCACAATCTATTTTCTTTATCATTTAACTTATTTTCATGTTATTTTCATAAATGCCAAGATACACGCTTAACGTATCTTGTTTCAGACCTCAGTTACAACTGCAACTGTGAGTGATTGTTGATTACCATCAATCTGCAGATATTATTTAAACTGATTCCATTACATAAGGAGCTCAATTTTTTTTATAGGCCTACTACCATCTACTTGCTTTCCAAATAAAGAATCTGAAAATCAGAGAAAGTAAATTATTTGCCCCAAATCAAGCAGCTAATAAGTGACAACACTAGATCTTAATTGTCAGTTGACTAGCTCCTTGTTAGAGCCCTAATGTACAACACTACTTTCTACATCAAGATGTTGAAACTCATCTGTGCATTATACTCCCTCTTCATTCTTTGAGGAAAACTTTTCTTAAAAAATGTCACTATTTGTAGATAAGGACAAGCTTATTTTACAATTTTATGGAGTTTGAAGGAATTAAAATGCTGGAATCATTTTGAAACCCAAGAATAAATTTGGAGGAATCTAATTACTCAATTTTAAGACTTTCTATTTAGCTACAGTAATTAAGACAGTGTGGTATTGGTAGAAGAATAAACTCATGTAGGAAGAGGACAGAATAGAATAGAAAACATAAATATACTCATGCAAATATGACCAATTTCTTTCTGACAAAGGGGTAAGAATATTTAAGGAAGAATAGTTTTTTCACCAGGTAACACTGAAACAATGGACACTGACTGGCAGAAAAATTAACTCTGACCTAGATCTTACACTCTGTATAAAAATTAACTCAAAATGAAATCATAAATCTAAATGTAAAACTGTAAAACTTGTAGAAAAGAACATATCTAAGAAGTCATCACATACTTTTCTATGAAATAAGTAAATTTAGTGTTCTATTTTACTTCCCTTGTTTCTATTACTACATATTTTAAGTTATTTTTTTAGCAGTTGCCCTGGGAATTACAAACAGCATCCCAATCTTCACATTAATAACTTAATTTTAATACTATACAAAAACTCTCCTCCAAAACAGTCTTTCCCAACCGTGCTTCTTTGTGCTATTCTTGTCATGCAAATTGCTTCTTATATATTACAAGCCTACTAACAAAATTTTATAAACATAGAATTATGTTATGTTTTAAATCAGAGAGCAGGAGGAAAGGGTATGCACAAAAAGAACACCTATGCTGTATTTTATATTACCTATGCAGTTACTTTTAGTAGGGCTCCTTATTTCTTTTGTGGATTTGAGTTACCGTCTATTGTCCTTTTGCTCCTAATAAAGAATCTAAAAAGGGCCCAAAGCTAATAAGTGACAACACTAGATCTTAATTGTCAGTTGACTAGCTCCTTGTTAGAGCCCTAATGTACAACACTACTTTCTACATCAAGATGTTGAAACTCATCTGTGCATTATACTCCCTCTTCATTCTTTGAGGAAAACTTTTCTTAAAAAATGTCACTATTTGTAGATAAGGACAAGCTTATTTTACAATTTTATGGAGTTTGAAGGAATTAAAATGCTGGAATCATTTTGAAACCCAAGAATAAATTTGGAGGAATCTAATTACTCAATTTTAAGACTTTCTATTTAGCTACAGTAATTAAGACAGTGTGGTATTGGTAGAAGAATAAACTCATGTAGGAAGAGGACAGAATAGAATAGAAAACATAAATATACTCATGCAAATATGACCAATTTCTTTCTGACAAAGGGGTAAGAATATTTAAGGAAGAATAGTTTTTTCACCAGGTAACACTGAAACAATGGACACTGACTGGCAGAAAAATTAACTCTGACCTAGATCTTACACTCTGTATAAAAATTAACTCAAAATGAAATCATAAATCTAAATGTAAAACTGTAAAACTTGTAGAAAAGAACATATCTAAGAAGTCATCACATACTTTTCTATGAAATAAGTAAATTTAGTGTTCTATTTTACTTCCCTTGTTTCTATTACTACATATTTTAAGTTATTTTTTTAGCAGTTGCCCTGGGAATTACAAACAGCATCCCAATCTTCACATTAATAACTTAATTTTAATACTATACAAAAACTCTCCTCCAAAACAGTCTTTCCCAACCGTGCTTCTTTGTGCTATTCTTGTCATGCAAATTGCTTCTTATATATTACAAGCCTACTAACAAAATTTTATAAACATAGAATTATGTTATGTTTTAAATCAGAGAGCAGGAGGAAAGGGTATGCACAAAAAGAACACCTATGCTGTATTTTATATTACCTATGCAGTTACTTTTAGTAGGGCTCCTTATTTCTTTTGTGGATTTGAGTTACCGTCTATTGTCCTTTTGTTATTTTTAATAAACTTCCTGAGGATAGATAGGGCTCTTTCTATGAGCAAGTTTAGGTAAAATACAGATGAGTCCTGGCGGCTTTTCCAAAGATGTCACACATATCAAATAGCGACAATTCTCTGAAAATTAGGATTTTGAGGATGCTTCAAAATAATTCCTCCCCTGCCAGTGTTTGCTAGTTTTTTAGTTTCTTTTACCTATCACAGTATGTGTCTGCTGGTTCAAGGCTATGGTGGAACTAAGAAGAGGGTCACGTGGGGATAAAAGCAAGTTCAGAGGCTATAAAACACTGTTTTCATTGAGATTCAGCCCTCTTTCTTGAGTATGTCCTCCTTAGCTTATTTCAAACCTTCTGCTAACTTACAGAGTTCTGAAATTTGGATTCTGACAATTTCTGATACTGTTCTCATTGCCTTTATGGAGTGTTCATTCTTGTAGATGTGAAAATTAGAAACGAATATACTTCCCCCAAAGCCATGAGTGGCTTTTGAGAAGATGGAATGAAAGAAAGAATGCTGGGAAGCCTGCAAATCTTCACTACAGTGAATAGTTCCTGAGGCTTCTGGAGCCCCTCTGCTTTATACTGGATCTTACTTCATCCCTATAGGGTGAGAACAAAAATCTGACTATTACGCTTCTCCTGATATTTGGTTTATTAAAACGATTTATAATTAGAATCAGACAGAACTTGGTTTCAATCATAATCCCTCTGCTTATTAAAAACTTGTTTTTGGCCAAGTTATTTAACCTTTATTAATTTCAGGGTTTCATCTGAAAATCAAAATTATCTGAGAAAATCATGATATATTGCCAACACTGTAAAAATATTAGCAATTGTAAACATTTAATTTAAGATCATCTTTTATTATTATTTTTTTAATTTTGGCCTCTTTTATTGGTTTTTTATTTGTTTTCATCCGTCTTTATTCTTCAGCCTGTGTGGGCCTCCCATCGTTGTGGCCTCTCTCATTGCAGAACACCATGCACTCCAGAGTGCTGGCCCGTGATTGGACATACCTGTCCAGCCACTCCGCGGCTTGTGGGATCTTCCCAGGCCAGGAATCAAACCGGTGACCCTTGCACTGCAAGGCAGACTCTTTACCCACTGGACCACCAGGGAAGCCCTAAGAACATCTTTTGATCACAAGTAATGTTAGTAAATGTTTTGATTTCCCCTATAGAACTTTGTCAGGGATATTAAAGTAATTTTCAGTTATAATTGTTTCTAAGTCAAAATAAGAATCATGACTTGATAAGTAATGTTTTTTCTATTTGGTAAATTTATTTATAAATTTTTTTAAAAAATATCAAAACAGGGGCTTCCCTGGTGGTCCAGTGAAAGAGTCCGCCTTGCACTGCTAGGGGCACCGATTTGATCCCTGGCCCAGCGGGATCCCACGTACCACGGAGCAGCTGGACCCGTCATTAAGTGTGTTGTTTGAAAGAAACACAATTTAATGGAATTAGGACTGTTGTGAACATCCGAGGACATAAAATATTCTTTCTGAACTTCAAAAAATACCCCAAACTTTAATTTGACATTTCATATTACATTCTTCTTTTAAAAACAGAGAACTCAATAGTTTGTTTCTTTCTTTCTATGTATCTATCTATCTAATCTATCTATATATCCATCTATCTACCTATATTTTAAACATATATACAAACATAAGGGATGGAAAACAACACAGACACATAGACACAATCATCTTTTTTTCTTTCTCATACAAAAACAATATTATGTTATGTACATTTTTCTGCATCTTTTCTCATGTCACATGTCATGTTTGCACTGTTAAAGTCCATCGAGCCAGCTAAAAATTATCAGGCAAGCTAATGCATTCTTGTGGGCATTAGCTCTGTGACATGGACTTATCAGAGTGATACTCATTTGGCAATGATTAGAGATATTTTCAATTGTTATGACTTACAGGAAGTGGTGAAAGTGATATTAGCATTTGCTGGATAGAGGCCAGTTATGCTGCTAAAAATACTACAGTTGGATAAAACCATTCTTCAGCCTGTGTGGGCCTCCCATCGTTGTGGCCTCTCTCATTGCAGAACACCATGCACTCCAGAGTGCTGGCCCGTGATTGGACATACCTGTCCAGCCACTCCGCGGCTTGTGGGATCTTCCCAGGCCAGGAATCAAACCGGTGACCCTTGCACTGCAAGGCAGACTCTTTACCCACTGGACCACCAGGGAAGCCCTAAGAACATCTTTTGATCACAAGTAATGTTAGTAAATGTTTTGATTTCCCCTATAGAACTTTGTCAGGGATATTAAAGTAATTTTCAGTTATAATTGTTTCTAAGTCAAAATAAGAATCATGACTTGATAAGTAATGTTTTTTCTATTTGGTAAATTTATTTATAAATTTTTTTAAAAAATATCAAAACAGGGGCTTCCCTGGTGGTCCAGTGAAAGAGTCCGCCTTGCACTGCTAGGGGCACCGATTTGATCCCTGGCCCAGCGGGATCCCACGTACTCACGGAGCAGCTGGACCCGTCATTAAGTGTGTTGTTTGAAAGAAACACAATTTAATGGAATTAGGACTGTTGTGAACATCCGAGGACATAAAATATTCTTTCTGAACTTCAAAAAATACCCCAAACTTTAATTTGACATTTCATATTACATTCTTCTTTTAAAAACAGAGAACTCAATAGTTTGTTTCTTTCTTTCTATGTATCTATCTATCTAATCTATCTATATATCCATCTATCTACCTATATTTTAAACATATATACAAACATAAGGGATGGAAAACAACACAGACACATAGACACAATCATCTTTTTTTCTTTCTCATACAAAAACAATATTATGTTATGTACATTTTTCTGCATCTTTTCTCATGTCACATGTCATGTTTGCACTGTTAAAGTCCATCGAGCCAGCTAAAAATTATCAGGCAAGCTAATGCATTCTTGTGGGCATTAGCTCTGTGACATGGACTTATCAGAGTGATACTCATTTGGCAATGATTAGAGATATTTTCAATTGTTATGACTTACAGGAAGTGGTGAAAGTGATATTAGCATTTGCTGGATAGAGGCCAGTTATGCTGCTAAAAATACTACATTGGATAAGATAGGCTACCATAATAAAGATGCATCCAGTCTGTAACATCAATAGTGTCAATTTTGAAAAATTCTACTTAATTACATACTTTCTCACCTCTTTCTGTTTTTTTAATACCAATTTGCAAGAAGTCCATTTCCTATCTTGGTTATAAGCGTGTTCAAATGCAAGGTTTCAAATATAGTCTCTTAAGTTTTCTTTTAATATTTCTAATCTTTTTACATTTAAGTCTTTAACCAATTTGGTTTTGGTTTGTTTCATTTTGTGATTTGGAGTTCCAAGAAAAAAAAGCCAATTTTGCCTGCACCACTGATTAAAAAAACCTATCTTTTTTCTCACTGAATTGAGATACTATTTCCAGGTGCTGGGTGATTTCCATGTTGTTTCACTGATATATTTGCATATTCTCATACCAACAGCTCATAGTTTTGATTTTATTAATTTTAACATCTGGGTAGGTAGTATAATCATTTAAACAACTGGCAAGGCTAATCTCTTCTACTTTTTTGTTATTTTTTGTCTATTTTGGGAGCATGTATTATTTCATATGAACTTCAAGATGATTCTGTACAATGCTGAAAAAACTGTTTAAAATGTATATAGTCATAATGTTGTAAACACTGTAGTTTATAATACTAAACAATATTTTAATAGTTTTACATAGAGATTTTATTTATATAAAATATATCAAAAGCTATTATTTTTTCTTCCTTTATAGTTTTGTTAATACATTTCTCTGTTAGTTTATTTTTCTTGCTCTCTAGCTTTTCACTGGGTAAATTCATTTAAATTTATTTATTTATCTAATCTACTTAAATTTACTTATCTAATCTACTGTTGATAGATATTTGACTTGCTTCCTGTTTTTGACACTTAGAAATAATACTGCTATAAATGTATTTACAGATGCCTCTTGATGTACTTATATGTGAAGTTATTCTCGGTATATATGTAGTAGTGGAACACCACTGTCACAGGACACACCCATGTTCAGTACCACCAAGGTTTTACAACATGGTTGTGGTATTTCTACCAGTAGAGTATGAAAGCTCCTATTGCTTGCAACCTTGCCAATACTTGATATTGTCAATCTTTTTCAATTTTATTCATACTGACATCTGTACAGTTGTATTTCATTTAGGTTTTAATTTTAATTTACCTGATGTCTAATCCTCTCCAGAGTGGTTCAGAGTTTACATTAGGGTTTACTCTTAGAGCTATATATTCTATGGATGCATTTTGTATTTTTTTTTTTTTTTTTGGCCACTTCTATTGGTCTTCCATTCATCTATTTTCATCCATCTATGTTCTTTGGCCTGTGTGGGCCTCCCATCACAGTGGCCTCTGTCGCTGCAGAGCACCGGCTCTGGGCACATGCACTCCAGAGCTCTGACTTGGTAGTTGGACACATCGGTCCAGCCACTCTGCGGCACGTGGGATCTTCCCAGGCCAGGGATCGAACTGGTGCACCTTGAACTGAAAGGCGGTTTCTTTACCCACTGGACCATCAGGGAAGCCCTGTATTTGATTTTTGATGCTGACCTAAGTGATCTTCTTTAAACATTTTATGTTATGTTTGATGATGGCACATGGAAATGCAATACTTTAAAAAATGACCTTCTGTAGCAAACTTGCTAAATTTATTTATGGATTAAACATCTTTTTGTAGATTTTATGAAATTTGTAAAATACTGTCATGTCATCTGCAAATAATGTTACATTTCTTTTCTGATATTTTCAGTTTTCTTTTTCAATAGTTTTACTCCTTACATTTACTTTTCTTGCTTTAATGTTTTGGATATGCCTGCTAGTACAATAGAAATTGTAATATACTTTATTTTTGTAAACATGTTTGTGAGCTGAACTTGAATATCCTGAAACTTTCATGGGGCAGTAATGATAGCGTGTGTTAAGGTAGTGCATTCATATTATAGCAATCTAAATTATTTAAGGATATGTTTATTTTGTTTCTCTTTGGGTACAGGATCACTTCCCAGTCTCTAGGTCTTTTGTCTAATGGCCAGAGTGCCTTAACCATTCACAAAATTTTATTATAGCAATGCTTCTATCCACTGTCACAGGACACACCCATGTTCAGTACCACCAAGGTTTTACAACATGGTTGTGGTATTTCTACCAGTAGAGTATGAAAGCTCCTATTGCTTGCAACCTTGCCAATACTTGATATTGTCAATCTTTTTCAATTTTATTCATACTGACATCTGTACAGTTGTATTTCATTTAGGTTTTAATTTTAATTTACCTGATGTCTAATCCTCTCCAGAGTGGTTCAGAGTTTACATTAGGGTTTACTCTTAGAGCTATATATTCTATGGATGCATTTTGTATTTTTTTTTTTTTTTTTGGCCACTTCTATTGGTCTTCCATTCATCTATTTTCATCCATCTATGTTCTTTGGCCTGTGTGGGCCTCCCATCACAGTGGCCTCTGTCGCTGCAGAGCACCGGCTCTGGGCACATGCACTCCAGAGCTCTGACTTGGTAGTTGGACACATCGGTCCAGCCACTCTGCGGCACGTGGGATCTTCCCAGGCCAGGGATCGAACTGGTGCACCTTGAACTGAAAGGCGGTTTCTTTACCCACTGGACCATCAGGGAAGCCCTGTATTTGATTTTTGATGCTGACCTAAGTGATCTTCTTTAAACATTTTATGTTATGTTTGATGATGGCACATGGAAATGCAATACTTTAAAAAATGACCTTCTGTAGCAAACTTGCTAAATTTATTTATGGATTAAACATCTTTTTGTAGATTTTATGAAATTTGTAAAATACTGTCATGTCATCTGCAAATAATGTTACATTTCTTTTCTGATATTTTCAGTTTTCTTTTTCAATAGTTTTACTCCTTACATTTACTTTTCTTGCTTTAATGTTTTGGATATGCCTGCTAGTACAATAGAAATTGTAATATACTTTATTTTTGTAAACATGTTTGTGAGCTGAACTTGAATATCCTGAAACTTTCATGGGGCAGTAATGATAGCGTGTGTTAAGGTAGTGCATTCATATTATAGCAATCTAAATTATTTAAGGATATGTTTATTTTGTTTCTCTTTGGGTACAGGATCACTTCCCAGTCTCTAGGTCTTTTGTCTAATGGCCAGAGTGCCTTAACTTCACTGATGGTCACAGTGAGAAAAAAAGGGTTGCTCTTTTCAGGAGTTAGTAGTTCATTTGCAAGCAGTTTGGGGTTCTCCTGGTGGCTCAGATGGTAAAGAGTCCACCTGCACTGCAGGACACCTAGGTTCAATCCCTGTGGGTATGATTTCCTGGAGAAGAGAATGGCTATCCACTCCAGTATTCTTGCCTGGAGAATTCTATGGACAAAGGAGGCTGGTGGACCACAATCCATGGGGTCACAAAGTCAGACACAACCAAGCAACTGACACTTTGCCAGCAGCTTTTTCACAGTGTGTTCCCTTTTCTTCTCAAAAGCTGGTACTTTTTCAGTGATGATAACAAAGAGAACTCAACTTGTTCATCTCACTCCTCAGTTCTTTGGGAGAAAATTAGCTTATTTTCCAAGGAACAAACATTACCATGAATAAGTATAAGCCAGGCTCTCTTTGGAATCAAAAATTGGCTTTAATTTTCAGTTCAATTTTGCTGACCCTGCCTTGACTCTGTTCTCTAGGATCTCGTCAGCACCCACAGCCTTGTTCACCTCCTCCAGGTACTGGAACCAGTTTGATTTGAGAGGGACAGGGTAAAGGGATTATATTTGGTGGAAAAGGCCTGAAACAGCCATCTTTCTTATCTCTCATTTAGAAAGAACAGCAACTGTTTTCAGCATTTTTGGGTATAAATGGATAGTGAATGAATAATGTATTAAGTTACCTATCAGTTTTATCCTATTTTTAGATATTCTGAAAGGAAGTGCAGGGAGCTGCCCTGTTTCAAGGGGTTTCCCTTTAAGGAAACATAGCCCTGGGAGCTGCCCTGGCAACAGGGGCTGATAACAGCATAGCTCTCGGTCCCGCCACCCCACGTATTGTGGAGACACAGCCAAAATATCGTAAAGAGCACCTGCGTTCACAGGCTCTGTAACCTTGGGCAAAGCATAATAATGTAACCTTGGGAAAAGCATGTAACCTTGGACAAAACATAGGAACAGAATGCGTCCTGGGAAATGTATTATCTTATGAAGCTTTTACTATTACCTTGCTGAGTCTCTAGGTCTTTTGTCTAATGGCCAGAGTGCCTTAACTTCACTGATGGTCACAGTGAGAAAAAAAGGGTTGCTCTTTTCAGGAGTTAGTAGTTCATTTGCAAGCAGTTTGGGGTTCTCCTGGTGGCTCAGATGGTAAAGAGTCCACCTGCACTGCAGGACACCTAGGTTCAATCCCTGTGGGTATGATTTCCTGGAGAAGAGAATGGCTATCCACTCCAGTATTCTTGCCTGGAGAATTCTATGGACAAAGGAGGCTGGTGGACCACAATCCATGGGGTCACAAAGTCAGACACAACCAAGCAACTGACACTTTGCCAGCAGCTTTTTCACAGTGTGTTCCCTTTTCTTCTCAAAAGCTGGTACTTTTTCAGTGATGATAACAAAGAGAACTCAACTTGTTCATCTCACTCCTCAGTTCTTTGGGAGAAAATTAGCTTATTTTCCAAGGAACAAACATTACCATGAATAAGTATAAGCCAGGCTCTCTTTGGAATCAAAAATTGGCTTTAATTTTCAGTTCAATTTTGCTGACCCTGCCTTGACTCTGTTCTCTAGGATCTCGTCAGCACCCACAGCCTTGTTCACCTCCTCCAGGTACTGGAACCAGTTTGATTTGAGAGGGACAGGGTAAAGGGATTATATTTGGTGGAAAAGGCCTGAAACAGCCATCTTTCTTATCTCTCATTTAGAAAGAACAGCAACTGTTTTCAGCATTTTTGGGTATAAATGGATAGTGAATGAATAATGTATTAAGTTACCTATCAGTTTTATCCTATTTTTAGATATTCTGAAAGGAAGTGCAGGGAGCTGCCCTGTTTCAAGGGGTTTCCCTTTAAGGAAACATAGCCCTGGGAGCTGCCCTGGCAACAGGGGCTGATAACAGCATAGCTCTCGGTCCCGCCACCCCACGTATTGTGGAGACACAGCCAAAATATCGTAAAGAGCACCTGCGTTCACAGGCTCTGTAACCTTGGGCAAAGCATAATAATGTAACCTTGGGAAAAGCATGTAACCTTGGACAAAACATAGGAACAGAATGCGCGTCCTGGGAAATGTATTATCTTATGAAGCTTTTACTATATATTCCTTGCTTGAAAGAATAAAGTTTGTCAGCGGCTAACAGAGTGTTCTATTGTGTTGCTGGCCCTCTCGATCCCATCTTTTCTATAATCTTTCTTTCTTAGCCGTGACTCTCTCCCTCTCTGGACCTGATCGATTGTCGGCTAGACCGACAAGGAAGAAAATTTACATATTTTAATAGGGGAGAAAAATACCCCTAATTTTCAAGTAGTGTCCTTTTCAGTAAAAGTTAAGTGCTGCATTTCTTTGAAAGGAAATATTACAAACAACTCATTTGAATGCTGAGTTGTGAGCATTAGTGGTTATTTATAGGGAAGGTCATGTCTAGTAAATTCCTTGAATTCTTTTGGAAGCAATGTTTGTAGAATTCTTATTAGGAACATGCTTTCCATGAGACTTTAATAGCAGTTCTATTTTTATCTGGAAAGAAATGAACCTTACAATACTAATTTTCTCATTTAATGGATCTTTCTTCTCTTAAATAGGCCCAATTCTCTAATCTGGGGTATGAAGCAGCTTGCTACAGCCTCTGCAGAAAAGTGCATTTACATTACATATGGGAAGAAACATTCAAGTAAAATATGATCTTAACCTCTCTTTGGGAACTGAAGAAGCCCATTCCTAATTTTCTTTCATGTATCAATTTGGAGGTTGGTTTGGCAAAATCATGGCTTTTAAATTACACGTGAACATTTTCTAAATGCATCAAATCGGTAGGGAAGAACATATTTTTTTAAATGCATGAGAAAGCATAAAGGACATACACACACACACACACACACACTAAATTTTTTGGTCTCTTTTATTTATTTATTTGTATTTATTATTATTTTTTAATTTTGGCCTTTTATTGGTTCTTTATTTATTGATTTTCATCCATCTTTATTCTTTGGCTTGTGTGGGCCTCCCATTGCAGTGGCCTCTCTCATTGCAGAGCACTGGCTGTGGGTACATGTGCTCCAGACATGGAATCTTCCTGGGCCAGGGATCAAACCGGTGCCCCTTGCACTGCAAGGCAGACTCTTTTCTACTGGACACCAGGGAAGTCCCAAGGGACATATTTTTATTGATTTAATAAGTATTTCATGTGTGCCGACTCTCTATTAGGACTGCTCAAATCACTGGAAAAACTGGTAAACAAGACAAATGAAATACCAGCCTGAAGTCTGATTCTACAGATGTACGAATATCAAAACTTCTGACTTGAAAATCTAAGCATTTCTTTTAGTCTGATAGTAATTAAAGAAAAAAAAAAAGAATTGAAGCTTTTCTCCTCACTAGATATTATTTCATTATTGAAAAGGACATCTTTAAAAATCACAAATTTATCTATTTTTCCTCTGTTTAAAAATCTTTCCACTGAGCGAGTGACCATAGACTGACTGACTTACAAACAAGTATATTTCTCAAGTCTGAGATCAGAGTGCCATAATATTTAGGCTTTGGTGAGGACCTTCTTCCAGGTTATAGACTGCCAACTTGTATCTTCACAAAGCAGATAGACGGCTACTTAATTCTCTCATAAGGGCACTAACCCCATTTAAGAGGGCTCCACCCTCATGAACTGGTTATCATTTTGGAAAGAAATGAACTTTCTTTTCTCTTAAATTTTTTAAAGGCCCAATTCTCTAATCTGGGGTATGAAGCAGCTTGCTACAGCCTCTGCAGAAAAGTGCATTTACATTACATATGGGAAGAAACATTCAAGTAAAATATGATCTTAACCTCTCTTTGGGAACTGAAGAAGCCCATTCCTAATTTTCTTTCATGTATCAATTTGGAGGTTGGTTTGGCAAAATCATGGCTTTTAAATTACACGTGAACATTTTCTAAATGCATCAAATCGGTAGGGAAGAACATATTTTTTTAAATGCATGAGAAAGCATAAAGGACATACACACACACACACACACACACTAAATTTTTTGGTCTCTTTTATTTATTTATTTGTATTTATTATTATTTTTTAATTTTGGCCTTTTATTGGTTCTTTATTTATTGATTTTCATCCATCTTTATTCTTTGGCTTGTGTGGGCCTCCCATTGCAGTGGCCTCTCTCATTGCAGAGCACTGGCTGTGGGTACATGTGCTCCAGACATGGAATCTTCCTGGGCCAGGGATCAAACCGGTGCCCCTTGCACTGCAAGGCAGACTCTTTTCTACTGGACACCAGGGAAGTCCCAAGGGACATATTTTTATTGATTTAATAAGTATTTCATGTGTGCCGACTCTCTATTAGGACTGCTCAAATCACTGGAAAAACTGGTAAACAAGACAAATGAAATACCAGCCTGAAGTCTGATTCTACAGATGTAAGAATATCAAAACTTCTGACTTGAAAATCTAAGCATTTCTTTTAGTCTGATAGTAATTAAAGAAAAAAAAAAGAATTGAAGCTTTTCTCCTCACTAGATATTATTTCATTATTGAAAAGGACATCTTTAAAAATCACAAATTTATCTATTTTTCCTCTGTTTAAAAATCTTTCCACTGAGCGAGTGACCATAGACTGACTGACTTACAAACAAGTATATTTCTCAAGTCTGAGATCAGAGTGCCATAATATTTAGGCTTTGGTGAGGACCTTCTTCCAGGTTATAGACTGCCAACTTGTATCTTCACAAAGCAGATAGACGGCTACTTAATTCTCTCATAAGGGCACTAACCCCATTTAAGAGGGCTCCACCCTCATGAACTGGTTACTTTCCAAAGGCCCTAACTGTAATACTGCCATATGGGACTTAGAATTTTAACATACGAAGTGACGGGGTGGGAGGGGGACTGTAGCATCCACTGCAGTGCCTGGACACACAGTAGGTACTCAAATATTTGTTGAATGCACATTGCCTTTTAGTAGTTAGTATTTCTAAACATCTATAACATGTCATTTATTCAATGACATGTTAAAGAATCCATGTATCATTGTAATACTCATCATCAGTCGCTCAAGAAATAAAAAGTTCAAATTCCCTTTCTCAAAAAAAAAAAAAACAAAACCAAAAGAAAAACCCTTTGGTAGCTCCCCAGGGATAAAGACTTTTTCACGTTTTCACCACATAGATAGCTGGCCTGGTGTTTTGACATCTCCTCATACTATAACATGGTCAAATGAAAACATTGAAACAATAAGTTAACCGTAATTGTTTTGTGTTATCTGCCACACACTGGTATAAACTAGGCTCCAAAATACACCTATGAACAAGAAGGACAGTATCTGCCTTCACGGAGCTTAGAGTTTTAAAGGAAAGAGAATTAAAAGGAGGGTCATAGAGAGAAGGTTTTATTTTATAAGTCTGAGAATGGAGGCTATTATTTCTGTCCATGTTCAATTTACCAGAACTTAGATATACTGCAAGAGAGTCTGGGATAGCCATCTATCCAGGAGGAGGAAGAAATGCGTAAGTATTTAGCAACTATTGTCACAGGTTTTTTTAATTTTTTGTTTTTTATTTATAAACTTTGCCTGGTGGCTCACAGGTAAAGAATCCACCTGAAATGAGGGAGATCTGCGTTCGATCCCTGGACTGGGAAGATTCCCTGGAGAAGGGAATGACAACCCACTCCGGTATTCTTGCCTGGAGAATCCCCACAGACAGGAGCCTGGTAGACTGTGGTCCACAGGGTTGCAAAGAGTCAGACACAACAGCGACTAAGCACAGCATAGCACAATGCTTAATGAGTGAGTGAGTGACTAATGATTTTAAATTTCATAATAAAAGGACATAATTATTTCCCATTTGTGAAGGTATTCTCTTAGTGCTTTGTTTGATGGAGTTCTGGATGGTTAGTTAGTTGCGATATTTAAGTTAGATAAAGAACGAAGAATGTTCAAGGGCACAGGAGTCACAAACAATGTAGGCGCTCTCATTTTGTTTCTATTTTCCTGCCTGTTGTGTACTCAGTGCAAAATTAAAGTGTTGGGTGGGTTTTCTTCCTTTATATACAAGTTTTGACTTGGGTTCAATTAGTTATTGTACAGAATTCCTTGCAACCAGAATAAAAAGCTGAATTATAGTCATAAACTGAATGAGTAATGCGGCATATGACAATCTATGTGAATATAATCATCATTTAACTGCTCACAAATCATTAAAGTTAATCTTCCATTACAACATTGCATGAATATAATTATTCATTTTCTGAATATAAATACTAGCATATCTTTTTTATTTTAAAAATTTAACTGTAAATTAATCTCTGTTACATCAAAGGAATCATATGTTAAAATTCATTTTATTTTATATATCTCTAACAAATTTCATTGCCATTATAAATAAAAGTGTTAGTGCTTACTCATCCTTGGTTGATTTTTCTGTTACAGTGACAAATTTCCAGGGTCCAAGTGTATAATTTGATAAAAATCAAACTATCTGATAACTAGAAGATATATTAAAATCATCTAGTCAAATATTCTTATTTTATAGATTAGGAAACTTAAATCTAGAAGATAAAGTAACTGGACCAAGTTTCTAGAATTTTCTAGCAACAAAGTACAGTTTGGCCATATCCATGCTCACAGTCCAAAGATATCTATTCTCATCAAATTTAAACTCAGTATACATAAAATCCTCCTATAAAGCATATATTAATAGTTAATTTCCCAAATACATATAAATTTATGTTTGTAGTAAATATATAAAATGAATAAATATTGATAACAACTATATAAATATTCCAGTGAATTTTTATTGTTTTATTCTTAAGATCTCTTAGCGAAATATGTGTGTGTTTTATGCTGGGAGAGGCTTGTGTCTTTGGATATTGTAAAGGTTAAAGTGAAAGTGAAAGCATTAATCTCTGTGTGTCTGACTCTTTGGGGCCCATGGACCGTAGCCCACCAGTCTCCTCTGTCCATGGAATTCTCCAGAGAAGAATACAGGAGTGGGTTGCCATGTCCTTCTCCACAGGATATTTCCAACCCAGGGATCGAACCTGGTTCTCCCTCAATGCAGGCAGATTTTTACTGTCTGAGCCAATAACGGAAGGTCGTCAGGCAGAGTTGGGTGGGTTTTCTTCCTTTATATACAAGTTTTGACTTGGGTTCAATTAGTTATTGTACAGAATTCCTTGCAACCAGAATAAAAAGCTGAATTATAGTCATAAACTGAATGAGTAATGCGGCATATGACAATCTATGTGAATATAATCATCATTTAACTGCTCACAAATCATTAAAGTTAATCTTCCATTACAACATTGCATGAATATAATTATTCATTTTCTGAATATAAATACTAGCATATCTTTTTTATTTTAAAAATTTAACTGTAAATTAATCTCTGTTACATCAAAGGAATCATATGTTAAAATTCATTTTATTTTATATATCTCTAACAAATTTCATTGCCATTATAAATAAAAGTGTTAGTGCTTACTCATCCTTGGTTGATTTTTCTGTTACAGTGACAAATTTCCAGGGTCCAAGTGTATAATTTGATAAAAATCAAACTATCTGATAACTAGAAGATATATTAAAATCATCTAGTCAAATATTCTTATTTTATAGATTAGGAAACTTAAATCTAGAAGATAAAGTAACTGGACCAAGTTTCTAGAATTTTCTAGCAACAAAGTACAGTTTGGCCATATCCATGCTCACAGTCCAAAGATATCTATTCTCATCAAATTTAAACTCAGTATACATAAAATCCTCCTATAAAGCATATATTAATAGTTAATTTCCCAAATACATATAAATTTATGTTTGTAGTAAATATATAAAATGAATAAATATTGATAACAACTATATAAATATTCCAGTGAATTTTTATTGTTTTATTCTTAAGATCTCTTAGCGAAATATGTGTGTGTTTTATGCTGGGAGAGGCTTGTGTCTTTGGATATTGTAAAGGTTAAAGTGAAAGTGAAAGCATTAATCTCTGTGTGTCTGACTCTTTGGGGCCCATGGACCGTAGCCCACCAGTCTCCTCTGTCCATGGAATTCTCCAGAGAAGAATACAGGAGTGGGTTGCCATGTCCTTCTCCACAGGATATTTCCAACCCAGGGATCGAACCTGGTTCTCCCTCAATGCAGGCAGATTTTTACTGTCTGAGCCAATAAGGAAGGCAGGAAGGGTTAAGCAGTTCTCTAGAAAATGAATTTCCCCAGAGAAAATTCTTGCAGTACTGCAATGCATTCAACACACACACAGACACATTTTGAACCAACTGTTGTATTTTTGGTCAGTGATGCTTATCAGTTACAATTACCACTATTGGTACCTAGTACCCATCATTCAGTCATTCATAGACGCATTTAATGAATACATTCTGAGTGTATACTGTGTGTCAGGCATGAGAGATGCTTAGTGGATATTTTAATAGCCATATAGAAATATGGAGAATGATATTAGAGTCTTGAACTAACCTATATACACATTGTAACTTCTAAAGGCTGCACTGTAGATGTAAAGATAAAGTTGAAATAAAGAGGCCCTTGCAGGGAATTGCAGTTTAGCTGCAGTGATCTTAATCTAGGAAATCAGGCTAAATTGATCTCAGTATGCCTGTGCCCTTAGGAGACTAGAAGCAGTATACCTTAATCCTCTCTGGAAGAAGGTAATATAATTTTAGTATCCAACTCATTTCTACCAACAATTTCTCAAATACAATGCCTGATACTAAAAACCTAAACAAGAGAAACCAATGTGGAAAAACTAAAGCAATAAAAAACACTTGTAATAGTTAGGCCCTTTGATCTTAAGAAAATTGGATTGGGAAAGATATTCTGTTGAGTCTATGAGAAGTCCCAGTAAGGAAATCACATATAAAAAAATATTCCTGGAGTTCTGAAATAAGCTCATGTCATATGCAGTAAATATATAAAATGAATAAATATTGATAACAACTATATAAATATTCCAGTGAATTTTTATTGTTTTATTCTTAAGATCTCTTAGCGAAATATGTGTGTGTTTTATGCTGGGAGAGGCTTGTGTCTTTGGATATTGTAAAGGTTAAAGTGAAAGTGAAAGCATTAATCTCTGTGTGTCTGACTCTTTGGGGCCCATGGACCGTAGCCCACCAGTCTCCTCTGTCCATGGAATTCTCCAGAGAAGAATACAGGAGTGGGTTGCCATGTCCTTCTCCACAGGATATTTCCAACCCAGGGATCGAACCTGGTTCTCCCTCAATGCAGGCAGATTTTTACTGTCTGAGCCAATAAGGAAGGCAGGAAGGGTTAAGCAGTTCTCTAGAAAATGAATTTCCCCAGAGAAAATTCTTGCAGTACTGCAATGCATTCAACACACACACAGACACATTTTGAACCAACTGTTGTATTTTTGGTCAGTGATGCTTATCAGTTACAATTACCACTATTGGTACCTAGTACCCATCATTCAGTCATTCATAGACGCATTTAATGAATACATTCTGAGTGTATACTGTGTGTCAGGCATGAGAGATGCTTAGTGGATATTTTAATAGCCATATAGAAATATGGAGAATGATATTAGAGTCTTGAACTAACCTATATACACATTGTAACTTCTAAAGGCTGCACTGTAGATGTAAAGATAAAGTTGAAATAAAGAGGCCCTTGCAGGGAATTGCAGTTTAGCTGCAGTGATCTTAATCTAGGAAATCAGGCTAAATTGATCTCAGTATGCCTGTGCCCTTAGGAGACTAGAAGCAGTATACCTTAATCCTCTCTGGAAGAAGGTAATATAATTTTAGTATCCAACTCATTTCTACCAACAATTTCTCAAATACAATGCCTGATACTAAAAACCTAAACAAGAGAAACCAATGTGGAAAAACTAAAGCAATAAAAAACACTTGTAATAGTTAGGCCCTTTGATCTTAAGAAAATTGGATTGGGAAAGATATTCTGTTGAGTCTATGAGAAGTCCCAGTAAGGAAATCACATATAAAAAAATATTCCTGGAGTTCTGAAATAAGCTCATGTCATATGCAGTGGATAATTACATGCCTTTTGAAAGGTCATTTCTGAAGTACATTTAGTCCCTGATAGAGGGTCTGATCATAAGACATCAAGTGACTATTCATCTAGAACTGTCCATTGTGAGACGTATGAGATCTACCAAGACATAAATAAGATCAGGCAAGACCACTACTAATCTTAGAAGATGGAAGTGCTAAATCCAGATTGAACATGAGCAGAACTCCATGGCACAAGCAATCTGCATGAGCAGGTAGCTCAGACACCCACATTATCTCCTACACTTTTCAGGTTCCCTTCCTCAGTTGACACCATTAGTCATTTAGTGTATCCCTTATAAGCAGCTGACAGGGAAGAAAAATTCCCGAGATGTGCTGACCACAATGTACATGTGTCAAGATAAGAATATGTGCAGACTCAAAGACAGTGACAAATAGCCTGGCCATTTTTCTCAGGGACCTGAAGGGGTCAGATAGGAAGATCAGGAACAAAAAAAAGACTGGAGTAGAGGCACATTCATGGATATATGGGAGTGGGAAAAAGTATGAAGTTTTTATATCATGTGTTATCACCATAGGAGAGGGATGATAGGGATAAGAGGCTCAAGATGAAGGAGGTACCTGTATACTTATAGCTGGCTCACATTGTTGTACAGCAGAAACCAACACAATATTGTAAAGCAATTATACACCAATTAAAAACTAAAATAAAATACAGGTGTCTGTTCCTTAAATGTGAATTTAAAAATTTTTTTTAAGCTTTTTAAGTCTCAGTTGATAACTGATAGATATGAATTGATATTTAAGCATATTTCATTACATCAGAAAACAGATTTTTAAACCTCATCAACTTTGTGTAGCATATTTAATTAACCAAACAATGCATTGTACTATTAGTGTAAATATTTGAGCACTAACTGTATAGTCAATGTTTTGGAAATGTTTATGTTTGACATACTCTATTTTTGGGGTAGGGCAGGCAGGCCACTTCTATTGGTCTTTCATTATCTATTTTGTTCAAAGATATTCTGTTGAGTCTATGAGAAGTCCCAGTAAGGAAATCACATATAAAAATATTCCTGGAGTTCCGAAATAAGCTCATGTCATATGCAGTGGATAATTACCTGCCTTTTGAAAGGTCATTTCTGAAGTACATTTAGTCCCTGATAGAGGGTCTGATCATAAGACATCAAGTGACTATTCATCTAGAACTGTCCATTGTGAGACGTATGAGATCTACCAAGACATAAATAAGATCAGGCAAGACCACTACTAATCTTAGAAGATGGAAGTGCTAAATCCAGATTGAACATGAGCAGAACTCCATGGCACAAGCAATCTGCATGAGCAGGTAGCTCAGACACCCACATTATCTCCTACACTTTTCGGGTTCCCTTCCTCAGTTGACACCATTAGTCATTTAGTGTATCCCTTATAAGCAGCTGACAGGGAAGAAAAATTCCCGAGATGTGCTGACCACAATGTACATGTGTCAAGATAAGAATATGTGCAGACTCAAAGACAGTGACAAATAGCCTGGCCATTTTTCTCAGGGACCTGAAGGGGTCAGATAGGAAGATCAGGAACAAAAAAAAGACTGGAGTAGAGGCACATTCATGGATATATGGGAGTGGGAAAAAGTATGAAGTTTTTATATCATGTGTTATCACCATAGGAGAGGGATGATAGGGATAAGAGGCTCAAGATGAAGGAGGTACCTGTATACTTATAGCTGGCTCACATTGTTGTACAGCAGAAACCAACACAATATTGTAAAGCAATTATACACCAATTAAAAACTAAAATAAAATACAGGTGTCTGTTCCTTAAATGTGAATTTAAAAATTTTTTTTAAGCTTTTTAAGTCTCAGTTGATAACTGATAGATATGAATTGATATTTAAGCATATTTCATTACATCAGAAAACAGATTTTTAAACCTCATCAACTTTGTGTAGCATATTTAATTAACCAAACAATGCATTGTACTATTAGTGTAAATATTTGAGCACTAACTGTATAGTCAATGTTTTGGAAATGTTTATGTTTGACATACTCTATTTTTGGGGTAGGGGGGCAGGCAGGCCACTTCTATTGGTCTTTCATTTATCTATTTTCATCCATCTTTGTTCTTTGGCCCGTGTAGGCCTCCCATTGCAGTGGCCTCTGTTGTCGCAGAGCACTGGCTCTGGGCGCATGCGCTCCAGAGCTCGGCTCGATAATTGGACACATCCGTCCAGCCGCTCCACGGCAAGTGGGATCTTCCCAGGCCAGGGATCGAACCAGCGCCCCTTGCACTGCACTGTCCTTACCCACTGGACCACCAGGGAAGTCCGACATACTCTATTTTATTATAAATTTTCTATCGATATATTATTACATTATTAGTCTTTCCCTACATTGTAAATGCTAAATAGATTGTCAACATTATACATTTTCTAATAATGGTTTTTGTGTGTGTGTGTATTTGAAGTATGTGTATTTGAAGTAGAAAAATCCATCAAAGATTTTCAAATAATGAGTATGATATTTTCATACAATAAAAAAAAAAAAAACCTCAGTCTGAGTATGTTGATTAGCTAAGAAAAGCAAATAAGAAAGTTATGCTCTGTTTAACATTATGCAGAAGAAATCTTTTTATATGCTAAAAACAGAAGACATGGTATTTAGCACAATTATATTTTCAATTTATTTAATATTCAATATGCATTTGTGCTGAAATGGGAAGCACTTACTAATAAAGCCACTAAGATGCCTTTAACTAAAGCACTGAATGGGGTTGTAATAAGTTAATACACAAATTTTAAAAGAAACACTTAAATGTTCTTTAGGGCTTCCCTCGTGGCTAAAGAGTTCACCTGCCAATGCAAGATACACGAGTTTGATCCCTGATCCAGGAAGATCCCACATACTGCGGAGCAAATAAGCCTGTAAGTCACAACTCTTGAGCCTGTGATCTAGAGCCTTGGTGCTGCAACTATTGAAGCTCATGTGCCCTAGAGCCAGAGCTCCACAAGTGAAGTCACCACAACAAGAAGCCTGTTCACCTCAACTAGAGAGTATTTTTAAACCTCATCAACTTTGTGTAGCATATTTAATTAACCAAACAATGCATTCTACTATTAGTGTAAATATTTGAGCACTAACTGTATAGTCAATGTTTTGGAAATGTTTATGTTTGACATACTCTATTTTTGGGGTAGGGGGGCAGGCAGGCCACTTCTATTGGTCTTTCATTTATCTATTTTCATCCATCTTTGTTCTTTGGCCCGTGTAGGCCTCCCATTGCAGTGGCCTCTGTTGTCAGAGCACTGGCTCTGGGCGCCTGCGCCCAGAGCTCGGCTCGATAATTGGACACATCCGTCCAGCCGCTCCACGGCAAGTGGGATCTTCCCAGGCCAGGGATCGAACCAGCGCCCTTGCACTGCACTGTCCTTACCCACTGGACCACCGGGGAAGTCCGACATACTCTATTTTATTATAAATTTTCTATCGATATATTATTACATTATTAGTCTTTCCCTACATTGTAAATGCTAAATAGATTGTCAACATTATACATTTTCTAATAATGGTTTTTGTGTGTGTGTGTATTTGAAGTATGTGTATTTGAAGTAGAAAAATCCATCAAAGATTTTCAAATAATGAGTATGATATTTTCATACAATAAAAAAAAAAACCTCAGTCTGAGTATGTTGATTAGCTAAGAAAAGCAAATAAGAAAGTTATGCTCTGTTTAACATTATGCAGAAGAAATCTTTTTATATGCTAAAAACAGAAGACATGGTATTTAGCACAATTATATTTTCAATTTATTTAATATTCAATATGCATTTGTGCTGAAATGGGAAGCACTTACTAATAAAGCCACTAAGATGCCTTTAACTAAAGCACTGAATGGGGTTGTAATAAGTTAATACACAAATTTTAAAAGAAACACTTAAATGTTCTTTAGGGCTTCCCTCGTGGCTAAAGAGTTCACCTGCCAATGCAAGATACACGAGTTTGATCCCTGATCCAGGAAGATCCCACATACTGCGGAGCAAATAAGCCTGTAAGTCACAACTCTTGAGCCTGTGATCTAGAGCCTTGGTGCTGCAACTATTGAAGCTCATGTGCCCTAGAGCCAGAGCTCCACAAGTGAAGTCACCACAACAAGAAGCCTGTTCACCTCAACTAGAGAGTAGCCCCCCACTCCCTGCAATTAGAGAAGAGCTTGAAGCAGCAGTGAAAACCCAGAATAGCCAAAAATTAAAAAAAAAAAATTATCTCACTACAAATTTTTAATTTATAAGATGACATCCATGGATAATTTAAAAAAAAACATGCAGAATATATTTTTCTTTATGTGTCAATTTCTACAATGCATTTATTTTAGTTTTTTAAAAATATGTTTTATGATGAAGAATTTATTTATGCCTATTTTTTTCTGCTTTCTTCTTTTTTTTTTTTAACATTTTTACTACTGTTAGTTTATCTTGAACTTATTTATCTCACACAAGTTCAAATCCTAGCTCTACTGGGTGTCAGCCGTATGAATGTGAACAACTGGTTAATATATACTGGTTGATATAATAATATATAACTTACAAAATTGTGTTGGAAATTAAATGAAATTCTGCATGTAACTAGCTTAAGAGCACCTGGGGCATTGTGTAAGCATTAAATGAATGTTGACCATTGTTACTAGCATTGCATATGCAAATATATGTATATCTTAGTCTGCTTGAACTGCCATAACAGAATACTATAGATGGATGGTTTGAAAAATAGAAATTTATTTCTTGAAGTTCTAGAAGCTAAGAAGTCCAACTGATTTGTTTTTTTTTTTTTGTATGTGGGAGCACTCTTTTTTAGGCTTACAGATGGCTCTCTCCTCAATGTGTCTTCACATAGTAGAGACAAAAATAACTCTTTTTCTCCCTCTTCTTTTAATGCTACTGTCCTATCCAATCTGGAAACCATCATTATAACTTCATTTAACCTTAATTACCTCCTAAAGATACTGCTTCCAGATTAGCTTATACTGGGGGTTAAGGCTACAACATGTGAATTTGGGGATGCCTATAATTCAGGCTTCCCTGATGGCTCAAATGGCAAAGAATCTGCCTGCAGTGAAGAAGACTGGGTTCATTCAAGATACACGAGTTTGATCCATGGAAGCCCTCTTGTAAGTCACAACTCTTGAGCCTGTGATCTAGAGCCTTGGTGCTGCAACTATTGAAGCTCATGTGCCCTAGAGCCAGAGCTCCACAAGTGAAGTCACCACAACAAGAAGCCTGTTCACCTCAACTAGAGAGTAGCCCCCCACTCCCTGCAATTAGAGAAGAGCTTGAAGCAGCAGTGAAAACCCAGAATAGCCAAAAATTAAAAAAAAAAAATTATCTCACTACAAATTTTTAATTTATAAGATGACATCCATGGATAATTTAAAAAAAAACATGCAGAATATATTTTTCTTTATGTGTCAATTTCTACAATGCATTTATTTTAGTTTTTTAAAAATATGTTTTATGATGAAGAATTTATTTATGCCTATTTTTTTCTGCTTTCTTCTTTTTTTTTTTTTTTTTAACATTTTTACTACTGTTAGTTTATCTTGAACTTATTTATCTCACACAAGTTCAAATCCTAGCTCTACTGGGTGTCAGCCGTATGAATGTGAACAACTGGTTAATATATACTGGTTGATATAATAATATATAACTTACAAAATTGTGTTGGAAATTAAATGAAATTCTGCATGTAACTAGCTTAAGAGCACCTGGGGCATTGTGTAAGCATTAAATGAATGTTGACCATTGTTACTAGCATTGCATATGCAAATATATGTATATCTTAGTCTGCTTGAACTGCCATAACAGAATACTATAGATGGATGGTTTGAAAAATAGAAATTTATTTCTTGAAGTTCTAGAAGCTAAGAAGTCCAACTGATTTGTTTTTTTTTTTTTGTATGTGGGAGCACTCTTTTTTAGGCTTACAGATGGCTCTCTCCTCAATGTGTCTTCACATAGTAGAGACAAAAATAACTCTTTTTCTCCCTCTTCTTTTAATGCTACTGTCCTATCCAATCTGGAAACCATCATTATAACTTCATTTAACCTTAATTACCTCCTAAAGATACTGCTTCCAGATTAGCTTATACTGGGGGTTAAGGCTACAACATGTGAATTTGGGGATGCCTATAATTCAGGCTTCCCTGATGGCTCAAATGGCAAAGAATCTGCCTGCAGTGAAGAAGACTGGGTTCATTCCCTGGGCTGTAAAGATTTCCTGGAGAAGGGTATGGCAATGCACTCCAGTATTCCTGCCTAGAGAATGCCATGGACAGAGGGGCATGATGGGCTACAGTCCATGGAGTCTCAGAGTCAGACACAACTGAGTGACTAACACTTTCATTTTCACAATTCATTCCATAGAAACATATTTATAAAATATATGTCAATATTTATTTTACTGAAGGAATCACATGCATAAAACATGCATATATGCATACTATGCATCAGAAAAATAAATATATAATATACATTTATATATAACATTGTCTGTATTTGTGTTTAATGAATAAAATAATGGGCTTCCCTGGTGGCTCAGACTGAAGAATCTGCCTGCGAAGCAGGAGACCTGGGTTGATCCCTGAATCAAGAAGAAATAATACATATAAATTTTTCTTATAGAAATATAATTATTTTTACAACAAATACTAGATTTATGCATCTATTTATCTACAGTGACTGTAATTTTTAAAGAATGCCACAAAATATGCTATTGGGATGCCTATAATGTATCTACGAGAATAGATGTCTCACACCCCATTTAAAGGTTTCCTCTTCTTGTTTTCTATTTCCTCCACCTTTTCCACCAACATAGCAGACTGCTATAAATAACAACACACATTGTGAAGAGCTGTTGTTTTGTATGTTATTAATTTTTCCATTAAAAACACATGCTCATATGCTTCCAGTTTTAAACATAATCTCAAATATAGATGGTCATTCTCTTCCTTTGGGGGGTTGGGGAAAGTCCCATGGACAGATAGGAAGACAAAATGTATGTGGGAGCACTCTTTTTTAGGCTTACAGATGGCTCTCTCCTCAATGTGTCTTCACATAGTAGAGACAAAAATAACTCTTTTTCTCCCTCTTCTTTTAATGCTACTGTCCTATCCAATCTGGAAACCATCATTATAACTTCATTTAACCTTAATTACCTCCTAAAGATACTGCTTCCAGATTAGCTTATACTGGGGGTTAAGGCTACAACATGTGAATTTGGGGATGCCTATAATTCAGGCTTCCCTGATGGCTCAAATGGCAAAGAATCTGCCTGCAGTGAAGAAGACTGGGTTCATTCCCTGGGCTGTAAAGATTTCCTGGAGAAGGGTATGGCAATGCACTCCAGTATTCCTGCCTAGAGAATGCCATGGACAGAGGGGCATGATGGGCTACAGTCCATGGAGTCTCAGAGTCAGACACAACTGAGTGACTAACACTTTCATTTTCACAATTCATTCCATAGAAACATATTTATAAAATATATGTCAATATTTATTTTACTGAAGGAATCACATGCATAAAACATGCATATATGCATACTATGCATCAGAAAAATAAATATATAATATACATTTATATATAACATTGTCTGTATTTGTGTTTAATGAATAAAATAATGGGCTTCCCTGGTGGCTCAGACTGAAGAATCTGCCTGCGAAGCAGGAGACCTGGGTTGATCCCTGAATCAAGAAGAAATAATACATATAAATTTTTCTTATAGAAATATAATTATTTTTACAACAAATACTAGATTTATGCATCTATTTATCTACAGTGACTGTAATTTTTAAAGAATGCCACAAAATATGCTATTGGGATGCCTATAATGTATCTACGAGAATAGATGTCTCACACCCCATTTAAAGGTTTCCTCTTCTTGTTTTCTATTTCCTCCACCTTTTCCACCAACATAGCAGACTGCTATAAATAACAACACACATTGTGAAGAGCTGTTGTTTTGTATGTTATTAATTTTTCCATTAAAAAAAACACATGCTCATATGCTTCCAGTTTTAAACATAATCTCAAATATAGATGGTCATTCTCTTCCTGGTTGAATGTCAAGGAAGAAGGAAAGACAAAAGAAGGTTGTGACGGAGGATGAAAGTAAATAATTACCCAGCATGTGTATCTGAGATCAGAAGAAATGTTTTTTATCAAAATGATTTCAAAACTGTCCTAACACCTTCTGTTTGATATTAATGGGGATCCAAAGGGGTGCCAGTCTAGCTGAGACACTTGATTCAGTTAGAACATCGCTGCGTATGGATGCTGTTAATCCCAGAGTGAAGTATCATAAAATCAATTTCCTCTCTGAATTGTTTTTATAATATTTTTTATTCATTGGGGTACTGGATTTTTTCTCCGTGTGATTTTTATGATTAAAATCAGGGGGTTAACATAAAATATCTCCTCCCATTGGAAAAGTACAAAGTAAAGTATGACACACATCAGGGAGAAGAAATATAGGTGACAAGAGTTGGAGGTCTAAGATTTAGAGGTTCTTATTTTTTAAATTTTTATTGAAATACGCTTGATTCAAAATATGTTAGTTTCAGATATGTATGCATGTGTGTGTGTGTGTGTGTGTGTGTGTATTCTTTTCTAGATTATTTTCCAATATAGTTTATTACAAAATATTGAGTATGATTCCCTGTGCTATATAGTAGATTCTTACTGATTATTTTAAAATCCTATGGATAGAGGAGCCTGGCAGGCTACAGTGGATAGGGTTTCAGAGTCGGACACAACTGAGAACACATGCAGAGTGCAGGGTGTGTATATTTTAACCCTAAATTCCTAATTTATCCCTCTCAATTCACTTCCTTTTGATAACTGTTTGTTTTCTGTCTGTATTTCTGATTTGTAAATAAATTCACTTGTATCATTTCTTAGATTCCACATATGTTATTATATGATATTTCTCTTTCTATGTCTGACTTACTTCACTTAGTATGATAATCTCTAAATCCATCCATACTGCTACAAATGGGATGATTTCATTTTTTATGGCTGAGTAATATTTCATTGTATATTATTAATTTTTCCATTAAAACACATGCTCATATGCTTCCAGTTTTAAACATAATCTCAAATATAGATGGTCATTCTCTTCCTGGTTGAATGTCAAGGAAGAAGGAAAGACAAAAGAAGGTTGTGACGGAGGATGAAAGTAAATAATTACCCAGCATGTGTATCTGAGATCAGAAGAAATGTTTTTTATCAAAATGATTTCAAAACTGTCCTAACACCTTCTGTTTGATATTAATGGGGATCCAAAGGGGTGCCAGTCTAGCTGAGACACTTGATTCAGTTAGAACATCGCTGCGTATGGATGCTGTTAATCCCAGAGTGAAGTATCATAAAATCAATTTCCTCTCTGAATTGTTTTTATAATATTTTTTATTCATTGGGGTACTGGATTTTTTCTCCGTGTGATTTTTATGATTAAAATCAGGGGGTTAACATAAAATATCTCCTCCCATTGGAAAAGTACAAAGTAAAGTATGACACACATCAGGGAGAAGAAATATAGGTGACAAGAGTTGGAGGTCTAAGATTTAGAGGTTCTTATTTTTTAAATTTTTATTGAAATACGCTTGATTCAAAATATGTTAGTTTCAGATATGTATGCATGTGTGTGTGTGTGTGTGTGTGTGTGTATTCTTTTCTAGATTATTTTCCAATATAGTTTATTACAAAATATTGAGTATGATTCCCTGTGCTATATAGTAGATTCTTACTGATTATTTTAAAATCCTATGGATAGAGGAGCCTGGCAGGCTACAGTGGATAGGGTTTCAGAGTCGGACACAACTGAGAACACATGCAGAGTGCAGGGTGTGTATATTTTAACCCTAAATTCCTAATTTATCCCTCTCAATTCACTTCCCTTTTGATAACTGTTTGTTTTCTGTCTGTATTTCTGATTTGTAAATAAATTCACTTGTATCATTTCTTAGATTCCACATATGTTATTATATGATATTTCTCTTTCTATGTCTGACTTACTTCACTTAGTATGATAATCTCTAAATCCATCCATACTGCTACAAATGGGATGATTTCATTTTTTATGGCTGAGTAATATTTCATTGTATATATTTATCTTCTTCATTCATCTGTTAATGGACCCTTAATTAGGTGGTTTCCATGTCTTGGCTATTGTAAATAGTGCTGCTATGAACATAGGGGTGCATGCATATTTTCAAATTATATTTTTCTCTGGATATATACCCAGGAGTAGGATGACTGGGTCATATGATAATTCTATTTTTATTTTTTAAAGGAGCCTCCATCCTGTTCTCCATAATGGCTGTACCAATTTACATTCCCACCAACAGTGTTGGAATGTTCAGTTTTCTCTACACTCTCTCCAGCATTTATTTTTTGTAGACTTTATGATGATTGCCATTCTGATTGGTATGAGGTGACTTAGACCAAATGAAGTAGGAATATGTTTCAGATGAGGGAAGAAGAGAAAACTCCAGAAGAATTACATGATATGGAGACAGGCAGTCTACTGAATAAAGAGTTGGAGAAATGTTCTTGACGCTAAATTAAAAAAAAAAAAAAAAAAAGTGTTATATTCATTTTCAGCTTATCAACCATATTTTTTCACTCAATTCTCTTAAGTATGCTGACAGAGCTGTGTCTGTGATTCCATCTTTCTTGTCGCTCTAATGAGTCTTTTTTGATCTAAAATGGACCAATCAGAGTCTCCTGCGGACTTTTTTTTCTTCTTCTGGACTTTATTTTTCTTAAACTGAGATTTCAGCTTAGGTTTTGTACCACTAGTATCTATCTTCTAAAGAGAGCGAAGAGAGAGGGTCTGGCAGGAAGGGGAGAAGGAGAGAGATCTGATAATATTTGAACATCTAAATCCATTTAGCCAGAAGGAGTATGATTTACTCCTAGACAATTCAGTTAGTGGGTCATTATTATCAACCCTCTTGTAATCTCCCTTTCTTTCCTCCCTATCTTTCTTTCTCCTGTCTTCCTTTTTCTTTTCTTCTCTTTTATTAATGCTAGTTTAAAATGGTTTTCTGTCACTTGTGATTTGATTAATACATAGTGAGAAGAATAATAATTTTAACATAGATTCAAAAGATTTGAGTGGGGACTAATGTCCATACTGCTACAAATGGGATGATTTCATTTTTTATGGCTGAGTAATATTTCATTGTATATATTTATCTTCTTCATTCATCTGTTAATGGACCCTTAATTAGGTGGTTTCCATGTCTTGGCTATTGTAAATAGTGCTGCTATGAACATAGGGGTGCATGCATATTTTCAAATTATATTTTTCTCTGGATATATACCCAGGAGTAGGATGACTGGGTCATATGATAATTCTATTTTTATTTTTTAAAGGAGCCTCCATCCTGTTCTCCATAATGGCTGTACCAATTTACATTCCCACCAACAGTGTTGGAATGTTCAGTTTTCTCTACACTCTCTCCAGCATTTATTTTTTGTAGACTTTATGATGATTGCCATTCTGATTGGTATGAGGTGACTTAGACCAAATGAAGTAGGAATATGTTTCAGATGAGGGAAGAAGAGAAAACTCCAGAAGAATTACATGATATGGAGACAGGCAGTCTACTGAATAAAGAGTTGGAGAAATGTTCTTGACGCTAAATTAAAAAAAAAAAAAAAAAAAGTGTTATATTCATTTTCAGCTTATCAACCATATTTTTTCACTCAATTCTCTTAAGTATGCTGACAGAGCTGTGTCTGTGATTCCATCTTTCTTGTCGCTCTAATGAGTCTTTTTTGATCTAAAATGGACCAATCAGAGTCTCCTGCGGACTTTTTTTTCTTCTTCTGGACTTTATTTTTCTTAAACTGAGATTTCAGCTTAGGTTTTGTACCACTAGTATCTATCTTCTAAAGAGAGCGAAGAGAGAGGGTCTGGCAGGAAGGGGAGAAGGAGAGAGATCTGATAATATTTGAACATCTAAATCCATTTAGCCAGAAGGAGTATGATTTACTCCTAGACAATTCAGTTAGTGGGTCATTATTATCAACCCTCTTGTAATCTCCCTTTCTTTCCTCCCTATCTTTCTTTCTCCTGTCTTCCTTTTTCTTTTCTTCTCTTTTATTAATGCTAGTTTAAAATGGTTTTCTGTCACTTGTGATTTGATTAATACATAGTGAAGAAATGAGAAGAATAATAATTTTAACATAGATTCAAAAGATTTGAGTGGGGACTAATGCAAGATGTACACAGCGTTTGGATCTGAGGTAACTTTTTTTATGTAATATTGAATCAATTCTATGAAACATATTGTACATATTTAACCTCAGTACAAATTATTTGTGGGATAAAATCACCCTAAAAATTGCCATCTTATACAACAAAATGTATCTTGCTTCTTGAACTTATTTCTTCTTATTATTAAGGGAATCATTATGTGATAAACATTTATTCAAGGAATTTGCTCTTGTAGAATACACATACTGAAGTGTAATGTCATAAATGGAATTTCAGTAAATTACAGCTTCTTATTTAGATGAGAATAAATCACTGAAGAAAAAGTCATTGATTTTCTCCCCTAAGCATCAGATAAATGTTTGCGAGGTAAAGAATACCACGTCTGGAATCTTGTAGGCTTTGACTTATGATTAAAACTTGACATACTTATAGACTCACAACAGCCAAATGGAGAGAGGTAATTATCTGATAACAGTCTTCAAAGAGGATATCTTGGCATTTACGAAGATTTGTAGAAAATCTACTGGAATGAGTACTATGACAGTGAAGGCAGAACATGACATCCAAAGTAACTGACAAAGTTCAGTTTTCTTTGTGCTCTTGCAATAAAAAGGACCTAGAAGAAGAGGCCTTAAAATGGGATCAGATTGAGTATCTTAAAATGTTGTTAGCACATAATACATAATGGCATATTGGATCTCATTCAAGGCCTCTTCACTGTCACGTTATTTAATGGAATATGTCTGTATTTGCATGGATCTGGCATATATTCAAGACATCCTTGTTAAGCCATCAAGAAAAATAAGGTTTTGTATTACAGGGAAGCAAGGAACCTTACATTTCAAGACTTAACATTTCACGACTGTCAGAACCTCTGGATTAAATCGTTGATTTTCCATATCTCTTTTGTCTTTATTTCATTAGAAAGATACCGTTTCAGAATTTTTCTTAGTTGTTGATTTTACTTAGGGGAAGAGAGATACTAAAAATGTTTATAGCTTTAAAACTCTAAGTCTCCTTTATCTTTCAAATCAGAGGTTAAGCGGTACCTCGTTTTCAAATATTTGTCTGATTTGCAGTAATCTTTCTTTGTTGTGAGATCTCGTGATATCTTTATTAATTGTTTAGTACTCACTGTTGGGCCACAGGGGATGGCAATATAAATCACATCTCTACACTACTAAAACTGTGAATCAATTAAAAAACAAGACAAACAGGGCAAACAGGATAAAATCACCCTAAAAATTGCCATCTTATACAACAAAATGTATCTTGCTTCTTGAACTTATTTCTTCTTATTATTAAGGGAATCATTATGTGATAAACATTTATTCAAGGAATTTGCTCTTGTAGAATACACATACTGAAGTGTAATGTCATAAATGGAATTTCAGTAAATTACAGCTTCTTATTTAGATGAGAATAAATCACTGAAGAAAAAGTCATTGATTTTCTCCCCTAAGCATCAGATAAATGTTTGCGAGGTAAAGAATACCACGTCTGGAATCTTGTAGGCTTTGACTTATGATTAAAACTTGACATACTTATAGACTCACAACAGCCAAATGGAGAGAGGTAATTATCTGATAACAGTCTTCAAAGAGGATATCTTGGCATTTACGAAGATTTGTAGAAAATCTACTGGAATGAGTACTATGACAGTGAAGGCAGAACATGACATCCAAAGTAACTGACAAAGTTCAGTTTTCTTTGTGCTCTTGCAATAAAAAGGACCTAGAAGAAGAGGCCTTAAAATGGGATCAGATTGAGTATCTTAAAATGTTGTTAGCACATAATACATAATGGCATATTGGATCTCATTCAAGGCCTCTTCACTGTCACGTTATTTAATGGAATATGTCTGTATTTGCATGGATCTGGCATATATTCAAGACATCCTTGTTAAGCCATCAAGAAAAATAAGGTTTTGTATTACAGGGAAGCAAGGAACCTTACATTTCAAGACTTAACATTTCACGACTGTCAGAACCTCTGGATCAAATCGTTGATTTTCCATATCTCTTTTGTCTTTATTTCATTAGAAAGATACCGTTTCAGAATTTTTCTTAGTTGTTGATTTTACTTAGGGGAAGAGAGATACTAAAAATGTTTATAGCTTTAAAACTCTAAGTCTCCTTTATCTTTCAAATCAGAGGTTAAGCGGTACCTCGTTTTCAAATATTTGTCTGATTTGCAGTAATCTTTCTTTGTTGTGAGATCTCGTGATATCTTTATTAATTGTTTAGTACTCACTGTTGGGCCACAGGGGATGGCAATATAAATCACATCTCTACACTACTAAAACTGTGAATCAATTAAAAAACAAGACAAACAGGGCAAACAGGATAAAAAAATATCACCTTCATTACTGATAAGCTTGATATAGCTAAATGTGTCCTATCTTACAGGCAAACATGTTTATTAACAGTGTTCACCAGAATATTATAAATCTACTACAGCAGAAATATCAGCTGTTTACCAAATCTCCACATGCTTTCAATATTGCATAGCTCTCCTTCAATAAGACTGAATAATGTGACGAGTTCTAGAGAAAGGGCTACGGCATATATGGTATGTCACATTCAGGTTAAGGCATCTAAAATCCGCCATGCAACATTTTGTCTTCACATTAGCAACATTACCAGACATTCATATGCTCAAATAGTACAACGACAAGGCGCAAGCTGACTGGATCTCTCAGTCACTGATTTGAAGTGAGTAGTTCTCTTTAGCTGCTGACCCAAAGCTGATTCTCAGCAAGCTACTTTAACCGCTGACCCAAGCTACTTTGATGAAGCCACTGAAATTTTCTTATCTCAGCACTGCCTATTTCAACAGAACTAAAACTCATTTCCACCCAGTTCTGTATACAACTTGCAGAATGCTGCAGCAGAGAGGAACACATTGTTTCTGTAGAGAAAATGAACAGCAAATGGATGCGTTGAACATTCCCACTTTCTTTTCAACAATTCATGGATCATCTGTGGAGGTGGAATGAGTGAAAATGCAATGATAGTGAACCTATAGAGAAGATTCACTATATATAAATATAATATATAAATAAACATCAAGAGTGTGAAGAACTCCCTTAAATCCAGTTGCTCTTGTTCTATTAGTCTACTGGCTTTATCTAATAAGCCCATGGATTACCAATATCAACTACAAATTGGCTTTTACCAATTACACTGCCAGTGACTGGACAACAAGGGCATTTGCCATCAGCCTCTGCAGAGAATGAACGCTGTGCTGTTGGGACTTGCTGACTTTCAACACTCCCTGAAGGAAATCAGGGTGGGGTGAGGCACACTGTGCTCCAAGGAATCCAGTGGGCTAGGTCTTTAGATAGGTAAATGCTTTTAGGAACAGATTTTATTATCTCAACCTTTGCATCTCCTCATACCTAGAAAAGCACTAAATTCTTTCATGATGACATCAGATCCTCGTGACTAACCATAAACCTTTGTAAAATAAAAATCCTTTGTAAACCCTTTGTTCAACGGTATTTGAACTTCCCTGTCACCAAATCCTTACATATTGATTTTCCTCCTGCTGCCTCTTTGGAGCAGTCTCAGAGCCATCTGAGATGCTGCTTTCCGGGTTGCAATTCTAGCTATGCCCCAACTAAAACTTAACCCACAACTCTCAAGTTGTTTATCTTTTTTTTAGCGGACACCAGTGTTGTGGCTCTTTGGGGAAAGAAGTCATTAGCCTACAAGTCAGTCCTGCCTCTACCTTCATGAAACCACTTCTATACAAACCACTGCTCCTTTGGATGTTTTTCTCAGACGACTGATGAAAATTACAATTTTGTTGCCACAAAGCTTTGAAATTAGACAAAAATATTCAACATCAAATTAACATTTAGGTCATACTTGTAAAACACTGGAAATTCAATTTCATGAAAAACTTTTAAAAAGAAAAATATATCAACATGGAACAGTCCCTTTTTTATCAACTTGCAGAATGCTGCAGCAGAGAGGAAATTGTTTCTGTAGAAATGAACAGCAAATGGATCGTTGAACATTCACTTTCTTTTCAACAATTCATGGATCATCTGTGGAGGTGGAATGAGTGAAAATGCAATGATAGTGAACCTATAGAGAAGATTCACTATATATAAATATAATATATAAATAAACATCAAGAGTGTGAAGAACTCCCTTAAATCCAGTTGCTCTTGTTCTATTAGTCTACTGGCTTTATCTAATAAGCCCATGGATTACCAATATCAACTACAAATTGGCTTTTACCAATTACACTGCCAGTGACTGGACAACAAGGGCATTTGCCATCAGCCTCTGCAGAGAATGAACGCTGTGCTGTTGGGACTTGCTGACTTTCAACACTCCCTGAAGGAAATCAGGGTGGGGTGAGGCACACTGTGCTCCAAGGAATCCAGTGGGCTAGGTCTTTAGATAGGTAAATGCTTTTAGGAACAGATTTTATTATCTCAACCTTTGCATCTCCTCATACCTAGAAAAGCACTAAATTCTTTCATGATGACATCAGATCCTCGTGACTAACCATAAACCTTTGTAAAATAAAAATCCTTTGTAAACCCTTTGTTCAACGGTATTTGAACTTCCCTGTCACCAAATCCTTACATATTGATTTTCCTCCTGCTGCCTCTTTGGAGCAGTCTCAGAGCCATCTGAGATGCTGCTTTCCGGTTGCAATTCTAGCTATGCCCCAACTAAAACTTAACCCACAACTCTCAAGTTGTTTATCTTTTTTTTAGCGGACACCAGTGTTGTGGCTCTTTGGGGAAAGAAGTCATTAGCCTACAAGTCAGTCCTGCCTCTACCTTCATGAAACCACTTCTATACAAACCACTGCTCCTTTGGATGTTTTTCTCAGACGACTGATGAAAATTACAATTTTGTTGCCACAAAGCTTTGAAATTAGACAAAAATATTCAACATCAAATTAACATTTAGGTCATACTTGTAAAACACTGGAAATTCAATTTCATGTTTATTTCCCTTCCCAAACACAACCTATCAGGAATTTATGACAACATCAAATGACAACATTAAGGTATATAATGAAGTCAACATGGAGATGCTTTGAGTCCCTTTTATTTTATCAATCATTAAGGAGAAGTTGACATTTAAGTAAATTAAAATCATTTGCATGCTAAAACTTAAAAAAAATATGTAAAGGAATTGAACTTTAATATCAAATACTCTTATTCCTGATTGTTAGATTTCAAAGAAATTACAGTTGAGGGCTCCTTCTTCTTTCTCTTTTGTATCTCAGTTTGGAAGGCTTTCCTGTAATTTAGGACTTTGTAAAGAGCTGCACCCTGGGAGAACTCAGAAGTTAATTAATTGAATGCCAAGTCTCTATGTGGCTCACTTCTTTTAAAGTCTAAATACTTTGTAGAACACACATTAAGTATAGCTCCGTTCTCAAACCTATTGAATTTAGAAAAATAACCATTCCCCATTTAACAGAAGCTATACCAGGCAAAATTATATTGCCAAGAGTCAATAGGAAATCTTCAGTTATTTGAGTGAAGGGGAGTGGAATAGGGAAAGCTTCTATCCCATAGTTTAGGTTCACTAGAATCCTTGTTAGTTTACACCAGAAATCTGGAATTCATGACAGTGAATCTAGACACAATAAGGGGGATTCTCACATTAGACTGTGAGTTCTGGCATCATACCATTACCATACCTAGCAACAATATGCTTGGGCTTCCTGTTTACACATGATGAGTGAGATGTCAGGCACAGTGTCTGGCTTAGTCTGCTGCTAAAGCAAGCATCACACAGTCTCAGTGGTTTAAAAAAGCCTTTTAAAAAACATGTTAGCTGTTAGTCACTTTAGAGCACCTGTGGGTCTGTTCCACATATCTCTTTTATTCCAGGATCTAGGCTAAAGAATCTTTGCTTATTTGGAACATGTGATTCTTACAGAAGAAGGAAAAGAGTAAAAAAAAATGGTAAAAAATAGCAGTGGCTGTTAAAGCAGTTATGTGGACATGATGAATATCCCATTTGATCATATACTGTTGGGCAAAGGAAGTGATGTGGCCATATCAATGTGACATATGCATACTCTTCCACTGCAAACACTGGAAGTCTTATGGAAAAGATGAGATTCATAATTCACTTACAGGAAGTAGGTGTAGTATTTGGGAACAATATAAGCTATTACTACCTCTTTTTGGCAAACTTTAAGAGTTGTAAAGGAGGTCATCTAATTGGTGGGCCTTGCTCATCCATTACATTAAATATATCTGAAGTTCCACTTCATTCCTGAGCCCCGTACTTCAAGAGCCTTAGTATTTATTAAAACATGGGCTCTCCCTAGTGTAATAGCATCTAAAATCTCTTGTGAGAAGATACTCATTTTCATATATTTTCAATCCATTTTGTATAGATTTATTTAGGCACCAAATAAACTAGCCTCCTAGGAAGTTTTACTATGAATTCTTTGACTCATGTAGTTGTGAATGGTGTGCTTTTAGTATTTCAAATCTATCTTTTGGATACTAATTTTCAATTTAATAGCAGTGTAGTCACAAAATGTACAACTAAGATAGTGATTTTTGAAATTTGTTGAGAGAAGTTTTATAGTTTAGTGTGTGATGGATTGTGTAAATAAACCATATATACTTGAAAAGAATGTGCATTTCTCATTTGTAGGTACAGAGCTCTCCAGGTATTCATTTAATACAGATTGTTAGTTGTACTTTTCAAACTTACTGTATTATTAACTTTTTTCTGCACGACTCATCAATCATTGAGAAAGGCATATAGAAGTGATTCATTTTAATAGTCAATTCATGAGATTCATCCTCTATATTTGCCTTACCTATACTGAAGGTATTTTAACAAGGGCTTTTGGTTTTATGATTGTTATGTCTTTCTGTTCTACTGAATTAGATGGCACATAGCTCCCTAGCAAGAGTTCTTTTCTGGCCGTCTTTGCAACCAGCTGTATCCATGTACCTAATTTCTAACTAGTGAGACAGGAGCAAAAGTGAAACAATTTTCCATCACCTACACTGGAAAGAAAATGATTATTGTCTCACTGTTGGCTGAGACATGGACATGTTACAGGGGGGTTAAATGTGGAACATTGATGAATACCCGATTCAAAGGAAGTGATGTGGCCATATCAATGTGACATATGCATACTCTTCCACTGCAAACACTGGAAGTCTTATGGAAAGATGAGATTCATAATTCACTTACAGGAAGTAGGTGTAGTATTTGGGAACAATATAAGCTATTACTACCTCTTTTTGGCAAACTTTAAGAGTTGTAAAGGAGGTCATCTAATTGGTGGGCCTTGCTCATCCATTACATTAAATATATCTGAAGTTCCACTTCATTCCTGAGCCCCGTACTTCAAGAGCCTTAGTATTTATTAAAACATGGGCTCTCCCTAGTGTAATAGCATCTAAAATCTCTTGTGAGAAGATACTCATTTTCATATATTTTCAATCCATTTTGTATAGATTTATTTAGGCACCAAATAAACTAGCCTCCTAGGAAGTTTTACTATGAATTCTTTGACTCATGTAGTTGTGAATGGTGTGCTTTTAGTATTTCAAATCTATCTTTTGGATACTAATTTTCAATTTAATAGCAGTGTAGTCACAAAATGTACAACTAAGATAGTGATTTTTGAAATTTGTTGAGAGAAGTTTTATAGTTTAGTGTGTGATGGATTGTGTAAATAAACCATATATACTTGAAAAGAATGTGCATTTCTCATTTGTAGGTACAGAGCTCTCCAGGTATTCATTTAATACAGATTGTTAGTTGTACTTTTCAAACTTACTGTATTATTAACTTTTTTCTGCACGACTCATCAATCATTGAGAAAGGCATATAGAAGTGATTCATTTTAATAGTCAATTCATGAGATTCATCCTCTATATTTGCCTTACCTATACTGAAGGTATTTTAACAAGGGCTTTTGGTTTTATGATTGTTATGTCTTTCTGTTCTACTGAATTAGATGGCACATAGCTCCCTAGCAAGAGTTCTTTTTCTGGCCTTCTTTGCAACCAGCTGTATCCATGTACCTAATTTCTAACTAGTGAGACAGGAGCAAAAGTGAAACAATTTTCCATCACCTACACTGGAAAGAAAATGATTATTGTCTCACTGTTGGCTGAGACATGGACATGTTGGTAACCAAGCTTTATACACTAAAAAAATAAAGATGAAGACTACTCCCAATGATGGTGGACCAATGAGCCTGAAGGACTCTGAGTCTTTTAATGACCTTGTCATTGTTGCTGCTGCCTTCCCTGCACTGACTGATCTCTTGCTCCTGGACTGTCAGGTCATGTGTTCAGTTGCCTCAGTCGTGTCTGACTCTTTGTGATCCCATGGACCATAGCCTGCCAGTCTCCTTGGTCCATAGAATTTTCCAGGCAATAATACTGGACTGGGTTTCCATGCCCTTCTGCAGTGGATCTTCTGAACCCCATGATTGAACCCATGTCTCCTAAGCCTCTCCGCATTGCAGAAGGATTCCTTACCACTGAACCATCACGGAAGTCTGGTGATAGTAAAAGAGCAGCTGTATTTGAATCCTCACTTGTTCCCACAGCTCAGGCTGTATTAAAGTTCAACAGCTTAAAGTCAAATCAGCCTGATGGTAAGATAACCAGCCCAGCTCTCTTTTCATTAGTATTTTCCTGATATATTTTTTTATAGCATCTTATATAAAACTTTGCATTTTATTATATTTTAGGTATATCTTATAAAGCATATATAGGTAGAATGTCCCCCCCTTCTCCCCCATGTGAGAATCTCTGGCAAATTTGATATATTTAGTTCTATTATTATTGCTGATAATTTGGGGCTTGTTTTAACTTCATATTTTCTTGTTTGCCACATTTTTTTCTTTTTTCTCATCTATAGTCTTAACCAGAAGCTTTGTTTTTTCAAGTTCTTTCTTCAAAATTTTTTTTACTTTAAAAATTAGATGGAAACATGAGATTCATCCTCTATATTTGCCTTACCTATACTGAAGGTATTTTAACAAGGGCTTTTGGTTTTATGATTGTTATGTCTTTCTGTTCTACTGAATTAGATGGCACATAGCTCCCTAGCAAGAGTTCTTTTCTGGCCTTCTTTGCAACCAGCTGTATCCATGTACCTAATTTCTAACTAGTGAGACAGGAGCAAAAGTGAAACAATTTTCCATCACCTACACTGGAAAGAAAATGATTATTGTCTCACTGTTGGCTGAGACATGGACATGTTGGTAACCAAGCTTTATACACTAAAAAAATAAAGATGAAGACTACTCCCAATGATGGTGGACCAATGAGCCTGAAGGACTCTGAGTCTTTTAATGACCTTGTCATTGTTGCTGCTGCCTTCCCTGCACTGACTGATCTCTTGCTCCTGGACTGTCAGGTCATGTGTTCAGTTGCCTCAGTCGTGTCTGACTCTTTGTGATCCCATGGACCATAGCCTGCCAGTCTCCTTGGTCCATAGAATTTTCCAGGCAATAATACTGGACTGGGTTTCCATGCCCTTCTGCAGTGGATCTTCTGAACCCCATGATTGAACCCATGTCTCCTAAGCCTCTCCGCATTGCAGAAGGATTCCTTACCACTGAACCATCACGGAAGTCTGGTGATAGTAAAAGAGCAGCTGTATTTGAATCCTCACTTGTTCCCACAGCTCAGGCTGTATTAAAGTTCAACAGCTTAAAGTCAAATCAGCCTGATGGTAAGATAACCAGCCCAGCTCTCTTTTCATTAGTATTTTCCTGATATATTTTTTTATAGCATCTTATATAAAACTTTGCATTTTATTATATTTTAGGTATATCTTATAAAGCATATATAGGTAGAATGTCCCCCCCTTCTCCCCCATGTGAGAATCTCTGGCAAATTTGATATATTTAGTTCTATTATTATTGCTGATAATTTGGGGCTTGTTTTAACTTCATATTTTCTTGTTTGCCACATTTTTTTCTTTTTTCTCATCTATAGTCTTAACCAGAAGCTTTGTTTTTTCAAGTTCTTTCTTCATTTAATTTTATCATGATATTATAATATAGTTTTGCAATGATGTCTTGATCCAATTTTTAGTTTTGTATAAACAGCACACTCCTAAACAACTAATGGGTTAAAGAAATAATCAAAAGATAACTTGAAACAAAGATGAAAATACAATATACTAAAATTTATAGGATACAATAAAAATAGCTCAAAATGAAAGTTTATAGCAATAAATTAAGAAATAAAATCTCAAATAAACTAACAGCTCAAGGAATTCAGGAAAGAACAAACTAAGCCTGAGGCCAGCAGAAGGAAAAAGTAACAAAAATCAGAGCAGAAATAAGTGAAATTGGGGCTTCCCTGGTGGTCCAGTGAGTAGGGACACCGCCTTGCAGTGCAAGGGGCGCCCATTCGATCCCTGGCCTGGTAAGATCCCACGTGCTGCAGAGCGGCTGGACCAATGTGTCCAATTACTGAGCTGGAGCTCTGGAGCACATGCACCCAGAGTGGGTGCTCTGTGACAACAGAGGCCACTGTGATGGGAGGCCCACACGGGCCGAAGAACAAAGATGGGTTAAAATAGACAAATGAAAGACCAATAGAAGTGGCCTGCCTGCTCCCCTCCCTCCCCACTCCACCCAACCCACACCAAAATAAATAAATAAAATCTAAAAAAAAAAAAAAGAAAGAAGTGAAATCGAAAACAGAAAAAAAACATAAAAGATCAATGAAACTAAGTTACTTTCTAAAAAAGATAAAACTGACAAACCCTCATCTAGACTAAGTAAAAAAGAGAAGACAAAAATAAATTAGAAACGAAAAATAAAACATTACAACTGATACTACAGAAATACAAAGAATCATAATAGACTATTATGGATAATTCTACACCAACAAAGTGACTATCTTAGATGAAATCAATAAATTCCTAAAAATATACAACCCACCATGACTGAATCATAAAGAAATAAAGACTCTGAACAGACCAATGAGTAAGGAGACTGAATCAATAATCAAAAATTTCCCCAAAAACAAAAAGCTAGGACTAGATGGTTTCACTAGTGAACTAAATTTCCAAAGAAGAGTTAATATTATTCCCTCTCAAACTCTTCCAAAATATTGAAAGCAAGAAACACTTCCAAACTCAATTTACAAGGCCAGCATTACAATATTGTGTTTTTAAAAACTTTCCTTCCATATTCATGGTTATTATTTTTATAGACCATATTTTCCAAAGATGGCTATCATAATGTATTTGATCCCACAGTCCCTTCTAAAATGCGATCATGCCACTTCTTCAACAAGAAATGAAATCAAATCTGAATGAATACTGTGACTGCTTTGACCAATACTTCATGGTAGAAATGATAGTGTTTCAATTCTGAGTAAGGCCCTTAAATGGCTTGAAAGTCTTTCAGTTAACTATGTATAGGGATTAACATTACTATGAATTTTTAATTTAACTGTGCCCCAGGCAATAATTAGCATATTTTATACTAAAGGAAAAAATTCAATATTAAATATCACAATTCAAATTGAAATGGCTAGCTTATATTTTTATTTTCTGAATATGGCAACCCTACTTGGAAGCCAACAGTGGACTTAGCAATGACCCAGAGTGGGTGCCTGTACCACCCTGTGATGGGAGGCCCACACGGGCCGAAGAACAAAGATGGGTTAAAATAGACAAATGAAAGACCAATAGAAGTGGCCTGCCTGCTCCCTCCCTCCCCACTCCACCCAACCCACACCAAAATAAATAAATAAAATCTAAAAAAAAAAGAAAGAAGTGAAATCGAAAACAGAAAAAAAACATAAAAGATCAATGAAACTAAGTTACTTTCTAAAAAAGATAAAACTGACAAACCCTCATCTAGACTAAGTAAAAAAGAGAAGACAAAAATAAATTAGAAACGAAAAATAAAACATTACAACTGATACTACAGAAATACAAAGAATCATAATAGACTATTATGGATAATTCTACACCAACAAAGTGACTATCTTAGATGAAATCAATAAATTCCTAAAAATATACAACCCACCATGACTGAATCATAAAGAAATAAAGACTCTGAACAGACCAATGAGTAAGGAGACTGAATCAATAATCAAAAATTTCCCCAAAAACAAAAAGCTAGGACTAGATGGTTTCACTAGTGAACTAAATTTCCAAAGAAGAGTTAATATTTTTCCCCTCTCAAACTCTTCCAAAATATTGAAAGCAAGAAACACTTCCAAACTCAATTTACAAGGCCAGCATTACAATATTGTGTTTTTAAAAACTTTCCTTCCATATTCATGGTTATTATTTTTATAGACCATATTTTCCAAAGATGGCTATCATAATGTATTTGATCCCACAGTCCCTTCTAAAATGCGATCATGCCACTTCTTCAACAAGAAATGAAATCAAATCTGAATGAATACTGTGACTGCTTTGACCAATACTTCATGGTAGAAATGATAGTGTTTCAATTCTGAGTAAGGCCCTTAAATGGCTTGAAAGTCTTTCAGTTAACTATGTATAGGGATTAACATTACTATGAATTTTTAATTTAACTGTGCCCCAGGCAATAATTAGCATATTTTATACTAAAGGAAAAAATTCAAAATTAAATATCAAAATTCAAATTGAAATGGCTAGCTTATATTTGTATTTTCTGAATATGGCAACCCTACTTGGAAGCCAACAGACACAACAGAAGTGCAATTAACATAAAATTGCCATCCTTGATCCCAGGCTGAGTGACCAGGGATTGGAAGATGAGGCACCATCTGGAGAGAGAGAAACTAAGGAGCAATGAGGCAGCAGACATATCAATAAAGAAGGCATCTTGAAAGTAGCTTCAACAGGCCTAGTGATTCCAACTGATCCCAAGTAGATCAGAGATGAATCACCCAGCCAAGACTTTCTCAAATTCCTGACACATGAAAGTCAGTAAAAGAGAGAGAGAGAGAGATATTTAAAGCCCCAACTTCTAAGGGTAGCTTAATTTTATAATTAAAATAAATCTGGAAAAAAAAAAAAAAAAGCCTTATGTATTTGTAGGTCTAAATGTGTAGTTATTCCTGTTGAATTCTTCTGGTTTTGGCCATCTTTGGTGATGGTTTTCTATGTGATTGCTTTTAATGGGTGAAAATCCTAAGTACCAGAATTGAAGTTATTCTCCTGGAAGGAAAGGGAAATTTTGCTGGTACCAGACCCCAGATTTAAAGCTGGTGTGTCAGTTTCAGTTCTCTCATCTCACAAGCATCCTGAAGTTCAGTATACTGGCCTAAACCATTATATGGGCAACCACACCTTTCACTTTTACTTATTCCCTATTCAGGTTTCAGCTCATAGGTTGTTTGTTTTTATTTTGGACACAGAGGTGATGACAGGAAGAGTTCTCTTGGTGCTTATAAGTTTTACAATGTATTAAAGAGTATGCCTTAACTAGGATTAGGAGAGAGCTGGCTCTCAGATATCCATCATGTTGCACAGTTTCCTTTGATTGTTTCATTAGAGATTTAAAGATAGATTCTAAGAGACAGATTCATGTTCTGAGGTCCTAAAGAAACTATATCACTTCCTTGGGGCTTCTGCTTGAGCCTCTATTCCATAGGAACATCACTGACTCTCTCTCTAAGACCCAGCATGATAAGAAGTTTTGGGAAGAACTTTATTTCTTTAGGCTTTTTACTTAAAAAAGAATATGATGGCTCAGTTTGAGGCTTTAATTCATTGACTTTTGATGTCTTTAATTTTTGTCCCCTAATTTCTTCACTGCAGTATGAAAATGAGAGAAAATTTATCTCACATTTGGGAATTTCTGCTGGCTATTATTATTGGAATATTTTAATTTGACACTTGATACTATTCGTAGGATACAGATAGTTTATGTTGCACAATACAAGTGAGTTTAATTTGAGATGGGAAATAGAAATGATGGTGCCCTGTTGGCTCTAAGCACAGAATGGTCTTGTGGTTAAAGCCTAGTGGAACAGGAAATGAGCAGTCCTCCACTGTAATTGGTTGTTCCCAAAGAGAAAATCATCAAGCTCAACCTATGATGGTCCTGTGCCTTTGGTTTAAATATTGTACAGCTTATACACTTATATAATTTTACTTATCACATGAATGATTGGATTGCTAAAAGTATTTTGCACCATAGATCACTTTGCTGATTAAATAAAAGAGTAGCTGTCTGGCTAAGTAGGTCATTAGCTGAAATTTTGCAAGTAGATTCTTCAAGTTTGATTTGCAAGTTTGGCTGTGGGACTTTTAGATAAATCTTCTGAGTTAACTTTTTAAAAACTTCTGGAGCTGAGAGCAAAGATTTTTCTTTCTTGCAATCAAAGTGAAAGTCAGTCAGTCATATCTGACTCCTTGTGATTCCATGAATGGGCCATGGAATTCTCCAGGCTAGAATACTGGAGTGGCAACCATTCCCTTCACCAGGGGTGTTTCCCAAATCAGGGATTGAACCAACATCTCCCACATTGCAGGTGGATTCTTTACTGTCTGCGCCACCAGGGAAGCCAAAGCAGTTTGTAAATATCCCTATTTCATAACAATTACATCAACACTAAACTTTTCATTTTGGAGGGATTAGTCATAATTCTCAATTTTTTTCTCAATCAACTTAATTGGTATTTTAAATCATTTCAGAAACTTTGAGAAATAAAGTTTATTTCTTCCACCAATGACCCCATTAAGGTACTAAAAGAAGTAAAAGTTTGGTAAAAGGAGAAGTAGGTTCATGAAAGAAGAAACAAACTGTACATGATTCTCTTGTGATCTCCATCGAAGGGACTGATAAATCCCCATCTGACCATAAGTTAATGTTTAAAGTCAATGGGTTAAGAGAATTAATAGCTAAATCAGATTAGTAGGGGGATGCTTCTTCCAGTTTGAGGCTTTAATTCATTGACTTTTGATGTCTTTAATTTTTGTCCCCTAATTTCTTCACTGCAGTATGAAAATAAGAGAAAATTTATCTCACATTTGGGAATTTCTGCTGGCTATTATTATTGGAATATTTTAATTTGACACTTGATACTATTCGTAGGATACAGATAGTTTATGTTGCACAATACAAGTGAGTTTAATTTGAGATGGGAAATAGAAATGATGGTGCCCTGTTGGCTCTAAGCACAGAATGGTCTTGTGGTTAAAGCCTAGTGGAACAGGAAATGAGCAGTCCTCCACTGTAATTGGTTGTTCCCAAAGAGAAAATCATCAAGCTCAACCTATGATGGTCCTGTGCCTTTGGTTTAAATATTGTACAGCTTATACACTTATATAATTTTACTTATCACATGAATGATTGGATTGCTAAAAGTATTTTGCACCATAGATCACTTTGCTGATTAAATAAAAGAGTAGCTGTCTGGCTAAGTAGGTCATTAGCTGAAATTTTGCAAGTAGATTCTTCAAGTTTGATTTGCAAGTTTGGCTGTGGGACTTTTAGATAAATCTTCTGAGTTAACTTTTTAAAAACTTCTGGAGCTGAGAGCAAAGATTTTTCTTTCTTGCAATCAAAGTGAAAGTCAGTCAGTCATATCTGACTCCTTGTGATTCCATGAATGGGCCATGGAATTCTCCAGGCTAGAATACTGGAGTGGCAACCATTCCCTTCACCAGGGGTGTTTCCCAAATCAGGGATTGAACCAACATCTCCCACATTGCAGGTGGATTCTTTACTGTCTGCGCCACCAGGGAAGCCAAAGCAGTTTGTAAATATCCCTATTTCATAACAATTACATCAACACTAAACTTTTCATTTTGGAGGGATTAGTCATAATTCTCAATTTTTTTCTCAATCAACTTAATTGGTATTTTAAATCATTTCAGAAACTTTGAGAAATAAAGTTTATTTCTTCCACCAATGACCCCATTAAGGTACTAAAAGAAGTAAAAGTTTGGTAAAAGGAGAAGTAGGTTCATGAAAGAAGAAACAAACTGTACATGATTCTCTTGTGATCTCCATCGAAGGGACTGATAAATCCCCATCTGACCATAAGTTAATGTTTAAAGTCAATGGGTTAAGAGAATTAATAGCTAAATCAGATTAGTAGGGGGATGCTTCTTCCCTATTCTTGATATTTCCCTCTACTTGGAGGTAGGTCCAGAAGTTTAAACTCCCTAGCTTCTCTCCTACTTCCCTTTGCTCACTTTTTGCCACAAATGTAGAGAGAGTTATTTTATTGGAGAGTTTAGAAAGGGATGGTGTGCCTGTGTATTTTAGTTTCCTTTTCTTTCTCTCTCAAACTTTCTCTCTCTAATGCAGGTGATTTTAAAATTCCCTAGAGATGTTCTTTAAAAATGTCTGGACTCCCCTTTTCCCGAGATTCGATTCAATAGGTCTGAGGTGAGCCTGTGACATTATATTTTTGACAAATTCCCAGGTGATGCTGGTGCTGCTAGCCCAGGAACAATGCTTTGAGAAGCAAGGCTATAGCACAACTTTTCCCAAAGGCAGCACACATCCTGTTCTGCTCCTCCACCACTAACAGCTATGCAGAGGTAGCTTCCTCCCCTGCGGGAGGGTTAGCACTAGGATTAACTCTGACAAAGTTGGTGTCTGTCCAATTCTCAGTCAATATAAAAATGCCTTCTTTGCCATGGATGGAAGTGCTCTCCTGGATTTTTATCTTCTAGCTGTCTTAGCATTCTGTTTATATTTTAACTTGATCAGTATCTGAATAGGAAAGAAGAGTGCTATTGCTACCTTACCTCAAAATCTCAAAATGAATGTCTATGCTCTCCCGTAGTCTACCTGCCTGGATTTTAGGATATTTAGACAGGACAATAGTTTTCTGTCTTTGTAAAGTCAGTATGCAATCCAGTAATACCCTACATGCACTTGAACCCAATGCTGATTAAGTAAAGAAGATGTTTCATTGTTAGCCAGAATTTTAGAAGTCATCTCAAACATATCAAACTCCTTTTCTGCCAGTGGACTACCAATGACCCCATTAAGGTACTAAAAGAAGTAAAAGTTTGGTAAAAGGAGAAGTAGGTTCATGAAAGAAGAAACAAACTGTACATGATTCTCTTGTGATCTCCATCGAAGGGACTGATAAATCCCCATCTGACCATAAGTTAATGTTTAAAGTCAATGGGTTAAGAGAATTAATAGCTAAATCAGATTAGTAGGGGGATGCTTCTTCCCTATTCTTGATATTTCCCTCTACTTGGAGGTAGGTCCAGAAGTTTAAACTCCCTAGCTTCTCTCCTACTTCCCTTTGCTCACTTTTTGCCACAAATGTAGAGAGAGTTATTTTATTGGAGAGTTTAGAAAGGGATGGTGTGCCTGTGTATTTTAGTTTCCTTTTCTTTCTCTCTCAAACTTTCTCTCTCTAATGCAGGTGATTTTAAAATTCCCTAGAGATGTTCTTTAAAAATGTCTGGACTCCCTTTCCAGAGATTCGATTCAATAGGTCTGAGGTGAGCCTGTGACATTATATTTTTGACAAATTCCCAGGTGATGCTGGTGCTGCTAGCCCAGGAACAATGCTTTGAGAAGCAAGGCTATAGCACAACTTTTCCCAAAGGCAGCACACATCCTGTTCTGCTCCTCCACCACTAACAGCTATGCAGAGGTAGCTTCCTCCCCTGCGGGAGGGTTAGCACTAGGATTAACTCTGACAAAGTTGGTGTCTGTCCAATTCTCAGTCAATATAAAAATGCCTTCTTTGCCATGGATGGAAGTGCTCTCCTGGATTTTTATCTTCTAGCTGTCTTAGCATTCTGTTTATATTTTAACTTGATCAGTATCTGAATAGGAAAGAAGAGTGCTATTGCTACCTTACCTCAAAATCTCAAAATGAATGTCTATGCTCTCCCGTAGTCTACCTGCCTGGATTTTAGGATATTTAGACAGGACAATAGTTTTCTGTCTTTGTAAAGTCAGTATGCAATCCAGTAATACCCTACATGCACTTGAACCCAATGCTGATTAAGTAAAGAAGATGTTTCATTGTTAGCCAGAATTTTAGAAGTCATCTCAAACATATCAAACTCCTTTTCTGCCAGTGGACTATTAGCAACATGTTTTGAAGGGCTGATGCTGCTGAAATCATTAGAACTGCACTTTCACAAATGATGTCCAGTGCTCAATGAGTAAGCCAATTTGATATGTGCTATCTCTAGGGAAGTTAATTTTTCAAGTTTGATTAATCATTGACTTTAACCTTCAAGGTTTTCTGTCTCATGCTGGGTGGACTATAGTCCAGCAACTACTCCTAGCAGCTAGGCAGCTTGTGATAATTGCTGTTAGTTTCCTGGTATTTGGCAACCAATTGTTCCTTGACAACTGGAGGGAGATAACATAAGATGTCACAAGGGAACTGAAAAAATGGCAGTTACTGTTTTTGCTTCATTATAAAAAGTGATACATGTTTATAGTTGAAAGTTTAAAAATATGGAAAATATCGAGAACAAATTAAGAATTTAAACACAATATTTTTATTCACAGAAAAGTATAATTTTGCATAATTTTAGAGAATATCTCATCACTCATTATCTTCCTTACATACCCTGATGTTTATAAACACAATACAACCATCACCACCATCACCACTTCTGCTAAAAATCTAGCATCATTCTGTTTTTTCCAGCTCTTAATTATATTATTCTGTATAATAAAATCAATCATTAGCATTTTCCATCTTTAGTTTTCAGAAGGATTATTTTTAATGGCACTATAGTATTCTGTTATATGGTTGTAGAATATATTGGTTTAAGAAATAACCAGGAGCAAAATTTACTCAAACAGGTAATTTATCCTGAAATTCATTGTAGAATCTAGTAGAACTGATTCTCAAAGCAATCAGATAATGTTATTTCACTTGATAACTTTAGCCTTATGAGGGTCTATGCACCCAAAGAAATAAGTCTAGTGCTGTAAGACATACACTCTGTTTTACTGTATATATTAATCACTCAAGAACTCATATATGAAGAAATGAACATTTCTTTTTTTTAATAACTAAATCTGCATCAAATATAGATCTTTCTTTCTGAGTTATAGATAAATTCACTCATTATTAGGACTGTCTTTTCTCCCAGGTATGCAATGTTTCCATGGTCCAATGCAGTGTCAAAGTGTCAAGGTATCTGCTACATGTAATTAGCTTACCTCACAGGAATCAGGAGAGTTTGTTTTTTGCCTAAAGACTACATGACTTCTCCAAAAATGCACTGAACTGAATAGAGAGGACAGATTCAAATTCTAAGATGAACAAAACTGAATAAAATAATTTCATAGAGATAAGCAATACTGGCTATAAATAAATATAAACCATTATTAGAAGAGGCTACTAAGAAATAAAATTTATATTCTCAGATGTCTATAATACATCAACATTTAGTACATGGTTAATAAACTAAATGTGAGATTATTTTTTGATATTTTTTTCTTTTAATTTTATTTTTACAGAGTTTTGTTATTTATTGCCACAAGTGGACCTGAATCTGCCATAGGTAAACATATGTTCTCCCCTCCTTGAACCTTAGATTATTGAATAATGTGGCAATGTTTAACCTCAGTGATGTCATAATGAATTGTTGGGATGGATTCACAAAGGCAATAAGTAATTGGAGATAATAAAGAAACAATCACAAATTAGGAGAGAAGAGCCAGCAGTAACCAACATCAGGAAGACATACGTTAATATGTGATGGATTGTAGCGTGAATTAGGACTGTCACTGATACATAGATACATAGAGTACATTGTCCTCCTAATGACAGTACATATATTTTTTCAACCATACATCTTCACAGAGTCAGGAACCGCTTAGAGAAAACAGCATCAACTATATAAAAATGAGACAAATTTAAACCAAACAGATCTTCACCTTATCAGTACTTAGGGTGTCAGCTAGGCATTACTGGTGAACTGAGGTATCAGAAGGCGTTGGAAGGCAAATTGCAATGGAGCAGAGGGGTAGGAGTGGAATGTCTGGTGCCTGAGATAGAATTCTTTTAAAGGAATCAGATAATGTTATTTCACTTGATAACTTTAGCCTTATGAGGGTCTATGCACCCAAAGAAATAAGTCTAGTGCTGTAAGACATACACTCTGTTTTACTGTATATATTAATCACTCAAGAACTCATATATGAAGAAATGAACATTTCTTTTTTTTAATAACTAAATCTGCATCAAATATAGATCTTTCTTTCTGAGTTATAGATAAATTCACTCATTATTAGGACTGTCTTTTCTCCCAGGTATGCAATGTTTCCATGGTCCAATGCAGTGTCAAAGTGTCAAGGTATCTGCTACATGTAATTAGCTTACCTCACAGGAATCAGGAGAGTTTGTTTTTTGCCTAAAGACTACATGACTTCCCCAAAAAATGCACTGAACTGAATAGAGAGGACAGATTCAAATTCTAAGATGAACAAAACTGAATAAAATAATTTCATAGAGATAAGCAATACTGGCTATAAATAAATATAAACCATTATTAGAAGAGGCTACTAAGAAATAAAATTTATATTCTCAGATGTCTATAATACATCAACATTTAGTACATGGTTAATAAACTAAATGTGAGATTATTTTTTGATATTTTTTTCTTTTAATTTTATTTTTACAGAGTTTTGTTATTTATTGCCACAAGTGGACCTGAATCTGCCATAGGTAAACATATGTTCTCCCCTCCTTGAACCTTAGATTATTGAATAATGTGGCAATGTTTAACCTCAGTGATGTCATAATGAATTGTTGGGATGGATTCACAAAGGCAATAAGTAATTGGAGATAATAAAGAAACAATCACAAATTAGGAGAGAAGAGCCAGCAGTAACCAACATCAGGAAGACATACGTTAATATGTGATGGATTGTAGCGTGAATTAGGACTGTCACTGATACATAGATACATAGAGTACATTGTCCTCCTAATGACAGTACATATATTTTTTCAACCATACATCTTCACAGAGTCAGGAACCGCTTAGAGAAAACAGCATCAACTATATAAAAATGAGACAAATTTAAACCAAACAGATCTTCACCTTATCAGTACTTAGGGTGTCAGCTAGGCATTACTGGTGAACTGAGGTATCAGAAGGCGTTGGAAGGCAAATTGCAATGGAGCAGAGGGGTAGGAGTGGAATGTCTGGTGCCTGAGATAGAATTCTTTTAAAGGAAAGAAAATTTCAGATCATCAAAGGAGAGCAATGACTTTGACTATAACTGGAAATTGGAAGAAAAGTGAGTTTGTTACTTACTTTCTACCATTTCCCTCAAGAGAGGCAATTGTGACAAGACTAGATCTCCTTGTCAATAGTCTGGTGAAATTTACCAGCTGACCAAAGGAAGGTCTTTCAAAGAGCCACTGTATATGGACAAGGTATCCTTTCAGCGAATAATTTCTATTTTTTTGGACTGTTTATTATAAATAAACCTACGATGGGATTATGAGGCATGGTTATACTGGAGAATAGAAGTTAGTCATGTATTTCTTTTATGTTATTAATAGGATATAAAGCCTGAGAGAACTCTGAACTAAGTAGCTGTTTTTTTTTTTTTTAATCTGTAACAGTCTTTGTTAGTACTGGTCTTTCCAACCTAAAACACACTTCAGAGTAGAAGCAATTTTAGGAAGCTGGATCTGATGGGGTGAAGGCAGCCCACATTTTGATTCGGCATTGATTGTGACTTCTTTCCTGAGACCTTTGTGAATCAGCAGTAAAGCTCAATGCTCGATAAGACTTATTCTGTGTGGGTCTGATTGAGAATTGTGCCCTGTGGAGGAGGGCAGTGCTATTACTTGAACTAAAGATGATCTGAGGCCCTACAGCCTGGCATGTGGGATTAATTAGCTAGCAAAAATTGTCTCTGTGATTTCATGTTAAAGTGACTTCAGAGTAAGGAGTATTTGTGAGAAGGTAAAAGGAGAGAGGAGCTGAAGTATTATCATTATCATGTCAGTGCCAAATGCGTAAATGCTGCTTCTCTGTAATCCTTACATTTGAAGGTGACAGACTAACAGATGGAAGGAAGGGATGATGCATTCCTGACACAAAACACAGAATTGGAACAGAGGCAAATGGAGGGACTTTCTGGACATCTGCTGGAAGTCTCAGATGGCTAAAATCGGAGTATTTGACAAGTTCTTGACTTGCTTTGCTGGTGACTTCATCTCCCTAGAGCCACAGACAGCAGGAACAGAAACTGCTATTCCAATTATGACCCTCTCTTCAAAAGAACTGGTGGAACAGAAGAGATGAAAAGTCTTGAGGAAAATAAAGAGTATTATTTTGTAAGTTACTGTAACATGAAGGGAAGACTGGGCCTACCCTGACCCAGTCTTCTGGATATTGTGAAGTCTTCTGGATATTCTGGATATTGTGAATATTATGGATATTGTGAATAATCTAGATATTGTGAAGGCTAACTCCATAGAAATCAAGGGGAAACAGGCTCACTTCCATGAGCTAGAGCTCTACAAAGAAAGAGAGCTGCGAGTGTACTAGTTTTCTATTGCTGCTGTAACAAAATTACTACATAATCAATGGCTTAAAACAATGCCCATTTATTACCTTACAGGTTTGTGGATTAGAAGTCTGGGCACAGTGTGGGTAAACTGGATTCTCTGCTCAAGGCACTGGGAGGCCAAAATAAACATGTTGTTTAGGCTGGAGTCTTACCTAGAGGTTCTGTGAAAAATTTCACTTTCCAGCTCATTCAGCTTATCAACCAAATTCACAACCTTGAGGTTATAAGACTAAGGTTTCCATTTTCTTTGATAACTATCAGTCAGGGGCTGTTTCTGTTGTTCAGTTGCAAAGTCAGGTCCAACTCACTGTGACCCCATGGAATGCAGCATGCCAGGCCTCCCTGTCCCTCACCATCTTCCAGAGTTTTCTAAACATTCATGTCCATTGAACTGGTGATATCATCAAAGCATCTCATCTTACGTCACCCTCTTCTCCTGCCGTCAATCTTTCCTAGCATAAGCATCTTTTCCAATGAGTTGGCTGTTTGCATCAGGCAGCCAAAGTATTGGTGCTTCAGTTTCAATATCAGTTCCTTCCAATGAGTAATGCTGTTTTTACATTTGAAGGTGACAGACTAACAGATGGAAGGAAGGGATGATGCATTCCTGACACAAAACACAGAATTGGAACAGAGGCAAATGGAGGGACTTTCTGGACATCTGCTGGAAGTCTCAGATGGCTAAAATCGGAGTATTTGACAAGTTCTTGACTTGCTTTGCTGGTGACTTCATCTCCCTAGAGCCACAGACAGCAGGAACAGAAACTGCTATTCCAATTATGCCCCTCTCTTCAAAAGAACTGGTGGAACAGAAGAGATGAAAAGTCTTGAGGAAAATAAAGAGTATTATTTTGTAAGTTACTGTAACATGAAGGGAAGACTGGGCCTACCCTGACCCAGTCTTCTGGATATTGTGAAGTCTTCTGGATATTCTGGATATTGTGAATATTATGGATATTGTGAATAATCTAGATATTGTGAAGGCTAACTCCATAGAAATCAAGGGGAAACAGGCTCACTTCCATGAGCTAGAGCTCTACAAAGAAAGAGAGCTGCGAGTGTACTAGTTTTCTATTGCTGCTGTAACAAAATTACTACATAATCAATGGCTTAAAACAATGCCCATTTATTACCTTACAGGTTTGTGGATTAGAAGTCTGGGCACAGTGTGGGTAAACTGGATTCTCTGCTCAAGGCACTGGGAGGCCAAAATAAACATGTTGTTTAGGCTGGAGTCTTACCTAGAGGTTCTGTGAAAAATTTCACTTTCCAGCTCATTCAGCTTATCAACCAAATTCACAACCTTGAGGTTATAAGACTAAGGTTTCCATTTTCTTTGATAACTATCAGTCAGGGGCTGTTTCTGTTGTTCAGTTGCAAAGTCAGGTCCAACTCACTGTGACCCCATGGAATGCAGCATGCCAGGCCTCCCTGTCCCTCACCATCTTCCAGAGTTTTCTAAACATTCATGTCCATTGAACTGGTGATATCATCAAAGCATCTCATCTTACGTCACCCTCTTCTCCTGCCGTCAATCTTTCCTAGCATAAGCATCTTTTCCAATGAGTTGGCTGTTTGCATCAGGCAGCCAAAGTATTGGTGCTTCAGTTTCAATATCAGTCCTTCCAATGAGTATTCCGGGTTGATTTCCTTTAGCATTTACCGGTTTGATCTCCTCCTGTCCAAAGGACTCTCAAGAACCTTCTCCAGCACCACAGTTCAAAAGCACCAATTCTTCTGTGCTCTGCCTTTTTTATGGTTCAGCTCTCACATCCCTACAAGACTACTGGAAAGATCATAGTCTTGACTATAGGGACTTCTGTTGGCCAAATGGTGTCTTTGCTTTTTTTTTTTTTTTTTTTTTTTTTTAATTTGGCCTCTTTCTATTGACTTTTTATATATTTATTTTTCATCCATCTTATTCTTCAGCCTGTGTGGGCCTCCCATTGCAGTGGCTACTCTCACTGCAGAGTACTGGCTCCAGGCACATGCGCTCCAGAGCACTGGCTAATAATTGGCACATGGGATCTTCCCAGGTCAGGGATCGAACCTGCACCCCTTTCACTGCAAGGCAGACTCTTTGCCCACTGGGCCACCGAGGAAGCCCTGTCTTTGCATTTTAATACACAAGGTTTGGGCTTCCCCTGGTGGTCCAGTGGGTAAGGACACCGCTTTGAAGTGCAAGGGGCGCTGATTCGATCCCTGGCCTGGGAAGATCCCATGTGCCGCGGAGCGGCTGGACCGATGTGTCCAATTACTGAGCGGGAGCTCTGGAGCGCATGCGCCCAGAGTGGGTTCTCTGCGACAACAGAGGTCACCGCGATGGGAGGCCCACAGGAGCCAAAGAACAAAGATGGATGAAAATAGAGAAATGAAAGACCAATAGAAGCGGGTTGGTTCAAACCCAGCTCATTCAGCTTATCAACCAAATTCACAACCTTGAGGTTATAAGACTAAGGTTTCCATTTTCTTTGATAACTATCAGTCAGGGGCTGTTTCTGTTGTTCAGTTGCAAAGTCAGGTCCAACTCACTGTGACCCCATGGAATGCAGCATGCCAGGCCTCCCTGTCCCTCACCATCTTCCAGAGTTTTCTAAACATTCATGTCCATTGAACTGGTGATATCATCAAAGCATCTCATCTTACGTCACCCTCTTCTCCTGCCGTCAATCTTTCCTAGCATAAGCATCTTTTCCAATGAGTTGGCTGTTTGCATCAGGCAGCCAAAGTATTGGTGCTTCAGTTTCAATATCAGTCCTTCCAATGAGTATTCCGGGTTGATTTCCTTTAGCATTTACCGGTTTGATCTCCTCCTGTCCAAAGGACTCTCAAGAACCTTCTCCAGCACCACAGTTCAAAAGCACCAATTCTTCTGTGCTCTGCCTTTTTTATGGTTCAGCTCTCACATCCCTACAAGACTACTGGAAAGATCATAGTCTTGACTATAGGGACTTCTGTTGGCCAAATGGTGTCTTTGCTTTTTTTTTTTTTTTTTTAATTTGGCCTCTTTCTATTGACTTTTTATATATTTATTTTTCATCCATCTTATTCTTCAGCCTGTGTGGGCCTCCCATTGCAGTGGCTACTCTCACTGCAGAGTACTGGCTCCAGGCACATGCGCTCCAGAGCACTGGCTAATAATTGGCACATGGGATCTTCCCAGGTCAGGGATCGAACCTGCACCCCTTTCACTGCAAGGCAGACTCTTTGCCCACTGGGCCACCGAGGAAGCCCTGTCTTTGCATTTTAATACACAAGGTTTGGGCTTCCCCTGGTGGTCCAGTGGGTAAGGACACCGCTTTGAAGTGCAAGGGGCGCTGATTCGATCCCTGGCCTGGGAAGATCCCATGTGCCGCGGAGCGGCTGGACCGATGTGTCCAATTACTGAGCGGGAGCTCTGGAGCGCATGCGCCCAGAGTGGGTTCTCTGCGACAACAGAGGTCACCGCGATGGGAGGCCCACAGGAGCCAAAGAACAAAGATGGATGAAAATAGAGAAATGAAAGACCAATAGAAGTGGCCCGCCTGCTCCCCTCCCTTCCTAACCCGACCCCTGCCCAAAATAAATCAATAAATAAATCTTTAAAAGAAACAAACAAACAAAAAACCCACAAGGTAAAAAAAAAAAAAAAAAAAAAACCCACAAGGTTTGCCACAGCTATGCTGCCAAGAAGCAAATATCTACTAAGTTCACGGCTGCAGTCATCATCTGCAATCATTTCAGAGGCCAAGAGGAAATATGTCACTACTTCCACATTTTCACCTTCTATTTGCCATGAAGTCATGGGATCAGATGCCACAATCTTTGTTTTTTAATATTGAGTTTTAAGCCAGCTTTTTCTCTCTTCTCTTTTCACCCTCATCAAGAAGCTTTTTAGTTCCTCTTTGCATTCTGCCATTAAAGTGTTATCATTTGAATATCTGCTATTTCTCCTAGCAATTCTGATTTCACTTGTAATTCATCCAGCTTGGCATTTCACATGTAGTGCTCTGTATATAAGTTAAATAATTAGGGTAACAATAAAAAATCTAATCGTCCTCCTTTCTCAGTTTTGAACCAGTCATTTGTTCCATATAAGGTCCTAACTGTTGCTTCTTGACTTGCACACAGGTTTGACTCAGGAGACAGGTAAGATGGTCTAATATCCCCATCTCTCTCTCTTTCTTTTTATTTTTTTGCTTTTTTTTTTTTCAGTATTTTGTTGTTTATTGCCACATATCAACTTGAATTAGCCATAGGTCCCATCTATTTCAAGAGTTTTCCCACAGTTTTTTGAGATCCACACAGTCAAAGGCTTTAGTATAGTCAATGAAACAGTGGTATATGCTTTTTCCGGAATTCTCTTGTTTACTGTTGTGATCTAGCAAAAGTTGGCAATCTGCTCTCTGGTGCCTCTGCTTCTTCTAAACCCAGTTTCAACATTTGGAAGTTCTTGCTTCATGTACTGCTATTTTGAGCATAACCTCACTAACATGGGAGGTGGGTGCAATTGTCCTGGTAGTTTGAACATTCTTTAGTACTGTCCTTCTTGGCAATTGGGATTAAGACTGACCTTTTCCAGTCTTGTGGCCACTACTAGGTTTTGCAAATTCGCTGACATATTGAGTGCAGCACTTTAATAGCATTATCTTTTAGGATTTTAAATAGATTTGCTGGAATTCTATCATCTCTACTAGCTTTATTGGAAGCAGTGCTTCCTAAGATAGCCAGGGGTTAGTCTTTGTATTTAGAGGTTGCCTGTGGTCCTTCACTTGCTTTTCATGTGGCTCCTTTCAGGAAAAGCAGGTTGAGTCCTCTGACTTCTGCTGAACATTTCTGATCCCCTCTGGAGAAACTTCTCGGCTTCCAAGGGCTCATGTGATTAGACTGAGCATACATGAATCAGCCAAGGTTATCACCCTTTCTACAGGTACATAACTTTAATTATATCTGCAAAGTTTAATTTTTCATGTAAGGGGCCAGCCATTCTGCACGTTAAATGAACACTTCCTTGATAAGGTTTAAACTATACAAAGGATCAAAGTAAGGCATGGAAAGTACAGATAAGATTTCCCTTGAGCTCAAAATTTAAAGAACATGGGTAGAAGTTTTTAGAAACTTAAATTTTAAGAAGTGTCAGGAAGACTAATACCCTAAATGAGCTGATGTATGTGAACATGTTTAAAAAACACCAGAAAGGACGATTGCATTTATTTTTTCATTAAGATGATAGAGAGTTTTAGGCTTGGAGCCATCTGAGAGAAGAATATTAATGAATATCCAAGAGATGAGGGAACTTCTTTTTTAAGATAAATTATCTTCACACTGGAAAAAAATTACTCAGGAAATATAAGAACTAATTGTTTAAGCTGCTCAAAGGACTTGCATCTTGGTGTAGTCCAGCTAAATTATATGGTGGGGCAGTGAGTACATTTAAGGAAAAAAAATCACCAAACATAATCTTTGAGGAATCATTCTGAATGGGGGAGATTCAAGAAATGCAAAGGATGAAAGCATTTGACTCAGTTATGTTCTGTTTAGTATTTTAGACAATGACTACAAAAGGATATAGTAATGTTTGCTTATAATTATCTTGTTCTTTAATTAGGAAGGTGTGAATTAACATGCATTAAACCATCCCAGAATTCTGATTTGAGTGTTTATTATTGGAAACTAACAATGAATACTCATTCAAATGTTATAAACTGATGTGGACACAAATAGTAGCCAATAATATTCTTAAATGGATAAGGGATAATTGATAGTGCCTGAAGACTGTGTGTGTGCATGTGAAACAAAAATATAAAGATGATCTATAAGAAGTTCTCATATCAATCACTAGTCTTTCCACATTAAGGAAATGAACATTGTTAATGAGAGTGGAAAAAATACATTTTCTTTGACCTGCTCTATAGTCTCTTTATTTTAGAATTTGGTATTTACAAAAAACACTGTGCCATGTTTCTCTTGTCCTGAACAATTTGTAAGTGGTGTGTGCATGTTGCTAAGCCACTTTAGTGACTCTCTCCGACTCTCTGCAACCCCATGGACTACAGCCCACCAGGCTCCTTTGTCCATGGGATTCTCCAGGAAACAATACTGGAGTGGGTTGCCAGGTCCTCCTCCAGAGGCTCTTCCCGACCCAGGGATCGAGCCTGTGTCTCTCGTATCTCCTGCATTGGCATGTGGGCTGTACTTGGTAACCACTTATTATTTCAAATTGTAAGTTAAAATAATTTATTCAATTTTTTAACAGTTGATTTTTGAATGCCTATTATAGATAAGAGCTGGTTTCAGGCTGAGTTGTACTCTTTATTGAATCTCTGCCTGTTTGTGGAGTCCGTTTTCTTATATCTGAACTGTGTTACTAGAGATAATTTCCTCCAGTAAGGGTCTGTGGAAGGTAAATTTGCTACACTCTTCTATGTCTGAAAATGCCTCTATTTCACCAGCACATGTTGTTTAGCTAACACAATATTATTTTATTATAAAAATAAAATTATCTTATCTTGTTCCAGATATGGAAAGGTATAATTCCTTTGTGTTATGCACTTTTTGTTGCCAGTCAGAGTTCTATCATCTACTAATTATTCTAATTATTATTATTCTATTGGTCATCTGTTTTGTCTCTATGGCTGCTTCTTGTTTTTAGCATTCTCTAATTTCATTTTGATGTGCCAAAGTATAGTTTTGTTTCACTTCATTTCCTTGAATTGTTTTTATACTATTTGATTGCTGATTTTTGCTACCTTTAATTCCATATATTTGCTAGCCATTTATTTTTCTTGAAAATTTGCCTCTACCCCACTCTCTTTACTATTTACATTGTATGCCTTTACAATTTGTTTTTTAGAGTCCTTAATCTCCATTCAGAAAACATTTCTTTATCTCTGCCCACTGTACTCAGATAATTTCTTCGGCTCTAACTTCCATTTTGCTAATTATCTCTTTTTTTTCTTCTGGTTTTATTGAGATATAACTGACACACAGCACTGTATAAATTTAAGGTATACAGGATAATGGTTTGTTTTACATGGTGGTGGACGATGGTGGATAGCTTACAGTGAACAGTTTGGGATTTGTGACCTCCAAAGGCGGAAATTTCACTTTGGGATAAAAACTTGGCTTTGGTTACTCAGAGCTTCATGCAGCAAAATTTTTTATAGAAAAAAATGGGATAGAGAAAGATTCCAGAAAAAGGAACTGGCAGGAGTAGGAGAGCACCCCAGCAGATAGTTTAGGCATTCTGTACTTTTCCAGTTGGTTAAAATAGAGGCCCCCCTTTCCCGAACCCAGGGACCCCGAGGCCTGTGTCTCTCGTTTTTGTTGGGCTGTACTTGGTAACCACTTATTATTTCAAATTGTAAGTTAAAATAATTTATTCAATTTTTAACAGTTGATTTTTGAATGCCTATTATAGATAAGAGCTGGTTTCAGGCTGAGTTGTACTCTTTATTGAATCTCTGCCTGTTTGTGGAGTCCGTTTTCTTATATCTGAACTGTGTTACTAGAGATAATTTCCTCCAGTAAGGGTCTGTGGAAGGTAAATTTGCTACACTCTTCTATGTCTGAAAATGCCTCTATTTCACCAGCACATGTTGTTTAGCTAACACAATATTATTTTATTATAAAAATAAAATTATCTTATCTTGTTCCAGATATGGAAAGGTATAATTCCTTTGTGTTATGCACTTTTTGTTGCCAGTCAGAGTTCTATCATCTACTAATTATTCTAATTATTATTATTCTATTGGTCATCTGTTTTGTCTCTATGGCTGCTTCTTGTTTTTAGCATTCTCTAATTTCATTTTGATGTGCCAAAGTATAGTTTTGTTTCACTTCATTTCCTTGAATTGTTTTTATACTATTTGATTGCTGATTTTTGCTACCTTTAATTCCATATATTTGCTAGCCATTTATTTTTTCTTGAAAATTTGCCTCTACCCCACTCTCTTTACTATTTACATTGTATGCCTTTACAATTTGTTTTTTAGAGTCCTTAATCTCCATTCAGAAAACATTTCTTTATCTCTGCCCACTGTACTCAGATAATTTCTTCGGCTCTAACTTCCATTTTGCTAATTATCTCTTTTTTTTCTTCTGGTTTTATTGAGATATAACTGACACACAGCACTGTATAAATTTAAGGTATACAGGATAATGGTTTGTTTTACATGGTGGTGGACGATGGTGGATAGCTTACAGTGAACAGTTTGGGATTTGTGACCTCCAAAGGCGGAAATTTCACTTTGGGATAAAAAAACTTGGCTTTGGTTACTCAGAGCTTCATGCAGCAAAATTTTTTATAGAAAAAAATGGGATAGAGAAAGATTCCAGAAAAAGGAACTGGCAGGGAGTAGGAGAGCACCCCCAGCAGATAGTTTAGGCATTCTGTACTTTTCCAGTTGGTTATTAACGATAGATCAAAATAATATGTTAAGGCTGTAAAGGTCCTACTAGACCCACTCCCACACATTAACATAAGATTAGCCAGAGAAATAGTCTCTGGACATCAAGACTGGATGAGACAGTCCAATGCAAAATAGTATGCATTCATTAAGACAATAAAGTTAGTTTCAGAGTAGATCTTTATCATGGCAAACATTTAGGCTAGAAAATGTTTGTTCCCCCTCCTCCTCCTTGGAAACCGCTGGCCTCCTTACCACATCCACCTATTCACCCCTTGAAAGACATCATGAAGTGATTATCACAAACTTAGTTAACATCCATTCTCTCATATAGATACCTAGTTAAAGAAATGGAAATGATACATTTTTCCCCTGTGATAAGAACTTTTAGGATTTACTCTCAACAGTTTTCATATATAACATACAGCAATGTTGATTATATTTATCATGTTGTATGTAGCACTTGTTTATGTTATAGCTGGAAGTGTATTCGTTTTGACTATCTTACCCAAGTCCCCTTCTTTCCCATTCCCTTGTCTCTGGCAATGACAAATCTAATCTGTTTTTCATGAGTTTGTTTGTTTTGAATTATAATTGACCTACAACCCTGTTACATTATCTGAAATTCACAAGAGTAGTCACTGTATGTGTTGCTTTCACTGACTCTCACTGACAGTGTTTGCTTCCTCCTATAATATGCAAATTTACATATCATGCTTATTTTCATGAAAGATTTATTTATAGGAATTCTATGGGAAATGGTTTATATTTCTTCGGCTCTAACTTCCATTTTGCTAATTATCTCTTTTTTCTTCTGGTTTTATTGAGATATAACTGACACACAGCACTGTATAATGGTATACAGGATAATGGTTTGTTTTACATGGTGGTGGACGATGGTGGATAGCTTACAGTGAACAGTTTGGGATTTGTGACCTCCAAAGGCGGAAATTTCACTTTGGGATAAAAAAACTTGGCTTTGGTTACTCAGAGCTTCATGCAGCAAAATTTTTTATAGAAAAAAATGGGATAGAGAAAGATTCCAGAAAAAGGAACTGGCAGGGAGTAGGAGAGCACCCCCAGCAGATAGTTTAGGCATTCTGTACTTTTCCAGTTGGTTATTAACGATAGATCAAAATAATATGTTAAGGCTGTAAAGGTCCTACTAGACCCACTCCCACACATTAACATAAGATTAGCCAGAGAAATAGTCTCTGGACATCAAGACTGGATGAGACAGTCCAATGCAAAATAGTATGCATTCATTAAGACAATAAAGTTAGTTTCAGAGTAGATCTTTATCATGGCAAACATTTAGGCTAGAAAATGTTTGTTCCCCCTCCTCCTCCTTGGAAACCGCTGGCCTCCTTACCACATCCACCTATTCACCCCTTGAAAGACATCATGAAGTGATTATCACAAACTTAGTTAACATCCATTCTCTCATATAGATACCTAGTTAAAGAAATGGAAATGATACATTTTTCCCCTGTGATAAGAACTTTTAGGATTTACTCTCAACAGTTTTCATATATAACATACAGCAATGTTGATTATATTTATCATGTTGTATGTAGCACTTGTTTATGTTATAGCTGGAAGTGTATTCGTTTTGACTATCTTACCCAAGTCCCCTTCTTTCCCATTCCCTTGTCTCTGGCAATGACAAATCTAATCTGTTTTTCATGAGTTTGTTTGTTTTGAATTATAATTGACCTACAACCCTGTTACATTATCTGAAATTCACAAGAGTAGTCACTGTATGTGTTGCTTTCACTGACTCTCACTGACAGTGTTTGCTTCCTCCTATAATATGCAAATTTACATATCATGCTTATTTTCATGAAAGATTTATTTATAGGAATTCTATGGGAAATGGTATATGTATATTCAAATCCTGAAATTACATGATGACAGGACTTTGAAAAGTTTTAGGGGGAGACTCATTTATTCTAGATTGAACAGTATTTTATTTATTAGGTATTTAGCAATCTACTCAATATGAATGTAAGGACCCAAGCTAGCTGATGCATGAAAGCAGTTTAGTGAGGATAACTTACAGAATAATACCCAGCTCACCTATCTGTCTGTATGTGTCTCTATCTCTATTTCTTTCCTTATTAATTATTGGTAAAAGGCATACAGGGTCAATTCATACAGCCTGAAAGCACATTCATATGAAATGGATCCTAGAGGACCTGTTCTTCAGATAGATAGACAATTAAGGAAGGAATAATTATAATTTTGAGAGACTGGAAACTATTTTTTGGCATCATATAAGCTGACTATTAGCTCCCAGTTCCCAAATACTAGACTTATTTAGCAAGTCCTATTTGATACTTGATGTTATCAGCAGATGAACAGATGCACCCAGTGAACATAATGATTAGAGAGCAGAAACATTAAGAAAAATCTAAATTGTGATACTAAGAAAAGAACGGAGCTAGATTAGGTGCAGCTATCCAGAGGACTCACTCATACGCAGCACAGAGCTTATGGTGGTGGGGAGGGGATGAGTGATTTCCAGGTGCTACAGTGAGCAGCATGCAGAGGCAAGTGCACCTGTCATCACTCTCTGGTGCTGGGGACTTGAGGCAGAGCAGTGGCTACAGAACACAGATGCATGAGAAATGGCACATGATTCCAGCATAAGATCCAACGCATGAGCTCAAGCCAAAGGGTGGTCAGCAGTGCACTGTCGGCAGCCTGGAGCCCTGAACTCTCCATGTGTCCCATGCAAGTGAGCGTCACACACAGTCAGCTTGTCAGGGTAATTCTAGAAGCCCATTCTTACATACATAACCCTGCAAAAGAAATAATACACTGGCTTGCAGGGAGCAGTTCTCTCTCTAGGCTGCCTTCTTGGAAATACCTCATAGGCATGAGTCCTGGGCTTCTTTGGGCCTTTGGTTGAACCCATGCTTAGGACTGAAATTTGGAAAGTGTCTGGAGGGAGCAGGGATCACACAGACCATAGCCTGAGCCTAAGAGTCTCTACCTGGATTTCACTGTGGGGTTCAGCTGGTCCAGGCACAGAAGGAGGACTTTAACAATTTTGAGAAAGATCTTTTAACATTTAGAGGGTCCCTTGAAGAGTGGGACCTGGGGCACAGGCCCTACCTGCCTGGATCGAAAGGAATTACTTGTCTCCATTATGAGCTCCAAGAGGCCAGGGAAGAAATGTTTTATGCACAATTTCCTCAGTACCAATTTAGTACCATTTAGTATTCCTAAATATTTGAAGAATGAATGGATTCATACAGCCTGAAAGCACATTCATATGAAATGGATCCTAGAGGACCTGTTCTTCAGATAGATAGACAATTAAGGAAGGAATAATTATAATTTTGAGAGACTGGAAACTATTTTTTGGCATCATATAAGCTGACTATTAGCTCCCAGTTCCCAAATACTAGACTTATTTAGCAAGTCCTATTTGATACTTGATGTTATCAGCAGATGAACAGATGCACCCAGTGAACATAATGATTAGAGAGCAGAAACATTAAGAAAAATCTAAATTGTGATACTAAGAAAAGAACGGAGCTAGATTAGGTGCAGCTATCCAGAGGACTCACTCATACGCAGCACAGAGCTTATGGTGGTGGGGAGGGGATGAGTGATTTCCAGGTGCTACAGTGAGCAGCATGCAGAGGCAAGTGCACCTGTCATCACTCTCTGGTGCTGGGGACTTGAGGCAGAGCAGTGGCTACAGAACACAGATGCATGAGAAATGGCACATGATTCCAGCATAAGATCCAACGCATGAGCTCAAGCCAAAGGGTGGTCAGCAGTGCACTGTCGGCAGCCTGGAGCCCTGAACTCTCCATGTGTCCCATGCAAGTGAGCGTCACACACAGTCAGCTTGTCAGGGTAATTCTAGAAGCCCATTCTTACATACATAACCCTGCAAAAGAAATAATACACTGGCTTGCAGGGAGCAGTTCTCTCTCTAGGCTGCCTTCTTGGAAATACCTCATAGGCATGAGTCCTGGGCTTCTTTGGGCCTTTGGTTGAACCCATGCTTAGGACTGAAATTTGGAAAGTGTCTGGAGGGAGCAGGGATCACACAGACCATAGCCTGAGCCTAAGAGTCTCTACCTGGATTTCACTGTGGGGTTCAGCTGGTCCAGGCACAGAAGGAGGACTTTAACAATTTTGAGAAAGATCTTTTAACATTTAGAGGGTCCCTTGAAGAGTGGGACCTGGGGCACAGGCCCTACCTGCCTGGATCGAAAGGAATTACTTGTCTCCATTATGAGCTCCAAGAGGCCAGGGAAGAAATGTTTTATGCACAATTTCCTCAGTACCAATTTAGTACCATTTAGTATTCCTAAATATTTGAAGAATGAATGGATTGGAACTTAATTGTCACATACATGAAAGATTAATTAATCACGACAAAAGTTTAATTTAGGGTCTGAACCCTTTAAATGTAAAGTATATAATACCTTTCTCACATTAAAAAGAAAAAACATTATTGTGATAATCCATAGAACAGTGACTGATAGGAATATATAATTCATACATACTGGTTGAACATATAAGTAAATAAATAGTCTAATCCATGAATGAAAAAGGAAGTTTTATTTTTTTAGTTTTTTCTGTTTGTGGAGCTTTAGTCATTTAATTCATGATTTCTGACCCTACCATCACTTGCAAAATTAATTTTAGAAATGGTAGATCCTGACCCTGATTTAATCTGGTTGGTGCTGGAGAATGTGCAGACTTTGCCTCCCATCCTTCTTTTTTTTCAAAGAAAGGAATTTCTGAGGTTCCTGGCACCAGTATCTAGTTTAATGTCTATATACAGTAGGGGCTTAATAATTTTTTGTAGAACTTGGTTGATGTCATTAAAATAAAACTAATTGGTTATATCGATGATGCTCTGGCCCTGGAGGAAGCCAGGGTATATATATAAGTTCCAAGGATTTTCTTATTTGTCCTATGTATGTAGAGGCCTTGAAGATTCTGAGAAAAATCTGGGTTTAGGTTTACAGATTTCTCATTAGAAGAGCTACAGGAAAACTTAGAAGGGTTAATTTCCTTATAATATTTTCATTTGTTCCTCTTAAAAACAGCACTCCCAAAGTCGCAAAGATTACAGAAAACATAACTTAAATAACTTGAAGCCTGTAGAAAATGCTAATTTTTCTTTTATTCTTCAGTTATGTACATTGTATATAACAAGCAGAAAAATGCTGGATATTTAATTTAACCGTAGGACTCTAACTCATATTAATAAAAACTTTAATGCATATCATACCTTTTTAAAATTTAGAGGGTCCCTTGAAGAGTGGGACCTGGGGCACAGGCCCTACCTGCCTGGATCGAAAGGAATTACTTGTCTCCATTATGAGCTCCAAGAGGCCAGGGAAGAAATGTTTTATGCACAATTTCCTCAGTACCAATTTAGTACCATTTAGTATTCCTAAATATTTGAAGAATGAATGGATTGGAACTTAATTGTCACATACATGAAAGATTAATTAATCACGACAAAAGTTTAATTTAGGGTCTGAACCCTTTAAATGTAAAGTATATAATACCTTTCTCACATTAAAAAGAAAAAACATTATTGTGATAATCCATAGAACAGTGACTGATAGGAATATATAATTCATACATACTGGTTGAACATATAAGTAAATAAATAGTCTAATCCATGAATGAAAAAGGAAGTTTTATTTTTTTAGTTTTTTCTGTTTGTGGAGCTTTAGTCATTTAATTCATGATTTCTGACCCTACCATCACTTGCAAAATTAATTTTAGAAATGGTAGATCCTGACCCTGATTTAATCTGGTTGGTGCTGGAGAATGTGCAGACTTTGCCTCCCATCCTTCTTTTTTTTCAAAGAAAGGAATTTCTGAGGTTCCTGGCACCAGTATCTAGTTTAATGTCTATATACAGTAGGGGCTTAATAATTTTTTGTAGAACTTGGTTGATGTCATTAAAATAAAACTAATTGGTTATATCGATGATGCTCTGGCCCTGGAGGAAGCCAGGGTATATATATAAGTTCCAAGGATTTTCTTATTTGTCCTATGTATGTAGAGGCCTTGAAGATTCTGAGAAAAATCTGGGTTTAGGTTTACAGATTTCTCATTAGAAGAGCTACAGGAAAACTTAGAAGGGTTAATTTCCTTATAATATTTTCATTTGTTCCTCTTAAAAACAGCACTCCCAAAGTCGCAAAGATTACAGAAAACATAACTTAAATAACTTGAAGCCTGTAGAAAATGCTAATTTTTCTTTTATTCTTCAGTTATGTACATTGTATATAACAAGCAGAAAAATGCTGGATATTTAATTTAACCGTAGGACTCTAACTCATATTAATAAAAAACTATGTTGAGAGTTGTTCATATCATACCTTTCTTTGAAAAGCCTTTGAGGGTTAAGATCATTTTTTTGTACATACATAAAACTCACTCTCTGGTGTATTTTATCTTAAAATAACAACCACTGTCTAAGAAAAATGTACAATTCCTTTGTGGCTAAAAGATAGAAATATCTCTGCAGAGGTTTGGCATATTCTGGAGGAGACTAAAGGAAAGTCTGTGTGATTTTATTAGAACTTGAGGTTAAAATAACCAAAATATGTACTCTTTTCAGCGAAAAAATCTTTTAAATGATTTTGCATTTAAAATATAATCAGAAAATAACAACACGCAGTTGGTATCTGAAAACACCGGCCACATGTCTCTCACCTTACATTGGGCTACCTTAGAGTAAGAGCTGTCTGGGTCACCTGACAGAGACTGAGGAAGCTGCTCTTTTCCTCTGCGGTCCCACCTACCCATGCAGTCCCATGAATATAGGGTCAACTTTAATAATATGTTCAACTGTCCTTCTCAGAGCACGTCATGATTTTCCTTACCGCAAAGTTCAACCTGAAGATTAATATCATGCTAGTTGGCAATGTACAGTTGATATTAGAGAGTCCACTCTTTCCTTTCCTAAGGGAGAAAGGAAAATAAACAGATGCATTGCACCAGGAAGAATGCATAGCTGGACAACAACTATTGTTCCATGATTGTTGAGGACTAATAGGTCTAGCAATTCTCCATCTACACAGTTAAAATCACTGTTGGCTTAAAATAAGTCTCTTAATGTTTTCTTACTTAGAAATCCTGAAACAGAGGCAATGACCTCTATGCTTTTGTTTCAAATGATGGCCAACATTTAGGTTTCATTAATCCTGGATAGAGAACACGTTCTGAAAAATGACATTTGTTTCTCTTGAGTCTCACCATCAAACCTGTGAAATATATCAGTATACTACACACAGAAACATCTGTCAACTAGGAATATGCTCAAAAAGTAAGGGGGGTGTCCTTTAGTGGCTTTTCTTGTTGCAATTGAATTTTGATAAATGAAAGCCTCCACATTCAAAATGTTTTCAAATGCCAAGTATTTTTTTTTATTCTTTCTTGAAATTATAACTGCTTCTAACATCACTAATTGACTTTTAGTTCACTTGTGCTCCTTTGAGCTATGCTGGTGTTGTGTCCATGCAATATATATTACGAACGAAGAATGCAAAGCAACAGTATCATTAATAGAACTTGCTTACTTTACTTGCTTACATTACTGCTACTAAATTCAGTAGGTGTGTCTACATGTGGAATCAAACAGGAAAAGAAAACTACCATTTTTGATACCATTCTTCTAGAATAATTCCATCAGTTCAACTTAATACATATGACTCACATTTAGGCATGCCTAACAAAGATGTACTATGGATAGTTACAAAATGTAATAACAATTAAAACTTTCTTAACCACCGGCCACATGTCTCTCACCTTACATTGGGCTACCTTAGAGTAAGAGCTGTCTGGGTCACCTGACAGAGACTGAGGAAGCTGCTCTTTTCCTCTGCGGTCCCACCTACCCATGCAGTCCCATGAATATAGGGTCAACTTTAATAATATGTTCAACTGTCCTTCTCAGAGCACGTCGTGATTTTCCTTACCGCAAAGTTCAACCTGAAGATTAATATCATGCTAGTTGGCAATGTACAGTTGATATTAGAGAGTCCACTCTTTCCTTTCCTAAGGGAGAAAGGAAAATAAACAGATGCATTGCACCAGGAAGAATGCATAGCTGGACAACAACTATTGTTCCATGATTGTTGAGGACTAATAGGTCTAGCAATTCTCCATCTACACAGTTAAAATCACTGTTGGCTTAAAATAAGTCTCTTAATGTTTTCTTACTTAGAAATCCTGAAACAGAGGCAATGACCTCTATGCTTTTGTTTCAAATGATGGCCAACATTTAGGTTTCATTAATCCTGGATAGAGAACACGTTCTGAAAAATGACATTTGTTTCTCTTGAGTCTCACCATCAAACCTGTGAAATATATCAGTATACTACACACAGAAACATCTGTCAACTAGGAATATGCTCAAAAAGTAAGGGGGGTGTCCTTTAGTGGCTTTTCTTGTTGCAATTGAATTTTGATAAATGAAAGCCTCCACATTCAAAATGTTTTCAAATGCCAAGTATTTTTTTTTATTCTTTCTTGAAATTATAACTGCTTCTAACATCACTAATTGACTTTTAGTTCACTTGTGCTCCTTTGAGCTATGCTGGTGTTGTGTCCATGCAATATATATTACGAACGAAGAATGCAAAGCAACAGTATCATTAATAGAACTTGCTTACTTTACTTGCTTACATTACTGCTACTAAATTCAGTAGGTGTGTCTACATGTGGAATCAAACAGGAAAAGAAAACTACCATTTTTGATACCATTCTTCTAGAATAATTCCATCAGTTCAACTTAATACATATGACTCACATTTAGGCATGCCTAACAAAGATGTACTATGGATAGTTACAAAATGTAATAACATTTAAGTGACCAGTGGAAAAATTACTTTCTTCTTACAGCAGGTTAGTAGGTGAAAAGGAAGTTCTAAGCAGATATTTATTCCCTACATATTTTACAGATTTCTGGATCTTATTTTTAGAAAAATACCATTACTTTAAGCCAGTCATCACTGAAATAAGCAAGATTACAGACAAAATGCAGCTGTAGTAACCTAGTTTAGGCTTAACATATATTGAAAACTCAGGCATAATCTTAATCTGGAAAAAATTAGAATTAAAGATTGTCCCATTCCTAAGATCCTTCAACATCCTTAGCAAAGAATATTCAAGAAAGCTTTAATGCAGCAGCTTGGCATCTAACTACATTTGCTGTTAGTCATGCTATACAGTCTTTGCCTCAGAGCCTATATCTGCACTCCTCTGTGATGTCTATCACTGACTCAATGGATATGAGTTTGAGCAAACTCAGTGAGATAGTGAAAGACAGGGAAGCCTGGTGTGCTGCAGTCCATGGGGTCTCCAAGAACTGGATACAACTTAGCGAACTGAACAACAACTTTCATACTGAATTTAACACACATACTATATTTTCTTGTTAGGTTGTATTTCCCACTTTGAGGTACCTGTTTTAATTTGCTGGGGCTGCCATAACAAACTGGGTGGCCTAACAACAGAAAGCTGTTTTCTCATAGTTCTGGAGGCTGGAAGCACAAGATCAAATGTTGGCAGAGTTGGTTTCTTTTGAGGCCTCTCTCCTTCGCTGTGTCCTCACGTGTCCTTCCTCTGCATTGTATTCTATACATGCTTGTGCTGCAATTTCCCCCTCCTTAAAGGATATCAGTCATACTGGATTAGATCGCCCTAATGACTTCATTTTAACTTAATTACTTCTTTAAAGACCTTCTTTCCAAATACAGTCACATTTTGATGTCCTGGGGGTAAAGGATTTCAACACATGAATTTGGAGGGGTGGCTACAACTCAGCCTATGGCTTTCCCATCTTTTCTTCTCATTTTTATAATAGCAAGAGCGATTATTACTATGTTAGTAGCTAACATTCACTGAGTGCATATTATATGCTAGACACTGTTCTCACTGCTTCACTTCTATTGTGCCAAAATGACTAGAGCTCTGACTCCACACTTCAGATTGCCAACTGCATGAGATGAATCTTGTTACCTTCTGCCAGGGTCTCTGATGTTAGCTGGTTGATATTTGACTTTGCAGAGGCAGGCTTGCCTTGTAGTTATAAGTGTGGGCTCTAGAGCTGGGAAGCACCAATTTTAACTATATCTCTTCCCTTTACGGTTGATTGATCTTGGGAAACTTAATAACCATTCCAGTTTTCTTATCTGTGTAAAGGAGGGAATAATATTAACTACAGAGTTGTTGTTGATGCTTAAATGAGGTAGTACAAGTATTTAGTTTTTCTGATGGGTGGTAGGCATGGTGGAACATAGAGATTAATGCATCCTGCAACAATCCAATTTTGGATAAAATGTGACTGGCAATCAGCTCCCATCCTCTGCAGCAGCCTTAGTTCAGTCACTTTCTTAACTTGAAATACTGTAACTTTACAATATAGGTTATATGTTTTGGATCTCACGTATGATATTAGGATGGAGTTTCATTGTATTTGTTATATTTTAATTCTTATTATGGTTTTATTTTTCCTGAAACTGGGATTCCTGCTTCTGTTTCTATACTTACCTTGATAACATCTGTTATTTTCTTTTTTTTTGTAGGTATTACCTGAATTGCCACCTAACTGTTACTTCAAATACTCTAAATACTGTTTGGGGTGCATAACAAACTGGGTGGCCTAACAACAGAAAGCTGTTTTCTCATAGTTCTGGAGGCTGGAAGCACAAGATCAAATGTTGGCAGAGTTGGTTTCTTTTGAGGCCTCTCCGCTGTGTCCTCACGTGTCCTTCCTCTGCATTGTATTCTATACATGCTTGTGCTGCAATTTCCCCCTCCTTAAAGGATATCAGTCATACTGGATTAGATCGCCCTAATGACTTCATTTTAACTTAATTACTTCTTTAAAGACCTTCTTTCCAAATACAGTCACATTTTGATGTCCTGGGGGTAAAGGATTTCAACACATGAATTTGGAGGGGTGGCTACAACTCAGCCTATGGCTTTCCCATCTTTTCTTCTCATTTTTATAATAGCAAGAGCGATTATTACTATGTTAGTAGCTAACATTCACTGAGTGCATATTATATGCTAGACACTGTTCTCACTGCTTCACTTCTATTGTGCCAAAATGACTAGAGCTCTGACTCCACACTTCAGATTGCCAACTGCATGAGATGAATCTTGTTACCTTCTGCCAGGGTCTCTGATGTTAGCTGGTTGATATTTGACTTTGCAGAGGCAGGCTTGCCTTGTAGTTATAAGTGTGGGCTCTAGAGCTGGGAAGCACCAATTTTAACTATATCTCTTCCCTTTACGGTTGATTGATCTTGGGAAACTTAATAACCATTCCAGTTTTCTTATCTGTGTAAAGGAGGAATAATATTAACTACAGAGTTGTTGTTGATGCTTAAATGAGGTAGTACAAGTATTTAGTTTTTCTGATGGGTGGTAGGCATGGTGGAACATAGAGATTAATGCATCCTGCAACAATCCAATTTTGGATAAAATGTGACTGGCAATCAGCTCCCATCCTCTGCAGCAGCCTTAGTTCAGTCACTTTCTTAACTTGAAATACTGTAACTTTACAATATAGGTTATATGTTTTGGATCTCACGTATGATATTAGGATGGAGTTTCATTGTATTTGTTATATTTTAATTCTTATTATGGTTTTATTTTTCCTGAAACTGGGATTCCTGCTTCTGTTTCTATACTTACCTTGATAACATCTGTTATTTTCTTTTTTTTTGTAGGTATTACCTGAATTGCCACCTAACTGTTACTTCAAATACTCTAAATACTGTACATCTGACTCCTGCTTGTAGTAGGTTTGCTCACTCTACTGAATATATCCAATTCCTCATCTGGTTTGGTCATTCCCGTGCCAACACTCCATACTAGAATAATGCATGAGCCCTTAAGGTTCACCATCTGCTGTAAAGAACTTTGCTGAGTATAAACACAAATAACCAGTAGATGACCATGTTCATTGGAGTGAAAAACAAAAAACAAAACTGTTTACTTCAGTTACTCATCAATATCTATCTTCAAAGGTTCTACTCTCTCTCATTGTCTCATCTAGTAGTTGTTTTTCAGTTGCTAGGTTGTGTCCAACTCTTTGTAACCCATGAACTGCAGCACACCAGGCTTCTCTGTCCATCATTATTTCCCTGAGTTTGCTCAAACACATATCCATTGAGTGATGCCATCCAACCATCTCATCTTCTGTCACCCCTTCTCCTCTTGCCATCAATCTTTCCCATCTAGTAGTTAAATGTCAATAAAACTGTTGCTCTGTACTCAAAGTTCCAGGAATGGTAATCGCATATTTGGAAGGTGCTATGGTACTTGAGTTAAGCCTATCACCTTTGGAGTCATACTGATGGGTCTGAGAATTAGCTCCACCATTACTGGCCTAATGATTTTAACCTCAGTTTCCTCATCTGTGAAACTGGGATATTTGGACCTGTGGAGAGTATACAGTGAAATACTGTACTAATTAATTACATATACCAAGTGCTCTACAAATATTATCTTATTTGACATCACAACAACTCTCTCTGTTAGTTATTATTATTATTTCATTTACAGAAGTGTTATAATTCAACAAGAGTAGACCTTGCAATTTTTTTCTATACTTTTTTACTGTTTTTTTTTGAAATATCTTCTATGATTTGGATGTTCAGGTCTTATTTATGAGCTTTCTGGACAGAGAAGGTGTGTTACATTTTGCATTATGCCAAAAACAGCTCTTACTCCTGATAATTACATACTACATAAGTCAACTAATAAGTTTCATAAAAGTGATTTTATAATAAAGCTTTATCACATGGGGATCTGTCAGAGCAATTAAAGAACACTGTATTTTTTACTACTCTAATAGTGCAGTCATATTTGAGAAGGTGTAGGAAGAAGATGGATGGATAAGAAAGATGGAATTGAAAGGCATTGATCAGAAAAGATCATTGTTTTCATCAGAGGTCATACTGGGTCATATTAACATGCCCATGGATTTTTTTCTGAAAATAGTTGCACAGCTTTAAAAAAAATGTCATGCATGGACTGGCACATCTTATATTTAACTTGTCTTATTATAAAAGATGACAGTAGAAACATTTTAAGAAAACAATTGTAGTAGAAATGTCACATGTTACAAAAAGCTGGGACTCTAACTAGTATCAGAACTCTGGTCTATTTGGGTTGAGAAAGAACTTGCATAAGGTTCAATCAGTGCTCTCAAGATAAAATGAGGAAACTGAACTCTGACTATGCCATGTGCCTTGCTCAAAGTCACACATATAGCATCTAAGCTAGGTTTAGGATCTTGGTCCTACATCCCTAAAAAAATACAGTTATTGATGGATGTTGAGAAAAGAGTCCTTAAAGCTTTGTATACTTTCGACAGCTATATTCTACTAATAGGAGATTCCCTGGTGGCTCAAACAGTAAAGAATCTGCCTGCAGTGCAAGAGAAATGAGTTCAATCCCTGGGTCAGTAAGATCTCTTGGAGAATGGGGTGGTTATCCACTTCAGTATTCTTGAGAGTCCTCTGGACAGCAAGGAGATCAAACCAGTCAATCTTAAAGGAAATCAACTCTGACTATCTACTGGAAGGACTGATGTTGAAGGTGAAATTCCAGCACTCTGGCCACTTGATGTGAAGATCAAACTCACTGGAAAAAACACTGATATGGGCAAAGATTCAGGGCAGGAGGAGAAGGGGGTGACAGAGGATAAGATGGTTGGATGGCATCACTGACTCAATGGACATGAGTTTGAACAAACTCTGGGAGATAGTGAAGGACAGGGAAGCCTGGCACATTGAAGTTTACAGGTCACAGAGTCAGACACGACCTGGCAAAAGTCAACTAATAAGTTTCATAAAAGTGATTTTATAATAAAGCTTTATCACATGGGGATCTGTCAGAGCAATTAAAGAACACTGTATTTTTTACTACTCTAATAGTGCAGTCATATTTGAGAAGGTGTAGGAAGAAGATGGATGGATAAGAAAGATGGAATTGAAAGGCATTGATCAGAAAAGATCATTGTTTTCATCAGAGGTCATACTGGGTCATATTAACATGCCCATGGATTTTTTTCTGAAAATAGTTGCACAGCTTTAAAAAAAATGTCATGCATGGACTGGCACATCTTATATTTAACTTGTCTTATTATAAAAGATGACAGTAGAAACATTTTAAGAAAACAATTGTAGTAGAAATGTCACATGTTACAAAAAGCTGGGACTCTAACTAGTATCAGAACTCTGGTCTATTTGGGTTGAGAAAGAACTTGCATAAGGTTCAATCAGTGCTCTCAAGATAAAATGAGGAAACTGAACTCTGACTATGCCATGTGCCTTGCTCAAAGTCACACATATAGCATCTAAGCTAGGTTTAGGATCTTGGTCCTACATCCCTAAAAAAATACAGTTATTGATGGATGTTGAGAAAAGAGTCCTTAAAGCTTTGTATACTTTCGACAGCTATATTCTACTAATAGGAGATTCCCTGGTGGCTCAAACAGTAAAGAATCTGCCTGCAGTGCAAGAGAAATGAGTTCAATCCCTGGGTCAGTAAGATCTCTTGGAGAATGGGGTGGTTATCCACTTCAGTATTCTTGAGAGTCCTCTGGACAGCAAGGAGATCAAACCAGTCAATCTTAAAGGAAATCAACTCTGACTATCTACTGGAAGGACTGATGTTGAAGGTGAAATTCCAGCACTCTGGCCACTTGATGTGAAGATCAAACTCACTGGAAAAAACACTGATATGGGCAAAGATTCAGGGCAGGAGGAGAAGGGGGTGACAGAGGATAAGATGGTTGGATGGCATCACTGACTCAATGGACATGAGTTTGAACAAACTCTGGGAGATAGTGAAGGACAGGGAAGCCTGGCACATTGAAGTTTACAGGTCACAGAGTCAGACACGACCTGGCAACTGATCAACAAAAAATTCTACTGTAACAACCATGTAAGACTTACCTCACTTAAGGTCATATGCCATTATGTAATTAATTCACCTACTAATTTGTGTATTTGTATCACCACTCTCAGCTCTACACTGCAGCTTCTTTATAGAAACAATCATTTATGCTATGTGCAGTCATTCAGTTCACTCTTACTTGTATTTTTGAATACATGAATGAATAATTTTATGTAAATATAATTTCACTTTGAATTCACTTAGAATAAAACTAAGTCTATATCAAGGGAAGCTGCCATGGGAACCCACAACACTCTTCTTTCTTTTCCTCTTGAGAAGACAGTGCTCATCTATCCAAGAATTGGTAGAAAGGGTCATTGTTAGGATGATCACATTTTCTGTCATTGTTCCTGTCCTTATTCTTCTCAGTATCATCTCATGTGGACATTTCAGTGTAACAGACTTTTCTGAAAATATTGGGTTGAATACTCTTTGTTCTAAAACATTCCCTTTATCTATCAGAAACCTCCTCTGGTTACTTTGTGTATTCTAATTCTGTCTCTCATTTCCTGTCTCTCTCTGTCTTCTGCCTTCCCCTCTTTGTACCATTCCCCACACCAATTCCATGTCTCACTCTCCTCCTCCCTTCTTGTGGTTCTCATCTTTCTCACCCTGTTCCGCCTCCTGTCTTTCTTTGCTGTTCTTTTCCCCTGAAATTCTCATGAGTTTATGATGAAGTTGTGTTTAGCTATGCCTTTTGTCTACTTCATTATTGTATAACCTAGATTCAGCTTCCTCTCTAATGAGGTTACATCCCTCTAGCAAATTTGGAAACAAGGAGTTTTGCTTCACATCTGCTGCTGAATCAGTCCCATGCTGCAGCTGCTAATCTTACTGCCTAGCCCTCCTCCTCCAAGTGATGTTTCAGGTAGATACTGTTTCACACAAAGCCTCCCCCCATCTTTACAAGCTTCTAGGACATCCCTGTTCCAACAATAATGGTTTTTTTTTTTTTTTATCTTTTTTGGAGGATGAGGTGGGGAGGGAGGAGGATGGGCGGGTCACTTCCACTGTCCTTTCATTTCTCCATTTTCATCCGTCTTTGTTCTTTGGCTCCTGTGGGCCTCCCATCACGGTGGCCACTGTCGTCGCAGAGCACTGGCTCTGGGCACACACGCGCCAGAGCTCCAGCTCGGTAATTGGACACATGGGTCCAGCCGGTCCGCAGCACATGGGATCTCCCCAGGCCAGGGATCGAACCGGCGCCCCTTACACTGCAAGGCGGTGTCTTTACCCACTGGACCACCAGGGGAAGCCCAACAATAATGTTTTCTTCTTCATCTTGACTTTAAAAATTCTTGGTTTACTTTTTGCGTGTGTGTGTGTGTGTGTGTGTGTGTGTGTGTGTGTGGTCTGGCAGCTTTATTGCTCTCAGAGGGGCTGGTAGCTGAGGAGCTCTTGGTGGGGCAGGTCGCTTTCCTCTTCACCATCACAGGCTTCTGGCTGCGCAGGATGGCACTGGCTCTGCAGATGGCAGCCATGCACAAGTCTGGATGGTACTTGTTCTTGCGGACCATGTGTCAGATGCTGCTGAGGGTGGCCCGGGCATTCTTGCGGATGGTGGTCTGCACACAGGAAGTGGTGGGCTTGCTCTGCCAGATCTGCGCTTCATCACCACCACGACTCCCTTGCCATCCACCGCCAGCTCCACAACCACAGTCTTGCGATGAATGAGCCCATTGTAGCTGAAGGAGTTCCGGACCTTCAGGTTATTGGGCTGTGTGCTGTAACCTCTGCTTGTTCCTCTTGATTAAGACGCTGGAGCAGTTCCAGACGACCATCCAACTGCAGGTGCGCGGACACGTCTGGGGCTCCTCTCGAGATAGCAGCCAGAGATGGAAAGCTTGGTTTGCTTTTGTATATGGCTTAACTGTTATGTGTCACTACTTGACTGTGCATGTATGTGTGCGTGTGTGTGCTAAGTCACTTCAGTTGTGTCCAACTGTTTGTGAATCTATGGGCCATAGCCTGCCAGGCTTCTCTGTTCATCAGATCCACCAGGCAGGTATACTTTGAGTGGGTTGCCATGCCCTCCTCCAGGGAATCTTCCTGACCCCAGGGAAGGAACCTGCGTCTCTTATGTCTCCTGTATTGGCAAGTGGGTTCTTTATCACTAGCACCACCTGGGAAGCCTGCTTGACCTTGGTGTTATATAATCCAGTCCTTGGTCTTTTGTGTACTGGATCAGGATATTTCTAATTCTGTTTGATTTCCACACCATTATAGCAGGTGGTATTTGATAGACATTTATGTTTCTTATTAGAGGCAATTACATATGACTTATTATATGCTTCTAGTCTCTTAATTTGACATCCTACTTTTTTTTGGCAGATAGCATAAAAATGTAGCAATTATGGAGCAAGAACTTAAACACAAAAGGAAGTGTGTCCTTTTCTAACAATTAGCAAATGTTATATGAAATTTTATAGTTTTACTTTTATTACAGAGTTATACAACTTATTTATCATCTCCTGAAATGGCAAGGCCCTAAAACCTCAAATAACTTCAAGGTTACAGCCTATAGACATATCAAAGTCATATCCAAAATCCAACCCATTATGTCCCAGCACAAGTTGCTTTTTTTTTTTTTTTTTAAAGATTTATTTATTTATTTTGGGTGGGGGTCTGGTTGGGGAGGGGAGCGGGTGGGCCACTTCTATTGGTCTTTTATTTCTCCATTTTCATCCGTCTTTGTTCTTTGGCTCCTGTGGGCCTCCCATCGCGGTGGCGTCTGTCGTTGCAGAGCACTGGCTCTGAGCGCATGCGCTCCAGAGCTCAGGCTCGGTAATTGGACACATCGGTCCAGTCGCTCCGCGGCACGTGGGATCTTCCCAGGCCAGGGATCGAACCGGCGCCCCTTGCACTGCAAGGCGGTGTCCTTACCCACTTGGCCATCAGGGGAAGCCCTGCTTTTTTTTTTTTGACCTTGGTCTCCACAGTACCATCACACATGTTCCCTCAACCAATACATGGTTCATCCTTGACTTTTCTCTCTCCTGCATTTCTCAAATCCAAGTTTTCTTCAGTGCCCACTTATTCCAACTGCTGAATATCTCTCAAATCTTTTATCATCAGCCTAACCCTACTGATAACACCTTACAACAACCTGCAAACTGGCCTCCTTGTTTCTAGTCTTATTTTGTTCACTATGCTCTTCACATTGAAACTGAATCTTAGCAGGAATTTGGGTTGCCATGCCCTCCTCCAGGGAATCTTCCTGACCCCAGGAAGGAACCTCGTCTCTTATGTCTCCTGTATTGGCAAGTGGGTTCTTTATCACTAGCACCACCTGGGAAGCCTGCTTGACCTTGGTGTTATATAATCCAGTCCTTGGTCTTTTGTGTACTGGATCAGGATATTTCTAATTCTGTTTGATTTCCACACCATTATAGCAGGTGGTATTTGATAGACATTTATGTTTCTTATTAGAGGCAATTACATATGACTTATTATATGCTTCTAGTCTCTTAATTTGACATCCTACTTTTTTTTGGCAGATAGCATAAAAATGTAGCAATTATGGAGCAAGAACTTAAACACAAAAGGAAGTGTGTCCTTTTCTAACAATTAGCAAATGTTATATGAAATTTTATAGTTTTACTTTTATTACAGAGTTATACAACTTATTTATCATCTCCTGAAATGGCAAGGCCCTAAAACCTCAAATAACTTCAAGGTTACAGCCTATAGACATATCAAAGTCATATCCAAAATCCAACCCATTATGTCCCAGCACAAGTTGCTTTTTTTTTTTTTTTTTAAAGATTTATTTATTTATTTTGGGGGGGGGTTCGGGTTGGGGAGGGGGGGGAGCGGGTGGGCCACTTCTATTGGTCTTTTATTTCTCCATTTTCATCCGTCTTTGTTCTTTGGCTCCTGTGGGCCTCCCATCGCGGTGGCGTCTGTCGTTGCAGAGCACTGGCTCTGAGCGCATGCGCTCCAGAGCTCAGGCTCGGTAATTGGACACATCGGTCCAGTCGCTCCGCGGCACGTGGGATCTTCCCAGGCCAGGGATCGAACCGGCGCCCCTTGCACTGCAAGGCGGTGTCCTTACCCACTTGGCCATCAGGGGAAGCCCTGCTTTTTTTTTTTTGACCTTGGTCTCCACAGTACCATCACACATGTTCCCTCAACCAATACATGGTTCATCCTTGACTTTTCTCTCTCCTGCATTTCTCAAATCCAAGTTTTCTTCAGTGCCCACTTATTCCAACTGCTGAATATCTCTCAAATCTTTTATCATCAGCCTAACCCTACTGATAACACCTTACAACAACCTGCAAACTGGCCTCCTTGTTTCTAGTCTTATTTTGTTCACTATGCTCTTCACATTGAAACTGATATTTTTAACATAAAAATCTGAGTGGCTTCTTTCTTTGCTCAATTCAATGTCTCTTAGTTACATTTATGACACAGTCTAATGTTACATGGTAAATACAACAGACCTGCTGACCATGAATTCAATTTTCCCTTCAACATTCCCAAGTACTCTTGGTTTCTATTGGATCCCTATGATTTTAGGGATATTGATTCCATCTATGGTCCAAATACTGAGCAGAAGACCTGGTGAGGCAAATTATCCCATTCCAATGCCTAGTTTTATGTGACCTAAACTGACCCAACCAAAGTGAATCTCAGGATTTTTCCTGTAAATATGACTCATCACTCTCCTTTCTCTCCCCCCTTTTAATACTGGGTATGAAGAGAAAACAAGTAGACTTTGAGAACTGCTGCATTCACTTTAGGACTGTCCCTGCAGGAGCTGGGTTTCCAAGAGTGAATTGGTGGTGAGGTATCGGATCTAAGAAAAGGAAAGAATAAGCTGGGTCCTAGTTTAATAGGCTGCCACCTAACTGAGGATTTAGTGGTGATTTTTTTCTGTTACTTGATGCTGAAAACATCTTAACTGATACCTGTTACCTTTAATTTAATCTGTACAGTAGAATTCTATGGAATTTCATTCAGGTCACTCCTCTCCTTTCTGGGTCATTGTACAAACAGTTCCCCTATGTTGAACAGGTTTCTCTCTTTAATGTCCTTTTAAAAACTTGGCTTATCTCCAAATATTTTTAGGTCTGAGTGGTTTCAGAAAGTCTTCCATCAGTTTTCAAAGTTGGTACTGCTCTTTTGTTCTTCTCTCCCACATTATTTGTGATTTTGGTTTCCATCATTGTAAATATGTCTGTTCCTCCAGTAAAATTGAGTGCTTTAATGATAAGGATCATGTCTAAATTGCTTATTATTACATCTTTGGCACCTTGACTTTTCTCTCTCCTGCATTTCTCAAATCCAAGTTTTCTTCAGTGCCCACTTATTCCAACTGCTGAATATCTCTCAAATCTTTTATCATCAGCCTAACCCTACTGATAACACCTTACAACAACCTGCAAACTGGCCTCCTTGTTTCTAGTCTTATTTTGTTCACTATGCTCTTCACATTGAAACTGATATTTTTAACATAAAAATCTGAGTGGCTTCTTTCTTTGCTCAATTCAATGTCTCTTAGTTACATTTATGACACAGTCTAATGTTACATGGTAAATACAACAGACCTGCTGACCATGAATTCAATTTTCCCTTCAACATTCCCAAGTACTCTTGGTTTCTATTGGATCCCTATGATTTTAGGGATATTGATTCCATCTATGGTCCAAATACTGAGCAGAAGACCTGGTGAGGCAAATTATCCCATTCCAATGCCTAGTTTTATGTGACCTAAACTGACCCAACCAAAGTGAATCTCAGGATTTTTCCTGTAAATATGACTCATCACTCTCCTTTCTCTCCCCCCTTTTAATACTGGGTATGAAGAGAAAACAAGTAGACTTTGAGAACTGCTGCATTCACTTTAGGACTGTCCCTGCAGGAGCTGGGTTTCCAAGAGTGAATTGGTGGTGAGGTATCGGATCTAAGAAAAGGAAAGAATAAGCTGGGTCCTAGTTTAATAGGCTGCCACCTAACTGAGGATTTAGTGGTGATTTTTTTCTGTTACTTGATGCTGAAAACATCTTAACTGATACCTGTTACCTTTAATTTAATCTGTACAGTAGAATTCTATGGAATTTCATTCAGGTCACTCCTCTCCTTTCTGGGTCATTGTACAAACAGTTCCCCTATGTTGAACAGGTTTCTCTCTTTAATGTCCTTTTAAAAACTTGGCTTATCTCCAAATATTTTTAGGTCTGAGTGGTTTCAGAAAGTCTTCCATCAGTTTTCAAAGTTGGTACTGCTCTTTTGTTCTTCTCTCCCACATTATTTGTGATTTTGGTTTCCATCATTGTAAATATGTCTGTTCCTCCAGTAAAATTGAGTGCTTTAATGATAAGGATCATGTCTAAATTGCTTATTATTACATCTTTGGCACCTGGTTCAGTGCATGGCACATGATAACCATTTATTTATGCACTCAATAAATATTTATAAAGCATCATAATGCAATGGACATGAACTTGGGTAAACTTTGGGAGATGGTGAGGGACAGGGAGGCCTGGCATGCTGTGGTCCATGGGGTTGCGAAGAGTTGGACATGACTGGGTGACTGAAAAACAACAATATAAACCTGGGAATCTTCTAAGACCTGGGTTTAGAACTGTTTATATTAAAGAGAGAGTCATCTCATAGAGTTCTTATTTTACTGGGTGAATATGAACAATACACCAATAAATCAATAAATATGTAGTAGGCTGTTGCTACTGCTGTGTAGTCATTAAGTTGTGTCTGACTCTTTGCGATCCCAAAGACTGTAGATTACCAGGCTCTTCTGTCCATGGGGTTTCCCAGGCAGAATACTGCAGTGGGTTGCCATGTCCTTCTCCAGGGGATCATCCTGACCCAAGGATCGAGTCCAAGTCTCCTACTTGGCAGCCAGATTCTTTACTGCTGAGTTACCTGGGAAGCCGTGCAATAGGCTATGTGGTGATAATTGTTATGAAAATGAATAAATTATGGGGAAAGCAGAGTAAATGAATGAATAAACTTCAGAAAGTTGAACATTAGTTTTATTTTGTTTGTTATATGTTTATTATGCTAATTTGAGAAAAGTAATTATTCTGGTTATTGTTGACCTAAAAAGGATGGCCAGATATTTCTCCAGCAAATATAGGTTTATTTTAGATAAGCATAAATTTACAGTTTAAGGTAGAAAAACATGGCCAGCCATGTGCAAGTAACGCTATGGGAAGGGGAGGAAAATGCTTTTATAGAGGGGAAAAGGAAGTGGGATGGTTGTAACAGGCAGAGTCCATGGCTTTCATCGGCTGAGACCTTGCCCAGAGACAGTGTCTATCTTCTTCCTGTTGGCCTCTGTTATTGCTGAAGGATGTGACAGCTACACTGAAACTGTCCCTAACCATAACTTTCTAAATAAAATGCTTTACTTTTAAAAATAAATGTTCAGTAGCTAGAAGAGCATTATTTAATCATCTACTAACATTTCTCCTAAACCTCCCTCCAGCTCTACATTTTTAATGCAATAAGATTATGAAGTAATATTTCTAAGATTCTCCTGGCCACCTTCTGAGTCTTTTATTCATTGTGTTTGAACAGTTCAGATTATTATTAAAGTATAGGTTATTATAACTTAAAATAATAAATCCTAGAGGTTATTTATGAATATTTAAATTCCTCAATCATATCTCTGAACAAGTTGTCACTTTAAAATTAGCTTTAAAATGATATCTCAGTCACTTTTTCGTGCTCTTTCCAGAATCATGAATTATAAATTATAGTATAGAAGTATCTATGAGACAGGACTGAAGAAGAGGTAGTTCATAACATCCTTGAAGTGGTTTTAAATTACTGTAACTTCAGCTTTTGAGTCCTGATATAATTTTTATTGAAATTAGAAACATAAGCTATTATAAAGGAAAGAGAGTTCTGTTGCTACTTTTATGAATGATGACCTTTTTAAAAGATACAAGAAATTTCCATTTCTTCAAATTATAGTTATTTGGAAATATGTTTTTAGTTTGATAGCAAGATTTGTGTCTTATGTATGTACCTCCTTTAAAATTTATATGTTGACATATATTATTGATTTATAGATTTTTAAAAGGTCCACTTTCCTTTGCAATATTAACAAAAAATCTAATACACCACCATATTTTCTTTTGTTACTTTATATAAAAATGTGGTAGAAGGGTGTCTCTGTTTACTCAATAAATATTTATAATGCCTAATATGTGCCAATTACTGTGTGCTCTTTACTCAGTCATTTTAGTCAGAATATAAATATAAGATTATTAAAAATATCAACTAGAGTCTAATCAAGTTATATCAATGAAATAAAAATTCCATGGTTGTTTGGAAATCTTTCTGTACAACTGAGGTGGATTCTGTAGCTCAGAGTTTTAAAGGGCAGAGAGAGAAAGACTGTTTCTTGCAGAGAATAAATATGACTAAACTGGAGAACCCCGAGAGCATCAAGACATGGACATAAAAGATTTGCTTAAATATTTACTTGCTGGGTAACATGTGAGAGGCATAGTGCTACAGTGACATTCTGTGCTATTTTACTCTTTCAACTTTGCAACAGTGAGGCTTTCAGATAACTCTGCTGGTTCTGCATTATACTCTTAGGTTTGAATAAAGCCTATGCCTGTAAAATGTCCTACTTGCTCTGTACACATTGTCTGGGCCACTGGGACAAGTAGGGCTCAGTTGACCTGGTGGATCATGGCAGTTTCGTAGCCAGCTTCGCAGGTGGTGCCTAATGATGCCTGCCTTTTTGTAGTGATACCTTTATGAATTGTACCAGGTTGTCTCTGTGATCAATAGGAATTAGCAGCAGTGATGGTATGTCACAAGGTTAGGCATAAAAGACTGAAGTTTCTGTCTTGGGGCCTTCCTCTCAATCTCTCTCACAGACACATTTGCTTTCAGCAAAGTCGTAAAGTTGTGTGAGCAGGAGAGGTCTCTGTGGAGAAACCCAAGTGGTAAAGAATTGAAACCTCCATTGGAAGTTACACGAAAGAACTTGGAAATGCATTTTCAGTCCCTTAAGAGGACAGCAGTTTGAGTTTATTTGACTGCAATCTCGAGCCAAAACCACACAGCTAACCCCTGCTTGAATTCCTGACCCTCTTAAATTGTGTTGAGATAATACATGTTTGTCAATGTGAGAGCTGATAATCTGGAAATTATTTTGTACATAATGGGATTCCCTGGTGGTTCAGATGGTAAAGAATCTGCCTGCAATGCATGAGACCTGGGTTCGATCCCTGGGTTGGGAAGGCCCCCTGGAGGAGGGAAGGGCAACCCACTCCAGTATTCTTGCCTGGAGAACTCCATGGACAGAAAAGCCTGGTAGGCTACAGTCCATGGGGTCAAAAAAAGTTGGACACTGAGTGACTAACACTTTCGCTTTTGCTGCACAGTAACAGATAACTAAAACATTTGCAAATTATCTTTGTTTTATAAATTAGAAACTGAGTTGGCAGGATGAATTTTCAGCAACTGAAATCTATTCTAGGCTAAACTCGGGAAAACTTAGAGACTTGTCATATTTTCCATGAAGCAGATAATGCTTGATATCTTATTTTTTCAGCTTTCCTTTTCTTAAATCCATGGGCATGTCTTTAAGGAAGGAAAAGAAGGAGAGAGGACTTGAAGGAGAGATTGTTGGTGGGGGGTCATCTTGAAGGCTTGCTGCCATTTAGACCTTGTGCTAGAGAACCTATCTAATCTTGTCAATGATGTAAACAAATCTTGCCAAATTCCTTTTGCTTAGAAAAGTTAGATGACATGATGCAGCTAAAACATTTCCCAATGAGAATTCAACACAGGTACGCTTGAGTCCAATGACTGATTTTACATTATACAAAGCTGTTAAATAAAAACATTAAGGATTTAAGTCCATAATGTATGAACTCTATTTTGTCCAGTTCAGTTAAAATATTTGGTAAATCCATTGTAAAAGGGGAAAATTTAATTATTGACAGATTTAAGGAAAAAATTACAAAACAACTGCAAACAAAGCTTTCACCACTGGAAAGCACAAGCAATATAAGACTTCGTACAATTTTTATAGGTCTTGTGATGGATTATCTGTTAATGAAAAAAGCTGCTGAGTTGAAGTAGATTTTATCAGTTTCTATGAAAAATGAGCTTTTAATACATGTTAACTTGATAATGTGCATGTTCCTACAAGACAGCACAGATTTAAATATTTTCTATACATGTACACAATTTATATTTATTTATTATAATAAGAAACTTTTAAAAATATTTCTATGCATATAAAATTGGTGAGAGAAGAATAACTGTCAAACATACAGAAAGTTACCATTTCTACCTTGTATGAATTATGAAGAATCTATGGTAAAGTTTTAGATTGCTGAAAATATATGTATTAATATCAACTTTTGCTATTTTATCTTGTTTTTGCCAATTGGTTTTAGATGTGTATATCATTTTCTGGCTGAAATTAAAATCTTTTCCGTTTTGCTGCACAGTAACAGATAACTAAAACATTTGCAAATTATCTTTGTTTTATAAATTAGAAACTGAGTTGGCAGGATGAATTTTCAGCAACTGAAATCTATTCTAGGCTAAACTCGGGAAAACTTAGAGACTTGTCATATTTTCCATGAAGCAGATAATGCTTGATATCTTATTTTTTCAGCTTTCCTTTTCTTAAATCCATGGGCATGTCTTTAAGGAAGGAAAAGAAGGAGAGAGGACTTGAAGGAGAGATTGTTGGTGGGGGGTCATCTTGAAGGCTTGCTGCCATTTAGACCTTGTGCTAGAGAACCTATCTAATCTTGTCAATGATGTAAACAAATCTTGCCAAATTCCTTTTGCTTAGAAAAGTTAGATGACATGATGCAGCTAAAACATTTCCCAATGAGAATTCAACACAGGTACGCTTGAGTCCAATGACTGATTTTACATTATACAAAGCTGTTAAATAAAAACATTAAGGATTTAAGTCCATAATGTATGAACTCTATTTTGTCCAGTTCAGTTAAAATATTTGGTAAATCCATTGTAAAAGGGGAAAATTTAATTATTGACAGATTTAAGGAAAAAATTACAAAACAACTGCAAACAAAGCTTTCACCACTGGAAAGCACAAGCAATATAAGACTTCGTACAATTTTTATAGGTCTTGTGATGGATTATCTGTTAATGAAAAAAGCTGCTGAGTTGAAGTAGATTTTATCAGTTTCTATGAAAAATGAGCTTTTAATACATGTTAACTTGATAATGTGCATGTTCCTACAAGACAGCACAGATTTAAATATTTTCTATACATGTACACAATTTATATTTATTTATTATAATAAGAAACTTTTAAAAATATTTCTATGCATATAAAATTGGTGAGAGAAGAATAACTGTCAAACATACAGAAAGTTACCATTTCTACCTTGTATGAATTATGAAGAATCTATGGTAAAGTTTTAGATTGCTGAAAATATATGTATTAATATCAACTTTTGCTATTTTATCTTGTTTTTGCCAATTGGTTTTAGATGTGTATATCATTTTCTGGCTGCTTAACTTTAGATGAGGTATTACCAATGTGCGTTTCTGGGAAGGATTTGTTTTGATTAATAACAAAACAGATTTTCAATTGTTCCTTTCAACTGAACGTTTGGTGATATGTTTGTACTTTCACTGAACACCAATGTCAATTTTAAAAAGTAGCCATATATACTGACAAAGATTACTAACTTGTGGTTATATCTGGATAAATAAGGAAACAATAATTCTACATGTAAGCTATTGATTTCTTATAGGGAAATGAAGAATCAAATTTTAAAAATACCTGAAAATGGAAGTTTAGCTGGCTCTCAATGATTACTTTGTAATTTTAATGAATCACAGATTAAATCTCAGCATTCCTACGTGTTACAGAAATTTCGTTAAATTCTTTTTGAAATTATTTTGAGTTCTATGACATAGAAGACCAGGAATTTATTTTGTATTTATACATATTGTGGTAAGACTAGAGGGGTCACACGGCTGGCTGGTTAAGGTTTCTAACCCTGGATCTAGGACAGGGTATAGACTAATGGCCAAATAATGGGCAATTATGGTATAAAAGTTACTACATAGCAGTAGGCTTGTTTTGACCTCAGATTTATTAGATCTTTAATAAATATATGATAAATCTAAAATAGTACATTTTTTAGATTTTTACTTATTTAAAAAAATAATTAAAAATGAATAAATGAATTTATGAAACTGGGAAGCAACTATGTACCAGTCATTCAGGTTGTGACACGGGTTTGAAATTTTGTCCTAACAGACCTGGGAAAACAACAAAGGGCCTTAAAAGAGGAGTTGAACACATCAATTTTAAATTATAGGAAGATCATCTGATGGCAAATGGATTAAATTAAAGACAGTAAGACTGATAGGTAATCTAAGCAATATTTCTATGAAAAAAGAAACTTTTAAATATTTCTATGCATATAAAATTGGTGAGAGAAGAATAACTGTCAAACATACAGAAAGTTACCATTTCTACCTTGTATGAATTATGAAGAATCTATGGTAAAGTTTTAGATTGCTGAAAATATATGTATTAATATCAACTTTTGCTATTTTATCTTGTTTTTGCCAATTGGTTTTAGATGTGTATATCATTTTCTGGCTGCTTAACTTTAGATGAGGTATTACCAATGTGCGTTTCTGGGAAGGATTTGTTTTGATTAATAACAAAACAGATTTTCAATTGTTCCTTTCAACTGAACGTTTGGTGATATGTTTGTACTTTCACTGAACACCAATGTCAATTTTAAAAAGTAGCCATATATACTGACAAAGATTACTAACTTGTGGTTATATCTGGATAAATAAGGAAACAATAATTCTACATGTAAGCTATTGATTTCTTATAGGGAAATGAAGAATCAAATTTTAAAAATACCTGAAAATGGAAGTTTAGCTGGCTCTCAATGATTACTTTGTAATTTTAATGAATCACAGATTAAATCTCAGCATTCCTACGTGTTACAGAAATTTCGTTAAATTCTTTTTGAAATTATTTTGAGTTCTATGACATAGAAGACCAGGAATTTATTTTGTATTTATACATATTGTGGTAAGACTAGAGGGGTCACACGGCTGGCTGGTTAAGGTTTCTAACCCTGGATCTAGGACAGGGTATAGACTAATGGCCAAATAATGGGCAATTATGGTATAAAAGTTACTACATAGCAGTAGGCTTGTTTTGACCTCAGATTTATTAGATCTTTAATAAATATATGATAAATCTAAAATAGTACATTTTTTAGATTTTTACTTATTTAAAAAAATAATTAAAAATGAATAAATGAATTTATGAAACTGGGAAGCAACTATGTACCAGTCATTCAGGTTGTGACACGGGTTTGAAATTTTGTCCTAACAGACCTGGGAAAACAACAAAGGGCCTTAAAAGAGGAGTTGAACACATCAATTTTAAATTATAGGAAGATCATCTGATGGCAAATGGATTAAATTAAAGACAGTAAGACTGATCCTATAGGTAATCTAAGCAAGAGATGCTTGTTTGTTAATAAGAATCATTAGAATAGGATGAAATTCTGAATGACTGGCATACTAATTAGAAAGTAATATAAATTAATACACTAATGTTTGGCTGCAAACAGTAGAAAATCTATCATGTGGTGGTAAATGTCTAGCTTAATATTTTACAAACAAACGCGTAACAGTAGTGGTGCCTGAAGTTGCTTCAGAACTTGGTGACAGAAGGATCAGTGTGCTTGTAGCTCTTAGGCCAACGCCATAATTGCTTTCTTTTGAAAACAAATGTGACGTGGGATAAAGGCTGAACAGAAAAGGGTTCTGCTAGGTCTACATAAGGGCTTCCCAGGTGGCGCTATTTGTAAAGAACCCATCTGCCAATGCAGGGGACATGTGAGACCACAAGTTCATTTCCGGGTCAGGAAGGTCCCCTGGAGGAGGACATGGCTACCCACTCCAGTACTCTTGTCTAGAAAATCCCATGGACTGAGGAGCCTGGCAGGTTACAGTTCACAGGGTTGCAAAGTCAGACACAACTGAAGTGACTTAGCACAGTGATCCAAATATTCTTTTAATTCATGAAAGGAAAAGTTTTCCCAAAAGTTCCTTCAGCACACTTTCCTTTAAGTCTTTATAACCAGAGCTAGAGCCCATACTCATAACTTGAGAGGAGGCTGGGAAATCAGGAAAAGCAAAGTCATGATTTATTATCTTGATTAATTACTAGGGTGCCATATTGCTTCTCCAAATAAAAGCATCATGTTAGCAAAGAAGAAGGGGAAAAATTTAAAAGTGGCTTCCACAGTTATCCATTTTGACCCAAGTGGCACAGTGAAATAGGTTTTTGTGACCCTCTCTGTATTTAGGTGTAAATAGGCTGTTTCATTGGCTGATTCATGTCCACGATTGTTCGTGATAGCCTTAATTAGTGGAGAGGTAACCTAAAGGCATGTGAATATTCAATTAAAAATAAGATTTCTCAAACAATTTAATTTCCCTTATCTTTTACTTTCATTTATGTCATCCATACACACACACAAACTGCACCCATTGAAGTGTCTCTCACGTTAGCTAGGGTGACATAAAGCTTTTATGTTCCATGGTGATAAAATGTGTTTTTCATTTCAATGAGAAGGAATTGAAATACAGCTACAGAACTAGAATGTCAAAAAGATACTATACTACTGACCTGCATTTAAATATTGAAAGTAATATAAATTAATACACTAATGTTTGGCTGCAAACAGTAGAAAATCTATCATGTGGTGGTAAATGTCTAGCTTAATATTTTACAAACAAACGCGTAACAGTAGTGGTGCCTGAAGTTGCTTCAGAACTTGGTGACAGAAGGATCAGTGTGCTTGTAGCTCTTAGGCCAACGCCATAATTGCTTTCTTTTGAAAACAAATGTGACGTGGGATAAAGGCTGAACAGAAAAGGGTTCTGCTAGGTCTACATAAGGGCTTCCCAGGTGGCGCTATTTGTAAAGAACCCATCTGCCAATGCAGGGGACATGTGAGACCACAAGTTCATTTCCGGGTCAGGAAGGTCCCCTGGAGGAGGACATGGCTACCCACTCCAGTACTCTTGTCTAGAAAATCCCATGGACTGAGGAGCCTGGCAGGTTACAGTTCACAGGGTTGCAAAGTCAGACACAACTGAAGTGACTTAGCACAGTGATCCAAATATTCTTTTAATTCATGAAAGGAAAAGTTTTCCCAAAAGTTCCTTCAGCACACTTTCCTTTAAGTCTTTATAACCAGAGCTAGAGCCCATACTCATAACTTGAGAGGAGGCTGGGAAATCAGGAAAAGCAAAGTCATGATTTATTATCTTGATTAATTACTAGGGTGCCATATTGCTTCTCCAAATAAAAGCATCATGTTAGCAAAGAAGAAGGGAAAATTAACAGTGGCTTCCACAGTTATCCATTTTGACCCAAGTGGCACAGTGAAATAGGTTTTTGTGACCCTCTCTGTATTTAGGTGTAAATAGGCTGTTTCATTGGCTGATTCATGTCCACGATTGTTCGTGATAGCCTTAATTAGTGGAGAGGTAACCTAAAGGCATGTGAATATTCAATTAAAAATAAGATTTCTCAAACAATTTAATTTCCCTTATCTTTTACTTTCATTTATGTCATCCATACACACACACAAACTGCACCCATTGAAGTGTCTCTCACGTTAGCTAGGGTGACATAAAGCTTTTATGTTCCATGGTGATAAAATGTGTTTTTCATTTCAATGAGAAGGAATTGAAATACAGCTACAGAACTAGAATGTCAAAAAGATACTATACTACTGACCTGCATTTAAATATTTTCATTATTCGGAATTTTATTATTTTAAACTTTGTTTTCACTAAAGCAGTAGTTCTTGTGTCAGTAGTTCCTCAATAGGAAGAAAATCATATGATTATGTAGTCATGCACAATCTGCTTCAGTTCTTTGGCAACAACTGCTGAAAGGACATTAACTCCAGGGAACCTTCATCAGGCAGGCTTGAAGAGCTCTGGCATCTGGAATGTTAATCAGGGACTTTTGTAAAGTCAGTAAAAACAAAATATCTCCTATGTATTTTTAATTCATTTAAAAAAACTGAATGCCATGGACCTTTAAATGTTATCAATTTAGTAACTGAATAAGAGTAATCAAGCTCTTTGTCTGTTGAAGTTAAAGTATTATGTGACTCTTTAAAATACAGTGAAAAGAGCTTGCTTCCTGCTAGTGTGTAATAAATATTACCTAATCTATATTTAAGGGAAAACTGAATGCCTTAAACAGTTTTGTTTTGAATAATAGTAATCATTTTGAATAGAAAAAAATGTGTCTAAAATATATAATCAGAAAAAGCCAATGAAATTAAATGTATGTCATATTTTCTATTTTTAAATTTTATATTTATACAATATACTTTTACTGTTATGTACTATAACTAAAAACTAAGACACAAATAGATACGTTCTATTCCATAATGTGCTTAACTATCCCACTCATCTGTAAAACAAAACAAATGACAATGTAGTTTTTAGAGTCACTGACTTTTAGATTACAGAGATGTTTCAAGAGATCAATTGCTTAAACCTACTCATTTCACAGATAATGAAATATTTAGCTCAGGTCATGAGTTACCTGTTTAAGATCTCACAGTTTATTAGGGACAGTCAGTACCAAGATAACATACTCCTAATATTCACTATTCTCTCATGATTCCAAATTCATTTTCCTAATTATACAGAATAGTCATTTCTCAAAACAAGAAGTCCTTCAACTGTACCCTAATGTCATACAGATAATACTCGTCTATTATGCACCAAAGATCTCCCTAGGTAGTTACTAGTTGAAACTCAATTTTCAGAAGGGTAGAATCTGTGTGGGAGACTGGGAGACAGTTGACTGGAAATCTTTTGAGTTTTGTCTCATTCATTCATTCACATAATACGTATATGTGGAGTATTTGTCAAGTGTCACATGATGTTTGAGGAGCTGGGGCTTTAATAATGCACGAGACATGAAATTATTCTCATGGCATTTACATTTGGAGAAGAAAGTAGGGATTAAGCACGCAAAGAAATAAACAAGAAATGTATTTAACTGAATTTATTCATTAAAGGTGTCTATTAACACCTTTGGTTTTTCAACTCTGCGAGATCCTACACATTCTTTGAAATGGATGCAACATCTACTATTCTTCAGTAATTTTAAAGTTTGTAGAAATTTCTTTACTAAGGGGATTATTTAGCCTTCCAAGACTGCACACTAGAAAACTGTGAATAAAATACTCCCCAGATACTTCTATCTGCAAACAAGCATACATCATATTTGCGATTTAAATTCCCATAAGCTTACCTCCTTACCTGCATATAAATAGACTTAGCACTATGCCTAGCAGATTCTAGGTACACAATAGATGTTATTTCATTTATTCCCATTATTATTGTGGTTTGTTCTATATTGAGAAATACAGTTTCAGGTTCTGAGTTGGGCCTGAAGAAATCTTCTATCTAAGCAACCTCTATCCAAAATCTAATTCTATTAGAACTATAGAGTTAATAATCACTAAGAGATGGTGGATAGTAATATCTTGATATTATGTCTGCCTTTCTACTACTTTACAGATGATAAAACCAATAAATCCCATGGACATTAGCCTTTTGTCGGTGTCTCTTGCCATTTGTCTGATGATTAGAAGTAGTGTGGTGTGGGACAAAATGCTGATGCATTAGTAAGTCCACAGATGGTGGTTCTCACAGAAGCATGATGAGGAACGAAAGGAAATTTAAAACCACAACAGTGTCTATTTCCACAAGGATTATTTTTCTGCCTCCTTCATAATGGAGGAGATCCAGTGTAGTCAATCTGTCATCTTCTAGATGGTTGATTTTATTAAGGTACAATAGCATGCTTAGGTTCTAAAGGTATCCATCATTTTCTAAAAATCTGGGTGACAGCTGTGGAAGACAGATCAGTCTTCATGAAGTCAACTCCATGGTGCTATGCCTATATATGTTCTATATTCATGCTACCATAGCTGCCTACATTGCTACGAGCCCATGGAGAAAGCTCTAGTTTGCTGAGAGGAGGATAACCTACATCCAGAGTAGGTATACATGTACATCAGATTATTAATGCTCAGCTTCACTGTGGAAATGTTTTGTTGAGTATTTCCTCCCTAATGTTCTTAGCCACAAGTTTCAAATCTCATTTCTTACAAGCCCTAATCATTAGCCACAGCCCAATAATACTTGCTACAGTTCTTTCCCTTAGGCCATCTATCTTTACGACAAAGGGGACAATGAGATGTATCAGCCCATACTCCACTAGCTGAAAAGATTTTCTTTAGTTTCTAACCTTCAGAGTCTTTCAAAATGTGGCTATAATAGTCCACTTTTTGATCTCTGTCTGGACTTTAGACACCTTCCACCCATTTGTGTAATGTGGTTTTGATTATTTATATTTACTTTAGAGTAAATTTTAGTAAATAGTATCTATCAATATTTCCTTTCATGATTTTTCTTTAAATCCATTACTGCCAATACATGTATACTTCTTCTATGTGATCTTTATATTAATTTACAACACTGGATAGTTCTATCGTTTAACTCATCAATTACTCAGGGCTTATTTTAAGACTTTTAGTAAAACTGAGTATGTATTTTCATTGGTTTTGAAGATTCTCCATAACAGAACTTGGCTCAAACTATTTAACATTGCCTCAAAAATCAATCATATTCTTTTACTTAGAGTCATCAGACAGCTATTTAAATTAGTAATAACTGTAAATTATTTTGAAGGTATGATATGTTACTTGCCAAGAAGTTAGCAAGTTTGGTCAAAATATGCCCCCTTTCTTTGAGAGATTTGGAATGCAGCAGAGAAACATTTTTAAAGCAGGTAACAAGGGCATGTTAATCTGTAATAAATGTTGCATACTTAAGACGTGAATGAATTATAAACGCAGCCTGTCCATACTGCATCACTTTCTCATAATGGAGGAGATCCAGTGTAGTCAAGTCTTCTAGATGGTTGATTTTATTAAGGTACAATAGCATGCTTAGGTTCTAAAGGTATCCATCATTTTCTAAAAATCTGGGTGACAGCTGTGGAAGACAGATCAGTCTTCATGAAGTCAACTCCATGGTGCTATGCCTATATATGTTCTATATTCATGCTACCATAGCTGCCTACATTGCTACGAGCCCATGGAGAAAGCTCTAGTTTGCTGAGAGGAGGATAACCTACATCCAGAGTAGGTATACATGTACATCAGATTATTAATGCTCAGCTTCACTGTGGAAATGTTTTGTTGAGTATTTCCTCCCTAATGTTCTTAGCCACAAGTTTCAAATCTCATTTCTTACAAGCCCTAATCATTAGCCACAGCCCAATAATACTTGCTACAGTTCTTTCCCTTAGGCCATCTATCTTTACGACAAAGGGGACAATGAGATGTATCAGCCCATACTCCACTAGCTGAAAAGATTTTCTTTAGTTTCTAACCTTCAGAGTCTTTCAAAATGTGGCTATAATAGTCCACTTTTTGATCTCTGTCTGGACTTTAGACACCTTCCACCCATTTGTGTAATGTGGTTTTGATTATTTATATTTACTTTAGAGTAAATTTTAGTAAATAGTATCTATCAATATTTCCTTTCATGATTTTTCTTTAAATCCATTACTGCCAATACATGTATACTTCTTCTATGTGATCTTTATATTAATTTACAACACTGGATAGTTCTATCGTTTAACTCATCAATTACTCAGGGCTTATTTTAAGACTTTTAGTAAAACTGAGTATGTATTTTCATTGGTTTTGAAGATTCTCCATAACAGAACTTGGCTCAAACTATTTAACATTGCCTCAAAAATCAATCATATTCTTTTACTTAGAGTCATCAGACAGCTATTTAAATTAGTAATAACTGTAAATTATTTTGAAGGTATGATATGTTACTTGCCAAGAAGTTAGCAAGTTTGGTCAAAATATGCCCCCTTTCTTTGAGAGATTTGGAATGCAGCAGAGAAACATTTTTAAAGCAGGTAACAAGGGCATGTTAATCTGTAATAAATGTTGCATACTTAAGACGTGAATGAATTATAAACGCAGCCTGTCCATACTGTCTCTATCACTTTCTCAGTGTTTGTCCATCTTCAAAGCTCAGATCAAAATAATTTCCTACATGAGGTCTTTTTTTTTTTTTAAACATTTATTTTATTTATTTATCTTTTGGGGGGTGAGGTGGGGAGGGAAGGGGACGGGCGAGCCACTTCTATTGGTCTTTCATTTATCTATTTCCATCCGTCTTTGTTCTTTGGCTCCTGTGGGCCTCCCATCGCGGTGGCCTCTGTCGTTGCAGAGCGCCGGCTCTGGGCGCATGCGCTCCAGAGCTCCGGCTCGGTAATTGGACACACCAGTCCAGCTGCTCCGCGGCTCGTGGGATCTTCCCAGGCCAGGGATCGAACAGGCACCCCTTGCACTTCAAGGTGGTGTCCTTACCCACTGGACCACCAGGGGAAGCCTGAGGTCTTATTTCTTGACTGTCCTTCACAGTGATCGCATTAATTCCACTGTATTTCATAGTATCAACTGTATAACTAACACGGCACTTCCACTGTATGCTAGATAATTTCTAGCGTAATTTCAAATTAATTTCTCATTTTAATGATGAGAGAACCAAGGCTCAAAGAACTTTTGTCCTTTGAAGCCATTCAATTCATAAATGGTAGATCTCGATCCTTTATTTTTTGGCTTCTAGATTCAGACTTTTTCCAATTTATTTCCTTTTCACTCAGATGAACAGTAATTTATATGGGCCATATATTTTTTTTTTTTAGCTTCCCATTGAGCTGTGTCATTATTTTATTTTCTCAGTGCCCATTTGTCACTAAAATTCTGTCATCATGTTGGCTGTACTTATTCAAATCATAAACTATCCTTCTATATATCTACAAAATTTTGTGGAAATCCTTCTAAAACATCTTGAGCTAGCAGAACTGAATTTTTGCCTCAAAATCAATCATATTCTTTTACTTAGAGTCATCAGACAGCTATTTAAATTAGTAATAACTGTAAATTATTTTGAAGGTATGATATGTTACTTGCCAAGAAGTTAGCAAGTTTGGTCAAAATATGCCCCCTTTCTTTGAGAGATTTGGAATGCAGCAGAGAAACATTTTTAAAGCAGGTAACAAGGGCATGTTAATCTGTAATAAATGTTGCATACTTAAGACGTGAATGAATTATAAACGCAGCCTGTCCATACTGTCTCTATCACTTTCTCAGTGTTTGTCCATCTTCAAAGCTCAGATCAAAATAATTTCCTACATGAGGTCTTTTTTTTTTTTTAAACATTTATTTTATTTATTTATCTTTTGGGGGGTGAGGTGGGGAGGGAAGGGGACGGGCGAGCCACTTCTATTGGTCTTTCATTTATCTATTTCCATCCGTCTTTGTTCTTTGGCTCCTGTGGGCCTCCCATCGCGGTGGCCTCTGTCGTTGCAGAGCGCCGGCTCTGGGCGCATGCGCTCCAGAGCTCCGGCTCGGTAATTGGACACACCAGTCCAGCTGCTCCGCGGCTCGTGGGATCTTCCCAGGCCAGGGATCGAACAGGCACCCCTTGCACTTCAAGGTGGTGTCCTTACCCACTGGACCACCAGGGGAAGCCTGAGGTCTTATTTCTTGACTGTCCTTCACAGTGATCGCATTAATTCCACTGTATTTCATAGTATCAACTGTATAACTAACACGGCACTTCCACTGTATGCTAGATAATTTCTAGCGTAATTTCAAATTAATTTCTCATTTTAATGATGAGAGAACCAAGGCTCAAAGAACTTTTGTCCTTTGAAGCCATTCAATTCATAAATGGTAGATCTCGATCCTTTATTTTTTGGCTTCTAGATTCAGACTTTTTCCAATTTATTTCCTTTTCACTCAGATGAACAGTAATTTATATGGGCCATATATTTTTTTTTTTTAGCTTCCCATTGAGCTGTGTCATTATTTTATTTTCTCAGTGCCCATTTGTCACTAAAATTCTGTCATCATGTTGGCTGTACTTATTCAAATCATAAACTATCCTTCTATATATCTACAAAATTTTGTGGTCCAATACTCCAGTATTCTTGCCTAGAGAATCCCATTGACAGAGAAACAAGGTGGAGCTACAGTCCCTGAGGTGACTTAGCATGTACATACACACTCTCTTAAAAAAGCTCTTTTACCTTGAGAATTTTTCAGTACATACTCAACTATTTTATTGCTAGGTAATCCCATAAAATAGTGAGCTTAGAGAGTGGTTCATAAATGTTCTAGCTTAAAATTTTGTCTAAAATACTTATTTCCTTCACTTCATTTACTCAGTGTCTATGAGACATGGCTGTAAATAAGTGAGGCAAAGATGAGGACACAGGAGTAGGAACCCCATTCTAGTTTTCAGTGTTCCTGAAGCATGTGGCACCTTTCCTGAGATCTGACGGCTAGATGAAATAGAGGAAGAACATTTTAGACAATGGAAAAAAAAATGTGTAGATTCTCATTGATTCAGGACAGTATGGAGTTTTACTTAACTAGAATATATGTGTTGATATGGAGTAGGACTTGGGAATATGTGATAGGAAATGGGGAGAGAAAAGACCTGAGTTGTGTGGAGGGGATAGTTACACAGCTTCTGATGAGTCTGGACTCAGTTGTGAAGTCAGTGAACTGCTAGGAGACTTCAGAGAGGCATATGATACTCAGAATTGGGTTGTAGAAAGACTATTTTACTCCGGCTGCACTTCAGACCATGTATTGAGCTGTGGAAGGTGATGACACAAAAAAGCAGTGAGCCTAGTTAAACAAACAAATTAGAAAGATTCTGGAGGTGGAACTGCCAGGACTCTGTGATTGAATGAAGATAGAAATTCAGTATTGCAGACTAAAAAGAGGAGACAGTCCCATGCAACCTAAAGCTATAATTTTCTGAAGAAAATATTAAAGCACAATAAATGCAAAGATGATGATAATTATAGGTGTTACTTCCTGGTAAGTTATATAGTGGGAATAAAATATTTTATAAATAGTATATTAAAATAATTTCTAGGCTACACATCAAATGCTAAAATGGCCTTCAAGTATGATCAACACGTAATGGATGTTGAGATTCCTGAATAGCCATAATTTGCTCCATTCCTGGTTTCATTTACAAACAATATTTACTTATTCAAAGAGACTCAGGAAGACAGTGATTCTTTATTATACACAGTTGGTTTGGTTAGTTCAAACCTAACTAACAGCTATGGTAACATATTTCTGAGAATGCAGAATGTGATGCAGTATTTTTAAATACATGTATTTTGTTGCTATTATAGGTTCTTGCTGCTACAAGACACTAGTACTACTCAGAATCCTCCCCTTTTTTTCTTATTTGGTACTTATTTCCTTACTGCTATTCAACCTCTAATCTTTCCAAATTATTGTATTAACATTTTCTATTTTCCCTCAAATTATCCTGTTATCCCTATAGATGAAATGTACAAGATGAAAATTAAACTAAAATTCAATATAATCAAACATGATTTCATCAAATCTCAGTACATATGCTCTAATGAATGGAAATCTTTTGTCTCATTATACACTAATGTCCTAAGAATGAACATAAATTAGATAGGAAAATTGCCAATAAAGAAAAGGGGAGATGAATAAACTAACTGCAATGAGAAGACAAATGATTAATCTATGAATATTTTTATGCTATCTAGTTGCAGTGCATTCTTGTGGTGCCAATATTACTCAGTTATTTAATCCAAATTACTGTCATTTGAAGTAATGCTTATTTCAGGATACAACAGAAGGCAAACAACCATGGTACAGTAACACTAATTAGAATTTTTTTTATCATATTGGTGGGTTAAAATTGCTTTTGATGCTTTATTTCTATCTACCTTTGAGAGTATTTGGATATCTCATTTGAGAAAACTTTCATATTCTTCACCTTTTTTGATTCTACCAATAATTCTGCTAGAAAATTATTTGTAATCTTCATTTTATGTAAGAGAAAAATTGAGACGTGGTGAAGTTAAGTGACTTTTTTGACAACACCAAGCTGGTAAATATCAGAGCTGGCACTCAAACTTACTCTAAATTCTACTCTCTTTCCTATATCATCATTATGCTTAAAAATGATAAAATGTAGTGGCTCATTTTCAATTCCATTGACATTCACAGAATGCTAAAGTGCTAAATGCTAGTGCTGTACCATTTCAGGTGTGGAGGCTAACAGCAGATCTAGTCTCAGATACAGGTGACTTCAATACATTTGGAATATGCCTTTTATTTACATTTCTGTTGAGTTAATATATTCTCCAGTAAAGAATTTATGAATGTAAACTTAATGAAAGAAATGCAAAAGGAACGCCATGCACTGTGAAAAATCAAATTATAATGCAGATGGTTTTCACTAGATTCCAGTGGTAGGAAAGGAGGTGATAATCTATATTAGTAATCCATCTGTGCACACAGGTTCCTCCTCACTGTGGTACTAAAGAAAAAGGTTAAAAAATGCAACATACGTAATAACCCAAGTATGGTCCTCTGCTATTTTTCAGATTTTGCACAGCTTTGTTCAGCCAAATAAACAACGTAGCACCCACATCACTCCATATTACAGGAATGAATAGAATATTCCAGATGCCATGTTTAAAGTAACCTCCCTTTAAACAAAGAGGAACTGTCTTTTTCAGTAGTTTGAGAGATGAACTCTAAGTAGCTTTTCACAAATAAAAAGAAACACATTCTAACAGGCTTCCATGTAGTTTGGGGAAAAACTTACTTTTGAAATAGGAATGGGACTTAATGGGGTCCTTCAAAAGTAGTCTTTAAAGGAAAAAAATGATGTTAAAACTCCTTTTTACTTATTGGAGATCAACATTAAATCTACATTTTTCACATTAAAAGATGTCCTCTGTCATATAAACTTGAGTCTTGGGTGAATTTAGATAATGCTTTCAATTACAAATGGTGATTTATTAGGGGTTTACTAGGAATAAAGTGACTGCTGATAAAGGAAGCAATACTCTCAGTTTGCAGCACGGTATTAGGTTAATAGACTATAAATAGAAATCCTCATAGGCCAATGATCAATACAAATTATAATGTTCTGAATGAAGTTATCTAGAGGAATGTGACTATTTTAATATGCTTATAATTTTTATTTGTAGCATTTGTTTCACTTTACTTCTTTTCATAGCCAAAGAGAGAAAGAGAGAGGAAAAAATTCCTGGTTGAGTTTTGGAAACTTAGTTTCAGTGCTACTTGATGCTGAGATCCCATTGGAACCTACTGAAAGCCTAAAATTGAAACCTTTCTTCCGCAATGCTAGTTTCACTAGAAATTCTCAGATACAGGTGACTTCAATACATTTGGAATATGCCTTTTATTTACATTTCTGTTGAGTTAATATATTCTCCAGTAAAGAATTTATGAATGTAAACTTAATGAAAGAAATGCAAAAGGAACGCCATGCACTGTGAAAAATCAAATTATAATGCAGATGGTTTTCACTAGATTCCAGTGGTAGGAAAGGAGGTGATAATCTATATTAGTAATCCATCTGTGCACACAGGTTCCTCCTCACTGTGGTACTAAAGAAAAAGGTTAAAAAATGCAACATACGTAATAACCCAAGTATGGTCCTCTGCTATTTTTCAGATTTTGCACAGCTTTGTTCAGCCAAATAAACAACGTAGCACCCACATCACTCCATATTACAGGAATGAATAGAATATTCCAGATGCCATGTTTAAAGTAACCTCCCTTTAAACAAAGAGGAACTGTCTTTTTCAGTAGTTTGAGAGATGAACTCTAAGTAGCTTTTCACAAATAAAAAGAAACACATTCTAACAGGCTTCCATGTAGTTTGGGGAAAAACTTACTTTTGAAATAGGAATGGGACTTAATGGGGTCCTTCAAAAGTAGTCTTTAAAGGAAAAAAATGATGTTAAAACTCCTTTTTACTTATTGGAGATCAACATTAAATCTACATTTTTCACATTAAAAGATGTCCTCTGTCATATAAACTTGAGTCTTGGGTGAATTTAGATAATGCTTTCAATTACAAATGGTGATTTATTAGGGATTTACTAGGAATAAAGTGACTGCTGATAAAGGAAGCAATACTCTCAGTTTGCAGCACGGTATTAGGTTAATAGACTATAAATAGAAATCCTCATAGGCCAATGATCAATACAAATTATAATGTTCTGAATGAAGTTATCTAGAGGAATGTGACTATTTTAATATGCTTATAATTTTTATTTGTAGCATTTGTTTCACTTTACTTCTTTTCATAGCCAAAGAGAGAAAGAGAGAGGAAAAAATTCCTGGTTGAGTTTTGGAAACTTAGTTTCAGTGCTACTTGATGCTGAGATCCCATTGGAACCTACTGAAAGCCTAAAGGGTATTGAAACCTTTTCTTCCTGTCTGAGCATGATGTCTCTGAAACATAAGCCTCAAGAAACTACCATACAAATCCCAAATGACTGAACTAAAGTAAGAAGGTTCAATTTTATATCCTGAATAGACTCTCAGTAAGTGTTAAGGACTTGTTAAAGAATGTAGCTTTGGAAAGTACCAGTGAACCTACTTTATCTTTAGGTAATTAGAAATGCCCCGTATTGGGCTGATGGAAGATTTGAAAGCATTATCAAGTGGGAAAGTGACCTTGTGCTGCTGAGACCAGCTGAGGAAACTGCCTAAGTTTGGTCACTAAGAGGCTATGTTTGAGGGAACAGTAGAAGTGTTACCACTTTCACTGTCGTTTGCCAGTAAGACACTCAGTAATCCAAACACTGAGATGCTGAGGTCTGCAGCAGATAATGGGTTTACTCACGAGGCAGCTAAGTGAGGAAAGTAAGAACAAGTCTCAAATCTGCCTAAAAGAGAGAGGCTCAGGATACACACACACACACACACACACACACACACACACACACACACACACACACGAGAGGAGCTCAGGATACACATACACACCCATATGCATAAACTTAGGAAGCAGGGTAGTCTGAGGCATAGGCAATGCGGCAGAATATTACTGGAGATAAGAAAAGGTGAGGTAATCATAGTTCTACACACACACAAGTAAGCTGTAGGTTTCTTCACGAGATGCATGGTTAGAACAATTCCTAAATCATCTGATTTATCCAGTTTTTCCTTTGAAGTTCTATTTCTTCACTTAGTCAACTCCTCCATTTTCTCCTTCCTCAGATTTTTGACAATGTTCAACATATTCTGTTGTCTGTACATGATGCTTAAAGCTATTCCATGCTAATTGTAGCCATTAATAACATAGCAGACAATGTTCCCTAAATATTGCAAAAAAGATTATATTATACTCTGTTTTCATGGGAATACTTTCTAGAATCAAACATATTTCCATCATTTTTGCTAATTTTCTTACTCATTTGTAGGTCCAAGTTTCAACTTCCATGTGTTTTCCTCTATCTTTATGGTTTAAAACCTAACTTTTAAGTATAACTTTTTACTCCAGTGCCTGGGTTTTTCTAGGGCTCTTAATTCAATCATTTCCATTAAAACCTTTTACTCATTTTTGAAGACATCTTTTAACTTAATAATTTGGGGGAGATAATAACCAAAATATATTCAAATGACAGAAGTATAAAACATGATCCTGTTGGAAGAAACGCTGAGATAGGATGACAAGTTAAATTTTCATTCTCTTTTCAGACTCGATTTATGTTTTTGTTATCACACAGACTCAATGTAAAGATTTTTTGATTTAGGCATAGAAAACTGATTCTACATGACTGCACTCCAGGGAAGCAGATATTCAGAGAAATTTCAGCTAAAGAGAATGTGGCCCACTGCACTGTATTTCAGTTCTGGCTCCTCACTCTCCAGTAACAGGATCAGACATTCACATCCTGTACCAGGCAACTGTGCACTGCCCTCCCACTCTGGGAAGACCCCCTCCCCTGTTCCTTATCTGGGTTTAGTGAGTGACTTGCTTTGGCCAGATATTAGAAGATATAATGCAAACAGAGGCATGAAAAACCTGTGCGATTGTGCCTCCTTTCCACTGTCATGGGAAGAACATGCAAGCCAGTACTCTGGTCCTGGGGATAACAGATACGTGCAGCAGAGCCAACCAAGCCAGGTGAACCCCAGAGCAGTCAGCTCCCACCCTTTACAGAGCATGAGCCAGCTGAGACCAGCAGAGGCACTTGGTGAAATGTAGACTAGAATAAATTCTAGCCAACACACAACTTGTAAATTAAACAAATTACTGTATGCTGTAGGTATTCTTATGCAGAATTATTATTATAATAGTTAATAATACTGAGGAATATAAATATATTTTTATATATAAATAACTGAAAAATAAGTTTCATGTAAAAACTCTTTTTGTATGCTAGCTTAACTTTATTAAATATTATGAACTCTGAGTTTTCTCTCTTTTTATGTTTCTATTTCATTATTTAAAAGTGATGGTTGTAATCAGCTCAAAAATATTACATGACTACTACAGAATCTCCATCCAAAATATCTTTTTATTGTTTCAGTTCTCCTTGATCCTTTCCATGAGCTTGATGACGTCTAATGTTCTGTCTTTAAATGTGACATACTCAATTTGGAGATACTGTTACTCTTCAACTAACAGACAAGACTGGCAAGGCCAAGCCCAAGACTTGATTGATCCAACTGATAAAAATACAATGAGCCACTTTTAGATTTAGACCATTTATTGCTTACATAGACAATGGAAAGAAGATTAAGTCAAAGGTGGCAGTTCCTTGTGATTCATGTTCTACACACTAAGAAGGATAATACAGAAACAAATGGAGCTGGACAATGGCAATGAGATTGGTTGGACACGCCACTGCTGAGGAACCAAAGACTGTAGATATGCAGGTTTATATTCTGCCACTAAACTGAGGGGATGGGCTAGAAAGCCTCATACTTCATCAAAACACAGAGACCATGAGAAACTATTTTGTCGACTGCCTCCCAGGGGAAAAAAGTTGAGTAGGAAACAGCTTCATAGCAGATCCTTAGAGTCATTCCATCCTATTGTATTCCAATAGAATTATAAAGCATCTTGCCAAGACTCAGATTCAAACTGTGACTCGACCACTGCCTATTTGGATATGTGCAAGGTAACCAGGGCATCTTTAGGATTTTCTGTGTATAGTATTGTATCATCTGCAAACAGTGACCATTTTTATGAATGAATTCTATAAAGCTACAGGACACAAATTTAATATACAGGAACCTGTATGCAGGTCAAGAAGGAACAGTTAGAACAGGACATGGAACAACACGTTGTTCAAAATTGGGAAAGCAGTACATCAAGGCTGTATATTGTCAACTTGCTTATTTAACTTCTATGTAGTGTACATCATGTGAAATGCCAGGCTGGATGAAAGTCAAGCTGGAATCAAGATTTTGGGAGAAATATCAATAACCTCAGATATGCAGATGACACCACTCTAATGGCAGAAAGCGAAGAGAAATTAAGAGCTTCTTGATGAAGGTGAAAGAGGAGAGTGAAAAAGTTGGCTTAAAACTCAATGTTCAAAAAATGAAGATAATGGCATTCAGTCTCACCACTTAATGGAAAATAGATAGGGAGAAAATAGAAACAGTGACAGACTTTATTATCTTGAACCCCAAAATCACTGCAGACAATAACTGTGGCCATGAAATTAAAAGACACTTGCTCCTTGGAAAAAAGTTATAACAAACCTAGACAGTATATTAAAAAGCAGAGGCATCACTTTGCCAACAAAGGTCTGTATAGTCAAAGCTATGGTTTTTCCAGTAGTTCATGTTTTGGTGTGAAAGTTGGACTATAAAGAAGGCTGAGTGTTGAAGAATGGATGCTTTTGAACTGTGGTGCTGAAGAAGACTCTTGAGAATCCCTTGGACAGCAAGGAGAGCAAACCAGTCAATACTAAAGGAAATCAACTCTGACTATTTTATTGGAAGGAACGAAGCTGAATCTGAAGTTCCAATACTTTGGCTACCTGTTGAAAGAGCCAACTCATTGGAAAAGACCCTGATGCTGGAAAGATTGAGGGCAGGAGGAGAAGGGGAAGACAGCAGATGAGCAGGATGGATGGCATCACTAATTCAATGGACATGAGTTTAAGCAAACTCCAGGAGATGGTAAAGGACAAGTAAGACAGGTGTGCTGCAGTCCACGGGATTGCAAATACTCGGATATGATTGAGTGACTGAACAACGAACAATCTGCTGCATTTCTAAACACTAACAATGAAATTTGGAAAGGAAACAGTAAATTTATCATCACATCAGAAATAATAAATACCTCCAAATAAATCTACGTATGGAGGCAAAACTCATACTCCAAAAATTATGAGACGCTGATTAAAAAAACTGAAGACAACCCAAAATGATGAAAAGATATACCTTCTTCTTGGATTGGAAGAGTCAGTATTTTTTAAATGCCCTCTAAAGCAGTCAACAGATTTAATGCAATTCCTATCAAATTACCAATGGCATTTTTCACATAAGTACAAAAAAATTAAAAATTTGTATGGCAACACAAACAACCTCAAATAGCCAAAACAATCCTGAAAGAAAAGAACGGAACTTTGAGCAACCATGTTCCCTGACTTCAGACTATATTAAAAAGCTTACACCAATCAAGGGCTTCCCCTGGTGGTCCAGTGGGTAAGGACACCGCCTTGCAGTGCAAGGCGCGGTTCGAGCCCTGGCCTGGGAAGATCCCACGTAAAAATGAAGATAATGGCCCCTAAAAAAAAAGCCCAAAGACAATAACTGTGGCCATGAAATTAAAAGACACTTGCTCCTTGGAAAAAAGTTATAACAAACCTAGACAGTATATTAAAAAGCAGAGGCATCACTTTGCCAACAAAGGTCTGTATAGTCAAAGCTATGGTTTTTCCAGTAGTTCATGTTTTGGTGTGAAAGTTGGACTATAAAGAAGGCTGAGTGTTGAAGAATGGATGCTTTTGAACTGTGGTGCTGAAGAAGACTCTTGAGAATCCCTTGGACAGCAAGGAGAGCAAACCAGTCAATACTAAAGGAAATCAACTCTGACTATTTTATTGGAAGGAACGAAGCTGAATCTGAAGTTCCAATACTTTGGCTACCTGTTGAAAGAGCCAACTCATTGGAAAAGACCCTGATGCTGGAAAGATTGAGGGCAGGAGGAGAAGGGGAAGACAGCAGATGAGCAGGATGGATGGCATCACTAATTCAATGGACATGAGTTTAAGCAAACTCCAGGAGATGGTAAAGGACAAGTAAGACAGGTGTGCTGCAGTCCACGGGATTGCAAATACTCGGATATGATTGAGTGACTGAACAACGAACAATCTGCTGCATTTCTAAACACTAACAATGAAATTTGGAAAGGAAACAGTAAATTTATCATCACATCAGAAATAATAAATACCTCCAAATAAATCTACGTATGGAGGCAAAACTCATACTCCAAAAATTATGAGACGCTGATTAAAAAAACTGAAGACAACCCAAAATGATGAAAAGATATACCTTCTTCTTGGATTGGAAGAGTCAGTATTTTTTAAATGCCCTCTAAAGCAGTCAACAGATTTAATGCAATTCCTATCAAATTACCAATGGCATTTTTCACATAAGTACAAAAAAATTAAAAATTTGTATGGCAACACAAACAACCTCAAATAGCCAAAACAATCCTGAAAGAAAAGAACGGAACTTTGAGCAACCATGTTCCCTGACTTCAGACTATATTAAAAAGCTTACACCAATCAAGGGCTTCCCCTGGTGGTCCAGTGGGTAAGGACACCGCCTTGCAGTGCAAGGGGCGCCGGTTCGAGCCCTGGCCTGGGAAGATCCCACGTGCCGCGGAGCGGCTGGACTGATGTGTCCAATCACCGAGCGGGAGCTCTGGAGCGCACGCGCCCAGAGCCAGCACTCTGCAACGACAGACGCCACCACGATGGGAGGCCCACAGGAGCCAAGGAACAAAGACGAATGAAAACAGAGAAGTGAAAGACCAATAGAAGTGGCCCGCCCACTCCCCTCCCTCCCCAACCCGACCTCCGCCCAAAGTAAATAAATAAATAAATCTTTAAAAAAAAAAAAGCTTACACCAATCAAAACAGTATAGATATACTTTACTATATATGAAACAGATAAGCAATAAGGAGTTACTGTCTAGTATAGGGAATTATATTCAATTATAATTATATTATATATATTAGTATGCTAGAGAAAGACACTAATTAAACAAATACTAGTTTGGAATTTATATTACAAACAATATTGTCAGATATAAGATTTTGTGATCAAACTTTTCCGAGGATGTAAATTATTACATTAGGGAGTGAAAATATTTTGTATGATGGATACATGTCATTAAATATCTCTCCACACTCATAGAATGAATCCTAAGGCAAATTGTAAACTTTAAGTGGCTATGGTGTGTGGGTTCATCAACTGTAATGAATGCTTTACTCCGGTGAAGGTCATGTTAATGGGCGAGGCTTCATATATTGGGAGGCAGGGCTATACAGGAAATCTCTGTTCAATTTTGCTATTAAGTCATCACATCAGAAATAATAAATACCTCCAAATAAATCTACGTATGGAGGCAAAACTCATACTCCAAAAATTATGAGACGCTGATTAAAAAAACTGAAGACAACCCAAAATGATGAAAAGATATACCTTCTTCTTGGATTGGAAGAGTCAGTATTTTTTAAATGCCCTCTAAAGCAGTCAACAGATTTAATGCAATTCCTATCAAATTACCAATGGCATTTTTCACATAAGTACAAAAAAATTAAAAATTTGTATGGCAACACAAACAACCTCAAATAGCCAAAACAATCCTGAAAGAAAAGAACGGAACTTTGAGCAACCATGTTCCCTGACTTCAGACTATATTAAAAAGCTTACACCAATCAAGGGCTTCCCCTGGTGGTCCAGTGGGTAAGGACACCGCCTTGCAGTGCAAGGGGCGCCGGTTCGAGCCCTGGCCTGGGAAGATCCCACGTGCCGCGGAGCGGCTGGACTGATGTGTCCAATCACCGAGCGGGAGCTCTGGAGCGCACGCGCCCAGAGCCAGCACTCTGCAACGACAGACGCCACCACGATGGGAGGCCCACAGGAGCCAAGGAACAAAGACGAATGAAAACAGAGAAGTGAAAGACCAATAGAAGTGGCCCGCCCACTCCCCTCCCTCCCCAACCCGACCTCCGCCCAAAGTAAATAAATAAATAAATCTTTAAAAAAAAAAAAAAGCTTACACCAATCAAAACAGTATAGATATACTTTACTATATATGAAACAGATAAGCAATAAGGAGTTACTGTCTAGTATAGGGAATTATATTCAATTATAATTATATTATATATATTAGTATGCTAGAGAAAGACACTAATTAAACAAATACTAGTTTGGAATTTATATTACAAACAATATTGTCAGATATAAGATTTTGTGATCAAACTTTTCCGAGGATGTAAATTATTACATTAGGGAGTGAAAATATTTTGTATGATGGATACATGTCATTAAATATCTCTCCACACTCATAGAATGAATCCTAAGGCAAATTGTAAACTTTAAGTGGCTATGGTGTGTGGGTTCATCAACTGTAATGAATGCTTTACTCCGGTGAAGGTCATGTTAATGGGCGAGGCTTCATATATTGGGAGGCAGGGCTATACAGGAAATCTCTGTTCAATTTTGCTATTAAGTCATGTCCAAATTTTTGTGACCCCATGGACTGTAGCCTGCCATACTCCTCTGTCCATGGGATTGTCACCAGGGAAGCCTTCTTAAAAGAAAAGTCTTTAAAAACAAGACAAAAACGTATATAGTTCAACATTATGTTGTACTTAATAAAAAATGTAGTTTATTTCAAAGTAAATTCAATTTCCCCATAAATCTATAAAAAATGTGAGTTAGACCATTAAAGTTTCTATACAGTCAGAAAATGATGTCTTTTGACAGAATTGGCATAATTTGAAGATTACTGAAGTAATTTCATTAATTATTTCATGAACATACATGGCTACATTGTTCTGAGAGAGGTAAAGTAATTAATTTTGCACACGGTTTCCACAAATGCTTTGATGGATAAATTTATCAAAATAGCAATTTGTGTCCCTTAAGATACTTTTTATAGAACATAGGCCAAAGTAAAAATATCCCACAATATTAGGGCTAGCTCTAATGATTTAAAATAGCCATCCTTGAAGAAACTTTGCATGACAAGCTTAAAATTAGTTAATAGTTGATACAAAGTCGTTAAAAATAAAAGACACAAAAAAGTGTTTTTTTAAAAAATATATATATAGGCAACAGTTTCAACACTTTATAGAAAGGCCATTTAACAACCTTCCTAGAAGCTGTTGGTTTTTGTTTTCTTTCTCCTTAGGATAAACCTGTACTCTTAATTTAGGGATTCCTTGCTTTTTTTGGACCACGATCTTCCATTTTAACCTTGTGATATGTCACTTGCAATTTGTACCAAGCATTCTTTGACTCGTTGATGTCAGAGATAAAAATGGTACCGGGATCCTAATATAGCTTTGTGGTTTGGAGGACTATACATTTTATAATAATCTAGAACCAAGAGTACTCCTTTTGGATAGGTGCATTGGTGACATCTTGCTCTGGAGGTCACCAGTGAACAGGCGGCTTTCCTGCCCTCCCCTAGGAAGAAGTGCTGCTAATACCAGAGGTAAAAGTTTCCTTCATGCTTGTGCATAATACAACATTTGCCTTCTGATTTCCCAAAAACTGTGTCTATTGTAGCAAAATAAAAAAAAATCACTGAAGCATAAATATATATGCAATGAGGCAAAAGAAATTGCTATGTATAGGGAAATGAAATAGTTTAATATATTTTTATTGATATGCTAGCACATACTAAAAAAAACCCTAACACAAAGGCTAATACAATGAAAATCAAGTCACCTTCCATTACACACTCACAATACCACCATTCTCAGAGGAAATCACTGTGAACAGACTTTTGTTTTATTTCCTGAGTAATATTCTATGTGCTTGCAGATATATAAACATTTATTTTTTAAAGTAAAATAGGAGTATATCTTAAGAAATAACTTTAAATTAATAGTCTATATACATAAGTACTAATATGAGTAGAACCACTGAACATATTCCCAATGGATATATTTAAAATATTTTACTGTTAGTAGCTGGTTCTCTATAGATTCAATTTACTGAGAATAATTCAACATTATCTATAAATTATTTTAATAATCTACAAGGTTCCTAAAGGAATACATTATTCAAATAAGATATGATTAACTTGAATAACAATAATGGATAAAGCTAACCCTTGGCTCTAATGATTTAAAATAGCCATCCTTGAGAAGCTAAGTTGGTTGATACAAAGTCGTTAAAAATAAAAGACACAAAAAGTGTTTTAAAAAATATATATATAGGCAACAGTTTCAACACTTTATAGAAAGGCCATTTAACAACCTTCCTAGAAGCTGTTGGTTTTTGTTTTCTTTCTCCTTAGGATAAACCTGTACTCTTAATTTAGGGATTCCTTGCTTTTTTTGGACCACGATCTTCCATTTTAACCTTGTGATATGTCACTTGCAATTTGTACCAAGCATTCTTTGACTCGTTGATGTCAGAGATAAAAATGGTACCGGGATCCTAATATAGCTTTGTGGTTTGGAGGACTATACATTTTATAATAATCTAGAACCAAGAGTACTCCTTTTGGATAGGTGCATTGGTGACATCTTGCTCTGGAGGTCACCAGTGAACAGGCGGCTTTCCTGCCCTCCCCTAGGAAGAAGTGCTGCTAATACCAGAGGAAAAAGTTTCCTTCATGCTTGTGCATAATACAACATTTGCCTTCTGATTTCCCAAAAACTGTGTCTATTGTAGCAAAATAAAAAAATAACTGAAGCATAAATATATATGCAATGAGGCAAAAGAAATTGCTATGTATAGGGAAATGAAATAGTTTAATATATTTTTATTGATATGCTAGCACATACTAAAAAAAACCCTAACACAAAGGCTAATACAATGAAAATCAAGTCACCTTCCATTACACACTCACAATACCACCATTCTCAGAGGAAATCACTGTGAACAGACTTTTGTTTTATTTCCTGAGTAATATTCTATGTGCTTGCAGATATATAAACATTTATTTTTTAAAGTAAAATAGGAGTATATCTTAAGAAATAACTTTAAATTAATAGTCTATATACATAAGTACTAATATGAGTAGAACCACTGAACATATTCCCAATGGATATATTTAAAATATTTTACTGTTAGTAGCTGGTTCTCTATAGATTCAATTTACTGAGAATAATTCAACATTATCTATAAATTATTTTAATAATCTACAAGGTTCCTAAAGGAATACATTATTCAAATAAGATATGATTAACTTGAATAACAATAATGGATAAAGCTAATTGAGTGCTCACTATGTAGCAAACTCTCTTCTAAGTGATTTACACGCATTAGCGTATTTAATCACTATGACAAAATTTTACAATTTTATTCCAGTTTATATAATGAGGAAACTGAATGACAGAAAGGTAAGTAATGTGAAAAATCACAGCATATGGATAAAAAATTCTGAGTCTGAATCCAGATAGTCTAATTTATGTTCCTATTATTCTGTTATATTAACTATCAACATTTAATAGAAATGATTTTATTGTTCTTAATCTGAAAATATCATATAGTTGTTTTTTTTTTTTTTTTGGGGGGGGTGGGGGGGGGGGTGGGCAGGCCACTTCCACTGGTCTTTCATTTGTTTAGTTTCATCCATCTTTGTTCTTTGGCCTGTGTGGGCCTCCCATCGCGGTGGCATCTGTTGTCACAGAGCACCGGTTCTGGACGCATGTGCTCCAGAGCTCCAGCTTGGTAACTGGACACATTGGTCCAGCTGCTCTGCGGCACGTGGGATCTTCCCAGGCCAGGGATCGAACAGACGCTCCTTGCACTGTAAGGCGGTGTCCTTACCCACTGGACCACCAGGGAAGCCTTAAATATCATATAGTTTTTTAAGAAATTTTCTATTACATCCTAATACTCCCTTTATGTTTTCCTCTCTGTCTTCCAAACAAAAATGACAGAGCAATTTCTTTTTTTTTTTTCTGTCATGACATATACTCTATGAATCACTCTCCACAATCTATAATCCTGTCATTCCTAACTCTTTCCAGTAGAATGCTCAGAAATACAGTTTCTATGGGGCTGTCTTGGCAGCTACATAGAAAGTGCTAGATTTATCTTATATCTCCAGGTTATAACATCAAGCTTTTGGCCTCACGTAGATCCAGTACTAATATGAGTAGAACCACTGAACATATTCCCAATGGATATATTTAAAATATTTTACTGTTAGTAGCTGGTTCTCTATAGATTCAATTTACTGAGAATAATTCAACATTATCTATAAATTATTTTAATAATCTACAAGGTTCCTAAAGGAATACATTATTCAAATAAGATATGATTAACTTGAATAACAATAATGGATAAAGCTAATTGAGTGCTCACTATGTAGCAAACTCTCTTCTAAGTGATTTACACGCATTAGCGTATTTAATCACTATGACAAAATTTTACAATTTTATTCCAGTTTATATAATGAGGAAACTGAATGACAGAAAGGTAAGTAATGTGAAAAATCACAGCATATGGATAAAAAATTCTGAGTCTGAATCCAGATAGTCTAATTTATGTTCCTATTATTCTGTTATATTAACTATCAACATTTAATAGAAATGATTTTATTGTTCTTAATCTGAAAATATCATATAGTTGTTTTTTTTTTTTTTTGGCGGGGGTGGGGAGGGGGGTGGGCAGGCCACTTCCACTGGTCTTTCATTTGTTTAGTTTCATCCATCTTTGTTCTTTGGCCTGTGTGGGCCTCCCATCGCGGTGGCATCTGTTGTCACAGAGCACCGGTTCTGGACGCATGTGCTCCAGAGCTCCAGCTTGGTAACTGGACACATTGGTCCAGCTGCTCTGCGGCACGTGGGATCTTCCCAGGCCAGGGATCGAACAGACGCTCCTTGCACTGTAAGGCGGTGTCCTTACCCACTGGACCACCAGGGAAGCCTTAAATATCATATAGTTTTTTAAGAAATTTTCTATTACATCCTAATACTCCCTTTATGTTTTCCTCTCTGTCTTCCAAACAAAAATGACAGAGCAATTTCTTTTTTTTTTTTCTGTCATGACATATACTCTATGAATCACTCTCCACAATCTATAATCCTGTCATTCCTAACTCTTTCCAGTAGAATGCTCAGAAATACAGTTTCTATGGGGCTGTCTTGGCAGCTACATAGAAAGTGCTAGATTTATCTTATATCTCCAGGTTATAACATCAAGCTTTTGGCCTCACGTAGATCCATCTGGAAACTGACTTCCTGTCTCTCTCAGCATCGTGCACCTCAGCTGTGTGACATTTCGATAGCTATTGGGCTCTTCGTCCTGGCTTCTCTCCTACCTTCCCTGTCACTGCCATCAAAACCAAGAATCTTTTAGTGATATGTTAACTCTTCAGGAACCAAACTTTTCTTTTCAAAGAGTAACCATGATTTTACAAAAAAGTCTTCATCAGTGCTGTGAGAGTGTTGACCCACATTATCTTCTTCAATAGCAACATTTTGCTAACTGTGTCTGAATGCAGCTGTGCTTGACCAAAATACTTCTGTATACAGTTTCAAGTTGTCCTTACATAGCATAAGCTAAACAATATTGCTGGAAAGAAAAATAACTACGATTCTGAAAGTTTTTGAAAGATATCAGTTTTTTTTTTGAAATTACATCCAGTTCTGATAATTATAATTAGGTATTTAAGTCCTATATCTTAAGTTAAGAAACCCTCAGATTATGTCTAATAAGGAACTGCCATATAAAAGAAAAAGGAAAGGAAAAGGAAGGATACCACAGGAAGATGTTCTTAAAATTATTCTAAGAAGAAAATAGGTCTAGAAACCTAATTTAGTCCTTCTCACCTGACTGGGAGATCCTATATATTGGTATTTTACATTCAATTTTATGCAAGGGGCAATTTTAATCACTTAATAATGATAAACTATATGGGTAGGGCTACTTGGTGTCAACAACTAGATTTTGCATAGGGTGCAGACGCTCCTTGCACTGTAAGGCGGTGTCCTTACCCACTGGACCACCAGGGAAGCCTTAAATATCATATAGTTTTTTAAGAAATTTTCTATTACATCCTAATACTCCCTTTATGTTTTCCTCTCTGTCTTCCAAACAAAATGACAGAGCAATTTCTTTTTTGTTTCTGTGATGACATATACTCTATGAATCACTCTCCACAATCTATAATCCTGTCATTCCTAACTCTTTCCAGTAGAATGCTCAGAAATACAGTTTCTATGGGGCTGTCTTGGCAGCTACATAGAAAGTGCTAGATTTATCTTATATCTCCAGGTTATAACATCAAGCTTTTGGCCTCACGTAGATCCATCTGGAAACTGACTTCCTGTCTCTCTCAGCATCGTGCACCTCAGCTGTGTGACATTTCGATAGCTATTGGGCTCTTCGTCCTGGCTTCTCTCCTACCTTCCCTGTCACTGCCATCAAAACCAAGAATCTTTTAGTGATATGTTAACTCTTCAGGAACCAAACTTTTCTTTTCAAAGAGTAACCATGATTTTACAAAAAAGTCTTCATCAGTGCTGTGAGAGTGTTGACCCACATTATCTTCTTCAATAGCAACATTTTGCTAACTGTGTCTGAATGCAGCTGTGCTTGACCAAAATACTTCTGTATACAGTTTCAAGTTGTCCTTACATAGCATAAGCTAAACAATATTGCTGGAAAGAAAAATAACTACGATTCTGAAAGTTTTTGAAAGATATCAGTTTTTTTTTTTGAAATTACATCCAGTTCTGATAATTATAATTAGGTATTTAAGTCCTATATCTTAAGTTAAGAAACCCTCAGATTATGTCTAATAAGGAACTGCCATATAAAAGAAAAAGGAAAGGAAAAGGAAGGATACCACAGGAAGATGTTCTTAAAATTATTCTAAGAAGAAAATAGGTCTAGAAACCTAATTTAGTCCTTCTCACCTGACTGGGAGATCCTATATATTGGTATTTTACATTCAATTTTATGCAAGGGGCAATTTTAATCACTTAATAATGATAAACTATATGGGTAGGGCTACTTGGTGTCAACAACTAGATTTTGCATAGGGTGCAAGTCATAAAATAGTTTTACAGATCTGTCAGGAACTAGGAATTTTAATTCCTTAGTTTAACTGCTTACATGTATATGTATGTGTGTTTGTGTCCATATTTGTTTTTGAGAAAGTTGGTTGCTACTGAAATCCTGTTGAAGTCCCGTGTCCTTCTTTTGAGGTCAAGTGCTGACTCAAGAATTAAATGAATGGAAAACATGAAGATGCAGAAACAAAGAATGGCTGTTGGGACAGGGAACTGGCAACAACTTAGACGATAATCCTGTCACATACCGGAAATACTGAACTCCTAGTTCTCTGAAAGGTACAGATAAAGGCCTGACACACATCCCTAAGTTGTTTTTACAGGAAGCAGATGAAACTGCTGACCACAAAAACCCCAGGCTGGTTGAAACCAGGAGTTTCATGATGCTTAAAACTTCACCTTGATGCCAACCAATCCCAGAACTGTCTATGAGCTGATCACACCCTGATCCTTGAACACTATAAAACTCCTCACTACCCCCTCTAGGGTGGCCACGCAGTTTTCAGGTCATTAACCCACTGCACCCCGTTTGCCTGGCAAAGCAATAAAAGCTACTCTTTTCTACTTCACCCAAAAGTCTGTCTCCATGTTCCTATTTGGCAGCAGTGAACAGAAGCCAAGATTCAGCAACATTGTTTAGCTGGATTATTTTATTATAATTTTGTTGTGGTCATTAAAGATATTCACAGATCTTTCATTTCTCTGCTTTTGTTGCTTTGACTGAGAAACTGTGAGCAGATATAATATGCATGACTTCCACGTGTTGCCATACCAGGGTGGGACAGAAATTCTATCAGCCTGGCATTTCAGGGACTTCTGTGAATAGCTTCTCTGCTGACCTGCACTGGACACATAGCACAAGGGAGAAACAAACAATTATTGCCTCAAATCACAGAGATGTGGGGATTGTTTGCTACTGCAGCATAACTTGGCTAGTCTTGCTTATCCTAACATTCATGATTTCTCTCTTCCAAATATATCCCCATGCATGCTGAATGATCTCTAATTTGTTAAAACTTCTAACAAAATATCATACTGGAACACGTTAGTTTTGTCATTACAGTCATCATATGGTATTATATCACTAAGCTACATTCCTCATAATTCTCATCTTTGTTTTTACTTCTAAGAGAATTCGTACATGCTACCACTTGTTCAGATCATATTCATCTCTGATTTTATTGTCCTACCTAGCATTCTCTCCTATAACCTTGGCAGTTAACCTTAAGAAGACTTTCCACTGACCATACATTTGACTCTTATGATTAACAAGTACCTCGCATAAATTGTGTACACTTACTCATGCCACTGGTTATAATCCAGGAATGTACCAATCTTCTGAGAAAGTGCTCTGATCTCATATACTACGAAAAGAAGTTTTCCCCTCCCTCCATTTATAACATGGGAGAACACTTTCTGTTTTATTTCAACTGGCAACACTGACTCTATAAATATAGTAAATTCTTTGGGGGTTGACTCACAAATTCATGAGCTTCCATGGTGGCTTAGATGGTAAAGAATCTGCCTATAATGCAGGGGACCTGGGTTCAATCCCTGGGTCAGAAAGTTCCTCTGGAGAAGGAAATGGCGACCCACTCCAGTATGCTTGCCTTGAGAATTCCACGAGCAGAGGAGCCTGACAGGCTACAGTCCATGGGATTGCAAAGAATCGGATGTGACTGAGCGACTAACGCTTTCCTTTCCTTGCACCAATTCATGTTGTTTTACTTAATACCATTTTAAAATAAAGTCTAGAAATAATGTACCTAACTAAATCAGCTTTTCAGCCAACAACAAAGTTTTACATTAAGATGGATATTACAGAACACAAATATTATATCAATCATAAGAACCAATAATGTTACATATGATACTCATTTCTCAAGGATTTTATTTCTTCTTTTGTAGTCACTCTCTTGTGACTTAATTTGGAACATTTAAAAATATTTATGTGGATAATCTTTCCACCAACCGATGCTCTCTGGACTTGACCTCTTGTCTGTCTCTCTTGTCTTCTATCCTACTTCAGCCACGGGTTTCCATGGAAATATTGCCAAGGACCTTTCCTTTCCACAGTACCCCCCCTCCGCATGCTGAATGATCTCTAATTTGTTAAAACTTCTAACAAAATATCATACTGGAACACGTTAGTTTTGTCATTACAGTCATCATATGGTATTATATCACTAAGCTACATTCCTCATAATTCTCATCTTTGTTTTTACTTCTAAGAGAATTCGTACATGCTACCACTTGTTCAGATCATATTCATCTCTGATTTTATTGTCCTACCTAGCATTCTCTCCTATAACCTTGGCAGTTAACCTTAAGAAGACTTTCCACTGACCATACATTTGACTCTTATGATTAACAAGTACCTCGCATAAATTGTGTACACTTACTCATGCCACTGGTTATAATCCAGGAATGTACCAATCTTCTGAGAAAGTGCTCTGATCTCATATACTACGAAAAGAAGTTTTCCCCTCCCTCCATTTATAACATGGGAGAACACTTTCTGTTTTATTTCAACTGGCAACACTGACTCTATAAATATAGTAAATTCTTTGGGGGTTGACTCACAAATTCATGAGCTTCCATGGTGGCTTAGATGGTAAAGAATCTGCCTATAATGCAGGGGACCTGGGTTCAATCCCTGGGTCAGAAAGTTCCTCTGGAGAAGGAAATGGCGACCCACTCCAGTATGCTTGCCTTGAGAATTCCACGAGCAGAGGAGCCTGACAGGCTACAGTCCATGGGATTGCAAAGAATCGGATGTGACTGAGCGACTAACGCTTTCCTTTCCTTGCACCAATTCATGTTGTTTTACTTAATACCATTTTAAAATAAAGTCTAGAAATAATGTACCTAACTAAATCAGCTTTTCAGCCAACAACAAAGTTTTACATTAAGATGGATATTACAGAACACAAATATTATATCAATCATAAGAACCAATAATGTTACATATGATACTCATTTCTCAAGGATTTTATTTCTTCTTTTGTAGTCACTCTCTTGTGACTTAATTTGGAACATTTAAAAATATTTATGTGGATAATCTTTCCACCAACCGATGCTCTCTGGACTTGACCTCTTGTCTGTCTCTCTTGTCTTCTATCCTACTTCAGCCACGGGTTTCCATGGAAATATTGCCAAGGACCTTTCCTTTCCACAGTTACAACCACTCCAAATTTCAATTTCATGCATTCCACTCTCCAACCACATCCTTCTCGTCTTATTTATCTTGAGCACCCAGACCTCAAGCCTCCTTCAATCTAACCAGTACTCTTGCTGCATTCATATGGCCATGATCTCACTGGTCTTCATCCTCTTCGCATCTTTTTTTTCTGCTCAGGTTAAAATTGTGATCTCGGATTTTAATTCCTTGTGTATACTTTCTATTCCCTTTATGTTATGTTATTCTTGCTTTATTTTACTTCCTTAGCAAAAAAATTTCTTGTCTAATTAAGCTATTCTCCTATACAAGGTTTCCACCTGTGCAACATTAAGGCTGGGGAAAAAAGCACAACTACGCCAACAAATTCATGACTTCGACTCACAGACGGATCCTTCATTCTACTCTGCATCTCTAATCACTTCCTATTTCCTCTCTTCTAGACGACTCTTCATTTTACCTCCTCCACCTCTTCATCCTCACCTTACTTCCAAGTGTGCTGAGAGAATGGTAGTAGGGTATCAGGGGATTTTCACAGAAAGTCACTGCTAACCATTGCCACTATTAGAACATTCATACTCCAGTCTTCTTGCTTGCTGCCATGTGCATATTCATACTGTTTCTATTCAAAGAACTCCTCTGCTTGTGCACTAGATGCCATCTTCTGTCACCTATTCAATGCCATTGTTATAGAAACTCTATTCAAAGACCACTCCTCTGCTTGTGCACTAGATGCCATCTTCTGTCACCTACTCAATGCCATTGTTATAGAAACTCTCTCCTCTCCAGTATGATTTTTTATACTTGACGATGGGTTAGCATACAAATATATTGCTATTTCTTCTGTCTGAACATATTTCTTTCCCCGTTAGCTCCAATACTGGCTTTCCAAAGAAGATACACAAATAAACAGAATCATGCAAAGGTGCCTAACATTATTGATCATCAGGAAAAAGTAAAACCACAGTGAAATATCACCTCACACCTGACAAGATAATTGTTATCAAAAACACAAGAGATACCAAATGTTGGTGAGGATATGGATAAAAAGAACATTGTACATTATACATTGTTATGGGAACAGAAATTGGTATAGTCATTATGGAATATAATTTGAAGGTTCCTCAAAAAATTAGCACTGAACCACCATACGATACAGCAATCCCACTTCTAGTAATGTATCCAAAGAACACAAAATCCCTCTCCTGAAGAGACATGCACTCCCATGTTCACTCTGAATTATTCACAAGAGCTAAGATAAGGAAACAATCTGAGTGTCTGTTTTCAGATGAACAGATTAAGAAAATGTGGTGTGTATGCCCAGTGGAATATTCAGTTTTAGAAAACAAGGAAATACTGCCATCTGTGACAAAATGGATGAACCCGGAGGGCATTATACAAAGTAAAATACATCAGATACAGAAAGACAAACACAGTACAGTAGCACCTATATGTGGAGTCTAGATTAAGAAAAGTCAAACTGGGCTTCCCTGGTGGTCCAGTTGGTAAGGACACTGCCTTGCAGTGCAAGGGGCACTGGTTAGATCCTTAGCCTGGAAGGATTCCACGTGCCGCGGAGCGACTGGACCGATGTGCCCAACTACTGAGCCAAAGATCTGGAGTGTGTGCTAGCAGAGCTAGTGCTCTGCAACAAGAGAGGCCACTGCAGTGGGAGGCCCACACAGGCCGAAGAACAAAGATGGATGAAAATAAATAGATGAAAGACCAATAGAAGTGGCCCCCCCCAAAAAAAAATCAAACTTATATAAACAGAGAATGGCATGCTGGTTACCAGTGGCTGAGGACTGAGAACATGGGAGTATCTTAGTCAAAGGGTACAAAGTTACAGTTATAAGATAACTAAGTCCTGAGGAACTTATAGTACAGCATGGTAACTCTAGTTAATAAGATACTGTATTACATACTTGAAATTTGCTGAGAGTAGATCTTAAGTGTTTTCATCATACACAAAAGTAACCATGTGAAGTGATGGACGTGTTAATAGACTTGATTGTGGTAATCCTTTCACAATGTATACATATATCAAAATACCAGGTTGTACACTTTTAGTATATACAATTTCACCTGTCAATCATATCTCATAAAGCTGGGGGAAAACTTATTATTTCAAATGAATTCTTTTAAGAGTAGGATATGATCTGTCTAAGACTTAGCCACACATTTACATATTTTAGCTTCTAATCATATTTTCTTAAGTTGCACACAATTTTCTTATAAAAAAACCTATTTTTGTATCTTGATTTCATAATTCCTCAATGACTAAAGATAAGAAACAATTCCAAAGAACACAAATTTTGAAGAGACATGCACTCCCATGTTCACTCTGAATTATTCACAAGAGCTAAGATAAGGAAACAATCTGAGTGTCTGTTTTCAGATGAACAGATTAAGAAAATGTGGTGTGTATGCCCAGTGGAATATTCAGTTTTAGAAAACAAGGAAATACTGCCATCTGTGACAAAATGGATGAACCCGGAGGGCATTATACAAAGTAAAATACATCAGATACAGAAAGACAAACACAGTACAGTAGCACCTATATGTGGAGTCTAGATTAAGAAAAGTCAAACTGGGCTTCCCTGGTGGTCCAGTTGGTAAGGACACTGCCTTGCAGTGCAAGGGGCACTGGTTAGATCCTTAGCCTGGAAGGATTCCACGTGCCGCGGAGCGACTGGACCGATGTGCCCAACTACTGAGCCAAAGATCTGGAGTGTGTGCTAGCAGAGCTAGTGCTCTGCAACAAGAGAGGCCACTGCAGTGGGAGGCCCACACAGGCCGAAGAACAAAGATGGATGAAAATAAATAGATGAAAGACCAATAGAAGTGGCCCCCCCCCAAAAAAAATCAAACTTATATAAACAGAGAATGGCATGCTGGTTACCAGTGGCTGAGGACTGAGAACATGGGAGTATCTTAGTCAAAGGGTACAAAGTTACAGTTATAAGATAACTAAGTCCTGAGGAACTTATAGTACAGCATGGTAACTCTAGTTAATAAGATACTGTATTACATACTTGAAATTTGCTGAGAGTAGATCTTAAGTGTTTTCATCATACACAAAAGTAACCATGTGAAGTGATGGACGTGTTAATAGACTTGATTGTGGTAATCCTTTCACAATGTATACATATATCAAAATACCAGGTTGTACACTTTTAGTATATACAATTTCACCTGTCAATCATATCTCATAAAGCTGGGGGAAAACTTATTATTTCAAATGAATTCTTTTAAGAGTAGGATATGATCTGTCTAAGACTTAGCCACACATTTACATATTTTAGCTTCTAATCATATTTTCTTAAGTTGCACACAATTTTCTTATAAAAAAACCTATTTTTGTATCTTGATTTCATAATTAAAAAGCAAATACTAGTCCATAATGCTTCAAGTTTAATCAGTAGAAAATAGACTATTCAAAGAATCTGTCAAAATCCTATAAACATATATTATTCCAAATGTACTTTTCTGTCCTTAAATGTCCTTTATAGAAAAAAAAGGACAATATGCTATCAGTGTTTCAGATTCATCTGTGTATTTGTTTAAGAATTCTGTTAAATATGAAAAGGAAGTTGATCTTAAGGAGTATTATAAATGGTACTCATTATTCTATAGGGAGGAAATATCTCATTTAAGTCATATGCCTGCTTAGTCTATAAATAATTCACAGATATCTTTGGCTAGCTCAAAATAGAGTCCTGCTAACTCAGAAACTAAAAGTGGAAAATGTAAGAAGATAACAAAATGGGAAATTCTAGCTGAATAATTTTATTGGCAGATCACTGCAAAATTTATTTGAAATTTTAAACTTATTTCCTTTATGAATTATATTCTATATATTTTGGATGAGCTCTTTACACTATTTAGTTTACAGAAATAGTACCACACATAATAATTCTTACTTCTGGTTAATAGAGGCATATTTATTTACCTGGAAAATGCTCTAAGATTCTAAGGTTTTATTAGGTTATAATTTATGAAATTATAAAATGTTTCCTATATATTTATGTAAAAGGTTCTATCATGTAAAATATCTTGAGCACTTTTTGATATTGTTTTTAGAGTCAGGTTTTTGGGCAATAAAAGAACTAGCCTGATGAAATTGAATTGTGAATCACTTCATTTCACTGGTTTTTACATTTTAATATGTATTAGGAAGACTATGCCTAGAGTACTTTTCTCTATACATAAATATTTACATACACATATATATAGCAAATTGTTATGACTCACTCAACTAATTAAAAACAGTATCAGACATATCCAAAAAGCACATACAGTTTTATTTCTGATCCTGATTTTCTTTTTCTGAAGCAGTAGACAAGGTGAGAAGGTGAAATCATGAGACTTTTAAAAGGTGGAATTAAAAATATTAAGTGAGTTTTTACTAGAAAATAATCACCATTGGTGACCACATATTTATGTCATGTTTATTTGAGAGTAGCTTTTTGAAATTATTTTGGAGTTAACTTTATGAGGGATAAAATAATTAGCTCACTGTTAGGCTTCACATATAATGGAGTAGTAGTAGTACTGTCAGTCTCTCAGTTGTGCTTGAGTCTTTGCAACCCCTTAGACCATAGCCTGCCAGTCTTCTCTCTTAGGAAATTCTCCAGGCAAGAATACTGGAGTGGATTGCCATTCCCTTCTCCAGGAGATCTTCCTGACCCAGGAATCAAACCTGGATCTCTGACACTGCTGGCAGATTCTTTACTATATGAGCCACCGGGGAAGCCCCAATATAAAATGGAAATATAGTTGAAATTATATCCACATATTTAGAGTCAAAACAACACTCTGAAATTTTAGTCTAGTAACCATGGGCTGCATATATATTTGAACAAAGAAAACTTCAAGTACTAAAAAAGAAAAAGAACAAATGTTTCATTGCATATACTAAAGTTTCCATCAAATTCTACTAAGAATACATTTCCTTAAGTAATAATGTGGAAAACTGATTAGGAAACACAGTCATACTTGTAAACATTACCTGACATTATAATATAAATGTAACCCAGCTCAGAATGCACTCATCAGTTGTACCATTTCAGCGGTTTTCTTAAAACCTACCAAAATTTGGGCTAAAGACATAATTATAAGGTTTTTACCTGGAAAATGCTCTAAGATTCTAAGGTTTTATTAGGTTATAATTTATGAAATTATAAAATGTTTCCTATATATTTATGTAAAAGGTTCTATCATGTAAAATATCTTGAGCACTTTTTGATATTGTTTTTAGAGTCAGGTTTTTGGGCAATAAAAGAACTAGCCTGATGAAATTGAATTGTGAATCACTTCATTTCACTGGTTTTTACATTTTAATATGTATTAGGAAGACTATGCCTAGAGTACTTTTCTCTATACATAAATATTTACATACACATATATATAGCAAATTGTTATGACTCACTCAACTAATTAAAAACACTATCAGACATATCCAAAAAGCACATACAGTTTTATTTCTGATCCTGATTTTCTTTTCTGAAGCAGTAGACAAGGTGAGAAGGTGAAATCATGAGACTTTTAAAAGGTGGAATTAAAAATATTAAGTGAGTTTTTACTAGAAAATAATCACCATTGGTGACCACATATTTATGTCATGTTTATTTGAGAGTAGCTTTTTGAAATTATTTTGGAGTTAACTTTATGAGGGATAAAATAATTAGCTCACTGTTAGGCTTCACATATAATGGAGTAGTAGTAGTACTGTCAGTCTCTCAGTTGTGCTTGAGTCTTTGCAACCCCTTAGACCATAGCCTGCCAGTCTTCTCTCTTAGGAAATTCTCCAGGCAAGAATACTGGAGTGGATTGCCATTCCCTTCTCCAGGAGATCTTCCTGACCCAGGAATCAAACCTGGATCTCTGACACTGCTGGCAGATTCTTTACTATATGAGCCACCGGGGAAGCCCCAATATAAAATGGAAATATAGTTGAAATTATATCCACATATTTAGAGTCAAAACAACACTCTGAAATTTTAGTCTAGTAACCATGGGCTGCATATATATTTGAACAAAGAAAACTTCAAGTACTAAAAAAGAAAAAGAACAAATGTTTCATTGCATATACTAAAGTTTCCATCAAATTCTACTAAGAATACATTGCCTTAAGGAATAATGGGGAAAACTGATTAGGAAACACAGTCATACTTGTAAACATTACCTGACATTATAATATAAATGTAACCCAGCTCAGAATGCACTCATCAGTTGTACCATTTCAGCGGTTCTTTAAAACCTACCATTGGTCTAAAGGACATGAATTAGCTACGGGCATGATATATTGATTGCCATTGTCTAGAAAGAAAGTAAAATATTCCTATTGAGCCAATGCACAAATACTGAAGTTATTTTTCTGACAGTTGCACAATATGCATCCTGCTTTGTTTAGAAAACCAATTAAAGTAAGATATCAGATCAACTGCTGATCTCTTTCTGTTGTAGTAAAGTCAATACCATGACATTCCTCTTGTAACGTTTTCTCATATTATATATATATTTAAATTTTTGTTTCTATGAGAGTAGTCCTAGAGACTGTGTTGGATTTTCTTCTTTCTCTCCACCCCTAGATTCACTGGATCTGGTAAAAAGGGAGCAAGAAGTACCCAAATGATTAATAAAAACTATGAGTGCCAGAGAATAAAAGACAAACGCTATAATCCTTGGAAATGTGCCAACTCTCTGCTGCTCCCAAGGCTCAGAAGTCTACAGCATGTTAGAGTTCTCTCTTTAAAGAAGAGGACACATTTCTATACTTTATACAAAGAGGCATAATACCTGCTGAGATTATCTGGATGCTGGTGATATGAGAGGCCACATTTCACTCACTGAGTCACCCATAAGTTTTGTGTAAGATGGTTACCAGGGTCATGGGAGGGATAGTTAAGGAGTTTGAGACTGACATGTACACATTGCTATATGAAAATGGATAGCCAACAAGGACTTACTGTAGAGCACAGGGAACTCTGCTCAATATTATGTACCAATCTAAATGGGAAAAGAATTTAAAAAGAATATATAACTGAATCACTTTGCTGCACACCCAAAACCATCACATTTTTAATCAACTATACTGCAATATAAAATAAAAAATTAAAAAAGAAGAAGACTGTGGAAAGTGTATATCATTATGTCCACTATCTGGCCCCTTATATGGGTCCCCTATTGGACTCAGAAGATCCAATAATAATTGAATACTTAGCAGACAACACCTCATTTCTAAATTTTTTTTTGTATTTTTAGTTTATGTAACTGTAAGTTAGCAAAAACTTTTAAAAAAGGCAAATATAAACAACAAAAACATTGGCTGACTGTAGAATATAAAGAATAAAACTAGAAATGCCATGAGGCATGACAGACAGATCCATGAATAAAACTAAATTTCAATTATTTAAGTAGCTTATAGAATAACTAAATGAATAGTTAAATATTAATCAATTTTAAGTAAAACTTCTGTCATTCATTCATAAACCTTTATAGCAGTACATTATAAAGAACTGAAAAATTCTTTGTGAATGAGATTTCAAACATCAACTTTTTAAAATACTTTTCTCATGCTACTGAATTCTGTTTCTTGTGATTTTCACTGTGAGCTGGGAGGTAGTACGATGCAACAGTTAAGAATTTAGGCTTTACAAATAAAGAACAAACTGAACCAAATAAGATCAAACAGGCAGACATAGAGAAGTTAGTTGTTGCTGGAAGGGAAGGGCGGGTCAAGGGCAAGAGTAGTGCCTCAGCTATGTGGTGATGAATGGAAAGAAAGCAGACTTTCTGTTGCCAGTACCCTGTGGGGTACACAGCAGTCAAATATAATACTGCACACATGACATTTATACAATGTTATAAACCAATGTTACCTAAATAAAAAATAAATGAACATATTTTAAAAACCCAAATATCCCTTAGTAGCACATTAAAAAAAGAATTTAGGCTTTTCATTTAAACTATATGTATTCAAATATTAACTGTGCCACTTTTAAGTCTTGCGACCTTTAGTAAATTACATTCTCTGACCTTCAATTTTCCCCCAGGTAAAGTGGGAAGGATAAGGGTGCTTGATCAGAGGTTGATTGAGATTTAAATGAGATAGAACACATAAAATGCTGCTGACAGAGAAAGCCTTCAGTAAATGTTAAGTACTGATGTTCAGGAGACCATTCAATACATGTTGGCTTTTTCACCTTGTAAAATATACAGTCTCTTCTAGCCTTAAAATGGTAGATTTCTGTTATTCTGGGTAATGTCTACAGAAAACAAAGTAGACATTTAGTCAGTTTTTTGGTGAATAGAGGAAAAAACTATTCTATACTCAAAAGTAAATGAAAAAATTGTAGTGGTTAGTTTTCATTAATGACCCACTGAACAATTACTCATTTTTTAACTTTAAGAAGTCAATCTCATTTAACCCCTCTTTTAAAGCATTTCACTATGTCACAGATGTAGTTATATTGTACGCTAAACTGTCTTAGCTCCCAATTACCTCATGCTTTTTTTCCAAATTATATTTTTTGTGTCTCCTTCACATTAAGGATTTTCGGATTAGAACAAAGCATGTATATAATTAGCAACTTAATTTAGGTTGAAATAATGTTTTTATCTTATGCTTTGTAAAAATACACACTTTTTTCCCCTTTCTAAAATATATTTATTCTCTCCTTATCAGTACTGTCAAAGTGTTTGCTAAAGGTGATAATATTAATGGAAATATAAGTCCATTTTCTCTTCCAACTAGAACAGCAAAAAAGACAAAAAAAAAAAAACAACAAAAAAGTGCTGTTGGCATTTGCAATTACAGAAGGTCTCACAGCAGAAAATAAGTGGGCAATTGTTTCGTCAATTTAGAGATCATACACAGCATTTACTTCATTTTACTCCACATCTTGAATTGATAAGAGTAAGCTATTTGGGGACAATCTTAATACAAAATATGCTGTGGAATCTTCCCATCAAGATCAATATCTCTAAAAATGTGTGCATGATGAATGAAATTTTATACCTTTAGTGACAAGCTCCACAATTCTCAACTATTTGTTACTATGAAGTACAAAGTAGCTGCAGTAAAAATGAACTTGTATCAGGCTGTTGACTGATTCTCATATTTAGATTTTACTGCTGGACCTGAAATTGACTCACTGATTGTGATTCATCTCTGTATGCTTCTAGTAACTGTGAGAGAATGTGGCTTATACATTAAATACTAATAGTTTATGTAGGATTGGGAGATATCCACAATGACTGAAGAATAAAATGCATGGTATATAATGAAACACTGATAAAACTTAATGACATTTAATAACATTGCAACTAGCAAATTCCATTGAAACCCTTACAATTAAAAATGACCCTACAATCACAGATATTTATAATTCTAACAGACATTGTTATCTAAGGGTTTCCCTTGTGGCAGTAAAGAATCCACATGCAATGCAGGAGCCACAGGAGACATGAGTTTGATCCCAGGGTCAGAAGATCCCCTGGAGAAGGCCATGGAAACCCACTCCAGTATTCTTGCCTGGAGAAGCCCAGTGACAGAGAAGCCTGGTGGACTTACAGTCCACAGGGTCACAAAGAGTCAGAACAACTGAAGCGATTTAGCATGCCTGCATACATTATTAACTAAACTATGGAAGAAGTTAACGTATATACTAATGATAAATGAGAACATCACAAATATGCCCCTTCTCCTTAATCCTCTGTTAATACTAAATTTAGACCTGGTCTCACAAGTATAAATGCCTAGGGGAGCTGCATAACATACTAATTGTACTAATATTAACTGCTCACATAAATGGGTAAAGGGAATAGAATAACAGACAACATACGTGTTTATGAATCCTATGCATGGTATCTGTCTATTTTCACTGTTGCTTATAACAAACAGCCCAAACAGGTCACACTTTGGTTGAGCCTAGTTTTAAGAGTTTGGTTTAGACTGTAACTTCATTTTGTCTAACCTGTACCATCTCCAATAACTCAAGTATACTTTGCATGCCATTGCACTGGTCTACTAACTAACAAACCAATACCATCATCTCCTGTCAAAAATGTCCTTAGTTTTCCTTATCTGATGCATACATTTCACTCTCCAATACCATCCTCCACCTCTAGCTTCACTGCAGACACAACTGTCTGAGCCCTTCCAATCTCTCAAGGCTTTTCAAGACTAACATCCATCCTTTAACATCCCTCACTCCCCAAAATTAACATATGATATAAACTCTTCTTAAAAATCAATTGTTTTACATCTAGGACCGTGATTCTACCTAAATCAACACAGTTTCTCACACTGTAATGCAAATTTTAGTGTTATGTATGTTTTCATGACAAGGAAAATTCTTGTTCATGTTTGAAGTAAAACCTAATAATATTTAGTACTCAAGAGATTTTCAATTAAAGGGTGTGTGTGTAGAAACAAATGAGTGAGCTAGCAGTGTGGTAAAATTAAAATTTAAATATGTGCACATCAAAGCATGGCAAGTGTTTCCTATAATTTTTCAGATAATGAAGACTGCTTTCAACAAATGTCAAAGTTTAGATAGAAACAAAAAATGAAGTGAGAATTTTCAAAGTATATGGTTCCTTTATTTCCATATGAGCTGAGATTAATCTGTATGTGTATCTACTGTTGCTTCTTAGCCTTGACCCAAAGACCTTTCATATCTGCGGTTCTTTTATGATTTGCTACTTTTCTGTAGAATTTTCACCTGCCTTTTGTTTAAGCAACAGAAATGCCCTTGAAAATTCAATATTTTTAAAGCAACAGCTCTTTAGCTGTATGTTTCTGAGATAATAGACTTTCTATAATATTCTGCACCTGGGTCTCAAGTACATCTCAAAAGACAAATCCTAAAAAGCATAATAAATTTTCATTTGATGTATGAATGTGTTATGTACATGCGCATGCATGTGTGTGTTTGTGTATGTTTAATAGTCAGTTAAAGCTACCGCCTCCAAAATACACTGTAGTATTCTAGAACATATATAATTACTAGGCCTTTATAAAAATCTTTCTTTTTCTTATAGGACTTAGGACAGGACTTAGCCTGCCTTTGTGATTACTCTGCTCTATTATTATAACAACTCTTAATTAAACTTCCATTAAAATTGATTATAAAGACTGATGGAGGAACAAAGTCATTGTCTACTTTTAAAAATAAAGGCAATGATGTATATCTAAATATGTTGTAAGCCTTTTAAAAAAACTTTAGTATTTTCTGATCTTTTTAAAAACATCATATTTTTTATTAAATCACACTTTTAAAATAAGAAATGTTTACATTACTTATTTTTGAGTTACTTTCTTTGTCTTTTTCCAGTTCTCTTGTGTGCTACAAAGTTCTAAAACTGTTCTCTGTGATTTATGTGTTTACCACAGAGTTCAAATTGTGAATTCGAAGCTTTAGTGTCAGATTTTCAGTGTTAGAATAATATCTCTGCCAATTAGTTCTAGCTTGACTAAAACATTTAACATTTCTGATGTGTAAAGAAAATAAGAATACTATTAGAACCCATGTCATAAAGTTGGGAAGACTAGATAATAAAATGCATGTCAAATGGGTTGAAAAGTACATAACATATAATAAGTATTCATAAATGACAGTTGTTGGAATAATACTGAAGTCAGTGATGATGAGATATCTTCTCAATATCCATTTACACGGTGAAGCCTTTGCAAACTAGCTTTTGCCAACATTGCTTCACATATATGATGACTGCTGCCTATAATGGTAACCATTCCTCACATCATTCAACAAGACCTTCTAACGTGCACCAGGCACTGTTCTAGTGGATGGATCGCATTGCAACAGAAACCAGCGAATGATTTGCTACTTTTCTGTAGAATTTTCACCTGCCTTTTGTTTAAGCAACAGAAATGCCCTTGAAAATTCAATATTTTTAAAGCAACAGCTCTTTAGCTGTATGTTTCTGAGATAATAGACTTTCTATAATATTCTGCACCTGGGTCTCAAGTACATCTCAAAAGACAAATCCTAAAAAGCATAATAAATTTTCATTTGATGTATGAATGTGTTATGTACATGCGCATGCATGTGTGTGTTTGTGTATGTTTAATAGTCAGTTAAAGCTACCGCCTCCAAAATACACTGTAGTATTCTAGAACATATATAATTACTAGGCCTTTATAAAAATCTTTCTTTTTCTTATAGGACTTAGGACAGGACTTAGCCTGCCTTTGTGATTACTCTGCTCTATTATTATAACAACTCTTAATTAAACTTCCATTAAAATTGATTATAAAGACTGATGGAGGAACAAAGTCATTGTCTACTTTTAAAAATAAAGGCAATGATGTATATCTAAATATGTTGTAAGCCTTTTAAAAAAACTTTAGTATTTTCTGATCTTTTTAAAAACATCATATTTTTTATTAAATCACACTTTTAAAATAAGAAATGTTTACATTACTTATTTTTGAGTTACTTTCTTTGTCTTTTTCCAGTTCTCTTGTGTGCTACAAAGTTCTAAAACTGTTCTCTGTGATTTATGTGTTTACCACAGAGTTCAAATTGTGAATTCGAAGCTTTAGTGTCAGATTTTCAGTGTTAGAATAATATCTCTGCCAATTAGTTCTAGCTTGACTAAAACATTTAACATTTCTGATGTGTAAAGAAAATAAGAATACTATTAGAACCCATGTCATAAAGTTGGGAAGACTAGATAATAAAATGCATGTCAAATGGGTTGAAAAGTACATAACATATAATAAGTATTCATAAATGACAGTTGTTGGAATAATACTGAAGTCAGTGATGATGAGATATCTTCTCAATATCCATTTACACGGTGAAGCCTTTGCAAACTAGCTTTTGCCAACATTGCTTCACATATATGATGACTGCTGCCTATAATGGTAACCATTCCTCACATCATTCAACAAGACCTTCTAACGTGCACCAGGCACTGTTCTAGTGGATGGAGATACAGCAGCATATGAACAAACAGAAACCTCAGTCTTTGAAGCTTACGTTTAGGTTGTGAGGGGAAACAGATAATATGAAAATAAAAGTGCATAGTGTCATATTTTAGGTGTTGGTATGTGCATGGAAAAACAAAGTAGAAATAAAGATAAAGAGGAAGTAATTAAGAAGTTTTAAATAGAGCAGTCACAGAGCTTCCACTAGGAAACTGATATTTGAACAAAAAAAAAGAAGTGAGAAAACTGCATCAATTTCCTAGGAAAGTGCATTTTAGGTAGAGGGAAAGTGCTTACTAAATGTGATGATCAGTACAAAATCCTGGGTTATAGGGGTCAGGACAGGGCTACATATCAGTTCTACTGCAGTATAGGTCATTATCATACTCTGCTTTTCTTCAAGGCATTGGAGGTTTTGAGCTCTTGATCATTATGTCTTTTCAGTTTAGGATTGTTGTATGTGCCTGCTTACAGAAACAATGAGACCAGAGAGCATCAGAAGGCACCACAGTGGATCATTTGATTTCCAAACAGGTCCTTCCCTGTCCTTATTGTGTGAAAGCATCTCTACTTCCTGCTGAATAGAGTCCATATCCTAGGGAGGATGATGAACATCTCTTTTGCGAGTTGCTCCCTTGACACTGGAAGCCTAAATCTCAGACAACAGCCATTGCTTAAAATTCAGTAGGGCCCTTGTTTTGGCAATCCCTTCCTGGGGGGCAAGAAAAATGTGCCTCCTTTGGACATTGAGCCTAGCTTGACTAAAACATTTAACATTTCTAGATGTGTAAAGAAAATAAGAATACTATTAGAACCCATGTCATAAAGTTGGGAAGACTAGATAATAAAATGCATGTCAAATGGGTTGAAAAGTACATAACATATAATAAGTATTCATAAATGACAGTTGTTGGAATAATACTGAAGTCAGTGATGATGAGATATCTTCTCAATATCCATTTACACGGTGAAGCCTTTGCAAACTAGCTTTTGCCAACATTGCTTCACATATATGATGACTGCTGCCTATAATGGTAACCATTCCTCACATCATTCAACAAGACCTTCTAACGTGCACCAGGCACTGTTCTAGTGGATGGAGATACAGCAGCATATGAACAAACAGAAACCTCAGTCTTTGAAGCTTACGTTTAGGTTGTGAGGGGCAACAGATAATATGAAAATAAAAGTGCATAGTGTCATATTTTAGGTGTTGGTATGTGCATGGAAAAACAAAGTAGAAATAAAGATAAAGAGGAAGTAATTAAGAAGTTTTAAATAGAGCAGTCACAGAGCTTCCACTAGGAAACTGATATTTGAACAAAAAAAAAGAAGTGAGAAAACTGCATCAATTTCCTAGGAAAGTGCATTTTAGGTAGAGGGAAAGTGCTTACTAAATGTGATGATCAGTACAAAATCCTGGGTTATAGGGGTCAGGACAGGGCTACATATCAGTTCTACTGCAGTATAGGTCATTATCATACTCTGCTTTTCTTCAAGGCATTGGAGGTTTTGAGCTCTTGATCATTATGTCTTTTCAGTTTAGGATTGTTGTATGTGCCTGCTTACAGAAACAATGAGACCAGAGAGCATCAGAAGGCACCACAGTGGATCATTTGATTTCCAAACAGGTCCTTCCCTGTCCTTATTGTGTGAAAGCATCTCTACTTCCTGCTGAATAGAGTCCATATCCTAGGGAGGATGATGAACATCTCTTTTGCGAGTTGCTCCCTTGACACTGGAAGCCTAAATCTCAGACAACAGCCATTGCTTAAAATTCAGTAGGCCCTTGTGGCATCTCCTGACAAGAGTGTGCCTCCTTTGGACATTGAGACCTCCAACACTGTTGAGCCTGGAGAGATGGGGCAGGAAGCACAAAATCCTCCAGTGTGTCTTTGGAAGGGGTAAGTAGGATAACTCCTACTTCCTAGAAGGACACGTGCATCTTTCCTATTTGAGAATCTAACCTAGAGTTAGACCATCTACCATGGTCTCTGATTTAATGAATGCACTTTGTCCTGAAGGGATAACACATCACCTTTTCAGAGTGCCTCCTTCAGTTTCACCTTTAGAAGACTGCTGCAGCCTTGTATGAGACTAGCTGCTTCTGGATGGCATGTCCCAAGATTTTATCAATGGATTCTATGGTCATGGGGTCATTCTCATCCATCCTCCACTGTGAAGAGGGTCCTCTGGTCAGATGCTATACTATGTGGGATTCTATGCTTATATAAATGGGACATTTCATAAGCTCCTCACAGTAGGTTTGGCTGAGGCTCTGCAGGGAGGAAATGCAAACCCAATCGACAATAAATATTTTATGCTGTGAGGACAAAGAACTGGCCCTTCCAGGATGGAAGGAAGATAATGTAGCCAATGTTCTCCCTGACCTTACTGTTAGTTCCAGTGATTTCTGCCCCTTGGTTTCTGGCAATTAAGTACTAGCCTGTGCATGCATACTCAATTCATGTTCGACTCTTTGTGACCCCATGGACTACAGACTGTCAGGTTTCTCTCCATGGGGATTTCCCAGGCAAGAGAACTGGAGAGGGTTGCCATACCCTTCTCCAGGAGATCTTCCAGACCCAGGAATTGAACCCAAGTCTCCTGCATTGCAGGTGGATTCTTTACCACTGAGCCACCTGGGAAGCCCCATTAAGTACCACCTCTAGCATCTATTATTTTCAGGTCCCCATCATCCCATCAACACTAGCAACACTAGCTCGCTAAGCTCCTCTCTTACCATCCCCCCTGGACTATAGAGGAAATTCACTGTAAGATATCCTAAGAGGACTAAGGATATCACTAAGAGGACTTCTTAGTGATGATAGCCCTCTCACTACACATTCCTGAAAGATGTGCTGAATGGCGAATTCTTTGGATTTTATGAATTGAAATCTGGTGAGTATTTTGCCCTTACATAATACAGCCATTTCACCGTGCTGACTTCTTTCAGCCTCTTAATTCCTTTCTCAATCATCTTCCAGAGTAACCTATGCATTTTTACTTCACTTAGACTCAACTATCATTCTTTTCCCATCATCTAAGCACCACTCCAGGAAGAACCCTGCTCCGTTTGATGGTCTTCTTGGTAGACTATTAAATCCACATCCTAAGAAAATGCCCTACCTCCTCAGTCAATGAATTCTTCCTTATCTTGTCTTACATTCTGGCACTCTTGAACAAGCCTTTTTAAAATGCAGTCCCAGGAGCACCCTCTGGCTCCTTCTGGTAAATACCTGCTAAATCTTGCAATTCCTTTTTATATATAGTGTCTATCCCCTCTTATCAGCCTGAGCACATCCTCAGCTGGATTATGTTGGAATTTAATATTCATTATCAGCTTAGAGTCCAGGAGAGGAGATGGAAGAACACTTGATGCTTCATGAGAGAGAGGCTCCTGCAGCATATTCCAGCAGAGTGAAATGTTAGCTCTTACCCAGGAAGGGTGGATCACCTCTTTGCTAGACCAGAGAGTCTGAGTGGGCTAGGAGTCTCCATCCAGATGTCCCCCAGTCAAAGTCTAGCACCTCAGGTTTTCTCTAACAGGTTCTAAGCTTTGTAAAACACTCTTGCCTTGAATGAACATTTAAACGCTTCTAGGGCTTTGTGCTTTCAATTCAACCAGATGTTGCACTATGTCTGTTACTATGTATTATGTGTCTGTTCATCCAGTATGGGTAATAATCTCTTTGTCACAAGCACTTAGCCATTAACTGCTTTTTAATAGCCCCCAGTCTCTCTGATAAGAACCTACTGTATAGCACAGGGAATTCCACTCAATACTCTGTAATAACCTATATGGGAATATAATCTAAAAAAGAGTGGATGTATATGTATGTGGATGTTCATGTATAACTGACTCACTTTTTCATATGCCAGACACTAACACACTGTAAATCAGCTAAATTCCAATAAAACACAATTTAAAAAATAGCCCCCAATCTATCATTAAGGAATCAATATAATCTAGTAGTAACCTGTTAAGTTTACCACCCTTGTAGGTATCCTCCCACTCCCCAATTTTTCAAATGCCTACATCATTGAGCATTGGGACTGTTTTGTTTTTAATTTTCAAGTCACTATGGGCAGAATTGTTAGCAAGTACACTGCTGCTTGGTGCCACTGACTATCCATGTCTCATTTATCAACCACGATGATATTCTCACTGCCTTTTGGGCAGTGGGTGAACCAATTCCCAAATCACATCTTGTTGCCCTCTTTTCAAATCACCTTACTTATATTAGCCTAGGTTCGCCAAGTAGCAGAAAGTGAGGTATATTAAGTAGGCAAGGGCTTCACTACAGAAAATTCCTTTAAGATAGAAAATGAGAGGAAGCTGGAGAAAGTTGGTAGAGGCAAGTCTGACTCGCAATAAAGGAAGGTTGAGGGACAGCAGCTAAGTCTTCCAAGGAATTTTAGGAGCTTCAGCAAAGCCACCTGGAGGGCCCTGGAGCTATTTCAAGATTCCTGGTGTGCTCAGTCAGAATAGCCAATGAGGAGTATGGCCTTGGTAAAGTTATGGTGGTGGGTTCAGAGTGCAGTGGTTTGTAGCTTCGGCCAATTAATCTCCTCAGAATTGGAGGTTTGTAGGTGAATTCTCATGACTGCCACATTAGATGAATAAAATATAACCACATTAGTTGAGACAGTGGAGAGGAGTAGGTGAGAAGCACAAAACTATAGAGGTGAGGAAGATAATATAAATTAACAAAGTAGGCAGCTTGGCTACTGGAAAGAAGCTGCTCAAGCCTGAAGATAACTTAGGCTCGGGGTTAGAAACACAAAGTTTGGTGCTGTGAGGGAATGACTGCTGCATGGAAAAACTGGAATCCACCATTGTCAAATCATCTGATATATATTTTTAAGAAGCCAGAAATGTAGAAATTTGTATCTATATTTACATAGATACTAATTTTACAAACTGAAAATTAATTTTTAAAAAACCTATTAAGCTAGCAGAAGAGATGGCATCAGCAAGTTGATTTTGGCTTAAAGACTTCAAAGTTCGCACACTTTTCCTTCCCCATTTAACTAAACTTAATAGATTATTCATTCTTCTCACTTTCTTCTCTATTTACAAACTACAGGGAGTATGCTGTAGCTCTTTCTGCATTCCCAAATGTGCGATGGGATGACCCTAACTCTATTACCTAACTCTATCTCCTACACTTGCTTCTCTGTGCCCCTTGGCACTTGAATTCCTGAAGATGCTGCACAAAGGCAAAGGTTTAAGATAACTAAGCGAAGAAAATTCTGCCCCATTGTGCTCTACCACTCTTATGGTCACCACCAAGGATGCCTTTAATCCTTCCCTATAAGCTCCTATCTGCACACTCCTTTGAGTTTTCTCTAGCCCTTGCCAATACCCTTCCTACACCAATTGCCACCATTGTACACTTATTACCATTTCGACTCTAAAACTATTAGTCACTTTTACACTATTGCACGCTTTAGACAAGATACTTTCCACATGTATATACCTGTAGCTTGCCAGTTCTCTTCTTAATGCAGATGGGCAAACTGAGAAAATAAGAATGACTGGAAGTTTCCCCGCCCAAAACTTTCTAAAGCTAGAATTCAGAGCTCATGTTTGCTACATTATAATGTATTTTTCCCCCCAGTGAGAAGATAACACAGTTTTCATCTGAATCTTAAAGGAGACCTTGACCCAGAAAAAAAAAAAATATATATATATATGTAGTGTTCTTTGGTGTTTTCATTTTTTCTGATTCAAAATCTCTCTTCATGAGGGAAATATAGTTGACTCCAAGCACCCTCAGGGCACTTTTCTGTGTTCTCTGTTTCAAAGCCATGAGTTCCTCATCCACCAATTATAGAAATTTAGAAAAGTAAATGTTCTCTCCTGCACACCCCTCCATATCTGATCTGTTCCTCCCTTAGAATTAGTCTCACTCAATAAATTCATGATTGCATCATCCCATCTTTCTTTGCTTAAATGCTCACCCAAAGGAAGACCCTTTGAAAGATTGAGACCTACTCATAGACATTATTTTCAACCCCTAGCAACCTCAATCAAAATCACTTAATTGCCTATTCTCAATGCTAAAAGCAGTTTTAACTGAGAAATAAGAAATATTATTTTAGCATGCATAGATATAGAAGTCTAATTCATCCATTTTCTTATAAAAACCATTCCACAAAGTTCGCACACTTTTCCTTCCCCATTTAACTAAACTTAATAGATTATTCATTCTTCTCACTTTCTTCTCTATTTACAAACTACAGGGAGTATGCTGTAGCTCTTTCTGCATTCCCAAATGTGCGATGGGATGACCCTAACTCTATTACCTAACTCTATCTCCTACACTTGCTTCTCTGTGCCCCTTGGCACTTGAATTCCTGAAGATGCTGCACAAAGGCAAAGGTTTAAGATAACTAAGCGAAGAAAATTCTGCCCCATTGTGCTCTACCACTCTTATGGTCACCACCAAGGATGCCTTTAATCCTTCCCTATAAGCTCCTATCTGCACACTCCTTTGAGTTTCTCTAGCCCTTGCCAATACCCTTCCTACACCAATTGCCACCATTGTACACTTATTACCATTTCGACTCTAAAACTATTAGTCACTTTTACACTATTGCACGCTTTAGACAAGATACTTTCCACATGTATATACCTGTAGCTTGCCAGTTCTCTTCTTAATGCAGATGGGCAAACTGAGAAAATAAGAATGACTGGAAGTTTCCCCCAAAACTTTCTAAAGCTAGAATTCAGAGCTCATGTTTGCTACATTATAATGTATTTTTCCCCCCAGTGAGAAGATAACACAGTTTTCATCTGAATCTTAAAGGAGACCTTGACCCAGAAAAAAAAAAAATATATATATATATGTAGTGTTCTTTGGTGTTTTCATTTTTTCTGATTCAAAATCTCTCTTCATGAGGGAAATATAGTTGACTCCAAGCACCCTCAGGGCACTTTTCTGTGTTCTCTGTTTCAAAGCCATGAGTTCCTCATCCACCAATTATAGAAATTTAGAAAAGTAAATGTTCTCTCCTGCACACCCCTCCATATCTGATCTGTTCCTCCCTTAGAATTAGTCTCACTCAATAAATTCATGATTGCATCATCCCATCTTTCTTTGCTTAAATGCTCACCCAAAGGAAGACCCTTTGAAAGATTGAGACCTACTCATAGACATTATTTTCAACCCCTAGCAACCTCAATCAAAATCACTTAATTGCCTATTCTCAATGCTAAAAGCAGTTTTAACTGAGAAATAAGAAATATTATTTTAGCATGCATAGATATAGAAGTCTAATTCATCCATTTTCTTATAAAAACCATTCCACAAAGCTTACATTTCCCATAATAATGTTATTGAAAATGTTGTTCAGTGCATTAAAGTGGGTCTTCAGTTCATCTAAGAGGTTCCATGGAATAAATTTCACTCTGATCTCAGAACCAGGAAGAGGTATTGTTTTCCTTGAGAAACTCGTTGTTTTTATCTTAACATACTGAGAATGTAGCTGAATAAATGCTGTTCTTCTGGTAAGCTTGGAGCCAATCTGTGAACCCTTCAGAAAGGTTAATGGTATTTATGTTTCGTTAAGCTCATGCTGGCTCCATTTTACTTCCCCATGCCTACTTTCTCTTTGCCTTGTTTTTCTTCTCTTTTTATTATGGAACTTAGTGTTACTTTGCTATATGGCATAATGTCTAAAATCACTGTATATCTTAAGTTTTCTCTGAACCAAATCATCATAAAAACACATTGCACATAAAGTCAACACTCCTCCAACTAATAAGTTCCTAATTATGCTGAATGACCACATCTGAGACTTAAATATCATATAAGACTTTATGAGAGTCTTTAGCCTGTCCAATTCGAAGACACATTACCACAGGTGGGATTAATCTTAGAGTTGTTTCCTGAGTACACTGTGACAGTTATTGAAAGCATATTGCAGAACTAATGCATCAAGTGTGATTCAGTTATGTCTGCCAGCCGAAAACTCGTGAAGTGTGGCTACAGAGGCTGACATTCTTCAATCTCTGTTTCTCACCAGTGTCAGGATACTTATGTGAGAGGTAACTTCTTGAAGACTAACCTGACTTTCTAACCCTAGACATTTGCAAAGTAGAGAATAATTTACTGCTCTTCCGTCTAAACAGGGGTAAAGAGAAGAACATTATAAGTAGGCCAGGGTTTTATTAGATTTCTAAGGCTTCAATTATTTCTTAGATCAGTAACTTCTCATAACAAAATGCAGACCTTAGTTGATATTGTCTTAAGCTGTTTTATAGCAATGCGGATAAATTTACTTTTGCTATTTTGCATATTATAATTTAAAATGCCATTCATGTAGCTTGCATTTAGACTACTAATAGGTTAAAGAGCCTCATGAAAATTCACTATTTCAAAACAGTGAACATCAGATTCGGATAAGGAGATGGGAAAGAGGGGAGCAGCCAGTCACCTGGCGATCAACAATGCCATCAAGGCAGAAATGAACTGCCTCAGAATGTGTTGAGGTAAAAGTCTCCGACATGCTCCTAGGCAGTGTGGGGAGTGAGGGACTTAATGCCCTTTAAGTCACTTGTCACCTTCCACTCACAACTCAAATCAAACAGAGAGTTAAAGAGCTCACTTTAAATTCTAGGAAAACTATGGGCCAAGTGAAGGATCTGTCTTTAAACTTGTGAGAGGCCGAATCCTCTATCCTCCATCCTGTAGGAACTCAAAGGGCTGCAGTTGCTTGCATTATTTTCTGGCTTTTTAGAAACATTTTGGTTGAGGTATAGTTATTTACAATGTTGTGCTACTTTCAGGTATACAGCAAAGTGAGTCTATTATACACATACACAAACCTGTTCTTTTTAGATTCTTTTCCCACATAGGCCATTACAGAGGACTGAGTAGAGGTCCTTGCTCTCTATAGTAGGTCCTTATTAGTTGTCTAGTTCCTATACAATGGTGTGCATATGTCAACCCCAATCTCCTAATCCGTCCTTGTCCCACCCTACCCCTTGGTAGCCAAAGTTTAGTTTCTACACTGGTAACTCTTTTGTTTTGTAGACAAATTAATTTGTACCCTATTTTCAGATTCCACATATAAGTGATATCGTATGATATTTGTCTTTCTCTGACTTCACTTCGTAGGACAATCTCTAGGTCCCATCCATGTTGCTACAAATGCCATTATTTTATTTTGTTTGCTTTTCTGCTTACAAATATATTCTTCCATTCCAAACAGTTGTAAAGAGTAAAGATGTATTTATAAAAATATAAAAATCTCCTATAATCTCTAAATCATTAATAATTAATTCTTTTTCCCCCAGTCTGTTACCATGTCTTTTCTTTATAATTAGAAACTTTGTGTCCATATATCTTTATGTGTTGTTTCAGGTCTTCCTAGAAGCAGATGTCAAGATAGGGCTAGACAAGCAAAAGACTTAACAAAGAAATGCCCTGTGCCAGGACAAAGGAAAGACTTAGCTATTTAGACTACTAATAGGTTAAAGAGCCTCATGAAAATTCACTATTTCAAAACAGTGAACATCAGATTCGGATAAGGAGATGGGAAAGAGGGGAGCAGCCAGTCACCTGGCGATCAACAATGCCATCAAGGCAGAAATGAACTGCCTCAGAATGTGTTGAGGTAAAAGTCTCCGACATGCTCCTAGGCAGTGTGGGGAGTGAGGGACTTAATGCCCTTTAAGTCACTTGTCACCTTCCACTCACAACTCAAATCAAACAGAGAGTTAAAGAGCTCACTTTAAATTCTAGGAAAACTATGGGCCAAGTGAAGGATCTGTCTTTAAACTTGTGAGAGGCCGAATCCTCTATCCTCCATCCTGTAGGAACTCAAAGGGCTGCAGTTGCTTGCATTATTTTCTGGCTTTTTAGAAACATTTTGGTTGAGGTATAGTTATTTACAATGTTGTGCTACTTTCAGGTATACAGCAAAGTGAGTCTATTATACACATACACAAACCTGTTCTTTTTAGATTCTTTTCCCACATAGGCCATTACAGAGGACTGAGTAGAGGTCCTTGCTCTCTATAGTAGGTCCTTATTAGTTGTCTAGTTCCTATACAATGGTGTGCATATGTCAACCCCAATCTCCTAATCCGTCCTTGTCCCACCCTACCCCTTGGTAGCCAAAGTTTAGTTTCTACACTGGTAACTCTTTTGTTTTGTAGACAAATTAATTTGTACCCTATTTTCAGATTCCACATATAAGTGATATCGTATGATATTTGTCTTTCTCTGACTTCACTTCGTAGGACAATCTCTAGGTCCCATCCATGTTGCTACAAATGCCATTATTTTATTTTGTTTGCTTTTCTGCTTACAAATATATTCTTCCATTCCAAACAGTTTTAAAGAGTAAAGATGTATTTATAAAAATATAAAAATCTCCTATAATCTCTAAATCATTAATAATTAATTCTTTTTCCCCCAGTCTGTTACCATGTCTTTTCTTTATAATTAGAAACTTTGTGTCCATATATCTTTATGTGTTGTTTCAGGTCTTCCTAGAAGCAGATGTCAAGATAGGGCTAGACAAGCAAAAGACTTAACAAAGAAATGCCCTGTGCCAGGACAAAGGAAAGACAATAGGGAGAATCTTAAGATCATTATGTGTCTGATCCCAGTGAAGGAGAGCAGGAAGGAAAAACAATTGATAGGAAGAAGTTCAAGCTGTAAAGCAATTCTATAAGTTTCACTGCGGTGGGAGATCAGAGACATAGCAATTGCAGTTGTGCTCCACATCAACTATGCTCCACGTGGCTCACTATCAACCACACCAAATGGCAACCCACTCCAGTATTCTTGCCTGGAAAATCCCATGGACAGGGGGACCTGCCACACTACAGTCCATGTGGTCACAAAGAATCAGACATGAGTAAGTGACTGAGCACGCATGCATAAAGTCATTAAGGGTGGGGTCCTAATTCAATAGGACTGCTCTCGTTGTAAGCAGAGGGAAACAACTGAGCTCTCCGCATGTGCTCTGAGAAAAAGGCCATATGAGGACATAGCAAGAAGATGTTAACTTCAAGTCCAAGAGAAGTCTCACCAGAAATCAACCCTGATGGCAGCTTCATCTTGGACTTCTGGCCTTCAGAACTGTGAGAAAATATTTTTTTCTTTTTTAAACTGTCCAGTCTGCGGTACTGTGTTATGGCAACTTGAGCAGACTAACACTATTGTTGATAGGATAGAAATTCAGAGAGGTAGCATCTGGATGTGTAAGTCCACTATGCTCCCTGCTGCAGCTCTGAGTGGGACATTTTCAGGTTTTCCACATTGCATCTATTATCTTATTATTCATTAGGCAGGCAGCTCTGGAAGAGCTGAGGTTGTTTTAAATATGAGTAAGCTATAAAATTCAGTGCAATGCATTCTCCACTCAAATTCCTATTGAGCATTTGGATATATAACGCTGCTGAGCTGATTTATAATACCTGAGTCATTAGAGTTCCAAACAGTTTTAAAGAGTAATAAGCATTTTATTTGTTTGCTTTTCTGATTACAAATATATTCTTCCATTCCAAACAGTTTTAAAGAGTAAAGATGTATTTATAAAAATATAAAAATCTCCTATAATCTCTAAATCATTAATAATTAATTCTTTTTCCCCCAGTCTGTTACCATGTCTTTTCTTTATAATTAGAAACTTTGTGTCCATATATCTTTATGTGTTGTTTCAGGTCTTCCTAGAAGCAGATGTCAAGATAGGGCTAGACAAGCAAAAGACTTAACAAAGAAATGCCCTGTGCCAGGACAAAGGAAAGACAATAGGGAGAATCTTAAGATCATTATGTGTCTGATCCCAGTGAAGGAGAGCAGGAAGGAAAAACAATTGATAGGAAGAAGTTCAAGCTGTAAAGCAATTCTATAAGTTTCACTGCGGTGGGAGATCAGAGACATAGCAATTGCAGTTGTGCTCCACATCAACTATGCTCCACGTGGCTCACTATCAACCACACCAAATGGCAACCCACTCCAGTATTCTTGCCTGGAAAATCCCATGGACAGGGGGACCTGCCACACTACAGTCCATGTGGTCACAAAGAATCAGACATGAGTAAGTGACTGAGCACGCATGCATAAAGTCATTAAGGGTGGGGTCCTAATTCAATAGGACTGCTCTCGTTGTAAGCAGAGGGAAACAACTGAGCTCTCCGCATGTGCTCTGAGAAAAAGGCCATATGAGGACATAGCAAGAAGATGTTAACTTCAAGTCCAAGAGAAGTCTCACCAGAAATCAACCCTGATGGCAGCTTCATCTTGGACTTCTGGCCTTCAGAACTGTGAGAAAATATTTTTTTCTTTTTTAAACTGTCCAGTCTGCGGTACTGTGTTATGGCAACTTGAGCAGACTAACACTATTGTTGATAGGATAGAAATTCAGAGAGGTAGCATCTGGATGTGTAAGTCCACTATGCTCCCTGCTGCAGCTCTGCGAGTGGGACATTTTCAGGTTTTCCACATTGCATCTATTATCTTATTATTCATTAGGCAGGCAGCTCTGGAAGAGCTGAGGTTGTTTTAAATATGAGTAAGCTATAAAATTCAGTGCAATGCATTCTCCACTCAAATTCCTATTGAGCATTTGGATATATAACGTTGCTGAGGAACACATGATTAATATAATACCTGAGTCATTAGAGTTTCTGGTAAACTGTAAAAAACTCAATTAACATGGTATTTCTACAAGAAGGTTTCTTTTGCCTTCAAAAAAGACTCCCAAACTAGAAAGTAGAATGGCCTCAAATATCTTTTCTTATGATTCATTTATGAAACATCCAGTGTGAATAAGCGTAAATCCGATATTTTTAAAATCTGAATTAAATACATAAGGAAACAACTTTCTATTTATTTGGAGGTGATATCGTTGAACCAGTGGACAAATTCTTAAATAACTCAGCAAATTTCATTTTGCACCTACTATGTGTTTAGTAGATGGTGGAGATAAAACAACGAAAAAGATAGAACATAGTTCCACCCTTAAGGAGATTATAGACTAAAGAGATCTTAGGTTATATTCCTTGTCAGTTTCACTGTAGCTGTCAAGGTTAAATATCTGTCACACCTTTTGATGTGTTTTGAGGTTTATGTGTCTGCTTTAACTCCATTACCATCTGTACCATCAAGAATAAAAGCATAATGAAAGGAAAAATTGTCCAGAGTATCTGTCGTTTTATCCAGTTGATACACACTGTGAAGATAAATCTTACTAATAGGATAAGCAAGCATGAGCATTGTCATACTGTGTACAGCAAACTGGAAATACAAACAGAAAAGCAAATGAAGGAAACACAGTTCATAAATCAAGTTCAAGCTGAATTCAAGGTCTATAGAAATGGGACCTGGGAAAAACTTTAAATTGTTTTGTATTATTCTCATAAGTTACATGCTATGGACTATTTTTATAATTTGTTCTAATGTGTGAATATATTTATAAAATAATAAATGATTTCCAGTGACAAAATTTTATTCTCCATTGCTTACTAAAGATATTTTAATCCTAAGGTAACAGTATTATCTTTGTACTGACCAAAAAGACAAAAAACGACTTTGTAGCATGTATCCGTGTGTGTGTGTGCACCTACATGTGTGTCCATGTTATCTGATTCCCTGTTTTATACTTTGTACATTCTAGGACTTCTCTAAACTACTGCACTGTATTAAACTGCAAATCTTCATGAGTAAATATTTTTTCTTTTCCTAAATAGGTTTAATAAAAAAAAAGTCATATAAAAGTTTATTCCCAAGATCTTTAGCTATATCTAATAAATACGCCCAAATAAGAGCATGCACTATTTTTCATATCACAAAAATCAAGGACAATATTACTGGCAACTTTGTAGCATTCTATAATATTAAATGCAGGTAATTCTTTTGTTGCAGTTACCTAGGAACACATTGCGTCTGAAAGTGTTTCCAAGAGCCACAATGAATTTGTAGAACTGAGCCAAGTATAAAATTTTGCTTTATTTAAAAAAAGTTTTTACACTAAACTTCTTTTAAAAATCATACCCTGAGATGCAGTGGTAACTTGCCTCTAAGTTAAACAGAAAAAGTCAACCTTGCAATTAGTCATTATTTGCTAAAACTCTAAAAATTGTCACATCTTTTCTCACATGACATGGTTGCTAGACTACATAGTTAATGATGTGTAATCTATGAAGGTGGAAGCACTCCCTCAGCACTCTGACAGCATGCTTCAGTTAATTATTCTTCCTTAAAACTGATCTTCAGCTTTGAATATGATTCTACTAGCAAAAGTTTTACAAGTAAAAATATGTTTGCTATATCATTTTGCTTTCTGGATGAGAAAATATTTGGCCCTAGAAAGAGTTTTACTCCTAAAGCAGTGCCCAGTGTTAGGGAATGCATGGTTAGGGAATGTTGTGATATTCAAGAGAGTTCTGCTTTTATCTTTTTGAATACTATGAAAAATGTCCTATTCTTGCTTAGCTATTGATTTTTTTCTATGGGTCTAATTTTATTATTTTATTATTAGTGACTAAATACTACTTTAATCTGTTTACATTTTGTACAATCACTCAGTTGTGTCCAACTGGTTGTGACCCCATGAAGTGAATGAAGCCCACCAGGCTCCTCTGTCCATGGGATTCTCTAGACAAGAACACTGGAGTGGGTTGCCATGCAGTCCTCCAGGGGATCTTTCTAACCCAGGGATCAAACCCAAGTCTCCCACATTACAGGCAGATTCTTTAACAACTGTGTCACATTTTGCACAAAGTATCCTATTAACTTGTACCAAGACTGCTGATGCAAAAAGCAATCTGTATATGACCTTAATATAATTAGAGAATTACATAATTGCATAGAACTGTGACTGGCTTTCTTTGACTTGGACAGGCAGGGATTCACATCTCAAAAGATGCAAGGGCCATGAAATATTTCTGCAGCAAATGCAACACAGAATGAGTTTTCTATTTAAGATTATATGTGACAATTTGCATTTGTCCTATCTAACCTGTGTAATTTTTTCAAATGGCAGTTCAAAAAAAATTCTGCAGATGAAATAGCACAAAACATTGTACTCATTTACATTATATCTGTAAGCCAGATATCTTCTGGGTGGAGTCTCCCAGCCTTTTGTAATCACTTAAGACAGGTTCAAACTTCCAAACATGACCTCTGGAAATCTAAGCCCTTTATTTAACATTGGGTGGATTTATTGGTGCTTCTGTGATTATGGTCCCTCTGCCTTTGGGTTTATGCTTTCATGCATTTTATTTTACCTCATACAACTCAGAATAGAAGCTTATTTCTATTCACAACATTTTGGGGACAATATCCTATAAAAATTACTCAGAATGAAGTTGGTCCATCACATACTGATTGGGAAGCATATTATGATGAGGTGCTGGAGTTGGGAGAAGAGAAGCTGTACACTGAAGCAACCAAAATAACTACAAAGTAAACAATTTCTACAGGAGATAATCCCACAAGTGTTTTTGTTCTGAGTCTTCTAACTCTGTCTTTATTCTTTACTTGCCTCCATACACTTCCCTCTCAAGAGCAAAACAAAGTCTGTCCTTGTCTCTTAACAGAAAAGCTTAATTACAATTCATTTATCTTGGTTTTTCCTGAGACTGACATCCCATAGGTCTCAGGTTTTACAGAAAGTAATTTAGCAGAGAGTAAGTTTTCTCTTTCTCTTTAAGAAGTGACAGGCATATTCCTGGCCTCTGTAGTATTACTAATGAAAACCTACATTTACTATGTAATAAATTGCTGAATTTTTAGTATATACCCTCACAATAAAACTACATTAATTATGTAATAATTTCTAAACTGGATTATATGTCAACAAAGTCAGGTAATCCCTGTTTGTATTATTATTTTTCCAGAAATAATATCTATAAAACATAAACTTTATTTTCAAAGCAGAGTCATTGATTCAGAACATCAGAATAGTATTGTTTAGAAACTTCTGGAGTTACAACAAAGTATCTAGAAAAATTCTGTCTTGGAAGGCTAATAAGGCCAGTGCAGACCTGAAAAGTCACTATTTTAAATTAACACAATTGGGTTGAGATTTTACTTTCCACTTTACAATCTATTTACTTTTTCCAAATACACATACTCATTCACACATATAATTAATTTATGCAAGAGAATATTGAAAGTATTCATTTTGAAAATAATAGACTGATGTCAGACATACTACCATAGTCTTTATAAGACTGTACATTAGATGTGTCTTTTCATCTTTAAGAATTGTTTTACACAGTTGCTTAGCAACAGTCAGGTCATTCAGTTTAAAAGTTGTCTCTAAATCACAAAGCCTTTTGTCAAACAGAAATCAAATGAGCTGATTTTTTTTTTTTTTCATGTATAGGAAAAAATGCAGAGGTCTTTTGTCATGAGTAAAGGATTATAATATTAAATGCTGAAAAATAACATTCTGACTAGACCGCTTGTTGTCATCTTTAAGTCTTTTATTTATTTATTTATTTATTGGAAGGGGCGTATTGAGGAGGGAGGGTGGCGGGCGGGCCACTTCTCTTGGTCTTTCATTTATCTAGTTTTCATCCATCTTTGTTCTTTGGCCCGTGTGGGTCTCCCATCGTGGTGGGCTCTGTTGTTGCAGAGCGCCGGTTCTGGGTGCATGTGCTCCAGAGCCCTGGCTCAGCAATTGGACACATCCGTCCAGCCGCTCCGCGGCATGTGGGATCCTCCCAGGCCAGGGATCGAACCAGCGCCCCCTTCACTGCAAGGCGGTGTCCTTACCCACTGGACCACCAGGGAAGCCCTCTTTAAGTCTTTTTAATCTAAGACTTTAATAACGATGAAGTCAATTGTTCTTCACTCTGTTCAGTTGCTGGATAATATGACATCCAATTTATATCTGATAGGTTAAGTGCGTCTAGAGAAAATAATCTTTTAAGAAAAATCTGTATAAAATGCACTCCTTTCTTTTCTTTTTTTGTACTGACTGTAGAAGAGATTCAGTAGGACTTAATAAATATGTAAAAACAAACATGTATTATATATATAGTTGTTGTTCAGTCACTCAGTTATGTTCAACTGTGTAACCCATGGACTGCAGCACTCCAGGCCTCCCTGTCCTTCATCATCTCCTGGAGCTTGCTCAAACTCATGTCATTGACTCAGTGATGCCATCCAACCATCTTGTCCTCTATTATCCCTTTCTCCTGCCTTCAATCTTTCCCAGCATCAGGATCTTTTTCAGTGTGTCAGCTACTCACATCAGGTAGCCAAAGCACTATGTCCATTATAGAAACCTGTAACAGTCTGCTTGGTATAGTTTTGTGCGTATTTTATCCTCCACACCAGCCTTTGTGCTCCTTAAGTCAGAGCACATTCTTATTCATCTTTGAGCTCCTATATCTACTAGCACCTTGTATATAACAGACATTTCACAAATAATGTGTCAAGTTGAATATTTAATAATAGTAATAATCATAATAACAACCATGACATTTTTGAGCAGTTACTTATGTGTCATGTATTACATCAAGTATTCTATTTTAACTATAAAAGTATGACTATTTTTTCTCTTAAGGACAGAGGAGAATGAAACCTTACATCACAGCACCTGTAATGGTTGGAAGACACTGAAATCAATTACCAAGAATTTGCAGTCTTCCATATAGTGATAAATAAAATAAATTTAAGTGCTTCTATTTTTAAGTATTGATGGGTTTAGAAATTGTCTTTCACAAACTTAGATAAAATATACCGTCATTGCTCAGAGCCCTCTCAGTTGGACACATCCGTCCAGCCGCTCCGCATGTGGGATCTTCCCAGGCCAGGGATCGAACCAGCGCCCCCTTCACTGCAAGGCGGTGTCCTTATCCACTGGACCACCAGGGAAGCCCTCTTTAAGTCTTTTTAATCTAAGACTTTAATAACGATGAAGTCAATTGTTCTTCACTCTGTTCAGTTGCTGGATAATATGACATCCAATTTATATCTGATAGGTTAAGTGCGTCTAGAGAAAATAATCTTTTAAGAAAAATCTGTATAAAATGCACTCCTTTCTTTTCTTTTTTTGTACTGACTGTAGAAGAGATTCAGTAGGACTTAATAAATATGTAAAAACAAACATGTATTATATATATAGTTGTTGTTCAGTCACTCAGTTATGTTCAACTGTGTAACCCATGGACTGCAGCACTCCAGGCCTCCCTGTCCTTCATCATCTCCTGGAGCTTGCTCAAACTCATGTCATTGACTCAGTGATGCCATCCAACCATCTTGTCCTCTATTATCCCTTTCTCCTGCCTTCAATCTTTCCCAGCATCAGGATCTTTTTCAGTGTGTCAGCTACTCACATCAGGTAGCCAAAGCACTATGTCCATTATAGAAACCTGTAACAGTCTGCTTGGTATAGTTTTGTGCGTATTTTATCCTCCACACCAGCCTTTGTGCTCCTTAAGTCAGAGCACATTCTTATTCATCTTTGAGCTCCTATATCTACTAGCACCTTGTATATAACAGACATTTCACAAATAATGTGTCAAGTTGAATATTTAATAATAGTAATAATCATAATAACAACCATGACATTTTTGAGCAGTTACTTATGTGTCATGTATTACATCAAGTATTCTATTTTAACTATAAAAGTATGACTATTTTTTCTCTTAAGGACAGAGGAGAATGAAACCTTACATCACAGCACCTGTAATGGTTGGAAGACACTGAAATCAATTACCAAGAATTTGCAGTCTTCCATATAGTGATAAATAAAATAAATTTAAGTGCTTCTATTTTTAAGTATTGATGGGTTTAGAAATTGTCTTTCACAAACTTAGATCTCAAAATATACCACGAATAAGTGGCTCTGTCTTTGTGTGGCAGGTATCTGTTGGCTGTGTTTGTGCAGCATCTCTTGTCTCTTCTGGTGACAACATTCCTTTTTTATCTTGAGAAACCTCCTCCCTCTCATTCTCTGTTCATATGGTTACTGTGGGACAACCATCCTCCAACTGCTGGTGTAGGAACATGATCTGGGCCTGATCTGTGGCAATGACCTTCCCTTGGCTATCCCTGAGGTAATCAATTCAGCAATGAATGCATAAGCTAAACGAAGGAAACAACTGGTAGCACTAGGTGTTTTGTTGTGACTGGAGGAACTATCCTTTCATTGGGACTGCTGAGCTGGTTGGACTTCATCAAGAGCTACTTGTGGTCACTATTTCTTTAGCTATGTCCCTTTGAGGTTGATGCTAATGAAGAAGAAACACTGCCAAGGCAGGCATCATAGAATTTGTCCAGATAATACCTACCAACAAGTGCTAAAATCACTGGGTGAAAGTTTGAGGAGAGACAAGTTGTTTACAGTCTCAAAAGTGTCTCTTCTAAGTTATTTATCAATTACAAAGAGAGAAATACTAACTTTGTAATGGAGAAACCTGGCAGAGAAACCTTAACCAAGCAATCAAGGCTAATATATGTTCAGAAATAAGATGTATTGGCATAATGTTCCTTTAGTAGTATGCACTTAAAGGAAAAAGCCATCACTTTTATGGTATTCTTGCCAGAATTGCAAAAACTCAATCTAATCATTAGACAAGAAATACCAGAAAAATTCAAATTGAGACCCATCTACAGAATAACTCACCAGTACTTATCAAAAGTATCAAGATGATGAAAACAAGAAAAGAATGGAATTTTCACAATAAAAAAAAGCAGTTACTTATGTGTCATGTATTACATCAAGTATTCTATTTTAACTATAAAAGTATGACTATTTTTTCTCTTAAGGACAGAGGAGAATGAAACCTTACATCACAGCACCTGTAATGGTTGGAAGACACTGAAATCAATTACCAAGAATTTGCAGTCTTCCATATAGTGATAAATAAAATAAATTTAAGTGCTTCTATTTTTAAGTATTGATGGGTTTAGAAATTGTCTTTCACAAACTTAGATCTCAAAATATACCACGAATAAGTGGCTCTGTCTTTGTGTGGCAGGTATCTGTTGGCTGTGTTTGTGCAGCATCTCTTGTCTCTTCTGGTGACAACATTCCTTTTTTATCTTGAGAAACCTCCTCCCTCTCATTCTCTGTTCATATGGTTACTGTGGGACAACCATCCTCCAACTGCTGGTGTAGGAACATGATCTGGGCCTGATCTGTGGCAATGACCTTCCCTTGGCTATCCCTGAGGTAATCAATTCAGCAATGAATGCATAAGCTAAACGAAGGAAACAACTGGTAGCACTAGGTGTTTTGTTGTGACTGGAGGAACTATCCTTTCATTGGGACTGCTGAGCTGGTTGGACTTCATCAAGAGCTACTTGTGGTCACTATTTCTTTAGCTATGTCCCTTTGAGGTTGATGCTAATGAAGAAGAAACACTGCCAAGGCAGGCATCATAGAATTTGTCCAGATAATACCTACCAACAAGTGCTAAAATCACTGGGTGAAAGTTTGAGGAGAGACAAGTTGTTTACAGTCTCAAAAGTGTCTCTTCTAAGTTATTTATCAATTACAAAGAGAGAAATACTAACTTTGTAATGGAGAAACCTGGCAGAGAAACCTTAACCAAGCAATCAAGGCTAATATATGTTCAGAAATAAGATGTATTGGCATAATGTTCCTTTAGTAGTATGCACTTAAAGGAAAAAGCCATCACTTTTATGGTATTCTTGCCAGAATTGCAAAAACTCAATCTAATCATTAGACAAGAAATACCAGAAAAATTCAAATTGAGACCCATCTACAGAATAACTCACCAGTACTTATCAAAAGTATCAAGATGATGAAAACAAGAAAAGAATGGAATTTTCACAATAGGAAGCAACTGAAGTAACAAAACAACGAAGTGCACAGCAGCCGTCTGGATTGGGGCTTGGAAAAAAAGAAAAAAAAAAAAAATTGGAGAAAATCAACTCTTTGTGATCCCATGGACTGCAGTCTGCCAGCCTCCTCTGTCCATGGAATTTTTCAGGCAAGAATACTGGGCAGTCATTCCTTTCTCTAGGGGATCTTTCTGACCATGAATGGAACCTGGGTCTCCTGCATTGCAGATTCTTTATTGTCTGAGCCACGAGAGAAGCCCTAAATAAAACCCTAGTAAAATTCAAATAATGTCTATAGTTTACATGATAGTATTGTTTCAATGTCAATTTTCCAGTTAGAAAATTATATTATGGCTATCTAAATGGTTAATATTAGGGAAAACTAAATAAAGAATATATGTAAACTCTCTGTAATAGTCTTTTGAATTTTCTATAAATCTAATAAGATTTTTAAAAGCAAACGGTTAAAAAAAAAAGAAATCAAATTAAGAGATAAATAACAACAGATTTCTGGCACTTTATATACCTCTATCCTGCTATATCTGAACACATTAGGCTTTTCAGGTACATGAACTGAAAAATTCTTTAATCATTTTAGATGGATTTCTCTCACTTCCAAGCAAAAGCCATATATCAAACATATATTTCTTTCCTTTACCAGTGAGTTTACTGTGGACTGACTAGAAAATGCCTCATGATCAATGAAATGTTTCACAGAAGGGAATTTTTTAGGTTGCTTATATATTTAAGGCAGTAGTAGATTTACATTTTAATATCTTTGCATGAAGGCATTTCTATAGTGTTCTCATTTTCACATCTGTGTTGTAGAGTACTTCTTTCAGTGATTTTTGAGGCATCACTCTAAACATAAATCATCTTACATCATAGAATGTTCTGGTATCATGACCAGTTGAGGTACAGAAATGTATGTTTCCATATAGACTGATCTCGTAATAAGATTTATTTTGTCTTATGATTTTTATGAAACTCCCTTATCTAGTATGGTTTTTCATACATTTTTCTGCCTATAACCTATTTATATCAGCTCCTTCCCTCTGATCTTGCTACTAGATGTTTACTGTTGAAAACACAAACTTACTGAAATAAATTCTAAACCAAGAGTCATACTGTAAATAAATGAGGATATCTCAGATAATCAGAAGGCTGCCTGGATTTTGTGACATCCATTTTGGACAAAGAAACTTTGTTGGTTTGTTTTCTTCATATTTGTAACTATGGACTATAATCCTTTCTCTAGGGGATCTTTCTGACCATGAATGGAACCTGGGTCTCCTGCATTGCAGATTCTTTATTGTCTGAGCCACGAGAGAAGCCCTAAATAAAACCCTAGTAAAATTCAAATAATGTCTATAGTTTACATGATAGTATTGTTTCAATGTCAATTTTCCAGTTAGAAAATTATATTATGGCTATCTAAATGGTTAATATTAGGGAAAACTAAATAAAGAATATATGTAAACTCTCTGTAATAGTCTTTTGAATTTTCTATAAATCTAATAAGATTTTTAAAAGCAAACGGTTAAAAAAAAAAGAAATCAAATTAAGAGATAAATAACAACAGATTTCTGGCACTTTATATACCTCTATCCTGCTATATCTGAACACATTAGGCTTTTCAGGTACATGAACTGAAAAATTCTTTAATCATTTTAGATGGATTTCTCTCACTTCCAAGCAAAAGCCATATATCAAACATATATTTCTTTCCTTTACCAGTGAGTTTACTGTGGACTGACTAGAAAATGCCTCATGATCAATGAAATGTTTCACAGAAGGGAATTTTTTAGGTTGCTTATATATTTAAGGCAGTAGTAGATTTACATTTTAATATCTTTGCATGAAGGCATTTCTATAGTGTTCTCATTTTCACATCTGTGTTGTAGAGTACTTCTTTCAGTGATTTTTGAGGCATCACTCTAAACATAAATCATCTTACATCATAGAATGTTCTGGTATCATGACCAGTTGAGGTACAGAAATGTATGTTTCCATATAGACTGATCTCGTAATAAGATTTATTTTGTCTTATGATTTTTATGAAACTCCCTTATCTAGTATGGTTTTTCATACATTTTTCTGCCTATAACCTATTTATATCAGCTCCTTCCCTCTGATCTTGCTACTAGATGTTTACTGTTGAAAACACAAACTTACTGAAATAAATTCTAAACCAAGAGTCATACTGTAAATAAATGAGGATATCTCAGATAATCAGAAGGCTGCCTGGATTTTGTGACATCCATTTTGGACAAAGAAACTTTGTTGGTTTTGTTTTCTTCATATTTGTAACTATGGACTATAATCTATAATGGTGAATTTATTACACCTGTAACTTTGGGCTATGACAAGGATTTGAACCTGTGTCCTGCATTGGCAAAGCACCACCTGGGAAGTCCCTGGGATGTGATGTTGTGACTTAATCAGAAATTATAGTTTGTTTTTATTAATATTTTTCAGTACTTGTTTCCTTAATATTCATCCTTAATAAGTACTCCTGTGTACCATAATACATTTCTCAACATGGCCTAAGAAAAATGAACACCACAGGATGACATGAACTGGGAATAACTCCCTTGGCAGATCCAGTGTGTCTCCTTGCACCAAAGCCCGTGATTACCTCTTTCTGCTTACAGAGTCATTCATTATGTTCCTCTTTGACAGGTCCTTTACCCTAACTGATATGAATGCAGAGTCTTTTTCTGTCTGAGTATCAAGTGAGTATAATCATCCTACCTGCTTACTCCCTTTAATCTTGAACTTCTTCAAAATTTGTCTCTACACACATATTGGGCTTATAATTAATCTGAGCTGACTGCACTTCTCAGCGCCCATGTTATTACCTATTGTTTTATTTTTCTTACCTCAGTCCAGCAGCAGCTATACTGTACTGTCACTTCCTTGGCTTAGAATCAATGCTTTCTTCCTGCCAAATGCCATAGATGCTACAAAGTGTTTCTGTTGCAGTGGTAATTTTGTTACCTGATATAAATGAACAGCAGAGCTTCAGAGTCATTACTATAAATAGCACAGAGTTTCTCAAAGGTCTCCCTCTGGTTGTTCACCAGATTAATTTAACCTCTACTAAACAGTCTTAATTCATAAATTGACATTTTGGCAGTCCTTTTTAAACATTTTTTCATTAAAGTGCCAACTAATGTTTCTTATTGTTTGTGAGTACTGGGCCTTAACTATTTATTATTTGTTTATTTTACAGCACTTACATGTAAATATATCTAAGCTTAAAGGGGGAAAGAAGAAATACACAGGAATATTCAGAATCTTCCCCTATTTTTTCTTGCTGTGAACTATTTGTCCTTCAACCTTCTGAACAGAATTTAACTGTGATGGGATTCTTCTGTGCATTTTGTCAATTCTGACCATCAGTTGTTAAGCAAATTTATTGATCACTTACTTTGCTCAGTGTATAGTTTTCAGTATAAGGGAAATGATGGAATGGAGAAAACCCTGGGCAGGGAGCCAGGCGAGGTAGGTTTTAGTCTCAACTGTGTCAATATATTTCTCTGTGCTATTGCGTAAGTTCTTTTCCATTTCTGAAAATAGTTAGGCTTGACTACATAAGCCTAAATTGCTTTTATCTCTAATATTTTATGAGTCCAGAATACTGTGTTCTTTGAGAAATTTATAATTTAAGTGAGATGTCAACTGAAGAGTGGCATTTGCAATTCTTGTAAGAGTTCTATAGCACAGGGACTATGTTTTACTGCTGTATGATCCTAGTCCAAGCATAAAACTCAAATAGAAGTTCCATTTTTTTTTCCTATTGAGATACAAATGACAGATGACATTCACACTCATAATACCTATTCAAAATGGTACACAGGATTATGAGCTATTTCATGTCTAAAGGGTAACTTCCACCCTTCACTGTTACATTAAAATCCAATGATCCTCTTGAATCTGCTGTTCTTAATTTATTTAAAAATTTGTGAGTAGGGGCTTCCCTGGTGGTCTAGTGGTTGAATATCTGCCTGCCAATGCAGGAGTTACAGATTTGAGCCCTGGTCAGTCAAGTTTCTGCATGCCATTGAGGAACTGAACCCTGAGTGCCACAACTACTGAGCCAGTGCTCTAGAGCCCATGAGTCACAATTACTGAGTTCCCCGCCTCCCCGCCTCAAGCTGCAACTACTGAAGCTCACACGCACCTACAGCCTGTGTTCCAACAAGAGAAGCCACTGCAATAAGAAGCCCATGCACTGCAAGGAAGAGTAATCCACTCTCCCATCCCTCCAAGTCACAACAGAAGTCTGTGTGCAGCAATGAAGACCCATGAGAAAGAACCAAAAGTAAATAAATAAATCAATCTTAAAAAAATTGTGACTAAAACTAATACATAACAAATTCTGCTTACTTAAAAGTGTACAATTTAATCTGTCAGCATATGCATACACCTATAAAATTATCACAAGCAGTATAATGAACATATCTTATCAAGTCACACAATTGCCCTGTGCTTCCTTGTAACTGTCCCTTTCTTCATAATATTTTCTCCATAATATTTTCTTCTTAATACTTTAATATGCCTCAATTAATATTAATTGATTTTAATACTTCCTAATATTAACACTTTTCCATAGTAATTTTCCATCTTCACACTATACTGTTAAAATTTTTGCAAAGAAAATAGTTAGGCTTGACTACATAAGCCTAAATTGCTTTTATCTCTAATATTTTATGAGTCCAGAATACTGTGTTCTTTGAGAAATTTATAATTTAAGTGAGATGTCAACTGAAGAGTGGCATTTGCAATTCTTGTAAGAGTTCTATAGCACAGGGACTATGTTTTACTGCTGTATGATCCTAGTCCAAGCATAAAACTCAAATAGAAGTTCCATTTTTTTTTCCTATTGAGATACAAATGACAGATGACATTCACACTCATAATACCTATTCAAAATGGTACACAGGATTATGAGCTATTTCATGTCTAAAGGGTAACTTCCACCCTTCACTGTTACATTAAAATCCAATGATCCTCTTGAATCTGCTGTTCTTAATTTATTTAAAAATTTGTGAGTAGGGGCTTCCCTGGTGGTCTAGTGGTTGAATATCTGCCTGCCAATGCAGGAGTTACAGATTTGAGCCCTGGTCAGTCAAGTTTCTGCATGCCATTGAGGAACTGAACCCTGAGTGCCACAACTACTGAGCCAGTGCTCTAGAGCCCATGAGTCACAATTACTGAGTTCCCCGCCTCCCCGCCTCAAGCTGCAACTACTGAAGCTCACACGCACCTACAGCCTGTGTTCCAACAAGAGAAGCCACTGCAATAAGAAGCCCATGCACTGCAAGGAAGAGTAATCCACTCTCCCATCCCTCCAAGTCACAACAGAAGTCTGTGTGCAGCAATGAAGACCCATGAGAAAGAACCAAAAGTAAATAAATAAATCAATCTTAAAAAAATTGTGACTAAAACTAATACATAACAAATTCTGCTTACTTAAAAGTGTACAATTTAATCTGTCAGCATATGCATACACCTATAAAATTATCACAAGCAGTATAATGAACATATCTTATCAAGTCACACAATTGCCCTGTGCTTCCTTGTAACTGTCCCTTTCTTCATAATATTTTCTCCATAATATTTTCTTCTTAATACTTTAATATGCCTCAATTAATATTAATTGATTTTAATACTTCCTAATATTAACACTTTTCCATAGTAATTTTCCATCTTCACACTATTACTGATCTGGTTTCTATCACTACAGACTAGTTTGACTCTTCTAAAATTTTAGACAAATGATATCAGGGAATGAGGAGATACTATTTTGGGAGGAGATGAGGTCTGGCTTTTTGTATTGAATACTTATTTGTATATTTATTCATCTTGTTATAAGTATAAACAGATCATTACTTGTTATTCCTTGGTCATATTTTATTATAGGAATATAGCATAGTTTATTAACCCCTTTCACTGTTGATAAACTTCCATTTGTTTCAAGTGTTTGACTAATACAAAATAAAGCTACTGTGAACATTTGTGTATATGACTTGTATGGACTTAAATTTTCATTTTTGGGGGATAATTACCCAGAAGAAGAATAACTGGATTGTATGGTTGGTATATGCTTATATTTTTAAGAAATTTCTAAACTTTTTCAAAGTAATAGTTATACCATTTACATTCCTACTAGCAGTGTATGAGAATTCTAGTTCTCTCACATCTTAATCAGCATTGTAGTCAATCATTTTAATTTTGATTTTAGTCATTTTAATAGGTGTGGTGGTACATCACTGTGGTAAATTTGCCTTTCTTTAATGACTAATGATGCTGAGAATTTTTTGTGTGTATATGAGAGCTGTGTATCCCTTGTAACATATCTGCTAAAACTTTTTCCTCATTTTTTATAAATTTGTGTGTTTTGCTCTTCTTATTAAGTCTTGAGAATTCTTTACATATTATGGGTATAAATTATTATGTACATGACATACATATATTAATTAAGTCTACAGTTTGTATTTTCTTTCTTTTTACAGTTTCCTTTGAAGAGCAGAAGTTTTAAAGTGTGTGCTTTAATTTATTTTTGAAATAATAAATGGCTTTCAGATTCTGGAAAAGTAATTTTGGGATTTAACCACTGAAAATAGATGATGGTGAACACAAAAGGTTACTGTGTGTCCTAGGATTAGGCAAGAGAGAAGGCACACTGAAAATAGATGATGGTGAACACAAAAGATTACTGTGTGTCCTAGGATTAGGCAAGAGAGAAGGCAAATAGTAAAAGTTCAACAATATCTATCCATTACCTCATACTTTAATTTTAGAGCTCCCAAGTTTTAGCAGAACATATCATTATCATGTGTGGGCTGGGTCCCCAGCTTTCTCCGCATTTGGTGTACCTGTATGACTACGTTCTGGTCAACAGCACATACCTGGAAAGAAAGAATGCCATTCATAGTCATGTCCATAAAATGAGCTCTACTGTGGTCCCTTGCCTTCTCCTTATTTCATGCTTGTGGCAGATAGCAAGACTGAAACAGCATCTTTTGTCACAAGGACATGCATTTCGTCCCAAGTCATGTATTCAGGATTACAGACCACCTTCTAATCTCAGACTCCTTACTTCCAGCGAGGTAAGGATTTATAAAAGATAAAAGATCAATCTATTTCTTTTGTTTCTATATTTTTGGGTTTCTTATATAGCTTAGCTTCTGCTCTAATTAATAATGTCAGGAATATTAAGGAAAAGAGGGTATCACAAATTTCTAAAGAAGTAAAGAAATTTATTTCATATATTTTAATTTTCCTAAAGTTTTAATGTATGAGCATTTTAAAACACTAATGTTGAACTATTTTTTAAAACAAACCGTGTGTGTTTTCACATTATAGGTATGTTCAATGGATTAATCTGCCAAATCATGTTTTTATGTGTAACCTGAGTAAAATAGATTTTTTCAAAAGTCATTTTAAAAATCTAATGAATACTTTTCTGTAATGGTAAATAAGGTATCGGATCCCAAGATTAGGAATTATTGTCTAATTGCATATGTAGTGGTTACTTCCTGCCCAACCAATTTGCTGATACATACATTTATGCATACATATATGTACACATATATGAAGGTAATCATGCTTAACACTGATAATTCAGTCTTTAAGCATTGTTTTTTATTGCATTATTAGGACTAATATTTGTACATTTCCCAGGGTCTGAGCATCTTCTGGTTGAGCCTTGATGTGGTTTTAAGCCTTATGTTAGCATGTGGGAATTGTGGTAGTTTTGGCCTTGATAGTATTCAGAAGTCTAAGTACTTCTTCTTTTTTTTTTCTTTTTGAGGGGGCGTTGGGAAGGGAGCGGAGTGGGTGGGCCACTTCTATTGGTCTTTCATTTATCTGTTTTTCATCCATCTTTGTTCTTTGGTCTGTGTGGGCCTACCATCACAGTGACCTCTGTCGTCGTAGAGCACCGGCTCTGGGCACATGCGCTCCAGAGCTCCCGCTCGGTAACTGGGCACATCGGTCCAGCCACCCTGCGGCATGTGGGATCTTCCCAGGCCAGGGATCGAATCGGCGCCCCTTGCACTGCAAGGCGGTGTCCTTACCCACTGGACCACCATGGAAGCCCCAGTCTACGTACTTCTTATTTATTTATTTATTTATTGATGGCTATTCTGGGTTTTCACTACTGCCACAGGCTCTTCTCTAGTTGCAGGGATTGGGGGCTACTCTCTAGTTGAGATGATCAAGCTTCTTGTTACTGTTACTTTTCTTGTTGTGGAACCTGGGCTCTAGGACACATGGGCTTCAACAGTTGTGGCACACGGACTCAAGAGTTGCGACTCCAAGCCTCTAGAACACAGGCTGAACAGTTGTGGCAGAGTTGTTCCGCAGCATGTGGGATCTTCCTGGATCAGGATCAAACTCATGTCTCCTGCATTGGCAGGCAAACTCTTTACCACTGAGCCACCAGGGAAGCCCATCTCCGTACTTCCTAAAGTCAGTGTTCCCTGTTTTGCAGTTGACTTCTTATCCAGTCTGGAGAGCTATATTTTAATTTTCCTAAAGTTTTAATGTAAAAAAAAAACCCGGTTTTTTTTCAATGGATTAATCTGCCAAATCATGTTTTTATGTGTAACCTGAGTAAAATAGATTTTTTCAAAAGTCATTTTAAAAATCTAATGAATACTTTTCTGTAATGGTAAATAAGGTATCGGATCCCAAGATTAGGAATTATTGTCTAATTGCATATGTAGTGGTTACTTCCTGCCCAACCAATTTGCTGATACATACATTTATGCATACATATATGTACACATATATGAAGGTAATCATGCTTAACACTGATAATTCAGTCTTTAAGCATTGTTTTTTATTGCATTATTAGGACTAATATTTGTACATTTCCCAGGGTCTGAGCATCTTCTGGTTGAGCCTTGATGTGGTTTTAAGCCTTATGTTAGCATGTGGGAATTGTGGTAGTTTTGGCCTTGATAGTATTCAGAAGTCTAAGTACTTCTTCTTTTTTTTTTTTTCTTTTTGAGGGGGCGTTGGGAAGGGAGCGGAGTGGGTGGGCCACTTCTATTGGTCTTTCATTTATCTGTTTTTCATCCATCTTTGTTCTTTGGTCTGTGTGGGCCTACCATCACAGTGACCTCTGTCGTCGTAGAGCACCGGCTCTGGGCACATGCGCTCCAGAGCTCCCGCTCGGTAACTGGGCACATCGGTCCAGCCACCCTGCGGCATGTGGGATCTTCCCAGGCCAGGGATCGAATCGGCGCCCCTTGCACTGCAAGGCGGTGTCCTTACCCACTGGACCACCATGGAAGCCCCAGTCTACGTACTTCTTATTTATTTATTTATTTATTGATGGCTATTCTGGGTTTTCACTACTGCCACAGGCTCTTCTCTAGTTGCAGGGATTGGGGGCTACTCTCTAGTTGAGATGATCAAGCTTCTTGTTACTGTTACTTTTCTTGTTGTGGAACCTGGGCTCTAGGACACATGGGCTTCAACAGTTGTGGCACACGGACTCAAGAGTTGCGACTCCAAGCCTCTAGAACACAGGCTGAACAGTTGTGGCAGAGTTGTTCCGCAGCATGTGGGATCTTCCTGGATCAGGATCAAACTCATGTCTCCTGCATTGGCAGGCAAACTCTTTACCACTGAGCCACCAGGGAAGCCCATCTCCGTACTTCCTAAAGTCAGTGTTCCCTGTTTTGCAGTTGACTTCTTATCCAGTCTGGAGAGCTTGCCCTAATCTTAGCCTTTTGTAAGGACTGGACACATGAGCTTATGAATTCACCAGGTTGCTACACTTTAGGAAGGCTTTATTCATAGGCTTGTGGCAATTTTTATTCAAGTGAGCAAGTTCTATGCAGGCAAGTTGCTATTTTTTTTAATTCAGCAGGAATAAAGCAGCTGCATTAGGAAATGCAGGTAGACAGTACTGCCTTTAGCAATCAGGCACCACAGGGTAGGTTCAGTTATAGAGAAAAGGAGAGTATATTAGATTCCTGTGGCAGTGTAACACTTTTCCACAACCTTAATAGTTTAAATCAATACAAATGTACTATTTCACTGTTTCTATGCTCTGGATCCAGGCAAGTGCTGGCTGAATCTTTTGCTCAGGTCTCCCACTGCTGCAGTAAGGTGTAAGCAGTGGATACATTTCTTTTTTGACGCTTGAGGATCTTGTCCAAAGACATGCAGTTTATTGGCAGAATTCATGGCATATTCCATTCTTCTTTTAGGCCAACCCAAGGTATCTCTCTCGCACCTCATTTTATTCTGTCTGTCTCTCTATTTACCTATCTATCTATCTATCTATCTACCCACTTACCTATCTACCTATTCAGCTATCTGTCTAGTTATCTATGTACAGATCTATATATTACCTATTTATTATTGTGGTAAGAATATTTAATATAAGTTCTACCATTTTGACAAATTTTGAAGTGCATAACACAGTATATAATACTGTATAGCTGATTTCTACAATGCATTCATCTTGAATAACAGAAACTTTACACCCATTTACTGGTAACTCCTAATTTTCCCCTCTACCTCACCCATGGCAAATACCATTATACTTTTTGTTTCTCTAAACTTGGCTTTTTTAGATACTCATATAAATGGAAGTATTATCTCTCTGTGATTGCCTTGTTTCACTTAGGATAATAATGTCCTCAAGGTTCATCTATTTGTTGAAAGATGTTAGAGATTCTGCACAAGAATAAAATTGAACCCTTATCTTATACCACATACAATATCAACTAAAATGAATTAAAGACTTTAACATAAAATCTAAAATTCTTAAACCCCTAGAAGAAAATTGGAAATGTCTTATGCCAATGATTTCTTGGATGTAACACCAAAGACAAAAACAATAAAATAAAACATAGACAAGTAGGACTGTATCAAACTAAAAAGCTCTGCACAGCAAAGAAAACAATCAAAAGAGTGAAAAAAGCAACCTACAGAATGGGAAAATATATTTACAAATCATGTACTTAATATGTAGTTAACTTCAAAACATATACGAAACTCCTACAACTGAAGAGTAATAAAAAATGACTGGGCTAAAAAGTAGGTAAAGGCCTTGAATAGATATCTCTTCAAGGAAGACAGACATAAGGCGAACAGGTGTAGAGAAAGGTGTTCAACATCACTGGTCTTCAGGGAAATGCAAACCAAAACCACGGTGTGAAAATATCTTAAACAAGTTAGGACAGTTATTACATTTTAAAAAATACAAATGTTGTTAAGTTTATGAAGCAACTGGAATCTTTATTTTATTTTTTCAGGGGAAAGTGCAAAAGTAGTCCCTGACTACCACAAATTATGCAGTTGAATTTTCCACATTTGGGGAAATCACAGGTATCAGCACATCTGGAGTGCAATGGATAAGCCTTGCCCTGAGAAAACCAGCTTCGTGATCATGGTATCTCCCCTGCAAAGTATGTATAAATGCTATGAGTGGAAAAGTAAAATGGTGCAGAACTATGTGAAAGTTCCTCAAGAATCTTTTAAAAGACACTATCATATGAGTCAGTAATCCCATTTCTGAATATATGTCCTAAAGAGTTGAAATTAGGATGTTGAAGAGATATGTTTATGTTCATAAACATATAAACATATGTTTATGTTAACTGCAGTATTATTCACAGCATCTAAGATATGGAGACACCTAAATGCCTGTCCTCAGATGAATGGATAAAATAGATAAACAAATCTGGCATACACATTAATGGAATAATATTTAGCTTTTAAAATCAAAGGAAATTCTGCCACTTGACTTTACTAAAGGAGGACCTACCAATCAGATCAGACTCCTTTAGGATAATCTCCCCAATTTAAAACCAATGGATTAGGGAATTTAATTATCTGCTACATCCCTTAACAGTAACACCTATATTTGCACTTGAATAACTAGTGCTTGCACACTAGGGGCTGAAAATCATGGAATAGGGGAGGGACTTTATTACTCTTATCAATTCTGCCTACCTCGGGGAATCTTTCCTAAATAAGTCTTTAGACATTGAGGTGAGGAATAATTTTTCAGCTTTTTAATTTTTTTCTCAGTTGAATATACAAGCTGAGGCCTAGGCTTTTATTCATAAAAGAGCTGAGTTCCATATAGTGCTACAGAGCCCTGATGGCCGTGTAAATTAAAATTGTTCATGCCAGGTGTATCATGCCTCAAAGTCAAGAGTAACCTTCAACCAACCTGCTCTAGAATTGTTAATTACTGACTAGTGAGTATAGCTTTAGCTATTTAGCCAATGTCATTTCACTCACAATTTGATATGGCTCGTGTAACATCACTGGTCTTCAGGGAAATGCAAACCAAAACCACGGTGTGAAAATATCTTAAACAAGTTAGGACAGTTATTACATTTTAAAAAATACAAATGTTGTTAAGTTTATGAAGCAACTGGAATCTTTATTTTATTTTTTCAGGGGAAAGTGCAAAAGTAGTCCCTGACTACCACAAATTATGCAGTTGAATTTTCCACATTTGGGGAAATCACAGGTATCAGCACATCTGGAGTGCAATGGATAAGCCTTGCCCTGAGAAAACCAGCTTCGTGATCATGGTATCTCCCCTGCAAAGTATGTATAAATGCTATGAGTGGAAAAGTAAAATGGTGCAGAACTATGTGAAAGTTCCTCAAGAATCTTTTAAAAGACACTATCATATGAGTCAGTAATCCCATTTCTGAATATATGTCCTAAAGAGTTGAAATTAGGATGTTGAAGAGATATGTTTATGTTCATAAACATATAAACATATGTTTATGTTAACTGCAGTATTATTCACAGCATCTAAGATATGGAGACACCTAAATGCCTGTCCTCAGATGAATGGATAAAATAGATAAACAAATCTGGCATACACATTAATGGAATAATATTTAGCTTTTAAAATCAAAGGAAATTCTGCCACTTGACTTTACTAAAGGAGGACCTACCAATCAGATCAGACTCCTTTAGGATAATCTCCCCAATTTAAAACCAATGGATTAGGGAATTTAATTATCTGCTACATCCCTTAACAGTAACACCTATATTTGCACTTGAATAACTAGTGCTTGCACACTAGGGGCTGAAAATCATGGAATAGGGGAGGGACTTTATTACTCTTATCAATTCTGCCTACCTCGGGGAATCTTTCCTAAATAAGTCTTTAGACATTGAGGTGAGGAATAATTTTTCAGCTTTTTAATTTTTTTCTCAGTTGAATATACAAGCTGAGGCCTAGGCTTTTATTCATAAAAGAGCTGAGTTCCATATAGTGCTACAGAGCCCTGATGGCCGTGTAAATTAAAATTGTTCATGCCAGGTGTATCATGCCTCAAAGTCAAGAGTAACCTTCAACCAACCTGCTCTAGAATTGTTAATTACTGACTAGTGAGTATAGCTTTAGCTATTTGAGCCTCAATATGTCATTTCACTCACAATGAAGTGGTAGATATTGCTGTTAAGTCACTCAAGTCATGTGGACTCTTTTGTGACCCCATGGACTGTAGCCCGCCAGGCTCCTCTGTCCATGGGATTTCCCAGACAAGAATACTGGAGTGGGCTAACATTTTCTTCTCTAGGGATTTTCCTGACCCAGGGACTGAACCTACATCTCTTGCATTGGCAGGTGGATTCTTAACCACTGAGTCACTCTCATATTAAAGGACCTCAAAAAATCTCTGAAGGGTCAAAAAAACATGTCTATTATTAGTAAACAAATGAAAGAAAATTTTTTTCCAATATAAAAATATGCTCCTTTTAGGGCTGTAACAAGTGGGAAAAAACATACCGGCACTACTGCAAGCTTCAAGGATAAGACACGAGTGAGTAGCTCTCATTCTAACAAAATAACAAAATAGCCAGAAGCTTAGTAAAGAGAATCAAAGTCCTCTTGGGATCACAGATGACTCCAGGGTTTGGAAAGCATACATACTACTACATTGAGCCTGCTCAGCACCAGTCAGAGCAAGACTTGAAAGTGTACCCCAACCTCACGCAGATCAACAGTGCCTACAGTTTCACAGCAAAGGGGGTAAAACATAACCTCTGACTGAACACTTACAAAATCTGCTATTCTTACCAGGGGTGACTCCTCCAATGCCAGATTTTTGAGTCATATCACACTCATCTCTGTCAATCTCAAAGACCATGTGCATGCCCAAGGCTGCATTCTTTTAGGAATGAACAGAGAAAGAAATTTCGAGCTATTCTTCCTAGCTGAACAATGAAGGAAATATAAACTCTATAAAATTTGATAGTGGCCTCCAAAACACACAAGCACATTCAACAAAAAGTTAACTTGCTACAGAGGCTTATGCATAACCTTTGACCAATAAGTGAGGTGAGGAATAATTTTTCAGCTTTTTAATTTTTTTCTCAGTTGAATATACAAGCTGAGGCCTAGGCTTTTATTCATAAAAGAGCTGAGTTCCATATAGTGCTATAGAGCCCTGATGGCCGTGTAAATTAAAATTGTTCATGCCAGGTGTATCATGCCTCAAAGTCAAGAGTAACCTTCAACCAACCTGCTCTAGAATTGTTAATTACTGACTAGTGAGTATAGCTTTAGCTATTTGAGCCTCAATATGTCATTTCACTCACAATGAAGTGGTAGATATTGCTGTTAAGTCACTCAAGTCATGTGGACTCTTTTGTGACCCCATGGACTGTAGCCCGCCAGGCTCCTCTGTCCATGGGATTTCCCAGACAAGAATACTGGAGTGGGCTAACATTTTCTTCTCTAGGGATTTTCCTGACCCAGGGACTGAACCTACATCTCTTGCATTGGCAGGTGGATTCTTAACCACTGAGTCACTCTCATATTAAAGGACCTCAAAAAATCTCTGAAGGGTCAAAAAAACATGTCTATTATTAGTAAACAAATGAAAGAAAATTTTTTTCCAATATAAAAATATGCTCCTTTTAGGGCTGTAACAAGTGGGAAAAAACATACCGGCACTACTGCAAGCTTCAAGGATAAGACACGAGTGAGTAGCTCTCATTCTAACAAAATAACAAAATAGCCAGAAGCTTAGTAAAGAGAATCAAAGTCCTCTTGGGATCACAGATGACTCCAGGGTTTGGAAAGCATACATACTACTACATTGAGCCTGCTCAGCACCAGTCAGAGCAAGACTTGAAAGTGTACCCCAACCTCACGCAGATCAACAGTGCCTACAGTTTCACAGCAAAGGGGCTAAAACATAACCTCTGACTGAACACTTACAAAATCTGCTATTCTTACCAGGGGTGACTCCTCCAATGCCAGATTTTTGAGTCATATCACACTCATCTCTGTCAATCTCAAAGACCATGTGCATGCCCAAGGCTGCATTCTTTTAGGAATGAACAGAGAAAGAAATTTCGAGCTATTCTTCCTAGCTGAACAATGAAGGAAATATAAACTCTATAAAATTTGATAGTGGCCTCCAAAACACACAAGCACATTCAACAAAAATTTAACTTGCTACAGAGGCTTATGCATAACCTTTGACCAATAAGTGGTTCATGCTGACCTAGGAGTGACCAGGCTTAAGAAAAAGAAAGGTGGGTGACAACATGAGCAGCACACATGAAGGTACAGACTGCAGGGAAAACATACTTTATAGAATCATTTATTTCAAGTAACTAAACAAATAAACTATATTATCAAAAATGTTCAGTTTTCAACAAATATAATGGAACATGATAACAAGCAGGAAAGTGTGGCTTATACATAAGGAAAAAAATAGCAATAGAATGTCTTTGAAATTGTCCAGACAGTGGACCGAGCAGAAAAAAAAAACTTCAAAGTAGATATTACAAATGCATTCAAAGAATTGAAGGAAACAAAGCGTAAAGAATTAAAAGAAGGTATTTCTTTTACATCTCATAAAATATGGAGCACCAATAATGGAACAAAAATTATTAAAGGAACCAAATGAAACTGGTATAGTTTAAAAATACAGTAAGTGAAATGAAAATTTCACTAGAATGGCTCAACAACAGAGCTGAACTGGCAGAATTTAAAACATATCAAATAGCTTGAATATACATAATAGAGATTATGTAATCTAAAACAGAGAATAAAGAATTAAAAAAATAACAAAGGCTCCCACACAAAAACGATTCAGCAAGGTAGCAGGATACAAGATTAACATACAGAAATCAGCTGTATTTCGTTAAACTAACCATACAATATTAGAAAGGAAATATAAACACACAATGGCTTTTAAAATTGCATCAAAAATATAACACTTAAGAATACACCTCGAGAAGCCACGGGAACCCAGAGCGAGAAGCCTCAGGAACCCGGAGTGAGAAGCCGCGGTGCCGCATCGTGGATGCTACTATGTGAACTAATATCACGGGACACCATAGCAAACCAGACATAGAGCCTACACCCCCTGACCAATCATCAAACCAAGGATCCTCGGAGCAGAAGCCCTGATTCCAAGACCCCACACTATCAAGAACATACAACACTAGATATTATTCACCTGTAAACAAGACCTAACACCACCCAAGACACAAACCACTGAACCCTTCTAAAAGGACAGAAACCCAAAGGAAGGGAGAATTCAACCATGAAGCCTGGTGGGGGAAAAAGAACTCCACACACACAGACACACACAAAGAAACAAAAACTAACCTAATAATGAAACAACAGAGAAACACTGCACAAATGAAGGACCAAGCTAGAGAAACACTGCTTCAAATGACAGAGGAGGAGATAGACAAACTATCTGAAAGAAAATACAGAAAAGCTATACTAATGAGGATGCAAAACACCGAAAACAGAATATTAGAGGAAATATTAGAGGAATATTAGAGGAAGAGACATGCAAGAAATGAAAAATAAGCAAATAGAGACCACCAACTCAATTGATGAACTCAAAAATATTATAGAAGGTCTCAACAGTAGAGTATCAGAGGCTGAAGAATGGGTAAGTGAGCTGGAAGACAGACTGGTGGAAATAAGTGCTGAAGAACAGAACAAAGCCCAAAGAATTAAAAGAACTGAGGATAGCCTAAGAGACCTATGGGACAATATCAAACGCACCAACATTAGAATTATAGGAGTTCCAGAAGAAGAAGAGGAGAAGAAAGGCTACGAAAAAATTCTTGAAGAGGTTATAGTTGAAAACTTCCCCAGTATGGGAAAGGAAATAGTGAACCAAGTCCAAGAAGCACAAAGAGTTCCATACAGGATAAACCCCAGAAGAAACACACCAAGGCACATTCTAATCAAACTAGCACAGACTAAATATAAAGACAGATTACTAAAAGCAGCTAGGAGAAAACAACAAATAACATATAAAAGAAACCCCATACGTCTAACTGCGGATCTTTCAACAGAAACTCTGCAGGCCTGAAGAGAATGGCAAGACACATTTAAAAGGCTAAAAGAGAATAACCTCCAACCAAGATTTCTCTACCCAGCAAGAATCTCATTCAGAATTGATGGAGAAGTAAAAAGCTTCACAGACAAGCAAAAACTAAAATAATTCTGTACCACAAAACCAGTCCTACAACATGTGTTAAAGGGCCTGATATAGTCAATAAATAGAGTAGGAGAAGCCTTACAAATCAAACCCCAAATTTCTAAGAAGATGACAATAGGAACATTCGTATCAATGATTACTTTGAATGTAAATGGATTAAATGCTCCAATCAAACGACACAGGCTGGCTGAATGGATCCAGAAGGAAGACCCATCATATATATGCTGTTTACAAGAGACCCACTTCAGACCTAGAGACACTCATAGACTGAAACTGAAGGACTGGAAAGGAAGATATTCCATGCAAATGGAAATCAAAAGAAAGCTGGAGTAGCAATCCTCATATCAGACAAAAATAGACTTTAAAGTAAAGAAGATTCTAAGAGACAAGGCAGGTCACTACATCATGATTAAGAAATATATCCAAGAGGAAGACATAACAGTCATGAATATCTACGCGCCCAACACAGGGGCACCTCAATACATAAGACAGGTACTTTCAGACATAAAAGAAGAAATCAACAATACCACAGTAATAGTAGGAGACTGTAACACTCTTTTCACACCAATGGACAGATCATCCAAACAGAAAATTAAAAGAACTGAGGATAGCCTAAGAGACCTATGGGACAATATCAAACGCACCAACATTAGAATTATAGGAGTTCCAGAAGAAGAAGAGGAGAAGAAAGGCTACGAAAAAATTCTTGAAGAGGTTATAGTTGAAAACTTCCCCAGTATGGGAAAGGAAATAGTGAACCAAGTCCAAGAAGCACAAAGAGTTCCATACAGGATAAACCCCAGAAGAAACACACCAAGGCACATTCTAATCAAACTAGCACAGACTAAATATAAAGACAGATTACTAAAAGCAGCTAGGAGAAAACAACAAATAACATATAAAAGAAACCCCATACGTCTAACTGCGGATCTTTCAACAGAAACTCTGCAGGCCTGAAGAGAATGGCAAGACACATTTAAAAGGCTAAAAGAGAATAACCTCCAACCAAGATTTCTCTACCCAGCAAGAATCTCATTCAGAATTGATGGAGAAGTAAAAAGCTTCACAGACAAGCAAAAACTAAAATAATTCTGTACCACAAAACCAGTCCTACAACATGTGTTAAAGGGCCTGATATAGTCAATAAATAGAGTAGGAGAAGCCTTACAAATCAAACCCCAAATTTCTAAGAAGATGACAATAGGAACATTCGTATCAATGATTACTTTGAATGTAAATGGATTAAATGCTCCAATCAAACGACACAGGCTGGCTGAATGGATCCAGAAGGAAGACCCATCATATATATGCTGTTTACAAGAGACCCACTTCAGACCTAGAGACACTCATAGACTGAAACTGAAGGACTGGAAAGGAAGATATTCCATGCAAATGGAAATCAAAAGAAAGCTGGAGTAGCAATCCTCATATCAGACAAAAATAGACTTTAAAGTAAAGAAGATTCTAAGAGACAAGGCAGGTCACTACATCATGATTAAGAAATATATCCAAGAGGAAGACATAACAGTCATGAATATCTACGCGCCCAACACAGGGGCACCTCAATACATAAGACAGGTACTTTCAGACATAAAAGAAGAAATCAACAATACCACAGTAATAGTAGGAGACTGTAACACTCTTTTCACACCAATGGACAGATCATCCAAACAGAAAATTAATAAAGAAACACAAGCCTTAAATGCCACACTAGAAAAGATGGACCTCATTGATATCTTTAGGACGTTCCAACCAAAAGCAGAAGAATACACTTTCTTCTCAAGTGCTCATGGAACATTCTCCAGGATAGACCACATCTTGAGCCACAAATCTAACCTCAGTCAGTTCAAGAAAACCGAAATTATATCGACCATCTTCTCAGACCACAATGCAATGAGACTAGAGATCAACTACTGGAAAACAATCCCTAAAAACACAAACACATGGAGATTAAAAAAAACATACCTAAAAAACCAATGGATTACCGAGGAAATCAAAGGAGAAATTAAACAATTCCTAGAAGAAAATGACAATGAACATACGACAGTGCAAAACCTATGGGATACTGCAAAAGCAGTTTTAAGAAGGAAATTTATAGCAATACAATCCCACCTCAAGAAACTAGGAAAATATGAAGCAGATGACCTAACCCTCCACTTAAAACAACTGGAGAAAGAAGAACAAAAACACCCCAAAGCCAGCAGAAGAAGAGCCCAAAGCCAGCAGAAGAAGAGAAATCATAAGGATCAGAGCAGAAATAAATGAGAAAGAAATGAAAGAAACAATAGTAAAGAGAAATAAAACAAAAAGCTGGTTCTTTGAAAAGGTAAACAAAATTGACAAGGCAGGTCACTACATCATGATTAAGAAATATATCCAAGAGGAAGACATAACAGTCATGAATATCTACGCGCCCAACACAGGGGCACCTCAATACATAAGACAGGTACTTTCAGACATAAAAGAAGAAATCAACAATACCACAGTAATAGTAGGAGACTGTAACACTCTTTTCACACCAATGGACAGATCATCCAAACAGAAAATTAATAAAGAAACACAAGCCTTAAATGCCACACTAGAAAAGATGGACCTCATTGATATCTTTAGGACGTTCCAACCAAAAGCAGAAGAATACACTTTCTTCTCAAGTGCTCATGGAACATTCTCCAGGATAGACCACATCTTGAGCCACAAATCTAACCTCAGTCAGTTCAAGAAAACCGAAATTATATCGACCATCTTCTCAGACCACAATGCAATGAGACTAGAGATCAACTACTGGAAAACAATCCCTAAAAACACAAACACATGGAGATTAAAAAAAACATACCTAAAAAACCAATGGATTACCGAGGAAATCAAAGGAGAAATTAAACAATTCCTAGAAGAAAATGACAATGAACATACGACAGTGCAAAACCTATGGGATACTGCAAAAGCAGTTTTAAGAAGGAAATTTATAGCAATACAATCCCACCTCAAGAAACTAGGAAAATATGAAGCAGATGACCTAACCCTCCACTTAAAACAACTGGAGAAAGAAGAACAAAAACACCCCAAAGCCAGCAGAAGAAGAGCCCAAAGCCAGCAGAAGAAGAGAAATCATAAGGATCAGAGCAGAAATAAATGAGAAAGAAATGAAAGAAACAATAGTAAAGAGAAATAAAACAAAAAGCTGGTTCTTTGAAAAGGTAAACAAAATTGACAAGCCACTGGCCAGACTCATTAAGAAAAAGAGAGAGAAGAACCAGATCAACAAAATCAAAAACGAAAAAGGAGAGATTACAACACATCATGCAGAAATCCAAAGGATTCTAAGAGACTATTATAAACAGCTATATGGCAACAAACTGGACAACCTGGAAGAAATGGACAGTTTCTTGGAGAGGATTAATCTCCCAAGACTGAGCCAGGAAGAAACAGAAACCTTGAACAACCCAATCACAAGCTCAGAAATCGAATCTGTGATTAAAAATCTACCCAAAAATAAAAGCCCAGGGCCAGAAGGCTTCACAGCCGAATTCTACCAAACATTTAAAGACCTAATGCCTGTCCTTCTAAAACTCTTCCAAAAAATTGCACAGGAAGGAAAACGTCCAAACACATTCTACGAGGCCACCATCACCCTGATACCCAAACCAGGCAAAGACAACACAAAAAAGGAAAATTACAGACCAATTTCTCTGGTGAACTTCGATGCCAAGACTCTCAACAAAATTCTAGCAAACAGAATTCAACAACTCATCAAAAAACTCATACGTCACGATCAAGTCGGGTTCATCCCAGGCATGCAAGGATTCTTCAACATCTGCAAATCAATCAATGTGATACACCATATCAACAAATTGAAAGACAAAAAAACCACATGATCATCTCAATAGATGCAGAAAAAGCCTTCGACAAAGTACAACATCCATTTATGATAAAAACTCTTCAGAAAATGGGCATAGAAGGAACCTATCTCAACATAATAAAAGCCATCTATGAGAAGCCTACAGCGAACATTATCCTTAACAGTGAAAACCTGAAAGTATTCCCTCTAAGATCAGGAACAAGACAGGGGTGTCCACTTTCACCACTACTATTCAACATAGTCCTGGAAGTCCTAGCAACAGCAATAAGAGAAGAGAAAGAAATCAAAGGAATCCAGATTGGAAAGGAAGAAGTCAAGCTCTCTCTATCTGCAGACGACATGATATTATACACAGAAAATCCCAAAGACATGGTTACAAAGGTACTAGAGCTAATCAACGAATTCAGCAAAGTCGGAGGATACAAAGTCAACACACAAAATCAATGGCATTCCTATACACAAACAATGAAAAATCAGAAAACAAAATCAAAGAGGCAATCCCCTTCACCATTGCAACCAAAAGAATCAAATATCTAGGAATAAACCTACCCAAAGAAACAAAAGAACTGTACACAGAAAAGTACAAGACACTCATGAGAGTAATGAAAGAAGACTTAAATAGATGGAGAGATATTCCATGCTCCTGGGTCAGAAGAATCAATATTGTGAAAATGACCATAGTACCAAGTATCATCTACAGATTCAATGCAATATCTATCCAACTACCATTGACATTTTTCACAGAACTAGACCAAAGAATCACACAGTTCATATGGAAACACAAAAGACCTCGAATAGCCAAAGTAATCCTGAGAAAGAAAAACGGAGTTGGAGGGATCAGCCTCCCTAACTTCAGACTCTACTACAAAGCAACAGTCATCAAGACAGTATGGTACTGGCACAAAAACAGAACCATAGACCAATGGAACAAGATCGAGAACCCAGAGATAAACCCACGCACCTAAGGGTACCTTATTTTTGACAAAGGAGGCGAAACTATGAAATGGGACAAAGACAGCCTCTTCAACATGTGGTGCTGGGAAAATTGGACAGCTACATGCAAAAAAAATGAAGTTGGAACATTCCCTGACACCATACACAAAGACCAACTCAAAATGGATCAAAGACCTAAATGTAAGACCAGAAACCATCAAACTCTTACAGGAAAATGTAGGTAAAACCCTCAAGGACATCATCAAAGCAAATATTCTCTGACCTACCTACTAGAATAGTGGAACTGAAAAGACAAATGAACATGTGGGACCTCATGAAACTTAAAAGCTTTTGTACAGCAAAAGAAATTACAAAAAAGCTGAAAAGACAGCCCACAGAGTGGGAGAAAATCATAGCAAATGAAACAACAGACAAAGAATTAATCTCCAAAATCTACAAGCAACTCAGACAACTCAGCACAGGGAAAACGAACAACCCCATCAAAAATGGGAAAAAGATCTAAAGAGACGTCTCTCCAAAGAGGACATACAGATGGCCCAAGAGGACATGAAACGATGCTCAACCTCGCTTATCATTAGAGAAATGCAAATTAAAACCACAATGAGATACCACCTCACACCTGTCAGAATGGCCATCTTCAAAAATTCTACAGACAATAAATGTTGGAGAGGGTGCAGAGAAAAGGGAACCCTCTTGCATTGCTGGTGGGAATGTAAACTGATACAGCCTCTATGGAAGACAGTATGGAGATTCCTTAAAAAACTAAAAATAGAAGCACCCTATGACCCAGTAATCCCACTATTAGGCCTATATCCTGAAGAAATCAAAAATGAAAGAGGCACCTGTACCCCAATGTTCATTGCAGCTCTCTATACAATAGCCATAACATGGAAGCAACCTAGATGTCCATCGACGAACGAATGGATCCAAAAGCTCTGGTACATATATACAATGGAATACTATTCAGCTGTTAAAAGAAATGCAGAAGACTCAGTCCTAATGAGGTGGCTAGCTCTGGAACCTATCATAAAAAGTGAAGTAAGTCAAAAAGAGAAAGAGAAGTACAGTATACTAACTCATATATATGGGATCTAGTAAGATGGTCATGATAACACACGCAGTAAACTCATGGAAAAACAGAGAATAGACATAAGGACATTGTGGAGACCGAACGGTGAGAGGGAGACATAGAGGAAATAACATCGAAACCTATACTGGCACGTGTGGAAAAGATAGCTATGGTCATTGTGCTAAGGGAATAGGAGTACCTACAATCACCTGGGGCGATGGTCTGGAGGGGTGGGAATGGGGGAACAGGGTCGGGGGGAGGGTCCAGGGATATGCATAAGAATGATCTGGGAACATACATGTCTGTGAACAACAAAACTCTGTAAAATCTTTAAAATAAAGAATATAAAAAATATAAAAAAACACAGCATATGCCAAAAAAAAAAAAAAAAAAAAGAAGAAGAATACACCTCACTAAGGAGTTGAAAGGCTTATATGCTGAGAACTGTGGAACATTAATAAAAGAAACAGAAGATGATTCAACAAAATGGAAAGATATCCTATGCAGCTGGATTGGAAGAATTAATATTGTTAAAATGGCCATACTTCCCAAAGAGTCTACTGATCTGATACAATTCCTATCAAATTACCCATGATATTTTTTCACAGAACTAGAACAAATAATCCTAAATTTATATGGAACCATACAAGATCAAGAATTGCCAAAGCAATCTTGAAGTAAAAGAACAAAGTAGGAGGCACAACCCTCCCAAGACTTCAGACAATACTACAAAGCTATAGTAATCAAAACAGCACGCTATCAGTACATAAACAAGTATGGATCTGTAGAACAGAATAGAGAGCCCAGAAATAAATCCACAAGCCGATAGTATACCCATCGTTGATAAAGGAGGCAAGAATATATAATGAAGCAAAGTCAGACTCTCCAGCAAGTGATGTTGGAAAGTCAGAGACCCACAAATCAATGAAGTTTTAATGCACCCTCACATCATACACAAAAATAAACTCAAAATGGCTTAAATACTTAAATACAAGATATAGCACCATAAAAATCCTGGAAGAAAATATATGAAAAACATTATCTGACATAGGGGCTTCCCTGGTGGTCCAGTGTGTGGGGAGTCTGCCTTGCAGTGCAAGGGGCACCAGTTAGATCCCTGGCCTGGGAAAAGCCCATGTGCTGCAGAGCGGCTAGACCTGTGTGTCTAATTACAAGTCAGCACTCCAGAGTGCATGCACCCAGAGCCAGTGCTCTGCAATGAGGCCACCGCAATGGGAGGCCAACAAAGGCCAAAGAAAAAGAATGAATGAAAATAAATTAAAAAAAAAAAAACAATAAAAGAGGCCAAAATTAAAAAAAAATTATCTGACATAAATAGTATCAATGTTTTTCTGTTTTTTTTAATTCAGTCTCTCAAAGTAATAAAAATAAAAGCAAAAATAAACAAATGGAACCTAATCAAACTTATGAGCTTTTGTGCAGCAAAGAAAGTCATAAACAAAATGAAAAAAAAAACATATGGACTGGGAGAAAATATCTACAATGTGACCCACAGGACCTTAATTTTCAGAATACACAAACATCTCATGTAACTCAATAAAAACAATAACAAAACCTAAACAATCCAACTGAAAAATGAGTAGAAGACCTAAATAGACATTTCTCTAAGGAATACACACAGATGGCCAATAGACACATGAAAAGATGTTCATCATCACTAATTACTTGAGAAATGGAAATCAAAACTACAGTGAGGTACTACCTCATACCAGTTAGAATACATTTTCAGTAAGTCTACAAATAGGAGTTTCCCTGATGGCTCAGTGATAGAGAATCTCCCTGCCAATGCAGGAGACATGGGTTTGATCCCCAGTACGGAAAAACTCCACATGCCACGGACTGACTAAGCCTGTGTACCACAACTTTTGAGCCTGTGCTCTAGGGGCCAGGAGGCGAAACTACTGAGCCCATGTGCCACAGCCACTGAAGTCTATGTGCTCTAGAGTTCACACTCAGAAGCAAGGTAAGCCACCACAATGAGAAGTCTGCTCACCACAATAAAAAGTAGTGTCTGCTCACCACAAATAAAGAAAAGCCCAAGCAGCAATGAACACCAAGCACAGCCAAAAATAAATGAATAAATAAATAAATAAAATTATTTTTTTTAAGTCTACAAATAAAAAATACAGGAAAGGGTGTGGAGAAAAGGAAACCATCCTACACTGTTGGTGGGAATGTAAATTGGTGTAGCCACTATGAAAAACAGTAGGTTCCTCAAAAAACTAAAATTAGAGCTGTCATATGACCCAGCAATCCCACTCCTGGGCATATACCCAGGAAAAACTATAATTCAAAGAGATGCATGCATCCCTATGTTCACAGCAGCATTATTTACAACAGTCAAGATATGGACACAATGTAAATGTTCATCAAAAGATGAATAGATAAAGAAGATGTGATATATATATATATATATATATATATATATATATATATATATACACACACACACACACACACGTATATATAATGAGCTATTACTTAGTCAAACAAAACATAAAATTATGCCATTTGCAGAAACATAGACCAAGAGATTATCGTACTAAGTAAGTCAGAAAAAACAAAAACAAAGGCTAATATCACATTATATTACTTACATGTAGAATCTAAAATATGATATGAATGAACACATCTAGGAAAGAGAAACAGACTCACAGATATAAAATCAGATCTGTGGTCGCCAAGAAGGAGGAGTGAAGAAAGGTTTGATTGATAGTTTGGAACTGGCAGATGCAAACTCTTATATACAGGATGGATAAATAACAAGGTCTTATTGTATAGCACAAGGAACTATACTCAATGTCCTGTAAGACATCATAATGGAAAAAATACGAAAAAAAATACATATATATACAACACTTTAAATCAACTATACTTCAATAATATTTTTTTTAAAAAGATGTGAAAAAAAAAAAAACAAAAAAATCAAAATCACTAGATCCTTAAGAGAAATGTGGAAGACCACTAAACACACTGGTATACATGTATGTAATAAGACTACCACAGGAGAGGAAAGCAAGAGAGAAATAACAATTATGGAAATAAAGCCTAAAACTTCCCAAAACTGATGAAAATATGCAGGTAAAATACAAAAAAAAGTAGTGTCTGCTCACCACAAATAAAGAAAAGCCCAAGCAGCAATGAACACCAAGCACAGCCAAAAATAAATGAATAAATAAATAAATAAAATTATTTTTTTTAAGTCTACAAATAAAAAATACAGGAAAGGGTGTGGAGAAAAGGAAACCATCCTACACTGTTGGTGGGAATGTAAATTGGTGTAGCCACTATGAAAAACAGTAGGTTCCTCAAAAAACTAAAATTAGAGCTGTCATATGACCCAGCAATCCCACTCCTGGGCATATACCCAGGAAAAACTATAATTCAAAGAGATGCATGCATCCCTATGTTCACAGCAGCATTATTTACAACAGTCAAGATATGGACACAATGTAAATGTTCATCAAAAGATGAATAGATAAAGAAGATGTGATATATATATATATATATATATATATATATATATATATATATATATACACACACACACACACACGTATATATAATGAGCTATTACTTAGTCAAACAAAACATAAAATTATGCCATTTGCAGAAACATAGACCAAGAGATTATCGTACTAAGTAAGTCAGAAAAAACAAAAACAAAGGCTAATATCACATTATATTACTTACATGTAGAATCTAAAATATGATATGAATGAACACATCTAGGAAAGAGAAACAGACTCACAGATATAAAATCAGATCTGTGGTCGCCAAGAAGGAGGAGTGAAGAAAGGTTTGATTGATAGTTTGGAACTGGCAGATGCAAACTCTTATATACAGGATGGATAAATAACAAGGTCTTATTGTATAGCACAAGGAACTATACTCAATGTCCTGTAAGACATCATAATGGAAAAAATACGAAAAAAAATACATATATATACAACACTTTAAATCAACTATACTTCAATAATATTTTTTTTAAAAAGATGTGAAAAAAAAAAAACAAAAAAATCAAAATCACTAGATCCTTAAGAGAAATGTGGAAGACCACTAAACACACTGGTATACATGTATGTAATAAGACTACCACAGGAGAGGAAAGCAAGAGAGAAATAACAATTATGGAAATAAAGCCTAAAACTTCCCAAAACTGATGAAAAATATGCAGGTACTACAGCCAAGAGCATCACCAAGCTATAGGTAAGATAAATGGCAAGGGTGAAATGCCTAGAACAATCATAGAAGAAATGTTGAAAGACAAAGAGAAAATCTTGAAAGTAGCAAGAGAAAAAAGAATCACACCATTAAACTGACTGCTCATCAGAAACAACAGAAGTCAGAAGGCACTGGGATAATATATTCAAATTACTAAAAGCAAAAATGGTCAAACATAGACTGTTCTGTCTAGTAAAACTGTTTTTCAAAAATGATGGTGAAATAAAGCCATTCCTAGATAAACAAAAATGGAGAGAATCTGTTGAAAATATGTTCTTAAAAAAAATATTAAAAGATGTTCTGCAGACTGACAGCAAGTGACAGATAATAATTCAAAGTCGCAAGAAAAAAAAAAAAGTGCCACTAAAGGTAATTATGTAGGTAATTATAAAATACAGTATAACTGCATAGGTTTTCTCCCTTTTTCTGACTGATTTGAAAAGCAACTATGTAACACAGCATATATATGAGTATATTAATGAGCATATAAAAGAGAAAATAATATATTGGACAATAGTAGTATGAAAGAGGGAGATAGGAACAAAGCAATGTTGAAATAAACTAACACTAGATAGAAGAAATAAAGGAGACCAGAAAGGGTAAATAAGAAAGTTTCCATGACAAACTCTAGACATATATATGTGTACTTTTACTTCTTTAGCTGTCTTAAAAATATATAAATTATACAAAGCAATAATTGTGTGCATGCTAAGTCACTTCAGTCATGTCCTATCCTTTCAAAAGCAATAATTAAAAATAGAATTTTCAGTTTGTAAAATATATAAATGTATTATATATGACAATAAAAGTACAAAATTTAAGGATAAAATGGGCTATATAAAAATAAAATTTCTGTATATTATAGGAATCTGTTGTTATCATTGTTCAACCACTAACTACTGTCCAACTCTTTGCAACTCCAAGGACTGTAACCCGCCAAGCTACTCTGTCCATGGGATTTTCCAGGTAAGAATACTGAAGTGGGTTGCCACTCCAGTATACTCCAGATTAGTCCAGGGGCTCTTCCTGATTTAGGGATCGACCCTACATCTCTTGCATTTTCAGGTGGATTCTTCACTACTGAGCCACCAGAGGAGCCCCATTATAGGAATTAAATCAGTACAAATCTGAAGCAGACTCTGTTAAGTTAAAATGCATATTATAAATCCTTGAGAGACTACTAATACAAATGACTCAAAATGTAATTAAAATTTGCTTGTGACTAAAAATGCTAAACTAAATAAAGTCTGCTTAATATAAAAGAAGTCAGTGGGGGAGTGACCAAGACCTAAGTAGGAAGACCAAGTAGGAAGACCCTGAGTGCACATCCTACCATGGACATAAAAAAATTACCACTATTTTCAGAGCAACCACTGATGAGAATGTCTGAAAACTAGCAAAGATTCACAACTAAAAACATAAAAAGGAACCACAACAAGATAAGTAGGAGAGGCAGAGATACTGTATAGTCAAGATTAGCATTTCGTAGTATACAACCCACCAGCAGAAGAATGATCATAATTTCTAAGGTTCTCCCTAAGGACTGAAATGTTTAAGCCCCATATCAAGGCCCCCAGCCCAAGGGTTCTTCACTGGGAATATGACCACTTCACAATGTCTAGCTTTGAAGGCCACTGAGATTTGCTTTGGAGAGAGGCAGAAGGACATAGGAAAGAGAGACTCTTCTCTTACCGGGTACACACAAAATCTCACATACTCTAGGATCCAGGGCAGAAGCAGTAATTTAAAGGAGCCTGGGTCAGAGTCAGTTGCTCATTTAGAAAGTCTCTTGGAGAGGTAGGAGATAATTTGGACTCATGCTGGGGACACAGATGCTGGTGGCAGTCATTTTTTGGGAAACTCATTCTACCATGAAGACACTAGTGCTAGCAAGTGCCATTTTGGAGTTCTTCTTTTAGCTTACTAGTGTCAGAATCCAATGCCAATCTCCAGCCAGTCTGCACAACGCCTGAAACCTTTCAGCTACCCTCACAGACACACAGACCCACCCAGTAACAGGTCAGCAGCAGCCACCCTTCACTCACTGAGACCCCAACCCGTGCTGGCCCAGCCACCCAGCTAACACATGACTAGTGGGCCAGAACCTAGATTAGTCCAGGGCTCTTCCTGATTTAGGGATCGACCCTACATCTCTTGCATTTTCAGGTGGATTCTTCACTACTGAGCCACCAGAGGAGCCCCATTATAGGAATTAAATCAGTACAAATCTGAAGCAGACTCTGTTAAGTTAAAATGCATATTATAAATCCTTGAGAGACTACTAATACAAATGACTCAAAATGTAATTAAAATTTGCTTGTGACTAAAAATGCTAAACTAAATAAAGTCTGCTTAATATAAAAGAAGTCAGTGGGGGAGTGACCAAGACCTAAGTAGGAAGACCAAGTAGGAAGACCCTGAGTGCACATCCTACCATGGACATAAAAAAATTACCACTATTTTCAGAGCAACCACTGATGAGAATGTCTGAAAACTAGCAAAGATTCACAACTAAAAACATAAAAAGGAACCACAACAAGATAAGTAGGAGAGGCAGAGATACTGTATAGTCAAGATTAGCATTTCGTAGTATACAACCCACCAGCAGAAGAATGATCATAATTTCTAAGGTTCTCCCTAAGGACTGAAATGTTTAAGCCCCATATCAAGGCCCCCAGCCCAAGGGTTCTTCACTGGGAATATGACCACTTCACAATGTCTAGCTTTGAAGGCCACTGAGATTTGCTTTGGAGAGAGGCAGAAGGACATAGGAAAGAGAGACTCTTCTCTTACCGGGTACACACAAAATCTCACATACTCTAGGATCCAGGGCAGAAGCAGTAATTTAAAGGAGCCTGGGTCAGAGTCAGTTGCTCATTTAGAAAGTCTCTTGGAGAGGTAGGAGATAATTTGGACTCATGCTGGGGACACAGATGCTGGTGGCAGTCATTTTTGGAAGCTCATTCTACCATGAAGACACTAGTGCTAGCAAGTGCCATTTTGGAGTTCTTCTTTTAGCTTACTAGTGTCAGAATCCAATGCCAATCTCCAGCCAGTCTGCACAACGCCTGAAACCTTTCAGCTACCCTCACAGACACACAGACCCACCCAGTAACAGGTCAGCAGCAGCCACCCTTCACTCACTGAGACCCCAACCCGTGCTGGCCCAGCACCCAGCTACACAGACTAGTGGGCCAGCACTATCCCTAGAACCTCCAGGACCATGCATCCAGTCAAGTTGGGACTGGCTGAGCCCCACAGCCAGAGAACCTAGAAACTGGCTGCACCCACTAGTGGCTGGTAATCTATATATTAGACAACAAACAGAACCAGGGACAAGTCACACCAGCCAGTGCACCTGCAGTAGCTACAGTCCCACCACAACAGAAGGGTCCATATGGCCCACATAAAGGGCATTTCCAGAACATATAGCTCTGATGAATGGAGGGAAGCATGCTGTTGGACGCCATAGGAAATTTCCTACATCGGGACATTGCTTCAAGATTGAGAAAAGTAACTGACCTACCTGGTACTTACAAAGAAAACCAGGCAAAATTAAGCAACAGGGCAACATTTTTTAAAATGAAAGAACAAGATATTTCAGAAGATGGGTCAAGCAAAGTGAAGATAAGCAATCTACTCAACAAAGTATTCAAGGTAATGATCTTAAAGATGCTCAACTAACTCAAAAGAAGAGTGGACAGTGACGAGTTTGACAAAGAGTTAGAAAAATATAAAGAAGAATCAAGCATAGATGAAGAATGCAATAATTGAAATAAAAAGTGCACTAAATATAATAGTAGATTAGGTGATACTGAGGAACAGGTCAACAAACTAGAAGACAGAGTAGTGAAATCACTCAAGCTGAACAGAAAAACCATTTAAAAAAATAGAAGAGTTTTAAGAGTCCTCTGAGAAAACATCAAGTGTACTAAATTCATATTATAGGGGTCCCAGAAGAGAGATAGACAGGGGCAAAGAGCATACTTGAAGGCATAATAACCAAAACTTTCCTAACCTGGGAAAAGAAACAGGTATTTGAATCTAGGATAAACAGGGAGGTTTCAGTTCGTTTTTCTTTCTTTCTTTTTTTTGACCACTTCTATTGGTCTTTCCAATGCCAATCTCCAGCCAGTCTGCACAACGCCTGAAACCTTTCAGCTACCCTCACAGACACACAGACCCACCCAGTAACAGGTCAGCAGCAGCCACCCTTCACTCACTGAGACCCCAACCCGTGCTGGCCCAGCACCCAGCTACACAGACTAGTGGGCCAGCACTATCCCTAGAACCTCCAGGACCATGCATCCAGTCAAGTTGGGACTGGCTGAGCCCCACAGCCAGAGAACCTAGAAACTGGCTGCACCCACTAGTGGCTGGTAATCTATATATTAGACAACAAACAGAACCAGGGACAAGTCACACCAGCCAGTGCACCTGCAGTAGCTACAGTCCCACCACAACAGAAGGGTCCATATGGCCCACATAAAGGGCATTTCCAGAACATATAGCTCTGATGAATGGAGGGAAGCATGCTGTTGGACGCCATAGGAAATTTCCTACATCGGGACATTGCTTCAAGATTGAGAAAAGTAACTGACCTACCTGGTACTTACAAAGAAAACCAGGCAAAATTAAGCAACAGGGCAACATTTTTTAAAATGAAAGAACAAGATATTTCAGAAGATGGGTCAAGCAAAGTGAAGATAAGCAATCTACTCAACAAAGTATTCAAGGTAATGATCTTAAAGATGCTCAACTAACTCAAAAGAAGAGTGGACAGTGACGAGTTTGACAAAGAGTTAGAAAAATATAAAGAAGAATCAAGCATAGATGAAGAATGCAATAATTGAAATAAAAAGTGCACTAAATATAATAGTAGATTAGGTGATACTGAGGAACAGGTCAACAAACTAGAAGACAGAGTAGTGAAATCACTCAAGCTGAACAGAAAAACCATTTAAAAAAATAGAAGAGTTTTAAGAGTCCTCTGAGAAAACATCAAGTGTACTAAATTCATATTATAGGGGTCCCAGAAGAGAGATAGACAGGGGCAAAGAGCATACTTGAAGGCATAATAACCAAAACTTTCCTAACCTGGGAAAAGAAACAGGTATTTGAATCTAGGATAAACAGGGAGGTTTCAGTTCGTTTTTCTTTCTTTCTTTTTTTTGACCACTTCTATTGGTCTTTCATTTATTTCTTTGTTCTTTGGCCTGTGTTGGCCTCCCATCACAGTGGCCTCTGTCGCTGCAGAGCACCATCTCTGGGCGCATGCGTTCCAGAGCTCTGGCTTGGTAGCTGGTAGTTGTTAGTTGGACACATCGGTCCAGTCTCTCTGTGGCAAGCGGGATCTTCCCAGGCCAGGGATTGAACCGGCACCCCTTGTACTGCAAGGAGGTGTCCTTACCCACTGGATCACCAGGGAAGCCCAAGGCTTCAGTTTAACAAGATTAAATCAAACACATCCACATACAGATACAGTGCAGTTGGAATGACAAACATTAAAAGATAAAGACACAGTCTTAAATGAAGCAGAGAAATGAAATTAGTTATTTACAAGGGAACTCATAAGGTTATCAGCTAACTTCTAGTGGAAACTCTGCAGGCTAGAAGGGAGTGAAACAATATATTTAAAGTGATAAAAGGAAAAATCCTACAACTAAGGATGATTCAGTAGCTGCAAATTAAGCAATGTGATACACTGTATTCCAAATTGAAAAATAAAAATCATATATTTATTTCAACAGATGCAGAAAAGTTTTTCAAGTTGATGTGGGGCAGTAAACAAAACTCTGTGAAAAATAAAAAATAAATTTAAAAAATTCACTGCTTATTTATAATACCAAAAAATTAACAAAGGAGAGAGTATAAAGGGACTATAACTCAACATAAGACAAGCCCACAGCTAATATCATGCTCAGTGGTAAAAAGCTGAAATCATTTTTTTTAAGATCAAGAAAACAAGGATTGCCTGTCTCACCACTTTTGTTCAACATAGTATTGGAAGTCCTAACCACAGCAACCATGAAAAAAATGAAGAAGAAATTGGAAAGGAAGAAGTAAAACTGTCATTGCTTGCAGATGGCATGAAACTATATATAGAAAACCCTGAAGATGTCACAAAAAACTCCGATAACTTACCAGTGAATTTAGTAAATTTGAGAATACAAAATTAAATGCAATACTATTCATTAAAGCTAAGATATGGAAGCAGTGCAAGTGCCCAGTGATAGATCAATGGATAAAGAAGACATGGTGTGTGTGTGTGTGTGTGTGATGGGGGTGTTTGTTTGTGCATGTGTGCATGCCAAAAAAAAAGTCTTTAAAGAACAAAGTTGGAGGGCTTAAACTTTCTTATTCAACCCTACTGCAAATGATTGTAATCAAGATAGTTACTCCAGTGTACTGACATAATTACAAGCATATAGTCATTTGTGAAAAGTTGGCCAAGAAAATCAAATGCTGAAAAAGAGTCATTTTAACAAATGCTGCTGTGAAAATTGACTACATGCAAATGAATGTAGTGAAACCCTACCTCAAATCATACACAAAAATTACACTCTAACACAATATGGTAAAATGAAAATAACTCCAAATTAATCACAGACTTAAATATCAGGACTACAAATATAAAACTCCTTGAAGAAAACATAGGAGTAAATTTTAACAACCATAACTTAAGCAATGGTTTCTTTGGTACTACACCCCCCCAAGCACAATTTATAAAAGAGAAAGGTGGACTACATCATTCAAACCTTGGTGTTTCAGTGACACCATCAAAAAAATATAATATGCTTCACAGACTGGGAAAATACACTGGTGTATCATATATCTGATAAAGGACTTGTATCCAGATATTTTAAAAGGACTTATTTTTCAATAATGAAAAAGACAAAGACTGAAATTTAAAAATGGGCAAACAATTGAAATAGACATTTTCTCCAAGGAAGGAATATTTATGACTAACCAGCACACATAAAGATGCTCTATATTATTAATGAAAATTAAAAGCACAATGATATTCTACTTTACACTCAATAAAATGCCTATAATAAAAGAGACAGACAATAACAAGTTTGGTGAGGATGTGGAGAAACTGGAACTCATGCTATCACTGGGGCAGTGTGTACCAGTTTCCAAAACAGAGTGGAGCTTCTTCAATAAATAAACACAGTATTATGATATGACCTTATATACTCAAATGAAATAAAAATATATGTCCACACAAAACCTTATATAGGAATGTTCATAACAGCAGTATACCCCCAATGCAAACAACTCAGATGTCCATCAACTGACAAATGGGCAAATAAAATGCGCTATGTCCATATAGTGTAATGCTATTTCACAGTAAAAAATTGATATATCAATACATTCAGTGATATGATGACTATCAAAAACATTATGCTATGTTAAAGGGGTTAGTCACAAAAGAACAAATACTGGATTATTTCATTCATATTCAGTAGCAAGAATAAGATAATTTATAGAAACAGAATGTAACTTAGTAGTACTCAGTGCTGGAGTTTAATGGGGAGAATGGAGATTGTTTGCTTATGGGAGCAGTTTTTCCCCAGGAAGATCTAAGATGTTCTCAATTAGATTCTCACAATGGTTGAACAACTTAGTGAATATATTGAAAAATGTTGAATTGTATACTTTAAATGGATAAATTATATAGTATGTGAATTATATCTCAATAAAGCTGTTTGAAAACAAACACATACATGCACACACACACACATAAAAAAAAAAGAATAATGATATACAAGGCCTGAGACTTTCCAAAGGTGCACAAGACAAGGTAGTTAAGAAGTTGATCCATTCTAAACCTCTGGAGTTACAAGCCATAGGGAAAAAAAAACAAAACAGAGAAGTTTTACCTTAGAAATATGCTGACATTGATTCTCCAGTTGAAACATGTGAGAGGACTAAAGGAAACACTTTTTTCTTTTTCATTTTACAATTTTTTATTTTCTCATAGATTACAAAGCTTTGATGCACTAGAGACAACATTTTTTATGCCACATATTTCAAAAGTCTCTACGCTTATTAAATGACCTGAAGTACAGGCCTAAAATGCTTGCTTACGTAACAGTGTGAAAACATACAACCCCAAAGAAAAATCGATTAGAAGGGATTGAATTAAATTTAACAGCTAGATAGGGAAGGAGTAAAACAGCATATGGTGACTGGAACTGACAGCAGTGCAAATTTCTAGACTTTATATAGACAGCAACAATAACTCAAATGTTGCATGAAAAGAAAGTATGAGTAGGCAGCTTTCCCAGGTCCAAATGAAAAACACTTAAAGAAAAATATTAACCCTTCAGTGGGAACTTTATCCTGATTTTTAAAAATTACGAGTATGTTTAAATGTACACTAACATGCGTGTATGAAATCCAGACACTGCTAAAATAAATGTTTCCCCAATTTCTTCTCCTTCTTTCAAAACCAATTAAATTTCTGCTGCGGTCTACAGCAGTGATTTTTAAACTCTGACTGGATATTAAAATGCCCTGGGTCAAGATGTCCTACAACAGGTGAATAGATAAACAAACTGATATATCTATTTGTTGGAATGCTCTTTATTTTATTTAAATAAATGAGCTCTCAAATCACAAAAGACATGGAAGAATCTCAATGCACAGTGGTAAGTGAAGGATGAGACAAGATGGTTGGATGGCATTATAAACCCAATGGACATGAGTTTAAGCAGGCTCTGGGAGATGGTGAAGGACAGTGAACCCTGGTGTGCTGTATCCATGGGGTCTCAAAGAGTTTGACATGACTGAGTGAGGGAGCTGAACTGAAGTGATGGAAGTCAATCTGATAAGGCTACACACTGTATGAGTCAAACTAGGGTATTCATGTGGAAAAGCAAAACTACGAAGACAGTTTACAAGGATCGATGGTTTCTGGTGGGTGGTGGGAAGAAGGGATGGATAGGAAGAGCCCAGTGGATTGTTAGCTCAGATGATAAAGCATCTGCCTGCAATGTAGGAAACCAGAGTTTAACCCCCGGGTCAGGAGGATCCCCTGGAGAAGGGAATGGATACCACTTCAGTATTCTTGCCATAAGAATTCCATGAACAGCGGGCCTGGCAGACTAGACCACGGGGTCACAAAAAGTCAGATACAACTAAGAGACTAACACTTTCAATACCATGGGATTTTTAGAGCAGTAAAACTATTCTGTATAATACTGTATTGGTGGATACATATAAAAATTGTTTAATAAGGCACATTGGAGATTTTGGCTGAGATAAACTGAAGTTTATTGGTGCTATAGAACTTTTAGTTTTCTCAATAGACAAAATTGAAACTATAGTTGCAAGTATTGAAATCTCTTCTTGCAGAGAGTCAATGATATATGGAATTGGGTAGAACTTTAACTTCATTAGGCTTTAAATTCATCTGAATAAATTATTTTAATTTTAAATACAAAATTTCTTTGGCTGTTGCTTTCATATTTTCCTGGGAATTAATAATAAAAGAAATGTATATTCAAATATGGGGCATATATTAGTCATTATTTTATCACTAGTATTCTTAAAGTCATTTAATCTTATTGCAAAAACTAATCAGCTATAATGACATGAACTGACATAATTTGGGTTGCAAAATAGTAAAGGATACTACTTTGGACTGAGAAACTCTTGGAGCTAATTTGATTGATATATTAGGATGGGTTTAGGATAGGTTGTGAAGCTTTTTGTGGGATATACCTTACCCATCATAGTATCAAAGATAGTCCAAAAAGAAGTCATTGGTATTTTGGTTGGAGCCTTGAGTATGATAGTGGGATAATCCTAATGAAAATGTTGATATGCTTATTTGAGAGGGAAAACCACACCATAGGTAGATCAAGTCAGATGATCAAGTCCTATAGTTGAAAGTGAAAGTCCTGGGAGTTGACAATGGCCACTCCTTTCTCAAGCAAATCTTCCCTAGAAAGAAGGTTCCCAGGATCGGTTGTGCATTACAACCACCTAGGGATCTTTAGAGAGTATCAATGCCTTGCTAAGACTCAGGCTAATTAAAGAATATCTCTAATGAGATCTAACATCACAGAGAAGTAGACATGACATTATTTAGTGAATTTTGGAGAACACATTGAATGTATTTAGATTACCCACTGCTTTATACCCTCTGAGTGGAGAGAAATGTACTATCTATGTCACCTTCTACAGGATCAGGACTTCATAGGTGAGATCTGCAGTATTCCTTTCAGGTTTTGAATACCATGGAAGCAGTAAAACTATTCAAAAGTCAGATACAACTAAGAGACTAACACTTTCAATACCATGGGATTTTAGAGCAGTAAAACTATTCTGTATAATACTGTATTGGTGGATACATATAAAAATTGTTTAATAAGGCACATTGGAGATTTTGGCTGAGATAAACTGAAGTTTATTGGTGCTATAGAACTTTTAGTTTTCTCAATAGACAAAATTGAAACTATAGTTGCAAGTATTGAAATCTCTTCTTGCAGAGAGTCAATGATATATGGAATTGGGTAGAACTTTAACTTCATTAGGCTTTAAATTCATCTGAATAAATTATTTTAATTTTAAATACAAAATTTCTTTGGCTGTTGCTTTCATATTTTCCTGGGAATTAATAATAAAAGAAATGTATATTCAAATATGGGGCATATATTAGTCATTATTTTATCACTAGTATTCTTAAAGTCATTTAATCTTATTGCAAAAACTAATCAGCTATAATGACATGAACTGACATAATTTGGGTTGCAAAATAGTAAAGGATACTACTTTGGACTGAGAAACTCTTGGAGCTAATTTGATTGATATATTAGGATGGGTTTAGGATAGGTTGTGAAGCTTTTTGTGGGATATACCTTACCCATCATAGTATCAAAGATAGTCCAAAAAGAAGTCATTGGTATTTTGGTTGGAGCCTTGAGTATGATAGTGGGATAATCCTAATGAAAATGTTGATATGCTTATTTGAGAGGGAAAACCACACCATAGGTAGATCAAGTCAGATGATCAAGTCCTATAGTTGAAAGTGAAAGTCCTGGGAGTTGACAATGGCCACTCCTTTCTCAAGCAAATCTTCCCTAGAAAGAAGGTTCCCAGGATCGGTTGTGCATTACAACCACCTAGGGATCTTTAGAGAGTATCAATGCCTTGCTAAGACTCAGGCTAATTAAAGAATATCTCTAATGAGATCTAACATCACAGAGAAGTAGACATGACATTATTTAGTGAATTTTGGAGAACACATTGAATGTATTTAGATTACCCACTGCTTTATACCCTCTGAGTGGAGAGAAATGTACTATCTATGTCTCCTTCTACAGGATCAGGACTTCATAGGTGAGATCTGCAGTATTCCTTTCAGGTTTGTGAATGAATATGTATTTATAATTTTAGGATAACTTATTAGAAGATTGCCCTTATCTAACTTAGATTTTATCACTAATTAGACCTGACAATTTGATCTCTATTCTCCTTCCAAGGTTGTCTGTCCATTGGTTCCAAACTAGGTACCTCTCTATGACCATACCACCCTGGACATGCTCAATTTCATATGCAAACTATGAACTAACTTATTAGCTCTGTACAATCCTGATGGGTATGTTAAGCTCTGAGGAGTCAGAGGACTTTCAAGGATCCAAGTTGTAAAGAAAACAGATAGTTTCACATTTATAACGTTAATAAGTAGTCTCTGTTCTATTCCTTTGTCCTCTTTCTTACACTCAAATTCTCTCCTGGTTATTTCTCTCAGGCTGTGTACTGCACATTGGCTTCATTCTTTGTCTTCAGATAGGCAATCTTGTCAATGAGTGCCTTCATAGCTCATGGTGACTCTAGGTTTCTGTGACACTGGTTCAAACACTAACTGAACAATTCTTCAGACCTCCAAGAACCAACAACAAAAAAGTATGTCCCTAAGTCAGAAAATGGAAACTTTCAAGAGAAACAATAAGATCAGGTTATTTTGGAATATAGGCCCACTTTTATTCTCATCAGTTGTGCTTGCAAGGGAGCCAATGGTGCATAGGAAGGCAGTTCAACTCTTCTTCAGGGTCTGTGTCTGGGGATGCTTCTCAAAGTAGATCCAATTTTTTAAAAAAAAGATGAATCAAGTCCTATAGTTGAAAGTGAAAGTCCTGGGAGTTGACAATGGCCACTCCTTTCTCAAGCAAATCTTCCCTAGAAAGAAGGTTCCCAGGATCGGTTGTGCATTACAACCACCTAGGGATCTTTAGAGAGTATCAATGCCTTGCTAAGACTCAGGCTAATTAAAGAATATCTCTAATGAGATCTAACATCACAGAGAAGTAGACATGACATTATTTAGTGAATTTTGGAGAACACATTGAATGTATTTAGATTACCCACTGCTTTATACCCTCTGAGTGGAGAGAAATGTACTATCTATGTCTCCTTCTACAGGATCAGGACTTCATAGGTGAGATCTGCAGTATTCCTTTCAGGTTTGTGAATGAATATGTATTTATAATTTTAGGATAACTTATTAGAAGATTGCCCTTATCTAACTTAGATTTTATCACTAATTAGACCTGACAATTTGATCTCTATTCTCCTTCCAAGGTTGTCTGTCCATTGGTTCCAAACTAGGTACCTCTCTATGACCATACCACCCTGGACATGCTCAATTTCATATGCAAACTATGAACTAACTTATTAGCTCTGTACAATCCTGATGGGTATGTTAAGCTCTGAGGAGTCAGAGGACTTTCAAGGATCCAAGTTGTAAAGAAAACAGATAGTTTCACATTTATAACGTTAATAAGTAGTCTCTGTTCTATTCCTTTGTCCTCTTTCTTACACTCAAATTCTCTCCTGGTTATTTCTCTCAGGCTGTGTACTGCACATTGGCTTCATTCTTTGTCTTCAGATAGGCAATCTTGTCAATGAGTGCCTTCATAGCTCATGGTGACTCTAGGTTTCTGTGACACTGGTTCAAACACTAACTGAACAATTCTTCAGACCTCCAAGAACCAACAACAAAAAAGTATGTCCCTAAGTCAGAAAATGGAAACTTTCAAGAGAAACAATAAGATCAGGTTATTTTGGAATATAGGCCCACTTTTATTCTCATCAGTTGTGCTTGCAAGGGAGCCAATGGTGCATAGGAAGGCAGTTCAACTCTTCTTCAGGGTCTGTGTCTGGGGATGCTTCTCAGAGAATTATTGCCTGGGAAGATATCCTACAGTATACTCACAGAATCACTAGTTTTATTCTATTTCTATATTTATTAGAGGTCTTCCGTGTAACCTTCAAAAAGTCATGGAAACTTTTTATCCCATAATTGCAAACATTCTCATTGTAAAAATAAATGAGATAATTATATGCATCATTTTGAGAATTGGAGGAAAAGCCCAATTCATTGTAGTTTTAGGTAACTCAACTGTATATATTAATATTCAGGTGAAATAGGAGTAGTTGTTTAAACTTCAAAAGTTGTTACTATTTTTAAAAAAATACAATGATTACTGCAGGTAATCCTACCTTGGGAAAGATAATAATTACAACCATTTTATTTCAATCATGATTCTTTTTTAGGTACTAATTATTGCTCTGTAACATTTATTTTTAAAAAATTCTTTAAAGTGTGAATTAACCCCTCTCTTGAATATTTAAGTTTGTTTAAAAATAGTTTCCACTGAGTTTTACTTCTCTAGCGAACTATATAAAAATTGACTTTTGCTTTTCAAGAAGAGTATTGAAAATGTAGCTTGTTAAGAAAAGACTGCTTCCTTTTGTCTCCTTCCTCATGTTCCCCTGCATTGTTTCAATTCTTTCCATTTAGTTGTATTTTTATGAATGGCTACCAACTCCAGTATTCTTGCCTGGTAAGTTCCATGGACAGAGGAGCCTGGTGGGCTATAGCACATGAGGTTGCATAGTTAGACACAATGAATAACTAACAAGTATACTTTATGCTGTAGGCCTTGAAAATTTCCTAAGGAGATAAAAGTGCCTATTTTGGTTTCTTCTTTTATTAACCAATCATTGAGTATAAGCTGTACTTTTTATAGTTGAAAAAGCATTGGATAGCACCTCAGAAGACCTGTACTGGATTCTAACTCTCTAAGAACTGTATTACTTTGGGATGGTGACAATATTTCTGAACTTCATCTATTCTCTGAAACTCATCACAGTTTTCTCATTTGTGAAAGGTATTAGAATATATTTTCTTTAGTTACCCTTCTAGCTTTGACATACTCTTATATGAATGGCTCTATGGCATGATTCTTGTTTCATATTATTATGGTAGACAATTACATGACCAGAGAATTACATTGAAAAATATCTATGGAACACCATCAGAGGTTCACTGCCAACGGGAGATGCTACACCAGAAGAACTTGAAACAGAATTCTAAAATTGCTAGTAAATTTTGATTTATTCACATGCATGAGCTGATCCCAGTGGTCTCTGAAATTGTCTGAAGAAAAGACTGTTCTAGTGGTAAAGGCAGAGAAGTCACATGCATGCCCAGAAATGAAAGATATGTGATTTAAAACGTGCGCAAAGAGTAGGGTCTTTCCTGAGAAGTCTGAAAGTAAGTCTCCCAAATGCAAATTTAGGAAGTTGAGGAACACACTCCCAGTTGTGTTCATTCATCCTGTTATCTTTAATGTATTCTTTGAGTCGGGAGTGTATGAATGATATAGGGTACACAAGACAGAGGTCCATGCTCTGAACTCACTGAGTTCAATGACATCACCCCCATTGCCTTTGAGGGGGTCAAAGCAAGCCAAAAGACCAAGCCTTATGAGGAAAGAGGGTTCATCTCTTAATGGAAGGAGTTGCAAAGTACTGAGGTTGTGTTTGAAATATATACATCCTTAGTTTTTCATAAGTTTAACACATAATATATAACTTACAGTTTTCAAGAGTATTGAGTAAAATACAGTGCTTGTTTCAGTGCCTCACAAAGGGTAGCCACTCAATAGATATATTTATCAGTTACATAGCTTTTGTCAAAAATCTAACCTGTGGGGACTTCCCTGGTAGCTCAGTGATAGAGAGTTTTCCTGCCAATGCAGGAGACTCGAGTTTGATCCCTGATTCGTGAAAATCCCACATGCTGTGATACAGCTAAGCCCGTGAGCCACAATTATTGAGCCCGTGCTCTAGAGCCTCAGAGCTGTGTATTGAGTCCATGTGCTGCAACTACTGAAGCCTGTGTACCCTAGAGCCTGAGTTCCACAACAAGAAAAGTCAACGCAACAAGAAGCTTGCTCACCTCAACTAGAGAGTAGCCCCTACTGCCTGCAACTAGAGAAGAGCCTGAGGCAGCAGTGAAAACCCAGACTAGTCAAAAAGAAAAACGGTTAAAAAAAAAAATACTTACCTGTGTTTGTTGTTGTTCAGTCGCTTAGCTGTGTCTAATTGCAACTCCATGGACTTCAGCATGCCAGGCTTCCCTGTTCTTCACTATCTCCCATAGTTTGCTCAAACTCATATCCATTGAGTCGATGATGCCATCCAACCATCTCATCCTCTGTCGCCCCCTTATCCTCCTGCCTTCAGTCTTTCCCAGGATCAGGGTCTTTTCCGATGAGTCTCTTATACTGGAGCCAAACTACTGGAGCTTCAGCTTCAGCATCACTCTTGCCAATGAATATTCAGGGTTGATGACCTTTTGGATTAACTGGTTTGATCTCCTTGCTGTCCAAGGGACTCTTGAGTTCAGCACCACAGTTTGAAAGCATCAATTTTTCAGCATTGAGCCTTCTTTATGGTCCAACTCTCACATCCGTACATGACAACTGGAAAAAAAACAAGAATAACCAGATCCAGTTACTTCTACTCCTATTTTCCACTCTTTCTTCTCTACATTTTCAACAATGCCCCTATTGACCCCTATCATTGCCTTTGAGGGGGTCAAAGCAAGCCAAAAGACAAAGCCTTATGAGGAAAGAGGGTTCATCTCTTAATGGAAGGAGTTGCAAAGTACTGAGGTTGTGTTTGAAATATATACATCCTTAGTTTTTCATAAGTTTAACACATAATATATAACTTACAGTTTTCAAGAGTATTGAGTAAAATACAGTGCTTGTTTCAGTGCCTCACAAAGGGTAGCCACTCAATAGATATATTTATCAGTTACATAGCTTTTGTCAAAAATCTAACCTGTGGGGACTTCCCTGGTAGCTCAGTGATAGAGAGTTTTCCTGCCAATGCAGGAGACTCGAGTTTGATCCCTGATTCGTGAAAATCCCACATGCTGTGATACAGCTAAGCCCGTGAGCCACAATTATTGAGCCCGTGCTCTAGAGCCTCAGAGCTGTGTATTGAGTCCATGTGCTGCAACTACTGAAGCCTGTGTACCCTAGAGCCTGAGTTCCACAACAAGAAAAGTCAACGCAACAAGAAGCTTGCTCACCTCAACTAGAGAGTAGCCCCTACTGCCTGCAACTAGAGAAGAGCCTGAGGCAGCAGTGAAAACCCAGACTAGTCAAAAAGAAAAACGGTTAAAAAAAAAAATACTTACCTGTGTTTGTTGTTGTTCAGTCGCTTAGCTGTGTCTAATTGCAACTCCATGGACTTCAGCATGCCAGGCTTCCCTGTTCTTCACTATCTCCCATAGTTTGCTCAAACTCATATCCATTGAGTCGATGATGCCATCCAACCATCTCATCCTCTGTCGCCCCCTTATCCTCCTGCCTTCAGTCTTTCCCAGGATCAGGGTCTTTTCCGATGAGTCTCTTATACTGGAGCCAAACTACTGGAGCTTCAGCTTCAGCATCACTCTTGCCAATGAATATTCAGGGTTGATGACCTTTTGGATTAACTGGTTTGATCTCCTTGCTGTCCAAGGGACTCTTGAGTTCAGCACCACAGTTTGAAAGCATCAATTTTTCAGCATTGAGCCTTCTTTATGGTCCAACTCTCACATCCGTACATGACAACTGGAAAAAAAACAAGAATAACCAGATCCAGTTACTTCTACTCCTATTTTCCACTCTTTCTTCTCTACATTTTCAACAATGCCTATTCCTTCTAACTGCATGTGACCCCTATCTGACCATGTTTATTTAAATAACCCTGTAAATAATAAGCAGATGGTTATCTCTGTTGAGGAACTAAGAACTCCATCAGGGTAGGGATACTGCTTTTCTAATTTACAGGTACAATTTTATTTCTTGATATAATACATTTTCATAGTAGATGCTCAACAAATATCTGTTGAACACATGAAGAGAAGATTAAACTTTGCATACAAAGAACATTTTAGAAAAATGTTCTTAAAAATCTGCTTATTTTTATTCCTCCAGTGGCTCCTTGTAGTGTTCAAAATAAAATTAAACTTCAAATTTAACCTCTAAAATCCATCATCTGACTCCTGCCTCTGAAACTTCACCTACCACTCTTCTGGTACAAGTGACCTATCTGCTAGGAGTTGTGTGTATTATTTACTGAAAGATGTCCTTTCCCCCTGGAATAGCCAGACCTCCATTCTTTACCTGGCCTAATTCCTAACTGTTTTAAAGGCATAGGTCAATAATTTCCTTCTCTAGCACATCCTCTTTGAATTCCCATCATTAGCAAAATGTCACTCCTTTAATACTTGCGTATAACCCTGTTCCAACAATCATCAGTCTACAGATCACATGCTACATTTTTCATTTCCATATGACCAGGAAACCTCTTGCATATAGTAGATGCCTCATGATTACTATGTTCAACTTTTATTAGCAGACACATGCCATTGAGTCGATGATGCCATCCAACCATCTCATCCTCTGTCGCCCCCTTATCCTCCTGCCTTCAGTCTTTCCCAGGATCAGGGTCTTTTCCGATGAGTCTCTTATACTGGAGCCAAACTACTGGAGCTTCAGCTTCAGCATCACTCTTGCCAATGAATATTCAGGGTTGATGACCTTTTGGATTAACTGGTTTGATCTCCTTGCTGTCCAAGGGACTCTTGAGTTCAGCACCACAGTTTGAAAGCATCAATTTTTCAGCATTGAGCCTTCTTTATGGTCCAACTCTCACATCCGTACATGACAACTGGAAAAAAAACAAGAATAACCAGATCCAGTTACTTCTACTCCTATTTTCCACTCTTTCTTCTCTACATTTTCAACAATGCCTATTCCTTCTAACTGCATGTGACCCCTATCTGACCATGTTTATTTAAATAACCCTGTAAATAATAAGCAGATGGTTATCTCTGTTGAGGAACTAAGAACTCCATCAGGGTAGGGATACTGCTTTTCTAATTTACAGGTACAATTTTATTTCTTGATATAATACATTTTCATAGTAGATGCTCAACAAATATCTGTTGAACACATGAAGAGAAGATTAAACTTTGCATACAAAGAACATTTTAGAAAAATGTTCTTAAAAATCTGCTTATTTTTATTCCTCCAGTGGCTCCTTGTAGTGTTCAAAATAAAATTAAACTTCAAATTTAACCTCTAAAATCCATCATCTGACTCCTGCCTCTGAAACTTCACCTACCACTCTTCTGGTACAAGTGACCTATCTGCTAGGAGTTGTGTGTATTATTTACTGAAAGATGTCCTTTCCCCCTGGAATAGCCAGACCTCCATTCTTTACCTGGCCTAATTCCTAACTGTTTTAAAGGCATAGGTCAATAATTTCCTTCTCTAGCACATCCTCTTTGAATTCCCATCATTAGCAAAATGTCACTCCTTTAATACTTGCGTATAACCCTGTTCCAACAATCATCAGTCTACAGATCACATGCTACATTTTTTCATTTCCATATGACCAGGAAACCTCTTGCATATAGTAGATGCCTCATGATTACTATGTGAATAGACAGAGACAGGATAGCAGGTGTGGAGATAATGAAGCTTTAAATTTCATTGCCAGGAGTCTGACGAAGTATCCCTCATAAGTCTGAAGATGTGTATTTCTTCTATTATTAAAATATCATTAGAGTTCCCCCCACTAAATGGACTAAAGTGCCTTTCTTTGTTCTTAAAATAACTCTGTAGTGAGCTTGGTGTTACTCTATTCCCAAATGACTATTGTCTTAACTTTTTTTTGTTTTTTTTTGGAATGAGGCTTGTCTTCATTTAATTTTGACTGTGGGCCTATGTTTTATTCCTAAACAATTTCAAAAGACTTAGACTACTACAAATAAAGCTATGTTTGTATGATGCCAAAACATTCATTTGGTAGTGACTAAATTATTTTGGCATTTTGAGCACAGAGTCAGCTTCAGCTTCTTTAATAATAATAATAATGATATTTCGTTAGTATAAGTGCCTCCAGGAAAAAAGAAATTCAGAATTGATCTGACAAGACTAATGTTTAAGTGGATCATGCTGCATTTGTTTTTCAGTAGAAAGAGAAAAAATGATAGTAGTACAAAGCACTGTGTGAATCCTATGTGTGCCATTGGTACATCAGTTAAAGCGGCCCTAGGCAACTTTTTACTTAATCTTCTTTGATTTACTTTCTTTCTTAAAATGGAATACGAATGCATTCTAAACAATTTTAGGTCATCTAGAGATTTTCTCTATTTCCCAGCTACCAGACAAATCTTTCAATTCTTAACTTGAGGAAGAGTAACAAAAAGGCACATAATTTAATAAAGAAAAATAGACCAGAATATCACAAATAATCCACATTATGGGAGTAACCACATTTTCCCATTTCTTAAGAGTAAACTGGGGCTAATCTTTTCATAAATACATTTCATGATTTCAGAAGATGAGTGTATTCTTTTTTAGAAAAATTTCACCTTTTATTCTTCTTTGCAATATTGCCCAAGACTGAGCATGTGCTTTCATTGTGTATTAGTTAATTGATTCCTCTACTTATTGCGCTGAAATGCAACATAGGATGAATTGGGGTTTCCTTGATGAAAACTGACATTCTTTTTATTCAGGTGAGAAAACTGGGACCTAAGGAGCCCATGTGATTAGGACAGGGTCCTGCAGCTGTGGACAAAGAATGTCATTTGCCATTTCTGCAAACAAAGGGTGTCACAGTCATAAAGCCATCGCCTACTGCAACTGCCCTGATAGTGTGCCCTGAAGGGAAAACAGGATGGAGAAAACTGGGACACTGGTCCTCGACAGTTAAAGTAAATATCAAAGGAATGATTTCAGTAAGCTTGGCCTCTTACATCCTCCCATATATAGAATACTAAAATTATTCATTTTAAATGTCTGTTTTTGTGATTAACAGAAACCTTTTGACGTCTTACTACTCTTTCATCAAAAAATTCCTATATATCTTGGATTCTCTGCTACATCTTTGGAATAGTTCCTCACAGTTGTCAGAGAGGCAGTACCCTGGGCATAAGTCCTCAGTAAATTCACTAAAAAAAAAAAAACATAATAACATAATTTTCAACTTCTGGATTTTTTTTCAGTCAACAAAACTATCTAATTCAAGAAATAAACCAGGTACCAAGACATCAGTCTCTTTATTCTTTCTACTATATCAATATATTTATTATTCTTTTGGTGTTAACTTTCTGAATTCTTAGAAATTGTAAACTGTTTCAAAGGTAGCTATACATTTTAAAAGGAGTGAGAAATTTAGCTTATGAAATTAGTTGTAAGAAGAATTTGACAATTATTATCTAGTTCTAATTTCAAAAAGAACTCTTTTTGCATAAATGCAAAAGAAATTAATATTTATGTTGCTATGAAGACTGTAAGTCTTATTGAGAAGTTATTTTGGAATATATGCTACAGGCAAAATACATCTTGGAAGTAAAATGTATTATCTAATTTTAATTTATATTGAATTTTATTTTTACTTGATGCGTTGAGAATTGCTTGGAAGTATTCTAAAGTATTGCTCTAGATCTGCTTACAACACCTTATGTTGCACTCAGTATCTAAAATAAAACAAATCTATATACAGAAACCAGGTATATTTATGATCAATCCAGCTTTGAGTTCTGGCTAGATCAATATTCATGCAGCCAAGATATAAATATGTCTGTATAGTATTAAACAATAGCTGAGTTCCTTTCCCTTTAAATTAAATCCTTTGTAAACATGTCAAAGTGCTATAATGTTTATGAATTCTATACAGTTTGCTATGTTTGTAAAGTCATTAAAGAACATGCTATTTTATTTATAAAATTATGATCTATATGAACAAGAATACAAATATTGTTGTTTATTTCAAGATAAAATGGCATGTAGGTAAATATTTATACACATATTTCTTTAAAGATCTTGTTCATTTAGGTCACCTAATTTTATTTTACTTTTAGATGTGTATCTACTTCTTTTAAGATGTCATTGTAAAGAGCAATTTCACATGGTTCAAAGCATTTCACAGTTCTTACTAGACTTTTGTAACCCGAAGAATAAGTGGGTAAAGAATCTGCCTGAGATGCAGGAAACATGGGAGATGCAGATTCATTCCTGGGTTGGGAAGATTCCCAAGAGGAGAAAATGGCAACTCACTCCAGTGTTCTTGCCTAACAGAGGAGCCTGGCAGGCAACATCTAAGTTTCACAAGACATCAGTCTCTTTATTCTTTCTACTATATCAATATATTTATTATTCTTTTGTTAACTTTCTGAATTCTTAGAAATTGTAAACTGTTTCAAAGGTAGCTATACATTTTAAAAGGAGTGAGAAATTTAGCTTATGAAATTAGTTGTAAGAAGAATTTGACAATTATTATCTAGTTCTAATTTCAAAAAGAACTCTTTTTGCATAAATGCAAAAGAAATTAATATTTATGTTGCTATGAAGACTGTAAGTCTTATTGAGAAGTTATTTTGGAATATATGCTACAGGCAAAATACATCTTGGAAGTAAAATGTATTATCTAATTTTAATTTATATTGAATTTTATTTTTACTTGATGCGTTGAGAATTGCTTGGAAGTATTCTAAAGTATTGCTCTAGATCTGCTTACAACACCTTATGTTGCACTCAGTATCTAAAATAAAACAAATCTATATACAGAAACCAGGTATATTTATGATCAATCCAGCTTTGAGTTCTGGCTAGATCAATATTCATGCAGCCAAGATATAAATATGTCTGTATAGTATTAAACAATAGCTGAGTTCCTTTCCCTTTAAATTAAATCCTTTGTAAACATGTCAAAGTGCTATAATGTTTATGAATTCTATACAGTTTGCTATGTTTGTAAAGTCATTAAAGAACATGCTATTTTATTTATAAAATTATGATCTATATGAACAAGAATACAAATATTGTTGTTTATTTCAAGATAAAATGGCATGTAGGTAAATATTTATACACATATTTCTTTAAAGATCTTGTTCATTTAGGTCACCTAATTTTATTTTACTTTTAGATGTGTATCTACTTCTTTTAAGATGTCATTGTAAAAGAGCAATTTCACATGGTTCAAAGCATTTCACAGTTCTTACTAGACTTTTGTAACCCCGAAGAATAAGTGGGTAAAGAATCTGCCTGAGATGCAGGAAACATGGGAGATGCAGATTCATTCCTGGGTTGGGAAGATTCCCAAGAGGAGAAAAATGGCAACTCACTCCAGTGTTCTTGCCTGAAAAAAATCCCATTAACAGAGGAGCCTGGCAGGCAACCATCTAAAGTTTCACAGAGAGTTGGAGACAACTAAGCAATTAAGCATACGCACAACACCACTATGAACGGTAGGTATTACAATTTTTATTAGAGGAGAAATAAAAAGGCAGAAGTAATTTTAAAAAAAATAATGTGTTTTTCTCAGCTAGTTCTATTGTCAAAATAGGCAAGATGAGTACCAGGTTTCTGGAATGCTGTTTTTCTACAGGTTATGTTGAAACTTTATCTCTTTCTCTAGTGAAAACAGAGAACTGTGTTTAGATTAACTTTGATAGCTACATATTCTCAAATGAACTGTTTATTAATTAAGAACAAAATGATAACAAGCATTTTGAGTTTGTCTCATTATGTGTGTATGCATATTGGCTCTTTACATCAGGTGGCCAAAGTATTGGAGCTTCAGCATCAGTCTTGAACAAAAACTCAAGAAACCAAGTCAAAATTATGTTTAATTTGACTTGGGAAAGGAGGATCATGATAATAAGAAAGCGAGAATGGTTCTGAAAGAGCATAAGAACATTTTCTGTGATTGCTATTAGCCTGACCTTGGGAGAAAAAGAAAGAAGTGAGCAAGACTGGAACTCTAGACATGGCATGAGGAGACACTGAGGAAGAAATCAGTCTAAAAATACCTCCGAATGAATAACCATCTGGCTGTAAGTAACAGAAACCCAGCTCAATATGGCTTAAGGAAGAATAATTCTTACTACAAAACGACCTAGAGACGATCTACTTTCAGGTCAGCTAAATCCAGGGCTTTGATACTTCTTATGTCACCAAAAATTTTCTCTGTATATCTCACCTCTGTTCTCTGTGGTATTTAATAAGCCTGCTACTTAGGAATGAGATCTATGTAAATGGAATAGACTTAGGTGTCATCATTGGATCAGTATTGATTGTGTCTTTGAGAAAGGAGGGAATCACCCAGGAGAGGGTCCCAGAGTGAGGTGAGAAGAGAAGCAGAGCTTAAAGAGAATCCTGAAAAACACTAGCAGTTCAAGATGAGAAAAAAAGAGCTGAACAAAGATATTGAGAAAGATTCCTGAAAATAAAGAAAGCTAGGATCACAGGGGCCATGGGCAAGGTGAATGCATCATAGATATACATTTTCTGACTGATTTACAGTGATTTATCTTTATCTAAAAATAGTCTGTATATGTCGGTATAGCCACCACGATTATATGACTTGACTTCTGACCAGAGCTTAATGCTTTAATGGGTCTAACTGAGCCAAGCTCATACTGTCAGGTTCTTATTTCCAAAAAACTGAACTTAAGAAGTGAGAGACACAGATACCACATATGGCATGCTGAGTTGAAGCAAACAAGTAAAACAAATGAAGCAAAAATAAACCCAGGGACAAGTCAGGAAGTAAAAGAGCTTAAAGGGTTTCAGCAGAGAGAGAAGCATTTGTTGGAGAAGGAGGAGGAAGAAGCATGGAGATTGGGAAAGCTTTTTACTTTAAATTGTAAGGTCTTTAAAAAAAATTTGGCCTCTTTTATTGTTTTTTTATTTATCTATTTTCATCCATCTTTATTCTTTGGTCTGTGTGGGCCTCCCATCGCAGTGGCCTCTCTCGTTGCAGGACACTGGCTCCCGGAGCATGCCAGGTTAGAATCTATTGTATAGTACATGGAACTCTGCTTAATGTTATCTACTAACCTGGATTGGAGGGGTTTCAGGGGAGAATGGATACATGTATATGTATGGCCAAGCCCCTTCACTGTTCACCTGAAATGATCACAAAATTGTTAATTGGCTATACCCTAATAAAAAAGTTTTTGGTGAAAAAAAAAGAAAATAAATCTGTTTTCAAATTGCAAAAGATTGGAGATCCTTTAGTATACAGAGGAGAAGATTAAAAAAAAGAAGTGTAATTTTGTTACTTTAATTGCACTTGGCCTCTCTGCTTAGAATAGAAACCAAAGTTAATAGTGTAATATAGTTTCTGTTGGGCACCTGTTAGGGATAGTTTCTAGTGATGGTTAATTTGCTGTCAACTTTACTGAGTTAAGCTATGTCCAGATGTCTGGTAAAGCATTATTTCTAGTTATGTCTGTGAGGGTGTTTCTGGAAGAGATTAGTATTTGAAACAATAGACTGAGGAAAGAAAGTCCTCTCCCATAAAATGGAGAATTGAGAATCATCAATTCTTTGTGTGTCTAAAAAAAACCAGAGAGCAAGGTAGAGGAAAGGTGAATTCTCTCTCCTCTCTTCTTGAGCTGCCTACAGACATGGAGCTACTTGTACTCAAGCTGATGGTCTAAGAATAAGAATTATACTGTTGGTTCTGCTGGTTGGTTCCCAGCCCACTAGACTCAGTTATGCCACCAGTTCCCTTGTTCTCCAGCTTCTACACAGCATACTGTTGGAACTTTTTGGCTCCATTCCAGATCAAGCCAGTTTATATTAAATCAAGTATATATGTATAAGATAGAATTATTAATTTATTATTATATATAATAATTTCTCTCACACACATATATGTGTGTGTATGTATATGTATATGCATATATATGTGTATATATATATATATATATATATACACACTATTGTTTCTGTTTCTCTGAATAGCTCTGTCTGATTGATTTACTTTTATCTTAAAGAAAAAAGATGAGGATGAAAGTTTTTGTAATTAAAAAAATTAGTGGGGCTTTTCTATTGCCGTAAATTCAGCCTCTGTTGCTGTGAACATAATTGGTGCTCTTTACCAAGGTTTCCAGTTCTCCTTCCAGACTCAAGGTAGGATTTTATCTCTGAGCCTTCTTGACAACAGGCATGGATATGACTTCATCTGGCAAATGAAGTGTGAGCAGAAGTGACACGTGTAGCCTGAGAGCAGAAGCCTTTGAGAACTGAGACATCATTTGCTGTACTCTTTTCTTCCTCTTTTGGCAAACAACAACATTCCAGGAGGTGGGTTCTCCAGCAGCGTACAAACCCTCAAAGATAAGGTACTCAGTCACTTCAGTTGTGTCTGACTGTTTGTGACCCGATAAACTGCAGCTCACCAGGTTCCTCTGTCCATGGGAATTCTCCAAGTAAGAATACTGGAGTGGGTTGCCATGTCTTTCTATAGGGGAGCTTCCTGACTCAGGGATCGAATCTCATATCCTGTGTCTTCTGCATTGCTGGTCACTGAGCAACCTGCGAAGTCCTAAATAGAGAATGGAGTAGAGCAAAACCCCCAGCTCACCAAAGATGGACACATAACATGAGTGAAATATAAACATTTGCTTTAAATCACTCTTATTTAGAGATTCATTAAAAAGAAGAAACAAGCTTATTTTTACTCATATAGAAATTGATCATGGGTAGTAGGGATCTTTCATAAAAACTAAAAAAGTAATACATTATGTTGGCTTATAGCTGGTGGGTAAGAAGGCAGTCAATATCATGCAGTGACAACACATGCTATTCTGTGGCAAAATACTTGATAAATCTGTCTCCTGAGGAAAGCTTGCAAGGCAGATCATGTATGCATAGAACTCTTAACTTGAGGGGAAGAAGTCAGAAAACAGAATACCAATGTGTAAGCTGGTTGTTTTTGATAGCATTTGCCCAGGAATTGCAGAAAGAAATGAGCTTTAAAAATAATTTGCTAGCTCTTCAAATAAGAAATAACAAAACCAGATATCCTAGAAACAAAGCTATAAAAATGTGGCAGAGACAGGTATTTTTAGAACCTAAACAGTGGAGATGGCACTGAAAAACCCTTTTAGCAGCAAAGATATGTAGACATACACACACACATGTATCAGAATGGCTAAAATCCAAAACACTGAAAACATCAAATACTGGTGAGCATGTGGAGCAACAGAAACTTTCATTCATTTCTAATGAGAATGCAGGATGGTATAGCCACTTTGGAAGACAGTTTCTTAAATGTAATCCTACCATCTGATTCATTGATTCTGCTCCTAAGTATATACATAACAAAAGGAGATGAAATTTTATGTTCACACGAAAAAACTGAACATGAATATTTATGGTAGTTTCTTCATAATTGCCCAAAATTGGAAACCACCAAGATATGCTTCAGCTTTAAATCTAAAATTTTTACAATGATGTATTCCAATTATTTCTCAATAAAACTGGAGAAAAAGATTTTCATCAATAGGGGAGTGGATGAACAAACTGTGGTATACCAATACAATGAAGTATTATTCAGTGATAAAAAGAAATTAACTATTAAGCCAGGAAAACACCTAAACAAACAGATGTGTTTTGCTAAAATACATCTTTTAGCAAATACTCTGCAGTCTACAAAGGTTACATACTATGCCATTCTAATTATACAACATTCTGGAAAACACAAAACTATGAAGACAATAACAAAACCATGGTTGCCAGGGCTTCAGTAAGCCTTACTTCCTGAAAGTAGATTAGATACTACGAAGTGGAACCAGCACAATCATTTCCGTTTTGCTTGGAACTTTCTGTTGATATTTAAGTAACCTTGAAGAAGGATGAAGTTCAGCTATCAGCATATTTCTCATTCTCAGTAAGGCCATGGAAAACTAGTTGAAACAAGAGTGAGAATCTAACCATTTAGTACAAGTAATTATCTTACTTATGAGTTCTAATTCTATGTAAACTTTGTAAACTATGTAAAATATTTACCTCCTTATTATTCTATCATATATAAGAAAATAGTTACCTTTTAGAATGTATATTGTGTGTGAGAGCATGTGTGTGTGTGTACTTAAGTATATTTGACTAAGAGCTGCACAACTGTAAAATTAAGACATCTATGCTAATCATACTTGTAAGAGAGATCTGGAAGGAAAACAAACTTGGACTGTCAAAATATACGTAGTCATTGCAGTAGTACATCATAGTGGGAAGAACCTCAGCTTGGAGGTCAGGCAGACTCGGATATAATTCAGGTTTTACTGTTAGGGCCTCTGAAGAATTTTTATTAACCTCTATGAACATAATAGGGCTTCCCAGGTGCTAGTGGTAAAGAACCCACCTGCCATTGCAGGAAACATAAAAGACATGAGTTTGATCCCTGGGTTGGGAAGATCCCCTGGAGGAGGGCATGGCAACCCACTTTAGTATTCTTGCCTGGAGACTCCCATGGACAGAGGAGTTTGCAAAGAGTTGGACACAAGTGAAGTGACTTGGCATGTGCACACACACCCATGAGAATGATTATGTATTAAGAAAGACAATTCAGAAGAAAAGAGAAATATATGAGAGGGAAAGAGAGGGATAGACTGGGAGCAAAATTCTAGACTATGAAAAATCAGGTAGAATACAGTCATAAGTGACTGATAAATCACTGAGAAAAATGCAAGTAATCCATCTCCTATGATGGAGGTGAGAGAGCAAATACAAGTATTAGTGCAGTAGATTGAGGGATATCATGAGAAAAATTGTTGAAGAATAAGGATACCAATACAAACCATGGTTGCCAGGCCCTTCAGTAAGCCTTACTTCCTGAAAGTAGATTAGATACTACGAAGTGGAACCAGCACAATCATTTCCGTTTTGCTTGGAACTTTCTGTTGATATTTAAGTAACCTTGAAGAAGGATGAAGTTCAGCTATCAGCATATTTCTCATTCTCAGTAAGGCCATGGAAAACTAGTTGAAACAAGAGTGAGAATCTAACCATTTAGTACAAGTAATTATCTTACTTATGAGTTCTAATTCTATGTAAACTTTGTAAACTATGTAAAATATTTACCTCCTTATTATTCTATCATATATAAGAAAATAGTTACCTTTTAGAATGTATATTGTGTGTGAGAGCATGTGTGTGTGTGTACTTAAGTATATTTGACTAAGAGCTGCACAACTGTAAAATTAAGACATCTATGCTAATCATACTTGTAAGAGAGATCTGGAAGGAAAACAAACTTGGACTGTCAAAATATACGTAGTCATTGCAGTAGTACATCATAGTGGGAAGAACCTCAGCTTGGAGGTCAGGCAGACTCGGATATAATTCAGGTTTTACTGTTAGGGCCTCTGAAGAATTTTTATTAACCTCTATGAACATAATAGGGCTTCCCAGGTGCTAGTGGTAAAGAACCCACCTGCCATTGCAGGAAACATAAAAGACATGAGTTTGATCCCTGGGTTGGGAAGATCCCCTGGAGGAGGGCATGGCAACCCACTTTAGTATTCTTGCCTGGAGACTCCCATGGACAGAGGAGTTTGCAAAGAGTTGGACACAAGTGAAGTGACTTGGCATGTGCACACACACCCATGAGAATGATTATGTATTAAGAAAGACAATTCAGAAGAAAAGAGAAATATATGAGAGGGAAAGAGAGGGATAGACTGGGAGCAAAATTCTAGACTATGAAAAATCAGGTAGAATACAGTCATAAGTGACTGATAAATCACTGAGAAAAATGCAAGTAATCCATCTCCTATGATGGAGGTGAGAGAGCAAATACAAGTATTAGTGCAGTAGATTGAGGGATATCATAGAGAAAAATTGTTGAAGAATAAGGATACCAACATTTACAGAATACATACTACATTCCACACATTTCAAAGGAAACTTCACTTGTGTTATCACATTTTATCCTCATAAAATTCCTGAAATAAAGACATTAGTGTGACTATTTTGCTGATAAGAAAACAAAAACAGAGATTAAGTGGTTTGCCTAACATGATACACTGAAATGACAAAGTCAGGGTTTAAAACAACTTTAGACTCCCTGTTCTTTCTATAACTCATCATTGCTTAAACAGTTGAAAACCACATGCAAGAAATCCTATTCAAATTCACTTTAGTGAAAAATTAACACTAATATATTTAAAATCTTTCCTAGGTATAAATTTTAAGATAATCATTGGAAACATTTATTATAATCTTTCTGTATTTTCAGTTTTCAAGGACTTAAGACCACACTGGCACTCTTGTAAGTACTTAACAGGCAATTCTTTAAGGCAGAAACTTAGAAATTAGTATGTATTTTTTATAATTCAAAATATGTCTCAATTTTCTAATTCATCTATTTTATTATATAATTTAATGCCTAATGATTACTTATAATTTTTGAAATTGACAACACGCCATAAGTTTAATGTAACAAAAGATCCAGTACTATTTTCACAGAGCCTTGATTTTCAGGTAAAATATGTTGTATTTTGAAAACAGTGCAATGTCAGAAAATAACTGTCCAGATGCTGCTGAATACCAGTAATTCTTGTCCATTTTGTCTACAATAGAAATATCAGTTGTGTATTCTGCCATATTTTTCGTGTATGTTCATTTACAAATCAACAGCTTAACTTTAACATCTCATAATTTTAGCAGATAAATATTTGATGCTAGTCACACATAAAAGATTCAGTAATACTTAAGAAACTTTTAAAAATTACTCTATTCTAATTTCTCTAGTTATTATTAATACTAAAAAAAAATCTCAGAAATATGGCACATTACCAAAAGAGATTTTGTTAAATATATAGTAAAATACAAAATAATTTTATCAGAAGTCAAAATAAACTGCACAAAGAAACATACTAATATTATATGTAACTCCACTCCCCTCATCCTTTTCAATGGATGAAACAAATAACTAAGATAGAACAGATCTTATAAAATGTTAAAAATGTTGAGGTTGCTTAAAATGAAAATTTTCAGAAAAAGTATTATTATATAATATATAGGAATATATGATACTAGGCTGTTATGTTTTAAAACAGAAATTATATCAATTAGAAATATGTAGATAAGTTATTTTATGATGAACATTCTATATGGTACATTATAGAAAGTCTGGATTATGTTAATGTTTCAAAAAAAGAGTATTGAGCTTCATTCTGGTAGGCAGTGAGGTAGATCATTTTGATCCCATAAAGTTTTATTGTTTGGGCAATTTGTTTCGATTTTATTTTTACTCCTATGGTGTAGTCTGACTCTATGCATAGTTCCCACTCTTAAGATTGGGGCCTTTAAAATTTTACCTGCATGATGGCCTTGCAAGGAAAGTCTCTTCACTTATGTCAAGCTGGAGTATCATGGTGTGACAAAAAGATCCAGTACCCTACTTTTCACAGAAGCCTTAGAAATTTTTTTTTTCAAAATATGTCTCAATTTTCTAATTCATCTATTTTATTATATAATTTAATGCCTAATGATTACTTATAATTTTTGAAATTGACAACACGCCATAAGTTTAATGTAACAAAAGATCCAGTACTATTTTCACAGAGCCTTGATTTTCAGGTAAAATATGTTGTATTTTGAAAACAGTGCAATGTCAGAAAATAACTGTCCAGATGCTGCTGAATACCAGTAATTCTTGTCCATTTTGTCTACAATAGAAATATCAGTTGTGTATTCTGCCATATTTTTCGTGTATGTTCATTTACAAATCAACAGCTTAACTTTAACATCTCATAATTTTAGCAGATAAATATTTGATGCTAGTCACACATAAAAGATTCAGTAATACTTAAGAAACTTTTAAAAATTACTCTATTCTAATTTCTCTAGTTATTATTAATACTAAAAAAAAATCTCAGAAATATGGCACATTACCAAAAGAGATTTTGTTAAATATATAGTAAAATACAAAATAATTTTATCAGAAGTCAAAATAAACTGCACAAAGAAACATACTAATATTATATGTAACTCCACTCCCCTCATCCTTTTCAATGGATGAAACAAATAACTAAGATAGAACAGATCTTATAAAATGTTAAAAATGTTGAGGTTGCTTAAAATGAAAATTTTCAGAAAAAGTATTATTATATAATATATAGGAATATATGATACTAGGCTGTTATGTTTTAAAACAGAAATTATATCAATTAGAAATATGTAGATAAGTTATTTTATGATGAACATTCTATATGGTACATTATAGAAAGTCTGGATTATGTTAATGTTTCAAAAAAAGAGTATTGAGCTTCATTCTGGTAGGCAGTGAGGTAGATCATTTTGATCCCATAAAGTTTTATTGTTTGGGCAATTTGTTTCGATTTTATTTTTACTCCTATGGTGTAGTCTGACTCTATGCATAGTTCCCACTCTTAAGATTGGGGCCTTTAAAATTTTACCTGCATGATGGCCTTGCAAGGAAAGTCTCTTCACTTATGTCAAGCTGGAGTATCATGGTGTGACCGTCATTCAATCACGCAACATGAGGTCTTACCCTTGTTGTCCATAGCACAGCTACTGATCAAAGACTCATAGGAACTCCCACATAGGTTTCTGGATCATGACCTTTGGCACTGAAATTGGTAGACATTTCATCAGCTTTACCTCCAATTTGTCATCTTTAGTTCAGAGAAACCATGACTAATATTCTCTATCTAGCTTTATAAATATTTATACTAGAGGATAGGTTCAGGATCAAATTAGTACATTATAACTTGAAGTGAAAGTTCTATAGATAAATTATTGACCCAAACAGAGTCAAGTTTTTTGTTCCTTTTTTTTTAATCCTAAGACCTTTTTCCTGAAATATATGTATTGAGTCAATTTTAAAATCATAGGCATTCTTTGTATACTGTAGGAGGGAATAAATCAATATTACCTTTTGTAACTTATGCTATTTGTTGTTAACTGAGCTTTCTAGCATAAAGTAAAACAGTACAAGTATTAAATCAAAGAAAGAAAGAACGACCCAGCAGTCCCACTCTTAGGCTTATACCCTGATGAAATCAAATCTGAAAGAAGCACCTGTACCCCAATGTTCATTGCAGCTCTCTATATAATAGCTAGAACATGGAAGCAACCTAGATGCCCATCAATGAACGAATGGATACAAAAGCTCTGGTACATATATACAATGGAATACTACACAGCTGTAAAGAGAAATGCAGAAGAATCAGCCCTAATGAGGTGGCTGGATCTAGAACGTATCATAAAAAGTGAAGTCATTCAGAAAGAGAAGGAGAAATACAGTATATTAACACATATATATGGAATCTAGTAGGATGGTGATGATGGCACACGCAGTGAAGCGACGGAAAGACAGACATGGACAGTGGACATATGGACATTGTGGGGAAGGAACAGAGGGTGGGAAGCGTAAAAGTAGCATGAAGGCCTGTACTATCATAAGTGAAGAAAATAGCTATAGTCATTGCTCTGTGAGAAAAGGGGATCCTTCAGGGGTGCTGTGTGATGGTCGGGAGGGGTGGGAAGGGGGTTAGGGACATACATATCTGTAAACAACAAAACTCTGTAAAAGTTAAAAGTAAAATAAAGGTTTAAAAAAAAAAACAAAGAAAGAAAGAAAAGAAAAACCTGTAATTTTGCAATTCATAGGACATACCTGTATACCTGCTGTAGTTTTACCCTTTTTGGATGTCCCCCAACTGAAAAGGCCTAGAGACAATGACTACATACTAATATTGAGCTCTTCTGGCTCTCATATACTGGCTCTCCCTTTTCACACTAAAAAGGGAAGTTTCTTAAAAATATGATTGACTTTAAGTCTGTGTCATGAAATGTACAAGCCAAGCCTGGGACATCCCCATTGTGCTAAAAAGTAAGTTATAGAGAATAAACGGGACTATATCAAAATTCACAGGAACTATCACTGACGAAGATGAGACTGCATGAGTCTCAAAAAGAAAAAAAAAAAAAAAAAGACTGAGTACTAAAGGCCATGAGTTTATCACAGTATTTACAAGAGAGAAACAGAATTCACCCATACAACCAGAAATAGATAATGTATAAATTATTATAACTGGATTTAAAGTATGATACTTTTTAAAAAAATTAATCAATCATTCTACCCTTTCAACATAAACTGTAATTCAATGTAACAAAAGACCCTAGTAGGTAAAGAAAACTATCTTTCATAAGAGAAGAATTCTGGGTAATAAAAAAAGAAGAACATAATTAGAAAAACACTATTTTGCTACTAGAAACAAAAGAGTTGATTTACACAATGGTCAATAATGGATGCTAAAACTATTAAGTGAAGATGGAGAATTTTGCAATGAAGGAATCAGGCTGTAACCATCTTAAACCATATATCAGTCAATATCACTGAACTAAGACAACGGGACAATATGTGCCTCCAAAGTGATGCAATATGATGTACAAAGCATCATCTGTAAGATATTTTTGGAAGAAAGGAAAAAACTGCTTGAATTAAATTAAGTTTTTAAGGACTTATATCCAGTATAACAGAATACAGTGTGAAATGCCACAGGAAATAATCACCCAAACCAGACAGCAGATCATCTATGAGATAACTAATCTAATTTCCTCAAAAAAGTGATGACAAGAAAAATAGAGTGGAAGGAGAAGAGACTTATCTATATTAAAAAAAATAAAAGGGAGAGACATAGAAGAGATAATGATTTAGGAAATATAATACCAAATACAAAGAATAGACCATTTGGATTGGATTCTAATTTTCAACAAAGTAAATGGAAAAAGATATTTTCAAGACAATTAAAGGCATTTTACTTGACAAAAAGTAGTGATTAACTTTGTCAATTGTTCACAGTAATAATGATATGTTTTTTTTGCTTTTGATTTATACTAAAACAGGGTGAAATGATATGCTACCTGGGATTAGGTTTAAAATATTTCAGGCCTAGTCCCACTTTTAAGATCCATTTTTCTCTGCTAAAAAGGAGAAAGAAGACAGACTGAAATAAGTATAGTAATGTATACAGGATTTTTGAACTAGGTGATGGCAGTCACAGGAGTTGTTTTACTATACTACTGTATATGTTTGGAATTTTATTACTTTAACTTTATAAAGAGCTAATGAAGATACTAGTGAAGTTATACTTTACTGTCTTTGAAGAGAAAAGTTTAAAACAGGCCTTATTTTAAAATGTGATGTTGCTTTCCTCAACTGTCTTAGACAGGAACTTGAACTTAGTTCACATGTAGCATCAATATGATACATACTATATTCAGTAGCGAATAGATGGCACTCTTAAAGAAGCTAACTGATAAAAGTTTAAAGGATAAACTATCCTTAGAGATGAAATCAAGGTGAAGGAAACCAAGGAACGGTGTAGCCTAAGGGATTTATGGGAGCCAGCATTATCCTGGGCCTGAGAAAAAATGACAAGGAATGGAACAGTGCTTTAGGAATCTACGAGAGCTGAAACTGTGGGAATGGGCCACAGGAAAGGAGCTAGATCTGTGGAGAGAAGGTATGTGCAGGAAAAGCCTTATCCTTTAATCCGCACTCGTGTCTTCCATCTCCATTGTCCAAACGGAAGTCACAGGCTAGAGTCCACGGAGAGCTCAAGCGGGGAGCACATACAGCAGGACAGAGGTGGCAGAGAATGGATGTGAGGAAAAGCACAATTCAGGAAAGTATTAATCTAAGTGTTGATTCCACTGAAAACCTGGTTTTCATTTGCAATACTTTCAGGTAACATAAGGTGAAATTTTACAAGCATGGGTAACAACTTGTCAAGTTTTGTGTTTTGTAATCTATAGGTTGTACATTGCTTCCATGTCTTGGTTCTTCTGAGACAACATGGATGGACTTTAAGGACATTATACTAAAGGAAATAAGCCAGAAAGAGAAAGACAAATACTACATGGTATTACTTGCATGTGGAATCCAAATAAAAAGCCAAGCTCATAGAAGGTAGAAAAAGTGGTTGCCAGGGACTGGGAGGTTGGATAAATAGAGAGAATCTGGATCAAACATTCAGCTAAAAGATGAGTAAGTTCTGAGGTTCTACTGAATAACACTGTGACTAGAATTGATAACTAGGTACTGCATAATTTAAAGAGAATAGAACTTAAAGGTTCTCATCAAAACAAGATAAAGATGTTAAATGATGCATATGTCAATTAATTAGATGGGAGGAATTCTTCATGTGTTACGTACAACTAATCATCATGATCTATACTTTATATATTTTACAATTTTGTCATCATACCTGAAAAAATGTAAATAAAAACATTCATTGCCTTCAGTGGAATTACTAACATGTTACATTTTAATAATATTTTATCACTGTATTTATGTTTTAGAGTATACTAAAGATATCATTTTTCCCAGTGTTAAAGTTTTTCTTTTGCTTGCCAAACTTTTTAATTACACTTTAAACTTTTTTTTCACAATTATGGACACTTAAATGACAACATGCAGCTAAATTTACTATTAATGTTTAACTCAAATGATAATTTACAGGCTACTATAATAAAGGTATCCATGAAAAAATGGCATCCAATAATTTAAAAACTGTGACATGAATGTGACAAGAATTTAAACATAAGAATTCAAACAAAACATGCGTATTGGAAGCTATATTGGGAAAAAACACGTAGAAAAAGATCATGCTATTTCTTTTCATTTCAAAACTGTGCTAAATTGGCAAGAAAAGAATGGATTTGGTCAAGAGAATCTTGAGCATCACAGTTCCATTGGATTTTGTGTATGGGCTGTATAAATGACTGAATAAAAGCTACGTTACAAGTCAGGATTGAATCTTTGCCTATTTGACCATCATATTCATATAGTTTTCAGTAAAAAAGAAAAACTACACCAGGTCAGTTAAATAGGCAATGAAGGCTTTTTAAAAGACTATCACAAGAGAAATGAAAGACTGTTACAACAGGGCAGAAATATGGAACTCAGCTCCACTGAAAGGAAAAGTGGAAAGTATTGAAGGAAATGCAGCTGTGGGAGTGGAGACTCAGTCAATGGGAATAGGCCATCTGTGTTTAGTAATAGATGCTTACAGAAGTTAAGTTACTATACTCCAACAGAAACTGGGAGATAAGGGTGATATCTTTTTTGATGATTACATTAAAAAAAAAAAATGAATCCCAGGTCCTTGAAAAAGACACTCCTGGGCTGTAGGTGATTTGCACAAGTTTTTTCTGTCCTTTATAAAGGACAGAAAATAACTTACAATTGCAAGTTTTCTAAAGTAAACCTTCTAAATAGGCAGGTCAGGGACATACACTCAGGAGAAAACATGGCTAATGTTTAGAAAAGTTGAGGTAAACATTAAGGAAAGTCCATCTTGGTCAACTACATCAATATTCTAAATACTGCATTGAAATGAAGATGTTATAAAACAATGTATTTTGTATGTGATAATTTTCAAGGCGTTTGTGGATATATTAGTATTCAAGGTTAATCTTATATTTAATCGCTAGAGAATTTTTTTCTTTTGCTTGCCAAACTTTTTAATTACACTTTAAACTTTTTTTTCACAATTATGGACACTTAAATGACAACATGCAGCTAAATTTACTATTAATGTTTAACTCAAATGATAATTTACAGGCTACTATAATAAAGGTATCCATGAAAAAATGGCATCCAATAATTTAAAAACTGTGACATGAATGTGACAAGAATTTAAACATAAGAATTCAAACAAAACATGCGTATTGGAAGCTATATTGGGAAAAAACACGTAGAAAAAGATCATGCTATTTCTTTTCATTTCAAAACTGTGCTAAATTGGCAAGAAAAGAATGGATTTGGTCAAGAGAATCTTGAGCATCACAGTTCCATTGGATTTTGTGTATGGGCTGTATAAATGACTGAATAAAAGCTACGTTACAAGTCAGGATTGAATCTTTGCCTATTTGACCATCATATTCATATAGTTTTCAGTAAAAAAGAAAAACTACACCAGGTCAGTTAAATAGGCAATGAAGGCTTTTTAAAAGACTATCACAAGAGAAATGAAAGACTGTTACAACAGGGCAGAAATATGGAACTCAGCTCCACTGAAAGGAAAAGTGGAAAGTATTGAAGGAAATGCAGCTGTGGGAGTGGAGACTCAGTCAATGGGAATAGGCCATCTGTGTTTAGTAATAGATGCTTACAGAAGTTAAGTTACTATACTCCAACAGAAACTGGGAGATAAGGGTGATATCTTTTTTGATGATTACATTAAAAAAAAAAAATGAATCCCAGGTCCTTGAAAAAGACACTCCTGGGCTGTAGGTGATTTGCACAAGTTTTTTCTGTCCTTTATAAAGGACAGAAAATAACTTACAATTGCAAGTTTTCTAAAGTAAACCTTCTAAATAGGCAGGTCAGGGACATACACTCAGGAGAAAACATGGCTAATGTTTAGAAAAGTTGAGGTAAACATTAAGGAAAGTCCATCTTGGTCAACTACATCAATATTCTAAATACTGCATTGAAATGAAGATGTTATAAAACAATGTATTTTGTATGTGATAATTTTCAAGGCGTTTGTGGATATATTACTATTCAAGGTTAATCTTATATTTAATCGCTAGAGAATCTGGTTAATTGGATATTTTGTTATACTTTCAAAGAGTTATATATCTCCATAAAACTAAAGCCGCTATATAACTGGCAAAAGGATGTGAGGACTCTATCCTAGACTGAAAAAGCAGCCAATTTGCGGTCATTGATAATTGGGGCCAGGAGCAGCACAACTGTTAAAAAGAAGTAATAAACCTGCCTGTTAACTAGAAAGGAACTCTGTATAACAAGGCTCCTTTGTGGCAGGATGGTGTAACCATAAATTGTAAATCAAAGCATAAACAACTATTGCATGACAAAAATTCTTTCAGGAAAATAAGTAAGTAAAAATTCACCAGAAATTGTTTTCTTGTCTCTTTTCTTTTTGATATGCAATTGCTATTCCAAAAGGCGCTAGTCTCTTTTGGCTTGAAACTTCTGCTTCTTCAACTGTCTTGTTTATTAAGCTTTGGTGAAAGTACATAAGGGAGTATGTTGTTAGAATATTTAAAGGAGAATAATCCTATAAAATCTTGGAAAAGGTAAGCAGGCAAGAAAATAAGAGGTATCTTTTGAACAAAGAAAGGACGATCTAAGGTTATCATCTCTTAGATATTACTGAGATGCTCGAATTAAAGGCATTTGCAATAAGTACGTTTATATAAAATAAAAGAATGACTAGATACGAAAGGATATTTGCAAATGTTTGAGAGGGATAAAAGGCAAGAAAGAACAAAGTAAACAAAATATTATGATTAAAAGTTGCAGAAATGGGGAAAAAAACTATTTTCTGAAAATGCTTAAGTCCAGTCTGTATCTCAATGAAAAACTCAATATTAATATTAGAAAAAATCTTGTATTATTTATAGTTTTATAGTTACTCATGCTTAAATTAATCATTAGAGTATAATGTATAGCTTTCTTAGTATGATATCACATATTTAAATATATAATACATATATAATGTTTGTTTTCCTTTGCAAGCTTTGTTGTGTTTTTTTTTTTTTTTTTTTTCCTTTTCAAGCTCATTCTTTACAATCTGCTGCTAAGTTTGAAGTTATTTCAAGCAAAGCTCACCAAAGTTCTATCAATTATATCTATGACTGTGGCTTTTTGTTGTTCTCTATTTAATCACGTGAAGGAAGATGGCTAGAGGAGTCACAGCTTGTATATCTGGTCTAGGATTATACCCTAAACTCCAAAGCAAATACCAACAGTCTACTTGGCATCTCCTCCTGGGTGTCTGAAAAGCACTTCAACATATCTGAAGCTGAATTCAAACCAAATACAAATCTTTGCCAGTGCTCTCTATCCTGTGAAAGGCAGCACCCAGCACTCTTCTCTTACTCTCACCATCCTTTTTATCTAGTGATTTCCCATGACCTGTGATTACATCATCTTAAATATCTGTTGAACTGCTCTCCATTTGTACTGCCACCCCCTTGATGAAAGCTAGCATCCTTTGACATCTACTTAACTGCATCTGACCAGACCATCCACATCTTTCCTCTTTGCCTTTTCATCACCTTCTGCACCAATGTGTTTCTATCACTTTTCACTGCAGCTGGAGTAGGTTTTCCAGAATGAGTGTTAACAACCACGTCAACCTACTCTTTCAAGTTTTCAATGGCTTCCCTCTGCTTTTAAATGAAACAGAATTAATTTATATGACTTTCAAGAGTCCTATTTTGCCAGTCTTTCTCCCCCTGTGTTCTCCTTTGCTGTTTCTCAGCAGTCACACTGGCTTTCTTTGCTCTATTATCACTACTCTTACATACTATGTTCAAGCATACCTTAGAGATATTGCCAGCTTGTTTGCAAATGTTTGAGAGGGATAAAAGGCAAGAAAGAACAAAGTAAACAAAATATTATGATTAAAAGTTGCAGAAATGGGGAAAAAAACTATTTTCTGAAAATGCTTAAGTCCAGTCTGTATCTCAATGAAAAACTCAATATTAATATTAGAAAAAATCTTGTATTATTTATAGTTTTATAGTTACTCATGCTTAAATTAATCATTAGAGTATAATGTATAGCTTTCTTAGTATGATATCACATATTTAAATATATAATACATATATAATGTTTGTTTTCCTTTGCAAGCTTTGTTGTGTTTTTTTTTTTTTTTTTTTTTTTTTTCCTTTTCAAGCTCATTCTTTACAATCTGCTGCTAAGTTTGAAGTTATTTCAAGCAAAGCTCACCAAAGTTCTATCAATTATATCTATGACTGTGGCTTTTTGTTGTTCTCTATTTAATCACGTGAAGGAAGATGGCTAGAGGAGTCACAGCTTGTATATCTGGTCTAGGATTATACCCTAAACTCCAAAGCAAATACCAACAGTCTACTTGGCATCTCCTCCTGGGTGTCTGAAAAGCACTTCAACATATCTGAAGCTGAATTCAAACCAAATACAAATCTTTGCCAGTGCTCTCTATCCTGTGAAAGGCAGCACCCAGCACTCTTCTCTTACTCTCACCATCCTTTTTATCTAGTGATTTCCCATGACCTGTGATTACATCATCTTAAATATCTGTTGAACTGCTCTCCATTTGTACTGCCACCCCCTTGATGAAAGCTAGCATCCTTTGACATCTACTTAACTGCATCTGACCAGACCATCCACATCTTTCCTCTTTGCCTTTTCATCACCTTCTGCACCAATGTGTTTCTATCACTTTTCACTGCAGCTGGAGTAGGTTTTCCAGAATGAGTGTTAACAACCACGTCAACCTACTCTTTCAAGTTTTCAATGGCTTCCCTCTGCTTTTAAATGAAACAGAATTAATTTATATGACTTTCAAGAGTCCTATTTTGCCAGTCTTTCTCCCCCTGTGTTCTCCTTTGCTGTTTCTCAGCAGTCACACTGGCTTTCTTTTGCTCTATTATAACTACTCTTACATACTATGTTCAAGCATACCTTAGAGATATTGCCAGCTTGTTTCCATACTATGACAATAAAGTGAATATTGCAATAAAGTGAGTCACGTGGATTTTTTTGGTTTCCTAGGGCCTATAAAAGTCATGTTTACACTATATTTTAGTGCAAAATTACATCATATCTAGGCAAATAATGTACACACCTTACTTAAAAATAAAAGACCTCCATTGCTAAAAAAGTGTTAATCATCACCTGAACTCTCAGGGAGCTGTAACCTTTGTGCTTGTGGAGGGTCTTGCCTCAGAGTTGATGACTGTTAACTGATCAGGCTACTGTGGGTTGGGGTGGCAGTGGCAATTCCTTAAAATAAGACAACAATAAAGTTTGCTGAATTAATTGACTCTTCCTTTCACAAATGATTTCTCTATAATATCAATGCTGAAAAATGATAGCATTTTACCCATAGCAGAACTTCTTTCAAAATTGCAATCAATTCTCTCAAATTCTGCCACTAAACTTACATAATATACTAAATTTTCTATTGTCATTTCAACAATATTTGCAGCATCTTCACTGAGAGAAGTTTCCATCTCAAGAAATCACTTCCTTTACTCATCTATCTATAAGAAACAAGTTCTCTTCCATTCAATTTTGATTATGAATTACTGCAGCTATTCAATCCCATCTTGAAGCTCTACTTCTGATTCTAGTTTCCCTGCTATATCCACCACATCTGCATTTACTTCCTCCACTGATGTTTTGAATGCCTCAGTCATACATAAGGCTTGGTATACACTTCTTCCAAACTCCTGTTAACATTGATATTTTGTCCTTTTCCCACGAATCATGAATGTTCTTAATGACATCTAGAATGGGGTATCTTTTCCAGAAGTTTTCAATTTACTTTACCCAAATTCATCAGAGAAATCAATATCTATGACAGTTAAAGCATAAGAAATGCATTTTTGAAATAATAGGACTTGACAGTTGAAATTACTTCTTGGTCCATGGGCTTCAGAATGGATGCTGTATTTGCAGTATAAAAACAACATGAATCTCGTTATACATTTCCATCAGAGCTCTTGGGTGACCAGGTGTATTGTCAGTAAGCAGTAATATTTTGAAATGAATCTTTTCTGAGCAATAGATCTCAACAGTGCTGAAAATATTAGTCAACAATGTTGTAAACCCTTATGCTATCACTCGGTATTTGTTGTTTCAGTTAGAGAGCACAGGAAGAATAGATTTACACTATATTTTAGTGCAAAATTACATCATATCTAGGCAAATAATGTACACACCTTACTTAAAAATAAAAGACCTCCATTGCTAAAAAAGTGTTAATCATCACCTGAACTCTCAGGGAGCTGTAACCTTTGTGCTTGTGGAGGGTCTTGCCTCAGAGTTGATGACTGTTAACTGATCAGGCTACTGTGGGTTGGGGTGGCAGTGGCAATTCCTTAAAATAAGACAACAATAAAGTTTGCTGAATTAATTGACTCTTCCTTTCACAAATGATTTCTCTATAATATCAATGCTGAAAAATGATAGCATTTTACCCATAGCAGAACTTCTTTCAAAATTGCAATCAATTCTCTCAAATTCTGCCACTAAACTTACATAATATACTAAATTTTCTATTGTCATTTCAACAATATTTGCAGCATCTTCACTGAGAGAAGTTTCCATCTCAAGAAATCACTTCCTTTACTCATCTATCTATAAGAAACAAGTTCTCTTCCATTCAATTTTGATTATGAATTACTGCAGCTATTCAATCCCATCTTGAAGCTCTACTTCTGATTCTAGTTTCCCTGCTATATCCACCACATCTGCATTTACTTCCTCCACTGATGTTTTGAATGCCTCAGTCATACATAAGGCTTGGTATACACTTCTTCCAAACTCCTGTTAACATTGATATTTTGTCCTTTTCCCACGAATCATGAATGTTCTTAATGACATCTAGAATGGGGTATCTTTTCCAGAAGTTTTCAATTTACTTTACCCAAATTCATCAGAGAAATCAATATCTATGACAGTTAAAGCATAAGAAATGCATTTTTGAAATAATAGGACTTGACAGTTGAAATTACTTCTTGGTCCATGGGCTTCAGAATGGATGCTGTATTTGCAGTATAAAAACAACATGAATCTCGTTATACATTTCCATCAGAGCTCTTGGGTGACCAGGTGTATTGTCAGTAAGCAGTAATATTTTGAAATGAATCTTTTCTGAGCAATAGATCTCAACAGTGCTGAAAATATTAGTCAACAATGTTGTAAACCCTTATGCTATCACTCGGTATTTGTTGTTTCAGTTAGAGAGCACAGGAAGAATAGATTTACCAAAAGTTCTAAGGACCTTATTTGGGAATGGTAGATGTGCACTGGCATCAACTAAAGTGGTCAACTGCATTAGCACTAACAAGAGAGTTAGTTAACCTGTCCTTCGTAGCTTTGAAGCCAGGCATTGACTTCTCCTCTGTAGCTATGAAAGTGCTAGATGGCATTTTTCAATATAAGGCTAGTTCATCAACATTGAAAATCTGTTGTTTACTGTAGCCACCATCACTGATGATTTTAGCAAGACCGTCTGCATAACTCATGGTAGCTTCTTCATCAGTTCTTGCTGCACTTCAGTTCATCACCTTGCACTTTGATTTTAAGGTGGCTTCTTTCCTTAAACCTCATGAGCCCAAACCTTTCTTCTGCAGTTTCCTTACCTCTCTCAGCCCTGAAAGAACTGAAGAGAATTCAGCACTTGTTCTGGATTAGACTTTGGCTCAAGAGAACATTATGCCTGGTTTGATCTTCTATCCAGACCATCAGACTGTCTTCATATCAGCAAGAATGCTGGTGAGTTCCTTATCATTCATGTGTTCACCGAAATAGCACATTCAATGTTCTTCAGAAACTTTTCTTTTGCATTTACAACCTGAATAATTGTTCAGAGCACGATCAGCTTTCAACATGCTTTCCTTACTCAGCTTAATCATTTCTAACTTTTGATTTCAAGTGAAAGATATGCAAATTTTCCTTCAGTTAAATACTTTAAAGTCATCAGAGAAATCAATATCTATGACAGTTAAAGCATAAGAAATGCATTTTTGAAATAATAGGACTTGACAGTTGAAATTACTTCTTGGTCCATGGGCTTCAGAATGGATGCTGTATTTGCAGTATAAAAACAACATGAATCTCGTTATACATTTCCATCAGAGCTCTTGGGTGACCAGGTGTATTGTCAGTAAGCAGTAATATTTTGAAATGAATCTTTTCTGAGCAATAGATCTCAACAGTGCTGAAAATATTAGTCAACAATGTTGTAAACCCTTATGCTATCACTCGGTATTTGTTGTTTCAGTTAGAGAGCACAGGAAGAATAGATTTACCAAAAGTTCTAAGGACCTTATTTGGGAATGGTAGATGTGCACTGGCATCAACTAAAGTGGTCAACTGCATTAGCACTAACAAGAGAGTTAGTTAACCTGTCCTTCGTAGCTTTGAAGCCAGGCATTGACTTCTCCTCTGTAGCTATGAAAGTGCTAGATGGCATTTTTCAATATAAGGCTAGTTCATCAACATTGAAAATCTGTTGTTTACTGTAGCCACCATCACTGATGATTTTAGCAAGACCGTCTGCATAACTCATGGTAGCTTCTTCATCAGTTCTTGCTGCACTTCAGTTCATCACCTTGCACTTTGATTTTAAGGTGGCTTCTTTCCTTAAACCTCATGAGCCCAAACCTTTCTTCTGCAGTTTCCTTACCTCTCTCAGCCCTGAAAGAACTGAAGAGAATTCAGCACTTGTTCTGGATTAGACTTTGGCTCAAGAGAACATTATGCCTGGTTTGATCTTCTATCCAGACCATCAGACTGTCTTCATATCAGCAAGAATGCTGGTGAGTTCCTTATCATTCATGTGTTCACCGAAATAGCACATTCAATGTTCTTCAGAAACTTTTCTTTTGCATTTACAACCTGAATAATTGTTCAGAGCACGATCAGCTTTCAACATGCTTTCCTTACTCAGCTTAATCATTTCTAACTTTTGATTTCAAGTGAAAGATATGCAAATTTTCCCTTCAGTTAAATACTTTAAAGTCATTGCAGTATTATTAACTGGCCTAATTTCAAAATTGTTATCACTTAGGAAATAGGGAATCTGAGAAGAAGGAAAGATGAAGAAACTTGCTAGTTGTTCAATGGAACAGGTAGAACACACAACACAACATTTATCAATTATGTTGGCCATCTTTATTGTTCAGTTACTAAGTCTTTTCTGACTGTTTGTGACCCCACAGACTGCAATACACCAGACTTCCCTATCCTTCACTATCTCCCCCGGTTCACTCAAGTTTATATCCACTAAGTCCATGATGCCATCCAACCATCTAATCCTCTGTGGTCCCCTTTTCTTCTCGCCCTTAATCTTTCTCAGCATCAGGGTCTTTTCCCATGAGTCAGCTCTTTGCATCAGGTGGACAAAGTATTGGAATTTCAGTTTCAGCATCAGTTCTTCCAATGAATTTCCAGAGCTGATTTCTTTTAGGCTTGACTGGTTTGATCTCCTTGTTGTCCAAGGGACTCCCAAGAGTCTTCTCCAGAACCACAGTTCGAAAGCATCATTTCTTTGGAGATCAGCCTTATTTATGCTCCTACTCTCACGTTCATATATGACCACTGGAAAAACCATAGCTTTGACTTTACACACCTTTGCAAAGTGTGCATTGCAGGCAGATTCTTTTACCTTCTGAGTCACCAGGGAAGCCCTTACTCTGCTTTTCAATACACTATCTAGCATTTGTCACAGTTTTTCTTCCATGGAACAAGCATCTTTTAATTTCGTAGGTACAGTCACCGTCTGCAGCGACTTTGGGGCCTAAGAAAATAAAATCTGTCACTATTTCCACTTTTTTCCACATCTATTTGCCATGAAGTGATGGGACCAGGTGCCATGATCTTAGTTTTTGATTGTTGTGTTTTAAGTCAGCTTTTTCATCTTCAGCCATCTTATGGAGTGGTTATTGATGGTGTGCTTCAGCAATTACAACAGTAACATCAGAGATCACTGGTCACGGGTCACCACAGCCAGTACAATATTAATAAAAAGTTCTGAAATATTTTAAGAATTACCAAAATGTGACACAAAAAGTGAGCAAATGCTCTGGAAAAATGCTACCAACAGACTTGCTCAATGCAGGAGCCATGAACATTCAACTTGTTTAAAAATGCAGTATCTATGGAGTACAATAAAATGAGGTTATTCCCACCTATGCTCGTGAGTGCCTCTGTTTGAATTTCTTTCTCCTTAAATAAACATATAGGCTCCTTTTTTTTTTTTAATGGTTTCTTTTGGCGGGGGCGGGTTGGGAGGGGGGTGGGCGGGCCACTTCTCTTGGTCCTTCACTCATTTATTTTTCATTCATCTTTGTTCTTCGGCCCATGTGGGCCTCCCATCGCGGTGGCCTCTGTCTTCGCACAGCGCTGGCTCTGGGCGCATGCGCTCCAGAGCTCCGACTCGGTAATTGGACACATCAGTCCAGCCGCTCCGCAGCACCTGGGATCTTCCCAGGCCAGGGATCGAACCGGCAGCCCGTGCACTGCAAGGCAGTGTCTTTACCCACTGGACCACCAGGGAAGCTCCATATAGGCTCCTCTTTACAGTCTTTGCTCAAGTATCACTTCCTCTGTGAGACCTTCCTTGACCACCCTATTTAAAATGTAAAACTTCTATCCCAACTTTTATGGTTCCTATTGTTCCCTCTCTTCTTTCAGTGCCCTAGTTTTTCTCCACAGCCAATATCATCCTATTGCATACTACGCATTTTACTTATTTTGTTTATTTTATGCACTGTTCCAATGGAATGTAATCTCTCTGCCTGAACACAGTTTTTCTTCCATGGAACAAGCATCTTTTAATTTCGTAGGTACAGTCACCGTCTGCAGCGACTTTGGGGCCTAAGAAAATAAAATCTGTCACTATTTCCACTTTTTTCCACATCTATTTGCCATGAAGTGATGGGACCAGGTGCCATGATCTTAGTTTTTGATTGTTGTGTTTTAAGTCAGCTTTTTCATCTTCAGCCATCTTATGGAGTGGTTATTGATGGTGTGCTTCAGCAATTACAACAGTAACATCAGAGATCACTGGTCACGGGTCACCACAGCCAGTACAATATTAATAAAAAGTTCTGAAATATTTTAAGAATTACCAAAATGTGACACAAAAAGTGAGCAAATGCTCTGGAAAAATGCTACCAACAGACTTGCTCAATGCAGGAGCCATGAACATTCAACTTGTTTAAAAATGCAGTATCTATGGAGTACAATAAAATGAGGTTATTCCCACCTATGCTCGTGAGTGCCTCTGTTTGAATTTCTTTCTCCTTAAATAAACATATAGGCTCCTCTTTTTTTTTTTTTAATGGTTTCTTTTGGCGGGGGGCGGGTTGGGGAGGGAGGGGGGTGGGCGGGCCACTTCTCTTGGTCCTTCACTCATTTATTTTTCATTCATCTTTGTTCTTCGGCCCATGTGGGCCTCCCATCGCGGTGGCCTCTGTCTTCGCACAGCGCTGGCTCTGGGCGCATGCGCTCCAGAGCTCCGACTCGGTAATTGGACACATCAGTCCAGCCGCTCCGCAGCACCTGGGATCTTCCCAGGCCAGGGATCGAACCGGCAGCCCGTGCACTGCAAGGCAGTGTCTTTACCCACTGGACCACCAGGGAAGCTCCATATAGGCTCCTCTTTACAGTCTTTGCTCAAGTATCACTTCCTCTGTGAGACCTTCCTTGACCACCCTATTTAAAATGTAAAACTTCTATCCCAACTTTTATGGTTCCTATTGTTCCCTCTCTTCTTTCAGTGCCCTAGTTTTTCTCCACAGCCAATATCATCCTATTGCATACTACGCATTTTACTTATTTTGTTTATTTTATGCACTGTTCCAATGGAATGTAATCTCTCTGCCTGAAGGCAGTTTTTTCTGTAATGCAACAGAGCCTAAAAGGGCACCAAGAACATGGTGCTGCATATTCCCCATGTGCTTGATCAGATCTGCTACAAGTTATTTTCTTGAAAGATCCGTACTATAAGTGGTTGGCCTCTACAGACTGCCAATTTGGATTTTTTTTTTTTTTTTTTTTTACACTTTGCCTTTGCAGAATTTTGCCACTGGGAAATACTTTTCAGAAGTATTTCAGCAGAGAAAAGAAATTTAGGGTGGGTATTTATTCACTTTGAAGCACCCCAGCAGTGGATGTGCTTGCCTGTGCAAGGCCACAGCTGTCCCATAACAGCTTCTCAAAGGCTGCAGCATCCCCAAGGCGGGTGACTGCTCGCTGTTCTTTACCCTCAGGGGATATGTCTCTGAATTCCTAGGCTTCTGTATCCTGTTTCTTTGGTTCCTTCATCCTCATTACATATCCTTTATCAAATCTCAGTAACTCACTTGAGTGTGCCATCTATTTAGTGCTGGGATACTGACTGATAAAAGAAGCATTCAACCATAAGACCAAAAAATAGTGTTAATAAAATTATCTCTAGGAAATTCAGATGTGTAAAACATGGTATATTTCTGAGTACATTGTTAGTGCTCAATAAGTGATACTAATTATCAGGCCAAAATTTATTCTCAAGATTGGCATCTTAATAAATTCTATATAGCATTTTGCATATATTTTGTATACATACATCATTTTGTATATAGCATTTTATATGCTATAATATAGCATATTAGAATGTGCTATAGCACATAATATAGCATTTTACTAAATCCGTCTGCCCTTTCTTAGACTAAAATATGTCATCAATAACTAGAAAGCAATATGGCAATAACTGTATTAATACATGGGCTTTAATGATTAATTTGTTGTCATTTTATAAAAATTCAAGTGCGTTCTCTAAAACTGCTGGAGATGCAAATATATATATACTTTATTTTATGTCAACTGGGTGGCTCCTCTGTGTATAACAATGTAGCTCAAATACATCTCAATTTTGAAGCAAGAAGAAGATAAATCATAGAACAAGGATTCTAAAAATAGCCGGTGATTACCCATCAGCAATCCGAGTTTCAGACTGCTCTAGGAAAGTCACTCACTTCTACTTAATTCAAACAGGAGCCACAAAGCCCAAATGGCCTAATATAAAGGTATAGGGAATTGAAGAATTAATTTAAAGGTAGGTCTCAAATTATACTTAATGCTGTACATAATTTTTTTTAGGAAGGTAAAATCTACATGATGTTATTTCTGACTTTTACAAATTTTCCCTAGTGAAGAAGTCAACATTGTAGCCTTCTGTCAGGAATTCCTCTTAAAACTCACACCTGAGCAAAAAGTAATCTCTAAGACAATGCTATGGGATCCTAGAAGATCCATAATGAGCTGAGGTAAGAATTATGCTGATCGTTAAGGAAGTCCTACAAGCTCTTCATTCTCAAGAAGATAAAATTCAAACGAGGAAGGATCAGAGTCTTTGGTAAAGAAAAAAGGAAAATTACACAATTTTGCTTCTATAGACATATAATTAATTTCATACTATAATTTTTAAACTATATAATTAGTAATTTAAGTTTTAGTCCGTTAGTCATTTACTTTTATCAGCAGTACAAAATACATGATTCCAAACAAATCTGATGTTATGTAAGGCCACATGACCCTAGTGAAACTCCAAATAAATCTATGTGGAGTCTATATTTCTGTCATTCATATCCACTATGACTACAAAAGGCAAAAACATTCAAATTCCCCTATTTTCCATGAATTCATAGACTGTTGCACTTTTCTCTTCATGAACTACTTGCTCCTCCATCTTTTCTTTCATATGAAAATATTTATCAAAGTAATATGGAATAGAGTCAAAAATACATATTGCAAATCATAGTCTCCATTGTTAATCCACAGCAGTAATCATTTCTCATCCATTCAATTTTCTCTTATGATATATACCTACAAATTTCTAGGTAACATGTTAATATCATTACTTATCAATTTGTATCTTTGTATAATAAATATTGATTTCTTTTTATGGCAGGTAAATATTTTGTTTCCTTATATTCTTGCTATTCCCTTTCTTCTACTCAACATAAAACTTGTAATTTTTAGTTTAATCAGTACTCAATGTTTAGAATATCATGGCTATGTAAATGTTAATGTTATTCATTGTTGACTATATTATGGTTTATATTTTCTTTCTTGACTATATTTTCATAAAGTTAATAGCTTTTTATTTTCTCATAAATTTGTCATTGTTGTTATTGAATTCTCTGGTGAAAGCCTATAATCACAATGATGATAAAATATGAAAAGGTAATGTTGAAGAAGACACACCAAAGGAAAATTTAAAATGCTAAAAGTCTATCATGTTAGAGTTTTGTAGAGACACAGAACCAGTAGGAAGTATGTATATATGTAAATATGTCTATCTATCTATCTATATAGAGAAAGTAGAGCTGGCTTACACAATTGTAGAGAGTATCTAGTGTGGACCAGCAGGTTCAAAACACAGGAGAGGTGACAATCAATTCTAGTCTGAAGGACAAAAGATAAAAATGCAGAAGAGCTAATGGTACAGATGATCTATATAAAGTACAAGAACTATATCCAAAATTAAATACCAACATAAACAGGTTTTCCCCAAATATGTATATCTTATGAAAATTCTGAGAAAAATATAGTTTCCTTCCTACATGACCATTTATTTGAAATAATTTACTTTGTTATATCCTCTGGGGATACATAAGGTCAAATAAAGACAGAGTATGAGCTTGCAGTAACCAGAAATGAAGCAGAGAGCAAGAAATAAATTGTAATTATTTTTAATACTTATCCTGCTGCCTCTCTGTTCTTTTAAATTACATATCTCATACTTTCCTAGGCCTGTGCTCTACAATGTGAGAGTCATTAGCTACATATGCCTCTTTAAATGTAAATTAATTAAAATTAAGTACAATTAAAAATTCATTTACTTGGTCATACCTACTACACTTAAAGTGTTCAAGAGCCACATGCGGTTTATAGCACAGGGCAGATAGAGACCATTCATATTATCATGAAATGGTCTACTGAATACCACTGCCCTAAACAAAGATAGAGATTTATTAATCATGAACAAATATATTGTCTCTGTCTTGTAAGAAGATTGAAGCATGAGCTAGATTTTCAAAGGCTGCTTGATTTCTTTTTCCATTAATAAAAGAGGTTTGAAATCCAAAACTAATAAAACCTGAAAGAAATCTTACGTTTAAAACACTCCAGCAGGATTTCTTATTTTTTATAAATCAGCCTATAATTCAACTGATAAAGACCAAGACATGAGAAAAGAACATGACAGATTAGAGGAAAGTCAATGTGCTTCATATTTGGGAATATGGCACATGAAGGAAAAGTGCTTGCTTGTGCAGAGGTGGATGAAGGGCTGGTTTTGAAGGTGTATCCAAAATGTATTAACAAGTTTAGTTTTAGTCCCAAGGACAGCAGAAAAGACATTCAAAATTCTTAAACATGGAGTAGCAGAAGCAGATTATTTTCTTTAAAAACAACTCTCAGTTTTATGAAGAGAACAAGCTAGAAGGCAGATAGAACTTTTCTGGATTCATATTATTTTTCCATGTATCATAATCAGAATGGTCTGGTACAAGTTCCTTAAGCTCCATCTATCCTAATTTTGCACTTACAAAATGGAGCTAATAATACTTCATGAGTTGTCAAGATAAGCAGATGGAATACAGTATGTAAAGTGCCTACTGAACACTGGAACTTTAATAGGAGTTTTGTAATTTGCCAGTGCATAGTCCTTTCCTTATTCATCTATGTTTATCTTGAATGTATCAAAGATATAAAATGGAAATTATGCAAGTTTACATTATATTTGAGCCCATAGTTCAAGATGATCTGTACATGGTTAAATTGCTGGGAAGTATAAGAAGTTTGAGATCTGGTAATCAACCTGTAACAGTTCTGAGTCCAGCAACATCAGAATGTAAATGAACATCTAGTAATCAATCAGAAGCAAACATCTTGTAGATATGCTAAGCATCTAACTAACTAGATTTTCTCAGATCCATGGATATAACTTTAGGCAGGGCCATAATACATGCATGGGAGGAAATAGTTTTTACCATATCAAAATGTTTTTTAGTTAGTGCCATGGTTCATTGGGTACCACAAACCCACAGATGTACTGTCAATCTTCAAGAGATGTGCATAATTTATATTTTCTACAATTGAAAATACAAATTATGAATATAGTTACTTGAGCAATTCATATGGCTAGAAAGCTTTCCTCCTAGAGTCATGTATTTGCTTTTTTTTTTTTTTTTTTGGTTTCATTCAGGCATCTGCTCAAGAGTCATTCTCTCAAAGGTACCTCCTTGCCTTTCAGACCATGCTATCTAAAATAGCACTTTACCATACTAATTTCAAAAAGATACAGACATCCCAATGTTCATAGCAGCACTATTTACAACAGTCAAGTCACGGAAGCAACTTAAGTGTGTATCAACAGATAAACAGAAAAGATGTTGTGTATATATACAATATAGACATAAAAAGAATAAAAATTTGCCATATATAATAACATGGATGGATTTGGAGGTTATTATATGTAGTGAAGTAAGTCAAAGAAAGATAAATACTATATATTATCACTTATATGTGGAATCTAAAATATAAAACAAACTACTGAATGGAACAAAAGAGAAACAAACTAATAGATGTAGAGAATAAACTAGTGGTTACCAGTGGGGAGAGGCAGGTTCAGGGGGCGGGGATTAAGAGGTACAAACGCCTATGTATAAAATAAATATACTACAAGAATATATTGTACAACACAGGGAATATGTTTTATTCCAACTATAAATGAAGCATAACTTTTACAAACTGTGACATCACTGTTGTACACCTGAAATTTATATAATATTATAAATCAATTATATCTTAATAATTTTAAAAATGAAATTTATAGAAAAATAGTAATAAAAAAGGAGCATTCAACAGTGGATACACTAATAATGTTGATAAGATTTGGTCCTGTAGTTTTGCATTTATTTATCTTAGACTTGTTTCAAACTTTAAATTGCCACATTTGAAATCTTTCACACATTATATATACACATTTATGTATTTAGGTACTGCTTATAATAGTAAGAAAATCAGAAAATTTCTAAATGTATATGGACTAGGAACTTCATTTAAAAATAAGAGCTGTTGCTATTGTTGTGTAGTCACTAAATTGTGTCCGACTATCCTGCAAACCCATGGACTGTAACCAGCTAGATTCTTCTACCCATGGAATTAACCAGGCAAGAATACCAGATGGGGATGCCATTTCCTTTTCCCAAGTATCTTTCCAATCCAGGGATGGAAGACAGGTCTCCTGTGTTGCAGGTGAATTCTTTACCACTGAGCAACCAGGGAAGCCCTCCAAATAAGGGTACATTGAGACATTTTGCCCTTTCAAATAATAATATACAGTAGTTCTTGGAAAACATCGATTTGAATGGCACTGGTCCATTTATATGCAGATGTTTTCAATATATATTTTGGAAAAACATTTTGGAGATTTGGGACAATTTGAAAAAAAAAAAATCATAGATGTACTACATAGCCTAGAAATACCAGAAGAAAACAACAAAAAAACAGGTACATGATGCCTATGAAATACCAAAAAAAAGCAAATATAATAACATGGATGGAAGGTTATATTGTAGTGAAGTAAGTCAAAGAAAGATAAATACTATATATTATCACTTATATGTGGAATCTAAAATATAAAACAAACTACTGAATGGAACAAAAGAGAAACAAACTAATAGATGTAGAGAATAAACTAGTGGTTACCAGTGGGGAGAGGCAGGTTCAGGGGGCGGGGATTAAGAGGTACAAACGCCTATGTATAAAATAAATATACTACAAGAATATATTGTACAACACAGGAATATGTTTTATTCCAACTATAAATGAAGCATAACTTTTACAAACTGTGACATCACTGTTGTACACCTGAAATTTATATAATATTATAAATCAATTATATCTTAAAAATTTTTAAAAAATGAAATTTATAGAAAAATAGTAATAAAAAAGGAGCATTCAACAGTGGATACACTAATAATGTTGATAAGATTTGGTCCTGTAGTTTTGCATTTATTTATCTTAGACTTGTTTCAAACTTTAAATTGCCACATTTGAAATCTTTCACACATTATATATACACATTTATGTATTTAGGTACTGCTTATAATAGTAAGAAAATCAGAAAATTTCTAAATGTATATGGACTAGGAACTTCATTTAAAAATAAGAGCTGTTGCTATTGTTGTGTAGTCACTAAATTGTGTCCGACTATCCTGCAAACCCATGGACTGTAACCAGCTAGATTCTTCTACCCATGGAATTAACCAGGCAAGAATACCAGATGGGGATGCCATTTCCTTTTCCCAAGTATCTTTCCAATCCAGGGATGGAAGACAGGTCTCCTGTGTTGCAGGTGAATTCTTTACCACTGAGCAACCAGGGAAGCCCTCCAAATAAGGGTACATTGAGACATTTTGCCCTTTCAAATAATAATATACAGTAGTTCTTGGAAAACATCGATTTGAATGGCACTGGTCCATTTATATGCAGATGTTTTCAATATATATTTTGGAAAAACATTTTGGAGATTTGGGACAATTTGAAAAAAAAAAAATCATAGATGTACTACATAGCCTAGAAATACCAGAAGAAAACAACAAAAAAACAGGTATGTCATGAATGCACAAAATATATGTATATACTAGTCTATCTGACATAGGTGAGTGTTAATATAAAATTTATAATGTATTAGTTTTCTTAGAATTTTAAAACTTTGCTCTCAAATAATTACATTACTGTATAATCTCTCTCTCTCTCTCTTAATTGAGAAATTGTGTAATTACATATTAGCCTATCATCACCAGTCAGTGCCTTTTTAAAAATGTAACAATGTGTTCAATACTGTATTGAGAATTTGACTGCAATACTGTATACCAAACAAATGTACAGCAACGTGTTCACTAGTGTACAGCCTAGTGTATAGGCGAGGCTACCTTGAAGCAACTGTACTGGCTATCCTAGGGTTTCATAAAGCAATCATGCTTCAGCTTCTTCATTCTCAATCTATGAATCATTTTACTTATAAATAAAGAAAAATTTATTTTTACATTACCTTTTCAGTTCCAATGTCCAGTGTTAGTAGTATGCAGTACAACTACAGTATTTTGTATCATATAAGACAATATTGCTGTAGGTACTGAGAAATGATTCATTTTGAAAACAGAATGTAAACTTATGGTATCAAAAAAGGATTTCCTCTGCCTTATGACTTTTTCATAAAATTTTTTTGTCTAGCTTACTTTATTGCAAAAATACACCATATACTGAACATAACATACAAAATATGAGCTAATCAATCATTTATCTTATCAGTGAGACTTCTATCAACAGTAGTCTATTAGTAGTTAAGCTCTGAGGGAGTCAAAGGTTTTATGCAAATTTTCAGCTGCATGGGGTGTTGTCCCTAAACCCCACATTGTTAAAGGGTCAACTGTGTCCATATTTACTGACCTATTAAGTAAAACAATGACCATATTTGCATGTGTATACTTATAATCAACCTGGAAGTTTCTATACATAAGGCATTCATAATCACTTTTTTTAAACTATGTCTATTCATTTATTTCCATGTTTTCTACAGTGAAATTTTATTCATTGTAACAGAAAAAATGAAATTTAAGAAAAGAGAAAGGGTAATTTGTAAGGACTATGTTTGTTAGTATTAAAAAATAATGTCACTTAATTCTTATCAATATTTTCTTAGTTCAGTTTTTCAAGGTAATAAAAATAAAAGTGAAAACAAATACATGTGATCTAATCAAACTTAGAAGCTTTTGTACAGCAAGGAAACCATAAACAAAACAAAAAGAACCTACAGAATGGGAGAAAATATTTTCAAATGATGTGACTGACAGGGTTTGATTTCCAAAATGTAAGAACAGCTCATACAACTCAACAAGAAAACAACCCAATCTAAAAATGGGCTTAAGACTCACATAGACATTTCTTTGATCAAGACATACAGATGGCCAATAGGCTCATGGAAAAATACTCATCTCTGCTAATTATCAGAGAAATCAAAACTACAATGAGGTACCACCTCACATTGGTTAGAATGGTCATCATTAAATAAAAAGTTTACAAATAAACACCAGAGAGGGTGTAGAGAAAAGGGAACCTTCCTATACTATTGGTGGAAATATACTTTGGTGCAGCCACTGTGGAATATAGTATAGAGGTTCCTCAAAAAGCTTATAGCAGAGTTGCCATTTGATCTAGCAATCCCACTCTGAGAATATATCTGGACAAAACTATAAATCAAAAAGACACATACATCCCTATGTTCATAGTAGCACTATTTACAATGATCAACTCATAAAATCAATTTAAATTCTCCAATAACAGATAAGTAGATAAAAGAGATATGGTACCTAGATGCATTGGAATACTACCCAGCTATACAAAAGAATGAAATAATGCCATTATTAGAATGGACTTAGAGATTGTCATACTAGGTGAAATATGACAGAGCAATAAATACAAATTTCATATGATACCACTTATACATGGAATCTAAAATATGACATGAATGAACTTCTCTGTGAAACTTAAACAAATACACAGACATAGAGAACAGACCTGTGGTTGCCAAGAGGGAGGGAGGTAGGAAGTGAACCGAGTAGGAATTTAGGTTTAGCAGATGCAAACTATTACATACAGAATGGATAAAGAACAAGGCTGTACTGTATAGCACAGGAATCTATATTCATTATCTTGTTATAAAGCATGATGAAGAGAACAGAAAGAAGAATGTGTATATATAGATTGAACTGAATCACTTTGCAGAAATGAATACATTTTAAATCAACTATACTTCAACAGAAAAAAGAGAAAGAAATAATGTCATTTGTGGTTAAACTGGTAAGAACTCCTAAGAATATTACATAACACTTATTAAATTTCTTTCATTTCCAATTAAACTATAGCCACACAACTTTAGAAAGGTGAAAATTGCATATAACAATTTAAGCAGGGGCTAAGAGAACTGATAATTTGATCATGCTAAATATGTCTCACTAATTTTTTTGAAAAATGTTTCTCACCTACTATTTAAAATTTTGTGAAGCAAAAGTCGCTTTTTTCTTGGATTTTTCCATTTACAACAAACAACACTTATAAAAGATTCAAACTTCCTATTTCTGGATAGTTATGAATAATCTGATCTGGAGCTACAGTGGATTCCCAACTTGACTGCTTCACTTAGAACTTTTCTGAACCCCAAAAGTCATGATGGATTGGGAGTTAGATCCTCTAGTCCCAAAGACACAGCATTTTTGACAATTTATGTCACAGAGGTTGCAAATGGGATGTCCTCTTGTCATACTCTATTTGAAACCATGCTTTCTTTGGCTTATACGATGTTTCAACAACAATTTTTTTTTTTCAGTATAAATTTTACTATTTTATTTGTGAAAAAACTACAAGCAGAATTCATAAATAGACATTTCTACTTAAAGCAGGAAAATGATAAAGTGCCTTGTAATAACATAGTTGTGCACATGCCAGTAACAGGAATATATTAACATCTTGTATTTGCTAGACAAAGAGCAGAGCCCAATATAAATTTCCTCCAAACACTTAAGACCTGTGAATTTCTGACCAGTTCACAAAACCACTGACACTTTAGCCTGAAGGAAACAAAAAACCTAACAGACTGTCAGCTCTAAAAACGTTACAGAGCAGGAACTTTCAAAAGTGTTATACAAGCTGCCTTCCTGGGCAAATGAAATATATAGCTCATATAATACATTAACAAAAATTCAGAAGACTATGTTTTGACATACTTAACATCAACAACAATTTAAAAACCCTTCATTTCATAGCAAACTCACATTTGGAATTCTGGGCTCCATTCTTAATATTCTATGTTAAAATTTTTTTTTCTTGAATAAAGCAGCTGTAGGGCTACCAAGATGAGGCTTTCACACTAAACTTTGCCACACTATCTGTATTGCTCATGTGTCTTACTTGTCAGATTGCTTTAGAGAATTTAAATTTATGATCACTTCTTTAGACTATGTTCAAAGTCTTGTCTGAGAGAAAATTATTTCCCAAAGTGCTTGCCACGTCATCAAATTTCCATAAATATACACTTTTTTTGGTTTATGAAACTACAGATTTTTCAAGCATAGAGCAGATGTGTATCATGGGAAAGATTAGTAATTTCATTCTCGTGTTAACAAAGATTGGTTTGTTAACGCTTGAGTTGGGAGTAGAGTTCTAAGCTAAGCTAAGAGATACAGAGAATGTGTTAAGGGTTCATGAGGAATGCACTTAGGGCAATGGGTACCAAATGTCTATAAAATCTTGAGTGGTCAGGCTGTGGAGGTGAGAGTTAAAACAACAGCAGGAAACAGAAGAGTTAATTTACTTATCAAGTTAATGGGTAAATATTCCCTTACCTGTGATGATCACAAATAGTAGCACTACTTACATTGGTTCTTGAAGGAGTTAGAGTACACTGCAGATTTTTTCAGTATGTTCTTAAATATACATCTTTCTTTAAAAGAAGAAGCCACAGTGTATTCCCAACGTGAATGATCCACTTGGAACTTTTCTGAATCCCAAAAAGCATGCTGGATTAGGAGGTAGAGCCTTGAGCCCCAACGGCAGAATATTTTTTCTTTTTTTAAACATTTATTTATTTATCTTTTGAGGGGTGAGGTGGGGAAGGAGGGGGACAGGCGGGCCACTTCTATTGGTCTTTCATTTCTCTATTATCATCCGTCTTTGTTCTTTGGCTCCTGTGGGCCTCCCATCGCGGTGGCCTCTGTCGCCGCACAGCGCCGGCTCTGGGCGCATGCGCTCCAGAGCTCCAGCGCGGCAACTGGACACATCAGTCCAGCCGCTCCACGGCTGGTGGGATCTTCCCAAACCAGGGATCGAACCGGTTCCCCTTGCACTGCAGGGCGGTGTCCTTACCCACTGGACCACCAGGGGAAGCCCAGGCAGAATATTCTTGACACAACTTGTATCACAGGGGCTGCCTTCTTGTCACACTCCGCTTGAAGTCATGTTTTCTTTGGCTTACACGACGTTTCAAAAAAGTTAAATTATTTAACAAATATTTTAAATAATATGTTTAATATTCTATAGTCCATGGATCTTAGGAGTGCTTTTTAAATTCTTATGCTTTCCTTTCTTTTCATGGAAAAAAAACTTTTGAAATTTATTGTTTTCTTCAAGACACACACAATTAGCTTATTTTGCAGTAAGAGCGAACATGATTAAAATGGTAATTAAACCATTCATATAGCCATTAATAAAATGTGAATTAAATCTATTTTTTTAATTCTCACATAGCTCTTGCTGTAAATGTATGCAAGTTTTTGGACTTTGTCTCAGGTAATTTTGGAACTGAGATTTACCAAGTCAGCCACTATCAGAATGATTAGCTGCTGTAAAGGATGATGAAAACTGGGTTAGAGAATATAGGTCTAATTCGAAGAAACAAGAATATATGCCCTTTCTAAAACAACAGCAGGAAACAGAAGAGTTAATTTACTTATCAAGTTAATGGGTAAATATTCCCTTACCTGTGATGATCACAAATAGTAGCACTACTTACATTGGTTCTTGAAGGAGTTAGAGTACACTGCAGATTTTTCAGTATGTTCTTAAATATACATCTTTCTTTAAAAGAAGAAGCCACAGTGTATTCCCAACGTGAATGATCCACTTGGAACTTTTCTGAATCCCAAAAAGCATGCTGGATTAGGAGGTAGAGCCTTGAGCCCCAACGGCAGAATATTTTTCTTTTTAAACATTTATTTATTTATCTTTTGAGGGGTGAGGTGGGGAAGGAGGGGGACAGGCGGGCCACTTCTATTGGTCTTTCATTTCTCTATTATCATCCGTCTTTGTTCTTTGGCTCCTGTGGGCCTCCCATCGCGGTGGCCTCTGTCGCCGCACAGCGCCGGCTCTGGGCGCATGCGCTCCAGAGCTCCAGCGCGGCAACTGGACACATCAGTCCAGCCGCTCCACGGCTGGTGGGATCTTCCCAAACCAGGGATCGAACCGGTTCCCCTTGCACTGCAGGGCGGTGTCCTTACCCACTGGACCACCAGGGGAAGCCCAGGCAGAATATTCTTGACACAACTTGTATCACAGGGGCTGCCTTCTTGTCACACTCCGCTTGAAGTCATGTTTTCTTTGGCTTACACGACGTTTCAAAAAAGTTAAATTATTTAACAAATATTTTAAATAATATGTTTAATATTCTATAGTCCATGGATCTTAGGAGTGCTTTTTAAATTCTTATGCTTTCCTTTCTTTTCATGGAAAAAAAACTTTTGAAATTTATTGTTTTCTCTTCAAGACACACACAATTAGCTTATTTTGCAGTAAGAGCGAACATGATTAAAATGGTAATTAAACCATTCATATAGCCATTAATAAAATGTGAATTAAATCTATTTTTTTAATTCTCACATAGCTCTTGCTGTAAATGTATGCAAGTTTTTGGACTTTGTCTCAGGTAATTTTGGAACTGAGATTTACCAAGTCAGCCACTATCAGAATGATTAGCTGCTGTAAAGGATGATGAAAACTGGGTTAGAGAATATAGGTCTAATTCGAAGAAACAAGAATATATGCTCTCTTTACTTATTCAAAAACATTTACCAAAATCTGATTACATATTATTTAACACTAGCCCTGAGTTTATATACCTATATATATCTATATATCTATATCTATATATGTGAGTGTGTGTGTGTGTACACACACATAATTATCATTATACATACTATTGATCCCATTCATAAGGAGCTAGCACCTTAGCAAGGCAGAAAGACAGCTAACTAGTACAAGGTGGTAACAGTTGTAATGATCTGAGGCAACTGCAGAGGGAGCACAGGGGAAGGACAGGCTAATATGGCTACGAGAATCAGTTTCCCCACAAAAGCAGTAACTGTGAATTGGACTTAGAAGACAATGATATTATCACATAGCACAGGGATTTAGAAAAAAGCAGATTAGGTAGGTTCAAGAAGCCATAAACAAAGTTATGACTGAAAAATAACTTTGATGAAAGATAAGACTATAAAAGGGTACTGAATCCAGAAAGCATGTTTCATACTGCAACACTGTCCAAGGAAAATTGAAGACAATTGATAAATAGTCCAAGAGTCTTAGAAGTTATATACACCTTGGGCAATATTATGTACTAGATTTTTTCTAAGAAAATAACCTGGAATAGATTCTGATACAGTAGCAAGGATATATCTCACAGGATTATCAGAAACAAAAATCTGAAAGCATCTTAAATGGGCAACAATAGGGGCCTGAAATAGGAGGAGAGATTTAGAACCAACCTTTAGAATTACCTACCTACATTTTGATATTTAAGGATAGTATTTTATAGTTAAAGCAAACTCAGTTATACACAGACCAGCTTCCAACACCTTTAATTCCTTTAAGATTTGAACAATTTTCATATCCCCATATGCAATATTCCCACTGACTTTAATGACTTTTGAGGAAGTTAGTAGATTCAGAGGAGACCTGGGGAAAATGGTTGGTTGGCAAAGTGAGCCTTCTGGAGAGACAGATTTCTGCATTTGTATTCATTTCTTCATTCTCATCCTTTGGTACCTGTATTTCTTATGTTTTATTTACACTTTTTCAGGACAAATATATAAATTTCCCCCAAAACATGATCCTTGGTATATCCAGTATATACTGAGTAAGACCATCTCTTATCAAAGGCAGTTCTTTTATTCATTCTAGCTTCTAAATTAAAGAATGACATATGAAGTTTCATACAACTTGATTGCAAAGTTTGCCTCCACCATTTTCTATCTGGGTGACCTTTGGCAATAAACTTAGCCCTTTGCTTCCTAGTTTAATAATCTGTAAAAATTAAGAATAAATCAATATTTACTTGTCATGCCTTGAATTGTGTCCCCCAAGTATTTTAAAAATGACATCATAACCCCTAGTATCTCAGGATATCACTTTATTTGGAAATAGGGCCATGGAACATATAATTATTACATAAATGGGTCATAATCAATTTCCCCACAAAAGCAGTAACTGTGAATTGGACTTAGAAGACAATGATATTATCACATAGCACAGGGATTTAGAAAAAAGCAGATTAGGTAGGTTCAAGAAGCCATAAACAAAGTTATGACTGAAAAATAACTTTGATGAAAGATAAGACTATAAAAGGGTACTGAATCCAGAAAGCATGTTTCATACTGCAACACTGTCCAAGGAAAATTGAAGACAATTGATAAATAGTCCAAGAGTCTTAGAAGTTATATACACCTTGGGCAATATTATGTACTAGATTTTTTCTAAGAAAATAACCTGGAATAGATTCTGATACAGTAGCAAGGATATATCTCACAGGATTATCAGAAACAAAAATCTGAAAGCATCTTAAATGGGCAACAATAGGGGCCTGAAATAGGAGGAGAGATTTAGAACCAACCTTTAGAATTACCTACCTACATTTTGATATTTAAGGATAGTATTTTATAGTTAAAGCAAACTCAGTTATACACAGACCAGCTTCCAACACCTTTAATTCCTTTAAGATTTGAACAATTTTCATATCCCCATATGCAATATTCCCACTGACTTTAATGACTTTTGAGGAAGTTAGTAGATTCAGAGGAGACCTGGGGAAAATGGTTGGTTGGCAAAGTGAGCCTTCTGGAGAGACAGATTTCTGCATTTGTATTCATTTCTTCATTCTCATCCTTTGGTACCTGTATTTCTTATGTTTTATTTACACTTTTTCAGGACAAATATATAAATTTCCCCCAAAACATGATCCTTGGTATATCCAGTATATACTGAGTAAGACCATCTCTTATCAAAGGCAGTTCTTTTATTCATTCTAGCTTCTAAATTAAAGAATGACATATGAAGTTTCATACAACTTGATTGCAAAGTTTGCCTCCACCATTTTCTATCTGGGTGACCTTTGGCAATAAACTTAGCCCTTTGCTTCCTAGTTTAATAATCTGTAAAAATTAAGAATAAATCAATATTTACTTGTCATGCCTTGAATTGTGTCCCCCAAGTATTTTAAAAATGACATCATAACCCCTAGTATCTCAGGATATCACTTTATTTGGAAATAGGGCCATGGAACATATAATTATTACATAAATGGGTCATCCAGCCCAGAATTTTGCATGATGTTTGCTGCACAGAAGTTAAATAAGCAGGGTGAAAATATACAGTAGTGACGTACTCGTTTCCCAATTTTGAACCAGTCCATTGTTTCATGTCCAAATCTAACTGTTGCTTCTTGACCTGCATAAAGGTTTCTCAGGAGGCAGGTAAAGTGGTCTGATGTTCCCATCTATTTAAGAATTTTCCACAGTTTTTTGTGTTCCATACAGTCAAAGGCTTTAGCGTAGTCAATGAAGCAGAAGTAGATGTTTATTTCTGGAATTCTCTTGCTTTTTCTATGATTCAACAGATGTTGGCAATCTGATCTCTGGTTTACCTGCCTTTTCTAAACCCAGCTGATACATCTGGAATCTCGGTTCACTTGTGGTTGAAGTCTAGTTGGTAGGATTTTAAGCATGACCTGGCTACTATGTGAAATAAATGCAACTTGTACAGTAGTTTTAAAATTCTTTGACATTGCCCTTCTTTAGGACTGAAATGAAAACTGGCCTCTTCCACTGCTGAGTTTTCCAAAGTTGTTGGCATATTGAGTGCAACAGTTTAACAACATCATCTTTCAGGATTTTAAAAAGCCCAGCTGGAATTCTGTCACTTCCACTAGATTACCCCTATCCAAAAATGCTGTCATCATTTTTTTAACTCCTTCAGTTTGATCCAAAAGCTGTAACTCATTTTTAGTTTTTCCATTTCCTTCATGATTGGTCACAAAGTCTTATTTTGTGTGTATGCTCAGATTTTCACAACAGTGCAATTAGACTATGTTAATGGTTTCCATATTATTTTCCTGTATATTATAAACTCTGCTGCTTGGCATATTATCCTGAAATGCTTTCCTGAGCAATGTCATTGCCTTGGTACACTGTTTTCAGAAATTGCTTTAAACTCTTCAACTTGAGACTCAAGACTCTTTATGATTAAAATAATATTTAATTTTCCAAACTCACATTCTACAATGACAGGGCTGATCTCCATATTCTCAGGGTCGAGAATATAGCCAAAAAAAAAAAAAAAAAGACCTTCTATTTTTGCACTTCATCTTCTGCTGAACAAAAACTGTGGTTCACTTTTTTAATAAAGTCTCTCTTTTATTCCAAGAAAATTTCACAGCTATTATTTTTATTTTCAATAGCTATGTTAGACTTTGGAAAAAATATAATATAATGAATACTTCCATACTAATTATCCAAATAAAATGTAAAGCATTAAAAATATGCTCAGATGCTTATTGTGTGCTCCATAACCTAACCTTCTTCCTTAAACTTCACAGAAAACCAGGTTCATAAACCTCTTTATATTTGTACAATGTTTCTATCTTTAAAAATCTACATAGTAACATTTTTACATTTCATATTTTGTATTTATGCTGTATGTTTCCTTCTACAACTCATTTTCCCTCCATATTATGCCTTTGGGACTCATCCTATTGATTCATGTAGATCTACTGCATTTATTTTACCTTCTGGATGGATTTTGTGTGTGACTATATCAAAAGAACCCATTGTCCTGTTGGTGGATATTTAGTTGGTATCTGATTATATTTCATTCATTATTTATCATTCATTAAAGAAATATTTATCAAGCATCAAAGATATAGATGAAAATGAATTCCCGTCTTCCTGAAGCTTATGTTCTAGTACAAATCCATCTTCTTTTACAAACAAATATGAGTTTAACTCCTTCAGTTTAAAAGCCCAGCTGGAATTCTGTCACTTCCACTAGATTACCTATCCAAATGCTGTCATCATTTTTTTAACTCCTTCAGTTTGATCCAAAAGCTGTAACTCATTTTTAGTTTTTCCATTTCCTTCATGATTGGTCACAAAGTCTTATTTTGTGTGTATGCTCAGATTTTCACAACAGTGCAATTAGACTATGTTAATGGTTTCCATATTATTTTCCTGTATATTATAAACTCTGCTGCTTGGCATATTATCCTGAAATGCTTTCCTGAGCAATGTCATTGCCTTGGTACACTGTTTTCAGAAATTGCTTTAAACTCTTCAACTTGAGACTCAAGACTCTTTATGATTAAAATAATATTTAATTTTCCAAACTCACATTCTACAATGACAGGGCTGATCTCCATATTCTCAGGGTCGAGAATATAGCCAAAAAAAAAAAAAAAAAGACCTTCTATTTTTGCACTTCATCTTCTGCTGAACAAAAACTGTGGTTCACTTTTTTAATAAAGTCTCTCTTTTATTCCAAGAAAATTTCACAGCTATTATTTTTATTTTCAATAGCTATGTTAGACTTTGGAAAAAATATAATATAATGAATACTTCCATACTAATTATCCAAATAAAATGTAAAGCATTAAAAATATGCTCAGATGCTTATTGTGTGCTCCATAACCTAACCTTCTTCCTTAAACTTCACAGAAAACCAGGTTCATAAACCTCTTTATATTTGTACAATGTTTCTATCTTTAAAAATCTACATAGTAACATTTTTACATTTCATATTTTGTATTTATGCTGTATGTTTCCTTCTACAACTCATTTTCCCTCCATATTATGCCTTTGGGACTCATCCTATTGATTCATGTAGATCTACTGCATTTATTTTACCTTCTGGATGGATTTTTGTGTGTGACTATATCAAAAAGAACCCATTGTCCTGTTGGTGGATATTTAGTTGGTATCTGATTATATTTCATTCATTATTTATCATTCATTAAAGAAATATTTATCAAGCATCAAAGATATAGATGAAAATGAATTCCCTGTCTTCCTGAAGCTTATGTTCTAGTACAAATCCATCTTCTTTTACAAACAAATATGAGTTTACTTAGAGTAAATTTCCAGGGATGAAACTGCTGAGTCATTGGTTATACATATGTTAAACATCAGTAGAAAATATCAAGTTTTTCTCCACACCAGACTAGTAGAATGCTACTTGATCTACATCCTCATTAATACTTGACATTGTCAAACATAAATTTCACAAACCTGAAATGATTTCTCCTTATGGTCTTTGTATGTAAATTCCTAATTACTATTGATACACAGTTTATAGGATATTTGTGCTTCCTGTACTTTTGTCTATTTTTCCTACTGGAATATTTGACTTTTTAAAACGGATTGGTAGGAGTTCTTTACATTTCTTGCATGCTTTTACAAGTTTTACAATTTTCTCTACAAATGTCTTAACAGTTCTTTCAATATACTAGCCTTAATCTATATATTAACTTTTGTAAATGATTTTTATAAATTATATTTTCTATTTGTTTTTGCCTGTGGATAGATTTTGCTTGGAGGTATAAGTCAGGGGTTAGCATGTTCTTTCTATGAAAGTCTAGTTAGTGAATATTTTCAGCTTCGTAGACCAAGGAGCAAAATCCAGCTAACTATTCTCAACAAAAACTAAGAAATTCTTTACATTTTTAAACTTACTGTTAGCTCACAGTTTTATAAAAAAAAGGTAGTAAACTGTATCTGCTCTACAGGTAGTGTGGTTTTCCAGTTCTTTAACTAAATTGTAGTACACTACCAAATTCTACAGTTTACTATAATAACCTGTAGACTTGTGTGTTCTAGTTAGGCAATCATACTATCTAGGATGTAGAGGATTTATAGTTACCTCTAATCATCATAGATTCATGTAGATCTACTGCATTTATTTTACCTTCTGGATGGATTTTGTGTGACTATATCAAAAGAACCCATTGTCCTGTTGGTGGATATTTAGTTGGTATCTGATTATATTTCATTCATTATTTATCATTCATTAAAGAAATATTTATCAAGCATCAAAGATATAGATGAAAATGAATTCTGTCTTCCTGAAGCTTATGTTCTAGTACAAATCCATCTTCTTTTACAAACAAATATGAGTTTACTTAGAGTAAATTTCCAGGGATGAAACTGCTGAGTCATTGGTTATACATATGTTAAACATCAGTAGAAAATATCAAGTTTTTCTCCACACCAGACTAGTAGAATGCTACTTGATCTACATCCTCATTAATACTTGACATTGTCAAACATAAATTTCACAAACCTGAAATGATTTCTCCTTATGGTCTTTGTATGTAAATTCCTAATTACTATTGATACACAGTTTATAGGATATTTGTGCTTCCTGTACTTTTGTCTATTTTTCCTACTGGAATATTTGACTTTTTAAAACGGATTGGTAGGAGTTCTTTACATTTCTTGCATGCTTTTACAAGTTTTACAATTTTCTCTACAAATGTCTTAACAGTTCTTTCAATATACTAGCCTTAATCTATATATTAACTTTTGTAAATGATTTTTATAAATTATATTTTCTATTTGTTTTTGCCTGTGGATAGATTTTGCTTGGAGGTATAAGTCAGGGGTTAGCATGTTCTTTCTATGAAAGTCTAGTTAGTGAATATTTTCAGCTTCGTAGACCAAGGAGCAAAATCCAGCTAACTATTCTCAACAAAAACTAAGAAATTCTTTACATTTTTAAACTTACTGTTAGCTCACAGTTTTATAAAAAAAAAAAAGGTAGTAAACTGTATCTGCTCTACAGGTAGTGTGGTTTTCCAGTTCTTTAACTAAATTGTAGTACACTACCAAATTCTACAGTTTACTATAATAACCTGTAGACTTGTGTGTTCTAGTTAGGCAATCATACTATCTAGGATGTAGAGTATTTATACTTACCCTTCTAATCATCATGAAAAAGGTTTTTTCTCTACTGCATTTGGTTAGGATTTTCAGAAATATATTTAGTAAAAGTGTGATTATGTTATACTTTTTTGAGGGGAGTGTGGGTTGCGGAGGGAAAGGAGAGGGTGGGCCACTTTTCTTTTTTTTTGTTGTTTTTGTTTACTATTATTTTTAAATTTTTTTTCCTCTGGCCACTTCTATAGGTCTTTCATTTATCTATTTGCATCCATCTTTGTTCTTTGGCCCGTGTGGGCCTCCCATCTCAGTGGCCTCTGTTGTTGCAGAGCACTGGCTCTGGGTGTATGAGCTCCAGAGCTCTGGCGCGGTAGTTGGACACATAGGTCCAGCTGCTCCGCGGCACATAGGATCTTCCCAGGCCAGGGATCTAACCGGCACCCCTTGCACTGCAAGGCAGTGTCCTTACCCACTGGACCACCAGGGAAGCCCCTATGTTATACTTTTGCTTTTTTAATCAATTAATTTTATTTTGGGGCTACATTGGGTCTTTGTCGCTACATGCAGGCAACTCTCGAGGTGAGGTGTGCAGGCTTTTCATTGTGGTGATTTCTCTTGTTGCCAAGCACAAACTCTAGGGTGTGTGGGCTTCAGGAGTTGTGGCCCAAGGCTTAGTTGCTCTGCAGCATGTCTTATCTTCCTAGAGCAGGGGCTGAACCCATGTCTCCTGCAATGGCAGGTTGATTCTTAACCACTGGATCACCAGGAAAGTCTAGGGCTATATATATTTTTAATTTTGGCCTTTTTATTTGTTCTTTATTTATTGATTTTCATCCATCTTCATTCTTTGGCCTTTGTGGGCCTCCCATTGCAGTGGCCTCTCCCATTGCAAAGCACTGGCTCTGGGCACATCTGTTCCAGGGATCTTCCCGGGCCAGGGATCGCACAGGTGCCCCTTGTACTCCAAGGCGGACTCTTTACCCACTGAACCACCTGGGAAGCCCGCTATTTTCTCTCTCTCTCTTTTTTTTTTTTTTATATAATGGACCAACTAAATATTTCTCCACAGGGTATGATTATTTGTTATGGGTTTGTATTGGAACATGAATCAGTTTAAATGATTGTCTTCTATTCCTAGTTTCTTGAAGGTTTACTGTGATTATAATCATTACTATTATTCTTATTTTACTATGAATGCATATTTAACCATGTTTAATTATTTTTATTCATTTTAATATTAAACTATATACATCTCAAAATGAATGCAAACTATATGAAAATATTTTCTCATATTGAACTTTTTTGATTACTTATATTAAGGCTTTGCTGAGTAGGATTTTGTTGCTATTTTACTGAGAAATTTTCATCTACAGTAATACACGAGGTGAATCTATGAATTTCTTTTCTCATGTTGCCATTTTTGGTTTTGGTAAGAATGATATATTAACTTCATAAAGTGAATTGGAACATATACTCACTTAATGATTCTTTGAAAGGATTTAACATGTAATTGAAATTATCTGTTATTGGAAAATAGGCTTCACCTGAAAAAACATTTGAGATCAGCAGGTTTAGGTATGTATGTATGCAGATTTTAAACTCCTGATTCCATTTCCTTAATGGTAACATACCAATTGAGATTTTACATTCTTAAAAATGAGGTTTGATAAGATATGGTCTGGGAAAAATTGTCCCTTTAACCTAGATCTTTAAGTTCACTGGCATAGATTGTACTATTTTGAGTTTTAAGACATTTATTATAAAAAATTTCAAACATTCATCAAATAGGTTAATAAATATCACTGTACCCATTGCCAACATCAATTATATGTAAGTATATAAACATTCTACCATTTAATTTAATCTATTTCCCTGACATACACTTTTTTGGCAGAAATACATTAAAACAAATCTAATAAATCATATATTCTTTTCATAAATAATTCACTATGTATTAATTTTAAAATTAATAATAATAAATATATTCTCATATCCTTTTGCATTAAATTTTCCTCTTTTTTTTTTTTTTTTGGAATGTATCCTTTGGGAGAAAGAATTAAGCTTCTACACTGAGTTTTTTTTCTTTTCTGTAATTTTCTCACTTAGAATTAATTAGTTTCAATGCTCATATGGCCTTGTTAGTCATTTTATCTTTATGGCTTAAAACTATCCTGTAATTACAAGATAATACTGCATATAGAAAAAAATATGCAACTTGAAATTAGAGAATCTGGATTTTAATTCCCAGTTACTACCTACATGCAATTTACAAGTTATTTAGGTCTTCTTCATCTCTGTTTTCTTAATTGGTTCAACAGAAAAAAAAGTATTTTTATCTATCTTCTACTGAAAATTCAAGAATTTAAATATATGTTAATATATTTATAAATTTAAGAATGCTAAAGAGAATGTCATTTGAAGAAGCAATTGTGAAATGCCCTGATTAATCAGTGCAAATTTTTCTCAACTTCTGGAGAACTCAGTGTGCATGATCTACTGATGCCATATAAGTAGCCCAATCTTTGTATATTAAGGATCATATTATAAGTTTGTTTGATAATATTTTATATAAGCAGAATTTTACAGAGGCCATAAATTAATAAAAGTCTTAGTGCTGCTGGTTTGTAGTTGGATAAAAGAGGTGGTAATATTTTTAACTTTTTTTTTTTTTTAAGATCTATGTTCTGTTCAATGGCAAAAGAATTTTCTACTATCCCAATATTTATACTCTGAAAATTATGGCAGAGGTGCTAGGACTGCATGTATCCATATATTTTCCAGCTATTACTTGTAATCTCTTTCATCCATTCTCTTACTCATTTTCCAAAACTTTTTTCCATTGGTTTCCAGGCTTAAGCCAATTTTTGGTTGCTGAGATATAGATAAGCAAGAAGCATAAATGGAAAAATGTGTTATGCCATCTTTTTTCTACATGCTTGTCTAATTGTGGTACTGGATACATTTGGGTGATGATGGAGTTAATTTGGCTTAGTAAAGAGGAAGAAAAATGGAGACATCAAGGGTAAGTGGGTATCCTAATTGAGCTTATATTAAGACATCTGAAATGCTGAAATATGAGAAAATTGTTTCTATTTCTTGCCTTCCTCCCAATCAGTTTGCATATATACAGAAATGTGTTCATCACCAAGGACTGTTTCAACTCTCAATGTATGCAAGTATGTGTATGTACATATGTACACTCCTCCACACACAACCCTTTGGCATTTGCAATTTTGTCTTTGTACCAAAAGATATGATTTTAGCCCAAAAAAGATATTATGAAGTTGTTTTAGAAATAATGAACTCTACTCTTCTTCTCTGTTTAGGGTGATATTTGAATCTTAAATGTCTACTTCCCACAATTGCTTATAACATAAATCAGTGTGACAATAGCAAGAGCCCATGTCAGACTGTTCATGCCAGCTGATGTCCAGTCATTAAACAGCTTTATTAGCCACCATGATGCCTGCAACTGAAAAAGTTATTTTATCACACATCAGAATGGTAACAAATGAAAGGCTAGTGGCCATTTGGAGTATTAGCTTTTTGTTTCTACAGAATATATGAAACTATAAAATTTATCCAACTAATAAAGGCTTCCCACTTCTGCAGACACTATAAAGTTGTAACATTTTTACAAGGACTATAACTCACTTAGCACCAAAGTATCAAAAACTTCTGAGTTCTTATTTTTGACAGCACATTGGAGAACAGATATTGAACCAGCAATGATGATGAGAAGAAAACTATGCAGGATAAGATACTGACAACCTGCTCAAGCCACCATAAGATGAAACCTAACTTTGTCAGAGCTTTATATTATTGCTATTTTATGATTCCACAGGTATTAATGTATGCTAGTGTGACACATCAATTGGGTGTTCTGATTATTCAGGCAGTTATGACAAAGAAGTTTCAAAAAATACTGAACTTTGTCATTGTTTAAAATTTAATTTTCAAGTGAAATATGATAAGGAATAAGATTCTAGTTAATGTAGGGAAGAGAAAGAAAGTTTTGTGAGAAGTGTCTGGAGGCAGTGAAAAACTAGATGAGGAGAAGGAGAGCACAAGATGGTTGATGCTCAAACTTGCTTCCATTTCCTACTTTTTGAAGTCTTTAAAAAGAGTCCTATAATATAAGAGGGAGGGTAAATGTTTCAAAGGGATTTCAGAATACAGGGAATATACAGTGTCATCCCATCTTAGGAGACAAAGTATGATCTTCAGTGGTCAGAAATCTTATTTCAATTTCCCTGAGGATCATCCTGCAGCTCTGACAGCATGAGTACTGAAATATTATTAATGTCTAACAGAGCTTCACATCTAGATGGAAATGAGTGGAAGAACTTGAGGGAATGTCTTTGGAATCATATAAAATACACATTAGTGATCTTCAGAGACAATTGGAAACTCGGGAAAGGGGGAAATGAGTGTTGTGGTACCAAAGTCATTTTCTTAAAACTAGAAGGCGGCAAAATAGGATAACAATAATAAATGAATATGCATAAGGTTATCGAATATATATTGGACAAACTCCAGGAGACAGTGAGGGACAGGGAGGTGTAGAGTTGGAAATGACTTAGCAACTGAACAACAACAACAATACATATAAGTTACATAGATAACAAGGAATGGTGTCTCAGGATTTGATCTTAACAGCCAGTGGTACAGAAGGAGAGAATATTTTTATGTATCTCATAAGGGCAAAGAATTATTCTCATATTCATACTTCTTTGAGTACTAAAACAAAAAGTATAAGCAAAATTATGTGGGATTTTGTGCAGACTTTAACCATTAAAATAATTGATATGTAGATGTTCTAATGTCAGTAATTCTTATCATTATGGGTTAACACCTATATTTTTTGTTCACTGTCTCATCTGATTTTGATTTATAGTGGCTTCCTCCCCCATCCTTCTACATGAGGAGAGAATGGCAAACCATCCCAGTATATTTTCCATGAGGATATCATGAACTATATAAAAGGACAGAAAGATACAACACCTAAAGATGAGTAGACCAGGTCAGAAGGTGTTCAATATGCTAGTTGAGGAAGATTCAAAAATTAATTTTCAAAAAGTGAAATATGATAAGGAATAAGATTCTAGTTAATGTAGGGAAGAGAAAGAAAGTTTTGTGAGAAGTGTCTGGAGGCAGTGAAAAACTAGATGAGGAGAAGGAGAGCACAAGATGGTTGATGCTCAAACTTGCTTCCATTTCCTACTTTTTGAAGTCTTTAAAAAGAGTCCTATAATATAAGAGGGAGGGTAAATGTTTCAAAGGGATTTCAGAATACAGGGAATATACAGTGTCATCCCATCTTAGGAGACAAAGTATGATCTTCAGTGGTCAGAAATCTTATTTCAATTTCCCTGAGGATCATCCTGCAGCTCTGACAGCATGAGTACTGAAATATTATTAATGTCTAACAGAGCTTCACATCTAGATGGAAATGAGTGGAAGAACTTGAGGGAATGTCTTTGGAATCATATAAAATACACATTAGTGATCTTCAGAGACAATTGGAAACTCGGGAAAGGGGGAAATGAGTGTTGTGGTACCAAAGTCATTTTCTTAAAACTAGAAGGCGGCAAAATAGGATAACAATAATAAATGAATATGCATAAGGTTATCGAATATATATTGGACAAACTCCAGGAGACAGTGAGGGACAGGGAGGTGTAGAGTTGGAAATGACTTAGCAACTGAACAACAACAACAATACATATAAGTTACATAGATAACAAGGAATGGTGTCTCAGGATTTGATCTTAACAGCCAGTGGTACAGAAGGAGAGAATATTTTTATGTATCTCATAAGGGCAAAGAATTATTCTCATATTCATACTTCTTTGAGTACTAAAACAAAAAGTATAAGCAAAATTATGTGGGATTTTGTGCAGACTTTAACCATTAAAATAATTGATATGTAGATGTTCTAATGTCAGTAATTCTTATCATTATGGGTTAACACCTATATTTTTTGTTCACTGTCTCATCTGATTTTGATTTATAGTGGCTTCCTCCCCCATCCTTCTACATGAGGAGAGAATGGCAAACCATCCCAGTATATTTTCCATGAGGATATCATGAACTATATAAAAGGACAGAAAGATACAACACCTAAAGATGAGTAGACCAGGTCAGAAGGTGTTCAATATGCTAGTTGAGGAAGAGCAGAAGAGAACTACTAATAATCCCGGAAAGAATGAAGTGACTAGGCCAAAGCAGAAACGACAGTCAGCTGTGGATGTGTCTGATGATGAAAGTAAAATTTGATGTTGCAAAGAACAATATTGCATAGGAACACAGAATGTTAGGTCTATGAATCAAGGTAAATCAGATGTGGTCAAGCAGGAGATGGTAAGAATAAACACTGACATCTTAAAATGGGCAGGAATGGGTGAATTTAATTTAGATGACCATTATATCTACTAAAATGTGCAAGAATCCCATAGAAGAAAGCAGTAGTCCTCGTAATCAACAAATGAGTCCAAAATGTAGTACTTGGGTGTAACCTCAAAAATGACAGGAAGATCTTGGTTCATTTCCAAGGCAAGCCATTCAACATCACAGTAACTGAAATCTGTGCCCCAACCACTAATGCTGAAGAAGCTGAAGTTGATCAATTCTATGAAGACTGAGAAGACATCCTAGAACTAACACCAAGAAAATATGTTCTATTCATCATTTGGGATTGGAATGCAAAGTAGGAAATCAAGAAATACCTGGAGTAAGAAGCATGTTTGGCCTTTGGGAACAAAATGAAGCAGGGCTAAGGCTAACTGAATTCTGACAAGACAATGTACTGGTCATAGCAAACACCCCTTTTCAACAACACAAGAGACAATTTAAACATGGAAATCACCAAATGGTCAATACGGAAATCAAACTGACTACATTTTTCACAGCCAAAGATGGAGAAGCTGTATACAATCAGTGAAAACGAGACCTGGAGCTGACTGTGGCCCAGATCATCAGCTTCTCATAGTAAAATTCAGGCAGGGAAAGAAAGCAGGGAAAACCACTACACCAGCCAAGTAAGACTTAAATAAAATCTCACATGAATATGCAGAGGAGGTAATGAATAGATTTCAAGGGATTAGATCTAGTAAACAATGTACCTGAAGAACTATGGACAGAGGTCTATAATATTATACAGAAGGCAGTGAACAAAACTATCCAAAAGAAAAAGAAAATAAAGAAGGCAAAGTGGTTATCTAAGAAAGCTTTATAAATAGCTGAAGAAAGAAGAGAAGCAAAAAGCAAGGGAGAAAGGGAAAGGTGCATCCAATTAAACACAGAGTTCCAAAGAATAGCAAGGAGAGAAAAGAAGGCCTTCTTCAATGAACAGTGCATAAAACTAGAGGAAAACAACAGAAAGGGAAAGACTAGCTTATCTCTTCAGGAAAACTGGAAATATCAAGACAATATCTTGCCCAAAGATGGGCATATTAAAGGACAGAAACAACAGAAACCTAGTAGATGCTGAAGAGATGGAAAGAAGAGGTAGAAAGAACACAGAGAAGAACTGTAAAAAGAAAAACCTTAATGGGGCTTCCCTGATGGTCCAGTGGGTGAAGAGTCCACCTTGCAGTGCAAGGGGCACCAGTTCAATCCCTGGCCCAGGAAGATCCCATGTGCTGTGGAGTGGCTTGAGCAGTGTGTTCAATTACAAGTCAGTGCTCTGGGGTGCATGCATCCAGAGCCGGTGCTCTGCAATGGAAGAGGCCACTGAAGTGGGAGGCCCACACAGGCCAAAGAATAAAGATGGATGAAAAAAAAAAAAAACAATAAAAAAGTCAAAATTAAATATATACATATACATATCTTAATGAATTGGATTACTACGATGGTGTGGTCAGTCACCCACAGCCAGACATTCTGGAGTGTGAAGTCAAGTGGGCCTTAGGAAGCACTGCTGTTAATAAAGCTAGTAGATACAATGGAATTCAATAGAGCTATTAAAAACCCTAAAGGATGATGCCACCAAGGTGCTGCACTCATTATGTCAGCAAATCTGAAAGACCCAGCAGTGGTCACAGGACTGGAAAAGTCTATTCCCATCTCAGTTCCCAAGAAGGGTAGTACTAGATCAAATTGTTGGACAATTGCACTCATTCTCCATACTTGTAAGGTCATGCTTAAAATCTTGCATGCTAGACTTCAGGATCATGCGAACCAAGCTATTCCAGACATCCAAGCTGGTTTTAGAAAAGGTAAAGGAACCAGAGGTCAAATTGCCAATATCCACTGGATCACAGAGAAAGCAAGGGAATTCCAGAAAAATATTTGCCTCTGTTTCATCAACTACACTAAAGTCTTTAACTATGCGGATCATAATAAACTGTGGAAAGCTCTTAAAGAGATAGGAATACCAGACCATCTTAACTGACTCCTGAGAAACCTATGTGCAGGTCAAGAAGCAACAATTAGGGCTTCCCCTGGTGGTCCAGTGGGTAAGGACACCGCCTTGCAGTGCAAGGGGCACCCCATTTGATCCCTGGCCTGGGAAGATCCCACGTGCCGCGGAGCGGCTGGACCCATGTGTCCAATTACCGAGTCGGAGCTCTGGAGCGCATGGGCCCAGAGCCAGTGCTCTGAGCGACAGAGGCCACCGCGATGGGAGGCCCACAGGAGCCAAAGAACAAAGACGGATGATCATAGAGAAACGAAAGACCAATAGAAGTGGCCCGCCTGCTCCCCTCCCTCCCCAACCCAACCCCCGCCCAAAATAAATAAATAAATAAATCTTTAAAAAAGAAGAAGAAGAAGCAACAATTAGAACTGTGTATGGAGCAACTGATTGGTTTAAAACTGAGAAAGGACTACTGCCACCCTGTGTGTTTAACCTATATGCTGAGGACATATTGAGAAATGCCAGGCTGGATGAGTTAAAAGTTAGATCAAGAGAAGAAGGAGGAAACATCAACAACCTCAGATATGTGCATGATACCAATCTTAATGGCAGAAAACAAAGAACTAAAGAGCCTCTTGATGAGGGTGAAGGAGGAGAGTGAAAGAGCCAGCTTAAAACTAAATATTATAAAAACTAAGTTCATGGCATCTGGCTCCAATTACTTCATGGCAAATAGAAGGGAAAAAGGTGGAAGCAGTGACAGATTTCCTCTTCTTGGATTCCAAAATCACTGTGGACGGTGACTGCAGCCATGAAATCAGAAGACAACTGCTTCTTGGCAGGATGAAAAACAAGACATTACTCTGCCAATAAAAGTCAGTATAGTCAAGGCTATTGTCTTCCCAGTGGTCATGTATGACTGTGGCACATTGGACTGTACAAAAGGCAGAGCACCAAAAATTAATGCCTTCAAAATGTGAGGCTGGAGAAGACTCTGAAAAGTTCTTTGGACAGCAAGGAAATCAAACCAGTCAATCTTAGGAAATCACAGAGAAAGCAAGGGAATTCCAGAAAAATATTTGCCTCTGTTTCATCAACTACACTAAAGTCTTTAACTATGCGGATCATAATAAACTGTGGAAAGCTCTTAAAGAGATAGGAATACCAGACCATCTTAACTGACTCCTGAGAAACCTATGTGCAGGTCAAGAAGCAACAATTAGGGCTTCCCCTGGTGGTCCAGTGGGTAAGGACACCGCCTTGCAGTGCAAGGGGCACCCCATTTGATCCCTGGCCTGGGAAGATCCCACGTGCCGCGGAGCGGCTGGACCCATGTGTCCAATTACCGAGTCGGAGCTCTGGAGCGCATGGGCCCAGAGCCAGTGCTCTGAGCGACAGAGGCCACCGCGATGGGAGGCCCACAGGAGCCAAAGAACAAAGACGGATGATCATAGAGAAACGAAAGACCAATAGAAGTGGCCCGCCTGCTCCCCTCCCTCCCCAACCCAACCCCCGCCCAAAATAAATAAATAAATAAATCTTTAAAAAAGAAGAAGAAGAAGCAACAATTAGAACTGTGTATGGAGCAACTGATTGGTTTAAAACTGAGAAAGGACTACTGCCACCCTGTGTGTTTAACCTATATGCTGAGGACATATTGAGAAATGCCAGGCTGGATGAGTTAAAAGTTAGATCAAGAGAAGAAGGAGGAAACATCAACAACCTCAGATATGTGCATGATACCAATCTTAATGGCAGAAAACAAAGAACTAAAGAGCCTCTTGATGAGGGTGAAGGAGGAGAGTGAAAGAGCCAGCTTAAAACTAAATATTATAAAAACTAAGTTCATGGCATCTGGCTCCAATTACTTCATGGCAAATAGAAGGGAAAAAGGTGGAAGCAGTGACAGATTTCCTCTTCTTGGATTCCAAAATCACTGTGGACGGTGACTGCAGCCATGAAATCAGAAGACAACTGCTTCTTGGCAGGATGAAAAACAAGACATTACTCTGCCAATAAAAGTCAGTATAGTCAAGGCTATTGTCTTCCCAGTGGTCATGTATGACTGTGGCACATTGGACTGTACAAAAGGCAGAGCACCAAAAATTAATGCCTTCAAAATGTGAGGCTGGAGAAGACTCTGAAAAGTTCTTTGGACAGCAAGGAAATCAAACCAGTCAATCTTAGGGAAATCAACCCTGAATACCTGTTGAAAGAACTGATGCTGAAACTAAAGCTCCAGTATTTTGGTCATCTGATGTGAACAGCTAACTCACTGGAAAAGTCCCTGATGCTAGGAAAGATTGAGGACAGGAGAAAAGGACATCAGAGGATGAGATGGCCAAATCGTATCACCGATGTAAAGACATGAACTTGGGCAAACTCTTGAGGACGGTGAGGGACAGGGAGGCCTGGCGTGCTGTCATCCATGATGTCGCAAAAAAGTCAGACACGACTCTGTGACTGAATAACACTTCTTTCATATTTGGAGATTGTTGATAGATGTTATAGCTTCAGCTTAACCACTGAGACTCTAGCATAACACTTAATGGGGAATCTTTTATCCTAAGATGATTTACTCCTACATTTACTAGGATCCAAACTGAGATCATTTCAGGCTCCTGACGATTATAGTCAGTGGGAGAAATTAGACACTTTGTTTTTCAACTTCATTCCATCTAAGACTAAATATCCTCACAGCAGTGTTATTGTTGGCAAACATAGTTAGAACAATCATTTTTAGGGCCATGTACTGTTCCGGTACCAGATCATATACATATATAATATTTTTTACCATGAGGAGAATAAAGCATGTACTGTTCCTGGTACTTCAGAATCATTGTAAAAATCTGACATGGGCATGATACCAATCTTAATGGCAGAAAACAAAGAACTAAAGAGCCTCTTGATGAGGGTGAAGGAGGAGAGTGAAAGAGCCAGCTTAAAACTAAATATTATAAAAACTAAGTTCATGGCATCTGGCTCCAATTACTTCATGGCAAATAGAAGGGAAAAAGGTGGAAGCAGTGACAGATTTCCTCTTCTTGGATTCCAAAATCACTGTGGACGGTGACTGCAGCCATGAAATCAGAAGACAACTGCTTCTTGGCAGGATGAAAAACAAGACATTACTCTGCCAATAAAAGTCAGTATAGTCAAGGCTATTGTCTTCCCAGTGGTCATGTATGACTGTGGCACATTGGACTGTACAAAAGGCAGAGCACCAAAAATTAATGCCTTCAAAATGTGAGGCTGGAGAAGACTCTGAAAAGTTCTTTGGACAGCAAGGAAATCAAACCAGTCAATCTTAGGGAAATCAACCCTGAATACCTGTTGAAAGAACTGATGCTGAAACTAAAGCTCCAGTATTTTGGTCATCTGATGTGAACAGCTAACTCACTGGAAAAGTCCCTGATGCTAGGAAAGATTGAGGACAGGAGAAAAGGACATCAGAGGATGAGATGGCCAAATCGTATCACCGATGTAAAGACATGAACTTGGGCAAACTCTTGAGGACGGTGAGGGACAGGGAGGCCTGGCGTGCTGTCATCCATGATGTCGCAAAAAAGTCAGACACGACTCTGTGACTGAATAACACTTCTTTCATATTTGGAGATTGTTGATAGATGTTATAGCTTCAGCTTAACCACTGAGACTCTAGCATAACACTTAGTGGGGAATCTTTTATCCTAAGATGATTTACTCCTACATTTACTAGGATCCAAACTGAGATCATTTCAGGCTCCTGACGATTATAGTCAGTGGGAGAAATTAGACACTTTGTTTTTCAACTTCATTCCATCTAAGACTAAATATCCTCACAGCAGTGTTATTGTTGGCAAACATAGTTAGAACAATCATTTTTAGGGCCATGTACTGTTCCGGTACCAGATCATATACATATATAATATTTTTTACCATGAGGAGAATAAAGGTCTCCTTATCTCTTGTAAAACCAGCTCTGCCTTCTGGGAAGTGTTCTATTTAGGACACAGTTGGACTGTTGTAACAATGCTCTATCAAGTGCACACTTAGTCACTTGAAAACAATGTGTGAAGCAAAAATAATATTAACTATATACAGACATGTGACATCACTATCTTGCGGAGCTTTCATTGTTAGAATCTACAAAATAATCTGAAATTGTAGTGTGCTATACTTCATCTTTCACCTGATATTATTCTTTGCCCTTGTTAAAAATCTTATAAGTCACTCAGAGAGTTTTCAAGCATAGTAAGACATTTTATGTCTGGCATTTTTGTTGTTAATTTCAAAGTTTATGGTTTTCTCAGTTTGAAAAAAAATTATACAAATAGTTATTTGGAAAAGTATATTTAAAAAAAAAAGGAAAAATGACAACTGTGATTCCTTCACATAGAAAAATAGCATTATCATTTAGAATTATTAATTGTAGCATACATAGACATTTTCATTTAGCATAAATAATGTATTTTCATGTAGTATAAATAATGCATTTATTTATACTAATATATTTTCATTTAGCATAAATAATGTATTTTCATGTAGGGAATATATTTTTAAATAAATTCATATGATCAACCTAGAAGTTCAAATAAACCTTAAAACTTGAAGCAAAACACTGGCATATAAAATTTTCCTCCTGAGACCACTCTAGCAATAAACACTTTCAAAAATAAACTCTTTCTAACAATAAACACTTTCAACATTTCAGAGTATGCACACAAACACACACAGTTTCCATATATAGCATATTAGTAACATTATGATATGTATGTTGTTCTGGAACTACCATTTTCTCTATGTTCTAAACTGTACAGGAACAGTTTTTAAGAAAAACTCCAATAAGAAGACAGCTCAAGAGAATAGCTGAGACTCAATGAAAACTTAGATGTATAACATTTATTCCATCTAAGACTAAATATCCTCACAGCAGTGTTATTGTTGGCAAACATAGTTAGAACAATCATTTTTAGGGCCATGTACTGTTCCGGTACCAGATCATATACATATATAATATTTTTTACCATGAGGAGAATAAAGGTCTCCTTATCTCTTGTAAAACCAGCTCTGCCTTCTGGGAAGTGTTCTATTTAGGACACAGTTGGACTGTTGTAACAATGCTCTATCAAGTGCACACTTAGTCACTTGAAAACAATGTGTGAAGCAAAAATAATATTAACTATATACAGACATGTGACATCACTATCTTGCGGAGCTTTCATTGTTAGAATCTACAAAATAATCTGAAATTGTAGTGTGCTATACTTCATCTTTCACCTGATATTATTCTTTGCCCTTGTTAAAAATCTTATAAGTCACTCAGAGAGTTTTCAAGCATAGTAAGACATTTTATGTCTGGCATTTTTGTTGTTAATTTCAAAGTTTATGGTTTTCTCAGTTTGAAAAAAAATTATACAAATAGTTATTTGGAAAAGTATATTTAAAAAAAAAAGGAAAAATGACAACTGTGATTCCTTCACATAGAAAAATAGCATTATCATTTAGAATTATTAATTGTAGCATACATAGACATTTTCATTTAGCATAAATAATGTATTTTCATGTAGTATAAATAATGCATTTATTTATACTAATATATTTTCATTTAGCATAAATAATGTATTTTCATGTAGGGAATATATTTTTAAATAAATTCATATGATCAACCTAGAAGTTCAAATAAACCTTAAAACTTGAAGCAAAACACTGGCATATAAAATTTTCCTCCTGAGACCACTCTAGCAATAAACACTTTCAAAAATAAACTCTTTCTAACAATAAACACTTTCAACATTTCAGAGTATGCACACAAACACACACAGTTTCCATATATAGCATATTAGTAACATTATGATATGTATGTTGTTCTGGAACTACCATTTTCTCTATGTTCTAAACTGTACAGGAACAGTTTTTAAGAAAAACTCCAATAAGAAGACAGCTCAAGAGAATAGCTGAGACTCAATGAAAACTTAGATGTATAACATTTATTCTCATCTTTTCATGAGATCTTTCAAACACCTGCCTTTATAAATCATTACCATCTGTAATTTGGTTCATTTTCATTCACCCTTGCATGCATGTATACATTAGGCATTAATTCTACTATTGAGAGCCCATTATTTTTTAGTGCTAGAACTAGACGCTGGGAAACAAATGTAGTTCTGCCATTGAGATATACCATCTCAGTAAGGAGAAAAGAGAATTAAATATATATATATATAATATATATATATATAATATATATATATATAAACACATTCATGACATATATAGGAAACACTTGGAATACTTAGAGAAGTGGACAATTCTTCCTTAGGGGGAATGATCATTTAAAAACCTTAACAAAGAACATCTGAGCTGAGTCTTGAAAAGAAAAGATGTTTTTTATGGACTTGTAAGACTCAGAGTGAAGGAGAAAAAATATGAAAGAGTATCTGGTAGTCAAGTTACAGCAAGTTCAACAGATTCAGCAAGTCAAAAGTATAAGAGTATTAAATTATAGGTGGTAGTAGCAGAACTAAGCAAACCTAATTAACAAGAAAGTTAATTAGGTAGAGAAAGTTATTTTTCCAAATTCAACTCATTTTCAGTGATATGTACTCCTTATACTATCAGCTATAATAACATTGTATATACTCCTGCTATGATGGTGAGATTAGATGTTCATTTCAGTAAACACTAGAGTATGTTTTAATTAAAATGCCTTCTGAGGAAATGGAATGTCACATTTTTAAAACAGAATTCCAGGTTGCCATAGTAACTAATAAAACTGACACTATTTATTCAAAATAACTTAAAAACATTTTTTAAAATGGTAAATCATTTTCAAAACATCCTGACAATTATTGATATTAAATTGACTCCTATTAACAATTAGCTGAATATTTCATGTGTGAGAAACTGCAGGAAATGTATATAGAATAGGAGATAAACAGAGATATCTTTAAAAACCTTATGTGTTAGATAGAAACAAATGTTTAATACACCTTTTATAAAAGGGAAGATGTTTTCTCTTTACTGATCAGATCGTTTGTTAAGTTCAAATCATCCAGTAAAATTATTTTTTGTTGTTTTTCCCATGACTGTGTGCAAGCCACTGAAACACAGGATAGCTAAGTGAGGGAAACAGTGAGTGACATAGTGGAGTAATGCATCCTGGAAATATGTAGCTTCTTTCCTGCAGGAATACTTACCTCTTTGTTGCACACCTTCTGTCACAAGAAACAAAAGACCAATTGTAAAACAGCTTAAATATTTCATTTCTGCACAATACAATGAATGAAATTTAAATCTACATGTGCATGCTCAGTCACATCAGTACTGTCCAACTCTTTGCGACCCCATGGACCATAGTCCACCAAGCTCCTCTGTCCATGGGATGTTCCCAGCAAGGATACTGGAATGGGTTACCATGCCCTTCTCCAGGGGATCTTCCCCACCCAGGGATCCAACATGCGACTCCTGAGTTGCTGGCAGATTCTTTACCACTGAGCCATAGGGGAAGCCCAATACTTTTTAGTATAGTTTGAAAATTAGTGTTGTAAAATTATGTCTATATTTATCCAATAATGACAGAGACTGCTAGAGTATTAAAAAAAAAAAAAAAGTCAGGAGCTGTGGCTAAGAATCCAAGCTTAAAAGTTAAGAATAATGCCAGTCAAAGATTCCCAGGATATATTCAAGGCTTGAAAGCAGCAAATTCCTAAAATTACAAGTGTGCTGACAACTAGTGGACACCATGATGCCTCCTCTGCTTTGTGAGGAAGCAGCATCATAGCTCTATTGTTCTAGTTGTTTGTTCTCATAAAAATTTACAGAAGAGTGTTTTGTTCAAAGGCATAAGTTTGAAACTAAGAATGAGTTAAAAAAATCTTGCAGTTTTTAAAAAATGAGCAGATAACACACAGCAAAGCAAAGCAATCGGTTTCATCGATAAAAAGATGCAAAAGGATACTGAGATTCTTGGTCTTATTAGTGCAGACATGATTCATTACTTACATTTAAGAATCCCATCCATATTGTTTTGCTTTTGTGCCTCTACATTTCCTAGAATAGTAAAAGTAAAACAGTGTATTTTTGCCTTTATACTTTTTTTATGTTTAAAGAATTTGAAAACTTTAGTTGAAATCCTCCTTATGCATTAATGTTTTTCAGGGTTAGTCATTTATCTGTGAGGTTTTTGAGAAATTTTAAGGGAGTAATGGAAGCATTACTTAAGCATCTCTTATCAATAAATTGGTTTTTGTGAGATTTTTGAAAAAGAACTTAATGTTTAAGTGTATTTTAAATTAGCTATTATCTTCATTTGTTCCAGCAATATATCATGGATAGCACACATTTTATTTGAGAAGAGTTAGAAGGTATGATCAAAAGAAACTTAAATTCTGCCATAGGAACAAAATGGCTAGGCATTCATAAGAAAATAATATTTTTAAACTAGGGTTGGACATATTATTATTATTATTAAAATAGTAAAATGACATAAAATGATGTCTATCGGCCAAAAATTATCCAAGAAACAGATGGCAAGAAAAAAATGCTTTGTATATCATCAATTAGTTCATATTAGTTCTAGAATTTTTTAAGGAAAGAAAAATCTTTTAGTATAGTTTGAAAATTAGTGTTGTAAAATTATGTCTATATTTATCCAATAATGACAGAGACTGCTAGAGTATTAAAAAAAAAGGCAGGAGCTGTGGCTAAGAATCCAAGCTTAAAAGTTAAGAATAATGCCAGTCAAAGATTCCCAGGATATATTCAAGGCTTGAAAGCAGCAAATTCCTAAAATTACAAGTGTGCTGACAACTAGTGGACACCATGATGCCTCCTCTGCTTTGTGAGGAAGCAGCATCATAGCTCTATTGTTCTAGTTGTTTGTTCTCATAAAAATTTACAGAAGAGTGTTTTGTTCAAAGGCATAAGTTTGAAACTAAGAATGAGTTAAAAAAATCTTGCAGTTTTTAAAAAATGAGCAGATAACACACAGCAAAGCAAAGCAATCGGTTTCATCGATAAAAAGATGCAAAAGGATACTGAGATTCTTGGTCTTATTAGTGCAGACATGATTCATTACTTACATTTAAGAATCCCATCCATATTGTTTTGCTTTTGTGCCTCTACATTTCCTAGAATAGTAAAAGTAAAACAGTGTATTTTTGCCTTTATACTTTTTTTATGTTTAAAGAATTTGAAAACTTTAGTTGAAATCCTCCTTATGCATTAATGTTTTTCAGGGTTAGTCATTTATCTGTGAGGTTTTTGAGAAATTTTAAGGGAGTAATGGAAGCATTACTTAAGCATCTCTTATCAATAAATTTTTTTTTATGAGAATTTTGAAAAAGAACTTAATGTTTAAGTGTATTTTAAATTAGCTATTATCTTCATTTGTTCCAGCAATATATCATGGATAGCACACATTTTATTTGAGAAGAGTTAGAAGGTATGATCAAAAGAAACTTAAATTCTGCCATAGGAACAAAATGGCTAGGCATTCATAAGAAAATAATATTTTTAAACTAGGGTTGGACATATTATTATTATTATTAAAATAGTAAAATGACATAAAATGATGTCTATCGGCCAAAAATTATCCAAGAAACAGATGGCAAGAAAAAAATGCTTTGTATATCATCAATTAGTTCATATTAGTTCTAGAATTCTAAGGAAAGAAAAACTCTTTTCTTAAAATGTATCTCTTTTCCAGCATTAAAGATAATTATCTTGATAATAAGGTGGTAAAATCAAAGCATAAAAATTAGGTGACAGAATTAGAGAACTCTGAGCTTTCATCTCATAGCCACTACATATATTGGGTATATTATTAATTTTTGTTAAACTTAGTTTCTTCAACTATAAAATGGAAAAAACAGTTAACAATTGTATGTAAAATATAACATTATATGTGTGACATCTTTATTAAGCACTGTGTTGTTGATGGTAATTAATACTTGTTATCATTACACTTATATTTATTTTTCTCTCAGTATACAGTGCTGCATTCGACGTGTGTGTGTGCGCGCGCGTGTGTGTTAGTCGCTCAGTCAAACCTGACTCTTTGCAACCTCATAGACGATAGCCCACCAGGCTCCTCTGTCCATGCCATTTTCCAGGCAAGAATAATAGAGAGCGTTGCCATTCCCTTCTCCAGGGACCTTCCTGAACCCGGGATCAAACCTAGGTCTTCTGCACTGCAGGCAGATTCTTTACCATCTGAGTCACCAGGGAAGCCCCTACATTCAACATAATTAATATAAATTTACTGCATATTTCTACTCCCCTGTATGGCTAACTTAATCAAGGTAAAGCTACTGGTGAAACTTCAGGAAAAATACAATTTTCAACTTCATTCCTAGATTTTCCTCAAATTGTTAATAACCATCAGAAAAAATAAGAACATACATTCACACTTTTTCCAAGGTATATACCAAAATAATCAGTTTTTGCTTTAGTGTCATATTTAAGTAATTTTTTTGAGGTGGAGGAGCAAACAAAATGACTACCATTTCCTTGAGTACATTCGTGTTTAAAATATTTGCACATCCTGAATGGCTATATGTTGAAGACATAGTAGGGTGCATCTATGCCACAAAATGCCCTGAAAAGCATAATGGCAAATATTTAAGGATCAAAATATCAAAGGTAATTTTATCATATCACACAAATCCTTGAATTGCATATAATTTTCAATTAAATACCTATAACAGAAATAACAGAAATAATTATATGCTCATCTAAATTTGTAAATAAGCATTTTCATGTACTCATTTATATGACTTTAGCACATCAGAGGAAGTAGTTAAAAAATGCAGCACTAAACTATCTGTGGTAAAGGTTGACAATCAAGCTTTGTAGAAAACCAGGTTGGAAAGGGTTTGCCACAGATTGTTTATTGCAGGCAATCCCTTTTTTATGCTTTTATATATAGGGCTTTATATTTTAAAAATTTTATAATTCTCAGGATGAGCTTTCATCTCATAGCCACTACATATATTGGGTATATTATTAATTTTTGTTAAACTTAGTTTCTTCAACTATAAAATGGAAAAAACAGTTAACAATTGTATGTAAAATATAACATTATATGTGTGACATCTTTATTAAGCACTGTGTTGTTGATGGTAATTAATACTTGTTATCATTACACTTATATTTATTTTTCTCTCAGTATACAGTGCTGCATTCGACGTGTGTGTGTGTGCGCGCGCGTGTGTGTTAGTCGCTCAGTCAAACCTGACTCTTTGCAACCTCATAGACGATAGCCCACCAGGCTCCTCTGTCCATGCCATTTTCCAGGCAAGAATAATAGAGAGCGTTGCCATTCCCTTCTCCAGGGACCTTCCTGAACCCGGGATCAAACCTAGGTCTTCTGCACTGCAGGCAGATTCTTTACCATCTGAGTCACCAGGGAAGCCCCTACATTCAACATAATTAATATAAATTTACTGCATATTTCTACTCCCCTGTATGGCTAACTTAATCAAGGTAAAGCTACTGGTGAAACTTCAGGAAAAATACAATTTTCAACTTCATTCCTAGATTTTCCTCAAATTGTTAATAACCATCAGAAAAAATAAGAACATACATTCACACTTTTTCCAAGGTATATACCAAAATAATCAGTTTTTGCTTTAGTGTCATATTTAAGTAATTTTTTTGAGGTGGAGGAGCAAACAAAATGACTACCATTTCCTTGAGTACATTCGTGTTTAAAATATTTGCACATCCTGAATGGCTATATGTTGAAGACATAGTAGGGTGCATCTATGCCACAAAATGCCCTGAAAAGCATAATGGCAAATATTTAAGGATCAAAATATCAAAGGTAATTTTATCATATCACACAAATCCTTGAATTGCATATAATTTTCAATTAAATACCTATAACAGAAATAACAGAAATAATTATATGCTCATCTAAATTTGTAAATAAGCATTTTCATGTACTCATTTATATGACTTTAGCACATCAGAGGAAGTAGTTAAAAAATGCAGCACTAAACTATCTGTGGTAAAGCTTGACAATCAAGCTTTGGAGAAAACCAGTTTAGAAAGGGTTTGCCACACATTGTTTATTGCAGGCAATCCCTTTCTATGCACAAAAACAGTGTTTTCTATTGCTTTTATATATAGGGCTTTATATTTTAAAAATTTTATAATTCTCAGGATGAGTTTCTGAATTATATTATCAAATTTGTAGATTTTTTTTTTTTAATCAAACCAGGTTATAAATTCCTAATGGTTAGAACTCCTTTTCATCTAACTTTGAATGAACAACAATCAGTGCCTGGTACTCATGGCTGCTTGACTGGATTAAATTGAATTGCATGGAAAATTTCTGGAGTCCCATTTTAGGAGATTTAAGTTCACATTCTAGCTCTTCTTTAAATAATCTGTAGGATCCTGAGCTAGTTGCAAACACTTTGACTCTATGATCCCTCTGCTGTGAAATAGGAATGATAACATGCTCTGCTCTGCTTACCTCTAAATTCTGTTTAGTGCAATAATATGAACGAAAGCATGTTGATTACCACACAAATACTGCTTCCTTTCTAATCAGTCAGGAGCTCTCCTTGGCCATCTGATAGTAAATTATATGGCCCAGATTTTACAAGGCCACCTTGGGTGGAAAAATTAACTATATTATTCCCATTTCTTATCTTATCAAAAAAAAAAAAAAACTATGTCTCTAAAAATAAACTTTTCTATAGAACCAATTATACATTAAAATTAAGGAGTTTACAAAGGACAGGAGTATGGCTATGTCTAAAATGTTGAGCCTAATTTATAAATCTGGGTAATTTTATTAATTCTATTATCTTTTTAATCTGCATGGTATTTAGTCAGTTCTGATTGTTTGCATTTGAATTGGGTATTTATGCCTTGCCCTGAACTGAATTTGTGTCTCAACTGGGCAAAATTTTTGTAGTTTTATTTTATTTCAATTTTCACTTTTACAGAGTTTTGTTGTTTAGAGATATGTATGATCCCAGATTAGTCATATGTATATCCCACCACTCCTATGCTCATCTAAATTTGTAAATAAGCATTTTCATGTACTCATTTATATGACTTTAGCACATCAGAGGAAGTAGTTAAAAAATGCAGCACTAAACTATCTGTGGTAAAGCTTGACAATCAAGCTTTGGAGAAAACCAGTTTAGAAAGGGTTTGCCACACATTGTTTATTGCAGGCAATCCCTTTCTATGCACAAAAACAGTGTTTTCTATTGCTTTTATATATAGGGCTTTATATTTTAAAAATTTTATAATTCTCAGGATGAGTTTCTGAATTATATTATCAAATTTGTAGATTTTTTTTTTTTTAATCAAACCAGGTTATAAATTCCTAATGGTTAGAACTCCTTTTCATCTAACTTTGAATGAACAACAATCAGTGCCTGGTACTCATGGCTGCTTGACTGGATTAAATTGAATTGCATGGAAAATTTCTGGAGTCCCATTTTAGGAGATTTAAGTTCACATTCTAGCTCTTCTTTAAATAATCTGTAGGATCCTGAGCTAGTTGCAAACACTTTGACTCTATGATCCCTCTGCTGTGAAATAGGAATGATAACATGCTCTGCTCTGCTTACCTCTAAATTCTGTTTAGTGCAATAATATGAACGAAAGCATGTTGATTACCACACAAATACTGCTTCCTTTCTAATCAGTCAGGAGCTCTCCTTGGCCATCTGATAGTAAATTATATGGCCCAGATTTTACAAGGCCACCTTGGGTGGAAAAATTAACTATATTATTCCCATTTCTTATCTTATCAAAAAAAAAAAAAAAACTATGTCTCTAAAAATAAACTTTTCTATAGAACCAATTATACATTAAAATTAAGGAGTTTACAAAGGACAGGAGTATGGCTATGTCTAAAATGTTGAGCCTAATTTATAAATCTGGGTAATTTTATTAATTCTATTATCTTTTTAATCTGCATGGTATTTAGTCAGTTCTGATTGTTTGCATTTGAATTGGGTATTTATGCCTTGCCCTGAACTGAATTTGTGTCTCAACTGGGCAAAATTTTTGTTTTTTATTTTTATTTCAATTTTTACTTTTACAGAGTTTTGTTGTTTAGAGATATGTATGATCCCAGATTAGTCATATGTATATCCCCCCCATCCCACCACTCCAGGCCGTCGCATAGCAAGCACCCCGGCAGGATCCCCTTTACTCACAGCACAATGACAATAGCTATTTTTTTCACATATGACAGTATAGGTTTTCATGCTATTTCCTTTACACCTCCCACCCACTGTTCATTCCCCACAATGTCCATATGTCTACTGTTCATGTCTGTTTTTCCATCGCTTCCTTGCGTGTGTTATCATTACCATCCTACTAGATTCCATATATATATGTTAATATATTGTACTGGTCCTCTTTTTTGACTTACTTCACTTTTTATGATAGAAGAAGGCAGAGCACTGAAAAATTGATGCCTTTGAACTGTGGTCTTGCAGAAGACTCTTGGGGGTCCCTTGGACTGCAAGGAGATCAATCCTAAAGGAAACCAACCCTGAATATTCATTGGAAGGAATGATGCTGAGGCTCCAATACTTTGGCCACTTGATGTGAAGAGATGACTCATTGAAAAGGATCCTGATATTGGGCAAAAATAAAAGGCAGAAGGAGAAGGAGATGACAGATGACAAAATGGTTGGATGGCATCACTGGGTCAATGGACATGAGCTTAAGCAAGCTCTGGGAGATGGTGCAGGCCAAGAAAGCCTAGTGTGCTGCAGTCCATGGAGTCACAAAGAGTGGGACATGACTGAATGACTGAACTGAACTGTCTCTGTTCATTTGTCCTTCTAATACTCTTTTTTATTTTTTTAACATTTATTTATTTATTTTTGGGGGGGTAGGGTGGGAGGGGGGTGGGTGGGCTGCTTCTATTGGTCTTTCGTTTGTCTATTTTTCATCCATCTTTGTTCTTTGGCCCGTGTGGGCCTCCCATCGCGGTGGCCTCTGTTGTTGCAGAGCACCGGCTCTGGGCACACGCACTCCAGAGCTCTGGCTCAGTAATTGGACACATAGGTCTAGCCGCTCCGCGGCACGTGGGATCTTCCCAGGCCAGGGATCGAACCGGCAACCCCTGGATTCTTGGACCACCAGGAAGCCCTTTTTGTTTTTATTTTATTTCAATTTTTACTTTTACAGAGTTTTGTTGTTTAGAGATATGTATGATCCCAGATTAGTCATATGTATATCCCCCCCATCCCACCACTCCAGGCCGTCGCATAGCAAGCACCCCGGCAGGATCCCCTTTACTCACAGCACAATGACAATAGCTATTTTTTTCACATATGACAGTATAGGTTTTCATGCTATTTCCTTTACACCTCCCACCCACTGTTCATTCCCCACAATGTCCATATGTCTACTGTTCATGTCTGTTTTTCCATCGCTTCCTTGCGTGTGTTATCATTACCATCCTACTAGATTCCATATATATATGTTAATATATTGTACTGGTCCTCTTTTTTGACTTACTTCACTTTTTATGATAGAAGAAGGCAGAGCACTGAAAAATTGATGCCTTTGAACTGTGGTCTTGCAGAAGACTCTTGGGGGTCCCTTGGACTGCAAGGAGATCAATCCTAAAGGAAACCAACCCTGAATATTCATTGGAAGGAATGATGCTGAGGCTCCAATACTTTGGCCACTTGATGTGAAGAGATGACTCATTGAAAAGGATCCTGATATTGGGCAAAAATAAAAGGCAGAAGGAGAAGGAGATGACAGATGACAAAATGGTTGGATGGCATCACTGGGTCAATGGACATGAGCTTAAGCAAGCTCTGGGAGATGGTGCAGGCCAAGAAAGCCTAGTGTGCTGCAGTCCATGGAGTCACAAAGAGTGGGACATGACTGAATGACTGAACTGAACTGTCTCTGTTCATTTGTCCTTCTAATACTCTTTTTTATTTTTTTAACATTTATTTATTTATTTTTGGGGGGGTAGGGTGGGAGGGGGGTGGGTGGGCTGCTTCTATTGGTCTTTCGTTTGTCTATTTTTCATCCATCTTTGTTCTTTGGCCCGTGTGGGCCTCCCATCGCGGTGGCCTCTGTTGTTGCAGAGCACCGGCTCTGGGCACACGCACTCCAGAGCTCTGGCTCAGTAATTGGACACATAGGTCTAGCCGCTCCGCGGCACGTGGGATCTTCCCAGGCCAGGGATCGAACCGGCAACCCCTGCACTGCAAGGTGGTGTCCTTACCCACTGGACCACCAGGGAAGCCCCTTCTAATATTCTTAAAACTATTATACCGTCCCCCATAACGCTTATTGCCTTCTAGAATTTACTTGTTATATGTATCATCTGTATTCAACACATAAATATAAACTCAGATGAAGGAGATACCCTTTGTTTTCCGTCATTAATATATTATGGATACAAAATGATGCTTCTCACAGTACTTTTTTCAATAAATACTTTCTGAAGAAACCATTTCACTAATCATTTTGATATTGTGTTGTGATATAGAACATTCACATACTCTCCATAATTCAACCTCAAATTACATATACCTAAAGGAAATGTTAACATATTTGCACTAGGAGATATATACAATCCAAAATATATATAGGACTCTTACAACTCAACAGCAAAAAAATAAAATAACTCAATTTTTAAAATGTGAAAATAACTTGAATAAACAGACATTTCTCCAAGAAGTCATCCAAATGATCGATAGGTTTTAAAAAGATGTTCAACATCACTAATTATCAAGAATATGCAAATCAAACCACAATGAGTTATCTCTCACATATTTTAAAACAGCTATTATAAGAAAAAAAAAAGTATTACAAGTATTGACTAGATTATAGACACATTTGTCTATAATTGACTAGATTATGGCACATTTGTATACCACTGGTGGGGCTGGTCAATGGCACAGACACTATGGAAAACAAAATGGAGTTTCCTCTATTTTAAGGTTTAATAATATTCCATTTTGGGCTCCCATGTTGACTCCGCAGTAAGGAATCTGCCTGCAATGGAGTCACAGGGGAGATGGGTGGAGAAGGCCTCCTGGAGAAGGGAATGGAAACCCATTTCAGTATTCTTGCCTGGAAAAATCATGCCTCAATCTGAAATAACAGGGTTGAACTTAGAGGACATTATGCTAAATGAAGTAAGCCAGTCACAGAAGGAAAAATATTCCATGATTCTTCTTATGTCAGGTATCTTAAAAAGTCAAGAAATAGGGATAACAAGAAATAGTCAAGCATAGAAAAATATGCAATGAATCACAGTAGAAATGTCAAGTGAAAAATGCAGGTTCAAATAAACTACATATGGTATTGATAAATATAAAACTCAGAATACAGGTTTGATCAGGAAAGACTGAACAATAAATATAAATTAGGGTTAATTCTATAGTTTAGTTGGTGTTGGATTTATGGTACTATTTGTTTTTATAAAGAAGGAGAACAAGACAGTTAGAAAAGTATATATGAACAATACTAATAGTGCATCATGAATTATATATTATTTTATAATATGCTATTTATCTATTTATTTAGCTATTTATTTGCACTTAAGTTCCAAACAGGGAAAAAGAATAATATTATTCAGAATTTGGGAAGAAACTGTTTATATTTCTTTTCCTTGTGCATCAACTCGACTTTGATTAGCAGGCCTACGATTCTTTAGGGCAATTATCTTTTACTACCTTGTCCTGGATGTCTCAGTTCTTAGAAATAATAATAATACATTTATTTGCTTTTTTTAAGTTTTTGTCTTTGTTGCACTAAGTTTTCATTGCTGTGTGGGCTTTCTCTAGTCTCAGTGAGCAGGGCTCCTCTTTGCTGTGGAGCACAGGCTTCTAATCATGCTGGCTTTTCTTGTTGCAGAACACAGGCTCTAGGCATGCCAGCTTCAGTACTTGCAGTATGCGGGCTGAGCGGAGGCTTGTAGGCTCGAGACCACACGGGCTCTGTAGTTGTTGCAAAGGGACTTAGCTGCTCCATGTGAGGCATCAGGAGTCTTCCTGGACCAGGGATTCAACCTGTGCCCCCTGCATTGGTAAGTGGATTCTTTCTTAACCACTAGACCACCAGGAAAGTACTGGGTGTCTCAGTTCTTATAGGAGCATGCTCAATAAGCTATCTGAATAAACTTGTATCTGTGGTATAGAATTAACAAATCTTTTACGTGTGATCCAGAACACCAGAAATTCAAAACACCACTCTATTCGTGTGGTTTCAAAAAGGAGAAATGTAGTCTCAGCATGTAGATAGGAGAATTCGGTTCAGAAATGTATTCTCTTTAAAAGTGGTCAAAAGCAAAAGCAGTGTAATTTTAATGACACCAGATTCTCTGGTTTTTGAACAAATTTAGAAAAAAAGTAGAAATATGAGTAACTACATGGGTGAATTAAATTGAAAACCGTTACCAACATGATAAAATACTGTTTAAAAATTTATTTATTTGAAATACCGTCCAATTTAATTTGTGATGCTTCAGCCAATATGAACTCTCATTTGGCTCTCCAAATGCAAATGCTAATTTTACTGCTTTTACAACATTTATGTGTATTTTAAAATTCAGCAGTCTCTGACTTATGAATTTTATTTTATCCTATATACATAATACAAAAACGTGATGATGATGGGTGAAACTAACATAATGTTTATCTATGACACTTTCTGAAAATAATAATTAAAAAATATTGCCATGAATGCGGGGGCTTCCCTGGTGGTCCAGTGGGTAAGGACACCGCCTTGCAGTGCAAGGGGCACCCCATTTGATCCCTGGCCTGGGAAGATCCCATGTGCCGCGGAGCGGTTGGGCCGATGTGTTCAAGTACCGAGCTGGAGCTCCGGAGCACATGCGCCCAGAGCCAGTGCTCTGCGACAACAGAGGCCACCACGATGGGAGGCCCACACGGGCCAAAGAACAAAGATGGATGAAAATAGATAAACGAAAGACCAACAGAAGTGGCCCGCTCGCCCCTCTCCCTCCCTCCCCACCCCACCTCATCCCCAAAAATAAATAAATAAATGTTTTTAAAAAATAATAAAATGTGAATCATGCAACTGGCATAATTTAGCAACAAATTTAGGGTTTTAGTCTCTACTGTTAGTCATATTTTCCTTACTGGAATGAAATATACATCTAATATTTATAATAGTTTTAGGAGAATAATAGGAGTTTGGTAATTCCAAACATGCTTAGAAGTACATGAAAAATATGCTGCAAATTGTGTACAAACAATTACAATTATTTTGAAGAAAAATGTGTAGATGATAAATAGGAAAGCCAAGTTTCTGGCTAGGAAATATTTTATTCTTTCCATAAGGGATTAGAAATTTTATCACTCTATTCGTGTGGTTTCAAAAAGGAGAAATGTAGTCTCAGCATGTAGATAGGAGAATTCGGTTCAGAAATGTATTCTCTTTAAAAGTGGTCAAAAGCAAAAGCAGTGTAATTTTAATGACACCAGATTCTCTGGTTTTTGAACAAATTTAGAAAAAAAGTAGAAATATGAGTAACTACATGGGTGAATTAAATTGAAAACCGTTACCAACATGATAAAATACTGTTTAAAAATTTATTTATTTGAAATACCGTCCAATTTAATTTGTGATGCTTCAGCCAATATGAACTCTCATTTGGCTCTCCAAATGCAAATGCTAATTTTACTGCTTTTACAACATTTATGTGTATTTTAAAATTCAGCAGTCTCTGACTTATGAATTTTATTTTATCCTATATACATAATACAAAAACGTGATGATGATGGGTGAAACTAACATAATGTTTATCTATGACACTTTCTGAAAATAATAATTAAAAAATATTGCCATGAATGCGGGGGCTTCCCTGGTGGTCCAGTGGGTAAGGACACCGCCTTGCAGTGCAAGGGGCACCCCATTTGATCCCTGGCCTGGGAAGATCCCATGTGCCGCGGAGCGGTTGGGCCGATGTGTTCAAGTACCGAGCTGGAGCTCCGGAGCACATGCGCCCAGAGCCAGTGCTCTGCGACAACAGAGGCCACCACGATGGGAGGCCCACACGGGCCAAAGAACAAAGATGGATGAAAATAGATAAACGAAAGACCAACAGAAGTGGCCCGCTCGCCCCTCTCCCTCCCTCCCCACCCCACCTCATCCCCAAAAATAAATAAATAAATGTTTTTAAAAAATAATAAAATGTGAATCATGCAACTGGCATAATTTAGCAACAAATTTAGGGTTTTAGTCTCTACTGTTAGTCATATTTTCCTTACTGGAATGAAATATACATCTAATATTTATAATAGTTTTAGGAGAATAATAGGAGTTTGGTAATTCCAAACATGCTTAGAAGTACATGAAAAATATGCTGCAAATTGTGTACAAACAATTACAATTATTTTGAAGAAAAATGTGTAGATGATAAATAGGAAAGCCAAGTTTCTGGCTAGGAAATATTTTATTCTTTCCATAAGGGATTAGAAATTTTATCACGTTCCTCATTCTTTACACTGCAAAAGGACTAGATAAAATGAACATGAAAACTTGTCTCTAGTGATAAAAATATAAATGTCATCACTAAGGACTTGTAAAAATTTCTAATAAATAAATGGTTTATTATTTTATGAAGTATGTTAATTTCATGTGAAAATTTCCATAATGATATTAAAACATTAGCTATAGTTAGTATATATTTTATAATCAAATTAGGTCATATTTTACATGAATCAAATGCCCTAAAGTGCGTTAATTTATTGTGTTTTCCTAGAGATGTTATCCAGAATTAGCCTTACCTGTTATTATAATATAATTAATTCAGATGACAGTGATAAGCAAAGCAGCATTAAAATTATCACATTAAAGAAGCGTATTCTCATGATGAAATTAAATATACTTGCAATACACTGAGTTCATATTCTATCAGCAGAAAACTACCTATATCTATATAGTCACAGTGCATAGTCTGTTTGATATTGATAAAAAACCTGCTGATGATTTCTTTTGTATTAAGCATAATTTCATTATGGTCCAATAAGAAAGCTATAGCCTACATTAAAAGACAGAAGAAAACCAGATCAAAGTGGGTTAACTCATTTGCATGCTCTGAGATGTTACCAGATGTTGCTCTTAATAATAAATGAAGTCATCACTTTCAGCAGTCTGGAAAATAAACTGAAATAATTAAGTTTTCAATTTTGATTTAACTGAAAAACAGTTAATGGGAGAGGAACAAACATTTTCCCAATTGAAAAAAGCTGTACTTCACTGACAACCAGGTCAAGTGTATATTTTTTACAGTGGCCTAATTTATCAGTATGCTTATCCACTGAAGTGGAGGAGACCTCAAAGGGCCTTGAAGCAGAGGCCCAAGAATAAAACTCACAAAGCTCTAATATTTATAATAGTTTTAGGAGAATAATAGGAGTTTGGTAATTCCAAACATGCTTAGAAGTACATGAAAAATATGCTGCAAATTGTGTACAAACAATTACAATTATTTTGAAGAAAAATGTGTAGATGATAAATAGGAAAGCCAAGTTTCTGGCTAGGAAATATTTTATTCTTTCCATAAGGGATTAGAAATTTTATCACGTTCCTCATTCTTTACACTGCAAAAGGACTAGATAAAATGAACATGAAAACTTGTCTCTAGTGATAAAAATATAAATGTCATCACTAAGGACTTGTAAAAATTTCTAATAAATAAATGGTTTATTATTTTATGAAGTATGTTAATTTCATGTGAAAATTTCCATAATGATATTAAAACATTAGCTATAGTTAGTATATATTTTATAATCAAATTAGGTCATATTTTACATGAATCAAATGCCCTAAAGTGCGTTAATTTATTGTGTTTTCCTAGAGATGTTATCCAGAATTAGCCTTACCTGTTATTATAATATAATTAATTCAGATGACAGTGATAAGCAAAGCAGCATTAAAATTATCACATTAAAGAAGCGTATTCTCATGATGAAATTAAATATACTTGCAATACACTGAGTTCATATTCTATCAGCAGAAAACTACCTATATCTATATAGTCACAGTGCATAGTCTGTTTGATATTGATAAAAAACCTGCTGATGATTTCTTTTGTATTAAGCATAATTTCATTATGGTCCAATAAGAAAGCTATAGCCTACATTAAAAGACAGAAGAAAACCAGATCAAAGTGGGTTAACTCATTTGCATGCTCTGAGATGTTACCAGATGTTGCTCTTAATAATAAATGAAGTCATCACTTTCAGCAGTCTGGAAAATAAACTGAAATAATTAAGTTTTCAATTTTGATTTAACTGAAAAACAGTTAATGGGAGAGGAACAAACATTTTCCCAATTGAAAAAAGCTGTACTTCACTGACAACCAGGTCAAGTGTATATTTTTTACAGTGGCCTAATTTATCAGTATGCTTATCCACTGAAGTGGAGGAGACCTCAAAGGGCCTTGAAGCAGAGGCCCAAGAATAAAACTCACAAAGCTCTATACTGACAGTTGCCAGATATTACTTAAAGGCACTGTTTCAAGATTAATATTCATTTCTGACCTTATTTTATATTAATAGCTAACATTATCCTACACTTTAACTTGTTCTGCTACATTAAATATCACATTTAATCACCAAAATACACCTGATAGAGCTTGATGTTATTATGATGCCTATATTAAATGTACGGAAATTGAAGTTTATGTACTTCCCTAAGGTCACAAAGTGAAAAAGAAAGCTAAAGATTAGGACAGGAGGAGAAGAGGGTAACAGAGGATAAGATGGTTGGATGGAATCCCTGACTCAATGGACATGAGTTTGCTCAAAATCCGGAAGATAGTGAAGGACAGGGAAGCCTGGTGTGCCGCAGTTCATGCAGCCACAAAGAGTCGGATGTGACTGAAGTGACTGAATAACAACCATGGAGGTCAAACAGTAAATGACAGAACACGTATTTCTGATTCAGAGTCTCAGACTTTTCACCCCTGTGATGCTGATCTCCTATATGCTCATTATTAAATCAGTATTTATGCTGAGGAATTTAATATGTAGAGCACATATTTGGTTTAAGGAATGCTTTCATAAGAAATAACAACTGTTTATGTGGGCACAGAGTATAATAGCTACAATCTAGTTGCATGAATACGAAGGGTCCAATATTTCAGAAGTCAGAACTAAAAATATCTAGTGGATAAATTTAAACATTTATTTCATCTGATCTTCTAAGTTAGTAGTTGGATACCAAACTACAGAAACTCAGAGTTACAATGTACAGTTGCAGTGCTGTACACACCCAACCCTAGTGGGCACTGTTCATGTTTCAGACTATATAACTGAAAAGAAGTACTATTAAATAAGTACCGAACTTTTGTACACATATTTCTCTTATATTTTAGGCTTTTGATTCAAAGAGCCAGCACTGGAACACAACCTTCTTTATATATTTCACTAAACAGAAAATAACCAGGTATTAGTATTTATCCTTTTCTAATCAAGAAACTAAAATATGAATCAAGAGCAACATGATCTTACCTAGTCAGTCTGTTCAAAAACCAAATGCAATATGTCAACTGTAACAGGTTAGATTTTTCTAGGGCAGTAGCAAGAATTCTGGAGTTTGTTTTAATCTGAATTTTGGTTTTCCTTACTAGAATTTACTAAATATTTTGTACATAAGGTCCTTATCTCTAAAATGAGGGCTAACATTGCATTCCTGTTTCAAGATTAATATTCATTTCTGACCTTATTTTATATTAATAGCTAACATTATCCTACACTTTAACTTGTTCTGCTACATTAAATATCACATTTAATCACCAAAATACACCTGATAGAGCTTGATGTTATTATGATGCCTATATTAAATGTACGGAAATTGAAGTTTATGTACTTCCCTAAGGTCACAAAGTGAAAAAGAAAGCTAAAGATTAGGACAGGAGGAGAAGAGGGTAACAGAGGATAAGATGGTTGGATGGAATCCCTGACTCAATGGACATGAGTTTGCTCAAAATCCGGAAGATAGTGAAGGACAGGGAAGCCTGGTGTGCCGCAGTTCATGCAGCCACAAAGAGTCGGATGTGACTGAAGTGACTGAATAACAACCATGGAGGTCAAACAGTAAATGACAGAACACGTATTTCTGATTCAGAGTCTCAGACTTTTCACCCCTGTGATGCTGATCTCCTATATGCTCATTATTAAATCAGTATTTATGCTGAGGAATTTAATATGTAGAGCACATATTTGGTTTAAGGAATGCTTTCATAAGAAATAACAACTGTTTATGTGGGCACAGAGTATAATAGCTACAATCTAGTTGCATGAATACGAAGGGTCCAATATTTCAGAAGTCAGAACTAAAAATATCTAGTGGATAAATTTAAACATTTATTTCATCTGATCTTCTAAGTTAGTAGTTGGATACCAAACTACAGAAACTCAGAGTTACAATGTACAGTTGCAGTGCTGTACACACCCAACCCTAGTGGGCACTGTTCATGTTTCAGACTATATAACTGAAAAGAAGTACTATTAAATAAGTACCGAACTTTTGTACACATATTTCTCTTATATTTTAGGCTTTTGATTCAAAGAGCCAGCACTGGAACACAACCTTCTTTATATATTTCACTAAACAGAAAATAACCAGGTATTAGTATTTATCCTTTTCTAATCAAGAAACTAAAATATGAATCAAGAGCAACATGATCTTACCTAGTCAGTCTGTTCAAAAACCAAATGCAATATGTCAACTGTAACAGGTTAGATTTTTCTAGGGCAGTAGCAAGAATTCTGGAGTTTGTTTTAATCTGAATTTTGGTTTTCCTTACTAGAATTTACTAAATATTTTGTACATAAGGTCCTTATCTCTAAAATGAGGGCTTCAATAGTACCTTTCTCATAATTTGCTTTGAGAATTTAATGAGCTACTGTATGTAAACCCCTAAGCACAGTGGTTGTGATAGACTAGTTCAATAAGTGTTAACTAGTTTTAAAACAAAGTTGCAAATATGACAGAAATGATTGGCTTTTTTATAAATAATTGTTACAATTTAATGAGAAGAGATAAGTTATAACTAAAATGGCAGTAAGCAAACAAAAGAAGAAATATAATTAGTACCTCAATGTTTTTAAAAATTCAGCCTTGGTCATTATCAAACTAAGGCAAAATGAAAAAGCACTTCTTACATACTCTTTAAGGAAAATGAAGCTCCAATACTTTGGCTACATGATACAAAGGGCCAACTCATTGAGCAGACCCTGATGCTGAGAAAGAATGAAGGCAAAAGTAGAAAAAGGCAACAAGATTAGATGGTTAGATAGCATCACCCACTTAACTGGCATGACTAGAGTAAACCAGGAGATCGGGGAAGACAGTGGAGTCTGGCATGGTGCAGTCTAAGGGATCTCAGAGTCAGATATGACTTAAGTTTCTGAATAACAATAACATTCAGGGGACTATGATATAAAATAGTTTTATTGTTTAATGATGGTAACACTGTAATTATACAGTCACATTAGAAATATATTAGGCAATGTATTAAAAAAAAAACCTTCATGTTAATACTCTTTGATCTAGTTATAACTGTGCTATGGATTCTTATCTAATGAAATAATCCTGATGTAAGAACAAATACATATGTTTGGGGAAATATGGGGGAGAAGTTAGTTGAGTTCAGAAATTTAGAAAATACACTGTGGAGGAGTTTATATGTTAGCCGAATCTTGAAGGATGAGGAGTGCTAAGAGGCACAGAATACAGTATGAACAGAGATAGTAAAGAAAAAAAAAATTACAGAAGAGGTAGTCTGGTATTATTTTAATGTAAGCTACCAGACAGGAGAAGTGAGAGATAAAGGCATGGAGATAACCAGGTCATAGAAAAGTGTAATGTACGCAATATTCAGGGAAATAAGCTAAATATTTCCTGTCTTGCTTTGGGTCATGGGCCTCTTACTACTCACCAAGAGTAATTAACTGACTTCCCTTCAAAATTGCATGTATTAATAAATGCACTCAATAAGTTTGCACACAATTTTAGATAGTTCACTAAGTACCTGGAATCTATTGATTGACTCTCTGAATCCTGTGACAAGAGAAAAACAAAACAAAGTAGCAAAAACTAATCTCATTAAGTAAAAATTATTGCAGAAAAAAAAGAAGCTGTAATTTCGTTATCAGAAAGTCTACCAGTAAATCGCATTTGTTCTAATTCGGAAATAGATCATGAATCAATCCACCTTTTCCCATTTGCAAAACCCCCTCCCAGACCTAAACTACTGTTCAGCTACTTAGAAGACAGTTGGTACCACTGTTTCCATTTTGCCTTCCTATAATCTGTTCTCTGCACTGCATCCAATGTGTCCTGTCTAAAAAGTGTATCAATTCATGGTATCATTGATTAAAACTTGAAGGCATTTTATTACCCTTTGATTAAACCCATAGCAAGTACCAGGTTTTCACAAGACTGACGCTCCGGCCAGGAATGGTTTCCTCAGCCTCATTTGATACCCTGCTTTCCTGCTGTGCCTAAGCTCTAGACACTGACTTCATCCTCTTCACCTACCAAACTTTTTCCTATCTCAGGTCTTCGAATCTGCTCTTTTCTCTGCATTACACACTCCTCCCAACCTTTTCGTGATTGATTCCTTCCTAGAATAAAAACCTCAGTTCAAATGTTTATTGTTGAGAAAGGAATCGCTTAATAACCCAAACAAAAGTAACTTCCAGTCACTATTTCAATTAAGTATTTATAGCAATCATTAATATATGATATACTGTGATTATTTATACTTATTAGTCTTTTTCTCTCTTTCCCTCCAAACACCTCTAAGCAGAATTTGACTGTTTTTTTTTCCTACTATCCTTATCTGCTGGCGAACAGTAGGTAGTCCATAAATATCAGCTAAATGAATTTCTGTAATTAACTGACACTATGTATAGTGCAGTATTTAGACTAAGTCTAAAATATTAGCTTCCATGTGTGTTCTGAAAAAATGTGTTAAAGGAATGGATGATATCTTTTAGTATTATTTCTTGTTGACATTTCGTGTATTCTGGAAAAAAACTTTTTTTCTCCTAAAGGAATTTGTACTGTTTAAATGCACTCAATAAGTTTGCACACAATTTTAGATAGTTCACTAAGTACCTGGAATCTATTGATTGACTCTCTGAATCCTGTGACAAGAGAAAAACAAAACAAAGTAGCAAAAACTAATCTCATTAAGTAAAAATTATTGCAGAAAAAAAAGAAGCTGTAATTTCGTTATCAGAAAGTCTACCAGTAAATCGCATTTGTTCTAATTCGGAAATAGATCATGAATCAATCCACCTTTTCCCATTTGCAAAACCCCCTCCCAGACCTAAACTACTGTTCAGCTACTTAGAAGACAGTTGGTACCACTGTTTCCATTTTGCCTTCCTATAATCTGTTCTCTGCACTGCATCCAATGTGTCCTGTCTAAAAAGTGTATCAATTCATGGTATCATTGATTAAAACTTGAAGGCATTTTATTACCCTTTGATTAAACCCATAGCAAGTACCAGGTTTTCACAAGACTGACGCTCCGGCCAGGAATGGTTTCCTCAGCCTCATTTGATACCCTGCTTTCCTGCTGTGCCTAAGCTCTAGACACTGACTTCATCCTCTTCACCTACCAAACTTTTTCCTATCTCAGGTCTTCGAATCTGCTCTTTTCTCTGCATTACACACTCCTCCCAACCTTTTCGTGATTGATTCCTTCCTAGAATAAAAACCTCAGTTCAAATGTTTATTGTTGAGAAAGGAATCGCTTAATAACCAAACAAAAGTAACTTCCAGTCACTATTTCAATTAAGTATTTATAGCAATCATTAATATATGATATACTGTGATTATTTATACTTATTAGTCTTTTTCTCTCTTTCCCTCCAAACACCTCTAAGCAGAATTTGACTGTTTTTTTTCCTACTATCCTTATCTGCTGGCGAACAGTAGGTAGTCCATAAATATCAGCTAAATGAATTTCTGTAATTAACTGACACTATGTATAGTGCAGTATTTAGACTAAGTCTAAAATATTAGCTTCCATGTGTGTTCTGAAAAAATGTGTTAAAGGAATGGATGATATCTTTTAGTATTATTTCTTGTTGACATTTCTGAGATGAATAATTAACCTCTGCAAATGGATTTAGATTTATATACAGTACTCTTAATTTGTTTTTCAATTACCACTTTTAAGGAAATGACAATTTTGCTTAAAAATTTGAAATTTCTATGTATCTAAAGGGAACATAAAATTCTCTACATTTTTCTTGTCTTACTCCTCTATCAAGTTGTTTTCTTGCTTATATGAAGTATAAAACAAACACTGTTGAAAATGGTTTCTCAATGTTGCTACTCAGTAGGTACTATACAGTCCCAAGTATTTGTAATTAGTGAAATAAGAAGATTCAGAATTATAGATATTTTAGTGCTGGAAAAACAATGACTAACATATAGCATACTTTCTAATTTTTAATTAATTTTGAAATATAGGGAGGATGGCATATGTTTTCGTGTACCTGGAGTGGTCCTGGTGTATGCCTGCTGTCTTATCTTTATTATTTATACTTTTATTCTCAAAGTGTCTCAAAAAAGATAGAAAATTATATACTAACTGTAACTATGGATAATATTTAACTTTGGTAACATTAATTGTCAAAAAGCCAAGAAACAATAACAATGGCATCTACTTTTATAGGTTGTTGTATCAATTAAGAATTTACTGTATGTAACATGCTTAGAAAGACACCTGACATATAATGCACATGAATAAATGTTAGTCATTATTGTCTAGTTTTGATGGAAAGGATGGATGAGCAAAAGCTGCCCAATTAGGCAGAATGACAGCATTTAGCAGATCCAGAAGAAATGGCCCATCACAGATACCTTTTCCTATTTATTTGTGTTCAATTTTTAATCTGATTTTTCTCTGTAAATGGGAAGCCAAATAACTACCCAAACCACCTGGAGTCCTTTAAAATGACTGCTTCCCTTGTAGGTGAATTTGCCTGACGTTTGACTTCAATAGAAATAGTTTATGCTAAAGAAAAGACTGAAAAAATATAACATTCAGACATTATTTCATCAAGAATAAAGTAATACAAATTTTTCATGTGAGGAAGGAATCATGTAAGAACTGGAAGGCTGAGGTAATCTGTTTGATTAGAGGTGTAGGGCTTTAGCTAATATAGCTTCTCAAGGCCTCTTGTTTTAGAATACATTCACTCCTTTATCTTAGGTAAATCACTAACAGATTGAATAAACCCACAACTGAAATGAAAGGACATGTACTACATTCACAGTCAACACCAGAGGGCTGTACTATTCATGTGTCCAGGTCTCATATTTTAATAAAATAGAGTGGGAGATTGCTTTTTTTTGTTATCTTCAAGATATTAAGGAAAACTTTAAAAATAAAACTCTTTTGCTTTACTTTAAGGAAAACACAATTTTTTGTTAAATTTCTGCATGGAAAATTCAATCATAATAAATACGAAGCAGTCTACTAACATTTCTCAGGAAACATCCCTACTAGTAGAAACATAACTGGTCAGGAAATCTTCACCGTTGAATATATCTGTGTGAAAGTTCATTATTTATTTGAGGATGTTACCAAGAAATTTGTAATTTTTCCTTCATTTATAAATTAATAACAAGAGGATTTTGGAAAAATTGCTGACTTACATTTGTCTTTTTATACTCACTGGTTCTTTTTATTACTGTAACTATGGATAATATTTAACTTTGGTAACATTAATTGTCAAAAAGCCAAGAAACAATAACAATGGCATCTACTTTTATAGGTTGTTGTATCAATTAAGAATTTACTGTATGTAACATGCTTAGAAAGACACCTGACATATAATGCACATGAATAAATGTTAGTCATTATTGTCTAGTTTTGATGGAAAGGATGGATGAGCAAAAGCTGCCCAATTAGGCAGAATGACAGCATTTAGCAGATCCAGAAGAAATGGCCCATCACAGATACCTTTTCCTATTTATTTGTGTTCAATTTTTAATCTGATTTTTCTCTGTAAATGGGAAGCCAAATAACTACCCAAACCACCTGGAGTCCTTTAAAATGACTGCTTCCCTTGTAGGTGAATTTGCCTGACGTTTGACTTCAATAGAAATAGTTTATGCTAAAGAAAAGACTGAAAAAATATAACATTCAGACATTATTTCATCAAGAATAAAGTAATACAAATTTTTCATGTGAGGAAGGAATCATGTAAGAACTGGAAGGCTGAGGTAATCTGTTTGATTAGAGGTGTAGGGCTTTAGCTAATATAGCTTCTCAAGGCCTCTTGTTTTAGAATACATTCACTCCTTTATCTTAGGTAAATCACTAACAGATTGAATAAACCCACAACTGAAATGAAAGGACATGTACTACATTCACAGTCAACACCAGAGGGCTGTACTATTCATGTGTCCAGCTCTCATATTTTAATAAAATAGAGTGGGAGATTGCTTTTTCTTGTTATCTTCAAGATATTAAGGAAAACTTTAAAAATAAAACTCTTTTGCTTTACTTTAAGGAAAACACAATTTTTTGTTAAATTTCTGCATGGAAAATTCAATCATAATAAATACGAAGCAGTCTACTAACATTTCTCAGGAAACATCCCTACTAGTAGAAACATAACTGGTCAGGAAATCTTCACCGTTGAATATATCTGTGTGAAAGTTCATTATTTATTTGAGGATGTTACCAAGAAATTTGTAATTTTTCCTTCATTTATAAATTAATAACAAGAGGATTTTGGAAAAATTGCTGACTTACATTTGTCTTTTTATACTCACTGGTTCTTTTTACACTAGTATCCTATTCTAAACATTCTTCTATAAGCATTTATTTCTGAGAAACCTACAGATGAAGTCATCTTGATTATTGACAGAGAACAGTCAGTTCTTCTATTCCCAAATTATCACTCAGGACAAAGAATTTTCAATGTTTATATTTAATCCATATTTCCTCAGACTATTGTCTTCTATGAGTGCATCTGTGGGAAATGTTTTCATTTTTTCAATTTATAAAAACTGTCAAAGTGACAATATGCTGCACTTAAACTGTTCGCTACAGTCCAAAAAACAGACCCTTAATTTGAAGTTAAAATCAGTATTGCTGGCTTGGGTTTATAATCCTTTCTATAGAATAAAACAAAAAGTAGCAATCAGTTGCCAATAACTGGTTGTGAGATACTCTAAGCCAGTGGAAAATCTCTGGTTTGTGGATGACAGGAATCCTATATGACTATAAGCTGCCAGAGACTGATGGTTTGTCATTAAAAGGATGCTACTGTGAAAAACAAGAAACTAATGACAGATATTCTGAAAGTGACTAAGAAAATGAGAATCAAGGCAAAAAGGACTCCTAAGAAATAACATGTCTGATATAACCTGTCAGATAGTAGCTTCTATTGGGGTTATATTTATACATCCAAAGAAATTGATAAGATTGTTGATTATGAAGTGAATTACTGAAGATCTGATTAGACTTCATCGAAAGGGCAACCAGACAAGTGTAGGGTTACCGATTTGTCAGTTACCACTGGATTAGTATATGAAAGGTACTGACTTTCTTCTACATACAAGAAGGCTGCAAAACAACTTCTGAATCTCTATCTAGATATTTTCAGTGACTTATCTGAAACTAATATACAGACATGCTACATGCTAGTTTGGGAGATGATTATTAATCTGGATTACACATTTGTTCATTTATAAAATAACAACAATAACTACATAAAAATGAGGCATCCATTGTGCAAAACTCTGGAGATTCTCCTTTGTCAGAATAACTTGTTTTCTTCAGATAATATGAAATATTTTTGATCAAACGGCATACTGGTAACATGGGCCTAAAAAGTTGGATTTAATTCTGTTAAACTAGATTGATTAATTTTTTTCAGCTATTTTATAGAAACTACTGATTGATAAGGCAACTAAGCAAATACCCAGAAATATTTCACAGTAAAAGCACTATTGATGACATTTATCAAGCTTATATTATGCATACGACTGTATGTTAAATTATTCCTCACAACAACCTTAGGCCATTTGAATTAGAGCAGGGTAATCTACCGTAGGGGCTTCCTAGGTGGCTCAGTGGTAAAGAATCTGCCTGCCAATGCAGCAGATGTAAAATGGGTTGGGAATATCCCAGGGAGGAGGAAGTGACAACCTACTTAGTATTCTTGCCTGGAAAATCCCATGAACAGAGAAGCATGTGGGCTACAGTTCATGGAGTCGAAAAGTGCTGGATGTGACTGAGCACACACACACAGTCTGCTTTAATAAACAGCTCATCCCAATGGCCCAGCTAAATAATCAAAAAGGATTGTTCCTGGTACATGGGCAGTGGTACGCCACACATTCCAACAACTAGTGAAATCAGAAAGAAAACATCCAAGAAAAATACTCTCTTTTTAATAATCTTGGTGCAGAAGAGACAAACATTAGTGCTTTTCAGATTTCTTCAGTAAAAGCTGATGCTAATAACATGGCCACAATGGCTACAATGGTAGCTGAGAAATGGAGTCTCTATAAATTGAGCAAATCTGCCCAGCAAAAATTGACTAACATGAAAGAGGAGAGAACTGAACATCTAACCTACCTTGCCTAGTATGCATTAATGTGATCCACATTTTACTGATGAGGAAATTGCTTTATAGAACTGTTAAGAAACTTGCTCAAGGTTCTTCCCTGGAGGTACAGTAATTAAGAATCTGCCTTTCCATGAAGGGGCCATGGGTTCAAGTCTTGGTCAGGGAACTAAGATCTCACATGCTGCAAAGCAACTAAACCCACTCACCATAACTAGAAAGAAGTCCATGTGCCACAATGGAGAGCCAAGGCAGTCATAAATAAATAAATAAATAAATATAAGGTTTTTTTTTAAATCTTGCTCAAGATTTCAGAACTAATTATTGATATACTTTGGAATTTTATTAAGAATGTGTTGCCTTTTTGTTTCCTATCTCTTTAATTCTCAATATCTACTTTAATTTATAGTAAATTACAAGTTGCTTTTTAAATTTCCTTAGTTTTCTCATGCTTATATTTTGTATTACCCTAACTAGCATGTATTATTTAATATCTGAGATTCTGCTTCTTTCCATTTTTGTAACATTCTAATATTTCTGTGGTTCTGAGTTTCATCATTATGTTCAGTAAATTTTATCTGAATGTCTTCCTAGGTGGCTCAGTGGTAAAGAATCTGCCTGCCAATGCAGCAGATGTAAAATGGGTTGGGAATATCCCAGGGAGGAGGAAGTGACAACCTACTTAGTATTCTTGCCTGGAAAATCCCATGAACAGAGAAGCATGTGGGCTACAGTTCATGGAGTCGAAAAGTGCTGGATGTGACTGAGCACACACACACAGTCTGCTTTAATAAACAGCTCATCCCAATGGCCCAGCTAAATAATCAAAAAGGATTGTTCCTGGTACATGGGCAGTGGTACGCCACACATTCCAACAACTAGTGAAATCAGAAAGAAAACATCCAAGAAAAATACTCTCTTTTTAATAATCTTGGTGCAGAAGAGACAAACATTAGTGCTTTTCAGATTTCTTCAGTAAAAGCTGATGCTAATAACATGGCCACAATGGCTACAATGGTAGCTGAGAAATGGAGTCTCTATAAATTGAGCAAATCTGCCCAGCAAAAATTGACTAACATGAAAGAGGAGAGAACTGAACATCTAACCTACCTTGCCTAGTATGCATTAATGTGATCCACATTTTACTGATGAGGAAATTGCTTTATAGAACTGTTAAGAAACTTGCTCAAGGTTTTTCCCCTGGAGGTACAGTAATTAAGAATCTGCCTTTCCATGAAGGGGCCATGGGTTCAAGTCTTGGTCAGGGAACTAAGATCTCACATGCTGCAAAGCAACTAAACCCACTCACCATAACTAGAAAGAAGTCCATGTGCCACAATGGAGAGCCAAGGCAGTCATAAATAAATAAATAAATAAATATAAGGTTTTTTTTTAAATCTTGCTCAAGATTTCAGAACTAATTATTGATATACTTTGGAATTTTATTAAGAATGTGTTGCCTTTTTGTTTCCTATCTCTTTAATTCTCAATATCTACTTTAATTTATAGTAAATTACAAGTTGCTTTTTAAATTTCCTTAGTTTTCTCATGCTTATATTTTGTATTACCCTAACTAGCATGTATTATTTAATATCTGAGATTCTGCTTCTTTCCATTTTTGTAACATTCTAATATTTCTGTGGTTCTGAGATCATTTCAACTCATAATTAATGTTCAGTAAATTTTATCTGAATGTCTGACTACAGGTTAATGTTCAATCTAATTTAGAAACATAGGGCATGACGTAGGAGTTGATATAGGAAAGAAAAGGAAGCAATCGGTGAGTTAAATGTCTTGGAAATTTTTTCAGAAATAAATTATAATATAGCAAGTTAAACTATTAGCACAATCTCTGATCTAACCAAGAAAATGATGTACGTGAGATAAGGTACAACTAAACTTTTTTTTTTTTTTTTTCTTTTGGTATCATTTGAAAAAGCTTTGTTCTAAATAAGCTGTTAATATTGGATGATAAATAAAGGAATAGTTGATAAGCTTTTTTTTTTTTTAAGATTTATTTATCTATTTATTTTGAGGGGGTGGGGTGGGGAGTGAGGGGAACAGGCGGGCTACTTCTATTGGTCTTTCATTTGTCTGTTTTCATCCATCTTTGTTCTTTGGCCCGCGTGGGCCTCCCATCGTGGTGGCCTCTGTTGTCACAAAGCACCGGCTCTGGGCGCATGCACTCCAGAGGGCTCAGTAATTGGACACATGGGTCCAGCCGCTCCGCGGCACGTGGGATTTTCCCAGGCCAGGGATCGAACCGGCGCCCCTTGCACTGCACGGCGGTGTCCTTACCCACTGGACCACCAGGGAAGCCCGATAAGCTTATTTTTAAACGCATCAAGATCTGAAAAAATGAAGAATAACTTTACATTTGTCATTTTTTTCAGAAACAACAGAAACATTTTTTTCAACCTAAAGGAACCAAATTTATTATGCAGGTAGAAATAAAAATATACCACAGTAAGGACACTGTTAACAGTGAATAATCACTAAAAATATTTTATATTAATACAATGCTTCCCCTCCAATTTGTGTAGACTACTTCAAATCTAGACTTGAACAGGCAAATGTGTTGAATATGTTCTTTTGGAAGACAGAGATCAGATTCCATACATGATCTTATTGGAATTTTCAGAATTCATGAGAAATATTCAAGAAAGACTATATGAACCAGTCTAAAATTTTATGGGATGACTATATGTTGAAAAGACAGAGATAAACCTTGGGATTAAATGAATGTTGAATTTTATATAGGTCATCTGGAAAAGTAGTGTGTTTGCAAAAGACAAATGTACGTGGTCCTTGACACACTGAAGTGCCTGATCACTATGTTGGCTGAATTTAGAATTTTCTTTACAGATTGCTTTCAAATCTTGAACACATACAATTTCTCCAAATTCAGGCACTTACACATGAACTTTGAAATTTTTACCATTTTGTAAGATCTACTATAATTTACTAAATACTATATTCAAATAAACTTTTTCTTCACTTAGGCTTATTTTAAAGGACACCTTTATATCATGCCTGTAAATAAAAAAAGTATTAATCATTACAAATAAAATATAAAAGTTAATGAAAATAAGTTTAATTAATAAAATTAAATTCTATTAAAATTTTAATTTAACAAACATTCAAAGTATTACTTGAAAAACACATATTATCAAATCTAGAATGGTGCTGAAGACAACAAAGCAATTAAGTTAGATGGTTTTTTTTTCTGTTTTCATCCATCTTTGTTCTTTGGCCGTGGGCCTCCCATCGTGGTGGCCTCTGTTGTCACAGCACCGGCTCTGGGCGCATGTGCTCCAGAGCTCTGGCTCAGTAATTGGACACATCGGTCCAGCCGCTCCGCGGCACGTGGGATCTTCCCAGGCCAGGGATCGAACTGGCGCCCCTTGCACTGCACGGCGGTGTCCTTACCCACTGGACCACCAGGGAAGCCCGATAAGCTTATTTTTAAACGCATCAAGATCTGAAAAAATGAAGAATAACTTTACATTTGTCATTTTTTTCAGAAACAACAGAAACATTTTTTTCAACCTAAAGGAACCAAATTTATTATGCAGGTAGAAATAAAAATATACCACAGTAAGGACACTGTTAACAGTGAATAATCACTAAAAATATTTTATATTAATACAATGTTTCCCCCTCCAATTTGTGTAGACTACTTCAAATCTAGACTTGAACAGGCAAATGTGTTGAATATGTTCTTTTGGAAGACAGAGATCAGATTCCATACATGATCTTATTGGAATTTTCAGAATTCATGAGAAATATTCAAGAAAGACTATATGAACCAGTCTAAAATTTTATGGGATGACTATATGTTGAAAAGACAGAGATAAACCTTGGGATTAAATGAATGTTGAATTTTATATAGGTCATCTGGAAAAGTAGTGTGTTTGCAAAAGACAAATGTACGTGGTCCTTGACACACTGAAGTGCCTGATCACTATGTTGGCTGAATTTAGAATTTTCTTTACAGATTGCTTTCAAATCTTGAACACATACAATTTCTCCAAATTCAGGCACTTACACATGAACTTTGAAATTTTTACCATTTTGTAAGATCTACTATAATTTACTAAATACTATATTCAAATAAACTTTTTCTTCACTTAGGCTTATTTTAAAGGACACCTTTATATCATGCCTGTAAATAAAAAAAGTATTAATCATTACAAATAAAATATAAAAGTTAATGAAAATAAGTTTAATTAATAAAATTAAATTCTATTAAAATTTTAATTTAACAAACATTCAAAGTATTACTTGAAAAACACATATTATCAAATCTAGAATGGTGCTGAAGACAACAAAGCAATTAAGTTAGATTTTCCTTTTGAAATAATTAGACTGAAGATAATATTCGCCTTAGTATTTGATTTAATTTTTAATATCATATGCACATAAATGAAATCATCTTTTACCATCAGTGGTATGATCCACAATTGTATCAAGAAAATGTACTGAAGATTTTGTCTGAAAAGCATTTTGTCTCTAAAGGGATTTGACTACAACTTGAGCTTTTGTGTTATTGCTACAGAAAGTAAGAAAATTGACTTACTTATTGACAGCAAACTAGGTCAGGAATTTTGCTACAGCCTTTCTCTCTGCTTCAAGTATCTTCACTGTCATTTTTGCCTGTTAAACACTTCTTCATCTTTTAAATCACAAATTTAGTGCCACCTCTTCTAAGAATTTTTTCAGGATCACAGTCTGCAAAACATTTCTTGTCGATTTATGACTGTTGACCTGGAATCTCATCTGATTTAGTGTATGTCCCAGAGTTTTCACTTTTTAATTATTACCAACAGTACATTTAAACAAACTGACATGCTGGCTCCACTGCACCCATTTTTTTTTTTTGCCATCATATTTTCTAGTAGTGTCTGAAATACATGTACAGTGCACAGAGTTTTCACTTTAAAGTGCGCACAAAATGGAAAAACAACTAATCTCCCTCTCTCTTTCAGTCAATCTCTTTCCCACTGCCCTATTCCAAGCACAAGATAAGAACACTTCTATTAATGGGGAGTATAATGAACAATGCTTCCCAGGTCGGAAACTTTAAAGATTGCTTTCAAATCTTGAACACATACAATTTCTCCAAATTCAGGCACTTACACATGAACTTTGAAATTTTTACCATTTTGTAAGATCTACTATAATTTACTAAATACTATATTCAAATAAACTTTTTCTTCACTTAGGCTTATTTTAAAGGACACCTTTATATCATGCCTGTAAATAAAAAGTATTAATCATTACAAATAAAATATAAAAGTTAATGAAAATAAGTTTAATTAATAAAATTAAATTCTATTAAAATTTTAATTTAACAAACATTCAAAGTATTACTTGAAAAACACATATTATCAAATCTAGAATGGTGCTGAAGACAACAAAGCAATTAAGTTAGATTTTCCTTTTGAAATAATTAGACTGAAGATAATATTCGCCTTAGTATTTGATTTAATTTTTAATATCATATGCACATAAATGAAATCATCTTTTACCATCAGTGGTATGATCCACAATTGTATCAAGAAAATGTACTGAAGATTTTGTCTGAAAAGCATTTTGTCTCTAAAGGGATTTGACTACAACTTGAGCTTTTGTGTTATTGCTACAGAAAGTAAGAAAATTGACTTACTTATTGACAGCAAACTAGGTCATGAATTTTTGCTACAGCCTTTCTCTCTGCTTCAAGTATCTTCACTGTCATTTTTGCCTGTTAAACACTTCTTCATCTTTTAAATCACAAATTTAGTGCCACCTCTTCTAAGAATTTTTTCAGGATCACAGTCTGCAAAACATTTCTTGTCGATTTATGACTGTTGACCTGGAATCTCATCTGATTTAGTGTATGTCCCAGAGTTTTCACTTTTTAATTATTACCAACAGTACATTTAAACAAACTGACATGCTGGCTCCACTGCACCCATTTTTTTTTTTTTTTTTTGCCATCATATTTTCTAGTAGTGTCTGAAATACATGTACAGTGCACAGAGTTTTCACTTTAAAGTGCGCACAAAATGGAAAAAACAACTAATCTCTCTCTCTCTTTCAGTCAATCTCTTTCCCACTGCCCTATTCCAAGCACAAGATAAGAACACTTCTATTAATGGGGAGTATAATGAACAATGCTTCCCAGGCGGCTCAGTGGTAAAGAATCCTTCTGCAATGGAGATTCAGATTTGATCCCTGGGATGGGAATATCTGTGAGAGAAGGAAATGGCAACCCATTCCAATGTTCTTAACAGGGAAATACCATGGACAGAGGAGTCTGGTGGGCACCAGTCCATGGAGTCACAAAAAGTCAGACACAACTTAGTGACTACACAACAACACATGAAGAACAATAGCTAAGAGCAAACCCTTCTGGGCGTTGACTCTTTTGCAACCCCATCAGTTTTGCAATGGCCCATTCACAGCCTGTTGGATATATGAAGCTGTGTGAAGTCAGTTAGCATTATCAGCGGGAAGTCATAGGTTAACTGTACAAAAAAGAACACGAGCCCCATGGTTTAGAAAGCATCGAGATAATGAATGTTCTCGCTTCTATAGTTTTGCCATTTATTATCTGATATAAATATATAATATTAAAATATGAATTTATTTTATGTTTGCTAACATTTTGAAATTTTGTTTGCTGACATTTCACATCTGCCATAGGTCTCATGATGATATCAATGGCCCATGAAAGTAAAAAGTCATAAAATCTGCTTAAAAGGCATCAGCATCTACTTCAAATATAAGTATTCATTTTAAGAACATGGTATTCCACAAGATGAATAGTTAATTCATGTAGCTGTAGAACATGCGCTTATGGATTTCACTGTGAACCATGGCATTTTATTTAAATTAAATAACTATTCTTTTCTAAATTAATTTTGCTTTTTGCCCCAAATGTTTTTTACGTGAATAAAAGGTGAAACTGTTAATATGTTTTTCTGTTAGTAGAATTTTGGAAACAGGTAAAGGATAATTATTTCATACTAATGATGACCTTTTTATTTTTTTTGTCAGTGTCAGCTGATGCTTCAGAGAGAAAAATCAGCTATTGAGTTTATCTACTCTTTTCATTTCATGAAATCAAAGAAAACTTTGGAAAGTTCATTTTGTTCAAAGTGAAATCTGGCATTGTTATGAATACTACTATGATGCAGTTTAAAACTTCAACAATGAACATAAAATTAGTAATTTTGTAGTGAAAATTCAAGCACAAATTATGATAAAGCACAGTCATGGAAAACTTGTTTTCTTATCAAATTCAGAATGCTCAGAGGAGTAGCATGCTTTGATTTTGATTGCAATACACACCCAAGTTTATAATTGCAGAGAAATAAGTTGTGATATTCTACCAATCAAAATAAAATGGTCAGTATTCACAAGTTTTTTTTTTTTTTCTTACTATATACTGTTACCCGATTAAACTATTTTACAGTGAAAAATGAAAGTGCTAGTTACTCAGTCATGTCTGACTCTTTATGGCCCAGCGGACTATAGCTTAGGAGTCTCTCTGTCGATGGAATTCTCCAGGCAAGAATAATGGAGTGGGTAGCCATCACCATCAAACCCATGTCTCCTGTATTGCAGACAGATTCTCTACCATCTGAGCCAGAAGCTCATATCAAATACTGGTACTTCAGCATAGTATTATGTGCTTTCTTTCTTCACTGACCATTACCAACTGAATTCTAAAAATGCTGAATTTTTGATGAAACCACCTGTAAATTAAGTGCCTTAGAATAATATTGAGCTTATTTTATGGATTTGTGTTTTAAATCAGTTGCATTGGCCAAAATCATTGGGAGCCTGGAACCAATAAATGATGCAATAATAATCTATAGCTTTTGGAACTTTTAGTAAGTTACATTTACTGAAATTGACAGTTCTCAAACAGAAGTTCATTTGCTTCCTACCAAAGCAAGGGAGGAAGTGAACAAATTAGATGATGGAAACATAAAATATATATTAGATGAAGTTTTGAAATAGGGTCATTATTACTATATATTGATTTGTCCTAAGATTCTTTGAAGGAATTTGTATACTTAACTGAATAAACATATTCTATGCCAAAACTGGATTAACTGGAGAAGCCTAATGATTTCGTGGTGTTTAAATTTGATGACTCTTTTTAAAAAATAAATATAGAGTTTATTGTTTGTTATCATTGCTTAGTCACTGAGTTATATCTGACTCTTTTGCAACCCCATGTAGTCTTCCAGGCTCCTCTGTCCATGGGATTTCCTAGGCAAGAATACTGGAGTGGATTGCCATTTCTTTCTACAGGAGACCTCCCTGACCCTGGAATCAAACTTGTGTATCTTGCATTGGCAGGTGGATTCATTACTACTGAGCTACCAGGAAAGCCCATTTATTGTTTAGTTTGCTGAAAATTATAAGAAAAATGTATATGAGTAGAGGCAAAAAAAAAAGTACATTTGAAAATGTGTGAGGTGAAATGAGTATTTCAGTTAAAAGAAAAGTTGTGAGAGTATCTCCCATTTATCAGAATCTTCTCTGAGTTTCCTTTACCTCAGTGTCTATATGGAAATTATTTTCTCAATGAACATTACAGTATCTAGAAGAGGTTCAGTTAAATGTGTCAATCATTTCAAATGTACTAACAATAAATGCAACTTCAAAGATAATTCCAAAAGTCAACTCAATGAGAAGCTTTCTGAAGACCCTTTATTCTTCATAAAAATAGCAGACATGACATTAGAATAAGACATATTTATGGATCACATTAAAGATTATGCATGCTCACTAAGAAGAGCCTTGTTTATGGTATATACCAGTGATTTGGACCTATTATTTGAAGCATATGTGTAAAAGTTCACAAATATGTGCACATCTCCTAAGATGTATACGTCTCTTGCATTGGCAGGCAGGTTCTTTAGCAATGAGCTACCATGGAAGCCTTAGGAGAAAGAATCAAGAAATGGGCTCTCAACACAGGGGAGCTAGATTGCTTATAGGCAAGGGCATAAACAAAGGGAAGAGGAAATATGAATGCAAATGTTGTAGAGAATGAATGCTTCAAAGTTCAGAGCCTTAAAAGTCATGCTCAAATCAATTTCATTTAATTTCTATTTCTCAGCTAGATATTTGGCTTACTAATAGACAAGTAAGATAAATGTTAGGAATTAATATTCTATTAATATTATATCTTAAACTTTTGACTGAAAGAGAAAACAGTTTGTAGAAGTAAGGAGACAAATAGGACAAACAGTAGGAAAAATTATTTTAAAATGATACTACTTAATCCTGAATGATATTTTAGATGCATGAATTTTTATGTTGGCTCACAAAGCTGAAGATAAATCATACTTCAGTTGATTAATTATTTCTGCTAAACTCAGTCAGATTATATTTGGTATTCAAATGGAATTTATCACTTTTGAAGTAACTTGCAAATTAAAAATGTATTGCTTACTTTTCAACTCACCTCATGTACATTAATGACAAAACAGAAGTAATATCTTAAAAGAAGAGAATAATTATCCTTTAAATTATGTTTATAGCTTTAATTTTCTTAACATTGTTTTATTCTTCAAGAGAAAGATTTATTAAGCTAGACATTTTAAGTGAGACAGAACATGTAGAATTTACATGTCTAAGAAATTCAACATATTTCACTTGATAACCGACAGTCGTGGTTCTAAAGTTTTCTTATACAACTCAGAAAAAGTATAAACATAATCAGGTTAATAAATTTTCTTTTTTTTTTTACGTAGATTCTAATTTTAACATCAAGTATTATGTGAAAAATGTTCAATTCATTCACCTGTATTGCTTAATTAGGAGCTTATTAGTACTACAAAATTAAGTATGCAACAAAATAAACTAATACAAGCATTTTTCACCTGATATCAAAATTATGAGAGTTTATGGAATATACCAGTGATTTGGACCTATTATTTGAAGCATATGTGTAAAAGTTCACAAATATGTGCACATCTCCTAAGATGTATACGTCTCTTGCATTGGCAGGCAGGTTCTTTAGCAATGAGCTACCATGGAAGCCTTAGGAGAAAGAATCAAGAAATGGGCTCTCAACACAGGGGAGCTAGATTGCTTATAGGCAAGGGCATAAACAAAGGGAAGAGGAAATATGAATGCAAATGTTGTAGAGAATGAATGCTTCAAAGTTCAGAGCCTTAAAAGTCATGCTCAAATCAATTTCATTTAATTTCTATTTCTCAGCTAGATATTTGGCTTACTAATAGACAAGTAAGATAAATGTTAGGAATTAATATTCTATTAATATTATATCTTAAACTTTTGACTGAAAGAGAAAACAGTTTGTAGAAGTAAGGAGACAAATAGGACAAACAGTAGGAAAAATTATTTTAAAATGATACTACTTAATCCTGAATGATATTTTAGATGCATGAATTTTTATGTTGGCTCACAAAGCTGAAGATAAATCATACTTCAGTTGATTAATTATTTCTGCTAAACTCAGTCAGATTATATTTGGTATTCAAATGGAATTTATCACTTTTGAAGTAACTTGCAAATTAAAAATGTATTGCTTACTTTTCAACTCACCTCATGTACATTAATGACAAAACAGAAGTAATATCTTAAAAGAAGAGAATAATTATCCTTTAAATTATGTTTATAGCTTTAATTTTCTTAACATTGTTTTATTCTTCAAGAGAAAGATTTATTAAGCTAGACATTTTAAGTGAGACAGAACATGTAGAATTTACATGTCTAAGAAATTCAACATATTTCACTTGATAACCGACAGTCGTGGTTCTAAAGTTTTCTTATACAACTCAGAAAAAGTATAAACATAATCAGGTTAATAAATTTTCTTTTTTTTTTTACGTAGATTCTAATTTTAACATCAAGTATTATGTGAAAAATGTTCAATTCATTCACCTGTATTGCTTAATTAGGAGCTTATTAGTACTACAAAATTAAGTATGCAACAAAATAAACTAATACAAGCATTTTTCACCTGATATCAAAATTATGAGAGTTTATGGAAGGATGGTAAGCATCCTGAAAACTGCAGATTATTAAAGAGACAAGTTCTATACTACATTACTATTTGAAAACCACATCCAGATTAACTATGGGCCTCGTATTTTGAAGGAAAAGAAAGTAACAACTTAGAATATTAGTATTATGGGGTAAAAATACTAATCATTATGAAGAAAAAACCCATTTTCCTTAAAACTTTTTCCATCCTCAAAAGCAATTCATCATGTCAGGATATTAATTGTAAAATACCCAGGATCTTACCCGCAAAGTCTCATGAAGTATGAAGAAAATAGAAGGGAGTTGTTATGAATCAGCTTAAAAAAATTTAACCAGATTAGATGTTTTTTAGACTTGCTTGTGTTTGTTACCAAGTCCAAGATCGCTCTGCTCACCACAGGTCAATGAATCCAAGAGATAAGATGCTGAGGCAAGAAATGACTTTATTCGGAAAGCAGCTGCCCAAGAGGATGGGAGGCTAGAGCCTCAAAATAACCATCTTGTCAGGGTATGGATGCCAGGTTCTTTTATAGATCATTGATGGCGGAGATGAGGAAGCAAAGTAAAAAGGCCGTTAATCTTGCAAACACCTCCTACAATGGCAAGCTCCAGGCAGGTGTGTTAGTTTCTCCCTTCCTGACATCCACAGGTGGACAGAAACAGGTGGACAGGGTTCTGAACAAAAGCACTTCAGTTTGCAAATTAAACAGTTTGCACTTCAGTTCGACAGTCAGGCATAGTGGCAGGATTCTCTGAGGCAAACCATTCTGTATGATTACAATAGCAAAAGCAACAAAAAGCAAGTCAAAGAAACCGTTTCGTCACCAGGTCAAAATTGGCTTCGTCACCAGGTCAAAATTGGCTTCCTCCCTGTAACATGTTCAGTCTTGGGCCTGAACCACATAATAAATAAGATGGCTAGGTATCTCTTCAGCTGAATGTGTCACAGGTAAAAGTAATGACATTCTCTTCTACATTTTCAGAGCATTTGATCATACTTGTGAGAGAGAGAGAGACAGTGTGTATTTCAAAACTGAAGTCTATATCCATACAGTTAACTGCTCTAATTTTAAGTGTATGGATGTAGGAATTTTAACATATTCTTTTTCAATATGAATACACTCATCTAGGGGCTTCCCTGGTCATGCCAAAGAATAAAGATGGATGACTTAGAGTAAAAAAAAAATATATATATACTCTTCTAAACATTACCCAGATCAAGATACCGAATTCCAGAAGGTTACACCCTTTTGGGTTCTATCCCAGGGCCCTTCCTCTAGAATTAACTAGTATTCTGATATCTATCACCATTGGTAAGTTTCACCTATACTTGAAGCTAATATCAACTGAGTTGTTCACTATGCATGAGTTTTTTCAATCAACAGTTTGTGAGATCTATTTACATATGGCCGTCACTAATTTGTTCTTTTTGATTGCTGTCTAGTATTTCTCTATGTATGTATAATATACAATCTATGTATCCATTCTATTGCTTATAGCCATTTAAGTTTTTTCAAAAACTTGGGTACTGTAAATAAAGCTGCTACAAATAAATCATTTGCAGTACATATGCACCCTTGGGAATACCAAAGAATAAAGGTAATGGGCCTAAGATAAATGTAGGTTTAACTTTCCTAAATATTACCTAAAAGTTTGCTAAAGTGGTTGTACTGATTTACACTACACATTCAACTACTTATGAGGGTTCTCCTACTCCTGTGTTTTAAAACTTGGAATGTGCTCTCATTTTAATTTTGCCACTGTGGTGGGTGTTCTATGGTTTTGATTTGTATTTCTTTGATTAACCATTTGAAACTTTTTATATGTTTATTGAATATATGAACATGCTCTTTTGCTAAATCCTTGGTCAGTCTTTTGACCATTTTTCATTAAAAAGAGATTTTGTTATTTTCAAAATGAAATTTTGAAATGATTTGCTTAGTAGAGTTCTTTTTCTTTTTTTTCTATTATTGGATATACCACTATTTATTTATCAATTCTCTGGTGTTTTTTTTTTTTTTTTTTGAGCTTTTTTTTTTTTATTATTATCCTTTATTTTAAAGGTTTTACAGAGTTTTGTTGTTCACAGACATGTATGTTCCCAGATCAGTCATATACATATCCCTGGTCCCCACCCCCCCACTTCCCACCTTCCCACCCCTGCAGATCATCACCCCACGGCATTGTAAGCACTCCTATTTCCTTAGCACAATGACAGTAGCTATCTTTTCCACACATAACAGTATAGGTTTCCACGTTACTCCCTCCATGCCTCCCCCTCTCTATTTCTTCCCCACAATGTCCCTATGTATATGCTCTGTCTGTTTTTCCATGAGTTCACTGCATGTGTTATCAAGACCCGTCCTACTAGATTCCATATATGTGTGCTAGTATACTGTATTTGTCTTTCTCTTTTTGACTTACTTCACTTTTTATGATAGGTTCTAGAGTCAGCCACTTCATTAGGACTGAGTCTTCTGCATTTCTTTTAACAGCTGAGTAGTATTCCATTGTATATATGTACCAGAGCTTCAGGATCCATTCATTCGTTGATGGACATCTAGGTTGCTTCCATGTTCTGGCTATTGTACAGAGAGCTGCAATGAACATTGGGGTACAGGTGCCTCTTTCATTTTTGATTTCATCAGGATATAAGCCTAATAGTGGGATTTCTGGGTCATAGGGTGCTTCTATTTTTAGTTTTTTAAGGAATCTCCATATTGTCTTCCATAGAGGCTGTATCAATTTACATTCCCACCAGCAATGCAAGAGGGTTCCCTTTTCTCCGCACCCTCTCAAGCTTTTATTGTCTGCAGAATTTTTGAAGATGGCCATTCTGACAGGTGTGAGGTGGTATCTCATTGTGGTTTTAATTTTCATTTCTCTAATAATAAGCAAGGTTGAGCATCGTTTCATGTGCTTTGGGGCTATCTGTATGTCCTCTTTGGAGAAGCGTCTCTTTAGATCTTTTTCCCATTTTTTGATGGGGTTGTTCGTTTTTTCTGTGCTGAGTTGTCTGAGTTGCTTGTAGATTTTGGAGATTAGTTCTTTGTCTGTTGTTTCATTTGCTATGATTTTTCTCCCACTCTGTGGGCTATCTGTTCAGCTTTTTTGTAATTTCTTTTGCTGTACAAAAGCTTTTAAGTTTCATGAGGTCCCACATGTTCATTTTTCTTTTCAGTTCCGCTATTTTACTAGGTGGGTCAGAGAAGATCTTGCTTTGACTGATGTCCTTGAGGGTTTTGCCTACATTCTCCTGTAAGAGTTTGATGGTTTCTGGTCTTACATTTAGGTCTTTAATCCATTTTGAGTTGATCTTAGTGTATGGTGTCAGGGAATGTTCCAACATCATGTTTTTGCATGTAGCTGTCCAATTTTCCCAGCACCACTTGTTGAAGAGGCTGTCTTTGTCCCATTTTATAGTTTTGCCTCCTTTGTCAAAAATAAGGTACCCATAGGTGCGTGGGTTTATCTCTGGGTTCTCAATCTTATTCCATTGGTCTTACTTACTTCACTTTTTATGATAGGTTCTAGAGTCAGCCACTTCATTAGGACTGAGTCTTCTGCATTTCTTTTAACAGCTGAGTAGTATTCCATTGTATATATGTACCAGAGCTTCAGGATCCATTCATTCGTTGATGGACATCTAGGTTGCTTCCATGTTCTGGCTATTGTACAGAGAGCTGCAATGAACATTGGGGTACAGGTGCCTCTTTCATTTTTGATTTCATCAGGATATAAGCCTAATAGTGGGATTTCTGGGTCATAGGGTGCTTCTATTTTTAGTTTTTTAAGGAATCTCCATATTGTCTTCCATAGAGGCTGTATCAATTTACATTCCCACCAGCAATGCAAGAGGGTTCCCTTTTCTCCGCACCCTCTCAAGCTTTTATTGTCTGCAGAATTTTTGAAGATGGCCATTCTGACAGGTGTGAGGTGGTATCTCATTGTGGTTTTAATTTTCATTTCTCTAATAATAAGCAAGGTTGAGCATCGTTTCATGTGCTTTGGGGCTATCTGTATGTCCTCTTTGGAGAAGCGTCTCTTTAGATCTTTTTCCCATTTTTTGATGGGGTTGTTCGTTTTTTCTGTGCTGAGTTGTCTGAGTTGCTTGTAGATTTTGGAGATTAGTTCTTTGTCTGTTGTTTCATTTGCTATGATTTTTCTCCCACTCTGTGGGCTATCTGTTCAGCTTTTTTGTAATTTCTTTTGCTGTACAAAAGCTTTTAAGTTTCATGAGGTCCCACATGTTCATTTTTCTTTTCAGTTCCGCTATTTTACTAGGTGGGTCAGAGAAGATCTTGCTTTGACTGATGTCCTTGAGGGTTTTGCCTACATTCTCCTGTAAGAGTTTGATGGTTTCTGGTCTTACATTTAGGTCTTTAATCCATTTTGAGTTGATCTTAGTGTATGGTGTCAGGGAATGTTCCAACATCATGTTTTTGCATGTAGCTGTCCAATTTTCCCAGCACCACTTGTTGAAGAGGCTGTCTTTGTCCCATTTTATAGTTTTGCCTCCTTTGTCAAAAATAAGGTACCCATAGGTGCGTGGGTTTATCTCTGGGTTCTCAATCTTATTCCATTGGTCTATAGTTCTGTGTTTGTGCCAGTACCATACTGTCTTGAGGGCTGTTGCTTTGTAGTAGAGTCTGAAGTTAGGGAGGCTGATCCCTCCAGCTCCGTTTTTCTTTCTCAGGATTGCTTTGTCTATTCGAGGTCTTTTGTGTTTCCATATGAACTGTGTTATTCTTTGGTCTAGTCTATGAAAAATGTCAATGGAAGTTGAATAGGTATTGCATTGAATCTGTAGATGATATTTGGTAGTATGGTCATTTTCAGAATATTATTTCTTCTGACCCAGGAGCATGGAATATCTCTCCATCTGTTTAAGTCTTCTTTCATTTCTCTCATGAGTGTCTTGTACTTTTCTGTGTACAGTTCTTTTGTTTCTTTGGGTAGGTTTATTCCTAGATATTTGATTCTTTTGCTTACAATGGTGAAGGGGACTGTCTCTTTGATTTCATTTTCTGGCTTTTAATTGTTTGTGTATAGGAATGCCAGTGATTTCTGTGTGTTGACTTTGTATCCTCCGACTTTGCTGAATTCGTTGATTAGCTCTAGTAGTTTTGTAACCGTGTCTTTGGGATTTTCTATGTATAATATCATGTCGTCTGCAAAAAGAGAGAGCTTGACTTCTTCCTTTCCAATCTGGATTCCTTTAATTTCTTTCTCTTCTCTTATTGCCGTTGCTAGAACTTCCAGGACTATGTTGAATAGTAGTGGTGAAAGTGGACACCCCTGTCTTATTCCTGATCTTAGAGGGAATGCTTTCAGGTTTTCACTGTTAAGGATAATGTTTGCTGTGGGCTTCTCATAAATGGCTTTCACTATGTTGAGATAGGTTCCTTTTATGCCCATTTTCTGAAGAGTTTTGACCATAAATGGATGTTGTACTTTGTCGAAGGCTTTTTCTGCATCGATTGAGATGATCATGTGATTTTTGTCTTTCAATTTGTTGATATGGTGTATCACATTGATTGATTTGCAGATATTGAAGAATCCTTGCATGCCTGGGATGAACCCAACTTGATCGTGATGTATGAGTTTTTTGATGTGTCATTGTATCCTGTTTGCTAGGATTTTGTTGAGGATCTTGGTATCTAAATTCATCAGAGAAATTGGTCTGTAATTTTCCTTTTTTGTGTTGTCTTTGCCTGGTTTGGGTATCACGGTGATGGTGGGCTCGTAGAATGTGTTTGGACGTTTTCCTTCCTGTACAATTTTTTGGAAGAGTTTTAGAAGGACAGGCATTAGCTCTTCTTTAAATGTTTGGTAGAATTTGGCTGTGAAGCCTTCTGGCCCTGGGCTTTTATTTTTGGGTAGATTTTTAATCACAAATTCGATTTCTGAGCTTGTGATTGGGTTGTTCAAGGTTTCTGCTTCTTCTTCGCTCAGTCTTGGGAGATTAATCTTCTCCAAGAAACTGTCCATTTCTCCCAGGTTGTCCAGTTTGTTGCCATATAGCTGTTTATAATAGTCTCTTAGAATCCTTTGGATTTCTGCATGATCTGTTGTAATCTCTCCTTTTTCATTTTTGATTTTGTTGATCTGGTTCTTCTCTCTCTTTCTCTTGATGAGTCTGGCCAGTGGCTTGTCAATTTTGTTTACCTTTTCAAAGAACCAGCTTTTTGTTTTATTTCTCTTTACTATTGTTTCTTTTGTTTCTTTCTCATTTATTTCTGCTCTGGTCTTTATAATTTCTTATTTTCTGCTGGCTTTGGGATGTTTTTGTTCTTCTTTTTCCAATTGTTTTAAGCGGAGGGTTAGGTCCTCTGCTTCATAGTTTCCTAGTTTCTTGAGGTGGGATTGTATTGCTATAAATTTCCCCCTTAAAACTGCTTTCAGGTTTTCACTGTTAAGGATAATGTTTGCTGTGGGCTTCTCATAAATGGCTTTCACTATGTTGAGATAGGTTCCTTTTATGCCCATTTTCTGAAGAGTTTTGACCATAAATGGATGTTGTACTTTGTCGAAGGCTTTTTCTGCATCGATTGAGATGATCATGTGATTTTTGTCTTTCAATTTGTTGATATGGTGTATCACATTGATTGATTTGCAGATATTGAAGAATCCTTGCATGCCTGGGATGAACCCAACTTGATCGTGATGTATGAGTTTTTTGATGTGTCATTGTATCCTGTTTGCTAGGATTTTGTTGAGGATCTTGGTATCTAAATTCATCAGAGAAATTGGTCTGTAATTTTCCTTTTTTGTGTTGTCTTTGCCTGGTTTGGGTATCACGGTGATGGTGGGCTCGTAGAATGTGTTTGGACGTTTTCCTTCCTGTACAATTTTTTGGAAGAGTTTTAGAAGGACAGGCATTAGCTCTTCTTTAAATGTTTGGTAGAATTTGGCTGTGAAGCCTTCTGGCCCTGGGCTTTTATTTTTGGGTAGATTTTTAATCACAAATTCGATTTCTGAGCTTGTGATTGGGTTGTTCAAGGTTTCTGCTTCTTCTTCGCTCAGTCTTGGGAGATTAATCTTCTCCAAGAAACTGTCCATTTCTCCCAGGTTGTCCAGTTTGTTGCCATATAGCTGTTTATAATAGTCTCTTAGAATCCTTTGGATTTCTGCATGATCTGTTGTAATCTCTCCTTTTTCATTTTTGATTTTGTTGATCTGGTTCTTCTCTCTCTTTCTCTTGATGAGTCTGGCCAGTGGCTTGTCAATTTTGTTTACCTTTTCAAAGAACCAGCTTTTTGTTTTATTTCTCTTTACTATTGTTTCTTTTGTTTCTTTCTCATTTATTTCTGCTCTGGTCTTTATAATTTCTTATTTTCTGCTGGCTTTGGGATGTTTTTGTTCTTCTTTTTCCAATTGTTTTAAGCGGAGGGTTAGGTCCTCTGCTTCATAGTTTCCTAGTTTCTTGAGGTGGGATTGTATTGCTATAAATTTCCCCCTTAAAACTGCTTTTGCGGTATCCCATAGGTTTTGCACGGTTGTGTGTTCATTATCATTTTCTTCTAGGAATTTTTTAATTTCTCCTTTGATTTCCTCGGTAATCCATTGGTTTTTTAGGTATGTTTTGTTTAATCTCCATGTGTTTGTGTTTTTAGGTTTTTTTTCCTGTAGTTGATCTCTCGTCTCATTGCATTGTGGTCTATGAAGATGGTTGATATAATTTCAGTTTTCTTGAATTGACTGAAGTTAGATTTGTGGCCCAAGATGTGGTCTATCCTGGAGAATGTTCCATGAGCACTTGAGAAGAAAGTGTATTCTTCTGCTTTTGGATGGAACATCCTAAACATATCCATGAAGTCCATCTTTTCTAGTGTGGTATTTAAGGTTTATGTTTCTTTATTAATTTTCTGTTGGGATGATCTGTCCATTGGAGTGAGAGGAGTGTTAAAGTCTCCTACTATTATTGTGCTGCTACTGATTTCTTCAGATCTGAAAGTATCTGTCTTATGTATTGAGGTGCCCCTGTGTTGGGTGCATAGATATTCATGACTGTTATGTCTTCCTCTTGTATATATCCCTTAATCATGATGTAGTGACATGCCTTGTCTTTTAGAATCTTCTTTACTTTAAAATCTATTTTGTTTGATATAAGGATTGCTACTCCAGCTTTCTTTTGATTTCCATTTACATGGAATACCAGCCTCTCACTTTCAGTCTATGGGTGTCTCTAGGTCTGAAGTGGGTCTCTTATAAACAGCATATATATGGGTCATGTTTCTGAATCCATTCAGCCAGCCTGTGTCATTTGGTTGGAGCATTTAATCCATTTACATTCAAAGTAATCATTGATACAAATGTTCCTATTGTCATCTTCTTAGAAATTTGGGGTTTGATTTGTAGGACTTCTACTCTTGTATTTATTGGCTATATCAGGCCCTTTAACACTTACTGTACGGCTGGTTTTGTGGTACAGAATTCTTTTAGTTTTTGCTTGTCTGTGAAGCTTTTTACTTCTCCATCAATTCTGAATGAGATTCTTGCTGGGTAGAGGATTCTTGGTTGGAGGTTATTCTCTTTTAGCCGTTTAAATGTGTCTTGCCATTCTCTTCTGGCCTGTAGGGTTTCTGTTGAGAGATCCGCAGTTAGACGTATGGGGTTTCTTTTATGTTATTTGTTGTTTTCTCCTAGCTGCTTTTAGTAATCTGTCTTTATATTTAGTCTGTGCTAGTTTGATTAGAATGTGCCTTGGTGTGTTTCTTCTGGGGTTTATCCTGTATGGAACTCTTTGTGCTTCTTGGACTTGGTTCACTATTTCCTTTCCCATACTGGGGAAGTTTTCAACTATAACCTCTTCAAGAATTTTTTCATAGCCTTTCTTCTCCTCTTCTTCCTCTGGAACTTCTATAATTCTAATGTTGGTGCGTTTGATATTGTCCCATAGGGCTCAAGGGCTATCCTCAGTTCTTTTAATTCTTAGGGCTTTGTTCTGTTCTTCAGCCATTATTTCCAACATTCTATCTTTCAGCTCACTTATCCGTTCTTCTGCCTCCGATACTCTACTGTTGAGACCTTCTATAGTATTTTTGAGTTCAGCAATTGAGTTGGTGGTCTCTATTTGGTTATTTTTCATTTCTTGCATGTCTTTTCTCAGTGCACTAATTTCCTCTAATATTCTGTTTTTGGTGTTTTGCATCCTCATTAGTATAGCTTTTCTGAATTCTTTTTCAGATAGTTTGTCTATCTCCTCCTCTGTCGTTTGAGGCTGTGTTTCTCTGGCTTGGTCCTTCATTTGTGCAGTGTTTCTCCGTCGTTTCACTATTAGGTTAGTTTTTGTTTCTTTGTGTGTGTCTGTGTGTATGGAGTTCTTTTCCACCACCAGGCTTCATGGTTGAATTCTCCCTTCCTTTGGGTTTCTGTCCTTGTAGAAGGGTTCAGTGGTTTGTGTCTTGGGTGGTGTTAGGTCTTGTTTACAGGTGAATAATCTCTAGTGTTGTATGTTCTTTGATAGTGTGGGGTCTTGGAATCAGGGCTTCCGCTCCGAGGATCCTTGATTTGATAATTGGTCAGGGGGTGTAGGCTCTATGTCTGGTTTGCTATAGTGTTCCGTGATAATTAGTTCAAATACTAGCATCCGGTGCCAGGCGATTTTCGCCCGGCCAAGCAGCGCAATCTTCGTGGTGGGCACTCCCTTCTGGCTCCAGGTCCCTAGGCAGCTCATCGCGGGGAACTTCCCAATTGCATTCCACCCTGTCCTGCTCCAGTATCCTATCTTTGCAGTGTTTTAATTTCTGCCGGAAATCCGGGTGGATCCTTGGAATTTTCACGCTGAGCGCTGCCTTCTCTCCCCCGATGCTCCGCTCTGGCCCTCTTTTAGGGCACTTGTTGGCACGCTCCACACAGGCCTCCTTTCAGGGCACTTGCTGGCGCGCTCTCCGTTGGTGTAGTCCGGCGTGGGGGTTAGGATAGAGGGTTCTCAGAACGGTAGCTCCAGGAAAGCTCTGGCTGTTCACTTCTCTACTCTAGCGGACCTATGGAGTTCTGTCGTCTAGTGGCTGGATTGTTGGTGGTGTTTCCTCAATTCCCTGTTGACAGCATTTTTTCATTTTCCAGTCTAGGCTAGGCGGTAGGGCTAGGCGCTCCAGACTCAGCATCCTTTGACCAGGGTAGCTTCAGAGCTCCAAGTAGAGTTCTTAATATCTTCAGTTTGAGTCCTTTGTCCAAGAGGTTTATTGTGAGTAATTTATTAAATACATATTATTTATTAGAATAATAACTGTTGATGAACTGATAGTTTTATTTTAATATAAAATTAGAAATTTTAGTGAATATTTTGTCTCTGCTTATTCTAAGATTAAGAAGATATACTCCTGTGTTTCCTTCTATCAGTATTATTGGTTTACCTTTCTCTTTCACATTAATAATCATAATTGAGTTTCTTCTTTATTATGGTAAACATAAGAGTAAATATTTCTTTCTTTGCTAGTTATATTTTCTAGTATCATTATTATTATTTTTTTTTAAGATTTCTTTATTTATTTGAGGGGGGTGGGGTGGGGAGGGAGGGGAGCAGGCAGGCCACTTCTATTGGTCTTTCTTGTCCAGTTTCATCCATCTTTGTTCTTCGGCCTGTGTGGGCCTCCCATCGCGGCGGCCTCTGTTGTCGCAGAGCACCGGCTCTAGGCGCATGCGCCCCAGAGCTCCGGCTCGGTAATTGGACACATCAGTCCAGCCGCTCCGTGGCACGTGAGATCTTCCCAGGCCAGGGATCGAACCGGCGCCCCTTGCCCTGCAAGGCGGTGTCCTTACCCACTGGACCACCAGGGAAGCCCTCTAGTATCATTATTGAAAAGGCCCCTCATTCTCCACTGCCTGACACTTTTAGGTTTATTTATAAATAAAATAGCTCAATATATATAAATCTATTTGACTTTCTAATCATTGCTTTATTTGAATAATCTTATGCCAACATCATACTGTCTAAATTATTATGTGCTCACATGCTTCAGTAGTGTCCAACTCTTTGCAGTCCTATGGACTACAGCCTACCAGGCTCCTCTGTCCCTGGGATTCTCCAGGCAATAATACTGGAGTGGGTTGCCATTCCCTACGCTAGGGGATCTTCTTGGCCTAGAGTGCACACCTGCATCTCCTATGTCTCTTGCATTTCAGGCATATTCTTTTACCACTTGCCACCAGGGAAGTCCATCTAAATGATTATAGCTTTATAGTAATCCCTGAAATCTGATGGTATAGATCCGATAAAATTTATTTTTAAACACTGTCTGTAATATTCAAAGTTCTTTGAATTCTTCCATAGTTTTTGTTTGGGAACTCTAATTGGATTAGAGAAAGACCAGCTCATATTTCAATCTGTAAATCTTTACAGTAAGCAAGTTTGTTATTTTATCATAATATCGCTTTATTGCTCTTTCATTAGCAAAAATTCTTCCATAGTAAAACTGGAGAAAGTGACTGTGAGTGTAATTTTTATTATGGGCAATTATATGTTTTTTAATGTGCCACTGAACATTTCCAGAATATCTAGGCTCATCAAATTATATGCAAGAATAGAAAATTCACAGTATATCTGACCTCATTTTGAAACAGATGCCATTGAGTTAAAATTCCAAGGAATTATCTAGGAAATTTAAATTATCTAGGACATTTCAGCAGCTAAACCTTTTAGAAAAATAATATGTAAGGTTGTGATTTTTTTGTTTTAATGCAATTCTGAAAAGATCCTTTATGCAGATTAAAAACATTTTTTCAATTTCAAAACTCCTCCATATATTCTTAGCTAAAGCAGAAAGGAAATAATTTGTTAGCTAGAAAAGTTTGTTTGATTTAGGAAGATTTTGTGCTTGTTGTTTTCTGAATTATAGGTTTGATCATGCTTTAATGCAAACTTGAACAAAAAAGAAAGAGAAATGATAATCAGTGGTGTGAGTTGAGATCCTGAGAAGGCAGAAACAGGTAGGATAGAAGCATAGATAGAGGAATTGGGCTTAGATGTGAAGATGAATAACTTTAACTGAAAAGGGAAGGATAGAGAGAAGTTGGACCACAAAGAAGGCCAAATGTTGAAGAACTGATGCTTCAAACTGTGGTGCTGGAGAAGACTCTTGAGAGTCCCCTGGACTGCAAAGAGATCAAACTAGCCAATCCTAAAGGAAATCGACCCTGAATATTCATTGGAAGGAGTGATGCTAAAGCTGAAGCTCCAATACTTTGGCCACCTGAGGGTAAAGCCAAGCCACAGAAAAAGCCCCTGATGCTGAGAAAGAAGGGGGTGACAAAAGATGAAATGGTTGGATGGCACAATCGACTCAATGGACATGAGTTTCGGCAAAGTCCAGGAGATAGTGAAGGACAGGGAAGGTTGGCACGCTGCAGTCCATGACGTCACAAAGAGTGGGACACAACTTAGCGACTGAACAAAAGAGAGGAGCATGAGTGTGTATAGATGGTTTGCAAGACTGGCAAAAGAAAGCTGAATGACTTCTTTCTTTCATTTTGTGAAATAGCAAGAGAGACGCTTTTCTAACATGGAGGGTACAAAGGACAGAATGCTGAGAGTGGAAAAGTTTGCAGATTCACAGGGTAAGAAAACAATTTGACCAGAATATCTAGGCTCATCAAATTATATGCAAGAATAGAAAATTCACAGTATATCTGACCTCATTTTGAAACAGATGCCATTGAGTTAAAATTCCAAGGAATTATCTAGGAAATTTAAATTATCTAGGACATTTCAGCAGCTAAACCTTTTAGAAAAATAATATGTAAGGTTGTGATTTTTTTGTTTTAATGCAATTCTGAAAAGATCCTTTATGCAGATTAAAACATTTTTCAATTTCAAAACTCCTCCATATATTCTTAGCTAAAGCAGAAAGGAAATAATTTGTTAGCTAGAAAAGTTTGTTTGATTTAGGAAGATTTTGTGCTTGTTGTTTTCTGAATTATAGGTTTGATCATGCTTTAATGCAAACTTGAACAAAAAAGAAAGAGAAATGATAATCAGTGGTGTGAGTTGAGATCCTGAGAAGGCAGAAACAGGTAGGATAGAAGCATAGATAGAGGAATTGGGCTTAGATGTGAAGATGAATAACTTTAACTGAAAAGGGAAGGATAGAGAGAAGTTGGACCACAAAGAAGGCCAAATGTTGAAGAACTGATGCTTCAAACTGTGGTGCTGGAGAAGACTCTTGAGAGTCCCCTGGACTGCAAAGAGATCAAACTAGCCAATCCTAAAGGAAATCGACCCTGAATATTCATTGGAAGGAGTGATGCTAAAGCTGAAGCTCCAATACTTTGGCCACCTGAGGGTAAAGCCAAGCCACAGAAAAAGCCCCTGATGCTGAGAAAGAAGGGGGTGACAAAAGATGAAATGGTTGGATGGCACAATCGACTCAATGGACATGAGTTTCGGCAAAGTCCAGGAGATAGTGAAGGACAGGGAAGGTTGGCACGCTGCAGTCCATGACGTCACAAAGAGTGGGACACAACTTAGCGACTGAACAAAAGAGAGGAGCATGAGTGTGTATAGATGGTTTGCAAGACTGGCAAAAGAAAGCTGAATGACTTCTTTCTTTCATTTTGTGAAATAGCAAGAGAGACGCTTTTCTAACATGGAGGGTACAAAGGACAGAATGCTGAGAGTGGAAAAGTTTGCAGATTCACAGGGTAAGAAAACAATTTGACCACAGAAATTTAGCAGGTAAGCTGTTGGGTGGAATTGAAGGTTACTGGTACTTTTGTTATCATAAATTTGCTTACTGCAGAATTATTTCCAGAAATAAGTGCAATATTTTCCTCTTGTGTCACCACAAGCTATTGTGTTTTTTTAAATCTTTTCAAAATGTTATCTCACAGGAGTTTATTTCAATACAAGTCTAGTTATTCGGACTTCATAGGGAAATGTTCTTTGATACAGAAGGCTATATCTGGAAGTTTTCAGAAAAGTCTTTAATTTTTCTAGATTGTAAAATCTTTTTATGTTTGTGGTAAAGACAGAGAGTAACTGTCGACCATTACCTGTATGATTGATTATCAGCTACTCAGAAATCATTATAAAGTCATTTCAGGTTTTTATCATGAAATTAGAGTTAGAATTCTATATCTATGTAGATAGATATAGATACAAATAAAGACAGATTGCTCCCCCTCTACTCAGATGAGCTTCCCTGCTATCTTCTGTTCTGTTTTATCTTTCTGTTCTCATTTTTTGCATTTTTAAAATGGGAGTATAGTTGCTTTACAGCATTGTGTCAGTTCTTACTGTACCTAAATGTCTATCAGTTCAGGAATGGATGAAGACGACTTGGTACATATATAGTCCATTTAACTGTTAGGTTTAGAACTATTAATGCCTTACATATGTATAAAACTTTTGAAAACATCTGGAAAGTTTATGAAATGTTGCCTCCTCTCTTGCTCAAGTTCATGCAACCATTATGCTATATCTAGGCCACAAATGCAGTTCTTCTTAATTTAATTCTAGTGCTGTTTACACTATACTATAGGAGGAATAGTAATATGCTCTTAGCTAAATTGATTTACTCATGCTGGGAGGATTGACTTGTATATTGTTTCTGCATCTGTTGTTATTTGAACATGACTATTCAGACATGTGATTTTATCTTTTTATGTTTCATAAATATCTTGTACAAACTTACTATAATTAGTCAGATGATGATTAAACACAGTGGAAAAATGTTTTAAAAGAGTTCTGCAATCATGTCTTTCTTACTTTTCTTGGCAAACAGAAGAATATTTCACAGCATATATATAATTGTACCCTAATTTGTTAGTTTTCTAACTGTAGAATCGTTTTTATTCAGGTACTTTTTAGAGTGAGATATCCTTGGATTTATAAAAAGGAACATTAAATAGCATTCAATTACCAAAAATTGAATATATGCTTTTCAACTCTACGTATATTTTAGGGAACAAGTCTAAGCTTTGAAGACATCGTTCATTGTTTGATGTCAATATGAGTTGAGATTCAAAAATAAACAGCATGGCTAAAAGACGGGGGGGGAAGCTTCTATTTCCTCATGATCTATGTGAAAAAGTTGTGTTGTTTTTTGCTACATTATATAATAGCCACAAAAATGACAACTGAAATGCCCCTTTGAAAATCTTGTCAAACTTGAAAGCTTAAGATAAGGCCATTTTAAATTTGGATCTATGTAAAGGATTGAACAGATACTTCTCCAAAGATGATAAGTACATTGAAAGATGCTCAATTTCATTAGCCCTTAGGAAATGCAAGTCAAAACCACTATGAAATACTATTTACAACTATTAGACTTGCTGGAAAGTAGATAATAACAAGTGTTGGCAAGGATAAGATAATTTGAATCCTTATCCATTGTTGGTGAGCAGACAGAATAGTACAGCCACATCAAGAAACAGTTTGGCAGTCACTCTAAATATTACACAGGAAGTTATTTAGCAACTTAACTCTTAGGTATATATCTAAGGAAAATGAAAATATATCCACACAAAACTTACATGTGAATGCTTTTAAAAGACTTATTCATAATAGACAGAAAATTGCAAGAGCCCACATGCCTGTCACCTGCTGAATGGATAAACAAAATATGCTACAGCTATAATCCTCAAATACTATTTGGCAGTAGAAAAGGAATTAAGTACGGATATATGCTACAACATCATGGAACTTGAAAGCATTATGTCAAATGAAAGAAGTGAGTCAGTCACTTCGATATCTGAAATGTCCGGAATACCCAAATACACAGAGATATAAGTAGACTAATGGTTACTTCCTACGTGTAAAGAAAATTTCACAAGTTTAACAAACAAGGAAGACTTTTTTCAAGACTATTGTATTAGGGAAAGAGACTGAACTCAACTTCTTAAGAGGATTACTACAGGGGTAGAAATGCTATGGTCAAATTTCACATATATATAAATTTTGTACCCTAATTTGTTAGTTTTCTAACTGTAGAATCGTTTTTATTCAGGTACTTTTTAGAGTGAGATATCCTTGGATTTATAAAAAGGAACATTAAATAGCATTCAATTACCAAAAATTGAATATATGCTTTTCAACTCTACGTATATTTTAGGGAACAAGTCTAAGCTTTGAAGACATCGTTCATTGTTTGATGTCAATATGAGTTGAGATTCAAAAATAAACAGCATGGCTAAAAGACGGGGGGGGAAGCTTCTATTTCCTCATGATCTATGTGAAAAAGTTGTGTTGTTTTTTGCTACATTATATAATAGCCACAAAAATGACAACTGAAATGCCCCTTTGAAAATCTTGTCAAACTTGAAAGCTTAAGATAAGGCCATTTTAAATTTGGATCTATGTAAAGGATTGAACAGATACTTCTCCAAAGATGATAAGTACATTGAAAGATGCTCAATTTCATTAGCCCTTAGGAAATGCAAGTCAAAACCACTATGAAATACTATTTACAACTATTAGACTTGCTGGAAAGTAGATAATAACAAGTGTTGGCAAGGATAAGATAATTTGAATCCTTATCCATTGTTGGTGAGCAGACAGAATAGTACAGCCACATCAAGAAACAGTTTGGCAGTCACTCTAAATATTACACAGGAAGTTATTTAGCAACTTAACTCTTAGGTATATATCTAAGGAAAATGAAAATATATCCACACAAAACTTACATGTGAATGCTTTTAAAAGACTTATTCATAATAGACAGAAAATTGCAAGAGCCCACATGCCTGTCACCTGCTGAATGGATAAACAAAATATGCTACAGCTATAATCCTCAAATACTATTTGGCAGTAGAAAAGGAATTAAGTACGGATATATGCTACAACATCATGGAACTTGAAAGCATTATGTCAAATGAAAGAAGTGAGTCAGTCACTTCGATATCTGAAATGTCCGGAATACCCAAATACACAGAGATATAAGTAGACTAATGGTTACTTCCTACGTGTAAAGAAAATTTCACAAGTTTAACAAACAAGGAAGACTTTTTTCAAGACTATTGTATTAGGGGAAAGAGACTGAACTCAACTTCTTAAGAGGATTACTAAGTGACTAGGTGTGTAGAAATGCTATGGTCAATCCCTTATAGGAAACACAGGACTCTACTGACCAATTTTGGTTCAGCTTTACCGATGACCTTGTTGAACCTCCTTGAATACAACCAACTTTCCCACTCTCTTTCACTAATTTTCAACACACTTTGACAACTTTCCCACTTTCCCATAGCTCCTCCTCATATTTCTTTTCTTTTCTTTTTTATTTTACTTTTCGTTTTAAACAGGGTTTTGTTCTTTACTGCTACACATCAATCTGAATCTGCCACAGATATACATATGTCCCCTGCCTCCCGAACCTCCCCCCTTCTCCCTCCCCATCCCAGCCCTCCAGGTTGCCACAGACCCACTGTTTGACATCCCCTAGTCCCACAGCATATTCCCCTCCCTCACTCCCATGTCCATAATACTGTTCTCCATGTGTGCCTCTCCACTGCTGCTCTGCATATTCATTTATCAGCACCATCTTTCAAGATTACATATTTATGTGTCAGTACAGAATATTTATCTTTTTCTCTCTGACATATTTCACTCTATAATAGGTTCTAGATTCATCCACCTCATTAGAACTAATTTGAACGCATTTCTTCTTACGGCTGAGTAATACTCCATTGCATATATGTACCACAGCTTCACTTTATCCATTTATCTGTTGATGGACATCTAGGTTTTGAGGGCAATCTGGTTGTGACATCTATCACCCCACTGATCTCCAGGGTTGATTCAGCTGATCTGGTTGGCTAGGCGGGTGTCCCCTTCCTCCCTCACTGCTCCATGTGCATTCCTCCTGAAGCTGCATGCTGGGTCAAACAGGACAACCAGCTGCAATAGATGGTCTTTGGGCAGGATATACAAATAGCTGTGCTCCCCTGTTAGAACCTCCAAATAAGCTCTGTATTTCTTTACACACAAAACTTTCAAAGGATATGGTAAACAGAATCTGAGTTGGTATCAATACCCAGAGACCCAAAGCACCGTCCTGCTCTCCTTCTTTCTTGAGTAAACGGGAACCTATGGGAGCCAGGTAATAAAATGGAGCTTTGGTGAAAGTCTGGCCTAACGTGAGTTCACTAGGTCTGCACACCAATTCAGCGCTCATTTTCTCAGTTCCTGAGCATACAAATGGAATGAGTATACTTGGCAATAGGAGTGCCTCTACACTGAGTCGCTGGTCAAAGGCACGAAAGCGAATGCACTTTGGAAAGCCAAATGGATTACTTTGAAGCTACTTCCCCAACCTTAACTCTCTCCAAGAAATCATTTTTTCCCCTAAGGAGTATGATGAAGATTAGTGCAATTATTAAACACCTAAAAGGTGCCAAGGTAGTGGGACCCTATCTGATATTCACTTAATTTGGTGTTATGAACATTGCAGAAATTAAAGAATGACCCATACACTATTTCAGACTTTACTAAATAGCAGATCCAATAGCAGCTTGTGTGTTACTGCCAGAGTACTTAAGTCAAAAAGATTTGGGATACTGATATATTCCATATAACTATACCAAACTATATTGATGGACACAATGCCAATGTGACACAGTGAGCAAAAAGTGACATGAGTCAAAATTTTACATAGCTCCAATTACTTTAAAATTGGTTCTAGATTCATCCACCTCATTAGAACTAATTTGAACGCATTTCTTCTTACGGCTGAGTAATACTCCATTGCATATATGTACCACAGCTTCACTTTATCCATTTATCTGTTGATGGACATCTAGGTTTTGAGGGCAATCTGGTTGTGACATCTATCACCCCACTGATCTCCAGGGTTGATTCAGCTGATCTGGTTGGCTAGGCGGGTGTCCCCTTCCTCCCTCACTGCTCCATGTGCATTCCTCCTGAAGCTGCATGCTGGGTCAAACAGGACAACCAGCTGCAATAGATGGTCTTTGGGCAGGATATACAAATAGCTGTGCTCCCCTGTTAGAACCTCCAAATAAGCTCTGTATTTCTTTACACACAAAACTTTCAAAGGATATGGTAAACAGAATCTGAGTTGGTATCAATACCCAGAGACCCAAAGCACCGTCCTGCTCTCCTTCTTTCTTGAGTAAACGGGAACCTATGGGAGCCAGGTAATAAAATGGAGCTTTGGTGAAAGTCTGGCCTAACGTGAGTTCACTAGGTCTGCACACCAATTCAGCGCTCATTTTCTCAGTTCCTGAGCATACAAATGGAATGAGTATACTTGGCAATAGGAGTGCCTCTACACTGAGTCGCTGGTCAAAGGCACGAAAGCGAATGCACTTTGGAAAGCCAAATGGATTACTTTGAAGCTACTTCCCCAACCTTAACTCTCTCCAAGAAATCATTTTTTCCCCTAAGGAGTATGATGAAGATTAGTGCAATTATTAAACACCTAAAAGGTGCCAAGGTAGTGGGACCCTATCTGATATTCACTTAATTTGGTGTTATGAACATTGCAGAAATTAAAGAATGACCCATACACTATTTCAGACTTTACTAAATAGCAGATCCAATAGCAGCTTGTGTGTTACTGCCAGAGTACTTAAGTCAAAAAGATTTGGGATACTGATATATTCCATATAACTATACCAAACTATATTGATGGACACAATGCCAATGTGACACAGTGAGCAAAAAGTGACATGAGTTAAAATTTTACATAGCTCCATATTACTGAACACTGGCTTAGTCAGCTGGTCAGAGGTTTGTATGAAAAACGACCAAAAGGTCAGGGACAAAATCTCTGGTAGATGTGTGGAAATGGACGTGTGATACAAGGAACAAAATAAATAAGTCTGTGCTCTTTACACCAGAAAGCATCCATCATGGAAGAGGCACAATAATGAAGGGACAGAATGAGTCATCCAACTTTCTTCAGTGACCACTGCAAAATGGGATGTTAAGCCCAGTAAAAAGTGGCCAAAATGGCAGACATGCAGGCTATTTATGGGCCCAATTTCATGAAGTATTCTACCAATGAATATCTAACTACAGCTACCTCTGAATATGTAACTTTAAGGAACAGAAGCAAGACTGAGCCCTCCATGTGACGCTACTCCTTAAAAACCATCAGCTATGACCCTAATCAGCAGAAGCCTGGGACACAGTTTTATACAACAAAAGTGGAGAGTAAATACAGTTGAAGCCCTGGTGATCGACTTGGGGCTCCTCCTGATATTCCCTGGTCCCCTTGTAACTGTGGATATGCATGCAGTACGCTGAAGAGGGTATAAGCTATCATATAGAGGGGGTGTTCTTTACTTAGCATTGATTAATTCACTCAATGTAGACACGTTATACTTAAGTTAAAGAAACTGCTTATTTTTAGATAAAACTTTTCTCTATAGTCTTTCTCCATAGATTTCTACATACACTATCCATGTAAAAATGATAATGAAAGTGACCTTTATAACTCAAGGGGTGATAGCTCTGTTATACCTTGTTAGAAATTCTGACAGTTTTATCCAGTATCATATTATTGTCTCAGTATATTTCCATCAGTTGCTTCACATATTAATTTAGATTAAGAGTAATTCAACATTTTATTTAGAAACATATTTCAAAGATAATAATTCCTCCATATGTATTCACTTCCAAGAAAGCAACAAGTTTTAGAAAATACCTCCCTTTTGTTGGTTACCCTTAAATGCTATTATGTTGACTAGCATCCATTTACCCCACCCACCTTTTTATACTCTGTTCTCTGGAGTAGGTGACGGACCTGGATGTATACTTTCCAGTACAGAAAACTGAGAATTATGGCAAGAGATGAGAAAAAAAAAAAGCATGAAAGTAAGGTTGGAAAACTTGGTATACTGAAGTCTTTCTCAAAGGAGTTCTTTAAACCGGCTGTTTTTCTCAACCAAAAGTTTATTTCCTCTTTAATTGGTCACATGCTTCTAAGTTCTTTTAGCTGTTCCTCCTTATTGTCTCTTTTGAAAAGCAGGTGATACTTACCATCAGGTTATTACACTACCCTTGGTGGTTTTCCAATATGTTACCAATATATTTGTAAATAATGTTTTAAATAAAAATATATGGTAATTTAGTGTTTTTCAATATTTTTCATTATGTATCTCCTCTGGAACTTTTTCAGACATTGCTTTTTCTAATCATGCCACCCCTCATCCTGTCTTTCTCTTTCCATTAAGTACTGTTATAATATTCCAGGTTTTTTAAACTCACAACTCAACATCCCTCACCTATGGAAAACTCAGCTATGACCCTAATCAGCAGAAGCCTGGGACACAGTTTTATACAACAAAGTGGAGAGTAAATACAGTTGAAGCCCTGGTGATCGACTTGGGGCTCCTCCTGATATTCCCTGGTCCCCTTGTAACTGTGGATATGCATGCAGTACGCTGAAGAGGGTATAAGCTATCATATAGAGGGGGTGTTCTTTACTTAGCATTGATTAATTCACTCAATGTAGACACGTTATACTTAAGTTAAAGAAACTGCTTATTTTTAGATAAAACTTTTCTCTATAGTCTTTCTCCATAGATTTCTACATACACTATCCATGTAAAAATGATAATGAAAGTGACCTTTATAACTCAAGGGGTGATAGCTCTGTTATACCTTGTTAGAAATTCTGACAGTTTTATCCAGTATCATATTATTGTCTCAGTATATTTCCATCAGTTGCTTCACATATTAATTTAGATTAAGAGTAATTCAACATTTTATTTAGAAACATATTTCAAAGATAATAATTCCTCCATATGTATTCACTTCCAAGAAAGCAACAAGTTTTAGAAAATACCTCCCTTTTGTTGGTTACCCTTAAATGCTATTATGTTGACTAGCATCCATTTACCCCACCCACCTTTTTATACTCTGTTCTCTGGAGTAGGTGACGGACCTGGATGTATACTTTCCAGTACAGAAAACTGAGAATTATGGCAAGAGATGAGAAAAAAAAAAAGCATGAAAGTAAGGTTGGAAAACTTGGTATACTGAAGTCTTTCTCAAAGGAGTTCTTTAAACCGGCTGTTTTTCTCAACCAAAAGTTTATTTCCTCTTTAATTGGTCACATGCTTCTAAGTTCTTTTAGCTGTTCCTCCTTATTGTCTCTTTTGAAAAGCAGGTGATACTTACCATCAGGTTATTACACTACCCTTGGTGGTTTTCCAATATGTTACCAATATATTTGTAAATAATGTTTTAAATAAAAATATATGGTAATTTAGTGTTTTTCAATATTTTTTCATTATGTATCTCCTCTGGAACTTTTTCAGACATTGCTTTTTCTAATCATGCCACCCCTCATCCTGTCTTTCTCTTTCCATTAAGTACTGTTATAATATTCCAGGTTTTTTAAACTCACAACTCAACATCCCTCACTTTAGGACACTCCTGTGGAAACTGCATGGAAAACTGATAAAAGAATTAGTAGCTTAATGGGGTTTAAAAGTATACTCATACCATCAAGGACCTCAATTTTGGGGAGGAAATACAATACAGGAGGCTTATAGGAGAAGTGATATATGCCTTAAACCTCAGTTCATACATGCCTAGAATGCGTGCATGTGGGAACCAAGAGATGTCAGTGAAGGTGGTCCCTCTCAGTATTATATATGGCAACATTTTGAGAAATTTTTGAGAAGATAATTTAAATCAAAAGATATACATAATAAAACACAATGCTCAGTGTCTCACATTTTTTAGTCTTTCATTCAAAAAAATATTTTACTGTGAACTATTTGTAATGTTTTCACATGTTTTTTTCTAAGAATTTTAAGAGTTGTACTGTTTTTGTTGTTCAGTCAATACTAAATAAGTTAACACTACTATATTTTTCACTTCAACAACACTTTCACTGCATTTTTCTTTATCTTGAGTGTAAGGAGAGTAGATGCTGGTATTTTGGGGTTCCACTAAAAATGTTGTTTTTCCATTGCTAAATCATGTCTGGCTCTTTGAGATCCCTTGAATTGCACCATGCCAAACTTCCTGGTCCTTCATGATCTCCCTGAATTTGCTCAAACTCATGTCCATTGCGTCAAGTGATACCATCCAACCATCTCATCCTCTGTCCCCCATTCTGTCCCTCTTTCCCTCAACCTTTCCTAGCATTAGGGCCTTTTCCAAAGAGTCAGCTCTTCACATCAAAGGGGGAAGGGTAGGCAAAGTATTGGCTCTTCAGGGAGCCAAAAAGTATTGGAGCTTCAGCTCCAGCATCAGTCCTTTCAATGAATAGTCAAAGCTGATTTCCTTTAGGACTGGCTGGTTTGATCACCCTGCTGTCCAATGGACTTGCAAGAGCCTTCGCCAACACCATAGTTGGAAAGCATCAATTCTCTGGGACTCAGCTTTCTTTATGGTTCAACTCTCACATTTGTACAAGACTGCTGGAAAGACCAAAGCTTTGACTATATGCACCTTTGTCAGGCAAAGTGATGTCGCTGCTTTTTAATATGTTATCTAAGTTTGTCATAGCTTTTCTTTCAAGGAATAAGCATCTTTTAATTTCAATGCTGTAGTCACAGACTGCAGTGATTTTTGAAACCCAAGAAAATTAAAATCTCTCATTGTTTCCACTTTTTTCCTAAACTATTTGCAATAGAGTAATGGGACCAGATACCATGGTCTTTGTTTTTTTGAATGCTTAGAGACAGTTTTTTCAAACTCTTCTCTTTTACCTTCATCAAGAGGCTCTTTAGTTTCTCCTCACTTTCTGCCACTAAAGTGGTATCTAAAGTTGTTGATATTTCTCCCACCAAGCTTGATTCCAGCTTGTGAGTCATCCAGCCCAGCATTTCACATGATGTACTTTTCACATAAGTTAAATAAGCAGGGTGACAATATATACCCTTGAGATACTCCTTTCCCAATTTGGAACCAGTCCACTGTTCCATGTCTCATTCTAACTGTTGTTTTTTTTTTTTTCCTGCATACAAGTTTCACAGGAGACAGGAAGGATGATCTGGTGTTCTCATCTCCTTAAGAATTTCCCACAGCTAGTTGTGATCCACACAGTCAAAGGCTTTAGCATAGTCAGTGAAGTAGAAGTAGATGCTTCTTTTGAATTCCCTTGCTTTAGGTTAATGATGATGTATTTTTGAAGGTCACCCTTACTGTGATGTAGAGTTCTGTTATGGTAGCTATCCCAGTGCAGCAAAGGCTTCCCAGAACTACTCCTACGAGTCTCTACTGTGATAACTCAACCTACTTCATGACATGAGGATATAGGGCTAGAGAATTTAATATCATATGAACATGTTTTACAGCATCAATGATCAGAAGTGTGTGGGAAGTGGTGGAGTAAAAAAAAAAAGTCTCTAATTTATGTAATGTATTAAAGCCAGAAACTAATCTTGTTAAAAAAATTTCTTCCAATTATCATATTATAAAATTGCCCAGGGAGTCTCTGTCTCTGTCTTTGTCCACCCTCCTCTCTCTGTGTCTGTCTTTCTTTCTCTCTCTCTCTCTCAATACTCAATATGTGTGAGATTCTATGTGGAACAATTCTATACTTGACACAAACTGATCAGAGTCCAGTTTTATAGGGCACAAACCTGTACCAATGCTACCAAGAGTTATCTCTGAATCAGAGACCAGTAACACTCATAATTCATTTCCCTTTGGTTTGGTTAAGTCATCATGGTGCTTCCTGACAGGTTTAGTCTCACCTTAGTATTTTCTGTGACTCCCCACTTGGGTGATTTACCTGCTTGAGGTCATTTGGGTGACCTCAGTTCCACCCTTGGAACCTAACAATCAGCACTGTCACTACTCTCCAAGTTCCACTGCAATCCGTGCAAGAATTCTGTAAAGGCAAGACCTACCATTATTGCCTAACTATGTCATATGACTTTCTACTCTCATATGGGGACCTAAGATTGATGTGGAAGAAGACAACACCTGGGAGATTATTTTATTCAATAATCTGACAGGAAATGGATTAGGACATCCTCCCTATTTTATTATGTGACTACTTTCCATGTCAAAGACTCCAAAAGACAAATCAGAAGTTTTACCAATTTCACTTTCTTCTGTCTCCTTGCTCCCACAATTCCATGGGACAGAGAAGTGGCTGATCTCCATTTTCCATATCTTAACTCCTTTCCACTAAGAACAGAGAGCCTTAAAGCCTATCTGTCACAGGAAGAAGAGGACCTTTTATTTGCTATGGCTCTGTACTTTATTGCTCACTAAGTTTGTGTCTGACTCTTTTGACCCCATGGACTGCCAGGCTCCTCTGTCCATGAAATTTTCCAGGCAAGAATACTGGAGTAGGTTACCATTTCCTACTCCAGGGGACCTTCCTGACCCAAGGATTGAACCTGAGTCTCTTGCACATCCTGCATGGATAAGCTTATTTTTTTACCAACTACACCACCTGGGAAGCCCTCAAAATGTTAAGTGGGAGCTGAGACAATCTGGTAATTTTGGTTTTCTTTCCATAGATCCAGTTCTTCATGTCCAGTGTCTTGTTAAAAATAAGAAGGTCCTACCCTCTCCTTCCCAGGAGCTATAAATTTCCTTAGCTTAGGAGGTGGGAGGTTTAAAACTCAAACATGATTCAAGGGGCAAATTAAAATGCATGTGGGTCATCATTTGCAAAATATTAATCATGGTACACAAGGTTTTGTCTTTAAGCAACTTTTCTTTTAACCTTATCTTGTTCATAACCCTTCTTTTCAGAATGGGATAGAGAGAAATGATAAAATAAATCCTGAGGCACTTGAAGAATATATAATAAAAAAATTGATAATTTTAAATCAAAAGAAAATTGCTTCTCCACCCATTGTTAGCATCCTTTGAAAATATGAATTTTATGTTCATGGGATAAAAGAGCTTTCATTAGCAAAGTTAAAGAAGCAATGCCTTTGTAAAAATATTGAAACTTTACACTAACCTGCAATCCGTGCAAGAATTCTGCAAAGGCAAGACCTACCATTATTGCCTAACTATGTCATATGACTTTCTACTCTCATATGGGGACCTAAGATTGATGTGGAAGAAGACAACACCTGGGAGATTATTTTATTCAATAATCTGACAGGAAATGGATTAGGACATCCTCCCTATTTTATTATGTGACTACTTTCCATGTCAAAGACTCCAAAAGACAAATCAGAAGTTTTACCAATTTCACTTTCTTCTGTCTCCTTGCTCCCACAATTCCATGGGACAGAGAAGTGGCTGATCTCCATTTTCCATATCTTAACTCCTTTCCACTAAGAACAGAGAGCCTTAAAGCCTATCTGTCACAGGAAGAAGAGGACCTTTTATTTGCTATGGCTCTGTACTTTATTGCTCACTAAGTTTGTGTCTGACTCTTTTTGACCCCATGGACTGCCAGGCTCCTCTGTCCATGAAATTTTCCAGGCAAGAATACTGGAGTAGGTTACCATTTCCTACTCCAGGGGACCTTCCTGACCCAAGGATTGAACCTGAGTCTCTTGCACATCCTGCATGGATAAGCTTATTTTTTTACCAACTACACCACCTGGGAAGCCCTCAAAATGTTAAGTGGGAGCTGAGACAATCTGGTAATTTTGGTTTTCTTTCCATAGATCCAGTTCTTCATGTCCAGTGTCTTGTTAAAAATAAGAAGGTCCTACCCTCTCCTTCCCAGGAGCTATAAATTTCCTTAGCTTAGGAGGTGGGAGGTTTAAAACTCAAACATGATTCAAGGGGCAAATTAAAATGCATGTGGGTCATCATTTGCAAAATATTAATCATGGTACACAAGGTTTTGTCTTTAAGCAACTTTTCTTTTAACCTTATCTTGTTCATAACCCTTCTTTTCAGAATGGGATAGAGAGAAATGATAAAATAAATCCTGAGGCACTTGAAGAATATATAATAAAAAAATTGATAATTTTAAATCAAAAGAAAATTGCTTCTCCACCCATTGTTAGCATCCTTTGAAAATATGAATTTTATGTTCATGGGATAAAAGAGCTTTCATTAGCAAAGTTCAAGAAGCAATGCCTTTGTAAAAATATTGAAACTTTTATGCATATGAATAAAAATATTATTGGCACTGTCATAATTTATAGCATAACTCTCAAATCACATCTCTGATTTTATTTCAAATACATATTTAACAAGAATACCTTGTGTAGGTTAAACTACCAAATGGTACGAAATGGTAACACAGAATCCAAACTTACCCCACAGAAAGTTCTGTCATTTTGATGCCTAAAAGTAATATGGTAAAAACATGCATTAGCCTGTCATATTTTCTGTAATAGGAAGAAAGAGAAGAATTTTGTCTTGAAAATCAGTTTCAAAATTATTTTTTCAATCACTACAACTGTTTATATTAGGTATTTTCTCTATTGGGATAATGTGGGTATTAATTCTCTAAGGATCAAAAATCTGGAGCTACTCAGTACTGTATTCAGAGAACCATGCTTCCATCCTCCTCTTCCACCCTTAATAAAAGCCTGTGCTTTCCTGACTTTAAGAACTCTGCTGAACTTCTGACCATTAGGTTCATGTTCTAGAGATGAGAAAGGCAGTGAGAGAAGGTCAAAGGCAAAAGTGTCATTTTCAAGATATTTTGACATTTCATTCAGAAGATAAATCCTGGAGCATCCTACTATATTCTACTGTCCAAAACTCTATATCCCGGCCAACTCTGTAAGAAGGTTGTAAAGAGACTGGAGTAATGAGTATTTTGCTTCTCAGCCTCTATAGTAAAGGAATGAAGAGAGATTTTCGGTGAGTTGTGAGTGAGCCAAATGCCAGTATCCACATTGACATAAGGCTGTCTTTTGGCATGAGTTTAAATTTAAAGGATCATTGAAATGCTATGTTACATTTCTACAATAAAAATTTATTTATAGCAAATGTTTATGATTTGAAGTAAAGAGTACATTAACTAGTGACTGTACCACCTTACAAGTTATGTACCATCTCATATAATTAAAAATAATTCTGATCTATCATGGAAAAAGTTTCTTCATGACTAAGAAAATAGTTCTTAGTCAAAAACATAGTAAGTTGACAATATTTTCAGTTATAATAAAAAAAATCAAGGTGTTCAATATTAATTTTTTTCCCAGAAAACAAAAGCAATTAATTTTCAACTGAAATTCTACTTGTGTCCTACTGAAAAAAATCCTTTAGTCAGCGTATTCAAAAGAATACAAAAATAAAATACATTAAAAAAATAAAAAGAAAAAATCATGAAAGAGGATGCACTTATCCAGGAGAACATCATATTTAGCTCTTTTATTTCTTATAGGTAAACCTCCTTAACATAGCTACAGCTTAAGGAATTCTATCTGTTTATGCACTATAACTATTTCAGGATGAGAAGTTGGAGGATAAGGACCAGATGGTATCTTAAGCTTGTCTGAAACAAGTGACTCTGCAATGAACGTGCCTGCTTAATAAATGAGGAAAGGAATTCATGTAAATGGAAGAATATATACGATTCATATATTAATAACTTCTATGGTAGAAAAAAGTCTAAAATCAATTTCTGAAACCAAAGTCCCATAAGAAAAATAAATATCCTAAAATAAGACTCATGAGGCCTTTTAAATAACTATGCAGACATTTTCCATTCACGAAATATTTAGAGTATCTGTGCTATACTAAGGGGCAGTTCTAGGTGATGAGAATATAGTAACAAAGGAGAGAGATGTAAAGATGTTTGAGTTATACTTTAAACTGCTCAGCCTACAGAATATGATATTACTGTGTACAAGAATATGATACTGAAGGTCAAAGGAGTCATTCATACTATAAATTCTACTGTCCAAAACTCTATATCCCGGCCAACTCTGTAAGAAGGTTGTAAAGAGACTGGAGTAATGAGTATTTTGCTTCTCAGCCTCTATAGTAAAGGAATGAAGAGAGATTTTCGGTGAGTTGTGAGTGAGCCAAATGCCAGTATCCACATTGACATAAGGCTGTCTTTTGGCATGAGTTTAAATTTAAAGGATCATTGAAATGCTATGTTACATTTCTACAATAAAAATTTATTTATAGCAAATGTTTATGATTTGAAGTAAAGAGTACATTAACTAGTGACTGTACCACCTTACAAGTTATGTACCATCTCATATAATTAAAAATAATTCTGATCTATCATGGAAAAAGTTTCTTCATGACTAAGAAAATAGTTCTTAGTCAAAAACATAGTAAGTTGACAATATTTTCAGTTATAATAAAAAAAATCAAGGTGTTCAATATTAATTTTTTTCCCAGAAAACAAAAGCAATTAATTTTCAACTGAAATTCTACTTGTGTCCTACTGAAAAAAATCCTTTAGTCAGCGTATTCAAAAGAATACAAAAATAAAATACATTAAAAAAATAAAAAGAAAAAATCATGAAAGAGGATGCACTTATCCAGGAGAACATCATATTTAGCTCTTTTATTTCTTATAGGTAAACCTCCTTAACATAGCTACAGCTTAAGGAATTCTATCTGTTTATGCACTATAACTATTTCAGGATGAGAAGTTGGAGGATAAGGACCAGATGGTATCTTAAGCTTGTCTGAAACAAGTGACTCTGCAATGAACGTGCCTGCTTAATAAATGAGGAAAGGAATTCATGTAAATGGAAGAATATATACGATTCATATATTAATAACTTCTATGGTAGAAAAAAGTCTAAAATCAATTTCTGAAACCAAAGTCCCATAAGAAAAATAAATATCCTAAAATAAGACTCATGAGGCCTTTTAAATAACTATGCAGACATTTTCCATTCACGAAATATTTAGAGTATCTGTGCTATACTAAGGGGCAGTTCTAGGTGATGAGAATATAGTAACAAAGGAGAGAGATGTAAAGATGTTTGAGTTATACTTTAAACTGCTCAGCCTACAGAATATGATATTACTGTGTACATTGAGTTTAGAGGTCATTAACTAGTGTAATCAGGAATCACACTCTAGGGTAGTCAATCTCCATTGTTATAGAGGAATGATACTTTAGTAGTGGCTACAATAAGGGTTCCATGTATCAGTGCTGAAAAACTAGTGGTTTTCTAGTTGTAATACTAAACTTCCGAAGTGAATTTATACTAATAAAAACTGTGGCTCTTGGCTATTATGGTGAATAATGCATTTGGGGATTTGTGGAGAACCTAAAAATATTCATAAAATATCCCTGGTTAAAATGTCCTAGAATACTCTTTTCTTTGCACTATAGAGCATTAAAAGCTAGCAAATCATGCATCTGGTATCCTACAATCAACCTAAGGCAAGGTGATGGTTTGCTGCCTGAAGATGACCATAACTATGACAGCACATTATCTTATCAGGCCTTTGTGCAAAGTGTGGTTGGTGTCCAAAAAGGACACAGACCTGGAACACGAAAATAAAGACTGAGGAGGAGGTCTCGGCTATCTCAGACCTCTTTGCCAGCTGCTGTATTCAACAAATATAAAACTAAAAGAATAAAAACTTAAAAATTGTGCATGACCAAATCTACTTAGGCCAGATGACAATGAAATTATCTTTCCCTATGGACCTTATATTCTGCTAAGAGAAATAAAGTATATACACATAAATATAGTGAAACAGTGCAAGACCTGAGGAGCATCCCCAGGACAGTTCCACACTCTAGCTAAGGTCCTCAGTCTTCACTTTGTCTGTAGAAAAAACTTCAGTCAAAGAATAAAGTTAGTCACAGAAGTGAGGAAACGAACAATCAAAAGAAAAACAATCTAACGGGTCAAAATAATTGTTTAGCCATTAACAAAACTCAAGGACCATTAGTTCCTCTTCACTGACTATAGACAATATTCTGAGCCATATCTTTGGAGCTGTTTCATGGTTACTGGAACCCTCACCAGGTGGAAGTCTGGTCATTAAATACATAATGACCGGACTGTAGCCATGACACACATGCCACAACTCTGAGAACTGGTCTCAAAGAAATGGGGGAAAATACATTGGCGCTGAAGATTAACTGCACTTAAAATCATCAAGACGATGCTGATCAGACTACCACCTGACTAATTTCAAAAGATAATTGACAGAGCTGACTATGCTGTTCTGCATGTAGCATGCTCCTTCCATCTATATACCCCTGAAATTCCCTTTTATAAGTTCCTTCCCCTGGACTGACAGAGGACATTGGCTTTCTTCCCAGGTTACTGGCTTCCTAAATAAAGCAAATTTTCCTTTCTACCGACACCTCTCTCTTGAGTATTGGCTTCTGAGGGGCAAGCAGCTAGACCAGAGTTTGGTAACAATAGTCTCTATTAAACTACTTTATTGAGTAGTCATAGAATGCCTTTGAGGACATGATGGTTGAGCTAAGATCTGAATGAAATGAAGCAAGTTTTATTTTTTAAATTATATCAGATAGGTTTGCTTTTCCAGGTACCATGAGGATTTGGGAGCTCTTCTTCCTAAAGCACACATAAACAAAGGTTGTTGGAACTGCTAGCCATGTAAAATGAGTGCTATGTGGGAGAAAATAATCCTCAGTTTGAAAGAATAGTCTGAACATGTAGCTGTGATTTGTGGACAGAAACAGCGACTATATAGTACCTTATGATACATAAACTGAGATTGGAATACAAAATATTTAATGCTTCTTTCAACTCTAAAATTTAAGTGGTTTTTATTCTAAACAGTCCAGGACTAACTGACATTATAGGTTGATTATTTAAAGTCTAGACAAGTTTAAGTGCAAGACCTGAGGAGCAATTCAAAAGAACTTTGTCTGTAGAAAAACTTCAGACAAAGAATAAAGTTAGTCACAGAAGTGAGGAAACGAACAATCAAAAGAAAAACAATCTAACGGGTCAAAATAATTGTTTAGCCATTAACAAAACTCAAGGACCATTAGTTCCTCTTCACTGACTATAGACAATATTCTGAGCCATATCTTTGGAGCTGTTTCATGGTTACTGGAACCCTCACCAGGTGGAAGTCTGGTCATTAAATACATAATGACCGGACTGTAGCCATGACACACATGCCACAACTCTGAGAACTGGTCTCAAAGAAATGGGGGAAAATACATTGGCGCTGAAGATTAACTGCACTTAAAATCATCAAGACGATGCTGATCAGACTACCACCTGACTAATTTCAAAAGATAATTGACAGAGCTGACTATGCTGTTCTGCATGTAGCATGCTCCTTCCATCTATATACCCCTGAAATTCCCTTTTATAAGTTCCTTCCCCTGGACTGACAGAGGACATTGGCTTTCTTCCCAGGTTACTGGCTTCCTAAATAAAGCAAATTTTCCTTTCTACCGACACCTCTCTCTTGAGTATTGGCTTCTGAGGGGCAAGCAGCTAGACCAGAGTTTGGTAACAATAGTCTCTATTAAACTACTTTATTGAGTAGTCATAGAATGCCTTTGAGGACATGATGGTTGAGCTAAGATCTGAATGAAATGAAGCAAGTTTTATTTTTTAAATTATATCAGATAGGTTTGCTTTTCCAGGTACCATGAGGATTTGGGAGCTCTTCTTCCTAAAGCACACATAAACAAAGGTTGTTGGAACTGCTAGCCATGTAAAATGAGTGCTATGTGGGAGAAAATAATCCTCAGTTTGAAAGAATAGTCTGAACATGTAGCTGTGATTTGTGGACAGAAACAGCGACTATATAGTACCTTATGATACATAAACTGAGATTGGAATACAAAATATTTAATGCTTCTTTCAACTCTAAAATTTAAGTGGTTTTTATTCTAAACAGTCCAGGACTAACTGACATTATAGGTTGATATGTATGTGAAAGTCTAGACAAGTATTTTTTAAAAGTGCTTCATTGCTATGTAATTTATATAATTTACAATTCATGCATTTATGGGTATACAATTCAGTCACTTTCAGAAGATTTAAAGAGTGCAATCATCCTACAACCATCACCACACTCAGATTTTATCTACCCACAAAAGAAGCCTTGCACCTCACCACTTTTCCCCAAACCATTCGTCTTCTACCCCAGGCAACTTTCAGTCAAATCACTATGTCTATGGATTTGCATCCTCTGAATATTTACTAGAAATGGCATCATACAATACATGATCTTTTGTGACCGTCATCTTTCACTAAGCATATTTCTTTCAAGGTTCATCCATGTTATAACATTTATCATGACCTCATTTCCTTCATTTCCATATAATATTCCACTATATGGATATACCACATTTATTTATCCATTCATCAGTTGATTCACATTTCACTTGTTCTTACTCTTGCTAACTGTAAATCAATGCTGCTTGTAAAGTTCAGAAGCTGTATATTCATAGTCATGTATACACACGGTGTATATGTGTCAATCCAAGTCTTCTAATTCCTGCCATTCCCTCCCTTTCCTCTCTGGTATCCATATGTAGTGAAATAGACAACTAATGAGTACATACAATATCGCATAGGTAATTCTACTTAATGCAATGTGATGATCTGAATGGGAAGGAAGTCCAAAGGCAGAGGTATATGTATTTGTATGTCTGATTTATATTATATCAGATAGGTTTGCTTTTCCAGGTACCATGAGGATTTGGGAGCTCTTCTTCCTAAAGCACACATAAACAAAGGTTGTTGGAACTGCTAGCCATGTAAAATGAGTGCTATGTGGGAGAAAATAATCCTCAGTTTGAAAGAATAGTCTGAACATGTAGCTGTGATTTGTGGACAGAAACAGCGACTATATAGTACCTTATGATACATAAACTGAGATTGGAATACAAAATATTTAATGCTTCTTTCAACTCTAAAATTTAAGTGGTTTTTATTCTAAACAGTCCAGGACTAACTGACATTATAGGTTGATATGTATGTGAAAGTCTAGACAAGTATTTTTTAAAAGTGCTTCATTGCTATGTAATTTATATAATTTACAATTCATGCATTTATGGGTATACAATTCAGTCACTTTCAGAAGATTTAAAGAGTGCAATCATCCTACAACCATCACCACACTCAGATTTTATCTACCCACAAAAGAAGCCTTGCACCTCACCACTTTTCCCCAAACCATTCGTCTTCTACCCCAGGCAACTTTCAGTCAAATCACTATGTCTATGGATTTGCATCCTCTGAATATTTACTAGAAATGGCATCATACAATACATGATCTTTTGTGACCGTCATCTTTCACTAAGCATATTTCTTTCAAGGTTCATCCATGTTATAACATTTATCATGACCTCATTTCCTTCATTTCCATATAATATTCCACTATATGGATATACCACATTTATTTATCCATTCATCAGTTGATTCACATTTCACTTGTTCTTACTCTTGCTAACTGTAAATCAATGCTGCTTGTAAAGTTCAGAAGCTGTATATTCATAGTCATGTATACACACGGTGTATATGTGTCAATCCAAGTCTTCTAATTCCTGCCATTCCCTCCCTTTCCTCTCTGGTATCCATATGTAGTGAAATAGACAACTAATGAGTACATACAATATCGCATAGGTAATTCTACTTAATGCAATGTGATGATCTGAATGGGAAGGAAGTCCAAAGGCAGAGGGTATATGTATTTGTATGTCTGATTTATATTGCCATAAGTAGAAACTAACACAACATTGTAAAGAAATTATGTGTGTGAGTATGTGTGTCTTTATCTCTCAGTCATACCCAGCTGAGCAAATTAGGAGCAAATTTGCAACTCCATGGACTGCGGCCTGCCAGGCTCCTCATCCATGGAGGATGCTATAGACAGAGGAGCAACTATACTCCAATAAAAATCAATTTAAAAAATAAAGGATACTGAAAAAAGAGTCATGTGTAGCACCTAGAGGCTTGGTAAATTTTAATATTCCATATTATTTATTGAAGAATTACTTTAAATTTCCTACCTTGCCAGAACTGAGGGTCTTACCTTTTTTGTCTGGAGAGTTTTATTTGTCTTTATGTGATTACTTTAAATAAAACTTGAGTAACCTGATGTTATGTTTCTGTGTTTTTCAGTCTGTCACATCACTTTTGTCACAATCTTGTGTGTTCTAAACAGTGCTGCCTGGTTCTCATAAACCACTAGAGAAAATGCCCTATTAAGTGGCCCCTTTACTCAACCCACCTATACAGTGCTTCCTGATAAAGAGGCTTTTGCAATTCTGAAAGCTTCCCTAGGGGCAACATCCTCAGGCCTGCCACTTGCGTTCAAATTTGTTTCCACCAGTCTGCCATGACATCTCTCAGGCAAACACCTAATAGAATGCAGCTTGCATGGAATCTAGCCTTTTAATTCAGGTAATGTATGGGGAAGGAACAAATCATCCTAAACAAGTATACCAGAATTAAAACTTGAAAGAAAAAAACCAAAATATCCTAAATTTTATGGATCAGTTTTCTTTTTTTCCAAAAATGTTCATGGTAATTCATACATATAATCTGATTTCACAAACACTATCTTGATGACTTAAGTATGACATTCGAGTGTTGCATATGCACATACGTATGTGTGCATAGCACTTTGAAAGCACTGTCCTATTTACATTTGAAAAAGATACCCTGGGATAGATACCATTGTATTTGAATAAACCAAGATTAAGCTAAGTAGCTAACGATGATTCTGATTCTTTTTTTATTGTAGTGAAATAGACAACTAATGAGTACATACAATATCGCATAGGTAATTCTACTTAATGCAATGTGATGATCTGAATGGGAAGGAAGTCCAAAGGCAGAGGGTATATGTATTTGTATGTCTGATTTATATTGCCATAAGTAGAAACTAACACAACATTGTAAAGAAATTATGTGTGTGAGTATGTGTGTCTTTATCTCTCAGTCATACCCAGCTGAGCAAATTAGGAGCAAATTTGCAACTCCATGGACTGCGGCCTGCCAGGCTCCTCATCCATGGAGGATGCTATAGACAGAGGAGCAACTATACTCCAATAAAAATCAATTTAAAAAATAAAGGATACTGAAAAAAGAGTCATGTGTAGCACCTAGAGGCTTGGTAAATTTTAATATTCCATATTATTTATTGAAGAATTACTTTAAATTTCCTACCTTGCCAGAACTGAGGGTCTTACCTTTTTTGTCTGGAGAGTTTTATTTGTCTTTATGTGATTACTTTAAATAAAACTTGAGTAACCTGATGTTATGTTTCTGTGTTTTTCAGTCTGTCACATCACTTTTGTCACAATCTTGTGTGTTCTAAACAGTGCTGCCTGGTTCTCATAAACCACTAGAGAAAATGCCCTATTAAGTGGCCCCTTTACTCAACCCACCTATACAGTGCTTCCTGATAAAGAGGCTTTTGCAATTCTGAAAGCTTCCCTAGGGGCAACATCCTCAGGCCTGCCACTTGCGTTCAAATTTGTTTCCACCAGTCTGCCATGACATCTCTCAGGCAAACACCTAATAGAATGCAGCTTGCATGGAATCTAGCCTTTTAATTCAGGTAATGTATGGGGAAGGAACAAATCATCCTAAACAAGTATACCAGAATTAAAACTTGAAAGAAAAAAACCAAAATATCCTAAATTTTATGGATCAGTTTTCTTTTTTTCCAAAAATGTTCATGGTAATTCATACATATAATCTGATTTCACAAACACTATCTTGATGACTTAAGTATGACATTCGAGTGTTGCATATGCACATACGTATGTGTGCATAGCACTTTGAAAGCACTGTCCTATTTACATTTGAAAAAGATACCCTGGGATAGATACCATTGTATTTGAATAAACCAAGATTAAGCTAAAGTAGCTAACTCAGAAAAAAACACAGATAAAGCAGAGAATAAGGATTTAAATCTATGCCTAATCTCCTAAAAGCAGATGGATATGCCCATATGCTTTTAATCATTTTCCAAATATTGAACATGTAAGTTGTTTCCAGTATCTTTCTATTAAAACAATGCCACAGTGATGTACATTAATCTTTGTCAGAATTTTTATTGCCTCTAGACAGAATGGTTGGAAGTAACATACTAGGTCAAAGGTTATATAGTATTTTTTTTCCTTTTTTTTTTTTTTTTTCAGAGGGGTGGGTGGGGAGGGGGGGGGCGGGCAAGCCACTTCTATTGGTCTTTCATTTGTCTATTTTCGTCCATTTTTGTTCTTTGGCCGATGTGGGCCTCCCATCGCAGTGGCCTCTGTTGTCACAGAGCACCTGCCCTAGGCACGTGCGCTCCAGAGCTCCGGCTCGGTAATTGGACACATCCGTCCAGGGGCTCCGCAGCACGTGGGATCTTCCCAGGCCAGGGATCGAACTGGTGCTCCTTGCACTGCAAGGCGGTGTCCTTACCTACTGGACCACCAGGGAAGCCCTGGTTATGTAGTATTGTTAAAGATTATTTTTTAATGTATTAAAAAGTGTTCTGGCCTTACATTCAGGTGAAAGAGTACTTAATTTGTGCACTTTCACCTACATTATTTGGGCTTCCAAGGTGGCATTAGTGGTAAAGAACTCACCTGCCAATGCAGGAGACATAAGAGATGTGGGTTCAATCACTGGATCAAGAAGATCCCTGGAGAAGGGCATGGAATCTAGCCTTTTAATTCAGGTAATGTATGGGGAAGGAACAAATCATCCTAAACAAGTATACCAGAATTAAAACTTGAAAGAAAAAAACCAAAATATCCTAAATTTTATGGATCAGTTTTCTTTTTTTCCAAAAATGTTCATGGTAATTCATACATATAATCTGATTTCACAAACACTATCTTGATGACTTAAGTATGACATTCGAGTGTTGCATATGCACATACGTATGTGTGCATAGCACTTTGAAAGCACTGTCCTATTTACATTTGAAAAAGATACCCTGGGATAGATACCATTGTATTTGAATAAACCAAGATTAAGCTAAAGTAGCTAACTCAGAAAAAAACACAGATAAAGCAGAGAATAAGGATTTAAATCTATGCCTAATCTCCTAAAAGCAGATGGATATGCCCATATGCTTTTAATCATTTTCCAAATATTGAACATGTAAGTTGTTTCCAGTATCTTTCTATTAAAACAATGCCACAGTGATGTACATTAATCTTTGTCAGAATTTTTATTGCCTCTAGACAGAATGGTTGGAAGTAACATACTAGGTCAAAGGTTATATAGTATTTTTTTTCCTTTTTTTTTTTGGGGGGGGGGGGGGGGGGGGGGAGGGGGCGGGCAAGCCACTTCTATTGGTCTTTCATTTGTCTATTTTCGTCCATTTTTGTTCTTTGGCCGATGTGGGCCTCCCATCGCAGTGGCCTCTGTTGTCACAGAGCACCTGCCCTAGGCACGTGCGCTCCAGAGCTCCGGCTCGGTAATTGGACACATCCGTCCAGGGGCTCCGCAGCACGTGGGATCTTCCCAGGCCAGGGATCGAACTGGTGCTCCTTGCACTGCAAGGCGGTGTCCTTACCTACTGGACCACCAGGGAAGCCCTGGTTATGTAGTATTGTTAAAGATTATTTTTTAATGTATTAAAAAGTGTTCTGGCCTTACATTCAGGTGAAAGAGTACTTAATTTGTGCACTTTCACCTACATTATTTGGGCTTCCAAGGTGGCATTAGTGGTAAAGAACTCACCTGCCAATGCAGGAGACATAAGAGATGTGGGTTCAATCACTGGATCAAGAAGATCCCCTGGAGAAGGGCATTGCAACCCACTCCAGAATTCTTGCCTGGAGAATTTCATGGGCAGAGGCACCTGGCAGGCTACAGTCCATAGGGTTGCAGAGTCAGACATAACTGAAGCAGTTTAGCATGCATGCACTCACACTACTATTCTTTTTCGTGTGTGAATTTGACAAATAATATAGAATATTAATTTAAACAATTCATGATGAGGATGAAAATTTCTGTATGATTATTAGCCCTTCATATTTCTTTTATGAATTGGATCCTCATATTATATATGTGTATATATATACATATGTACATATATATATATGCATATATACACATATGTATATTTCCCTGTTGTTCTTTGTTCATTTAGTTGTGTCCAAGTCTTTGAGACCTCATGGACTGTATCTTGCGAGGCTCCTCTGTCCTCCACTATCTACCAGAGTTTGCTCAAATTCATGTCCATTGAGTCAGTGATGCTATCTAATCATCTCAACTTCTGTCATCCACTTCTCCTTTCACCTTTGATCTTTTCCAACATCAGGGTCTTTTCCAATGAGTTGGTTCTTTTCATAAAGTGGCCAAAGTATTGGAGATTCAGTTTCAGCAACAGTCCTCCAATGACTATTTGGAGATATTTGCAGAAATTAAATAGGCTTTTTACTTTGTTTCCTCACTTCCCCTCATCTCTGATCCATAAAATATCTGACATCCAGGCCACCAGATAGCTATTTTGAGACACCAGCCTTCCATCTTCTTTGTCAGCCTGACTCCTGAATGAAGTCCCTTTCTTGTCCCATTTCATCTTGGATTCATTGATGCATGGTGTGGTAAGAAGAGTGAGGTTGGACTCAGTAACCTGACTCTGGTATACTTTTTTAGGATGATTTGTTCCTTTCCCATACATTACTTGAATTAAAAGTCTAGATTCCATGTAAGCTGAGTTCCATTAGGTGTCTGCCTGAGAGCTGTCATGGCAGACAAGTAGAAACAAGTGGCAGACCTGAGGATGCTGCCCCTCAGGAGTTGCCCTCTCAGGAGCTGGAGTTGATTTCCTTTAGGATTGACTGATTTGATCTCCTTGCAGTCCAAGGGAGTCTCAAGAGTCTTCTCCAGCACCACAATTTAAAATTCCCTGTGCTATACAGTAAATCCTTATTGCTTATCCTTATTTATGTATGGTAGTTTATATCTGCTTAAATTTTCATGTTCAAGTTTTATTTATGGTGGTATTTTTGTTTTAAAATATAATTATGCCTAATAATATAGTCATTCATTTTTTCCTTTACGATTTATTCCATGATTTTGTGCTTGGGAAACTCTATTATCTCCTAGAATGGCAAATCTCAGGTAGGGGTGTGTGTTAGTTTTCACTTCCTAGCAATCATTTCATGGGTGGTATGTAATGGAGTATCTTCTGTCATGTCAACAAATACGGTGCATGTATCTGTGATTCTAGCCTCCCCAAATGTGAATTTCTTGGCAGCACCAGTTAGCACCAGATGAGGGACACCAGGTGTTGTGCCATTTGCCACACAGAGAATTCAAGAATATCAGTCCTTCAACGAGGTGTGCACAGGGTGTCAGGGTAGTTCCCTGAAGCAGGCTGTTATGTATGCTTATAATAACAAAAGCGGCAAGATGAGTGTTAAAGTCACAGAAGCAGATCCAGTGTAAATTCAAAATCAACCTTTCCCAGTTACACTTGTGTGTGTGTTAGTCCCACAGTCATGACCAACTCTGCAACCCCATGGACTGTAGCTCACCAGGCCCTCTATCCATGGAATTCTCCAGGCAAGAATACTGGAATGGGTTGCCGTGCCCAGTTCCAGTAAAACTGAACTGGCCTCCTATTTATACTTCATGGTACATGTAGAAGTGGACTTCAAGCTGGAAACTTCCACCAGTTAGCATTTTCTGAGAGGGGACTAGGTGGACTCTAGTTAAAGCATTTACAATCCTATTTGCCCTCTGAAATGAAAGTAACAACAGAAACAGGATAAATAGCCAATGTTTGCCTCTTTTAAACACCAGTCCAGGTAACAGTTATGGCAAGAACAAAGAGGCACAAAACTCTTTTTGCGTAAAGGGTTAAGGGATCTTCATTTCCACTATGTTCAGGACAAAGGAGACACTACACATGCAGAGAAAGGCTCCCTGTGCATCAAAAGTCAAGGGATAAGGCCAGATCATGAGTCTTGCTCCTCCCAGAAACGTTAATTTTGAGATTCATCTTGGCTGAGGGGTGTATGCACAACCAGGTGAGGTTCCCAGGGGAGGTCAGGTGTGGAAAAATAAACCAAATAATTGGCCTGAAGGAAGACAAAGACCCTGAAGAACTGATCTATATAAATGACTTCACAGAGTCTTACTGCGCTCATCCTCATTATAAGGGGATACCCACACTCTTTTTCTCTGGGTACGCCTCTCTGTCTTCTATTTTTTTTTTTTTTTATCATTTGGGGGTGGGGTGGGGAGGGAGGGGGACGGGCGGGCCACCTCCATTGGTCTTTCATTTCTCCATTTTTCATCCATCTTTGTTCTTTGGCCCCGGTGGGCCTCCCATTGCGGTGGCCTCTGTCGCCGCACAGAGCCAGCTCTGGGCGCACGCGCACCAGAGCTCTGGCTTGGTCATTGGACACATTGGTCCAGCCTCTCCGCGGCACGTGGGATATTCCCAGGCCAAGGATCGAACCGGCGCCCCTTGCATTGCAAGGAGGTGTCCTTACCCACTGGACCACCAGGGGAAGCCCCTTGCTTCTGTTTTAACTAAACAAACTGTTTCTCTATGTGCACTTGTTCACTATGTCTCTAATACTAAACTTTGTACATCCATTTACAGTTTTTGCCTCCATGACAAATGCATTTTTCACTGGGAGCAAAGATCCAGGGAAAAATAGCTTTTAGACTCTAATCCTTGCTGCTCTGGTGTCTAGGATTCCTGGTTCTCATCTAGGCTACCCAGGTTCAGTTCAGGGGTAGAGAATTAAGATCTCGCTTTACACCATCACTCATTGCTTTCTTGCCATAATCAGTTGTATGTTTCACATAAAATTCTTCAAACTGCTTGTCATTATTATATGGTATGAGATTAGAAGATGACTTTATTTTTTCTCAAATAGCTAAAAATTTGTAGTTACGTCATGTGTTGATTTTTTCTCAGTAGTTCTTCAATTAAAGTTTTTAATTAAGCCTATCTTATAGATATGATCCTCTACTTCTCTTTTTACATTTTTGTACTAACTTTGTAAATGCTTGCATCATTTTCATTTTTCTTTATTATCTACAAGGATGCTTATAATTCTGTAAAGCTAAACCAACTAAAATCAGAGTTGATCATTGATATGGCCAAACCTAGATTTGGATGCAAATTTTCAAGCTATAAATACCACATAGGTATCATCATGGCAGTCTGTCTCCATTTTTATTTTTTCTCCTTTATTTCCCTTCTTATCTCAGATAGCATGCATTTTTCTTATATTTTAATGACAGCACATGGTAAGTACAGTCTGGCATTTTCTTTCATTTCTTATGGTACTACACTTTAAGAGTCGACTATCTGCTATATTTTCAAGGCAATGTCCCCAGTGTGCCTTGCAGTACTCTTTTCACTAGCCTAAGGCGACTTCCTTCCCTCAACACTTCCTCTAGTTTCCCTTTTCTTGAATAATGAATGCTATACTTTAGTAGCTTGCTGTTCAGCATAGATAAGGTGTGCATTTTCCCCTTGGACTCTTTGGGTCCACCTGGGTGCTGCTAGAACACTGCTGTCAGATCTCCAGCTTGTGGACTGTTCAAGTGTACATTTCTCATGTCTGGCAGTCTTAGCCACTATGATCCTACAAGATTAAGGAGTGATCTTGTCCTTTTCATTTTGCCTGTTCTTCCAACTCTGAATGATAGCATCCCCCTCCCTGCACATTTTGAAATAAATGGTATTCATTTTGTTAGTCTCAGAATGGCTGCCCCAACATAGAAAGCCATTCATGTTCGAAAACTGACACCCTTGTTAGGAAATTTTTTTAGTTCACTAAACTACATCATGGCTGCTTAGTCTCCAGGGCAAAGGCTTAGAGAGAGGGCTGGTAATGACCTAAAATTGAGGAAAGCAGGTTCTGTTTTCATACATATCTTGTTGCTCCAAGAGCACCATCCATGTGGTGGTGTTTCTTTCATACACCAAAATACAGAGCAGCTCTGAGTGTTTGCAGAGTCTGGTATGTCTGCTGTGTAGCAGAGGAAATGCCTCCCAGAATGTGGCAAATCAGAGTTAAGTATTCTCCTTTCTAGGGCCATGGTGACTTGGACACTTGTGATTTCATGAGTAATTTAAAGAGAAAGCAGAGGAGGCGGATGAGTCAATCACTGAGAAGTGTTAGTCACCAACATAAGACAAAAGCCATACTTGTTTAAGAATACTGCACAAACAACAAAGATATACAAACTTGTGACACCTCATTTCAATCCATTTCCCTGAGAACTGCTGTTGCAATGCCTGATCTCCGGAAAGCTAATGCAAAAGTTCTGCCAGTTTCTTGCCCAGGCTTTGTACTTTTTCCTATCTATTTCTCTTCATGGAACACAGCATTGTGATGTCTTTCTGAAACATAGTAAGTGGTTGCAGGTTAACTTTCACAAGTTTCCCTCTCTTACCATTTTGCTCTGTTGATTACAATCACTCCTACTTAGTTACTATGATTTTCTTCATGAAAATCCAGATAAAAGTTATACTGGCCCTGAAAAACATCTGAATCATTTTCCATTCCTTCTTCTACTTATCTTTAAGAGGTACACAAAATGAAATGCTGTTCCTTTTCTCTTAAATCAACAATTTGTGGTTCAAGATTAGCTTCTATTTTGTTTCCTCTTCCTCACTCAGTTATTATTTTGAAATAATTTTCAAAACTTAGAAAACAAAATCTTAGGAGTATTTTCAGTGGCCTGCCTATGATCATATTCCTGATATATCAGTGGTAGAGCTCAAGGAGGATGTTATGATGTTAATCTTGTGAATTTATAGTTTAAAATTATTTCTAATACAATCATTACCTCATTAGAGGTTATTATTCACATTATGGATAATGATTACAAACAAATATGAAATATATTTTGATGAACTATAACATACTGTAAATCCTTCATAAAGCTAATAAAATAATTGACTTGATTATAATCAACTTTATAGCAACTGATTAAAGGGAGTAAATGAAACAATAAATATAAGTGGTTAGCACAGGGTCTGGCACATAGTCTAGTAAATGTCAATACATGATCTGATAAGTACTCTGTAAGTCTTTGCTATTATTATCTACTAAGTGGCTAAAAGAGACCAAGGAAGTTGCTATTCACTTTATAGATAAGGAAGCCTTTAAAGCTAGTTATTTAATTGCTCTGGATTTCTTTTGAGGCTTTGATATTTTCCTTGCATTTATTATGTTTACCAACTATTATTTCTAGTATAATTGAAATCTCCATATATGATTAAATGATTTAGAATTTACAAGTCAGAGTGGTATGTTTTCTTCATGTATTTAAGTTCTTTTAGTTGGCTGCAATGAACCAGCCAGGTACAGAATTCTATTTGTTAGAAAGAAACACATCTCATAAGTCCAGTTACGATGTTTGTCTTAGTTTATGTTTGGAAAAATGTTTAAAACTTTAAAATGTTTTCTGCCTCTACTATTTCTTTTTTCAAAAATTTTTGTAAAATAACATGACTTCAGTTAGTATGATTTTCTTCATGAAAATCCAGATAAAAGTTATACTGGCCCTGAAAAACATCTGAATCATTTTCCATTCCTTCTTCTACTTATCTTTAAGAGGTACACAAAATGAAATGCTGTTCCTTTTCTCTTAAATCAACAATTTGTGGTTCAAGATTAGCTTCTATTTTGTTTCCTCTTCCTCACTCAGTTATTATTTTGAAATAATTTTCAAAACTTAGAAAACAAAATCTTAGGAGTATTTTCAGTGGCCTGCCTATGATCATATTCCTGATATATCAGTGGTAGAGCTCAAGGAGGATGTTATGATGTTAATCTTGTGAATTTATAGTTTAAAATTATTTCTAATACAATCATTACCTCATTAGAGGTTATTATTCACATTATGGATAATGATTACAAACAAATATGAAATATATTTTGATGAACTATAACATACTGTAAATCCTTCATAAAGCTAATAAAATAATTGACTTGATTATAATCAACTTTATAGCAACTGATTAAAGGGAGTAAATGAAACAATAAATATAAGTGGTTAGCACAGGGTCTGGCACATAGTCTAGTAAATGTCAATACATGATCTGATAAGTACTCTGTAAGTCTTTGCTATTATTATCTACTAAGTGGCTAAAAGAGACCAAGGAAGTTGCTATTCACTTTATAGATAAGGAAGCCTTTAAAGCTAGTTATTTAATTGCTCTGGATTTCTTTTGAGGCTTTGATATTTTCCTTGCATTTATTATGTTTACCAACTATTATTTCTAGTATAATTGAAATCTCCATATATGATTAAATGATTTAGAATTTACAAGTCAGAGTGGTATGTTTTCTTCATGTATTTAAGTTCTTTTAGTTGGCTGCAATGAACCAGCCAGGTACAGAATTCTATTTGTTAGAAAGAAACACACTCTCATAAGTCCAGTTACGATGTTTGTCTTAGTTTATGTTTGGAAAAAAATGTTTAAAACTTTAAAATGTTTTCTGCCTCTACTATTTCTTACATATTTTTGTATATCAAATAGAACTCTGTGATTGAAAATAAGCAACTACAGCATAATAACATGACTTCAGTTAGTACCAGACACACATTAAGGTCACAGTTGGGTACGGGTAATTTCTAAATCCTCTAATGTTTAAAATAGAAGTATATAATAACTCATTTCACATAGGCATTTTTTTTTTTTTTTTTTTTGCAGAGGGTGCCTAACAATGTCTCTCTATGAAACACTATCGGGCTACAGTTCCATTAGCAACCTAGGGTGAAAATGTCCACCGCAGCAATGTCTTTAATTCTTTCTGTTCACAGAAGTCTTATTTATGGCTATGAATGGGATTCTAAGACTCAGATCTTTCTGTGTTCACAGTCTCCAACGGCAAGACCTTTTATACACTGTTTCTTGCCTACTGAATGGCAGCAGTAGCTAACTCTCTCAACTGTCCAAAGTTAGCTTTCTAGTCCTTCTGGTGGGTGTCACCCTGATCTCTATGCTACCTTTGGTCTGTGGATGATTTAGAGACAAGAAGAAACTGAACATATGTGTCCTGCTTACCATCAGTCAGGGCTTTCTGCCTATTCATTATTCTCTTCTGCTCTAACATAAAACAAACCCATGTCAGAAGAGGCATCGTGTCTGAATATGAAGTGAGACAAATCAGAGCAGTATAACATGTAAGATGTGACATATCCCTAGAGGAGAAGCAGAGCCTCAGTTTTCTTTGAGGACAGGCATAACCTGCCAGGAACATATATCCTTCTGTGTCATTTAGTTACCAGCACTGAAGGAAGCCTTTAAAGCTATATTTAATGCTCTGGATTTCTTTTGGCTTTGATATTTTCCTTGCATTTATTATGTTTACCAACTATTATTTCTAGTATAATTGAAATCTCCATATATGATTAAATGATTTAGAATTTACAAGTCAGAGTGGTATGTTTTCTTCATGTATTTAAGTTCTTTTAGTTGGCTGCAATGAACCAGCCAGGTACAGAATTCTATTTGTTAGAAAGAAACACACTCTCATAAGTCCAGTTACGATGTTTGTCTTAGTTTATGTTTAGAAAAATGTTTAAAACTTTAAAATGTTTTCTGCCTCTACTATTTCTTACATATTTTTGTATATCAAATAGAACTCTGTGATTGAAAATAAGCAACTACAGCATAATAACATGACTTCAGTTAGTACCAGACACACATTAAGGTCACAGTTGGGTACGGGTAATTTCTAAATCCTCTAATGTTTAAAATAGAAGTATATAATAACTCATTTCACATAGGCATTTTTTTTTTTTTTTTTTTTGCAGAGGGTGCCTAACAATGTCTCTCTATGAAACACTATCGGGCTACAGTTCCATTAGCAACCTAGGGTGAAAATGTCCACCGCAGCAATGTCTTTAATTCTTTCTGTTCACAGAAGTCTTATTTATGGCTATGAATGGGATTCTAAGACTCAGATCTTTCTGTGTTCACAGTCTCCAACGGCAAGACCTTTTATACACTGTTTCTTGCCTACTGAATGGCAGCAGTAGCTAACTCTCTCAACTGTCCAAAGTTAGCTTTCTAGTCCTTCTGGTGGGTGTCACCCTGATCTCTATGCTACCTTTGGTCTGTGGATGATTTAGAGACAAGAAGAAACTGAACATATGTGTCCTGCTTACCATCAGTCAGGGCTTTCTGCCTATTCATTATTCTCTTCTGCTCTAACATAAAACAAACCCATGTCAGAAGAGGCATCGTGTCTGAATATGAAGTGAGACAAATCAGAGCAGTATAACATGTAAGATGTGACATATCCCTAGAGGAGAAGCAGAGCCTCAGTTTTCTTTGAGGACAGGCATAACCTGCCAGGAACATATATCCTTCTGTGTTATTTAGTTACCAGCACTGAGAAACCTAGATAAAGAAGCTTGATTATATTTGGAATGAGACACATCTCCCTGAGGTGCTGGTGTTTGCTCGTGGTAAATGACTCTCTTTTCAGTATTTCACATTTTCATTTTATTGCTCCATCCTGTGTCCCATTATAATGAAAGTCTCAACTATCTGTAGGTCAGTCCCACTTAAGGTGTTGATCCGAGAATAATTTAAGGGAAGGCTTTTCAGACTAGATGTGTGTGTGCATGTGTGTGGCAAGAGGTAAAAGAGAGGATTTGAAGCTCCAGAAGAAGCCTACTTAGGAGTGAAGTCAACTGCATGTTAAAGAAACCTGCCTATATACTCAGGCAGGGATATGGTATAGTTGTGCTATCTAATACAGTGGCTGCTAGCCATATGTGGCTCTTATTAAATTTTTAATACATTAAATTAAAAAGGGATTCTTCAGTCTTACTAATTGTGTTTCAAGTGCTCTGTAACTCCATGCGGACGGTGTCTACTGTATTGGGTAGTACCCAGACATTTCCAGTGGTCAACAATGGCAGTCACAGCATGGGTGATATTCAGACTCCTACTAGACTCTTATCAGGTTGCTCATTGTATATACCTGTTTATGATCCCACAGCTCAAAGTGACTGCCTCACCTTCAGGCCTCATGCCAACCCTCCAGGCAGGGAAAAGGGAAAGAGTAAGTGAAAAAAGGTGATTAGAGCTGATTCTCTCTCTCTCTCTCTCTCTTTTTTTTTTTCCCCAAAAAAGTAAAACCTTTTCCATCATCTCCAGCTAGTAGACTTTTTATAGCACATGGAACTGAAAGGGGTTGCAAGGCCTCCCCAGACTAGGAGAAGTTTTAGACCTTCTAGAAAATGGTGTCTATTTCTACTGAAATCTTGCTATTACAATCAAAATCAGAGTTTTGATATAAGACAGAAAGGAATAATCAAAAGTGAGTGGGCAACATCAGAGTCCAAAACTCATGGGATACCTCTTTTATGGCATCACTTTTATGTAAGATTAAATATTTTCTAAAATTTTTGATAAAACAAAATTTAAATAATTTAGAAAACTAAAGTGCACTTTAAAAGAAACATGATGTACTGTACAGTATAAAGTAAAAATACCATTGTTTGTTAGATAGAGCTAGATAATACAAAGAAATGTTGTCTTTGGTACGAACACTTTAACACATACCTCTACAAACTTTGGGGATCCTTATTCCTCTTCTGCTATTAGGGAGATTTTAGTTAATTAAATATATAATATATATACACAAATATGTATATGTATAGAACTTCCATTATTGATCGCTTTTTCATCTTCATAGGGGAGTGCAAAAACCTAAATCTTCAAGGTTTAAGGAAATAAAGAGCTCTCCACCATGGTGAGAGTTGAATTGATTTTGGTTGTCTGGGGTTGTATTTGTTGGAAAGAAACACACTCTCAAAAGCCCAGTTATTTCTGTCAGTTGTGATGACACAGTCATGATGTCTTTCAAAACTTTCTACAGTCCTCTGGATAGGCCAGGTAGCTCAACTGGTAAAGAATTCGCCTGCATGGAGTTTGACAGAGAAGATCCTTTGGAGAAGGAATGTAGGAGTACCCAGACATTTCCAGGTTCTTCAGTCTTACTAATTGTGTTTCAAGTGCTCTGTAACTCCATGCGGACGGTGTCTACTGTATTGGGTAGTACCCAGACATTTCCAGTGGTCAACAATGGCAGTCACAGCATGGGTGATATTCAGACTCCTACTAGACTCTTATCAGGTTGCTCATTGTATATACCTGTTTATGATCCCACAGCTCAAAGTGACTGCCTCACCTTCAGGCCTCATGCCAACCCTCCAGGCAGGGAAAAGGGAAAGAGTAAGTGAAAAAAGGTGATTAGAGCTGATTCTCTCTCTCTCTCTTTTTTTTTTTCCCCAAAAAAGTAAAACCTTTTCCATCATCTCCAGCTAGTAGACTTTTTATAGCACATGGAACTGAAAGGGGTTGCAAGGCCTCCCCAGACTAGGAGAAGTTTTAGACCTTCTAGAAAATGGTGTCTATTTCTACTGAAATCTTGCTATTACAATCAAAATCAGAGTTTTGATATAAGACAGAAAGGAATAATCAAAAGTGAGTGGGCAACATCAGAGTCCAAAACTCATGGGATACCTCTTTTATGGCATCACTTTTATGTAAGATTAAATATTTTCTAAAATTTTTGATAAAACAAAATTTAAATAATTTAGAAAACTAAAGTGCACTTTAAAAGAAACATGATGTACTGTACAGTATAAAGTAAAAATACCATTGTTTGTTAGATAGAGCTAGATAATACAAAGAAATGTTGTCTTTGGTACGAACACTTTAACACATACCTCTACAAACTTTGGGGATCCTTATTCCTCTTCTGCTATTAGGGAGATTTTAGTTAATTAAATATATAATATATATACACAAATATGTATATGTATAGAACTTCCATTATTGATCGCTTTTTCATCTTCATAGGGGAGTGCAAAAACCTAAATCTTCAAGGTTTAAGGAAATAAAGAGCTCTCCACCATGGTGAGAGTTGAATTGATTTTGGTTGTCTGGGGTTGTATTTGTTGGAAAGAAACACACTCTCAAAAGCCCAGTTATTTCTGTCAGTTGTGATGACACAGTCATGATGTCTTTCAAAACTTTCTACAGTCCTCTGGATAGGCCAGGTAGCTCAACTGGTAAAGAATTCGCCTGCAATGCAGGAGACCCCAGTTTGACTCCTGGACAGAGAAGATCCTTTGGAGAAGGAATAGGCAAACCACTCCAGTATTCTTGGCCTTCCCTCATTCGTGTCTCAGACTGTAAAGAATCCACCTGCAATGTGGGAGACCTGGGTTTGATCCCTGGGTTGGGAAGATCCCCTGAAGGGAAGCATGGAAACCCACTCCAGTATTCTGGCCTGAAAAATCCCCATGGACAGAGGAACCTGGTGGTTACAGTCCATGAAGGGTCACAAAGAGTCGGACTTGACTGAGTGATTAAGCATGCACAAACCAGATAAGCCTCGATGGCCATTAAGTACACTCATGATATTAATCATTACCCTTAAGAGGCACTTTTTAAGCTTTATATACCATCTTCTTAAAATTAGACTTTGGATTTCCAAATAATATAGTGATGGAGAGAAACCAGCAATCTAACTCTTCTGCCATCAAATGATTACTCACAGGATTTGACTGTGCATTTATAGGCACATTTGTTTTCGAAGTCCTATAGTATATTTTTTCTAAGGTAGCATTTGTGTGGGTAGAGAATGATACCTTTTCCCTTTCTTCCAAAAAAAGTGATTTTAGGAATGGCTTGTCTTTCTTTGGTCCCATCACATAAACTTTTTTTTTTTTTAAAGTATCATTTCCTTTATGCATGCATGCTAACTCACTTCAATGGTGTCCAACTCTTTGCAACCCTATGGATTGTAGCCCACCAGACTCCTTTGTCCATGGGATTCCTCAAGCAAGAATACTAGAGTGGCCTACCATTTCCTCCCCCAGGAGATCTTCCCTATCTAGGAATCAAACCCGTGTCCCTTATCTTCTTTACCACCAACGTCACCTGGAAAGTCCAATTTCTTTCATGACCATTATATTCACTTCTTCACTTCCTTAATCTTGATCTTAGGACTCTCTGTTTTTTTCTATGCCTCATACTTCCTAACTTCTCATATTTCTTTAACAATGCTATTTTTTCCCTCTCAGAGATTTGATAATGTTATTCCCTTCACCAGCATAGACACAGGCTTAATGTACCACATGAGGGGCCACACCAAAGGCAGGTCTTAGTAGGGAAGAGCTACAATTTTGTAGAATAAGTGACCAACAGAGGATCAACTTTCCCTCTTTTCCCTGACTGTCCCCTGATACTCCAAGATATACAATTAAAAGTGGGATTTTTATATATCGGCATTCCTTGATGACTTCATCCTGAAAGTTGCATATTAGTCACTAATATTAAAGAAATGATCTTCCATAAAGGAATGACTTTTCATGTCTCTGTGGGTATATGGTTTACATAATTTTAAAAATATTTAATATTCCTCAAGATTCAGCATTTTATTCTGTTGCTTGAATAAACTTCTACATGTTACTATGAGTGGTACTCTTCTAGATAATGAAAAGAAGGAAAGAGAATAAAAGAGGGGACTCTACTCTATCCCTTATAATTGCAATTTCAAATGGATCCTAGAGCATAGACAACATAACCAATAGCAACAAGTGAATAAATTTAAGCATTTATGTCTCAAACACCTGAAAATTGAAGCAGTAGACATTTTACATTTGCTTTTGTTGGAATGACAAGCCTGGAAAGAAATTTGAAAGGTCACTAAATTCATTTTTTTTAATTTTTACAACTAAACTATATGATTTACACATAAAAGTGCACAAATCATAACTGTATTACTTAAGTACTAAAATAAACACACCTATGTAGCCACCACCTATATCAACCTATAATAGAGACCCTGCACTTTGAGAAGACTCCTCCACATCATTTTCCAATGTTTGCTCCATATATAACTGCTATTCTGACTTGAATAACCAAAAACTATTATTGTTGCCCTTTTCACATTTTACAAGAGTAGAATCATATAGTGTATATTTTTTTCTGCATGGATTCCTTTTTTCACCTTAGTACATCTGAGATGATCCATGCTGTTGTGTGGGGGAGTGATTTTTTCATTGTTGTGTAATGCTCCATTTAAAAAAAATGTAACGCTATTTGCTTATTCTATTGCTGATGGCTGTTTTTCTTTTTTTTCCTGTTGACTATTATTATGAAGGGTGCTATTATGAATATATAACACTGTCATATTTCTGTTCACAATTCTATTATACACTGTATATTATATCTACCTGGGGGTAGAATGGAAGAGATGATTACAGTTTGCTTTAAGAGAAATCACAAAACAGTTTTCCAAGGAGATAGTACCAATTTATGCGCCAGTAGCGGCAGTATATGAGAGTTCAAGTTGTTCCTCATCCTCAACAACACTTATCATAATCAGCTATTCCTACTTTTTTTTTTTTTAACTATTACATATTTATCTTTTGGGGGAGTGGGGTGGGGAGGGAGGGGGATGGGCGGGCCACTTCTATTGGTCTTTCATTTCTCTAGTTTCATCCGTCTTTGTTCTTTGGCTCCTGTGGGCCTCCCATCGTGGTGACCTCTGTCGTCGCTGAGCGCCGGCTCTGGGCGCATGCGCTCCAGAGCTCCGGCTCGGTAATTGGACAAATCAGTCTAGCCGCTCCGCGGCACGTGGGATCTTCCCAGGCCAGGGATCGAACTGGCGCCCCTTGCACTGCAAAGCGGTGTCCTTACACACTGGACCACCAGGGGAAGCCCTCCTACCATTTTTTACGCCATTTTTTTGGGTATAGGGTGGTATCTCATTATTGGTTTTCATTTTACATTTCCCTGATAATTTAGGATGTGAAACACTACTTCATATACATAAAGGAGATTTGCATTTCCTCTTTGGTGAAGAGTTTAATCAAATTTGTTTATCTTTCTGTTCTGTTTTTTTAAAAGGGTCTTCTATCTCTTTCTTGTTGAAGTTTTGAATTTGAAATATTGTGAATGAAAGTTTTCTTTAGTTATAAGGATTACAAACATTATCTTTCGGGAGCTTGGTTTACATAGTGCCTTTTTTCTTTTCTTTTTATTCTTTATTTTGAAGGTTTTACAGAGTTTTGTAGTTCACAGACATGTATGTTCCCAGATCAGTCATATGCATATCCCTGGTCCCCAACCCCCCAGTTCCCCCCTTCCCACCCCTCCAGACCATCGCCCCATGCCATTGTAAGCACTCCTATTTCCTTAGCACAATGACAGTAGCTATCTTTTCCACACATAACAGTATAGGTTTCCATGGTACTCCCTCCATGCTTCCCCCTCCCTATTTCTTCCCCACAAAGTCCCTATGTCTATGCTCTGTCTGTTTTTCCATGAGTTCACTGTGTGTGTTATCAAGACAGTCCTACTAGATTCCATATATATGTGTTAGTATACTGTATTTGTCTTTCTGTTTTTGATTTACTTCACTTTTTATGATAGGTTCTAGAGCTAGCCACCTCATTAGGACTGAGTCTTCTGCATTTCTTTTAACAGCTGAGTAGTAGTCCATTGTATATATGTACCAGAGCTTCTGTATCCATTCATTTGTTGATGGACACCTAGGTTGCTTCCATGTTCTGGCTATTGTACAGAGAGCTGCAATGAACATTGGGGTACAGGTGCTTCTTTCAGTTTTGATTTCATCAGGATATAAGCCTAGTAGTGGGATTGCTGGGTCATAGGGTGCATAGTGCCTTTTGATAAATACATTTTAATAAAAATGTACTGCAGGGCTTCCCTGGTGGTCCAGTGGGTAAGGACACCGCCTTGCAGTGCAAGGGGCATCGGTTCGATCCCTGGCCTGGGAAGATCCCACGTGCCACAGAGCGGATGGACCGATGTGTCCAATTACCGAGCCGGAGCTCTGGAGCGCATGCGCCCAGAGCTGGTGCTCTGCGACAACAGTGGTCACTGCGATTGGAGGCCCACACAGGACAAAAGAACAAAGATGGATGAAAATAGGTAAATGAAAATACCAAGAGAATTAGCCCACCTGCCCCCGTCCTTATCCAACCTCCCCCCAAAATAAATAAATTAATTAAAAAAAAAAGTACTGCAACTGGAGAGACATTGCTACCATGCAGTAGGACTTAATAAAAATTTCCATAGGACTGTTTCTGTCTCATTCATTAGTATTTCCTCTTTCTCCTTAATTTATTGATTGCCTATTTAGCCAATTTGTGCCCATAAATTCCTGTAAGTCTGTGTTGTAAGTTTCCTTTATTCACCTGTTCCAATCCTTAAATATATCTTATTTTAAGGTATCTATTTCACTTGTGAATACAAATTCATTCATGACAAATATATCAAGACCCCAAGGCTTTATAAGGAATGTATGTTGCTTGCTGAGCAGGGTGATAAGAATGAGGAAATTTGCAAGACTTGAGAGGCTGAGGGATAACTGCATTCTGCTGAAGAAGAGCTGTGAAATAAGGAAAGCCTTATTGATTCCAGAAGTTGAAAAGCTGTAGTCCTGACTCTGGAGAGGCCTGTGTGGAAAGAGAAAGCTCAAGGAAAACAGAAGAAGATGCTTAGAAAGATTTTTCTGAAGTTCTGCTATAAATCATCATTTTTCGGTAAAATACATATTGTAATTACTGCTTTCTAGAATTGTGCATACTTTGGGGAAGGGTGAGCAAAAGGTTCTTAATCAGGATGGAAAAAATAAATGAGAGACTGACCATGGCAACTCCATCACACTTGTAGTTCTACCTTAGTGTCTGCACAGTGTAAATACATTATTAAATTTTCAGTTGCTTTCATTAAACAATAGGAAAATGATTTATACAGCACTGTATTTATTACAACAAATAAAATTATGCCATATTTGCAATCTACCATACTTCTCTAAAATATAGACATGTGAGAGTTATACTAGAATATATTTGATTTGGACTTACCTTGGAAAGTTAGTCTTTTTTGCTACATCGTATTCATATTGTTAATTAAATTTCATTGTTAATAAAAAAGGTCACTTGCTATTTTGTATCAATATTTACAAGGTGGTTTTTGTCTTATTTAACCTACTTTAGCCATGCCCTTGTTTTTTCCTCTCAATTTACATAATTTAAGAGGAAGTGGGGTTTTACTGTGTCCAGGCAACAGAATACACATTGAAATAAATAGCAATAGTAATAACTGCCTATCTTTACATTAATATTTCTTTTTGAAAAAAAAAAGTGTTGCATCTTCAAATGCACTATCAGTACTTTCATGTTTAAAAATCATATTTTATTATGGTATACCACTAATCTTCCCTTTTCCACTTGATCCTCTAATGTTTCCTCTTCTGCAGCATTAGAAATTGATAAAATTCACTGAACTACTATCTGATAGATAACTCCTGACCTCCCTCCCACAAAAGAAAGGCTTTCACCTAAAATTGCTATCGAAAGAACTTCAAGATGTTTACAGTTTTGTACACATTTAAAATTCTTGCAACATGTACATTCACAAAGGCATGTGCACTTACTGCTAAAATTATTATTGGGGAGAACTGAGAAAAATGGGGATGGACGTCAGTGCATTGTCAGATTTTTGAAAAGGGAGAAGATGATCTTTTTTTTTTTTTTAATTTTGGCCTCTTTTTATTGGTTTTTCATTTATTTATTTTCATCCATCCTATTCTTTGGCCTGTGTGGACCTCCCATTGCAGTAGTCTCTCTCATTGCAGAGCACTAGCTCTGGGCGTATGTGCTCCAGAGTTCTGACTCATAATTGGACACACAAGTCCAGCTGCTCCGCAACATGTGGGATCTTTCCCAGCCAGGGATCAAACCAATGCACCTTGCACTGCAAGGCAGACTCTTTACCCAATGGACCTTCAGGGAAGCCTGAGAAAATGATTTCTATAAAGAACTCGAGTGTTAAAACAAAAGTCTTGATGGTATACTTTATTTAGATTTTCAATGGATATTTTCAAGCTCTTGAACTTCAAATGTTGTTAATTCCAACATTTTTAAAATGACAGATAACACACTTTGTATCTTCTACCAAAGTAAAGTTGATTTTTTTGTCTTCATCTGGCTGTCGAGGGCTGATTAAGTAGCACAGAAACTGAATATTGAAAGATTCCTTTTTTAAGGTAAGGAAGTCATATGTACAATTTTCCAGAATGAAAAAGATTTCTACTCTTTTACCACTGGGATGAAGAGATTATTTTTTTCTTTAAGAGGGAGTGCACATGAAATCAGGCAAACCATTCAATGGGAACAAAGGGACTATTTGCTGATGTGCCTCCTTTTCTTTAGAGTATGGATGTTGGTCTCAGGAAAGTACTGTGGCTGTACACACTACCTTCTACATGTCTATGGCCCACGACCATCAAAGGTCTCCAGCAACCACTGGCTACCTCCTATTGGAGAAGTTAGTCTGCATGAGCTTTGACACTCAAGGAGGGTGGCCTAAAGATTCTTTCAGTTTTATTTTCACTAGCCTGGAAAGAATGTTAATGCACAGGTGCCAATTTTCTTCATTTTTAAATTTTTTCCCCCTCAGCTGCCTTGCAAACTAGTGTCTAAATAAGGCACGCTTATTACTATTTCCATATATTTTACTGAATCAGGGGAAATGTGTCATATAAGAACAATGCAGAGTGTCCCCAGCTCTGCTGAATGTTCACCCTGCCATCTGTTTCATGATTCTTCACTTTGTTTCTTTTACGTAGCACTAACAGGAAATAAAAAAGGTATCAGTAATCTCAGTGGCTTTTCTTTCATTCAGTCTGTATCACCCTGTTTTTTGTTCCCGTGTGGCCAAATATTGTCAAAACAAATTACTAAAGCCAGTATGCTGTGGTACAAAGAGGGAGGGATTTGAAGTCAAGGTTCTTCAGTTTAAAAGTGGCTTTATCATTTACTTGGGAGTATGAACTTAGTCAAGCTGCGTATCTTCTGTGACTTAGTTTCCTTAATGTAAGATGGTGATAACAAGACCTAGCAAGAGGCGCTGGTGTGATCAGATATACAAGGTCTATAATGTTCTTAGATCACTGTAGACATGATTTAAACGACAGCTATAAATCAAAAGTAAGTTTCAATTTCTGTCCTTAAGCTGCTTAGAATGAAACTGGAAATATGTCACACATACACAGAATCAGTTTTAGAATGCAGCACATATTTTCACAAAAAGATTGATAGGGATGATGATGAGGCCATTTTAGAAGCCCAAGAAAAGATTTTAGTGACCTTTTCTGAGCCAAAAGCAACACAGTGAAATCATGTCTTAGGCACGTTCTCTGGACAGCTGTTGCCCTGACACCAACTGTGATTGCAGAAATTTAGACAAGTACTGAAAAAATTTAACAAGATGTTAAAGGTTGAATTGTACAGAAAGATAATTCTGTTTACATTAGAATTAAAAACATTTATGTACTGAGGGAAGCAAATAGCACAAATAGGTAATTCACTCACCAAATGTTACACAGAGATAAGCGTAATTTTCTTCCACAGATAGATTGGTAGCATCATTGATTTCAAATGAATTAAATTGCACTGAGCTACTTATTAACCCACAGAAAACCAACTGGGGCTATAAATAAGTATCTTTCCAAAATTTTTTTCCTTAGCAACTTCACACCCTGGTGCCAGTGTTGAATTTAATAAAACAGGGCCAAAGAAACTGTGGCAACTGAAGCATGAAGCTTGACTGCAGAGCTGAGGGAGGCCACACAGGGCTTTATTCAGACCATTTCCCCAGGATATGCAATATCCACAGAATGTACCTCAGCATTTGCTCCCCTCCAGATTCTTAGTCCTCCTTTTGCTCCTGGTCGGGTTTTACAAAAACAAAAATTTTAGAAAAGATACAAATTCTAGTGCCCAGAGAGTTTGTGGGCCAAATATTGTCAAAACAAATTACTAAAGCCAGTATGCTGTGGTACAAAGAGGGAGGATTTGAAGTCAAGGTTCTTCAGTTTAAAAGTGGCTTTATCATTTACTTGGGAGTATGAACTTAGTCAAGCTGCGTATCTTCTGTGACTTAGTTTCCTTAATGTAAGATGGTGATAACAAGACCTAGCAAGAGGCGCTGGTGTGATCAGATATACAAGGTCTATAATGTTCTTAGATCACTGTAGACATGATTTAAACGACAGCTATAAATCAAAAGTAAGTTTCAATTTCTGTCCTTAAGCTGCTTAGAATGAAACTGGAAATATGTCACACATACACAGAATCAGTTTTAGAATGCAGCACATATTTTCACAAAAAGATTGATAGGGATGATGATGAGGCCATTTTAGAAGCCCAAGAAAAAGATTTTAGTGACCTTTTCTGAGCCAAAAGCAACACAGTGAAATCATGTCTTAGGCACGTTCTCTGGACAGCTGTTGCCCTGACACCAACTGTGATTGCAGAAATTTAGACAAGTACTGAAAAAATTTAACAAGATGTTAAAGGTTGAATTGTACAGAAAGATAATTCTGTTTACATTAGAATTAAAAACATTTATGTACTGAGGGAAGCAAATAGCACAAATAGGTAATTCACTCACCAAATGTTACACAGAGATAAGCGTAATTTTCTTCCACAGATAGATTGGTAGCATCATTGATTTCAAATGAATTAAATTGCACTGAGCTACTTATTAACCCACAGAAAACCAACTGGGGCTATAAATAAGTATCTTTCCAAAATTTTTTTCCTTAGCAACTTCACACCCTGGTGCCAGTGTTGAATTTAATAAAACAGGGCCAAAGAAACTGTGGCAACTGAAGCATGAAGCTTGACTGCAGAGCTGAGGGAGGCCACACAGGGCTTTATTCAGACCATTTCCCCAGGATATGCAATATCCACAGAATGTACCTCAGCATTTGCTCCCCTCCAGATTCTTAGTCCTCCTTTTGCTCCTGGTCGTCTACATACAGATGTAGAAAAGATACAAATTCTAGTGCCCAGTAGAGTAATAACAATAAGTGTATTAGTCTCCATTTGCTTAGAACTGTGCAGTTGTCAAGGTATAATCACATACATTTTCAGTAGTTTTTTTTGTCTGTCTTTCCTAAATTTCTAAAGATATTTTTCAGGAGTACTTTATTTTTCTAAAGGTTGTATAATATACACATACTGCTGGTGGCTTTTTCTGAGAATTAAGTTAAAAATCATTTAAAATGTCCCTATTGTCAAATCACTTTAGAGATATTAGATGAATGGAAATATAAGAAGTTTAGTCAGAATAATTATGCTTCTTGGTAGGAAAGGAAATGGAAGTGTGAAGAATCTGATTGTTTTTAAGAAATCAAAATGAGGCTTTTGAAATGAGACCCTGAAGATTCTGGGCAACAGAGAAAACAGTAATATTTCCCTCTATATCTCAATTCAGCTTCTTTAGTGCATCATGTAACATTAATATGGTTTCATAAGTAATAAAGAGATTAGAGTTTCCAGGACTGTAAGCTCAGACACTGAGGATAATAAGTATTTTCTGAGTATTAAAAGTAACTCAGACACAACATACTCAAGGACAAATGCCCAAGTCGACAAGCATGTCTTATTCATCATCAATTCTAATAAAGATGAGCCATGCAAGTCTCAATGTATCTACCAACATTTCTGACAGGAAATGAACATTTTTAAGAAGTATTGCTCTGAGTAGATGAGTGTATGATTCAACTCTTCAACTATATGAAATCAGTGGTAAAGCATGATAAGCCAAGAACAAGTAAAACAGAGAATCTTTCACTTTCTACCCTCTCTAGCCCTGTGTGTTCTTTTACACTGAGGTTAAAAAATTAGAAATTATTTTTGAAGTGCTGTGGGGCTATAATGTTCTTCAAGTCACACCCTGGTGCCAGTGTTGAATTTAATAAAACAGGGCCAAAGAAACTGTGGCAACTGAAGCATGAAGCTTGACTGCAGAGCTGAGGGAGGCCACACAGGGCTTTATTCAGACCATTTCCCCAGGATATGCAATATCCACAGAATGTACCTCAGCATTTGCTCCCCTCCAGATTCTTAGTCCTCCTTTTGCTCCTGGTCGTCTACATACAGATGTAGAAAAGATACAAATTCTAGTGCCCAGTAGAGTAATAACAATAAGTGTATTAGTCTCCATTTGCTTAGAACTGTGCAGTTGTCAAGGTATAATCACATACATTTTCAGTAGTTTTTATTGTCTGTCTTTCCTAAATTTCTAAAGATATTTTTCAGGAGTACTTTATTTTTCTAAAGGTTGTATAATATACACATACTGCTGGTGGCTTTTTCTGAGAATTAAGTTAAAAATCATTTAAAATGTCCCTATTGTCAAATCACTTTAGAGATATTAGATGAATGGAAATATAAGAAGTTTAGTCAGAATAATTATGCTTCTTGGTAGGAAAGGAAATGGAAGTGTGAAGAATCTGATTGTTTTTAAGAAATCAAAATGAGGCTTTTGAAATGAGACCCTGAAGATTCTGGGCAACAGAGAAAACAGTAATATTTCCCTCTATATCTCAATTCAGCTTCTTTAGTGCATCATGTAACATTAATATGGTTTCATAAGTAATAAAGAGATTAGAGTTTCCAGGACTGTAAGCTCAGACACTGAGGATAATAAGTATTTTCTGAGTATTAAAAGTAACTCAGACACAACATACTCAAGGACAAATGCCCAAGTCGACAAGCATGTCTTATTCATCATCAATTCTAATAAAGATGAGCCATGCAAGTCTCAATGTATCTACCAACATTTCTGACAGGAAATGAACATTTTTAAGAAGTATTGCTCTGAGTAGATGAGTGTATGATTCAACTCTTCAACTATATGAAATCAGTGGTAAAGCATGATAAGCCAAGAACAAGTAAAACAGAGAATCTTTCACTTTCTACCCTCTCTAGCCCTGTGTGTTTAAGGGAAAGAAAAACATTTAGTTCAGATGAACAACTGAGGTTAAAAAAATTAGAAATTATTTTTTGAAGTGCTGTAAAGCATCGTGCATTTCACAGCAAAGATTCTAAGGTTTCCATTAATACCACATTTTCTATGAGTTTAAATATTCTATTTGGGGACTAATTAAGATAATCTATCTTTTGGTCTGTTCAAGCATATTGTGAATATAAATTTAATCTACAGCCTATATGACACCATGTCCAAGGATATATTAATGTGACAATATCATAATAATAATATTTAAAGTATTATTAACAGGAGAAATCTGTGCATTGCCCATGTTTTTCACACGCTAGGTGAGATGACAGCAGAAGCTGGACATTAAAAAACACAGTTTACAAAATACAACTTGCCATAGTTAATGCAAGAGTCAATAGATTTTACTAAAAGATCAAAAATCTTGGACAAGTATAGCACTGGATGTGACACTATTTGTTGTTGTTGTCTGGTACTAAGTCCTAGAATGTGACTCCACAAATAATAGCAAGCATAATTCAAATGTCTCCTGAAGAAACCACGAAATATCACTGTTCTGGTTATATAGCCCATTCGGTTTAGCAACATGAAGCTCAGAGTAGACCTTAGCTAGACAATATTGCTGTGGACTACAGAATGAGGGGAAACTAATGAAATGGAGAGATTACAGATGAATGTATCAGGATATTGGCTGTACGTGGGAAGAGACCTCGAGTAGTAACTGGGAGAAGAGATGGGTCCTAGGAGGGATTTAAAAGATAGATGAGGCTTAACCGGCTTATTTGTTTAAAATAAGTAGTCAAAATAAGAGGCTGATAACAAAAAAGGAAGATCAATAGAACAGAGAGCTCCAGAACACAGGTATATATTTGAAACCAATTTAAATGAATTTTGAACATTCTATGAAAAGTTCAATTGTACTTGTGTGAAGCAAACCTAAAGTGAATTAGAATCAACAGAAATAACAGAAAAAATCACTCTTACTAAGAAAGGACAAAATAATGTTATGAAGACAATCCTTCAGCAGTTTCAAATGAATTTCCTTATAAGATACATTAAATAAATGAGAAAATATTAAGAGGATTGATCATAGCAGTAATAGGTTTTAAGTTTTATGAAATGCTGTGATAATTAGGTCAGAATTTTCAAGTGGAAATTGAGTGAACATCCTTAGAGATGCAAAATATTCCTGGAACTTATAACAAGGAAAAGTTTTTATTAAAAATATAAATTAATCTACAGCCTATATGACACCTTTCCAAGGATATATTAATGTGACAATATCATAATAATAATATTTAAAGTATTATTAACAGGAGAAATCTGTGCATTGCCCATGTTTTTCACACGCTAGGTGAGATGACAGCAGAAGCTGGACATTAAAAAACACAGTTTACAAAATACAACTTGCCATAGTTAATGCAAGAGTCAATAGATTTTACTAAAAGATCAAAAATCTTGGACAAGTATAGCACTGGATGTGACACTATTTGTTGTTGTTGTCTGGTACTAAGTCCTAGAATGTGACTCCACAAATAATAGCAAGCATAATTCAAATGTCTCCTGAAGAAACCACGAAATATCACTGTTCTGGTTATATAGCCCATTCGGTTTAGCAACATGAAGCTCAGAGTAGACCTTAGCTAGACAATATTGCTGTGGACTACAGAATGAGGGGAAACTAATGAAATGGAGAGATTACAGATGAATGTATCAGGATATTGGCTGTACGTGGGAAGAGACCTCGAGTAGTAACTGGGAGAAGAGATGGGTCCTAGGAGGGATTTAAAAGATAGATGAGGCTTAACCGGCTTATTTGTTTAAAATAAGTAGTCAAAATAAGAGGCTGATAACAAAAAAGGAAGATCAATAGAACAGAGAGCTCCAGAACACAGGTATATATTTGAAACCAATTTAAATGAATTTTGAACATTCTATGAAAAGTTCAATTGTACTTGTGTGAAGCAAACCTAAAGTGAATTAGAATCAACAGAAATAACAGAAAAAATCACTCTTACTAAGAAAGGACAAAATAATGTTATGAAGACAATCCTTCAGCAGTTTCAAATGAATTTCCTTATAAGATACATTAAATAAATGAGAAAATATTAAGAGGATTGATCATAGCAGTAATAGGTTTTAAGTTTTATGAAATGCTGTGATAATTAGGTCAGAATTTTCAAGTGGAAATTGAGTGAACATCCTTAGAGATGCAAAATATTCCTGGAACTTATAACAAGGATGTTATTAAAGTGCTCACATAAATATAATTATAGATCAAAATAATGAGCTTTCATTTCTCATCCTAACTCAATAAAATTTGCCTCCAAATGTTTTTATGGAAACTAAAATTATGTATTATAGTTTTTACAGTTTCTGGATGAGAACTTCTGAAACTCTTCTAGAACTGAAAAAAAAAAAAACATGTTTGAAGAGTTGAAAACCAGTGAAACTGCTGCTATAATAAGATCTAATTGAAGAATTCATCTGTTTAAAATTTTGGTTCAATTTAGTCATTACTTCACTTCTCACTTAATAGTGTAACTCCATAAAGGTTGAGTTCATTGTCTACATTTGGTTGTGTTATTCCATCCTTTTATTATTCATGCCAGTATTAGAAAGAAATCAATATCTGTTTATATGTTATCACTGATAAAAATAATGAAGGTTTCTTCGTTATTAAGGTAGATGATATAGTGACCCTAGTAAAAAAATCTAAAAATGAGAAACTATATTGTATTATAAGAAGATGACTTTTTCATTGAGTAACAATACAAACTTCAGTCTATCTTTTTCATATGAACTGCTGCAAGTGAAACTGAATGAGATAACATTTCTTTTCTACAAAGATACAGTCAATGCATCATCCAAGGCATTTTAATAATATTATATCTATTAATGATATAGTCTATTATGAATGTCATCATTTATTTTATCCAATGTATTCAAATATTTTTAATGAAACAGTTTTCACTTGCTGTCAGAGTGAGTTAACCTAATTTAACCTATTTTTACTTGTAGTGGTGAAAATGTTACAATGTGTGTAAGAAACTAATTCTTATACAGTGAAAGAATGCATATGAAAGACACCAAATCTGCAGACATCTTGAGAATAATAGACAGATTTAAAAATTAAATGTCTTTTAATTGAAATAAAACATGTTTTAAATGTGTGACTTCAGTTTAATAACTAAGATTATTCTAAGAAAAGGTAGAAGTAGGGGGAATATGCAGCTCAGAGGACCCTTACAAACTGTAGCTTCAAAACATGTCTTGAAGACACTGATTCCAGAATCACACTGCTGATTTCCACACAGTCTAATGGAATGAATAAAATATAACAGAGGCATCAGTGACTGTAGTTGAATCATAAGAAATTCTCAATAACTTCAAAATATAAGAAGTTCTACAGAGTACATACTCTGACCAGATTGTGCGTTTGTGTTAAAAAAAATATAATACAAGAAATTATACATATGTATATACACACACTATAATCCTGTAAAATGAGATATACAAAATAGTAATATAGATAGTTGGGATCTGTTGGTTCAGAAAAGAAATAAATTTCAAACATGTTTAGTCTTGATATAGGGAACAGACTTATGGTTGCCAAGAGGGAGAGGTGTGGATGAGGAAAGGGCTGGGAGCGTGGAATCAGCAGATGTAAACCACATAAACTATTATATATAAGATGGATAGGGCTTCCCTGGTGGTCCAGTGGGTAAGAACACCACCTTGCAGTGCAAGGGTCACCGGTTCGATCCCTGGCCTGGGAAGATGCTGCATGCCACAGAGTGGCTAGACCGATGTGCCCAACTACTAAGCTGGAACTCTGGAGAGCATGCGTCCAGAGCTGGTGCTCTGTATTATAAGAAGATGACTTTTTCATTGAGTAACAATACAAACTTCAGTCTATCTTTTTCATATGAACTGCTGCAAGTGAAACTGAATGAGATAACATTTCTTTTCTACAAAGATACAGTCAATGCATCATCCAAGGCATTTTAATAATATTATATCTATTAATGATATAGTCTATTATGAATGTCATCATTTATTTTATCCAATGTATTCAAATATTTTTAATGAAACAGTTTTCACTTGCTGTCAGAGTGAGTTAACCTAATTTAACCTATTTTTACTTGTAGTGGTGAAAATGTTACAATGTGTGTAAGAAACTAATTCTTATACAGTGAAAGAATGCATATGAAAGACACCAAATCTGCAGACATCTTGAGAATAATAGACAGATTTAAAAATTAAATGTCTTTTAATTGAAATAAAACATGTTTTAAATGTGTGACTTCAGTTTAATAACTAAGATTATTCTAAGAAAAGGTAGAAGTAGGGGGAATATGCAGCTCAGAGGACCCTTACAAACTGTAGCTTCAAAACATGTCTTGAAGACACTGATTCCAGAATCACACTGCTGATTTCCACACAGTCTAATGGAATGAATAAAATATAACAGAGGCATCAGTGACTGTAGTTGAATCATAAGAAATTCTCAATAACTTCAAAATATAAGAAGTTCTACAGAGTACATACTCTGACCAGATTGTGCGTTTGTGTTAAAAAAAATATAATACAAGAAATTATACATATGTATATACACACACTATAATCCTGTAAAATGAGATATACAAAATAGTAATATAGATAGTTGGGATCTGTTGGTTCAGAAAAGAAATAAATTTCAAACATGTTTAGTCTTGATATAGGGAACAGACTTATGGTTGCCAAGAGGGAGAGGTGTGGATGAGGAAAGGGCTGGGAGCGTGGAATCAGCAGATGTAAACCACATAAACTATTATATATAAGATGGATAGGGCTTCCCTGGTGGTCCAGTGGGTAAGAACACCACCTTGCAGTGCAAGGGTCACCGGTTCGATCCCTGGCCTGGGAAGATGCTGCATGCCACAGAGTGGCTAGACCGATGTGCCCAACTACTAAGCTGGAACTCTGGAGAGCATGCGTCCAGAGCTGGTGCTCTACGACGAGAGAGGCTGCTGCGATGGGAGGTCCACACAGGCCAAAGAACAGACACGAATGAAACTAAACGAATGAAAGATCAATAGAAGTAGCCAAAAAAGAAATAAAAAAAAAAAAAAAAAAAGGACAGATAAACAACAAGCTCCTACTGTATAGCACAGGGAAATATACTCAATATTCTTTGATAAACCATAATGGAAAAAAATTTCTTTAAAAAAAGAATGTTTATATGTATTTAACTGAGTCACTTTTCTGTACAGCAGAGATTGACATAACACTGTAAATCAACTATACTTAAATAAAAAATAAATTTACAAATTGCTGAATCTCTAATGCATACTGTCACTTGGTCATGTCTGACTCTTTGCAACCCTAAGGACTGTAGCCTGACAGGTTTCTCTGTCCACGGGATTCTCCAGGCAAGAATACTGGACTGGGTTGCCATTTCCTACTCCAGAGAAGATTGTCCACCCAGGGATTGAACCCGTGTCTCCTGCACTGCAGACAGATGTTTTACTTACCGAGCCATCAGGGAAGCCCCAAGTCTCTAGTAAATAATAATAAAATCAAAAACCAATCTGTGGGCTTCTGCTTCTGGCCAAGATGACATGACAGAAACTCAATTTAACCTGCTAGCTAGAGCTTCTCTGATGGTCTAGTGGGTAAGGACACCGCCTTGCAGTGCAAGGTGCGCCAGTTCAATCCCTGGCCTGGGAAGATCCCACGTACTGCGGAGCCGCTGGACCGATGTGTCCAACTACCGAGCTGGAGCTCGGCCACTGTGATGGGAGGTCCACATGAGCCAAAGAACAAAAATGGATGAAAATAGATAGATGAAAGACCAATAGAAGTGGACCCACGCAAAAAAAAAAAAAAAAAAAAAAAACCCTGCTACCTAAAAATGATGAAAAAATAAATGGACAGAATCTGTAAATAAAGGTATTTAAAACACTGGACATAAAGCAAGGAAAGACAGTGATCCCTAAGAGACATGACAAAAATAAGATGAGCCTTCTCTCAGTTTTTTACCTTGAGAGAGCTTTCATGCTGTGTGCACAGGGAGGAGGTATCTAGGCAGAGGAGGCTATATCCCTGAGTTAACGAGTTGTAGCAGAGGTTAGAAGAAACTGGGGTGGAAAGAATTCTGAGAATCAGAACACCTGAAAACAAACCTGCACAGAGATCTACAGTGGATTCCCTGCATACTGAAGAGAAAGAATACTGATCAGTACATGACTATGAGAAAACTACCTGAGGCTGGGAAGAGAAATGCCCTAAAGTATGGGGATTTGTTTATAAGCATGACATGAAATACAGGAACCCTAAAAATAATAGATTAGTGAATGTCTTTACATAATGGCTTAGAATACATCAAAGAAGTCAAAAGATAATTAATGAAAGATCAAAATGTATGCAATACATGAAACAGATGAGGGTCAGCTTCCTTAATGTGCAGAACAACTCATACGTGGTCAAGAAAAAGATTAATAACCCAGTGGAAAATGGAAAACACTGAGAAGTGCAAAGTATATATATATCCACGTGTGATTATTAAAGGATCATTTGTAATTTAAAAAACATTTTATTCTATATTCTGTCAAGAAAAATGTGGTTGACTATACTTTCATATACTTACAAACTGAAATATTATTCAGCATAAAGAACATGAGAAATCTCTAGATCCAGACAGAACAGAATAATAGGAGATATTATCTTGGAAATGAAACACAGTTGCAGAATATCAATATAGCATAATCCTACATTTGTAAAAAATTATGACAATGATGTGTTCATAATACAAAAATAAAGTAAAATGGAAGTTTATACAATTATATAATGAATAAATACACACACACATATAGATGTATTAATAAAAATACTGACCAATCTGCAAAAAATATATACAATTGATAAATAGCAGTGTTTACATCTGCTTTGTAAAGCAGAAATTATCACATGGTTGGTATTAATATAACTAGATTTAACACTTTTGTTAACAAGGCAATAAGGTTGAAATTAGTTTTTATAATATTAGAAATTCCACTTGAAAAAGTGGATAGTCACTATAATAGGCAAAACTGAAAACTTAGTGACCATTTATAAAAGACTTAATTAATCAATAAAGGTTTTAAAATACAAGTAACATTGTGAAAGATTTTAAAAGCATGTGGTATAAAGAGAATGTTTTGGATACTGTTAGTCTGCCCTTCCAGATCCACTTTCCACCTCTGTCCACTAAATTTTTGCTTTCTAGATTGATAAAAACTTTACCAATAGACTTCTTTGACCTTTGGCTTCCAGTAAGGACAGAAAAGGCCGAGTTAAGGTTTCCTGTCATCCCCAACTCCTGCTGAGTCACTAATTTTACAATGGGTTGATGATTTCCTATAAAACAAGGAGCTACCTGAGGCTGGGAAAATGCCCTAAAGTATGGGGATTTGTTTATAAGCATGACATGAAATACAGGAACCCTAAAAATAATAGATTAGTGAATGTCTTTACATAATGGCTTAGAATACATCAAAGAAGTCAAAAGATAATTAATGAAAGATCAAAATGTATGCAATACATGAAACAGATGAGGGTCAGCTTCCTTAATGTGCAGAACAACTCATACGTGGTCAAGAAAAAGATTAATAACCCAGTGGAAAATGGAAAACACTGAGAAGTGCAAAGTATATATATATCCACGTGTGATTATTAAAGGATCATTTGTAATTTAAAAAACATTTTATTCTATATTCTGTCAAGAAAAATGTGGTTGACTATACTTTCATATACTTACAAACTGAAATATTATTCAGCATAAAGAACATGAGAAATCTCTAGATCCAGACAGAACAGAATAATAGGAGATATTATCTTGGAAATGAAACACAGTTGCAGAATATCAATATAGCATAATCCTACATTTGTAAAAAATTATGACAATGATGTGTTCATAATACAAAAATAAAGTAAAATGGAAGTTTATACAATTATATAATGAATAAATACACACACACATATAGATGTATTAATAAAAATACTGACCAATCTGCAAAAAATATATACAATTGATAAATAGCAGTGTTTACATCTGCTTTGTAAAGCAGAAATTATCACATGGTTGGTATTAATATAACTAGATTTAACACTTTTGTTAACAAGGCAATAAGGTTGAAATTAGTTTTTATAATATTAGAAATTCCACTTGAAAAAGTGGATAGTCACTATAATAGGCAAAACTGAAAACTTAGTGACCATTTATAAAAGACTTAATTAATCAATAAAGGTTTTAAAATACAAGTAACATTGTGAAAGATTTTAAAAGCATGTGGTATAAAGAGAATGTTTTGGATACTGTTAGTCTGCCCTTCCAGATCCACTTTCCACCTCTGTCCACTAAATTTTTGCTTTCTAGATTGATAAAAACTTTACCAATAGACTTCTTTGACCTTTGGCTTCCAGTAAGGACAGAAAAGGCCGAGTTAAGGTTTCCTGTCATCCCCAACTCCTGCTGAGTCACTAATTTTACAATGGGTTGATGATTTCCTATAAAACAATCCTATCCTATCCACTCTATTTTTTGGCTACATTTCAGGGAAGATGAGAAGGTGCTGTCCCATTCCCTACTAGTCTTTGCAATTACTGACTTCAAGATATAGTACTATTCTGAGCTTTTCCTTTACCTTACCATAACTTTATGAACATTCCCTTTATCAATCTCTCCTAGAATTATTTAGGTAGCCAGCTACAACCTTAGGTAATATATATTATTTGGTAAAACAAAAGCAAGCTGCCAAACGCTAAGTACGCTGTGCTAAGTTGTTTCAGTCATGTCCAACTCTTTGCTTCTTGGTGGACTGTAGCCTGCCAGGCTCCTCTGTTCATGGGATTCTGTAAGCAACAATTCTGGAGTGGGTTGCCATGCCCTCCTCCAGGGGATCTTCCTGACCCAGAGATCAAATCCTTGAGTCTTACATCTGCATTGGCAGGTGGGTTCTTTGCTATTACCTCCACCTGGGAAGCTGAGTATGGGAGGCATTAGGTTGATCTTACAGATTCTGGAGTCTGAACTTGAATTCCAGCTATATCACAGATAAGAGGGGCTATGGGCAAATGGCTTAGCTTCTTTAAGTCTTAATTTTCCACCTCTAAATAAAGCAGGTATTGTTTGTTCCACTGGGCTATCATGAGAATTGAATGAAAGTAAGAATGTAACACACCAGCTAAAATGTAGTCATCAGTAATGAAAGGCAATTCACACTGATTGCTGACCATGTACCACATATTCTAGAAACTCTGTATCAACCATCTAGTCTTAAACAGCTTTATGAATGGAGACCACTGCATAAGTTGTTATGTATATATTATATTTTTTATTGTGTCCAGAACACACAAAATATTATATAGATGCTTTGTTTTATTGTCACTAACATTCTAATTTCCTGAACTTAAACAGCAGGGGACCAAGAGTTTAAATGTTTTGGATACTGTTAGCTGCCCTTCCAGATCCACTTTCCACCTCTGTCCACTAAATTTTTGCTTTCTAGATTGATAAAAACTTTACCAATAGACTTCTTTGACCTTTGGCTTCCAGTAAGGACAGAAAAGGCCGAGTTAAGGTTTCCTGTCATCCCCAACTCCTGCTGAGTCACTAATTTTACAATGGGTTGATGATTTCCTATAAAACAATCCTATCCTATCCACTCTATTTTTTGGCTACATTTCAGGGAAGATGAGAAGGTGCTGTCCCATTCCCTACTAGTCTTTGCAATTACTGACTTCAAGATATAGTACTATTCTGAGCTTTTCCTTTACCTTACCATAACTTTATGAACATTCCCTTTATCAATCTCTCCTAGAATTATTTAGGTAGCCAGCTACAACCTTAGGTAATATATATTATTTGGTAAAACAAAAGCAAGCTGCCAAACGCTAAGTACGCTGTGCTAAGTTGTTTCAGTCATGTCCAACTCTTTGCTTCTTGGTGGACTGTAGCCTGCCAGGCTCCTCTGTTCATGGGATTCTGTAAGCAACAATTCTGGAGTGGGTTGCCATGCCCTCCTCCAGGGGATCTTCCTGACCCAGAGATCAAATCCTTGAGTCTTACATCTGCATTGGCAGGTGGGTTCTTTGCTATTACCTCCACCTGGGAAGCTGAGTATGGGAGGCATTAGGTTGATCTTACAGATTCTGGAGTCTGAACTTGAATTCCAGCTATATCACAGATAAGAGGGGCTATGGGCAAATGGCTTAGCTTCTTTAAGTCTTAATTTTCCACCTCTAAATAAAGCAGGTATTGTTTGTTCCACTGGGCTATCATGAGAATTGAATGAAAGTAAGAATGTAACACACCAGCTAAAATGTAGTCATCAGTAATGAAAGGCAATTCACACTGATTGCTGACCATGTACCACATATTCTAGAAACTCTGTATCAACCATCTAGTCTTAAACAGCTTTATGAATGGAGACCACTGCATAAGTTGTTATGTATATATTATATTTTTTATTGTGTCCAGAACACACAAAATATTATATAGATGCTTTGTTTTATTGTCACTAACATTCTAATTTCCTGAACTTAAACAGCAGGGGACCAAGAGTTTAAATGCTGAAGGCTAGTTTATCCAGCAAGAAATTTACCTTGAATGTGAATTTAGAAAGTGTGGCTTTAGAACACAATTTTATATACACTTACTAAGTAAATAGTACCTATCATTGTTATTATTAAATTAGTTGATTCCTCTCTATATAGATATTTGTATGCTCACAGACTATGTTTAGAAAGACACCATGCTGGGCTTCCCTGGTAGTCCAGTGGGTAAGGACACCACCTTGCAGTGCAAGGGGCGCCAGTTCAATCCCTGGCCTGGGAAGATCCTACGTGCTGTGCAGCGGCTGGACCAATGTGTCCAATTACTGAGCCGGAGCTCTGGGGCACATGCGCCCGGAGCTGGTGCTCTGCGACAACAGAGGCCACCGCGATGGGAGGCCCACGCGGGCCAAAGAGCAAAGATGGATGAAAACAGATAAATGAAAGACCAATTAGAAGTAGCCCGCGGGCCCCCTCCCTCCCCAACTCCCCCGAAAAAAAGGAAAAAAAAAAAAGAAGACAGACATCAAGCTATTATTTTCAAGATACAGATGTATGAATTAAAAATAAATACTGTAAGTATATTTATATCTGTGTGTACATCTGCATATTGTTTACCTTTATACATATGGGTATAAGTATCTATCAATAAATATGTACATATATACCACATTAAAATGTGAGTTTCTTTCTTTATATATATATATATATATATATATATATATATACAAAAAAATTAGCATGCACATTTGATTACCTTGCTTGTTGTTCCTAATGTAAACAACATATTCTTTCTCATAGTTAATGAATAATAGTCAAAAATTTAAAACCTGTTTCACTGAATAAAATAAATACATGTTATGTGGTAACAATATATTGTCATAATAGAGAAAATAGTGTTGTTTTATATGATTTTGGGTAATCGCTAAATTTACATAATGATTATTTTATCTGCAGAATGCTATTTTACATATTAAATAAAACAGCATACCTTTTCCATTTTTGTTTTATTTAGAAGCTTCTGATATTGTTTAACAAAAGTAGTTGATCTTTTAAAACCCTATCTCTTCTTGTAGCTCTCTCATAAACAGAGGTTAGTTTTTTTAAAGCTGCATTTTTTAGTACTGAAATGTGCCTCAAATGATGGACATAACACAAATTAATAGAATCTCTGACTAATGCAGAACTTCTTCTAATGTAACCATGGTTTCATCATTGAACATTTCTATTGTTAGTTCCCTATTCCAATGGAGAAAGACGAAACAGCAGGACTTTTTGATACCAGGATAATGTGAATGTAAAATGACAGAATAAAATACAAAAGGAATATAGCTGAGCTTTATGTGAGTATGAATTTAAATATATATCTTAATTGCCAAAAGGTAATATGGATTCCTATGCTAAAGCAATGCCTCTAATTTAAGCTACAGATGAAATTCATGATCAAACATTAAGGCAAATTGTCAATAGTCATGCTTAGAGCGGAGCTCTGGGGCACATGCGCCCGGAGCTGGTGCTCATGGACAACAGAGGCCACAGCATGGGAGGCCCACGCGGGCCAAAGAGCAAAGATGGATGAAAACAGATAAATGAAAGACCAATTAAAAGTAGCCCGCGGGCCCCCTCCCCCCCAAACTACCCCGAAAAAAAGAAAAAAAACAACAGAAGACAGACATCAAGCTATTATTTTCAAGATACAGATGTATGAATTAAAAATAAATACTGTAAGTATATTTATATCTGTGTGTACATCTGCATATTGTTTACCTTTATACATATGGGTATAAGTATCTATCAATAAATATGTACATATATACCACATTAAAATGTGAGTTTCTTTCTTTATATATATATATATATATATATATATATATATACAAAAAAATTAGCATGCACATTTGATTACCTTGCTTGTTGTTCCTAATGTAAACAACATATTCTTTCTCATAGTTAATGAATAATAGTCAAAAATTTAAAACCTGTTTCACTGAATAAAATAAATACATGTTATGTGGTAACAATATATTGTCATAATAGAGAAAATAGTGTTGTTTTATATGATTTTGGGTAATCGCTAAATTTACATAATGATTATTTTATCTGCAGAATGCTATTTTACATATTAAATAAAACAGCATACCTTTTCCATTTTTGTTTTATTTAGAAGCTTCTGATATTGTTTAACAAAAGTAGTTGATCTTTTAAAACCCTATCTCTTCTTGTAGCTCTCTCATAAACAGAGGTTAGTTTTTTTAAAGCTGCATTTTTTAGTACTGAAATGTGCCTCAAATGATGGACATAACACAAATTAATAGAATCTCTGACTAATGCAGAACTTCTTCTAATGTAACCATGGTTTCATCATTGAACATTTCTATTGTTAGTTCCCTATTCCAATGGAGAAAGACGAAACAGCAGGACTTTTTGATACCAGGATAATGTGAATGTAAAATGACAGAATAAAATACAAAAGGAATATAGCTGAGCTTTATGTGAGTATGAATTTAAATATATATCTTAATTGCCAAAAGGTAATATGGATTCCTATGCTAAAGCAATGCCTCTAATTTAAGCTACAGATGAAATTCATGATCAAACATTAAGGCAAATTGTCAATAGTCATGCTTAAATGTTGTAATTACAGTTGCTATCTGAGGGCAGAGACAGTCTGAATTTGTGCTTGAATTACTTTCTGGCAAATTTACTGTTCAAATAATACGGTCTCTAACACATGGTATACAATGGACAGCTACAATCAATAGATTTGTGATTTATGTCACTGTTGTAGGTATTTTCATTATTAGTTTGTTTTGTACTAAAATAATAAAGATGGCAAATCTGTGGGGAAATGTTGAAGATTCAAATTTCAGTTTATGATTTTAATTCACTCAGTGGCAGAGAAATATTTAGGCATACACCAGCTTCACACATTAATTGGAAGAGAGTAAATGTTCTAAAAATACATAAAATTAAAATATAAAACATTAGCTTCTTTGATAAATAATATTGAACAATATTATGTGATGGTAGAGTTAAATTACACTTCATTTATATTTGTGGACAGATCTGTCACACAGCTGATTAAATTAATATTTGCATGTGAAGTTAAAATTTAAAAGCTCCCAGAGCAAAATCTTGAAAAATAATAAATTAACTTTCCTTTGGCCAGTCAGGCAAAACATTAATGGACACAGAAAAGGATACACCTTTTTCGATAATTTTGGTCTTAGTCCCACCAAATTACATTCAAATAAACAAAATCCTCCAACGTCCTTTAGAATGCTGTATCAGAGTTCTTAGTGAGGTTTCAGCAAATTTTTAAAAATTCTTTAAACTGAGATATAATAATAATGATCTAATACCAATTCAGTTAAATAACTTCTTGAAAAATAAGTATACATTGTTCATTTTTAAATTGCCATGAAATTTTGAGCTACGACAGATCTTCCATATACATTTCTTGAATTGTCTGGTAAAATATTTCCTAACTAATCAGAGATGCAGATTACAGGAGTAAACATTGTATATTAGTTCTAGCTTTAATTCTAAAGCACTGTATAAAATGAAGAGTAGTACCTATGGCCTGATTACCTTAAAGAGAAGATTTTACTGTCATAGTATTACTAACACTGATTAGTGGATTTTTTCTTTAGTTCACAATAAGATCACAAAATGGTGTCATGTGTCATGGTAGGCAAGAATTGGTCTTATTATTGAAATCATATATTTTCCTTAAGTTTCTTAAATGTGAATAAATTATTTTATACTTCATGTATAAAAATGAAGACATTTATAAATGTATTCCAAGCCCCCCTATATCTACTACTTAACATTTTATCAAATCATACTTGAAATTCTTTGAAGTAACGCACTAATTAGCTTCACTATGTTCCACAAATACATAATGTGTGTGTGTGTATATATATATGTGTATGTTGTTGTTCAGTCACTAATAGCCCATCAGTCTCCGCTGTCTATGGGATTTCCCAGTCAACAACACTGGAGTGGGCTGCCACTTCCTTCTCCAGAGAATCCTCTTCATCCAGAGATCGAACCCATGTTTCTTGTATTGCAGGAGGATTCTTTACTGCTTAGCCACCAGGGAAGCCTATATGTGTGTATATAACATATACAATACAGTACATATTTTTAATACATGATATAAAAATAAACAAATGACTTGTTTTCTCTGTGTTTTGTGTATTTTTAAGTTCTTTAAAGTATCATTACTCATTTTCAAAGATCTAAATGAAAGTGCAGTGGTGGCCCTCTGTTTAAAGGTGTCATATAATGACTACATTTTAATGCATTTTCCTTTTACAATAATTAAATCGTGAAGTGCATGTTCAGACTAGCTTTTGATGTGAAAAATTTGCACTACAGTGATACCACTTAGGAATTGATTTATGTTAGAAAACTGACAGTATAATGGATACAACGTCATTAACCTTGAAACCAAGATCTATAATTAGCTAAAGTTGAAAGGAACAAAGGTCACCATTTGAAGGTTATCCTCAATATCTTGATCTAATTTCTAAAGGACAAACTACTTCATCTAACACCTACTGTCTAAGTGATCACAAAATAATCATTGTAAATTAGTCTATACTAAATCACCTTGTCCATCTGTAGCGTTCCTTTGTCCTATAATAGGTAAATGGCAAAGGAAGGAATATTGGATTACTCTTGTTGATGTTCACATGGTGCCTGCCCCATAAGCATATGCAGCCTATTAAGTTCATGGTGTTTTATTAATCTTGGCTGGCTTTGTCAGTTTGGTTAGTCATTTCTAAATGATATCCTTCCTTCATCAAGTATAGGTTTTCCTAAAGTTTTTTTATGAAGATGACATCAGTACAACCCTGGAGTACTGAGTAGTATTCCCACTTGAATAAGCGGAGCATATCTTGAAATGCAGCCTTCATTTTAGATGGTAAATACATTAGTCCAATAAAAGACAAGAAAATAAGTAAGTACAATTATTATTTCAGAAACTCTTGATGTAATGTATAACATGGGTATATCATATAATTCAATGCAATATATAAATCTAAATACCTAATATAAGTGTGCATGTAGGAAAGAACTATCAATGATATAAATTGACTGGGTATAAATATTTAATGGAGATAGTTATTGATAAATGAATGATATTCTTTAGTGGTGGGCTCATTTTACAATGTTGTGATAAGTACTTATTTATTAGTCATATCTGTAGCTATTTATCCAATTTTATATGTGCACAATACCCTATGCAGAGTTTTAATTTTTATTTAGAGTATATTCACATGGACATTATAGTTTATTCATTAAAATGAATGAAAGCTTTTGATATAAGTATAATGCAATGTCATTCCTACAATAAACCAAAACATAAATTACAAGTTTAAATTCTTAAAATATGATGTTTATGGCAATCAACATAACAGGATATAACGATATCCTTAAACACTGATAGGAATACATGTTCAGACTAGCTTTTGATGTGAAAAATTTGCACTACAGTGATACCACTTAGGAATTGATTTATGTTAGAAAACTGACAGTATAATGGATACAACGTCATTAACCTTGAAACCAAGATCTATAATTAGCTAAAGTTGAAAGGAACAAAGGTCACCATTTGAAGGTTATCCTCAATATCTTGATCTAATTTCTAAAGGACAAACTACTTCATCTAACACCTACTGTCTAAGTGATCACAAAATAATCATTGTAAATTAGTCTATACTAAATCACCTTGTCCATCTGTAGCGTTCCTTTGTCCTATAATAGGTAAATGGCAAAGGAAGGAATATTGGATTACTCTTGTTGATGTTCACATGGTGCCTGCCCCATAAGCATATGCAGCCTATTAAGTTCATGGTGTTTTATTAATCTTGGCTGGCTTTGTCAGTTTGGTTAGTCATTTCTAAATGATATCCTTCCTTCATCAAGTATAGGTTTTCCTAAAGTTTTTTTATGAAGATGACATCAGTACAACCCTGGAGTACTGAGTAGTATTCCCACTTGAATAAGCGGAGCATATCTTGAAATGCAGCCTTCATTTTAGATGGTAAATACATTAGTCCAATAAAAGACAAGAAAATAAGTAAGTACAATTATTATTTCAGAAACTCTTGATGTAATGTATAACATGGGTATATCATATAATTCAATGCAATATATAAATCTAAATACCTAATATAAGTGTGCATGTAGGAAAGAACTATCAATGATATAAATTGACTGGGTATAAATATTTAATGGAGATAGTTATTGATAAATGAATGATATTCTTTAGTGGTGGGCTCATTTTACAATGTTGTGATAAGTACTTATTTATTAGTCATATCTGTAGCTATTTATCCAATTTTATATGTGCACAATACCCTATGCAGAGTTTTAATTTTTATTTAGAGTATATTCACATGGACATTATAGTTTATTCATTAAAATGAATGAAAGCTTTTGATATAAGTATAATGCAATGTCATTCCTACAATAAACCAAAACATAAATTACAAGTTTAAATTCTTAAAATATGATGTTTATGGCAATCAACATAACAGGATATAACGATATCCTTAAACACTGATAGGAATATTGAGTCTATTCTTAAAGTAAATGGAGAAATTAAATCAAATTATATTTTCCCATATTAGAAAAACTCCCAATTTCAATTCCAATATGATTTTGATATGCAGTTTTTGATAATAAGAACCCAAGTATTCAAATGATTTTAACTTCTCTTTATAAAAGTAGTATCTTTTGGTAATTACTTTTAGTAGTCCACATTTCATTTAAAATTTTGAAAATGTTTCCTTCTAAGAAAATGTGAAATCCCAACATTTGGAAATGAAAATATTTTCTCACAAATGCAGTCAATATCAGAAATTAATCTGAGACTATGATCACACTCCATCAAATAAGTTACATCTTGGTGAAGCAGAAGGAATGAAGACAAATAAATCTGAGTTTTAACAAATACAATGGAGTCTGACTGAGAGTAAAGCAGTTTTGAAGTTATTCAAGTGAGCGATTTATCTTTGCGTATTTCAGTTTAAAATTCTCAGTTCAATTCAGTTGCTCAGTCACATCTGACTCTGCAGCATGCCAGGTTTTGCAGCATGAGCTGCAGCACCTCAGGCTTCCCCGTCCTTCACCACCTCCCAGTGCATTTCGGTTAAATACGCAGGGTGACAATACATGTTCTCCTTTTTCAAGTTGGAATCAGTCTGTTGTTCCATGTTCAGTTCTAACGGTTACTTCTTGCTTGCATGCAGGTTTCTCAGGAGGCAGGTAAGGTGGTCTGGTATTCCCATTTCTTTAAGAATTTTCTTTAGAATTTTAAAACTCTAAAATGTCATTTTTTTTCTTTTCATGAGTAAGCTCAGTTTGTCAGCCACTTTATGGGCTTCCCTGATGGCTCAGTCAGTGAAGAATCCACCTGTAATGCAGAAGGCCTGGGTTCAGTCCCTGGGTTGGGAAAATCCCCTGAAGAATGGAAAAGCTAACCACTTCAGTATTCTTGCCTGGAGAATTCCATGGCTCTTGCATGGGTTGCAGAGTTGGACACAACTGAGTGACTTTCACTTTATGCATTATTAGAGTGATATTTAAGCACATACAACTTTTGATCTTTTAAAAGTAAAAATAATACCTTATAGTATAATTAGAAATTGCTTTTTAAAACTTGAAGTATTAATTTCAGGCATATAGCAAATGATTTAGTTATGTATGTTATATACATACATATTTTTTCAGATTATTTTCCATTACAGGTTATTACAACATATTTAATATAGTTTCTTATGTTATATAGTAGGTCTTTGTTCCTCTTATTTTATATACCATAGTATGTACCTGTTAAATTTCCTAATACATTCCTTCTCTGCCTTTTCCCCTTAGGGTACCATACGTATTTTCTATGTCTGTGAGTCTGTTTTGTGAATAAATTCTTTGTATCATTTATTCATATTCTACTTATAAGAGATGTCATGTGATATTTGTCTCTGACTTAATTCATTTAATATGACAATCTAGGTCCACCTATGCTGTAGAAATAGCATTATCTCATTCTTTTTATGACTGCATACTATTCCACTACATATGTAAAATTTATTCAAGTGAGCGATTTATCTTTGCGTATTTCAGTTTAAAATTCTCAGTTCAATTCAGTTGCTCAGTCACATCTGACTCTGCAGCATGCCAGGTTTTGCAGCATGAGCTGCAGCACCTCAGGCTTCCCCGTCCTTCACCACCTCCCAGTGCATTTCGGTTAAATACGCAGGGTGACAATACATGTTCTCCTTTTTCAAGTTGGAATCAGTCTGTTGTTCCATGTTCAGTTCTAACGGTTACTTCTTGCTTGCATGCAGGTTTCTCAGGAGGCAGGTAAGGTGGTCTGGTATTCCCATTTCTTTAAGAATTTTCTTTAGAATTTTAAAACTCTAAAATGTCATTTTTTTTCTTTTCATGAGTAAGCTCAGTTTGTCAGCCACTTTATGGGCTTCCCTGATGGCTCAGTCAGTGAAGAATCCACCTGTAATGCAGAAGGCCTGGGTTCAGTCCCTGGGTTGGGAAAATCCCCTGAAGAATGGAAAAGCTAACCACTTCAGTATTCTTGCCTGGAGAATTCCATGGCTCTTGCATGGGTTGCAGAGTTGGACACAACTGAGTGACTTTCACTTTATGCATTATTAGAGTGATATTTAAGCACATACAACTTTTGATCTTTTAAAAGTAAAAATAATACCTTATAGTATAATTAGAAATTGCTTTTTAAAACTTGAAGTATTAATTTCAGGCATATAGCAAATGATTTAGTTATGTATGTTATATACATACATATTTTTTCAGATTATTTTCCATTACAGGTTATTACAACATATTTAATATAGTTTCTTATGTTATATAGTAGGTCTTTGTTCCTCTTATTTTATATACCATAGTATGTACCTGTTAAATTTCCTAATACATTCCTTCTCTGCCTTTTCCCCTTAGGGTACCATACGTATTTTCTATGTCTGTGAGTCTGTTTTGTGAATAAATTCCTTTGTATCATTTATTCATATTCTACTTATAAGAGATGTCATGTGATATTTGTCTCTGACTTAATTCATTTAATATGACAATCTAGGTCCACCTATGCTGTAGAAATAGCATTATCTCATTCTTTTTATGACTGCATACTATTCCACTACATATGTAGTAACTCCCCTACATATGAATAAATTCCATTCCTAGAGCACGTTCATAATTTCAATGTGTTCCTAAGCCCAACAAAGTTAGTCTAGGTACCCAAATAAAGCAATCAGCTATATAGTATTTTACTGTAATAGGTTTATAATACTTTTCACAGAAAAAATACATAAAATACAAAACATCAAGATAATATTTTTAATCTTACAGTACAGTATCTTGAAAAGTATAATAGTATAGTACAATAGCTAGTATACAGAGTCTGGTATCAAGTAAACAGGCAAGAAGAGTTACTGATTGGAGGAGGGAGTAGAGGTGGGAGATGGCAGGGCTGAAGGATCATCAACAAAAGGAGATGGAATTCTTGTTGTTCAGTTGCTAATTTGTGTGGGAGTCTGTGATCCTACGGACTGCAGCTCGCCAAGCTTTCCAGTCCTTCACTATCTCCCATAGTTTGTTCAAACTCATGTCATTCAGTAGATGATACCATCCAACCATTTCATTCTCTGTCACTCCATTCTCCTCCTGCCCTGGATCTTTCCCAGCATCAGATTTTTTTCCAGTGAGTTAGCTCTTCACATCAAGTGGCCAAAGTACTGGAACTTCAGCTTCAGCATGAGTTCTTCCAATGAATATTCACAGATGATTCCCTTTAGGATTGACTGGTTTGATATCTGCAATTCAAAGGACTCTCGAGTCTTCTCTAGCACTACAATTCAAAGGCATTAATTCTTCTGCACTCAACCTTCCTTATGGTCCAACTCTTACATCTGCACATGACTAATGGAAAAACTACAGCTTTGACTACAAAGACGTGATGTCTCTGCTTTTTAAAAATGCTGTCTGGGTTTGTCATAGCTTTTATTCCAAGGAGGCAAGCATCTTTTAATTTCATGGCTGCCATCACCATCCACAGTGATTTTGGAGCCCAAGAAAAGAAAATGTACATGTTTCCATTTCCTCCCATCTATTTGCCATGAAGTGATGGCAACTCTCCTCTTTTACCCTCATCTTGGTTCCTCTTCACTTTCTGCCATTAGAGTGGTATCACCTGCATATCTGAGGTTACTGATATTTCTTGATTCCAGTTTGTGAGTCATCCAGTTCAGTATTTCACATGATGTACTCTGCACAGAAGCTCAATAAGCAGGGTGATAAAATGCAGTGATTCATTCCTTTCCCAATATTTAAGCAGTCTTTTGTTTCACATCCAGTTCTAACTGTTGCTTCTTTACCTGATACAGGTTTCTCAGGAGGTAGGTCTGGTGCACATTGTCAAAAGCTTTTGTATAGTCAATGAAAGAGTAGATGTTTCTCTGGAATTGGTTTGCTTTCTGCATGATCCAACAAATGTTGGCAGTTCAAAACGTGGTTCCTCCACTTTTCTAAATCCAACTTGTACATCTGGAAGTTTTCTGTTCCCATTCTGCTGAAGCCTATATGATGGAGGAAATGGAGGGCAAATTAAAACTTCACTCAGTGCCTCACATGGATAGCACAAGTTCTGGCTCCTTGATGGAACCAGATGTACAGTTGCATCTTGAAAGGTTGCTTTCTTGGACATCCCATAGTTTGTCAACTCATGTCATTCAGTAGATGATACCATCCAACCATTTCATTCTCTGTCACTCCATTCTCCTCCTGCCCTGGATCTTTCCCAGCATCAGATTTTTTTCCAGTGAGTTAGCTCTTCACATCAAGTGGCCAAAGTACTGGAACTTCAGCTTCAGCATGAGTTCTTCCAATGAATATTCACAGATGATTCCCTTTAGGATTGACTGGTTTGATATCTGCAATTCAAAGGACTCTCGAGTCTTCTCTAGCACTACAATTCAAAGGCATTAATTCTTCTGCACTCAACCTTCCTTATGGTCCAACTCTTACATCTGCACATGACTAATGGAAAAACTACAGCTTTGACTACAAAGACGTGATGTCTCTGCTTTTTAAAAATGCTGTCTGGGTTTGTCATAGCTTTTATTCCAAGGAGGCAAGCATCTTTTAATTTCATGGCTGCCATCACCATCCACAGTGATTTTGGAGCCCAAGAAAAGAAAATGTACATGTTTCCATTTCCTCCCATCTATTTGCCATGAAGTGATGGCAACTCTCCTCTTTTACCCTCATCTTGGTTCCTCTTCACTTTCTGCCATTAGAGTGGTATCACCTGCATATCTGAGGTTACTGATATTTCTTGATTCCAGTTTGTGAGTCATCCAGTTCAGTATTTCACATGATGTACTCTGCACAGAAGCTCAATAAGCAGGGTGATAAAATGCAGTGATTCATTCCTTTCCCAATATTTAAGCAGTCTTTTGTTTCACATCCAGTTCTAACTGTTGCTTCTTTACCTGATACAGGTTTCTCAGGAGGTAGGTCTGGTGCACATTGTCAAAAGCTTTTGTATAGTCAATGAAAGAGTAGATGTTTCTCTGGAATTGGTTTGCTTTCTGCATGATCCAACAAATGTTGGCAGTTCAAAACGTGGTTCCTCCACTTTTCTAAATCCAACTTGTACATCTGGAAGTTTTCTGTTCCCATTCTGCTGAAGCCTATATGATGGAGGAAATGGAGGGCAAATTAAAACTTCACTCAGTGCCTCACATGGATAGCACAAGTTCTGGCTCCTTGATGGAACCAGATGTACAGTTGCATCTTGAAAGGTTGCATCAATTTTCAAGCTGATTTTATGTAGGGGACTTAGTGTATATACCACATTTTCGAATCCATTCATCTGTTGATGAACATTTGGTTTGCTTCCATGTCTTAGATACTATAAAGAGTGCTGCTATGAACATTGGGGTGCATGTATCTTTTCAAGTTAAAGTCTTCATCTTCTCTGGATACATGCCCAGGAGTGGGGCTGCTGGATCGATCACATGGTAACTTTAGTTTTAGTTTAGTTTTTTTTTTTTTTTTTTTAAGAGTTTATTTATTTATTTTGGGGGTGGGGTTTTTGGGAAGGGAGCTGGGCAGGTGGGCCATTTCTATTGGTCTTTCGTTTATCTATTTTCATCCATCTTTCTTCTTCGGCCGTGTGGGCCTCCCATCGCGGTGGCCTCTGTCGTCGCAGAGCGCCGGCTCTGGGCACACGCGCTCCAGAGCTCCAGCTCGCTAATTGGACATATCGGTCCAGCTGCTCCGCGGCACGTGGGATCTTCCCAGGCCAGGGATCAAACCGGCGCCCCTTGCACTGCAAGGCGGTGTCCTTACTCACTGGACCACCAGGGAAGCCCCTATTTTTAGTTTTTTAAAAAACCCTCATACTGCTCAAGTATTTATATTATGACAAAAAGACAATAACTATATTAAAAAGTATTTTATAAATTCATTAATAAATTAAATAGTACATAGGTGGCATAAATGCTAACATAAATTCGGCAAAATTTAGCTATGTATTTTCTAGTTAAAACCTCAGAACTGAGAGGGTAAAGCAAGGTATGTTTATCTATCATGACCATCCCTTACTTTTATCTGCTTACACAAATTTGCTATACTGTGTGTGACTTCTAATTTTTATCTCAGCTGCAAATACTAGGTTTTGTCTGATTTCTCAGGTCTGGAATTACTGGTGCTAAGAATAGCTAGCATTTATTTAGCTCTGTATATAAATGATCTCCTTTATTCTATGATGTAGGCACTATTTTATCCCAATTTTACACATAATATAATGGGAAATACAGAATATCTAAATAATTTGCCTAAAGTCAGTTGACCTATGAGAGGACGTAAAACCAGGCAATCTGCTTAGATGATGCTTAGGGTACTGTATTTTATTTCCTTACTTAGGCAGATGTTCTCTCTTGCTCTTTCAACCTCTTAAAGGCTGAAATTCTGCTTCTGTCTATTTTTGAGTAAAGCCCACATGCTGCCAGGCACTTTACTTGACCCTACTTGACTGCTGGACCGTGACCTATTATGTATGAACATGATGATTCAGATGCTCTGCCTGCTGAAATACTTGTGTATAATTTATCTCTACACCTCAGTGGTATATCTCTCTGCCTTTTTTAGTCCCAAGACTCTCTTTATATCCTGACTTCCTCCTACACTTGCTGAACTCCCTTAAGAATATTAAAAAACAACTCAGATGACTTCTACGATAATGTGGAATGGAATACTGGGTTGCAATGGTAAAAAAAAAAAAAAAAAAAAAAAAAAAAAACAGAGAAAAACTGAGAAATATATGTAGCTAAAACTCGGCAAATCTAAGTATCATATTATATACTGGATCAAAATTTAGAATTAAATAAAGACACCAGAATTATACATCTTGGGAAGATGGATGTGTTCATATATAAAATTGACACCAAGAAGTTAGGAATAAAAAAGACAGAAATTTGGTTTTGCTTACATTAAGTTTGAGGAAAAGGAGAAATACATGCAGAGTTATCCTGGACACCACCATGTTCACCTATTTATTTAGTCAATTTGCATGATAACATGGTTTTTATTTTTACTTTTTAAATAACTCATAGAGAGATACAGTAGGAGCTTAGTAAGTTGCACTAAAAGCTACACAATATTCAGAAATTCGATTGTAGATTTGTGAAGTCTCTTAATCGTGTTCAACTCTCTGCGACCCATGAACAAGCCATGAAATTCTCCAGGCAAGAATACTGGAATGGGGGCTTCCCTGGTGGTCCAGTAGGTAAACAGTCCGCTTTGCAGTGCAAGGGGCACCAGAACAATCCTTGGTGTGGGAAGATCCCATGTGCCATGGAGCATCTGGACCGGTGTGTCCAAGTACAAACCAGTGCTCTGCAGTGAGAGGACACTGCAATGGAAGGCCCACATATGTCAAAGAACAAAAAAGACAGATGAAAATAAATATAAATAAAAGAGGCATAATGAGGAAAAGGAAAAAAAAAAAAAAAAAACCCTTCTACAGATTTTCCCAACCTAGGGATCAAACCCAGGTCTCCTGCACTGCAGGAGGATTCTTTACCATCTGAGCCACCAGGGAATTTAATTGTAATTGATGAAGGCATAGATTGAGACCTATTTTTGCCATTTTCAAGGCCAATTCATTTGAAATTGAATGTGCCACACTCAATTTATAATAAATTTTACAAATATATCAAACACTATCACTAAGGCAGAATCTACAGATATATTCAACTAATTTAAATTTTTTTCAGTGGTAAATTTTAAAATACTGTTAATAATTCTTATTTGTGACTTTAATAACTTTAAAATGAAATAAAAATATCAAAGTTCCTAACTAACGGTCTTAAGCTGTAATCACAGGTGCAATTAAACAAACATTTTAAGATGTTATAATAAGTATCATTATAGAATTCTATATATAAAGAAAAAGGTTTGAAGGAAGATATAAGATTTATTCCTGATAATTAACACATTTATATTTAGAAAGCAAGGAATCTTCTTTGTTTGACTTTTCTTTCTTTCTTTTTTTGTGTTATTTAATTAGAACACTGAAATCCAATTCAACAGAAATTACAGGAGAATTATATTCTTTGCTATATCTTTAAAACTGCCTGCCCTTAGGTTCTGAAGGGGTTTAGAAAACACTAGTACAATTTTGCTCTCTTTATAATTTTCAAATATTATTCCAAATTTGTCAATTTTATTAAGTTGGCAACTAAAAGCTACACAATATTCAGAAATTCGATTGTAGATTTGTGAAGTCTCTTAATCGTGTTCAACTCTCTGCGACCCATGAACAAGCCATGAAATTCTCCAGGCAAGAATACTGGAATGGGGGCTTCCCTGGTGGTCCAGTAGGTAAACAGTCCGCTTTGCAGTGCAAGGGGCACCAGAACAATCCTTGGTGTGGGAAGATCCCATGTGCCATGGAGCATCTGGACCGGTGTGTCCAAGTACAAACCAGTGCTCTGCAGTGAGAGGACACTGCAATGGAAGGCCCACATATGTCAAAGAACAAAAAAGACAGATGAAAATAAATATAAATAAAAGAGGCATAATGAGGAAAAGGAAAAAAAAAAAAAAAAAAACCCTTCTACAGATTTTCCCAACCTAGGGATCAAACCCAGGTCTCCTGCACTGCAGGAGGATTCTTTACCATCTGAGCCACCAGGGAATTTAATTGTAATTGATGAAGGCATAGATTGAGACCTATTTTTGCCATTTTCAAGGCCAATTCATTTGAAATTGAATGTGCCACACTCAATTTATAATAAATTTTACAAATATATCAAACACTATCACTAAGGCAGAATCTACAGATATATTCAACTAATTTAAATTTTTTTCAGTGGTAAATTTTAAAATACTGTTAATAATTCTTATTTGTGACTTTAATAACTTTAAAATGAAATAAAAATATCAAAGTTCCTAACTAACGGTCTTAAGCTGTAATCACAGGTGCAATTAAACAAACATTTTAAGATGTTATAATAAGTATCATTATAGAATTCTATATATAAAGAAAAAGGTTTGAAGGAAGATATAAGATTTATTCCTGATAATTAACACATTTATATTTAGAAAGCAAGGAATCTTCTTTGTTTGACTTTTCTTTCTTTCTTTTTTTGTGTTATTTAATTAGAACACTGAAATCCAATTCAACAGAAATTACAGGAGAATTATATTCTTTGCTATATCTTTAAAACTGCCTGCCCTTAGGTTCTGAAGGGGTTTAGAAAACACTAGTACAATTTTGCTCTCTTTATAATTTTCAAATATTATTCCAAATTTGTCAATTTTATTATAACCTGAAAGTATGTTAATAGTCATAAAAATTACATATGATAATAAATAAATGGAATGAGGAAATAAAGAATAGTTTTGTAAAGAAGTATGTTTTGCAATTAAGCTTCTCTATAACTTAACAGGAATACAGAAGTTAGTGCTTTTTTTATTGAAGTAGTTGGTTTAAAATATTAGAATAGTTTCACTTGAATAGCACAGTGATTCAATATATATTGTACTCCATATGAAGTTACAAAATATTGACTATATTCCCAGTGCTTCACAGTGCATTCTCATTTTTTATTCTCTTTTTTATTGCTTAAAGTCTTTTTTTCTATTAAAGAAGAATTACACAATTCAACCTATTCCAGTTTCTTGCCTGGAGAATCCCATGGATAGAGGAGACTGCTGGGTTATGGTCCAGAGGGTCGCAGAGTCAAACACAACTGAAGTGACTTAGTATGCATGCATGCACATGTAGTTCTGATTACTAATATTTTGATCTCTGATTGCCTTAAGAATCTCATGAATATTCACCTCAAAGAAATGTGTTTATGTATATATATATGCAAATTCTGCATATAATTTCGAGATTCTGGAATTTTCTAATGCCAATCCAGTGCCCACCTAGAGCTCTACTGACTCCCAAGACAAGAACTCTTACCTTTTCAGCTTACTTCCATCACTTTCACATCACTAGTAGCCACATTTCATGGATGACCACTGTTAGAATCTGTAATCGTCTTAAATCATTGTGATTAGTTTTCTGTAATTATCACTTCAGTAAAAATTCCCTTGTTAAATATTCTAGCAATGTATACTGCAAAATTTACAGAATGTTTTCCAATATTTATCTTCATTTCTCAGGCATTTCTGATGCTAGTAACCCCTTCCTTCAAATATTTGTTCTCTTTCATTGGTCTGCATGGCATGTGTATGCTTTGCCACTCAGTTGTGCCTGACTCTTTGTGACCCCCAAGACTGTAGCTCCCCAGGCTCCTCTGTTCATGGTATTCTCTGGCCAATAATGCTGGAGTGGGTTGCCATTTCCTTCTTCAGGGGACCTTCCTGATCCAGGGATCGATCCTGGGTCTTCTAAACTGCAGGCAGATTGTTTACCTCCGAGCCACAAGGGAAACACCATCCATGACATACCGTTCAAATTTCCTTCCTTATTAGAATTATTTCTTAAATATTCATATTTATTGAGGTTCTATGACTCTACTCTCATCTTGTCTAATTCTATACGCTCTTCATTGACAATATTGTTCACTTACATTGTTTCAAATGTCACAAAGGATTCCTGTGTATCATCGACCTAGATTTCTCATTTGATAGATTAGCATGTTCAGCTCTCTTTGAATATCTCTAATTGGATGTTCACTGTCAGAGAAAAAAAAATCAACATAATCAAAGGTGAATTTATTCTGTTTTCACTAAAAACGCCTCTGCCTGTTTCATACCCCACTGAAGAACTGTTCAAACTTTATATGTTACCTACACTTGTTTTCCTAGTTCCCATTTTTTACTCTTTCCCTTCTAAAATAAGTTCTAACTTTTCTTTTTCTTTTTTGTTTAAATGATTTTGTGGGGAGGGTGGATTAGGGAGGGAAGGAGGTGGGCGGACCACTTCTATTGGTCTTTCATTCATCTATTTTCATCCATCTTTTGCTCTTTGCCCCATGTGGGCCTCCCATTGCGGTGGCCTCTGTTGTCGAGGCACGAGCCCTGGGCACATGTGCTCCAGAGCTCCGGCTTGATAATTGGACTCTTTGCCCCTTTCAGCTTACTTCCATCGAGTTCCCATCACTAGTAGCCACATTTCATGGATGACCACTGTTAGAATCTGTAATCGTCTTAAATCATTGTGATTAGTTTTCTGTAATTATCACTTCAGTAAAAATTCCCTTGTTAAATATTCTAGCAATGTATACTGCAAAATTTACAGAATGTTTTCCAATATTTATCTTCATTTCTCAGGCATTTCTGATGCTAGTAACCCCTTCCTTCAAATATTTGTTCTCTTTCATTGGTCTGCATGGCATGTGTATGCTTTGCCACTCAGTTGTGCCTGACTCTTTGTGACCCCCAAGACTGTAGCTCCCCAGGCTCCTCTGTTCATGGTATTCTCTGGCCAATAATGCTGGAGTGGGTTGCCATTTCCTTCTTCAGGGGACCTTCCTGATCCAGGGATCGATCCTGGGTCTTCTAAACTGCAGGCAGATTGTTTACCTCCGAGCCACAAGGGAAACACCATCCATGACATACCGTTCAAATTTCCTTCCTTATTAGAATTATTTCTTAAATATTCATATTTATTGAGGTTCTATGACTCTACTCTCATCTTGTCTAATTCTATACGCTCTTCATTGACAATATTGTTCACTTACATTGTTTCAAATGTCACAAAGGATTCCTGTGTATCATCGACCTAGATTTCTCATTTGATAGATTAGCATGTTCAGCTCTCTTTGAATATCTCTAATTGGATGTTCACTGTCAGAGAAAAAAAAATCAACATAATCAAAGGTGAATTTATTCTGTTTTCACTAAAAACGCCTCTGCCTGTTTCATACCCCACTGAAGAACTGTTCAAACTTTATATGTTACCTACACTTGTTTTCCTAGTTCCCATTTTTTACTCTTTCCCTTCTAAAATAAGTTCTAACTTTTCTTTTTCTTTTTTGTTTAAATGATTTTGTGGGGAGGGTGGATTAGGGAGGGAAGGAGGTGGGCGGACCACTTCTATTGGTCTTTCATTCATCTATTTTCATCCATCTTTTGCTCTTTGCCCCATGTGGGCCTCCCATTGCGGTGGCCTCTGTTGTCGCAGGGCACGAGCCCTGGGCACATGTGCTCCAGAGCTCCGGCTTGATAATTGGACACATCAGTCCAGCCGCTCCGCGGCACGTGGGATCTTCCCAGGGCAGGGATTGAACTGGTGCCCCTTGCACTGCAAGGTGGTGTCCTTACCCACTGGACCACCAGGGAAGCCCCTAACGTTTCTTGACTTAAAATTTTCCTAGACTCCATATTTCCCTAAATACATTTTAAGTTCTTTAATAAAATTTACATGTTCTTGCATATATGATCCCTGGTTACATTTCCATTCACTTCTGTCAGTCTAAGCCTCTTTATCTCTACATAGCAGTCAGATTGGCATTTTCCTCTGTTTCCTACGCAACCTACAGATTATCTGCCGCTGCTTACTTGCCCTTGCTGTTACATTTTCACACTACTCACTCACAGATTTATTTAGAAAACACTTCTCATCCTCAACTCTGATCTTTCATAAGTAGATTCGATGGTTCTTTTCTGTGCTCCTATATCACCTCCATTATATCTCGTGTCATGTTGTGTGACTCCTGACCAAGATGATGCATGAATGCCTAAAATTATTATTATAACTCTTATTTATCAATACATAATATTAATATTAGAACATAAGTTTTAGTACCAAAGACCCATTTTACAACCTCAAAATTTTGAAATTCATGGGAAAGTACATGCAAATAAAACACTAATGTATGCTGCAAAAATTATTTACTAACCATGGAGATATGATTACTAAAATACATTTAATTATCAAATATGTCAGTTTTCATAATTTCAAGATTACTCAAAGGATCCTAACGAGACTTTAACACCAGTTTAACAGGAGTCCAGATTATGGGTTCCCTATATATATCTAACTTATAACTGACACTATTTGATGATTGTTCTCTGCCACAACATATGTATCTGTGAGATGATTTTGTATTCTGTGACTGAATGTGCTTTCAGAGAATAGCCAGTAGGATAGCACTTGATTAGTATTAGGGATTTTTTAAAAAAAATTTCGGCCTCTTTTATTGGTTTCCTTTCATTTATTTTTCATCCATCTTTATTCTTTGGCCTTCGTGGACCTCCCATTGCAGTGACCTCACTCCTTGAAGAGCACCGGCTCTGGACGCAGGCATTCCAGGGCTCTGGCTTGTAATTGGACACACTGGTCCAGCCGCTCCCTGGCATGTGGGATCCTCCCGGGCTAGGGATCAAACTGGTGCCCCTTGCACTGCAAGGTGGACTCTTTACGCATTGGACCACCGAGAAAGCCCCAATCAGGGATTTTTGTTGTTGTTTTTTTTTGTTTGTTTGTTGTCATTGTGAGGCCAATCTAGGGAGTTAGCATGGAGAAATTATTTGGGATATTTTGGAACCCAAAATTTTCCTTCCACTTCCCAAGATAAAGTGTCATATGGGATATTACCTTGAAGGAATGGTAGCCTCTAAGTACATTAGCAGCAAATTACATCAGAGGTCAGACTTCTCTGGTAGTACAGTTGGTAAAGAATCCACCTGTAATGCAGGAGACCCTAGTTTGATTCCTGGATTGGGAAGATCCCCTAGAGAAAGGATATGCTACCCACTCCCATATTCTTAGGCTTCCTGTTTGCTCAGATGCTAAAGAATCTGTCTGCAATGTGGAAGACCTGGGTTTGATCCCTGGGCTGGGAAGATACCCTAGAGGGGGTCGTGGCAATGCACTTCAGTATTCCTGCCTGGAGAATTCCCATGGACAAAGGAGCATGGAGGGCTGCAGTCATGGAGTTGCAAAGAGTCAGACACAACTGAGCAAATAAGGACAGCACACATCAGAGGTCACAGAATAAAACACTAATGTATGCTGCAAAATTTTTTCCCAAAAAAAGTTTTCATAATTTCAAGATTACTCAAAGGATCCTAACGAGACTTTAACACCAGTTTAACAGGAGTCCAGATTATGGGTTCCCTATATATATCTAACTTATAACTGACACTATTTGATGATTGTTCTCTGCCACAACATATGTATCTGTGAGATGATTTTGTATTCTGTGACTGAATGTGCTTTCAGAGAATAGCCAGTAGGATAGCACTTGATTAGTATTAGGGATTTTTTAAAAAAAATTTCGGCCTCTTTTATTGGTTTCCTTTCATTTATTTTTCATCCATCTTTATTCTTTGGCCTTCGTGGACCTCCCATTGCAGTGACCTCACTCCTTGAAGAGCACCGGCTCTGGACGCAGGCATTCCAGGGCTCTGGCTTGTAATTGGACACACTGGTCCAGCCGCTCCCTGGCATGTGGGATCCTCCCGGGCTAGGGATCAAACTGGTGCCCCTTGCACTGCAAGGTGGACTCTTTACGCATTGGACCACCGAGAAAGCCCCAATCAGGGATTTTTGTTGTTGTTTTTTTTTTTTTGTTTGTTGTCATTGTGAGGCCAATCTAGGGAGTTAGCATGGAGAAATTATTTGGGATATTTTGGAACCCAAAATTTTCCTTCCACTTCCCAAGATAAAGTGTCATATGGGATATTACCTTGAAGGAATGGTAGCCTCTAAGTACATTAGCAGCAAATTACATCAGAGGTCAGACTTCTCTGGTAGTACAGTTGGTAAAGAATCCACCTGTAATGCAGGAGACCCTAGTTTGATTCCTGGATTGGGAAGATCCCCTAGAGAAAGGATATGCTACCCACTCCCATATTCTTAGGCTTCCTGTTTGCTCAGATGCTAAAGAATCTGTCTGCAATGTGGAAGACCTGGGTTTGATCCCTGGGCTGGGAAGATACCCTAGAGGGGGTCGTGGCAATGCACTTCAGTATTCCTGCCTGGAGAATTCCCATGGACAAAGGAGCATGGAGGGCTGCAGTCATGGAGTTGCAAAGAGTCAGACACAACTGAGCAAATAAGGACAGCACACATCAGAGGTCACAGAATAAAAATCTCACAAAACAAATGAAAATACTGAAATCACTCATTTTAGCAAATCCATTAAAAACACACAGAAGCAAGGGAAAACAAATAAGACGTATTAATTCACAAAAGATGAGGTGCCGTGGGGAAGGACCACACTATTTCAATGCTGGGTAAACAATGCTCAAACGTCCTCTTCCTCTTTCTGCCATATCAACTGCATTGACTGACAATGTGGTTACAACGACCAGAGTTAAAAGTTTGAGCTGATAGTAAGATGCCAGAAGTGCTCTGGCTAAATGACACATACTTGTTCTACCCTGGCCAATAGCTCTAGCTCTCCAATTAGCCTAATGAATAGCTATGGATTTTATAAGGTTACTTGAGTAGAAGACCATAAGGTCATAACCGAAGTCATCAATGGGTACCCAAATAAAGATTTCTTGAATGATAATTCTCATGTGTATCTTATGTACTCATATCTTTCTAAAGCATACATTTGCATTTTTTATTGTTTTTTGAATGTTTATATCCAAAATAAGAATTACCTATTTCAGTTATTTTCATCATTTAATTTTCTATCCATGACTGTTTGCACACGCTTTGAAGTGGTGAGCACTAAGAAAAGCTCATTTTGACACGGTGATTTTTTTATTTTCCAATGATTCTCATCCAAAGCACAGTAGTGATCACTGATGTCAACTGCATGCAGTTTATTTGTGATGGCAACTGATTTGAGAAAAATAACTGGACTAGTATCAGTGATATCAATGATCAAAGAATTTAGGTAATCATGAATATGTCTGAGCCGAGTACTGGAAAATTTATATTTAATAGAAGAAGTCAAAAAGTAGATATCAAAAGTGAAGTAGTACATGCCTAGTTTCTTTAGGTACTTGAGCTAGAAAACCCAGAAATTAGTATTATTGAATACCCATCTCTAAGAAGGGAGCTATACTAGAACTCCCAGCATAAAATTTCATGATTCTTTAATTCTAAAGCAAGGCTCCCTGAAGCAGAAGCAGAAATTAAAATCTTGACTATGGGATTTTATGTTAGAATGCAGTCATGGAGTTGCAAAGAGTCAGACACAACTGAGCAAATAAGACAGCACACATCAGAGGTCACAGAATAAAAATCTCACAAAACAAATGAAAATACTGAAATCACTCATTTTAGCAAATCCATTAAAAACACACAGAAGCAAGGGAAAACAAATAAGACGTATTAATTCACAAAAGATGAGGTGCCGTGGGGAAGGACCACACTATTTCAATGCTGGGTAAACAATGCTCAAACGTCCTCTTCCTCTTTCTGCCATATCAACTGCATTGACTGACAATGTGGTTACAACGACCAGAGTTAAAAGTTTGAGCTGATAGTAAGATGCCAGAAGTGCTCTGGCTAAATGACACATACTTGTTCTACCCTGGCCAATAGCTCTAGCTCTCCAATTAGCCTAATGAATAGCTATGGATTTTATAAGGTTACTTGAGTAGAAGACCATAAGGTCATAACCGAAGTCATCAATGGGTACCCAAATAAAGATTTCTTGAATGATAATTCTCATGTGTATCTTATGTACTCATATCTTTCTAAAGCATACATTTGCATTTTTTATTGTTTTTTGAATGTTTATATCCAAAATAAGAATTACCTATTTCAGTTATTTTCATCATTTAATTTTCTATCCATGACTGTTTGCACACGCTTTGAAGTGGTGAGCACTAAGAAAAGCTCATTTTGACACGGTGATTTTTTTATTTTCCAATGATTCTCATCCAAAGCACAGTAGTGATCACTGATGTCAACTGCATGCAGTTTATTTGTGATGGCAACTGATTTGAGAAAAATAACTGGACTAGTATCAGTGATATCAATGATCAAAGAATTTAGGTAATCATGAATATGTCTGAGCCGAGTACTGGAAAATTTATATTTAATAGAAGAAGTCAAAAAGTAGATATCAAAAGTGAAGTAGTACATGCCTAGTTTCTTTAGGTACTTGAGCTAGAAAACCCAGAAATTAGTATTATTGAATACCCATCTCTAAGAAGGGAGCTATACTAGAACTCCCAGCATAAAATTTCATGATTCTTTAATTCTAAAGCAAGGCTCCCTGAAGCAGAAGCAGAAATTAAAATCTTGACTATGGGATTTTATGTTAGAATAAATTTCTTCTCTAGATAATATAACAACTATTGAATACATTTAAAATGTTTATTTTACTATTTTACCTCATAGTAGTCTAAAGAGAAATGTAACAGATTTCTTCCCATGAAATGCTATTTTTCCTTTAAAAAGGATAAAAAGTTAAGGCAACACTATTCTGTTTGTTTTCTGTGACATCGCATTGCTCATAGATTTGATATTAGATAGCAATGAAAGATGCAAAATAAGGTTCTCTGAACTTGTCTTCTCTTATCACACTTTGACTTCAAAAAATAACATAAGCCTATTCTCTATGTCTGTTTCTCCACTGATGCTCTACATATGCATTTATCAGTACCATGTTTCTAGATTTCATATATATGTGTTATTATACTGTATTTGTTCTTCTCTTTTTGACTTCATTTTGTATAACAGATTCTAGTTTCATCTACCTCATTAGGACAGATTCAAATGCATTTCTTTTTATGGCTGAGTAATATTCCATTGCATATGTACCACAACTTCTTTATCTATTCATTTGTTGATGGACATCTAGGCTGTTTCCATGTTCTAGCTATTGTAAATAGTGCTTCAGTGAACATTAGGGTACACATGTCTCTTTCAGTTTTTATTTCCTCAGGGTACATGCCCAATAGTGGGATAACTGGACATAGAGAATAGACGTATGGACACTGGTGAGAGGGAGGAGTAGGTGAAAAGTATGGAAAACGTAACATGGAAACCTACACTACCACATGTAAAAGAGACAACCATTGTGAGAGAATATGCTGTAAGACTAAGGGGATTTATATGGGGCTATGCAACAACTTGGAGGGATGGGATGGGGAAGGACTAGGAGAGCGGTTCAGGTGGGAGGGTTCAAGAGCGTACCTATGACTGATTTAGGTTTATGTGTAACTGTAAGCAACAAAACTCTGTAAAAGCAAAATAAAAATAATTATAAAAAAAGGACAAAAAATAAATAACAGTTTATATGCTTCTAGAACACTAAGATTCCCTAATTATAAATTGAAATCCCCGTGACTGTTTTTCAAATTGATACATATTTTAATCATCTCATATAAATGCATAGATAAAGGCTTATTAATGGTAGCCTCTCAAAAAAATGTATCTGGTGAGAATTGATACACATACATTTGTGTGGAATCACAAAAATCAGCAACTATGTGCTTAAATAATCTTCATATTCTGCAGTATGCCTTTTTAGACAGGTAGAAAGAATACTGTATGGGATAAACACTAGTTACATGAAACCTCTATAGTAAACAATGCTAACTAACTGTGAGAGAATTGGATACTAATTGCTATGACCATTGATTTCCATTAACTCCATTTATTTTTTAAATGTACACATAACAGAAAGTTGAAACATAACATATTGTTTACATACTTTGTATTTCCACTGTCACTTTCACAAACAGTATGTGAGAGAAACTGGCTAAGGTTTTACCAAAAGCCTCTTTATTCTTTTCCAGCCTTATGGATAGACTATTTTTCTAGGCTCTTTTGTAACTGAATGCTTCCATGTGAGCTATTCCCGTCAGTGACATATGAGAAAAATATTTTCCAGCAAAACAAGAGATGACTCTACACATGGATATCACCAGATAGTCAAGACTGAAATCAGATTGATTATATTCTTTGCAGCAGAAGATGGATAGGCTCTATACAGTCAGAAAAATCAAGACAGAGAGATGATTTTGGCTGAGATCATAAGCTCCTAACTGCAAAATTCAGACTTAAATTGAAGAAAGGAAAACCACTAAGCCATTCAGATATGACCTAAATCACATCTATTATGAGTATACAGTAGAAGTGACAAATAGATTTAAGATATTAGATCTGATAGAATGAGTGCCTAAAAAACCATGGATGGAGATTCATAACACTGTACAGGAGGTGATGACCAAAATCTTCCCCAAGCAAAAGGAATGCTACAAGGCAAAATGATAGTCTAAGATGGCCTTGTAAATAGCTGAGAAGAAAAGTGAAAGAAAAAAGAGAAAAGGAAAGATATACATGTCTGAATGTAGTTTCAAAAGAATAGCAACCAGAATGCTGATTAAACCAGAATATGCTTACAGAAAAATAAAAAAATAAATAAGAATATCAAGGAGAGATAAGAAATCCTTAAGTGAGCAATGCAAAGAAATAGAGAAAAACAATAGAATGGAAAAGACTAGAGATCTCTTCAAGAAAATTAGAGACAGCAAGGAAACATTTCACATAAAGACAGAAAATTCTATGGATGGAGAAGCCTGGTGAGCTACAGTCTATGGGGTCTTATACACACACACACACACACACACACACACACACACACACACAGGTATACATACATACACACATATATGTGTATGTATGTATATATGTATGTGTGTATGTATATATGTATGTGTGTATGTATGTATATATGTATGTATGTATATATGTATGTGTGTGTATACATATATATATGTATACACACACATACATATATATAGTTTCCCTGATGGGCCAGTGGTGTGGAATCTGCCTGAAATGCAAAAGACACGGGCTCCATCCCTGGGTTGGGAAGATACGCTGGAGGAGAGAATGGCAACCCACTCCAGTATTCTTGCCTAGAGAACTGTATGGATAGAGGAACCCGGTGGGCTGTGGTCCATAGGTCACATAGAGTCGGACACAACTGAAGTGACTAAGTGGCAGCAGATGACTCTTTAGAGTCCCCTGGATAGCAAGGAGATCAAACCAGCCAATCCTAAAGGAAATTAATCTTGAATATTCATTGGCAGGACTGATGCTGAGGCTGAAGCTCCAAAATTTCAGCCACCTGATATGAAGAGCCAACTCAATGGTAAACATCCTGATGCTGGGAAAGACTAAGGCAAGGAAGAGAAGGGGACAACAGTGGATGAAACTGCTGGATGGATCATCGACTCAATACACACATGTTTGAACAAACTCTGGGAGATAATGAAAGACAGAGTAGCCTGGCGTGCTGAATCTATGGGGTCGCAAAGAGTTGGACAGGACTAAGTGACTAAACAACAACAAAGTGTCACTTCAAGACCAAGGAATTTAGAAGTGGGTGTATTTTCTCCCATCTTTTGAACCACATGGGTTCAAATGGTAGAGATCAGACAAGGAGCCTAAATTACAGTGCAGAAGAGAATAGCCCATTCATCAATAATTAACTTGGAATCTTGAAAAAGTAAAAAATATAGTTCAGTTGACTTTGAGTCCCATCATTTATTTATTTGGAATTATTTTGTTGCCTTCTCTAAATAATACAGTACAATATTATTATGTGGTCTTGGTGTTCACTGGAAAAGTTTCCACAAAATAATTGGTAGGTAAAGTGCATGTTTATGTTGGGAGTTACTTATATTATCGACCAAGCACATTAAATTTTAAATTCAACACTAAGCATAATGTCAGTAAACAAAATAAGAAAATACAATTTAATTGTTTCAATAATATTTACATTAATACATAACACAATATGAATAATACTTGTAACAGTTCATAAACTTGTGCATATATGCAAAGTGTTTTCATAAATGCTTAACTCTATAGCTGAAATTGGGTGACACTGGAATTGAAATGTCTGTTACAACTATACACATTTGCCTTATTTTGCACACTTAAAAGAACTTACAACCACTTACTAAATCTTTGCTACTGTCATGGTCCATATCTAATTACTCATTTTCTTTGGTGCCTGATCACTGTCTACTTTATCTTGACATATGAAATCATCCTTGGTTCAAACAGAATAAGTACACACTATTATTATTACATTATGTTACTAATATACCATGTGTTATTCAGAATATCTAAAGAGATGGAAGGGCTGGCCACCATACTAAACATGAGAGTAGTTGCCCACCATGGTTCCCTAAAAGAGATAAAGCTGAATATTCATTGGCAGGACTGATGCTGAGGCTGAAGCTCCAAAATTTCAGACCTGTATGGAGCCAACTCAATGGTAAACATCCTGATGCTGGGAAAGACTAAGGCAAGGAAGAGAAGGGGACAACAGTGGATGAAACTGCTGGATGGATCATCGACTCAATACACACATGTTTGAACAAACTCTGGGAGATAATGAAAGACAGAGTAGCCTGGCGTGCTGAATCTATGGGGTCGCAAAGAGTTGGACAGGACTAAGTGACTAAACAACAACAAAGTGTCACTTCAAGACCAAGGAATTTAGAAGTGGGTGTATTTTCTCCCATCTTTTGAACCACATGGGTTCAAATGGTAGAGATCAGACAAGGAGCCTAAATTACAGTGCAGAAGAGAATAGCCCATTCATCAATAATTAACTTGGAATCTTGAAAAAGTAAAAAATATAGTTCAGTTGACTTTGAGTCCCATCATTTATTTATTTGGAATTATTTTGTTGCCTTCTCTAAATAATACAGTACAATATTATTATGTGGTCTTGGTGTTCACTGGAAAAGTTTCCACAAAATAATTGGTAGGTAAAGTGCATGTTTATGTTGGGAGTTACTTATATTATCGACCAAGCACATTAAATTTTAAATTCAACACTAAGCATAATGTCAGTAAACAAAATAAGAAAATACAATTTAATTGTTTCAATAATATTTACATTAATACATAACACAATATGAATAATACTTGTAACAGTTCATAAACTTGTGCATATATGCAAAGTGTTTTCATAAATGCTTAACTCTATAGCTGAAATTGGGTGACACTGGAATTGAAATGTCTGTTACAACTATACACATTTGCCTTATTTTGCACACTTAAAAGAACTTACAACCACTTACTAAATCTTTGCTACTGTCATGGTCCATATCTAATTACTCATTTTCTTTGGTGCCTGATCACTGTCTACTTTATCTTGACATATGAAATCATCCTTGGTTCAAACAGAATAAGTACACACTATTATTATTACATTATGTTACTAATATACCATGTGTTATTCAGAATATCTAAAGAGATGGAAGGGCTGGCCACCATACTAAACATGAGAGTAGTTGCACACCATGGTTCCCTAAAAGAGCATATAGACAAAAAAGATCACAGTTGAAATAAAATGTGCAGAGGAAAAATTAGTAAGTGTGGTTAGTGACACTGTATGTCCTTATGGATTAATTTTTTCACTGAAGCTAGGCACTAAAACTAATGAAAGAGGTGGCCTAAAGGTAGTTAACGTTTTAGTAGATATGCATATTTTATCTTAATCATTGATCCTTGACTTTCAAAAGTCAGTAGGAGGAGAAGATAACCTCTGCATAATAATTAATTTGTTTTGGAGACTTTTTGCCTTAACTATAAAATATCAGTAGTTTTCTTGTTATGTACTTATTTTGTTTCCAAATTTCTTCAGGTTTATTTATTTGGTATTCTCAAAATGGGATTTCTGACCTAACAGTATTCTATTACCTGGAGACTTGCTAGAAATGTAAATTCTCTGGCTATACCACAGACCTACCAAATCTGAATATCTAGGGATGAAGTCCCAAAATCTGTGCCATAACAATCTCTCTAGAGATTCTCTTGCATGCTAAACTTGAGACTCACTAAATGAGAACTGGTGTAGGGGATGACTACATCACCTAAACGTTATTTACACTCTTTGCAGTGGTGTTAAGGGCAAGAATGTGAGAACATATAGTTTCTAAGCTTGGAATGACCATGAAGACTATTTCTTCTTTATAAAATACTCTTCATTAGATGACTATTTCCTCCCATCCCATGATTAAATTGTTCCTTTCTGTGCTATCAACTCTTGGGTGGACTTTAACTCTGTTGTGTCAACTATATGTGGGCGCTATTTTATAATGAATATTTCTACTTTATATATGAGTAGGAGTCAGGAAAATCAAGATTTTTTTTGGAAATGATATCAATAACAATTTTCTATTTGCAAAGTCGATTATTAAGGTCTGTTACAACTATACACATTTGCCTTATTTTGCACACTTAAAAGAACTTACAACCACTTACTAAATCTTTGCTACTGTCATGGTCCATATCTAATTACTCATTTTCTTTGGTGCCTGATCACTGTCTACTTTATCTTGACATATGAAATCATCCTTGGTTCAAACAGAATAAGTACACACTATTATTATTACATTATGTTACTAATATACCATGTGTTATTCAGAATATCTAAAGAGATGGAAGGGCTGGCCACCATACTAAACATGAGAGTAGTTGCACACCATGGTTCCCTAAAAGAGCATATAGACAAAAAAGATCACAGTTGAAATAAAATGTGCAGAGGAAAAATTAGTAAGTGTGGTTAGTGACACTGTATGTCCTTATGGATTAATTTTTTCACTGAAGCTAGGCACTAAAACTAATGAAAGAGGTGGCCTAAAGGTAGTTAACGTTTTAGTAGATATGCATATTTTATCTTAATCATTGATCCTTGACTTTCAAAAGTCAGTAGGAGGAGAAGATAACCTCTGCATAATAATTAATTTGTTTTGGAGACTTTTTGCCTTAACTATAAAATATCAGTAGTTTTCTTGTTATGTACTTATTTTGTTTCCAAATTTCTTCAGGTTTATTTATTTGGTATTCTCAAAATGGGATTTCTGACCTAACAGTATTCTATTACCTGGAGACTTGCTAGAAATGTAAATTCTCTGGCTATACCACAGACCTACCAAATCTGAATATCTAGGGATGAAGTCCCAAAATCTGTGCCATAACAATCTCTCTAGAGATTCTCTTGCATGCTAAACTTGAGACTCACTAAATGAGAACTGGTGTAGGGGATGACTACATCACCTAAACGTTATTTACACTCTTTGCAGTGGTGTTAAGGGCAAGAATGTGAGAACATATAGTTTCTAAGCTTGGAATGACCATGAAGACTATTTCTTCTTTATAAAATACTCTTCATTAGATGACTATTTCCTCCCATCCCATGATTAAATTGTTCCTTTCTGTGCTATCAACTCTTGGGTGGACTTTAACTCTGTTGTGTCAACTATATGTGGGCGCTATTTTATAATGAATATTTCTACTTTATATATGAGTAGGAGTCAGGAAAATCAAGATTTTTTTTGGAAATGATATCAATAACAACTTTGTGGCTATATTTGGCAAATGTCGATTATTAAGGAAATTATAAGGAAGTAAGAAATTCCTGTACAAAGAGACATTTCAACTGCCTCTAAAACAGGAAGTGTTCTGAGGTATAAAGAACATTTTATGTCTTCTGAGGGAATTTCATAGAGTGAAAGTTATGAGTATGAATATATGATTAGCATGGTAAAGCAATTATTAAATTAGACCTATATGAAAATGGGCTGGGACGCTTTGTGATTTAATGAAATTTCCTGTGGTTAAGAGCATTTTATGTCAATATCAAAAGTGATGTCGTTCAGTCATGTCTGACTCTGCAACCCATGGCCGAGCCATAGAGTTCTCCTGGCAAGATACTGAAGTAAGCAGCCTTTCCCTTCCCCAGGTAATTTTCCCAATCCAGGGATGAAACCCAGGTCTCCAGCATTGCAGGCAGATTCTTTGCCATGTGAACCACTAAGGAAGCTCAAAAATCCTGGAGTGGGTAGCATATCCCTTCTCCAGGGGATCTTCCCGACCAAGGTCTCCTACATTGCAGGTGGATTCAACATCAAATGGATTACCTATTTCTTTGCTACCCAAAGTGCAGTTTCATCTGGGAATTGTTATAGATGCAGCTTCTCAGGGTCCACCCCAGTCCAAGTGAGTCAAGTATACAACATAACAAGATCAATGGGACTTCCCTGATGGCTCAGCGGTAAATAATTCCCTTGCCAACGCAGGAGACACAGGTTTAGTCCCTGGGTTGGAGAATATCTCCTGGGGAAGAAAATGGCCAACTCACTCCAGTATTCTTGCCTGGGAAATCCCATGAACAGAGGAGCCTGGCAGGCTACAGTCCCAAGGGATGCAAAAGAGTTGGACATGACTGAGTGACCTAAACAACAATAATGACTGATCTATAAGCATATTATGTTTGGGAAATAGTGCTCCAACTAACATCTAATGAATTTTTTCATTGCTCTTATACTTAAGTCTAATAGGATTATGTTGTGATGCAGAATTTAAATAACAGTCTTGAAAAAAAGGGGCTAAATATGTGAGTTTGAGCTCACATTCTACTGTAAAGTCATTAACTTAATTAAATGTTACTCCCAACATGAAAGTCTGTTTCCTGAATATTGTGCTTAATGCAAATGAGCTTGTATTTGAATAATATTTTTATAGTTAGCTTTGGATTATTTGCTTAACACAAAAGTGAAACATATCTTTTGAATTCATTGGTAGTGCCTGTGATAAAGAATCTACCTGCCAGTGTAGGGGGAACAAGAGACACCGGTTCGATCCCTAGGTAGGGAAGATCCCCTGGAGGAGGAAATAGCAACCCTTCTGCAGCATTCTTGCCTGGAAAATTCCATGGACAGAGGAGCCTGGTGGGCTACAGTCCATGGGGTCACAAAAAGTGAGACACAACTGAGTACACACACACACATCATGAGAGTATTTGTACTAACTTTCCAATTATACCCAACGCTGAACCCTTCTCCCAATTCTCTCCTGCATGCCCTCAATTTTACTAAAACTAGGATACCTTAATTTCCCTTACTGAAACCTTTCATTTTTGCTTAGAGCAGGTACTAATTTTGTCTTCTACTTCCTTCACTATCCCGGTTGAGTCTATTAATGGGCAGCAGAGACAGAAAGAAACTAGAGTATGTAAGGGGTGAGCAGGTGTGGCGGAACTGGAAAAGATTCAGGAAGCAGACTTTGCTTAAAGCTGAAACTTACTAGGGCAGGGAGTACTTAACATACAATTCTCATGGCCAAGGCAATGAATGGAAAACGGCTGGAGAGGTAATGAGAAGTGACAGATGCTGCCACACCCTGGACTGATTCCGGTCTCTACAATCACGATTACCATGCCCTTGGCCCTGGGAAAGGAAGCCACTTGAAGAAATGACAAGTGCGCAGGGCCAGAGAGCCAGAAGATGCTCAAGCCTGTACCGTCTCTAGCAGCATGGGCCACACACGTCTTCCTGGGCTCCAGCGGATCCCTTCTCACACCTGCCCAACCTTCTGACTGAGTGCAACTTAATCTATAATGTTACTCCCTAACTTTGAAAGTCTGTAATAGGATTATGTTGTGATGCAGAATTTAAATAACAGTCTTGAAAAAGGGCTAAATATGTGAGTTTGAGCTCACATTCTACTGTAAAGGCATTAACTTAATTAAATGTTACTCCCAACATGAAAGTCTGTTTCCTGAATATTGTGCTTAATGCAAATGAGCTTGTATTTGAATAATATTTTTATAGTTAGCTTTGGATTATTTGCTTAACACAAAAGTGAAACATATCTTTTGAATTCATTGGTAGTGCCTGTGATAAAGAATCTACCTGCCAGTGTAGGGGGAACAAGAGACACCGGTTCGATCCCTAGGTAGGGAAGATCCCCTGGAGGAGGAAATAGCAACCCTTCTGCAGCATTCTTGCCTGGAAAATTCCATGGACAGAGGAGCCTGGTGGGCTACAGTCCATGGGGTCACAAAAAGTGAGACACAACTGAGTACACACACACACATCATGAGAGTATTTGTACTAACTTTCCAATTATACCCAACGCTGAACCCTTCTCCCAATTCTCTCCTGCATGCCCTCAATTTTACTAAAACTAGGATACCTTAATTTCCCTTACTGAAACCTTTCATTTTTGCTTAGAGCAGGTACTAATTTTGTCTTCTACTTCCTTCACTATCCCGGTTGAGTCTATTAATGGGCAGCAGAGACAGAAAGAAACTAGAGTATGTAAGGGGTGAGCAGGTGTGGCGGAACTGGAAAAGATTCAGGAAGCAGACTTTGCTTAAAGCTGAAACTTACTAGGGCAGGGAGTACTTAACATACAATTCTCATGGCCAAGGCAATGAATGGAAAACGGCTGGAGAGGTAATGAGAAGTGACAGATGCTGCCACACCCTGGACTGATTCCGGTCTCTACAATCACGATTACCATGCCCTTGGCCCTGGGAAAGGAAGCCACTTGAAGAAATGACAAGTGCGCAGGGCCAGAGAGCCAGAAGATGCTCAAGCCTGTACCGTCTCTAGCAGCATGGGCCACACACGTCTTCCTGTAGAGATCATTGTGCATGAGAAGCCCAGGCAAGGAGGAAGATACCCCTTCTCACACCTGCCCAACCCCAGCCTTTGCCTTCACCAGGGCGGCACTGGGACCAGCGCGAATCTCAGCAGTCCGACAGCAGCTTTGGGGGGAGTCGTGTGTATCCGCGAGCGCGTGTGCGTGAGGAGGAGAGCAAAGACGTGATTACTTCAGAATTTATTTAAGGGCCGGTGGAAACCACTGCACCAGCTTCCAGGGGAAGCCCTTGTTTCAGAGGAAGAGGAGGTGGCGGGTGCCAAGGAGGAGGAGGGGGGAGAGACAGAGGAGGAGGAGCAGCAGCAACAGCGTGAGACAAGAAGATGCTATAGCATCCGCACTGGCGCCCGGCAGGTTGGTTCTCCTGGCCAACTGATGCCAGCCAAGAGGCTGGGAGGCGAAGCTGGGTGTGTTGTGCTGGTGGTGGCGGCGGGGGTCTTGACTGCTTGCCTTTTTGCAAAAAAGCACCTCTTTGAAGTGAAATCAGACACCCTTAGCTTGGAAATGGGCAGGGGGCCAGGAGAGGGGTATGTCCTGCTTCTCGCCTCCCTGCGGTCTCGCTCCCCTTTAGCTTTTCAACTCCTGGCGGTAACGATAAACTCGAGAGGATCCGGGTGGGGGGCTGGGTGGAGAAATTCCCTTCCAGGTTCTCCTCGCACCTCTTCCCAGTGACCCCCTTCGGGTGGCCCGGTCGTGGAGGGGCAGCAGCGCCGCTTGGTTAAGTTTCTGCAAGTCAAACCCGGTCGCAGCATGCCGGCTCCTCGCCCTGGGTCTTCAGCCGCACGCGGGGAGCTGCGGCTGCTCCGGCAATCGGGCCACTGCTGCTTTAAGAGCCGCCTCCCCCTCTCCTCCCTTTGACAATGGTCTGAACCGAGCTCTGCTTCCCAAAGCAAAATTTGTAATATGCCATTTTTCCGATGGACGCTTCTCCTTTTGGCTGCTGACGGAGCCGTGGGAAGATGCCGAGCTACTGCCACGCCACCCAGCCGGGGCACGTTCCGGGAGGACGCTGGGGCCCCCGAGTGTCTAAGCTGCTTTTCTCCTCTGGTTGCTAGGGAAATAAATGGTCCAGGAGTGCCAGGGGTGAGCCTCCCCTCTCGTCAAGCCGGAGACTGCGGTTGTCATTGATCAATTGAAGAAGCAGGACCCGAAATTACAGACATTAGGTACAGAAACTATTTGACTTACACAGTTTCCCATCTGCTTTCTGTTTTGACCCCTTCCTCCTTCCCAACCCCGGCCCCACCCCGCCCCCAGGGAAGATGAGCTGCAAATTCCCTCCTTGTCAATGACTGTTCCCTACCTTTTGCTTTCCACCCCCACCCTCTCCGTTCTCCTATTTCTCTACCTTCTCCCTACTTAGCTGTCTCCGGTTGGGTAGGATGAACAATTTTGGTATGGAAATTATGAAGTCAACTTCTTCAGGGTGGTGGTGGGGGTGGCCAAGAGAGAACTGTCCAGCCAAGAGGCTGGGAGGCGAAGCTGGGTGTGTTGTGCTGGTGGTGGCGGCGGGGGTCTTGACTGCTTGCCTTTTTGCAAAAAAGCACCTCTTTGAAGTGAAATCAGACACCCTTAGCTTGGAAATGGGCAGGGGGCCAGGAGAGGGGTATGTCCTGCTTCTCGCCTCCCTGCGGTCTCGCTCCCCTTTAGCTTTTCAACTCCTGGCGGTAACGATAAACTCGAGAGGATCCGGGTGGGGGGCTGGGTGGAGAAATTCCCTTCCAGGTTCTCCTCGCACCTCTTCCCAGTGACCCCCTTCGGGTGGCCCGGTCGTGGAGGGGCAGCAGCGCCGCTTGGTTAAGTTTCTGCAAGTCAAACCCGGTCGCAGCATGCCGGCTCCTCGCCCTGGGTCTTCAGCCGCACGCGGGGAGCTGCGGCTGCTCCGGCAATCGGGCCACTGCTGCTTTAAGAGCCGCCTCCCCCTCTCCTCCCTTTGACAATGGTCTGAACCGAGCTCTGCTTCCCAAAGCAAAATTTGTAATATGCCATTTTTCCGATGGACGCTTCTCCTTTTGGCTGCTGACGGAGCCGTGGGAAGATGCCGAGCTACTGCCACGCCACCCAGCCGGGGCACGTTCCGGGAGGACGCTGGGGCCCCCGAGTGTCTAAGCTGCTTTTCTCCTCTGGTTGCTAGGGAAATAAATGGTCCAGGAGTGCCAGGGGTGAGCCTCCCCTCTCGTCAAGCCGGAGACTGCGGTTGTCATTGATCAATTGAAGAAGCAGGACCCGAAATTACAGACATTAGGTACAGAAACTATTTGACTTACACAGTTTCCCATCTGCTTTCTGTTTTGACCCCTTCCTCCTTCCCAACCCCCGCCCCACCCGCCCCGGGGAAGATGAGCTGCAAATTCCCTCCTTGTCAATGACTGTTCCCTCCCTTTTTGCTTTCCACCCCACCCTCTCCGTTCTCCTATTTCTCTACCTTCTCCCTACTTAGCTGTCTCCGGTTGGGTAGGATGAACAATTTTGGTATGGAAATTATGAAGTCAACTTCTTCAGGGTGGTGGTGGGGGGTGTGGCCAAGAGAGAACTGTCCAGCCAGCCTTATGGGGTGTGCTGGTTCTTTGGCCAGCTGTAAATGCACTAGGGTTAAGAAAGTGCAAAATGCTTCCATTGAAGGTGATAATAATATACCCTGAGGACAGAGGACTTCAAAGAGTTAAGCAGGAGGAGGAATATTCATGTAATGTAATCAGACAATGGCTAGGATTTCTCTCACTAAATTATTCCTTGTGGATTAACTGAGGTGGAGAAAGGTAGTTTCTTAAGACTAAACCTTTGCAGAAGAAACTGGCTACAGAGAATAATTACATCTCTGTTTCCAGTAGGATCTAAATCCTAATTATCTGTTTGAATAAAGTGATTCATTGACAGAAAAAAGAAAAAAGCCTTTTGTAGCACTGTCATTTCTGGATACACACTGTTGGAACAGCACACATTGCTAAGAAACACTCTGGATCTTGAAAGCCTTTGGGTAATGACTCCAGTGGGCATTCAAAACTTTTATTTTGAAATCTGAGAGATTTAGAAGACAGTCAAGGTTATGTGCTATAAGAATAAGGGAGTTGGTTTTCCTGGTGTAAAATCCTTGAAGCTAAATTTCAACTCTGAGATAATCAACTTGTTATTTTTTCTTTTTCCACAATAAAATAAACAATGGCTCTAACTAGCTCTTGAAACCTGCAGTAATTCAATAAGCAGGGCATCAACATCCAGAAGAGTATAACATAATTCATGGATCGTTGATTTTGGGGAAGGGATGATGAAAAAACAAATATCAAAGCATATTGTTAGTATACTCTTTCTGTTCTTTTAGGAATTATGCTATACAATGCAGTTTTTAATATAGAATATGATTATAAAAGTTAAAATTGGTAAAATGAGGATGAAAGATAATAGAGGTTGAATGACCATAGCCTTCTGTACTATGTAAGTTGCTTCAGATGTCATCTATTCTATAAAAGGGTGTTTAACTCTTACACTGAATACAGATGTTTAATTGCTTTGATACCTAAAATGTGCATTTAAGAAATAAGTTATAATATATTTTGAGGAATATACAACTATTTTGTAATTTATATTAGGCAGAGACAGTTTTATTTTAAGAAACTAAGCTAGCTTATGAAAGTTGCCTTCTTTTTTGTAGACAATGTTTTCCTTTTAATTTAGATGACAAGACTTTAGATTTACTCATTTGGGTTGACTGTGACTAAAAAGAAGCATGTATTCATCTGATTTTCTGAATAACTTTGTATAGTTTTTTTTTTTTTTTTCAATTGGATATGAAAAGTTTAGAGCACCCACTGGAATTAAACCTTTAGGCATGAAAAAAGAATGAATCATAAACGTAAAATGTTTTTTTCTGTGAAGGTGAATGCTGGTCATTTTATAATAGGAATAAATAATTGAATTTTCAACAGTCCTTTATAATTTTACTATCTGTTTTCAGGCAGGTATCCTATTGGGACTATAGGCCTTTTTTTGTTTGTTTTTTGTAATGCTTGCATTATTACTTCTACTTTACAGAAGAGAAAACTGAAGTTTAGAGACATATAGTTACCTGCTCTGATCCACATGCCTTGGGAATTTAATAGAATCAAGTTCTTTTGAGTGTAAATTTAATAGACTTTCTAAATGCCTTAGCTGCTCCTTCAACTAAGTCAAAGACTAATTTTTATACTGATCAAAGAGCCTGAAGTCTGAATGTTTAATATCTCATGATGATGATGGTTGTCAGAACTAGACTAGTGTATTCAGAAGAAAACTGTAGCTGAGGTAATTGCTGCAGTTAAAATTTTCCTTGTAATTTAAAGTTGTTATAAGGAACTTAGAGGAGAGGAGCTAATGGCTTCTTTCAGGAATGATATCATTTAAAATATAGTTTTATAAATATTTACCTAACCTTATATTTAAACCTTGCAAGGGTTTTGGCACAGAATGTCACAGTGCTACCATTTCATCTCCCAGTATTTTGTTTTTAAAAACCTCAAATGTGAGGAAATGAAAGATAAAAAAGAGGTTGAATGACCATAGCCTTCTGTACTATGTAAGTTGCTTCAGATGTCATCTATTCTATAAAAGGGTGTTTAACTCTTACACTGAATACAGATGTTTAATTGCTTTGATACCTAAAATGTGCATTTAAGAAATAAGTTATAATATATTTTGAGGAATATACAACTATTTTGTAATTTATATTAGGCAGAGACAGTTTTATTTTAAGAAACTAAGCTAGCTTATGAAAGTTGCCTTCTTTTTTGTAGACAATGTTTTCCTTTTAATTTAGATGACAAGACTTTAGATTTACTCATTTGGGTTGACTGTGACTAAAAAGAAGCATGTATTCATCTGATTTTCTGAATAACTTTGTATAGTTTTTTTTTTTTTTTTCAATTGGATATGAAAAGTTTAGAGCACCCACTGGAATTAAACCTTTAGGCATGAAAAAAGAATGAATCATAAACGTAAAATGTTTTTTTCTGTGAAGGTGAATGCTGGTCATTTTATAATAGGAATAAATAATTGAATTTTCAACAGTCCTTTATAATTTTACTATCTGTTTTCAGGCAGGTATCCTATTGGGACTATAGGCCTTTTTTTGTTTGTTTTTTGTAATGCTTGCATTATTACTTCTACTTTACAGAAGAGAAAACTGAAGTTTAGAGACATATAGTTACCTGCTCTGATCCACATGCCTTGGGAATTTAATAGAATCAAGTTCTTTTGAGTGTAAATTTAATAGACTTTCTAAATGCCTTAGCTGCTCCTTCAACTAAGTCAAAGACTAATTTTTATACTGATCAAAGAGCCTGAAGTCTGAATGTTTAATATCTCATGATGATGATGGTTGTCAGAACTAGACTAGTGTATTCAGAAGAAAACTGTAGCTGAGGTAATTGCTGCAGTTAAAATTTTCCTTGTAATTTAAAGTTGTTATAAGGAACTTAGAGGAGAGGAGCTAATGGCTTCTTTCAGGAATGATATCATTTAAAATATAGTTTTATAAATATTTACCTAACCTTATATTTAAACCTTGCAAGGGTTTTGGCACAGAATGTCACAGTGCTACCATTTCATCTCCCAGTATTTTGTTTTAACCTCAAATGTCAAAAAGAACCACATTGGTTCCTGATAATGATTTCTCAGAATGACACAGCTGTTCAGTGTGTGGATTTTACATATGGCATGTGAACTAACTGCTTTAAATATTCAAGTGTATTGGAACTTTTAAAATCTATTTTTCAATTTCTTTTTAATTAATGTAAGGAAAATTTATACTGTCAGAAAAAAGCCTCATTTTTTTCCATCTCTGTAATAGTGTTTGAATGAAATTCAGGTTGAGAAAAATTTAAAAAAAAAGTTTTTTCATCTATTAAGTGGTTAACAACATTAGCAAATGCATGCGTGTCATTATGTGCATGTGTGTATTTAAATATTGATATATCCTATTTGAATCATTTACTTTAGTTTAGAGTGAATAAGAAACTGAACAGGTGAAGTTCTTGCCTTCAGGGAGCCCAGTGTTTTGAATGATGAGCAGTAATTCAAAGCATTACCTTGAATTGTCCTAAAGTTTACCCATGCCTTAATTCTTCTCTATAGGCTATAAGTCACAAAATACTTTCATTTATCTTTTGAAAAGTTTCTCCTAGTTTTCAGCAGGCCTTGACCAAATCATTCACAGGTAACTGAATTTCTCTCTTCAATAACTCAATTTGTATGAAGAATCACATAAAAAGTAATTAAGTATTGAGCTGTTAAGTCCTGACATTTTATTTGAAAATATTACCAGAAATATTTTCCCCAAGGACAGGAATATGTAGGCAGAAAAATGAATTGACCTTGTATTATAAAACCAAAGAATGCTCCAGGATCAACAGCCAAACCAATCTTTCTCCATATCAGACTTTTGCAAAACCAAACCTCTAATTAATAGTTTCTGGCCTCAGTACAACAATTGAAATTGAGATGGATTTGATTTATTTTTAGACATAAACAGAAAAGAAAAGAGAAAATAAGATGATTTATGATTTTTAAAATGTACAAAGGCAATGTCACATTTTATAAATATTTACCTAACCTTATATTTAAACCTTGCAAGGGTTTTGGCACAGAATGTCACAGTGCTACCATTTCATCTCCCAGTATTTTGTTTTAACCTCAAATGTCAAAAAGAACCACATTGGTTCCTGATAATGATTTCTCAGAATGACACAGCTGTTCAGTGTGTGGATTTTACATATGGCATGTGAACTAACTGCTTTAAATATTCAAGTGTATTGGAACTTTTAAAATCTATTTTTCAATTTCTTTTTAATTAATGTAAGGAAAATTTATACTGTCAGAAAAAAGCCTCATTTTTTTCCATCTCTGTAATAGTGTTTGAATGAAATTCAGGTTGAGAAAAATTTAAAAAAAAAGTTTTTTCATCTATTAAGTGGTTAACAACATTAGCAAATGCATGCGTGTCATTATGTGCATGTGTGTATTTAAATATTGATATATCCTATTTGAATCATTTACTTTAGTTTAGAGTGAATAAGAAACTGAACAGGTGAAGTTCTTGCCTTCAGGGAGCCCAGTGTTTTGAATGATGAGCAGTAATTCAAAGCATTACCTTGAATTGTCCTAAAGTTTACCCATGCCTTAATTCTTCTCTATAGGCTATAAGTCACAAAATACTTTCATTTATCTTTTGAAAAGTTTCTCCTAGTTTTCAGCAGGCCTTGACCAAATCATTCACAGGTAACTGAATTTCTCTCTTCAATAACTCAATTTGTATGAAGAATCACATAAAAAGTAATTAAGTATTGAGCTGTTAAGTCCTGACATTTTATTTGAAAATATTACCAGAAATATTTTCCCCAAGGACAGGAATATGTAGGCAGAAAAATGAATTGACCTTGTATTATAAAACCAAAGAATGCTCCAGGATCAACAGCCAAACCAATCTTTCTCCATATCAGACTTTTGCAAAACCAAACCTCTAATTAATAGTTTCTGGCCTCAGTACAACAATTGAAATTGAGATGGATTTGATTTATTTTTAGACATAAACAGAAAAGAAAAGAGAAAATAAGATGATTTATGATTTTTAAAATGCTACACAACAGGCCAATGTCACATTTTACTATGTATTTTATATTTTAAATAAATAATTTAAAAATACTCTGAAGAGTTCATTAATTTTATGACTAGCTGCTTCTGATTAGCAGTTAGGATGTGAACTTTATACACTAGCTAATATAATTTATGGCATCTGTTTTGTGGAATATTTGAAAGAGTGTTAGTTTGAATTGTTTGGATGGAAACCAGACAAAGCAGTTCACAGGAAACAAAAGAGTAAGTGTAATTAGTAGTATAATAACCTAAACAAATTTATGAATTTCAGTCTATTTCCTAAAGCATATGTCTAAATGAGTCAGTGTCACTTATCTACTCTGTGTAGACTACTATAAGAATTCATGAAGAGAGTATATAAAAGTAATAAAATGGGAGTTGTAAAGTCAAGAAGCTTTAAAATGGTAGTATGAAGAAATCTGATAAAATTTAAAAGTAAAAGCTAATTTTTGCATAAAATGAATACTCAATTATTTTTGTATCTTCTAAATGAAAGAATAAGTGTTCATTCAATCATCCATTTAAGTAGTACAAACATCATTTGCTTCCTATCTGTTAAATGCCAACCACTATGCTTGTAACAAATAAGGGTAAGATAGAAATGTTAGCTATAAGTGATTTGCAAATCTTCACGGGAAGAAAAGTGATCAGTGAATAAGCACTGTAACATCTTATTATAAATTGAATTAGGTGGGTTAAATCATTAAAAAAAGTTGAGAAGTGAAAACAAGCTGTGTTTTTGTAGGTAGGGGTATGCAGATGTCCTAAAAGACAAAGTATATTAGTTGGAGGAAACTGGTGAATCACATTTCATTGAGGCTGAACTTTTAACATGGTAGGAACTGGGGGGGGATTAGGATGAGGCAAAAGTTCATGAGTAAAGGGTCCAGGATCAACAGCCAAACCAATCTTTCTCCATATCAGACTTTTGCAAAACCAAACCTCTAATTAATAGTTTCTGGCCTCAGTACAACAATTGAAATTGAGATGGATTTGATTTATTTTTAGACATAAACAGAAAAGAAAAGAGAAAATAAGATGATTTATGATTTTTAAAATGCTACACAACAGGCCAATGTCACATTTTACTATGTATTTTATATTTTAAATAAATAATTTAAAAATACTCTGAAGAGTTCATTAATTTTATGACTAGCTGCTTCTGATTAGCAGTTAGGATGTGAACTTTATACACTAGCTAATATAATTTATGGCATCTGTTTTGTGGAATATTTGAAAGAGTGTTAGTTTGAATTGTTTGGATGGAAACCAGACAAAGCAGTTCACAGGAAACAAAAGAGTAAGTGTAATTAGTAGTATAATAACCTAAACAAATTTATGAATTTCAGTCTATTTCCTAAAGCATATGTCTAAATGAGTCAGTGTCACTTATCTACTCTGTGTAGACTACTATAAGAATTCATGAAGAGAGTATATAAAAGTAATAAAATGGGAGTTGTAAAGTCAAGAAGCTTTAAAATGGTAGTATGAAGAAATCTGATAAAATTTAAAAGTAAAAGCTAATTTTTGCATAAAATGAATACTCAATTATTTTTGTATCTTCTAAATGAAAGAATAAGTGTTCATTCAATCATCCATTTAAGTAGTACAAACATCATTTGCTTCCTATCTGTTAAATGCCAACCACTATGCTTGTAACAAATAAGGGTAAGATAGAAATGTTAGCTATAAGTGATTTGCAAATCTTCACGGGAAGAAAAGTGATCAGTGAATAAGCACTGTAACATCTTATTATAAATTGAATTAGGTGGGTTAAATCATTAAAAAAAAAAGTTGAGAAGTGAAAACAAGCTGTGTTTTTGTAGGTAGGAGATATGCAGATGTCCTAAAAAGACAAAGTATATTAGTTGGAGGAAACTGGTGAATCACATTTCATTGAGGCTGAACTTTTAACATGGTAGGAACTGGGGCAGAGGGGAGAGGAGAGAGTTAGACTGATGAGCTGCAAAAAGTTCAGTGAGTTAAGGGTCAAGTGGAATTATTGGAAATAATTTTTTTTTAGGGGGCTGAAATGTTTAATGAGATTTTGGAAATAATTTTTCTACTAAGATTTCTCTTCCCTTTACTTTCTTGAAGCAATGATGTGTGAAGTGATGCCCACGATTAATGAGGACACCCCAATGAGCCAAAGGGGGTCCCAAAGCAGTGGCTCGGACTCAGATTCCCATTTTGAGCAGCTGATGGTGAATATGCTAGATGAAAGAGACCGTCTTCTAGACACCCTTCGAGAAACCCAAGAAAGCCTCTCACTTGCCCAGCAAAGACTGCAGGATGTCATCTATGACAGAGATTCGCTCCAGAGACAGCTCAATTCAGCCCTTCCACAGGTATGCCTTCTGGGAGCTTCTGTCCTTCTGACTGTAACTGAAAATGTGATAAGACTTAAATAAGCTTTGCTTTATTTATGCAAATTTTGTAAGTGAAATTTAAGAATAGATAATGAGTTCACATGCATCCTTGCCTCAAACAAAATCTTGGCACTTTGGTGGTGGGGATATGGAGCATGAGTGCCTACCTGGTCTTTCTCTTGAGTTTTTTTCTTTTTTTTTTTTTTTTTTTTTGGGGGTTGGAAAAATAACCACCTTTTGATGAGCTTTTGACGTGGTGGGGATATGCACGTTATTTATGAAGAAATCTGATAAAATTTAAAAGTAAAAGCTAATTTTTGCATAAAATGAATACTCAATTATTTTTGTATCTTCTAAATGAAAGAATAAGTGTTCATTCAATCATCCATTTAAGTAGTACAAACATCATTTGCTTCCTATCTGTTAAATGCCAACCACTATGCTTGTAACAAATAAGGGTAAGATAGAAATGTTAGCTATAAGTGATTTGCAAATCTTCACGGGAAGAAAAGTGATCAGTGAATAAGCACTGTAACATCTTATTATAAATTGAATTAGGTGGGTTAAATCATTAAAAAAAAAAGTTGAGAAGTGAAAACAAGCTGTGTTTTTGTAGGTAGGAGATATGCAGATGTCCTAAAAAGACAAAGTATATTAGTTGGAGGAAACTGGTGAATCACATTTCATTGAGGCTGAACTTTTAACATGGTAGGAACTGGGGCAGAGGGGAGAGGAGAGAGTTAGACTGATGAGCTGCAAAAAGTTCAGTGAGTTAAGGGTCAAGTGGAATTATTGGAAATAATTTTTTTTTAGGGGGCTGAAATGTTTAATGAGATTTTGGAAATAATTTTTCTACTAAGATTTCTCTTCCCTTTACTTTCTTGAAGCAATGATGTGTGAAGTGATGCCCACGATTAATGAGGACACCCCAATGAGCCAAAGGGGGTCCCAAAGCAGTGGCTCGGACTCAGATTCCCATTTTGAGCAGCTGATGGTGAATATGCTAGATGAAAGAGACCGTCTTCTAGACACCCTTCGAGAAACCCAAGAAAGCCTCTCACTTGCCCAGCAAAGACTGCAGGATGTCATCTATGACAGAGATTCGCTCCAGAGACAGCTCAATTCAGCCCTTCCACAGGTATGCCTTCTGGGAGCTTCTGTCCTTCTGACTGTAACTGAAAATGTGATAAGACTTAAATAAGCTTTGCTTTATTTATGCAAATTTTGGTAAGTGAAATTTAAGAATAGATAATGAGTTCACATGCATCCTTGCCTCAAACAAAATCTTGGCACTTTGGTGGTGGGGATATGGAGCATGAGTGCCTACCTGGTCTTTCTCTTGAGTTTTTTTCTTTTTTTTTTTTTTTTGATGGAGGTAGGAAAACAAACCACCTGTTGATGAGCTTTTAATTACCAGAGTGTGGAAACAGATGGTTTTCTCTTTCTTACTTTTTAACCACTTATGAGATTTGGAAAAATGTATATTGCATTTTCAGTTATTTAGTCTACCTTTGGAAATGATGGTGCCTTGAAAGTCTGCTGTCAAATCGTTTTTGTCTTTCTTTAAAAATGCCTAACACCTGCTTGAAATTCTTGATGTATTACCCTCTCTTTTGAAAAAAGTATTTTGGAGATAGGAGAACAGGCATATGTAATAAAACTATTACTATTATATGTAGTAATATTATAAAAATAAGAATGTTATTTTTAATATGTTATTGGCATGTCTTATAGGAAAAGCAGAATATTTTAACAATTTTCAGCTAATTCATGGACAAATTTAATTATGAGTCAATTCTCTTATTTAAGAATGGCATTATTTTAGGTATGAGAAGAATCACAGAATATGAATGAAGTTTTTACTAATCACCCCTAAATAAACTATATTTTTTCTTTTACATACAAATCTGATTGGCTCTCTACTTGAGAAACAGTGTAGCAAATGTTGAAGATTTGACCTCCACAAAATTATTTCTTATAAGTATCTTTTCATAAATATTGAAAATTATATAATCACTGTTGATAAATTTTAAACCCAGCTATTTCATTAACTTGTGGTATGTTGAGATATTTATGACCCTCAGGATAAAAAAGGATCACCTAGATTTCTCTGAATATTCCCATGATGGAATTCTATAACTCTTGTCCCAGTCCTTTTCATTTTCAGTCTATTTTGTATTGAGCATGCACAGAATATATTGGTTAACTCACTTGCCCAGCAAAGACTGCAGGATGTCATCTATGACAGAGATTCGCTCCAGAGACAGCTCAATTCAGCCCTTCCACAGGTATGCCTTCTGGGAGCTTCTGTCCTTCTGACTGTAACTGAAAATGTGATAAGACTTAAATAAGCTTTGCTTTATTTATGCAAATTTTGGTAAGTGAAATTTAAGAATAGATAATGAGTTCACATGCATCCTTGCCTCAAACAAAATCTTGGCACTTTGGTGGTGGGGATATGGAGCATGAGTGCCTACCTGGTCTTTCTCTTGAGTTTTTTTCTTTTTTTTTTTTTTTTTGATGGAGGTAGGAAAACAAACCACCTGTTGATGAGCTTTTAATTACCAGAGTGTGGAAACAGATGGTTTTCTCTTTCTTACTTTTTAACCACTTATGAGATTTGGAAAAATGTATATTGCATTTTCAGTTATTTAGTCTACCTTTGGAAATGATGGTGCCTTGAAAGTCTGCTGTCAAATCGTTTTTGTCTTTCTTTAAAAATGCCTAACACCTGCTTGAAATTCTTGATGTATTACCCTCTCTTTTGAAAAAAGTATTTTGGAGATAGGAGAACAGGCATATGTAATAAAACTATTACTATTATATGTAGTAATATTATAAAAATAAGAATGTTATTTTTAATATGTTATTGGCATGTCTTATAGGAAAAGCAGAATATTTTAACAATTTTCAGCTAATTCATGGACAAATTTAATTATGAGTCAATTCTCTTATTTAAGAATGGCATTATTTTAGGTATGAGAAGAATCACAGAATATGAATGAAGTTTTTACTAATCACCCCTAAATAAACTATATTTTTTCTTTTACATACAAATCTGATTGGCTCTCTACTTGAGAAACAGTGTAGCAAATGTTGAAGATTTGACCTCCACAAAATTATTTCTTATAAGTATCTTTTCATAAATATTGAAAATTATATAATCACTGTTGATAAATTTTAAACCCAGCTATTTCATTAACTTGTGGTATGTTGAGATATTTATGACCCTCAGGATAAAAAAGGATCACCTAGATTTCTCTGAATATTCCCATGATGGAATTCTATAACTCTTGTCCCAGTCCTTTTCATTTTCAGTCTATTTTGTATTGAGATGCAACAATATTTCCAATAATTCTAACCTGTTGATGCACTGATTTGTTTGCACAGAATATATTGGTTAATTTCAAGACAACTGTCATATCATCAAGAATTGTATTTTTAAAACTAGATTTTTCAGTGTTTATTAACTGTTCTTCATAAGGTGATTTCCAGAATGATTATCACCATGCTTACTCTCCTCTAAAATTATTTAAGTAGGTTAATGTTGTTAAACCACACTATTCATTACCTTCTATTACATGCATAGAATAAGGGCACTCATATCTTTTTCTGGACAGACTGTTTCATTAAGAATTATAGAATTGTATTATATTAATATTTGGTGGTACATTCAACATACTTTTATTATGTACTAGAATGGCAAAAAAACTGAAGTTTATAATTAAGCTGCAAAAATGCCAGGTGTTTCTCCCACATTCTTCTTAGAAGTTGACTCTTTGGTCATAAGTGTAGAACTCTACAGGTATCCCTTCCATCTTTTTCTATTTTATGTTATCCTGATGCTATCAATCTCTGACCCTAACACTATCAAGGTGATTATAAAAATAATTTGTGTCTTTCTTGTTTTCTCTATTTGTAAATACATGGGTGACTCATTGATAAGGATGTAAAAATAAAATATCAGTACTAGAGTGCAATGTTTGGGAGGGAAAGGAGAAAAATGGAAAATTTTCATAAATAACTGTTTTAATAGTATAGAAATGAATATATTTCAATTATAGTGTTCAGTAATTTGAAAATCTAGATTATAATATCCTCTAAATTTAAAATTTTTGAATTTTAATTATACTGACACACAGTCTCTTATCCAAACCCCTTGTGTTAAAGTTCAGAATTTTCCCAGTTTTCTGTATTGTATGACATTTACTATGGAACACTCCTCCGGCCAGATTCTGGGAAGCACCGTGTAATTATATACTTTCATATTTCCAATGAAATATGACAAAGTCCTACTGTGTGGAAAATATAACGACTGTAAGTGTCCTCATACTTATAAATAATGTCAGTTTTCAGAGTGTTTGAGTTTTGGAATTATAGATTAGGGATTAGGATCCTATACACTTACATGGTTATAATTCTAATCTTTTTATAAATACTTTGATACTTTTTTCCAATATTTATCTGTATTTCATCATTAGAAATATTCTCTCAGCAATCCACAGGTCCTTAAAGATAGTGATGGTCTTGTCATGCGTTAAAGCAAGTATTTAGTTACCTAATCTGTGACTTTAGGGATATAAATTTTCTGCAAGTAACAGAGGAATATAAAATTCTTTAATTGGTATTTTTGAATCTTTTAAAAGATTTTGTGAGCAATATACTTGCACTGTTTGGTTGCACTTCATTTGACATTTATCTGAAAGAAGAAAATGACTCCCACAGATGTGAGTTCTAAGGCATAAGTAAAGTATGTAAAATTGAAAACTACTACAATAATACAAAAGTGAAATTTGTTTCAGCAAATTTGGGATAGAATTCAAAGCAGAGTCAAATCTTTTGGCATACCATGTTTTCAATTGCCTTGACAATATGTTTTAGTTGTTGATGATTTAGCGCTCTGCTTCAGTCACCTTCTGTCCTATCATCTTTTAGGAACAAATGCAACAGTGAATTCTACAGTTCTAACCATGAAAAGACTTTGTAGTCATATTGTTTACTCTTTCAATATGTAACTGACTGTAACTGTGTTTAACAAGGACTGATAATTCTACATCATTCCATATTCTAGGCCTGATGTTTCTGAGAGAAACACTGATTTTCTGTCTTTCTAATGCACAGATCCCATTTTAATGCTTCACAGAACTTGAGATTCAACATGCCCAAATTCAGTTATCATCTGCCTCACTTAGACACCTGACAGTCCTCTTAGCTGATTTCTTTCTTCTCTGTCTCTGAATTCAGTCAGTATCTTTGTCTGTTTCACTTCTCATCCCAGCCAAGACTTTGTCTGTTCTAGGAAGTCTTCTCTGAACTCTCAAATGCATGCCTTCTGTGTTTCCATCCTTATCATATTATCATTATATAATCTGTTTATGTGTCTGTTTCCCACATTAGCATGTAAGTTCCTTGAGAACAAGAGTATATCTTAATCATCCACAACTCTCTGATTCAACAGAGTGCCAGGTCCGTAGTGAGGTCTTTTAAAGTAAGACTAAACAAAATGTATACTCATTTTGATGTAGAAAGAACAAAAAACTTGACAAAGGAATTCTGATTTCATCATTAGAATTTATTTTCTTTTTTTAAAAGCATTTTCCAAAAAGGTCCTTAAAGATAGTGATGGTCTTGTCATGCGTTAAAGCAAGTATTTAGTTACCTAATCTGTGACTTTAGGGATATAAATTTTCTGCAAGTAACAGAGGAATATAAAATTCTTTAATTGGTATTTTTGAATCTTTTAAAAGATTTTGTGAGCAATATACTTGCACTGTTTGGTTGCACTTCATTTGACATTTATCTGAAAGAAGAAAATGACTCCCACAGATGTGAGTTCTAAGGCATAAGTAAAGTATGTAAAATTGAAAACTACTACAATAATACAAAAGTGAAATTTGTTTCAGCAAATTTGGGATAGAATTCAAAGCAGAGTCAAATCTTTTGGCATACCATGTTTTCAATTGCCTTGACAATATGTTTTAGTTGTTGATGATTTAGCGCTCTGCTTCAGTCACCTTCTGTCCTATCATCTTTTAGGAACAAATGCAACAGTGAATTCTACAGTTCTAACCATGAAAAGACTTTGTAGTCATATTGTTTACTCTTTCAATATGTAACTGACTGTAACTGTGTTTAACAAGGACTGATAATTCTACATCATTCCATATTCTAGGCCTGATGTTTCTGAGAGAAACACTGATTTTCTGTCTTTCTAATGCACAGATCCCATTTTAATGCTTCACAGAACTTGAGATTCAACATGCCCAAATTCAGTTATCATCTGCCTCACTTAGACACCTGACAGTCCTCTTAGCTGATTTCTTTCTTCTCTGTCTCTGAATTCAGTCAGTATCTTTGTCTGTTTCACTTCTCATCCCAGCCAAGACTTTGTCTGTTCTAGGAAGTCTTCTCTGAACTCTCAAATGCATGCCTTCTGTGTTTCCATCCTTATCATATTATCATTATATAATCTGTTTATGTGTCTGTTTCCCACATTAGCATGTAAGTTCCTTGAGAACAAGAGTATATCTTAATCATCCACAACTCTCTGATTCAACAGAGTGCCAGGTCCGTAGTGAGGTCTTTTAAAGTAAGACTAAACAAAATGTATACTCATTTTGATGTAGAAAGAACAAAAAACTTGACAAAGGAAAACCTGGTCTGTATTGAGTTTCTATTAAACATTATCAACTTGATTTAGGACTTAAGATTTACATGCTACAAAAAGTGGTTAATACTAATACCTCACAAGATAGTTTGTGACGATTATAGGAAAATAATAAAAGTAATTCATTGATAAGGCATTAAGTATGGAAATGCTTGCATCTGATTTATCCAGAATGCCAAAATATAAACTAATTTCTGCTTATATATGTCAGTGAGCATTAGAACAATTTGCTAGCAAACAAGACTATCTATACCGTTTTCTAGATCCCACATATACATGTTAATATATAATATTTTCTTTTTCTGAGTTACTTCACTCTGTATGATACTCTCTAGGTCCATCCACATCTCTACAGATGGCCCAATTATGTGGAATACTAGTAAAAAAATCTTTTAACATTTTTTAAAACAGAGCAAATATTTACCAATTACTAATACTCTTACTTAGACTATTTAACATAAATGAGAGGTAAGGGGAGTGAAACTTCCATTGCAAAAAATTATTAGATATAAAAATTAAAAATTGCTTCTCAGCACCTTAGTTAGACATATTGAAGGTCTTCTGTGTATTACCAAATGATTATATATATATATATTTTTTTTTTTTCTTTTTTTGGGGGGGGGGTGGGGAAGAAGGAGGATGGGCCACTTCTATTGGTCTTTCATTTCTCTATTTTCATCCGTCTTTGTTCTCTGGCTCCTGTGGGCCTCCCATCGCGGTGGCCACTGTCGTCACAGAGCACCGGCTCTGGGCGCATGCGCGCCCAGAGCCCAGCTCGGTGATTGGACACATCGGTCCAGCCGCTCCGCGGCATGTGGGATCTTCCCAGGCCAGGGATCGAACTGCCGCCCCTTGCACTGCAAGGCGGTGTCCTTACCCACTGGACCACCAGGGGAAGCCCGATTATATATGTTTTTAAAGGGCAGAGTAAGAAAGAAAATAGTTTGTTTCCCAGAGAACTTAGGAAATAGATATAACATTAATAGATCCAAATTAATATAGTACAAGAATATTATAGAAATACTGTAAGTATTTGTACTGAAATACTTATGTGCAATTAAGTGCATAAAGTTTCTTATGGAAAGTGATGATAGAGAGATATTTTTAAGAAAAGGTTAGAAAAGACTAGAGGACATTTTGTATTAAACAGTACAGTTGTGCAGAGAGGACCCTGCTCTAGGATATGTCAGGGATTGAAATTCAGCCTGTGTTCTGCTTTCCAGGCGAGCCTAGGTGTTTGTAATTCCCACAAAGGAGCCAGCTGAGCTAGCAGTATCCCTGCTTAAAAACAGAAGAGTAGGGCTTCCCTGGTGATCCAGTGGGTAAAGAGTCCACCTTTTAGTGCCAGGAGCACTGGTTCGATCCCTGGCCTGGGAAGATCTCATGTCCCGTGGAGTGGCTGGGCTGGTGTGTCCAATTGTGAGCCAGTGCTCTAGAGTGCATGCACCCAGAGCCAGTGCTCTGCAATGAGAGAGGCTACTGCAATGGGAAGCCCACACAGGCCAAAGAATAAAGACGGATGAAAATAATAAATAACTAAGAAAGAGCTTGTGGCATGAAGTTTTTTTTAAAAAAAAGAGTAAATAGGAATTAAATGAGGAGAATGACTGAGAGATTTGTTTGCTGAAGACCTATAGGGTAGGAATGAAGTTTTATACAGTGACAGTGGAGAATTTTAGCCTGTTCATATGTGTGGTGAAAGCTAAGGACAGATATTTGTATAACAGAATAATCAGTAGAAGTCTGAGTGAACTAGTGACATGATAATGCAATAATGAAGGAATATTATTTTGCCATTCTGATTTAGGATAGGTTATATAACCATCATATAACCCATATATTAGTTATCTGTGGTTAAAAAAATGCTATGTAATAAATAATGAAAATCCTCATTGTGGTGCAAAACAATGGGTTTAAGGACTTCAGCTCACATTATCTGGGCTTCCCAGGCAGTGCTAGTCGTAAAGAATCTGCCTGCCATTATAGGAGATAGATGCCATTGTAGGAGACAGAAGAGACGTGGGTTTGACTCCTGGGTTGGGAATATCCTCTGGAGGAGGAATTCTTCCCAGGAGAATGCCATGGACAGAGAAGTTGGCAGGTCCATGGAGTTGCAAAGAGTTGGACACGACTGAGCGCCTGAGCATGACCTTGACTGTGATAGGTTGATGTTGATTGGGCTTACTAGGCCATTGGATAGCTGAAAGTTGGTTCATTCAACTGTATGTTAACTGGCTAACGTCTGATCTAGGATGGCCCTTAGCTGGACCAACTAGGGCCCCTTAACTCTATGTATGTGTCTTATCCTTCAAAAAGATAATATTTGCATGTTTTCATAGTGATGGCAAAGGACTAAGAACAAAGCAAAAACAAGGAAGTGCTTTTTAAGCTTCTGTTTGGGTCTTTTTTTTTATTTTTGGTAAAACTCCTTGGCCAAGCCCAGAGACAAAGTGGAAAGCAATGCAGTATTGCGTGGCAAATTATAACAATGGATGAAACACAGTTACCATCAGTGCAACATATCTACCACAAATAGATGTGAAGATAGTCATTTGGGTCATTATTACGTTAGGAGAGCTTATTGTGATAATGTAATAATTTTGATGAGGCATGGAAACTTGAAATAGGATTGTGCACACTGAAACTAAGAAAGACAGGTTAATGCAAAGAATGTTAAGGAGCAAGAATGGACAAAGCCAGATAATGAACTAAATGGCTACAACTTTGGACTTGAGTTAGAAGATATGAATCTGAATTGGAGTTCTTCCACTTATTAGTTGATCTATCACTGGTAAGTAACTGACTTCTCTGAAACTTTCTCTTTTTTTAATTGGAAGAGAAGGTGATATCTACCGTAGGAGTAGTTAAAAGGAGGTGTGTGTATGTGCTTCAGAAACCCTAAAGATTGTAAAATGTGTCACCTGGTATTTTTCATCAACTTGGATGTGCCACTATATACTCTGATGAGGAATTACTTTAAAGGAGGCCGCTTGTGGAGAAGAGGGATACATTTATGCTTTAAGATTTTAAAAAATAAAATATTTAAGTGAGCCTTCCAGGGAGTGACAGAAGTCACTTGTATTCCAGAGGCACTGTACCTAAGTATCTTTTTGGCTTGCTACTTACTGGCTTAATAACCTTGGTCTAAGTAATTAGTGCAAATAATGATAGAATCTGCCTCATAAGATCATTATGAGAAATAAATGAGCTGGAACATGTCAAATGATCAATTCCTTGCCTCACAGATAGTACATGCTCAATAAATGTTAAATGCAGCTATTGATGCTGTTATTATTACCACAGATATTATCATCATTATCCTTAGCCAGTCTTAACGGCACACTTTTCCTGGGTAATAATGAACAAAAGCACAAATTGAAAGCACTAAAAATCCTTACTCTCCATAATCATTATCAAATTATTGTTAAGTCTTTGATCTTATTTGAAAAAAGAAAGAAAAAAAAAAACAAACAAAAACTGCACTCTCTTAGTTGGTTTTCCCAAGTTCTTCACCTCCTCAACAACTCGTCTCACAGGTCCCTTGTTAAGTCAAACAGCAGCCTCCTGTTATGCTAAGAAGGTAACATCTGGATTGAGCTCCTTCCTTTTCAGTCAAACCTAATGCCACCACAACACATGTACAAGGGATTTATCCCTCACTCCTGCCAAAAATAAAGACGCTGCATCTTTTGCTATGTCCAATTACAGTTATTCTATTCTTAAATATGTTTATCGTTCTTCCAGTTGTTATTTTCCCTCCATCTACACAAAACGATATTTACATGTAGCCTTTATTTCCTGTTGTTTATAGCCTTTTATTTGTCTATATGTATAACTTTTTTGTTGTGTGAGTGTGCAGTGAGGCTGCAAGTTCTCAGTTCCCTGACCAGGGACCAAAGTCCTACCCACTGATTGCAGCCTGGAGCCCTAACCACTGTGCTTCTAGGGAAGTCCCTCTCTTTTCTTTATTAACCCTTATACTCAGGCTTCTATCATCACCATTCTCCTAAAAATGCACTCCTGTATGCCACTGATGGGTACATGTCTTGCAGGTTTAGTGATCCTCTTTCATTCTTCATGTCCCTTGGCATCTTGGTGCCAAGAAATGCTATTTTCATCTTGAAATTCTAATGTTCTTAATTCTTTGTCATCATTCACCTATAGACTACAAGTATGTTGTTCTTTAGTACTCACTCTTTTCCTGCATATCCCCATACACTTATTTATATCCATGCTTGTCTTTATTTACCCATGCTTTCCAGTCTTAAGCACTTAGCCTCTTGTTTAACACTTAACACTTCCCTCCAAATCCTTGATATCCTCCTGCTCATCTCCTCTTTGACTTTATTTTTGTCTCTAGTATCATCAGTTTCTCCCTCTCTCTCTCAACTGGTGTTTTGGTAACATATTCAAATCTATTCCTTAAGTACACTGATGGTAAGTGCAATACCAATTAGAGTCTCCGCTTAGCTACCAATCTCCCTTTTATTTTCCCCCATTTCCCAATCTGTCTCTTCACTGTCTCAGTATCTTTATCGTCTATTCACTTTTTGAGCAACTCAAATTGGACCTTTCCTCTAACATCTTACTAAAACTTACGCCACCAGTAAGAAACTGATAAGTGCAGTAGACTTGTTTTATTAAAATTCACTGCAGGGCTTCCATGGTGGTCTAGTGGGTAAGAAGACCACCTTGCAGTGCAACAGGCGCTGGTTCGATCCCTTGCCTGGAAGGATCCTGCATGCTGCGGAGCAGCTGGACCAATGTGTCCAACTGCTGAGCTGGAGCTCTGGAGCGCATGTGACCAGAGTCAGTGCTCTGTAATGAGAGAGGTGACTGCGATGGGAGGTCCACACAGGCCAAAGAACAAAAGATAAATAGATGAAAGACCAATAGAAGTGCCCCCCCCCAAAAAAAAAAAATCACTGTAAAATGTGAACTCTGTTTTCAAAAAGTACTTCCCAAAACAAACAAAAATACCATTTTATTCTTAATTTCTCTGACACCACATTGTCTTGTTTCTTATATGTTTCAAAATTTTGCTCCTAATATTTTTTCTGTGAACAATGCCTCACCTGGCCACTATTAAAAGGCTAAATAATAAATAGAAGATGAATGATAGTAATTACTTAATGTTTCTGAACATTCCACCTATGCCAGGTAATGTTTCATTTAAACATCCAGGTATTAAAATGGGAGTCTGTCTTTCTGTTTGAGGGAAAGCTAAATAACTGACGTGAAAGATTTTATTTGCAGGAGATGCTAAGGTATACTCCAGCTAGTAAGTCCAGTATTAGCTAAAAACTCCATTTTAAGACTCTACAAAAGTTGGTAAAGCTAAAGGAGACAGAACTGTTTGGTATAGCAGCTGGCCTGCTGTGCATAATCTACCACAACATATGTGAGGCATTGGGTGACTCCTTTTCAACTTAGCCAAGTTGAGAAGTGCTTCACAGGTTGTGTTCAGACAGCTTGATGTTTCCTCCAGAGACTGAAGAATATACAGGCTGAAATCTAAAAGCCACTCCTGTGGTCAGAGATGCCCTGCCTCTATAGCAGACTGGAGAGTAACCTATTAGATAAACTGCAACTCCTCCAATATTAGCACAAAGGTTAGTTTGTTGAAGAGCAAGTGGTTCCCTCAAAAGGGGTTTTTACTTAGTGTAATCTTTGTGTGAACCCACAGACTGAGTAGAATGTTAGAGGACAGGGTTTCTAAATGGTGAACAATAGATGACAAATTGAGAGACTGACTTCAGAGAAGAGGCTGAAAACCAAAGAAGAACCCAGAGGGGTTTCTCAAGAAGGCTATGGATGCACCTTGGATGAAGATCACTGATTATTTGCCACTCAGAAAGCCCACATCATGGATAATGTGTAGGCCAGCCTATACCGCTGTGATCTTTCTCTTCAGCTTCTCCTTCGAAGCCTGGCCCTGATTCTTAGAAGGATCAGAAAATGTTGCTATGAGTGTGGGATGTTAGAGAAAGGGTGGCCACTATGCCCTTATCCTCCAGTGCAGAATTAAATACTTGAAACGAGAGCCTGAATTATGTGTGCTGAGGGGAGGAAGGACAGAGCACATCTTTAGGTTGGAACAGGAGCTCAGAACTACTATCTTACGTAGCCCTATATTGAACTAGAATGGTGAAATCATGAGACTGCATCATTTCAGAACAAAAGGAAAGGTAGTTTATTTTCTAAGCATGAGCAGAAAAGCTAAGACATTTGGTTAAGTTTCATTTGGGGCTAACTTCTTTAATTGAGGGAATCAGAGGCAATATGATAATATTAATTTCTGAATCCAGCTCATTTATTAATCTAGTTAGATGTATTTACTCATGTAATCCTCAAAACATTCTAATGAGGTTGTCATCATTCCTATTTTACAGATGACGAAACTGAAGTACAGATAGGATGCATAACCTGTGCAACCAGGATTCTACTCATGGCTTACTTTTGTTTTGCTCTAATCTTCTGTATTGCATTATGTTCATAAAGAAGTATTCAACTTCTCTGGAAACCTTTGAGGCCACTGAAAGCACTTATCAGGACCACTCCTAAATTCTAATAAGGAAAACAAAATTATTAATGAAATGTGAAATGGTTGTTAGAGTTGGTATAATAGTACTAAATATAATTATTCAAGGACCCCAAATACTCATATTTATGATACCATGAATTTGTCTTTTTATGTACTAAGCATACTATTTAGCTACATTTAAACAGTGAGTTTGTTGAAGAGCAAGTGGTTCCCTCAAAAGGGGTTTTTACTTAGTGTAATCTTTGTGTGAACCCACAGACTGAGTAGAATGTTAGAGGACAGGGTTTCTAAATGGTGAACAATAGATGACAAATTGAGAGACTGACTTCAGAGAAGAGGCTGAAAACCAAAGAAGAACCCAGAGGGGTTTCTCAAGAAGGCTATGGATGCACCTTGGATGAAGATCACTGATTATTTGCCACTCAGAAAGCCCACATCATGGATAATGTGTAGGCCAGCCTATACCGCTGTGATCTTTCTCTTCAGCTTCTCCTTCGAAGCCTGGCCCTGATTCTTAGAAGGATCAGAAAATGTTGCTATGAGTGTGGGATGTTAGAGAAAAGGGTGGCCACTATGCCCTTATCCTCCAGTGCAGAATTAAATACTTGAAACGAGAGCCTGAATTATGTGTGCTGAGGGGAGGAAGGACAGAGCACATCTTTAGGTTGGAACAGGAGCTCAGAACTACTATCTTACGTAGCCCTATATTGAACTAGAATGGTGAAATCATGAGACTGCATCATTTCAGAACAAAAGGAAAGGTAGTTTATTTTCTAAGCATGAGCAGAAAAGCTAAGACATTTGGTTAAGTTTCATTTGGGGCTAACTTCTTTAATTGAGGGAATCAGAGGCAATATGATAATATTAATTTCTGAATCCAGCTCATTTATTAATCTAGTTAGATGTATTTACTCATGTAATCCTCAAAACATTCTAATGAGGTTGTCATCATTCCTATTTTACAGATGACGAAACTGAAGTACAGATAGGATGCATAACCTGTGCAACCAGGATTCTACTCATGGCTTACTTTTGTTTTGCTCTAATCTTCTGTATTGCATTATGTTCATAAAGAAGTATTCAACTTCTCTGGAAACCTTTGAGGCCACTGAAAGCACTTATCAGGACCACTCCTAAATTCTAATAAGGAAAACAAAATTATTAATGAAATGTGAAATGGTTGTTAGAGTTGGTATAATAGTACTAAATATAATTATTCAAGGACCCCAAATACTCATATTTATGATACCATGAATTTGTCTTTTTATGTACTAAGCATACTATTTAGCTCATTAGACTCATTTAATAAGCAAGACAGTGTAGGCTTCATGGAAAAGTATTTAACTAGAAATTACAATACCTGGATTCCAATTTCAATTTTGTGAAACCATATGACAATACAAAACTACTAAATCTCAGAAGCTTTTGTTTATTTACATATAAAAGAAGAAATTCTAGTACCATTTAATATGTTTGTATGTGTGCTATTCTAGGACAAAACATTTTCCCTCTCTTTTCTACATCATTAAGGTGTTCATTTCTAATGGGTTATGCCCAACAGTATTAAATATTGCTATAATTATTCCATTTTAAAAAATCTGTTAACAACCCTGCCATATCAAGCTACCAACCCATTTATCTTCCCCTTAGAAGCAAAAGTTAAACTTGTTCTTTCCTATACTTGTTCTAATTTCTCTCCCCTTATTTCTTTTGCATCTGCACCACTTGGCATTCACCTCAGCAACTTCATCTAAACCACTCTTTCAAATATTATCTTTAAAGTCCGTATGCAAAGGCTTCCTTGGTAGCTCAGTGGTAGAGTTCACCTGTTATTGCAGGAGACATGGGTTTGATCCCTGATCCGGGAAGATCCCATATGCTGCGAAGCAACTAAGCCCATGAGCCACAACTATTGAGCCTGTGCTCTAGAGCCTCGGAGCCGCAACTATCGAGCCCATGTGCTACAACTACTGAAGCCCGTGTGCTCTAGAATCCGAGTTCCACATCAAGAGGTCACTACAACAAGATGCCTTCTCATCTCAACTAGAGAGTAGCTCCCACCTCCTGCAACTAGAGAAGAGCCTGGGGCAGAAGTGAGAACCCAAAATAGCCAAAAATAAATAAATAAATTAAATTTAATGTGAAATGCAAGAATCAATTCTCAGTCTCCATTCCATCTTATCATTAGACACTTCTCTTATATTTTCTTCATTTGGCTCTAGGACACTCCACTTGCCTAGTTTTTATCCTACCTCACTGGTCATTCCTCAGTCTTTGTTGTTAGCTGCTTCTCATCCTCTTGAAGACTTGATTACTCCCCCAGCTCAATACCTGTACTTCTTCTCTTTCTATCTCTGTTGACACCATGGATGATTTCTTCCATCTCCTGGTTTTAAATAACATCCAAATATTGATGATGCCAGACCTGACATTTCTAATCCAGACATTTCCTCTGACCTCAGACTCACAATTTAACAAAATGTGGAAATTTAACATGTCCAAAACTGAGTTCGTGATCTTTAGTCTTCTGCATCTAAATTAATAGCAATGTTAATCTTCTGTGTGTGTGCTTAGTCACTTTGTTGTGTCCAACTCTGTGCAACTCAATGGACTGTAGCCCAAAGGGCTCCTGTGTTCATGGGATTTTCTAAGCAAGAATACTCGAGTGGGTTGTCAATTCCTCCTTCAGGGGACCTTCCCCACCCAGGGGTGGAACCCTCACCTCCTGCACGGTGAGCAGGTTCTTTTTACCCCTGAGCCACCTGGGAAGGCCAATCTGATGTGGGCTTAGGCTGGACTTTGCCCTGATATCACCTTCTCAGCAATGCTGTGCCTAGTTATCCTCTTTAAAATTATAATAGGGGGCTTCCCCTGCTGGTCCAGTGGGTAAGGACACCGCCTTGCAGTGCAAGGGGTGCCAGTTCGAGCCCTGGCCTGAGAAGATCCCACGTGTCGAGGAGCGGCTGGACCGATGTGTCCAATCGCTGAGCCGGAGCTCTGGAGCGCATGCGCCCAGAGCCGGCGCTCTGCAACGACAGACGCCATCGCGATGGGAGGCCCACACGGGCCACAGAACAGAGATGGATGAAAAAAATAGATAAATGAAAGACCAATGGAAGTGGCCCGCCCGCTCCCCTCCCTCCCCAACCCGACCCCCGCCCAAAAATAAATAAATAATAATAATAATAAAATTATAATAGTCCCTCCCTTAATACTCCCAGTTTTTCTCTGCTTTTACTCCATAGCACTTATAACCATCCAAAACAGTGCATATATATATTTTTTTTTTTGTCTTGATTATTGTCTTTCCCCCACTAGATTCTATTCCATAAAGCCAGGGGATTCTTTTTTAATGGCTCACAGCTGTTTTCTGCCTATAACAGTATCTGGCATTCAGTTGTTCAAATATACGAAATAATAAAATGAACAGAAAAATTATTCCTTTGTTTTTTGAACATATTCGGTATGTATATTCTGTGCTTACTTGGCAAGTCATTATAGCCATTAAACATGTTAGCTATATGTTAAATATCTTGAAAAAACAAAAGAACAAGTATTATTTATAACGTCTTACAGCTGAAGTGTTTAAAATGTTAAAGTCATAGTATATATGAGGCTGGTGTTAATAGTGCACCTCAAAGCCCCTTCCAGCATGAAATGAATTTTATATCAAGAGGTGGTGGCATTTTGTATATTTTACAAATCAGAGCATGGGAAATCAGAATATAAATGACTTGCTTTGAAGTTCTTTTGAGTTTAAATTTCATTTCTTTTTGCATTTTTCATTCTCTTTTACTAAGGAGCTTATTTCTTAAATTAAGTCAGGTTTCATAAAAGAAACTGTATAGTTTTGTGATGTTTTAAAACTACTGCCACTGTTTGATATCTATATCTGATTTTCATTTTATGAGAAAACAAAAATAAAAAGTAGAATGTTTGGATTAGTTTTATTTTGAAGCAGTTTATTTATTGTTTTGCTTGTACTTATTCTCATTCTCTCAAATAATATTAAGAGAAAGAAGTCATTAGTATTCTCAAGAAGAATTTTTTTTAACATGAATTTTCCACTAAATCTTATACTCTGCTTTGGTATACTTAATACTAGCATCCATATGATTCATTTTTTGTTAATCTTTGAAGAGAAAATCTAGATTCAGTAACAAAGATATTGAAATTTACACTATTTATTTTTCTGGCTATTTCCCTTTGGAGACTTATAGCGCAAATCTAGGTAGCCATTAATTGGGAAAAGAGAGAGAGTTTAGGACTATAGTTGTGAAATTCTTCTAAAACATAGCTGTCACAGCCTAGCTAATAATATCATACATTATTTGTATTGATCTCCGCAATTTAGTTTACAAAAACAGTTGCTCTGTATTAGCTTATGCTGCATGGCCCTTAGTAAGCACTTAATATTTATTTTCTGATTATTAAGGGTCATAAAGATTATGTGATCTAATCTTATTGAAGATTAGCAGGCCAAAGGTACACAAGGACTCAAATTTTAAATTAATCTTTATGTTCTAATCCAAATTTTATTTGTATTTTTAGTGATTTTTTTTTTTTTTTTAACATAAAAGTCTGCTAATTTCCTCAAAACATGACAGAATTTATTGAATGAGATTGGAAATAATACATAATTACCTTCTGGTTCATAAATTAGGGATGATTTCTCCCAAAATGAAATTTTTTTTTAAATATTTTTGCCTCCATACACTGAGCTCTCTTATCCTGAAACTTGGGATGGGTACTATGGGAACAAAGTAAATCTCATCTCTCTTGGCTCTTATATCCTCCTCCCTCCCCTTTATGGAGGTGTTGAAGAAATCTCAGGTTGCTTTCAAAAGCAGGTATAAGAACTGACAAATTTAATTTTTCTTCTAAAAATGTAACTTCACTTTACAGTTCGAAATCCAAAGTTCTATGTTGGTATAAGTTACACATTTTAATGACTCACTCTATGATTATAGAGTTCCTATTTTTCAATTCTATATTTTTTTTGCATATGTTTTCAATTTTTATTAGTTATATTCAGCTGTGTCTTTCTCTTCATCAGTTTAATCTTATGTCTCAGACAGGCGTTTTCTCACAAATTCCGTTGTGTCTGATTTTAATAATATTATAGCAGATTTCTTTAACGTTAGTGTTTGCATTGTACAGACACTATCCTTGTTTTTCTATCCTTTTACTTTCAATGTGTCTGAGTCTATACATGTATCACTCACAAAGAGCAAATCGTTTCTAGATTTTATGTTTATAAAGTCCATCAATTTTCCTTTTTTAATTATTGGTCTTTTTATATTTACTGTGAGTACCTGTATATTTGAACTTAACATAGTGTTTTACTAAGGTCTTTTTATTTTCTCATAAAACAAAACAATATGTATGTTCTGCATTTATTAACATTTCATGTCTCCTTTTAAACTGATTAACTATGTTTTATTAATCATTCAATTTTCACTATAACTCTGGCAGTTTTACACTCTTTTACTATTCTTCTAATAGTTAATGTATAAATTTCAATATCCATCTTCAGTGTACCAAAGTTTCTAATTTTAAATTAATCTTTATGTTCTAATCCAAATTTTATTTGTATTTTTAGTGATTTTTTTTTTTTTTTTAACATAAAAGTCTGCTAATTTCCTCAAAACATGACAGAATTTATTGAATGAGATTGGAAATAATACATAATTACCTTCTGGTTCATAAATTAGGGATGATTTCTCCCAAAATGAAATTTTTTTTTTAAATATTTTTGCCTCCATACACTGAGCTCTCTTATCCTGAAACTTGGGATGGGTACTATGGGAACAAAGTAAATCTCATCTCTCTTGGCTCTTATATCCTCCTCCCTCCCCTTTATGGAGGTGTTGAAGAAATCTCAGGTTGCTTTCAAAAGCAGGTATAAGAACTGACAAATTTAATTTTTCTTCTAAAAATGTAACTTCACTTTACAGTTCGAAATCCAAAGTTCTATGTTGGTATAAGTTACACATTTTAATGACTCACTCTATGATTATAGAGTTCCTATTTTTCAATTCTATATTTTTTTTGCATATGTTTTCAATTTTTATTAGTTATATTCAGCTGTGTCTTTCTCTTCATCAGTTTAATCTTATGTCTCAGACAGGCGTTTTCTCACAAATTCCGTTGTGTCTGATTTTAATAATATTATAGCAGATTTCTTTAACGTTAGTGTTTGCATTGTACAGACACTATCCTTGTTTTTCTATCCTTTTACTTTCAATGTGTCTGAGTCTATACATGTATCACTCACAAAGAGCAAATCGTTTCTAGATTTTATGTTTATAAAGTCCATCAATTTTCCTTTTTTAATTATTGGTCTTTTTATATTTACTGTGAGTACCTGTATATTTGAACTTAACATAGTGTTTTACTAAGGTCTTTTTATTTTCTCATAAAACAAAACAATATGTATGTTCTGCATTTATTAACATTTCATGTCTCCTTTTAAACTGATTAACTATGTTTTATTAATCATTCAATTTTCACTATAACTCTGGCAGTTTTACACTCTTTTACTATTCTTCTAATAGTTAATGTATAAATTTCAATATCCATCTTCAGTGTACCAAAGTATAATACTAATGTGTATCTTCCCTGTTTTACAGTTGTCTATAGGCAATATTTATTGCTTTATATTTTTTTATACAATTACCATTTGTGTTACAAATCACTCTTTCTGGATCTCAGATCTTCCATCTGAGATCATTTTTATTTTACTTTATGAGGAGCCCTTTCATATTTTCTTTAGTGTAGAGCTAAAGATAAGTTATTTCTCAGCTTAGGACTTTCTGAAAATGCCTTTATTTCACCTTTATTCTTGAAGGATGTTTCCAAAGGATATACAATTTTAGATTAGTAATATGTTTTCATTGACTCTTAACATATTTTATTCTGAACTTCATGGTTGCTATTGAGAAGGTAGTCACCAATTTAATTGTGCCCCCCTTGAGGAGAAATTGTACTTTTTGATTTTCCTTTTGGCTGCTGTAAAGAATTTTTGAAATAAGTTTTAATACAATAATCTTATAATAAAATGTATTCATTGGGCTTCCCTGGTGGTCCAGTGGGTAAGGACACCACCTTGCAGTGCAAGGGGCGCCTCTTCGATCCCTGGCCTGGGAAGATCCCACGTGCCGCGGAGCGGCTGGACCCATGTATCCAATTACCGAGCCGGAGCTCTGGAGCGCATGCGCCCAGAGCCGGTGCTCTGCGACAACAGAGGCCACCGCGATGGGAGGCCCACACGGGCCAAAGAACAAAGATGGATGAAACTAGACAAATGAAAGACCAGTGGAAGTGCCCGCCCACCCCGCTCCCTCCTCACCCTCGCCAAAATAAATAAATAAATATTTTTTAAAAATGTATTTATTTTTTCCTGTTTTGTGTTCATAGGGATTATTGACATTGTAACTCAAAGTATTTTATTATTTTGAGATTATTTTTCCTTTCATTCTTGAATTCTACCTCCAAGTATAAGAACAGGCTTATCCTCCTCATTTTGTAGTCTATGCCTCGTATAGCATTTCTGTATTTTCTATCCCTTTGTCTGTTTATGATTTATCGACAATCTTATTTTTACCTACCTTTTGATTCACTAATTTTCTCTGCTGTATCAAATATTCTGTTGAGCTTATTTATTTGGTTCTTTATTGTGTTTACTGTTCTTGTAATTATACAATTTAAATTTGTTTTGCTTTTTAATTTTTGGTTTCCTATGAAAATTTACCATGTGTTCTTTTATCATTCTGACCACTGGAAACAGTTATTTGTCTTCAGTATCTTCATCTCCTGTGCTTCTCTCTCCTGTTTTCTATTTCCATTATTGTTCACTCTTGTCATCTAATGTGCATGGTGATTTTTGACTGTATGGCAGTCATTTATTTTTAAATAGTTAGTGGAAGTCACTTGAGTTCTAGGATTATATAATCTTCTTTTATGGAAAATATCAATTTATTCTGGCAAGATGGCTGGAAAAAACAGTAATCCCTAATCACCTCTATTTAAATAATTTCTGGGAAGTTCCTTCTAGAGTATAGTCCTTCAGAGTCTTAACTCAAAATGGGGAGGATTCACGAGGGCCATTCTATCTTGTCAGGGATTAACTCTAATTTCTGTTTATCTATCCCCATGAAGCTGCCAAATGTTAAAATTAGGGGAAAAAAAGAAAGTAAAAGTCTGAGACCTAAACTCCTCCTGATCCCGTATCCTCTCCCTATTCTTTAATATCTTCCATGGTGCATTAGGTCATAAGTGAACCAATTTCTTTTTTGTTTTAATTTTGGTCTCTTTTATTGGTCTTTCATTTATTTATTTTCATCCATCTTTGCTCTTCGGCCTGTGTGGGCCTCCCACTGCCGTGGCCTCTCCCGTGGCCTCTGGGTGCACACACTCCAGAGCAGTGGCTCATAACCAGACACACTGGTCCAGCTGCTCTGCAGCACAAAGGATCTTCCCATTCCCAGGCCAGGGATCTGAAACAGGGTCCCCTGCACTGCAAGGCGGACTCTTCACCCACCTGACCACCAAGGAAGCCCCCAATTTCTTTTTAAATGTGGAACATTTGTAGTTTTTTTTATCAACAAAGCTGGTTCTAGTTGCAGACAGCCATTACTGGATGCAGAAGTCTATGAGCTCTAATGAGCTCAATAATGTAATTAATGGAAAAAAACAGCTTAAAGCGATTTTCTTAAAATAAACATGCCCGGTTCTTTGAAAAAAAAGTAAGCAATTATCTTTCTTAATTCATTTTCTGATGTATTTCTAGTCTTGTTACATATTCCTGCTGGGTTCTGATTGTCAGTAACTATTCCAAGTGTTGAAAAATAATTTCTTTTGCTCCAGCATTTCCCCCTTCAAATGCATCCTCCTTGCAGCTGCAAAGTTATCTATTTAAAATTCAAATATGATTATGTTACTCCCTTTCTTAGAATTCTTCTATGTCCACAAAGGGACAACACAAACCTGCAAGACTATTAGAACTAATAAACGAGTTTAGCAAGGTCACAGAATAAAAGATAAATATGCAAACACAGATTATGTTTCTACTATCAAAAAACAATAAAAAATAGGGCTTCCCTGGTGGTCCAGTGGGTGGAGTCTGCCTTGCAGTGTAAGGGGCACCAGTTCGATCCCCAGCCCAGGAAGATTCCACGTGCCTCAGAGCACCTGGACCAGTGTGTCCAATTATGAGTCAGTGCCCAGATTACATGTGCCCAGAGCCGGTGCACTGCAATGAGAAACGCCATTGCAATAGGAGGCCCACACAGGCCAAAGAATAAAGATAGATGAAAATAAATAAATAAAAAGCAATAAAAGAGATCAAAATTTAAAACAATAAAAATAATAAATAAAAGAATTATATCCTCAATAACATTAAAGTAATAAAATAATTGAGAACAAATTATTAATAAAATAAATTGAGTAAAATACATATCCTGTATGTACTGAAAGTGAAAACTGAAAAAACACACTGAAAATTACAAAATATTACTAATAAAAATTAAAGAAGATTTGAACAGCGAGAGACATTCTATGTTCATGTTTCAAATACTCAGAATTAAGATAGTACATATGCACACATTGATCTATATATTTTGAGCACAGGTACATGCTCAGTTGCTTCAGTTGTGTCCAACTCTTTGTGACCCTATGGACTGTAGCCTACCAGACTCCTCTTTCCATGGGATTATCCAGGCAAGAATACTGGCGTGGACTGCCTTGCCCTCCTTCAGGGACATATTCCCAACACAGGGATCAGACCCATCTCTCCTGCCTTCCAGGTGGATTCTTTTACCCCTGCGCCATCGGGACGCCCCATATTGAGGACAACTCCTATCAAAATGTCAGCAGATGTTTTGCTGGAAGGGAGAAAGTGATCTTCCTTTAAGGCACTGATTGTCAGTAACTATTCCAAGTGTTGAAAAATAATTTCTTTTGCTCCAGCATTTCCCCCTTCAAATGCATCCTCCTTGCAGCTGCAAAGTTATCTATTTAAAATTCAAATATGATTATGTTACTCCCTTTCTTAGAATTCTTCTATGTCCACAAAGGGACAACACAAACCTGCAAGACTATTAGAACTAATAAACGAGTTTAGCAAGGTCACAGAATAAAAGATAAATATGCAAACACAGATTATGTTTCTACTATCAAAAAACAATAAAAAATAGGGCTTCCCTGGTGGTCCAGTGGGTGGAGTCTGCCTTGCAGTGTAAGGGGCACCAGTTCGATCCCCAGCCCAGGAAGATTCCACGTGCCTCAGAGCACCTGGACCAGTGTGTCCAATTATGAGTCAGTGCCCAGATTACATGTGCCCAGAGCCGGTGCACTGCAATGAGAAACGCCATTGCAATAGGAGGCCCACACAGGCCAAAGAATAAAGATAGATGAAAATAAATAAATAAAAAGCAATAAAAGAGATCAAAATTTAAAACAATAAAAATAATAAATAAAAGAATTATATCCTCAATAACATTAAAGTAATAAAATAATTGAGAACAAATTATTAATAAAATAAATTGAGTAAAATACATATCCTGTATGTACTGAAAGTGAAAACTGAAAAAACACACTGAAAATTACAAAATATTACTAATAAAAATTAAAGAAGATTTGAACAGCGAGAGACATTCTATGTTCATGTTTCAAATACTCAGAATTAAGATAGTACATATGCACACATTGATCTATATATTTTGAGCACAGGTACATGCTCAGTTGCTTCAGTTGTGTCCAACTCTTTGTGACCCTATGGACTGTAGCCTACCAGACTCCTCTTTCCATGGGATTATCCAGGCAAGAATACTGGCGTGGACTGCCTTGCCCTCCTTCAGGGACATATTCCCAACACAGGGATCAGACCCATCTCTCCTGCCTTCCAGGTGGATTCTTTTACCATTGAGCCATCGGGGACGCCCCATATTGAGGACAACTCCTATCAAAATGTCAGCAGATGTTTTGCTGGAAGGGAGAAAGTGATTCTAAAATCCTGTGGTAAGGCAAAGAACCTCAAATAGTCCCCAAAATTCTTGAAACTGAATAGCTAATTGAAGGATTTATACTTACTGATTTCACAATTTATTCTAAAAGTGCTACTATCAAGATAGCTTAAGAATAAACATGTCCTTAAAACAGAATAAACACAGAATAAAGAAAGAACAATGGAAGACAAGAGAGTAGAAAACAAACTCTTAGATTTATGTTAAACTGACTTTTTAACAAGTAATAACACAATACAGTCTTTTATTAAACGAAGAGAATATGGTCTTTTCAATAAATCAAGATGGAATAATGGATATTCACATAAAAGTATTATTTTAGATCTTTACCTCATACCATATACAAAAATTAACTCAAATGGCCCAACACCCTAGAGCAAAACAAAATGCAATTTAGAAGAAAAACAGAAAATATTCGAGACTTTGGATTAGGCAAAAATACATGGCACTAAACAAAATCCATTAAATAGTGATATACTGGACTTTATCAGAATTTTAAAATGCACACTCTATAAGGGACCATAAAGAAAAATGAAAAGACAAAGACAACTATGAGAAAATACTTCCAAATTATTTACCTGATAAATGACGTACTCAGAATATAAAAAAAACTATCATAATTCAATAATGCGATAATTAAAATATTCCCAAACAGAAAATGATATCAACAACACAGTCTAGTAATAGTCCCTCCCTCATATTGCCCCTTCAACAATTTGGCATCCATTCATGGATTAAAGTGCCTCTGTGGAAGCTATAGGATATAGCACTTTATGCCAAGAGACCTGGGAGGTGTTTCACCCACTGTGCACTGCTTGATAGTCATGTAGACCCTGGGCCCAGCTATAGATTATGAACATTGTCAATGAACAGTCTCCAGCCTCTCTTGTCTGTGGGTTCCCCAGTGGTTCATCGAATAAAGAATCTGGCTACAATGCAGGAAACACAGGTTTGATCCCAGGGTTGGGAAGATCCCCTGGAGGAGGAAATGCAAACAACTCATTCCAGTATTCTTGCCTGAAAAATTCCAAGGACAAAGGAGCCTACAGGCTACAATCCAAAGGGTCACAAAGTATCAGACCCAACTGAGTGACAAAGCATGCAAGCCTTTTGACTGTGGTCCAGAAAGCACTGAAGAACACCGTCTTAAACAATCACCAATAATCAAGAGAGCCTTTGTGGAAATTCAAGTTTTCAGTAGACAAGTTGCAGCACCAAGAAAATTGGTACATTCACTCTGGAAAATGAGTATGGAGGTTCCTCAAAAGAGTAAAAATAGAACTATCATATAATCCAGCAATTCACTCATGATCAGTCATGAGAAAGAAGGAAATCCTGTCATTTGCAACAACACGGATGGACTTTGAGAACATTATGCTAAGTGAGTCAAATACTATATGATTTTATTTATAAGAGGAATCTAAAAAAGTGAAATTCATAGAAACTGTATTAATAGAACGATGGTTGCCAGAAACTGAGGGCAGTATGTGAAGAGAAAATAGGGAGATGTTGATCAAAGGGTACAAACTTCAAGTTATAAGATGAATAATTTTTCACGATCTAGTATACAGCATAGTGACTATAGTTAATAATAGTGTATTACATCCTTGTAAACTGCTCTCAGCACAAGGATGATGGTGCATGTTAACTAATCCTACTATGGTATCATTTTACGATATATAAGTGTATCAAATATTCATGTTGTACACTTTAAACTGACACAATGTTATAGGCTAATTGTATCTCAATAAAGCTGGAAAATAAAAAATAGTGGAACATCAAAAAAGTGGGCAATTTGAAATAGCTATTTCACTAATAATAATAAGTAACTATAGTCAATACCTTTAGTTATTAGGAATTCCACACTGAAGTCAAAATGAAATTGCAGTTCACAACAACAAAAATGCTGTAGTGAGAAAGACAGCCAATATTAAGTCCTGATGATGTTGTAGAGAATCTAGAATTTCCATAATTGCTGCTTGGCATCTAATATAATACAGTCACTACCAAAGACATTTTGTCAGTTCCCTTAAAAAGTGCAGGAAACACAGGTTTGATCCCAGGGTTGGGAAGATCCCCTGGAGGAGGAAATGCAAACAACTCATTCCAGTATTCTTGCCTGAAAAATTCCAAGGACAAAGGAGCCTACAGGCTACAATCCAAAGGGTCACAAAGTATCAGACCCAACTGAGTGACAAAGCATGCAAGCCTTTTGACTGTGGTCCAGAAAGCACTGAAGAACACCGTCTTAAACAATCACCAATAATCAAGAGAGCCTTTGTGGAAATTCAAGTTTTCAGTAGACAAGTTGCAGCACCAAGAAAATTGGTACATTCACTCTGGAAAATGAGTATGGAGGTTCCTCAAAAGAGTAAAAATAGAACTATCATATAATCCAGCAATTCACTCATGATCAGTCATGAGAAAGAAGGAAATCCTGTCATTTGCAACAACACGGATGGACTTTGAGAACATTATGCTAAGTGAGTCAAATACTATATGATTTTATTTATAAGAGGAATCTAAAAAAGTGAAATTCATAGAAACTGTATTAATAGAACGATGGTTGCCAGAAACTGAGGGCAGTATGTGAAGAGAAAATAGGGAGATGTTGATCAAAGGGTACAAACTTCAAGTTATAAGATGAATAATTTTTCACGATCTAGTATACAGCATAGTGACTATAGTTAATAATAGTGTATTACATCCTTGTAAACTGCTCTCAGCACAAGGATGATGGTGCATGTTAACTAATCCTACTATGGTATCATTTTACGATATATAAGTGTATCAAATATTCATGTTGTACACTTTAAACTGACACAATGTTATAGGCTAATTGTATCTCAATAAAGCTGGAAAATAAAAAATAGTGGAACATCAAAAAAGTGGGCAATTTGAAATAGCTATTTCACTAATAATAATAAGTAACTATAGTCAATACCTTTAGTTATTAGGAATTCCACACTGAAGTCAAAATGAAATTGCAGTTCACAACAACAAAAATGCTGTAGTGAGAAAGACAGCCAATATTAAGTCCTGATGATGTTGTAGAGAATCTAGAATTTCCATAATTGCTGCTTGGCATCTAATATAATACAGTCACTACCAAAGACATTTTGTCAGTTCCCTTAAAAAGTTAAACAAGAATTCAATTTGGAAATCTACCAAGAGAAATTAATACACAGGTCCACATATGTTTATAACAGCATTATTCATAACAGCCCACAATGGCAAAAATATCCCTCAAATGGCAAATGTATGGACAAAACTGTGTATCTGTGTAATGAAATGCTCCTCAGCAATACCAGTAGCAAACTACTGATACTAATACATAAATGAAACTAAAAAGCATCATGCTAAGGGAAAGAAGTCAATCACAAAAGATCACAAAGTGTATGATTCTATGTATATGAAATGAACATACATGAAACTCCATGATTCCATGTAGATGATATGTATATCTAGAAAAGGCAAAGCTACAGGAGACTAATAGCTCCCTAGGGATAGAGGTGGCAAAATTAAGTGACTACAGGTGAGCACCAGGGATCTTCTTCAGATAATGGGAATAGTCTAAAATTGTATTATCATGATGGCTATATAACTCTAACCATTAAAATCATGGTACTGTATACTTAAATCAGATTAATTTTATGATGTTTAAACTATTTCTCAAGGAAAGTGCTAGAAAAATATCTTTCCATGGCTCTCAGTCCTCATAAACTTCATTCAGTGAATCATGAGAATCACAGTGCCTATTGCCAATGACATAATCTTTTCTGGATATTTCAATTTCATATTTTTAATAATCACCTCTAATAACTAGTATAACTAGATTTGAAAACACTAATCTGGAAAATCAATTGTTAATTTACACTTTAAACTGACACAATGTTATAGGCTAATTGTATCTCAATAAAGCTGGAAAATAAAAAATAGTGGAACATCAAAAAAGTGGGCAATTTGAAATAGCTATTTCACTAATAATAATAAGTAACTATAGTCAATACCTTTAGTTATTAGGAATTCCACACTGAAGTCAAAATGAAATTGCAGTTCACAACAACAAAAATGCTGTAGTGAGAAAGACAGCCAATATTAAGTCCTGATGATGTTGTAGAGAATCTAGAATTTCCATAATTGCTGCTTGGCATCTAATATAATACAGTCACTACCAAAGACATTTTGTCAGTTCCCTTAAAAAGTTAAACAAGAATTCAATTTGGAAATCTACCAAGAGAAATTAATACACAGGTCCACATATGTTTATAACAGCATTATTCATAACAGCCCACAATGGCAAAAATATCCCTCAAATGGCAAATGTATGGACAAAACTGTGTATCTGTGTAATGAAATGCTCCTCAGCAATACCAGTAGCAAACTACTGATACTAATACATAAATGAAACTAAAAAGCATCATGCTAAGGGAAAGAAGTCAATCACAAAAGATCACAAAGTGTATGATTCTATGTATATGAAATGAACATACATGAAACTCCATGATTCCATGTAGATGATATGTATATCTAGAAAAGGCAAAGCTACAGGAGACTAATAGCTCCCTAGGGATAGAGGTGGCAAAATTAAGTGACTACAGGTGAGCACCAGGGATCTTCTTCAGATAATGGGAATAGTCTAAAATTGTATTATCATGATGGCTATATAACTCTAACCATTAAAATCATGGTACTGTATACTTAAATCAGATTAATTTTATGATGTTTAAACTATTTCTCAAGGAAAGTGCTAGAAAAATATCTTTCCATGGCTCTCAGTCCTCATAAACTTCATTCAGTGAATCATGAGAATCACAGTGCCTATTGCCAATGACATAATCTTTTCTGGATATTTCAATTTCATATTTTTAATAATCACCTCTAATAACTAGTATAACTAGATTTGAAAACACTAATCTGGAAAATCAATTGTTAATCTTCTTACTATATATCAAAATCTGACCTCAAATGTGCCTGTTTTCCTCTTCATATTCCACTGACTACCTCATAACTTCAAATACAAGTCTACACTTCCTATTAAGCTGTCATGGTCAGATTTATTTCATGTATTTTTTTCTCCAAATATAGTGTAATCTCTGGGAATATAGAGATTTTATCTTATGTCTCCATATCTCCCCAAATTACTGACACAGTACTAAGCCTGACTTTATCCATGATTACAATTGTTATATATTTGAAGATGTTCACCTGGGTTAGAGAGAAAATCAAACTGTGAACACCATAAGCCTAGGGAGAGCACCTATCATTTTCACTACACTCTTCTCAGATTTGACTGGTATACGCACCTTAAGTCAAAAACAGTAGTAACATGAGACCATGGTTTTATCTAGCACAAATACTGATCATTTTTAAGATGAGAGACATTGTATTCCTATATTCAATGATTTTGCATAATTTCAGAAGACACATATTCTTAATCAAAACATCATAATAAAAGTTGTATGTTATAAAGAGGCATATGACTAGAAGTAATGGAGTAGAAAGGGCAGACATTTAGGTTATCGTGGGGGTTACTATACTCTGCTTTATAGAAATGAAAAAGATAAATAAAAAATATCTCTCCCTTCAAGGAATGTTTAATTTAGAGTTACTGATTATGAAACCTGTATTTATGATAATGGCTGATAGAAGTCTGAAAATTATGGAAGTATGAAGATAATGAATATTAGCAAAAATCTTAGAGTAGTGGAATAACTGGAGAAAAGCATGTTGATCACATGTTATATTAGCTGATGTTTCTAAATGTTTTGTTTTCATAAGAGTCCAATATAAATTGAAAATTTAAAAAATAAAAAAAAACAACATGATGAGGGAAAAATAAAACAAAGATTTGGATTAAAAACAGTGTCACACACACAAAAAAAAAACTCCTGAAAAGTAATAGAAGTATTTTACATACAATAAGATACAACCTTAGAAAAGTATATTTTCTCTCTTACATTATTGGTAAACATTACAAGTAGGGTTTAAATACAGGTTTCCCTGATTTATTTTATTATTTTACTTATTCATTTTTAAATTTTATTTATTATGGTAAGGAAACAACAGAAGATTTACCATGTTAATTTTTTTAAGTGCATAATATAGTATTGTTAACTATAGGTACAATATTGTATAGAAAATGTCTAGAACTTATGATTTTGCATAACTGAAACTGTCTACAACTGTACCTTTAAAATGCAATCTCTCCTAAAGCACTTAAGATTTGAAATGATAGCTACTGTTTCAGAACTTATGTTCCAGAGACAGTTCTAAAGACTTTGCATGTATAGCAGTCAATCAGAATCACTACTCTATGAACTAGAAGCTCTATTATTATTCCTCTTGTACAGGTGAGAAAATTGACATGGATAAGGTAACCTCCTCAGGTTGCAAAGGTAGTATAAATCAGAGTTCCATTTCTAATAAAGCCTAATTTCTGAACTCTCACACTGATCATTAGTCTACATTGGTATACTCATATACTGGTATACAACTTTTGACAATTATTTCAGACTTATCCTCAAAGGAAAGTTTAAGCTTTTCCCTTTAGCAAACCTGAGACATCGAGGTCTGCAGACTCTAGAACTTGATATACAAATAAAAATGCATTTCCTATGAAGTTTGAAGTTTAGATTTCTAGTCCCATCAACCTACCCAACCTCTCTGTGCTTCTTCACTGTTTAAAAAGTTCACATCCATATCCATGAAAAATTAGCAAAACAGACGGAACCTTCCAATTCAATTCACAATTTCACATTGTCATGTGGAAACATGCAAAGATACACTGGAAGCTTCCAGCTCCAGTCTTAGTTCTCCCAGACAGATCAGATATAGTTTTCTTTCAACTGCAGAATTCAAATAAGAAAAATAGAAGAGGGAATGAAAGAGAAGACAGCAGATTTTGAGCAGACAGCACCAGGCCACTGGATTAAAAAAAAAAAAAAAGGCAGGACTTCTGAAGTCAAAAACTGAGTTTAGCTGAGCTAAGACATGCACACATTCATCAGTTTTTTTTTTTTTTTAATCATTTTCCAATGCTTTAATCTCTCACCTCTAGGTTTATTACCTTGTTCTTTTTCTAACTGTATATGTTGTATGTTTAATTCACTTATTTTCAGTTTTTATTCATCATTATTATGAGTATTAAGGATGTCTTTTCTGAGAATTATATGGTTTCTCATCAATGGATTCTATTTTTATAGAATAGAGGAAATATTTTTATACTTTTCATATGAAACATTTTGGTTCCTTTTTCTAATTTTATTAGTATTTTTATCTTTAATATACTCTGATCAGAATATGTGGTCTTGGGCTTCCCCTGGTGGTCCAGTGGATAAGGACACCACCTTGCAGTGCAAGGGGCGCTGGTTCGAGCCCTGGCCTGGGAAGATCTCATGTGCCGCGGAGCGGCTGGACTGATGTGTCCAATCACCGAGCCGGAGCTCTGGAGCGCTTGCGCACAGAGCTGGTGCTCTGCGACAACAGAGGCCACCGCGATGGGAGGCCCACAGGAGCCAAAGAACAAAGACGGATGAAAACAGAGAAACAAAAGACCAATAGAAGTGGCCGGCCGGCTCCCCTCCCTCCCCAGCCCGATCCCCACCCAAAATAAATAAATAAATAAATAAATAAATCTTTAAAAAAAAAAAAAAAAGAATATGTGGTCTTTTCTAGTGCCAACTTTCAAATTATTGACTTTTAATGTTCTAATATGATAAGATTTGTGATAAAAATTTATTCTATTGTCTTTCAAGGTAAAAATTAGTGTATATACTATATAGACCTATTTTAGTATTCAGTTCTTCTAAATTGTTCTTTAGTTTTGGTACAGTTGACCTCACATGAACTGAGAAAAGGCTGAATTAATTACACAGGAAAATTAGTAACATTTTGACATTTTTTGTTGCTACGGAGTTTTCAAGTTATCAGCCAGGTATAACACAATGTCATTTTGAAACATAATAAGTACAATAATTAACAATCACTATTAATGATGTGAAACACAATCTTTTAGAAGAAGATATTATACAAATCTTTAGTATTATCTTTAAGATTATTCAAATTTAGTGATAAACAGTTGTAAACAAATCAAATGATAACTGGAAATACTCTCATATAATTTATATTATTTCTTTTTCCCTAATATTTGCAGATAGCTTCATTATTAAAAATGAACAAAGCAATAATAATTTGAAATAACAGTAATTATTTGAATTTTCAATGTGCTTAAATCTTAGATATTTTGGTGACAATTCAGATAAAATTAACATAAAATATCACTATAATTCATCTTATTGAGAAGTGTCTTTAATTTTATACTCTAAAAAATTTGTGCTTTCAGATATAAAGCACCTTAAGTAGGGGGGGTGAGATTATCCCATTCTATTATGAAGAATTTTCTCAATGAGTTGACTCATACACAGAAATACTTTAGAGTCTTTATATTTCATAATTTGCGTTATAACAGATGTTTTCCAAAATGCAGTGCCATCAATGGTTCTTTAGTGTGTACAGAGAACTGTATTCTATTAAGCTATAACATGATTGTTTTTTCAAGGAATACTAATTTATTTCTGGATATCTGGGGAATGTGTTAGAATTAAAATAACAAGGACAGAATAGGTGATTGTATTGATAGATAATATTGTGTCTCATCGATTCTCGTAAATATATCAATATGGACAGTTTTCAACAAAGTGATACTCTTTCGCCACTATTTTCACAAAAACAAAAATCAAATTATTAGCACTTCATGTATTAACCTTCTTTTAATTTCATATATTTAAAACAAGTTGTAGGTGTGCCATATATTATTTCAATTAGTCATCACCATAATCTGAGACACTTTGTGCAATCTTGCCTGTGTGTTTTCTGTAGACTGACAATGCATGTCCTTATGTTTTCAACTGCAGGCAGAAAGGGTAGAGTGAATTAGGATTTCAAAGTGTTAATTATAGGTTTCAAAGAGGTTGCATAGTTAGTAGAGCAGTGAAATTTGATGCAGGCAAGGAAAGGCTTAACCTTTGTGTTTGTGAACATGTTTGCCTAGATGCTTTAACCTGTGCATATGTGCAACTAATTTTTAATTGAGTCTAAACACAGATGATAAAAGGTCATGTCCTCAGGCTAGGTTCTGTTGTTTGGTGTTACAGAATGCCAATGGACATGTGATTCATGTGTTTCAGAGACCCAACAAGTTGAAGAGGTAATTAGTATTCTTCATGCTTGACACCAAGCACTCTGTGAACTATCAGAAGAGAAATCTGGAAATAAATTGTGTCACGGCAAAGCAGCAAGAAAAAGTTCACTAAGTGTCAAGTAGGCAGGGTTTTCAGTACAGAAATTTTCCTTATGGGGACTGGAATGAGACAGTCTATAAAAATCTATATCAAGATCTACATTTTGAATAATAAAAGCTTCCTCTATTGAACCTGAGCTTGCCTGAGGTGGTGACCTGATTTATCTCTGGGGAGGCAAGGTGAAAAAAATATAGTAACTATTTCTTAAGGGATTTTGCTGTGGGAAGCTGAAGTTTTCACTTTCATAAAGAAGTGAGATGGGTACTCTTTCTCTCACGGGGTTCTGTGATGTTAGACCATCCTTTGTTAATCATTAAGGAATTAAAAGAAATGTTTTTTGAAGCAAATTACAGAATTATTGTTAAAAGATCTAACTAGTTTAGATTTGGCAATGAGATGTATCTTATAGCTATAACATGATTGTTTTCAAGGAATACTAATTTATTTCTGGATATCTGGGGAATGTGTTAGAATTAAAATAACAAGGACAGAATAGGTGATTGTATTGATAGATAATATTGTGTCTCATCGATTCTCGTAAATATATCAATATGGACAGTTTTCAACAAAGTGATACTCTTTCGCCACTATTTTCACAAAAACAAAAATCAAATTATTAGCACTTCATGTATTAACCTTCTTTTAATTTCATATATTTAAAACAAGTTGTAGGTGTGCCATATATTATTTCAATTAGTCATCACCATAATCTGAGACACTTTGTGCAATCTTGCCTGTGTGTTTTCTGTAGACTGACAATGCATGTCCTTATGTTTTCAACTGCAGGCAGAAAGGGTAGAGTGAATTAGGATTTCAAAGTGTTAATTATAGGTTTCAAAGAGGTTGCATAGTTAGTAGAGCAGTGAAATTTGATGCAGGCAAGGAAAGGCTTAACCTTTGTGTTTGTGAACATGTTTGCCTAGATGCTTTAACCTGTGCATATGTGCAACTAATTTTTAATTGAGTCTAAACACAGATGATAAAAGGTCATGTCCTCAGGCTAGGTTCTGTTGTTTGGTGTTACAGAATGCCAATGGACATGTGATTCATGTGTTTCAGAGACCCAACAAGTTGAAGAGGTAATTAGTATTCTTCATGCTTGACACCAAGCACTCTGTGAACTATCAGAAGAGAAATCTGGAAATAAATTGTGTCACGGCAAAGCAGCAAGAAAAAGTTCACTAAGTGTCAAGTAGGCAGGGTTTTCAGTACAGAAATTTTCCTTATGGGGACTGGAATGAGACAGTCTATAAAAATCTATATCAAGATCTACATTTTGAATAATAAAAGCTTCCTCTATTGAACCTGAGCTTGCCTGAGGTGGTGACCTGATTTATCTCTGGGGAGGCAAGGTGAAAAAAATATAGTAACTATTTCTTAAGGGATTTTGCTGTGGGAAGCTGAAGTTTTCACTTTCATAAAGAAGTGAGATGGGTACTCTTTCTCTCACGGGGTTCTGTGATGTTAGACCATCCTTTGTTAATCATTAAGGAATTAAAAGAAATGTTTTTTGAAGCAAATTACAGAATTATTGTTAAAAGATCTAACTAGTTTAGATTTGGCAATGAGATGTATCTTATATGTATACTGTGAGAATTTTCATATAATTTGATAGTGGATCTTGTTTAGAGGAAAATCTATATTAGAAATGGGTTGATATACATGAAATCAAGTTCTTATTGTTGATTACTGTATAATGAATTCAAATATTAGCGCAAAGTTCAAGATACTTGATCTTTCATTTAGATCAAACTTTGCTGGAAAGTAGAGTTCGGGAAGAGAGTGAGGGTGTCTCATATTACAGAACTCTACATGGGTTATACCTACTCTCTGTGTTCCATTATCTGGACAAAGTTCTGCAGAAAAGTATTATTTTAGAGACAAATGCTGTAAGAAAGAATTTTCTCTGAAAAATAGATGTTTTCCCTTCTGGACAATAGGAACAATTATAAATCACAGTTCTAAATTAGTTACCTATATCTATCACTACAGATATATTTTGGTTTTACAACACATTGTTTTAAATAGTAAAAATAGCTAATATGTATTAAATTCCTATAATACATTTGATACTCTATTATCCCATTGTAATTCTTGCAAAATCTCTATGAAACTGATTTTATGGGTTTTCCCAATGACATATAGAGAGAATGACTCTCCTGTCCACAGAAAAAAAACAGTAAATGATGAAGTCATGGCATGAGCTCCAGCAGTCTGATCCAGAGCTAATTTTTTATTTTAATCTACTAACTATAGGTTAACTTCCAAGCTTCAAATTTGGGAGATTTCACATAAAGTCTGGAATTTAATATCTTGAAAAAAAAAATTGGGTAATCTGGTGACTAGAGTTTGCACTTCTTCATAGAACCAGAGTCTGAGATGAGCAACTGGCTTCCTAGACAGCTTTTGGCAGATCTCTCACAATTGCTTACGCTCACAGGTGCTGATACTCTAGATAGTAAGAGTGATCATGTTCTCCTCATTGTTTTCATCACCAGGATATTCAGAATGATGTTTGTGGCTAAGTAGTCATTTTTTTCCTCTGGCATTGATGTTTAATCTTCATAGTTCACTAAATTAGTGTGTGTCTTTACTTTTAGGCATGCCAAAGTCTTCGTAGGATGTTTTGACTGCTGTGCTAAATATCTTCTTTAATTGTATAAAGGCCTTAGGTTTAAAACAGGCATAAATTTTGTCATAAAGAATTTAAATAGATTGGCACTGGAGAGTACTAGAGCTGAGAGTATTAGAGCTTCTGTAGCTCTACCATGTTGTCCTTAAGTTTATGAAATTTGTGTAACTAAAAAAATATGTGGATGGTATAGTATCAGTGCTATATGATGAGATTATGAAGAGTAGAGTTGCTTTTAGAAAAGACATAGTAAAATGATATTTTTCTAATGGTAAAATTCTATAAAATATTCTTTGCAAGACCCCCAGTTCTTTTGAAATTGTGTCTCAGCAACAGTTATCTAATCACTAAGGGCAGTCTTAGAGATCAAATTGCCACTAAATATATATGTGCGTGTGTGTGTGTGTGTGTGTGTGTACTTATTAACAGGATTGAAGTTGACATGTGTTAATATAATGAAAAGTCTGCAAGATTCACTCTACTATGTATAGCAAACTTAGTAACCATAAGCTGTGTCCAATTTCAGCTTAAAAATGCAACAAAGAATGCAAAAAGCTTAGAACACATGCAAAACAGAAGAGTCTTGCTGAGAGAGGGGAGCAAAATTGATCAGGGGAATATTTTTAGGAAAATCTCTGGGATCAGCATCAAAGAGTATGAAAAACAGTCATGGCATGAGCTCCAGCAGTCTGATCCAGAGCTAATTTTTTATTTTAATCTACTAACTATAGGTTAACTTCCAAGCTTCAAATTTGGGAGATTTCACATAAAGTCTGGAATTTAATATCTTGAAAAAAAAAATTGGGTAATCTGGTGACTAGAGTTTGCACTTCTTCATAGAACCAGAGTCTGAGATGAGCAACTGGCTTCCTAGACAGCTTTTGGCAGATCTCTCACAATTGCTTACGCTCACAGGTGCTGATACTCTAGATAGTAAGAGTGATCATGTTCTCCTCATTGTTTTCATCACCAGGATATTCAGAATGATGTTTGTGGCTAAGTAGTCATTTTTTTCCTCTGGCATTGATGTTTAATCTTCATAGTTCACTAAATTAGTGTGTGTCTTTACTTTTAGGCATGCCAAAGTCTTCGTAGGATGTTTTGACTGCTGTGCTAAATATCTTCTTTAATTGTATAAAGGCCTTAGGTTTAAAACAGGCATAAATTTTGTCATAAAGAATTTAAATAGATTGGCACTGGAGAGTACTAGAGCTGAGAGTATTAGAGCTTCTGTAGCTCTACCATGTTGTCCTTAAGTTTATGAAATTTGTGTAACTAAAAAAATATGTGGATGGTATAGTATCAGTGCTATATGATGAGATTATGAAGAGTAGAGTTGCTTTTAGAAAAGACATAGTAAAATGATATTTTTCTAATGGTAAAATTCTATAAAATATTCTTTGCAAGACCCCCAGTTCTTTTGAAATTGTGTCTCAGCAACAGTTATCTAATCACTAAGGGCAGTCTTAGAGATCAAATTGCCACTAAATATATATGTGCGTGTGTGTGTGTGTGTGTGTGTGTACTTATTAACAGGATTGAAGTTGACATGTGTTAATATAATGAAAAGTCTGCAAGATTCACTCTACTATGTATAGCAAACTTAGTAACCATAAGCTGTGTCCAATTTCAGCTTAAAAATGCAACAAAGAATGCAAAAAGCTTAGAACACATGCAAAACAGAAGAGTCTTGCTGAGAGAGGGGAGCAAAATTGATCAGGGGAATATTTTTAGGAAAATCTCTGGGATCAGCATCAAAGAGTATCCAAACTAGGCCTCATCTACGTCTGTATTCCCATTTCACCTTTCTCTTTACTGTTGAACTAACGTAATTTTTAAAAAAAAATTTGGCCTCTTTCATTGGTTTTTTATTTACTTATTTTCATCCATCTTTATTCTTTGGCCTGTGTGGGCCTCCCATTGCAATGGGCCCTCTCATTACAGAGCAGAAGCTCTGGGTGAATGTGCTCCAGAGCACTGGCTCATAATTGGGCACACTGGTTCAGCCACTCTGTGGCACATGGGATCCTCCTGGGCCAGGGATCGAACCAGTGCCCCCTGCACTGCAAGGCAGACTCTTCACCCAATGCACCACCAGGTAAGCCCAAACTAATTTAATTTTTAATAGCTGCAGCTAAGTAATAAAAACTGTCATTTTTTTTCTTGCTAGGGTGTTATGATTTATTCATTAATCACCTGCCTGTCTGTTGCACTCTCCAACTTAAGATTTATGCACATTTTATGTGCCAATTCTAATTTATTTTTACTTCTACAAAGAAACATTTTTTTTTCTTAACATATAATATTTCATCATTTTTTGTGAGCTTTCATTGGCCAGAGATTTTTTTTTTTAGTATGTCTTAATTTCTTTTTTAATTATTCTTTATTTTAAAGTGGCCAGAGATTTTTGTTTATAAGTAACAGAAGTTCGTTTGGGCTAACTAGAGCCAAAAAAGCATTTATTGCAAGGCTGTGCAGGGTCTCAGAAAGGAAACCAAATATTTAGATCTCAGAAAGAATAGGGACCAAGGAAAATCCAGGAATGTGAGCAGGAACAAAACAGTTAATGGGGTATATACTTGAATTGGATCACCTACAATTCTTTTTTTTTTTAATTTTCCCCATCATGCCTCTTTCATTTTTTTTTATTCATATTATTTCCATCCATCTTTTTATTCTTTGTTATGTGTGTGCCTCCCATTGCAGTGGTCTCTCTTGCTGCAGAGCACTGGCTATGAGCACATGCGCTCCAGAGTGCTGGCTCATAATTGGACATTCCGGTCCAGCCTTTCCACGGCACCTGGGATCCTCCCAGGCCAGGGGCCGAATCAGTGTGGACTCTTTACCCAGTGGACCACCAGGGAAGCCCCGCCTTCAGTTCTTTTCATGCTATATGGTAATCTGTTTAAAGTTCACATACCCAAGTGAAAGAACTGAAACAGCCCAAATTGAGTCATTCTCACTTCTTGACCACAAGGGATCAATACTTTAATTCATGGTCCAAGTGTTGGAGAGTGTGTTGGAGAGGGGTAGTATTGCAAAGAATCTGAAGTCTCATAACATAAAAATGGAATTAATGCTCTGCTAGAAAATCATACATGTTACTTCTGTTGGAGCCTTAAATTTCTCCATTTTGTTCCATTTATATGTGCACATAGCTCTTAGCAATTCAAGAGTGAAGTTTGTATATGCATTTGACATGCAGACCCAAATGTATTTAGTTCCAGTTATTTCAACAAATTTTTCTTCCAAAAAACATTTTAAAATCAGTTAGAGCTTTTTCCAGAACCATTTCTCTTCCTAATTAAAGAATCCTGTTGAGAGCAACTGTCTTCACAGAAGAGTAACAATTAGGGATTTGATTCTATTTGAATTTTAAGACTTGGGCATATGTAGGCTATGATTTCTCACCAATTATACCACAGGTTGGTTCACAGGAACCATATTTAACTTCTTAAAAGGAGAATGCCAGACTATGTTTTAACTGCATTAAGTTTTCTTTAGACTTGGTAACTTTAAATACATTAGAATTTTTAGATTTGTTAGATTTGTTAATAAAACACTGTTCAACCGTAAGGAAATAAGGCTCTTTCACACTCAGATATTCTTTACATTTAAAACAAGAATATTTAAATAAATTAAGCTAAGTATGTCATGATGTTATTTATTAGAAAAATCCTATTTTAAAAGTCAGTGGACATACATACTATTTTGAAATGACTTTGCCCCACCAAGATATTAAAACATATATAACTGGAGGAAAGTAATGAATTTTTTGTTCAATATCCTTTTAAGATCTCTGAAGAGATCTTAAGGCTGTTTTAATATGATTTAAACTTAGATACAGATGTTCTGGTAAAAATTTTAACTCCATCAAATGCATCAGTGAGACTAATTTCTCTTTGATATCATTTATATCTCAATTCGTTTTTAAAAAAGCAGAAGTATGACACAGAGATGCAAAGGAGGCTTTTGTTTCAAGGACATCTCCTCAGTAAGGGGCAATCACCACATGAGAAGTTTTTAATGGCAAATAATCAGGAAGGACTATGAGGATCAGAAATTTGTATAATGGGAGAAGTGACCAGAGTAAGATGTCGTCTACTTAAAGTAAATCTAGAGGGCTTCCCTGGTGGTCCAGTGGGTAAAGAGTCCATCTTGCAGTGCAAGGGGTGTCAGTTCCATCCCTGGCCTGGGAAGATCCCATGTGCCATGGAGCAGCTGGACGGGTGTGTCCAATTATGAGCTGATGCTCTGGAGCTCATGCGCCCAGACGAGAGAGGCCAGTGCAATGGGAGGCCCACACAGGCCAAAGAATAAAGACGGATGAGAGTGAATAAATGAAAAACCAAGCAAAGAGGCCAAAAATTAAAAAAAAAAAGTAAATCTAGACATTAAGACATTGGGCTTCAAGAAAATAAAGTATGGTTTTGCATTGGAGCATTTTAAAGTATTTTAATTTAATAGGAGAATTGGAACTGCAGTTCTCACTGCAACTCTACATTAAGCAAAAACAACATCAGAGAGATGAAGCCTTCAATTAATATTTCTATGAAGGTCAATAATAATATGAAATGGAATATTTCTAACTAGAAGCAACAAGATATCATTAGTGTTATTGGGTATTCATGTGCAGTGTTATTTTCAAATTACTTTATAACTACTTACCGATTATCCTGCAGGAGTCGTCTGCTGTTCTCCATTCATCAACTTGAAGATAAAAAAATAACTTTGAACTTGGTGGGACTGACAATTTAAGGAGCTATTATCATCCTAGCAGTAGCTGATCACTGCATGTAAGGAAAATATGCCTTGCTTTCTTGAAACCATTATCCCTATTTTTCTTCCCCAAAGTGAAGAAATTACAAGAATAAATGCCAAGCGAATGTCAGATGGTGAGCATACATCCCCTGTGTATCAGCCAGCTACCTCTCATCCTCTTACAGTTTTTCCATTGATGCGGTGACATTAAGATTTAAGACTTAAACAAAAGGAACCTAATATATAGAAGCTGTTCCAATGCTGATAACAGAATTTTCTTCAAATGTATTAGATGAGAGTTGCTTTTCACATACTTTAGAACTCTACCTTTATCTTTTAGCTTCAATGAGATGTTTCCACTGTAAAAATTCTCTAAAACTTGGGAGTTAGACCAGATGGCTTTGAGAGCCTTTTTGGTTCTAAGTATGATGCAGGTATCTTACGGAACTTGGTGATTTGGTTCTCTTGGTGTAAGAGATTAATAACCCTACCAAGATCTACAAATCTTTATACAGTCTGTCAACCCGCTTTCCTCTCCAGCCTCAGCTCCTATTTCTCTATACATACTTAACCACTTTGGCCACATCTACCTTCTCATTCTTCACAGAACATTCCAGGGCTAGTTCTGTCTTGATTTAATGTCTTTATTCTCAGATAACCACATGTCCATGATTTCAAATGTCCTCACATCTCTTCTCAAATTTCACACGATCGTAGAGGCCTTCCTTGGCCACCCTAGCTAAAAGCAGCCTCTCCACCAACTTCACTCTGTTCTCTTCCCTCCAGACAGCCATGCAGGACCTGACACATTAACCGTTTAGATGTTCAGTGTTTCTTTCTCCCTTGTAGTGGACAATGATAGCTCCCTGGCCAGATCCCTTTACAGACCTCTCCCAGATGCAACTATCTTCCTCGCTTAGGAGAACTGCTCTCAGGTTAAACAGCAGCTGTCTCTCCAACGAACCATGCCCAGCCTTCCCTCAAGGTGCAGCCAACTGTGTGCATTCCTACTTCAAATCTCCATGGGATCAGTCTGAAACCAGCCTTCAGCTACAAATATAATTCTCGCTTAGTTTTTACTTTCCCACTAAATTTTGCTTCCTCTGTTACCCTCTTCTTCAGGCTCTGCTTCTACAGAACTTCATCCAAGACATCATTCTGGAATGTAAGCCCCCAGAGGTTACAGTTTCCTATATTCACTGCCACTCTCTCAGCACCTAGATTGGCACTGTAAGTGCTTAGATAATTGTGAATGACTGTCTTAGGTTTGAAGACTCCCATTATTTCATACAGAATAACGCCCTAGGTGGTTAGAGCATTCACTTAGCATTGGGAGAACACAAGCAAACAAAAAAATAACAAACAACAAATGTACTGTCCACCTACCACCTTGCAAGCATCTTAAAATTCAGAGTTTTATTAACCTAAGTCTTTACTATTATTTTCAACCAACACTGCATTTTCTGAAGTCCTATGATAATTTAAGACAAATTACAATCTGTGAGTCAAATCCAGACTTGTCTGTTCACAACATAAAAATGTTTTGTACATTTTAAAATGGTTGAAAAAGTTCAAAGGGAGAATACTATTTTGTGATACATGGAAATTGCATGAAATTCAATTTGCAATGCCCATAAATAAAATTGCATTAAAACACAACCAGGACCATTTATTTATGTATAGTCTATTGCTATTTTATACAAAGGCAGAGTTTTTTAGTAATTGCAGCAGAGGTAATATGGTCCACAAAGCCTAAAATTTTACTGTCTGGCTCACTGTAAAAAACATTCACTGATTCTCTTCAGACCTAAGACTCATATCTCATTACCTCTCAGAGTCTTATAAGCATTACTTCAGATCATGAAATGTCTTTACTTCAGTAAGACCTATGACACTATGTCATATCAGCCTTTTCTGACTTCTTTAAGACAAACTATTTTTTCCTGGAAGCAGTTTCATTCTTTTTTGGTTACCAGCTGCTACTTGTTCAGCTAGTATTCTTTCCTAGTTATCCAAAGCATTCACAACTATGAATACATTTGCAGTCCTACTCAGGAAAACACCCCCAGCCCAAATCTTGCTAGAAGAAACAAGAAAAAAATAGAACATGAACAGAATACTCCTACTTGTGGCAGTTTTTTCCTAAGGATTCTTTATTCTTATCAGGCATGTGTCCCACAATCCTTCATTCCAAAATAAAACTAACTTTATCTGCATATCCTCTAACTTGCATTTTTTAGATCACAGGTCTTTTTTTCCTACACAGTATATCAAGAAGACAAAGTACACATTTGTGTGTGTGTGTGTGTGTGTGTCTGTGTGTGTGTGTGTGTCTGTGTGTGTGTGTGTTGGTGCTAAGAGGTAGTTTCTTGTCTACTTAAAGAACTGTTAGGTAAGAAATAGAATCTCAAGCAATAACCATGGATTACATTTTATATTAAAAATAAGTGTCTTGGCAGCTTTAGGAACTGCTTTATTATTTAACTATCTCAATTAGTAGTTAGACCATAATTCTAATGAGTTGAAAAAGGATGAGTTAATTTCCTGTCTCGTCTTCTTTGGCCATATAACTTCCGTGAAATGTTTTGCTGGTCCATTTCTTTACTGGCAAGGAGAATGTCAATTGAAGGAAAAAAACATAATGTAAGAGAAGTAAGTTTGTTTTAAAGCGGGACCTTACTGAGAACTATAGCCTAGGAGATAGTCTCTCAGATAGATATGAGGAACTGCTCTGAAGAGGTGGGTGAGGAGTCAGTATATCATTATTTCTTGGTCTGGGACATACATGTAGTCAAGCATAAAGTGATTACAGTTAATCATAAAGAACAGTTATCTCAATGATTACAGTGCTGATCTATGTATGGGAAGATGCAAGAATCTTGGCTCACTGAAATTCTCCCCTAGATATGCATCTTATCTAGGGGACTCCTATATCTCAAAACACAGAATGATTCCTGTTTTTTCCATTCTAAATTCCCCTGCAGGAATAATGTCAATGGGTTAGAATTTAACCCTGTGCGGAGAGGACTTATGAGTGACACACTTTGTTTTGTTTATAAGAATAAGGCAATAGAGTAGATGTAACTGGTGAAGTTTAATTAGAAAGCTAGTAATCATATTCTAGAAGAAGTCTTATTTTATATAAGAAATTTATATTATATGTTAATGTTTATGAAAGCTTAGGTAAAACAAAAATTCTAGTTTAAAAAAAGTCTTATTTTATATAAGAAATTTATTCTTATCAGGCATGTGTCCCACAATCCTTCATTCCAAAATAAAACTAACTTTATCTGCATATCCTCTAACTTGCATTTTTTAGATCACAGGTCTTTTTTTCCTACACAGTATATCAAGAAGACAAAGTACACATTTGTGTGTGTGTGTGTGTGTGTCTGTGTGTGTGTGTGTGTCTGTGTGTGTGTGTGTTGGTGCTAAGAGGTAGTTTCTTGTCTACTTAAAGAACTGTTAGGTAAGAAATAGAATCTCAAGCAATAACCATGGATTACATTTTATATTAAAAATAAGTGTCTTGGCAGCTTTAGGAACTGCTTTATTATTTAACTATCTCAATTAGTAGTTAGACCATAATTCTAATGAGTTGAAAAAGGATGAGTTAATTTCCTGTCTCGTCTTCTTTGGCCATATAACTTCCGTGAAATGTTTTGCTGGTCCATTTCTTTACTGGCAAGGAGAATGTCAATTGAAGGAAAAAAACATAATGTAAGAGAAGTAAGTTTGTTTTAAAGCGGGACCTTACTGAGAACTATAGCCTAGGAGATAGTCTCTCAGATAGATATGAGGAACTGCTCTGAAGAGGTGGGTGAGGAGTCAGTATATCATTATTTCTTGGTCTGGGACATACATGTAGTCAAGCATAAAGTGATTACAGTTAATCATAAAGAACAGTTATCTCAATGATTACAGTGCTGATCTATGTATGGGAAGATGCAAGAATCTTGGCTCACTGAAATTCTCCCCTAGATATGCATCTTATCTAGGGGACTCCTATATCTCAAAACACAGAATGATTCCTGTTTTTTCCATTCTAAATTCCCCTGCAGGAATAATGTCAATGGGTTAGAATTTAACCCTGTGCGGAGAGGACTTATGAGTGACACACTTTGTTTTGTTTATAAGAATAAGGCAATAGAGTAGATGTAACTGGTGAAGTTTAATTAGAAAGCTAGTAATCATATTCTAGAAGAAGTCTTAATTTATATAAGAAATTTATATTATATGTTAATGTTTATGAAATGATATTCTAAATGACCTGTTGACAAATATAAAATCAAAAGATAATCATGGACAATTGACCAGTATTACTAATTAAGGCCAATACTATACCAAATGTTTTTAGAACTATATCATTTTTAAATATTATTATTTTATTTATTCAATAAAGCTTCATTAAAGAAAATTTGTTAAATAAATTTACTTTGGTTCTATCCAGAGTTTTTAACTAGACTATGAACTGAAATTTAAAACTTGTGACTCCATGTAGATTTGAAGATTTCTTCCCTATTTCTGTGCATAATATTGAAACTTTGATAGAGATTACATTGAATCTGCAGATCACTTTAGGTAATATGGATATTTTATCAATACTAATTTTTCTGACCCAAGGACAAAGGTTATCTTTCCAATTCTTTTGTGTTTTCTTTTCAACTTATTTCATCAGTGTCTTACAGTGTTTAGTGTAGAGATCTTTCCCTACCATAGTAAAATTTGCTCCTAAGTACTTTCTTATTAATACTGTTGTAAGTGTCATTGTTTATCCTAACTTGCAGATAGTTCATTGTTAGACTTACTAAATTATTTATTAGTTTTAGTAAGTTTCGATGGTCTATAGCGTTTTCCATATAAGATGAATAAGTTCTGAGGATCTAATGTACAAAATAGTGACTACAGTTAACTAATACTGTATTGTATACTTAAACTTTGCTAAGAGAATACATCTTAACATGTCTTCACCAAACAACAACAAAAAGTAACTATGTGAGGAGATGGATGTATTGATGGATGTATTAACTTCTAACCTTATTGTGGTAATCATTTGACAATACATGTGACTATGAAATCATCACATTGTATACCTTAAACTTACACAATGTTATGTGTCAAATATATCTCAGTGAGGCTGGAAAGAATTATCTATGTATAGGAGTAACGGAAGTAGCATGAAGGCCTGTACTATCATATGTGAAGAAAATAGCTATAGTCATTGCTCTGTGAGAAAAGAAGGTCCTTCAGGGTGCTGTGTGATGGTCTGGAGGGGTGGGATGGGGGGGATAACATATGACAAATCTGGGAACATATATATCTGTAAACAACAAAACTGTAAAAGTTAAAAGTAAAATGAAAGTTAAAAAAAAATAATAAAAAAAGTCAATCATGGGGCTGCCCAGATGGTGCTACTGGAAAAGAACCTGCATGCCAATGCAAGAGACATAAGAGACATGGGCTTGATCCCTGGGTCAGGAAGATCCTCTAGAGGTGGGCATGGCAGTTCACTCCAGTATTCTTGCCTGGAGAATCCCATGGACAGAGAAGCCTGGTGGTCTATGGTCCACAGGGTCACAAACAGTCGGACATGATTGAAGTGACTTAGCACGCGTGCTCAAGGTCATTTTTAAGTACTAAGATATGATTATGCTGATAATGATATGTTCAATTTTATTTTAAATTATTTTATAGAGATTACATTGAATCTGCAGATCACTTTAGGTAATATGGATATTTTATCAATACTAATTTTTCTGACCCAAGGACAAAGGTTATCTTTCCAATTCTTTTGTGTTTTCTTTTCAACTTATTTCATCAGTGTCTTACAGTGTTTAGTGTAGAGATCTTTCCCTACCATAGTAAAATTTGCTCCTAAGTACTTTCTTATTAATACTGTTGTAAGTGTCATTGTTTATCCTAACTTGCAGATAGTTCATTGTTAGACTTACTAAATTATTTATTAGTTTTAGTAAGTTTCGATGGTCTATAGCGTTTTCCATATAAGATGAATAAGTTCTGAGGATCTAATGTACAAAATAGTGACTACAGTTAACTAATACTGTATTGTATACTTAAACTTTGCTAAGAGAATACATCTTAACATGTCTTCACCAAACAACAACAAAAAGTAACTATGTGAGGAGATGGATGTATTGATGGATGTATTAACTTCTAACCTTATTGTGGTAATCATTTGACAATACATGTGACTATGAAATCATCACATTGTATACCTTAAACTTACACAATGTTATGTGTCAAATATATCTCAGTGAGGCTGGAAAGAATTATCTATGTATAGGAGTAACGGAAGTAGCATGAAGGCCTGTACTATCATATGTGAAGAAAATAGCTATAGTCATTGCTCTGTGAGAAAAGAAGGTCCTTCAGGGTGCTGTGTGATGGTCTGGAGGGGTGGGATGGGGGGGATAACATATGACAAATCTGGGAACATATATATCTGTAAACAACAAAACTGTAAAAGTTAAAAGTAAAATGAAAGTTAAAAAAAAATAATAAAAAAAGTCAATCATGGGGCTGCCCAGATGGTGCTACTGGAAAAGAACCTGCATGCCAATGCAAGAGACATAAGAGACATGGGCTTGATCCCTGGGTCAGGAAGATCCTCTAGAGGTGGGCATGGCAGTTCACTCCAGTATTCTTGCCTGGAGAATCCCATGGACAGAGAAGCCTGGTGGTCTATGGTCCACAGGGTCACAAACAGTCGGACATGATTGAAGTGACTTAGCACGCGTGCTCAAGGTCATTTTTAAGTACTAAGATATGATTATGCTGATAATGATATGTTCAATTTTATTTTAAATTATTTTATAGAGATGTAATTGACATATAACTTTTATTACTTTCAAGTATACAACACAGTGATTTGATATTTTTATAGTACATTACGAAATGATCACCACAGTAACTCTAGTTAACATCCATCACCATACACAGTTACAACTTTTTTTTGCTTTTGAAGAGAACTTTTAAGAGCTACTCTCTTATCAAATTTCAGATATACAATACAGTAACTATAGTCACTATCTGTACATTATATCCCCATGACTTGTTTATAATTACACATTCATACTCTTTAAATTATTTTTAAATGATAAAATATACAAGGTAAAATGAGATCAAGGGTGTATAAACCATTAGCTTCTCTTAAATTTGTGTGAATTATATACTTTTGCCAGTAGCTGTTCATTTGATTTATTTAATTTACATTTCTTTGTCTAAGTTTTGTACATACAGCTTGCAAAACTTTAAATTACAAATGAACTTTCACTATGTACCCTAGCATTAAAGTTTATGCTCATAAAGTCTGACAGCAGATGCTTAATTCCTTTCATTAATCTTTTGGCCTTCTTTCTTAATATTACCAAAAAAGAAAAAAAGGTGAGAAAAAAAGCATGTAACATTTGATCATTATCTAACCTGTCTATACCCAGTAGCTTTTCACCTTAACATTCAGCAAGAAATCAACTGAGAACATGTAAACCTACATGTCATCCTATTTTAAAATTTTCCTATATAAAACTTATCTAACTGTCTAGGATTGAAGGGGTGGGAAGGGGGGGATAACATATGACAAATCTGGGAACATATATATCTGTAAACAACAAAACTGTAAAAGTTAAAAGTAAAATGAAAGTTAAAAAAAAATAATAAAAAAAGTCAATCATGGGGCTGCCCAGATGGTGCTACTGGAAAAGAACCTGCATGCCAATGCAAGAGACATAAGAGACATGGGCTTGATCCCTGGGTCAGGAAGATCCTCTAGAGGTGGGCATGGCAGTTCACTCCAGTATTCTTGCCTGGAGAATCCCATGGACAGAGAAGCCTGGTGGTCTATGGTCCACAGGGTCACAAACAGTCGGACATGATTGAAGTGACTTAGCACGCGTGCTCAAGGTCATTTTTAAGTACTAAGATATGATTATGCTGATAATGATATGTTCAATTTTATTTTAAATTATTTTATAGAGATGTAATTGACATATAACTTTTATTACTTTCAAGTATACAACACAGTGATTTGATATTTTTATAGTACATTACGAAATGATCACCACAGTAACTCTAGTTAACATCCATCACCATACACAGTTACAACTTTTTTTTGCTTTTGAAGAGAACTTTTAAGAGCTACTCTCTTATCAAATTTCAGATATACAATACAGTAACTATAGTCACTATCTGTACATTATATCCCCATGACTTGTTTATAATTACACATTCATACTCTTTAAATTATTTTTAAATGATAAAATATACAAGGTAAAATGAGATCAAGGGTGTATAAACCATTAGCTTCTCTTAAATTTGTGTGAATTATATACTTTTGCCAGTAGCTGTTCATTTGATTTATTTAATTTACATTTCTTTGTCTAAGTTTTGTACATACAGCTTGCAAAACTTTAAATTACAAATGAACTTTCACTATGTACCCTAGCATTAAAGTTTATGCTCATAAAGTCTGACAGCAGATGCTTAATTCCTTTCATTAATCTTTTGGCCTTCTTTCTTAATATTACCAAAAAAGAAAAAAAGGTGAGAAAAAAAAAAAAGCATGTAACATTTGATCATTATCTAACCTGTCTATACCCAGTAGCTTTTTTTTCACCTTAACATTCAGCAAGAAATCAACTGAGAACATGTAAACCTACATGTCATCCCCTATTTTTAAAATTTTAAGTGTTTCCTATATAAAACTTAGAGCACAAACAGAAATTTAGCACATGCATCTGATTCTGCTATTAATATGTTGCTGTTAATGTATATTCTCCTACTATTAGTAAAAGAGGGAAATAGATGAAGGAAAATTTTTAAAAATTTTATCTCCTAAATGTATAGAAACTATTCCCAGGACTAGAACTCTGTGTATAAATTGTATTGTTTCTATGGTCTATTGTATATATTAGGAAATTATCTGCATATATGTTCCAGGGTTCTTGTGCCATTTTGTGAGATTAGGGACAAGGAGCCCTTTCATTTAGTCATTAACTTTACCTCTTACCGCATGCCAGATTAATAAGTAAAATTATTTAGGAAAATTTGTAAATTGACTTATTTTCATTAATATTAACTGACCATTTAAAATATTTTATATGAAATTCTCCATCTCCATTGCTAAGTCCTGACATGTGTTCTTAATTCAATTCTATGTCAAGAATTAGCATATGTATCTCTGTTTATTGACTTTATTTTTATAAAATAATATCAATGTTATATATTCTTCTTGAATCACTGGTAAAGCCAGAGGCTTTTCCCTTATTCAAGCATATTATCTCCATGAATCTTTTATGAAAGTATAATTGCAAAACATAATACAGATATTGTCATAGAGCATCGTCTGAAGGATATTCAGATCTCCTATTCCTTCAGATTTTATAATTATTTTTTCTTTATTCTAACAATGTAATTTCTATCTCATATTCCTAGCCTCTAAATGTTAGCCGACATCAAAGTTGATTGTCTGACTTGCCCTTCTACATGGATTCTGAGGGTAAGCTCATTCAGTCTCATGGCACTGAATACAGTTCATAATGCGGTATCTTCCATATTTCATCACCAGCTAGTACTCTTCCTCAAGAGGGACTTACAACAGCAATAGTCTATTTTGAATAGAATTTTCAAATATATCTGAAACTTGAACTCCCACCCCCAAACCCTGACCCCAAACTGCTTGCCCAATTGCCCTCAACATCTTTGATTAAACACTAACCAACATTTAATCTTTTGGGCTCTACTTTAAATACATACCAATGTTAGCATGTCTGCCTATATGCATGTACACACACACACACACAGACATTTCCCATTTCATCCACCCCTCTACCTCTTGACCATACTGCTCTCCTCTATCTTCGTCCCTCCAGTCACACTGGATATTCTTCAACACCGAAGAGGTCTTCTCCCATAAATCTACATGGATCACTTCTTTATTTTATTTAGGTCTTTCATCAATGTCATCTTATTGTGAAGGCTTACCCTTGCCATCATATATAAAATAACTTCTCCCATCTTTGATTTTTTATCCACAGCACTTATTGCTAACAAATTATTTATCATTCATCATTGTTATCTAGAATATAGGCTTCATGAAAATAAGGATTTTATTCTCTCATATTTTTCCAGGGTCTAAAATAGTAACAGATACAAAGTAAATATTCAATAAATTTCAATGAATAAATGAATCAGACTGACCTAGGGGTTAATATAGGTAGCATAAAACATCATGGTAAGGACATGAGAAATATGCTATAGACTAAATACATTGGCAAGTCTATGATACACTTTTAACACAATAGGATTTCCAGAGCTTGTTAGGAGTAACTGAAATTGGGTTGCTATAGAAGTGGAGAAGCCGGCCTTGCTCAATCAATGAAATGTTGTCTATTACCTTCATTATAACCCTGTCATAACTTCAGATTATGGAAACTGGGGAAAAGTGTAAATTGTATGAAGCAGTAGATAGTGTACTCTTTGAGAGGGGCTGCAGAAGCAGTCTGCCTGCCTTTGTGTCTTAGCTCTGCTACTCCTAGCTGCGTGACCTTGGTTAAGTATCTTACTTTTCTGGTGGGCCAGTTTTTTTGCCTATCAAATAGAAACAAAAATAGTAATAACATCTTAAATTTCCTATGAAGATTAGATGAATTAATATACTTAAAACTCTCAGTATACAGTCACTCTTCACAATAACTTTATTATTAATTATGGTATTTTCTAGAAAAATTTCCCTGAAATATTAAAGGGGATCATAGAAATACTAATCATGACCATGTATCACACAGGTGAAAATGTATCTTATGATTAATTTCTATCATGCATAAAAAGTGCAAGAAAATTAAAATGTTAATCATGAAAATGAAAAGTGTAATATTTCAAATTTCCAAAACAAGGCTCCAGCCCTTTTCGTGAGAATAATAAGTTTATGATAAAAGCAAACTTTACTTCCACAGTGGGACTCTAGCCACATTATCACTTCTGTCAGAGATGTGGTTGAAAATGACACATTTAAGGAAGTCTTAGGCACTGACAGGATGGTACCTTCATTACCCAAGTTAAAGACGGTGAGCACTATTGTAAATATAACTCAGTCTTTTTCGTCTGTGGTGTCAAAGTGATATTCACTAAAAATCACTTTATGTTATTGTTAGAGCTAGATGTGAAGGGGCTGAGTCACTCACTAAGCCACCTGTTAAATCATGGTGTTTCAAACTGTACCTACCTTCAGAATATATTTGAGAGTGTGCTGTTCTTTAGTCATGACTGAGAGTATTATGTGGTACAGAAGTGCAACCTAAAGATCTGTAATCTCCACAACTGTTACTTACTACTAAACTCTTGCTGTAAGTTTCTAAGTCTGTTTTGAAGTCTGTCTGTTTAGTCACTCAGATGTATTCAACTCTTGCAACCCCATGGCTTGCAGCCCACCAGACTTCTCTTTCCAAGAAATTCTCCAAGCAAGGATATTGGAGTGAGTTGCCATTTCTTTCTCCAGGGATTGAACCAAAATCTCCTGCGTTGCAGTCAGATTTTTTACCATCTAAGCTATCAAGGAAGCCCTGGTAGCCTCTAGGCAGTCCCTTTTAAAGGCATGTCTTTATAAACCAAAATTAAAGTCAATTGGGAAAGGCAAATTTGCAATTAACAGATTTTGAGAGGGGCTGCAGAAGCAGTCTGCCTGCCTTTGTGTCTTAGCTCTGCTACTCCTAGCTGCGTGACCTTGGTTAAGTATCTTACTTTTCTGGTGGGCCAGTTTTTGCCTATCAAATAGAAACAAAAATAGTAATAACATCTTAAATTTCCTATGAAGATTAGATGAATTAATATACTTAAAACTCTCAGTATACAGTCACTCTTCACAATAACTTTATTATTAATTATGGTATTTTCTAGAAAAATTTCCCTGAAATATTAAAGGGGATCATAGAAATACTAATCATGACCATGTATCACACAGGTGAAAATGTATCTTATGATTAATTTCTATCATGCATAAAAAGTGCAAGAAAATTAAAATGTTAATCATGAAAATGAAAAGTGTAATATTTCAAATTTCCAAAACAAGGCTCCAGCCCTTTTCGTGAGAATAATAAGTTTATGATAAAAGCAAACTTTACTTCCACAGTGGGACTCTAGCCACATTATCACTTCTGTCAGAGATGTGGTTGAAAATGACACATTTAAGGAAGTCTTAGGCACTGACAGGATGGTACCTTCATTACCCAAGTTAAAGACGGTGAGCACTATTGTAAATATAACTCAGTCTTTTTCGTCTGTGGTGTCAAAGTGATATTCACTAAAAATCACTTTATGTTATTGTTAGAGCTAGATGTGAAGGGGCTGAGTCACTCACTAAGCCACCTGTTAAATCATGGTGTTTCAAACTGTACCTACCTTCAGAATATATTTGAGAGTGTGCTGTTCTTTAGTCATGACTGAGAGTATTATGTGGTACAGAAGTGCAACCTAAAGATCTGTAATCTCCACAACTGTTACTTACTACTAAACTCTTGCTGTAAGTTTCTAAGTCTGTTTTGAAGTCTGTCTGTTTAGTCACTCAGATGTATTCAACTCTTGCAACCCCATGGCTTGCAGCCCACCAGACTTCTCTTTCCAAGAAATTCTCCAAGCAAGGATATTGGAGTGAGTTGCCATTTCTTTCTCCAGGGATTGAACCAAAATCTCCTGCGTTGCAGTCAGATTTTTTACCATCTAAGCTATCAAGGAAGCCCTGGTAGCCTCTAGGCAGTCCCTTTTAAAGGCATGTCTTTATAAACCAAAATTAAAGTCAATTGGGAAAGGCAAATTTGCAATTAACAGATTTTAGCATTTTTGTCCTATACAGAAACAATATTATTTGTGAGGTGCTCTTTGAGATCAACAGAAACTACTTAGGACTTTATATTAGACTATTAGAATGATATGTTGATATAAGCTCCAACATTTCAAACTTGCAAAGTACCTTCTCTGATGCTTGTATATATTTCCTAATACTAAAGGTGAAAGTGATAAATTATATAGTGTATACATGTGTGATGCATATTATATATACATTGTATATGTATGTGGGTAATTTTCACTATCTTAGGACAAAGTGTCACCTTTTAAAATTTGATAGTAAAACTAAAGACTTGAAGGGAAACAGATTTACTATAAAACAGCTAAACATATATAAATAAAATACATATTAAAAACTGGAAAAATTATATGTAACCAAGAGTTATATGACTATATATTAAATAATTTTAATATGTGAATAAATCTTAGAGATCACTGAAAAAGATAAGCTTCCCAGTGTTCCAAAGGCCATGAATAATTCATTCAAAATGAAATGAAAAAAAAAATGAAATGATATACCCTCCCCTTTTGAATAGGCAAGTATAGACAATTTCTATACTGCCAAGACTATGGAGAAATAGTCACTTATACAAAATGTTGATGTAAATAGAAATTGGTAAAAATATTTTTGTAGAAAAGTGTGGTAATATGAGTCAAAATTTTAAATTTATATCTGTTTTTTACTTAGCAGTTTAACTTTATCTGGAGGAACTAATCTTTCAAGTGTTGAAATATCTACCTACAAATTGAGTCAAAAAATATAAAACTAGTTTAAAATTATAACAATGAAAACAACTACATAAGTCCTTTATCCAGATGTATTCTCTTGCAACCCCATGGCTTGCAGCCCACCAGACTTCTCTTTCCAAGAAATTCTCCAAGCAAGGATATTGGAGTGAGTTGCCATTTCTTTCTCCAGGGATTGAACCAAAATCTCCTGCGTTGCAGTCAGATTTTTTACCATCTAAGCTATCAAGGAAGCCCTGGTAGCCTCTAGGCAGTCCCTTTTAAAGGCATGTCTTTATAAACCAAAATTAAAGTCAATTGGGAAAGGCAAATTTGCAATTAACAGATTTTAGCATTTTTGTCCTATACAGAAACAATATTATTTGTGAGGTGCTCTTTGAGATCAACAGAAACTACTTAGGACTTTATATTAGACTATTAGAATGATATGTTGATATAAGCTCCAACATTTCAAACTTGCAAAGTACCTTCTCTGATGCTTGTATATATTTCCTAATACTAAAGGTGAAAGTGATAAATTATATAGTGTATACATGTGTGATGCATATTATATATACATTGTATATGTATGTGGGTAATTTTCACTATCTTAGGACAAAGTGTCACCTTTTAAAATTTGATAGTAAAACTAAAGACTTGAAGGGAAACAGATTTACTATAAAACAGCTAAACATATATAAATAAAATACATATTAAAAACTGGAAAAATTATATGTAACCAAGAGTTATATGACTATATATTAAATAATTTTAATATGTGAATAAATCTTAGAGATCACTGAAAAAGATAAGCTTCCCAGTGTTCCAAAGGCCATGAATAATTCATTCAAAATGAAATGAAAAAAAAAAAAAATGAAATGATATACCCTCCCCTTTTGAATAGGCAAGTATAGACAATTTCTATACTGCCAAGACTATGGAGAAATAGTCACTTATACAAAATGTTGATGTAAATAGAAATTGGTAAAAATATTTTTGTAGAAAAGTGTGGTAATATGAGTCAAAATTTTAAATTTATATCTGTTTTTTACTTAGCAGTTTAACTTTATCTGGAGGAACTAATCTGTCAAGTGTTCAAATATCTACCTACAACTTGATTCAAAATATTGTTTATAACAATGAAAAAAATAATAGAAACCTGAGTATTTAACAACAGAGGATGTGATAACAAACACACTATAATGGTAGAAACCCTGGAATCGTGAAAACATATGCTGCACAGATATGCTTATGGAATTTGAAAGGCTCTCAATAGACTTTTTTTTTTTTTTTTAAGATTTATTTATTTATTTGTTTTTGGCAGGGGTCGGGTTGGGGAGGGAGGGGAGCAGGCGGGCCACTTCTATTGGCCTTTCATTTCTCTATTTTCATCCATCTTTGTTCCTTGGCCCGTGTGGGCCTCCCATCGTGGTGGCCTCTGTCGTCGCTGAGTGCCAGCTCTGGGCGCATGCGCCCCAGAGCTCCGGCTCGGTAATTGGACAAATCAGTCCAGCCGCTCCGCGGCATGTAGCATCTTCCCAGGCCAGGGATCGAACCGGCGCCCCTTGCACTGCAAGGCGGTGTCCTTACCCACTGGACCACCAAGGGAAGCCCTCAATAGACTTTTAATGGAAAAAATTGCTAGCAAATATCAGGAGCGATATGGCAATAAATACATATTATCTATTTATAGATATATGTATGTACGGCATGTATACACACACACACACACTCACACATATACATATACACACACACACACATATATATCATTACTTTATTAATCAGTTTGTTAGCAGAGGTGGGCAAGCCCAACAATATTTCTGCTTTCATGGAGTGTATGTTCTACAGAGGAAAGGCTAACAACGAACAAAATTGCACAGAAATTAACAAGATAAATTCTAATTTAATGATTGTTCTGAGGAAAAGAAAGGAATATTTGGAAAGAGGCCTTTGAGGTAGTAATGTCTGAATGGAGATTTAAATGAAAAGAACTAGCCAGTATGGAGAGAACTGAGGAACACTGCCTTCTTGGGAGAGGTAACAGCAAGGACAAAGACTCTTAGGATGGAATAGACTTTCAGGGAGGGCTGCAGTAGAAAAAAGGACTCCGTGAATGGGGGTCCCTGCACCATGAGAAGTCTCTGAGGTGCTGGCAGGATAATGGCCCTGGTGGTGCTGAGTTTTTAAAAGAAAAAGTGTACTTAAATCTTAGTGCAGTGTATGATTTTTTTATAGTTACAAGAATAATGAAACACTTTTATTTTTGAAATTACTTTGCCTTGGCAAGTAAAAATTCACATAGAATCTTCAGCATTGCCCTCTTAAGGCCCTCTTTTATGTTCCCTAACAGTTTAACAGGGAATCAGGTTCACTGAATCACAGCTAATTGTAAAGCTTTCAGAATTAGCAGAAATCTCCCATTAAGGGCCCAATGATTATGTTTACTGGTATTTCTGGCCTGATTTGTTATTAGGTAAAAGATACTATTACAGTGTAATCTCATGCATTTTAACAGCTGTGTTATTCCCCATCATTCTGAAGAAGACTATAACTGAGTCTCTTAAACCAACAGAGATTGTTACTAGGTATAGGGCGCCCATGTACCCCACCCCGGTAATTGGACAATCAGTCCAGCGCTCGCGGCATGTAGCATCTTCCCAGGCCAGGGATCGAACCGGCGCCCCTTGCACTGCAAGGCGGTGTCCTTACCCACTGGACCACCAAGGGAAGCCCTCAATAGACTTTTAATGGAAAAAATTGCTAGCAAATATCAGGAGCGATATGGCAATAAATACATATTATCTATTTATAGATATATGTATGTACGGCATGTATACACACACACACACACTCACACATATACATATACACACACACACACATATATATCATTACTTTATTAATCAGTTTGTTAGCAGAGGTGGGCAAGCCCAACAATATTTCTGCTTTCATGGAGTGTATGTTCTACAGAGGAAAGGCTAACAACGAACAAAATTGCACAGAAATTAACAAGATAAATTCTAATTTAATGATTGTTCTGAGGAAAAGAAAGGAATATTTGGAAAGAGGCCTTTGAGGTAGTAATGTCTGAATGGAGATTTAAATGAAAAGAACTAGCCAGTATGGAGAGAACTGAGGAACACTGCCTTCTTGGGAGAGGTAACAGCAAGGACAAAGACTCTTAGGATGGAATAGACTTTCAGGGAGGGCTGCAGTAGAAAAAAGGACTCCGTGAATGGGGGTCCCTGCACCATGAGAAGTCTCTGAGGTGCTGGCAGGATAATGGCCCTGGTGGTGCTGAGTTTTTAAAAGAAAAAGTGTACTTAAATCTTAGTGCAGTGTATGATTTTTTTATAGTTACAAGAATAATGAAACACTTTTATTTTTGAAATTACTTTGCCTTGGCAAGTAAAAATTCACATAGAATCTTCAGCATTGCCCTCTTAAGGCCCTCTTTTATGTTCCCTAACAGTTTAACAGGGAATCAGGTTCACTGAATCACAGCTAATTGTAAAGCTTTCAGAATTAGCAGAAATCTCCCATTAAGGGCCCAATGATTATGTTTACTGGTATTTCTGGCCTGATTTGTTATTAGGTAAAAGATACTATTACAGTGTAATCTCATGCATTTTAACAGCTGTGTTATTCCCCATCATTCTGAAGAAGACTATAACTGAGTCTCTTAAACCAACAGAGATTCCCTAAACACAGGAGACAGTAACAATCCATTTTATTTTAAGGCCACTTCACAGAAATTAGTGGATCTATGTAACTAGTTATGTTATTGAATGTCATTATTGCTTCATGATAACTCTGTTAAATAAACAGTAGTTGTAATTTTTGTATAAGTGATAATTTTATCAAAATAAACTCAGAAAACTTCAAGGCTTAATGACTTAAAAGTAATTTCTAAGAGTATTTTCTTAATGTTATAATAACTGAAAGATGGATCCCAAAATATCTAGGCTTAACCAATAAATACTGACCATTTTAAACCATTTCCAATTTGATTCTAAGTCATGTTACCATCCTCTTTAACGTTTCTCAAAATTAAAAACTCTAATAACTAACTGCAGTACATTTCTACCTTGCTTTTATTTTAATTTTACTTTTAACTAACATACACAAAATGCTATTAGAAATAAACAGGGGGTATCCCTGGTAGCTCAGTGGTAAACAGTTCGCCTGCCAATGCAGGAGACACGGGTTCGATCCCTGATCCGGGAAGGTTCCACCTACTGTGGAGCAACTAAGCCCATGAGCTACAACTGTTGAGTCTGGGCTCTAGAGCCTCAGAGCCACAACTATTGAGCCCATGTGCCACAACTCCTGAAGCCCCTGTACCCTAGAGCCTGAGTTCCACAACAAGAAAAATCACTGCAACAAGAAGCCTGCTCACCTCAACTAGAGAGTAGCCCCCACTCCCTGCAACTAGAGAAGAGCCTGCGGCAGCAGTGAAAACCCAGAATAGCCAAAAATAAATAAATAAATAAAATTTAAAAATAAAAAAAGAAATACACAGAGTCAAAGGAAGGGTAAGGGCATCATACACAGATAGCATACATTATGATATCATAAATGTTAATTTTTTAAGGTTGCAGAAATAAAAAAAAACTAACGGTAAATAGCCTCATTTAAAAAAATAAAGGTGGTCATCAAATTCTCCACTAAAGCATCACAGTACTGTAGAAGCTTTCCAGGTTTAATTAAAATTATAAAACACAGCTTCTCTAGGTGAGACCACATGTTAAAAAACTGTTCAGTGCTCTCTCATATGCAGAAGAGAATACTTCTGTGTCATACAATGCTAAACGTTTGTGGTTTCATTTTAATCATATAAATTTTAGAGAGGATTTTATGAACTCAGTTTTGAATAATCCCTAATCTTCTAAATTGGTGGTGTCTATTCCTAGAGAATACTATTAATTTGTTTTATATACATTTTTAGAACCATGCTCTTTAATAGAAATAGCTGTACATGTAGTTTATAATTTTCTAGAAGTCATTTAAAAACAGGGATACCGGGCTTCCCTGGTGGTCCAGTGGGTAAGGACACCGCCTTGCAGTGCAAGGGGCACCCGTTCGATCCCTGGCCTGGGAAGATCCCACGTGCCGCAGAGTGGCTGGACCCATGTGTCCAATTACCGAGCCGGAGCTCTGGAGCGCATGCGCCCAGAGCCAGTGCTCTGTGACAAAAGAGGCCACTGCGATGGGAGGCCCACACGGGCCAAAGAATAAAGATGGATGAAAAATAAATAAATGAAAGACCAATAGAAGTGGCCCGCCTGCTCCCCTCCCTCCCCAACCCGCCTTCCCCCCCATACCCCCCACACAAAAGAAACCATTAAAAAAATAATAAAATAAAATACAAAATGCTTGTTTAAAAAAAAACAAAAAACAACAGGGATACCTCACTTTATCACACTTTGCTTTTTGTGCTTTGCAGATATTGTAGGGCTTTTTTTTTTTTTTTTAAACAAATTGAAGGTTTGTGGCAACACTATCTTGAGCAAGCTTATAGGTGCCATTTGCAACACCCGTTGCTCACTTTTTGACTCTGTGTCACATTTTGATAATCCTTACAATATTTCAAACTTTTTCATTATTATTGAACTGTTGTGGTCATCCATGGTCAGTGATCTTCGATATTAACACAACAAAAAGACTAAGACTCCTTAAATACTCAGATGATGGTTAGAATTTCTTAGTCACAAAGTATATTTAAATTAAGATATGTATATATATTTATTTTTAGACACAATTCTATGGCACACTTAAAAAGACTACAGTTCAGGGTAAATATAACGTATATGAACTAGGAAACCGAAATATCTCTTTGACTCATTTTATTGTGGTATTTGCTTTATTGCTGTGTTCTGGAACTAAACCAGAAATATCTCTGAGATATGCCTATAGGTGAAATAATATTAATGATACGTTTAATGTATCCAAGATATCCTCATTTCAATACGTGGTAATAGCTACATTTTCAGTTGCTCTGTGGTCACCTGTGACTTGCAGCTCCCAGTTGGGCAGTGAAGCTTTAGAACATGCACTGTTCTATGATTTAAAAGAGTTACTATAGTTTTTCCAAAAGATAAAACTGCTCATCAAAAGGATCCATTTATTATCATTAAGTTTCATTAAGAATTTCACAGCTATTTTTCACAGTAGGAAATCATTTATACATCCTTTCCATATTGTATGTGTATTTAAACATTAGCTCTTCTAGACTGTAACCTAAGAGTAATGATCTTATATTATATTCAATCAAGTAATGATCTTACTTATATTCAATCTCTCCATAACACCAAACGACATTCTTGGTTTAAAGCAAGTACTGATTTCAATAAAAACCTGGTGAACTCAAAATGTCTCCCCATAACAATTATGTATAATATTTAAACAACTAAATAGCATTATAGTAAAATGCTTGTTTAAAAAAAAACAAAAAACAACAGGGATACCTCACTTTATCACACTTTGCTTTTTGTGCTTTGCAGATATTGTAGGGCTTTTTTTTTTAAACAAATTGAAGGTTTGTGGCAACACTATCTTGAGCAAGCTTATAGGTGCCATTTGCAACACCCGTTGCTCACTTTTTGACTCTGTGTCACATTTTGATAATCCTTACAATATTTCAAACTTTTTCATTATTATTGAACTGTTGTGGTCATCCATGGTCAGTGATCTTCGATATTAACACAACAAAAAGACTAAGACTCCTTAAATACTCAGATGATGGTTAGAATTTCTTAGTCACAAAGTATATTTAAATTAAGATATGTATATATATTTATTTTTAGACACAATTCTATGGCACACTTAAAAAGACTACAGTTCAGGGTAAATATAACGATATGAACTAGGAAACCGAAATATCTCTTTGACTCATTTTATTGTGGTATTTGCTTTATTGCTGTGTTCTGGAACTAAACCAGAAATATCTCTGAGATATGCCTATAGGTGAAATAATATTAATGATACGTTTAATGTATCCAAGATATCCTCATTTCAATACGTGGTAATAGCTACATTTTCAGTTGCTCTGTGGTCACCTGTGACTTGCAGCTCCCAGTTGGGCAGTGAAGCTTTAGAACATGCACTGTTCTATGATTTAAAAGAGTTACTATAGTTTTTCCAAAAGATAAAACTGCTCATCAAAAGGATCCATTTATTATCATTAAGTTTCATTAAGAATTTCACAGCTATTTTTCACAGTAGGAAATCATTTATACATCCTTTCCATATTGTATGTGTATTTAAACATTAGCTCTTCTAGACTGTAACCTAAGAGTAATGATCTTATATTATATTCAATCAAGTAATGATCTTACTTATATTCAATCTCTCCATAACACCAAACGACATTCTTGGTTTAAAGCAAGTACTGATTTCAATAAAAACCTGGTGAACTCAAAATGTCTCCCCATAACAATTATGTATAATATTTAAACATTACTAAATAGCATTATAGTTAAATATGGCTATATTGTATAATTTATAATAAATTCAACTTAATTAAGTGCATGTTGAATGCCTATTTCATACTTGAATTCATTCATTTAGCATACTGAGTGCTACAAACCTAGAGAATGTGCTGGAGACTGAGTGTGCATTAATGAACAAGAACAAGATCCTGCCCTTTTGTATTTTACAGTGTAATGAGAAATGCAGATAGCAAATAAATAAGCAACACATATAAAATATTCTTAATTCAAGAAGGAACCAATGGTTGAGAAAGAAGGAATAACAACAGGAATCCACACAGATGAAGTGGGTAGGGCCTCCACGAGTAAGGGACATTTTTAACTGGATTTGAAGGATTAACACAGAATTGCTATATGAAGATCAGGAAAGAGAGCATTCCCAGGTGAGGAAACTGCATGAGTAAGACACAGCACATTGCCTGCTAGAATTTAAGACGTGGCCACTGCAGCCAGGACTCAGTGGCATGGCATGAAGGTGAAAGGGTAGGCAGTATCCCAAATTAAGCTGAGATCTATAGGCAAGAATAGGATATGGGTTTTACCTAAAAGATTGAGTAACGAGGGCATCATTCACATTTAACAGATGAATCTGCAGAAGCAAGTGTAGAAGGGCAAGAAGGCAAATAGAGTTAAGAAAAAAAAGGGCACGCTGTAGAAGTTTCTAGGACAGAAGATGGTAACTTGGGCCAGAGTCATAGCAGTGGTGATGTCTTGATGAGAAAATTTTATTCTTAAGTGAAGCTTTAGAACATGCACTGTTCTATGATTTAAAAGAGTTACTATAGTTTTTCCAAAAGATAAAACTGCTCATCAAAAGGATCCATTTATTATCATTAAGTTTCATTAAGAATTTCACAGCTATTTTTCACAGTAGGAAATCATTTATACATCCTTTCCATATTGTATGTGTATTTAAACATTAGCTCTTCTAGACTGTAACCTAAGAGTAATGATCTTATATTATATTCAATCAAGTAATGATCTTACTTATATTCAATCTCTCCATAACACCAAACGACATTCTTGGTTTAAAGCAAGTACTGATTTCAATAAAAACCTGGTGAACTCAAAATGTCTCCCCATAACAATTATGTATAATATTTAAACATTACTAAATAGCATTATAGTTAAATATGGCTATATTGTATAATTTATAATAAATTCAACTTAATTAAGTGCATGTTGAATGCCTATTTCATACTTGAATTCATTCATTTAGCATACTGAGTGCTACAAACCTAGAGAATGTGCTGGAGACTGAGTGTGCATTAATGAACAAGAACAAGATCCTGCCCTTTTGTATTTTACAGTGTAATGAGAAATGCAGATAGCAAATAAATAAGCAACACATATAAAATATTCTTAATTCAAGAAGGAACCAATGGTTGAGAAAGAAGGAATAACAACAGGAATCCACACAGATGAAGTGGGTAGGGCCTCCACGAGTAAGGGACATTTTTAACTGGATTTGAAGGATTAACACAGAATTGCTATATGAAGATCAGGAAAGAGAGCATTCCCAGGTGAGGAAACTGCATGAGTAAGACACAGCACATTGCCTGCTAGAATTTAAGACGTGGCCACTGCAGCCAGGACTCAGTGGCATGGCATGAAGGTGAAAGGGTAGGCAGTATCCCAAATTAAGCTGAGATCTATAGGCAAGAATAGGATATGGGTTTTACCTAAAAGATTGAGTAACGAGGGCATCATTCACATTTAACAGATGAATCTGCAGAAGCAAGTGTAGAAGGGCAAGAAGGCAAATAGAGTTAAGAAAAAAAAGGGCACGCTGTAGAAGTTTCTAGGACAGAAGATGGTAACTTGGGCCAGAGTCATAGCAGTGGTGATGTCTTGATGAGAAGACAACATATTTTGGATTGATTTGGAGACTTAAGGGATGGCATAAGAGGATAAGCGAGGGGTAAAGAATCAGTGCTTTTGCTTTGCAACTTGCAGGTGTTAAAACTTTTTTTTTTTAATGTGGGCAAGACTAAGAGAGAAACACAATTAGAAAGCTATAAAACACAATTTTTAAACGTAAGTTTGAGGTATCTGTAGGATATGCAATAAATAAATACCAGGGGAAATTCGGGAAATTTGTACAAAAGTACAAATTTGGAATTCACTGACACGTGTAGATAGTCTTTAAAACTTATGGAACTAGATGAAAACCCATGGAGAAAAAGTGTAGAGAAAGGAGTGGGTTTCCAGACTGACCCCTAGAGAACACTTGCATAGGTGCTCATGCTGCCATTATAAATACTACGGATTGGGTGACTTAGCATTTATTTCTGGAGGCGAGTCCAAGATCAAACCACTGGCAGACTTGTTTCTTGGTGAGCACCTTCTCTCTGGCTTGCAGACATCTGTCTTTTCTCTGTGTCCTCAAGTAGATAAGAGAGTGAGAGCTCTGGTGTTCCTCTTCTATTAAAAAGAACACTGATCCCATCATTAGAGGTTCCCTCTCCTGACCTCATCTAAAGCTAATCACCTCCCCTAAACTTTCCCCCCCTTACTCTGGGGATTAGGCTTCAACATGTAAATTTGGGGGAAAAGAGAAAATTTAGTTGCTAACTGGCATTTTGAGTTCTGTTTGAGGAAGATACACTAGAGAAGTGGGCATAAAGCCCAAAGTGTGTAGTGTCATTGCAGGCTTCTCTCCTCCAAAATCTTTCTGTGGTTTTGTAATATACTTTGGATAAAACATCAAAACCGTTATTGTGATCTGTATATCCCAGTGTTTGGGAAAAATGGATGTAGACAAATCCAGGAAATGTTACAGACATGTAGTAAATGTTTAGATAAAGATGGGTTCTAGAAACAGGGCAAAAGATGAGGCTAAAAACTAGAGTTAAGAAAAAAAAGGGCACGCTGTAGAAGTTTCTAGGACAGAAGATGGTAACTTGGGCCAGAGTCATAGCAGTGGTGATGTCTTGATGAGAAGACAACATATTTTGGATTGATTTGGAGACTTAAGGGATGGCATAAGAGGATAAGCGAGGGGTAAAGAATCAGTGCTTTTGCTTTGCAACTTGCAGGTGTTAAAACTTTTTTTTTTTAATGTGGGCAAGACTAAGAGAGAAACACAATTAGAAAGCTATAAAACACAATTTTTAAACGTAAGTTTGAGGTATCTGTAGGATATGCAATAAATAAATACCAGGGGAAATTCGGGAAATTTGTACAAAAGTACAAATTTGGAATTCACTGACACGTGTAGATAGTCTTTAAAACTTATGGAACTAGATGAAAACCCATGGAGAAAAAGTGTAGAGAAAGGAGTGGGTTTCCAGACTGACCCCTAGAGAACACTTGCATAGGTGCTCATGCTGCCATTATAAATACTACGGATTGGGTGACTTAGCATTTATTTCTGGAGGCGAGTCCAAGATCAAACCACTGGCAGACTTGTTTCTTGGTGAGCACCTTCTCTCTGGCTTGCAGACATCTGTCTTTTCTCTGTGTCCTCAAGTAGATAAGAGAGTGAGAGCTCTGGTGTTCCTCTTCTATTAAAAGAACACTGATCCCATCATTAGAGGTTCCCTCTCCTGACCTCATCTAAAGCTAATCACCTCCCCTAAACTTTCCCCCCCTTACTCTGGGGATTAGGCTTCAACATGTAAATTTGGGGGAAAAGAGAAAATTTAGTTGCTAACTGGCATTTTGAGTTCTGTTTGAGGAAGATACACTAGAGAAGTGGGCATAAAGCCCAAAGTGTGTAGTGTCATTGCAGGCTTCTCTCCTCCAAAATCTTTCTGTGGTTTTGTAATATACTTTGGATAAAACATCAAAACCGTTATTGTGATCTGTATATCCCAGTGTTTGGGAAAAATGGATGTAGACAAATCCAGGAAATGTTACAGACATGTAGTAAAGTGGACAAATAATTTGGAGATATCAACCAGACTGGCTTCCCTGGAGTGGAAGTTATCTGAAGCCATAGCGGAGGGAGCTAGTAGAGACAATATTATAATTGTGGTTGTCAGTGGTAAGAAAGAAACATAGTAACTGGGAAGGAACATGGACAGAGAGAAGATATTTAGACAGGGACATGCTATAGCACTTCTTTGTATGGAAGGGGGAACTGTTCAGAGCAACATCAGCTTGCAAAATCTGGGATGGAGTACGGCCCTAAACAAGAGTAGTCCCAGTGTCATTTGTGATGGGAGTGGGCCTCAGGAAGAGAAACTACACCAGGGTGTTTGCCAGCTGCCCTATTTTTCTTGTTTCTAACCAGCAGCCAGCTGCCGGGAGCAAGTGATAGGAAATTCCTGCTGACATCCCATGTTTTCTCTCACTTTCTCTAGTTGCCAGTCTGTTTCTTTCTCGTTTCTTACTTACCCAACCCTTAAAAGTCTTAGCTTTCAGCCTTTTTGTTTTTAACTCTTTTTACCCTCCCAGAATATATACGAGGTTATTTGAAATCAGAAAAAGAATTCAGTTCAGGGTTCATTAGAACAGTTATGTGATGTAATGAAGCATAAGTAATAAGCCTCTATTTAGATAGTTTTAATGGATAATCTCATTACTAATTTTACAATACACATGAAGAAGAAAATGGTAAATTAGGCAGTGATTGATATTTATGTATTGAGCACTGTTTCATATGCTGTTATAAGTGCCTTATGTGAAATGTTTCATTTAAATTTCACAATAACCCATTTAGTCAGCTATTATGTTCATCCTCATTGTATAGATAAATAAAGAGGATTAGGCTTCAACATGTAAATTTGGGGAAAAGAAAATTTAGTTGCTAACTGGCATTTTGAGTTCTGTTTGAGGAAGATACACTAGAGAAGTGGGCATAAAGCCCAAAGTGTGTAGTGTCATTGCAGGCTTCTCTCCTCCAAAATCTTTCTGTGGTTTTGTAATATACTTTGGATAAAACATCAAAACCGTTATTGTGATCTGTATATCCCAGTGTTTGGGAAAAATGGATGTAGACAAATCCAGGAAATGTTACAGACATGTAGTAAAGTGGACAAATAATTTGGAGATATCAACCAGACTGGCTTCCCTGGAGTGGAAGTTATCTGAAGCCATAGCGGAGGGAGCTAGTAGAGACAATATTATAATTGTGGTTGTCAGTGGTAAGAAAGAAACATAGTAACTGGGAAGGAACATGGACAGAGAGAAGATATTTAGACAGGGACATGCTATAGCACTTCTTTGTATGGAAGGGGGAACTGTTCAGAGCAACATCAGCTTGCAAAATCTGGGATGGAGTACGGCCCTAAACAAGAGTAGTCCCAGTGTCATTTGTGATGGGAGTGGGCCTCAGGAAGAGAAACTACACCAGGGTGTTTGCCAGCTGCCCTATTTTTCTTGTTTCTAACCAGCAGCCAGCTGCCGGGAGCAAGTGATAGGAAATTCCTGCTGACATCCCATGTTTTCTCTCACTTTCTCTAGTTGCCAGTCTGTTTCTTTCTCGTTTCTTACTTACCCAACCCTTAAAAGTCTTAGCTTTCAGCCTTTTTGTTTTTAACTCTTTTTACCCTCCCAGAATATATACGAGGTTATTTGAAATCAGAAAAAGAATTCAGTTCAGGGTTCATTAGAACAGTTATGTGATGTAATGAAGCATAAGTAATAAGCCTCTATTTAGATAGTTTTAATGGATAATCTCATTACTAATTTTACAATACACATGAAGAAGAAAATGGTAAATTAGGCAGTGATTGATATTTATGTATTGAGCACTGTTTCATATGCTGTTATAAGTGCCTTATGTGAAATGTTTCATTTAAATTTCACAATAACCCATTTAGTCAGCTATTATGTTCATCCTCATTGTATAGATAAATAAAGAGGTTACGTGACTTAATCAATAAGAGCATCCATTTCAAAGTCCTGGAGCCAGGAGTTCTCAAGCAGTCTGACAAAAAGCCTAAGCTTTCATCCTTAAATTCTACTGCCTGAGGCACCAAGAAATGGTTTGGATGGAAGTCCTAGCAGATGCCAGAGTCACGTGGTTCCTTAGAGATGGTAAATGAAAGGATCAATTTGATCCAAGCCCCAAGAGGGAACCAGGTCTCTGTTGAAAACATAAGCAGTAGAAACAGCAGCCACTGTAACAGTCACTCTTAAGTGCTACACTTTCCTGCATAGTGCCCAAGTGTCAGGCACTGTCTCAACCACTTTACTCATGGCATTTTCATTTAATTTTCCCAACAATGCTGTGCAGGGGGCCCATCTCACAGGGGAGGGAAATGGGATTCACAGTGGCTGAGTAATTTGCAACCTAGCCACTAAGTGTAGGTGATTCAATATTACTCCACAGTTCTAAGTTACCAATCTCAAATTCTTGGATATTTCCACTTCTTCAAAATTCTTATGAGGTCAGCCATTTCTCCACAGTCCATCTCTATCTTCTAAACCTTTTTATCTCAATTCAGGTGCCATTTGTATGTGAGAGTTTGTTAATATTTAAAATTTGCAAAATACAGGAAGTCCATACATTGAGCATTCTCAGTGAAGTTTATTTTCATTCCAAATGTTACTTTTTACTCAATTTTTATAGCCAGCTAACCTATATGGACATTTGTTTTCTTCTCCCTTATCGCCCTGACTGGTCATTGTCCTCTGAATTATTTCTATAGTCATTTTTAGCCAGCACTTTACTTTTCATATCATTTGCAACACTGTATACATTTGAAATGTAAATTCAAACATAACACACAATGCCAGAAGTGGAACTGGTAATCTTTTATATGGTGATACAAAGCTGTTCTGAAACACATGTTCTGGAACCATATGCTTTGGAATGGGGGGAAGAAACAAAACTTCAGACAGAGAACATTTTCAGGGTCCATGTTTTATCCTTATAAAGAATAAGAATCTTTATGCCTTATAAGACTAAGCTCATTGTTCATATTTTCCACAAGCTATGACAAATTTTATATTTGTCAGGAGAAAACAGATTTAAAAAGCCTAAGCACAGGACTTATAACTTTTAAAAAAAAATCAACAGTGACAGACATACAATTAGTAGAACTTTGCCTTGGATAAACAGCTATCATGTTTCAAAACATTTTCATGTACATATGAGGTGTTATCTTTGTTAGTACTCTTAACAGTTATATAGGTTTATCTTTGCTTTTCAAAGAGGCAGTGGGTGGTACTCAAAGGGTAACCTCAAAGACCCCAATAATTTTACAAACAAGCGAGCCCAGACATAGCTAGATGGCAAAGATAGAACAACCCACGTTCCTTTTTTTGGGGGGGGGGGTCATTTTGGCCCTTACTCAGAGACTTCACTGGCCGTATTAAATAACCCCATGGACAGCAAGAGGTGTCCCAAAGAGAATCAAAAGATACTACCCTCCCAAGATCCAGCACCACTCCTAAAGACCACAAGAAAGGTCTCAGACAGTTCCCCTGAGAACTGCAACCATCATGTAGGCCTGCAACTGCAATCAGGGTGCAACCCATATTTCTGTCCAGCCAGATTCCAGGGACTTCCCCCACCTTGGCTGTTGTCAAGCCAGAAGACCATACATTTCCTGGGAACCATTTGTTAATATTTAAAATTTGCAAAATACAGGAAGTCCATACATTGAGCATTCTCAGTGAAGTTTATTTTCATTCCAAATGTTACTTTTTACTCAATTTTTATAGCCAGCTAACCTATATGGACATTTGTTTTCTTCTCCCTTATCGCCCTGACTGGTCATTGTCCTCTGAATTATTTCTATAGTCATTTTTAGCCAGCACTTTACTTTTCATATCATTTGCAACACTGTATACATTTGAAATGTAAATTCAAACATAACACACAATGCCAGAAGTGGAACTGGTAATCTTTTATATGGTGATACAAAGCTGTTCTGAAACACATGTTCTGGAACCATATGCTTTGGAATGGGGGGAAGAAACAAAACTTCAGACAGAGAACATTTTCAGGGTCCATGTTTTATCCTTATAAAGAATAAGAATCTTTATGCCTTATAAGACTAAGCTCATTGTTCATATTTTCCACAAGCTATGACAAATTTTATATTTGTCAGGAGAAAACAGATTTAAAAAGCCTAAGCACAGGACTTATAACTTTTAAAAAAAAATCAACAGTGACAGACATACAATTAGTAGAACTTTGCCTTGGATAAACAGCTATCATGTTTCAAAACCTTTTCATGTACATATGAGGTGTTATCTTTGTTAGTACTCTTAACAGTTATATAGGTTTATCTTTGCTTTTCAAAGAGGCAGTGGGTGGTACTCAAAGGGTAACCTCAAAGACCCCAATAATTTTACAAACAAGCGAGCCCAGACATAGCTAGATGGCAAAGATAGAACAACCCACGTTCCTTTTTTTGGGGGGGGGGGTCATTTTGGCCCTTACTCAGAGACTTCACTGGCCGTATTAAATAACCCCATGGACAGCAAGAGGTGTCCCAAAGAGAATCAAAAGATACTACCCTCCCAAGATCCAGCACCACTCCTAAAGACCACAAGAAAGGTCTCAGACAGTTCCCCTGAGAACTGCAACCATCATGTAGGCCTGCAACTGCAATCAGGGTGCAACCCATATTTCTGTCCAGCCAGATTCCAGGGACTTCCCCCACCTTGGCTGTTGTCAAGCCAGAAGACCATACATTTCCTGGGAAAGAACCAACCACCAGTGAGTCTCCAAAAGCAAATTCACAAGGCAGTTCAAAGATCTTACAGGTGCTTTCTGAATTGGGAAAGGAAAGGACCACCTGAAAATTTTAACTTTCCTATCTCCACCGGGCCCCACAATTAGAAATTCAGCACAGCTAACATTGGTAAGAATTCTTACCTTTGGCCATCTTCTGCCGATTCCCCTCAGGATTCCGCAGGCTCTGGAGCGAGTGGGATATCCCAGCTGGCCTTATTCTGGTCACCAGGAGCTCGAGAAGAGGCGGAAAAAGATTTTCCTCTTTTCTTGTCACCGAGGGCTTGGCCAGACCCCCTTTTTCACTACAGTGCCTCGTAAAAGGCAACCTTTAGCCAGGTGACCTGTTCTCGCGATAGCGGCTGTGATTCGGGGTTATCGTGGGAAAGGTCAACCTGCTGGCTCGGCCTTAAAACAAAACCATCTCCACCTGGCGCTTCACGCGGGGCTCAGCCCAGCCTCACAGGGACCCACGCTGACCCGGAACCAGTCCGGTTTCTAATGTGGCCGCGGCCCAGCCGCAAACCCTGTTCGTTTCTGAGCCAGACCCCGTCGGACCCTCAACTCAGCCCCGTTTCTCAGCGGGACTCAATCCGACTTGAAGGTTTCAGCGCCGCGGGCGGAAGCCCAGCAGGCGCGGAGCGGGAAGAAGGCGCCTGGAGAGGCCGCGGCGGGAAAGAAGCGCGCTCGGGGCTCCGCAGGTACGCGTCTGCTTCCTCCTCCCTCCTTGGGTCCTGGGTGCCTCCTTCGTACCCGCTTCGCACCCTAAGAGCTCTTACAAGATAAACTGAGGGGTATTCTTAAAGAGTTAAAAGTTTATAGTAGCAAAGTCGTTCAGTCGGGCATCCTCCACTCAAGCGAATGGGAAGGCGCTGTTCAGAATGCAGAAAGGAGCAGGGAAATAAACTGGGCCAAGAAGTGCGTTGGTTTCAGCAAAGTTACTTTCCTTTAAGGGATAGCAGGGGTCTGTCTGGCAGATGACTTAACTAAGGCTGCTCTGGGCATTGATTCCTGGCTGGTGTAAGATGCAGTTTCTGGGAGAGCCGGTGCTGTAAGTTAAGTCTCAGGTTGGTGAAGAGCTTAGCATAAGCAATTCCATTTTGGGCTTCTTGATATAAATAAAGCATGGTCTTTACTAATGCAGTCTCAAGTAACAGAATACAGTTTGAAAAAGGAGCAGAATCAGATCTCTTAATGATTTACACTGCTAAGAAAAAACAAGGTACCTTTAGACATCCCCCAACCCTCCACTGCTTCCTAAGTGTTGTGCATTAGCAAATGTTCTAGGACCGATTTCACCACAGAGGGAAGGGCTACACGCCTAACAACTTTATTAGCTCCTTCTGCTTTGGTGACTCCCTATCCGCAGCCAATATACAGTCTGTAAGCATGTTCAGATCTTGCCCATCATATAAAAAAACAAAAAACCTAACTTTCTGTGCTAGAAGTGCAGATTTTCATTCCCAGACCTTCTGCATCAGAAACTCTTGGATGAAGTGTTGTCTGGTCTTATCTTTGAGGGTAAATCTGCCCATTGATAAAAGTTTTACATGTTGTACATACAACCTTTAGTAACTTCTATAATTTCTTGAATCCTGTAGTGCTTTATTTCTGTGGTTTTAATTTTGCTTATTCTTGGACAGTAGAATATCTGATCTAAAAGCTTTTCTGAGTTAGAAGTAATAAGTCTGCTTTTCAAAGTTACTGAAAGCTAGCAAACATCTTAGCTCTAACAATATTTGCTATAAAGTCTCCTGTGTTCAAATGTACTTTATTATAGTACATGGTAAGTATCATGGAACATGCAGCCAATAACTTCCATTCAAGTTACTCAAAGCCACTACTTAAAAGAAGAAAAGGAATGAATCTGTTTCCATAAGTGTTTGTGTGTGTGCATGTGTTTGAAAGGGATGAGGTAGGTTAAATTAATAACACTTCAAAACCACACTTTTCCACACCCCACCCCTCCACAGACACATAAAATGTCCAAAAGCTATGCAGATTAATTTGCAGCAGATTTGCCTCAAATTATATAGAAAATATGTTTTATCTTGGGAGTCCATATCTTCATGTTCCTTCTTCTGATTTTTTACCCACAACAGTCCTACATAAACAGATCTGTTTTCTAGAAACAAATATTTTCAACTCTGTTCTTCTAGACTAGAAACTCTCAGAGGAAGCTATGGCATCTGTATTTTTGTCATCTTCATGTTTCTCTTCTGGGATAGTAACAATATCCATGATGACATTTATATAGATATATTTTATGTGACTTGTTTTAAAACGTCCCTCAGTAAATTTATCTAAAAGAGCTATTCTTACCACATTGGCTAGAGTAGTTTGTATTGCAGACTTTTAAACACCAAATACAAATGTGTTTAAGAAGTTAGTATCAGATATTTCCTTGATTGATCATTCTAGCCTGATTTGAATTGTAATAGTATATTCATCCAGTCACTCAATCCTATTTATTGAGTGCCTATCATATTGATCCAGATTCTGGAAATTGAGCAGTGAACAAAACAGTCATTGCCTCCAAGATACATGCTGAATAGTGAAAGGGAGAAACAGCTTGAGAGCATTTGTAACATTCTAGAAGTTTTTATTGATTGATTTTAATTTTACTAAAGAGAACATAGGTTCTCTTGCAGTTTCTAGAAAAACAAGGTACCTTTAGACATCCCCCAACCCTCCACTGCTTCCTAAGTGTTGTGCATTAGCAAATGTTCTAGGACCGATTTCACCACAGAGGGAAGGGCTACACGCCTAACAACTTTATTAGCTCCTTCTGCTTTGGTGACTCTATGACAACCTTTAGTTTAAAAACCTAACTTTCTGTGCTAGAAGTGCAGATTTTCATTCCCAGACCTTCTGCATCAGAAACTCTTGGATGAAGTGTTGTCTGGTCTTATCTTTGAGGGTAAATCTGCCCATTGATAAAAGTTTTACATGTTGTACATACAACCTTTAGTAACTTCTATAATTTCTTGAATCCTGTAGTGCTTTATTTCTGTGGTTTTAATTTTGCTTATTCTTGGACAGTAGAATATCTGATCTAAAAGCTTTTCTGAGTTAGAAGTAATAAGTCTGCTTTTCAAAGTTACTGAAAGCTAGCAAACATCTTAGCTCTAACAATATTTGCTATAAAGTCTCCTGTGTTCAAATGTACTTTATTATAGTACATGGTAAGTATCATGGAACATGCAGCCAATAACTTCCATTCAAGTTACTCAAAGCCACTACTTAAAAGAAGAAAAGGAATGAATCTGTTTCCATAAGTGTTTGTGTGTGTGCATGTGTTTGAAAGGGATGAGGTAGGTTAAATTAATAACACTTCAAAACCACACTTTTCCACACCCCACCCCTCCACAGACACATAAAATGTCCAAAAGCTATGCAGATTAATTTGCAGCAGGGGATTTGCCTCAAATTATATAGAAAATATGTTTTATCTTGGGAGTCCATATCTTCATGTTCCTTCTTCTGATTTTTTACCCACAACAGTCCTACATAAACAGATCTGTTTTCTAGAAACAAATATTTTCAACTCTGTTCTTCTAGACTAGAAACTCTCAGAGGAAGCTATGGCATCTGTATTTTTGTCATCTTCATGTTTCTCTTCTGGGATAGTAACAATATCCATGATGACATTTATATAGATATATTTTATGTGACTTGTTTTAAAACGTCCCTCAGTAAATTTATCTAAAAGAGCTATTCTTACCACATTGGCTAGAGTAGTTTGTATTGCAGACTTTTAAACACCAAATACAAATGTGTTTAAGAAGTTAGTATCAGATATTTCCTTGATTGATCATTCTAGCCTGATTTGAATTGTAATAGTATATTCATCCAGTCACTCAATCCTATTTATTGAGTGCCTATCATATTGATCCAGATTCTGGAAATTGAGCAGTGAACAAAACAGTCATTGCCTCCAAGATACATGCTGAATAGTGAAAGGGAGAAACAGCTTGAGAGCATTTGTAACATTCTAGAAGTTTTTATTGATTGATTTTAATTTTACTAAAGAGAACCTATGTTCTCTTGCAGTTTCTAGGCTAATATTATTACTAAAAAGTATAAGTTGCCCTCTTCTGAATAATGTAAATCTAAATTCAATAGTGTGATATAATTACAGATTTTTCAGCTGAAGTGGCCTATAAAGTTCTTAATAATTATAAATATAACTTATTCATTATCTGTTTATCCTTTCCCTTTCATCCCCAAACTAACTGGGGTGTATCTCCCTAAGTCTGAGCTGAGAGTTGTTTTAAGGGAATAAAATTGTACCTAGAATACATAATAATATTTTGTAAATCAGTATTAAAGAATTTATCATGTAGCATAGCATTTAGTGAACCAGTAGAACCTTAAGGTCCTAAAACTTGTTTACTGAGAAATTATCTCATTTGGAATGTATACTTTCCAGTAAGACCTCCCAATTGAGAGGGAGGGGAAAAAGAACTCTTCAATTAAAATATGTCCATGAATAAAATTTAGAAATTCAGAGGAAAATCTGCATTTCATATGGAAGTCTGACACTTCTCTCCTTAGGTAATATCTATCTATGATATATTTTAATAATGAAGATGATTTTATATTCATAATAAACCCAGATTTAAGATAAAAATCATTACTTCCACCTGCAATAAAGTCTTTCGGTCTTAAGAGAAAAAAAATCAAGGTCAAAAGTCAGAACTCGATATCCTTTTAAGTATATGAGGTTTAAAGATGAAAGAGTATCTTTTCATCTAGTGGAGAAAAACATATCAGGGGATCAAATTGCTTAGGCCTAATTGGATCACATTTTAATAGGCTAACTTTTTTATTGCCTATTTTTAAAAAAACTGTCCAAAAAATATTCCTTTCCTGAGAGAACAATCCATGATATGGTTTTAAAAAATTTCTTGATCAATAATGAATGCTAAAGAAATGAAAATACAGTAACGTGTATTATGAACAAAATGTTGTACTGATGCCATTACGTACCAGGAAGACCTTAAGAAACCATAATTACAGCTCTCAATTAAATCTGCAAAATATATTGTTAGATCTGTTCACCGTAGTTTTTGCCTGTGCTTCATTAGATAATCCTCATTTCTTCCTGGTTTTATAAGTCAAATATGCAGTGTGTAAGTGTGAAAATATGCATTTTGTAAGTCTTTTCCCTTAAACTTTATAGTATCTCCTGATGAAATTATGGTGCCACATTTTTCTTTGTGGATTCTAAGAGTAGTTGGCCTCCAGGGTATACATCTGGTATACATTTGGTAGAAAAACAATGGAAAAGCTAGACTTTATTTTCTCCCCCTACCAATATGTGATTCAAAATAAAACAAAACACATTAATGACCATTATGTTGCTACTGTTGCTACTTATGCTACTACCAACTAAACCTTATTTGTACTTGGTATGTGCAATCCTTAACTCTCCCCATCATGTGAGACAGGTATTCTTTTTTTTTTTTTTTTGAAGATTTATTTATTTATTTATTTTGGGTGGGGGTCAGATTGGGGAGGGAGGGGAGCAGGCGGGCCACTTCCATTGGTCTTTCGTTTCTCTATGTTCATCCATCTTTGTTCTTTGGCTCCTGTGGGCCTCCCATCGCGGTGGCGTCTGTCGTTGTAGAGCGCCGGCTCTGGGCACATGCGCTCCAGAGCTCCGGCTCGGTAATTGGACACATCAGTCCAGCCGCTCTGCGGCACGTGGAATCTTCCCAGGCCAGGGATCGAACCGGCGCCCCTTGCACTGCAAGGCGGTGTCCTTACCCACTGGACCACTAGGGAAAGCCCGAGACAGGTATTCTTATTAGATAAATTTCATGTATGCGATACTAAAACACAGAAATGTTAAATAGCTAGCCCAAGATTACATATCTTGGGCATGAAATCAAGATTCGAACCAAAGTTTAAAGTCTTTCGGTCTTAAGAGAAAAAAAATCAAGGTCAAAAGTCAGAACTCGATATCCTTTTAAGTATATGAGGTTTAAAGATGAAAGAGTATCTTTTCATCTAGTGGAGAAAAACATATCAGGGGATCAAATTGCTTAGGCCTAATTGGATCACATTTTAATAGGCTAACTTTTTTATTGCCTATTTTTAAAAAAACTGTCCAAAAAATATTCCTTTCCTGAGAGAACAATCCATGATATGGTTTTAAAAAATTTCTTGATCAATAATGAATGCTAAAGAAATGAAAATACAGTAACGTGTATTATGAACAAAATGTTGTACTGATGCCATTACGTACCAGGAAGACCTTAAGAAACCATAATTACAGCTCTCAATTAAATCTGCAAAATATATTGTTAGATCTGTTCACCGTAGTTTTTGCCTGTGCTTCATTAGATAATCCTCATTTCTTCCTGGTTTTATAAGTCAAATATGCAGTGTGTAAGTGTGAAAATATGCATTTTGTAAGTCTTTTCCCTTAAACTTTATAGTATCTCCTGATGAAATTATGGTGCCACATTTTTCTTTGTGGATTCTAAGAGTAGTTGGCCTCCAGGGTATACATCTGGTATACATTTGGTAGAAAAACAATGGAAAAGCTAGACTTTATTTTCTCCCCCTACCAATATGTGATTCAAAATAAAACAAAACACATTAATGACCATTATGTTGCTACTGTTGCTACTTATGCTACTACCAACTAAACCTTATTTGTACTTGGTATGTGCAATCCTTAACTCTCCCCATCATGTGAGACAGGTATTCTTTTTTTTTTTTTTTTGAAGATTTATTTATTTATTTATTTTGGGTGGGGGTCAGATTGGGGAGGGAGGGGAGCAGGCGGGCCACTTCCATTGGTCTTTCGTTTCTCTATGTTCATCCATCTTTGTTCTTTGGCTCCTGTGGGCCTCCCATCGCGGTGGCGTCTGTCGTTGTAGAGCGCCGGCTCTGGGCACATGCGCTCCAGAGCTCCGGCTCGGTAATTGGACACATCAGTCCAGCCGCTCTGCGGCACGTGGAATCTTCCCAGGCCAGGGATCGAACCGGCGCCCCTTGCACTGCAAGGCGGTGTCCTTACCCACTGGACCACTAGGGAAAGCCCGAGACAGGTATTCTTATTAGATAAATTTCATGTATGCGATACTAAAACACAGAAATGTTAAATAGCTAGCCCAAGATTACATATCTTGGGCATGAAAGTCAAGATTCGAACCTAGGTATTCTGTCTCTAAAGCTCCTTCTAAGTAAGCTCTATATACCCATGTATTAATAAAATACTCACATAGCTATATTAAAAAACCACAATATATTGAAATTAGTGTCTTTGTTGATTTTCTGATTGCAAAATTCTGGAAAAATAATTTTGTCATTTTGGGGACCCCTATTTGTTGAGACAATTCCACAATAACACTGAGAACTAGGAATGAGGTCAGGGAGCTGCTTAAGGAAATTAGAGTTGAGGTATGTGAAATGCAAAACCATTTTTTTTTAAAAAAGATTTATTTATTTATTTTGGTGAGGGTGGGGTGGGGAGGGAGAGGAGTAGGTGGGCTACTTCTATTGGTCTTTCATTTGTCCATTTTCACCCATCTTTGTTCTTTGGCCCGTGTGGGCCTCCCATCACAGTGGCCTCTTGTTGCAGAGCACTGGCTCTGGGCACGTGCACTCCAGAGCTCCGGCTCGATAATTGGACACATTGGTCCAGCCGCTCCACAGCACGTGGGATCTTCCCAGACCAGGGATCGAACCGGCGCCCCTTGCACTGCAAGGCGGTGTCCTTACCCACTGGACCACTAGGGAAAGCCCGAGACAGGTATTCTTATTAGATAAATTTCATGTATGCGATACTAAAACACAGAAATGTTAAATAGCTAGCCCAAGATTACATATCTTGGGCATGAAAGTCAAGATTCGAACCTAGGTATTCTGTCTCTAAAGCTCCTTCTAAGTAAGCTCTATATACCCATGTATTAATAAAATACTCACATAGCTATATTAAAAAACCACAATATATTGAAATTAGTGTCTTTGTTGATTTTCTGATTGCAAAATTCTGGAAAAATAATTTTGTCATTTTGGGGACCCCTATTTGTTGAGACAATTCCACAATAACACTGAGAACTAGGAATGAGGTCAGGGAGCTGCTTAAGGAAATTAGAGTTGAGGTATGTAAAATGCAAAACCATTTTTTTTTTAAAAAGATTTATTTATTTATTTTGGTGAGGGTGGGGTGGGGAGGGAGAGGAGTAGGTGGGCTACTTCTATTGGTCTTTCATTTGTCCATTTTCACCCATCTTTGTTCTTTGGCCCGTGTGGGCCTCCCATCACAGTGGCCTCTTGTTGCAGAGCACTGGCTCTGGGCACGTGCACTCCAGAGCTCCGGCTCGATAATTGGACACATTGGTCCAGCCGCTCCACAGCACGTGGGATCTTCCCAGACCAGGGATCGAACCGGCACCCCTTGCACTGCAAGGTGGTGTCCTTACCCACTGGACCACCAGGGAAGCCCCAAAACCATTTTAAAGAAGTAGAAATCAATCGAAGTGTGGTGGTGGTCATTTGAGCAGAAAATTTTTTTGACTACCATGTGTATATGCAGAGCAAGACTAGATCATTCATAAATGCTCGGAAGGTGGAGGGAGAGAATTCTTTACATGTAGTTTCAAAAATGTCATATACTTCCTAGCACCTCCTTTAAAGGGATGCTTTTTAATTGCCTTATTTCTTACTAAAGCACTAGGTAGAAGTAATTTGGATGTATATGTTCATATTTTTAACATGTGGTCAGATATTGAATGAAGAATATTTTTAATCTGTGTTGTAAATTATCGCTGGTTAAAAATAAAGTATGAGTCATCAGCCATGATGGTATATTCAGCAGCTAAAAATCATAGTCCTTTTTAAATATTCTTTTGTGTCGGTTTGAGTCATACATAATTGAAAAGAAGTTGCTTTTTCTTTATAGAATTCTGTGTCATAACTGATAGTTGTATGTGACTTTAAGGTATCAAAATTCAGCCTAGTAATAATCACAGTGGAGAACGTTTTTCTTAGAAATTTGAGAGTTCTTAAATATTCAGAAATGGCCAAGACAACAGATATGTTTATGGAAGAAGATACTGTGAGTTTTGCCTACCTTTATGATTCATACTGAGAATTGTTAACAGTGTAAGCAATTGGTTGATCACTTAGTGTTTTTTCCTCCCAGCATTCCATTGCTTTTAGAACTATGCAGTTGTATAAATGCATAAAAACCAGAACAAGAAAAATGCTATGTCTTTTATTGACTCATTTGTATAAACATTTTAATTCTGTGAAATACTTTTATAGTGAGACTTTCTGTGGCATAAACTATTAGAAATGTATGAATATTGAGTTTAGTTACTTATTAGTTATCTATTTCTATTTAGCTGCTGTATTAGTTATCCCTTCCTACATAAACAATTACGTGATTTTATAAAACACAAAACCAACTGTTTTAAAACAACAGTATTTATTGTCCTATGAATTCTCTGGGTAGAGATTTGGTGTAGTTTAGATGGGTCCTCAGACTCAAGGTCTCTCACAAGCCTGCCATCCAAGCATCAGCCAGTGCTCAGACTCAAAAGTGGTCTCTGAGCTCACAAGCTTTATTTTCTGGCTGCTTGTTGGTCATTTGAGCAGAAAATTTTTGACTACCATGTGTATATGCAGAGCAAGACTAGATCATTCATAAATGCTCGGAAGGTGGAGGAGAATTCTTTACATGTAGTTTCAAAATGTCATATACTTCCTAGCACCTCCTTTAAAGGGATGCTTTTTAATTGCCTTATTTCTTACTAAAGCACTAGGTAGAAGTAATTTGGATGTATATGTTCATATTTTTAACATGTGGTCAGATATTGAATGAAGAATATTTTTAATCTGTGTTGTAAATTATCGCTGGTTAAAAATAAAGTATGAGTCATCAGCCATGATGGTATATTCAGCAGCTAAAAATCATAGTCCTTTTTAAATATTCTTTTGTGTCGGTTTGAGTCATACATAATTGAAAAGAAGTTGCTTTTTCTTTATAGAATTCTATGTCATAACTGATAGTTGTATGTGACTTTAAGGTATCAAAATTCAGCCTAGTAATAATCACAGTGGAGAACGTTTTTCTTAGAAATTTGAGAGTTCTTAAATATTCAGAAATGGCCAAGACAACAGATATGTTTATGGAAGAAGATACTGTGAGTTTTGCCTACCTTTATGATTCATACTGAGAATTGTTAACAGTGTAAGCAATTGGTTGATCACTTAGTGTTTTTTCCTCCCAGCATTCCATTGCTTTTAGAACTATGCAGTTGTATAAATGCATAAAAACCAGAACAAGAAAAATGCTATGTCTTTTATTGACTCATTTGTATAAACATTTTAATTCTGTGAAATACTTTTATAGTGAGACTTTCTGTGGCATAAACTATTAGAAATGTATGAATATTGAGTTTAGTTACTTATTAGTTATCTATTTCTATTTAGCTGCTGTATTAGTTATCCCTTCCTACATAAACAATTACGTGATTTTATAAAACACAAAACCAACTGTTTTAAAACAACAGTATTTATTGTCCTATGAATTCTCTGGGTAGAGATTTGGTGTAGTTTAGATGGGTCCTCAGACTCAAGGTCTCTCACAAGCCTGCCATCCAAGCATCAGCCAGGGCTGCAGTCATCTCAGTCTCAAATAGGGAGGAGTGGCTTCTGAGTTCACTTACATGAGCTCACAAGCTTTATTTTCTGGCTGCTTGTTGGCATGAGACATTAGTTTCTTGCCATGTGAACTTCCCCATAGTGGTACTTATAATGGGGCAACTTCCACAGACGGTTGAGAGAGACAGTGAGAGGTCAGCATTTCTGTGACCTAGTCTCAGAAAAGTGCATTCTTAACGCTTTTGCCATATTTTCACTTGATCCAGCTCATAGTCAAGGGGAGAAGATTACACAAACGTATGGAATTTAGGAGAGGGGATCATTGAGGTCCATTTGTGAGTCTCCCTACCCCAGTTTCCAAAGATATATTAAACAACATTGCAAAATAAATGAAATGTAGTTCTCCCTTTCCCTTTGAGTTTGCTGTTTTATGAAATTTTCTTCCAACATGCTACCTCTGATCTGAAATGATGCATATTCTTCTCATAATTGATTAAAATTTTTCTTTAAGGTATTATCCATAAATAGGTACTTGCTGAAGTAATAGTTCATGTGCAAAATGTTTACCAGAGGCATTGTGGACAGTGAAAGCATGAGTAAATGTACGTCTTGCCATTGAGTCTGCACTTGACATGCTTGAGATTAGATGGAATCTGTGGAAATGATTCACTTAATGTTAGTGACTAGTCCCCAAAATGTATCATCTTTTGCTTATGTTTTGGTTTCAATGCCCTAGAATGGAAAAATAATACATAATAGGAGGATATAAATTTCTGGGACCTGAAGGAGGTTCCTTTTTGTCAGAGGCCTTAAGAAAGCTTTGCTGCTGCCATATGGGCAACTGTCTACTCCAAGCCTCCTTCCATAGTTTTGTGTTTTTTTTGAATCAATATATTTTTGAGAATCCACGGAACATAATAGAGGTAGATAAATCTCTACTAAGGGCATTAGAATTTATATGGAAATAAAACACAGAATGATAAGTCATATATGAAAATGAATGTAATAGAAATTCAGCAGATTACATTTTTAAAAATTAAATTTGACATTTTAGGGTGCAAAGACAAGCTAACTTGACTGGTCTGGTCAAGAGAAAGTTGTGTTTTGAATCCATAGTATCCTTATACATCCTGTGATTCAGGCCAAGCCTTCTCTGTCTTGCCTTTTTAATATCCCCTTGTGGTAGGTTGAATAATGGTGCTCCAAAGAATTCTACATCTTAATGCCAAGAGTTTGAAAATATGTTACCTAACAGGGTAAATGCAACTTTGTGGATATGTTTAAGGATCTTGCCATGGGGAAATTGTTCTAAGCTACTTGGGTAGTTCAGTGTTACCATAAGGGTCCTTCTTAGAGGGAGGTAAAAGGATTAGAGTCAGAAAAGGGAGATGTGAAGGCAGAACCAGAAATTAAATCAGTGTCCTTTGAAAGATGGAGAATGGAAATATGAACCAAGGAATATGTGTCCTTTAGAAGCTGGGAAAAACAAGACAGTAAATTTTTCACTGAAGTTTTCAGAAGGAACACAGCTTTGCCACCACCTTGATTTTCAGATTTCTTATCTTGAAAACTAAGAATGTTTGGTTTTAAGTCACCAAAGTTGTATAAGTCTGTTAATGTAGCAATAGAAAACCAGTCCATGTCTAGCCCTGGGGATTCTACTCATCTACTTCCAGGCTAGCTTGCTTAATCCTTCAGGTAGTCCTCCTGGGTCAGCTGTATTTCAGGATGTGCTCCCTGTGTAGCCAACAGCTAGTCCTCAGAAATATGTGTGTATGTGTGTGCATGCACACTTAGGTGTTAGGGAGTGCGAAGTAAAAATGGACTTTGGTGCCCATATCTGAAGATGTCAGACATCCTGAAAAATAAAGATACTGTACTGTACATGAGGAATAAAACAGGTTTTGGTGAAGGCAGAAAAATTGGCACCCTATACTCTGTTGGTGGGAACACAAAATAGTTCAAACACTATGCAAAGCAGTAGAGAGTTGTCAAAAAATTAAAAATGAAGTGCCATATGATTCAGCCATCTTAAGATATTTATACACAAGAATTTAAATCACAGTCTCAAAGGCTTTTCATTGTGACACTATCACAGCAGCATAGATGTGCAAAAGATTATCCATGGATAAATGGATAAAGAAAATGTGATATTTGTACACACACAGACTTACATATATATACACAAATGGAATATTATACAGCCTTAGAAAGAAATCCTGAGAACACGAGTGGACCTTTAGGATATTATGCTAAGTAAAGCAAATCAGTCACAGGAGAACAAATTCTGCATGATTCCACAGGTATGAAGTATCAAAAAACAGTCAAAGTAATAGAAGCAGAGGTTAGTGATTTCCAGGGTCTATGGAGAGGGAAAAATGAGAAGTTGCTAATAGATCTAAAATGTCAGTTATGCAAAATGAGTAAGTTCTAGAAATCTGCTATACAACATTGTGCCTGGAGTTAATAGTACTGAATTGTGCACTTAAAATTATAAGAGGAGAGGCCCATTTTAAATGTGCTTCACTTTCGTTCAGTTGCTCTGTCATGTCCAACTCCATTGAGAAGGATCCCAATTTAATATTGGTTATATATAGCTATTGCATTATGTATTCAGGATTCACATTCTAGTTTGGGGAATGCTGGAGGCAACGGAATAAGGACTAATCTACCATTAAAAAGTAACTGCAGGCAGCTCTCGTATTGCAGGCCGCTGTGTTAACTGAAACCAGTGCATGTTGCAACCAGAGAAGCTACGTCCTTGCCTTACATAGCAACTGCACTGCCACAGAGCCATGCCAAAGCAGGACATGGTCCTTATATGTGCCAGATTTGCTTAACATTGTATGCTGCAAAGTGAGGACTGTCTGAATTTTCTGCCTGCGTGGCTTCATTCAAGAGAAATAGTCAAATTTCTTTGCCACTGCATTAATCTCAAGAGATTTAGAATTCTCTTCACTTCCAAATTCTTGGCTGTGCCGTTCAGTTGAATGCTGTCATTTACATTTGGGAGGAATAATAAATAAGGAAAAATATATTTCAGAAATATTAAATAAAGGAGTGATAAAATATTCCAACTTTAAGTGATTTACTCTATATTCTAAATCAAAGCATATTATAAAGTTTGAAACTTGGTTTTGGTTGGTTTTTTGTGGGGAGGGAACTTACTAAGCTGAATAGAAAAAAACAAACTATCTATAGAACATATACTGACTATAGAACATTCTAGTATTGACTGTAAATCTCCGGGTAGGAAGACTCTTATATTTTACTATAATCTAAGTTAGTTTAGTAGCGTAATATCAGTTCATTTTATACTCTGATTTCAGTCAGTTTCATTTACCTTTATTTAATAATGATTTAAAAATGTGATATTGATATTGCAAACATTGATTTGTATCAGAATCATGGTAGCATCAATTGAAATGGGCTGCCCAGGAGAAAAATGGAAAGATAATATGTCCTCTTGCTATTTCTGACTACCATTATAAATCACCAGGTTTCAAACTTAGAAGGTTTCCGGCAGAGGGAAAATGAGAAGTTGCTAATAGATGTAAAATGTCAGTTATGCAAAATGATAGCAAAATCTGCAAAAATTAGTTAATAGTACTGAATTGTGCACTTAAAATTATAAGAGGAGAGGCCCATTTTAAATGTGCTTCACTTTCGTTCAGTTGCTCTGTCATGTCCAACTCCATTGAGAAGGATCCCAATTTAATATTGGTTATATATAGCTATTGCATTATGTATTCAGGATTCACATTCTAGTTTGGGGAATGCTGGAGGCAACGGAATAAGGACTAATCTACCATTAAAAAGTAACTGCAGGCAGCTCTCGTATTGCAGGCCGCTGTGTTAACTGAAACCAGTGCATGTTGCAACCAGAGAAGCTACGTCCTTGCCTTACATAGCAACTGCACTGCCACAGAGCCATGCCAAAGCAGGACATGGTCCTTATATGTGCCAGATTTGCTTAACATTGTATGCTGCAAAGTGAGGACTGTCTGAATTTTCTGCCTGCGTGGCTTCATTCAAGAGAAATAGTCAAATTTCTTTGCCACTGCATTAATCTCAAGAGATTTAGAATTCTCTTCACTTCCAAATTCTTGGCTGTGCCGTTCAGTTGAATGCTGTCATTTACATTTGGGAGGAATAATAAATAAGGAAAAATATATTTCAGAAATATTAAATAAAGGAGTGATAAAATATTCCAACTTTAAGTGATTTACTCTATATTCTAAATCAAAGCATATTATAAAGTTTGAAACTTGGTTTTGGTTGGTTTTTTGTGGGGAGGGAACTTACTAAGCTGAATAGAAAAAAACAAACTATCTATAGAACATATACTGACTATAGAACATTCTAGTATTGACTGTAAATCTCCGGGTAGGAAGACTCTTATATTTTACTATAATCTAAGTTAGTTTAGTAGCGTAATATCAGTTCATTTTATACTCTGATTTCAGTCAGTTTCATTTACCTTTATTTAATAATGATTTAAAAATGTGATATTGATATTGCAAACATTGATTTGTATCAGAATCATGGTAGCATCAATTGAAATGGGCTGCCCAGGAGAAAAATGGAAAGATAATATGTCCTCTTGCTATTTCTGACTACCATTATAAATCACCATTCTTTCTTTCAAAAGCAGAAGAAATCAGAAATTGATTTAAAATTTACTTCTTGATAAGTTTTTCTCTTAAAATAAAATAGTATTATAAAGAGAAATTGTCTCCATACCCATTAGATTCAAATTAGACTTCGATCTGAAAATTTTGCATGTTTTCTTTTAGGTAATACTACTTATTGCTGTTTTATCTAGTTTTCACCTCTATCTGATTTCTTCAGACTATTATTTCCAAAATTAAGGTATTATCATAAAATAATTAATAAATATTAAGCTGAAAATCTTAATGCCCAACTTTTCTGGAAGTGTGAACTTAATGAATTTAAAAATACTTCATCTGCATTCTCATAAGTTTCTCATGATTACCTTGAAAACTATACCTGTTAATTTGCCCAATACATAAAATTAAGAGAGATATAGTTAGATATTTGTTAGAGATATCCGATTAATATACGTGTATATTTTTAAGTAACTATTTGCCCTGTTGTTTTTTTCAGTTTGGAAGCATTTTTCTAGTTATTTATGAATCAAAATGATACATGTGTTTAATCTACTGTAGTCAGATACCAGTTCAAAAAGAGAGAATTTATTTTGTTCTCTAAGAAAGTCACCTTAGGATAATATGCTGGTTTCTTTTTAACCCAGTAAAAGTTTTAGGTTATTATTTACTGAGTTAAAGAATAAAACCTGATTTTTAAAAAGGATAGATAGGTATTATATTTTTTCTAGTTATTTGCTTGTGTTTTCTGTCAGATAGGGAAAGTTAAAGAATCCTATAATTGGAGGTTTAATTGTAAATTAAGATCACAGTAATTGAGTGAGTGTCAACCAGTAAAGCCTGATTAGATAAATTTTCACAAATTTTGTGTACCTGGAATTATAACATTGATATCCTCTTTTAAATGTGGAGTCCTTCCTCTCACTTACTATAGCACATTTCAAACAGGCTTTAGCTGTCCACCATGGAATATACGTATGTGATGTAATTTACAACCCTGAGAGAGGAGAAAATTGTGTACGCATTCAAGAATTTTATAGACACAGGCCAAAGAACAAAGACGGATGAAAATAAATAAATGAAAGACCAATAATAGAGGCCAAAAAAAAAAAAATTAGTGTATAAACTGTAATTAAATTACAAAAAGAATTTTATAGAAAAATAGTTCTTACTCTATAACAAAAAGATTACTCAGATATTTGTAGAGAGAATTAAAATTATGTACTTAACAAATGATACTGATGATAAAAGCATAAAAACCAAAGCCATAGAAATGCATACAAATTGTAGGGATAGTTGAAGATGTGAAATATGATGCTGAAGATGCCTTGCTTTTTAGGAAAAATAAATTCTAGAAGTTTAATGGAGATTCATACCTAGACTTAATTTGCATCTGAACCTTATGCCTGCTAATGCTTTTGTTTCAATGTGTATCAATATGTGGTGTGTCTGTAGCCCATCTTTATTTTAAACATGTATGATCTAATCTGTACTTGGGCATGCATAATAAAAACTACTATTAATAGATGATTTACTATAGCTTGTCAACATAACTTTCCATGAACTATTAAAATTAATAGTCCAAGGTTCTCCTAGTATAAATGCTAAGACATAGGTTGACTTCTTTTATACGAGGAATATAAAGCAATTTGCCTGAGGTCATATAGCTAGTATGTACTGAAGCTACACTTGAACCTGTTCTCTAGATCACTCAGGTATTTCTTCTTGCAAGTGTGTTACATTTTGTAGACTTGAGGTAGAATTAGAGCCAGGTTCTTTTGATGGTCCTCTGTTATGTTCACAAAGATATCTGATCATTGGTTTTACCATCTGGAAGTTTTAGTTTTGCAGTCAACTCAAACTTCATCAGTTTCTCAATGGCTGATATACATGAACCAAACCAATATTTATCCAAAATGAAAACATATGTTTTCACATTTCAGAGTGATCCCATGTAGTACTGTCAGCCAGGCAGTTTCCCTTCTCCTTGTAGGAGTTTATGGAAAGCTAAGTTGAAAATAGATTTATAAAATTCATTTAACGTTTATTGGTCATACTTTGTAATAACTACTGAAGATACACAGATGGTAAGTGCCTCACTGAGCTAATTGGACCCTCAAATGAATGGCAAAGACAGATGAGTAAAATGACAGTCATAAAATGATGTGATAGTGTTGTGAGTGCGTTAAATACAAGATGTCATGGACGTAGCAGGAGAACCATCACCCCAGCTTGAGGGACTCAGGAAAGTCTCTTGAGAGGAGGGCTGAGTCTCAGAGGGTGAGATTTATCCAGAGGAGGGAAGGGTGGATTTCTAGGCAGAAAGATCCGTGTGCAGAAATGTAGATGTAAGAAGACATTTGTCATCAAAGGAGAGTACAGGATTTGTCATGACAAAAATATAAGATTTCTTTTGAGGAAGTGGTAAAAAGTGAAATAAAAAAGTAGTGTAGAATCATGTAATGAAAGACTTTATGCATAAAGATGCTTGATATGTTTTTCTTCCTAAGAAGAATAAGATTTTAAGATTTTATTAAGGACTGTGGGGTATAGGTGTAACATACACATATTTGCATTTTGAAACACATTATTCTGAAGTAGTGGTTCTTAAACTTTAAGGGCTCAACAAGTGCTAAACACAGTCTGATTCAGCAGAATAAAGCAGAATAAAGACTAGAAGACTAAGAAAACGCATTTCTAAGTTTCCAGGTGATGATGGTGCTCCTAGTTTCCAGATCACATTGCAGGAAACACTTCTCTAAAGCAGAGGTCATATAAGGGTGAGAGTAGAAAAAAGAACTCAAAAAAGACCCTATTTGGAGAAAGCCTGGAATAGGGGAAAAAATAAATGAGGGCTTGAACTAAAATAGTCAATAGAGTGGCTAATGAAAGGAGGTAGTAGATTGAACTAAGCAGGTACCTAGAAGGGAAAATTGATGGGCTTAGTTATTTGAGTATCTGATTGAGGGAACAGTCTGTTGACCTCCAGAAATCTCTGTTGTTTATTGGAAATGCCAGCAGAGATACATGCTGGAGGAGAAACTGCATGGAGGCAGTTGGCCAGAGTAATGTCAGAAGAGAGGAGATATTTGTTTTCCCTTCCCTTCCCCTTTTTGTAGGAGTTTATGGAAAGCTAAGTTGAAAATAGATTTATAAAATTCATTTAACGTTTATTGGTCATACTTTGTAATAACTACTGAAGATACACAGATGGTAAGTGCCTCACTGAGCTAATTGGACCCTCAAATGAATGGCAAAGACAGATGAGTAAAATGACAGTCATAAAATGATGTGATAGTGTTGTGAGTGCGTTAAATACAAGATGTCATGGACGTAGCAGGAGAACCATCACCCCAGCTTGAGGGACTCAGGAAAGTCTCTTGAGAGGAGGGCTGAGTCTCAGAGGGTGAGATTTATCCAGAGGAGGGAAGGGTGGATTTCTAGGCAGAAAGATCCGTGTGCAGAAATGTAGATGTAAGAAGACATTTGTCATCAAAGGAGAGTACAGGATTTGTCATGACAAAAATATAAGATTTCTTTTGAGGAAGTGGTAAAAAGTGAAATAAAAAAGTAGTGTAGAATCATGTAATGAAAGACTTTATGCATAAAGATGCTTGATATGTTTTTCTTCCTAAGAAGAATAAGATTTTAAGATTTTATTAAGGACTGTGGGGTATAGGTGTAACATACACATATTTGCATTTTGAAACACATTATTCTGAAGTAGTGGTTCTTAAACTTTAAGGGCTCAACAAGTGCTAAACACAGTCTGATTCAGCAGAATAAAGCAGAATAAAGACTAGAAGACTAAGAAAACGCATTTCTAAGTTTCCAGGTGATGATGGTGCTCCTAGTTTCCAGATCACATTGCAGGAAACACTTCTCTAAAGCAGAGGTCATATAAGGGTGAGAGTAGAAAAAAGAACTCAAAAAAGACCCTATTTGGAGAAAGCCTGGAATAGGGGAAAAAATAAATGAGGGCTTGAACTAAAATAGTCAATAGAGTGGCTAATGAAAGGAGGTAGTAGATTGAACTAAGCAGGTACCTAGAAGGGAAAATTGATGGGCTTAGTTATTTGAGTATCTGATTGAGGGAACAGTCTGTTGACCTCCAGAAATCTCTGTTGTTTATTGGAAATGCCAGCAGAGATACATGCTGGAGGGAGAAACTGCATGGAGGCAGTTGGCCAGAGTAATGTCAGAAGAGAGGAGATGATGTCTTATTTGGCTATATTGAATTTGAGATAACAAGAACCTATCAATATGTAAAAATTGGCAGAAAAGGGAGCTGAGTCTGAGTCAAGATTTAGCAAAGGGTTCCCTTTATCACCTCAGCCATATGCAAGGGAACAGAAAATAATAAATATTAGCACACAAGAAAAATGAATGGAGTGTGGTTCAAAGAAGACACTCCATGGAAAAGGCAGGACCTTAAATCTCTTCAGTAACTTTGTTCAGGAAACCATATTCCATGTGACACTGACACAATTAGGTTTTTAATACATGTTAGAGTCCCTGTCTAGGTTTACATTTGAGGAGGATACTTTGAATTTAGAAATACAAAGCAAAAATCTTTGGAATTTTACTTTTTTGGTGAACTCAGTGGTGTTAACGCTCATATCCGTAGATCCAATAAGGATATTTTTAATTTAATCAGAGAATACCTACCTTATCTCAGAAAAATTCTGCTTGCAATGTTATTCATTCCTCATACAAATACTAAATAAATACATTTTCTCCCAACACTGTGTGTCATGCCAAGATGTCCTCAATAGTTATTTAAGAGAGCATAATTGTTCCAAAAATTGCCTCTGAACTTGACCTGTCCAGATTTGAACGCTTATTAGTTGTGTAACTTTTGTCAAGTCATTTGAAGGCTTGAAGACTGTTTCATCATCTTAAAATGATGAAAATAATAACAGCGGCATGATCTGGGATGCTTTTAATGAGACAATAGAGCTCTCAGCATGGCATCTGGTAAAATAAGTGCTTAATAAATGTTAATTATTATGTCACCCTTCCAAGGTCTTAGGGCAGCTCAAAAGAAAGGGAAAAATAAATGAGGGCTTGAACTAAAATAGTCAATAGAGTGGCTAATGAAAGGAGGTAGTAGATTGAACTAAGCAGGTACCTAGAAGGGAAAATTGATGGGCTTAGTTATTTGAGTATCTGATTGAGGGAACAGTCTGTTGACCTCCAGAAATCTCTGTTGTTTATTGGAAATGCCAGCAGAGATACATGCTGGAGGGAGAAACTGCATGGAGGCAGTTGGCCAGAGTAATGTCAGAAGAGAGGAGATGATGTCTTATTTGGCTATATTGAATTTGAGATAACAAGAACCTATCAATATGTAAAAATTGGCAGAAAAGGGAGCTGAGTCTGAGTCAAGATTTAGCAAAGGGTTCCCTTTATCACCTCAGCCATATGCAAGGGAACAGAAAATAATAAATATTAGCACACAAGAAAAATGAATGGAGTGTGGTTCAAAGAAGACACTCCATGGAAAAGGCAGGACCTTAAATCTCTTCAGTAACTTTGTTCAGGAAACCATATTCCATGTGACACTGACACAATTAGGTTTTTAATACATGTTAGAGTCCCTGTCTAGGTTTACATTTGAGGAGGATACTTTGAATTTAGAAATACAAAGCAAAAATCTTTGGAATTTTACTTTTTTGGTGAACTCAGTGGTGTTAACGCTCATATCCGTAGATCCAATAAGGATATTTTTAATTTAATCAGAGAATACCTACCTTATCTCAGAAAAATTCTGCTTGCAATGTTATTCATTCCTCATACAAATACTAAATAAATACATTTTCTCCCAACACTGTGTGTCATGCCAAGATGTCCTCAATAGTTATTTAAGAGAGCATAATTGTTCCAAAAATTGCCTCTGAACTTGACCTGTCCAGATTCGAACGCTTATTAGTTGTGTAACTTTTGTCAAGTCATTTGAAGGCTTGAAGACTGTTTCATCATCTTAAAATGATGAAAATAATAACAGCTGAATGATCTGGGATGCTTTTTAATGAGACAATAGAGCTCTCAGCATGGCATCTGGTAAAATAAGTGCTTAATAAATGTTAATTATTATGTCACCCTTCCAAGGTCTTAGGGCAGACTTACCTGATATGCATTCAAAAACAAATACAGTTTCAGCAACAAAAGTACTCAGACTTATTGCCACTATGAAATTTACCCCTAAAACCCTTTGTAAATTTAGCACCTTATTTCTCTGAATTCTTCCACATGCTATTCTTCAGATTGACACACTGAAAGATCCTTTGGAAGTCAGAAAGGATGCCATAGTTGCTGGATTCCATACCCCAGATTCAGTGTGGTGACTTGTGCTTATTTTGTATGCAATATTTATTTGTTGACTAAATTGTCCTTGTCTTTCTGATGCCCAGCTAGGCTGTGAATCTTGAGAGCTGTGACCTTGACTTATTCATCATCATGCTCTCCATGTCCAGCCCAGTGCCTCAGTCACAAGAGATGCTCAGTCATTCTCATTTGAAGGAATTAATCGTGTGACTCAGGGAAAATTTGTATTTAGGCTAGACTATGCTCAGAGTAAAAGTGATATTTTCCTCTATTAAAAATTTTTAAAGAATGACTAAATAGAGCTCTTTCTGGCTTCCATAAGAAAGATACTTTGTGCAATTGGTTGTGTGTGTTTCTTGCTTCTTCTCTGCCTCCCAGAAAATTTACCCTGTAAAGTTGCCAAGGAAACACTAACAGCTTAAGTCTGGTAAAGGAGGAAGATGCCTCATTAATAAACTTAGCTCCGTTATTTGGATGCTTGCCTCAAGAAGCTGGTGTTCTGTGATAAAAGATTATGCCTTATGTAAAACTTTTTAGAAGTTTTTGACTTTTACTCTTACCCAGCACTATGTATCTACATTCTATGGAATGTTATATAAAAATAAGCATTATTAATTTTTAGTTTAGTGTATTTGAACTGTTTATTAATGTTCACCACAAATGTTAAATGAGGTTCTCAACTGTTGATTTATTTGCTGAACTTGACCTGTCCAGATTGAACGCTTATTAGTTGTGTAACTTTTGTCAAGTCATTTGAAGGCTTGAAGACTGTTTCATCATCTTAAAATGATGAAAATAATAACAGCTGAATGATCTGGGATGCTTTTAATGAGACAATAGAGCTCTCAGCATGGCATCTGGTAAAATAAGTGCTTAATAAATGTTAATTATTATGTCACCCTTCCAAGGTCTTAGGGCAGACTTACCTGATATGCATTCAAAAACAAATACAGTTTCAGCAACAAAAGTACTCAGACTTATTGCCACTATGAAATTTACCCCTAAAACCCTTTGTAAATTTAGCACCTTATTTCTCTGAATTCTTCCACATGCTATTCTTCAGATTGACACACTGAAAGATCCTTTGGAAGTCAGAAAGGATGCCATAGTTGCTGGATTCCATACCCCAGATTCAGTGTGGTGACTTGTGCTTATTTTGTATGCAATATTTATTTGTTGACTAAATTGTCCTTGTCTTTCTGATGCCCAGCTAGGCTGTGAATCTTGAGAGCTGTGACCTTGACTTATTCATCATCATGCTCTCCATGTCCAGCCCAGTGCCTCAGTCACAAGAGATGCTCAGTCATTCTCATTTGAAGGAATTAATCGTGTGACTCAGGGAAAATTTGTATTTAGGCTAGACTATGCTCAGAGTAAAAGTGATATTTTCCTCTATTAAAAATTTTTAAAGAATGACTAAATAGAGCTCTTTCTGGCTTCCATAAGAAAGATACTTTGTGCAATTGGTTGTGTGTGTTTCTTGCTTCTTCTCTGCCTCCCAGAAAATTTACCCTGTAAAGTTGCCAAGGAAACACTAACAGCTTAAGTCTGGTAAAGGAGGAAGATGCCTCATTAATAAACTTAGCTCCGTTATTTGGATGCTTGCCTCAAGAAGCTGGTGTTCTGTGATAAAAGATTATGCCTTATGTAAAAAAACTGAATGATTTTTAAAGGAAATTTTGTTTTCTGACTTTTACTCTTACCCAGCACTATGTATCTACATTCTATGGAATGTTATATAAAAATAAGCATTATTAATTTTTAGTTTAGTGTATTTGAACTGTTTATTAATGTTCACCACAAATGTTAAATGAGGTTCTCAACTGTTGATTTATTTGCTGAACAATGATTAGAGTATCAGGTCTTTAATTTGAAGCATCGGCAGTATTTCTCCAGAAGGCAAATTTAATGTTTATTTTCTATTAAATCATTTTGTGTATGTTCTTTGAACTAGAAACCATACAATATAGAGATATGTGTTACCTCAAGATAAGATAATACACAGTTGAGTGTCTTTTTTTAAGAATTCATTAGTGACATGTAATGGAAAAAAAATGTATGCTGGGCTTGGGGTCATAACACAGGTTTCAAAGCTTCTTTGGAACATTTACCAGATATGTGATCTTGGGAAAGTCATTCATTAATTTGTTCATTCAGGAATCCTAAAATTTTCATAAGCAGATATTATTGTGTTGAGCAACGCTTTCATGAGAAATACTGAAATTTCTCAACAGTAAGTAATATTCCATTTATATACTCTGAGACTTGGCTTTTTAAAATATAAAATTCTATTGCCTGCATTATTCTTTCAGTCATTCATCCATAAAGTACTTATTGAGCTCTACCGTGTGGTATACTGCTCTAGAGGCTGGTGTGTGGTGCTCATCCCTTGCTGAATTTCAGACAACTCTTATAAAACACTAACTCCTTTGGACCTGGACAGGTTACAACTTCCCGCCGAGTCTCCAGGCTTCACCATTCCTCTGGATCCATTTAGCCTCTATAAAATGCCCTCTGATTAAATGTTTCTTTACATTGTTCTTGAGGTTTGCCTCTTGTTCATTTGGTTGTTTGTGTTTCTTGCTTCTTCTCTGCCTCCCAGAAAATTTACCCTGTAAAGTTGCCAAGGAAACACTAACAGCTTAAGTCTGGTAAAGGAGGAAGATGCCTCATTAATAAACTTAGCTCCGTTATTTGGATGCTTGCCTCAAGAAGCTGGTGTTCTGTGATAAAAGATTATGCCTTATGTAAAAACTGAATGATTTTTAAAGGAAATTTTGTTTTCTGACTTTTACTCTTACCCAGCACTATGTATCTACATTCTATGGAATGTTATATAAAAATAAGCATTATTAATTTTTAGTTTAGTGTATTTGAACTGTTTATTAATGTTCACCACAAATGTTAAATGAGGTTCTCAACTGTTGATTTATTTGCTGAACAATGATTAGAGTATCAGGTCTTTAATTTGAAGCATCGGCAGTATTTCTCCAGAAGGCAAATTTAATGTTTATTTTCTATTAAATCATTTTGTGTATGTTCTTTGAACTAGAAACCATACAATATAGAGATATGTGTTACCTCAAGATAAGATAATACACAGTTGAGTGTCTTTTTTTAAGAATTCATTAGTGACATGTAATGGAAAAAAAATGTATGCTGGGCTTGGGGGTCATAACACAGGTTTCAAAGCTTCTTTGGAACATTTACCAGATATGTGATCTTGGGAAAGTCATTCATTAATTTGTTCATTCAGGAATCCTAAAATTTTCATAAGCAGATATTATTGTGTTGAGCAACGCTTTCATGAGAAATACTGAAATTTCTCAACAGTAAGTAATATTCCATTTATATACTCTGAGACTTGGCTTTTTAAAATATAAAATTCTATTGCCTGCATTATTCTTTCAGTCATTCATCCATAAAGTACTTATTGAGCTCTACCGTGTGGTATACTGCTCTAGAGGCTGGTGTGTGGTGCTCATCCCTTGCTGAATTTCAGACAACTCTTATAAAACACTAACTCCTTTGGACCTGGACAGGTTACAACTTCCCGCCGAGTCTCCAGGCTTCACCATTCCTCTGGATCCATTTAGCCTCTATAAAATGCCCTCTGATTAAATGTTTCTTTACATTGTTCTTGAGTTTGCCTTTTGTTTCTGAGTGGAACCTTCACTGATTCAGTCAGTTACATTTGGGTTGTTTTTCAAACAGCAGTGGAGCCAGTCTGGCTGGGTGGCATGAGAAAGGGATGATGGTAGAAGACAAGATCAGTGAGATGACCAAAACCAGAACATCACGTGACCTGCAGGCCATAGTAATAAGTTTGAATTCTATTCTAACAGTAATGGGAAAGCATGGAGGAGTTTGGATCGTGGGAGTAATCCGACCTAACTTGCATTTTAAATGGATAGTTCTGACTGCAATTTGGGTAATATATGGGGGAAAAGGAGACAAGGACACATGCAAGAACAACACTTAGGGGAATAATTCTTTAACCCAAGGGAGAATATTGTTGATACAGTTCAAGGGATTAGGATGGTAGTAGCATAGGTGGTGGGCCTCCTTGGTGGCTCAGCAGAAAAGAACCTGTCTGGAATGGAGAGAATGTGGGTTCAATCCCTGGGTTGGAAAGACCCCCTGGAGAAGGAAATGGCAACCCATTCCAGTGTTCTTGCCTGGAGAACCCCATAGAGAAAGAAGCTTGGAGGGGAGCTATAGATCAGGGGGTCGCCAAAGAGTCAGACATGACTACCATTGTTGTTTAGGTGGTGAGAAATAGTCTACTCTAAGCCATATTTTAAAGATAGAATTGGCAGGATTTGCTGATGGATTTGGACCTGAGAAACTGAATAAATGGTGATGTCAAGATGAACACTACTGGAACAGAAACCTACTTTGAGAGAGCAATTGAGGTGAAAATTAATTTGATTTTGCAATATTAAGTGTTAGATAACTGTAATACATCCAGGCGGAGATTGGAGTAGGCAATGCGAATGAATCTCTGAGGATACAAGAAATCCAGAATTCATTAGCATACATGGTACTTAAAGCCATGGTACCAAAAATCATATAGAGGGTGAAATTCAATGGAAGCTAAAAAAAAAAAAAAAAAAGGACGGAGTGGTTAACTGTGTCAAATGAGCCTTATAGATCAGGAAAAATGATGGTAGAACATTGACAATTGATTCAGCTAATAACATGTCATTGGCAACCTTGATAAGAGGGGGATTTATCCATAAAAGAGATGAGAGAAATCCTGAATTTTGATGTTTTAAATATATGAATTTTGTAAACTTCTCTACAAACATAAAATGCCTCAGCATATTTTTGAAGACCTTGAAACAAATTTTAAATATTAACATTCAATAAATATGGTTTATGTTTTACTGTTTTATATGGATTTCACTGTATTAATACATTTTTCATAGGTTGTTTAGTGGACAAAAATGTACTGTACACTGAAAGATGGTCAATTTCCTCTATAGAATTTCTGAAATAATTACAGGTTACAAATATGAATAAATAAAATTTTGACATACACATAGCTGGTAACAATATTGTAATGCTTTAAGTATTTTCATATTATATAATGTGGCTGTTTAGAAGAAGAATACTTGAAAACTTGATATTAACTTTAAATGTAACTATTAGGTTCTAAGATGTTCTGGGTCTGATGGCATGTCCAATGTTAGATTTAATTGACCATTTAAAATTTTACTTTCTTCTTTTTTAGCATATCTGATACCCAGATTACCTTACTGTCTTCCCCTTGACCATAATTAGATGATCCTACTCTTCAGGGATAAAAATCATGCTGGGAAACCTCAAGTTCCAATGCAAATTTTAAATAGAAGCTTGGAGGAGCTATAGATCAGGGGTCGCCAAAGAGTCAGACATGCCTTTTTATTTTAAAGAAAAAGAAATTGGCAGGATTTGCTGATGGATTTGGACCTGAGAAACTGAATAAATGGTGATGTCAAGATGAACACTACTGGAACAGAAACCTACTTTGAGAGAGCAATTGAGGTGAAAATTAATTTGATTTTGCAATATTAAGTGTTAGATAACTGTAATACATCCAGGCGGAGATTGGAGTAGGCAATGCGAATGAATCTCTGAGGATACAAGAAATCCAGAATTCATTAGCATACATGGTACTTAAAGCCATGGTACCAAAAATCATATAGAGGGTGAAATTCAATGGAAGCTAAAAAAAAAAAAAAAAAAAAGGACGGAGTGGTTAACTGTGTCAAATGAGCCTTATAGATCAGGAAAAATGATGGTAGAACATTGACAATTGATTCAGCTAATAACATGTCATTGGCAACCTTGATAAGAGGGGGATTTATCCATAAAAGAGATGAGAGAAATCCTGAATTTTGATGTTTTAAATATATGAATTTTGTAAACTTCTCTACAAACATAAAATGCCTCAGCATATTTTTGAAGACCTTGAAACAAATTTTAAATATTAACATTCAATAAATATGGTTTATGTTTTACTGTTTTATATGGATTTCACTGTATTAATACATTTTTCATAGGTTGTTTAGTGGACAAAAATGTACTGTACACTGAAAGATGGTCAATTTCCTCTATAGAATTTCTGAAATAATTACAGGTTACAAATATGAATAAATAAAATTTTGACATACACATAGCTGGTAACAATATTGTAATGCTTTAAGTATTTTCATATTATATAATGTGGCTGTTTAGAAGAAGAATACTTGAAAACTTGATATTAACTTTAAATGTAACTATTAGGTTCTAAGATGTTCTGGGTCTGATGGCATGTCCAATGTTAGATTTAATTGACCATTTAAAATTTTACTTTCTTCTTTTTTAGCATATCTGATACCCAGATTACCTTACTGTCTTCCCCTTGACCATAATTAGATGATCCTACTCTTCAGGGATAAAAATAAGGGCCCAGCAGTAGCCCTGAGGAAAACCTCAAGTTCCAATGTCCTTTTTCCACCTCCACACAGAGAAGCAGGGGGTTTACAAACTTTGAACTATGTGATTTGCATGGAAAACCCCACGATTAATCCCTGTAGCTCCATCATTCAAGTTGTTTGTCAAAAGGAAAAATATATTGATTTTTAGAGCATGGGAAGTGGATGCAGATAGGCAACCAATAGCATCAATCCAGCAAAAATGGAATTATATTAAACCTGCGTAAAAGGGCTGCCCTCAAATCTCACTTTGCTTAGGGCTGTGACACTGATTGCTTCATTCTACCTGTGACTCAACCTCCCCATGACTTCTGTTTTGATGGATCAGCCTTGGATTACCAAGTATCCGTATCAGGAGCAGGATTTTCACACTTAAAAGAGACTGACTCTACACAGCTTATGTCAAAGTCTGGGTAATAACTGTGCTCCAGTATTTGACGCCTTGGATAAGAAAGTGAAACCTGCATTACCTGAATTTTTGTTTTAAGAAAGGTGATCATAATTGACCAAGTGTATTAATCCTAGTTTATTTGGTTCTGTGAAAATAACAGCGGCCCATATTAAGCAGACCGTGCAATGCTGATATTAACCAGCAAGCCATCCTTGAGCAGGAGCACGTGGCAGGTGCCAGGTTGGCTTGCCACACTTTTATAAGATTTGACTGAGGAGACAAAGCGTCCAAATTGACTGAAAGAGTATATTACCTATGCAGCATAAACAAAGTCACCCCTGGTGTCAGCTCTTCACATCCCTAGAAGTGCCAGGACTAAGGGGAGACAATTCAGGTACTTAGGGTATGAAGTTTAAGTCATTCATTCTAGGATTCTGCAAATGTCAGCTTGTTTTTGCAGGTGTCTAAGAATGAAATACCTGGGTATAATATTTATGAGGCACTCACTTTCAGTGAGTGAGTGAAGGTCATATGACCTTCAAAACGCATGCTTCCTTAAATTTTGCACCTTAGGCACATCACTTGCCTAAATCCAGTCCTGAACTTGATCCCTAGGTCCACAAGACAACAGTAAATTGGCTGAGCCAGATAACAGACAAGAGTGGAGGGCTGCTCTGTTGAGGGGGAGCCTGTTTTGCACTTCATTTTAGCAATTTTATAGCCTATAGATGAATCTGGGGATGAGGGGAGGGTTTGACTTCAGTGAAAAGTTCCATGCCTCATTGGTGCCAGGAAGGACAATGAGAAACAGCCATGTTTGTGATTTACTTAACTTATCATGTTCCTGGGAATCCCACAAGACGTTCCAATAAAACCTGTGCCAGCCTAAGGTTAGCCTTGCCTGCATGGCCTGTATTGTTTTGTGAAAGGTTACCAAAATGCCAAGGTGAAGCTTGCTTAGGGCTGTGACACTGATTGCTTCATTCTACCTGTGACTCAACCTCCCCATGACTTCTGTTTTGATGGATCAGCCTTGGATTACCAAGTATCCGTATCAGGAGCAGGATTTTCACACTTAAAAGAGACTGACTCTACACAGCTTATGTCAAAGTCTGGGTAATAACTGTGCTCCAGTATTTGACGCCTTGGATAAGAAAGTGAAACCTGCATTACCTGAATTTTTGTTTTAAGAAAGGTGATCATAATTGACCAAGTGTATTAATCCTAGTTTATTTGGTTCTGTGAAAATAACAGCGGCCCATATTAAGCAGACCGTGCAATGCTGATATTAACCAGCAAGCCATCCTTGAGCAGGAGCACGTGGCAGGTGCCAGGTTGGCTTGCCACACTTTTATAAGATTTGACTGAGGAGACAAAGCGTCCAAATTGACTGAAAGAGTATATTACCTATGCAGCATAAACAAAGTCACCCCTGGTGTCAGCTCTTCACATCCCTAGAAGTGCCAGGACTAAGGGGAGACAATTCAGGTACTTAGGGTATGAAGTTTAAGTCATTCATTCTAGGATTCTGCAAATGTCAGCTTGTTTTTGCAGGTGTCTAAGAATGAAATACCTGGGTATAATATTTAAGGAGGCACTCACTTTCAGTGAGTGAGTGAAGGTCATATGACCTTCAAAACGCATGCTTCCTTAAATTTTGCACCTTAGGCACATCACTTGCCTAAATCCAGTCCTGAACTTGATCCCTAGGTCCACAAGACAACAGTAAATTGGCTGAGCCAGATAACAGACAAGAGTGGAGGGCTGCTCTGTTGAGGGGGAGCCTGTTTTGCACTTCATTTTAGCAATTTTATAGCCTATAGATGAATCTGGGGATGAGGGAAGGGTTTGACTTCAGTGAAAAGTTCCATGCCTCATTGGTGCCAGGAAGGACAATGAGAAACAGCCATGTTTGTGATTTACTTAACTTATCATGTTCCTGGGAATCCCACAAGACGTTCCAATAAAACCTGTGCCAGCCTAAGGTTAGCCTTGCCTGCATGGCCTGTATTGTTTTGTGAAAGGTTACCAAAATGCCAAGGTGAAGCTGTTTCCCTACTACTGGTACTAAAAACTGAGGTTTCGAGTCGTAGAAACATAATTTGTAACCCCTGTCTTAATAGCTGTATGATATTGGGTAAGTTATATAAACCTTTTTAACCTGTTAAGTGAGAAAAGAAACAACTGCTTCATAAGTCTGTTGTAACTATCTTATAAGACTTTATAATGTGTCTAAAGCATTTAGGGAGTGCCTGCATGTAGTACATGTTCAGTAAGCAGTAATTATTTTACTGGCTATTAAATCTAAGTCAACATCATGTTCAACATAGTTTAAAAATTCTATAACCTAAAAAGAATCAAAGTTTGTTTTGAATGTTTTAGTCAAACAAATAACATCATCGCAGAAGTAAATTTTAAAACTATCTAGCAAATCAAATGTTTTTACTTTTAGTGTCTTCCTTTTTGTTATCTATATAAAAGATATATAAAAACAAGATAGACACATTTGTCAAAGATTCAAGTTATATTTGGTAGATAAAATATTCAGCAACCATCTGAAAGACTGATTCACTTTCAGCTATTTTCAGAGTTTCTCAAGGAATTTCAATATTCCATGTATTAATTTTACAACATAAAAGCATTCACACACACTTCAGCTCACTATTCACACCTGGAAAATTTTTGGCATCTGGTGATGGATAAGCCATGTTTAACTTGGGCATCTGTCCAAGTAGGACACTGGAATTCCAAAAAGAACATAAGCTCAAAAGTTTAAATTTTGCAGACACAAATGAGTCCCTAGGTCCACAAGACAACAGTAAATTGGCTGAGCCAGATAACAGACAAGAGTGGAGGGCTGCTCTGTTGAGGGGGAGCCTGTTTTGCACTTCATTTTAGCAATTTTATAGCCTATAGATGAATCTGGGGATGAGGGGAGGGTTTGACTTCAGTGAAAAGTTCCATGCCTCATTGGTGCCAGGAAGGACAATGAGAAACAGCCATGTTTGTGATTTACTTAACTTATCATGTTCCTGGGAATCCCACAAGACGTTCCAATAAAACCTGTGCCAGCCTAAGGTTAGCCTTGCCTGCATGGCCTGTATTGTTTTGTGAAAGGTTACCAAAATGCCAAGGTGAAGCTGTTTCCCTACTACTGGTACTAAAAACTGAGGTTTCGAGTCGTAGAAACATAATTTGTAACCCCTGTCTTAATAGCTGTATGATATTGGGTAAGTTATATAAACCTTTTTAACCTGTTAAGTGAGAAAAGAAACAACTGCTTCATAAGTCTGTTGTAACTATCTTATAAGACTTTATAATGTGTCTAAAGCATTTAGGGAGTGCCTGCATGTAGTACATGTTCAGTAAGCAGTAATTATTTTACTGGCTATTAAATCTAAGTCAACATCATGTTCAACATAGTTTAAAAATTCTATAACCTAAAAAGAATCAAAGTTTGTTTTGAATGTTTTAGTCAAACAAATAACATCATCGCAGAAGTAAATTTTAAAACTATCTAGCAAATCAAATGTTTTTACTTTTAGTGTCTTCCTTTTTGTTATCTATATAAAAGATATATAAAAACAAGATAGACACATTTGTCAAAGATTCAAGTTATATTTGGTAGATAAAATATTCAGCAACCATCTGAAAGACTGATTCACTTTCAGCTATTTTCAGAGTTTCTCAAGGAATTTCAATATTCCATGTATTAATTTTACAACATAAAAGCATTCACACACACTTCAGCTCACTATTCACACCTGGAAAATTTTTGGCATCTGGTGATGGATAAGCCATGTTTAACTTGGGCATCTGTCCAAGTAGGACACTGTCTCTGAACTTACACTCAAAATAGAACATAAGCTCAAAATAAATTTTTAATTAAAAGAATAAACAGTATAAAAGAATACATCTGTATTCTCTCTGGAGCTATGAGTTCATAATTTGCTTTAATTCAGCATGTTAAAAATCCTAAATAACAGTGCCTTTTCCATGCATCTTCAGACTTCTCTTGTTGCTTTATTTTTTCTCAAGACCATGATTATCGTGAAGGTTAAAATTTTACAGATCTGAGCATCAACCTAACTTTTCTGCAGTAGCAAAAAATTGTCATGATAGAACTTTTAACATGATGACAAAATGCTAAAATATTTTTTCTCTGAACTAATTTCTCTATATTCTCTCTGATAATGTCACCAAAAATTCTATTGTTAATATAATTTATATCCCTTTCTATAAATAATGGAAGTTATTAACTCAGATGTACTTAACACCATTTTTTTTTTTCATTTAAAATGTATTAGAAGAGGCCTTTCATATGAATAGAACTTTGTTTATTGTCATGGTCATAACAGGAATATTATCAAACAGTGCAATAGACTGTGTGTTTTATTTTCTGTTAATCTAATACTTGACCTACTTTATTATGAAATCTTGTCAATTCATTCCATTAATGTCTAAAACAATTTTAAAATTGTGCTTTCTCTTTCAATTCAAAGAGAATGTTAATTTTGTTTGCCAATTTATAAATATGTTTTACTTAATAGACTTAATAGACGTGTTAAAGAACATGTGGAATCAAAAAATTTAGGTGATTTGATTGTTTATGGTGTACTTGGTAAGCATTTCTTGTGGTTGGCTTATCGTTTATGGCCCTTAATAAAATAGGCATATGGAAATTCATTACCCATAGAGTTCCTGTTCAAAGTCTGCTCCTTCAGATGGAAACTTTCACCACACCATACCTTCCTTCTCTGATCTGCCCTTATTGCTTCCTTCAGCCATATGTTCATTTCAGCCACAGAGTTATTATTGGTGCCCTGTTTTTGCGATACCAGTGAAATGATGATGTAATTAAGTGCCAGGTGAACTAGCAGCACTATTCACACCTGGAAAATTTTTGGCATCTGGTGATGGATAAGCCATGTTTAACTTGGGCATCTGTCCAAGTAGGACACTGTCTCTGAACTTACACTCAAAATAGAACATAAGCTCAAAATAAATTTTTAATTAAAAGAATAAACAGTATAAAAGAATACATCTGTATTCTCTCTGGAGCTATGAGTTCATAATTTGCTTTAATTCAGCATGTTAAAAATCCTAAATAACAGTGCCTTTTCCATGCATCTTCAGACTTCTCTTGTTGCTTTATTTTTTCTCAAGACCATGATTATCGTGAAGGTTAAAATTTTACAGATCTGAGCATCAACCTAACTTTTCTGCAGTAGCAAAAAATTGTCATGATAGAACTTTTAACATGATGACAAAATGCTAAAATATTTTTTCTCTGAACTAATTTCTCTATATTCTCTCTGATAATGTCACCAAAAATTCTATTGTTAATATAATTTATATCCCTTTCTATAAATAATGGAAGTTATTAACTCAGATGTACTTAACACCATTTTTTTTTTTCATTTAAAATGTATTAGAAGAGGCCTTTCATATGAATAGAACTTTGTTTATTGTCATGGTCATAACAGGAATATTATCAAACAGTGCAATAGACTGTGTGTTTTATTTTCTGTTAATCTAATACTTGACCTACTTTATTATGAAATCTTGTCAATTCATTCCATTAATGTCTAAAACAATTTTAAAATTGTGCTTTCTCTTTCAATTCAAAGAGAATGTTAATTTTGTTTGCCAATTTATAAATATGTTTTACTTAATAGACTTAATAGACGTGTTAAAGAACATGTGGAATCAAAAAATTTAGGTGATTTGATTGTTTATGGTGTACTTGGTAAGCATTTCTTGTGGTTGGCTTATCGTTTATGGCCCTTAATAAAATAGGCATATGGAAATTCATTACCCATAGAGTTCCTGTTCAAAGTCTGCTCCTTCAGATGGAAACTTTCACCACACCATACCTTCCTTCTCTGATCTGCCCTTATTGCTTCCTTCAGCCATATGTTCATTTCAGCCACAGAGTTATTATTGGTGCCCTGTTTTTGCGATACCAGTGAAATGATGATGTAATTAAGTGCCAGGTGAACTAGCAGCATGTCTTCTTAACAATATCCAGGTGTTAGCTGATTCTGTGATCATAGATATTTAAATTTCTTTTCCTTACTTTACAGCTGCCTTTTTTGATCTCTGATTTCTAACTTGCAGCTACATTTTCCTAGGTTTTTCAAGCTTATGCATTCAGCTAGACCCAATTATTCAGATAAGTGTCCAGGATCACAAGAAACATTTTAGCATAAAGTATAACTTACCTATGTAGCCTAAACTTCTATTCAGCTACCTCTGAGCAGACTGTTTTCTATTTTGGGGGATTGGGGGGTGGAAAACTCATACTTTAAAAATTAAAAGTTGCAGTGGGTAAGGACACTTCCTTGGTGGGTAAGGACACTGCCTTGCAGTGCAAGAGGCGCCGGTTTGATCCCTGGCCTGGGAAGATCCCACGTGCCACGGAACAGCTGGACCATTGTGTCCAGCTACCTAGCTGGAGCTCTGGAGCACATGCACCCAGAGCCAGTGCTCTGCAGCGAGAGATGCCACTGCGATGGGAGGCCCACACAGGCCAAAGAACAAAGATGGATGAAAATAGATAAATGAAAGACCAATAGAAGTGGCCAAAAAAAAAAGTTAAAAATTAAAAGTTACAAACATCAATATCCTGAGAGATTTTACTTAAAAATCTGAAGTTCTAGCTTCTTTTGAAAAAGTCATATGATTAGTAACCCTGGAACCAAACCCATACAACTGATAAGTTTGCACTGTAGTTGTCCCTAAAAGAGGCGCTCGCTTTCTAGTTTGTCACCGTATTTCCTATTTCTCCATTTGTGATGTCTTTGTCAATGGTAATCATTACTCAAATATGATCTATTGTGTTTATCAATTTAAGAGCAGAAATCAGTGCATTTGAAAGAATTAGCAGATCTATCCAGAATCTATTTAAAGTTTTGTCTTCTATGTATAGTAATTGCAGGAGAACATAGCAACCCACTCCAGTATTCTTACTTGGAAAATCCCATTGACAGAGGGGCCTGGTGGGCTATAGTCCATGGGGTCACAGAGTTAGACACAGCTTAGCAACTGAGCATATACAGTGATAGAGTGAACTGGCAGATAATTTGATTTCTTTTTGTAGTTTAAGCATTTTCCATGGATTCAGTATTCTTGCAGATAAGGTGTTACATTTCAGTTTTATTCAATTTTCTTTTTTCTGTTCTGCCCTCACTTCAGCTTCTTAGAGAATGAAACATCTGCTTTCTCACCTAGGTTTTTCAAGCTTATGCATTCAGCTAGACCCAATTATTCAGATAAGTGTCCAGGATCACAAGAAACATTTTAGCATAAAGTATAACTTACCTATGTAGCCTAAACTTCTATTCAGCTACCTCTGAGCAGACTGTTTTCTATTTTGGGGGATTGGGGGGTGGAAAACTCATACTTTAAAAATTAAAAGTTGCAGTGGGTAAGGACACTTCCTTGGTGGGTAAGGACACTGCCTTGCAGTGCAAGAGGCGCCGGTTTGATCCCTGGCCTGGGAAGATCCCACGTGCCACGGAACAGCTGGACCATTGTGTCCAGCTACCTAGCTGGAGCTCTGGAGCACATGCACCCAGAGCCAGTGCTCTGCAGCGAGAGATGCCACTGCGATGGGAGGCCCACACAGGCCAAAGAACAAAGATGGATGAAAATAGATAAATGAAAGACCAATAGAAGTGGCCAAAAAAAAAAGTTAAAAATTAAAAGTTACAAACATCAATATCCTGAGAGATTTTACTTAAAAATCTGAAGTTCTAGCTTCTTTTGAAAAAGTCATATGATTAGTAACCCTGGAACCAAACCCATACAACTGATAAGTTTGCACTGTAGTTGTCCCTAAAAGAGGCTGCTCGCTTTCTAGTTTGTCACCGTATTTCCTATTTCTCCATTTGTGATGTCTTTGTCAATGGTAATCATTACTCAAATATGATCTATTGTGTTTATCAATTTAAGAGCAGAAATCAGTGCATTTGAAAGAATTAGCAGATCTATCCAGAATCTATTTAAAGTTTTGTCTTCTATGTATAGTAATTGCAGGAGAACATAGCAACCCACTCCAGTATTCTTACTTGGAAAATCCCATTGACAGAGGGGCCTGGTGGGCTATAGTCCATGGGGTCACAGAGTTAGACACAGCTTAGCAACTGAGCATATACAGTGATAGAGTGAACTGGCAGATAATTTGATTTCTTTTTGTAGTTTAAGCATTTTCCATGGATTCAGTATTCTTGCAGATAAGGTGTTACATTTCAGTTTTATTCAATTTTCTTTTTTCTGTTCTGCCCTCACTTCAGCTTCTTAGAGAATGAAACATCTGCTTTCTCACCTAGGGCCATTTTCTTTGCATATTTCAAGAGTGATTCGTCTGTTTGTACTTTATTTATTTATTTATTTTTTTCTATTTACAGATTGTACATAGTTGGAGTAAATACTTAGGTTTTTAGATACAACAATTGGCATAGCTTTACCATATGCAAAATTGTCTCAAAACAGAACAAAAATGTAGCTGAGTACCCTAGTTTTGTAGCTAAGAAATATATTACGCTGTGGGACTGGGAAATTCTCCATGCTGTTGAGTAGCATTTTACAATCAACACCTCTCCCCTTTTCAGGATATCGAATCCCTAACAGGAGGGCTGACTGGTTCTAAGGGGGCTGATCCACCGGTAAGTTAGATTCTTCATTAAATTTAACTATTGACAAATTGAATTATGTACGTACAGGATCATCAGAGTTACTTGTATACAATTTGTTGTACAGGTGACTTTTTGAAGTAGTTTTTTTTTTTTTTTTCCCTTTTTTTCCTTAAAACTTTATAGCTATTGCAGTAACTAATATAAAAATGTGAACTTACCTTGAAGTGTGTTTACTCTTTTAAAGAGTGTTAATAGCTCATAAAATTCATCTCTATATAGGGACTCTAAAAGTAAGAATAAGATCTTCATTAAAATGTGTAACACATTAATGGGCTACCGCAAAAATTAAAACATTTTGTAACTAGAGAGTACCATTTCAAATAAGTGTATTACTTATTTACCATTTTAAATAAGTATATGATTTTCAAATAAGTATGTTGTTTTGGTTGCAATATACAGTTACTGAGAAAACTAGAGAGTTTACCATTTCAAATAAGTATATGATTTTGGTTGCAATGTATACTTTCTGAGAAAAATATTTGGGTCCATATTTGTTCTACAGTGCTGATTTTTGATACTGCTATTTCTTTCCTACTTTACCCAGAAAACTTTTAGAAAATTAGAGAAATGCACGAAAATTTTAAAAGATTATTATTTGTAGGCAATACAAGCGATTGATAGTCTAATCACATGGAATACTGCAGTCTTTTCTGTGATGTCTTATCTCAGAAAATATTGAGTAAAGTAACATTCTTGTAATTTCACACTGGAGGTACCAATATAAGTTCATGGCATATATCTAAAGTGATAAAATTCAGTTTATTTTCAACAAATAGTGTGTAAAGTTTTTTACCACTGCTTCCTTTTCACTTAGCAGTGTGAAGTTTAATGTGAAACACACAGAATCCTGTGTTTTTAATTTTTAGCTATACTTCATCTAGACATCTACCTGAGGTACATAATTACATTAAGGCATCACTGAAGTGTTAAAGATAACTTAAAACTGTAGCTCTTTCCTGTCTTACTCTCATGAATCTCATGATGTTTTCTATCAGATTGCTGCTGAAGAACACATTTTAGCCCATTCCCATCCTTTTATTTTCATTGTCTGAATTCATGCAGGAAAAAAATGTATTTACTTCAGATACCTGCTTATATTTAGTCCCTGAGCCTATTATATTGCAGCATAAAAGAAGATGAAATGTAAATCAGGCCAGCAAGTATATTGTGACAGGATTTTTGGCAAGTCCTGTATGTAAGTAGTATAGGTCACTGCTTATGTGATGTAATTTCACCCTGCTGTTTTGCATTGTATTTGTTTATAGCATTCCCTTTTTATCAGAATAAATCCATTCCCTTTAAAATACCTCCCTCACTGTTCACTGATTGCTGAATTCTATGATTAGAGATAAGTTGGTTTTAAGAGGATTTGTCTCTTGTTCAAAACTGAAGAAAACACTTCTCTCTTCTGCATGTGGCCATAAAACTCTTACCCGCTATTTACACATTAAAATAAGTTAATTAATCATATCCTTTCAAGATTTTTAAACATGGAAGGCTGAGTCAGCATTGAAGTTTAGCTATGACAAGAAGCCCCTTGCAGGACAAAAAGGTTACTTTAGAAAGGAAAGTTGGTGACCTGAAAAATATTTGGGTCCATATTTGTTCTACAGTGCTGATTTTTGATACTGCTATTTCTTTCCTACTTTACCCAGAAAACTTTTAGAAAATTAGAGAAATGCACGAAAATTTTAAAAGATTATTATTTGTAGGCAATACAAGCGATTGATAGTCTAATCACATGGAATACTGCAGTCTTTTCTGTGATGTCTTATCTCAGAAAATATTGAGTAAAGTAACATTCTTGTAATTTCACACTGGAGGTACCAATATAAGTTCATGGCATATATCTAAAGTGATAAAATTCAGTTTATTTTCAACAAATAGTGTGTAAAGTTTTTTACCACTGCTTCCTTTTCACTTAGCAATGTGAAGTTTAATGTGAAACACACAGAATCCTGTGTTTTTAATTTTTAGCTATACTTCATCTAGACATCTACCTGAGGTACATAATTACATTAAGGCATCACTGAAGTGTTAAAGATAACTTAAAACTGTAGCTCTTTCCTGTCTTACTCTCATGAATCTCATGATGTTTTCTATCAGATTGCTGCTGAAGAACACATTTTAGCCCATTCCCATCCTTTTATTTTCATTGTCTGAATTCATGCAGGAAAAAAATGTATTTTCTTCAGATACCTGCTTATATTTAGTCCCTGAGCCTATTATATTGCAGCATAAAAGAAGATGAAATGTAAATCAGGCCAGCAAGTATATTGTGACAGGATTTTTGGCAAGTCCTGTATGTAAGTAGTATAGGTCACTGCTTATGTGATGTAATTTCACCCTGCTGTTTTGCATTGTATTTGTTTATAGCATTCCCTTTTTATCAGAATAAATCCATTCCCTTTAAAATACCTCCCTCACTGTTCACTGATTGCTGAATTCTATGATTAGAGATAAGTTGGTTTTAAGAGGATTTGTCTCTTGTTCAAAACTGAAGAAAACACTTCTCTCTTCTGCATGTGGCCATAAAACTCTTACCCGCTATTTACACATTAAAATAAGTTAATTAATCATATCCTTTCAAGATTTTTAAACATGGAAGGCTGAGTCAGCATTGAAGTTTAGCTATGACAAGAAGCCCCTTGCAGGACAAAAAGGTTACTTTAGAAAGGAAAGTTGGTGACCTGAAGACAAACTTAAGCAACTTCATTTCCAATAGCTAAAAGTGAAGTGAATATGTGTCTGGGTTTTTATACTATACATATGTTTGTCTTTTCTTTGGACATTATTTATAATATCATGAGGAAAGGAGGTTCTCTCTTGGCCATCTCCTGCCCTGATCATGTGCTTCTTATATAACTTTTTTTAAAGTGGAAAGCATCACACAAATGTTTGTGTACTTTAGAGCTTAGACAACCTAGGGTGTTAACAGTATACATGTATTTTTCCCATTGTAAAAGAGATATTCAAAGCATATTATCAAGAGATATGTAATAAAATCACTTTTTAGTCCTCTGTAAAGCTTATATAAATTAGACCAAGGATGAAGGTGAAATGGTAATAGTATAGTCTTAAGTTACTTTAGTCATTTAAGAATAAGACTTTAAATTAAGATAGTTTTTGCACTCAAATTAGAAAACTGAAAGTCAGATTAAATTATACATAATGAAAGTGTGGGCTTCCCTGGTGGTCCAGTGGGTAAGGACACCACCTTGCAGTGCAAGGGGCGCCGGTTCGATCCCTGGCCTGGGAAGATCCCACATGCCGCAGTACAGCTGGACTGATTTGTCCAATTACTGAGCCGGAGCTCTGAGCGCATGCGCCCAGAGCCGGTGCTCTGCAACAACAGAGGCCACTGTGATGGGAGGCCCACACGGGCCAAAGAACAAAGATGGGCCAGCCAATTTACATTGGTATTTGCTTATGTGATGTAATTTCACCCTGCTGTTTTGCATTGTATTTGTTTATAGCATTCCCTTTTTATCAGAATAAATCCATTCCCTTTAAAATACCTCCCTCACTGTTCACTGATTGCTGAATTCTATGATTAGAGATAAGTTGGTTTTAAGAGGATTTGTCTCTTGTTCAAAACTGAAGAAAACACTTCTCTCTTCTGCATGTGGCCATAAAACTCTTACCCGCTATTTACACATTAAAATAAGTTAATTAATCATATCCTTTCAAGATTTTTAAACATGGAAGGCTGAGTCAGCATTGAAGTTTAGCTATGACAAGAAGCCCCTTGCAGGACAAAAAGGTTACTTTAGAAAGGAAAGTTGGTGACCTGAAGACAAACTTAAGCAACTTCATTTCCAATAGCTAAAAGTGAAGTGAATATGTGTCTGGGTTTTTATACTATACATATGTTTGTCTTTTCTTTGGACATTATTTATAATATCATGAGGAAAGGAGGTTCTCTCTTGGCCATCTCCTGCCCTGATCATGTGCTTCTTATATAACTTTTTGTAAAGTGGAAAGCATCACACAAATGTTTGTGTACTTTAGAGCTTAGACAACCTAGGGTGTTAACAGTATACATGTATTTTTCCCATTGTAAAAGAGATATTCAAAGCATATTATCAAGAGATATGTAATAAAATCACTTTTTAGTCCTCTGTAAAGCTTATATAAATTAGACCAAGGATGAAGGTGAAATGGTAATAGTATAGTCTTAAGTTACTTTAGTCATTTAAGAATAAGACTTTAAATTAAGATAGTTTTTGCACTCAAATTAGAAAACTGAAAGTCAGATTAAATTATACATAATGAAAGTGTGGGCTTCCCTGGTGGTCCAGTGGGTAAGGACACCACCTTGCAGTGCAAGGGGCGCCGGTTCGATCCCTGGCCTGGGAAGATCCCACATGCCGCAGTACAGCTGGACTGATTTGTCCAATTACTGAGCCGGAGCTCTGGAGCGCATGCGCCCAGAGCCGGTGCTCTGCAACAACAGAGGCCACTGTGATGGGAGGCCCACACGGGCCAAAGAACAAAGATGGATGAAAATAGATAAATGAAAGACCAATAGAAGTGGCCCGCCCACTCCCTCCCTCACCAAACCGCCCCCTCCAAATAAATAAATAATGAATGTTTTAAAAAAAAATAAATAAATTATACATAATGAAAGTGCATTTGAAATTTCATACTACTTTTTCCTTCTATCTGATAGATTAGATACTGTTCTCCATTATCTATTTCTAAATTTGCATATTTTTAATAAATGTTTACAGTGTATTACTAAAGCCATTCTATGTTGAAATGTTCATTGGTAATAAATTCAAGGTCCTATGAATTGTTGCTCATTGAACAGAGTAATATAAAATGTTGAATGAATGGTCTTTCACAGGGATGCATAATTATGGAGTAATATCTTTACCAGTGTAATGGAAAGATCAGAGACATCTTTAAGTACAAACGATATACTTAAAAACTGAAAAATTTTCTGTGGGTAGATATAAATATTATTTCTGAAGCTTTAGAAATGAATTTTACATTTTTTCAAATAGCAAACGTATAAAAAGTGTCAAGTTTGCAAATGTCATTACAAATTTGCATATCTGGTAAGAATAAATTTGTGTAACTCCACGATTACAATTTTCATTGATATTTTTAACTATAAATGTTAAGGAGGCTTTCTGAAAACTCCAGTAGTCTCAGTTGTAATGCTAATAATGACAGAAAGAATAGCTCATTCATTATTTTCAGGGGAAATTCAAGATGTTTTATAGTGGCTTTTTTCTAAAAAGAATTTCAAAATGTATGTATTCAAATTCATAAACTGAAAACCAGTTGTTGCTTCATATGGAACATACAGATTTTTCTAAATCTTTTATTAAAAAAAGTCTTTTACCATTAAGAAAAATATTGTCTGTTATGTTAACTTAAAATTATCTTTTAAAAGTTTTATCAAAGATTTTTTTATTCTGAATATATTTTGCACTGACAAAAATTAGATAACAGATTAACCTCTAGTGTAAAAATACTGTATATATTCACATATGAAGCTATGTAAATTTATTATGGTAAAGAAGCTGCCTGCAAGCAGGAGATCTAGGTTGATCCCTGGGTCTGGAAAATCCCTTGGAGAAAGGAATGACTACCCACTCCAGTACTCTCTGGGCTTCTCTGGTATCTCAGAGGGTAAAGAATCTGCCTGCATTGCAGAAGACCCAGGTTGGATCCTGGATCAGGAAGATCCTCTGGAATGGCTACCCACTCCAGTGTTCTTGCCTGGAGAATGCCATGGATAGAGTTACAGGCAGGCTACAGTCCATGGGGTCACAAAGAGTCAGATAAGACGGACTGAACACACGTATAAAAGGGAAGGAAAATAGATAATTAAAATCTAAAGGGTAAAATATCATTATTAAGTTAAATAGTGTTTTTATAAATTTGGTGGGTGGGGGCACGAGTTGGGGAGGGAGGGGGGCGGGCGGGCCACCTTTATTGGTCTTTCATTCGTCTATTTTCATCCATTTTTTTTTCTTTGGCCCATGTGGCCTCCCATCGCAGTGGTCTCTTGTTGCAGAGCACCGGCTCTGGGCGCATGCGCTCCAGAGCTCCTTCTTGGTAATTGGACAGATCGGTCCAGCCACACCGCGGCACGTAGGATCTTCCCAGGCCAGGGATCTAACCGGCGCCCCTTGCACTGCAAGGTGGTGTCCTTACCCACTAGACCACCAGGGAATCCCCCAATAGTGTTTTTTAAATATAACATTTTGCCATAGACTGTTTTTTTTTTTTGCATTTCAAATATTTTATGTTTCAATAATAGAAACCAAAGAATCTGAGGTGGCCGGGCTTCTTTCTGAGCAACCAGGAAACAAAGGGAGAACCAACAAAATCCTGAGAAAAACCACTTAGATTCTCCAACTTGGAAAGAGACTTGCCATAGACTTTTAGATTTAAATATTAACATTATTAAAAGTGAGAGATTTGTGGAATGTTAGATGTCAGGGGTGTCTCATATTATCAAGTTGTCAGGTCATCAGGCCGGCTGTTAGGAAGGCCAGGGTAAGGTCTAAACAGCTCAGTTTCTGATGTCGAAGGAGATTTGGGGGTAGTCAAGAATGGGTACAAAACATGAACCCTATGCGGCTATACCAGCTAAACCTAGTATCTGGAGCGCTGTGGCTATGCACGTCTGTGTGGAACCAATAGTGTCAGGTCTCTGTCTTGTTTTGAGCCCATGAGCCAGTGACATGAGCTAAGGGTTTCGGCAACCCATAGCCTGGAACCAGGATTTGTCCCAGACTGTGAGCTAGCTCTAAACCTTCAGGAGCTATTTACTCCCTAAGCCTGGCCTAAGAAGTTAAGTTTAGTGATACAGACCTAAGCAGACTCATGCACACAGTGAGAGGGGCGTCTCTTTTGTCAATTGGTTTAAGAAACTTTTTGATTATTTATATGCTTATGTAAACCAGCCATTTACTTTCTTATTAGTCCTGATTATTTTTAAGAGTTACTGTGCATGAAATCTAATAAGGAGTAATGTGAGAGAAATCTTAGGTAGACTATATGAAACAAATTCCTGAGCAGAGTGTCCTAATAGCTTGGAGTGCTATGATCAGTGTTTGAAATAAGTCTATGTCATTACTTCACCCAGGATTTACAGGAATAATGCCACTGGGGATATTCAGTTCATCCCTTAGTTTCTTCCTATTTGTTACCTTGGCATAATATGATCTGTAAATTAGCTTCCTACCCAATTAGTGTCTTAATTGTTTTAAGCTACCTTTATTCAAATGGTAAAGGTTCTCTTAGCATTTCTTCTAGCATTTCTAGAGTGGTGCATACCTGAGTATCCATCTAATCTATATCCTTAGGCTTGATATGATTCTGTCCTAAACATTCTCCAACCCTATTATTTTTTTCCCACTGAGGAACCAGAATTACACATTCTGTGTCTTTGTACTTTCTGTACTCTTTTTTAAAGGTCTTCCTGATGGTTCTTAGCCATCTGAGTAAACACTCGACAGAATTTAAAACAATTCAATTTCCTGAAGGTGCTGTTTAGATCAGGCTGTGTATTTGTCAAGTTGTAAATAGCATTAAAATTTTAAAGTCTTCAAAGCTGATTTTAATTTGATTATTCAAAAAAGACCCGTGTTCTACTCACTTGCTTGAAAAGATACAATTAGAAAATATGAGTTTGAATTGTGATCTAATTTAATTTCTTTCACCATGAATATGGTATTGCTTTATTTCTTGCTTTCATTGTCCATACGGTGTTAAACAATTTACGATTTCTTTTTCAGCATCTTACCATATAGCTGAGAACACAGGTTGGTAAAAACTAATTACACTGTAACATAAGCACAGGATGAGATGAAAGTAAGTAAGATGATTGTGTAATCCAAGTTGAGAGTAAGAGGTGGCAGAATGATCAAGGAAGGCAAAGAAAAGAAAATAATGTCTAGTCTTAGAATGAGTTGAAGCTTGCCAACTGAAATTAGTGGAGCATGGAATGTTACATAAGGAAATATACTATATGCCTAAATGAAAAGCTAGAAAATAGTGGCTCAAGTATGAAATAAGTTAGAGGATGGTAGGTGGTGATGAATAAAGTGCATTTTTTAAATGCTTATGTAACCAGCCATTTACTTTCTTATTAGTCCTGATTATTTTTAAGAGTTACTGTGCATGAAATCTAATAAGGAGTAATGTGAGAGAAATCTTAGGTAGACTATATGAAACAAATTCCTGAGCAGAGTGTCCTAATAGCTTGGAGTGCTATGATCAGTGTTTGAAATAAGTCTATGTCATTACTTCACCCAGGATTTACAGGAATAATGCCACTGGGGATATTCAGTTCATCCCTTAGTTTCTTCCTATTTGTTACCTTGGCATAATATGATCTGTAAATTAGCTTCCTACCCAATTAGTGTCTTAATTGTTTTAAGCTACCTTTATTCAAATGGTAAAGGTTCTCTTAGCATTTCTTCTAGCATTTCTAGAGTGGTGCATACCTGAGTATCCATCTAATCTATATCCTTAGGCTTGATATGATTCTGTCCTAAACATTCTCCAACCCTATTATTTTTTTCCCACTGAGGAACCAGAATTACACATTCTGTGTCTTTGTACTTTCTGTACTCTTTTTAATGGTCTTCCTGATGGTTCTTAGCCATCTGAGTAAACACTCGACAGAATTTAAAACAATTCAATTTCCTGAAGGTGCTGTTTAGATCAGGCTGTGTATTTGTCAAGTTGTAAATAGCATTAAAATTTTAAAGTCTTCAAAGCTGATTTTAATTTGATTATTCAAAAAAGACCCGTGTTCTACTCACTTGCTTGAAAAGATACAATTAGAAAATATGAGTTTGAATTGTGATCTAATTTAATTTCTTTCACCATGAATATGGTATTGCTTTATTTCTTGCTTTCATTGTCCATACGGTGTTAAACAATTTACGATTTCTTTTTTCAGCATCTTACCATATAGCTGAGAACACAGGTTGGTAAAAACTAATTACACTGTAACATAAGCACAGGATGAGATGAAAGTAAGTAAGATGATTGTGTAATCCAAGTTGAGAGTAAGAGGTGGCAGAATGATCAAGGAAGGCAAAGAAAAGAAAATAATGTCTAGTCTTAGAATGAGTTGAAGCTTGCCAACTGAAATTAGTGGAGCATGGAATGTTACATAAGGAAATATACTATATGCCTAAATGAAAAGCTAGAAAATAGTGGCTCAAGTATGAAATAAGTTAGAGGATGGTAGGTGGTGATGAGATAGAAGGTAAAAGATAACCCAAGAGGAAGAGATTTCATGGAAAAAACTGTATAGTGAAGAAGATGAGGACCTATTAAAGTCTTTAAACAGGAGAGTCACTTAATCAGCTCTGTCCTTTAGAATCATTTTTCTGCCTCTTGTGGAGAGCAATTTAGAGAAAAGCAGGAAAACCATTGAAAGAGGCTCTTACAGTCATCCAGAGGAGAGATGATCAAAATGATCATTCATGGTGAATTTTTCTTTTGGTCTATCCCACTACATCCTAAAACTAATCAAGGCAATATCTCAAGGGAAAGGCAACATTTTATATTGTTAAAATATTAAATTTTTGGTATGAGCCTATCAAGTGACAGTGAGAATGGAGAGGAATAAACTGATTCATGAGTTATTAAGAACTTAGTGAACACACAAGAACAGGTGGTCATTTGGAGGGAGAAGAATAAAAGTTATTGAAAAGTCCAGGCTGATTTAGAACTTTCTAATTTGGCACTTGAGTAGATAAAGGTACCATACACAAAGACAAGAATCCCATGAGGTAGAGCATTTCTGGAGGGGGGAGGTTGAGCTCAGTTTTTGACACATTAAATTGAGGTAACAAAGTTGGGAATATATGAATGAGTTTCGAATTTAAAGGTCAAAGATCATTTATAGTCATTGATTTGAACATGTAGAATAGTTAATTGACACTATTGTGGCTGATGAAATCACTCGAAAAAATGTATCCATTTTTTGAACTATATAACCAAAATTCATCTTTTTAAATTTATTTTTCACTTGGAGGAATATTATTTTACAATGTTCTGTTGGTTTCTGCTTTACAATTCAAATCAGTCATAATTATATTTTATCCCATCCTTTTTAAGCCTCCCTACCTTCCCCATCCTACTCTTTAGGTCATCACAGAGCATCAGACTGGGATCCCTATGATATATAGCACATTCTGACTAGCTAGCTATTTCACACATGGTAGTGTATATATGTCAGTGCTTCTTTCTCAAGTCCTGCCCTCTCCTTCCCACACTGTGTCCACAAGTCTGTTCTCTACATCTGTGTCTTCATTCCTTCCTTACAAATTACTTCATCATAACTAAAAAAAATGTATGCTTAATGAGAAGATAGAGAATTCAGAATAAAGCCCTGAGAAAGAAAAGCATTTAAAGGTCAGAGGAAAGGGAAAGCTAAGAGGAAGGAGTATGCCTCAAAAAAGAGAAAACAGAGATAATTATAAAGAAAGAATACCAGGAAAATGTGTAATCATAAATGCCAAGGTCACAGGAGGATGGTGAAAAGGATTAATAGCAGATTCATAATGTTGAGAATTCAAGAACAGAGTGCCCCATTGAAGTTTAGCAACAAGAGGATAAAGGGTGGTCTGTTGTTTAGTTGCTAAGTCTTGTCCAACTCTTCTGTGATCCCATGGACTGCAGCCCACCGTGCTTCTCTGTCCATAGGATTTCCCAGGCAGGAATACTATAGTGGGTTGCCATTTCCTTCTCCAGGAGATCTTCCTGACCCAGGTTTAAAAATATTAAATTTTTGGTATGAGCCTATCAAGTGACAGTGAGAATGGAGAGGAATAAACTGATTCATGAGTTATTAAGAACTTAGTGAACACACAAGAACAGGTGGTCATTTGGAGGGAGAAGAATAAAAGTTATTGAAAAGTCCAGGCTGATTTAGAACTTTCTAATTTGGCACTTGAGTAGATAAAGGTACCATACACAAAGACAAGAATCCCATGAGGTAGAGCATTTCTGGAGGGGGGAGGTTGAGCTCAGTTTTTGACACATTAAATTGAGGTAACAAAGTTGGGAATATATGAATGAGTTTCGAATTTAAAGGTCAAAGATCATTTATAGTCATTGATTTGAACATGTAGAATAGTTAATTGACACTATTGTGGCTGATGAAATCACTCGAAAAAATGTATCCATTTTTTGAACTATATAACCAAAATTCATCTTTTTAAATTTATTTTTCACTTGGAGGAATATTATTTTACAATGTTCTGTTGGTTTCTGCTTTACAATTCAAATCAGTCATAATTATATTTTATCCCATCCTTTTTAAGCCTCCCTACCTTCCCCATCCTACTCTTTAGGTCATCACAGAGCATCAGACTGGGATCCCTATGATATATAGCACATTCTGACTAGCTAGCTATTTCACACATGGTAGTGTATATATGTCAGTGCTTCTTTCTCAAGTCCTGCCCTCTCCTTCCCACACTGTGTCCACAAGTCTGTTCTCTACATCTGTGTCTTCATTCCTTCCTTACAAATTACTTCATCATAACTAAAAAAAATGTATGCTTAATGAGAAGATAGAGAATTCAGAATAAAGCCCTGAGAAAGAAAAGCATTTAAAGGTCAGAGGAAAGGGAAAGCTAAGAGGAAGGAGTATGCCTCAAAAAAGAGAAAACAGAGATAATTATAAAGAAAGAATACCAGGAAAATGTGTAATCATAAATGCCAAGGTCACAGGAGGATGGTGAAAAGGATTAATAGCAGATTCATAATGTTGAGAATTCAAGAACAGAGTGCCCCATTGAAGTTTAGCAACAAGAGGATAAAGGGTGGTCTGTTGTTTAGTTGCTAAGTCTTGTCCAACTCTTCTGTGATCCCATGGACTGCAGCCCACCGTGCTTCTCTGTCCATAGGATTTCCCAGGCAGGAATACTATAGTGGGTTGCCATTTCCTTCTCCAGGAGATCTTCCTGACCCAGGGATTGAACCCAGATCTCCTGCACTGTAGGCAGGTTCTTTACCAGAGACACTAGGGAAGCCCATATTCACCATAGACTTGCTAATTAATAATTACAGTAGCGTCAGTCCTGCCACTGTGAATCACCACCTTTAACCTCTCTAAGTGATGACCAGGAAGGTCTTTTTTTTTTTTTTTTGATTTTTTATTTATTTATTTATTTATTTATTTATTTTTGTACATGTATGTTCCCAGATCAATCAGATGCATATCCCTCGGCCCTCCCCCCACCCAGGTTCCTCCCCCCCATCCCTCCAGACCATTGCTCCAAGTGGTTGTAGGTACTCCTATTCCCCTAGCACAATGACAATAGCTATCTTTTCTACACATGACAGTATAGGTTCCCATGTTACTCCCTCCCATTGTTCGGTCTCCACAATGTCTTTATGTCTATTCTCTGTTTTTTCATGAGTTCACTGTGTGTGTTATCATGACCATCTTACTAGATCCCATATATATGAGTTAGTATACTATACTTGTCTTTCTCTTTTTGACTTACTTCACTTTTTATGATAGGTTCTAAAGCCAGCCACCTCATTAGGACTGAGTCTGACCAGGAAGGTCTTATTAGCAAAATTTTAGCTGGTAAGAATCGGTGCAGGTTTTTTACTCTCATGAAGAGAAGTGTGTGCCTCTCCTAAGCCAAATGAGGGTTAACCCAAAGCAATAACTCATAGAAGAAAGAAGTGGTATCTCTGTGTTTGAATATTTATTCAGCAGCTACATCAGCAGGCAATTCCAGGGGATATATATAAGGCAAGGGGAGAAAAAAATTAATGTGTATCTTTTAGAGCATGGAGATGCACATAACAGCTGAATCAGATGTTTGCTTCTTATGCGTAAACATGGATAGGGGATAGGAAAGAAAGGAACCAATAACTTCATTTTAATTATTTAATTTATTAATATTTTAATTAATCAAAATATGTACGTAAACTATTAGTGTTATAAATATCTAGCAAATTAATGCAATATAGTTCTCATGCAAGAATTTTATTATGAGAGAAATGTAATGTTTAGTATATATGATTAGAAAAGATTTATATGTTAGGTATTTTCCTATTTATTAATAATTTACTGATTAGACCAATTTAAACATCTATATTTTAACACAGACTACTTAGAGGGTTCCTTTGAATATGGTTTTCTATGTTCAAAAATTTAAGTCGCCTCAAGTATGAAAGGGAGCAAAAAGATAGGAATTACGTTAAAACCTAAAAGTTGCTTTAGAATAACAGTGAATGTGGAAGCGTTTTTTGAGATCTCTCACAATATTGTCTCACTGGTGTTTAATATAATTAGCTAGTTAGACATTTTTGAAATAATTTTTTAATTATAGGTGAAGTTATTTGAGAAGCTGAGAGTAATGAAGCAACTTCTTATTAGAAATATGGCTCTTGTTACTTACTATTAATTTCTAATCAATCTATAAAATAAAGCTATAGTACTTGAAATTTTGAGGGAAAAGCAATATGTTAATGAAAAAGGACATAGTAAGTAAAATAAATTACAAACTTGTATTATTGCAAAGATATATTTTTGTTAATAATAGAAAACATTAAATTATATTAATATATGCCCTGTTTTCTGATCATACAGTGTTTAATATGAATCATTTTAATTTGCCTATTTTTGCTCCTCAAAAATCTATATTATAATTCTGTCAAAAAAGTAGTATCATTTCAATTACAGATATCATACATGCTTGTATTATGTTCTTTTCCTACTTTCTTCTTTCTCTTTATTTTTATTATACATGAATTTTTTTGTATATGTGTATTTATATGTAGCATATATATGCATACTTAAGTGTATATATAAATATATTTTATATAAACATATTTATAGATTTCCTTTACATATATAGATATACATTTTAATATATCTTTCATCCTATAGAAAACAGGATCTTTTTTAGCTTCTTGACTAAACAAGAGGCTGGTTTCTAATTAGACTGGTCTTACCAACATAACAAAGTGGAACTATTTTTATTCTTGATCAAAGATGCTTATAATTGAGGATGTTTATATGAAAAGACAGATGGATGAATGCAGCTTTATACATGTAATTGCTCATTAAAATGTGAAAGATATAAAGAAAAAAAAGGTTTATTTAGGAAACATATTTGTAATGCCTATTGTTTGTACAGTACTATTCTGGGCACTTGTGAAGAAATAAAAAAATATCAATTAAGCTCTATAGATTTTTGCACTTTAGCTGGTTAGCAACTGTTTCTTTTTAAAACATGATTGATAAGTGTTGAAATGGTATGTAGATAAATAATTACTTTTGTGCTATATGGAAACAATCATGGTTAATGTGTTTGGAGGGATTTTATTTTTATTTTTCTGGGAGACTTATTTTGAGAGGTGAATGTTGAACCAAATCTTGAAGATCTAATTTGCATTTAATTAAAAAGCTTTATTTTGGATGGAAGGAACTAAGGATCTTTCCCTTGTATCCAAAAGTAGTTCAATTTTATAGACTTAAGCAACTCATAAAACTGACTACTGCAACTTATATATATCAGTTTATATGCAATTGCTGAAGTTTAGAATATAATATTAAAGGGTTCTTGAGGTGTTTTTAAAGTAGATATGGGATTTTTTTGTTGTTGTTTCTGTTTTTTAGGAAGCCCCGGACACCCTCCCATGTGTCTGTGCGGCTTAACAGCTAAACACCTGTTTAGCCTCAGTGAGATTAGGCTATGGGCCAAGGCTTATTTGGCTATTATAGAAAAGAGTCATGACTGCACCCAGTTGGCCTTCTATAAAAGGAGATCTGGCAGGCCATTCCTGCATAGCTTGAGGCAATAGGATTTACACAGGTTTAGGGCCGCTGCAACTGTGGCTGCACCTCCCAATGAGGTGATATTCCACCTTCTCTGGCAGAATGAGGAATGAGCTATCTTTCTGAGGATTTGCCCTTTTCTACCTTTAGTATTCATCAAACCTTAACTGATAAGAAACTGTGAACTCTGTGGCTCCCTTTTTTCTCATTGGGCTTCCAGAATTGGGAGGCAGCATTAGGCTTACTTGTTCTCTTGTCCTAAGAACTTGTTCCTCTGTGTGAAGGAACACTAATCTGGAAAGAAAACAAATTGCTTTACCTCCCTCTCAGACAAGATTGTCTTTTTTCAAATGCACACTCAAGAAAAAATCAGCAAAACATAAATGCTGAAATTATATGCATATACTTATTTTTCACTTAACATTAGTCTTAAGCACAACAGGCACTTTTAAAAGGAATCTGATTATATGTTCATAATAAGTTATTCTTATGCAGAATTCTTTTCTGATAAAATCTGTGTAAAGGACAACACATAATAGGATTCTGCCTTAAATTTATTAGGATAGCCTATTAAGTTATTTTTCAAAAGACATTTGAAGTTATTGAGGTGTAGTTAAAAAATTATAAGTACTATAGAAAAAAATAGAAGAGTGTAATATTAAAAAATAATATTTGGCGAAACTGTTCAAAGCCCCCTGAAATTTGAAACATTATCTTTTGGCTACATAACACATTCTCCAGATATTCTTATATTCTTTTCATAGAAGCAATTTATATTCTTATTGGAGTATGGGGGAAAGTTTTGTGGTAACAAGAGTTATTTTTTCAATTTTTCCTTTTCTTCATCATGAGTAATCCACAAACGACTATTTTTCTGCTATGGCCAACACTTTGCAAAAAAATAGAATTAGAAATCTTAATATGCATATCCAAAAACACTGAGTTCATTAAATTTATATTACCATACTCTGAAAGGCCAGGAAAGTCACTAAAGTTTGACATTACAAACAAGGTCATTATTCTAACTTTTAGATAAATGTATATAAATAATTGCATTAAATATAAGTGGAAAAAATAGTCAATGTGAAATAAAAACTGTCAGAATAATTATTTATTTATTTATATTTCTTTTCCCCATCATGCCTCTTTATATTTATTTTCATCCATTTTTTTCATTCTTTGGCATGTGTGGGCCTTCCATCATAGTGGCCTCTCGCACTGCCGGGCACTGGCTCAGGACACATGCAATCAAGAGCACTGGCTTATAATTGGATGCACCAGTCCAGCCACTGCATGACACATGGAATCTTCCTGGGCCAGAGATTGAACTGGTGCACCTTGTACTGCAAGGCAAGCTCTTTAACCACTGGACCACCAGCTCAGAATAAATTTTTAAATGCACACTCAAGAAAAAATCAAGAAAACAAATTGCTTTACCTCCCTCTCAGACAAGATTGTCTTTTTTCAAATGCACACTCAAGAAAAAATCAGCAAAACATAAATGCTGAAATTATATGCATATACTTATTTTTCACTTAACATTAGTCTTAAGCACAACAGGCACTTTTAAAAGGAATCTGATTATATGTTCATAATAAGTTATTCTTATGCAGAATTCTTTTCTGATAAAATCTGTGTAAAGGACAACACATAATAGGATTCTGCCTTAAATTTATTAGGATAGCCTATTAAGTTATTTTTCAAAAGACATTTGAAGTTATTGAGGTGTAGTTAAAAAATTATAAGTACTATAGAAAAAAATAGAAGAGTGTAATATTAAAAAATAATATTTGGCGAAACTGTTCAAAGCCCCCTGAAATTTGAAACATTATCTTTTGGCTACATAACACATTCTCCAGATATTCTTATATTCTTTTCATAGAAGCAATTTATATTCTTATTGGAGTATGGGGGAAAGTTTTGTGGTAACAAGAGTTATTTTTTCAATTTTTCCTTTTCTTCATCATGAGTAATCCACAAACGACTATTTTTCTGCTATGGCCAACACTTTGCAAAAAAATAGAATTAGAAATCTTAATATGCATATCCAAAAACACTGAGTTCATTAAATTTATATTACCATACTCTGAAAGGCCAGGAAAGTCACTAAAGTTTGACATTACAAACAAGGTCATTATTCTAACTTTTAGATAAATGTATATAAATAATTGCATTAAATATAAGTGGAAAAAATAGTCAATGTGAAATAAAAACTGTCAGAATAATTATTTATTTATTTATATTTCTTTTCCCCATCATGCCTCTTTATATTTATTTTCATCCATTTTTTTCATTCTTTGGCATGTGTGGGCCTTCCATCATAGTGGCCTCTCGCACTGCCGGGCACTGGCTCAGGACACATGCAATCAAGAGCACTGGCTTATAATTGGATGCACCAGTCCAGCCACTGCATGACACATGGAATCTTCCTGGGCCAGAGATTGAACTGGTGCACCTTGTACTGCAAGGCAAGCTCTTTAACCACTGGACCACCAGCAAAACTGCAGAATAAATTTTTAAATCTATATGCAGTTTATAAAGGAATTCTAAAATATGGAAATACATATTGAAACCAAAATGGTGGAAAAGGCATACCGTAGAAAACTAAGTAACAAACTAAAGCATTAAAATAAGAAAATGTAGTCTTTCATAAAGAAATACAAAATATAAAAAGAGATACTTAAATATAAAAAATGGTATACCAGGAAGATAGAAGTTTTAAATGTTTATATACTTAGTAATGATCCCTTAAAATAGAGAAAACAAAAGTTAGTAGAAATAAAAGAAGAATAACAATGTCCTCTGTCATGGTTGCACATTTTAATATTTCTTTTAGTACCTGATTGAACAGGAAGGTAAAATATGTAAAGGTAATGATAATTTGAGAAATGCGATAAACTTTTCCTCAGTGTTATGTAATGAATTTTGCATTTTTATTTCCTCAAACTGACTAAACATTAAACAAATGTTTAAGACTCAACAAATTTCAAAGAATTAACAAATTTCAAAAACTCAACAAATTTCAAAGAATTAAAATCATACAAAATATGTTCTTTTACAGTTGCAATATTCAGGTAGCTGTGCTGTGCTTAGTCAGTCAGTTGTGTTTGATTCTTTGTTACCCCATGGACTCCAGCCCACCAGGTTCCTCTCTCCATGGGGATTCTCCAGGCAAGAATACTGGAGTGAGTTGTTATTTCCTTCTCCAGAAGATCTCTCGACCCAGGGATTGAACCCTAGTATCCTGCACTGTAGGCAGATTCTTTACCATCTGAGACACCAGGAATACTGGAATGGGTAGCCTATCCCTTCCCCAGGGGATCTTCCCCACCAGGGCTCAAACCCAAGATCTCCTGCATTGCGGACAGATTCTTTACCAGCTGAAGCCACCAGGGAAGAAATTAATACAAAAATGAAATTTAAAATAATTAACAGAAGGTACATATGCTTTTGGAAAGTATGCTGTATATTTCTAATTAACTCATGGTCAGAAAATTCAAAATGAAAATAAAAAAAAGATACTGAATTCAGTGATATTGGAATACTACAAGTTGAAAAATCTTAGGGGGTAGTTAGCACCACTTAAAGAGGAATTTATAGCATAAATATATATTAGAAAATATTAAGGCCAAGAATCCAAGCATTATCTCAAAAAGCTAGAAATAAAAGAGCAAATAAAATCTAGGGTATAGATAAAGAAGGCAGCAATGAAGCTAGCAGTAAAAACTAATAAAGTATAAATATTAAATATAGAGTATAAGCAAAGCATAACATTTTTTAATAGTTAATAATTAGCTGGTAATTTCGTGGTGGGTTGGTAAAATTTAAAATAATGATATTTTGAACACAGTTTATGTGGATGAATTTAAAGCAAGATGAAATGAGAAAATTCCTAGGAAAGTCAATCTTAACAATGTTAACCCAAGAGATAAAGAAATTACAAATAATTCTTTCTAGAAAAGAAATGGAATCTTCAATTAAAAAAGGTCTTCTCACAAAGAGAAATTCACGACCAGGTGGTTTCACCTATGAGGTCTGTAATCATTTAAGGAAGGAATTATACTAACTATTAAAAGTTCTAAAAGACAACTAAAAAGAGGAAACTCAGATGGTAAAGAATTTACCTGCAATGCAAGAGACCTGTGTTCAACCCCTGGGTTAGGAAGATCTCCTGGAAGAGGGAATTGCTACCCAATCCAGTATTCTTGCCTGGAGAATTCCATGGAGAGAGGAGAGTGACTAACAGTTTCACTTTTCAGTAGGCTTACAGGGCTTTCCTGGTGGTTCAGTGGTAGTTAGGAAGATCCCCTGGAGAAGGGCATGGCAACCCAATCCAGTACTTTTGCCTAGAAAATTCTGTGGACAAAGGATCCTGACAAGCTACAGTTTATGGCGTATCAAAAGAGTTGGACATAACTAAACAACTAAACACACACAATAGGCCTAAAATAACACACGCATTAGTGTCTGTGGGTCAGGTGTCTGAGAATAGTTCAGGCAGCATCTCTGTTTAGAGTTTGAACTGACTGCAATCACACTGTGGGCTAGGTGTTGTTATTGCAGGTGTATGTATATCTGTGTGTGTGCTTGTAGACATATATAATGATGGTTCTGACCTGTTAATTACCTTTGCCATCTATATTGTACTTAATTGGAAGCAAATCACAAGCCCTCTGATGCTCAAAGGTGGCCCCTTATTTCTCCCTTCTATCAGCACCCTGCAGTTGCTTAAAAAAAGGGGTTTATGAAAGGAATGAACATGGCGGCCATCCAAGAATGGGTCTGTCTGTGATATGAAGACAAATAAGTCATGAAGCAAAGCAAAAGAGCAAATAAATTTTGGGGGGCTGGAGTATAAGCAAAGCATAACATTTTTTAATAGTTAATAATTAGCTGGTAATTTCGTGGTGGGTTGGTAAAATTTAAAATAATGATATTTTGAACACAGTTTATGTGGATGAATTTAAAGCAAGATGAAATGAGAAAATTCCTAGGAAAGTCAATCTTAACAATGTTAACCCAAGAGATAAAGAAATTACAAATAATTCTTTCTAGAAAAGAAATGGAATCTTCAATTAAAAAAGGTCTTCTCACAAAGAGAAATTCACGACCAGGTGGTTTCACCTATGAGGTCTGTAATCATTTAAGGAAGGAATTATACTAACTATTAAAAGTTCTAAAAGACAACTAAAAAGAGGAAACTCAGATGGTAAAGAATTTACCTGCAATGCAAGAGACCTGTGTTCAACCCCTGGGTTAGGAAGATCTCCTGGAAGAGGGAATTGCTACCCAATCCAGTATTCTTGCCTGGAGAATTCCATGGAGAGAGAGAGTGACTAACAGTTTCACTTTTCAGTAGGCTTACAGGGCTTTCCTGGTGGTTCAGTGGTAGTTAGGAAGATCCCCTGGAGAAGGGCATGGCAACCCAATCCAGTACTTTTGCCTAGAAAATTCTGTGGACAAAGGATCCTGACAAGCTACAGTTTATGGCGTATCAAAAGAGTTGGACATAACTAAACAACTAAACACACACAATAGGCCTAAAATAACACACGCATTAGTGTCTGTGGGTCAGGTGTCTGAGAATAGTTCAGGCAGCATCTCTGTTTAGAGTTTGAACTGACTGCAATCACACTGTGGGCTAGGTGTTGTTATTGCAGGTGTATGTATATCTGTGTGTGTGCTTGTAGACATATATAATGATGGTTCTGACCTGTTAATTACCTTTGCCATCTATATTGTACTTAATTGGAAGCAAATCACAAGCCCTCTGATGCTCAAAGGTGGCCCCTTATTTCTCCCTTCTATCAGCACCCTGCAGTTGCTTAAAAAAAGGGGTTTATGAAAGGAATGAACATGGCGGCCATCCAAGAATGGGTCTGTCTGTGATATGAAGACAAATAAGTCATGAAGCAAAGCATGAAATGGTAACCTAAAATGTTAGCTAGTTAAATGAAGCAATGCATAAGGATATGACACCATGGTATACCAAGAAGACAGAAATATTAAATGTTTATGTATGTAATGACTGACACACAGACACATTACTCTGTTTATGTTTCTCTTATATTTATATATTTACATTTGGCATAGACATATATGTATATGCATGTACATATATGTATATGTATTTTATATACTACATTTAAATATAGCACTGAAATTACACATACTTGGCTGGTGTGATAAAGGAAACACAAAGTGGAAGACAAGGTCAAGGAGGTTCTCTCTGAGGAAATGACTTGAAAAAGAAGAGTAGTGGATGAATATCTGGGCAGAAGTAATAACCTGAAGATGTAGTGGGTTAAATAATATCCCCCTCCAATTCATTTTTACCTGGAACCTTGGAATGTGGCCTTATTTGGAAATACAGTCTTTATAGATATAATTAGTTTAGACCTTTGGCGGGCCAAAGAACAAAGATGTATGAAAAATAAATAAAAAATGAAAGACCAATAGAAGTGGCCCGCCTGCTCCCCTCCCTCCCCACCCCACCCCCCACCAAAACTAAATAAATAAATAAATCTTTAAAAGATTTGGAGACTATCATAGGTTTCAAACAACACTGTTAAAATAACACTATTTTGAATCATCACCTTGGAAGCTGGTCTTGAGAGGGAGAATCAAGTAAAGGGAAGAGGGAGAAAATAATTATAAAGAGAAAATAAAAGAGTGTTTTTAAGTTTAATTGTGTACATAAAACATTGATACATTGACCTTGTTAATTACACTGTTGGGCTAGGTGTTGTTATTGCAGGTGTATGTATATCTGTGTGTGTGCTTGTAGACATATATAATGATGGTTCTGACCTGTTAATTACCTTTGCCATCTATATTGTACTTAATTGGAAGCAAATCACAAGCCCTCTGATGCTCAAAGGTGGCCCCTTATTTCTCCCTTCTATCAGCACCCTGCAGTTGCTTAAAAAAAGGGGTTTATGAAAGGAATGAACATGGCGGCCATCCAAGAATGGGTCTGTCTGTGATATGAAGACAAATAAGTCATGAAGCAAAGCATGAAATGGTAACCTAAAATGTTAGCTAGTTAAATGAAGCAATGCATAAGGATATGACACCATGGTATACCAAGAAGACAGAAATATTAAATGTTTATGTATGTAATGACTGACACACAGACACATTACTCTGTTTATGTTTCTCTTATATTTATATATTTACATTTGGCATAGACATATATGTATATGCATGTACATATATGTATATGTATTTTATATACTACATTTAAATATAGTACTGAAATTACACATACTTGGCTGGTGTGATAAAGGAAACACAAAGTGGAAGACAAGGTCAAGGAGGTTCTCTCTGAGGAAATGACTTGAAAAAGAAGAGTAGTGGATGAATATCTGGGCAGAAGTAATAACCTGAAGATGTAGTGGGTTAAATAATATCCCCCTCCAATTCATTTTTACCTGGAACCTTGGAATGTGGCCTTATTTGGAAATACAGTCTTTATAGATATAATTAGTTTAGACCTTTGGCGGGCCAAAGAACAAAGATGTATGAAAAATAAATAAAAAATGAAAGACCAATAGAAGTGGCCCGCCTGCTCCCCTCCCTCCCCAACCCGACCGACGCCCACCAAAACTAAATAAATAAATAAATCTTTAAAAGATTTGGAGACTATCATAGGTTTCAAACAACACTGTTAAAATAACACTATTTTGAATCATCACCTTGGAAGCTGGTCTTGAGAGGGAGAATCAAGTAAAGGGAAGAGGGAGAAAATAATTATAAAGAGAAAATAAAAGAGTGTTTTTAAGTTTAATTGTGTACATAAAACATTGATACATTGACCAGCTGTTTATTAATATTTCGGTGTTTTTGAAAACACATTTTAAACTTTCCCTGCAGCAAGAATAAGTCTCAACTTTTCATCTTAATGGATTACTTTTTACCCATCTCTCTCGGTTTTCACCAATATTATTATTCTCCTTTCTCTCCTAAATACTTTAACCTCTAAGCTCAGGGACCTTTAACCTTCAGGTATTCTTTTTTTCCTCCAACAAGCTCTTTCTTTCCATTGACTTCCTTTTCTCTATGCTCTAATAACCCTCATACTTAAAATCCTTTCTTTAAGACTAGAGTATCTTTTCTAGGTTGGTCTGTACCTCTTCTACACAAGCAGAGTTCTTAAACTATACTAAACTAAACTATACTTTAGAACTAAAATTTATCTAAATATTGTCTAGATGTTCCTTTTCCATACTCAACCTTCAGAAGACTCTGCATGCCTGTGCTGCAAAATGGGTGGGGGGTAATTTCTCTTTGCATTCTTGTGCCCTCCCCAGCCAGAGAGTACTATAGCTCATTATTCATTGTGAAGAGACAGAGGAAGGGAGACTAGGATTTCACAGTTCTGCTCCTCTGGTGGTTTAGTCGGTAAGCCATGTACTACTCTTGCTACCCCATGGACTGTAGCCTGCCAGGCTCCTCTGACCATGGGATTCTCCAAGCAAGAAGATGGGAGTAGGTTTCAGTTTCATTCTCCAGGGAATCATCCCAACCCAGGGATCAAACCCACTGCTCCTGCATTGGCAGGTGGATTCTTTACTTACTAAGCCATCAAAGTCCTTGCCTCCAGTGTTAAACTGGCTCTTGTGCATCAAGCCTTGGGGCAGGGTCTTTCTCCACTTTCCTTCTCCCTCCCCAAGGATCTAGAGCTTTCTCCCCTCCCTTCAAGGCAGCTGACTTCAGTCTTAAATTGATAAGTGTTTCCACATGCTAGTCTCCTGCCTTTCCCCCATGGCAATGAATCTCATAGATAGATAGATAGATACACACATACACACATATCATTACAAAGTCCTGGAATTGAGTATGTTTCTTCCTCCTCTCCCAATGGCAGGTGTTTTTGTCTTTTGTTTCCTACTGACCATGATGATTAAAGGAGGTAGATTTCTCTTCCACTCCCAGTGGCAGGTGACCTGGTCCTGAGAACAAGGAGTAAGGGGATACTCTATGCTCTCCCTAGAAGCAACCAGCTTTTGCCTGTGACTTCTGGCAGGTTTTCCTTCCTGTCTTTTACAGACAGATGATTTTTCTTTTCAAAGCAAGACAAGATGTTAGATGATAGACGGTTTCTCACTCTTTCCACAGTGGCAGACATCTTTTTATTTTTTCTCTTTGTTTGCCTATCCCCAAGCAACAGTTAGCATATCTTGTGAAACAAGTGGGGGATCTCTCATGCTAGTCTACTCTAGACTTTTGTGAATTTGTTAAAATGTGAGTTCATTTCTGCTCACCCACTTTTATATCTGCTTTCACTTGTCTCCTGTGGTCTGCCAATAATTAAACAATTTATTCTCTCCTTCCTCAGAGGGACTTATCGATCTTGATTTTTTCTCCTTGTTAGCATATGAGTAATGATAACACTTTCTCTTTGCATTCTTGTGCCTCCCCAGCCAGAGAGTACTATAGCTCATTATTCATTGTGAAGAGACAGAGGAAGGGAGACTAGGATTTCACAGTTCTGCTCCTCTGGTGGTTTAGTCGGTAAGCCATGTACTACTCTTGCTACCCCATGGACTGTAGCCTGCCAGGCTCCTCTGACCATGGGATTCTCCAAGCAAGAAGATGGGAGTAGGTTTCAGTTTCATTCTCCAGGGAATCATCCCAACCCAGGGATCAAACCCACTGCTCCTGCATTGGCAGGTGGATTCTTTACTTACTAAGCCATCAAAGTCCTTGCCTCCAGTGTTAAACTGGCTCTTGTGCATCAAGCCTTGGGGCAGGGTCTTTCTCCACTTTCCTTCTCCCTCCCCAAGGATCTAGAGCTTTCTCCCCTCCCTTCAAGGCAGCTGACTTCAGTCTTAAATTGATAAGTGTTTCCACATGCTAGTCTCCTGCCTTTCCCCCATGGCAATGAATCTCATAGATAGATAGATAGATACACACATACACACATATCATTACAAAGTCCTGGAATTGAGTATGTTTCTTCCTCCTCTCCCAATGGCAGGTGTTTTTGTCTTTTGTTTCCTACTGACCATGATGATTAAAGGAGGTAGATTTCTCTTCCACTCCCAGTGGCAGGTGACCTGGTCCTGAGAACAAGGAGTAAGGGGATACTCTATGCTCTCCCTAGAAGCAACCAGCTTTTGCCTGTGACTTCTGGCAGGTTTTCCTTCCTGTCTTTTACAGACAGATGATTTTTCTTTTCAAAGCAAGACAAGATGTTAGATGATAGACGGTTTCTCACTCTTTCCACAGTGGCAGACATCTTTTTATTTTTTCTCTTTGTTTGCCTATCCCCAAGCAACAGTTAGCATATCTTGTGAAACAAGTGGGGGATCTCTCATGCTAGTCTACTCTAGACTTTTGTGAATTTGTTAAAATGTGAGTTCATTTCTGCTCACCCACTTTTATATCTGCTTTCACTTGTCTCCTGTGGTCTGCCAATAATTAAACAATTTATTCTCTCCTTCCTCAGAGGGACTTATCGATCTTGATTTTTTCTCCTTGTTAGCATATGAGTAATGTTCTCATAACACTTTCTCTTATCCTAAGAGGAAGTAGAAATTTTCATATAATATGTTTTTATTCAGTATTGGAATTTATTATTCTTCCTTTGCTTGGTTGCTAGATAAGCCCTGACTTGTACTGATGAGTGATGTGAACAAATAATGTAATTTTTTTTTTTTTTTAATTTTTGTTTTTTCGGTGGGGAAGGTGGAGAGGGAGGGAGGCGGGCGGGCCACTTCTATTGGTCTTTCATTTATCTATTTTCATCCATCTTTGTTCTTTGGCCCGTGTGGGCCTCCCATTGCGGTGGCCTCGGTTGTCGCAGAGCACCCACTCTGGGTGCATGCGCTCCAGAGCTCCAGCTCGGTAATTGGACACATCAGTCCAGCCACTCCGCTGCCTATGGGATCTTCCCAGGCCAGGGATCGAACCGGTGCCCCTTGCACTGCAAGGTGGTGTCCTTACCCACTGGACCACCAGGGGAAGCCCCAATAATGTAAAATTTTGACTATTATCTTGTACTTTAGAAAGGTGAGAGGTAACATTACTCTGAGAGGTTTAGGGACACTGAAGAAATAGAAAAATCACACTTCTACCTCATACTCAAAAAATGGTATTCTTTAAAGAAATGGTCGATAAAAATAACCACTGTCATTATTCAGTTTCCTCTTTATTTCTTTCCTTCTTTCTCACTTTATGTATCCTCCCCCATGTCTTTTTGCTTCCCCCCCACTTTCCCAAGAACTGAAGTTTAGTTAATAAAATGTGATTATTGTGTGACTTCTTTGTAATTGACTTAATACTAAAGATTTTCTAGACAGTTTCTGTGTTGTAGTCTAGCTTCCCTTTGTCTCCAGAGAAGAACTTCTGTTTCAGACAAACTTATATTGTTGTTATCTTTTCTACCATGTTTTGCTTATGAATAGAATGCATTTTTCAGTTCTAATCTCAACTCAATTTTTAAAATCTCTTAAGTTTTCAAGAAGTGAACTGCTAACACAACTTAACTATATATTTTACATTTTTAAAATAAAAATCTTAGCTATAATCCAACAAGTAAAATGTTCAATAAAAATAAATTTTATGTAACAAATGCATTTCTGCTGGTCATGTGATCATTTACAATATGATGAACCCTGGATTAATATCTTTGAGCACTATACAAATACAGAACAGAACTGCTTTCTGTTACGATTTTTAAATAAAGAGCACCACCTTGTGGGAATATATGCTTATATTCCTGTGGAAGACAGGAATATTAAAGGAATAGTAATTAACTTAAAAAATAGTGCTTGTAATTTATACTATACTGTTACTAGCATAGAAATAAAACCTTATGCTTTTTCCTAAGGAAGATTTAAAACTGGAAAGGTAGAATTAGAAAAATTTTATTGTGCAATCATACATCAATTTTTTCACTGGTGAATCAATAAAAATCTTCTGTAAAATTATAACTACTAATAATTCCTTTTATATGAACATCATTTAGACTAGTTTTTACTATAAGATAATAAATATAATTATAAAAAACTGAGATGACCTGACCCCCATAAAGTCTTACATTAAAAATGAGGAAATTGGGCTTCCCTGGTGGTCCAGTGGGTAAGGACACCGCCTTGCAGTGCAAGGGGCGCCGGTTCGATCCCTGGCCTGTGAAGATCCCACTTGCAGTGGAGCAGCTGGACCGATGTGTCCAACTACCGAGCCGGAGCTTTGGACTGCTTGCGCCCACAGGTGGTGCTCCGCAGCGACAGCGGCCACTGCGATGGGAGGCCCACACAGGCCACAGAACAAAGATGGATGAATAGAGATAAATGAAAGACCAATAGAAGTGACCCCGTCCCCAGAAAAGAGGAAACCAAAATTGAGGGAGTGAATTTATTGTGTCCACCAAGTTCCATATAACCAAAAGAGGGCTCATTATGGTCATGGAAATATCATTCCTGTTTGCCTGAGTGGTTTTTGATCAATGGTCAGATATTAGATATCATAACAGTTCATTGATAAGTACTGGGGAATCCTTTATTGACTTTTCCCGGTAATAGATGATTTAACAAAAATTAATTTTTTTATCGTATTAAATGTGCATAACATATACTTAATAATACTTATTTTTCTAGCATCTTTATCAACTCTGGTGCTTTATCTCTGTTTTTCTAACAACAGGTGATTAGTGCATCTAGTATTTCATGGAATTTAACTTGGAAAAACAACATTTTTTATGGATTAGATTGATGCTAGTTGTTTTAAAGGTTCCACATTTGACATTATTTCATCTTACTTTATTTTAAAAGGTTCAACTAAATTTTGGTGCAGTGGGTAACCCAGAGCTGTAATGTATTTCCTCCTCCCAGATATAAAAGGAACGTAGATTTCATCATCTTGCAAAATCAATTATTGTACTCATGCTTTGGGAGTCCAAATTACATCACAACTTTTTGTTTATAACAACTCATGTCACTTCTGTGTGGAAATTGTAGAAGAATAAAATTCATTCTGATTTTTATTTTTAATGATTCATTGTTTAAATATTTTATTGTGCAATCATACATCAATTTTTTCACTGGTGAATCAATAAAATCTTCTGTAAAATTATAACTACTAATAATTCCTTTTATATAAATAATAAAAAATAATTATAAAAAACTGAGATGACCTGACCCCCATAAAGTCTTACATTAAAAATGAGGAAATTGGGCTTCCCTGGTGGTCCAGTGGGTAAGGACACCGCCTTGCAGTGCAAGGGGCGCCGGTTCGATCCCTGGCCTGTGAAGATCCCACTTGCAGTGGAGCAGCTGGACCGATGTGTCCAACTACCGAGCCGGAGCTTTGGACTGCTTGCGCCCACAGGTGGTGCTCCGCAGCGACAGCGGCCACTGCGATGGGAGGCCCACACAGGCCACAGAACAAAGATGGATGAATAGAGATAAATGAAAGACCAATAGAAGTGGGCCACCCATCCCCAGAAAAGAGGAAACCAAAATTGAGGGAGTGAATTTATTGTGTCCACCAAGTTCCATATAACCAAAAGAGGGCTCATTATGGTCATGGAAATATCATTCCTGTTTGCCTGAGTGGTTTTTGATCAATGGTCAGATATTAGATATCATAACAGTTCATTGATAAGTACTGGGGAATCCTTTATTGACTTTTCCCGGTAATAGATGATTTAACAAAAATTAATTTTTTTATCGTATTAAACGTGCATAACATATACTTAATAATACTTATTTTTCTAGCATCTTTATCAACTCTGGTGCTTTATCTCTGTTTTTCTAACAACAGGTGATTAGTGCATCTAGTATTTCATGGAATTTAACTTGGAAAAACAACATTTTTTATGGATTAGATTGATGCTAGTTGTTTTAAAGGTTCCACATTTGACATTATTTCATCTTACTTTATTTTAAAAGGTTCAACTAAATTTTGGTGCAGTGGGTAACCCAGAGCTGTAATGTATTTCCTCCTCCCAGATATAAAAGGAACGTAGATTTCATCATCTTGCAAAATCAATTATTGTACTCATGCTTTGGGAGTCCAAATTACATCACAACTTTTTTTGTTTATAACAACTCATGTCACTTCTGTGTGGAAATTGTAGAAGAATAAAATTCATTCTGATTTTTATTTTTTAATGATTCATTGTTTAAATATGGAATTTTCTTAAGCCAGGTTTTCCTCACTTCTATTCTAATATGTTTGAGTTGGGCAGTATTTCTGATGAGTCTAAGCTGTGTGACTTTCATTCTCCCAGTTTTTTAGAGTCTTTATATATCCTGCCTCTGTTCTTTGCTCCTTATTTCTATAACTTTGCGAGGTACACATGTGCCTCCCTGTCTTCATATACAACAGCAGTGGTTCAGTTAAGAAAACTTGAGTCTTACTTCTGGTGACCACCATTCAGGTGACTTACAGTCCGGTTATTCATGCCTTATCTTTTCACTAAAAGCTTCATTTCAGGTGATCATACCCATTAGGATTATTGAACTGTAGCAATATGTATCTTTCCACTCTTATAACCAATTATAATTCAAGTGAATATTTTATTTGCATTAATAATTTATTATATCTAATTAAAGTATGACTCTGAAGAACTAGCAGTCACAGATATATTGGATTTGGCATGATTTCAGACATCCTTATATGGGGTAGTTCATGGTAGCTTTAGGACAGGAGTCGGTAAAGATATTTTAGTAGTTGAGAGGTGTTTGATGTTTTTCGTTCGGTTTTTAGATAGGCCAGGTGTGTTCAGTAGCCAGAAGTGGCAGAGGTCTTAAGATGGAAAGCAGAGCATGAGAAACCTCTTGAAACTTTGATTCAGAACATATACAACCTCATTTCTGAACCTCATTAAATCACATGACAGCCCAAATTCAAGGTATAGGTTACTGTACTCCAGCTTCCGTGGTGGCTCAGTGGGTGAAAAATCCACCTGCATGTTTTTTTTTTTTTTTTTTTTTGGGGGGGGGTGGGGTTGGGGGGGGAGGGGAGCAGGCGGGCCACTTCTATTGGTCTTTCATTTCTCTATTTTCATCCGTCTTTGTTCTTTGGCTCCTGTGGGCCTCCCATCGCGGTGGCGTCTGTCGTTGCAGAGCGCCGGCTCTGGGCGCATGCGCCCAGAGCTCTGGCTCGGTAATTCATCACAACTTTTTTGTTTATAACAACTCATGTCACTTCTGTGTGGAAATTGTAGAAGAATAAAATTCATTCTGATTTTTATTTTTTAATGATTCATTGTTTAAATATGGAATTTTCTTAAGCCAGGTTTTCCTCACTTCTATTCTAATATGTTTGAGTTGGGCAGTATTTCTGATGAGTCTAAGCTGTGTGACTTTCATTCTCCCAGTTTTTTAGAGTCTTTATATATCCTGCCTCTGTTCTTTGCTCCTTATTTCTATAACTTTGCGAGGTACACATGTGCCTCCCTGTCTTCATATACAACAGCAGTGGTTCAGTTAAGAAAACTTGAGTCTTACTTCTGGTGACCACCATTCAGGTGACTTACAGTCCGGTTATTCATGCCTTATCTTTTCACTAAAAGCTTCATTTCAGGTGATCATACCCATTAGGATTATTGAACTGTAGCAATATGTATCTTTCCACTCTTATAACCAATTATAATTCAAGTGAATATTTTATTTGCATTAATAATTTATTATATCTAATTAAAGTATGACTCTGAAGAACTAGCAGTCACAGATATATTGGATTTGGCATGATTTCAGACATCCTTATATGGGGTAGTTCATGGTAGCTTTAGGACAGGAGTCGGTAAAGATATTTTAGTAGTTGAGAGGTGTTTGATGTTTTTCGTTCGGTTTTTAGATAGGCCAGGTGTGTTCAGTAGCCAGAAGTGGCAGAGGTCTTAAGATGGAAAGCAGAGCATGAGAAACCTCTTGAAACTTTGATTCAGAACATATACAACCTCATTTCTGAACCTCATTAAATCACATGACAGCCCAAATTCAAGGTATAGGTTACTGTACTCCAGCTTCCGTGGTGGCTCAGTGGGTGAAAAATCCACCTGCATGTTTTTTTTTTTTTTTTTTTTTTTAGGGCAGAGGTCGGGTTGGGGAGGGAGGGGAGAAGGTGGGCCACTTCTATTGGTCTTTCATTTCTCTGTGTTCATCCGTTTTTATTCTCTGGCTCCTGTGGGCCTCCCATCGCGGTGGCGTCTGTCGTTGCAGAGCGCTGGCTCTGGGCGCATGCGCTCCAGAGCTCTGGCTCGGTAATTGGACACATGGGTCCAGCCGCTCCGCGGCACGTGGGATCTTCCCAGGCCAGGGATCGAACCAGCGCCCCTTGCACTGCAAGGCAGTGTCCTTACCTACTGGACCACTAGGGGAAGACCCCACCTGCATGTTTGATCTCTGGCTTGGGAAGATCCACAGAAGAAAATAACAACCCACTCCAGTATTCTTGCCTGGAAACCCCATGGACAGAGGAGCTTGGTGGGCTACAATTCATAGGATTGCAAAAGAGGTGGACACAGTTTAGTGACTAAACAACAACAGCAAACTGTACTGCACTTCTTAGTGGGTAGATCTGCAAAAAATTGCAGTCACTTTTGTAATCTACTACACCCAGGCATGTAGCAATGGAAATGGAAATGGTACTCGTTTTGTATTCCTGGATCAAATTCCAATGTGTGTGTGTGAAGTGGGGTAGCAGGGGTGTGGTGGGGAGGAATCTGATAATTTAGCTCAGTTCTGATACTATTCAGAGATACATCAGATTCTACAGATTAAGGGCTTATTCTCTTAAGACATCCCCAACCCCACTTCACATACACGCATCTAGATACCAGTCAGTTGTAAGTAAATCCAGGCATTACCTGGGCTTCTGACCATTAGGCTGCAAATTGAAGGTTCCAATAGCCTCTCCTTGATTTGGATTAATTTGCTAGTGTGACTCAACAAACTTGTTTACTCACTGAATTGTCATTTATTTTAAAAGGACTTAGCTCAAGAACAGCCCCATAGAGATGCACATGGCAAAGCACAAAGAAGAGGTATGGAATTTCATAGGTGAACCACTCTCCCTGATCTCCACTTGTTCACCAATCAGGAAATTCTTGAAACTGTGTCCTTTTGGATTTTTATGGAAGTGTTCTTACATAGTCTTGATTGATTAGCTTTTTGGGCATTGTTGACTGAACTGAATGTCCAGCCCAGCCCCTCACCTCTCCTGAGAGGTCAGTGTATGGGACTGAAAGTTCAAGTCCTCTACTTGCTTGGTTGGCTCCACACTCTTAGGAGCTATCCAGAAGTCATCTCATTAACATAACATTTTTTACAAATATATTAACATAACAAAAGACAGCTTTATCACTTTCCACACCTAGGAAATTACAAGGGCTTTGGAAGTTGTGAGCCAAGAGCCAACAAAGATCAAATGTATGTGAGTAATATATTTTGGTCACCTGAATAACCATATATATATATATATATATATGTGTGTGTGTGTATATATATATATATATAGGTATATATATATATATATTTCTCATTATCATGATACATGCTATGAGATAATAATCGATGGGGTCTGATATCAGAGAAAAAAATTGAAGAAGGGAAAAGAGTTAGGTCAAATCATTTGCCCTGAGTGACTCTGTTGATGAGAAGCAAAATAATTTATGTGATTAAAGATTTGCAATAAGATTGACCTGGACTAAAAGTCTGTTCAATATCAGTATCAGTCCACTTTTCTAAAAACTGACCTTAGCCATGTCACTTATTTTTCTATAAGTTCAGATTTGTTTCTTTATTTACAAAAAACTAGAAATGGTAATAGCTACCTCATTAGGTAATTGGTTGGATTAAATAAAACCATGCAAGTAAAGTACATAACTGTATGCTTGACATAGTCAGGGCTCAGAAACTGTCATTACTATATTATTTTTAGAATTAATTATTTCCTTAGTAGCATTATGAATAGTGTCCTGATTACAACAAAAAAACATATATCAGAAATAGACTCAGTTGAAGGTAATCTGTTTGGGACAAGATTTGATTGCATCGTCAATGGAAATAATTGCCTGGGCATTGAAAATGTACAACTGGGGTTTTATATGTAAATCACAGATAGAAATGTCCATGGAGGGATGACAGTTAAAATGTTGGCAGTGAGAGAAATGTAAAGCAAATATCTGTGTAAGAAAAAGAGCAGGCAGTCAAAACTAAATGTTTAGGATTTTAGAAGACTAGATTATGATTAATTTGGCAAGCTTGATCAACTACATAGGATAAGATGATATTTTTGTTGTTGTTGGCTTTTCTGGCACTGAATTTTTGTTCACCATGTTTCTAATCATTGGGATCGTAACCAACAGAATCCTTTTCTTCTGTAATGACATTTCATATATCCCCAGCTTTCCATGCTTAATGATCTCATTAACATAACATTTTTACAAATATATTAACATAACAAAAGACAGCTTTATCACTTTCCACACCTAGGAAATTACAAGGGCTTTGGAAGTTGTGAGCCAAGAGCCAACAAAGATCAAATGTATGTGAGTAATATATTTTGGTCACCTGAATAACCATCATACTATAAATTATAAGTGTGTGTGGCCAAGAGCCAACAAAGATCAAATGTATGTGAGTAATATATTTTGGTCACCTGAATAACCATATATATATATATATATATATGTGTGTGTGTATATATATATATATTTATTTATATATATATTCTCATTATCATGATACATGCTATGAGATAATAATCGATGGGGTCTGATATCAGAGAAAAAAATTGAAGAAGGGAAAAGAGTTAGGTCAAATCATTTGCCCTGAGTGACTCTGTTGATGAGAAGCAAAATAATTTATGTGATTAAAGATTTGCAATAAGATTGACCTGGACTAAAAGTCTGTTCAATATCAGTATCAGTCCACTTTTCTAAAAACTGACCTTAGCCATGTCACTTATTTTTCTATAAGTTCAGATTTGTTTCTTTATTTACAAAAAACTAGAAATGGTAATAGCTACCTCATTAGGTAATTGGTTGGATTAAATAAAACCATGCAAGTAAAGTACATAACTGTATGCTTGACATAGTCAGGGCTCAGAAACTGTCATTACTATATTATTTTTAGAATTAATTATTTCCTTAGTAGCATTATGAATAGTGTCCTGATTACAACAAAAACATATATCAGAAATAGACTCAGTTGAAGGTAATCTGTTTGGGACAAGATTTGATTGCATCGTCAATGGAAATAATTGCCTGGGCATTGAAAATGTACAACTGGGGTTTTATATGTAAATCACAGATAGAAATGTCCATGGAGGGATGACAGTTAAAATGTTGGCAGTGAGAGAAATGTAAAGCAAATATCTGTGTAAGAAAAAGAGCAGGCAGTCAAAACTAAATGTTTAGGATTTTAGAAGACTAGATTATGATTAATTTGGCAAGCTTGATCAACTACATAGGATAAGATGATATTTTTGTTGTTGTTGGCTTTTCTGGCACTGAATTTTTGTTCACCATGTTTCTAATCATTGGGATCGTAACCAACAGAATCCTTTTCTTCTGTAATGACATTTCATATATCCCCAGCTTTCCATGCTTAATGATCTCAACCTGAACCTAGTGTAGGTGAATAACAATAGCTCAAGAAATATTTTAATTTAATAAAAGATTTATAATATAAATAAGATTCCAAAAATGTAATGATAGTCCTTCATATTGCATAAGCATTCAATTTAAACATATCTAACCTTATATATTTGTGTGTAAATATGTTCACATTTGAGGAGCATCGATTTTGGTTAAGCGTGCCCTAAACTCAAAACTCAAATATTTGTTAAAATAGCAAATAGTTATTCCTGGTAATTGAGTGTAAAACTAACAATACCAGATATAAATGTATAATACCAGATATAATGTATACCAGAAATAATTATAGTTGATACAGAAAACCATGGAATCATCTGTTTCTTTCAAAAACAACCTCACATTGATTTTATTAATGGCTCAGCATAGAGCAGAACATTGTCCAGTTTATGAACAATTTTGGACCCCTGTATAATTTTTATAATCTTAGTGTGAGCTCCTTTTTAATTGAAGCGTACTTGATTTACAATGTTGTTAGTTCAGATGTACGTAGAAGTGATTCAGTTAGTTGTAATGGAATCATATGTATCATTTATGTATATTTATTCATTTATCTGTTTATTTTCAGATTCTTTTCCACTATATATATTTTATATTATGTTTCAGATTCTTTTCCATTATAAGTTATTACAAGTGTGAACTCTTTCATGGAATATGACATTTTTTGGGTGCTATTTAACAGACATTCACTGAGCTTATATTTTGTGAAGGATGTTCTTGTTTATCAATTAAGAAAATAATTACAATATTTGTGTGAAAAACATGTACTTTAACTTTCTTAGTTTAAATCTAAAAATATTTAGCATTGGTAAAGCCTGTTGTGGCTGCATTATGTACTTTATTGCTGACTTTAGGAAAATCAATTTTTTCAACTGAGTAGACATTGCTGTAAGTGCAGTTAAAAGGAAAGTGTGTGTGTGAGTCATGCTGGATGTGGGAGAGGGTGTAGGTGGTTGTATTTTATTTTTCTAGGCTGTAGGTGGTATGTTGACGTGTCGGGGGATATTTCAAGACTCAGGAGTGAATGTTCTATTGTAGTTTCTATTTTCTTTTGTCAGAGATCTGCTGAATGTTGTTTATGTTGCAAGTGGTATTTGGAAATTTGATCGAAAGGAATGTGCTTGAGGAGAGAAAAAAATGGAGAAAATTGACACGAGTTAAACCTACTCCTATACTACTCATCTGTAGTTGTTCTTGCTTTTGTAATTTTATTTTGTTTCCTCGTGAGACAAATAGTGATGAACAAGATTGTTGGTCTTCCTATTGGACATACTAAGGGTTTTGACAGTTACCTTGCTAACAAGTACTACCTTCAAAGGATAGAAGAGAAAAAACATAGGAAACTAGAGAAAAAATATGCAAAGGAGGCTTCAAAATACATTAGAGTGGGGAAGAAAACTTAAGACAAAGAAAACACGGAATTGCAGTTTTCATTTTACCATGCTATATTTGGAGCTCCAGGAAATCTTGGCATAGAGAGTCTATATTTCATGAAATTTGGACAGCCCTGTATTAACTTTTATATATTTTTCTTAGTGTGAGCTCCTTTTAATTGAAGCGTACTTGATTTACAATGTTGTTAGTTCAGATGTACGTAGAAGTGATTCAGTTAGTTGTAATGGAATCATATGTATCATTTATGTATATTTATTCATTTATCTGTTTATTTTCAGATTCTTTTCCACTATATATATTTTATATTATGTTTCAGATTCTTTTCCATTATAAGTTATTACAAGTGTGAACTCTTTCATGGAATATGACATTTTTTGGGTGCTATTTAACAGACATTCACTGAGCTTATATTTTGTGAAGGATGTTCTTGTTTATCAATTAAGAAAATAATTACAATATTTGTGTGAAAAACATGTACTTTAACTTTCTTAGTTTAAATCTAAAAATATTTAGCATTGGTAAAGCCTGTTGTGGCTGCATTATGTACTTTATTGCTGACTTTAGGAAAATCAATTTTTTCAACTGAGTAGACATTGCTGTAAGTGCAGTTAAAAGGAAAGTGTGTGTGTGAGTCATGCTGGATGTGGGAGAGGGTGTAGGTGGTTGTATTTTATTTTTCTAGGCTGTAGGTGGTATGTTGACGTGTCGGGGGATATTTCAAGACTCAGGAGTGAATGTTCTATTGTAGTTTCTATTTTCTTTTGTCAGAGATCTGCTGAATGTTGTTTATGTTGCAAGTGGTATTTGGAAATTTGATCGAAAGGAATGTGCTTGAGGAGAGAAAAAAATGGAGAAAATTGACACGAGTTAAACCTACTCCTATACTACTCATCTGTAGTTGTTCTTGCTTTTGTAATTTTATTTTGTTTCCTCGTGAGACAAATAGTGATGAACAAGATTGTTGGTCTTCCTATTGGACATACTAAGGGTTTTGACAGTTACCTTGCTAACAAGTACTACCTTCAAAGGATAGAAGAGAAAAAACATAGGAAACTAGAGAAAAAATATGCAAAGGAGGCTTCAAAATACATTAGAGTGGGGAAGAAAACTTAAGACAAAGAAAACACGGAATTGCAGTTTTCATTTTACCATGCTATATTTGGAGCTCCAGGAAATCTTGGCATAGAGAGTCTATATTTCATGAAATGATTATACTGGATAGATCATATGTGGATGAAATCAATTAGACCAACATTGCTCAAAGATCCATCTTCAGCTCTCTACTTATCTCTCTTCATAAATCATGCAAACCTGTAACTCCAAATACAGTTGTTTTTTTTTTTTTTTTTGAGTGAATTGCTCTTTGTTCATAAAAGGAATGTATAACACCTAACATAAAAAACAATAGTTTTATAGTTCTATTCTTTCCTTATCAGTCTACAGAGTTGTGTTTAGTTTTTTTTTAAATATTAATTTATTTTAATTGATTGATTGTTTTACAATATTGGTTTGATTTCCATCATGCATCAAAACAAATTAACCATAGGAAATATGTTCCCTTCCTCTGAAATCTCCCTTTAAAATAGTTTTAAAAATTATATATCACTATAAGGATAAATTTATCTCTTAACATATATTATTTATGCTTAGCATTTGTTACTTGGACTTCTCTTTTGACTCAGATAGTAAAGAATCTGCCTGCAGTGGAGGAGGCCCAAGTTTGTTTGATCTATGGGTTGGGAAGATCCTCTGAACAAGGGAATGGCTACCCAATCCAGCATTCTTGCCTGGAGAATTCCATGGACAGAGAGTTTTTCCTGAGTTTTCGATCTGCTTTACAACCAGCATGTCACAAACAACTCAAGTACAAATCCGGGATTGCCCTCTTTTTCTCACCTCTATATTTTATTTCAGTGAACGGTTCTATTTCCAACTCAAGTGCTTCCATTCAACACTGAATTATAATTCTTAAATCTTTCTTTCAAGGGCTTCCCTGGTGGTCCAGTGGGTAAAGAGTCCACCTTGCAGTGCAAGGGGCACTGGTTCAATCCCTGGCCCGGGAAGATCCCACATGCTAAGGAACGGCTGGGCTGCTGTGTCCAATTATGAGCCAGCGCTCTGGAGCGCACATGCCCAGAGACGGTGCTCTGCAATGAGAGAAACCACTGTGATGGGAGGCCCACAGAGGCCAGAGAATAAAGATGAATGAAAAATAAAAATGATGACATAGAGACAAAAAAAAAATCTTTCTTTCATCACCAACTTGAAACAATGTGAATCCAAATTGTATCAGTTAAATCTTTTTAAAGTAAATCTCAAATCCAAACATTCCCTTTCACTGTTACTAACCTAGTCCCAATCTTTACTGTCTCTTTACTGGACCTTTGCAGTGGCCTTCTCATTAGACTCCTTGCACATAGCTTCCCTCCTTCTAGATTGTTCTTAGATTGTTCTCTAACTATCCTAAGTGGCCCTGTGAAATGTCAGTCTGATCACAGCATAGTTGCAGTGTACTAGAAGTGACTTGGAGCACAGGAGATAGTAGTCAGATAGTGAAAATTACTAAAGCCGGGCTTTAGAAGATCAGGTGGTCACTGGTGATGAAAGATCAAGCATTGCCATAGGAGCATGGGTATCTGACAAACTAATGGAAGTGAGGAGACTGAGAAAACTAAAAAAAAACAGACTGTTGAATACATTTCCTGCCATTTGTTAAGGTGTTAAGAATGGTAGTAGGAATAGGTGGAGAACTTGGACTTCTACCACTACCTGGAATTAATGAGGCAGCAACCCTGTCACCCACTGGAGAGTAGTCTGTAGAGGTTTGCTAAAACATAATTTAAGTAAGATTCAGGATTCATAACATGATGCCCCAAATGTTCTTTACCACTGAGCCTCCTGGAAAGCCCTAATAGAGAGTATAAGTGGAACCAAATGGAAATTTGAGAACTTAAAATTACAGTAACAAAAATAGAAACTCAATGGCTTTGTTTAATAGCAGAATGGAGAAGGCCAAGGAAAGCATCACAGACTTTGGAGATTAAAAGAAAATATATCACCCAATCTGAACAAGAAGAAAAAAGTAAACTGAAAAACAACATAAACAATCTCACACGCATATGCAACTGAAACAAAATACCTATAATTCACGTCATTGTAATCCAAAAAAGAAAGGAGAAAGGGAGAGGGCGGGCAAAGACTTCGAAGAAATAAGAGCTGAATTTTCCACCCACTGAGCGGGCTGTTTCTTGAGCACCCCACATGCCCAGAGACGGTGCTCTGCAATGAGAGAAACCACTGTGATGGGAGGCCCACAGAGGCCAGAGAATAAAGATGAATGAAAAATAAAAATGATGACATAGAGACAAAAAAAAAATCTTTCTTTCATCACCAACTTGAAACAATGTGAATCCAAATTGTATCAGTTAAATCTTTTTAAAGTAAATCTCAAATCCAAACATTCCCTTTCACTGTTACTAACCTAGTCCCAATCTTTACTGTCTCTTTACTGGACCTTTGCAGTGGCCTTCTCATTAGACTCCTTGCACATAGCTTCCCTCCTTCTAGATTGTTCTTAGATTGTTCTCTAACTATCCTAAGTGGCCCTGTGAAATGTCAGTCTGATCACAGCATAGTTGCAGTGTACTAGAAGTGACTTGGAGCACAGGAGATAGTAGTCAGATAGTGAAAATTACTAAAGCCGGGCTTTAGAAGATCAGGTGGTCACTGGTGATGAAAGATCAAGCATTGCCATAGGAGCATGGGTATCTGACAAACTAATGGAAGTGAGGAGACTGAGAAAACTAAAAAAAAACAGACTGTTGAATACATTTCCTGCCATTTGTTAAGGTGTTAAGAATGGTAGTAGGAATAGGTGGAGAACTTGGACTTCTACCACTACCTGGAATTAATGAGGCAGCAACCCTGTCACCCACTGGAGAGTAGTCTGTAGAGGTTTGCTAAAACATAATTTAAGTAAGATTCAGGATTCATAACATGATGCCCCAAATGTTCTTTACCACTGAGCCTCCTGGAAAGCCCTAATAGAGAGTATAAGTGGAACCAAATGGAAATTTGAGAACTTAAAATTACAGTAACAAAAATAGAAACTCAATGGCTTTGTTTAATAGCAGAATGGAGAAGGCCAAGGAAAGCATCACAGACTTTGGAGATTAAAAGAAAATATATCACCCAATCTGAACAAGAAGAAAAAAGTAAACTGAAAAACAACATAAACAATCTCACACGCATATGCAACTGAAACAAAATACCTATAATTCACGTCATTGTAATCCAAAAAAGAAAGGAGAAAGAGAGTGGGCTGGCAAAGTCTTCTAAGTAATAATAGCTGAATTTTCCCCTTCTAGTCAAATTTCCTGAGAAAAGGCAAAGAAAAAAACCTTGAAAGCAACAGAGAGAAATTATACATTATCAATAGGGAAAAATACAGTAGAATTTCATAAAAAAATCTTATTATGTCAGAAGAAGGTAAATGCTGAAAGAAAAGATCTGTCAGCAGAAAATCTTATATCCAATGAAAATATCCTCTAAAAACAAAGGGGATAATCAAGAAATTCTCAGATGAGAGCAAAGTAGGAGACTCTGGCACCTGTAGGCCTAACTCTGAAAGAATGTCTAAAGAAAATTCTCTAAACAGAAAGGAAATAATAAAAGAAGGAAACTCAGAACATCAGGAAAAAAGAAGAAAACATGGAAGGGACATAAATATAGACTTTCCTTCTCCTCTTGAGTTTTCAAAATTATGTTGATGGTTGAAATAAAACTAATTACTCTGATGTGGTTCTCAGAACTAATTATGACAGGCAATGTCTATGAAAATTGTATTATAATGTGCAGCATGTTCCTTAGAGGAGAATATTTACAACTTTTCTCCACAAGAGGGCAATTCAAGAACCTCTGGGGGAAAGAACTTGTTTTACCTGTGGAGAATTAATGTGTAAGACAAGAAAATGACTCAATTTCAGAAAGTTATTAACAGTTTTCCCTTCTCTGGGGAACAGCAAAGTTACAGTTGAATTGGACCACTTCATCAAGTCACCTAAAGACCAGAAATATTCCCTGTGCTCTGAAGAATACAAAATGAATGCTTAACTATGTTTTCCAGAAATCTTACAGAAATCATTCTGGCTATGAAAAATAAGGTTAGGTAGTTGAAGCAGGAACACTCAAGGAAAGAATGGAGACTTTTTCCTTATCCATGTTTTTAACCCTTAGCTATGAGGTTCATACTGCAAACCACGAACAGATGCCAGCCTTCAAACCAACAATTTATTTAGAACCGTTCATGAGAATAAAATCCAGTATTAAAAAGACTACAGATATTTCTAGAAGTGAAAGAAGCTCCAACTTCTATTTGCATTCATACTTGGTGTGGCAGGACACCAAAACTACTTTATTGAGAAAATCAAATGGTAACATTTTACATATGTTCCAAGCCATTCCAAAGTGAATACCAGCTTACCACAGAGAGTACCTATAAATAGACTTTTTACTTCCAAGTTTTTCCAAAGAGTCCATCAGAGTTTTAATTACCTGATTCTCTCATTTGTGGCATGTATTTTCCTGAGATCCTAATGAAAATAGGAACAATCCTTCTATTATCTCCCCAAAAAACTTACCCAGAGAACAAAAATAAAATTACCTTAGATATCATCATAACAAGAGATTATGGCTAGTTTTATACTCTTCTGTCTTGTTAAATAGTTTCTATTTAGTCTCATTATCTTCTTATATTTAATGATGCAATTTTCATCTGTATAAATGTATAATCTGTAGTTTATTAATACTTGTTTCCTTTGAACGTAAAATTCCTCCTCCCTGAAATGCTATTTTGCTGTATCTACCATACTTCTCTATTCACCAACTCTGTTTTAGCTTTCATGAATGACTTTAAAAATCACCTCCTCTGGGAAATCTCTGCAAATATTTTACTTTTGTTCCGCAAGAAAAAGAGAAAATTAAAGGAAAATGTGCAGAAAAACCCTTCTAACCTAACCATGCCTACAACACTAGTTGTCTTAGCTGAGTTCCCAGGTACCATGCGTCACATTGTATTAGAATTTTTTCATACCTGCTTCTCCGCAAGTTTGTCAGAAACTGAAAGGTGCAGAAAAGAAGAAAATTTTCACTAAATCTTCTCTACCTGACCCAGTATCCAACACAGGACTCCATTGTCTGGTTTAGTAAATATTTCATGTGTTTTCTGTTAATGAATACTTTCAAAAATTGTATTTTGATAAGAAATCTACTTTTTTTTTTTTTTTAAACCTTTATTTTACTTTTAACTTTTACAGAGTTTTGTTGTTCACAGACATGCATGTTCTCAGATTAGTCACATGTATATCCCCCCCTTCCCTCCCCTCCCGACCATCACACAGCACCCCTGAAGGATCCCCTTTTCTCACAGAGCAATGACTAGAGCTATTTTCTTCACTTATGATAGTACAGGCCTTCATGCTACTTCCCTTACGCCTCTCAACCACTGTTCCTTCCCCACAATGTCCATATGTCCACTGTCCATGTCTGTCTTTCTGTCGCTTCACTGCATGTGCCATCATCACCATCCTACTAGATTCCATATATATGTGTTAATATACTGTATTTGTCCTTCTCTTTCTGACTGACTTCACTTTTTAGGATACGTTCTAGATCCAGCCACCTCATGAGGGCTGATTCTTCTGCATTTCTCTTTACAGCTGTGTAGTATTCCATTGTATATATGTACCAGAGCTTTTGGATCCATTCGTTCGTCGATGGGCATCTAGGTTCCTTCCATGTTCTAGCTATTGTATAGAGAGCTGCAATGAACATTGGGGTACAGGTGCTTCTTTCAGTTTTGATTTCATCAGGGTATAAACCTAAGAGTGGGATTGCTGGGTCATATGGTGCTTCTATTTTTAGTTTTTTAAGAAATCTCCAGACTGTCTTCCATAGAGGCTGTATCAATTTACACTCCCACCAGCAATGCAGGGGGGTTCCCTTTTCTCCGCAGCCTCTCCAGCATTTATTGTCTGTCGATTTGTGGATGATGGCCATTCTGACGGGTGTGAGGTGACATCTCATTGTAGTTTTGATTTGCATTTCTCTAATTATTAGTGAAGTTGAGCATCGTTTCATGTGTTTTTGGGCCATCTGTATGTCATCGTTGGAGAGGTGTCTGTTTAGGTCCTTTTCCCATTTTTTGATTGGGTTGTTCGTTTTTCCAGTGCTGAGTTGTCTGAGTTGCTTGTAGATTTTGGAGATTAATTCTTTGTCTGTTGTTTCATTTGCTATGATTTTCTCCCACTCTGTGGGGTGTCTGTTGAACTTTTTTGTAATTTCTTTTGCTGTACAAAAGCTTTTAAGTTTCATTAGGTCCCACATGTTCATTTGTCTTTTTAGTTCCACTATTCTAGTAGGTGGGTCAGAGAAGATCTTGCTTTGATTGATGTCCTTGAGGGTTTTGCCTATATTCTCCTCTAAGAGTTTGATGGTTTCTGGCCTTACATTTAAGTCTTTAATCCATTTTGAGTTGATCTTTGTGTATGGTGTCAGGGTATGTTCCAACATCATGTTTTTGCATGTAGCTGTCCAATTTTCCCAGCACCATTTGTTGAAGAGGCTGTCTTTGTCCCATTTTATATGTTCGCCTCCTTTGTCAAAAATAAGGTACCCATAGGTGCGTGGGTTTATCTCTGGGTTCTCGATCTTGTTCCATTGGTCGATGTTTCTGTTTTTGTGCCAGTACCATACTGTCTTGATGACTGTTGCTTTGTAGTAGAGTCTGAAGTTGGGGAGGCTGATTCCCCCAGCTCCATTCTTCTTCCTGAGGATTGCTTTGGCTATTCGAGGTCTTTTGTGTTTCCATATGAACTGTGTTATTCGTTGGTCTAGTTCTGTGAAGAATGTTATTGGAAGCTTGATAGGGATCGCATTGAATCTATAGATGACATTTGGTAGTATGGTCATTTTCACAATATTGATTCTCCCGACCCAGGAACACGGAATATTTCTCCATCTGTTTAAGTCTTCTTTAATGTCTCTCATGAGTGTCTTGTAATTTTCTGTGTACAGTTCTTTTGTTTCTTTGGGTAGGTTTATTCCTAGATATTTGATTCTTTTGGTTGCGATGGTGAAGGGGATTGCCTCTTTGATTTCATTTTCTGATTTTTCATTGTTTGTGTATAGGAATGCCAGTGATTTCTGTATATTGATTTTGTATCCTGCAACTTTGCTGAATTCGCTGATTAACTCTAGCAGTTTTGTAATAGTGTCTTTGGGATTCTCTATGTATAATATCATGTCATCTGCAAATAGAGAGAGTTTGACTTCTTCTTTTCCAATCTGGATTCCTTTGATTTCTTTCTCTTCTCTTATTGCTATTGCTAGAACTTCCAGGACTATGTTGAATAGTAGTGGTGAAAGTGGACACCCTTGTCTTGTTCCTGATCTTAGAGGGAATGCTTTGAGTTTTTCACCATTGAGGATAATGTTCGCTGTGGGCTTCTCATATATGGCTTTCACTATGTTAAGATAAGTTCCTTCTATGCCCATTTTTTGAAGAGTTTTTATCATAAATGGATGCTGTACTTTGTCAAAGGCTTTTTCTGCATCTATTGAGATGATCATGTGATTTTTGTCTTTCAATTTGTTGATATGGTGTATCACATTGATTGATTTGCGAATGTTGAAGAATCCTTGCATGCCTGGGATGAACCCAACTTGATCGTGATGAATGAGCTTTTTGATGTGTTGCTGACTTCTGTTTGCTAGGATTTTGTTGAGGATTTTGGCATCTAGATTCATCAGTGAAATTGGCCTATAATTTTCTTTTTTTGTGATGTCTTTGCCTGGCTTAAGAAATCTACTTTGAAAGTGCTAGTTGATCAGTCGTGTCTGACTCTTTGCAACGCCTTGGACTTTAACCTTCCAGACTTCTCTGTTCATGGGATTTTCGGGCAAGAATACTGGAGTGGGTGCCATTTCTTTCTCCTGGGAATCTTCCTGACCAAACACAGGTCTCCTGCACTGCAGACAGACTCATTACCATCTGAGCCTCAAGGAAAGCACTGAAGTCTACTTTAGCACCATATAAAAACACATGTAGGACTTCCCTAGTGGCTCAGTGGTAAAGAGTCTGCCTGCCAAAGCAGGCACAACAGGGAACAGGGGTTCAATCCCTGAGTTGGAAAGACCATCAGGAAGAGGAAATGACAACTCCAGTAGTCCTGCCAGGATAATCTCATGGACAGAGGAGCCTGGAGGGCTACAAACCATGGAGTCTTTAACACTCAGGTATGACTGAGTGACTGAGCATGCATGCAGGCAGGGCTTTTTTCAGTACATAGCTAATAAGATTCTTTTGGTTGCGATGGTGAAGGGGATTGCCTCTTTGATTTCATTTTCTGATTTTTCATTGTTTGTGTATAGGAATGCCAGTGATTTCTGTATATTGATTTTGTATCCTGCAACTTTGCTGAATTCGCTGATTAACTCTAGCAGTTTTGTAATAGTGTCTTTGGGATTCTCTATGTATAATATCATGTCATCTGCAAATAGAGAGAGTTTGACTTCTTCTTTTCCAATCTGGATTCCTTTGATTTCTTTCTCTTCTCTTATTGCTATTGCTAGAACTTCCAGGACTATGTTGAATAGTAGTGGTGAAAGTGGACACCCTTGTCTTGTTCCTGATCTTAGAGGGAATGCTTTGAGTTTTTCACCATTGAGGATAATGTTCGCTGTGGGCTTCTCATATATGGCTTTCACTATGTTAAGATAAGTTCCTTCTATGCCCATTTTTTGAAGAGTTTTTATCATAAATGGATGCTGTACTTTGTCAAAGGCTTTTTCTGCATCTATTGAGATGATCATGTGATTTTTGTCTTTCAATTTGTTGATATGGTGTATCACATTGATTGATTTGCGAATGTTGAAGAATCCTTGCATGCCTGGGATGAACCCAACTTGATCGTGATGAATGAGCTTTTTGATGTGTTGCTGACTTCTGTTTGCTAGGATTTTGTTGAGGATTTTGGCATCTAGATTCATCAGTGAAATTGGCCTATAATTTTCTTTTTTTGTGATGTCTTTGCCTGGCTTAAGAAATCTACTTTGAAAGTGCTAGTTGATCAGTCGTGTCTGACTCTTTGCAACGCCTTGGACTTTAACCTTCCAGACTTCTCTGTTCATGGGATTTTCGGGCAAGAATACTGGAGTGGGTGCCATTTCTTTCTCCTGGGAATCTTCCTGACCAAACACAGGTCTCCTGCACTGCAGACAGACTCATTACCATCTGAGCCTCAAGGAAAGCACTGAAGTCTACTTTAGCACCATATAAAAACACATGTAGGACTTCCCTAGTGGCTCAGTGGTAAAGAGTCTGCCTGCCAAAGCAGGCACAACAGGGAACAGGGGTTCAATCCCTGAGTTGGAAAGACCATCAGGAAGAGGAAATGACAACTCCAGTAGTCCTGCCAGGATAATCTCATGGACAGAGGAGCCTGGAGGGCTACAAACCATGGAGTCTTTAACACTCAGGTATGACTGAGTGACTGAGCATGCATGCAGGCAGGCAAGTACATGATATCATTTATATATGGTATTTAAAAAATACACAAATGAGCTTACTTACAAAATAGAAATAGACTATTAGGCATAGAAAAAAGCTTATGGTTACCAAAGGGGAAAGGTAGGGGGGAGGGATAAATTAGAAGTCTGGGATTAACATATATACATTACTATGTATAAAATAAATGATCAACAACGACCTACTGTATAGCACAGGAAACTATACTCAGTACTGTGTAGTAACCTATAGGGAAAAAAATCGGGCCGCCCACAGAGGAGAAACGGCGGCGGTACTGCCCGTGGCCAAGCCATGGTAAGATCAGAGAAGAGTGAGCCTTCTGCCGGCCAACCCAGCCCCCCAGTGGACGCAGGAGACAATCAGACGCAGCAGGGGTGCCATCAAAGCAGTTCTATTAGTGCAGACTCACAGCTTTTATAGGCAAGTGAAGGGGGTTTTGCACGGGACTTCCTATAGATTACACCAATCAAGCTAAAGGTCAAGCAATCATCCACGAGTGCGGAAACCAGGGGAACCAATCAGAAATTTTGACAATCACTTAACAATTTAGATCACGCCCTCGTCTCTTCCTGTAGGCGCCATCTTAGCTCCAAACCGCAAACATGTGCTTAAGCTTCCTTTCACGCCCACATCCCTTCCTGTAGGCGCCATCTTAGCTCCAAACTGAAACAATGTGGTTAAGCTTCCTTATGCTTGCAAAGGTCCTCTTTCAATTCAGAGCCCCACACCTAAAACGAACACAGCATTGTAAATCAGCTATTCTTCAATGAAAAAAAAAAAAAAAAAAACACGTAAAAGAGATAATTCTAAGAACGTTAGTCATATATATGTGATAAGGACAGTGTTATTTCATTGAACAATGTGCTCACCACATTGTGGTGTATGTAATATATTATGTAAAGGCACATGTGTTAAAGGTATTTCTAAGAGAAAACAGAAATATATCATAAAACACCTATTATTGTACATTTTAATGATTTACAACAGTCAAAACGTATGAACTAAATGAACATAGTATGTGCCTCTAATAATGGACACAACTTTTATTAACTCAGTATAGATTTGACTCATCCTTGATATAACATTACTGATATTTATAACTAACATATACTGAGTAGTTATCCTGTACTAAATAATCTGCCAAGTCACTAAGGCATTATGTAATGTCACTAAGTCATTTTACCAATTTATGAGGTGAGTACAATGATTACTACCATTTTACATGTGAAGAGGGTTGCTGAAACATTGTAAACAGAACAAGTGAGAGCCAAAACTGGATATGAGGTCTTTCAGGAATGAAGTCTTTGCCATAGAACACAGCTCTATACTGCTTAAATGTTTAGAAGCCCCTGGAATGCAGGATTGGAATGAAAGTGTTTCTGGAAGTGTAACTACTAAGTAGTAAACATTGTGGTAATTATGTTGTAACTTAACTAGAATGATTATCTTCCAAATTAAAATTCAATAATTTGTGAGTTAGATATTATGTGCTTATTACTAGAAAGATGTTGGAAAGAATGCAAGATAATTTTGAATTTTGCTTTTTGCTTCAGTATTTTTATATGACAGTTTTATAATTTTATACATTATGGCTTGTCTTCCCTTCATTTTAAAGTTCTATCACACATTTGGGTTAGGTGAGATTAAGTATTACTCCACACATACCTTACTTTTTCTTCATCCATTCATCTATTGGTGGACACTTAGGTGGCTTCCATATGTTTTAAAATTTTGAATTGTGTGAGCTGTTTATATATTTTGAAAGTTAACACATTATGGGTCATATTATTTGCAAGTGTTTTCTCTCATTCAGTTTTCTTCTCTCAGATTGTCTTTTTGTATTGTCCATGGTTTGGTTTTCTTTGGTCTTCAAAACTTTGTAATTTTGATTAGGTCCCATTTTTTATTTTTATCTTTGTTTCTATTGTCTTAGGAGATAGATCCCCCAAAAATACTGCTATGAGTTACATCAAAGAGTTTTCTGTCTTTGTTCTCTCTAGGGGTTATAAATGCACTATAGATTAATCAGATTTTTAAAAATCTTTACATCTAAAATTTTTTTTCATGATGCATAAATTATAACTTCCTATCTAGTTAAATCATACTATCAAAGCTCGTTCAATGCAATGTAAATTTTATTGGTATAATCGATACACTGTAAAATCAACATATATAAATTATATGTTCTCAGGTGTCATATAAATATTTACAAAGCTTAGATGATCTAGTTTATGTCCATTTCTTATTCCGATGTTACAGATCTTGTTTTGCCTTTCTTCTTGGCATATATCCCTGCTGGAAGAGGTAGAAAGGTCAACTAATTTCACTGACCCGGGGGAGCCTGCTCAGCCTCCCTCTGCCTGTGGTCCTTTTCTTTATTCTTTTGGCTCTAGGCCACACCTTGCTATTCCAGTGCTGAAACAACAGGAGACTGTAAACACTTGTGTGCCATAGAACACAGCTCTATACTGCTTAAATGTTTAGAAGCCCCTGGAATGCAGGATTGGAATGAAAGTGTTTCTGGAAGTGTAACTACTAAGTAGTAAACATTGTGGTAATTATGTTGTAACTTAACTAGAATGATTATCTTCCAAATTAAAATTCAATAATTTGTGAGTTAGATATTATGTGCTTATTACTAGAAAGATGTTGGAAAGAATGCAAGATAATTTTGAATTTTGCTTTTTGCTTCAGTATTTTTATATGACAGTTTTATAATTTTATACATTATGGCTTGTCTTCCCTTCATTTTAAAGTTCTATCACACATTTGGGTTAGGTGAGATTAAGTATTACTCCACACATACCTTACTTTTTCTTCATCCATTCATCTATTGGTGGACACTTAGGTGGCTTCCATATGTTTTAAAATTTTGAATTGTGTGAGCTGTTTATATATTTTGAAAGTTAACACATTATGGGTCATATTATTTGCAAGTGTTTTCTCTCATTCAGTTTTCTTCTCTCAGATTGTCTTTTTGTATTGTCCATGGTTTGGTTTTCTTTGGTCTTCAAAACTTTGTAATTTTGATTAGGTCCCATTTTTTATTTTTATCTTTGTTTCTATTGTCTTAGGAGATAGATCCCCCAAAAATACTGCTATGAGTTACATCAAAGAGTTTTCTGTCTTTGTTCTCTCTAGGGGTTATAAATGCACTATAGATTAATCAGTTTTTTAAAAATCTTTACATCTAAAATTTTTTTTCATGATGCATAAATTATAACTTCCTATCTAGTTAAATCATACTATCAAAGCTCGTTCAATGCAATGTAAATTTTATTGGTATAATCGATACACTGTAAAATCAACATATATAAATTATATGTTCTCAGGTGTCATATAAATATTTACAAAGCTTAGATGATCTAGTTTATGTCCATTTCTTATTCCGATGTTACAGATCTTGTTTTGCCTTTCTTCTTGGCATATATCCCTGCTGGAAGAGGTAGAAAGGTCAACTAATTTCACTGACCCGGGGGAGCCTGCTCAGCCTCCCTCTGCCTGTGGTCCTTTTCTTTATTCTTTTGGCTCTAGGCCACACCTTGCTATTCCAGTGCTGAAACAACAGGAGACTGTAAACACTTGTGTGCCACTGAATCCTTTTGTTCTGAAAAGAACGATCTCTGAAGCCTGCAAATGTGCTCAGGGGGCAGCAGCCTCAAAAAAATGAGAGCACAATAGATATTTTGACTTGCAATCTAGAAATCAAGTGGAGAGAGTGAAAAAAAAAAAAAAAAAAAAAACAGAGCTGTCGATTGCTGGTTAGTTCTTATTACAGGGATATATTAATAGGCACAACTAAAATAGATGTTAGTCAAGATCACCTGGCTCAGATTTATCACTTTGCAATGAGGAAGCCAAGGCCTAGAAAGCTTAAATAGTAACCTAGTATCAATGGATTTTTAATATCTTAAGGACCTGATTGTGTATTGATATTACATTTGCACTGTCTTTGAAAGTAGAAGTGCTTTACTAAATATGTTAGATAACCAAGAAATTTTAACACCTATACTAGTACTTTTCTAAACTAATCTTAGATATTACCATTCTATTCTAAAAAATCTTTTCATGAAAATTATTTTAGAAATGGCACTAAAACCTTATTTTATAATGTTAAACTATTAGTTTTATGGATCAATGAATATTCATAGTTTAGTAAATAACCATAGAAAGCCTTTTGCTGATTATAATTATTGAATAATTATATTGCAACCAATGCTGAGCTTTCAGAAATCAAGATTTTGCTTGTAATTTAATTGAACAATATTCATGAGTGTGTGCGTGTGTGCTAAGTTGCTTCAGTAGTGTCTGACTCTTCGTGACCCCATGGACTGTAGCCCACCAGACTCTTCTGTCCTTGGAATTCTCCAGGCAAGAATACTAGAGTGGGTTCTAGCGATACACTGTAAAATCAACATATATAAATTATATGTTCTCAGGTGTCATATAAATATTTACAAAGCTTAGATGATCTAGTTTATGTCCATTTCTTATTCCGATGTTACAGATCTTGTTTTGCCTTTCTTCTTGGCATATATCCCTGCTGGAAGAGGTAGAAAGGTCAACTAATTTCACTGACCCGGGGGAGCCTGCTCAGCCTCCCTCTGCCTGTGGTCCTTTTCTTTATTCTTTTGGCTCTAGGCCACACCTTGCTATTCCAGTGCTGAAACAACAGGAGACTGTAAACACTTGTGTGCCACTGAATCCTTTTGTTCTGAAAAGAACGATCTCTGAAGCCTGCAAATGTGCTCAGGGGGCAGCAGCCTCAAAAAAATGAGAGCACAATAGATATTTTGACTTGCAATCTAGAAATCAAGTGGAGAGAGTGAAAAAAAAAAAAAAAAAAAAAACAGAGCTGTCGATTGCTGGTTAGTTCTTATTACAGGGATATATTAATAGGCACAACTAAAATAGATGTTAGTCAAGATCACCTGGCTCAGATTTATCACTTTGCAATGAGGAAGCCAAGGCCTAGAAAGCTTAAATAGTAACCTAGTATCAATGGTTTTTTAATATCTTAAGGACCTGATTGTGTATTGATATTACATTTGCACTGTCTTTGAAAGTAGAAGTGCTTTACTAAATATGTTAGATAACCAAGAAATTTTAACACCTATACTAGTACTTTTCTAAACTAATCTTAGATATTACCATTCTATTCTAAAAAAAATCTTTTCATGAAAATTATTTTAGAAATGGCACTAAAACCTTATTTTATAATGTTAAACTATTAGTTTTATGGATCAATGAATATTCATAGTTTAGTAAATAACCATAGAAAGCCTTTTGCTGATTATAATTATTGAATAATTATATTGCAACCAATGCTGAGCTTTCAGAAATCAAGATTTTGCTTGTAATTTAATTGAACAATATTCATGAGTGTGTGCGTGTGTGCTAAGTTGCTTCAGTAGTGTCTGACTCTTCGTGACCCCATGGACTGTAGCCCACCAGACTCTTCTGTCCTTGGAATTCTCCAGGCAAGAATACTAGAGTGGGTTGCCTACCCCTCTCCAGGGGATTCATGAGTAATTTACCATTAAATCTAAAATGAATTTTCAGATGTTAATAAAACTTCAAGGCTTTTTTTTTTACTTGATAGAACAAAACCAAACACAGAGCATTTTCATTTTCTTCTTAGTAACATCATATATATATATATATATATATATATATATATATAGCCACAAGAGGGCAATCTAAGAAAACAATTGAAATCCCAAGGACTATTTCAGCAGCATTTAATGCGTGAATATTATCTTTGATTGTGAATTTGACATTATTGTCAGGATATATAAAACTACATAGTATTTAACTTGAAAATGAAGACAAATTAAGCCCCATCTTTTCCTTTAAGTTGTGATGTTTACAGTTATGCAATTGATACATCATCCCACATGTGATAGTAGGGAACATGAGTGCATTGTTCTAGGAATGATGTGGTAGAAAATCAGTTGTAATGAACAGCCAGTACTGTACTAGCAGAGCGATAGTCTTTCAGTGATCAAAATGATTCTAATTTTTTTTAATTGTCATGGACATTGGTGACCCTTGCCTAACCTCTAATAATGTATGTGATTCCCTGGTTTCAAGCATATCATATAAGACCTAAAACAAAAATAATTTTTGTTTTAAAAAAAGGATCCCTAGTGGATTAAGATCTATTTTGAGAATTAAAAGTAAATTGATTAGTAATATTGTCTATATTCTTATGATTCAAGGTAATGTAGTTTAAAATAATTACATTTTTTAGGATCAAAGAAGATAAAGAATTTAAAGGGTAAGGAAAGATTTAATATACTCTGAGTGCTTCAAAAACCTCTGTCCATGGTAATCTCAGACCCCCAAAATCATGCACATCATTCAAAATGTATGTTTGCTTTGGTTCCTAGGGAAACAATGCAATAGAGTTTCCCAATTGCATTTCTGGAAGCAGGTGACTTTTCTGATAGCATCACCTTAATCAAGATTTTGCTTGTAATTTAATTGAACAATATTCATGAGTGTGTGTGTGCTAAGTTGCTTCAGTAGTGTCTGACTCTTCGTGACCCCATGGACTGTAGCCCACCAGACTCTTCTGTCCTTGGAATTCTCCAGGCAAGAATACTAGAGTGGGTTGCCTACCCCTCTCCAGGGGATTCATGAGTAATTTACCATTAAATCTAAAATGAATTTTCAGATGTTAATAAAACTTCAAGGCTTTTTTTTTTACTTGATAGAACAAAACCAAACACGGAGCATTTTCATTTTCTTCTTAGTAACATCATATATATATATATATATATATATATATATATATATAGCCACAAGAGGGCAATCTAAGAAAACAATTGAAATCCCAAGGACTATTTCAGCAGCATTTAATGCGTGAATATTATCTTTGATTGTGAATTTGACATTATTGTCAGGATATATAAAACTACATAGTATTTAACTTGAAAATGAAGACAAATTAAGCCCCATCTTTTCCTTTAAGTTGTGATGTTTACAGTTATGCAATTGATACATCATCCCACATGTGATAGTAGGGAACATGAGTGCATTGTTCTAGGAATGATGTGGTAGAAAATCAGTTGTAATGAACAGCCAGTACTGTACTAGCAGAGCGATAGTCTTTCAGTGATCAAAATGATTCTAATTTTTTTTAATTGTCATGGACATTGGTGACCCTTGCCTAACCTCTAATAATGTATGTGATTCCCTGGTTTCAAGCATATCATATAAGACCTAAAACAAAAATAATTTTTGTTTTAAAAAAAGGATCCCTAGTGGATTAAGATCTATTTTGAGAATTAAAAGTAAATTGATTAGTAATATTGTCTATATTCTTATGATTCAAGGTAATGTAGTTTAAAATAATTACATTTTTTAGGATCAAAGAAGATAAAGAATTTAAAGGGTAAGGAAAGATTTAATATACTCTGAGTGCTTCAAAAACCTCTGTCCATGGTAATCTCAGACCCCCAAAATCATGCACATCATTCAAAATGTATGTTTGCTTTGGTTCCTAGGGAAACAATGCAATAGAGTTTCCCAATTGCATTTCTGGAAGCAGGTGGCTTTTCTGATAGCATCACCTTAATTCCTGCCAAGAACATAATGTTCAGAACACTATTCCTGTTTTATTAACTTCATTACTGTTTGCAGTACTCTGCCCATTCTACCAGACAAACTGCAGGGTGATTCAAACAGCTAGAGAGAACTTCTGTTTATACCCAACATTGTGTCTATTTGGTTCCATCCCTTAATTTTGAATAGTGTATGATTTTTAAAATTTAATGAAGATGTAATAACACTAGATCTAATATTTTCTGGAATTATATTTTTGGTGATCCCTCACACCATGTAGTTAATATAGCCTTAAATTTGAGATTTCATAAGTTGAAATAGGCTATATTAGTAGAAAACCTCTCTTTACTGAACAATAGAGAAAGCTTGAAAATAGCTTCTTTTTCAGTTTACAGAGAAGAGTTCTTTCAGGTAATGTTACAGTCCTTTCTGACCTAGAATGTCTTCTTCACTGTCCTTATAATAGGTAGGATGTATAAATTACATTTATAAACTTGCTGTAAATGCTATCTGCATGAGTTGATAATCTAATTTAGAAAAGGAGACAAAAACTAGCTTTATGTATTCTGCTATGGGGACTGGACATTTCTGTCAAGTAAGGCTTTATGTTTAGGTTTTTGATAAAATCTGAATGATAGCTGTTGAGAATTTGTGCTTCCTCTTTTTATAGCTTACACATCCCATTTTTCTCTATCACAAACAGCTAAATTATAGCACACAAAGTAATTATGGGGAGTAAAAATAAAAGAGAAAAAATCAAGAAATGGCAATAATGCTTAGAAAAATACTGGAGAATAATAGAAATAGCATAAATGAAATAAATACACTTTTACTTTACTACCTATCATGCTAGTTATTTTCAAATAAGGTTTCAAAAATATTCTTCTCAGAAACCCTCTCAGATATATGTTATTGTAGCCAGTTTAAAGTGTTAGAAACCATCATTTTAAAAATCAAGAATCAGAGCAAGCCAAGAATCCTGCCCAGAGATACAAAATGGCCACTCTACAAACTATAGGTGCCAAGATTCATGCAGTCTGAGTCCAAGCAAGAGGGGGGTTGTTGTTTTGGGTTTGGGTTGGTTTTTATCATCCGTTAAACGTGTCTAATGACAATTACTAAATTATCAGAACACTAGAGATCAACAGATTTCCTGGCCTAATAGAAGCCTTCATTACTGTTTGCACAGAACTACCTATTCCTGTTTTATTAACTTCATTACTGTTTGCAGTACTCTGCCCATTCTACCAGACAAACTGCAGGGTGATTCAAACAGCTAGAGAGAACTTCTGTTTATACCCAACATTGTGTCTATTTGGTTCCATCCCTTAATTTTGAATAGTGTATGATTTTTAAAATTTAATGAAGATGTAATAACACTAGATCTAATATTTTCTGGAATTATATTTTTGGTGATCCCTCACACCATGTAGTTAATATAGCCTTAAATTTGAGATTTCATAAGTTGAAATAGGCTATATTAGTAGAAAACCTCTCTTTACTGAACAATAGAGAAAGCTTGAAAATAGCTTCTTTTTCAGTTTACAGAGAAGAGTTCTTTCAGGTAATGTTACAGTCCTTTCTGACCTAGAATGTCTTCTTCACTGTCCTTATAATAGGTAGGATGTATAAATTACATTTATAAACTTGCTGTAAATGCTATCTGCATGAGTTGATAATCTAATTTAGAAAAGGAGACAAAAACTAGCTTTATGTATTCTGCTATGGGGACTGGACATTTCTGTCAAGTAAGGCTTTATGTTTAGGTTTTTGATAAAATCTGAATGATAGCTGTTGAGAATTTGTGCTTCCTCTTTTTATAGCTTACACATCCCATTTTTCTCTATCACAAACAGCTAAATTATAGCACACAAAGTAATTATGGGGAGTAAAAATAAAAGAGAAAAAAATCAAGAAATGGCAATAATGCTTAGAAAAATACTGGAGAATAATAGAAATAGCATAAATGAAATAAATACACTTTTACTTTACTACCTATCATGCTAGTTATTTTCAAATAAGGTTTCAAAAATATTCTTCTCAGAAACCCTCTCAGATATATGTTATTGTAGCCAGTTTAAAGTGTTAGAAACCATCATTTTAAAAATCAAGAATCAGAGCAAGCCAAGAATCCTGCCCAGAGATACAAAATGGCCACTCTACAAACTATAGGTGCCAAGATTCATGCAGTCTGAGTCCAAGCAAGATGGTTGTTGTTGTTTTGGTTTTTGTTTGTTTTTTATCATCCTGTAAACGTGTCTAATGACAATTACTAAATTATCAGAACACTAGAGATCAACAGATTTCCTGGCCTAATAGAAGAGGTTGGGAAAGGATATAAAAGGAGGAAAAATAGAGTAAGAGGGGGGAAAAAAAAGGGGGGGAAAGTTTGCCAGAACCAGAGATGGTGAATTTGGGGCTTTGTATCTGAGAGGCTCTGGGGCATAATGGATAAAAGCCACTTTCTCCACAATGCTCTTATGCACCTGTTCCATCCCAAACCCTGCTCTACACACGTGCTGTCACCCCTTGTGGTCTGTGCATGAGCAGTGTCTCTCCCACTCACCAAATGTGATAAGGCTTCCTCTCAGATGTTACAGCTTTATCAGTGAATTTGGTCAGAAATTTTAAAAGCTCTTTGGGGCTTTTTCTCAGACTCTTTTTTGTTTGTTTGTTTCTAAGCTGAGAGATTTTTGTTAAGTCTGACCAAGGAACCAAAGAAGATCATTCCATGACATTACTGTACCAATAATAAGAGCTAAGGGTTTTAACACAGTCTTCAACTCTTTCGCACTGAGTTTTCCTGCTTTCTTGGGGTGCCATCCAAAGGGAGTTCAATTTTCAGTAATGAATCTGAAGGCAGGCATAATTTTTCTTGTTAAATTTTTATTTCAGGATGTAAACATGGACTTTGAATCCTCACTCATATCTCCAAACAGATATTTAGGACATGTCTATGCAAACTGGACATATTACAAGGCAAAAACCTGCATAAGTACATGATAGTGACACGTTACCAAGAAGCATGGTTTTGAGCCAAGCTTTGAAAAATACTGGAGAATAATAGAAATAGCATAAATGAAATAAATACACTTTTACTTTACTACCTATCATGCTAGTTATTTTCAAATAAGGTTTCAAAAATATTCTTCTCAGAAACCCTCTCAGATATATGTTATTGTAGCCAGTTTAAAGTGTTAGAAACCATCATTTTAAAAATCAAGAATCAGAGCAAGCCAAGAATCCTGCCCAGAGATACAAAATGGCCACTCTACAAACTATAGGTGCCAAGATTCATGCAGTCTGAGTCCAAGCAAGATGGTTGTTGTTGTTTTGGTTTTTGTTTGTTTTTTATCATCCTGTAAACGTGTCTAATGACAATTACTAAATTATCAGAACACTAGAGATCAACAGATTTCCTGGCCTAATAGAAGAGGTTGGGAAAGGATATAAAAGGAGGAAAAATAGAGTAAGAGGGGGGAAAAAAAAGGGGGGGAAAGTTTGCCAGAACCAGAGATGGTGAATTTGGGGCTTTGTATCTGAGAGGCTCTGGGGCATAATGGATAAAAGCCACTTTCTCCACAATGCTCTTATGCACCTGTTCCATCCCAAACCCTGCTCTACACACGTGCTGTCACCCCTTGTGGTCTGTGCATGAGCAGTGTCTCTCCCACTCACCAAATGTGATAAGGCTTCCTCTCAGATGTTACAGCTTTATCAGTGAATTTGGTCAGAAATTTTAAAAGCTCTTTGGGGCTTTTTCTCAGACTCTTTTTTGTTTGTTTGTTTCTAAGCTGAGAGATTTTTGTTAAGTCTGACCAAGGAACCAAAGAAGATCATTCCATGACATTACTGTACCAATAATAAGAGCTAAGGGTTTTAACACAGTCTTCAACTCTTTCGCACTGAGTTTTCCTGCTTTCTTGGGGTGCCATCCAAAGGGAGTTCAATTTTCAGTAATGAATCTGAAGGCAGGCATAATTTTTCTTGTTAAATTTTTATTTCAGGATGTAAACATGGACTTTGAATCCTCACTCATATCTCAAAACAGATATTTAGGACATGTCTATGCAAACTGGACATATTACAGGCAACCTTGATATATCAGTTACAGAGATTGGTAACCCTAAAGTGCATAAGTACATGATAGTGACACGTTCTAGTCCGTCGAGAATTTTTGTTTAAATTGCCATGGTTTTGAGCCAAGCTTATGGCACAGACAACTCTTTGTAAGACAGTGGTGAGCATGGGATGACAGTACCACTTCAGAGAGTGATTCATTTATATGAGCAACATCATACCATCATTACCTGTATACTTTGAGCTAATCTCATTCTATATGAAATTTGCCCAGTTATTTCACATTTATAGACTAAAAGTTACTCCGAAGTATTTTGTTAATAATGTAGTTCATTGCAAGATAGTCTAACCTCCTTCACTTTTTTTTTTTTTTAAACATTTATTTTTATTTATTTATCTTTTGGGGGGGAGTGGGGTGTGGAGGGAGGGGGATGGGCCGTCCACTTCTGTTGGTCTTCCATTTCTCTATTTTTCATCCGTCCTGTAGGCCTCCCATCGTGGTGGCCTCTGTCGTCACAGAGCGCCGGCTCTGGGCGCATGCGCCCCACGGCTCCAGCTCGGTAATTGGACACATCAGTCCAGCCACTCCGCGGCACGTGAGATCTTCCCAGGCCAGGGATCAAACCGGCGCCCCTTACACTGCAAGGTGGTGTCCTTACCCACTAGACCACCAGGGGAAGCCCCTCCTTCAGTTTTGCAAGTTGATACCATATTTAACATATGGAAAGGTTTAAAAATTTACACAACCCATCTTGGAAGTAGTTACTTATATCAAAATTTTGTGAAAGGCCAAAACTGGTAAACGGTATGCTGTTGTCTTAATTCTTGTTGTTGTCTATGGTAGATTTTGAGGGGTAAACCTTTATGATATCTCATCATCATCCTTATCATGATTAGATCAAATTCTGACCTGAGGCAAGTGCTCAGTTGTACAGATTATAGGATTAGCCTGGTTCTGAACCTAAGAAATTAATAATTTAAAAATGAGGTATACAGAAAGTAGTAATGATCATATATCTGCTCTGTTTTTCTGTTAGAGAACATGGACTTTGAATCCTCACTCATATCTCAAAACAGATATTTAGGACATGTCTATGCAAACTGGACATATTACAGGCAACCTTGATATATCAGTTACAGAGATTGGTAACCCTAAAGTGCATAAGTACATGATAGTGACACGTTCTAGTCCGTCGAGAATTTTTGTTTAAATTGCCATGGTTTTGAGCCAAGCTTATGGCACAGACAACTCTTTGTAAGACAGTGGTGAGCATGGGATGACAGTACCACTTCAGAGAGTGATTCATTTATATGAGCAACATCATACCATCATTACCTGTATACTTTGAGCTAATCTCATTCTATATGAAATTTGCCCAGTTATTTCACATTTATAGACTAAAAGTTACTCCGAAGTATTTTGTTAATAATGTAGTTCATTGCAAGATAGTCTAACCTCCTTCACTTTTTTTTTTTAAGATTTATTTATTTATTTATTTTTGGTGGGGGTGGGGGGTGGGGGGAGGGGGATGGGCCGTCTACTTCTGTTGGTCTTCCATTTCTCTATTTTTCATCCGTCCTGTAGGCCTCCCATCGTGGTGGCCTCTGTCGTCACAGAGCGCGGCTCTGGGCGCATGCGCCCCACGGCTCCAGCTCGGTAATTGGACACATCAGTCCAGCCACTCCGCGCACGTGAGATCTTCCCAGGCCAGGGATCAAACCGGCGCCCCTTACACTGCAAGGTGGTGTCCTTACCCACTAGACCACCAGGGGAAGCCCCTCCTTCAGTTTTGCAAGTTGATACCATATTTAACATATGGAAAGGTTTAAAAATTTACACAACCCATCTTGGAAGTAGTTACTTATATCAAAATTTTGTGAAAGGCCAAAACTGGTAAACGGTATGCTGTTGTCTTAATTCTTGTTGTTGTCTATGGTAGATTTTGAGGGGTAAACCTTTATGATATCTCATCATCATCCTTATCATGATTAGATCAAATTCTGACCTGAGGCAAGTGCTCAGTTGTACAGATTATAGGATTAGCCTGGTTCTGAACCTAAGAAATTAATAATTTAAAAATGAGGTATACAGAAAGTAGTAATGATCATATATCTGCTCTGTATTTTGCAAGTTGACATATGATCATCAACTCCTCTTAAGAAGAGTGTATTTTGACCTTTAGTGCTTGCATATATGAAAATCCTTTTTTCAGCCTACCTTTCTCTTCCCTTCAACCTTTCCCTTCCTATGCACTGTGTCACGTGGAATTTTTTCCTTCAGCGAAAGGAAGATATATTGATCACAATAACCAATTGATACAAAATAATATGACAGGTGTTTCTCTAAAGGATTATTGGTATAACATTCTGATCAAAAAAATAGTGAATATTGTTTTTGGTTGTGTGTCTGTTCTGTTTCTTTTTATGTAGCTATTTAAGGAGTGCCCAAAATTTAGCTGACTTGTTTACAGGAGATAAAAGAGTACTAAGTAAAATTTGCCTTTTTTTAGCCCCAATATCACAGTCTTAACTTTCTTCACATCTTAGGTGGAAAATGATGTGGCTAACACTTCTCTATTCAAAATAAACTCCAAACTCAAAAAATTGTATCTTTAGCTAGCACATAATAATTTCCAGTTTTCACAGAAAAAACAATTCTTGGTGTCCTGATTTATCTAAATTGAATTCTACTTGTTTAAGTTTTCTTGTATAAGCTTTTTAAATTAGCATGTATCGCAATAACACAGGTTATTTTTTTCTCATATCATATATTGTAAATGTAAGTTACTCTGACATCTTTATGACTTCCGTGGTGACTCAGATGGTAAAGAATCTGCCTGCAGTGTGAGAGACCCAGATTCAATCTCTGGGTCAGGAAGATGCCTTGGAGACAGGAATGGCTACCCATTCTTGCCTGTAGAATTCCATGGACAGAGGAGCCTTGTGGGCTACTCTCTATGACATCTTTGACAGATCATTTTTCTGTTCACATTTGTAGACTAGTGATACATCTTTCAGCCTTAGAAGAAATGGTGTCCCAATTTGATGTAGTAGATAGATGAAGTTAATGCTGTATTGTTTTAGGCTATTAAAGTTGCATAAGTTCCTCATCACTTAAATGAGCATTTATAAATACCCGTTTGTATTTCTCATGACTCCCAGTCCTTCTTATCTACTCTTTTAAATTAGCTGATGCATTTTGACTGTCTCTTTTATTTTCTCTGATTTGAAAACCCCCTGGAAGTCTCAGATCTCTAAATAAGTTGAAATATTCCTCTTGAGGCACCTCACAATATTACTTTTCTATTCACACTTCCACTTAGTGCTGGCAGAAAGGCTAATTTCCCATTGATTAAAATAGATTAATATAGAATGCAATTGTAGGTTCATTATCGAGTGTGCTCTTCATTGCACTTGTGTATTTTCCAAGGTAGTTGTGGAAGAGCATAGTCACTGTCTTGTTCTCCTTTTGTTTTTAAAAACGTTTAAATGCATTTTTTACCTCTTTACCTTAATGTATTTGTAAAATGGATAAACCTCACTGAATATATATGTTCTTATTCACATCAGGTTTAATTCTCTCTTCTAGGTCACTCCATCCTTCCATTTATGTTGGTAAAATTCTTGGGAGTTTCATTTGCCTGCTATTTTCTTCACATCCAAATCTGCCTTCAGAATATTTTAGAGTCCAGAGCATTCTCACCAACTTCCCACTACCCCCTTGGTCTGAGGCACCACCAGTGCGTATCTGCACAGCCTCCTGGCTTGTTTCTCTTGTTCCACCCTAACCACCCCTCTCCGTGCTTTGTTCTCAACCCACCAGTTTTGAATGGTGACTTAACTCTGAAAACGTAGTGTGATGATGTTCACAAACAATCTTTGTGGTTTGATTTTTATAATTATATATATGAAAGGCTGTTAATAAGATGCCTTTTTAAAAATAATTGTATCCATCTTCTGAATTTTTGTATCTTCTGTGCTTTGTACAGAGTTTAAAATTTTATGAGTACTCAGTTACCAACTGTTGAATTAATGAATGAGGCATCTCATTTAAAGAAGTTTGGCAGGCCTTTGTTTTCTGTAAAGTGCCATGGGCATAAAACTGCAGAATTTAAAATAGAAAACATTTTCTCAATTATTAAGAAATAATATATTATTAAATAAATTTCTGTTTTCTTACCTCTAACTTTTACATTTATTAACCATTTGCTGAAGCTAATTATTACTTACATCCATTCATTTAATAAATATTTATAACTTTATGGCAAATACTGTCCTAAGCACTAGAAATGTAACAGTTAATAAAACAAAAATATATTCATAGTGAAGTGAAAAAATATATAATGTAGTGAAGAAAAGAAATCTAATGAGGGGAATAGAGAGCTGCAGTGTGTGAGCAGAAGCATACTTTTTAAACTCTCTTCAGATAACAACATTCAGAAGTATTTTCATTTAGGGAGACACTTAAATAATTGATAGAAGGAACTATATGAATAATGAGCGGGCTGGAATGAGGGGAGAGATCAGCAAAAGGAATAGCAATTGCAAGTACTGAGGGGAGAACATTATTAGAAGGGAATCTAAAGTCGCAACTAACTAATCCTTTCCTCCTTGGCTCTCATTCCTGTCCCCAACCTGCTCTCCTTCTCTCAGTTGTGCTTATCCCCTTTGAAGTACGATGTAATTTACATACGTTGCTCATTTTCTTTCCCTCCAATTTTTTTTTTTTTCTTCACATCCAAATCTGCCTTCAGAATATTTTAGAGTCCAGAGCATTCTCACCAACTTCCCACTACCCCCTTGGTCTGAGGCACCACCAGTGCGTATCTGCACAGCCTCCTGGCTTGTTTCTCTTGTTCCACCCTAACCACCCCTCTCCGTGCTTTGTTCTCAACCCACCAGTTTTGAATGGTGACTTAACTCTGAAAACGTAGTGTGATGATGTTCACAAACAATCTTTGTGGTTTGATTTTTATAATTATATATATGAAAGGCTGTTAATAAGATGCCTTTTTAAAAATAATTGTATCCATCTTCTGAATTTTTGTATCTTCTGTGCTTTGTACAGAGTTTAAAATTTTATGAGTACTCAGTTACCAACTGTTGAATTAATGAATGAGGCATCTCATTTAAAGAAGTTTGGCAGGCCTTTGTTTTCTGTAAAGTGCCATGGGCATAAAACTGCAGAATTTAAAATAGAAAACATTTTCTCAATTATTAAGAAATAATATATTATTAAATAAATTTCTGTTTTCTTACCTCTAACTTTTACATTTATTAACCATTTGCTGAAGCTAATTATTACTTACATCCATTCATTTAATAAATATTTATAACTTTATGGCAAATACTGTCCTAAGCACTAGAAATGTAACAGTTAATAAAACAAAAATATATTCATAGTGAAGTGAAAAAATATATAATGTAGTGAAGAAAAGAAATCTAATGAGGGGAATAGAGAGCTGCAGTGTGTGAGCAGAAGCATACTTTTTAAACTCTCTTCAGATAACAACATTCAGAAGTATTTTCATTTAGGGAGACACTTAAATAATTGATAGAAGGAACTATATGAATAATGAGCGGGCTGGAATGAGGGGAGAGATCAGCAAAAGGAATAGCAATTGCAAGTACTGAGGGGAGAACATTATTAGAAGGGAATCTAAAGTCGCAACTAACTAATCCTTTCCTCCTTGGCTCTCATTCCTGTCCCCAACCTGCTCTCCTTCTCTCAGTTGTGCTTATCCCCTTTGAAGTACGATGTAATTTACATACGTTGCTCATTTCTGCGCTTCTTCCCACTGTAGTGGAAACTCCACAAAGAAGAGTATTTGTTTATTGTATTCACCAATATTCCCCAAATGCCTAGAACAGCATCTGACTCATAACTTCTGCTCAGTAGATCTTGATTATATCAATTAACATTACATTTTGAGGCCAACAAGGATACTCTGTGGGTACTGGATAGTGTGCAGGGGCATAGCAGCATGCATTGCACAGGCAGAGCCATGATCATATTACATGGCTTTGTGCACTTGCAAAGTATTTCGGATTTCCTCTGAAGTGTGATAGGACCATACTAAAGACTTGAGAATAAGAGAATGGCACAATCTGATTCACTTATTTACAGATCTTATAGGCTGCTGTATGAGGAAAACAAACAATTCACATTTTCTAGGAGCTACTTGAGTGAACCAATATGCTAATTGCTCACCCACTGCAGGCCTTGATAAGGGCTACAATTGAAGTATAGACTAGTGGTATGAAAATTTTAAAAAAGATTCTTTTCTGGTGAAACTTCATAGAAAATAGGGACTAGAGCTGGCTCCTGAATTTCAGTAAAAAGACAATTCTGGGTAACAGCAAAAAAAGAAAGACAATCTATTGGTTAAAAAAGAAAAAGAAATTTGTAGCATCAATTTGATTCTGAATGACAGGGTAGTGATGACACTTAGTACTTTAGCTCCATTACCTTAGGGATTTTCATGCCTGCCCCCACCACCAATAAAACCTATTTTAATCCTCACTTCTCAGAGTGGGGGATGAGGGCAGAGGAACTGAGGCTCAGGGAAGCTAACTCAAAATTTTATTGGTCAGGAAGGCAGAGGCATGGAGATTTGAATTTGCATCTGTTTGACAGTGGGCTTCCCAGGCACTAGTGGCTGTCACTGCAGGAGACATAAGAGACCTAGGTTCGATCCCTGGGTCAAGAAGATCCCCTGTAGGAGGGCATGGCAACTCACTCCAGTCCCCAGGTAGAGAGGAGTCTAATTGGCTAAAGTCTATAGCTTCTCAAAGAGTCAGACATGTCTGAAGTAGCTCTGTTTGACACTAGAGCCCGAATCAGTGACACTGAATTGATGACTTCATGATAATGTAATCATAATTCAAAGAAATACCCAATTCCTTGAATTTAATCAGTTCAAATGAACATTCTTTGTATGACTGGGGTTGCCAGTGTATATAATGCTGTCCAAGGCACTCCAATCATATTCCTGATTATGTGCCCATTTGATAATTTAAGCAAAGTGTTTATAATCATAATTTCTAACTTTGGTATGAAATTTTAATATTTATGTTCCTTTCGTTTATTTATGTGGTGAATGTCAAGTACAAGGAAGATAAATTGAAGGTATTAATAAATACCCACAATTTATCATAGTAAACTATTAATTTTACGTTTACATAGCCTCTTAATGAATAAGCTATAAAACCGTGGCCAGACCAGAGTTATTTAAGTATCTGTCCACAATTCCAGCTAAGAAATTGTGATTCTAGAATAATAATTCACTGTCAGTATGTTCAAAATAAAGTTTTGCTGAGATCATTCCCTAAGTGGTGGTTAACCATTCATCACTTATTTAGTTATTGGACTGAAGAATGTATTAATAACAGAAAACTGGTCACATGAACTGGATTTAGAAAAGAAGATCAGCACAAAAACTGGAATTTAATAGAGAACAAAGTGAAAGATCAACTTCTCAGAGAGGAGTTATTTGCCAGCTAATCTTGAGGATAAGGGTACACTAGAACACCCTAGAACAGTATTTCTCAAACTTGTGTTCATAATGGCACAAAAAGAAAATCATGATATTTCTCCATTACACAAATGTAGACAAGGGAGGATGCTCAAGCCTAGTATTGAGAACCCCAGGAGCTCTGGAAGTCTCAGCCTTTGAGTAGTCACCCTGAAGCCAAGAGACTGGTGCTACAGCACGCTTGTAACCTATTTGCAGGGCACTTCTTGGGATGCTCTGCCCTAGTTAGCTCAGAATGATTCATGGTATGAGTGAGAAGAGAAGGACATTTTTATCTCTCTTATGTACAGCTTGACTACAAAATAAAAGAATTGTACTATGTCTCTGATCCCTTAATGTTGTTTGCACATTGAAAAACACCAGGGGAGCTTTAGAAAAATATAAATTTTGCATCCTTAAACTAATTAAACCAAGATGACTAAAAAGGCTAAATATTAGTATTTTTAAAAGCACCCTAGAGAATTCTAATGTTGGAAGATTCTACTGTGCTAGATGATTGCTAGGACCCTTTATGTCTCTAACCATGTGAGATTTTAAATGATGTTTGGAGATAGTCTATAGCCACCTAAATTTAAAGGCCACTGAATATGTGGATGCTTTAAAGGGACAATCAAGGAAAATCATTAAAAACGACAGTCCCAGAATTATGCTTAAAAAGATCTCCTTAAGATGCTTAAGAAGTTTCCCCGGAACCTTCTCTTTCTTCTTGTGACAAAATCAAGTGGAAGGATCAGTCTCAGATTTGGAGATGAGATGAGAGAAATAAGCAGAGGGGCAAATGCAGGTAAGAGTACAAAGAAAGGGATTCCACTATAAAAGTGCTGCACAGTTGTGGAGGTTAACCATTCATCACTTATTTAGTTATTGGACTGAAGAATGTATTAATAACAGAAAACTGGTCACATGAACTGGATTTAGAAAAGAAGATCAGCACAAAAACTGGAATTTAATAGAGAACAAAGTGAAAGATCAACTTCTCAGAGAGGAGTTATTTGCCAGCTAATCTTGAGGATAAGGGTACACTAGAACACCCTAGAACAGTATTTCTCAAACTTGTGTTCATAATGGCACAAAAAGAAAATCATGATATTTCTCCATTACACAAATGTAGACAAGGGAGGATGCTCAAGCCTAGTATTGAGAACCCCAGGAGCTCTGGAAGTCTCAGCCTTTGAGTAGTCACCCTGAAGCCAAGAGACTGGTGCTACAGCACGCTTGTAACCTATTTGCAGGGCACTTCTTGGGATGCTCTGCCCTAGTTAGCTCAGAATGATTCATGGTATGAGTGAGAAGAGAAGGACATTTTTATCTCTCTTATGTACAGCTTGACTACAAAATAAAAGAATTGTACTATGTCTCTGATCCCTTAATGTTGTTTGCACATTGAAAAACACCAGGGGAGCTTTAGAAAAATATAAATTTTGCATCCTTAAACTAATTAAACCAAGATGACTAAAAAAAGGCTAAATATTAGTATTTTTAAAAGCACCCTAGAGAATTCTAATGTTGGAAGATTCTACTGTGCTAGATGATTGCTAGGACCCTTTATGTCTCTAACCATGTGAGATTTTAAATGATGTTTGGAGATAGTCTATAGCCACCTAAATTTAAAGGCCACTGAATATGTGGATGCTTTAAAGGGACAATCAAGGAAAATCATTAAAAACGACAGTCCCAGAATTATGCTTAAAAAGATCTCCTTAAGATGCTTAAGAAGTTTCCCCGGAACCTTCTCTTTCTTCTTGTGACAAAATCAAGTGGAAGGATCAGTCTCAGATTTGGAGATGAGATGAGAGAAATAAGCAGAGGGGCAAATGCAGGTAAGAGTACAAAGAAAGGGATTCCACTATAAAAGTGCTGCACATTTGTGGAGAGTGAGTGAGCAAACAATGGAGAGGGACCTCAGACAGATTAGAGAAAAGTATATGGAGCTGCTGTGAAAGATAAGGAAGGACAGGAAGTTGTGTGATGTGCTTCAGCAGCACACATCCACTCGGTTCATAGCAGAAAAATAGACAATTGGATTAAAACAATTCTTTACTGAATGAATCAAGTAAAAATACATTAGGAAAATAGGATGAAGATATCAACAAGGGAATTGAAGACGTAATAGATAATAAATTCTTCATTAGGTATGGAGAAAATGGAGATTAAAATTGGCTGATACATAGGGATAAAACTGGATCAAATAATGTCTATTTTCATGATGTCCAATAAAAAATACAGTGGAAATATAATCATATGGGATTTAAAGAATGAGGAGTGGTTGTTCTGAGAAATACTCTAGTTCACGAGGCAGCGTGCATGCCTACATGCAGACATGCTCAGTCACTAACTCTTTGGAACCCGTTGGACTCCTGCCATGCTCCTCTATCCAGTGGACCCTCCAGGGAAGAATACTGGAGTGAGCTGCCATTTCCTCTTCCAGGGGATCTTCCCAACTCAGGGGTCAAATTCACATCTCCTACACTGCAGGTGAATTCTTTACCCTTACCCTTAGCCACCAGGCAAGCTCCCCTTGCATGTGGCAGGGACCACATTAATATAATTAATTAATATAATATTAATATAATACTTGTGGCCTAACTTGTACTCTTCCAAGGAAAAATGATTTCCTGAGTAAGCCAGTCTGAGAGAATTAACTGGGATGCATGGCTCGTTTTTTTTCATCCCTCCCTCTGTCAGTCTTTTGAGACTGCCTGCCTCCAGAGAGCATGCATTCTAAACTGCTTTTTGCCAAGCTGTAAGCATTGTAGCTTTATTCTCAGCCCATTCATCTATAACCAAAGCCTTAATTAAAGTCAACTGATTTGCTCGTGTATCTACATTTTTAATATAGTTGTATTTTAATATTCTTTCTCTCCTACATGATTAATCCATAACCTTTCTGTCACTTCTCCAAAATGCCCTACCCCAAAACGTCCTTCCCCAACCTCAGCTGATCACCTTTCTTCTTAAGTTCCCAAAGATTTGCACCACTCCTGCCACCACAATTACCAGCATAGGGATTCACATACTCAGCCTTCCACCTGTTATCCAGGGTGGGGTCCCCTTGCTCTCTAAAGCAAGTCTCTTTTCTCATAAATTCTATCTCTTCTCATGTTCTACATAAATTTGCCTCTTTTCCTTCTACATCATAAGTATTTCATCTTTTTCTAAAACCTTTCCATCAGCAAAACATGTTATTTCTCTCCTTCCTTTCTTTGATGGCCTGTGTCCCATTTCTTTAATTCCCTTTGCAGCAATATGATTTAAAGTGTTGCATAAACAGTTTCTAAGTTCTCTCTTTCCATTTTATCTTAAACTTACTTTAATCAGCTTTTCTTCCAACTCTTAACTGAAGGCAACCTCCACATTGTTATTAATAAATCCAAGAGCCAGTCTTCATCTTAATTGGTCTCTCAGCATCTGATACAGATGATCCCTCTTACTTCTTGGATTCATGTTGATCAGTGGTCTTTCAGAATGCATCACTGTCTTGGTCTTTGCTAAATGATTCTGCTCATTCTCCTTTGCTGGTCTCCCAGGATGCTTATTGGGGTTTTGGCTTTGACCTCTTTTCTTCTCTGTTTACATTCACCTCCTGACTTTGTTTCAGTCTTTTAGTTTTTAGTCTGTATGCTTATTTGGTATCCAGATCTATATATTCAACTGCCTTTGTAAATTCCTATTTAGATGACTAATAGAAACTTCAGAGTCTCCATGTGCAAAACTGAGGAACTGAATTGTTCCCAAACCTGCTTCTCTTTCAGTCTTCTTTTTTATTTTTATTTTTTTTTAATTTTAGCCTCTTTTATTTTTATATTTATTTATTTTCATCCATCTTTATTCTTCGGCCTGTGTGGGTCTCCCATTGCAGTGACCTCCCTCACTGCAGAGCACAGGCTCTGGGCAGATGAGCTCCAGAACACTGGCTTGTAATTGGACTGGTCCAGCCACTCCACAGCATGTGGGATCCTCCTGGGCCAGGAATCGAACCAGCACCCCTGCACTCTAAGGCGGATTCTTTGCCCAGGGAAAGCCCTCTAGCAGTCTTCTTGGTCTTCATTGGTAGCAATTTCAGTCTTCCATGGATCAGACAAAAGGAAAAAAAAAAAAAAAAAGTTGAAGTGTTAGTTACTCAGTTGTCCAACTCTTTGCAACCCCACAGCCTGCCAAGCTCCTCTGTCCATAGCCTTTCCCAGGCAAGAACACTGGAGTGAGTATCCATTCCCTTCTTCAGGGATTTTTGCTACCCAGTGATTGAACCCCAGTCTCCTGCTTTGCAGGCAGATTCTTTACCATTTATACCATCAGAGGCACCAGAGGAGCTCCTTCCATGGATCAGACCAAATCCTTGAGCAATTGCTTAGGTCAGTGGACAAGCTGTGGATTCTTTTCTTTCATAATCCACACTGATCTATTAGGAAAATATGAATTCTTCAGTAACATTAAATAAAGAGTTTATCAGATAGCGAGCCATCTAGAGATTCTTAGATGTAGGAAATTGGTCAGTCAATCAGTCAGGAATGTTTTATTCCCTTTTTTATATTTCTGTACTGAATTAAAATCAGTGGTGAATAAACAATGTCAAGATATAATTTTGAGTTATAGTGTGGTTTTGCAATCAGATAAACCTGATTTCAGAGTAAGTGATTTTCTCAAAAGCTATGTGACCTTAAGCAAGTTACAATTTTTCTAAGATTCAGATACCTTATGTATAACTGGAAAATAAAACACCTCTCTAGAGGGTTTTGTGAAAGGCAGCAGTATGACTGACATAGTATCGCTCAATGAATAACTATTGAGCTATTGTTCTGGCTCTTAATAGAAAATAAAACAAGATAGTGATTAGCTTTAGCTTCCAAGGAAGATTCTTGGAAAAAGTAAAATTAAGGAGGAAATAATGTACTTGCTACCATGGCAGCTGTGGTAGTAGAGAACTTAAAAGAGTTAGAAATAAGAAATTCTAAAGTTTGGTTTAGTGTTTCCCTAGTGGTTCAGGCAGTAAAGACTCCGCTTTCAATGCAGGACCCCTGGGTTTGATCCCTGAGTTGGGAAGATTCCCTGGAGGAAGGCATGGCAACCTACTCCAGTATTCTCTCGCCTGGAGAATCCCATGGACAGAGGAGCCTGGCAGGCTACAGTTCATGGAGTTGCAGAGTCACCAAGTGAAGTGACTAAGCACAGCACATTCCACAGTTTTGCATAATAATGCCATTGTTCCTTTAATGTTGTAGTTTTTGTTATTTAAACATGGAATTATGAATGCAATGTCCATCCATATGTTAATGTTTTTTTAAATTGTTTTATTATTCCAAACTAACCAAGATAATGCTATCTAAAGGTCTTCCCATAGAATTGGTTACCATCATGAGTTCTCTAATCCTATGAGTTAAATCTAAGGTGTTTAAAGTGAACTAGATAAAAAGCAGTAGAATATCTATTTGCTCAGAATATACCTTTATTTTCCTTAATATTTCTCTAAAACTGTGAATGTGTGCATGGAGATGAATTTATGTGTACATCTGGGTGAATGCATACATATAAGCGTGCAAAGTGAAGTGTCTCCACATACATTTCTTTTTCAATATATTTTTTTAAATCTATTTTCTAAACCACTACAAAGAATTATTTAATAAAAACAATATAAGTTGTTAGAATATCTAGGTTTGTTCATTCTTATTTTCATTCATTCATTCACAAAAGACCTGCCTATTATGTACCAAACACATGTTACCGAGCCCAGGCACTCTCTGCTTGCTGCACAACAGGCAAATGAATCTGACAGGTGAGATGTTGAGGCAAGGAAAATAGCTTTATTCAGGGAATAGCTGACCGAGAAGATGGCAGCCTAGTGTCTCAAAATAACCTTTTTATGGGTTTTGGATGCCAGGTTAGGAAAAAAGAAACAATGAAGAACTGAAGCCAAAAGACAGAATAGAGAGTGAGAGGCAGAGGGGGAGTAAAGTGAAAGTGAAGTGCAAAAAAATCTCCAGTGGAATGGCCAGCCTTTGGAAGAGGTATGTTAATCTCTTCTATTCACAGCTGGGCAGGTTCAGATTTTCTGTTAGCTGAACAAAGTTTACAATCAGGCAGATGGGCAGGATCCTCTGAGGCAAACTGCTAAGTATGATTATGATAATAAAAGTAACAAAAATCAACTCAAAGAAACAGTTTCCAAAATGGAGTTAGAATTGGTTTCCTCCCTGCAAGAAACTCAGCTGAAAGTTGAAATGTTAAGTATACCACATATTTACACCAAGAATCTGAGAATGAGAATAAATATTTTTTTAATTATCCTGACTAGTCAGCAAGTCACAATGAGATAATTAATATTAAAATGCAATCTATGAAAAGAAAGAAGCAAACCAGCCAAAGGAGTGTCTCTTAGATATTTCCCAAATGTTTATTGGATGCCTTGTCTGTGACATGGGCTTCCAAGGTGAATCAGTGGTAAAGAATCTGCCTGCCAATGCAGGAGACATGGGTTCAATCCCTGGGTCCAAAGGTTACAGACCAAGAAGGTAATGCATAATATAGGTGACAAAGCAGTAGAATATCTATTTGCTCAGAATATACCTTTATTTTCCTTAATATTTCTCTAAAACTGTGAATGTGTGCATGGAGATGAATTTATGTGTACATCTGGGTGAATGCATACATATAAGCGTGCAAAGTGAAGTGTCTCCACATACATTTCTTTTCAATATATTTTTTAAATCTATTTTCTAAACCACACAAAGAATTATTTAATAAAAACAATATAAGTTGTTAGAATATCTAGGTTTGTTCATTCTTATTTTCATTCATTCATTCACAAAAGACCTGCCTATTATGTACCAAACACATGTTACCGAGCCCAGGCACTCTCTGCTTGCTGCACAACAGGCAAATGAATCTGACAGGTGAGATGTTGAGGCAAGGAAAATAGCTTTATTCAGGGAATAGCTGACCGAGAAGATGGCAGCCTAGTGTCTCAAAATAACCTTTTTATGGGTTTTGGATGCCAGGTTAGGAAAAAAGAAACAATGAAGAACTGAAGCCAAAAGACAGAATAGAGAGTGAGAGGCAGAGGGGGAGTAAAGTGAAAGTGAAGTGCAAAAAAATCTCCAGTGGAATGGCCAGCCTTTGGAAGAGGTATGTTAATCTCTTCTATTCACAGCTGGGCAGGTTCAGATTTTCTGTTAGCTGAACAAAGTTTACAATCAGGCAGATGGGCAGGATCCTCTGAGGCAAACTGCTAAGTATGATTATGATAATAAAAGTAACAAAAATCAACTCAAAGAAACAGTTTCCAAAATGGAGTTAGAATTGGTTTCCTCCCTGCAAGAAACTCAGCTGAAAGTTGAAATGTTAAGTATACCACATATTTACACCAAGAATCTGAGAATGAGAATAAATATTTTTTTAATTATCCTGACTAGTCAGCAAGTCACAATGAGATAATTAATATTAAAATGCAATCTATGAAAAGAAAGAAGCAAACCAGCCAAAGGAGTGTCTCTTAGATATTTCCCAAATGTTTATTGGATGCCTTGTCTGTGACATGGGCTTCCAAGGTGAATCAGTGGTAAAGAATCTGCCTGCCAATGCAGGAGACATGGGTTCAATCCCTGGGTCAGGAAGATCCCCTGGAGAGGGAAGTGGCAACCCACTCCAGTATTATTGTCTAGGAACTCATGTGGACAGAGAAGCCCAGTGGGCTATGGTTCATGGGTCACAAAGAGTTGGGCATGGCTTAATGGCTAAACAACAGCAGCTCAATGGGGTGTGTTGTGTTGGTTCTTGTTGGGGACATACAAGATGTTCCACGCGAGTCACAACTGTTGCACATTTACCTCAAACTTTAGCAAGTAATTATACTTCCTGATTGAAAAAATAAAATTCAAATTCTTTTTTTTTTTTTTTTTAACTTTTTTTTGTTTGTTTTTTAATTGTATTTTTGGGCGGGGGTCGGATTGGGGAGGGAGGGGAGCGGGCGGGCCACTTCTATTGGTCTTCCATTTCTCTATTTTTCATCCGTCTTTGTTCTTTGGCTCTTGCAGGCCTCCCATCTCTGTGGCGTCTGTTGTCGCAGAGCACTGGCTCTGGGCGCATGCGCTCCAGAACTCTGGCTCGGTGATTGGACACATCAGTCCAGCCGCTCCGCGGCACTTGGGATCTTCCCAGGCCAGGGATCGAACTGGCGCCCCTTGCACTGCAAGGCGGTGTCCTTATCCACTGGCCCACCAGGGGAAGCTCCAAAAATTCAAATTATTTATAAGCAACTGAGAATTCATTGAACACTGATGCAGTAATTTCAGTGCATAGTATCTGAGAACATACATGGAAACTGGACAGTAAAGTAGAGAATACAAAATTTGTCCAGAGTGAAAGTATTCTGTTGGTCACAGATGACTAAGAGTTTTTACCAGTTTGTAAGGAAAAGTGAAAATTAATGTAAAAGCTGTACTATATAGTAGAGCATATGGGGCATATCCAAGTTCATATTCAACATATAATACTGTATATGGAGCTATCATGCCATAGAATGGACCCATAACTTCTCAACTGTTTTTCTTTATATAAAGTCAGAGCTCTGAAATCTTTTCAGGTATTTCTATAAAAACTTCAACTGTGTGGGCATCTGATGTCAGAGTGGTAGATGAGGAAATAACATCCTGTTATAAAACTTTAATGTAATTTTTATAAAATCAAACTGAAGACATATATTTCAGAACATAAGGTTAATGTAATGAAATTATTGACTTGCAGCTTTTATAGTTCTAATTAACTCATATTTTTTTCTGTTAAAGGGCCAAACAAAACTCAGTCCTGAATTTCATACAATTAATATTTGTAATTTAAGCATAAAAGTATTCATAGGCAGTTATCATACTACATGTAAACATTTGTGCAAAATGTGGCTTAGATAAATAGAAACTAAAGTGAGGGAGAACAAAAAATATGAAAAGATAGCATTTAAAAAATTTCTAATTTGAGTTATGAAGAAAATATACATGCAGATATGTATGTATAAAAGTATATGGGTATATATATGTGTGTGTACATGTGTATAAATCACAAAATATATGCATATATATAATACAAACATATACAAACTTTGAGATAATATAAAAAACATAACATTATCAATGTATGCATTAAAGCCAAATTTAATATTTTCATTTTGTTATAAATGGAATCTTGTAAAATTTAATTTCAATATGCCTAATTTTTTTCTTGGTGTCCATGATCACAAATCTTGAACAATATCAATATTGATCAATTTGGGGCACCTTCAGTAAATGATTAATAAGCTAAAAAATAGTCTTGAACTTGGCAAAAAGTCTCTGAGGCTTTAGAAACTCTTTTAAAAATGAAATGCTTTAATCCAAGATCTCTTTTCTAGACTTAATGACACCTGTTGGATTGAGCATCTCATTAGCATTATACAGAACACAGTATTTTCCCTCAGTTCACCTGCCTTTCATTTTTGTTCTAACTATAATGCGTGTCTGGCACATCATCTCTCTTCAGTAAAGATTTGTTGAATCAATGAATGAGTGAATGAATGAGCAACCCTTACAAAGTTGGGCACAGCCAGCTGTGAGTGCCAGAAAATAGGAAATCAGGATGTAGAAGTAGACTTAGAGTTTTAGCTATCTGTATAGGGTCGTCTTTGCTGCATCCTAAAAACCTCATGATATGAAGACAATATGAATATAGATGGAGATGCATAATTATGGATATATTTAGATAAATATATAGATAATTGGTAGATACATGATTGATTGATAGATAACAATATATACTTAACTCTCTTCCATATGTCATCCATATGGATTCACTAGGATGTATTTCCCATCTGGGCTGTAAATTTTATTCCATCTGTCATGACTTCCAACAGAATCCTTAGCTACACGGTTCTCTGCTACCTTATAATGCTATGATGACAATTGTATTGATACCTCTCCTTTCCTCTGATCTACCTCTTATCTTTCTTCCTCCTCCTCCTTCCTCTCTGTCTCTCTTTTCTAGCCTTCATCCAGCATGACATTTTCCCCCTGAGCGTTTACTGGAAAGTAACAGCAAATGAGCAGCCCTTTTGACTGTGTTTCTTTAACTCTCGAAATTCTTATGATGCTAGCAAGTTTTTGAGCTTATTATCCAATACCTATAAGTTAATGAAGGAAATGCTATATTGAATTACTTGTCTTGAAGCAGAATATATCTAACAGTTATTTATTGAGAAATAATTGTGCTGAAGGGGTATAAGAATGTTTGTGCTTAATCTTCATGACAGGATATGAAATAGAACTCTAAAGTATTTTTGTACTTTTTATAAAACCAAAATGATAACATATATTTCAGAAGACTTAAAAGCAATTATTCCCAGAGACAGAAGGGTATATTATATGACTTCTGGGAATCATCTCTGTAAGTCTATTAAAACAAGTGTCTGGCTTGAAGAATTCTATTTTACTCATTTTTTTTTTAAGTGTAATTTAGTTATCCTTTTACTTTTTCATTTTCAGATTTTTTTCTGTAAAATTCAGGTGCTTGAGATTGCTGGCATTAAACCTAGAGTTAATATTCTTAATTTTGTTCTCTTGGTAAAATATTTATTTTGATAGACTTAAGGAAATGGTCTGTGTGTAATAATTGAAATAGACATATTTACAATCACGTGACAGATGTTGCCTGGAAACTGATGATTGCTGCTATCAGCACACTAAATTTTGTTATACAGAGTGATATGTACTTTTTTTACTTTTAAGTTAATGCTTAAAATAGTCTTATTTTAAGTCAAAAACAATCAAACTAAGTATGAAATTTCTTGACAGGCCCCAATCATCCTGAAAAGCTATTTGGAAAACTAATTAACCAAAAGTATGAGAGTATGTCTCTACATTTCTTATATTTTTTAAAAGACAAATATATTCTAATTTTACTGGATTTCATAGGAATAAGGTGTTGACTAAGCGTCTTTACTAATTTCACTTGAGCAAATGTTTCTATACGAACAAACACACCTAGCAGAATTATTTCTTATGCCCTCAAATGTTTTCAGCCATTTTTTCCCACTCTATTTCTGTGCCGTCTCATATCTTCTTATACATGGATCCTTCTCTTTGTCTCTCTCTTTTTTTTTTTTAATAATTTCTTTTTTTTTAAATTTTATTTATTTTATCTTTTTTGGGGGGTGGGGTGGAGAAGGAGGGGGATGGGCGGGCCACTTCTATTGGTCTTTAATTTCTCTGGTTTCATCCGTCTTTGTTCTTTGGCTCCTGTGGGCCTCCCATTGCGGTGGCCTCTGTCGTCGCAGAGCGCTGGCTCTGGGCGCACACGCGCCAGAGCTCCGGCTCGGTAGTTGGACACATCGGTCCAGCAGCTCCGCGGCACGCGGGATCTTCCCAGGTCAGGGATCGAACCGGCGCCTTACCCACTGGACCACCAGGGGAAGCCCTCTCTTTGTCTCTTTTGAGACATTTTTCCACTCACAACTCTTGGAGGAGCATGAGTTACATGGCCTCATGAACCTTAAGATGAATTATGATCCCAACATTTATCTTCAAAAGGGAGGAACCACAGTGTATATATGCATCACTGATTGTTTTATTTGAGGATGAGTGGAACAGTGTGCTATATTTAATGAATAACTTCCAAATAAAAGATTATGGAAACAGAAAAATAAAAACAATAATTTTATAGTTAAAAACCTGACAAATACTACTTTAAACCAAATGATGGAAGTTCACATTGCTAGTAAAATGTGAATATCATGCATGCCCAATATAATATGGTGAGATCACTTCACTAATACTAATATGATGTGATGAGGACACTTCACCTGTGTAGTATTCTTCTCCAAAACCCATAACCCTGGAATAATCTTGAGGAAAACATCAGACAAAACAATATAAACATTGGAAGATATCCTATAGTATACTTGACCAGAAATTCTTGATAGTCTTCGACTATCAAGATCATGAAAAACATGGAAAAGCTAAGAAACTGTCACAAACCAGAGGAAACTAGGGAGAAACCAAATAAACATGCTACCCTGGATTGGAGCCTAGAACAGAAAAGATTAGTGAAATCTAAGCAAAATCTAAAGTTTCATTAATAGTAGTATACCATATCAGTTTGTCAGTTTTAATAAATATACCATAGTAATGTAAAATATTAACAGCAAAATTGGGTGAGGGATATACGAAATCTCTTTCTACTACCTTTGTAACTTTTCTGTAAATCCAGAATTATCCCCTAATTAAGCATTAATTTAGCAAATTACTTTCTGATTTGTTTAGTGGCTTGGTAAGTAAACAATAATTTAACAGAATATAGAAATTCCAGCTAAGGAATTGAGAATGTTTTCCTGCTTTCTCCCTTTGATTGCGGTGGCCTCTGTCGTCGAGAGGCTGGCTCTGGGCGCACCGCCAGAGCTCCGGCTCGGTAGTTGGACACATCGGTCCAGCAGCTCCGCGGCACGCGGGATCTTCCCAGGTCAGGGATCGAACCGCGCCTTACTCACTGGACCACCAGGGGAAGCCCTCTCTTTGTCTCTTTTGAGACATTTTTCCACTCACAACTCTTGGAGGAGCATGAGTTACATGGCCTCATGAACCTTAAGATGAATTATGATCCCAACATTTATCTTCAAAGGGAGGAACCACAGTGTATATATGCATCACTGATTGTTTTATTTGAGGATGAGTGGAACAGTGTGCTATATTTAATGAATAACTTCCAAATAAAAGATTATGGAAACAGAAAAATAAAAACAATAATTTTATAGTTAAAAACCTGACAAATACTACTTTAAACCAAATGATGGAAGTTCACATTGCTAGTAAAATGTGAATATCATGCATGCCCAATATAATATGGTGAGATCACTTCACTAATACTAATATGATGTGATGAGGACACTTCACCTGTGTAGTATTCTTCTCCAAAACCCATAACCCTGGAATAATCTTGAGGAAAACATCAGACAAAACAATATAAACATTGGAAGATATCCTATAGTATACTTGACCAGAAATTCTTGATAGTCTTCGACTATCAAGATCATGAAAAACATGGAAAAGCTAAGAAACTGTCACAAACCAGAGGAAACTAGGGAGAAACCAAATAAACATGCTACCCTGGATTGGAGCCTAGAACAGAAAAGATTAGTGAAATCTAAGCAAAATCTAAAGTTTCATTAATAGTAGTATACCATATCAGTTTGTCAGTTTTAATAAATATACCATAGTAATGTAAAATATTAACAGCAAAATTGGGTGAGGGATATACGAAATCTCTTTCTACTACCTTTGTAACTTTTCTGTAAATCCAGAATTATCCCCTAATTAAGCATTAATTTAGCAAATTACTTTCTGATTTGTTTAGTGGCTTGGTAAGTAAACAATAATTTAACAGAATATAGAAATTCCAGCTAAGGAATTGAGAATGTTTTCCTGCTTTCTCCCCTTTGATACTATAAATTTGAATCATAAACAGAAAGTCAGTAGTAAAAAGGACTAATAATTTAAGTTTTAAGAGCTCATCACCATCATGTTACTTTTATAGCCTTCAAGTTCAGAGTAGGTGTTCCCTGGTTCTTGATTGTGAACAATTATGTCATCTTAGATACATTCACAAAGACACCACTTTTGGTTCATTTTCATCTCTGTCTTCTTGACAGAGATCCTTTGAAGCATGTGTAAATGGAACATTTATTTTTACATCTAAAAAGTGTAAAGTCATCTAAATATGATCCTTTATACAGACAATAATTTGTGTGAAAAGACAGAAAAATGGACATGTATCACAACAGTCTAAATATTTATAATCAATATTTTGAGAGTTTGAGTCTATATTTTCATGTATCTAAAATGTTTCTTTAATTATTTTCTATATGTGAGATAAAATTGTAATTATTTAAAACTAATGTATGGTACTTTGAAAGCATTAATTGTGAAACCATTTTTTGAATTAAGGTAGGGAAAATAAGAAAATCATGATTACATTCATATTCATGATGTTCTTTAAGAGCAGAAATGTAAAAATAATTGATACATTTTATTTTACAATATGCCTAGTATTACATAGCATTATATGCCTTGCCCCTGAATGTCCTAGCTACGTGTAACATGGTTTGCACCATGCATTTAAAAAAAAAAAAAAAAGGCTTTTTTTTTTAAGGCTTTAAAATTTAAAATTCTGTTGAAAATACTGGGAGTAACAGAGATTTAGAAACATACAGCAGTAATCATGATGAAACAATAATTCGTTACTAGATACAACTTTAAACAGTATAGGAAACATGCTTCAGGTTAGTCAGAAGAGGTCCTCTGAATTACACTGTGCAGGCTTCCCTGAAATGAAACTGTATGTTATTGGTTAACCAGGATATTTAGCATAATCACTCTGCTAGACTGTGGTGGAGGGAGGTGATTATCACTGAGAACAGATGGGCAGGTCCACAGCACTGCCAGATTCTGCACAAGCTCCATTTATTGTTGGTTCTTGCTTGTTTCCGTCCGTGTTTTAATTTTTTTTAAAAAAACATTGTATGTTCTAAAGAACTAGCTGCACAAAAGGTCAGTAGCTGCTGACCTTTCAGCTTAGATTTCAAACGTAGGAGAAAGATTTAAAATGCTACCACTGTGTATCTAAGAAGGATGGGGCAGGTTTCGTTTTACCCTCTAGCCTCCCTCAATGCATGCACGGATTTATCTGTAAGATAAGCTCTCTGCTCTGCATCTGTAGCTCCTTGTGGATTACATTGTCTCTCTGATCAGAAATGATTTTCTCGGATATGAACACCGTTTCTGGCTCCCCTAAAGTGCATCCTCCTAATGGGACTCGGTTTTACACTTTTCAAGTAAGTGTGCTTTAAATGGCTTCACTACCTAGGGAGTTAATATATGGTCAAACTTTTAATAAAGAGAAAAATAAGAGAAGGAAAACTGCAAAGTGTGGAAGTATTAAAAAGGATGTAATATGTAGAAAAATTGCATGTCCATAAAATCTAGGTGGATTTTTTTGATATGGAAATGAGATGGCATTAGGATTCTCTGTTAATTCAAGCAAAATGATAGTGAACTCTTAATTTTCACAAGGATTTTTAAATCTGCTACATTATCATTTAAAGGTTTTCTGAGATATTTTCATGAAATTGTTCTTTATGGATATAATATAGTGAAAATTAGAGAGTTACTTTCCTGATATATCACAGAGAGAGTAGAATAAAAAGGTATTTTATGGAACTTTGCAAACTATGATCTGTGGGCTTAAAAAAATACTTTGTATTTTATATACATAGCTTAACATGACTTCTGTTATTTAATTTTGTTATTAGTGCAATATATAATCAGTCAGTAATACAGTAGCTTAAGTGCCATTTTTAGCACGCTTTCTCAATTTGAGGTAAAGTAGAAACTCATTAAAGATAGAAGATCTTCTGTTATCAAAAGTCAAATTATTAATGCTTCAGGTTAGTCAGAAGAGGTCCTCTGAATTACACTGTGCAGGCTGAAATGAAACTGTATGTTATTGGTTAACCAGGATATTTAGCATAATCACTCTGCTAGACTGTGGTGGAGGGAGGTGATTATCACTGAGAACAGATGGGCAGGTCCACAGCACTGCCAGATTCTGCACAAGCTCCATTTATTGTTGGTTCTTGCTTGTTTCCGTCCGTGTTTTAATTTTTTTTAAAAAAACATTGTATGTTCTAAAGAACTAGCTGCACAAAAGGTCAGTAGCTGCTGACCTTTCAGCTTAGATTTCAAACGTAGGAGAAAGATTTAAAATGCTACCACTGTGTATCTAAGAAGGATGGGGCAGGTTTCGTTTTACCCTCTAGCCTCCCTCAATGCATGCACGGATTTATCTGTAAGATAAGCTCTCTGCTCTGCATCTGTAGCTCCTTGTGGATTACATTGTCTCTCTGATCAGAAATGATTTTCTCGGATATGAACACCGTTTCTGGCTCCCCTAAAGTGCATCCTCCTAATGGGACTCGGTTTTACACTTTTCAAGTAAGTGTGCTTTAAATGGCTTCACTACCTAGGGAGTTAATATATGGTCAAACTTTTAATAAAGAGAAAAATAAGAGAAGGAAAACTGCAAAGTGTGGAAGTATTAAAAAGGATGTAATATGTAGAAAAATTGCATGTCCATAAAATCTAGGTGGATTTTTTTGATATGGAAATGAGATGGCATTAGGATTCTCTGTTAATTCAAGCAAAATGATAGTGAACTCTTAATTTTCACAAGGATTTTTAAATCTGCTACATTATCATTTAAAGGTTTTCTGAGATATTTTCATGAAATTGTTCTTTATGGATATAATATAGTGAAAATTAGAGAGTTACTTTCCTGATATATCACAGAGAGAGTAGAATAAAAAGGTATTTTATGGAACTTTGCAAACTATGATCTGTGGGCTTAAAAAAATACTTTGTATTTTATATACATAGCTTAACATGACTTCTGTTATTTAATTTTGTTATGAGTGCAATATATAATCAGTCAGTAATACAGTAGCTTAAGTGCCATTTTTAGCACGCTTTCTCAATTTGAGGTAAAGTAGAAACTCATTAAAGATAGAAGATCTTCTGTTATCAAAAAGTCAAAATGATTTATAATATAAATGTAAGGGTGAGTTACAAAGCTGTTACTGACTAAATGTGTTTCGGTTGCCTGTGAATAAATCAGTCATCAGTCTAGAAAATGGTTAAGTCTGAAGTAAATAATATCCTACCTCATTTTTGTCTTCAAATTGCATTTTTTCAGTACAGAGGTTTACTTTGTAATTCAGTCATATCACCTCTAGATTAAAAGGGAGAATGAAACTCTTACCTTTGTATATTTTACACTATGGGAATATAAATAGCCTAGCATTTAATTATTTTAGCTATATAGTTATAATGTACTAAAAATAAATATAAAGACCTAGAAAATTAATATAGTGGAGAGGTAGTGTGTCTTTTAAAAGAGGAGCTCTGAATACATGCAGCATCTGATATATTAAAGTCTCTTGCCTTTGCACACTATAGCAGTAGATATAATTACTCTCTCTTTCCTCCTTCTTATACTTCTATTTTTAATCCTGTCGCCTTTCCTGCTTTACACTGATGTCTACTGATAGTGCAGGTCTGTGCTGTTACAGAATGTATTCGTTTTCCAGTGGTTATCAGCTTATTGTGGCAGTGACTCAAAATGCAACTGCCCTGGGGCTGTTGTAGAGAATTATTACTTTTTTCTTCTCCATACACTGAGATATAAACACTTCTTACAATATCCTGTAGCTGCCTCTTAGGGGCAGCTTTTGACATTATGTATTCTACTTCAGTCTCTTAAAGTTTAAGGGTCAGTAAATTCCATATGCTCAGTCATGACAGGCTTTTTACAATTCTTTCAGTGGATCTTGCTGACACATTTCCTGACAGGTGATTTTCTTTGAAAATACCCTGGAATGATTTTTTAACCAATCATTTTTTGTTGATGTTGTAACAACTCGTGTAAAAAACACTAATATTTCAGATAAAATAGAAATGTTGGCAAATATGAACTCTATTCTGCTACATTTTTTAAATCACAAAAAGGTACTTGATCCTGACATTTATGATAACAGGCATTGTGTGTTTAACTTTTTTGCTGCTATTGGGTTTTTTTTTGCTTTTGGTGGAAGAGAAAAATGGCTTTTTAAACCATGAATATAAAGGTTTATAAAAGTTAACTCTTTGCCTTTATCTTCAAGGGACTGAATAAAGCATGATTTTTTCCCTTATTTATATATGCATTAACCTATTTTAAGGTGGTGTACTTTGGTTGAAACACTGTCATGAGAGCTGAGATGCTGTAAAAGTAACAGACAAATTGTTTTAAAGTGCATGATTCTTCAAATCACTCTTTAGATTAAAAGGGAGAATGAAACTCTTACCTTTGTATATTTTACACTATGGGAATATAAATAGCCTAGCATTTAATTATTTTAGCTATATAGTTATAATGTACTAAAAATAAATATAAAGACCTAGAAAATTAATATAGTGGAGAGGTAGTGTGTCTTTTAAAAGAGGAGCTCTGAATACATGCAGCATCTGATATATTAAAGTCTCTTGCCTTTGCACACTATAGCAGTAGATATAATTACTCTCTCTTTCCTCCTTCTTATACTTCTATTTTTAATCCTGTCGCCTTTCCTGCTTTACACTGATGTCTACTGATAGTGCAGGTCTGTGCTGTTACAGAATGTATTCGTTTTCCAGTGGTTATCAGCTTATTGTGGCAGTGACTCAAAATGCAACTGCCCTGGGGCTGTTGTAGAGAATTATTACTTTTTTCTTCTCCATACACTGAGATATAAACACTTCTTACAATATCCTGTAGCTGCCTCTTAGGGGCAGCTTTTGACATTATGTATTCTACTTCAGTCTCTTAAAGTTTAAGGGTCAGTAAATTCCATATGCTCAGTCATGACAGGCTTTTTACAATTCTTTCAGTGGATCTTGCTGACACATTTCCTGACAGGTGATTTTCTTTGAAAATACCCTGGAATGATTTTTTAACCAATCATTTTTTGTTGATGTTGTAACAACTCGTGTAAAAAACACTAATATTTCAGATAAAATAGAAATGTTGGCAAATATGAACTCTATTCTGCTACATTTTTTAAATCACAAAAAGGTACTTGATCCTGACATTTATGATAACAGGCATTGTGTGTTTAACTTTTTTGCTGCTATTGGGTTTTTTTTTGCTTTTGGTGGAAGAGAAAAATGGCTTTTTAAACCATGAATATAAAGGTTTATAAAAGTTAACTCTTTGCCTTTATCTTCAAGGGACTGAATAAAGCATGATTTTTTTCCCTTATTTATATATGCATTAACCTATTTTAAGGTGGTGTACTTTGGTTGAAACACTGTCATGAGAGCTGAGATGCTGTAAAAGTAACAGACCATTTGTCAAATGTGTATCTTGTAGAAATGATTACATTTTCGAAAATGGTTCTCATTATGGAATGGCATAAATGCATTTCTAAAATGATTCTGCTTCAAGGAATTGAGGTTTTAATGCTCACTTTCTTAAAATTATTCTAGCACAAGAGTTAACATATGCAAAAACATTTAAGATAGCTTAACATGAATAATACTGAGTTTCAGTTCCATCTTCTCTTCAAATGTTTAAACTATCCTGTCATTTTGGCTGAAATTGTACAATATCAAATTTTAAAAGTAACATTTAGAACATATTTCACGTGAACAGTTCAAAGGTAAAAAGACAACAGATAAGCTGAATAATATTCTAATTTCAAGCCTTTTTTTTTCATCGCATTTTCTTTTTAAATTTTGGCCTCTCTTATTGTTTTTTATTTATTTATTTATTTCCATCCATCTTTATTCTTTGGCCTGTGTGGGCCTCCCATTGCAGTGGCCTCTCTCATTGCAGAGCACCAGCTCCGGGCCCATGCACTCCAGAGCGTTGGCTCATAATTGGGTGCACCGGTCCAGCCCTTCTATGGCATGTGGGATCTTCCCCGGCCAGGGATCAAACCGGTGCCCCCTGCACTTCATGCTGGACTCCTTATCCACTGGACCACCAGGGAAGCCCTCATTGCATTTTAATGTAGCCAAATACATTCATACTTCTGTACACACGTGCAAATAATATATTATATAAACTAACACTTAATTTAAATTAATTTCCCTGTGAGATCTTAACTTCTATATGCAATGAAGATACTTGAATGTGCATTTTTCATTCAGAGGTCCATGGACCCTGGATGATGCCAACATCTGATTTGGCAAAAATTTTTAAAAAAACTCTATTCTGCTACATTTTTTAAATCACAAAAAGGTACTTGATCCTGACATTTATGATAACAGGCATTGTGTGTTTAACTTTTTTGCTGCTATTGGGTTTTTTTTTGCTTTTGGTGGAAGAGAAAAATGGCTTTTTAAACCATGAATATAAAGGTTTATAAAAGTTAACTCTTTGCCTTTATCTTCAAGGGACTGAATAAAGCATGATTTTTTTCCCTTATTTATATATGCATTAACCTATTTTAAGGTGGTGTACTTTGGTTGAAACACTGTCATGAGAGCTGAGATGCTGTAAAAGTAACAGACCATTTGTCAAATGTGTATCTTGTAGAAATGATTACATTTTCGAAAATGGTTCTCATTATGGAATGGCATAAATGCATTTCTAAAATGATTCTGCTTCAAGGAATTGAGGTTTTAATGCTCACTTTCTTAAAATTATTCTAGCACAAGAGTTAACATATGCAAAAACATTTAAGATAGCTTAACATGAATAATACTGAGTTTCAGTTCCATCTTCTCTTCAAATGTTTAAACTATCCTGTCATTTTGGCTGAAATTGTACAATATCAAATTTTAAAAGTAACATTTAGAACATATTTCACGTGAACAGTTCAAAGGTAAAAAGACAACAGATAAGCTGAATAATATTCTAATTTCAAGCCTTTTTTTTTCATCGCATTTTCTTTTTAAATTTTGGCCTCTCTTATTGTTTTTTATTTATTTATTTATTTCCATCCATCTTTATTCTTTGGCCTGTGTGGGCCTCCCATTGCAGTGGCCTCTCTCATTGCAGAGCACCAGCTCCGGGCCCATGCACTCCAGAGCGTTGGCTCATAATTGGGTGCACCGGTCCAGCCCTTCTATGGCATGTGGGATCTTCCCCGGCCAGGGATCAAACCGGTGCCCCCTGCACTTCATGCTGGACTCCTTATCCACTGGACCACCAGGGAAGCCCTCATTGCATTTTAATGTAGCCAAATACATTCATACTTCTGTACACACGTGCAAATAATATATTATATAAACTAACACTTAATTTAAATTAATTTCCCTGTGAGATCTTAACTTCTATATGCAATGAAGATACTTGAATGTGCATTTTTCATTCAGAGGTCCATGGACCCTGGATGATGCCAACATCTGATTTGCACTGCACTGTATATTTAGTGAATAACTTGTCACCCAAAGATCAAGTTCTAGATTATTGTTGTCTAGAGTGATTTTTGGTGGACAAAATTAAAATTAATTATAATATTTGAATATATTAAATCTGTCATTTTATGAGTTTCAAATATGGACAAATGGGAAACCTACTTTAAAACAAAATTAAATTATATATATGAATGCGGTAAATTCTTTGTAATTTTATACCCATATAAATGATGTTCAATGTCATTCATGTTTAGCTCTTTTCTGCAAAAAAAAAAAAAAAAAAAAAAAAAACATGTAGTATGGTTTACTAAACCTCTAGATTAGCTAATCATCACTTGTTGATGACCAACAAGCTATCTTGTCATTTCCAAGAAATTAAATATCTTCATGTACAGGTTTTAAAACTTTATGCACAATCCTAAGGTTTCGTGGGAGTTTGTCACTAGTTGTTAGAGGACATGAGGAAAGAGAAGGAATATATTCTTTTGAGCTTCTTAATGTTTCCTTATTCTGCTCTTACCTGATTTTCTCGTTGGAACTGTATGCTAGCTTTCAGGAATAGAAATAAATAAATAAATAACATATTCCTATCAAAAACAAAGCAAAAGTGGTTTGTAAACCACTTGCTCAAACCAAAGGAATTAATTTCTGATGGGACCAGTTTTGATCTACTGAACCTAAAGAGCAATTATTTCTGTTTGGAATATATTTCTCTGCCATTTGAATGTGTGAAAGTCTTTGATTCTGTTGCCCCCTTGTACCCACTGAAAATAAAAGACACTTTGTTGCAAGTATGGAAACATACCAGTCTGCCATGTCTGTATTTGGAATACTTTATGTACACCCTATCATGAAAGAGTAAAATCTATTTCTTTAGTTTGCCATGAAGAAACTGTTCCTGGTGTGGAGCTCATGCAACGTACTAGTTTCTTTACTTGCTTTCCCAGAAAATTGTCTGTATGCTTCTGAACCTACCTATTGGGAAATTGGTTTTATTTATAGACTCATCTCATATGCCACCTACCTCATGATGCCTTCATTCATTCACGTGATTCATTCATGATGTACTAAGTACCTTTCCTTTGATTGTTTGTCTGTGTATATCACTAACAACGCACTTAACTATGCTTTGTTTCAATCCCTGAGAATGTTTTATTAATCTGTGTCCCTAGCAAATGGATGCTGCCATTATCTCTGTATAGTAAGTGGGGATTATTGGAAGGTAAATAATTAAAATACGAAAATTTGGGGCTTCCTTGGTAGCCCATTCTGTAAAGAGTTCGCCTTGCAGTGCAAGGGGCACCAATTCAACCCCTGGCCAGGGAGGATCCCATATACCACAAGGCAGCTGGACCGGTGTGTATAATTACGAGCCAGCGCTCTGGTGAGCATGTTTCCCGAGCTAGTGCTCTGCAACGAGAGAGACCACTGAAATAGGAGGCCCACACAAGCCAAAGGAAAAAGATGGATGAAAATAAATAAATAAATAAATAAACAATAAGAGAGGCCAAAATTTTAAACAAAATGAAAATTCAACACATAAACTATACATTTTTTTGTCTAAACTATATAAGCAGTTGTTGAGACATATATATTATTAGAGAAATATCTGAAGCTTTTGTGTTCCACCATTGGGTTCTTCAAAATAAATTAGCAGTTATGTTATGGTTCTCAGAAAAGTTTTAATTTGGCTGTTTTTAAAATTGATTTCTGTTACACCTAGATAAAACCTTTTTGAGATTTTTTTTCTTTATACCTATTAACTATTCCTTATTAATAGGATATTTTTTATATTTTATAAAAAGACCTTTTAAATTGATTAATATATAATGTTTCATTTAGCAGATATTGTTGCTTGAAATAGGTAGAAGACTAACAGGTGGTTTGGAAATCTCAGCTGCATGAAGAATTACACTCAAAAGATACTACTGATAGTTTGGTAAGGGTGCCATATCTTTCTGATCATAAGAGGTTGAGATAATTCTGGCTATTCAGGGGGAAGAATAAACTCATTTTTTAAAATACTCTGTCATTTTTTCTATCTTGAAACTACTGTTATCTTTTCATTACTTGAAGCATATTATAACTTCTTACTGTTGATATTTTTTGAATCCACTGGAAAATACCTGTCAGAATGCTTGAAACCTGTTATGTATTTAAAAAAAAAAAAAAGTAAAATAGTCCAATAGAAGTAAGAGAGACTCTTTGGCTCCAGAGTTACAGAGCAATATAGGCAGACTTCCACAGCTCAGTGAGAGAATTAAGGTTTTTCTCTGTCACCCAATTGTACACAGTCATGATTATTATTACGAGTGGTAATATAATACAGGAGGTGTTTCAGGCAAATGGATTGACAAGTTTAAACATACTTGCTGGTGTGTGGGAAAGGCAGACATTAGTATAACTGGAACATAAGCCTGAAACAGGAAATGGCTAAACGTCAGTGTACAAACTCAAGAGTATAAAGATAAGTTTGAATGATAAGTCCAAATCATAAGGATCTTGAATTTAAGATTCATGTATTTTCAACGACCAGTGACAGGCTTCAATTTACCATTTAGTTAGGATGCTGGATTGTGCCTTGGCTGGTTGATAGGAGAGAGGAAACTATTCAGTGGCTCTCCAAAAAAAAAAAAAAAAAACAAAAATCTAGATGAATTGTCATGATTTCCCGACTTTACAGGTGGAAAAACTGATCCTTGAAAATGTGCTTAAGTAGCTGTTACTAATACAAGGTACCTGTAACATGGTTTCTGTCTGAATCCAGGTTTATAGAACCTCAAATTCTACACTGTCTCCCCCATATTCTTCCGTTGAAATTGTTGATGATTAAATGCACTCAGAAAAGTTTTAGCTAAATAAAACCTTTTTGAGATTTTTTTTCTTTATACCTATTAACTATTCCTTATTAATAGGATATTTTTTATATTTTATAAAAAGACCTTTTAAATTGATTAATATATAATGTTTCATTTAGCAGATATTGTTGCTTGAAATAGGTAGAAGACTAACAGGTGGTTTGGAAATCTCAGCTGCATGAAGAATTACACTCAAAAGATACTACTGATAGTTTGGTAAGGGTGCCATATCTTTCTGATCATAAGAGGTTGAGATAATTCTGGCTATTCAGGGGGAAGAATAAACTCATTTTTTAAAATACTCTGTCATTTTTTTCTATCTTGGAAACTACTGTTATCTTTTCATTACTTGAAGCATATTATAACTTCTTACTGTTGATATTTTTTGAATCCACTGGAAAATACCTGTCAGAATGCTTGAAACCTGTTATGTATTTAAAAAAAAAAAAAAGTAAAATAGTCCAATAGAAGTAAGAGAGACTCTTTGGCTCCAGAGTTACAGAGCAATATAGGCAGACTTCCACAGCTCAGTGAGAGAATGAAGGTTTTCTCTGTCACCCAATTGTACACAGTCATGATTATTATTACGAGTGGTAATATAATACAGGAGGTGTTTCAGGCAAATGGATTGACAAGTTTAAACATACTTGCTGGTGTGTGGGAAAGGCAGACATTAGTATAACTGGAACATAAGCCTGAAACAGGAAATGGCTAAACGTCAGTGTACAAACTCAAGAGTATAAAGATAAGTTTGAATGATAAGTCCAAATCATAAGGATCTTGAATTTAAGATTCATGTATTTTCAACGACCAGTGACAGGCTTCAATTTACCATTTAGTTAGGATGCTGGATTGTGCCTTGGCTGGTTGATAGGAGAGAGGAAACTATTCAGTGGCTCTCCAAAAAAAAAAAAAAAACAAAAATCTAGATGAATTGTCATGATTTCCCGACTTTACAGGTGGAAAAACTGATCCTTGAAAATGTGCTTAAGTAGCTGTTACTAATACAAGGTACCTGTAACATGGTTTCTGTCTGAATCCAGGTTTATAGAACCTCAAATTCTACACTGTCTCCCCCATATTCTTCCGTTGAAATTGTTGATGATTAAATGCATCAGCAAAATTATTCCAAGATACACGATTTCTAAATCATGTTAATTAAGAAACTTACAAAAATTTAGCTCTACTTCTTTCAAAATATTGTGCTGCAGAATAATGGGTTTTTAAACTTAAGGTTCCTGTTTCGTTGCATCTCCTCATTTAATCCTTATTGACTTAGTTTTCTTCTAGTTAGAAATATGTTTTTATCGTAATCAAATTCCCAGTCAAATTTAACTGAAAGGCAAAAAGGGAAATCCAAGGGGAAAGTATTTGCTTAATGTACACCTTTGTTTGTTTAAGAATGCTCTGTATTATCAGTGAGACCAACCATAGAAAGCAATGAGTAGCTCTTGGGCTCCCCTTATGAAATTATATCTTTTCTATCTGTAAAGGTTTCTGCTTAATAGAAGTTGGGTAGGCTATATGTTCTGTGAGGACAGATGCTATGTCCTGTCCACCCCCTTTTTTTCATTGTTAAATCACAAACTCCAAGCAGATTATTCAGCACACAGCTGAATTACAAATTGAAAAGAATGTATCCTTGTCTAGAATTACTTCCCCATAGGAATATGTAAATGATTTTAAGATTTCCTGCATGAGGTCTACAAATATATTTCACTAATACCTAGCTAAAATAACTTTATATTTCAAATATTTTCTAGAGGGGAAAGAAATAGGAAGTTGGGAAATTAATTAGGAGGCTGTTGACATAAAGCATTAATGCATGGAGCACAGTGCCTGGTGGTTAGTGAGAGCTTGACAAGCAGTAGTCACAACAGTAGCAGGAATCAAAGGTGGGATCTGCAGAACATCCTAGCGGTGGGAAGGGTATGAACTGAGATATTAAGGACAAAGGAAAAGTCATTAAGAGATAGATTCAAAAAATTCGTTATCATACTGAGTATAGGAGATAAGAGAGAAAAAAAGGCAACATTACCTCCAAAGTTACTACTGAGAGAGAGAGATACAGAGGAAGAACAGCTTTGAGAAACAATGTATTGAGTTTGATTTTGGACAGATTGAGTTGACAGTTGGAAATATGGTTTGGTTCTCAGGAGAGAGGTCTGAAGGGCATAGGTAAATGTGGAAGTTTTCTGTATACTGGGTAGGGAAAGCTATTGAAGTGAATGAAATGACCTTGGCAAAGAATGAGCATGGTGGGTGGGTAGGGCTGCACATGAAATCCTTGGACCCACTGAGTTAGGATTATTGTCATTTGGACTGTATGTGCTTGGTTTATTTTGAAAACATAGTTTGAAAGGTTTTTTTTGAATGTCACCTCTGAACCTAATTCAGATGCTCCTGACTCTTTGTGTGTTTGCTTTATGCTGTAAATGCATTTAGGAAACTGCCATTTCCTTTTAGCCCCTTCTCCCCAGTATTAAATATTATTCCCTGAACTCCTGAAAAGCATAAAATTTATTTTATTTAACTACTCATGTTTGTTTATTGACACTTAGTCTGATGCATGTTGCATCGATGGTATTGGTGGTTTTTTTTTAATTTATTTATTTATTTATTTTGTGGCTATTCTGGGTTTTCACTGCTGCCACAGGCTCTTCTCTAGTTGCAGGGAGTGGGGGCTACTCTCTAGTTGAGGTGAGTAGGCCTCGTGTTGCGGTGACTTCTCATGTGGAACTCCAGCTCTAGGGCACACGGGCTTCAATAGTTGCAGCTCATGGGCTCAGTTGCTCCACAGCATGTGAGATCTTCCTGGATCGGGGTTGAACCTGTGTCTCCTGCATTGGCAGGCAAACTCTTCACCACTGAGCTACCAGAGAAGCCCCAATATCTGTGTTTTTTACTAATGAAAGAAGCCTTGTGCAAATTAAAGGCTAGCTACCAAAAATTAATTCTCTCAGATTAGTTTGTAAAATCATTTGACACATCTTGTTATGAAGCCTCATTATGCCAGAGTTTAACAATGAACAAAACATCAGATTTCTATGCTCAGAAGTCCTAAGAGTTGCCTTGTAGAAAATTATTCAAAAGTCCTATTAGCACATTGTTTGGTTCTCTGAAACGACTTTGACTTTAAAGTTTTATATAGATATTACTATTATAATTTATATAATTCACACACTTTTTCAATACAACCTTATGATGATTGTGAACACAAAGAGGAAATACTTCTTCTAAGAGACTTTCATGAATAGGCTTATTCCTGAACTAGCATAGTATTCTGAAAAGAGCAATGACTGATTTGTTTTACTAAATCTTAAACATACAACATTTACTCTTTTTTAAAGCAAAAATAATTTTGCAAAACAGTAAACTATATATTTCCTTTCACCGTGAGCATATGTTTCAGCAGAGGATAGAGAAAGCTAGAGAAATCAAGAAGGGTGAGTGTAAAGGAAGAGCTGTACATTTGCCTTGAAAGGAAGAATGCTTCCTTTTCTAAAAAAATAAAAAAAGTGCAAAGTGAAAATGGGTCAAGAAATAGGAAGATAGAAGAGCTTGGGATAATAGACATCAAGTAGTACTGAATGCTGAGCCAGAATTGGAAGCATAGTTTTGAATCAGTCTTAATACGTGAGTTTCCTTGTTAATCTTCCTAAGTAGAGATTGGAATGGGAATAAATATTGGCAAATGAGACAAAAAAAAAAATCAAGCAAACAAGGCATTAAAGGGCTAATAAGATTAAGGTTGAACTTTCTGTACATGGGTTCGTCTTTAGTCTTAATGAACATAGGAAATAAATGATTAAAATTAAATTTTATTTTGGGGGAGTTTATCTTGCCTGGGACTCTCTGTGCTTCTTGGACTTGGTGGACTGTTTCCTTAAGGAAAAAAAGGAACTCACTGAAAAATTACACTTTACTCAATATTTCTATAATATATTGTTAGAAACATAAATTTTTAAAAAATGTATTTTATTTAACAGTGATTCCCAAAACATTCCATCATGCCTATCACATAGTAAGCTCTCCAAACATATATGTAGAATGAATAGATGTTCTTTAATAATATAAATTTAAAGACTTTTAAACCTCATGAATTATTATAGCTGAAATAAAATTAATATAGTTTGCACTATTCAGTAATTCTCAAATTTATTTAAAGATTTGCCTGTATGTACTATTAAAGATTAAATAGCAGTTTTTCAATACAACCTTATGATGATTGTGAACACAAAGAGGAAATACTTCTTCTAAGAGACTTTCATGAATAGGCTTATTCCTGAACTAGCATAGTATTCTGAAAAGAGCAATGACTGATTTGTTTTACTAAATCTTAAACATACAACATTTACTCTTTTTTAAAGCAAAAATAATTTTGCAAAACAGTAAACTATATATTTCCTTTCACCGTGAGCATATGTTTCAGCAGAGGATAGAGAAAGCTAGAGAAATCAAGAAGGGTGAGTGTAAAGGAAGAGCTGTACATTTGCCTTGAAAGGAAGAATGCTTCCTTTTCTAAAAAAATAAAAAAAGTGCAAAGTGAAAATGGGTCAAGAAATAGGAAGATAGAAGAGCTTGGGATAATAGACATCAAGTAGTACTGAATGCTGAGCCAGAATTGGAAGCATAGTTTTGAATCAGTCTTAATACGTGAGTTTCCTTGTTAATCTTCCTAAGTAGAGATTGGAATGGGAATAAATATTGGCAAATGAGACAAAAAAAAAAATCAAGCAAACAAGGCATTAAAGGGCTAATAAGATTAAGGTTGAACTTTCTGTACATGGGTTCGTCTTTAGTCTTAATGAACATAGGAAATAAATGATTAAAATTAAATTTTATTTTGGGGGAGTTTATCTTGCCTGGGACTCTCTGTGCTTCTTGGACTTGGTGGACTGTTTCCTTAAGGAAAAAAAGGAACTCACTGAAAAATTACACTTTACTCAATATTTCTATAATATATTGTTAGAAACATAAATTTTTAAAAAATGTATTTTATTTAACAGTGATTCCCAAAACATTCCATCATGCCTATCACATAGTAAGCTCTCCAAACATATATGTAGAATGAATAGATGTTCTTTAATAATATAAATTTAAAGACTTTTAAACCTCATGAATTATTATAGCTGAAATAAAATTAATATAGTTTGCACTATTCAGTAATTCTCAAATTTATTTAAATATTTGCCTGTATGTATTATTAAAGATTAAATAGCAGTGTATCCCATGTATTTATGGAAATACGAGCCAATAAAACATTGTAAGTAATAAGAAAGGTACAGTCATAATTTATTATAAGTTAAACGAAATGTAGGAGAGTTTGTGCTTTTATGGAGGTCAGCATTACAATCATATACATAGAATGCCATAGAATAGATTATTTAGAAAATCATTGTTACTTTTCACATTGCATTAATGTAATTTCATTAAATATAGCCTGGTAGGGTACCACATTTTAAAAATATATAGAGGTAAATATTTAATTCAAAGTGTTGACAACATAATCTATTAAATGAAAAATAGATCTTTGAAGCAAAGGTGGAAAAAATGGTGGACTTTATGTAACCCCGGGAAAGGAATATGGAAGAAAGATAACAGCCTCTGTCACTCAAAAAAATGTTCTTTTGGTTTGAATGCACTGAAGTTCAGTGTATGTGATAAGACACCTTCAGGAATTCATGAGTCTCAATAAAGACAAAAGATGAGATCTCAGCTGCATATAGAAAATGAGTCTATGACTTTTGAAATGATAAAACATGGAAATGGGTAATTGTCAGTGATATCTCAATGGAACATTTATATTGGGGATTTTCAAGAGGAGGCAGAATACAAAAAGCAAGATGCAAGTGAGATAGTTGTAGTCTTTTATATCTGCAACTTGAAATATGTACATATGCAAAAATTATTAAACTTCACTGAGAGTCAGTATCTTCATCTTTAAGTAGTGACAATAATAAGTACATTTCTCAGGGTTGATATGAGAAAACATACTTAAAGGCATTTTATACATTTAAAAACACAGTCCAATAAAGGTTCTTATTGCAAGCAACAGAAACTGACTATGCTATGTTAGTCAAAAGAAAAATGTATGTGAACGATAGGTAACATTCCATCATGCCTATCACATAGTAAGCTCTCCAAACATATATGTAGAATGAATAGATGTTCTTTAATAATATAAATTTAAAGACTTTTAAACCTCATGAATTATTATAGCTGAAATAAAATTAATATAGTTTGCACTATTCAGTAATTCTCAAATTTATTTAAATATTTGCCTGTATGTATTATTAAAGATTAAATAGCAGTGTATCCCATGTATTTATGGAAATACGAGCCAATAAAACATTGTAAGTAATAAGAAAGGTACAGTCATAATTTATTATAAGTTAAACGAAATGTAGGAGAGTTTGTGCTTTTATGGAGGTCAGCATTACAATCATATACATAGAATGCCATAGAATAGATTATTTAGAAAATCATTGTTACTTTTCACATTGCATTAATGTAATTTCATTAAATATAGCCTGGTAGGGTACCACATTTTAAAAATATATAGAGGTAAATATTTAATTCAAAGTGTTGACAACATAATCTATTAAATGAAAAATAGATCTTTGAAGCAAAGGTGGAAAAAATGGTGGACTTTATGTAACCCCGGGAAAGGAATATGGAAGAAAGATAACAGCCTCTGTCACTCAAAAAAATGTTCTTTTGGTTTGAATGCACTGAAGTTCAGTGTATGTGATAAGACGCCTTCAGGAATTCATGAGTCTCAATAAAGACAAAAGATGAGATCTCAGCTGCATATAGAAAATGAGTCTATGACTTTTGAAATGATAAAACATGGAAATGGGTAATTGTCAGTGATATCTCAATGGAACATTTATATTGGGGATTTTCAAGAGGAGGCAGAATACAAAAAGCAAGATGCAAGTGAGATAGTTGTAGTCTTTTATATCTGCAACTTGAAATATGTACATATGCAAAAATTATTAAACTTCACTGAGAGTCAGTATCTTCATCTTTAAGTAGTGACAATAATAAGTACATTTCTCAGGGTTGATATGAGAAAACATACTTAAAGGCATTTTATACATTTAAAAACACAGTCCAATAAAGGTTCTTATTGCAAGCAACAGAAACTGACTATGCTATGTTAGTCAAAAGAAAAATGTATGTGAACGATAGGTAAGCATTTCTGTTGACTCATGCAGTCAACTGAGTCCCTGGTTCTGTTCTATGCATTGGATGAATTAGTGAGCAAATGAAAATTAAGCCTTTATTTGGTGTGAAAAAAAACCAGATTATAAATAGAATAATGTACAACAATAAGTAAGGGAAACATGAAACTTATAATCTAATTGGATGAAACAGATAATAAATAGGGCAATGTGTAATATATTATATGGTGATGAATGCTAGGGACAAATATAGAACACAGAAAGTAGATAGGAACCATCAGTGTACACAGGGAAGGTTTTCTGGAGAAGAGGACATATAAGTAAAGACCTGGAAGAATCAGAACGGCTTCAAATATCTGTACTGGAATAAATTTGAGTATTCTCTTTACAGTGCTACCGCCACATAGGTTAAACTCTACCTATATTCTCTCCATTTCAGGATTTAAATTCAAGAGAGACAAAGTCTGGTTGGTCCAACCTGGATCTCATTTCATCATAAACTTGCCATCATCCATGTATACTAAACTTTGCCTGGCTTTCTTAGCCTCTGTCCCAGCACTTTCCCATTTAACATAATGATGTATACTGTCAACAGACTGTGATGCTCAAACAGATTTTAGGCTTCCTTTTAGGCAAATCCATTGTACCTCTATATTCCTCCTTGCTCCTACAGCTGTCTTTCCCATTTTCTACTTGTTTGTTCCAAACTCACTCATTCTTTCAAACCAAGTGCTGTATGTGTCTTTCATGAATGTGTCACAGTTCTCAACAAGGATGACCACCCTTCTTCGTGAGATCCTATAAAATGTTGTTCTTACTTCTATTATAATCATTAATACCAATCTAGTTTAAGTATTCCCAGGTGGCTCAGTGGTAAAGAATCCACTGGCCAATGCAGGAAACAAGAGGCATGGGTTCGATCCCTGGGTTCAGAAGATTCCCTAAAGGAGGAAATGACAACCCGCTCTAGTATTCTTGCTTGGAAAATCCCGGGGACAGAGGAGCCTGCAGGCTACAGTCCATGGGGTTGCAGAGAGCTGGACACATCTTAGAGACTGAGCACACACACACACACACACACAATTTAAGTAGGGCATGTCTGTTTCCTTCTTATACTATGAGTTCCTTATGGACACAATATATATTTGTTAGGTGAACAAATAGTGAACGCTCAGTAGATGTTTGAATACATAAAGGATGCATGTCATTATCCCAAAAGTTATGAGATACTTTTTAATCCAAGCTTTATGTTGAGACTATGTCAATTACTTGACATTGTGACTATAAAATATAAATTCTTAGTAATATCCCAAGAAAAGATAGGTGATCAACCCCATTATATTTCCTGAGTGTGTGTGTATGTGCATGTGCACATGAGCACATGTGTGTGCTATCGTTGATATCATTTTCTTTGTTTATTTGGTAGATAGAAGATATAATTAATGAAATAATTTTTTGTAAAAATTTTGGAAGAAAAGATTTAACACATTCTTAAATTTTAAATAAATATATTCTTTTTTATTTAATGTCTACTAAATAATGTCAGGATTTATGCATTTCATGTGAGCTCCATATAACACTTAGATGTTCCATTTCAATTTGTTTGATGCTCTATATTACCGTGTTGTACATCAGCTTCAGTTTTCTTCCAGTATCTAATGTTTTGCTAAAGTTATCAGGTTTGAATACTAAATCCTTACTATTCTATAGTGCTATAGCATAGAAGTTTAAAGTCAGATAGACCTGAGTATCAGTCATTCTCTGCCACCTACTGGACAGGTGACATAATCACTGTAAAATAAGTTGGTTCATCTGTAATTGAAGGAGATTGGAGTATCATCCTCAAAAGATTGTCATTAAGGTCAAATGAATTGTATACCATGGGGCTCAGCATGTACAGATGCAAAATATTAAGTACTTACAGCATAATTTTTAGTAATATAAAATAGTTGAATAGAATAGTTTGTTTCCCAAGGCTATAATTATTTCCTAGGATCAATGCAAATTCTCTGTGAGAACTGAAATTGGGCTTTCAGATTTTATGTTATTGACTACAGTTTATTTTATTTTTTCTCTATCATGAATCAGAACAAAAATACTTAAGCACTATTACATGGATTGTCAAACTTTAGAATACATGATCCAGAAATGCAAGCTACCATGTTACCACCCCCAGAGATGATTCAGAAAATCTGGTAAGGACCAAGGAATCTTCCTTTTAAACAGAATTCTATATATTTGTTAGGTGAACAAATAGTGAACGCTCAGTAGATGTTTGAATACATAAAGGATGCATGTCATTATCCCAAAAGTTATGAGATACTTTTTAATCCAAGCTTTATGTTGAGACTATGTCAATTACTTGACATTGTGACTATAAAATATAAATTCTTAGTAATATCCCAAGAAAAGATAGGTGATCAACCCCATTATATTTCCTGAGTGTGTGTGTATGTGCATGTGCACATGAGCACATGTGTGTGCTATCGTTGATATCATTTTCTTTGTTTATTTGGTAGATAGAAGATATAATTAATGAAATAATTTTTTGTAAAAATTTTGGAAGAAAAGATTTAACACATTCTTAAATTTTAAATAAATATATTCTTTTTTATTTAATGTCTACTAAATAATGTCAGGATTTATGCATTTCATGTGAGCTCCATATAACACTTAGATGTTCCATTTCAATTTGTTTGATGCTCTATATTACCGTGTTGTACATCAGCTTCAGTTTTCTTCCAGTATCTAATGTTTTGCTAAAGTTATCAGGTTTGAATACTAAATCCTTACTATTCTATAGTGCTATAGCATAGAAGTTTAAAGTCAGATAGACCTGAGTATCAGTCATTCTCTGCCACCTACTGGACAGGTGACATAATCACTGTAAAATAAGTTGGTTCATCTGTAATTGAAGGAGATTGGAGTATCATCCTCAAAAGATTGTCATTAAGGTCAAATGAATTGTATACCATGGGGCTCAGCATGTACAGATGCAAAATATTAAGTACTTACAGCATAATTTTTAGTAATATAAAATAGTTGAATAGAATAGTTTGTTTCCCAAGGCTATAATTATTTCCTAGGATCAATGCAAATTCTCTGTGAGAACTGAAATTGGGCTTTCAGATTTTATGTTATTGACTACAGTTTATTTTATTTTTTCTCTATCATGAATCAGAACAAAAATACTTAAGCACTATTACATGGATTGTCAAACTTTAGAATACATGATCCAGAAATGCAAGCTACCATGTTACCACCCCCAGAGATGATTCAGAAAATCTGGTAAGGACCAAGGAATCTTCCTTTTTAAACAGAATTCTAGCTGATGTCACTATAGAAATGTCACACTTTGAGAAACAGTGGACAGGAGATAGAGATCTTTCAGCACTATAAAAGGTACTTTCTATTTGAAAGACAACTCCTGTGTAGAAAGTTAAATATCCATACAGCCGTCTTCCATACAGCCGTCTTCTAGTTATAAATAATTATTCTCTTTTAGAAAGGCATGATTTTGATTTGTTGAGATGAAGTCATTCACTTTTTTATTTCTTGGTAAAATTTTTAACTTCCATTGATGTAGAATTTGTGAAGATTCCAGACCATTTCTTTGCATTAAAATAAGCTAATTAAATCAAGGGCCAGCCCTCAGTAATGATGACCTTTAGTTTACTCCTCCTTTAGGGCATGTATTTGTCAGGGAACTTCCAAATTCAGACTTAATACATTGCTGTGTCAGGAGTGATACTCATCTTTTAGTAGTTAATGATTTGTCTGTTGGCCAGAAGCTTTGTACAATGGAATAAAACCTTTAAATTACCTACCATAGTAAATATGCTCAGTTTTATTTCAAAAATTCTTATTTTTAAATTAAATTAATAAATGTAATTAAAGTAATCAATGTACATCAAAAAGTGGTGTTATGTGGTTGCTATTCCTGGAATACATAATTCTCGAATATCAAGAATACATCCTTCTTGTGTCTGATAATTATCTCTATGCCTTCAGCTGAATTTCAGTAAGGCCTGTGGAGTGTCACTTTGCTTTCATAAGCTGTCTGCCCTTACATCAAGATATATTTTCAAGTTTAAAATTACAAGTTCATGATAAAACAATAATGTTAAAATTGTTGTGAAGGAAACACTTTTGTGATTGATTGTAAGTTCATTAGTAGCTGAAATTCAAACTTCAGTGAGAACTGAAATTGGGCTTTCAGATTTTATGTTATTGACTACAGTTTATTTTATTTTTCTCTATCATGAATCAGAACAAAAATACTTAAGCACTATTACATGGATTGTCAAACTTTAGAATACATGATCCAGAAATGCAAGCTACCATGTTACCACCCCCAGAGATGATTCAGAAAATCTGGTAAGGACCAAGGAATCTTCCTTTTTAAACAGAATTCTAGCTGATGTCACTATAGAAATGTCACACTTTGAGAAACAGTGGACAGGAGATAGAGATCTTTCAGCACTATAAAAGGTACTTTCTATTTGAAAGACAACTCCTGTGTAGAAAGTTAAATATCCATACAGCCGTCTTCCATACAGCCGTCTTCTAGTTATAAATAATTATTCTCTTTTAGAAAGGCATGATTTTGATTTGTTGAGATGAAGTCATTCACTTTTTTATTTCTTGGTAAAATTTTTAACTTCCATTGATGTAGAATTTGTGAAGATTCCAGACCATTTCTTTGCATTAAAATAAGCTAATTAAATCAAGGGCCAGCCCTCAGTAATGATGACCTTTAGTTTACTCCTCCTTTAGGGCATGTATTTGTCAGGGAACTTCCAAATTCAGACTTAATACATTGCTGTGTCAGGAGTGATACTCATCTTTTAGTAGTTAATGATTTGTCTGTTGGCCAGAAGCTTTGTACAATGGAATAAAACCTTTAAATTACCTACCATAGTAAATATGCTCAGTTTTATTTCAAAAATTCTTATTTTTAAATTAAATTAATAAATGTAATTAAAGTAATCAATGTACATCAAAAAGTGGTGTTATGTGGTTGCTATTCCTGGAATACATAATTCTCGAATATCAAGAATACATCCTTCTTGTGTCTGATAATTATCTCTATGCCTTCAGCTGAATTTCAGTAAGGCCTGTGGAGTGTCACTTTGCTTTCATAAGCTGTCTGCCCTTACATCAAGATATATTTTCAAGTTTAAAATTACAAGTTCATGATAAAACAATAATGTTAAAATTGTTGTGAAGGAAACACTTTTGTGATTGGTTGTAAGTTCATTAGTAGCTGTTTCAAGATTCTTTTTTTTAATTTAGCTTCAGTGAGGATGTAGCAATCTGCTCCTAATAATGTAAAATAAGCATCGTTAAGTATATCTTAACAACAAATGCTTTTAAAATACCTGCATTATTAGTGTTGATTAATATCTCTGTATCTTGCCCTTTGTTTTGTATTAAGAAGTACAGTAGTCACTGTGCAGATATTTTCCCATCCAGCAGGATCAACCTAGAGCACACAGTATTTTCTGAGACTTCACAGAGTGGATTAAGGAGTGTAAGGTTAGAAATCAGATCAACATATATGCTGGCACTAACTATCTGTGTGACTTTGGGCAAGTTATTTAACTACTCAGTTTTAGTCCTCTCACTATAAAATGAACACAGTAACGCCCATCTCCCAGGAATTGTTTTGTTGCTCAGTCATGTCCAACTCCTTGCAACATCAGAGACTGCAGCAGGACAGTCTTCTCTATCCTACACAGTCTCACAGGCGTTTGCTCAAACTCATGTCCGTTGAGTCAGTGATACCATTCAACCACCTCATGCTCTGCTTTCACTTCTCCTCCTGACCTCGGTCTTTCCCAGGATCAGGGTCTTTTCCAATGAGCTGACTTTTTGTATCAAGTGACCAAAGTATTCAGTCCTTCCAATGAATATTCAGCGTTGATTTCCTTTAAGATTGACTGGTTTGATTTCTTTGTAGTCCATGGCACTCTGAAGAGTCTTCTCCAGCACCACAGTTTGAAATTTCAGTTCTTCAGTGACTAGCCTTTTTTATGGTCTGACTCTCACATCTGTACATGGCTATTGGAAAAACCATAGCTTTGACTATACGAACTTTTGTCAGCAAAAGGGTACCTCTATCTAGGTTTGACATAGGTTTTCTTCCAAGGAGCAAGTGTCTTTTAGTTTCATGACTGCAGTCACAATCCATGGTAATTTTGGAACCCAAGAAAATAAAGTCTGTCACTGTTTCCATTTTTTACCCATCTATTTGCCACTAAGTTTCCATCTTAGTTTTTTATTGAGTTTTTTGGTGTTTGTTTGTTTGTTTGTTTGTTTTGGCCTCTTTTATTTTTTTTTCTTTTTTTATTTTTTTGAATTTTTATCCATCTTTAGTATTTGGCACGTGCGGCCCTCCCATTGCAGTGGCCTCTCTCGTTGCAGAGCACCAGCCCTGGGCGCATGCGCTCCATAGCGCTGGCTCATAATTGGACACACTGGTCCAGCCGTTCCGCAGCATGTGGAATCTTCCCAGGTCAGGGATTGAACTGGCGCACCTTGCACTACAAGGCAGACTCTTTACCCATTGGACCACCAGGGAAGCCCGAGTGTTGAGTTTTAAGCTAGCTTTTCCCTCTCCTCTTTCACCTTCATCAAGAGGCTCTTTAATTCCTCTTCACTTTCTGCTATATATAAGACTGGTGTCATCTGCACATCTTAGGTTATTGATATTTCTCCCAGTAATCTTGATTCCAGTTTAAGCTTCATCTAGCCTGGCATTTCACTTGATACACTCTGCATATGAGTTAAATAAGCAGGGAGACAATATATGGCCTTTATGTACTCCTTTCCCATTTTGGAACTAATCCGTTATTCCATGTCGGGTTCTAACTGCTGCTTCTTAACTTGCATACAGGTTTCTCTGGAGGCAGGTAAGGTGGTCTGGTATTCTCATCTCTTTTAAGAATTCTCCACAGTTTGTTGTGATACACACAGTCAAAGGCTTTAGCATAGTCAAAAAGCAGAAGTAGATGTTTTTTCTAGAATTCCTTTGCTTTGGCTATGTTCCAGCAGATGTTGTTAATATGATCTCTGGTTCTTTGGCTTTTTTAAGTCCAGTTTCTACACTTGGAAGTTCTTGGTTTGTGTACTATTGAAGCCTGACTTGAAGGATTTTGAGCATGACCTTGCTAGCATGTAAAATGAATGCAATTGTGTGTTAGTTTGAACATCTTTGGCATTGCCCTTCTTTGGAATTGGAATGAAAACTGAACTTTTCCAGTCCTATGGCCACTGCTGAGTCTTCCAAATTTGCTGGCATATTGAGTCCAGTATTTCAACAGCATCATCTTTTAGAATTTGAAATAGCTCCACTGGAGTTCCCTCACCTCCTCTAGTTTTGTTCATACTAATGCTTCCTAGGCTCAGTTGACTTCACACTCTAGGACATCTGGCTATAGGTGTGTGATCACATCATTGTGGTTATCCAGATCATTAAGACTTTTTTGTACAGTTTTTTTTGTGTATTCCTGCCACCTTTTCTTACTCTTTTGCTTCTGTTATATCCATACTATTTCTGTCCTTTAATGCGCCCATCTTTGCATGAAATACTACATCTTGATGTCTCTAACTTTGTTATAGAGATCTCTAGTCTTTCCCATTCTATTATTTTCTTGTATTTCTTTGCACTTAGGAAGGCTTTCTTATCTCTCCTTGCTATTCTTCGGAACTCTGTATTCAGATGGGTGTATCTTTCCTTTTTTCTTTTGCCTTTCATTTCTCTCTCTCTCTCTCTCTCTCTCTCTTTTTTTTTTTTTTCCTTAGCTATCTGTAAGACCTTTTCAGACAAGTATTTTGCCTTTTTACACTTTTTTCTTGGATATGATTTTGGTCACCACCTCCTGTACTATGTTACGAAACTCCATCATTAGTTATTCTGGCACTCTGTCAGCTCTAATCCTTTGAATCTATTTGTTACTTCCACTGTATAATCATAAGGGATTTGATTTAGGTCGTACCTGAATGGCATGGTAGTTTTCACTAGTTTCTTCCATTTAAATCTGAATTTTAGAATGAAAAGTTCATGATCTGAGCTGCAGTCAACTCCTGGTCTTTTTTTTGCTGACTGTATAGATCTTCTCTATCTTTGGCTGCAAATAATATAATAATTTGATTTCAGTATTGACCATTTGGTGATGTACATGAGTAGAGTTTTCTTTTGTATTGTTGGAAGAGGGTGTTTGTCATGACCTGTGCGGTCTCTTGGCAAAACTCTGTTAATGTGTGCCCTGCTTCATTTTATACTCTAAGGTGAAACTTGCCTGTCCTCTAGGAATTTTATGAAGTTTGAAAATGGGTAAACTTTTCACATTACAGAAGAAGCTTTTAATAATAAAAATATTCATGATCAAAATAATATTAGTGAACTTTAGGCTTCCCTGGTTGTTCAGTGGGTAGAGTCTGCCTTGCAGAGCAAGGGGCACTGGTTTAATCCCTGGCCTAGAAGGATCCCACATGCCATGGAGCGCTGAACTGGTGTGTCCAGTTACGAGCCAGCGCTCAGGAGTGCGTGCGCCAAGAACCGGTGCTCTGTGACTAGAGAGGCCTCTGCAGTGGGAGGCCCACACAGGCCAAAGAATATGAAAAATAAATAAATAAAAAACCAATAAAAGAGGCCAAAATTAAAAAAAAAAAAAAAAAAACAATAATGTTAGTGAACCTTGACTTGGTTTCTAACCTCCAGGATAATCACCAGTGATTCTCACCTCCTGAAACTATGCCTTTTGTGTAGACCTCACCTTCATTAAATGAGAATGGCCCCTGTCTGAATAAAATATTCTGTAAGTGAAAGTATTTGCCTTCTGAAATGAGGTCATGAAGTCATTGTAGCTTCTACCTTGCTCTCTTGGAATTGCTCACAAGCAGCTGCCATACTATTTGGGTGCTCCGGAAGCTCTGTAGGGATACCCACAGAACTGAGGCCCCTAGCCAATAGCCAGCACTAACTTTCCAGCCGTGCCAGTAAAACACTTTGGAAGTGGACCCTCTGGTAATACAGTCAAGCCTTTAGATGACTGCTGTACAGCTCAACCCCTAACTGCCCAATTGAGCCATCCCCAAATTCCTGATGCACAAAAATAATGAGATAATAAATAATACTATTGTTTTAAGCCACTGAATCTTGGAATTTCATGTAGTAGATGATTAACTCAACTGCCAAGGCAATCTTGTCATCTCTAAGCAAGTTCATAGTAACCCATTCTGTCCATATATATTTCATCACATAGCTTTTCTAGTCAAACCAACTTGCTCTTTCCTCACTTATCTTTGCTTTTCTCTTTACTTCTCTATTTTACCTCGTAAATGCAGAAGTATTTATTTAAAGCATCAATATCTTTCACATAAAGACTATTTCATTGGCCTTTCTTCCAGAAAGTCTTTTCTAGATGTTTACAAAACACATGTAGAAGGCGACCATGATCATGAGCAGGTACCTGCGTCTTCTGGCAGGTCAGCATTTTATGGTTGTTAAATAAATACATATGTGCTCTCTGTTATTTACCCATGACTTTTCTTAGTAAAAAAGTTGTGCCATAGAAGCTCAGGATTGCTTGCTAAGATTATGCACAGGGCACTGGTTTAATCCCTGGCCTAGAAGGATCCCACATGCCATGGAGCGCTGAACTGGTGTGTCCAGTTACGAGCCAGCGCTCAGGAGTGCGTGCGCCAAGAACCGGTGCTCTGTGACTAGAGAGGCCTCTGCAGTGGGAGGCCCACACAGGCCAAAGAATATGAAAAATAAATAAATAAAAAACCAATAAAAGAGGCCAAAATTAAAAAAAAAAAAAAAAAAAAAACAATAATGTTAGTGAACCTTGACTTGGTTTCTAACCTCCAGGATAATCACCAGTGATTCTCACCTCCTGAAACTATGCCTTTTGTGTAGACCTCACCTTCATTAAATGAGAATGGCCCCTGTCTGAATAAAATATTCTGTAAGTGAAAGTATTTGCCTTCTGAAATGAGGTCATGAAGTCATTGTAGCTTCTACCTTGCTCTCTTGGAATTGCTCACAAGCAGCTGCCATACTATTTGGGTGCTCCGGAAGCTCTGTAGGGATACCCACAGAACTGAGGCCCCTAGCCAATAGCCAGCACTAACTTTCCAGCCGTGCCAGTAAAACACTTTGGAAGTGGACCCTCTGGTAATACAGTCAAGCCTTTAGATGACTGCTGTACAGCTCAACCCCTAACTGCCCAATTGAGCCATCCCCAAATTCCTGATGCACAAAAATAATGAGATAATAAATAATACTATTGTTTTAAGCCACTGAATCTTGGAATTTCATGTAGTAGATGATTAACTCAACTGCCAAGGCAATCTTGTCATCTCTAAGCAAGTTCATAGTAACCCATTCTGTCCATATATATTTCATCACATAGCTTTTCTAGTCAAACCAACTTGCTCTTTCCTCACTTATCTTTGCTTTTCTCTTTACTTCTCTATTTTACCTCGTAAATGCAGAAGTATTTATTTAAAGCATCAATATCTTTCACATAAAGACTATTTCATTGGCCTTTCTTCCAGAAAGTCTTTTCTAGATGTTTACAAAACACATGTAGAAGGCGACCATGATCATGAGCAGGTACCTGCGTCTTCTGGCAGGTCAGCATTTTATGGTTGTTAAATAAATACATATGTGCTCTCTGTTATTTACCCATGACTTTTCTTAGTAAAAAAGTTGTGCCATAGAAGCTCAGGATTGCTTGCTAAGATTATGCACAGGACAGGAACTTTTTAGGGAGGGTATAACCAGTCCAAAGAGAAAATTTGGAAGAAAAAATAAAAGAAGCAACCCCCAATACGGTTTTTTACAATGGAATATTTTATTGTAATTTATAGTTTTTTTTTTTTTTTTTCTAAGCAGAGAAATGTTAATGTAAATAATCAGGATAGATCAAATAATTATTTTATGAAAAATGAGATATCCTAGTGCTTATCTTTACTGAATAAAATACCATTTTACATGAAAAGAATTGAACCCCTATTAAGTAAATATACAGATTAGAATAGTCTGCTTAGTAATGCATTTTATTATCCTAACAAAATTTGGAATAGCATTAATTCTCGTGTTTGAATTTTGATAATATTTATGTGAAATGTTAGTATCGGCAGTTGTACTTTAAAACAATACCTGTCAACTGTGGGTTTGTCAACATAAAAATGACTCATCTAAAATTATTTGAAATTGTTTTGGATAAATTTCTAATCCCCTCTCCATAAAACATATATTGACAGGGGATATTTTCAGGGAATGTATATATCAGAAGAAAACATAAGCACATAAATTAACTTATTGTAGCATATGTTTTTGGAGAAATATTTCCTAAAATATGAAATTTTATTATCTAAACACTTTAAAAATCTTTGATGCATCTACTTTTATAAGTTTATATATCTCTGTGTGTATATATATGTGTGTGTATATATATAAAGAGAGAGTGTATGTGTGTGTATATATATGGTGACATTTATATGATCTTGACAGGAGAGGTTTATTTACTTATGTATCTGTAATAATGTTAGAAGCTTACATAAGCTCATAAGAGTAAAGCTATTATAATTAATAAAGCAAAAACATTCGTGATTAAAAAGTAAACAAGAAACAAAGACTATTTCATTGGCCTTTCTTCCAGAAAGTCTTTTCTAGATGTTTACAAAACACATGTAGAAGGCGACCATGATCATGAGCAGGTACCTGCGTCTTCTGGCAGGTCAGCATTTTATGGTTGTTAAATAAATACATATGTGCTCTCTGTTATTTACCCATGACTTTTCTTAGTAAAAAAGTTGTGCCATAGAAGCTCAGGATTGCTTGCTAAGATTATGCACAGGACAGGAACTTTTTAGGGAGGGTATAACCAGTCCAAAGAGAAAATTTGGAAGAAAAAATAAAAGAAGCAACCCCCAATACGGTTTTTTACAATGGAATATTTTATTGTAATTTATAGTTTTTTTTTTCTAAGCAGAGAAATGTTAATGTAAATAATCAGGATAGATCAAATAATTATTTTATGAAAAATGAGATATCCTAGTGCTTATCTTTACTGAATAAAATACCATTTTACATGAAAAGAATTGAACCCCTATTAAGTAAATATACAGATTAGAATAGTCTGCTTAGTAATGCATTTTATTATCCTAACAAAATTTGGAATAGCATTAATTCTCGTGTTTGAATTTTGATAATATTTATGTGAAATGTTAGTATCGGCAGTTGTACTTTAAAACAATACCTGTCAACTGTGGGTTTGTCAACATAAAAATGACTCATCTAAAATTATTTGAAATTGTTTTGGATAAATTTCTAATCCCCTCTCCATAAAACATATATTGACAGGGGATATTTTCAGGGAATGTATATATCAGAAGAAAACATAAGCACATAAATTAACTTATTGTAGCATATGTTTTTGGAGAAATATTTCCTAAAATATGAAATTTTATTATCTAAACACTTTAAAAATCTTTGATGCATCTACTTTTATAAGTTTATATATCTCTGTGTGTATATATATGTGTGTGTATATATATAAAGAGAGAGTGTATGTGTGTGTATATATATGGTGACATTTATATGATCTTGACAGGAGAGGTTTATTTACTTATGTATCTGTAATAATGTTAGAAGCTTACATAAGCTCATAAGAGTAAAGCTATTATAATTAATAAAGCAAAAACATTCGTGATGTACCAAGCTCAGGGAAAATAGTAAAACAGAGAAACTGGAATTTATCTAAAGGGTTAGTTTAGCAAAGGCTTTTTTTTAGATGCTGTTAGGATTCAGCTGAATTGCATATTTTAGAATTCTCTACGTAGCATTGCCTACAAAAGGGAAGTTATTTTCTCTCCTAATTAAGAGAATACTGAATACAGGTGGTCTATGTCCATCTGCATAGGAGGCTGGTGTACTCATGTGGATCGTGCATCAGCCTGGAAGTCTCTTCACTTTTCCCTTCCTCCCACCATTTGGTTAACATTTATGCATTCTTCAAACCTCATTTCTAAAGTCATTTTCCCAGGCAAGTTCTGGTAGATACTATTATTTGCATCCAAATATTCATTATTTTCATCTTCTTTATTAAGGGTAGCCCAATTCTAAATTAGACACATTTTATATGGATATATGATCCTTCCTTAAAGCTCGGTATGGCTATATGACTAAGTTCTTACCCACAAATGCAGTTGGGCTGGTTGTGTAATACTTCTAGGAAGCTCTTCAAAAGAGTTGAAATCACCATTCCCCACATTACTCCTTGTTGATAGTTGGAATGCAAAGCTGACTGTTGGAGCTCAAGCAGCCACCTTTAATGATGAGGTAGAAACACATGCTCAAATTGGCAGAAACAGAAGAGAAGGAATATGGTCTCTGCCTTATTAGAACTTCCATAAATAACCTTGGACCACATATCTCTATCAGTCTTTTTTATGAGACAGCAGTAAACTTCTTTCTTCTGTCACTTTTATTTTGCAGGTTTTGTATCAACTGGATCTTATAACTAATCTGGCATTTATTGCTAACTTATTAAATGATGTCAAATTCCTATTTTACAAGTTTATAACCACCACATTCTTTTCTTTCAGGCTAGTTATCTCACTATATAGTCGTATATTTTTATATGTTGGGTTTTTTAAACCAAAAACTCCAGAGAGCAGAACCCATGTATATATATAAAGAGAGTGTATGTGTGTGTATATATATGGTGACATTTATATGATCTTGACAGGAGAGGTTTATTTACTTATGTATCTGTAATAATGTTAGAAGCTTACATAAGCTCATAAGAGTAAAGCTATTATAATTAATAAAGCAAAAACATTCGTGATGTACCAAGCTCAGGGAAAATAGTAAAACAGAGAAACTGGAATTTATCTAAAGGGTTAGTTTAGCAAAGGCTTTTTTTTAGATGCTGTTAGGATTCAGCTGAATTGCATATTTTAGAATTCTCTACGTAGCATTGCCTACAAAAGGGAAGTTATTTTCTCTCCTAATTAAGAGAATACTGAATACAGGTGGTCTATGTCCATCTGCATAGGAGGCTGGTGTACTCATGTGGATCGTGCATCAGCCTGGAAGTCTCTTCACTTTTCCCTTCCTCCCACCATTTGGTTAACATTTATGCATTCTTCAAACCTCATTTCTAAAGTCATTTTCCCAGGCAAGTTCTGGTAGATACTATTATTTGCATCCAAATATTCATTATTTTCATCTTCTTTATTAAGGGTAGCCCAATTCTAAATTAGACACATTTTATATGGATATATGATCCTTCCTTAAAGCTCGGTATGGCTATATGACTAAGTTCTTACCCACAAATGCAGTTGGGCTGGTTGTGTAATACTTCTAGGAAGCTCTTCAAAAGAGTTGAAATCACCATTCCCCACATTACTCCTTGTTGATAGTTGGAATGCAAAGCTGACTGTTGGAGCTCAAGCAGCCACCTTTAATGATGAGGTAGAAACACATGCTCAAATTGGCAGAAACAGAAGAGAAGGAATATGGTCTCTGCCTTATTAGAACTTCCATAAATAACCTTGGACCACATATCTCTATCAGTCTTTTTTATGAGACAGCAGTAAACTTCTTTCTTCTGTCACTTTTATTTTGCAGGTTTTGTATCAACTGGATCTTATAACTAATCTGGCATTTATTGCTAACTTATTAAATGATGTCAAATTCCTATTTTACAAGTTTATAACCACCACATTCTTTTCTTTCAGGCTAGTTATCTCACTATATAGTCGTATATTTTTATATGTTGGGTTTTTTAAACCAAAAACTCCAGAGAGCAGAACCCATGTATGTTTTGGCTCACTTTTATTCACTGAAGGCTGTCTTGATGCTGATCACAAAGTCAATTTTTCATGGATATTTTTTCTGTAAGGAAGGTTAGTATGTATGATCTGAGACTGACAAGCCTATGTGGAAGTTTAGCTTTCTCATAAAGTAGACTTTCTTGTTTGTACTGGTTGTCTGTCCAGCAGTAGTATGGGATTTATAACTGTCTGCTTTGTGATAAGACTTAGTTGGTAAGAAAAGTAGTGTGAGAAATACTCTCTATTTTGATGAGATGATGAAAATCACTGTCACCTTGATGAAATTTGCAGTTTCCAGCTTTCTTCATTACATTTATCTTCCCTTTCAGAAACTATTTCTATTGTGGAAGTGGGAATATTTATAAGAAATTATTAAGTGGAAGTTTACAAATCTGTACTAAGAGAGAAATTTAACAGTCTTAAGGTGACTTTAAAATCAGTGAACTCACAAATATTGAATATTTAAGCTTAGAGGATGTTCTTCAACCTCCTACATACTTTGAAGATAATATATAAATGACAATATATATGTGCATTTATATATACTTAAATACATATGTATATATGTATTTGCTTCATGATAGAGAATTCCTCCAGTTTCAAAACCAAATAACCAACAATTTTGTTTCAGTTTATTTGCCATTCAAATTAGTTTTAATATAATTCATGAAGATAGGAGAAAATACCAAAAGAAACTGGGTTGCATGTCATATAACCTCAGGAACACAAAGCCATATGAATGCAATTTAAACTTAACAAATATAAAAGCAGTGTGGAGCACAAAAGAATCAATTCAGTTAGGACTTTGTTTTTGCAATTGGACAAGAATGTAAGCCTTCTCAGAAGAGTCGAGGTTTTTTTACCCAGGGAAAACAGAATGTATATCGATGCATCATTGTAACCACAGGTAGAAATGCAGAGTCGAGGTTTTTTTACCCAGGAAAAACAGAATGTATATCGATGCATCATTGTAACCACAGGTAGAAATGCATCTGTGTATATTTTGTTCATGGGAAATGGAAAGTCAAAGACTATTCTAAGGCTCAAGTTACTAAATAGGTAATCGGCAGGTTGTACAAATTGTTTACATTGCATTCATTTAGTCTTAATAGAAGGATGCAAACATTTCTTCCTGGGATGCTGAACTCAGTGGCATAAAAATAAGAATTATCCTCCACTAATTCTTACCGTGTTTTATTTGGTGGGATTTCTCTAATTTTTTTTTAATACAAGGAATTTCTTCTGAAATATCAAGAATATATAATATTTCATGAAGTTTTAGTCATAGATATATTCTAATTTCTTAAAAAGATAATCAATTGCTATTCAGTATAATCTTTTATTATTTAGAATTCTCTGTTAATCTCCTAATTCAAAACAAAAATATACTAGTAAGCAATACATCAACAGATGGTAAGGCGTGACATGCAACCTTCTGGCTTCACAGAAGTAGATGATAAAAGATGAAATGTGAAAGTTATTTTTCCTGGGTGTTTACAGAAAATGAATATGCAGCCCATGATAACAATTTTGTACTGCAGTATTAGAAGATGTAACGTTGAATGTACAATTAAATACCATCTGTCTAGTTGCAAGCCAAAATCATGATCACAGATCAGGCAAATTAAGTAAAGCTCTAATGAGAGGGTAAAAGTCAGAGGTGGGATTCCTACTGAGAATGTTCCCAGCCTAGAGCAAGGTACAGATTAGATTTTTTTTTTTTTTTTTTGATTTGAGATACTAGAGTGCTTTTAAGTTAGAAAGAAATATTGATTGTTCTAGGACCTTGGGGTCAACTAAAGCTTCTTTGCCAGCAGTAGATATTTCAAAATAATTTGATACATTTAAGGGCTATAATGAATTGCTATTTTACTGGAGCATTGTAATTAACAGCTCTGAACCCTCTAGCATCAGTGACTGAAACGGTGCTGTTCTTCCTGTCTTTCTTATGGGACTCATAAATTCATAGCTGGGAAAGTAAAGAGAAACTTGTGATTGTGGTTGTCAGACTAAACCCAAGATCAGAATCACTGAATGAAAGCTTTGAAATTAGAGGTGGAGTGGAATGTGGGACTAGAAGTTGACCAAAAAGAACCTAGAAGTAGAGATAGCTTTCAAAGTCTTAAGTATTGACTCTGTTATGTCTCCTTTGAGAATATAGTCTTGCTAAAGTCAAGCGTGAGTCAAGAATCAAAAGAACTGGTGTCTGTAAACATCTTTTAAATGCACACACATAGACTGTTGGCATTCCAGAATGATGACATAAGGTCTAAGTATATAGAACAGTGCTTTGCTGTTATTAGAAACTGGCCATTTCCTTACTTCTACAGAGAATGTGATAGCAGTTGTAAATCCGCCCAGTAGGGAGTCCGTTGATAAGGAAAAGACAAGCCAATAGAGACTACTGCTTTGACTGATACCCTGTCTTTTCATAAGGTGTCTGACTGTCACCATTTATTATAATTGGGAACTTACAACCCATGATACATCTGTACTATTTCTTCCCACCAATACGCAACACAGTCTGATAGTCTAAAGACACACATATTTGACATTTGGAGCCTGACATTTAATTTGACATATTATTAATTTAATTAAGCAACTAATTAATTAAGCTTATTATTGCCTTATTATGGTACCAAACAAGCTACATTAGTTATTATTATGTTTTATTAGTAGTTTTGAATTTGTCTTAATTTTTTTCAGTTTTCCTTAAATACTTTTTTACATATAGTATGTCAGTAACTCACCCTTATTAAACAACTAAAAGGTTTTTCGAAAAAAAAAAACTTTTACTAAAATTTGACTTTTTTGTATGGTTTTAATTAGAATTATAAGAAAATACTTATGTTATTTTGCTATGTTTTATAAATTAACAAACAGTAAAACTGACCGTATACATTTGTATAAATTGTAACATGTCTATAGATATATGTAACCACCACTCCAATTCAGGTATAGAACTGTTCCAAAATCACCTGAGAAACTTCCCTCCTTCTGTCTTTATGCCATCATACTTTCCCTCTGTCTCTATCCCCTGGCAGTTTGACCTGTTCTCTAGCATTATAGTTTTATTTTTAAACCTTCAAGAATGTCTTATAAATGGAACCATACGTAATTTAACCTCATAAGAACACCCACTTTCATTCAGCCTAATAACTAATAGAGATTCGTCCAAGTAGTTGTATGTGTTAATAACAATGGATGCTTTTAAAAGTTTTGTAGACACAGTTCTGGTGGTAATGTTTGTTCCAGATGCCTGTGTCTTTTTCTTAGTAAGTATGCCATGGAACAGATCACAATTTTAATGTCTCTTACTAGAAGCAACAAACCTTAAGATACCAGGCCAAAAAATTTTTTTGTTTAATTTCTATTTAGAATAATGGTGTGGGGAAAAGGCAAGATTTTACTTTAAAATTTTGCTAGAGGTTTTCTCATAGAAGCATTTTAAAATTACATGTCTAAAAATATTCTTTTTTAGCAATCCTTTCAACCATTTTTGTCCCCAAGTATCAGAATAAAGAGGCATATGCTTTGAGTGTGTTTAATGGGGAGATTTTGATTTTAACAAGTGCAGTTTATATTAATGATCAATTAATTTTTTATTTTCCAAATATCTGAAAAGTTGCAATTTGCAGGAATGGCCAAGATTTAAAACATCAACATGTAAAGCAGTGCTTCCCAACCAGAGAAGATTTTGCTCCCCCAGAGAACATATGACAATGTTTATAGACATTTTATTTTTCCTAAAAAGTAGCTATATTTATTCTAGTCATTAAATATTTGAGTATGTGCTCTGTGGTAGTCGTTGTTCTTGAGGATATAATTTGTCACTGTCACTGAGGCTACAAATAAAATAGACTCTTGTGATGGTGCTCTATGGAAAGGAGATTGACCAAAATAATAAAGAAGCAAATAAATATTTACTGTGTCACATGGCCATGTGGGGGAAAACAGAGCAGGGCAAGATGGGGATCAGAGTAAAGAGGACATAGTAAAGGAGTGATGGCTATTTTATAAAGGAGTACAAAGGGGGCTTGCTAAAATTGTGAGTTCTGAGCAGAGACTTGAAGGAGATGAGTGCGTGAGCCAGGCAGGTTATGCATGCTCAGTCACTTAGTCATGTCTGACTTGCGATCCTATTGACAGTAGCCCATCAGGCTCTTCCTCCTCTGCTAGTTTAACTTTATAATAATTTGTGATGGTAGATAGTGCTGATTTTTATGTGAATAACTTGGTCAAGGTCATACAGCTAGTAAGTGGCTAAGCCCAGATCTTCAACCCAAGCAGTCTACTTCCAAGCTTTTGAACCAATATGTTAAGAGTTCCTCTAAGTATCCTGTGTGGCCATATTGCTAGTAGGAAGGTAAAACAGTGAAAGAGCTGGTAAAATATATGGATTTTTTTCTCCTAGTATTTTGTCTTTATGGCTCTACTAAATTAGTAGAATTATTTTTCTTTATTTTTTCTCTACCCTCAAGGCCCAGTTAAACGCTCAAAATATAGTTCAGAAAAGTTAATAGCAATAACTACTCAAACTTCTAATAGTCAATAGCAGTACTGCTACAAACTTCAAATCTGAGATGATATATAGAACATTCTATAGTCATTTTCTAAAGAAATTTTCAATCCTGAAATCATCCTCAATATGGTTCTATTCTAATTAGGTTCTGCAAATGTTGGTGCCATGACTGGTTGGTGTAGTCATAACAGCAAAGTGGAATAAAAATATTCAATATGAAAAAAAGGATTAAACAAGTTAGTACTCGGTTGAATACAAGAATGTTCTGGAAGAACTATTTAATAGAAGATGCAATTTTGTGTAAGTCATGCAAATGAAAAAAAAGTTGTAAATCTAGACCTGCAGGGCAGTCAGAATGAGCAAGAAAAATTTATCCAGTTTGTTTTGAACTAGCTTTCTATGATGGGATAATATCCCCTGGTAGATACTATGGTACTATTTTAATAAACTGTATTATAGTTTACTATGTTGCAGTTACATATAAAATTATAACTGTAGGTTTCGTCAATAGATAGAGACTTTTTATAGTGAATGAAAAAATTTTCTCCCTCTTTTTAACAAGTATTTATCATTCATGAATGTTAATGAATGCATAAGTTTTTGAAAATAAAACAAGATAGCATAAAAGGTACACAATAGATTATTTTTAATGTGTCATGCATTTTGTATTTGTCTTGTCAAAAATAGCAGTCTCTTATTGTTCATAATTCAACTCCCATCACCCCCATCTAAACACATTATACAATTTGACAACACAGCGGTTGTCTTTCTCTAAATTCGTTGGCAAGAAATGAAGGGGAGGACTTCCCTGCTGGTCCAGTGGCTAAGACTCTGCGTGTCAAGGCAGAAGACATGGGTTCAATCCCTTGTCTGGGAAGATCCCACATGCAGCAAGGCAATTAAGCCAACTCAGCCTGTGCGGCACAATTCCAGAGCCCGCTCTCTAGAGCCTGCAAGCTGCAGCTGGAGGAAGGATGTGCGCAGCAACAGAGACCCAGCACAGCCCAATAAAAATAAATTAAAATATTAAAAAAAAAAAAGAAATGAAGGGGAGAGAAAAGGAAAATAGAAGCTACCCAAACACCAAACTTTAATATGGACTTTTTATCAATAGAGCCTCTCAGCTTTTATTTTATTGATTTTGTTTATATAATTGATTTTGAAAATCTTAATTTAAACTTAGTTTATCAACATTTAGGGAAATATATACAAACTAACATGAAATCCAGTTGTAAAGTTAAAATAGGGCATCTCCTGTCCTATTTGTTCTGTGTTTACTCACAACAATTGTTTTATTTGATAGGTTATTTTTGGTTCCTGATATTAACTGTACAGAAGATTATCGTGCATTTGAGAAATAGGAAGTAGTAATGATGAGCATAGATCGTGCAAATAAAGTTTCTAGACCTGCAGGGCAGTCAGAATGAGCAAGAAAAATTTATCCAGTTTGTTTTGAACTGATGGGATAATATCCCCTGGTAGATACTATGGTACTATTTTAATAAACTGTATTATAGTTTACTATGTTGCAGTTACATATAAAATTATAACTGTAGGTTTCGTCAATAGATAGAGACTTTTTATAGTGAATGAAAAAATTTTCTCCCTCTTTTTAACAAGTATTTATCATTCATGAATGTTAATGAATGCATAAGTTTTTGAAAATAAAACAAGATAGCATAAAAGGTACACAATAGATTATTTTTAATGTGTCATGCATTTTGTATTTGTCTTGTCAAAAATAGCAGTCTCTTATTGTTCATAATTCAACTCCCATCACCCCCATCTAAACACATTATACAATTTGACAACACAGCGGTTGTCTTTCTCTAAATTCGTTGGCAAGAAATGAAGGGGAGGACTTCCCTGCTGGTCCAGTGGCTAAGACTCTGCGTGTCAAGGCAGAAGACATGGGTTCAATCCCTTGTCTGGGAAGATCCCACATGCAGCAAGGCAATTAAGCCAACTCAGCCTGTGCGGCACAATTCCAGAGCCCGCTCTCTAGAGCCTGCAAGCTGCAGCTGGAGGAAGGATGTGCGCAGCAACAGAGACCCAGCACAGCCCAATAAAAATAAATTAAAATATTAAAAAAAAAAAAAAGAAATGAAGGGGAGAGAAAAGGAAAATAGAAGCTACCCAAACACCAAACTTTAATATGGACTTTTTATCAATAGAGCCTCTCAGCTTTTATTTTATTGATTTTGTTTATATAATTGATTTTGAAAATCTTAATTTAAACTTAGTTTATCGACATTTAGGGAAATATATACAAACTAACATGAAATCCAGTTGTAAAGTTAAAATAGGGCATCTCCTGTCCTATTTGTTCTGTGTTTACTCACAACAATTGTTTTATTTGATAGGTTATTTTTGGTTCCTGATATTAACTGTACAGAAGATTATCGTGCATTTGAGAAATAGGAAGTAGTAATGATGAGCATAGATTGAGAACAAAGAGGGGAAAAAGAACTGCTGAGCTTTGAGATAATTGGAGATAATGGGCTAAGTTGTGTCTAGATTTAGAGACTTCATGAAGGAGCTGATAGATGCGGCTCATTCTCTCAGGATTGTTTTTCACTAGGAGATGCAATTTAAACTCCAACTCTAAACTTGCAGTTTAAGTTGCAGATAGTCTTGACTTCAAAATATCTTCACACACTATTACCAGTTCTGTAACCTTGAGTAATTAATTGGCTTGGCTGCATCTAACCTATTAAAAAAGTTGATAAAAGAAATAATGATAGTGCTCATATAATGTTTTGCATATCAAGTTAAATAGAATATAAAACTTTTGTGCAATAATTCTTATTGCAGCTAGTGAAAGCTACTGATTGGCATATTATTTAATTGCTCCTTAATTCCACAATGAAAATGTGATGAACATTTTTAATATTCTAATTTTATGTTTATTGATATTAAATATGTAGGACACAGTGTTTCATGTACAATGCAATCCTATTGTTATAAAATCTTATGTGATTATATTTTTTAAATTCTGCAAGTATGCCCTGAAAGATGTTTTAGCCAGATTTTCTTTCTAGAACACAAAAGATTTTAAGCAATTTTACATGTCACAAAATACTGAAGATTTCTGGTGTGTGTGTGAGATTTGCAAGATTTTAGGTGATTTTTATTTATTTTTTTTGCTTATACATTTAATTTGTTTAAGAGTAAATGTGCTTTTTGTTAGGAGAAATAAAAGTTATATACAATGCTAATCTTAAAATATCATTTTAATTTTACTATAAATTAAACTGAGTTTATCAACATTTAGGGAAATATATACAAACTAACATGAAATCCAGTTGTAAAGTTAAAATAGGGCATCTCCTGTCCTATTTGTTCTGTGTTTACTCACAACAATTGTTTTATTTGATAGGTTATTTTTGGTTCCTGATATTAACTGTACAGAAGATTATCGTGCATTTGAGAAATAGGAAGTAGTAATGATGAGCATAGATTGAGAACAAAGAGGGGAAAAAGAACTGCTGAGCTTTGAGATAATTGGAGATAATGGGCTAAGTTGTGTCTAGATTTAGAGACTTCATGAAGGAGCTGATAGATGCGGCTCATTCTCTCAGGATTGTTTTTCACTAGGAGATGCAATTTAAACTCCAACTCTAAACTTGCAGTTTAAGTTGCAGATAGTCTTGACTTCAAAATATCTTCACACACTATTACCAGTTCTGTAACCTTGAGTAATTAATTGGCTTGGCTGCATCTAACCTATTAAAAAAAAAGTTGATAAAAGAAATAATGATAGTGCTCATATAATGTTTTGCATATCAAGTTAAATAGAATATAAAACTTTTGTGCAATAATTCTTATTGCAGCTAGTGAAAGCTACTGATTGGCATATTATTTAATTGCTCCTTAATTCCACAATGAAAATGTGATGAACATTTTTAATATTCTAATTTTATGTTTATTGATATTAAATATGTAGGACACAGTGTTTCATGTACAATGCAATCCTATTGTTATAAAATCTTATGTGATTATATTTTTTAAATTCTGCAAGTATGCCCTGAAAGATGTTTTAGCCAGATTTTCTTTCTAGAACACAAAAGATTTTAAGCAATTTTACATGTCACAAAATACTGAAGATTTCTGGTGTGTGTGTGAGATTTGCAAGATTTTAGGTGATTTTTATTTATTTTTTTTTTGCTTATACATTTAATTTGTTTAAGAGTAAATGTGCTTTTTTGTTAGGAGAAATAAAAGTTATATACAATGCTAATCTTAAAATATCATTTTAATTTTTTACTAGTACAACAGAGCTAATAAATAAGGTACAAAGTTCTTTCATATCATGGAAAGCCTCCTAGGTATTTATTGTGTATTTTATTTGTTAAAGATAATCACCAGTGCATGCCTTTGGTCTAATTAAAATTATTGTAACCTTCTTTATCATTTGGCTCTGACCTGAACATATCTGAAGAACTGAAGCATGGAAAGATTTATACAAATGGCATGATTTATACAAATCATGATACCATGTAGGTAAAATTTTCAACAATATTAATGAAAAAGAATGATTCAAGATAAATGCGTGTTAGTGCCTAAATACTTCAAATATTGGTTTGTTTTAGACAATTCTATTTGAATATCATTTTGAAGAGATGTAAAACCTAACTCAATTTTACTTTAAGCAGTGGTTTTCTATTTTGTGCTACACATATTTTATTATTTAAATAAATAATGAGAAATCTATATTCTTATTTAACAAAAGATAATGTTGTGAAAAAATTAAATAATTTTCCCATCAAGCCATAGTTTTATTGGTTCTGAGTTCTGACATTGAGTAACGTAGAGAATGAGGCAAAGCATGACCCTGTCTATCAAAAGAAGAAACAAGAGGAAGGATGGACAGAAATTGAACAGTCCACAAATGGTAGGTAAAAGAGAGACATGTAAGACAGAGGGCATCTCTGAGTCAATGGACATGAGTTTGAGCACACTTCGGAAGATGGTGAAGGACAGGGAAGCCTGATGTGCTGCAGTCCATGGTATTGCAAAGAGTCGGACACAACCAAGCAACTGAACTGAATTGAAGTGAAGGAAGAAGAGGAATATTTGACCATAATGGACTTCCTATTAGTTACTCTGAGATGAGATTCCCTCAACTAGGGACAGAAAGGAGTTTGGTTTCTTGGAATATCTATTTCTCCAGTAGAATGTATAATAGGATGTGTATAGGATGTTGACTTGTGAATTCCCAGGTCAGATTTCCTTAAAAGGACATACTGAAAGCAGCTGATTTGAGAATCTGTGGACTTGGGTTGAGCTAGCCTATGAGAAAGAGCAATTTGACCTAGCAGTAAAGGTGGGAGTTGGTCCACCCATCCAAGGTTGGTCAATGGAGCTTGGAACTTAAGTAAAGATAAGATGGCTGGCAGTGTTGACCAGCCCCAACAGACATCCCAGGCTACACTGTCAAGTTACATTAAGGCAGTTGTGAATATAAGAAGGGAAATATACTACCGGACACTACCTCCTTTAAAGGAGGTAGGAACAGCATCTTTTTTTTTTTTTTTTTTTAACTTTTATTTTACTTTTAACTTTTACAGAGTTTTGTTGTTTACAGATATGTATGTTCCCAGATTAGTTATATGTATATCCCCCCTCCCTCCCCTCCCAACCATCACACAGCACCCCTGATGGATCTCCTTTTCTCACAGAGCAATGACTATAGCTATTTTCTTCACTTATGATAGTACAGGCCTTCAGGAATAGCACCTTTTGAAGTGCCTGATTCTTGTCCTTTTTTGTGAGCTTGTAGAAGTCTTAACACCCTGAAATATCTTCTCAGAGAGTAGCCAGAGTACAAAATATGGAAGTCATGAGGAATTGGAGCTTAACCTAAAGGGACTGTTTAAATTATTGGTTCTGAGTTCTGACATTGAGTAACGTAGAGAATGAGGCAAAGCATGACCCTGTCTATCAAAAGAAGAAACAAGAGGAAGGATGGACAGAAATTGAACAGTCCACAAATGGTAGGTAAAAGAGAGACATGTAAGACAGAGGGCATCTCTGAGTCAATGGACATGAGTTTGAGCACACTTCGGAAGATGGTGAAGGACAGGGAAGCCTGATGTGCTGCAGTCCATGGTATTGCAAAGAGTCGGACACAACCAAGCAACTGAACTGAATTGAACTGAAGGAAGAAGAGGGAATATTTGACCATAATGGACTTCCTATTAGTTACTCTGAGATGAGATTCCCTCAACTAGGGACAGAAAGGAGTTTGGTTTCTTGGAATATCTATTTCTCCAGTAGAATGTATAATAGGATGTGTATAGGATGTTGACTTGTGAATTCCCAGGTCAGATTTCCTTAAAAGGACATACTGAAAGCAGCTGATTTGAGAATCTGTGGACTTGGGTTGAGCTAGCCTATGAGAAAGAGCAATTTGACCTAGCAGTAAAGGTGGGAGTTGGTCCACCCATCCAAGGTTGGTCAATGGAGCTTGGAACTTAAGTAAAGATAAGATGGCTGGCAGTGTTGACCAGCCCCAACAGACATCCCAGGCTACACTGTCAAGTTACATTAAGGCAGTTGTGAATATAAGAAGGGAAATATACTACCGGACACTACCTCCTTTAAAGGAGGTAGGAACAGCATCTTTTTTTTTTTTTTTTTTAACTTTTATTTTACTTTTAACTTTTACAGAGTTTTGTTGTTTACAGATATGTATGTTCCCAGATTAGTTATATGTATATCCCCCCTCCCTCCCCTCCCAACCATCACACAGCACCCCTGATGGATCTCCTTTTCTCACAGAGCAATGACTATAGCTATTTTCTTCACTTATGATAGTACAGGCCTTCAGGAATAGCACCTTTTGAAGTGCCTGATTCTTGTCCTTTTTTGTGAGCTTGTAGAAGTCTTAACACCCTGAAATATCTTCTCAGAGAGTAGCCAGAGTACAAAATATGGAAGTCATGAGGAATTGGAGCTTAACCTAAAGGGACTGTTTAAATTATTAGGTTGGATTAAGTTCATTTCTTATCTACCACCCAATGTGTGTAGCTTCTTGAAGACAATTAGATGAATTTCATAGTAGACAACTCACTCTACCTTTAGACATAGTGCCGATAACCAATTACTTAGAGTTAGCATAGACCTCATAGTTGAGGGCATACACCTCCACAAGACTCCTCATATCCAGATACAAGTGGTAGGCTTTGGGCTTCCCAAGCCACGAACACATCCCACCAACTGGCTCTAAATTTGAAGATCCCCACTATCCACTCAGTTTCAATAATTTACTAGAACAAATCAAATAACTCAAGAAGCCACTATACTTACAATTAAGTTTCACTGCAAAGGATACAGATAAGGACAACCAAAGGTAGAGACGCTAGGGAGAGATCTGGGAGGGTCCCCCTGTAAATCTGTTATGTTCTCAGGATGCATCACCCTCCTGACACAATGAAGTGTATCACAAATCAGGAAGTTCATCAGGCTTCAGGCGTCCAGAGTTTCGTTGGGTTTTTATTATGCAGGTATGATTAACTGAGGCTTCTCTAGTAGCTCAGACAGTAAACAATCTGCCTGCAATGTGAAGACCTGAGTTTGATCCCTGGGTGATGAAGATCCCTGGAGAAGGGAATGGCAGCCCACTCTAGTATTCTTGCCTGGAGAATTCCACGGACAGAGAGAACTAGAGAACTGTAGTCCATGGGGTCACATAGAGTCGCACACAACTGTGTGAGCAACACACATGTGATTAGCTGGATCACTGACCAAGTGATTGAACTTGATCTACAGTCTCATCTTCTCATTCAGATCAGGAGGTCAAGCTAATATCAATTGGACTCAAAGCCCCAATCCTCTAATCACATGGTAGACCTTTCTCGATTGCTCCAATCCTGAAACTATTGAGGGCTTATCATGAATCACCTTATTAACATAAACTCAGCTATGGTCAAAGGAACTCACCTTAAATAATAAGACTCTTGTCACTGGACATCCTTTAAATTCCTCCAGGAACCTGGGACAAAATATGGAAGTCATGAGGAATTGGAGCTTAACCTAAAGGGACTGTTTAAATTATTAGGTTGGATTAAGTTCATTTCTTATCTACCACCCAATGTGTGTAGCTTCTTGAAGACAATTAGATGAATTTCATAGTAGACAACTCACTCTACCTTTAGACATAGTGCCGATAACCAATTACTTAGAGTTAGCATAGACCTCATAGTTGAGGGCATACACCTCCACAAGACTCCTCATATCCAGATACAAGTGGTAGGCTTTGGGCTTCCCAAGCCACGAACACATCCCACCAACTGGCTCTAAATTTGAAGATCCCCACTATCCACTCAGTTTCAATAATTTACTAGAACAAATCAAATAACTCAAGAAGCCACTATACTTACAATTAAGTTTCACTGCAAAGGATACAGATAAGGACAACCAAAGGTAGAGACGCTAGGGAGAGATCTGGGAGGGTCCCCCTGTAAATCTGTTATGTTCTCAGGATGCATCACCCTCCTGACACAATGAAGTGTATCACAAATCAGGAAGTTCATCAGGCTTCAGGCGTCCAGAGTTTCGTTGGGTTTTTATTATGCAGGTATGATTAACTGAGGCTTCTCTAGTAGCTCAGACAGTAAACAATCTGCCTGCAATGTGAAGACCTGAGTTTGATCCCTGGGTGATGAAGATCCCTGGAGAAGGGAATGGCAGCCCACTCTAGTATTCTTGCCTGGAGAATTCCACGGACAGAGAGAACTAGAGAACTGTAGTCCATGGGGTCACATAGAGTCGCACACAACTGTGTGAGCAACACACATGTGATTAGCTGGATCACTGACCAAGTGATTGAACTTGATCTACAGTCTCATCTTCTCATTCAGATCAGGAGGTCAAGCTAATATCAATTGGACTCAAAGCCCCAATCCTCTAATCACATGGTAGACCTTTCTCGATTGCTCCAATCCTGAAACTATTGAGGGCTTATCATGAATCACCTTATTAACATAAACTCAGCTATGGTCAAAGGAACTCACCTTAAATAATAAGACTCTTGTCACTGGGGACATCCCAGAGTTTTAAAGACTTCCTCCAGGAACCTGGGACAAAGACCAGACAAATTATACAAGAGTTTACATATTTTAGAAATCATATTATTATTAGAATTTTAATAAAACTCTATAGCTTTCTGAAAGAAACCATCAAAGCATTTTTGTACTACATATATATGTGTATCTTTGAGAAAAAGTACGTATTTAATGAGATGGCACCATTTGCAGTTGTATCCCATGTTAGTTCAGCCATTCATGTACTGCAACATCAGAAAGGGAGACGATAACCATTTAAATGTTATAGAAGATTCTATGCAATGAGTGTATTCTCCAAGTGAATGTGACATAGGAAACCTCAACAGTTTCTGTAGTAGCTCTAGTGCTTCTTACAGTGTGAGAATCTTATGTGGCTGAATGCAGTCCTGGTTTTCAGAGATGTTTCTCTTGCATCAAAATGTGCACATTGTCCTGTTCATTCCACAAAGCCCCGTGGAAGGTCAGGTCATCCATCTGGTGCTCTTCCTCAGTGGGAGTCTTATGTTCAACCTTGGGAGAACTGCTTGGAGTGGACATAGTGGATTGTGGGCAGTTGATCTCCAGTGTAATGCTTCCTTGAGGTACCATCAAGAGTGGTTTTGAATAAATCAGATTTTACCTTATGAGCTGACTTGAAACCCTAACCCTTTCCAAAGAAAAGATGTGATTTCCCTGTAAATGTGTGTATGTGACAGGATTGAGGACACCACATTCAAGTCAGCCTTTGACAACTAATTTTTTCAAATGAAAGTGAATAGTTGTAGATTTTTCCTAAAGTAAAGTGATCAGATGACAGGTAAAGGAAATATTTGTTGCACTGTCTGTGACATTTTATGAAACACAGCTTGTTCGTTTTTTGTATGAAAGACATTTTTAGGAATCTCATTTTCCCATTCATTTTTCTTAGGGCAACACATTTTCAGTTATGTTAAGTAATATCCATTTGAGCATTCCTGGGAGTTTACCACTGTGTTTAGGAGTTGGTCTGTCATTTTGTAACAGCAGCAAATGAGGGGGTGGAAAAACACATGATAATCATTAAAATATTTTTATTTATACTTGTGAATACTTTCAGAAAGGGGTGTGTTTATTTCACTATACAGACTTACTATTGTGCTCAGTTTTTCTGTTTTAGAAAGATCATTTAGAACAGAGCATCCTGGATTCTAATTCTATCATGCCTCTAAAGTCTGTGATACAGAGCGAGTATCTTGCAGAGTTAGTGCTTTCTTTATAAAATAATGATGGTTGTTTAGTCGCAAAGCCATCTTTTGATTTTTTGATCCATGGACTTTAGCCCACTAGGCTTCTCTGTCCATGGATTTCTCAGGCAGAAATACTGGAGTGGGTTGCCATTTCATTCTTCAGGGGATCATCCCTGACCCAGGGATCAACCTTGCATCTTCTGCATGCATTTCAGGCAGATTACTACTGAGACACTAAGGTGTCCCTACAAAATAGTGGTAAAAATATAGTCTCTAAGATATATCTTTAAAATAATCTTGAATAAAATAGTCTTCAAATTTAAATGACTATATTTTTATGCTTGTTCATTTCAAATATACAACCTCTGAATTGCCATTTGAATAATAATTAATTTCATAATTATTCAATTAAGGTGAATTTTTTTTCTATTTGTAATGTTAATCATAACTAAATCATTCAAAATAATTGTTTTTCATACTTAAGTCTGTTTTACAAAATGAATAATTTTTTATGTCACTTATATAGAACTCTTTAGGAGCTATTTTAATTTCCATTTAAAGGAAGAACTTTGTATTGACTAACTTTTGTTGATTTTATGTACTTGAATTGAAACAGTGAATTGTATGAAAGATTTTAAAAATGAGTGCTCTTCCATGATACTTTAGTATAATTTAAATATTTCTATTATAGCATTTTACACATTTTATAACAATTATTTGTGTGCTTTTTCCCCTCAAAAGTTAAAGGGCCACATCTTACTGAAGTTTATACTTTAGAATCTACAATAATGTCTCCTGAATAATTGTAACTGTTAATGAACTTTGATAAAATTTTCCATTTGAGCTTTTGGGATTTACCACTGTGTTTAGGAGTTGGTCTGTCATTTTGTAACAGCAGCAAATGAGGGGTGGAAAACACATGATAATCATTAAAATATTTTTATTTATACTTGTGAATACTTTCAGAAAGGGGTGTGTTTATTTCACTATACAGACTTACTATTGTGCTCAGTTTTTCTGTTTTAGAAAGATCATTTAGAACAGAGCATCCTGGATTCTAATTCTATCATGCCTCTAAAGTCTGTGATACAGAGCGAGTATCTTGCAGAGTTAGTGCTTTCTTTATAAAATAATGATGGTTGTTTAGTCGCAAAGCCATCTTTTGATTTTTTGATCCATGGACTTTAGCCCACTAGGCTTCTCTGTCCATGGATTTCTCAGGCAGAAATACTGGAGTGGGTTGCCATTTCATTCTTCAGGGGATCATCCCTGACCCAGGGATCAACCTTGCATCTTCTGCATGCATTTCAGGCAGATTACTACTGAGACACTAAGGTGTCCCTACAAAATAGTGGTAAAAATATAGTCTCTAAGATATATCTTTAAAATAATCTTGAATAAAATAGTCTTCAAATTTAAATGACTATATTTTTATGCTTGTTCATTTCAAATATACAACCTCTGAATTGCCATTTGAATAATAATTAATTTCATAATTATTCAATTAAGGTGAATTTTTTTTCTATTTGTAATGTTAATCATAACTAAATCATTCAAAATAATTGTTTTTCATACTTAAGTCTGTTTTACAAAATGAATAATTTTTTATGTCACTTATATAGAACTCTTTAGGAGCTATTTTAATTTCCATTTAAAGGAAGAACTTTGTATTGACTAGCTTTTGTTGATTTTATGTACTTGAATTGAAACAGTGAATTGTATGAAAGATTTTAAAAATGAGTGCTCTTCCATGATACTTTAGTATAATTTAAATATTTCTATTATAGCATTTTACACATTTTATAACAATTATTTGTGTGCTTTTTCCCCTCAAAAGTTAAAGGGCCACATCTTACTGAAGTTTATACTTTAGAATCTACAATAATGTCTCCTGAATAATGGTGTAATATCTGTTAAATGAATACAAAATTTATGAATAGTGGCTGAAAAAATGTGTCATTGTAGAAGCCAAAAGCAGAGACAATTTTAAAGAAAGGAGCAATAAATTGTACTAAAGAGATTATTAGAAGTGGACTAAAAGGATCATTGGATTTAATTCATTAGGAATGATGCCAGGTTGCAATGAACCAGTTAAACCAAATGGAAGCACTGAAATTGGACTGTTCAAGAAGCATAGGTATGAATAGGAAAAAGGTAAGGCTGTAGAGGTTGTAAGTGTATTAAAGACATTGTTTTTAAATTCTTAAACATTTCGATGGTGTATAATATTTGAAGGTCCTCCTGAAGGATTCAGTGGAGATGCTGGAGGAGGAAGGTACCCAGGGCATGACATATCAGTGAAGCTAGAGGAAAATAAAGAAACACATAAACAGATTGATATGTTTGGGAAGGAATAGATGACTGGGTTCTTTGGGAAAGAAACTTTAAAAAGAAAATGAATACATGTATAGAAAAGACAGAAGATTTATTTATGCCTAAATAAGAAAGACTAAAAATGGAGACTATGACTTCTCTGTGTAGACAATATTCATTGTCCATTACAATGAATAATGACTAGTAAGAATTTCTCTCCTTGCCTAATACCCTGAATTCATATTGCCATACTGGAATTCTCCTGAATAAGTAGTTACTGTTAAGTCAAATTCTTATAAAATGACTAGGTGCTGTGTTTGTGCTTAGTTGCTCAGTCATGTCCGACACTTTGTGATCCTGTGGGCTGCCACCTACGAGACTCCTCTGTCCATAGGGAATCTCTAGGCAAGAATGCAGCAGTGGGTTGCCATGCCCTCCAAGAGATCTTCCCAACCCAGGGGTTGAACCCTGGTCTCCCACATTACAGGTGGATTCTTTACCATCTGAGCCTTCAAATATTCCTCAGTGAAATGTTTTCAGCTATCACTTTTAGTCTTAATCACACAAGAGTTTTACATTTTTTTCTCTAATGGTATTGTTTCTTGTAATTATCTGCCGAGTAAAAGCATATTATCCATTGATAATAAAAACAGTACATCCATTTTCTGGATTCTTTTTATTTTATATGTGGACTATCATTTTTACTTGTTATAAATTTATAATCAGAGAATATCTGCAGTTAACAATTGGTTTAGTTTAGTTTAATCTTCATAGGAGCTTAACCACTTTTAGATTCATTCAATTTTTATTTCTTCTACTAGGTTCTGTAATTTTCTCCTCATCTCTCCTAAGTTATATTCATTTTTCTGCAATGCTTGGCAACAGGAAACTGCTGTAATCTGAGTCTGAAAAACATGCAGGACCATGTTCTTTTCATGAGATAAGAAAACTATAGAATTAAAGAAACCCTGTCAATATTAACTTATTAAATGATTTTTATCTTTGATGATACCTGCTTTCTGTCACTAGCAAAAAAAAATGTGAGCATGGAATATTTTTTATACTAATACCTAAAAGAAAAAATAAGGCTGTCCACTGGACGCTGAATATTACTGCCTCCATTTTGGTGGAATGAATTGTCTCTGTCCATGTTGCTTCCTATCACATCTCAGATTATAAACCTCAGGTGGAAGCGTCCAAATGGCTGAATGTACTGATGTTCTGGTTGTTAAAGATCAGGGTAGACATCTGACTTTTGGCAGTGGAGTGCAGACCTTGCCTTTATTCAAGACCTTCCCCCTGCATTCCTCTACCTTTCCCTCCTCCAACTCAGTAACAGTCAGGTCCTCTGTTATCTGTGGTCTCTGCACAAGCAGATTCAATCTGGGGGCTGGGAACACCTGCATACAGAGGGCCGAGTCTGCTAGCCATTTTATATGAGGAATTTGAGCATTAGCATGTTTTGGTATCCATACATTTTTCTGGAACCAATCCCGCACAGATAGTAAAGGATGACTGTAGTCAGTCTCTAGTTCAAGTGGAGACCACCTTGTCTGTACTCTTCAAATGAGAGAAAAAAAGACCTATACTTGGATACATAAAGCTTGAGAACAGTGTGAGGTCCTATTTTTTTAAAACTAGGGAATGTAATGAGAGAAAGCAGATTTTCAGAGTTCAAAAGAGAAAAGAAAAAAGAAGATTAAAGAGAGGGGTCCAAATAAGAAGGGATTCTGTTAACATTCAAGTACTGTTTTCTTTTTTTCTTTTCTGAGATCCAGTTGTATTTCTATCCCCGAATGTTATGGCATAAGTATTATTCTTATCCTGATTAATTAGGATTGTCTATTTACTATGATTTATATGGTACATTTTTAAAAATTGTAGGTCAATTAAAATGTGATAAATATGGTGAGATATGACGTAGATGAGGTAGTCAGATACCATGTTTGAGTACTTATAAACTTCTAAAATTATGAACTAAGTTCTATACAAATAATGTGATACAGGTTGGTATAATATGAAAATCCTATTGAAAAGGAGGAAACAAAGAAATTATACCCGTGCAAGAAGCCCAATTTTTTTCACTTAGGGACAGAATTAGTACTTCAGTGTTTAAACTTACAAACAATAGGTTATTTTCAACAAATGACTTGCTTACCTAAATGTATACTTTAGCTTAATGTGTCTACATTCACAATACAAAGGAACTGAAGTTCTTCCAGGATTCAAGTAGTGAGTTTTTCTGTGTAGCATATTAAAATTTTCAATTAATCTTCTGGATTTTAGGGGCCTCTTTTTGAAAAGCTTTTCAAAACATTTATGTGAACTCTTAGGTATATATTTAAGAATAATACTGATAGCGGAGTTTTAAATTGGGCAATTATTGACATTAAAGTGCATTTATGCTTTTTGTATCCTCTTGATTGCAGCTATATATAACAACTAGTTTTGACAAAATGACTGGTTGTTAAAGATCAGGGTAGACATCTGACTTTTGGCAGTGGAGTGCAGACCTTGCCTTTATTCAAGACCTTCCCCCTGCATTCCTCTACCTTTCCCTCCTCCAACTCAGTAACAGTCAGGTCCTCTGTTATCTGTGGTCTCTGCACAAGCAGATTCAATCTGGGGGCTGGGAACACCTGCATACAGAGGGCCGAGTCTGCTAGCCATTTTATATGAGGAATTTGAGCATTAGCATGTTTTGGTATCCATACATTTTTCTGGAACCAATCCCGCACAGATAGTAAAGGATGACTGTAGTCAGTCTCTAGTTCAAGTGGAGACCACCTTGTCTGTACTCTTCAAATGAGAGAAAAAAAGACCTATACTTGGATACATAAAGCTTGAGAACAGTGTGAGGTCCTATTTTTTTAAAACTAGGGAATGTAATGAGAGAAAGCAGATTTTCAGAGTTCAAAAGAGAAAAGAAAAAAGAAGATTAAAGAGAGGGGTCCAAATAAGAAGGGATTCTGTTAACATTCAAGTACTGTTTTCTTTTTTTCTTTTCTGAGATCCAGTTGTATTTCTATCCCCGAATGTTATGGCATAAGTATTATTCTTATCCTGATTAATTAGGATTGTCTATTTACTATGATTTATATGGTACATTTTTAAAAATTGTAGGTCAATTAAAATGTGATAAATATGGTGAGATATGACGTAGATGAGGTAGTCAGATACCATGTTTGAGTACTTATAAACTTCTAAAATTATGAACTAAGTTCTATACAAATAATGTGATACAGGTTGGTATAATATGAAAATCCTATTGAAAAGGAGGGGAAACAAAGAAATTATACCCGTGCAAGAAGCCCAATTTTTTTCACTTAGGGACAGAATTAGTACTTCAGTGTTTAAACTTACAAACAATAGGTTATTTTCAACAAATGACTTGCTTACCTAAATGTATACTTTAGCTTAATGTGTCTACATTCACAATACAAAGGAACTGAAGTTCTTCCAGGATTCAAGTAGTGAGTTTTTCTGTGTAGCATATTAAAATTTTCAATTAATCTTCTGGATTTTAGGGGCCTCTTTTTGAAAAGCTTTTCAAAACATTTATGTGAACTCTTAGGTATATATTTAAGAATAATACTGATAGCGGAGTTTTAAATTGGGCAATTATTGACATTAAAGTGCATTTATGCTTTTTGTATCCTCTTGATTGCAGCTATATATAACAACTAGTTTTTACAAAAGATGCTGAACTGTACTCACAATTCCTTCATTATTATCACTAGATGTGTAGTAGCTTGTTTTTGTAAAAGATGACAATTTACAGTCAAAATTCCTGAATTACTCTCAATTATTTTTATCAAAATTATTGCTTTTTATTTTATACATGTGATTGGAAGAAGAATAGATATTTTTTAAATTATTTTCCTTTAAACTATAATGTATGACCATATTTATACTTTTCAGTTATTGTACAGTACCCACCTGAAAACTTATTTTATCAGACCAGTGACTTCACACTTATCAACACAATGAGTGCCTATTCCAAACTCTATGGGTTGCTTCTCTATACTTGCAAATCCCTGGTTCCCTCTTACATCATCTCACTTACCCAAACTCTACATCTGTTTTCTCTTACCTCCTCCATGAATCATCCTTGATCTTCTCCTCACACTGCCGTCTCCATTCTTTGAACTCCTTGTGTTATCTCGTAATAACTGTCTCAAAAGAGTTAATTCAAACATGAAATTAGATGGCTCTGTACAATGATTGATATATTTTAGATGCTCAACATATATACAAACTCTCCTTTGATGAAGTAGGTAAGTATCTTAAGACAGAAACTTTGACTTGACATTAACCAAAGCATGCATCAAATAGGTGATGTTTCTCTCTCTCTCTCTCTCTCTATATATATATATATATATATGTATATATATACATCACCTATTTGATGCATGCTTTGGTTAATGTCAAGTCAAAGTTTCTGTCTTTAAAAGAGAGAGAGACAGAGAAGAAAATGGAGAAGCTTTGAAAAGTGATGGGTTTTACCTAGAAAACAGAGGTTAAAGGCTTGCATCTGATACTAATTCCATCAGAACTCTGTGTTGTAATTAGGACAAAGTGGTTTGTAAAACTGTCTCAGTAAATGCTCTAGAGAATACAAAAATTAATCACCAAGAGAAGCCAAACCTTTTATCTATATAGGTTTAGGAACCCCTGGAGTGTCTACAGCAATGTCTGCTCACTGTGGTTTTCTCCTGATCCACACTTCCTGAAGCCAAAATCTCCTATACATGTTCTCATACCTTAGGTAAACTTACTATGAAAGTATTAATAAAAGAATGAGTTTAGTTGTATACTTGTAAAATATGAATAGAAATCAGCAATTAGCTTTTCAGTTTTAGAGTAAAACATTCATTATAATGTGTGCAAAATGTCTTTTGCATAAGAGATGGTTTGTAAATGTCTATTCTTCCTAATTAGAAGTCTCAATTAAATTTATCAGCTGTTTTTAGATAGAAATATTTTGTTGAATTTTATAAACTTAAACCTCTGTAGTCACTAAGAAATCCTTTCTATAATGATAGAATCCGAGATACCTGTACTAGAAATGAAAGTTAGCTTTGGTCTCTGTGATTCCAAATATGGTCCACTCCTGTGATATGCTTTCTGTTGCTTCAAATATAAGTTCATATGATCTTTAAAAATAGTAGAGGCAAATTTTTGTCATATTTAAGCTAAAATATTTAGAGCTATAACCTAAGATCTGAAAATGCCTTCTATGAGAACCCAGTTTTCTGCTTGACAGAACTCAGTTCAGTTTTTATTGGAGACATAAATGAGACCTTCTAGTTCTTTTCAAAATACATAGGATTCTCTGCTAATATTTTATAAGAACAATCAAGTTGTGAGGTCATGTCAATACATGTAACTAATATTATAGGAGTACTCATTGTTTTCCACATATAATAGTTAATGCAATGCTAAAGGATTCTCTGTCTCCTCTCTTGCTGTCTCTCTCTCTTACACACATGGGCAAAATTGCTTCTTTAAAAACAGAACAAGAGAGTTGGCAGTCCTTTTCAGTATCTGGTACCTGTTTTCTTCATGATTACAAGTATAGCTCAATAAGTGAAAGTGAAAGTGATAGTTATTCAGTCATGTTCATCTCTTTGTGACCCACAGACGATAGCTTGCCAGGCTCCTCTGTCCATGGAATTCTCCAGGCTAAAAATACTGAGTGGGCAGCCATTCCCTTCACCAGGGGGTCTTCCTGACCCAGGAATCTAACCTGGGTCTCCAGATTCTTTACCATCTGAGCCAAAATATCATTTACAAAGATGAAAACAAGAAAGAAGGTGCACAATTCTTCTGCCTCAGTTAGTGTGCAACATAATAAGGTGTTATACTTTGGTTAGAGGAGGCCATAGAGCTCAGCCTACGAATTAGCATTTGAACGTTTTATTCAGGCTAAGTGAGTCTGCTGATACAGGATGTTAATTAATTTGGGCAGATGTATGTCAGTATCACTCTGGGGAAATAAATGAGCCAAAAGACTACAAAGGAATTTAGCCTCATGGAAAAAGCACTGGATAAGAGAAAAAATATAAAATCATTTAATGGATATTTTTTTTTCCAATTTTAAAGAGAGCATCCTATTTAAATATGAAAATATTTTCTTTTGATGTTTTTGTGAACTCTTTGATACAGTAACACTTGAATTTATTCTTAAGTCTAGAATTACTGAGGCCCAAAAAAATTGTCTTTTAATGGTATTCTGGGTATAATTTTCCATATATTTGTAAAATTTCTTTAGCTTGAAATCATATTTTTGGTCATACAACAGGAAAACCCTAGTTTAACTTTGGGTAAATATTATTTTCCTTTCAGATGAATAAGATGGAAACCCATAACACACAGCTCCATGAAATTCCAATCTTCCATCATCTTTTTGTGGCCTTTAATTGTCTTACTACCTAAAATATGTGCACACATATATGTGCATACACACACACACTGCTGTCATCTCACCCATGCTCCATTTTTTAAAAAGAAAAACAAGAGTCTTTAGCACTTACTTTTGAAATGATGCTAACTGCTATTATCTGACTTTTGTATGGTTAAAGTTAAGAATATCCTGAAGCAATTCTTGATTGCTTTATTAATGAAGTGTAAGATGACATTTTTCTCCCTGTATTTTAAAATTTTTTCAACTATTTCATGAAATATAGCATTTTAAAAGTTTTAGAATTTCTTAATTTTCAGGAGTATTAACTCTAGGATGAATTTTTAAAAAGAGATTAAGCTAGCCAAATAGCCCTTTGTTGTAACTCAAGAACCTATAAAACAAATTTTACGCATTTTTAATGCAAAAAAGACTGAATATCAACCTTTTTAATATGTAACATCTCATCTAGAAATGACACTAACTCCATTGTGTGAAATAGAATGAAAACATGTATACATTCATGGGAAAACAAACATGTTTCCCCAGGCAACTTTATCTAGAGTGTAAACTGGCAGGGTGTGTGTGTGTATGTGTGTGTGTGTGTGTGTGCGCGCTAAGCTGCTAAATCTTGACTGTGCCAAGCTACTTCAGTCATGTCTGTGACCCTGTGGACTCTAGCTCGCCAGGCTAATCTACCCATGGGATTCTCCATGCAAGAATTCTGGAGTGGGTTTCCATGCTCTTCTCCAGGGAATCTTCCTGACCCAGGAATCAAACTTGCATCTCTTATGCCTCCTGCATTGGCAAGTGGCTTCTTTACTACTAGCACCACCCAGGAGGCGCAGATTGGCCAGTTGTAACCCATATTTCTGGCAACGAATATTTCACTAGGTATGCTCTCAATTGCCATTGCAAGACTTCACATATTTAGCACAGGGTCAGCCACATCTTCAAGTATTTTAAAAGTCTCCAGAGATATTTCAGGAGTTCCGCTAAATAAATTTTTTGAGCTCCTGTTATCTCCACTGGCTGTCCTGGTTTCTTTGACATGCATTGCTCTGTGTAGCTCTGCAGTCACACTCAAATGGGCTTGGCCCCACTATCGTCAGTATTTCAGGACTGTGCTATGTTCAGGAATCTCATGTATTTTACTTATCTAGATTTCATGACTTTCTCAGCTTATCCCACGTTATAAATGCTAAGAAAACATACTCACATTTGGGTAAAGAAATATAGATCATATTAACTATGTATCAGTTCTCCATTTGTTCTATATATTGGCTGAAATCCAAACTCCACAAATTGAGAATTATAGACAACATTTGGAAAGCCATGAATTTAATTATCTATATATTTCAATTTAGTTGTGTGAAGAATCGGCTATGATGCCATGGTATTTCTTACTTATTGGAGAGTGAATCTTGTATATCTCCTTTGTGAAATGAGCCAAAATCTGGGATCCCAAGAAGCCATACTTCATAACCCAGTAGAATATTGTATTTTGTGTTTAACAGGGTATCTTTAGAATAATATTAATGTGTTTAAAAGAATATCTTTAGAAAAACAATATAATGACTCAAAATATTTGAAACATTATTATTATTCCTACTCTACTGGAAGATTTCAGACAGGACCACTTGGTTCCAAAGGAAACCCTGTAATTTTGCCATCCCATGGCTCTTATTTAAGAAAAATTTTAGTTTACTAAAATATATACATTTCTTGTCAGTGAGAAATAAGAGTAAGTTAACTTCTACAACTTTTTTTCCCCATTCTATAGCTTTTTCTCTGCATTCTACAATGCATATCTATGAAAACCTTATTCTGTCCCATTTGCAAGATGAATTATAGATTTGAAAGGGTTTTACCTCAATTTGAGACTTAAACCCAGGGCGCAGACCTGATGGAGCCCTGCTTGGGACTTGAACCCATGTGGTTGGAGCTTGAATTCCAGCCAAAACCCTGTTTGGAACTCGAACCCTCAATCCCTGGCTGAAGACTTGAAACCAGCCAGAACTCTGTTTGGGACTTGACCCCACGCTGCTGGGACTTGAACCCAGCCAAAACCAGTTTGGGGCTCGAACTCTCGTGGCTAAGGCTCAACCCCAGCCAAAACCCTGCTTGGGGTAGTCAGGGCTTGATCCCGGCCCAAACCCTGTCTGGGACTCGAACCCATGCAGCCGGGACTTAATCCAAGATCTGGACCCACTGAGGCTCAGGTTCTTTGTGCCTCAACGCAGAAAGAATTCAGTGAGAAGCAGAGTGACAGACAAGACAAGGATTTATTGGGGTAAGATACCTGAAAGCGGTACAAACAGGCAGGTGGAAGGTTCTGCTCTGCTGCTCCAGCAGCAATATATAGGATGATAGAAAACCGTCCCCCTCAAGTAGACACAAGTGCAAGATATACATCGTTAATTCCTTTCTCACCAACTCCTCTTTCGTCAGCTGTCCATGCCCAGTCAAGCCTGCTTTACTAAACAAAGAACAGTTCTGAGTTATCATCAACTTACTGACCTCCCAGCCTTTCCCAGGTTTCACCCTCGTCCCCCACTAGGACTCTACCTGTTCTACTTTATCCCTATCAGGTTCATATTAAAATATTACTTACTTGCATTCTATATTGGATGACATCAGTAAAATGTGCAACATTATTTTAGCGTAATACCAATGTTTGCAAATCTAGATAAATTTGGATGTGTCAGATAGTTAAATATATTCTCTAACTTCATTAAAACCATTCATTTTGTTATTCAAAATAAATGCAAATGTGTGGTATTATGCTTCTACTGTTAACACTTTAACAAAATTGAATTACTCAATATAAACCTATTAATGTAACAAATTCTTCTATTTGAAAACTGTATTAATGGCTGTCATCAAATCTGACCCAATACCATTCCATATTTCGGCCTTTCAGATTTTAGAAAATGAAGGCAGAAAATCTCTGTGTCACTTTTTAGCTAATATGATAGAAAAGCAGAATGATATGTTTTGTTTTTATTAATTATGCAAAATTCTTAAAAACATGCAAGAATAATTTGAATGTATTTTTAAACAGTCTCACTAATATGTTTCAAGTAAAATAAAACAGCACATTTCATACCCAACCATATTATATGAACCAAATAAATGCAATTAGAAAAGAATTATGGTGTAATTTAAAATTTAAAAGCCAGGGCCACTGATACCCAGCTCATGACTTACAACTGGAACCCACAATACTTTAAGGAGCTTGTTTATCCCTTTTTCTATGACAATTCATTTAACTGTTGATAGACATAATATGTTAGGCAAATCTTAATGTGTGAAGCTTAGTGAATTTATAAATTGTTCATATAAATTACACTGTGGCTTTTCTGTAGACCCCCTTTCCTGAGCCTCTGATGATACTTGATACAGTTTATGTCCAGAAAATTTATAAGTGCATTTTATCATAAGTATTAATTCTCTCAGACCATTAATACTGTTAAGTAAATTTCCCATTTAGTGAACTAAATGCTATTTAATTTGAGAAGGCTCTGTTATATTCTGAAATTATTTAGCTCTGAGTAATGACCTAGACTTTCTGTATTTTCAGGAATTAGCTTAAATAATAGAGAAAGGAAATTACTGTCACTATTCACCTATTCAAAGACTAGTTTTAATGATAGCTGGTGGAAATTGCTGAAATAATCCTTTTTCCCGGAGTAATTGATAGCCTTTGTGATAAATACTTTGAATAAGAAAGCATTAACTGGTAATTATATAACTTTTTAAGGTTGATCAATTTTAAAGATCGTTCTCTACTCTGGTAAGCAGAGAAGAAAATATACAAGAATTCTAACCAAAGTGAATTTGACATTGTGTACCTATAGCAGAAAATATTTCCAGTATTTCTTTAAGGTTTCAGTATCTAGGGATTTTGAGAGACTATCCTATGCAAGAAACTATGCTGATCTGGGAATATCCCAATGAATGAAACAGGCCTGAACTCTCCGTTCATGCAGCTTTCATTCCATCCTGTTGGCAGACAGTACTCACTCTAAGAATATATAACTAGATCATGGAAGGATATTCAGTTCTATAAAAATATGTAAGAATGGCTTTAATTTGAAGAGGAAACACAGAAAGCTTCCGTAGGTAAACATAATTACATTCCTTTTTATCTTGTATCTAGTATCTCATGATTCTCCAGCAGTCTCTGTAGTCATAATTTAGTGGTAAATTGATTTGACATCTCCAGCCACTCAATCTAGTATTCATGAAAAACCAAAAAATAAATGCAATTAGAAAAGAATTATGGTGTAATTTAAAATTTAAAAGCCAGGGCCACTGATACCCAGCTCATGACTTACAACTGGAACCCACAATACTTTAAGGAGCTTGTTTATCCCTTTTTCTATGACAATTCATTTAACTGTTGATAGACATAATATGTTAGGCAAATCTTAATGTGTGAAGCTTAGTGAATTTATAAATTGTTCATATAAATTACACTGTGGCTTTTCTGTAGACCCCCTTTCCTGAGCCTCTGATGATACTTGATACAGTTTATGTCCAGAAAATTTATAAGTGCATTTTATCATAAGTATTAATTCTCTCAGACCATTAATACTGTTATAAATTTCCCATTTAGTGAACTAAATGCTATTTAATTTGAGAAGGCTCTGTTATATTCTGAAATTATTTAGCTCTGAGTAATGACCTAGACTTTCTGTATTTTCAGGAATTAGCTTAAATAATAGAGAAAGGAAATTACTGTCACTATTCACCTATTCAAAGACTAGTTTTAATGATAGCTGGTGGAAATTGCTGAAATAATCCTTTTTCCCGGAGTAATTGATAGCCTTTGTGATAAATACTTTGAATAAGAAAGCATTAACTGGTAATTATATAACTTTTTAAGGTTGATCAATTTTAAAGATCGTTCTCTACTCTGGTAAGCAGAGAAGAAAATATACAAGAATTCTAACCAAAGTGAATTTAACATTGTGTACCTATAGCAGAAAATATTTCCAGTATTTCTTTAAGGTTTCAGTATCTAGGGATTTTGAGAGACTATCCTATGCAAGAAACTATGCTGATCTGGGAATATCCCAATGAATGAAACAGGCCTGAACTCTCCGTTCATGCAGCTTTCATTCCATCCTGTTGGCAGACAGTACTCACTCTAAGAATATATAACTAGATCATGGAAGGATATTCAGTTCTATAAAAATATGTAAGAATGGCTTTAATTTGAAGAGGAAACACAGAAAGCTTCCGTAGGTAAACATAATTACATTCCTTTTTATCTTGTATCTAGTATCTCATGATTCTCCAGCAGTCTCTGTAGTCATAATTTAGTGGTAAATTGATTTGACATCTCCAGCCACTCAAATCTAAATGTGAATAAGCATGGGAATTTTATCAGTCACAGTGATCAAGATTACAAGAATGCTTGGTAAGATTTACACTGAAATGGTTAGATAGTCTTAACTTCATTTTGTGGAAAACACTGTGTGTGTATGAGTATATAATTTGGAATCAAAGAGACCTGATCAACCACCTCTTATTAAATACCTTCTTTTTCCTTTTGAAAAAGTAAAAGTAGGGCCATCAAGATAACTTAGGTCATTTATATAAATATAATATTTTTTCAGCAGATTAAGAATTTGAGTTGTTACTTCTAAATTATATTTAATCTGAAAATTGGATAATCTGCCACACTCTTGCTAATAAATAAAAACTGCAAATGTAAATAGTGCAAGATGTATACTTTGGATGTATATCTTAGATCTTATCTGCTTTTAGATTTATCATGAATTTCAGTAATAAGGATCCCAACAATAGGCTCTCAAATTTCCTGCTATATGTGGAGTTTCTCTCTTAAGTTTGTTGACTGCCATTGATAAGGTTTTTGCTTGATGTCTTACCAGCCAAAGAAGTTAGTGGAAGAGGTAGATAAATGGAATCAAAACAACCTAACATTCATCAAAAGCTTGCCCGTATTTCCCTACTTCTGTTTGATAACAAACCTGACTTTACCACCCACCTAATCTCACCTTGAGCAAAAAGTTTGCTTTCATGGAATGGCCTGTTAAGCCTAATCAACACAGTTTACATTTAGTTGGTGAAAAATAGTAGAGAATTTGTACATCTTTTAAAATGCATGAAAATTGAAAAAAATACTTATATAAATAATCACAAAACTAAAGTCAATCAGATTCAACAAGGTGCCTATTTAAATGTTGCAATGTCTATAAACCCATCCTACTAGTGATAATAATATATATTATTCATCTGATAGCCATAGATTTTTATGTATTTCTTGGGTTAATTTTGGTAAAAACCATGACACAGTTATCAATGAAAACTTATTTACTATCTTCACCTCAAAGTATTTGGCCTAAGTAGTAAGTTTTCAAGATGATAAATAAGTAGTGATAACTGGAAAGTAAAAAGTGTAATGTACATTACTTAAAGTATTTGGAAACAGTTGGCATGTGACCTAGTTGTACCTGATCTAATGATTGCTCATGTCATGGCCAGGCATAACCTAGTGGTGTCAGAATCACCAAGGGTACTTTGGAATATAAACATTTACTAGTTCCATGTCAACAAGTTGTTCTTCAGTTTATGTAGGGTTAAACCTCAGGTGTCTCTATTTCTAAAGACTATTTGAAGTATCCTAATGGACTGCAATGTACAGGAGCCACTGGATTTGACTGTGTTCTTTTATAATACTCATTAATGTCCTGTTTAAATGCAAATTCCTCATTTGTAATTAAAGTGCTACTGTTTATTTTAAAAATTATCTCAACTCTGTCAAGTTACTGATTTGCTGATTTGTGTTATCTTATTTTTGTCCTTTATGAAATTAATTATAATAATTAGTGTTTTGCCATAGTATCAGGGAAAAGATTAAATAATAGAAACCCATGGCTATGGTCTATTCTCTCCTTTCATTAAGTCTGTCACTGTTTGAAAATTATGCCTATTAAGATTTACACATTATCAATTCAAAGAATCTCAGATTACTAAGGCATAATCCCTTATGGGAAAAATAGGAAAAAATTAGTGTCAATGTCATTCTTTAGTTATAGTTACACTTAATGAGATTACATTTTCCAATTTCTTCATATCTCAGATTCTTCCTCACTTTAGTCATTAAATATCAGTCTCCCCCAGAGTTCACTTCTTAGTCCACTAGTCTTTTCACTTAAATTACCATGTAAATTTTCTTTCTTCACATTTTTACTCAAATATTTACCTTCACTCCCTCTTTTGTACTATTGACATAGCAAAGGCATCTTGACTTTACTTTTAACTTCTGGTTCTACTAAAGAAGTATCCCATATGCATATCAAGATTAGTGGAACTCAAATGCCAAATACAAAACCCTATTAGACATTACTCTTACATTACTCTGAGGAGTAACCTCAGCCAGAATCCTCATAGTGCACTGAACCCATATTCTGAACAGGAAATTTTTTTCTGTCCAAATCCTCTAAATACTGTTTACTTCCACTCTCTGCCTTACCTAGATCACCAAAATGTATCACTTTAGCCCCCTACCTTCTGACTAATTGCATCACATCATTTTGTATATTCCCTATCAAAGACATTCCATTACTGGTTTTCCAGATAAATTACTTCCATGATTTTACAAATGCTTTTCTCTAGATCTAGAATGCCTTAACTTCCCAAATGCCCAGTAAATTCTTACCCATCTCTGAAGACTCAGCTCAGATGAAATGTTTCCGGTACATGAATCCTCCCCTAGGCCATGAGCTCTATAATCTCTGGACTTTCCCTACTTCTTAAACACCCTTTGCAGCCCTATTGTAACACTTACTGAATTAAATCTATATAACCTTTTTCACTTTATCTTCCTGGCTAGACTGTGTGTATGTGTGTGTCTTTTTTGTGGCTGTGCCTGGTCTTCCTCTAGTAGCAGCAGCAAGAGAGGGTTACTCTCTAGTTGAAGTGCATGGGCTTCTCTTGTTGCAGAGCACTGACTGTCTCTAGCAGGTGTGTAGGCTTCAGTTAGTGAGGCTTATGGGCTTAGTGACCCAAGGCATGTGGGTCTATTCTCTCCTTTCATTAAGTCTGTCACTGTTTGAAAATTATGCCTATTAAGATTTACACATTATCAATTCAAAGAATCTCAGATTACTAAGGCATAATCCCTTATGGGAAAAATAGGAAAAAATTAGTGTCAATGTCATTCTTTAGTTATAGTTACACTTAATGAGATTACATTTTCCAATTTCTTCATATCTCAGATTCTTCCTCACTTTAGTCATTAAATATCAGTCTCCCCCAGAGTTCACTTCTTAGTCCACTAGTCTTTTCACTTAAATTACCATGTAAATTTTCTTTCTTCACATTTTTACTCAAATATTTACCTTCACTCCCTCTTTTGTACTATTGACATAGCAAAGGCATCTTGACTTTACTTTTAACTTCTGGTTCTACTAAAGAAGTATCCCATATGCATATCAAGATTAGTGGAACTCAAATGCCAAATACAAAACCCTATTAGACATTACTCTTACATTACTCTGAGGAGTAACCTCAGCCAGAATCCTCATAGTGCACTGAACCCATATTCTGAACAGGAAATTTTTTTCTGTCCAAATCCTCTAAATACTGTTTACTTCCACTCTCTGCCTTACCTAGATCACCAAAATGTATCACTTTAGCCCCCTACCTTCTGACTAATTGCATCACATCATTTTGTATATTCCCTATCAAAGACATTCCATTACTGGTTTTCCAGATAAATTACTTCCATGATTTTACAAATGCTTTTCTCTAGATCTAGAATGCCTTAACTTCCCAAATGCCCAGTAAATTCTTACCCATCTCTGAAGACTCAGCTCAGATGAAATGTTTCCGGTACATGAATCCTCCCCTAGGCCATGAGCTCTATAATCTCTGGACTTTCCCTACTTCTTAAACACCCTTTGCAGCCCTATTGTAACACTTACTGAATTAAATCTATATAACCTTTTTCACTTTATCTTCCTGGCTAGACTGTGTGTATGTGTGTGTCTTTTTTGTGGCTGTGCCTGGTCTTCCTCTAGTAGCAGCAGCAAGAGAGGGTTACTCTCTAGTTGAAGTGCATGGGCTTCTCTTGTTGCAGAGCACTGACTGTCTCTAGCAGGTGTGTAGGCTTCAGTTAGTGAGGCTTATGGGCTTAGTGACCCAAGGCATGTGGGATCCTCAGGAACCTGGAATCAAACCAATGTACACTGCAATGTAAGGCAGAGTCTTAGCCACTAGGCAACTAGGGAAGCCCCTAGACTGTGAATTTTGAAAGGGCAGAATTTACTCTGTATCGCCTGTGTCTAGGGCTTATTATATAATTGGTCCATTTATTAAATATTAAGAATGTTTTCGTATTAAATTGTTTTACCAAGAAGTTCAGAAACTAATCTCAGAAAGAAAACTGTCTTTGCTTCAGAATGTATCATAGTGACTCTTTTTCTCTTTTTTTTAAGATAAAATGGTCTGAGGCTCTTTAGGGATAGCCAGAGACAAGTTAATTGCTTTACGTAAGGTCATTGGAGTCAGTGGATATGGAGAGAAAATAATAGACCTTCCAACAGAAAAATGACCAACTGGACAGCAACAGATTCACAGTGATGTGGAGAAGTGGCTATAATAATATTTCAGAATAAGAATGCCTTATACTCAGATTAATACTATTTATTCTGTTGTTAGTATGGATTCATATTATTCATCCTGATTACTGTTATTACTGATTACTATTACATGCAAATTACTTATATGAATAATGTTTTGAGACTATTTAGGAAAATATAGCCCATATTCAAGAATTCAATGAGACAAAAACTTTGAAGTGAAGAGATTGTTGTGAGAATGAACATGCCAATAATTTTTTAAACATAAAGGAATGTGTTGAACTTCCCATAGGACATGATATGGAGTAATCACCAGTATTATTTAAATCTCAGAATGAAAAAAGCCTTAGTTGACATCTAGGTTGTATTTTTGTCGAAGTTAAATTCTTTTTGTATCAGTTTCTCTAGTGTCTAATGTATATCATCAGGTATTTTAAAGGTCAATTTTTTAGAATACATTAATTCTTGTCAATTCAAATATTATTTCTGCTTATGAATGGTAGTGACTGGTATCTTTCCAACAATGCTTACTCAGCATCAGAAAGATAGTGACAAAGCTAAAACTGTATATAAATGAAAGTGATAATAAATGCATGGACAATGCTCTTTTCAAAGAGGCCTGTTTCTGAAGGATGGGACATATGGGAGAGTGTGATTCACTACTTGTGTGGAGACAAGCTGTGGCTCAAAGATATGGAGTCAAGTATTTATTTCTCTTGTAGGAAACTAGGCTTCCTTATATTTTGCTAATAAAAAGCTTACCAACTATATCTTTGGAATAACACAAATATCTTCTTTGCAAATATAGTATTAGAGCTCTATGAGAAGCACTTGCAGTGCCTTTGTGTAAAAGTCATAGTACTTGTTGTAATGTAAGTTTAATGATGGACCTCGTAATTCCTAACTGAGGCTTCAGGAATCATGAATTAATATTGTAATTGTTTAAAGGAAAATAATTATTCTAATTCTGTTCTCACTTTTTTAAAAAACAATTTTGGCCTCTTTTTATTGATTGTTTATTTTTTATTTATTTTTCATCCATCTTCATTCATCAGCCTTTGTGGGCCCCCCATTGCAGTGGCCTCTCTTGCTACAGAGTACAGGCCTTGGACACATGCTCTCAGAGCACTGGCTTGCAATTGGACACACTAGTCCAGTCTCTCCATGGCACGGGTTGGGGGTCGAATCGTGTCCCTTGCAGTGCAAGATGAACTCTTTACCCACTGGAAATTACTTATATGAATAATGTTTTGAGACTATTTAGGAAAATATAGCCCATATTCAAGAATTCAATGAGACAAAAACTTTGAAGTGAAGAGATTGTTGTGAGAATGAACATGCCAATAATTTTTTAAACATAAAGGAATGTGTTGAACTTCCCATAGGACATGATATGGAGTAATCACCAGTATTATTTAAATCTCAGAATGAAAAAAGCCTTAGTTGACATCTAGGTTGTATTTTTGTCGAAGTTAAATTCTTTTTGTATCAGTTTCTCTAGTGTCTAATGTATATCATCAGGTATTTTAAAGGTCAATTTTTTAGAATACATTAATTCTTGTCAATTCAAATATTATTTCTGCTTATGAATGGTAGTGACTGGTATCTTTCCAACAATGCTTACTCAGCATCAGAAAGATAGTGACAAAGCTAGAACTGTATATAAATGAAAGTGATAATAAATGCATGGACAATGCTCTTTTCAAAGAGGCCTGTTTCTGAAGGATGGGACATATGGGAGAGTGTGATTCACTACTTGTGTGGAGACAAGCTGTGGCTCAAAGATATGGAGTCAAGTATTTATTTCTCTTGTAGGAAACTAGGCTTCCTTATATTTTTGCTAATAAAAAGCTTACCAACTATATCTTTGGAATAACACAAATATCTTCTTTGCAAATATAGTATTAGAGCTCTATGAGAAGCACTTGCAGTGCCTTTGTGTAAAAGTCATAGTACTTGTTGTAATGTAAGTTTAATGATGGACCTCGTAATTCCTAACTGAGGCTTCAGGAATCATGAATTAATATTGTAATTGTTTAAAGGAAAATAATTATTCTAATTCTGTTCTCACTTTTTTAAAAAACAATTTTGGCCTCTTTTTATTGATTGTTTATTTTTTATTTATTTTTCATCCATCTTCATTCATCAGCCTTTGTGGGCCCCCCATTGCAGTGGCCTCTCTTGCTACAGAGTACAGGCCTTGGACACATGCTCTCCAGAGCACTGGCTTGCAATTGGACACACTAGTCCAGTCTCTCCATGGCACGTGGGGTCTTCCCGGGCCAGGGATCGAATCGGTGTCCCTTGCAGTGCAAGATGAACTCTTTACCCACTGGGACACCAGGGAAGCCCCTCACTTTTTTTTTTTAAGTAGTTGGAAAAACAACAGAATTCTACTTCATTTTCTTATTACATTTTTCCTGGTACTTCCTATAATTAGAGATCACTTATAGTTTCTGTTTTCCTTATTAAAATATTAGTCACATGGAATTTGCATGTCAAACAACTTTAGAACAAATTATAGTGAAATATAGCTCAACTTTGCAGTTCTCTTTGTTCTCTAATTTTTTTGCCTTTTTAATTAAATACATCACTGGTCCATTTATTAGTCAACAAATTAACAGTTACTGTAAAGTGAAGAGTGTATAATTTTGTTTCAGACTCAACTCAGAAGTAGACTTTTGATACCAGATTTAAAATTATTAAAAATATATAATTTATCAGTACATTTCTTGGTAATAAAGTGACATGCCATTGAAACTGATACAGTATAACTTTTATGTTTGTGGTTAAAATGAGCATAGTTCCATAAATTGAGCACACTTTCCATAGAAAGTAAATGCTGTTTGTCATGGACAAATAACTTTACTGCCAACACCAAAATCTAGATCCTGGAAAATATTATTTTCTTTTCCCTTCCAGCACACCCACCCCCAGCATCTGTCACACTTCTCACTGCCAGGCATAGGGCCTGATTAAAAACTGAGGAGTCACAACCTGCTAACTTTCTCCATATTGCAGCAGAAAAAAATACAGGGTCAGAAATCCTGGACCAGGGTGATCAGAAACTTCCTAGACCCTACAACCCTGACTTATAATAAATCTAGTGCTTTCCAATGTGATATTCATTTTTGCCTCCTAAAGTGAAATTCATAGAAAATATAATTCATCTAAATTAAAAAAAAAAAAATCAGTGTAACATTCTAACTGAAGTATAAAAGAAATGTATAAGAAAGTTAATGTAGTAATAAACAGCACATGCTTTAATATGTAAATATTCAGGCATGTCCAGACATAATGAATATATTAGGTGCTTTTACTTATATATAGAATGCATGTGACAGATGAGCTGTGTTATACTGATGACTTGAGTCATTGGTAATTAGACTTTCCAAGATGTTTTCAAATAAAATAGGGTATGGTCAGTATTCCCTTTCCAATCAGGGTATCATTACTTCTATGCCCTTTTACCTGAAAGAGCAATTAAATATTTGCATGCTAATCTATCTGAGAATATCTGTCTATCCACAAAGAAGCATATCTAGCTGTCTAGATAGACATAGGATAACATAGACATTTGGACCTATATTCATTTCCTGAGGCAGCTGTAGAAAATTGTCGCAAACTGGATGGTGTAAAAAGAATATATTCTTTCAGTATGAAAGCTAGAAGCCCAAAACTGAGGTAGAGCTATGCTGTATTCCAGGACTCTAGAGGAGAATTCATTCCTTGGTTCTTCCAGATTTTGTGAGTTCAGGCATTCCTTGACTTTGGCCACATCACTCCAGTCTCTGCTTCTGTTGTCTCACTACTTCCTCCTCCTCTTCCATCTTAAAACTTGTCTCTCAAAACTGTTCTTTCTTGCAAGGATACATATGACTGCATTTGGGTCATCCATAAATTGAGCACACTTTCCATAGAAAGTAAATGCTGTTTGTCATGGACAAATAACTTTACTGCCAACACCAAAATCTAGATCCTGGAAAATATTATTTTCTTTTCCCTTCCAGCACACCCACCCCCAGCATCTGTCACACTTCTCACTGCCAGGCATAGGGCCTGATTAAAAACTGAGGAGTCACAACCTGCTAACTTTCTCCATATTGCAGCAGAAAAAAATACAGGGTCAGAAATCCTGGACCAGGGTGATCAGAAACTTCCTAGACCCTACAACCCTGACTTATAATAAATCTAGTGCTTTCCAATGTGATATTCATTTTTGCCTCCTAAAGTGAAATTCATAGAAAATATAATTCATCTAAATTAAAAAAAAAATCAGTGTAACATTCTAACTGAAGTATAAAAGAAATGTATAAGAAAGTTAATGTAGTAATAAACAGCACATGCTTTAATATGTAAATATTCAGGCATGTCCAGACATAATGAATATATTAGGTGCTTTTACTTATATATAGAATGCATGTGACAGATGAGCTGTGTTATACTGATGACTTGAGTCATTGGTAATTAGACTTTCCAAGATGTTTTCAAATAAAATAGGGTATGGTCAGTATTCCCTTTCCAATCAGGGTATCATTACTTCTATGCCCTTTTACCTGAAAGAGCAATTAAATATTTGCATGCTAATCTATCTGAGAATATCTGTCTATCCACAAAGAAGCATATCTAGCTGTCTAGATAGACATAGGATAACATAGACATTTGGACCTATATTCATTTCCTGAGGCAGCTGTAGAAAATTGTCGCAAACTGGATGGTGTAAAAAGAATATATTCTTTCAGTATGAAAGCTAGAAGCCCAAAACTGAGGTAGAGCTATGCTGTATTCCAGGACTCTAGAGGAGAATTCATTCCTTGGTTCTTCCAGATTTTGTGAGTTCAGGCATTCCTTGACTTTGGCCACATCACTCCAGTCTCTGCTTCTGTTGTCTCACTACTTCCTCCTCCTCTTCCATCTTAAAACTTGTCTCTCAAAACTGTTCTTTCTTGCAAGGATACATATGACTGCATTTGGGTCACCCAGGACAAACTAGAATAAGCACCTGTCTATATTCTAAACTTAATCACATGCTTTGTCAACTAAGGTTCATTAAGTATCCCGCTACAAAATTCCTCTCTCTTTTTTTTAAATTATTTTAAATTTATTTATTTTTGGCTGTGCTGGGTCTTTGTTGATGTGTGGGTTGATGCTCTGCAGTATGTGGGATCTTCCCAGATCAGGGATCGAACCTGTGTCTCCTGCATTGGCAGACAGGTTCTTATCCACTGAGCTACAAGGGAAGCCCCCTCTCTATATCTCTTTTAAGCTGAGCAGGAATTATTACTAATATCTCTAACCCTAATTTGTTTTTATATTGATCTTCCCTTGCTTCTCTATAACCTATCACTCCAAGAGAGAAATGTAGCTGTCCCCATTGGACGAGCATTTACTTAATTGTTCAGTTCTATTATATATCTACAGTGGTTTCAAAACTGTTCAGTTATAGCCTGGAGCAGGTCAACTCCTGAGCAAGTCAATTCAAGAAAAAAGTGCTTTTTTGTCAGAAGCCTGATCACAGTTTTCCTAAATACTAAAGAAAATGCTAGCCTTTTGTTTATTGATCACTTTAAAGGCATCATCAATCTGATTAGTACTAAAAAAAAAACGAACTATTTTGTTGAGCAATAAAATTTTTTTCACAGGTGTGTCTTATTTCCATAAAGAAAATAGAACCTTTTTCAAATTGTCATAGATTCTGTAAACATCATGTGGGGAGCCAAAAAAACAACCTTAAGGTGTTGCCTATTTCTTCTTAGAGGTTATGATTTTCCTTTGTCACTTGATTTCCCACCACAAAAGACAACTCCTGTCATCGGAACTACTTATAGAAACATTAGTTTTTACATCAAATTTTCTTGCATCAGTATGGACAGCTGTTGAGGTGGGGTTCGGACAGGATTGTCAGATTTGACTATGCCATGGACAATTTCCTACAGCTGAATTCATTTGAATAGCATTCATTAAAAAAAAGAAAATGCCTGCCAATGAACTGTCTGTAAAAAAAAAAAAAAAAAAAAGTGGAAGTGACCTGATTTCTTTTTGAAAGAATAAACTGTTTTGTTCCTATAATAGAAGACTATTTAGCAATGAAAACAAATGAACTGTAGCTATGTGTATCCATACTGATAAATTTCAAAAACTTAATGTTAAATTAAAAAAACTAAATTATTTATGTAAATTTTAAACACAGAATACTCTGTGGTGCTTAAAAATATATATCTAGATGTATAACATGCAAGAATCCTTATGGGAATGATGTGCTCCAGCTTAAGGATAGTGGCTTAAATGTTAATTTTAAAAAACTAAAAAAAAAAAAATACTTACATGTATGCCCTTGAACCTGTGTCTCCTGCATTGGCAGACAGGTTCTTATCCACTCTCAAGGAAGCCCTCTCTATATCTCTTTTAAGCTGAGCAGGAATTATTACTAATATCTCTAACCCTAATTTGTTTTATATTGATCTTCCCTTGCTTCTCTATAACCTATCACTCCAAGAGAGAAATGTAGCTGTCCCCATTGGACGAGCATTTACTTAATTGTTCAGTTCTATTATATATCTACAGTGGTTTCAAAACTGTTCAGTTATAGCCTGGAGCAGGTCAACTCCTGAGCAAGTCAATTCAAGAAAAAAGTGCTTTTTTGTCAGAAGCCTGATCACAGTTTTCCTAAATACTAAAGAAAACGCTAGCCTTTTGTTTATTGATCACTTTAAAGGCATCATCAATCTGATTAGTACTAAAAAAAAAAACGAACTATTTTGTTGAGCAATAAAATTTTTTTCACAGGTGTGTCTTATTTCCATAAAGAAAATAGAACCTTTTTCAAATTGTCATAGATTCTGTAAACATCATGTGGGGAGCCAAAAAAACAACCTTAAGGTGTTGCCTATTTCTTCTTAGAGGTTATGATTTTCCTTTGTCACTTGATTTCCCACCACAAAAGACAACTCCTGTCATCGGAACTACTTATAGAAACATTAGTTTTTACATCAAATTTTCTTGCATCAGTATGGACAGCTGTTGAGGTGGGGTTCGGACAGGATTGTCAGATTTGACTATGCCATGGACAATTTCCTACAGCTGAATTCATTTGAATAGCATTCATTAAAAAAAGAAAATGCCTGCCAATGAACTGTCTGTAAAAAAAAAAAAAAAAAAAAGTGGAAGTGACCTGATTTCTTTTTGAAAGAATAAACTGTTTTGTTCCTATAATAGAAGACTATTTAGCAATGAAAACAAATGAACTGTAGCTATGTGTATCCATACTGATAAATTTCAAAAACTTAATGTTAAATTAAAAAAACTAAATTATTTATGTAAATTTTAAACACAGAATACTCTGTGGTGCTTAAAAATATATATCTAGATGTATAACATGCAAGAATCCTTATGGGAATGATGTGCTCCAGCTTAAGGATAGTGGATATCCTTGGAGATGGAGATAAAGGAGGATGAGCTGAGGAGGTACAGGCTTTAATTGTATCTCTGAATGTATGTATATTTTTTGTTGTTCTAAAAAGAGATCTACAGTTAATGGAAATATGAAACATTTCTAAAATCTGGATAGGTTTAAATTGACTGTCACATTATTTCTATGCTTTTCTGTCTGTTACGTTCATTGAAATGCAACAGAATATCTTAGAATTCTAAAATGTGATGATTTTTAGCTATGGATAATTATTGGAGTATGTAAATTTTTGTTTTGAATGCTCCATGTTTTTATCAATAATAACACAAAGAAATATATAGACATATACTTTATGCCCTTAAAAAATATCTTAAAGCCCTAGTTAAAGAGCTATTTACTTAATATTAGATGGTTGATAAATTTCCTGTTTCAAAGTTTCCTTTTTTAATGAGAATTTCTTCCATCTACTTTAATGGCAACTTAATCTTTACTGAGGTCTTAACTTGACAAAGCTTTTGTCACATATGAGAGAGTCATCTCAGCCTTTGTGGTGAGTTTGCAGGGAAGATTTTCTAGTTGTGTACATATTTATTGTTGAATATGAGGAGGTTTGGAGACGATAAATCACGTTCCACAGGTTAATTGTTGAGCCTAGTATCCAACACAGTTCTTTTCATTCTTAATTGCTAACTCTTACAGTAAATCTATCTTCTTAAATATTAGAACACAGATATTCCTGATTTGTGTGTTTATTTTCTGGGTATTTGCCATTATATTTGATTTGTTTGCTTTGGTAAGGCAGGACTGATGGCTGAAGAGAAGTATAGAATCTGCATAGAAAAGGCAGTTTGCACAAATCTCTACTGGTTCACTTGTTCTCTTTTTCTCCTGCTCTCTGGCCTCCCTTCCTCTCACTGTGAGAATTAATTTGGGTAGACAAGGGCCTGTTTTGGAATGTTGTTAATCCCTGGTTGAGTAAAATGTTAGTTAACTTTAGTTGCTTTAATCGTATTGAATAAACATTGAAGTTAGTGAAACTTTAGGAGGATAAAGTGGGTTCCAGGTAATTGTGCCTAATAGAAATGGAAAATAAGAAAATAAAGAATGTGAAAGGAAGTTAAAAACATTAACAAACACTGTGTCAGACCTTGGAAAACATTAGTGAAACAAAGGATTTGCTCACTAAGAGGAAGAAGGAATTCTTAAAATACTTTGTAGTCTTCATTCTGGTAAAGGTTGTTTGTAGAAAAAGTTGTCTGTCAAGAGCATCTACATTTACCAGGAGGTACAGGAAGAAACCTCATGGATCTGGGTTAGATGAGCAAAGTATCCATATAAACTGTTGGTGGAAGGCAGGAGAGGGAATCTAAGTACTGAGCACTGCCTGGGCAAAGGGGTAGACTGAGAAAGTTGATGTATTCTTGGATGTCGTCAGTTCTGGTTGGGCCACTCCGTATTTTTCTCTCTATCCCTCTCTTGTCTCCTTCACTTCTTTTATTTTTCTCTCTCTCTTTCTTCTTACAAGTTAGGGAGTAAAGAATTTAGAGATAGTTCTTGGATGACCAATGGAAGGAAAGATTTGTGGAAAAAAGGGAAAAGTAAGTCAAATGTCTTGATGCTGAATTTCATCTACTATATAATTGTCCCAGCAGAGATTTCTTTTTAAACCTTATATCACATCAAATAATTATCCTCTGTTGCTGGTTTCTTTATGACTACTTCAATTTAAACTTTGTATTTCATCTCTAAAGTACTTGTGTACATATTTATGTGCTTTATTGACAGATACTTATTTTTAATCCTTTCTCCTTCTGCTTTCCACCTTGGTTTTAGGGCCTATATCGTACAAACACAATGTGCTTGATAAATTAGTATTTACAGATGTAAAAAAGACATAAACTTGTCAGGCACTGGCAGGGAACCATTTGTGGTTTCTAAAAAGTATTTCTATTTTTTATTTTCTCAAACGAAGTCATTGCGGGGAAAATAAGAAGTCTTTAGCACATTCCTATTTTTTAGTACTTTTGTACTTTAAAATATACAATTAAGCACTACTTGTAAAGCACAGTAAAAGTCTGCAATAAAAATTATAGTTTATGTGTAGTATTAAATATCTGACTATATTAGATTAAAATTTGGAAATTATGCTGAGTCAGTGATGATTGATAATTCAGAATGAATGATACATTTATCTTGTTTCATGTTTTTCTTCTGCTAATCAGCTTTGTCATGATTATTAATGAATTTTAAGTGCTTCGATAATTCTTACAGTGTATTCCACACATGCTAAGATGCTTACTATATTTATACTACTCAGATTTTCACTGAAGACCTAGCTTTGATGATATGTGAAAATGAATTTGAGCAACAAATCTGAATATCTGACTTTGCTTGTCTTTTATGACTTGCCTGATTTAGTGACGTGACTGACAGCATAGTTCGCTAATGCCTTTTTCCTAGCTGTTTCCTTGTAGTTTTAATCTGGTTTCATATATAAAAGATAGATTTGTACTGTGCTAGAGTAAAGAGCCCATGAGTGAGTTTTTCAATAGATATACGGTTCTATAATAGAACTTAAATTTTCATAAAATCCTTAAGTATGAAAGAAAAGTCCTGTAAACATTTTATTCTCTAATAATGAATATCTTCTTATTCTTGACCTTCATTTATTCATATGAAGAAATTTGTGATAGTATCATAAATAAAACAAAATTAATGGCTTTGCATCATTATTCAGTTTTAGGGGAGACTAGAATAAGGGAGAGGTTCATGCTCATGGACATTTTTCTTTCCCTTCTTGAACAGATAGTATAGTTTTTATGACTATGAATTAAATTTTCATAGTTCTAGGTGTCACACTGTATCTCATAGTATCAGCTGTGGTGAAATTTTACCTTCCAGGAAATTGGGCATCATGACCTAATGTCTAGTGAAGTGTTGAATGGTCCCATCTGATCTTTCAATTATTGTTCTGGAATCTAATGCTGATGACTGTAGGCCTGGCCTTTGCCTGTAGTCAAGAGTTTCCAAACTCTAGGATGTTCTTTTCTTTAACCCATGCCTCTTACAACCCACTAGCATTCTCAGAGCTTCTATATATCCATTTGCATGGACATCAAGATTTAGCACATTCCTATTTTTAGTACTTTGTACTTTAAAATATACAATTAAGCACTACTTGTAAAGCACAGTAAAAGTCTGCAATAAAAATTATAGTTTATGTGTAGTATTAAATATCTGACTATATTAGATTAAAATTTGGAAATTATGCTGAGTCAGTGATGATTGATAATTCAGAATGAATGATACATTTATCTTGTTTCATGTTTTTCTTCTGCTAATCAGCTTTGTCATGATTATTAATGAATTTTAAGTGCTTCGATAATTCTTACAGTGTTTTCCCACACATGCTAAGATGCTTACTATATTTATACTACTCAGATTTTCACTGAAGACCTAGCTTTGATGATATGTGAAAATGAATTTGAGCAACAAATCTGAATATCTGACTTTGCTTGTCTTTTATGACTTGCCTGATTTAGTGACGTGACTGACAGCATAGTTCGCTAATGCCTTTTTCCTAGCTGTTTCCTTGTAGTTTTAATCTGGTTTCATATATAAAAGATAGATTTGTACTGTGCTAGAGTAAAGAGCCCATGAGTGAGTTTTTCAATAGATATACGGTTCTATAATAGAACTTAAATTTTCATAAAATCCTTAAGTATGAAAGAAAAGTCCTGTAAACATTTTATTCTCTAATAATGAATATCTTCTTATTCTTGACCTTCATTTATTCATATGAAGAAATTTGTGATAGTATCATAAATAAAACAAAATTAATGGCTTTGCATCATTATTCAGTTTTAGGGGAGACTAGAATAAGGGAGAGGTTCATGCTCATGGACATTTTTCTTTCTCTTCTTGAAAAGATAGTATAGTTTTATGACTATGAATTAAATTTTCATAGTTCTAGGTGTCACACTGTATCTCATAGTATCAGCTGTGGTGAAATTTTACCTTCCAGGAAATTGGGCATCATGACCTAATGTCTAGTGAAGTGTTGAATGGTCCCATCTGATCTTTCAATTATTGTTCTGGAATCTAATGCTGATGACTGTAGGCCTGGCCTTTGCCTGTAGTCAAGAGTTTCCAAACTCTAGGATGTTCTTTTCTTTAACCCATGCCTCTTACAACCCACTAGCATTCTCAGAGCTTCTATATATCCATTTGTGTCCATTTTCCTGGACATCAATTTTGAGTATGTATCTCATACTTCTGACTAGAGTGTGCCAGATCTGCTGAAAATTCTCTCGTGTTTATTCATCAAATCTGGACAAATTCTTCAGTCATTAATTACTTGATGTCATGGAGACAACAGTGTCTGGTAACATTCTCTGAGGGCATTTGTGGCTTGCCAGGACCACACAGGAGAAAGCAAGAAATTTCCCCAAGATGATCAGTTTCTCTAATCAACCTAATTTGATTCAGTATACCTATATCTATTTGTATATCAATTACTTTATCCGTTCTTTCTTCTGACATCATAGTTTATCATTTCAACTTTGTTTCTTGATAAATATAAACTCTCCTTTGTTTTTTTATAGAAAAAAATTTACTCCTTTGAAAGTTTGCTTGGCTATGAATTTTTAGTTCAGTTTGAAATTCAAAGTTCAGTAATGAACTTTCAGTCCTTGAGGTCACCCCCATGGTCTTCTCTAAAATAATTTTAAAAGAATGAAAAGCAATAGAGAGTAATTTAATTTCCAAGAAGGAAAATTTCATTGAAAATATTTCAAAGCTTTGGCCTCCGTAATTCCACTCTTATTTGGTAAAATATCCCACAAGTAAGTGATGATTGAAAGATAAATATGACATTATCCAAGGTCACTAAGAAACAGAGTAGGGCATTAGGATAAAACGATGACCTGAAGCAAGAAAACACGAGTTTAGGAACCATTACAGTTGAAGAGGATCTTTGTCATAACACTGATAAGTTTTAGTCTCATGGATTTTCTTTCCTTCTTGAACAGATAGATTACTTTTCATAGTTCTAGGTGTCACACTGTATCTCATAGTATCAGCTGTGGTGAAATTTTACCTTCCAGGAAATTGGGCATCATGACCTAATGTCTAGTGAAGTGTTGAATGGTCCCATCTGATCTTTCAATTATTGTTCTGGAATCTAATGCTGATGACTGTAGGCCTGGCCTTTGCCTGTAGTCAAGAGTTTCCAAACTCTAGGATGTTCTTTTCTTTAACCCATGCCTCTTACAACCCACTAGCATTCTCAGAGCTTCTATATATCCATTTGTGTCCATTTTCCTGGACATCAATTTTGAGTATGTATCTCATACTTCTGACTAGAGTGTGCCAGATCTGCTGAAAATTCTCTCGTGTTTATTCATCAAATCTGGACAAATTCTTCAGTCATTAATTACTTGATGTCATGGAGACAACAGTGTCTGGTAACATTCTCTGAGGGCATTTGTGGCTTGCCAGGACCACACAGGAGAAAGCAAGAAATTTCCCCAAGATGATCAGTTTCTCTAATCAACCTAATTTGATTCAGTATACCTATATCTATTTGTATATCAATTACTTTATCCGTTCTTTCTTCTGACATCATAGTTTATCATTTCAACTTTGTTTCTTGATAAATATAAACTCTCCTTTGTTTTTTTATAGAAAAAAATTTACTCCTTTGAAAGTTTGCTTGGCTATGAATTTTTAGTTCAGTTTGAAATTCAAAGTTCAGTAATGAACTTTCAGTCCTTGAGGTCACCCCCATGGTCTTCTCTAAAATAATTTTAAAAGAATGAAAAGCAATAGAGAGTAATTTAATTTCCAAGAAGGAAAATTTCATTGAAAATATTTCAAAGCTTTGGCCTCCGTAATTCCACTCTTATTTGGTAAAATATCCCACAAGTAAGTGATGATTGAAAGATAAATATGACATTATCCAAGGTCACTAAGAAACAGAGTAGGGCATTAGGATAAAACGATGACCTGAAGCAAGAAAACACGAGTTTAGGAACCATTACAGTTGAAGAGGATCTTTGTCATAACACTGATAAGTTTTAGTCTGTATTCCACACATTTGTCATTATAGTACTATTCTAATTCAGAACAATTTTTGCACCTAATTTCACTCCCACTGAATATTTTTGTACATTTTAAAAGCTCGTAAGTAGTGAAAATCACTATGAAAAGTCTTTATTGCTATAGATTTAGGAGTGTGTTTAGTTGTACTTTTTGTTTTCTAATAGCTAGAGCTTACAGAATAGGATAAAAAGGAACACTCACTATTTAACGAATATATACATATATTTGATGGACCCTAGAATCACAAATGATATTTGAGGAAAATTTGTGTGTTTATAGAATACCCTTCTATATCAAATATTGCAGCATTATCTATAACAATACCTATAAACATTTTGAACATTTTAGCGAGTGACCTTTCCATCTGGTTACCCCCTGCATTTCATTCAGCCCTCTCTTCAGCGAGGGTATCGGTGACATTTAATATGAAACCAAACCCTACTTTGCTCAGAAGGCTAAGTGCCCCTTCACAGCATTTCATACCAATGTTATGATCCAAAGTTGGAATGTCAGCTAAATTTTGGCCAAAAAGCAGATACATGAGAAATATATATTAATAGAAAACTCTTAAGTGATATTTGATAAATGGAGACAACTTAATTGAGATAAAGGGGCTTTTGCTTCTATTAGTGAGAACCTACTTTTAATATGCTGGAAGAGAGGAAAATGGAAATAACAAGTTTAAAATCATTCCAAGGCACAGTGCTAAAGATAGGTAGTTTGGGAATGGAAGAAAAAACAAACTCTAGGCATAGTTCAACTTTGATAATGTCATCATAATATTAAGAAATTGCTAATAACTGGTACCTATAATTCTAAATGGAATAGACTGTATCCAAAAAGGTATACTTCTATTAACTAGACATCAAGCTGGATTTTCTTTTATACAAAAAATGAAGGAAAATTTCATTGAAAATATTTCAAAGCTTTGGCCTCCGTAATTCCACTCTTATTTGGTAAAATATCCCACAAGTAAGTGATGATTGAAAGATAAATATGACATTATCCAAGGTCACTAAGAAACAGAGTAGGGCATTAGGATAAAACGATGACCTGAAGCAAGAAAACACGAGTTTAGGAACCATTACAGTTGAAGAGGATCTTTGTCATAACACTGATAAGTTTTAGTCTGTATTCCACACATTTGTCATTATAGTACTATTCTAATTCAGAACAATTTTTGCACCTAATTTCACTCCCACTGAATATTTTTGTACATTTTAAAAGCTCGTAAGTAGTGAAAATCACTATGAAAAGTCTTTATTGCTATAGATTTAGGAGTGTGTTTAGTTGTACTTTTTGTTTTCTAATAGCTAGAGCTTACAGAATAGGATAAAAAGGAACACTCACTATTTAACGAATATATACATATATTTGATGGACCCTAGAATCACAAATGATATTTGAGGAAAATTTGTGTGTTTATAGAATACCCTTCTATATCAAATATTGCAGCATTATCTATAACAATACCTATAAACATTTTGAACATTTTAGCGAGTGACCTTTCCATCTGGTTACCCCCTGCATTTCATTCAGCCCTCTCTTCAGCGAGGGTATCGGTGACATTTAATATGAAACCAAACCCTACTTTGCTCAGAAGGCTAAGTGCCCCTTCACAGCATTCCATACCAATGTTATGATCCAAAGTTGGAATGTCAGCTAAATTTTGGCCAAAAAGCAGATACATGAGAAATATATATTAATAGAAAACTCTTAAGTGATATTTGATAAATGGAGACAACTTAATTGAGATAAAGGGGCTTTTGCTTCTATTAGTGAGAACCTACTTTTAATATGCTGGAAGAGAGGAAAATGGAAATAACAAGTTTAAAATCATTCCAAGGCACAGTGCTAAAGATAGGTAGTTTGGGAATGGAAGAAAAAACAAACTCTAGGCATAGTTCAACTTTGATAATGTCATCATAATATTAAGAAATTGCTAATAACTGGTACCTATAATTCTAAAAATGGAATAGACTGTATCCAAAAAAGGTATACTTCTATTAACTAGACATCCATAAACAAGCTGGATTTTCTTTTATACATAAAGTGGAAGAAAATCCGAACTGCATTGCATCTTGAGTGTTTGATGATTGATTTCTTGCATTTTTCTCCCAATGCTCCTTTGGTTGCTAGCAACAGTAGCATGAGAACTAGATCAGTAACAGAGAGTATTAATTATAAAGCTTTATAGAGCCTCACAAAATCCAAGGATAATAGTGAAAGGTAATAGTGAAATTACCTAACTCTGCGAACTGGCAGGCTGAGCCGGTTGTCTGGGGCCTGAGCTACGTCAACAGTCTCTCAGGGACTGTATGATTATTATCTTACTTTCTTTTTTGATGTCTACTGTGTCTTCCTTTCTCTACAATCATCTTAGTCATCAGTTTGCACAAGTCTGAATATATCCACCCCAGAATCTAAGGGTACCAATTCTTTCAACTATAAAGTCTACATCTCACTAGTAACAATTGGGCAATGTCTAATTTGATTGGATTAACTCATTTGTAAAAACCAGACCACCCAAGTCGTAAAGTTCTGTTCAGCAAATGTCATGGCTGCATTTATTTCAGGAGACTATATTTAATCTAGCTAACTGTGACCAAACTTGTGACTGGGGAGACAGACTTATATTAAAGATACTACTGGTCTTTTTGGCAACTGAGCAACACAGTTTCCAGGAAATAGGTCTGTTATATTTTCTTAATTAATATCTACTGAATTAAATGTTATTTCCAGAAGCGATATCATAAACCTGGAAGTTGATCTTTGAGTTTCTAGTTTTCAAATTCTGTTGTCCTCATAATTTCTCACCAAATTTGTTATTATAGTAGCCCTTAAATTCACTTCCTTGCCTCCAGTCTTACTCCATTTCAGTGTACCCTCCTGTGTCATTTTCCTAAAAACAAATCTTCAAAATATACCCAGTACCCTGCAGAAGAAATCTTCCCTTTCATATCTTACAGGTTTTGTGGGACTGAAGACCTTCATCCTTTCTATCTTATATCTTGCTACATCCTCACATGCCAGTAATGTCAGCCATCTGATCACTTACTAGTTGCTGCTTATTATCATCGTTTGCTTGTTTTCTTATGATTTTCTGCAGTTTTACTAGTCATAGCCTAGAGAACTCATTATTATTCAAAATTCTATCTAAGCATTGACTTACCATGAAAACCTGTGATTCTTTGATGTTGCATTTTGTTTCCCTTTTCTGTGATTTCATGGCATACTCTGTTTACTCTACCATCATAAGCCTTCTCTAGTGTTATCTTTTTTCTTTGAGTGTGTAAAGCTGTGTCAAATCCCGGGCACTTAGTAACTAATTACTCAACAGGAACTCTTTAGGAGTAAATTACTATAATACTGTTTATGCCAGTTAGATTTGCCGGCATGTTTCCATTTCCTAGATGCTAGAAATTTGAAAACTTTCTTTTGAAAAAGGTGAATGATATAGTAGGAAAATAATTCAAGTTAGTTTTTAAGATAATTCCAAAGAATTACAACTTTTTTGCACCTTAGATTTCTCACCAATGAAATAAAGAACAAGGAATAAATGATGTCTAATAAGTTTTCAACACCAAAACACTAACATTATAGAAAAATATTGACTTTTTTAGGGTTTAATACTAACATCAGTATATTTTTTAAATCACAGTTATTTCTATGGTAAATCAAAATTATTTGTTGATAATTACACTCTGGATTTATGATCGAACTGACACAAATGAATTTGAAGTGTTTTCAAACAAAGAATCAGATATACAGGTGCAAGTCTAAAGTGTATTTCTGCTGCCCTGATTTCCACAGAGCCATAACATGTGTATCCAGCTGTATACTTCACATCATTACTGAAAGGTCTAATGTACCTCAGACATCCTCAAAGGAGGATTTTCAACCCTCAAGCCTTATGTCTCTCCAACCATCTCCATCTCTATAAATAATATGACCATCTTTCAGATTCTCTCAAAACGCTAGGATCCGATTGTTCTTTCTTTTTAGAATTCATTGTTGATCTTTCTCTTTTCCTCATCTCCCAGTTCTTAGTGGAAATCAGAAAATTCTGTCAGCTTTATCTGATGTCATACATCCACATACCTTAATTTCCTTCTGGTATAAGACACTGCCTACTCTTCACTGAAGTGAAACAGAATGGCTTTTTAATTGGCCCTCTATGCTTCCACTTTTGTCTTCCACCATAGTGACCAAAGTGGTCTTTTGAAATCCTTGTAAAGTCTCATGTCTTCTGTACTTAAACCCTCTGAGGTTTTCCAGTGTATCTGGAAAAAAGAACTCTTCACCTCCTGACTCTGGTCTTCATGGCTGTCCCCACCTGCTGTGCTCATTCCTGCCAGGAGCGCTCTGATCTTTGACTCACTCTTGAATGTCACCTCCTTACCAAAGGCTTCTCTTTTCAAGAGTTCAGTTCATCTTTCTCTCACCATAGTGTGATCCACTTTCTTTTAATATACATTTCTATGTAAAATAGTACACATTATAATTATTTCTTATTTTTTTTGTTTCATTCATACTACCCTCACAGATTTCTACAAGGTCTATTTTAACATGTGGGAGATATTTGAAAACTTTCTTTTGAAAAGGTGAATGATATAGTAGGAAAATAATTCAAGTTAGTTTTTAAGATAATTCCAAAGAATTACAACTTTTTTGCACCTTAGATTTCTCACCAATGAAATAAAGAACAAGGAATAAATGATGTCTAATAAGTTTTCAACACCAAAACACTAACATTATAGAAAAATATTGACTTTTTTAGGGTTTAATACTAACATCAGTATATTTTTTAAATCACAGTTATTTCTATGGTAAATCAAAATTATTTGTTGATAATTACACTCTGGATTTATGATCGAACTGACACAAATGAATTTGAAGTGTTTTCAAACAAAGAATCAGATATACAGGTGCAAGTCTAAAGTGTATTTCTGCTGCCCTGATTTCCACAGAGCCATAACATGTGTATCCAGCTGTATACTTCACATCATTACTGAAAGGTCTAATGTACCTCAGACATCCTCAAAGGAGGATTTTCAACCCTCAAGCCTTATGTCTCTCCAACCATCTCCATCTCTATAAATAATATGACCATCTTTCAGATTCTCTCAAAACGCTAGGATCCGATTGTTCTTTCTTTTTAGAATTCATTGTTGATCTTTCTCTTTTCCTCATCTCCCAGTTCTTAGTGGAAATCAGAAAATTCTGTCAGCTTTATCTGATGTCATACATCCACATACCTTAATTTCCTTCTGGTATAAGACACTGCCTACTCTTCACTGAAGTGAAACAGAATGGCTTTTTAATTGGCCCTCTATGCTTCCACTTTTGTCTTCCACCATAGTGACCAAAGTGGTCTTTTGAAATCCTTGTAAAGTCTCATGTCTTCTGTACTTAAACCCTCTGAGGTTTTCCAGTGTATCTGGAAAAAAGAACTCTTCACCTCCTGACTCTGGTCTTCATGGCTGTCCCCACCTGCTGTGCTCATTCCTGCCAGGAGCGCTCTGATCTTTGACTCACTCTTGAATGTCACCTCCTTACCAAAGGCTTCTCTTTTCAAGAGTTCAGTTCATCTTTCTCTCACCATAGTGTGATCCACTTTCTTTTAATATACATTTCTATGTAAAATAGTACACATTATAATTATTTCTTATTTTTTTTGTTTCATTCATACTACCCTCACAGATTTCTACAAGGTCTATTTTAACATGTGGAAGATATTTATGAGATGATTTTTTTCAGTCTTAAGAGTTAGAATTCATTGGCTTAAAGTTGTATCTCTCCTTCTCTCATTTATAAACCTGAAAATATAATGGTAAAGTATATTTGTCTACTCATAATTCCAGCAAATTTTAGTGTTGACCTATATGGAACTTTGTTAGATTTATATATGGCCATTTGTAAACTTAATACCTTTTTATATTCTGGTCTGCATTTGTATGGTTAATATTTTGATTTCCCTTTAATGATTTAAATTGCTTGACAGATAACATTTTAAATTGCTTAAAATGGACTTTAGTAGGTATACTATATTCAAGTCTAAATTTTCTTAAATATTTTAATATTGGAAGCTTAGTAAATATTTTACTTAAGGCAACAGTTCTAACTGATGCAGAACAAGAAATAGCCTTGGTCACCATTGTAAAAAATACAATCTTGTTACATAAATCATTCCTCTGTATGTCTATTTGTATCTCCCTCCCCCTCCCATCTCCCTTTATCTATCTATATTGGATTAAATATAAAGATTTTAAATTTTTCTTTAGGTTATTCCTAAGGATTGGGGTTTAGTACTCTTGTTTGACGTCCCATTTTCTCTCTCATTTCCCCTATATTTTCTGAAATACATTACTCATTTTAGAATTGCACAGTATAAAATAAAATGTTAAGAATGGCTTTTTAATTGGCCCTCTATGCTTCCACTTTTGTCTTCCACCATAGTGACCAAAGTGGTCTTTTGAAATCCTTGTAAAGTCTCATGTCTTCTGTACTTAAACCCTCTGAGGTTTTCCAGTGTATCTGGAAAAAAGAACTCTTCACCTCCTGACTCTGGTCTTCATGGCTGTCCCCACCTGCTGTGCTCATTCCTGCCAGGAGCGCTCTGATCTTTGACTCACTCTTGAATGTCACCTCCTTACCAAAGGCTTCTCTTTTCAAGAGTTCAGTTCATCTTTCTCTCACCATAGTGTGATCCACTTTCTTTTAATATACATTTCTATGTAAAATAGTACACATTATAATTATTTCTTATTTTTTTTGTTTCATTCATACTACCCTCACAGATTTCTACAAGGTCTATTTTAACATGTGGAAGATATTTATGAGATGATTTTTTTCAGTCTTAAGAGTTAGAATTCATTGGCTTAAAGTTGTATCTCTCCTTCTCTCATTTATAAACCTGAAAATATAATGGTAAAGTATATTTGTCTACTCATAATTCCAGCAAATTTTAGTGTTGACCTATATGGAACTTTGTTAGATTTATATATGGCCATTTGTAAACTTAATACCTTTTTATATTCTGGTCTGCATTTGTATGGTTAATATTTTGATTTCCCTTTAATGATTTAAATTGCTTGACAGATAACATTTTAAATTGCTTAAAATGGACTTTAGTAGGTATACTATATTCAAGTCTAAATTTTCTTAAATATTTTAATATTGGAAGCTTAGTAAATATTTTACTTAAGGCAACAGTTCTAACTGATGCAGAACAAGAAATAGCCTTGGTCACCATTGTAAAAAATACAATCTTGTTACATAAATCATTCCTCTGTATGTCTATTTGTATCTCCCTCCCCCTCCCATCTCCCTTTATCTATCTATATTGGATTAAATATAAAGATTTTAAATTTTTCTTTAGGTTATTCCTAAGGATTGGGGTTTAGTACTCTTGTTTGACGTCCCATTTTTCTCTCTCATTTCCCCCTATATTTTCTGAAATACATTACTCATTTTAGAATTGCACAGTATAAAATAAAATGTTAAGAATATGATATTGAAAATAGGAAAATATAATTTTGAGGAAATTAAGAAATTATTTCAACACTCGATCCTGGAAAAGAAAATGAGATGTTAGCATTAGGCTCAGGAGTTTTCTTTGGCTGGAGAACTCTATAACAACCTCATTTTTATAGTTTGTCTCTTAAAACTTTATTGAATATACAGAAATGTTTTATTTGTTAATGATGTTCATTAGAATAAAAATAGATTTAATTTTGGCAGTCAGTTTTTTTCTCTAACACATTGACTAATAGTCCATATCTTCCTTGCTTTAAGATGAGTTCTTCTTTGTGCTAAGAAGAAAATAGTTTCAGTAATGAGTTATAAAAGAAAATGTTTGATTTCCTGCCTGTCTTCTGCTAAAATTGAAACTCTGGCTGCAGTGCTTTAATTTTAGAAATAATCCAAAATCAGAATATGATACATTTTACTGATAATGAAAAATACCACAATTTGTTTCTTTTCTTAGCTGTTATTATAAAATATATTTTCACACTCATTGGTTTCTGTATAATTGTAGAATGCACAATGATTGTTTTATGTGTAAAATATAATTTGATACTGCTGACGCTGTTGTGTGGGTGAACACTACAGTCCCATGATTCTGAGAAAAATAAAACTTGGCTTTAGCATATTTCCTCTACTGCTGATTATGGAGATAATTATTCTGATGTTGCTGTGGAAATTCTTTTAATCATGCTTTTTGTAGCTATTTTGCTGATATAATATTTCTGTTTACCTGTTTACAAATTTGTGAACTTAAATTGTATTTTGTGGGCATCGCCATTTATAAGTCACTACTGCTTAGGGCTGAACACCTTAAGTACCCACTAATTTTAATGGAATGTAGATTCTCTCTCATTGTCAGGACTCATTTTATTTCACCCCACAGAAGTTATATTTGCCTGCTTCCACTTGTAACACAAAAGCTCTCTTCAAAATAAGTTCTAGCTCTAGAATATATGATGTATGAGCATTATTTTCAGTAGAAAGCTGATGCTTTATCTAGTTCTGTTCTTTGCATCTTAGCTGCTCTTTGTGAAATCTGAATTCCTGTAACCTATATTATTTTTTTGGCTTCTTAATTTTTTTAATCAACCTGTATGCTTTTAGATTGTACCTTGACATCCTGTGTCTACTACTAGTAGCTTTCAAGTTCTTGCTTTCTTGATCAACAGTTCTCTCTCATTTATTCAACACAAACTATTTTGTGGCTACAAATGGCCAGGCATTATTCTAGAAACTAGGATACTGAAGTGAAAACATGATAGGAAACTCCTCTGTGGAGCCTACATTCTAGTGGGAGTGACTTTGTTTGAAAGATGAAATTAAATAACTGCAAAATATTAGAGAATACAGTTTGTACATTATAGGATATGTATACCCCAGATGAGTTCTTCTTTGTGCTAAGAAGAAAATAGTTTCAGTAATGAGTTATAAAAGAAAATGTTTGATTTCCTGCCTGTCTTCTGCTAAAATTGAAACTCTGGCTGCAGTGCTTTAATTTTAGAAATAATCCAAAATCAGAATATGATACATTTTACTGATAATGAAAAATACCACAATTTGTTTCTTTTCTTAGCTGTTATTATAAAATATATTTTCACACTCATTGGTTTCTGTATAATTGTAGAATGCACAATGATTGTTTTATGTGTAAAATATAATTTGATACTGCTGACGCTGTTGTGTGGGTGAACACTACAGTCCCATGATTCTGAGAAAAATAAAACTTGGCTTTAGCATATTTCCTCTACTGCTGATTATGGAGATAATTATTCTGATGTTGCTGTGGAAATTCTTTTAATCATGCTTTTTGTAGCTATTTTGCTGATATAATATTTCTGTTTACCTGTTTACAAATTTGTGAACTTAAATTGTATTTTGTGGGCATCGCCATTTATAAGTCACTACTGCTTAGGGCTGAACACCTTAAGTACCCACTAATTTTAATGGAATGTAGATTCTCTCTCATTGTCAGGACTCATTTTATTTCACCCCACAGAAGTTATATTTGCCTGCTTCCACTTGTAAAAAAAAAGCTCTCTTCAAAATAAGTTCTAGCTCTAGAATATATGATGTATGAGCATTATTTTCAGTAGAAAGCTGATGCTTTATCTAGTTCTGTTCTTTGCATCTTAGCTGCTCTTTGTGAAATCTGAATTCCTGTAACCTATATTATTTTTTTGGCTTCTTAATTTTTTTAATCAATCTGTATGCTTTTAGATTGTACCTTGACATCCTGTGTCTACTACTAGTAGCTTTCCAAGTTCTTGCTTTCTTGATCAACAGTTCTCTCTCATTTATTCAACACAAACTATTTTGTGGCTACAAATGGCCAGGCATTATTCTAGAAACTAGGATACTGAAGTGAAAACATGATAGGAAACTCCTCTGTGGAGCCTACATTCTAGTGGGAGTGACTGGTGATGATGATAAATACTCAAAATATAGAGAATATCAGATGATCATTAAGTTCTAAAGACAGTGATAAAGCAGGGATGCTTGAAGGTATTAGGTAAAGCTAATTTAAGAATGTTACATTCAGGCATGAACTAAAATGAAGTGAGGAAGGAACTGTGTAAATATTTAAGAGTATGTGTGTGGTGTCACTGTATACCTTGTCAGAAATAAGTCTTAGTCATGAAGATTTGAGAGAGAATAGAAAGAGTGGAGGTAAATACTGTTGAGTAGAGACAAGTTTTTAAAAGAATTTTATTCTAAAGGAAAGCAGAAAAATGGGATGGTAGTAGGTAGGAGGAGACAGAAAGATTAATAATGCATATGTTACGATGGAAATGGTCCAGTGAAAAGAGAAAAGTAATCATACTTTAGATGCCCAATTCTGGTTTCTTAGTCTGTTTTCATACGTAGTACAGGCAACTATTAAGATTAGATACTGATTACCCCACTTTGTACCTTGTGGTTAAAAAATAGATCAAGACATAAACATTTTAAACATATAATTTACATGGATTTTCTAGCAAAATGAGCATAATTTCCTATCAGTTTTGCTCTTATATCAATGCCTTGGTTTTGATCAAAGGCTAATTTAAATTCTCTAGGAGAGAGATTCTTTATTTCAACCATTATGGCATGCTCCCATCTAGAAGCATAATTCTATTATTGGAATTTAAAAATATGAATAACTATGTCACTCAAAACAAATATAAATCATATGTAGACTAAACCTATACAGAACCACTTGAGTATGAGGAACTAGAGATAAATATCATTAAGAAGAAGAGCATGTGAAGTCACAAACAAAAAATCATATTTTGCTTTGCTGCTCTTTGTGAAATCTGAATTCCTGTAACCTATATTATTTTTTTGGCTTCTTAATTTTTTTAATCAATCTGTATGCTTTTAGATTGTACCTTGACATCCTGTGTCTACTACTAGTAGCTTTCCAAGTTCTTGCTTTCTTGATCAACAGTTCTCTCTCATTTATTCAACACAAACTATTTTGTGGCTACAAATGGCCAGGCATTATTCTAGAAACTAGGATACTGAAGTGAAAACATGATAGGAAACTCCTCTGTGGAGCCTACATTCTAGTGGGAGTGACTGGTGATGATGATAAATACTCAAAATATAGAGAATATCAGATGATCATTAAGTTCTAAAGACAGTGATAAAGCAGGGATGCTTGAAGGTATTAGGTAAAGCTAATTTAAGAATGTTACATTCAGGCATGAACTAAAATGAAGTGAGGAAGGAACTGTGTAAATATTTAAGAGTATGTGTGTGGTGTCACTGTATACCTTGTCAGAAATAAGTCTTAGTCATGAAGATTTGAGAGAGAATAGAAAGAGTGGAGGTAAATACTGTTGAGTAGAGACAAGTTTTTAAAAGAATTTTATTCTAAAGGAAAGCAGAAAAATGGGATGGTAGTAGGTAGGAGGAGACAGAAAGATTAATAATGCATATGTTACGATGGAAATGGTCCAGTGAAAAGAGAAAAGTAATCATACTTTAGATGCCCAATTCTGGTTTCTTAGTCTGTTTTCATACGTAGTACAGGCAACTATTAAGATTAGATACTGATTACCCCACTTTGTACCTTGTGGTTAAAAAATAGATCAAGACATAAACATTTTAAACATATAATTTACATGGATTTTCTAGCAAAATGAGCATAATTTCCTATCAGTTTTGCTCTTATATCAATGCCTTGGTTTTGATCAAAGGCTAATTTAAATTCTCTAGGAGAGAGATTCTTTATTTCAACCATTATGGCATGCTCCCATCTAGAAGCATAATTCTATTATTGGAATTTAAAAATATGAATAACTATGTCACTCAAAACAAATATAAATCATATGTAGACTAAACCTATACAGAACCACTTGAGTATGAGGAACTAGAGATAAATATCATTAAGAAGAAGAGCATGTGAAGTATTTTAAAACAACTGATATTTATTATTTCTTGTTTTGTAACAACATGAAGCGAAGAAATACATTATTTTCTGTTTGCATTATCATATAAGGAATGTATCAACTCAGTTATTTGACATTCCATATGCAACTGGTTGAATGACTACATGTTTATACCAAATCCTAGGAATATAATCTTAGAAACTGTAAACACGTTAAACCAACAAAATCTCATATAAAATTAGTTTTAAACCATGAAGAAATTTACCAGTGTCTCATCCAGAAATAAGGTAGGATTCAGCACTAGGTGGTACAGTGCTTCAACTATGTCATCAGGAACACAAATTCAGCTTTTCTGCTTAGCCCTCCAGAAATGTCATGTCTATTCCCAAACAGGCAAAACTCACAGCCACAAATTATTATCCATTAGCAAACAGGACCACCAGAATATTTATTCATATCTAGTAGAAGACTGTTTCTTTTCCCATGGTTTCAAATAAGAGATTCACTAAGGGTATATCCATAGGATAGTGTCCAAGAACAAAGAGATCAAAACGTTAATTATTTCAAATCCGAATAGTACCCAGAAATTGGGAGATTAGTTAACTTTTCCCAGGCCATCTGGGATGCATGTAGGAGGGGGACATAACTGTTCTAAAATCTGGATATTTAGAAAGAAGAAAAGGACACAGCAGTGTCCCCTCCTAAGACCTAGATTTTATTAGAATATCTCAATTTTTAAATTTTGCCTCTTTTACTAATGATTGGATTTCTTAGACAAGTATAAAGGAGAAATGTATAGGAATTTTATTATGTAAGTATGTTATTCATTTAAGCAAGGAAATATTTATTTGCTGATTTATTGAATTTTATAAATGAAGGTAAAGAACATTTATGTTGAAATTAGTTTATATTAAAAAACAAACAAAAGAATAATGGAAGCTAAGCTTTGGAATGGATCCAAATAAAATAAGAAAAAAAACTATGTCACTCAAAACAAATATAAATCATATGTAGACTAAACCTATACAGAACCACTTGAGTATGAGGAACTAGAGATAAATATCATTAAGAAGAAGAGCATGTGAAGTATTTTAAAACAACTGATATTTATTATTTCTTGTTTTGTAACAACATGAAGCGAAGAAATACATTATTTTCTGTTTGCATTATCATATAAGGAATGTATCAACTCAGTTATTTGACATTCCATATGCAACTGGTTGAATGACTACATGTTTATACCAAATCCTAGGAATATAATCTTAGAAACTGTAAACACGTTAAACCAACAAAATCTCATATAAAATTAGTTTTAAACCATGAAGAAATTTACCAGTGTCTCATCCAGAAATAAGGTAGGATTCAGCACTAGGTGGTACAGTGCTTCAACTATGTCATCAGGAACACAAATTCAGCTTTTCTGCTTAGCCCTCCAGAAATGTCATGTCTATTCCCAAACAGGCAAAACTCACAGCCACAAATTATTATCCATTAGCAAACAGGACCACCAGAATATTTATTCATATCTAGTAGAAGACTGTTTCTTTTCCCATGGTTTCAAATAAGAGATTCACTAAGGGTATATCCATAGGATAGTGTCCAAGAACAAAGAGATCAAAACGTTAATTATTTCAAATCCGAATAGTACCCAGAAATTGGGAGATTAGTTAACTTTTCCCAGGCCATCTGGGATGCATGTAGGAGGGGGACATAACTGTTCTAAAATCTGGATATTTAGAAAGAAGAAAAGGACACAGCAGTGTCCCCTCCTAAGACCTAGATTTTATTAGAATATCTCAATTTTTAAATTTTGCCTCTTTTACTAATGATTGGATTTCTTAGACAAGTATAAAGGAGAAATGTATAGGAATTTTATTATGTAAGTATGTTATTCATTTAAGCAAGGAAATATTTATTTGCTGATTTATTGAATTTTATAAATGAAGGTAAAGAACATTTATGTTGAAATTAGTTTATATTAAAAAACAAACAAAAGAATAATGGAAGCTAAGCTTTGGAATGGATCAACCACATAAAGACTAAGAATTCATGCTTCCCTGGTGGTCCAGTGGGTAAAGAGTCCGCTTTGCAGTGCAGGGGGCACCAGTTTGATCCCTGGCCCTGAAAGATCCCATATGCCGTGGAGTGGCTGGACCCATGTGTCCAATTACGAACCAGTGCTCTGGAGAGCATGTTCCCAGAGCCAGTGCTCTGTTACAACAGAGACCACTGTAATGGGAGACCCACATAGGCCAAAGAATAAAGATGGATGAAAATAAATAAATAAAAAACCAGTAAAAGAGGTCAAATTTAAAAAAAAAAAAAAAAGAGTTCTCACATTGATGAGAATATAGAAGGTGATCAATTCTAAGAAGTGATTTATATACAGACATTGATAAATAAAGAATTATTTATTAAATAGAAAATGCCTGCAACTTGTGCCTGTTGTACTTGGAAGCATAGGAGACTGAGAGACTGGTAAGCTATTTAGCAAAACTGATTTCCTTTCCTTCTAGGCACTGGAATACTTCTTCCTTTGCTCTTAAGAGCAGCCATGTGACAGATTTTCAGCCAATGAACTTGTGCCCATGAAAGCAAACACCAGCTTCTGGCCTATAAAATCCCATGCAATCTTCTGACAGGTGGTTGTGATTCCCCAGACCAACTAGAAGTAACTAGAAGCCAACCACAGAAGCTCCATCTGCCTAGGACCTTGATAAAGTATGTGGAGCAAAGTTCCTGACCCACTAATTAGAAAATATTTCTATTGAGATTTAAGACTTTTTTTCTGTTATAGAAGCTACCATTAACTGAAACAATACTATCCCCACAAGTAACGGAATAGGAAAGTGATGCATTCTAAAGAAAGTTTGATTTCAGTAAGGGCAAGCAGGTGGAAAATTATTTTGTGAAGGACTAAAGCAAATCAGGGTTACTATCATGGGAAAGGGCTTCTAAGAAAAAATGTGGATGGGAGGGAAACAAAGTGGGGTGAAATAAAGAAGTGGAGACATAGACGTAAAAAACAGCCTTTTGGACGTAGTGGGAGAAGGCAAGGGTGGGATTCGAGGGAATAGCATTGAAAGATGTACATTACCATATGTAAAACAGATGGCCAGTGCACGTTTGATGCTTGAAGCAGGGCACCCAAAGGCGGTGCTCTGGGACAACCCAGAGGGATAAGGTGGTGGGGAAGGAGGTAGAGGGGTTCAGGATTGGGAGACAAATGTATACCTGTGACTGATTCATGTTGACATAGGGCAGAAACCATCACAATGTTGTAATTATCCTCCAATTAAAATAAAATATTTTTTTTAAAAAGTGATAAAATTTTTACAATAATATGTAGGATGGATTGTACTACTGAACTAGCAGGAGCTTGGAAGCAGAAAGCTTGTGTGATTTCTGAGTCAAAAATATTTCTCTATGTACTGAGGAGATGTAGAATGATTGATTCAAGGTTTTATATCTAGTGTTTTCTGTATGAGAACTGTTAAAACTTCTTTTTTTCCAAGAGCGAATCTTCATAGGGCTTCCTAGGTGGCTCAGTGGTAAAGAATCTGTCTGCCAATGCAGCAACCACTTGAGTCACAGGTTTGATCCCTGGGTTAGGAAGATCCCTTTAAAGAGGAAGTAGCAACTAACTTCTGTACTCTTGCCTGGAGAATCCCATGAACAAAGGAGACTGCTGGGCTACAGTCCATAGGGTCTCAAAGAGTCAGGCACAAATGAGTGACTGAACAAGCATGCAATCTTCAGACAGGCATGATACTCTGTTTTAATGTATCGTACCTTCTGAACATAAAGACACATAGAGAAAGCGTTAGTCAGTTGTGTCTGACTCTTTGTGACCCCATGGATTGTAGCTCGCCAGGCTCCTATGTCTATGGGATTTTCCAGGCAAGAATACTGGAATGGGTTGCCATTTCCTTCTCCAGGGGATCTTTCTGACTGAGGGATTGAACCTGGGTTTCCTGCATTGCGGGCAGATTCTTTACCATCTGAGCCACCAGGGAAGACCACATAAAGTTACATCAAGTTTTGCCTATACTGTATTTTATGTATAGAATCTATACTAGAGGATCAATGCATATTTCTAAAATGAAGGTAAATGTATGCATATGAGAGTATGTATTCATGTGGGGGAGAGGTGTAGACACGTGGAATCAAAGGAAATCTACAACCTGCAACAGATGATTTTGAAGCAGTTAAATAGCTAGCTTTAAATTGAGTGAGTAAAGGATGCTCTCAGCCCAGTTCACATTTCTTATATATTCTGATCTACGGACTTAATATTTCAAAAAATCATGATGGATCAAACATATCTAAGCAGCTATATTTTAAGTGTTTTCCTTAATGTATCCCAATTTATCCCCTAGGTAAATATATTCTCTAATTATGTTTAATTTGAATAAGAACCATTGTAAAAATCAATTCTTGCGGTTATCTTTACATATTAAAAACAATCTATAGTGTAAACTTTATAATGCAGACTCAAGCAGTCCTGAATGTGATTTAACTTCTTTGTTAGATAAAATATTGATGTGTAGGGCTTTCCTGGTAGTCCAGTGGGTAGAGAGTCTGCCTTGCAGTGCAGGGTGCACTGGTTCAATCCCTGGTACGGAAAGATTCCACATGCCATGGAGCGGCTGGACCGGTGTGTACATGTGATTCTCTAACATTAAATACAAAATAGAGCAGCATATAGTAAAAAAGAAGTTTCTGCAATTATCTGTTATGATACTTTGATAATTTGACATGAACTCATCCCTGCTCCCTCCCAAAAGCACTGTGTGCCATGCTCAGTCTCTTCAGTCATTCCCAACTCTTTGTGACCCCATGGCCTGCCCATTGGATTTTTCAGGCAAGAATACTGGAGTTGGTTGCCATGCCTTCCTCCAGGGGATCTTCCTGACCCAGGGATCAAATGCTCATCTCCTTAGTCAACTGCACTGCAGGTGGATTCTTTTACTGCTGAGCCACCTGGGAAGCCCCAAAAGCACAATGCTGGCTTCCAGTTGTACATACAATAGCATGCAGATTCCCTCCCTGGGCTGCCAGACATTGCATAGTATGAATGCTGACCACCTACTGTCTTTTTCCTTTCACACACTTACTGTCCTCCATTCTGTCTCAGCATACTAGCTCTTAGAATATACAATGCTTTTCCCACCAGAAAGCCAGGAAAGCATCCAGACCCTTCCCTTTTACTTATTCTTTTGATTGACTGCTTCTTATCCTTCAGATCTCAGACATCTGGTCTGTATTGCTATGTGTTATCCTGACAAACTTGTCAAGTACCTGACACATAGCAGGTGACAACAAAATATTTGCTGGAGGAAGGAAAGAAAGACAGCAAAAAGGAAAAGGGAAAAGCAACAGTTGTCTTTTGTCTTTGCAGGACTTAATATTTCAAAAATCATGAGGGAAAATCAAACATTTTTCTAAGCAGCTATATTTTAAGTGTTTTCCTTAATGTATCCCAATTTATCCCCTAGGTAAATATATTCTCTAATTATGTTTAATTTGAATAAGAACCATTGTAAAAATCAATTCTTGCGGTTATCTTTACATATTAAAAACAATCTATAGTGTAAACTTTATAATGCAGACTCAAGCAGTCCTGAATGTGATTTAACTTCTTTGTTAGATAAAATATTGATGTGTAGGGCTTTCCTGGTAGTCCAGTGGGTAGAGAGTCTGCCTTGCAGTGCAGGGTGCACTGGTTCAATCCCTGGTACGGAAAGATTCCACATGCCATGGAGCGGCTGGACCGGTGTGTACATGTGATTCTCTAACATTAAATACAAAATAGAGCAGCATATAGTAAAAAAGAAGTTTCTGCAATTATCTGTTATGATACTTTGATAATTTGACATGAACTCATCCCTGCTCCCTCCCAAAAGCACTGTGTGCCATGCTCAGTCTCTTCAGTCATTCCCAACTCTTTGTGACCCCATGGCCTGCCCATTGGATTTTTCAGGCAAGAATACTGGAGTTGGTTGCCATGCCTTCCTCCAGGGGATCTTCCTGACCCAGGGATCAAATGCTCATCTCCTTAGTCAACTGCACTGCAGGTGGATTCTTTTACTGCTGAGCCACCTGGGAAGCCCCAAAAGCACAATGCTGGCTTCCAGTTGTACATACAATAGCATGCAGATTCCCTCCCTGGGCTGCCAGACATTGCATAGTATGAATGCTGACCACCTACTGTCTTTTTCCTTTCACACACTTACTGTCCTCCATTCTGTCTCAGCATACTAGCTCTTAGAATATACAATGCTTTTCCCACCAGAAAGCCAGGAAAGCATCCAGACCCTTCCCTTTTACTTATTCTTTTGATTGACTGCTTCTTATCCTTCAGATCTCAGACATCTGGTCTGTATTGCTATGTGTTATCCTGACAAACTTGTCAAGTACCTGACACATAGCAGGTGACAACAAAATATTTGCTGGAGGAAGGAAAGAAAGACAGCAAAAAGGAAAAGGGAAAAAAGCAACAGTTGTCTTTTGTACTGTGAGAGTTTACAGAATATATAAACCTAGATAGTTCCATTCTTTAAATAATCCTTCATAATTGTTATTATGATAAGCTCTAAATAGCATTTTGTGTGATATGTTTCTACAGCTAAAAATCATGCAGGATTTAGGGGCATGTTAATTACACAAGAACTTGTAACATGTTTTTAAAAATATTCTATTTCAGATGATTAAACATAGTATAGCTCTCTGGATGGTTCATTATACAATGAAAGCAACATCACTGTAAACAAAGTTACATGCATGTAAGTGTACGGATATAGGTTCTCCTATTGCATGCTTATGTAATGTGGGTCTCTCTATAATTAGCTAATCAGTTTAAATAGTTTTTACTAATTTAATTTTCTTCTCCATTTCCTATTAATAGATTGTCATGCTTGACTTACCTGATGTAATTAATAGCTTGGGAGCTACATTATGACTACTGAAAGGCTTCATTAAAATGAATCTTTAAATATTTTCAAGCTATTTAATTTCCTTTCTTAAAGACAAATTGAAGAGAGTAGAAACAATTCGAAAAGAAAAAGAATTTCAGTGCAACATTAATATAACTATAGTTGTTTTAATTGAACAATCTGAAAATTCACTTAGTTATCTCATATTTTTAACCGTTAGATAATATTGTTACTTTAGTTGAAGTTATTATCACTAAGAAAGTGGGAAATTTTATAAGGGAAAATAAAAGAGGTAAAATAGTTATATTTTTAAATTTTATAAAATATAAACAAAAGAGCAAGGTAACTTTGTATTTCTTGTGTATTATTGATTTACAATATGTACTTTTCCATTTACCTTTAATGGATAGACCAAATAGAAGTATAAGGGCTTACTTTAGCTTACAGTTGTAATTCTATTTGATGTATTTATTCATCAAAATATTTGAGTACCTATAAATTATTCTTGTTGAATTAAAGAACTATTACAAGATAACTATGCCATTTATTACTCAGTAAATATTACATGCCAGACATTATTTGGCCTTGTGAATATTTCAGTGAAATTAAGTGAAATTAGAAAAATTAAGTGAAATTAGAAAAAATAAGTGAACTTAATGAAAAAGAAGTTAAGTGAAACTTAAGTGAAAAAAGAAGAAGATAGATGGATACACAGGAGTTATGGAAAATTATAAGGCAGTAAAAGTGATTTAGAAAGTGCTGTAGAAGATAAGGAGAAACTTGGAAAGATGAAGATGTCTGCAAAATTGTAATGGTGAGTTGCAGGTATCTAAGATGGATGTCTAGGAATGTGAGGACATGAGACAGAATGAAGAGATCATATGCAATGGATGTGGATCCTTCTAGCTTAGGAGGATTACTAAGCTTTGGATATTTGATGGACTAGTTAGAAATACAGAAGATGACATATAGAAATGAGATATTTAGAATTTAGATTATGGTAATTGGGGTATATCTCATTTCTATACACCATCTTCTGCATTTCCACTTATTCCCTCATGCAGGACATAGCATGACCTTAAAAGTGGGTCTCTAAGATATGACTGAGGATCAAATCATTGAAAAAGAGAAGATCAAAACTCTATTGTATGCATACTGAATCATTAAAAATTCTTATTGAGGCTTCCTGGTTTCGTGCAAGAATTAAGCTATAATTTTTATTGAAGAGAGTAGAAACAATTCGAAAAGAAAAAGAATTTCAGTGCAACATTAATATAACTATAGTTGTTTTAATTGAACAATCTGAAAATTCACTTAGTTATCTCATATTTTTAACCGTTAGATAATATTGTTACTTTAGTTGAAGTTATTATCACTAAGAAAGTGGGAAATTTTATAAGGGAAAATAAAAGAGGTAAAATAGTTATATTTTTAAATTTTATAAAATATAAACAAAAGAGCAAGGTAACTTTGTATTTCTTGTGTATTATTGATTTACAATATGTACTTTTCCATTTACCTTTAATGGATAGACCAAATAGAAGTATAAGGGCTTACTTTAGCTTACAGTTGTAATTCTATTTGATGTATTTATTCATCAAAATATTTGAGTACCTATAAATTATTCTTGTTGAATTAAAGAACTATTACAAGATAACTATGCCATTTATTACTCAGTAAATATTACATGCCAGACATTATTTGGCCTTGTGAATATTTCAGTGAAATTAAGTGAAATTAGAAAAATTAAGTGAAATTAGAAAAAATAAGTGAACTTAATGAAAAAGAAGTTAAGTGAAACTTAAGTGAAAAAAGAAGAAGATAGATGGATACACAGGAGTTATGGAAAATTATAAGGCAGTAAAAGTGATTTAGAAAGTGCTGTAGAAGATAAGGAGAAACTTGGAAAGATGAAGATGTCTGCAAAATTGTAATGGTGAGTTGCAGGTATCTAAGATGGATGTCTAGGAATGTGAGGACATGAGACAGAATGAAGAGATCATATGCAATGGATGTGGATCCTTCTAGCTTAGGAGGATTACTAAGCTTTGGATATTTGATGGACTAGTTAGAAATACAGAAGATGACATATAGAAATGAGATATTTAGAATTTAGATTATGGTAATTGGGGTATATCTCATTTCTATACACCATCTTCTGCATTTCCACTTATTCCCTCATGCAGGACATAGCATGACCTTAAAAGTGGGTCTCTAAGATATGACTGAGGATCAAATCATTGAAAAAGAGAAGATCAAAACTCTATTGTATGCATACTGAATCATTAAAAATTCTTATTGAGGCTTCCCTGGTGGTCCAGTGGATAAGGAGTCTGCCTTGCAGTGCAAGCGACACTGGTTCCATTCCTGGCCTGATAAGATCCCATGTGCCATGGAGAGGCTAGACCATTGTGTCCAATTACGAGCCAGCGCTTTGGAGTGCATGTACCCAGAGCCAGTGCTCTGCAATGACAGAGGCCACTGCAATGGGAGGCCCACATACGCCAAAGAATAAAGATGAATGAAAATAATAAAAAGAGAGCTCATGTCATGAAGTTGAAAATAAATGTTAAAAAAAATTCTGATTGGAAAAAATACAGTGGTTTTGAGCCACATATACTAATGATGAATAAAAAACAGATAAAGTCCATAACAATAAAGTCCTGTATTAAAAAAGGACTTTGAACATGTGCCAGTCTACGGGGAGGGCAGTCAAGGAAAGCTGCAGTGACATTAGAGGCCACTGAGGCACATGTGGAAGAGGGACCACAGGGACAGCTGGGTGAGAGAGGAGGTGACAGTTGTGAATTGTAAAGGAAGATTAGAAATAAGATCAAGGGAAAATGTATTCCAGGCTGGGGTACAGCATGACAAAGTCCACAAAATAGAGAATTCAAGGAATATAACCAGCATGTTTTGGCTGAGGGCACATCTTCATGGAAGATGGGACAGGAGAAGTCAAGAGGTGCCAGGCCATCCAGTGTCTCTTCTGTCAGCGTGAGAAGTTTATATTTTATCACACAGACACTGGGAAGATATTAGAATATTTTAAGTGAGGGATTATAAGGCAGCATCTACTAAGTATTAAACACACTGTTAGCTAAGATGCTCACATCAATGGGCACTACAGAAAATAAAACTAAAAGTAGGTAGAAAACAAAAAAAAATACACATTGCATCTCAGTAAGCCCTAAGATATTCAGCTTAGAGTCAGCTCTTTGTATCCCCAGGTTATGCTTCTGAAGATTCAACTAATGGCAGGTCAAAAATGTTTGAAAAAATATCAAGAAAAGTTCTGAAAAGCAAAACTTCAACTTGCCCCCCAGGCTGGCAACAATGTACATAGCATTTACATTGTATTTGCAACTATATATATAGTATTTACATGTTATTAGGTATTATAAATCATCTAGAAATGCTTTATAGTATATAGGAGGCTGTGCCTTGATTATATTCAAATATTATGCCATTTTATATAAGGGACTTGAGAAGCCTCAGGTTTTGGTGTCTCTGGGAGTGCTGGAGTGAATCCCCATCAGATACCAAGGGACAGCTGTACTACAGTAATTGCAGCAATTATTTCTTTAGTGTTGTATATTTGTGTGAAAATCTTTCCATACCTGATGTCACCTAAGCTGCACAAGTATTTTGTTAGATTGTAACTAGGCTATTTTTTTTCATGAACAGCAACCCCCCAAAAAAATCACTGTACTACTTTATTTTGCAAAAGAATCTGATAGGATATAGTGACTAAACAACAGCAGCTTAATTTTGCAATGCAAAAAGAGAATGCAAGAATAGCTGTTCTTGTAGATGTGCTTGGTCTTGCAAGATAAACAATCAGCTCAGGAGTTGGAAATGGTTAAGATCTTTAAAGGTCTCCTTACTGTGTATATGTGCTTAGTTGCTCAGTCCTGTTTAACTGCAACCTCATGGACTGTAGCCTGCCAGACTCCTCTGTCTGTGGAATTCTTCAGGCAAAAAATACTGGAGTGGGTCGTCGTTCTCTTCTCCATGGAATCTTTCCAAACTAGGAATCGAACTCAGATCTCCCGCATTGCAGGCAGATTCTTTACCAGATGACCTACCAGGTATCCAACTCTAAATATTCATTCCTTTGTTAAATTTATTTTTGCATTAATCATTAATTATATGTTCCTGATATTGAATAGGTGCTTAAGATATGAAAGTGAACAGCACAATTTTCCCTCCAAAGACTGTCCAATATAGAGGGAACTTTATACAGCTTTCACTGTATTTTTATATATTTGAAATAAACTTTTATATATTATTGGTCTTCCCTGGTGGCTCAGATGGAGTAACTTTGCACAAGGTTACACTTGCTCAAGGTTATACCAGTTAACACTCCCACAAGCGAAGTGTTCAGTCAGTAGCAGTGAAGAGAGGATCATTTTAAAATGATTTCTCAAATGTTAATATTATCTCTTGGCATACCATTGGAAATGTTCAAAGATGGGTCAAAAGTGGTCACAAAATTGAAATAAAGTTTTTCATAATCTTTGTATGCCATGGAGTTTTCAACTTTCATTGCTTTGCTTGAAATTTTTTCAGGATTTTCTATTGCTATTATTTTCAGAAAATCTGTTGTTTATTCTGCAATGAAAATCTTACAGTATGTGGCCTTTCCTTTCCCTAGTAAATTATCATTGTGGATTTAACATCTATCCCACTTCCATTTGAAGACTATCAAAGTGATGAAAACGGAGAAAAAGAAAAGAACAAAAGAGATCTAGTTAGAATACTTTAATAAGCACATAAACTTTGCTAGTAGCTGAAGTTCAGTTAAATTTGCATGGGTGGATATGTTTTCAGACTTGGCTTTCTTTTTATTCTTCCTTATCATTAATACTTTGTTTGCAATAGCAATTTATTTGAAGGCTCTTCTTTTATAATAGCTATACAGAGTTAGTGTATCATAATATTGATTAAAAAAGAAAAAAACAGTAGTAGTAGTAGTTTTGAGTGAAGACTCTGGATTATAGCCTGTTTTTAAATCCCTGCTTTGCCTCTTATTTGTAACTTTCTGTATCTCTTTTGTTTTCACAAAAATGGTATAATCATGAAATTTAACCTCATGATGTTGTTCCCAGAATTAAACACACTAAAATTTGTAAAAATCTTCGAATACTATTGTGTATCTAATAGGTGGTAAATCATGTTAGATATACTATTATATGTTTCCTTAAAATTCTTTTCAGTTGTCAGTGAATTTATTGTGGCTATACTGATAAAGTTACGTAAATATCAAATTCAACTTGAAAAACAAATGTGAATTTATATGTAAAAATTGGAAATACTAACATGTAAACAAGCTTGAGGTTCAAATTACCTGGAACTCATGAGAATTTTATATTGCTGAGGGAGTCTATTATATGTGTAGTATGTACACATACTCTCAAATGCGTCTCTTACATGTCGATTTGTGTATATATTATTATGGGAGTATATAAAAAAAAATAGCTGTTTGAAAAATATTCAACTTTTGGGAGTTGAGCTGAGATTTGGAATATGTGTGAAGGTAATTTGGAATCTGCCAAGTAAAGGAACCAAACTATAAGGCATAGGCAGTTAAGTGGTTACAGTAGTTGGGTTGCTCTTTATCTGTGGGATATGTGTCTTTCTTTTTTCTTCTTCTAATCTTCCTTAACATTTAACAGGTAGAATATAATGATTCTGAACTTTAAAAAAATTTCGCATTATTGGATTGAGTTATAGAAACGATCTTGAGTGCTTTGTTGTCAGGAAAAAGGGAGAATACTTTCTTTAAAGATGGTGTCTGGCTTCCCTCTTTTTCAAGCTCCGTTTTTCAGAACCCTGACCTGTCGTGGATCCACAGAAGGCACATTTGACTGTAACAGTGAGCAGAGGTGACCTGGAGCTTTGAGCTTAGGGCAGAGAGAAACCAAGACTGAATTTCACATAAGAAGACATTATACAGTTTCAGATTTAAAGAGGGGATGGATCCATGTATATGTATGGCTGAGTCCCTTCAGTGTTGGCCTGAAATCATCACATATTTTTAATATGCTATACCCCTATACAAAATAAAAAGTTCAAGACTTTGTTTAAATGAAAAAAAATAATCGAGTGTTAAAATTGAAGTAAATAGTATATATTAGTACTGTATATTTGGTTTGGAGTAAAGAATAAGCCATGGATTATACTGTTTAACCTGTTTCCTTAATTTTATTCTTTTTTTTCACGTATATCATGAAATTTAACCTCATGATGTTGTTCCCAGAATTAAACACACTAAAATTTGTAAAATCTTCGAATACTATTGTGTATCTAATAGGTGGTAAATCATGTTAGATATACTATTATATGTTTCCTTAAAATTCTTTTCAGTTGTCAGTGAATTTATTGTGGCTATACTGATAAAGTTACGTAAATATCAAATTCAACTTGAAAAACAAATGTGAATTTATATGTAAAAATTGGAAATACTAACATGTAAACAAGCTTGAGGTTCAAATTACCTGGAACTCATGAGAATTTTATATTGCTGAGGGAGTCTATTATATGTGTAGTATGTACACATACTCTCAAATGCGTCTCTTACATGTCGATTTGTGTATATATTATTATGGGAGTATATAAAAAAAAATAGCTGTTTGAAAAATATTCAACTTTTGGGAGTTGAGCTGAGATTTGGAATATGTGTGAAGGTAATTTGGAATCTGCCAAGTAAAGGAACCAAACTATAAGGCATAGGCAGTTAAGTGGTTACAGTAGTTGGGTTGCTCTTTATCTGTGGGATATGTGTCTTTCTTTTTTCTTCTTCTAATCTTCCTTAACATTTAACAGGTAGAATATAATGATTCTGAACTTTAAAAAAATTTCGCATTATTGGATTGAGTTATAGAAACGATCTTGAGTGCTTTGTTGTCAGGAAAAAGGGAGAATACTTTCTTTAAAGATGGTGTCTGGCTTCCCTCTTTTTCAAGCTCCGTTTTTCAGAACCCTGACCTGTCGTGGATCCACAGAAGGCACATTTGACTGTAACAGTGAGCAGAGGTGACCTGGAGCTTTGAGCTTAGGGCAGAGAGAAACCAAGACTGAATTTCACATAAGAAGACATTATACAGTTTCAGATTTAAAGAGGGGATGGATCCATGTATATGTATGGCTGAGTCCCTTCAGTGTTGGCCTGAAATCATCACATATTTTTAATATGCTATACCCCTATACAAAATAAAAAGTTCAAGACTTTGTTTAAATGAAAAAAAATAATCGAGTGTTAAAATTGAAGTAAATAGTATATATTAGTACTGTATATTTGGTTTGGAGTAAAGAATAAGCCACAGTCCAGGCTGTCAATGAACTAGTATTCTAAATAGAGAGAATACACATAAAAATGTCATGCTATGTGGCAATATTAAGATAAGAGTTATATGCAAACTGGTATCTGAACATAAGTTAGTCCTGGTGGTAAATTGTGAAAAGTTCTATACAGAGGAGGTATTTGACTTGAGCTTTTTCTTCTTTTTTTCTTAAAGAAATCAAGCAAAATAAAAAACCTTGAAATTTGCTAGGAAGACAAGAAAGAGTATTCTAAGAGAAGGACATGCATGAGCAAACTAAAAGGTATAAATATATGTGGGATCTGTTCAGTCCTTCGGGGCTGCTCTTACAAAAAAAAAAAAAAATGTAGAAGTGGATGCAACCCACTCTAGTGTTCTTGACTGGAGAATTCCATGGACAGAGGAGCCTGGTGGGCTACAATCTATGGAATCACAAAAAGTCTGACACACCTGAGCAACTAACTCTTTCACTTTTACATTTGGAAAGAGAGAGAAAATCTTGGCAATTAATCAGAAGGCAAGGACCTGACACTCTCTTCTTTTTACCCGTGTGTTTTCCCCATGACAGTTTTCAATTGATGTGTTTGTTGAGTTCTTCCTTTCTGTGCAGGGGGGTCTGATCTGTACCCAGAGCTACAGTGGCAGCCAGCAGTTACTACTTGTTTTCTGGCACCTGGCTATAGGTTTGCCATTCCCCTCTTCAGAGAACTTCCTGATCCAGGGACCGAACCTGGGTCTTTTCAAAAGGGTTTCCGTTTTTCAGAACCCTGACCTGTCGTGGATCCACAGAAGGCACATTTGACTGTAACAGTGAGCAGAGGTGACCTGGAGCTTTGAGCTTAGGGCAGAGAGAAACCAAGACTGAATTTCACATAAGAAGACATTATACAGTTTCAGATTTAAAGAGGGGATGGATCCATGTATATGTATGGCTGAGTCCCTTCAGTGTTGGCCTGAAATCATCACATATTTTTAATATGCTATACCCCTATACAAAATAAAAAGTTCAAGACTTTGTTTAAATGAAAAAAAATAATCGAGTGTTAAAATTGAAGTAAATAGTATATATTAGTACTGTATATTTGGTTTGGAGTAAAGAATAAGCCACAGTCCAGGCTGTCAATGAACTAGTATTCTAAATAGAGAGAATACACATAAAAATGTCATGCTATGTGGCAATATTAAGATAAGAGTTATATGCAAACTGGTATCTGAACATAAGTTAGTCCTGGTGGTAAATTGTGAAAAGTTCTATACAGAGGAGGTATTTGACTTGAGCTTTTTCTTCTTTTTTTCTTAAAGAAATCAAGCAAAATAAAAAACCTTGAAATTTGCTAGGAAGACAAGAAAGAGTATTCTAAGAGAAGGACATGCATGAGCAAACTAAAAGGTATAAATATATGTGGGATCTGTTCAGTCCTTCGGGGCTGCTCTTACAAAAAAAAAAAAAAAATGTAGAAGTGGATGCAACCCACTCTAGTGTTCTTGACTGGAGAATTCCATGGACAGAGGAGCCTGGTGGGCTACAATCTATGGAATCACAAAAAGTCTGACACACCTGAGCAACTAACTCTTTCACTTTTACATTTGGAAAGAGAGAGAAAATCTTGGCAATTAATCAGAAGGCAAGGACCTGACACTCTCTTCTTTTTACCCGTGTGTTTTCCCCATGACAGTTTTCAATTGATGTGTTTGTTGAGTTCTTCCTTTCTGTGCAGGGGGGTCTGATCTGTACCCAGAGCTACAGTGGCAGCCAGCAGTTACTACTTGTTTTCTGGCACCTGGCTATAGGTTTGCCATTCCCCTCTTCAGAGAACTTCCTGATCCAGGGACCGAACCTGGGTCTCCTGCATTGAAGGCAGATTATTTATAGTCTGAGTCACCAGGGAAGCCCATCTCTTTCCAAATATACCTTATTACAGTTACTCTTGTTGTTACTCAGTATATTCAGTTACATCTTCTTTTTAGCATTTGAATAGTTGGTTCTTCTCTTTTCCATAGTTAATGTGCATATGAATCTCAAAAAGGTATGAGAAAGGATATTCTGTGTTGGTTAAGACTTTTAAATACTTGAGAAACACCTAATTTTTGTGTAATTAGTTTATAATTAATTTATTATGAAACTACATGTAAAAGTATCTGACAACAAATAATAATCTGCCTCCAAAACATCACTGTGTATTTTTGTCTTACTTTAAATATCATATTATTTTGCTCAGACTTTGTATCTTTTTCATAAACTATGATCATCCAAAAGATGTTCTTTTTAATGAGTTTTATAGAATGTGTTACTTAGATATCCACCCCAGTTTTCTATACATTGTAGATTCAGCTTCAAATAACTTTTTGTGTGTTTATTCATAATTATTTGCATGAGTACTTGACCTTTTAGGTGAATTTTTTAAATGTAAGATTTATGCATAAGAGAAAAATGACCAATCTCCTCAATTTAAAAGGGACCAGGAAAATAAATTTCTGTACAAAGATTGTAGATTTCAGTTCACATCTTACCAAAAGGGTTATCAAAAACTGCATTAATGACAGACTGTTTGCATCTCTTTTTTTTCCAGTTAATAAACATTATTCTTTTTACAAAACAACAAAGGAGTGAATAATCCTATGTATCTAGACTAGGATAGCTAGAGGTGCACCAGAAAATTTGATCAGAGTCAAATAATGGAAAACTTTGTACGTCATGCCAAACCTCTTGATCTCTGAACTTTATCGTGTGGACAATGGGAATTTGCCAGGCTTTTTTGTCTTTTTTGTTGTTGTTGTTAAGCAATGTGATAAGCAGATCTGAGTTTCAGGGACATTTTTTGAAGATCTGAAGGGTTGTCTGGAATGTAAAGATTCTAGAAAGGAAACTAGTTAGAAGGCTGTTACCATAGTCGTTACCAGAAGAACCAATCTGAACCAGGGTTGTGGCAGTAAGAAGGAGAAAATGAGAGGAAAGGATGCACTAGAGACATGTGTTTATGGGAGGTGGGAATCTTTAGTCTGAAGAATAAAGCCACACACAGTATTTCAAAATAATTGAAGCATTCATAATTGGTCTCAGACTGAAGTAATATATTCTGTCTGTCTGTCTCTATCTGTATCTATCTTTTAACTGCCTCTGTTTAATTTTCTGAAAGATGACTTTTGATGGAGCCTGGGCTTTCCCTTAGAGGAGACTTTCCAAGTAAAGGGAGCAGTACCCACAAGTATTAGATAATAGAGAGTGACCTACTTTTACTAATCTTAGATCTTATTTTACATAAATAATGAAGAATAAATATATATTAATGTAAGTTCAGATTGTCTAAGGCTCAAACTAAGAAGGAAAGAGTGAAAGATTTGCTAATAATGAGAAAAGATGATTTATCTCTTTTCTTAAAATTATAAATCAGGTTAAACCATGGATTCCACAAAAATATGGTATTCCATGGGGAAACAAAGAATTGCCCTCGAAATGCACATCTCTTTTTCAGAGAAAAATTTTCCTTATTATGTAACTTTCTCTCAGTGTCAGGGCTCAGATCTCTTTCTTTTCAAAGACATCCTAATGTCTCTAGCTCTGTGCATCCTTAGCTTTCAGTGGCTTCTTCTTTGATCTACTTTATTAGCAAATTGACAATAGAAGTAGTGGAAGCATTGAATAGACTTAAGAGACCATCTTTATCTTGGAAATAAGACTTCCTTTAGCCCAAAAATTCTTTCAAAAAATTTTGTTCACTGGAGTGAATAATCCTATGTATCTAGACTAGGATAGCTAGAGGTGCACCAGAAAATTTGATCAGAGTCAAATAATGGAAAACTTTGTACGTCATGCCAAACCTCTTGATCTCTGAACTTTATCGTGTGGACAATGGGAATTTGCCAGGCTTTTTTGTCTTTTTTGTTGTTGTTGTTAAGCAATGTGATAAGCAGATCTGAGTTTCAGGGACATTTTTTGAAGATCTGAAGGGTTGTCTGGAATGTAAAGATTCTAGAAAGGAAACTAGTTAGAAGGCTGTTACCATAGTCGTTACCAGAAGAACCAATCTGAACCAGGGTTGTGGCAGTAAGAAGGAGAAAATGAGAGGAAAGGATGCACTAGAGACATGTGTTTATGGGAGGTGGGAATCTTTAGTCTGAAGAATAAAGCCACACACAGTATTTCAAAATAATTGAAGCATTCATAATTGGTCTCAGACTGAAGTAATATATTCTGTCTGTCTGTCTCTATCTGTATCTATCTTTTAACTGCCTCTGTTTAATTTTCTGAAAGATGACTTTTGATGGAGCCTGGGCTTTCCCTTAGAGGAGACTTTCCAAGTAAAGGGAGCAGTACCCACAAGTATTAGATAATAGAGAGTGACCTACTTTTACTAATCTTAGATCTTATTTTACATAAATAATGAAGAATAAATATATATTAATGTAAGTTCAGATTGTCTAAGGCTCAAACTAAGAAGGAAAGAGTGAAAGATTTGCTAATAATGAGAAAAGATGATTTATCTCTTTTCTTAAAATTATAAATCAGGTTAAACCATGGATTCCACAAAAATATGGTATTCCATGGGGAAACAAAGAATTGCCCTCGAAATGCACATCTCTTTTTCAGAGAAAAATTTTCCTTATTATGTAACTTTCTCTCAGTGTCAGGGCTCAGATCTCTTTCTTTTCAAAGACATCCTAATGTCTCTAGCTCTGTGCATCCTTAGCTTTCAGTGGCTTCTTCTTTGATCTACTTTATTAGCAAATTGACAATAGAAGTAGTGGAAGCATTGAATAGACTTAAGAGACCATCTTTATCTTGGAAATAAGACTTCCTTTAGCATATTCTTTCAAATTTTTCACTAAAAAATAATAATACTGTTGACAAGTATAAAGATTTCGTACAATAAGACCACATATTAGGATCTATGGACTGGCTAGTATTGTTTAGTGGTAATAATCCATGCCTCAAACATTGGCAAAAGCTGATAATGACATGTCCGTTTATTCATTCAATCATTTGATATATACATTTTGAGCATCCGTTTGGTGCCAGATATTTCTTTAGGCTCCATAATATAACAATGGTCAAAATACAGAAATGTGCCTATGTCATGGCTTGCGTAGTGTTCACAGAAACTAGACAAAAAACACAGCAATTTAAGCAAATATGTTGTATGTTAGATAGTAATAAATGTCCTGATTGAAATAAAGCAAAGGAAGGGTTTGCAAATTTCAGTAAGGTGACAGAGAATGCCTTGATGACATGAGGAAGGAGCTCTCTGGGAAAGGCAAGAGGAATAGAAGGTGGAAAGACTTTGCGGTGAAAGTGGTGTTCCTGGCATATCTGAGCAAAAAGGAAATTTCTGCTATAAAGGAATAGATTAGGGGAAAAATAATCAATGATAAAAGCAGAGGAGAGGCATGCTGATCATGTAGGACATTGTAGGCAACGGTGGTGACTGTCTTTCTTTTACTGTGAGTGAAGTAAGAGGCCCCTCGAGGATTGTGAGCAGTGGGTGGTGGTGCTGATCTGACTGCGGTGTGAACAGGATCTCCCAGCTAGTGTTGAAAATAGACTGAAGTAGGGCAGCTACTATTATTGGCAATGGTTCTGACCTCTTCCTTGATGCAGCGTAATCTGAATTAATCTGATTACCAGTAGCAGAAGTCAGAAGCACAGGAGTTAAGTCCATGGACAGACAGAAACAGCAGTTGATATATCAGGCTCAAATTAACAGATAAAATCCAGGAAAGCTTACAGTTCAAAGATACGGGTCATATAGCAAGTCGGGATTTAAACATTATTAGTGCAAATGAGTAAGTGACCATTTGACACCCTAAATCCTGCTTCTATAAATAGCATCTTAAAGGCTATTTAATAGAACCTAATACCCAAGTCAGACAAATATGTGCATTATGTTAATTTTTTAATTTTTAAAACAATTTACTGTATTTTTTAGAAATAGAAATTGAGCAACTTCTACAGTGTATCGGTAGCAGCAGGTTGTTAGCTTGACAAGATGTTGGATGCTATTTGCCAAAATAGCACTGTATGTGGAGTGTGTTCTTTGGTCTGGGAGCTTTCCAGCCCAAAGTGGCTAAAATTTGGGATATAATGTATAATTGAACTCAAAATTTAAAAAATGAACTCAAAATGAAAGCTTATGAAATTTGTGAAATACTCATTGTGTTTCAAAGATCTCACTCTAAGAAGGGGCTGGGCAGGACTGGATGTTACAAGGATGCACAGGACAGAGATGGTGTTTACTGAAGTGGTAACAAAGTTAGATTTTGGGTCAAAGAGACTAGAATTTCAGCCCAGATACTTGGTAGTTTGATGACACTGAGGAAATAATTTAATCTTTCTAAACCTCAGTTTCCTCAAGTCTATATGATGATTGCATCTCTGCTTTTATTAATAGGGCTGATGGAAGATTAAATAATTACATAAAGTACTTAGAGAGTCTAGCACATAATAACACATCAGTCAGTGATGCTAGTTGCTCTTTGGCTACTTTTGGTCTGAATTTAAGAGTTTATAAGTTATGATAGCAAACTCTACATTTCATAATTTTTATAAAGGAATTAGGGGAAAAATAATCAATGATAAAAGCAGAGGAGAGGCATGCTGATCATGTAGGACATTGTAGGCAACGGTGGTGACTGTCTTTCTTTTACTGTGAGTGAAGTAAGAGGCCCCTCGAGGATTGTGAGCAGTGGGTGGTGGTGCTGATCTGACTGCGGTGTGAACAGGATCTCCCAGCTAGTGTTGAAAATAGACTGAAGTAGGGCAGCTACTATTATTGGCAATGGTTCTGACCTCTTCCTTGATGCAGCGTAATCTGAATTAATCTGATTACCAGTAGCAGAAGTCAGAAGCACAGGAGTTAAGTCCATGGACAGACAGAAACAGCAGTTGATATATCAGGCTCAAATTAACAGATAAAATCCAGGAAAGCTTACAGTTCAAAGATACGGGTCATATAGCAAGTCGGGATTTAAACATTATTAGTGCAAATGAGTAAGTGACCATTTGACACCCTAAATCCTGCTTCTATAAATAGCATCTTAAAGGCTATTTAATAGAACCTAATACCCAAGTCAGACAAATATGTGCATTATGTTAATTTTTTAATTTTTAAAACAATTTACTGTATTTTTTAGAAATAGAAATTGAGCAACTTCTACAGTGTATCGGTAGCAGCAGGTTGTTAGCTTGACAAGATGTTGGATGCTATTTGCCAAAATAGCACTGTATGTGGAGTGTGTTCTTTGGTCTGGAAGCTTTCCAGCCCAAAGTGGCTAAAATTTGGGATATAATGTATAATTGAACTCAAAATTTAAAAAATGAACTCAAAATGAAAGCTTATGAAATTTGTGAAATACTCATTGTGTTTCAAAGATCTCACTCTAAGAAGGGGCTGGGCAGGACTGGATGTTACAAGGATGCACAGGACAGAGATGGTGTTTACTGAAGTGGTAACAAAGTTAGATTTTGGGTCAAAGAGACTAGAATTTCAGCCCAGATACTTGGTAGTTTGATGACACTGAGGAAATAATTTAATCTTTCTAAACCTCAGTTTCCTCAAGTCTATATGATGATTGCATCTCTGCTTTTATTAATAGGGCTGATGGAAGATTAAATAATTACATAAAGTACTTAGAGAGTCTAGCACATAATAACACATCAGTCAGTGATGCTAGTTGCTCTTTGGCTACTTTTGGTCTGAATTTAAGAGTTTATAAGTTATGATAGCAAACTCTACATTTCATAATGTTATGTGTTATAAAATAGATCAGATAGTATATAATGTAATTACAAGAAAGTTCTGTAAAGCTGTCTGGTAGAAGTATGTCAGGAAGGAGCCAAGAAGCTGAATTTTGAAGAATGCATTTCGGTTTCTCGTTGGAAGTCATCGTTCATTCATTGTCAGCCGGTTAATTAACATGCACTTATTGTATGTATGCTATATCCTGGCACTGTACCGGAACTAGAAGTGCAAACCTTTATAAGAAATAATCTTTGCCCATCCTTTTCCAATATGATGAGAAAGAGCAACTGGTAAGAATAAACTGTTAAACTATGTGAATTTGTGTTTCCTAAAGGTGCCTGTAAGTTATATGCCTTGAGAGTGGAGTGGCAACAAGGTTAAGTTTGATTCTGTTTGCAGTCGAGAAAAAGAAAATCTTGCAAAATCCATTCTAGATGATACTTTCTTATATACTCCCTTAACTTTTATAGCAGCCCTCTGTATTAAGAATATGTTCCTCATGTCACAGATGAAACTAAGGTTCAGGGATGTTAACTATCTTGTCCAGGTCAGTAGCAAAGGGAAGAAAGGATTGAAGATGATGACAGCTTATTTCACAGAGGGAAGGGAACTTTGTGGAACCATTGTGCTATGGATATTATTGTTTGCATTCATTTCTTCTTTTAAAAGGGGATTAGAAATGGCCATTACCAATTATCTCTGGGTCATTATCAGGGAACCCAGCCTCCAGGAGAATGGTATCAAGATTGGTTTTGATTAATGATCACATGAAAATGTATCCCTTTTGAACTTGAAATCAGAATGTGCCTGATCTATATCACCAGGTGAGAAAGGGAGGTCTTTACCCTTACTTACTGGCTAAAGGGACGTTAGATTTTGGGTCAAAGAGACTAGAATTTCAGCCCAGATACTTGGTAGTTTGATGACACTGAGGAAATAATTTAATCTTTCTAAACCTCAGTTTCCTCAAGTCTATATGATGATTGCATCTCTGCTTTTATTAATAGGGCTGATGGAAGATTAAATAATTACATAAAGTACTTAGAGAGTCTAGCACATAATAACACATCAGTCAGTGATGCTAGTTGCTCTTTGGCTACTTTTGGTCTGAATTTAAGAGTTTATAAGTTATGATAGCAAACTCTACATTTCATAATGTTATGTGTTATAAAATAGATCAGATAGTATATAATGTAATTACAAGAAAGTTCTGTAAAGCTGTCTGGTAGAAGTATGTCAGGAAGGAGCCAAGAAGCTGAATTTTGAAGAATGCATTTCGGTTTCTCGTTGGAAGTCATCGTTCATTCATTGTCAGCCGGTTAATTAACATGCACTTATTGTATGTATGCTATATCCTGGCACTGTACCGGAACTAGAAGTGCAAACCTTTATAAGAAATAATCTTTGCCCATCCTTTTCCAATATGATGAGAAAGAGCAACTGGTAAGAATAAACTGTTAAACTATGTGAATTTGTGTTTCCTAAAGGTGCCTGTAAGTTATATGCCTTGAGAGTGGAGTGGCAACAAGGTTAAGTTTGATTCTGTTTGCAGTCGAGAAAAAGAAAATCTTGCAAAATCCATTCTAGATGATACTTTCTTATATACTCCCTTAACTTTTATAGCAGCCCTCTGTATTAAGAATATGTTCCTCATGTCACAGATGAAACTAAGGTTCAGGGATGTTAACTATCTTGTCCAGGTCAGTAGCAAAGGGAAGAAAGGATTGAAGATGATGACAGCTTATTTCACAGAGGGAAGGGAACTTTGTGGAACCATTGTGCTATGGATATTATTGTTTGCATTCATTTCTTCTTTTAAAAGGGGATTAGAAATGGCCATTACCAATTATCTCTGGGTCATTATCAGGGAACCCAGCCTCCAGGAGAATGGTATCAAGATTGGTTTTGATTAATGATCACATGAAAATGTATCCCTTTTGAACTTGAAATCAGAATGTGCCTGATCTATATCACCAGGTGAGAAAGGGAGGTCTTTACCCTTACTTACTGGCTGTCTTTGAAGAATTTTTTTTAAATCCTACTGAACTATACTCTCCTTATCTGTAAAACAGGGAAATAATATTCCCTTCTTAGGTTCTCAGATTTAAATGGGATCTGATGGAAAGCGCTGAGTGTGGAACATCCGTGGTGACTCATCTTCCTTTCCTCCCCTTTGACTGTTCCTTAGAGATATTATTAGCTGAGCCACTATCTCCAGGGTGAGAATTAATTCAGGGGAGTGTATGGACTTCCCTGAGGCATTGCTTTTGACTGTGCCTCTCTGCTCTGATGTAGATTAAAAAAGAGGATTGAAAAAATAAAAGCTAACAGTCCTTTTTTTTTTTTTCTTTTTCTGAAGTTATCAGCAATTGTCTTAGCTGGAACAACAACAATAAATGACAGTCAGGGAATCCCTTTGTTGTTAGAGCTGTTGACCATAGAAGATGGAGAGCAGATGTGGAATGGTGCACCCTTCAGAGAGGTATTGCAGAGGCATGGTGCCGAGTCAAGATGTGTGTCGTGGTAGGGGGAATGTTCCATGCAGTTACCTCAGGGGTGGTTGGGCCTGCAAAGATGAATGTGGTGGAAGTACTAGAGTCCTTGTGGCAGCCTGCCTGCTGACTTCTAGTGATGGCTTATAGGAGCAGGCCAAAGATGCCAGCAGGGAGAGAGTAGTATAATTTTTTCTTCCATGACTCGATGCTTTGTTTCCTAAATAGAAACATGCATTTTTAAATCCCTATGATTGTATGCCCTGAGGATGCAATAAGATGGGCACAGAAATTCATAAACTCCATGTAATCATGAGGAAATACCAGATAGACACAAAGTGAAGGTTATTCTACAAAATATGTGACCAGTCCTTTTTAAAACATCAAGATCATGCAAGATACAGAAAGACTTAAGAAATTGTCGCAGATTAGAGGAGGCTAATGACTAAATACAGCATGGTATCTTGGATTAGATGCTGGAACAGATAAAGACTAATGGAGGAACCTGGGAAACCTAAATAGTTTAAGTGATAGTTTTGTACAATGTTAGTTTCTTATCTTTGATAAATATTCCTTATTTATATAAGATGTTAACAGTAAGTGAAGCTGGGTTCAGGATACATGGGAGTTCTCTGTACTATCTTTGTGACTTGTGTAAATTTAAAGTTATTTCACACTACATAAAAAAAAAAAAAAAGACAAAAAAACCAAACCTCTCTGGCATACACCACAGAATGCTTTCCCCAGTCACGTAAGCCTTATGTAAGTTTATGAGAAAAGCAGCTGTTAGGGTTTTTGTTTATATTATTAATATTTGGGATACTGTGTCCACCCTTCAAATAATTTTCTGGAGAGCATGGGAAAGGCAAAATTATGGAAAAATGAAATGGAGCACTTCCCATGAAATATGAAGGAAAACACTTCATAACTAGAACTTTAACCTGTGTTTAAGAGGATTAAAAAAGGTCCTTAACTATGAATTATGTGGGCTTATTTCTACACAAGACCATCATTACTGTCATGAGGGCAGAGAGGAGGCCTTTTATAGTTCATGCCTATTACATTTTCTTATGTAACCCATATGCCAAAAATATATAGGGAAACCTGTGTTCTAATAAAAAAATTAATTTACAAATAATCTTGGTAAGAAACACTGTCAAGTAACCAGTTTCATTTAGGAATTCAAAGACATCTCATTTTTTTAATCCTTAATTTTCAATATTGTTGAGCCAAAAATAATCATGAATGACCTGAAAATGTGGCCTCAGTGCAATGGCTTGTGTTTTCATCTTTATTAATCACAAAGAACAGTCTGTAAGAGGATTATTTCTGTAGTCGCAACTGTCATTGGTGAGTAAAGCATTTGGTATGTCTCTAGGGAAGTGGGACTACTGCCAAGCAGCTCGTATGTGTGAAAAGTAAGCATGGGCCAGAACATACATTTTGACCTTTATGGTTTGGGAGTATTCATTATGGCAGATTTTTGATACTGATTGTTACATTTTTAAATACAATCTGTAACCCCACTCTCCAGGGAGATCGTGCTCCAGTAGAACTTAAGCCATTTTAAAATCTAGTAAGTCAGCTTTGTTTGTTCAGAGGTTCATCTTAGTCAAGAAGAAGAGCAAGCTGTGGTATATTGCATAATATACCACCTTTTCAGGTTTATTTTTATGCCTCAAATCTGTCTCCTTTTCTAGTTTACTAAGCCATCCATCTAGTCTTACTCATATAAACATAACATCATCAACATCCTATGAAACACACACACATATCAATATATATATTAATAGTTGGCATGTCCCTTTTGTTTCATTTCTAGGTGTTGAATTATCCCATACTATCCCACCGGGTTGGGTGCTAGAAACACTAAACTATGATCATGTGTATTCAAGTGTATGGATTGAAAGCTTACTGTCATCAAATTTTCCCTTGACCTAGATTTATGATATTTTGCGCATTTGTTTTACCTCTTTCTTTCTCTTGACTTTTTATCTGAACCATAAAGTAAATGACAAATTACATGGTGCCTCAACCATAAAGGCTTAGTGTATCTTCCTCCTATGATAACTGCAATAATTTATCACACCAAGGAAATTTCCCATGATACAGTGGTATCAAAGAAATAATCCATATACAGATGTCTCCAGTTCTCCCCCAAAATATTCATGTTCTTTGTAGCTTTTTAATTCAGTTAATAAAGCTTCACATGTTGATCCATGAATGGATCTTTTGTGAGCTCCCTTTCCTCAAACTGATTTGCCTACTGAAGAATCAAGCTGATTCTCCTTTTTTACATCCTATTTCTCAAATGCCTGTCTCCCTCTATATAAAAGAATGAAATATGGAAAGATTAAGAAAGGAAAGAAAAGAAGGAGGGAGGAGAAAAGAGAAAGAGAATAGGCAGAAATGTATGTTAACATGACTTTTTTATTCCCTCAGCCAAAGCATTCCTTTTAAAGGAGTAGTAGAAGTTATAGTTTGGAACTTTCCTCATGGCTCAGTGGTAAAGAATAGGCCTGCCAGTGTAGGAGATGTCAGTTTGATCCTTGGGTCGGGAAGATCCCCTGGAGAAGAAAATGCCAACCCACTCCAGTATTCTTGTCTGGAAAATTCCATGGACAGAGGAACCTGGAAGACTATAGTCCATGGGGCTCAAAAGAGTTTGCCATAGCTTTGTGACTAAACGACTATGAAGCATTATTATCATTCCCAAGTTAGCTTAGTGACTAAACAACAATGTTACAATTTAGGGGTACAGGTAGAGGCTCTACATGGTGACTTTGAACAAAGGGCTAAGCCTTTCTACATTTACCCTCTAGACATAGGGTGTTTATCAAATATTTATCATATTTTAGTAGGAGAGTAGAGGAGTGGAATGGCCAAACAAGGTGGTGGGTTTGATGCAGTCTAGCTGTATAATGAATCAAACATAAGAAAGAGTGAAGGCAGAAAGATTGCCAGTTATTTTAGTAGAGTAGGGATAAAGCAGAAAACAATTAGAGCTTAATTCAGAGAGAGCATCAGAAGGTAATTTGCTAGAAGAATGACAGAATACAGAGTGATAGTAACTGATAAGTAGGGTTTGCAGAAACCTAACTTAGAGTGGATGAAAGGGAAGCCCTCTCTCAGAAGATGGTTTTGAAGAGAGGAGAGTCTTGATTTATCACACCAAGGAAATTTCCCATGATACAGTGGTATCAAAGAAATAATCCATATACAGATGTCTCCAGTTCTCCCCCAAAATATTCATGTTCTTTGTAGCTTTTTAATTCAGTTAATAAAGCTTCACATGTTGATCCATGAATGGATCTTTTGTGAGCTCCCTTTCCTCAAACTGATTTGCCTACTGAAGAATCAAGCTGATTCTCCTTTTTTACATCCTATTTCTCAAATGCCTGTCTCCCTCTATATAAAAGAATGAAATATGGAAAGATTAAGAAAGGAAAGAAAAGAAGGAGGGAGGAGAAAAGAGAAAGAGAATAGGCAGAAATGTATGTTAACATGACTTTTTTATTCCCTCAGCCAAAGCATTCCTTTTAAAGGAGTGGTAGAAGTTATAGTTTGGAACTTTCCTCATGGCTCAGTGGTAAAGAATAGGCCTGCCAGTGTAGGAGATGTCAGTTTGATCCTTGGGTCGGGAAGAACCCCTGGAGAAGAAAATGCCAACCCACTCCAGTATTCTTGTCTGGAAAATTCCATGGACAGAGGAACCTGGAAGACTATAGTCCATGGGGCTCAAAAGAGTTTGCCATAGCTTTGTGACTAAACGACTATGAAGCATTATTATCATTCCCAAGTTAGCTTAGTGACTAAACAACAATGTTACAATTTAGGGGTACAGGTAGAGGCTCTACATGGTGACTTTGAACAAAGGGCTAAGCCTTTCTACATTTACCCTCTAGACATAGGGTGTTTATCAAATATTTATCATATTTTAGTAGGAGAGTAGAGGAGTGGAATGGCCAAACAAGGTGGTGGGTTTGATGCAGTCTAGCTGTATAATGAATCAAACATAAGAAAGAGTGAAGGCAGAAAGATTGCCAGTTATTTTAGTAGAGTAGGGATAAAGCAGAAAACAATTAGAGCTTAATTCAGAGAGAGCATCAGAAGGTAATTTGCTAGAAGAATGACAGAATACAGAGTGATAGTAACTGATAAGTAGGGTTTGCAGAAACCTAACTTAGAGTGGATGAAAGGGAAGCCCTCTCTCAGAAGATGGTTTTGAAGAGAGGAGAGTCTTGAAGGCTTAAAGAAAAGCAAATGGGAAGCCCATTTTCAGGAAGGGGTCTGATGTAATAGAGGACTGGGTAAGAACAGAATTATACTCAAGCAAGAAATGGCAGAAGATGAGGGCAGAAATTGTCTGAGGCCTTGAAGAAATGATCATGATGGTGCAGTCACTCAGTGGAGCCAGACATCTTAGAGAACAAAGTCAAGTGGGCCGTAAGAAACATTACTATGAACAAAGCTAGTGGAGGTGATGGAATCCCAGCTGAGCTAGTTGAAATATTGAAAGATGACACTGTTAAAATGTTACACTCAATATGCCAGCAAGTTTGGAAGACTTAGCAGTGGCCTCAGTACTGGAAAAGATCAGTTTTCATTCCAGTACCAAAGAAAGGCAATGCAAAAGAATGTTCAAACTACCACATCATTTCACTCATTTCAGATACTAGCAAAGTAATGCTTAAAATCCTCCAAGCTAGGCTTCAACAGTATGTGAACCAAGAACTTCCAGATGTACAAGCTGGATTCAGAAAAGGCAGAGAACCAGAGTTCAAATTGCCAACATCTGTTGAATCATACATAGAGCAAGGGGATTCCAAAAAAAAGCATCTACTAATGCTTCATTGACTATGCTAAAGCTTTGGACTGTGTGGATCACAGCAAACTGTGGGAAGTTCTTAAAGAGATGGGAATACCAGACCACCTTACTGGCCTCCGGCAAAACTTGAATGCAGGACAAGAAACACCAGTTAGAACTGGACATGGAACAATGGACTGGTTCCAAATTGGGAAAGACATCAAGACTGTATATTGTCATCCTGCTTATTTAATTTATATATAGAGTACATCATGCAAAATGCTGGCCTGGATGAAGCACAAGCTAGAATCAAATTTGCCTGGAAAAATATCAGTAACCTCAGGTGTGCAAATGACACCATTGGCCCAAAACTCAACGTTGAAAAAATGAAGATCATGCCATCCAGTCTAATTACTTCATGGCAAATAGATGGACAAACAGTGGAAACAGTGACAGACTTTACTTGGTCTCCAAAATCTCTGTGGCGACTGCAACCATGAAATTAAAAGATGCTTCCTCCTTAGAAGAAAAGTTATGACAAGCCTAGACAGCATATTCAAAAGCAGAGACATCACTTTGCCAACAAAAGTCCAATTGTCAAAGCGATGGTTTTTCTAGTAGTCATGTATGAATGTAAGAGCTGTACCACAAAGAAGGCTGTCTACTGAAGAATTGATGCCTTCAAACTGTGGTGTTGGAGAAGGCTCTTGAGAGTCCCTTGGACTTCAAGATCAAACCAGTCAGTCCTAAAGGAAATCAGTCATGAATATTCATTGGAGTGACTGATGCTGAAGCTGAACCTCCAATACTTTGGCCACCTGATGTGAAAAGACGACTCATTGGAAAAGAGCCAGGGAATGACAGAGGACAAGATGGTTGGATGGTATCACTGAGCAAATGGACATGAGTTTAAGCAAGCTCCAGAGATGGTGACAGACAGAGAAGCCTGGTGTGCTGCAGTCCATGGGGTCGCAAAGATCGGACACAACTGAGTGATTGAATTGAACTGAAGAATGAAGTCAGATAACCACTTACAGTTGACAGGTTAAGCTCTCATTTCCTTTCTTTGAAAGATTTTTGTCAGAGGAGTTATACATCAAAGAAAGTAGAATGAATTGATGGTGTTAAACACAAATGAAACCAATGAAACATGTCTAAGCAAATGCCTTTCAAAAGCAGCAGCATAAAATGAGAACAAATCAGGAAAAGACTGGCGAGACTGAAGCAAAAGGTATATTGGAAAAGTAGAGGGGGCCTCTAGATAGAAAATGAGAGTTTGAAAGTCCAAGAGGTCTGAAGAAAATTTTGTTGCTTTTTTCCCTTGCACAGAGCTACTTAACAAAGATTACTTATATCTGATGAATGTGAATCTGACACCTGTAATTCCTATAGGATCTAAACAGACAAGTTCCATCAAAACTCTGATTGCATTTAGTGCTCTTACCTTTGCATTTTCATAAACATAAACATCTAATTTAAAAGAAATAGTATGTTGCTTATTTAGAAACATTAGTGATGTCAAAATGATGATAGAAAATGGAAAAAAAATGATGCTGATACCCCAGATGCACTTGTCCTCTTTGTCAGTTATGAACTTCCATCTAGGCAGGTGTTTATGCTGAGTTTCTAATGTTTGCATTTGCAATTTTCATTGGGTTGCCTTTCGGGAAATATCCTACAAAACCACACACCCAGAGAAGAATTAACAAAAATTAATTTAAAAAATCAGAATTTTCTGACCTTAAAGCTCCTAAAATTCTCTTGGTAGACCCAACTATAAAGCAGCAGATTTTATAAGTTTGAGATTTGTATTTTCAAACTAATTAATCAGTTTAATTCAATATGAATTTATTAGGCATCTACCATGTGCTTAACATTGCTAACATGTTAATCTTACTACCAAAAAAATGTTAGGTCTTATAATAGGGAAGATCTTATAATGGGGAAATTGGGCATATATACAAAAGAGCAACTAAAATAATAAGAACAAGTGATATAATATGGCTAGATCTATAGATAGACGGAAGAGAAATATAAGGACTACTTATTTCTAACTAGAGGGATATTTGAGTATCCTTCTTTATAATGGTAGAATACAAAATGGATCTTGAAATATGGGTGGTGTATCAATAGGAATTATGCATAAATAATGTACTTTTAATTGATTAACCTTTAACAAAGGAGGAAAGACTATAGATTCTTGAGAAAAGACAGTCTCTTCAGTAAGTGGTGCTGGGGAGTTTCCTGGTAGTCCAGTGGTTATGACTCAATGCCTTCACTGCCATGGCTCCGGGCTCAATTTGTCATTGGGGAACTAATATCCCATAAATCCTGTGAAAAGCAAAAAGTGGTGCTGGAAGAACTGACTTGTTAAATGTGAAAGCCTTTATACAACAGAGGAAACTATAGACAAAACAAAGAGAACCTACTGAATGGGAAAGAATATTTGCAAATGATATAGCCACTAATGAAGAAGGAGATGGCAAGCCACTCCAGTATTCTTGCCTGGAGAATCCCATGGACAGATGAGCTGGCAGGCTGTAGCCCATGGGGTCACAAAGAGTAGGACTTGACTAAGTGACTAAACAATAATGTAACCAATAAGGGGTTAATATCCCAAATTTAGAAACCACTCAAACAACTCAATATTAAAAACAAAGAACCCAGTCGATACTGGACAGAAGACCTAGATAAGTATTTTTCTGAAGAAGATGTACCAATTACCAATAGGCACATGGGGAAAAAGCTCAACATGTCCCCCGACTGAAATAAGAGTACCACCCCAGTCAGTTTTTTATGAACTTCCATCTAGGCAGGTGTTTATGCTGAGTTTCTAATGTTTGCATTTGCAATTTTCATTGGGTTGCCTTTCGGGAAATATCCTACAAAACCACACACCCAGAGAAGAATTAACAAAAATTAATTTAAAAAATCAGAATTTTCTGACCTTAAAGCTCCTAAAATTCTCTTGGTAGACCCAACTATAAAGCAGCAGATTTTATAAGTTTGAGATTTGTATTTTCAAACTAATTAATCAGTTTAATTCAATATGAATTTATTAGGCATCTACCATGTGCTTAACATTGCTAACATGTTAATCTTACTACCAAAAATGTTAGGTCTTATAATAGGGAAGATCTTATAATGGGGAAATTGGGCATATATACAAAAGAGCAACTAAAATAATAAGAACAAGTGATATAATATGGCTAGATCTATAGATAGACGGAAGAGAAATATAAGGACTACTTATTTCTAACTAGAGGGATATTTGAGTATCCTTCTTTATAATGGTAGAATACAAAATGGATCTTGAAATATGGGTGGTGTATCAATAGGAATTATGCATAAATAATGTACTTTTAATTGATTAACCTTTAACAAAGGAGGAAAGACTATAGATTCTTGAGAAAAGACAGTCTCTTCAGTAAGTGGTGCTGGGGAGTTTCCTGGTAGTCCAGTGGTTATGACTCAATGCCTTCACTGCCATGGCTCCGGGCTCAATTTGTCATTGGGGAACTAATATCCCATAAATCCTGTGAAAAGCAAAAGTGGTGCTGGAAGAACTGACTTGTTAAATGTGAAAGCCTTTATACAACAGAGGAAACTATAGACAAAACAAAGAGAACCTACTGAATGGGAAAGAATATTTGCAAATGATATAGCCACTAATGAAGAAGGAGATGGCAAGCCACTCCAGTATTCTTGCCTGGAGAATCCCATGGACAGATGAGCTGGCAGGCTGTAGCCCATGGGGTCACAAAGAGTAGGACTTGACTAAGTGACTAAACAATAATGTAACCAATAAGGGGTTAATATCCCAAATTTAGAAACCACTCAAACAACTCAATATTAAAAACAAAGAACCCAGTCGATACTGGACAGAAGACCTAGATAAGTATTTTTCTTAAGAAGATGTACCAATTACCAATAGGCACATGGGGAAAAAAGCTCAACATGTCCAAACCCCAGAGCAGTGCAAAACCTATAATGAGGTACCACCTCTTAACTATCAAAATGGTTATCATCAAAAGGTCTACAAATAACAAAAGTTAGTGAGGATGTAAAGAAGGGGGAATTATTGTACGCTGATCATGGGATTGTAAATTAGTGCATGAAGGTTCCTCAGAAAACTAATGCCCTTTGCTACCCTTTGATCTAGCAAATCCATTGCCAGGTATAAATCTGAATAAAATAAAAGCAGTCGTTGGAAAATATATGTGCAGTTCAGTGCTTATGGCAGTGTTATTTATAATTGCCAAGGTATGGTAATGACCTAAGTATCCCTTGATGGACAAATGGACCGATGTCCATTGATAGACAAAGAAAAGGAATGAAGAAAATATATATACGCACAATGGACTATTATTCAGCCAAAAGAAAGAAGGGAATCTTGCCATTTGTAACAACACAGATTGGACCTGAAAGTGATTTTCACTGTACTAAGTGAAATAAATCAGAGAAAGACAAACACTGTATAATTTCACTTATAGATGGAATCTTTGGGGGGGAAAAGAACTTATAGATACAGAGAACACATTGGTGGTTGCCAGAGACAGAGTAAGGGATAGGTGAAATGGATGAAGGGGATGAAAAGATACAAACTTCCAGTTTTAAAAGAAATATGTCCTGTGGATGTAATGGATAGCATGGTGACAATAGTTTACAAGACACCATTGCAGGTACTTGAAAGTTGCTGAAGACAGTAGACCTGACTAGGTTTGTGGTATTTCATAATATATACAAATATTGAATCATTATGTTGTACACGTGAAGTTAATATAATGTTATATGTTAATTATACTTTAATCTAAAAATCCTGAAATGTCTATGAATTAGCCACTAATGAAGAAGGAGATGGCAAGCCACTCCAGTATTCTTGCCTGGAGAATCCCATGGACAGATGAGCTGGCAGGCTGTAGCCCATGGGGTCACAAAGAGTAGGACTTGACTAAGTGACTAAACAATAATGTAACCAAAAAGGGGGTTAATATCCCAAATTTAGAAACCACTCAAACAACTCAATATTAAAAACAAAGAACCCAGTCGATACTGGACAGAAGACCTAGATAAGTATTTTTCTTAAGAAGATGTACCAATTACCAATAGGCACATGGGGAAAAAAGCTCAACATGTCCAAACCCCAGAGCAGTGCAAAACCTATAATGAGGTACCACCTCTTAACTATCAAAATGGTTATCATCAAAAGGTCTACAAATAACAAAAGTTAGTGAGGATGTAAAGAAGGGGGAATTATTGTACGCTGATCATGGGATTGTAAATTAGTGCATGAAGGTTCCTCAGAAAACTAATGCCCTTTGCTACCCTTTGATCTAGCAAATCCATTGCCAGGTATAAATCTGAATAAAATAAAAGCAGTCGTTGGAAAATATATGTGCAGTTCAGTGCTTATGGCAGTGTTATTTATAATTGCCAAGGTATGGTAATGACCTAAGTATCCCTTGATGGACAAATGGACCGATGTCCATTGATAGACAAAGAAAAGGAATGAAGAAAATATATATACGCACAATGGACTATTATTCAGCCAAAAGAAAGAAGGGAATCTTGCCATTTGTAACAACACAGATTGGACCTGAAAGTGATTTTCACTGTACTAAGTGAAATAAATCAGAGAAAGACAAACACTGTATAATTTCACTTATAGATGGAATCTTTGGGGGGGAAAAGAACTTATAGATACAGAGAACACATTGGTGGTTGCCAGAGACAGAGTAAGGGATAGGTGAAATGGATGAAGGGGATGAAAAGATACAAACTTCCAGTTTTAAAAGAAATATGTCCTGTGGATGTAATGGATAGCATGGTGACAATAGTTTACAAGACACCATTGCAGGTACTTGAAAGTTGCTGAAGACAGTAGACCTGACTAGGTTTGTGGTATTTCATAATATATACAAATATTGAATCATTATGTTGTACACGTGAAGTTAATATAATGTTATATGTTAATTATACTTTAATCTAAAAATCCTGAAATGTCATAATAGCAGGTGATGCAAATTGTTAGTCGTGCTGGTGGGAGGAAACAGATGACACAGTAGTGCATTTTACTCATTTGCTCATGAAAATTGGAGTGGATTCTGCTTCAATATGGCCATACCCTCTGTATGTGACAAATGCTTCACATTTGTCTGATCCTATTCTCCAAGTTCAATTATTGTTTTAAAAACCTGGAATAATAAAATAACAGGAAAAGATAATGAAAGATAAACTATCGAAACTCTAATTTATTTTATATATTATTGTTACATAACCGAACATTTCTTTGGATAAATGCTGAAATTTTCAGCAATGATTAATGTATTCACAAGGTATTTAACAATGTTGCAAGCATTTTAAATTAGTAATTTAAATGCAAAAATGAGTAAAAATTTAAATGGAAATGCCAATCAAAATATCAGATTATGAGACTCATTACCCTCAGGTACATTTTAAATTATTTGTATGAGATTTTTTAATTTTAACTTTTTAATTTTTTTTCTCTATGGTCATTTGTATTGATTACTTTCTCTGTTAAGTTCTATAGCTCCCTTAGACATCAGGTTAGCCATTAAACAACTGTCTTTTTTATGGTATTAGGTGCAAATGCCGTTGTTTTTCCTGTATATTACAGATATAACTGAAATTGAACATCTTAAATTCTGAGGAGGGACTTGAGACCATAGATATGAAATACTTTCCATGGAAGCTGGTGAATAATGTGACAGTACACATCCGTATAGATAGGTGTGGCTTGGGACTATTAGACTTACTTCTAGAGTTACCTGTGACCTGAGCTTCTTGCCCTTAAAGATATGCACTCTGAGTTTGTTCCAGTCATAATAAACACAAGGAATAATTATAATAATAGTGTTAATAAGCATGTATTTATACTTGCTAAGCACTTTGTATAACTAAGGTAGTAAATTCTTACAACACAAGGAAATTATTCTGTGTTATCCCTGTGGATGTAATGGATAGCATGGTGACAATAGTTTACAAGACACCATTGCAGGTACTTGAAAGTTGCTGAAGACAGTAGACCTGACTAGGTTTGTGGTATTTCATAATATATACAAATATTGAATCATTATGTTGTACACGTGAAGTTAATATAATGTTATATGTTAATTATACTTTAATCTAAAAATCCTGAAATGTCATAATAGCAGGTGATGCAAATTGTTAGTCGTGCTGGTGGGAGGAAACAGATGACACAGTAGTGCATTTTACTCATTTGCTCATGAAAATTGGAGTGGATTCTGCTTCAATATGGCCATACCCTCTGTATGTGACAAATGCTTCACATTTGTCTGATCCTATTCTCCAAGTTCAATTATTGTTTTAAAAACCTGGAATAATAAAATAACAGGAAAAGATAATGAAAGATAAACTATCGAAACTCTAATTTATTTTATATATTATTGTTACATAACCGAACATTTCTTTGGATAAATGCTGAAATTTTCAGCAATGATTAATGTATTCACAAGGTATTTAACAATGTTGCAAGCATTTTAAATTAGTAATTTAAATGCAAAAATGAGTAAAAATTTAAATGGAAATGCCAATCAAAATATCAGATTATGAGACTCATTACCCTCAGGTACATTTTAAATTATTTGTATGAGATTTTTTAATTTTAACTTTTTAATTTTTTTTCTCTATGGTCATTTGTATTGATTACTTTCTCTGTTAAGTTCTATAGCTCCCTTAGACATCAGGTTAGCCATTAAACAACTGTCTTTTTTATGGTATTAGGTGCAAATGCCGTTGTTTTTCCTGTATATTACAGATATAACTGAAATTGAACATCTTAAATTCTGAGGAGGGACTTGAGACCATAGATATGAAATACTTTCCATGGAAGCTGGTGAATAATGTGACAGTACACATCCGTATAGATAGGTGTGGCTTGGGACTATTAGACTTACTTCTAGAGTTACCTGTGACCTGAGCTTCTTGCCCTTAAAGATATGCACTCTGAGTTTGTTCCAGTCATAATAAACACAAGGAATAATTATAATAATAGTGTTAATAAGCATGTATTTATACTTGCTAAGCACTTTGTATAACTAAGGTAGTAAATTCTTACAACAACCTCATGAGATTGTGAAATTAGTTCTGTGATTCATCCCTGTTTTACAGATGCTATAATATGAAATACAAAAGGCCTTATAAATTTCCCAAGGATACACAGCTGCTAAAGGGATGGAGCCGGGATTCTAACAAAAGTGATTGCCTCCAGAGCTAGAGATTTAAACCAGGTCCCTGATTTACCTTCCTAGAAGTCACCTTTCTCTCTCATGTAAATAAACTAATCACAGACTCCCCCATCAACAGACATACTCCATCAGTCCAGTCATGGTCAGTGGAGGTTACAGATGCTTCAAGCTTCACGCACTGTGCTGTGAATGTTCACATGTTTTTCATCCCTAAGAGAAGCTCCCTAAGCTCAGAAATCACATTATGTTTTTACAAATATGAATATCCATTGAACAAAGGAATTAAAATGTACAATTTTTAAACAGTAATCTAGTCCCAGGGTTTTACATGATTCATTATTTGACTATAAGAAGGACATGAATTGACTGGCATGTTTTCAGGTTTACTTAAAAATTAATATTTAGCTGAAAGATAACATTTTTCTCTTAATTTCACCTGTATTTGCTCATCAATAAATTGGATTTGACAGTTATATAAAAACAATGCATTTAAACAGGCTAAAATGTCATCTATTATTGTTATAATGATTACTGTTAGGCAAGAGTATTATGAGTATATCTTTAAAAAGATGTATAGTTAATTGCCTATTGTTACTAGAAAGTTAATGAATTAAAAGCATGGCATACTTATTAGCTTCAAGATGTAATCACTAACAGATTTAAGAATTAGGCAACCAAGTATGAAAATATTTGTACATATTTATTGAAAAGAGTTATCACTAGAAATCTACAATGTTAAAATACTAGTTTATAATAAATATAATTTTTCTTTAGTTTACTCTTAAAAATGCACCAATAATAGCATTTTAAGAAATACAATTGCTATTAATCCTTTCTCTGATTTTATATCCTATTTCTACTTTGTACTGTATTTTAGATTGTGTTACAGTGTCCATCTACAGTCCATGAAATGAGAGTTTCAATACTGTGTAGTGCTTAAAAACAAAACCTTGATACCAGACAACTGGTATAAGTACTACCTGTCCACATAAAATATTAAGACATTTAAGACTTTGGGAAATTACTTAAATTCTCTGTGCCCTCATTTCACCTCATGCAAAATGAAATGCTCATAGTATAGCAACATCAAATGATTATCATGAATGTTAAATAAGTCAACAAATATAAGAGCCTAGAGCAATGCTTGAAATATAATGAAAATTATTCCAAGTATTGTTATTATTGATTATATGATTTATCTCTAAAATTTAGCTTAGTTTTAGCTAATATACTCCTGAAAATTCCTGTTAGGTGGTAACATAACAGAGGTAACCTACAGTGAACTAACTGAAATAACAATCATAAAGAGGAAATTGTTTTTTCAAAATATCTAATTGTCTTCACTAAAAGCTTGTTATTGAAAGGTAACAATTTTTCTTCAGAAAACTTGATATTGAATGATAACCAATTCACCATCAATTCAGTTTGCACAGTTATAATGGATAAAATTTGAGTTAGTTTAATATATTAGCTACTTTCTGAAAACAAAATGTGTAATCCCAAATGAGGCACTTTGACTATGTCTCAACTCCTCCAATTCGTTACAGCAGGTTTCACCCAGCAAAACAAATCATACACAAAAAACACCTGTGACTTACTGACATAGTGACATTTTAAATGGAATTTTCAATCATTAGCTAATTTTTAAAGCTTATCTCCTTAAGAAAAATATTAGTACTTAAAATTAGCAATGCCATTTATATTTTAATAGAAGATATGTAGTAGGGAAAATACTAAACTATACCCAAATGAAAACAAAGTTGAAATTTGAAGCTGAAAGGGTATAAATGTCATATACTTTTCTTGCTAAAATGAGGGCCTGGCCTACTGTGAAATGTGTATTTCCAGTTGGTACCATGTTCTCAAGGTATCATAAGGAGTATTGCTGTTATTTCAACTCATAAATAAATTAAAATTATGAATTTAAATAGTTTGGAAGCATGATGGCAAATAGAACCTGCCAAATATTTGGATGTATTCAGTACGCAACATGAAAACAACATCTTTTGAGGTCTTTGTTGGCTCCCACCCTCACCACTAACCCCACTTACCTGGAGTGTCCTGTAGCACTTTGCACAGTTTGTACATATTTAACCATAAGGCCTGGCCCACCATGTATAACTGTCTCCTTTTTTTGTCCCAGTAGAGCATCAGAATCAATGTGGTTGGAATTACATTTTATTCAAAAGTTTCTAGCAGAAGGCCAGGCATAAAACAGTATGGACTAATTTTTGAATTTGTATATTATACCTGCCTCAAGTGCTTTTAACTCTTATGGTGGTATTTTAGGCCATTTATTTGATCTTATATAGAATATAATGGAGTTATTCATAAGGAAATGACCTTTGCCCAGGAAATCCAACATTTATTGTTTTTAATGTCTTTACAAATATATTACTATAGATGAAACAGGACGACATTTTCAAAGTGGTCTCCCTACCCCAAAGACTCTTCAAGTTTCTACACAAAGAGGGAGTTTACTTTTATATGTTCATCAAGCCAATAAAGGGGGATGGAGTGGTTCTGTCAAGTACTTTGAAATTACATTTATAATGTTATAAATTCCCAAGTGTGCATCAAATTATTTAATTAAACTTGACATCTAAATCCTATGGGCTTCTCTGGTGGCTCAGACAGTAAGCAAATTTGCCTGAAGTGCTGGAGACCTGCGCTCAATCTATAGCTTGGGAATATCCCCTGGAGAAGGACATGACAATGCTGTCTATTATTCTTGCCCTGAGAATTTCATGGACATAGGAGCCTGTTGGGCTACAGTTCATGGGGTGATAATGAGTCATATATGACTGAGGGACTAACAGCTTTCACTATATGCCAGAGAATTGAAAATATCTAATTTCAAAAATGGGAAACTTCTCTTCTATGAAAGTCATTTTCCATCTTGATTTTTTTTCAAATAATTGAAGGTAGCTCTCCTCCCCTCTTCTCATCTCAGTTCTGAGGCTTTGCTTTTCTTCTTCAGATCAAATGTCTTAACAGAAAGCACTTTCAGTGATGAAAAACAAATATTTTAGTTGGTTGAATTATTTTAAATACAGTTCATATTTTATGTGATTTAAACCTAGCCTCCTTGTGTTTTCTTTTATGAACTCATTAATTTAATATTTCACATTTGATCATGTGTCTCACAAACTGGTAACCAACAGATTAAAAAGAAAAAAAATCTCCCAAGGATAATTCCCTGATGGCTTGAATTATGTCTAATGTTAATTCAGTATAGGAAATCAACATTTTTAAGTATTTGATCATGTTCAGCTTCCACTTTCTGTTAATATGGTAAATCTGAAAGTCTCCCAGTACAAAAACCTGGATAAAAGGCAACAAATAGGCTGTTGAAAAATCATGCAGTGTTTTCTAAAGACCTGAGGATCCTGATGGCATTTGCTAATTCTACAAACTGAAAACTTAGGGCTTAATGTCATTGAGTTGTGCTGAGAGCAGCAGGCAAGGAGACAGGGCCTTGGATCTAGAAAGAAAGAGAGAAACTAAAACCCCTGTGTAAATCCAGAACCACTGAAGAGCTACATTCTCAGAGACAGCATAGCCTAGTAGAAACCTATCAGCAAAAAGATGTCAGACTATCACTATGAATCTGAGGTAAGGCTTAGGAAAAAACAATGATTACCACAGTGCTCTGAGTTCAATTTTTTTTTTCTTTTTTCCCCCATCATGCCTCTTTTATTTTTATTTATTTTTATCCATCTTTTTTTATTTTTTGGCATGTGTGGGCCTCCCAATGCAGTGGCCTCTCTTGTTGCAGAGCACCAGCTTGTAATTGGACACACTAGTCCAGCTGCTCTGCAGCATGTGGTATCTTCCCAGGTCAGGGATCGAACCCGTGCCCTTTGCACTGCAAGACAGTCTCTGTACCCACTGGACCACCAGGGAAGCCCTCTTTGAGTTCAAAATTTTAAATTAGTAGCCCCTGCTTCACAGTACCTATCAGAAAGAAAACTATATTCTCTCTGAAGGAAGTTCTTTCTGCCAAACTGCACAGAATTCCCACACATTAAAATAACCAAACATGAGCTTGCAGTCACTATTTTAAATCACAAGAACTAAGTTGCCCTATGTGTCTTAAATAAACTCTCCTCCTCTTCTCATCTCAGTTCTGAGGCTTTGCTTTTCTTCTTCAGATCAAATGTCTTAACAGAAAGCACTTTCAGTGATGAAAAACAAATATTTTAGTTGGTTGAATTATTTTAAATACAGTTCATATTTTATGTGATTTAAACCTAGCCTCCTTGTGTTTTCTTTTATGAACTCATTAATTTAATATTTCACATTTGATCATGTGTCTCACAAACTGGTAACCAACAGATTAAAAAGAAAAAAAATCTCCCAAGGATAATTCCCTGATGGCTTGAATTATGTCTAATGTTAATTCAGTATAGGAAATCAACATTTTTAAGTATTTGATCATGTTCAGCTTCCACTTTCTGTTAATATGGTAAATCTGAAAGTCTCCCAGTACAAAAACCTGGATAAAAGGCAACAAATAGGCTGTTGAAAAATCATGCAGTGTTTTCTAAAGACCTGAGGATCCTGATGGCATTTGCTAATTCTACAAACTGAAAACTTAGGGCTTAATGTCATTGAGTTGTGCTGAGAGCAGCAGGCAAGGAGACATGGCCTTGGATCTAGAAAGAAAGAGAGAAACTAAAACCCCTGTGTAAATCCAGAACCACTGAAGAGCTACATTCTCAGAGACAGCATAGCCTAGTAGAAACCTATCAGCAAAAAGATGTCAGACTATCACTATGAATCTGAGGTAAGGCTTAGGAAAAAACAATGATTACCACAGTGCTCTGAGTTCAATTTTTTTTTTCTTTTTTCCCCCATCATGCCTCTTTTATTTTTATTTATTTTTATCCATCTTTTTTTATTTTTTGGCATGTGTGGGCCTCCCAATGCAGTGGCCTCTCTTGTTGCAGAGCACCAGCTTGTAATTGGACACACTAGTCCAGCTGCTCTGCAGCATGTGGTATCTTCCCAGGTCAGGGATCGAACCCGTGCCCTTTGCACTGCAAGACAGTCTCTGTACCCACTGGACCACCAGGGAAGCCCTCTTTGAGTTCAAAATTTTAAATTAGTAGCCCCTGCTTCACAGTACCTATCAGAAAGAAAACTATATTCTCTCTGAAGGAAGTTCTTTCTGCCAAACTGCACAGAATTCCCACACATTAAAATAACCAAACATGAGCTTGCAGTCACTATTTTAAATCACAAGAACTAAGTTGCCCTATGTGAGAATCAGAGGAAAAAGTAGATTTCTATTCTCAAGAATACCAAATATTAATATTATACATATGCAATATATGTTTTAAATATTTAAACAATAGCACTTTGAAAATAATGAACCTGATATGACATGTATTAAAATTCACATCTCAGTAGCTTTATAAAAACAATATTTTAATTGTTTTTTCTAGTGCTAATCCACCTGCATTAAAGTTTTCATTACTAAATGTGAACAGTTTAAAACTGTCTTTATTTAACAAATGTAATCTCTTTGACAGACCCAGGGTGATTAGCTGGCAATATAACAGAAGGAAGAAAGTCATAATTCTGACCCTCACAGAATTTAGCATCTTGTTGCAGTTATTGATTGTATTTGGATTAGAATGAAAGCTTCTAGTCTTCTGTTTTACTGGAATCTGAAGATTTACCGCACTTGATTAACAAAGCAAGAGTGGCATGCCTAATTTAAATGAGAGATAGGCCACCTAAAATATTTTAGAAAGACTTTATTTTAATGTTGTATGTATTATTGTACTCTAAACAATTCATATTTCAACATTTGTTAAGATTCTTCAATCAGGGTCCTCGTTTTGTCTGTAGCATTGACTTTGCTGCTTAAATGATTCTAAGAGTGACTTTTTCTTGCAAAACAGTAGAACAAATTTAGCAATCTCATGGCGTTAGAACAAAACAGTCTTCTTTAACACATTAAAAGTAGGTATGTAGAAAAGCTAATTTGATTTTTGCTTACTTGTGAAGTATAAATACAGAATTTTTAAAGAAAACAATAAGGCAAAAAGCAGTAATATATTATAGAGTAATTAAGTTATAACACAGTGAGGGTTGGTGCTACTATGTATTTATAAGTGGGGCTGTTTAAAAAAAATGTGAAAAATGAGCATGAAGGAAGTGTTGTAAATGTTTTCTTCCCTGAAGAATGACCTCTTTTTATTTTTTTCTTGTATAAAATTTTTACTCATAACATGTATTCTTCTTCTTGATGTATATTATTAAACAAACTATTTCTGCACTAAAAAATGGAAAAAGAACATATGAATATATACTTTGACTCTTAGCTATTTCCCATTCTATCAAGAAACTTTAGCTTAAGTGAATTAAAAGCACAAGTTAGGAGTGCTATGGAAAATCAAATACAGTAATTTTCCTTTGTTGCTTTATGTGTATAATGTGGACAAGAATCAGTCATTCTAAAGCAATTTATTTGTGTAGACAAAATTTAAACAATAGCACTTTGAAAATAATGAACCTGATATGACATGTATTAAAATTCACATCTCAGTAGCTTTATAAAAACAATATTTTAATTGTTTTTTCTAGTGCTAATCCACCTGCATTAAAGTTTTCATTACTAAATGTGAACAGTTTAAAACTGTCTTTATTTAACAAATGTAATCTCTTTGACAGACCCAGGGTGATTAGCTGGCAATATAACAGAAGGAAGAAAGTCATAATTCTGACCCTCACAGAATTTAGCATCTTGTTGCAGTTATTGATTGTATTTGGATTAGAATGAAAGCTTCTAGTCTTCTGTTTTACTGGAATCTGAAGATTTACCGCACTTGATTAACAAAGCAAGAGTGGCATGCCTAATTTAAATGAGAGATAGGCCACCTAAAATATTTTAGAAAGACTTTATTTTAATGTTGTATGTATTATTGTACTCTAAACAATTCATATTTCAACATTTGTTAAGATTCTTCAATCAGGGTCCTCGTTTTGTCTGTAGCATTGACTTTGCTGCTTAAAAGATTCTAAGAGTGACTTTTTCTTGCAAAACAGTAGAACAAATTTAGCAATCTCATGGCGTTAGAACAAAACAGTCTTCTTTAACACATTAAAAGTAGGTATGTAGAAAAGCTAATTTGATTTTTGCTTACTTGTGAAGTATAAATACAGAATTTTTAAAGAAAACAATAAGGCAAAAAGCAGTAATATATTATAGAGTAATTAAGTTATAACACAGTGAGGGTTGGTGCTACTATGTATTTATAAGTGGGGCTGTTTAAAAAAAATGTGAAAAATGAGCATGAAGGAAGTGTTGTAAATGTTTTCTTCCCTGAAGAATGACCTCTTTTTATTTTTTTCTTGTATAAAATTTTTACTCATAACATGTATTCTTCTTCTTGATGTATATTATTAAACAAACTATTTCTGCACTAAAAAATGGAAAAAGAACATATGAATATATACTTTGACTCTTAGCTATTTCCCATTCTATCAAGAAACTTTAGCTTAAGTGAATTAAAAGCACAAGTTAGGAGTGCTATGGAAAATCAAATACAGTAATTTTCCTTTGTTGCTTTATGTGTATAATGTGGACAAGAATCAGTCATTCTAAAGCAATTTATTTGTGTAGACAAAATTTAATCTAAGATAATGGTTCTGTGGTTGGAAAAAATTCTATTAGAGTTTATGATTTGGACTACTTACAATACTTTTTTGAAGAAGAAGAAGACAACGTGAAAAAAAATGTACTATTTCAGAACAGGTTGGCAAATAGGGTTCATCTTCTGCGCCAGTTTAGCATCAAGGAATTTAACAAGGCTGTTTCAAGAAATAAATGAGTATTTCATGTTCTCTCATGCAGAGGAAGATAAGGTGCCAGCACACATGTGAGTTATTTCATGAAACTGTATAAATGTATTATAAGATAATAAAAATGTGTGTATTATGTGCATGATTATACATTCTACTCTATATGTAATATTATATATATGTATGTGTAGCAATTTAGGATTGATAAGATTTGTTTTATAAGTAAATAAATATCTGTAAGGTAGAGGAAATCCAAAAGCTTTTCCTAACTTTGGCTGAGTCTTTCCAGATTTCTTGTGAGCAGTTGAAGAGATTGTGAGTTATTTTCCACATATTTTCTTCTTAAAAAATGTATCTTATCTTGAAGACTATATGTTAGTCACTGAGTCATGTCTGACTCTTGCCAGCCCATGGACTGATTGTAGCCCAGACTCATCTGTCCATGGAATTCTGCAGGCCCTTCTCCAGGGGATCTTCATGACCAGGGATCAGACCCAGGTCTCCCACTGTATAGGCAGATTTTTTTTACCATTTGAGCTATCCAGGAAGCCCTTGAAGAGTACTCTGCAATAAAAGTAGTCTTCTGAGATTCTTCCTGCTTCTACTGACCAGAAAGATACTCAGATGTTAAGGGATGTTTCCTGGAAGGAAAAGGAAATGGCCTCTTTTATTTTTTCTTGTATAAAATTTTTACTCATAACATGTATTCTTCTTCTTGATGTATATTATTAAACAAACTATTTCTGCACTAAAAATGGAAATGAACATATGAATATATACTTTGACTCTTAGCTATTTCCCATTCTATCAAGAAACTTTAGCTTAAGTGAATTAAAAGCACAAGTTAGGAGTGCTATGGAAAATCAAATACAGTAATTTTCCTTTGTTGCTTTATGTGTATAATGTGGACAAGAATCAGTCATTCTAAAGCAATTTATTTGTGTAGACAAAATTTAATCTAAGATAATGGTTCTGTGGTTGGAAAAAATTCTATTAGAGTTTATGATTTGGACTACTTACAATACTTTTTTGAAGAAGAAGAAGACAACGTGAAAAAAAATGTACTATTTCAGAACAGGTTGGCAAATAGGGTTCATCTTCTGCGCCAGTTTAGCATCAAGGAATTTAACAAGGCTGTTTCAAGAAATAAATGAGTATTTCATGTTCTCTCATGCAGAGGAAGATAAGGTGCCAGCACACATGTGAGTTATTTCATGAAACTGTATAAATGTATTATAAGATAATAAAAATGTGTGTATTATGTGCATGATTATACATTCTACTCTATATGTAATATTATATATATGTATGTGTAGCAATTTAGGATTGATAAGATTTGTTTTATAAGTAAATAAATATCTGTAAGGTAGAGGAAATCCAAAAGCTTTTCCTAACTTTGGCTGAGTCTTTCCAGATTTCTTGTGAGCAGTTGAAGAGATTGTGAGTTATTTTCCACATATTTTCTTCTTAAAAAATGTATCTTATCTTGAAGACTATATGTTAGTCACTGAGTCATGTCTGACTCTTGCCAGCCCATGGACTGATTGTAGCCCAGACTCATCTGTCCATGGAATTCTGCAGGCCCTTCTCCAGGGGATCTTCATGACCAGGGATCAGACCCAGGTCTCCCACTGTATAGGCAGATTTTTTTTACCATTTGAGCTATCCAGGAAGCCCTTGAAGAGTACTCTGCAATAAAAGTAGTCTTCTGAGATTCTTCCTGCTTCTACTGACCAGAAAGATACTCAGATGTTAAGGGATGTTTCCTGGAAGGAAAAGGGAAATGGCATATTTCTTAGGTAAAATGTTGTTTTGACATCTATTTGTTGCTGGCGAAAGGATATCAAGATGATCCAAAAGACAGGAATGGAAAAAATTTCTAATGGCAACAATAAATGAATGCTATTGAAATTAAAATAATTGGATGTCTACAAGAAGACTAAATGGTTATTAAAAGCAGTATGCCCAAGTATTATGACCATGATAAATTTAATAAGACTCAGAGTCCTAACCTTAGCTTGGCAAAGTCCAGAAGTTTGTTATTTTCAGTATCTTTGAGTGGTTGCTAAACTCATAAGAAGGAAGATAAATAGTGTCATTCTCCTCCTGAAGTCCCTTCCACAGCTGCCATTGCCCTTTACCAAGGACCAAACTGGGGCTTCCCTGGTAGTCCAATGGGTAGAGAGTCTGCCTTGCAGTGCAAGGGGCACTAATTCGATCTCTGGCCCTGGAAGGATCCCCCGTGCCACGGAGTGGCTGGACCAGTGTGTCCAGTTACAGGCCAGCGGCTTCTGGAGCACATGCTCCCAGAGCCAGTGCCCTGCACTGAGAGAGGCCACTGCAATGGGAGGCCCACACAGGCTAGGGAATAAAGATGGATGAAAATAAATAAATAAATAAACAATAAAAGAGGTCAAAATTTTTTAAAAAAAAGATAAAACTATTTAGCATAGTATATACTACACTGAAGGGCTTCCCAGATGGCTTAGTGGTGAACAATCAGCCTGCCAGTGTAGGAGATACAGGAGATACGAGTTTGCTCCTGGAGTTGTGAAGATCCCCTGGAGAAGGGAATGGCTACCCACTCCAGTTATTCTTGCCTGGAGAATTCCACGGACAGAGGAGCCTGGTGGGTTACAGTCAGTGGGGTTGCAAAGAGTTGGATACAATTGAGCATGCATACACACTACACTTCATCCATACTGGGCTGCCATTCTTTAAGGTTTACTGAAACATCATTCATATGCCATCTAATTTACCCAGTTAAAATGCAATCCATCAGCTTTTAGTTAGATTTACAGAGCTGTGCATCTGTCACCACAATCAATTTTAGAACACTTTATTACCCTTAAATAACACCACCCAACTCCCCTAGTGTTAGCAACCACCAGTTTCCTGTTTCTATGTTTGTGTATTCTGGACATTTTATATGAATGGAATTATAAAATACACCATCCCATTTTGACTGACTTTTTCACTTAGCATGTTTTCAAGGTTCATCTATTGTATAGTATCAGAATTTTGTTTATTTAATTTCTGCATAATATTCCATTTTATGTATATAGCATATTTTTCATCCACCCAAATTTTATTTTTTGTTATATGAATAATGCTGCCTTAGAGTCCTAACCTTAGCTTGGCAAAGTCCAGAAGTTTGTTATTTTCAGTATCTTTGAGTGGTTGCTAAACTCATAAGAAGGAAGATAAATAGTGTCATTCTCCTCCTGAAGTCCCTTCCACAGCTGCCATTGCCCTTTACCAAGGACCAAACTGGGGCTTCCCTGGTAGTCCAATGGGTAGAGAGTCTGCCTTGCAGTGCAAGGGGCACTAATTCGATCTCTGGCCCTGGAAGGATCCCCCGTGCCACGGAGTGGCTGGACCAGTGTGTCCAGTTACAGGCCAGCGGCTTCTGGAGCACATGCTCCCAGAGCCAGTGCCCTGCACTGAGAGAGGCCACTGCAATGGGAGGCCCACACAGGCTAGGGAATAAAGATGGATGAAAATAAATAAATAAATAAACAATAAAAGAGGTCAAAATTTTTTAAAAAAAAGATAAAACTATTTAGCATAGTATATACTACACTGAAGGGCTTCCCAGATGGCTTAGTGGTGAACAATCAGCCTGCCAGTGTAGGAGATACAGGAGATACGAGTTTGCTCCTGGAGTTGTGAAGATCCCCTGGAGAAGGGAATGGCTACCCACTCCAGTTATTCTTGCCTGGAGAATTCCACGGACAGAGGAGCCTGGTGGGTTACAGTCAGTGGGGTTGCAAAGAGTTGGATACAATTGAGCATGCATACACACTACACTTCATCCATACTGGGCTGCCATTCTTTAAGGTTTACTGAAACATCATTCATATGCCATCTAATTTACCCAGTTAAAATGCAATCCATCAGCTTTTAGTTAGATTTACAGAGCTGTGCATCTGTCACCACAATCAATTTTAGAACACTTTATTACCCTTAAATAACACCACCCAACTCCCCTAGTGTTAGCAACCACCAGTTTCCTGTTTCTATGTTTGTGTATTCTGGACATTTTATATGAATGGAATTATAAAATACACCATCCCATTTTGACTGACTTTTTCACTTAGCATGTTTTCAAGGTTCATCTATTGTATAGTATCAGAATTTTGTTTATTTAATTTCTGCATAATATTCCATTTTATGTATATAGCATATTTTTTATCCACCCTTTAGTTGTTGAATATTTGGTTTATTTCTTTTTTAGTTATAATGAATAATGCTGCTGTGCACATTCATGTTTAAGTTTCTATGTGGATGTGTGTTTTCCAAATTCTTGGGTATATTCCTAGTAGTGGAATTGTTGGACCATATGATATGTGTTTTGCCATTTGAGACATGACCAGACTGTATTTCAAGTCAACTGTGCCGTTTTATCCTTCCATCAGCAGTGTATGAAATTTCTTTACATCTTTGCTAACACTTTATTATTTATCTTTTTGACTATAGCTATTCTAGTGCCTGTGAATTGGTACCTCATTATGGTTTTGATTTGTATTTCTCTGATGGTTAGTGATGTTGAACATCTTTTCTTTTGCTTATTGACCAATTGTACATCTTTGGAGAACTCTCTGTTTAGATTATTTGTTCATTTTTAAATTGGCCTTTTTGTCTTTTTTTCTTGAGTTGTCACAGTCATTCATATATTCTAGAAACAAGTGCTTATAATAAGATACATGATTCTCAAAAATGTTCTTTCGATGAGTTGCCTTTTCTGGATGATTTCATTTAAAGTGCAAAATTTATTAGTTTTGATAGTGTATTAGTCAGTGTGAACTGCCATAACAAATTATTGCAGACCTGATGGCTTAAACATTTATTTCCTTGCAGTTCTGGCGACTGAAAATCTGAGTTCAGGATGCCAGCATGGCCAGTCCTCTTCCTGACTTACATAATGCATCACACTACACTTCATCCATACTGGGCTGCCATTCTTTAAGGTTTACTGAAACATCATTCATATGCCATCTAATTTACCCAGTTAAAATGCAATCCATCAGCTTTTAGTTAGATTTACAGAGCTGTGCATCTGTCACCACAATCAATTTTAGAACACTTTATTACCCTTAAATAACACCACCCAACTCCCCTAGTGTTAGCAACCACCAGTTTCCTGTTTCTATGTTTGTGTATTCTGGACATTTTATATGAATGGAATTATAAAATACACCATCCCATTTTGACTGACTTTTTCACTTAGCATGTTTTCAAGGTTCATCTATTGTATAGTATCAGAATTTTGTTTATTTAATTTCTGCATAATATTCCATTTTATGTATATAGCATATTTTTTATCCACCCTTTAGTTGTTGAATATTTGGTTTATTTCTTTTTTAGTTATAATGAATAATGCTGCTGTGCACATTCATGTTTAAGTTTCTATGTGGATGTGTGTTTTCCAAATTCTTGGGTATATTCCTAGTAGTGGAATTGTTGGACCATATGATATGTGTTTTGCCATTTGAGACATGACCAGACTGTATTTCAAGTCAACTGTGCCGTTTTATCCTTCCATCAGCAGTGTATGAAATTTCTTTACATCTTTGCTAACACTTTATTATTTATCTTTTTGACTATAGCTATTCTAGTGCCTGTGAATTGGTACCTCATTATGGTTTTGATTTGTATTTCTCTGATGGTTAGTGATGTTGAACATCTTTTCTTTTGCTTATTGACCAATTGTACATCTTTGGAGAACTCTCTGTTTAGATTATTTGTTCATTTTTAAATTGGCCTTTTTGTCTTTTTTTCTTGAGTTGTCACAGTCATTCATATATTCTAGAAACAAGTGCTTATAATAAGGTACATGATTCTCAAAAATGTTCTTTCGATGAGTTGCCTTTTCTGGATGATTTCATTTAAAGTGCAAAATTTATTAGTTTTGATAGTGTATTAGTCAGTGTGAACTGCCATAACAAATTATTGCAGACCTGATGGCTTAAACATTTATTTCCTTGCAGTTCTGGCGACTGAAAATCTGAGTTCAGGATGCCAGCATGGCCACGTCCTCTTCCTGACTTACATATGGCTACTTTCTGACTTTTCATCAAAGGGCAGAGGGAGAAAGCTCTATTTACTGCCTCTTTATTTTCTTATAAAGGGCAATAATCCCACTGCCATGACTTCATCTAAATTGAATCATCTCCCAAAGGCCTCAATCTCCAAATCCCATCACATCAGGGGTCAGGCTGAAACAGCTGAATTTGGGTGAACACAATTCAGACCATAGCAGATGGTGTCCAGTTTATCTATTTTTTCTTGTATTGCTTGAGCTTTCAATGTCATCTCTCAGAAGCCATTGCCCTAATCCAAGATTCTAATTTACCCCTGAGGCTTTTTCTAAGAGTGTTATAATTTTAATGTTTTAAGTGTTTTTTTTTTTTTTTTCCCTTGGACATTAGGAAGTTATGCTGTTCATTGATCTGGAAATATTTTTACTTAACAGACATTTTGCCTGGCCAACACTTAACTCATTTTTTCACACACTGTGTTAGGTTCTCCCTCCATACCCCTAGCCTCTCCAGAGGTTAGTTGAACTGGACATTTACCCTGTGTGTGCTAAATACCCTGGTTAAACCTCCATTGTAGCATTTCCCATATTATATTGTAACTGCTTCACTTAGCTTAGTTTACTATGTCTTTTTCCACCATTATTCACGTTGTAATATTGGAAAAAATGCAGGAGCTTCTACATATTGAGCAGTCAATAATATTTTTTTTTAAGATTTATTTATTTATTTATTTATTGGGTGGGGTGGGAGGGAAGGGAACAGGCGGACCACTTCTATTGGTCTTTCATTTGTCCATTTTCATCCATCTTTGTTCTTTGGCCCGTGTGGGCCTCCCATCGCGGTGGCCTCTGTTGTCGCAGAGCACCGGCTCTGGGCGCATGCGCTCCAGAGCTCTGGCTTGGTAATTGGACACATCGGTCCAGCCGCTCCACATCACGTGGGATCTTCCCAGGCCAGGGATGGAACTGGCGCCACCTGCACTGCAAGGAGGTGTCCTTACCCACTGGACCACCAGGGAAGCCCCAGTCAATAATATTTTGTGGAGACAATAAAGGAATTCTCAAAATGTCAGTTTATTAATTTATAGTGAAAACCAGAGTTGTCAAATAACCTGGTATCCAAACTAGGGCTGACAGATCTCTTCACTATAGGAAACTACACAGAAAGTTCACTTGTTCTAAGAATATTTCTTGGTGTCCGTGGACTCAGAACATATCACTGAACTTTTAACGGTTCTATGTCAGGTGGTATATCCTGACAATTCCAGGACATGCGTACACTTGCCCCTCCCCCATCCCTGATGACTAATCCTTGAGCTTTGACTCCCTTTCAAAGACAGAGTACTTAGAAGAGTCCTGCCATCTCTTCCTTTCCTATGGCTTGTTTTCCTCGCTTGTTTGGTGCCATCGTCTCCCCCTTCTCACTGACAATTTATGCTTTAATTATATATCAGTAAAACCACAGACTGTTTTCCTCTGGGTCATGATCCTCTTCTGAATATTTTTACTTAACAGACATTTTGCCTGGCCAACACTTAACTCATTTTTTCACACACTGTGTTAGGTTCTCCCTCCATACCCCTAGCCTCTCCAGAGGTTAGTTGAACTGGACATTTACCCTGTGTGTGCTAAATACCCTGGTTAAACCTCCATTGTAGCATTTCCCATATTATATTGTAACTGCTTCACTTAGCTTAGTTTACTATGTCTTTTTCCACCATTATTCACGTTGTAATATTGGAAAAAATGCAGGAGCTTCTACATATTGAGCAGTCAATAATATTTTTTTTTAAGATTTATTTATTTATTTATTTATTGGGTGGGGTGGGGAGGGAGGGGAACAGGCGGACCACTTCTATTGGTCTTTCATTTGTCCATTTTCATCCATCTTTGTTCTTTGGCCCGTGTGGGCCTCCCATCGCGGTGGCCTCTGTTGTCGCAGAGCACCGGCTCTGGGCGCATGCGCTCCAGAGCTCTGGCTTGGTAATTGGACACATCGGTCCAGCCGCTCCACATCACGTGGGATCTTCCCAGGCCAGGGATGGAACTGGCGCCACCTGCACTGCAAGGAGGTGTCCTTACCCACTGGACCACCAGGGAAGCCCCAGTCAATAATATTTTGTGGAGACAATAAAGGAATTCTCAAAATGTCAGTTTATTAATTTATAGTGAAAACCAGAGTTGTCAAATAACCTGGTATCCAAACTAGGGCTGACAGATCTCTTCACTATAGGAAACTACACAGAAAGTTCACTTGTTCTAAGAATATTTCTTGGTGTCCGTGGACTCAGAACATATCACTGAACTTTTAACGGTTCTATGTCAGGTGGTATATCCTGACAATTCCAGGACATGCGTACACTTGCCCCTCCCCCATCCCTGATGACTAATCCTTGAGCTTTGACTCCCTTTCAAAGACAGAGTACTTAGAAGAGTCCTGCCATCTCTTCCTTTCCTATGGCTTGTTTTCCTCGCTTGTTTGGTGCCATCGTCTCCCCCTTCTCACTGACAATTTATGCTTTAATTATATATCAGTAAAACATAATAGGACACAGACTGTTTTCCTCTGGGTCATGATCCTCTTCTGAATACGGCACATAGGAAAATTTTTGAACACAGGACAATGCATTATAATATATTTTATGACTTCACCCACTACAGCATTTTAACTCATGTGTGTGCATGCCAAGTCGTTCAGCTGTGCCCTTTACGTGACCCTGTGGACTGAAGCCTGCCAGGCTCCTCTGTCCATGAGATTTTCCAGACAAGAATATTAGAGTGGGTTGCAATTTCCTACTGCAGGGTATCCGCCTGACCCAGGGATTGAACCCACATCTCTTGCATCTCCTGCATTGTTAGATTCTTTATCACTGTGCAAACAATGTTGTAACCTGAATATTTTTAGTTCTTAACTGTTGATTTCTAGAGAGACATGATTTAGCTTTATTTTATTTAGAGTTAGAGCTTTGTTGGGCTATGTTAGGATATTTAAATATTCAGCTTGAATGCTGTTTTATGTGCCTGGGAATGCTCGCCACAGCAGGTGTCACCTAACCAGATGCTAAAGCCTTTTAAATTAATACGTGGCATCTTGTCAAACATGCCTCCTGCTTTACACTGTCAGAGCTGTTGAAAATTGGCTTTTCCTGCCAACGGGGTTTTTGGTTGGCAGTGACTCAGCGCTGATATGCTTTAGCTACAATCCTTGTTGGGCCAGGTAATTTTACTAATGTATCTAGAATGTTGTTTCATTGTTTTTTTTTATTTATTTTATTCTTTATTTTAAAGGTTTTACAGAGTTTTGTTGTTCACAGTCATGTATGTTCCCAGATCAGTCATATGCATATCCATGTTCCCTCCCCCAGGTCCCCCATCCAACCCCTCTGGACCATCGCCCCGTGCCATTGTAAGCACTCCTATTCCCTTAGTACAATGACGATAGCTATCTTTTCCACACATGACAGTATAGGTTTCCATGTTACTCCCTCCATGCCTCCCCTCCTATTTCTTCCCACAATGTTCACTATGTCTAATGCTTGAGCTTTGACCCCTTTAAAGACAGAGTACTTAGAAGAGCCCTCTTCCTTTCCTATGGCTTGTTTTCCTCGCTTGTTTGGTGCCATCGTCTCCCCCTTCTCACTGACAATTTATGCTTTAATTATATATCAGTAAAACATAATAGGACACAGACTGTTTTCCTCTGGGTCATGATCCTCTTCTGAATACGGCACATAGGAAAATTTTTGAACACAGGACAATGCATTATAATATATTTTATGACTTCACCCACTACAGCATTTTAACTCATGTGTGTGCATGCCAAGTCGTTCAGCTGTGCCCTTTACGTGACCCTGTGGACTGAAGCCTGCCAGGCTCCTCTGTCCATGAGATTTTCCAGACAAGAATATTAGAGTGGGTTGCAATTTCCTACTGCAGGGTATCCGCCTGACCCAGGGATTGAACCCACATCTCTTGCATCTCCTGCATTGTTAGATTCTTTATCACTGTGCAAACAATGTTGTAACCTGAATATTTTTAGTTCTTAACTGTTGATTTCTAGAGAGACATGATTTAGCTTTATTTTATTTAGAGTTAGAGCTTTGTTGGGCTATGTTAGGATATTTAAATATTCAGCTTGAATGCTGTTTTATGTGCCTGGGAATGCTCGCCACAGCAGGTGTCACCTAACCAGATGCTAAAGCCTTTTAAATTAATACGTGGCATCTTGTCAAACATGCCTCCTGCTTTACACTGTCAGAGCTGTTGAAAATTGGCTTTTCCTGCCAACGGGGTTTTTGGTTGGCAGTGACTCAGCGCTGATATGCTTTAGCTACAATCCTTGTTGGGCCAGGTAATTTTACTAATGTATCTAGAATGTTGTTTCATTGTTTTTTTTTTATTTATTTTATTCTTTATTTTAAAGGTTTTACAGAGTTTTGTTGTTCACAGTCATGTATGTTCCCAGATCAGTCATATGCATATCCATGTTCCCCTCCCCCCCAGGTCCCCCCATCCAACCCCTCTGGACCATCGCCCCGTGCCATTGTAAGCACTCCTATTCCCTTAGTACAATGACGATAGCTATCTTTTCCACACATGACAGTATAGGTTTCCATGTTACTCCCTCCATGCCTCCCCCTCCCTATTTCTTCCCCACAATGTTCATATGTCTATGCTCTGTCTGTTTTTCCATGAGTTCCCTGCGTGTGTTATCAAGACCGTCCTACTAGATTCCATATATGTGTGTTAGTATACTGTATTTGTCTTTCTCTTTTTGACTTACTTCACCTTTTTTTTTTTATTCTTAATTTTAAAGGTTTTACAGAGTTTTGGTGTTCACAGACATGTATGTTCCCAGATCAGTCATATGCATATCCATGGTCCCCACCCGCCCAGATCCCCCCTTCCCACCCCTCCAGACCTTCGCCCCAAGCCATTGTAAGCACTCCTATTCCCTTAGCACTATGACACTAGCTGTCTTTTCCACACATAACACTATAGGTTTCCTTGTTACTCCCTCCATGCTTCCCCCTCCCTATTTCTTCGCCATGATGTCCCTATGTCTATGCTCTGTCTGGTTTTCCATGAGTTCACTGCATGTGTTATCAAGACCGTCCTACTAGATTCCATATATGTGTGTTAGTATACTGTATTTGTCTTTCTCTTTTTGACTTACTTCACCTTTTTTTTTTTATTCTTAATTTTAAAGGTTTTACAGAGTTTTGGTGTTCACAGACATGTATGTTCCCAGATCAGTCATATGCATATCCATGGTCCCCACCCGCCCAGATCCCCCCATCCCACCCCTCCAGACCTTCGCCCCAAGCCATTGTAAGCACTCCTATTCCCTTAGCACTATGACACTAGCTGTCTTTTCCACACATAACACTATAGGTTTCCTTGTTACTCCCTCCATGCTTCCCCCTCCCTATTTCTTCGCCATGATGTCCCTATGTCTATGCTCTGTCTGGTTTTCCATGAGTTCACTGCATGTGTTATCAAGACCGTCCTACTAGATTCCATATATGTGTGTTAGTATACTGTATTTGTTTTTCTCTTTTTGACTTATTTCACTTTTTAATGATATGTTCTAGAGCCAGCCACTTCATTAGGACTGAGTCTTCTGCATTTCTTTTAACAGCTGAGTAGTATTCCATTGTATATATGTACCAGTGCTTCTGTATCCATTCATTCGTCAGTGGACATCTAGGTTGCTTCCATGTTCTGGCTATTGTATAGAGAGCTGCAATGAACATTGGGGTACAGGTGCTTCTTTCAGTTTTGATTTCATCAGGATATAAGCCTAGTAGTTGGATTGCTGGGTCATAGGGTGCTTCTATTTTTAGTTTTTTAAGAAGTTTCCATGCTGTCTTCCATAGAGGCTGTATCAATTGACATTCCCACCAGCAATGCAAGAGGGTTCCCTTTTCTCCGCACCCTTTCCAGCATTTAGTGTCTGCAGATTCATTGATGATGGCCATTCTGACGGGTGTGAGGTGATATCTCATTGTAGTTTTAATTTTCATTTCTCCAATAATAAGTGAGGTTGAGCATGGTTTCATGTGGTTTGGGGCCATCTGTATGTCCTCTTTGGAGAGGCGTCTCTTTCGATCTTTTTCCCATTTTTTGATGGGGTTGTTTGTTTTTCCTGTGCTGAGTTGTCTGAGTTGCTTGTAGATTTTGGAGATTAATTCTTTGTCTGTTGTTTCATTTGCTGTGATTTTCTCCCACTCTGTGGGGTGTCTGTTGAGTTTTTTTGTAATTTCTTTTGCTATACAAAAGCTTTTAAGTTTCATGAGGTCCCACATGTTCATTTTTCTTTTCAGTTCTGCTATTTTGGTAGGTGGGTCAGAGAAGATCTTGCTCTGATTGATGTCCTTGAGGGTTTTGCCTACATTCTCCTCTAAGAGTTTGATGGTTCCTGGTCTTACATTTAGGTCTTTAATCCATTTTGAGTTGATCTTAGTGTATGGTGTCAGAGAATGTGCCAACTTCATGTTTTTGCATGTAGCGGTCCAATTTTCCCAGTACCACTTGTTGAAGAGGCTGTCTTTGTCCCATTTTATAGTTTCGCCTCCTTTGTCAAAAATGAGGTACCCACAGGTGCGTGGGTTTATCTCTGGGTTCTCAATCTTGTTCCATTGGTCTATGGTTCTGTTTTTGTGCCAGTACCATACTGTCTTGAGGACTGTTGCTTTGTAGTAGAGTCTGAAGTTGGGGAGAATGATTCCTCCAGCTCCGTTTTTCTTTCTCAGGATTGCTTTGTCTATTCGAGGTCTTTTGTGTTGCCATATGAACTGTGTTATTCTTTGGTCTAGTTCTGTGAAGAATGTCATTGGAAGTTTGATAGGTATTGCATTGAATCTGTAGATGATATTTGGTAGTATGGTCATTTTCACAATATTGATTCTTCCGACCCAGGAACATGGAATATCTCTCCATCTGTTTAAGTCTTCTTTAATGTCTCTCATGCATGTCTTGTACTTTTCTGTGTACAATTCTTTTGTTTCTTTGGGTAGGTTTATTCCTAGATATTTGATTCTTTTCGTTGCGATGGTGAAGGGGATTGCCTCTTTGATTTCGTTTTCTGATTTTTCATTGTCTGTGTATAGGAATGCCAGTGATTTCTGTGTGTTGACTTTGTATCCTGCGACTTTGCTGAATTTGTTGATTAGCTCTAGTAGCTTTGTAATAGTGTCTTTGGGACTTTCTATGTATAATATCATGTCGTCTGCAAAAAGAGAGAGTTTGACTTCTTCCTTTCCAATCTGGATTCCTTTGATTTATTTCTCTTCTCTTATTGCCGTTGCTAGAACTTCCAGGACTATGTTGAATAGTAGTGGTGAAAGTGGGCACCCCTGTCTTGTTCCTGATCTTAGAGGGAATGCTTTCAGTTTTTCACCGTTAAGGATAATGTTCCCTGTAGGCTTCTCATATATGGCTTTTATTATGTTGAGATAGGTTCCTTCTATGCCCATTTTTTGAAGAGTTTATGAAGTTTATGAAGATTCTATGGCATCCATAGAGTCAGAGTTTAAGGCCAGTTTATCCATTAGTCACAATCAAAGCACCGCTTATACCTCATGAAACTTTTAGGAGCCCATGAAAATGTTCCTGTTACTTTTAGAATTAAAAGAAAAAAATGAATATAATTCAGTCAGGATTATATTAATCTTTAAATCAACACAGCCATAAAATAAAGATTTTAATATTTTTGTAGACAGAGGGGCCCACAAAGGCAGAATTATCTGGGGGCAACAGATAATCTGATCACAACACCATGCTGGCAGGGTTGTCAGTTCTCAGGTTCTGGAAAGCTAAGTTCCTATTAATGTGTTCCTTGTCAATCTATGATAACATTGCCTGCTCTTGAGATTTTATCAGCAAAGCTGAATCACGTCAAATGAATGCTGTTAAAGAGTACCTGATACCTCTGTGTGTCTGTGTGTGTGCGTGTGTGTGCATATTTAGTTGCTTAATCATGTCTGGCACTTTGCGACCCCATGGACTGTAGCCCACCAGGCTCCTCTGTTCATTGGATTCTCCAGGCAAGAATTCTGGAGTGGGTTGCCATGCCCTTCTTCAGGGGATCTTCCCCACCCAGGGATTGAAGCCAGGTCAGCTCTGTTCACACACTGACAAATTAAAATCTGGAAATTGTTTGCTTGTTTTTCCTTTTGCGATTTTTCATTGTCTGTGTATAGGAATGCCAGTGATTTCTGTGTGTTGACTTTGTATCCTGCGACTTTGCTGAATTTGTTGATTAGCTCTAGTAGCTTTGTAATAGTGTCTTTGGGACTTTCTATGTATAATATCATGTCGTCTGCAAAAAGAGAGAGTTTGACTTCTTCCTTTCCAATCTGGATTCCTTTGATTTATTTCTCTTCTCTTATTGCCGTTGCTAGAACTTCCAGGACTATGTTGAATAGTAGTGGTGAAAGTGGGCACCCCTGTCTTGTTCCTGATCTTAGAGGGAATGCTTTCAGTTTTTCACCGTTAAGGATAATGTTCCCTGTAGGCTTCTCATATATGGCTTTTATTATGTTGAGATAGGTTCCTTCTATGCCCATTTTTTGAAGAGTTTATGAAGTTTATGAAGATTCTATGGCATCCATAGAGTCAGAGTTTAAGGCCAGTTTATCCATTAGTCACAATCAAAGCACCGCTTATACCTCATGAAACTTTTAGGAGCCCATGAAAATGTTCCTGTTACTTTTAGAATTAAAAGAAAAAAATGAATATAATTCAGTCAGGATTATATTAATCTTTAAATCAACACAGCCATAAAATAAAGATTTTAATATTTTTGTAGACAGAGGGGCCCACAAAGGCAGAATTATCTGGGGGCAACAGATAATCTGATCACAACACCATGCTGGCAGGGTTGTCAGTTCTCAGGTTCTGGAAAGCTAAGTTCCTATTAATGTGTTCCTTGTCAATCTATGATAACATTGCCTGCTCTTGAGATTTTATCAGCAAAGCTGAATCACGTCAAATGAATGCTGTTAAAGAGTACCTGATACCTCTGTGTGTCTGTGTGTGTGCGTGTGTGTGCATGTTTAGTTGCTTAATCATGTCTGGCACTTTGCGACCCCATGGACTGTAGCCCACCAGGCTCCTCTGTTCATTGGATTCTCCAGGCAAGAATTCTGGAGTGGGTTGCCATGCCCTTCTTCAGGGGATCTTCCCCACCCAGGGATTGAAGCCAGGTCAGCTCTGTTCACACACTGACAAATTAAAATCTGGAAAGCAAAGCAGAGATGAGACATAAGACAGGCACATTTCAGTGGGAGTGTAGTAAGTGAGACATGATAGGAGCACAACTTGATGGTCCGGTAGCCTGAGGCTGCCTGAGAGCACCTGTGTTTGGCTCAACAACCATCCACTTTTTGGATGACGCCAATTACCTCGCTTGGAAGACTTTTGAAAACAAAGTTACCCAGTACCTATGTCCGTATCTGCCATGAAGTGTTGCTGGTAACATGTTTGATTTTAAACAGACCTGTAGCTCTCAGGTCATTATTGACAAAATGCTCCTGCATTAACATAATCTTCTATCCTGCAGTTTTAGCAGAAAGACAAAACAGTTGTCTTATTGGAATAGGGGTACTTAAAAAAATCAAGGGCACACAAAATAGTATTTGCATGAAGTTTGATTCTCATTTTCCTTTTAAATTGGGTAGCCTTACTCAACAATTTCTGTGAAGACTAAAAGTCCAGTTATGCCTGTCAAATAATATTAGTTATGCAGGCGACTCTACCTTCAAGCTGTCTAGCCCAGGGCTGACCACGAGACACGGCTGTTTCACACAGTAATTTTGGATGACAGCTTTCTCTGGGCTCATGCGAGTCTAAGAGGCAATTATAAGACCAGAGGTCATTAACACCTCATTTGATTACATAACATTATAAAATAGGAAACAGTATATTGTAGAGAAGGAGAGATAGGGAATCCTAGGAAGCAAATGCTTTTTTTGTTTCCAAGCTAAATGATTTACAGACTAAATTTATAAAGACTTGTGAATTTATACAACTGCTCTTGTGAATTTATGCAGCTGATATTCTGAGATATATGCAGATATAAAATTTAGGGACTATATCAATTATTTTAGCTGCTTTATTTTCATCTCTTCAGTGTAATACTTATGTTATTAATTCCAGGAAGTATGAACTATGGTGTGGAGAAGATATGTATCTTTATACGTGTAAATTTATAACCAGTTATATTCAGATAAATATGAAGTTAAAATCCAAATCTTTCCATCAAGTATTATGCATAGAATTGCTAGAAGAATTTTCAATTATCAGAAGAGGAGACACCAAAATACAGTAAATTGGGGGCACAGCCTAAGGAAGTCGTTATAAAAACATGTTGAAGTAGTTAATTTGTCTAATTTAAATGCTAGATGGTCAAGTCAGCATGCTTTCATGCCATATGCTTTCCTCAGAGCTATTTTTGAATTGCACAAATGTTAGATGGTTGGAGAATAATTTTTTTTTAAAAAAAATGCTTTTTGTGGTTGGGGAGGGTGTTGGTGGTACATAGGAAAGCTTCATGTTAGCTCATCTTTTATTTTTTTCTCTTCTCTTTCTGATTTGCACTCATGATTTTTCAGCCAGTGCTTCCTCAGATATATGGTTGCAGAAATAAGACCACTATCAGTTCATTATTTCAGTGGCCCACAGAGTGCAGGTTTAATTGAAAGATAAAGAGTGTTAAAATTGTAATTATGATGAATGGGTTGCCATAGATTACTTTGGAGACTGCTGCCTAGTGTCAATGACATGAATTAAAAGGCTGAATTCCCTTCCTGTCATGAAGTTTCTCCTGATCTGCTTTTAGGTGGTGAGGACTCATCTATTAAGTCAAGGCCTTTCAGACATTTAGTTAATAAGAAAATATATCCTTTTTCCTTCAAACATGTCTCCTCCAGTAAGTGCTCCATCCTGAAATGAGGCAAAGAAATCATCAGTCTCTTTCTATTCTTCCACATTTAATATTAGCTTATCAGAAAGTGCATTTGAAGATGAACATGCATAATGTTCTGTATCTGTGTTAAGCTGGGAAGCCTGGTAGGCTGTGGTGATTTACAGGGTGAAAAGAGGCATGAGAAGACACGAAAAGGAAGGATGGCCTGAGGAAGCTCTAAATCTATACACTCTTTGCCTGACCAGGTTATGTCTGTAGTGTGTAAGTAGGCACAGGAACTGAGTCAATCGATACCTGGCTGGTATATTTTTCCCTTTGAGAATACACATGAAGGGATCAAAACAGAAGTTTCTTTTCACTAAAATAATTGCGAGCAACCCACTAACCTAAGGGCTTTTAACTGAAGTGTTAGCAGTTCAGACACTTGAATTACTCATGTCCCTCTTCGCTCACTTGCCAACATGCCCCAGGGAAACTACTGTAGAGATACAAAAGCAGGACACCTCTGCCTTGGGATCTGACAAGCCTAGGGAATGTTGATAGGAGCACACATATTGTGTATAATCATGGACCTTTCTAGAGTTACTTAGTCTCTTTCAATCAGGCTTTCTTATCTAGAAAGACTAAAGCTATCATGATGAACAAATGATACAACAAATGTAAAGTTCCTACTAATATTCCTACCTATAAAAAATGCTCAAGAAACAATATCTTACTGAAAACTTAGTGTTAAAAATTGAAAATAAAACACTATAAATTTTATGCAATTTATGAGACTTGTAACTGGGAGTTAGGAGGGCACAGAAATTAGATGACTTGTGTTGGTTTATAAGAAGCAATAACTTCTTTTGCTGTACAAGTGAAACTAACACAATATTGTAAATCAACTATAATTTGATTTTTTTAAAAAAAGGAGATTAGCAAAAAGAGAAGGCAAGAAAAAATGATACCTTTAACTTTTTAAGAAATTAAAAAGTTATTTAATGCTATATATTAATTTATATTATATATTATATTAAAATCATTTTATATTGCCCTTTGTTAAATGAACTAATGCTCTATATCATGAGTTGAATTGGTATTAAGAGGGGATTGATATAGCTAGAAATGATTTGCTCTGAATGAAAAACTGTTTTCAGTGCTAAAACCTGAAAGTGTATAAATATTTTGAGAGCAGGTACTTTAACTTGCTTCTTTCACTGTCATCTCTCTAGCATGTAGGGTATGCCCGTGTGAATGTGTGTGTGTATCTGTGTCTGTGGTGTGCATGAAAACATGTTAAAAAGAACAGGACATTCCCTTTTGTCTGGGAGTATTTCTGTGGCACTGTGTGTTCTGACCACTCTTTAAAATTTTAACCAAAAAATACAGAGTGGGGGAAACTCATTTTGGTTCTTGGGAAAAGTAAGAATTTTGGCAGGCTATGTCTGAGGAACAAAATGACTGGTCTGAAAAGTTGTTGAATGTGGTTTGTGATTGGCAACTGACCTACTATTTTTTTGTGGGGGGAAGCAGGTTGAGGACGGAGGGGGGTGGGCGGGCCACTTCTATTGGTCTTTCCTTTGTCCATTTTCATCCATCTTTGTTCTTTGGCCCATGTGGGCCTCACACCGCGGTGGCCTCTGTTGTCGCAGAGCACCGGCTCTGGGTGCATGCGCTCCAGAGCTCTGGCTCGGCAATTGGACACACAGGTCCAGCCACTCCGTGGCACTTGGGATCTTCCCAGGCCAGGGATGGAACCGGCGCCCCTTGCCCTGCAAGGTGGTGTCCTTACCCACTGGACCACCAGGGAAGCCCCTGAACTACTAATTTTGTCTCAGTGATTCAAACTCATTTGACTTCAGACATAGGGAGGCACAGATGAAGTTTTCCTCTGAAATTTATCCTTCACTACCTTTAGCTTCTGACAGTGCTCTGTGCTATACATTATGTCCTCTACCTTACCTCTTTTTATACAAAATTCTATTTTTGAAATCTTTCCATGTTGTTATATAAAGATCTAGCCAACTTCTGTCGCCTTTTACACATGTACATTTACTATATTTGATTCATCCATTTCCTATAGATAGAAATCTAGGTTGTTTCCAGTTCTTAGCCACAAAACCTACTTTTGTCATAATCTCTTAATGCTGATGTCTATAGTATATTTTTCAGGAGCAAAGTATATACCATAAATCATTTCTCAAATCCATTTGGCCATTTTTCTCTTTCTGGGAAACTCCGGAATATAGTTTAATAAGCTCTAAATTAAGCATATGATATATGGATTAAATATGCATTTTGCTTTGAGAATGAAAAATTTCTAATGTACATAAAATTCTTCGTATATGTCGAGGGTTTTACTTTAAAACTTTTGCTTCTTTCACTGTCATCTCTCTAGCATGTAGGGTATGCCCGTGCGAATGTGTGTGTGTATCTGTGTCTGTGGTGTGCATGAAAACATGTTAAAAAGAACAGGACATTCCCTTTTGTCTGGGAGTATTTCTGTGGCACTGTGTGTTCTGACCACTCTTTAAAATTTTAACCAAAAAATACAGAGTGGGGAAAACTCATTTTGGTTCTTGGGAAAAGTAAGAATTTTGGCAGGCTATGTCTGAGGAACAAAATGACTGGTCTGAAAAGTTGTTGAATGTGGTTTGTGATTGGCAACTGACCTACTATTTTTTTGTGGGGGGAAGCAGGTTGAGGACGGAGGGGGGTGGGCGGGCCACTTCTATTGGTCTTTCCTTTGTCCATTTTCATCCATCTTTGTTCTTTGGCCCATGTGGGCCTCACACCGCGGTGGCCTCTGTTGTCGCAGAGCACCGGCTCTGGGTGCATGCGCTCCAGAGCTCTGGCTCGGCAATTGGACACACAGGTCCAGCCACTCCGTGGCACTTGGGATCTTCCCAGGCCAGGGATGGAACCGGCGCCCCTTGCCCTGCAAGGTGGTGTCCTTACCCACTGGACCACCAGGGAAGCCCCTGAACTACTAATTTTGTCTCAGTGATTCAAACTCATTTGACTTCAGACATAGGGAGGCACAGATGAAGTTTTCCTCTGAAATTTATCCTTCACTACCTTTAGCTTCTGACAGTGCTCTGTGCTATACATTATGTCCTCTACCTTACCTCTTTTTATACAAAATTCTATTTTTGAAATCTTTCCATGTTGTTATATAAAGATCTAGCCAACTTCTGTCGCCTTTTACACATGTACATTTACTATATTTGATTCATCCATTTCCTATAGATAGAAATCTAGGTTGTTTCCAGTTCTTAGCCACAAAACCTACTTTTGTCATAATCTCTTACATGCTGATGTCTATAGTATATTTTTCAGGAGCAAAGTATATACCATAAATCATTTCTCAAATCCATTTGGCCATTTTTTCTCTTTCTGGGAAACTCCGGAATATAGTTTAATAAGCTCTAAATTAAGCATATGATATATGGATTAAATATGCATTTTTGCTTTGAGAATGAATAAGACCAAAACAACTTGTTCAGTGAGCAAATGATACATATGAATGTGTGATTGGAAGGAATAACAGTATTACTTCGTATATGTGCAATAAAATATAGCAGATAATAACACATGGCTGTGTAGGATATTATACAGTAAAATTTCAGAGATAGGTTAAAAACAACATCAACAAAGCAGAAATATCACTGAGCATGTTGTATATTGAGCAAATTCTAACAATCTCAGAAAAGTAAATAATGGCACTTTTTATAAATTGTTTTTGGTATTAAAGCCAATGTTTAGGGAAGGTGAACCATCCACTTATTATAAGGATTTATTGAATATCTACAATTTGTCTACCAAGTCCTGAAGCTGTAAAAATAAACAAGGTAACAGCATTATCATAAAAGAACATACTGTTTATTTGGAGGAGATAACCACACAATTCAGTTATTATGGAAAATATAGTAACTTCATTGATAGCTCTTAAACAAGCAATTATAGATCATTAATAAGTCAAGCAGTTACTTCACAAATAAATCATTTAGGTAAAGAGGATAAGGAAGAGTATTCCTGGTGAATGAAATAGTATGTGAATGAAGTAAAAAATAAGAGAGATATTCTTCTACACAGATGAAGTCTTCCTCTAAAATTTATCTTCTGTATAGTTTCCCAGAAAGAGAAAAAATGGCCAAATGGATTTGAGAAATGATTTATGGGATATATTTTGCTTCTGAAAATATACTATAGACATCAGCATATAAGAGATTATGACAAAAGCAGGTTTTGTGGCTAAGAACTGGTCTACCTTACCTCTTTTATACAAAATTCTATTTTGAACTCTTTCCATGTTGTTATATAAAGATCTAGCCAACTTCTGTCGCCTTTTACACATGTACATTTACTATATTTGATTCATCCATTTCCTATAGATAGAAATCTAGGTTGTTTCCAGTTCTTAGCCACAAAACCTACTTTTGTCATAATCTCTTACATGCTGATGTCTATAGTATATTTTTCAGGAGCAAAGTATATACCATAAATCATTTCTCAAATCCATTTGGCCATTTTTTCTCTTTCTGGGAAACTCCGGAATATAGTTTAATAAGCTCTAAATTAAGCATATGATATATGGATTAAATATGCATTTTTGCTTTGAGAATGAATAAGACCAAAACAACTTGTTCAGTGAGCAAATGATACATATGAATGTGTGATTGGAAGGAATAACAGTATTACTTCGTATATGTGCAATAAAATATAGCAGATAATAACACATGGCTGTGTAGGATATTATACAGTAAAATTTCAGAGATAGGTTAAAAACAACATCAACAAAGCAGAAATATCACTGAGCATGTTGTATATTGAGCAAATTCTAACAATCTCAGAAAAGTAAATAATGGCACTTTTTATAAATTGTTTTTGGTATTAAAGCCAATGTTTAGGGAAGGTGAACCATCCACTTATTATAAGGATTTATTGAATATCTACAATTTGTCTACCAAGTCCTGAAGCTGTAAAAATAAACAAGGTAACAGCATTATCATAAAAGAACATACTGTTTATTTGGAGGAGATAACCACACAATTCAGTTATTATGGAAAATATAGTAACTTCATTGATAGCTCTTAAACAAGCAATTATAGATCATTAATAAATCAAGCAGTTACTTCACAAATAAATCATTTAGGTAAAGAGGATAAGGAAGAGTATTCCTGGTGAATGAAATAGTATGTGAATGAAGTAAAAAATAAGAGAGATATTCTTCTACACAGATGAAGTCTTCCTCTAAAATTTATCTTCTGTATAGTTTCCCAGAAAGAGAAAAAATGGCCAAATGGATTTGAGAAATGATTTATGGGATATATTTTGCTTCTGAAAATATACTATAGACATCAGCATATAAGAGATTATGACAAAAGCAGGTTTTGTGGCTAAGAACTGGAAACAACCTAGGTTTCTATCTATAGGAAATGGATGAATCAAATATAGTAAATGTACATGTGTAAAAGGCAACAGAAGTTGGCTAGATCTTTATATAACAACATGGAAAGATTTCAAAAATAGAATTTTGTATGAAAAGAGGTAAGGTAGAGGACATAATGTATAGCACAGAGCACTGTCAGAAGCTGAAGGTAGTAAAGGATAAATTTTAGAGGAAAACTTCATCTTTGAGAAGTGAAAAATAAAGATCGAAAGGTGGAGGCAGAAACAGGAAGTAGAAGTCTGTGGTAGAGACAGAAGGCAGACCTATTAAGAGGAAGATACTAGAGAGGAAGAGTTACCTAATAGTCAACAGTGCCTCTCTCTAAACACATAAACCAATTTTACTTCCTGTGTGGTACTTTGGTGATGGGTTTTGGATCAGTGATTAAAACTGATATGCCTAAAATGTAAATTCTGAAAGATCTAATGAGGTCAAGGGCAACAACTATGCCTAAGTTATCTCCATATCTTAAGCAACTAACACAAGGTCTTGTATGCATAGTCCACAATAAATGTTGTATGCATGGATGGAGAGTTAGAGGGATGATATGTTTATATCAGTTGCTACTGTTGAAAGATTTGATGATTTTCCATTTTCAGTGAGAAGGAAGCAGTGTTGCAAAAATTAGAGTTTGGGAATCAAGGTGAACTATTTTTAGCTCTGTAACCTTGAGCAAAATATTCATCCATGCTAAGCTTCAATATTCTCATCTGAAAAGTAGAAAAGAGATGAAGTAGTTCATATAAAATACTAAGTCCAGCACAAAGTGACTCTGTCAAATTACAGTTGTTATTTTTCAATGAAAAATAAAGCCGATTGATTGAGAAAGGGTCATGTTTTGAATGGTTTGGATTTTAAAAGTTAAAGTCTGTTTAAATATGATGTGCTTAAAAGTAGGAAGCTCTGAAACATTGTTTTTTGGAAAATTTGGGGCGTTTGGATTATATAAACAATGTCTGTTATGGGATATATTTTGCTTCTGAAAATATACTATAGACATCAGCATATAAGAGATTATGACAAAAGCAGGTTTTGTGGCTAAGAACTGGAAACAACCTAGGTTTCTATCTATAGGAAATGGATGAATCAAATATAGTAAATGTACATGTGTAAAAGGCAACAGAAGTTGGCTAGATCTTTATATAACAACATGGAAAGATTTCAAAAATAGAATTTTGTATGAAAAGAGGTAAGGTAGAGGACATAATGTATAGCACAGAGCACTGTCAGAAGCTGAAGGTAGTAAAGGATAAATTTTAGAGGAAAACTTCATCTTTGAGAAGTGAAAAATAAAGATCGAAAGGTGGAGGCAGAAACAGGAAGTAGAAGTCTGTGGTAGAGACAGAAGGCAGACCTATTAAGAGGAAGATACTAGAGAGGAAGAGTTACCTAATAGTCAACAGTGCCTCTCTCTAAACACATAAACCAATTTTACTTCCTGTGTGGTACTTTGGTGATGGGTTTTGGATCAGTGATTAAAACTGATATGCCTAAAATGTAAATTCTGAAAGATCTAATGAGGTCAAGGGCACAACTATGCCTAAGTTATCTCCATATCTTAAGCAACTAACACAAGGTCTTGTATGCATAGTCCACAATAAATGTTGTATGCATGGATGGAGAGTTAGAGGGATGATATGTTTATATCAGTTGCTACTGTTGAAAGATTTGATGATTTTCCATTTTCAGTGAGAAGGAAGCAGTGTTGCAAAAATTAGAGTTTGGGAATCAAGGTGAACTATTTTTAGCTCTGTAACCTTGAGCAAATCATTCATCCATGCTAAGCTTCAATATTCTCATCTGAAAAGTAGAAAAGAGATGAAGTAGTTCATATAAAATACTAAGTCCAGCACAAAGTGACTCTGTCAAATTACAGTTGTTATTTTTCAATGAAAAATAAAGCCGATTGATTGAGAAAGGGTCATGTTTTGAATGGTTTGGATTTTAAAAGTTAAAGTCTGTTTAAATATGATGTGCTTAAAAGTAGGAAGCTCTGAAACATTTTGTGACCTTTGGAAAATACAACTTTTCAAAGACTAAGGAAGGGCAAATTAGAAGGAAAAGACTGTGGTCAGGAGAGGGAGAAAGAAACAAGTCTATTGTAGTCATCTAGTATGAAACAGATTGTCTGGATTTAAAGCCCAACCCATACCATGGCTAAGTGTGTAAGTTTGGAAATTTTGTTCACTTATCTAGGCCTCAGTGATTTTTTTTTGAAGATTTTATATTCATAGAGTAGTTTAGGGTCATAGCAAAATTGAAAAGACAGTGCAGAGTTTTCCTATGTGCTCCATACCACCACATATGCATGGTCTCCACCATTATCTACACTCTCCATCAGAGTGGTACATCTATTACAGTTGATGTCAACTTACATTGATGTCATTATTTTCCCAGGTCCATAAGTTTATACTATGATTCACTTTGGGTGTTGTATGTTTACAGGTTTAGACAAATGTGTAATTACATGTATAGGTCATCAAATATTACACAGAACTGTTCTACCTCCCTAAAAACCCTCGAAACCCTCTGGGTTCTGTCTGTTCATCCCTTCCACACCCCACACCTGTAGCAACCATTCATCTATTTTCTGTTCCCATAATTTTTATTTTTTAAGAATGTCTTATGGTTTTGCTGTGCTGTGCTTAGTCACTCATTCGTGCCTGACTCTTCGTAAACCCATGGACTGAGGCATACCAGGTTCTTCTGTCCATGAGGATTCTTTAGGCAAGAATACTGGAGTGGATTGGCATGCCTTCCTCCAGGGCATCTTCTAATCCAGGGATCAAACCCAGGTCTCCCGCACTGAAGGCAGATTCTTTGCCATCTGGGCCACCAGGGAAGCCCAAGGCAGTTGGAGTGGGTAGTCTGTTCCTCGTCCAGAGGATCTTCCCTACTCTAGAACTGAATTGAGATCTCCTGTTTTGCAGGTGGATTCTTTATCAGAAGCTTATCACGTAGTTGGAATCATACAATAGTAGCCTTTTTCACATTCGTTTTCTTCACTTACTAATATACATTGAAGGTCCCTCTGTGTTTCCTGGTTTGATAGCCTTAAGCACTAGATAATACCAACTTGTCTATGCATGCTGCTATTTATGTATCCCTTCACCTATTGAAGGATGGGCATCTTAAAAGTGGCTAAACGTGTTGAAAATACAAAGATCTTAGAAGGAAAAGACTGTGGTCAGGAGAGGGAGAAAGAAACAAGTCTATTGTAGTCATCTAGTATGAAACAGATTGTCTGGATTTAAAGCCCAACCCATACCATGGCTAAGTGTGTAAGTTTGGAAATTTTGTTCACTTATCTAGGCCTCAGTGATTTTTTTTTGAAGATTTTATATTCATAGAGTAGTTTAGGGTCATAGCAAAATTGAAAAGACAGTGCAGAGTTTTCCTATGTGCTCCATACCACCACATATGCATGGTCTCCACCATTATCTACACTCTCCATCAGAGTGGTACATCTATTACAGTTGATGTCAACTTACATTGATGTCATTATTTTCCCAGGTCCATAAGTTTATACTATGATTCACTTTGGGTGTTGTATGTTTACAGGTTTAGACAAATGTGTAATTACATGTATAGGTCATCAAATATTACACAGAACTGTTCTACCTCCCTAAAAACCCTCGAAACCCTCTGGGTTCTGTCTGTTCATCCCTTCCACACCCCACACCTGTAGCAACCATTCATCTTTTTTTTACTGTTCCCATAATTTTTATTTTTTAAGAATGTCTTATGGTTTTGCTGTGCTGTGCTTAGTCACTCATTCGTGCCTGACTCTTCGTAAACCCATGGACTGAGGCATACCAGGTTCTTCTGTCCATGAGGATTCTTTAGGCAAGAATACTGGAGTGGATTGGCATGCCTTCCTCCAGGGCATCTTCTAATCCAGGGATCAAACCCAGGTCTCCCGCACTGAAGGCAGATTCTTTGCCATCTGGGCCACCAGGGAAGCCCAAGGCAGTTGGAGTGGGTAGTCTGTTCCTCGTCCAGAGGATCTTCCCTACTCTAGAACTGAATTGAGATCTCCTGTTTTGCAGGTGGATTCTTTATCAGAAGCTTATCACGTAGTTGGAATCATACAATAGTAGCCTTTTTCACATTCGTTTTCTTCACTTACTAATATACATTGAAGGTCCCTCTGTGTTTTTTTCCTGGTTTGATAGCTTATTTCTTTTAAGCACTAGATAATACCAACTTGTCTATGCATGCTGCTATTTATGTATCCCTTCACCTATTGAAGGATGGGCATCTTGATTTCTTCGAAGTCTTAGCAATTATGAATGGAGCTGCCATAAACAGCATGTACAGCTTTTTGTGTGGACATAGTTTTCAACTTCTTTGGAGTGAGATTACTCTGGAAAGAGATACCATGGGAGTGAGATTGCAGAATTGTGTAGTAGAAATGTTTAGTTTTGTTTAGCGAGATTTTAGTATCATGTTACTAAATTTCATTAGGATTAATGAGATAATCAATATAAATTGCCTGGCAGGGTACCGGATGTATGGTAAGCGCTCAATCAATGTTGATTACCTTTGCTGTTATTATTATTATCTAGAAAAAGTTGATTTAAAACTCACTTCATATGACAGTATGGATGGAGGACTAGATACAGAAGATAGGAATGCCAAAGAAAAATTTTAATTTGATGATTAACTACACATGAGGCATCTACAATCCATTGCAGTCCTACATTTGCAAGATGTCCTTGTTTAACACTTGTTCCCCTGCATAGAAGAAATATCCCACTTCCTAAATCCCTACACTCCCTTTGGACTAATGAACAAAGATCATATGAGATAAGTATAAGTCCTGGTTTTATAATTCTCCAGATAAAGAAGAAGAGGATTGCTAAATGCACTCTGACTCTGAACCACACATCCCTGATGAACAGCCAGGCCAAAATAGTATATTGGAAAAGCACTGGAAACACAGTCTGGAAAAATGGATTGACAACATAACTCAATATGAGTTGTGAGCTGCATGAACTGGACTTTTATCTTGGTCATTTGGTTTCCTCAGCAATAAAATGTAAATGAGACTCCCTCACTAGTTATTTAGAGTAAGATGAGATAATGACTGTGAAAATAGTGCCTGAAATTTTCTACAAAGTTAATAAATGTAGGACTAATCTTAATACATGGAGTCACTAAATAGCTTGCTCAGAATCAGTGCCATGATAGTAAATTAAAAACACAAAGTCATCTGTCACCAGGAACATCTTGACTAATTTCTGTCATTGGTTATGAACACATGATTGTTTGCTTCAGTGCATTTACAGATTTATGTTTTCTTTTAATTCAATAAACATAAAGTGTATTTATTATAGAGAGTTCTATGACAACTACATAGCAGAAAGCTAAAAAAAAAAACAACTCACAATTTTATCATCTGGAGATAGGAAATGTTAAAATTTCAAAATAGTTCTGTCTTATTTTTTATTTCTGTAGGTAGTAAGTCTCTAGAAAAATAAACCAGATACACCTTTCATTTAAAAATGGTATGATGATAGTCAAAGAAAGAGTTTTGTTTAGCGAGATTTTAGCATGTTACTAAATTTCATTAGGATTAATGAGATAATCAATATAAATTGCCTGGCAGGGTACCGGATGTATGGTAAGCGCTCAATCAATGTTGATTACCTTTGCTGTTATTATTATTATCTAGAAAAAGTTGATTTAAAACTCACTTCATATGACAGTATGGATGGAGGACTAGATACAGAAGATAGGAATGCCAAAGAAAAATTTTAATTTGATGATTAACTACACATGAGGCATCTACAATCCATTGCAGTCCTACATTTGCAAGATGTCCTTGTTTAACACTTGTTCCCCTGCATAGAAGAAATATCCCACTTCCTAAATCCCTACACTCCCTTTGGACTAATGAACAAAGATCATATGAGATAAGTATAAGTCCTGGTTTTATAATTCTCCAGATAAAGAAGAAGAGGATTGCTAAATGCACTCTGACTCTGAACCACACATCCCTGATGAACAGCCAGGCCAAAATAGTATATTGGAAAAGCACTGGAAACACAGTCTGGAAAAATGGATTGACAACATAACTCAATATGAGTTGTGAGCTGCATGAACTGGACTTTTATCTTGGTCATTTGGTTTCCTCAGCAATAAAATGTAAATGAGACTCCCTCACTAGTTATTTAGAGTAAGATGAGATAATGACTGTGAAAATAGTGCCTGAAATTTTCTACAAAGTTAATAAATGTAGGACTAATCTTAATACATGGAGTCACTAAATAGCTTGCTCAGAATCAGTGCCATGATAGTAAATTAAAAACACAAAGTCATCTGTCACCAGGAACATCTTGACTAATTTCTGTCATTGGTTATGAACACATGATTGTTTGCTTCAGTGCATTTACAGATTTATGTTTTCTTTTAATTCAATAAACATAAAGTGTATTTATTATAGAGAGTTCTATGACAACTACATAGCAGAAAGCTAAAAAAAAAAACAACTCACAATTTTATCATCTGGAGATAGGAAATGTTAAAATTTCAAAATAGTTCTGTCTTATTTTTTATTTCTGTAGGTAGTAAGTCTCTAGAAAAATAAACCAGATACACCTTTCATTTAAAAATGGTATGATGTTAAGTGTACAGATCTGATTATACTTTGTCTTACAGTATTCTTGAATATACATGAGTACATGCTAAATCCCTTCAGTCATGTTTGACTCTTTGGGACCCTATGAACTATAGCCTGGCAGACTCCTCTCTACGTGGGTATTCTCCAGGTAAGAAGACTGGAGTGGGTTGCCATGCCCTTCTCCAGAGGATCTTCCCAACCCAGGGATCAAACTCGTGTCTCTTCACTGATGAAAGAAATCAAAGATATACACAGATGGAGAGATACTCCATGTTCCTGGGTTGGAAGAATCAATATCATAGAAATGACTGTACTACCAAATGTAATCTACAGATTCAATGTGATCCCTGTCAAATCACCAATGGCAATTTTTACACAACCAAAACAAAAAATATCACAGTTCATATGGAAGCACAGAAGACCCTGGATAGCCAAAGCAGTTTTGAGAAAGAAGAATGGAGCTGGAGGAAGCAACTTTCCTGACTTCCGACTATACTACAAAGTGATAGTTATCAAGACAATATGGTACTGGCACAAAAACAGAAATATAGACCAATGAAACACGATAGAGAGCCCAAAGATAAACCCACGCACTTATGGGTACCTTCTTTTTGACAAAGGAGGCAAGACTATACAATGGGGCAAAGGCAGCCTCTTCAATAAGTGGTGCTGGGAAAACTGGACAGCTACATGTAAAAGAATGAGGTTGGAACACTTCCTAACACCATACGCAAAGATAAACTCAAAGTGGATTAAAGACCTAATGTAAGACCAAAAACCATAAAACTCTTTTAGAGGAAAACATAGGCAGAAAACTCAATGACATAAATCAAAGCAGGAGCTTCTTTGACCCACCTCCTAGAGTAATGGAAACAAAATAAGCAAATGGGGCCTAATTAAACTTGAAAGCTTTTGCACAGCAAAAGAAATTATAAACAAGCTGAAAAGACAACCTTCAGAATGGGAGAAAATAATAATAAATGAAACAACCAAAAAAAGAATTAATTTCAAAAATATACAAGCAGCTCGGACAACTCAACACCAAAAAAAAATAAACAACCCAATCAAAAAATAGGAAAAAGACCTAAACAGACATCTCTCCAAAGAAGACATACAGATGGCCAACAGACACAGGAAATAATGCTCAGCATCACTCATCATTAGAGAAATGCAAATCAAAACTACAATGAAATATCATCACCTCATACCAGTCAGAATGGCCATCATCAAAAAGTCTACAAACAGTAAATGCTGGAGAGGATATGGAGAAAAGGCAGCCCTCTTGCATTTTTTTTTTTTTTTGGTGGGAATGTAAACTGATACAGCCACTATGGAAGACAGTACAGAGATTCCTCAAAAAACTAGGGCTAGAACCACCATATGACCCAGCAATCCCACTACTATGCTTATACCTAAGGAAGTCAAAATTGAAAGAGGCACATGTACCCCATTTTTCATTGCAGCACTATTTACAATAGCTAGAACATGGAAGCAACCTAGATGTCCATTGACAGATAAATGGATAAAGAAGCCGTGGTACATATATACCATGGAATATTACTCAGCCATAAAAAGAAATGCATTTGAATCAGTTCTAATGAGGTGAATAAATCTAGACAATATGGTACTGGCACAAAAACAGAAATATAGACCAATGAAACACGATAGAGAGCCCAAAGATAAACCCACGCACTTATGGGTACCTTCTTTTTGACAAAGGAGGCAAGACTATACAATGGGGCAAAGGCAGCCTCTTCAATAAGTGGTGCTGGGAAAACTGGACAGCTACATGTAAAAGAATGAGTTTGGAACACTTCCTAACACCATACGCAAAGATAAACTCAAAGTGGATTAAAGACTTAATGTAAGACCAAAAACCATAAAACTCTTTTAGAGGAAAACATAGGCAGAAAACTCAATGACATAAATCAAAGCAGGATCTTCTTTGACCCACCTCCTAGAGTAATGGAAACAAAATAAGCAAATGGGGCCTAATTAAACTTGAAAGCTTTTGCACAGCAAAAGAAATTATAAACAAGCTGAAAAGACAACCTTCAGAATGGGAGAAAATAATAATAAATGAAACAACCAAAAAAAGAATTAATTTCAAAAATATACAAGCAGCTCGGACAACTCAACACCAAAAAAAAATAAACAACCCAATCAAAAAATAGGAAAAAGACCTAAACAGACATCTCTCCAAAGAAGACATACAGATGGCCAACAGACACAGGAAATAATGCTCAGCATCACTCATCATTAGAGAAATGCAAATCAAAACTACAATGAAATATCATCACCTCATACCAGTCAGAATGGCCATCATCAAAAAGTCTACAAACAGTAAATGCTGGAGAGGATATGGAGAAAAGGCAGCCCTCTTGCATTTTTTTTTTTTTTTTTTTGGTGGGAATGTAAACTGATACAGCCACTATGGAAGACAGTACAGAGATTCCTCAAAAAACTAGGGCTAGAACCACCATATGACCCAGCAATCCCACTACTATGCTTATACCTAAGGAAGTCAAAATTGAAAGAGGCACATGTACCCCATTTTTCATTGCAGCACTATTTACAATAGCTAGAACATGGAAGCAACCTAGATGTCCATTGACAGATAAATGGATAAAGAAGCCGTGGTACATATATACCATGGAATATTACTCAGCCATAAAAAGAAATGCATTTGAATCAGTTCTAATGAGGTGAATAAATCTAGAACTTATATACAGAGTGAAGTATGTTAGAGAGAGAAAGATAAATATTGTATACTGACACATATATATGGAATCTAGAAAGATGGTGCTGACAAATGCATATTCAGAGCAGAATTGGAGAGGTGGACATGGAGAACAGTCTTATGGACACTGGGGTGAGGGAGGGGAATATACTGTGGGACTAGGAGATCTCAAACAGGGTTCTGTAGTGACCTGGAGGAGTAGGATGGGAACAGAGATGAGGCAAAATTTTTTGGGCTGTGTGTGTTATACCTATGGCAGATTTGGGTCAACGTGTGACAGTAAACAACAAAACTCTGTACAATAATTAAATAAAATAAAAATACTCACATTTTTTGTCTCCTGTATTGGCAGGTGGATTCTTTACCACCAGTGCCACCTGGCCCATTCATGAATATGGGATTAATTTTAAATAACAGTGCAGGATGTTTGTTGCTTTCTTCTATTCTCCATCAAAACTATACAGCTGATATGAAGAGAATTTTGTTTTCTATGGAAGTGTTTATTGTTTTCTGCTTGTTGCTTATTTTTATTCTCCCCTTAAATAATATACTCAGAGAATATAAACATTTAAGCAGACAGCAATCAGAGGAGGAAACATTTATCTGCAGAGCCAGCCAAATGAAACAATGAGCTCTTTCATCTTGATTCTAAACTCTAAGTCTGCTCTGAGGTTTCTGAAGTATCCACTTGTTTTGAAGCCACTCAGAGAAACAGCAAAATAAGTGGTTTGAAGGAAACTAAAATATAAGCCCTAAACCTTTCCCAGCTTTGCATACTCATCAGATTCATTTACTTTTTGCTAAATTTGCCTTTGTGAATATTAGGTTAACCAAACCTGTCTCTCCATTTTTGTTTTTCTTTTTGATCTTCTGACAGTGCTTTCCTAGTCTAGTGCCAGTTTTCCCAAATACTTACACATTTGACAACCATCAATTTTATTACTGAGAACCACTCTGAGGTATATAGTAATAACAATATGGATCTGTTAAAATTATTTTGAAACATTTATGTGTAAGTTAGAATAACAGAATAGTTGATTTCAGTGTTTTGCCCTTCTTTTAAAGCTATCTTTATTGTTTCTGAACACACTCCCTGATGATAAAAATACCTACATTATTTAATAACCGATCCCATTTTGGGCAAGAACACTGCAGTGGGTTGCCATGCTTTCCTCTAGGGGATCTTATTACCTTGAGATCATACCTTTATTTCTTTCATGTTCTGCATTTGCAGGTGGGTTCCTTACCACTAGTAAGGGGTGAAGGAGAGGGAATGGACATGGAGAACAGTCTTATGGACACTGGGGTGAGGGAGGGGAATATACTGTGGGACTAGGAGATCTCAAACAGGGTTCTGTAGTGACCTGGAGGAGTAGGATGGGAACAGAGATGAGGCAAAATTTTTTGGGCTGTGTGTGTTATACCTATGGCAGATTTGGGTCAACGTGTGACAGTAAACAACAAAACTCTGTACAATAATTAAATAAAATAAAAATACTCACATTTTTTGTCTCCTGTATTGGCAGGTGGATTCTTTACCACCAGTGCCACCTGGCCCATTCATGAATATGGGATTAATTTTAAATAACAGTGCAGGATGTTTGTTGCTTTCTTCTATTCTCCATCAAAACTATACAGCTGATATGAAGAGAATTTTGTTTTCTATGGAAGTGTTTATTGTTTTCTGCTTGTTGCTTATTTTTATTCTCCCCTTAAATAATATACTCAGAGAATATAAACATTTAAGCAGACAGCAATCAGAGGAGGAAACATTTATCTGCAGAGCCAGCCAAATGAAACAATGAGCTCTTTCATCTTGATTCTAAACTCTAAGTCTGCTCTGAGGTTTCTGAAGTATCCACTTGTTTTGAAGCCACTCAGAGAAACAGCAAAATAAGTGGTTTGAAGGAAACTAAAATATAAGCCCTAAACCTTTCCCAGCTTTGCATAATCATCAGATTCATTTACTTTTTGCTAAATTTGCCTTTGTGAATATTAGGTTAACCAAACCTGTCTCTCCATTTTGTTTTTCTTTTTGATCTTCTGACAGTGCTTTCCTAGTCTAGTGCCAGTTTTCCCAAATACTTACACATTTGACAACCATCAATTTTATTACTGAGAACCACTCTGAGGTATATAGTAATAACAATATGGATCTGTTAAAATTATTTTGAAACATTTATGTGTAAGTTAGAATAACAGAATAGTTGATTTCAGTGTTTTGCCCTTCTTTTAAAGCTATCTTTATTGTTTCTGAACACACTCCCTGATGATAAAAATACCTACATTATTTAATAACCGATCCCATTTTGGGCAAGAACACTGCAGTGGGTTGCCATGCTTTCCTCTAGGGGATCTTATTACCTTGAGATCATACCTTTATTTCTTTCATGTTCTGCATTTGCAGGTGGGTTCCTTACCACTAGTAAGGGAAACGCATTATCAGGTCTTAGATGTGTTTATTGTTTTGTAGGATAGAGGTTCATTCTCTTTCTTCATCCTATTAAATAAGTAAACTTCTTAAAAATCTCTAGATGGTATATTTAAGAATTTTTTTGCTTGCTGTTGATGGTGGTTGTTTTTTTTTTTTTTTTCCTTATGATATAGTAGACTCCCTCTGAACCTTGTGTCTGGAGTGAGAGTATGAGATCTTCAGAGCTGTTCACAAAATTAGCAAAATTATTCCATATTATCTATATATTATCATACTAATGTTTTTTTAAATCATACTAATGTTAAATTCAATATGCTATATCTAATACATTCTGAAATGTATTTTACACAGTCATCTGAGCAGTGCATTATAATACGTGTATGTTAAATATCATGGACCAGCATTTGTTGAACATTAAAATGAAATCAGATTAATTTAATGACAATAATGTATGTATAAGTAATAGCAAAGTATAATTAACTAGGCCTTTTATTTTTTATTCTTTAAACTCAAAGTTTATATTTTGATGATTTTTTTTCATCTTACTGGAATGCATTTTTTTAAAAAAGCCTGGTACATGTGTTCAAATGTTTTTATTCCCTTTTCAGGAATTTGCTGCTCTGACAAAAGAATTAAATGCTTGCAGGGAGCAACTTTTAGAAAAGGAAGAAGAAATTTCTGAACTTAAAGCTGAAAGAAACAACACAAGAGTAAGTATAAAACTGCTGCTGTTTGGAAGTAATTCCATAGTTCAGTGCATCATCTTTAGGGTACTCATAAAAATAGAAGCCTTTAAAAACTTGAGGAAGACTTTAAGCAGATACCAGTTCAGAGTCTGTTTCTACAGTAAAGGAAAATATACTACAAAACTCAGAACAGGAAGAGAGGAAACTTCAATTACAGTCTTGGCTACTAAATCACTGTGTTCCTTTAAAAAAATGTTTGTACTTCCTTTGGCCTTTGCTTTATTTGACTTTAAAAGGAAGAGTTGTATTTCAATAGTGAGTTTCAGGCTATTGCATTCAAGTACCTACTTCAGGGGCTGGTTGTGGGTGATATGGGAGGGCCATGGATTTAAGAGGGGAGCGTGATTTTGCCTGTGGGGCACTAAGAGGGAACAGCCTGACATTCATTTTCACCTCACCCCAGAAAAATAATAATCTTTAAAAAAAAGTGTTAAAATGTAAAAGCACTGTACTAGGGCTCTTCCTAATTAAAAGAGGCATATTTTGTCTATTTTAGAAGATCATTAAGGAGACTTCCAGTTCTGATATTTGATTTCATGAACCTAATGGAATTTGTGATAGGTCTGCTCCTGAAAAACTGTGTATTTGTTTAATCTCATCACATGCCATATAACATTAAAGCTTAAAATTTCATCAAAGATACCATTTTTTTTAGTTTAGTACAAAAAGTTACTAAATTTCATAGAATATGTAAACTGTCATATTATCCATAAATGAGAGATGTTTTTCTAGTGAAAGAATGTAATATAAAACCACTTTGGCTCAAATATAGTTCAATTTCAGTGTGAAGTAAGTGAAAATATTTTAAGTGTTAAGAGTTCTGGTAGATTAATGCTGAGAAAGTAAGGTACAGCTAAGGGTGTATTCATTATACTCTTCGTCTTAGAGGTTAACATAAAAAAGACAACTCAATATTATAAGACAGAGCATGAATGAAGCTGAAAAACATTTTTTCTACCTTTCTTAAAACAATGATGTGAGGAATTTTTGTTGTTGATTACATCAAGGAGAATATATTTATGAAACCTTCCTTGTGCAAACCATTGATTATATAACAACTTTGTAAATTACATAACCACCCCTCCCCCACCACCTCCAAAAATATCTCTCTTCCCCCATAATGCCCTACTGAAAGTTGCTAAATATAAGGTGTTTTTTAATATAGATCTATATAATAGTTTCTCCTTCTACATGATATGTTTTTCTTTTTTCTATGAACACCCACTTACTGGTCATGGAGAAAAAGCAACAAGCTAGCATCTTCATTTCACACCCAAAGAGAATTTGGTGTTAAATTGTGGGAAAGTTTGATTAGAATTGAGTGTGTCAATTTCCAGGGTCCTGATAAACTTTTGACTCTCTCTTTCCACATTGAGAGGTTGACATATGCTCACAAGTTGAAATACGTAACACAGGAAAGACAGTCCAAAGAGAGAACTCGTGAGTGGAAGGAGTTTTTGCTAATTGCTAATTCCAAATATCAGCAAAAGCAATAGATCATAGAGGTATGATATTTGAGTGAATTATATCTAATCTCAAATAAAAATAGAGTTTTTTAAAAGGGAAAATGAATGAATAAATTTTATCTTGCATGTCATACAATAATAATGATAATAATATAGAGCATGCATGCTAAGTGTCTTCAGGCATGTTCGACTCTTTGTGACCCCGTGGAATGCAGCCCTCCAGGCTCTCTGTACATGAGATTCTCTAGGCAAGAATACTGGAATAGGTTGGCAGGCCCTCCTCCAGGGGAATCTTCCAAATGCAGACATCAAACCTGCATCTGTTAAAGTGTTTTGTTTACCACTAGTACCACCTGGGAAGCCCAATAATATGGTAACTTACATTAATTAAACATGAAATGTCTTTCCAATATTTTAAGTGTTAAGAGTTCTGGTAGATTAATGCTGAGAAAGTAAGGTACAGCTAAGGGTGTATTCATTATACTCTTCGTCTTAGACGTTAACATAAAAGACAACTCAATATTATAAGACAGAGCATGAATGAAGCTGAAAAACATTTTTTCTACCTTTCTTAAAACAATGATGTGAGGAATTTTTGTTGTTGATTACATCAAGGAGAATATATTTATGAAACCTTCCTTGTGCAAACCATTGATTATATAACAACTTTGTAAATTACATAACCACCCCTCCCCCACCACCTCCAAAAATATCTCTCTTCCCCCATAATGCCCTACTGAAAGTTGCTAAATATAAGGTGTTTTTTAATATAGATCTATATAATAGTTTCTCCTTCTACATGATATGTTTTTCTTTTTTCTATGAACACCCACTTACTGGTCATGGAGAAAAAGCAACAAGCTAGCATCTTCATTTCACACCCAAAGAGAATTTGGTGTTAAATTGTGGGAAAGTTTGATTAGAATTGAGTGTGTCAATTTCCAGGGTCCTGATAAACTTTTGACTCTCTCTTTCCACATTGAGAGGTTGACATATGCTCACAAGTTGAAATACGTAACACAGGAAAGACAGTCCAAAGAGAGAACTCGTGAGTGGAAGGAGTTTTTGCTAATTGCTAATTCCAAATATCAGCAAAAGCAATAGATCATAGAGGTATGATATTTGAGTGAATTATATCTAATCTCAAATAAAAAATAGAGTTTTTAAAGGAAGATGAATGAATAAATTTTATCTTGCATGTCATACAATAATAATGATAATAATATAGAGCATGCATGCTAAGTGTCTTCAGGCATGTTCGACTCTTTGTGACCCCGTGGAATGCAGCCCTCCAGGTTCTCTGTACATGAGATTCTCTAGGCAAGAATACTGGAATAGGTTGGCAGGCCCTCCTCCAGGGGAATCTTCCAAATGCAGACATCAAACCTGCATCTGTTAAAGTGTTTTGTTTACCACTAGTACCACCTGGGAAGCCCAATAATATGGTAACTTACATTAATTAAACATGAAATGTCTTTCTCAATATTTTACATGTTTAACTACATTATTGTTACAGCAATCCTATTGTCCCCATTTTACTGATGAGAAAACTAACATAGTAAGTAACTTGCCCTAAGCCAAACTGCTTGTAAGTGACACACTCAGAGAATCCACTCTGTGGCTTAATCACAGTCTATATATTAAAAAAAAAAAGCATATTCCTGTGTTACTTATAAATTATATGTGATATAGGAATTATATTTAAGTAGGACAGAGTTTGTTCACTTTCTTATAATTCAGTCCCAATCTGTTTAGTAATCTATCTTGTATCAGTTGTGTGAAAATAATGTATTAGGTATTTATTCTAATATCACAGGTAAAAGTTGTGGCCATTTATCACTTTGTCAGTACAGATAAACCTGATCCTTGCCCCCTAAATAAAAGTGAATGAGAAAAAATAAAGATAAATACTAGAGTTGCTCTTAAATTCAACTGTCTCAGTAATTAAATTAAGAACATTCAAATAAAGTCATCCTAAGGTTAGTCATGATTGTACAAAAATAAAACCTTTAAAAATTGTAGTGGGTATTTACAGAAACATTCAAATAAGCTTTATTGTTTAATGTTTCCATACTTTAAAAAAATGTATGAAAACTGATGAAACAAAGTTTGTTTTTCCTAAAACTTCTCTGGTCTTACCTAGCTAGGTTGTATTTAAAGAAAACAGCATTCCTGTCATTCTGTCAACATACTCAAACTGACTACTGAAACTCATATAGTGGAAGGAGTTTTTGCTAATTGCTAATTCCAAATATCAGCAAAAGCAATAGATCATAGAGGTATGATATTTGAGTGAATTATATCTAATCTCAAATAAAAAATAGAGTTTTTAAAGGAAGATGAATGAATAAATTTTATCTTGCATGTCATACAATAATAATGATAATAATATAGAGCATGCATGCTAAGTGTCTTCAGGCATGTTCGACTCTTTGTGACCCCGTGGAATGCAGCCCTCCAGGTTCTCTGTACATGAGATTCTCTAGGCAAGAATACTGGAATAGGTTGGCAGGCCCTCCTCCAGGGGAATCTTCCAAATGCAGACATCAAACCTGCATCTGTTAAAGTGTTTTGTTTACCACTAGTACCACCTGGGAAGCCCAATAATATGGTAACTTACATTAATTAAACATGAAATGTCTTTCTCAATATTTTACATGTTTAACTACATTATTGTTACAGCAATCCTATTGTCCCCATTTTACTGATGAGAAAACTAACATAGTAAGTAACTTGCCCTAAGCCAAACTGCTTGTAAGTGACACACTCAGAGAATCCACTCTGTGGCTTAATCACAGTCTATATATTAAAAAAAAAAAAAAAGCATATTCCTGTGTTACTTATAAATTATATGTGATATAGGAATTATATTTAAGTAGGACAGAGTTTGTTCACTTTCTTATAATTCAGTCCCAATCTGTTTAGTAATCTATCTTGTATCAGTTGTGTGAAAATAATGTATTAGGTATTTATTCTAATATCACAGGTAAAAGTTGTGGCCATTTATCACTTTGTCAGTACAGATAAACCTGATCCTTGCCCCCTAAATAAAAGTGAATGAGAAAAAATAAAGATAAATACTAGAGTTGCTCTTAAATTCAACTGTCTCAGTAATTAAATTAAGAACATTCAAATAAAGTCATCCTAAGGTTAGTCATGATTGTACAAAAATAAAACCTTTAAAAATTGTAGTGGGTATTTACAGAAACATTCAAATAAGCTTTATTGTTTAATGTTTCCATACTTTAAAAAAATGTATGAAAACTGATGAAACAAAGTTTGTTTTTCCTAAAACTTCTCTGGTCATACCTAGCTAGGTTGTATTTAAAGAAAACAGCATTCCTGTCATTCTGTCAACATACTCAAACTGACTACTGAAACTCATATATTTGCAGAATTATCTGAATTAATGAAAAGGTGAAGGAAAACTTGAAAATTACTATAGTTTAATAGAAAAGCTTTGTTGTTTCATTGCTGTTTGGTTGTTTCAACTGTTTTTGTACCTGAAGGTCTCAAAGATGACTTATATCATTAACAGTGTTTTAGAATGTAACTCTTGTGTGATTTTGAAAGAGAAGTTAGGGTTTCAAGAGCTAGTCTTAATGTTAGTTATGAATAATAACACTGTAATTACATATCACATTCATTACAATGAATTTGAAACACTCATTAATATCCTCTTTTGTTTTGAGCCAAAATAATTATATGTTAGTTCTTTCTTAATATGTGTTAATTCTATGTTGAAAAAATGTTCAAATACGATCAGACACCTGCCATCACTAGAGGAAAGCTTCCCACTCTTGATAAACTTGTTAAACAAGTTTAAATCCCTCTAAACATATTTCCTTAAGGAGTAGAACATAAAATCCAATTGAGAAAAGGAAGACCCTAGTAGTTGAAAGCAGGTGAAGATATGTATGTGTGGGAGGGGGTTCATTAATATTTATTTAAGAAAGTGCTGTAGTAGGATGTGAAAGATGCAAGAGGGAGTACGCTACGACATATGTTCTCCCAATAGCTGTTTCAGTGTGGAGCCCAAATATGTACATAAGACATACAAACCATATTTGACAGTAAAGGGTACTAAATGAACTGATCAAGAAAGCAATTGATTTGAAAGTTATCATTTTCAAAGATTACTACTGTGTTATGTGGCAGCATTACAGAGGCAAAATTAGTTTATAGCAAGAATGCATTTCTAGTTGAATGCTATATGTGATTGAGGGTAATTGTACACAAGGCTATGTTGAATTCAAATCCAATAGGAATATTTATAATTTTAGAAATTTAGTTTAAAAATTCTCAATGAGACAATATGTGTCTATCCATGTAGGATATGGTATGTTTGTGTATATATGTGTATATAATATGTTTGTGTATATATGTGTATAGGCTGTAGTCATTTAAAGTGAATTCCAACAAAGATTAATGTCTGCTCACATGGTCCCTGCACTCTTTGAGTGTACCAAAGAGCCTGCCTTCCGCAAGATTCATTAAGCGTTAGACTAAAGTTTGGCTCCCAGCAAAGGTGTACAAATTAGTAGACTCTTAGTGTCACCTTAGGTGAGCTCCTTTTTATTTTCAGTTGATTTTAATTTGAAGCTTAAAAGCCATAGATACAGTCTAGATTAGAACATTTTTGGCCACATTTTCCAAGATAGATAATTTATATTCATTATTACTTAAACAAAATATAGAATATTGTCCTAGGCATCAGAGAGTATTCAGAATAATTTAAATTGTTAAACCCTTATGGAGTCTTTTATATTAATAAAAGCACAACTCTTTTTATTATTATATAGACGAGGGTTACTAATTGCAAAAAACAGTACAGTTTGCTGTTTTAATCAAGAAGCATTAATTAAAACATATGAGAAATCTCTAAGCTGAACTTCCAGGCATCATTTCTAGGACCACATTTCTTAGCTGTGTAAGTTTTTCTTATACCCCAAGTCCCAGAAGCATGCAGCCTCTGCTAATACTTTCACCAGCAAGATGGATGCCCCTTGCCCAGCAAGATTCCTCATCTGGCTCCCCTCAGAATCTCTCCTGTGCTGGGAGCTCTGGTTGGCTGACTCTTAAGTCACATGTCTGCCACCTGGTGGTAAGCATGCCTGAGAAGTTGTTTCTTGGATCATACATTGGAATGTTGGCATTCAGAATGTGGGGAGCTATCACACATGGAGGATATCTTCAGAGGATTTTGGGCAACCTGAGATGTCAGTCTGCAATACCACCCAGATTTTATCATACTCTTTTTTTGTATTGAAATTCTAAAGAGCAACAATACTAATATGTATCTACCCAACAATACAAATAGACTTCTTAGACGAAAATGAAATCTCCTTTCTCAAAAAGAAGGTTCACAATCTCTATTAGGGCATTCCTCTACATGTGTATGGTTGTTCAGTGTGTAGTCACTCTCATTAAATCTCAGTCTTAATATTTTGTAGCTTATGAATTTCTTTAAATGTTCATCAGAATCAACATACCCAATATAAAATAGAGTAAAAAATTAAAAACACAACAAAAAATGTGAAAATAAGTTAATATACAGCAAAATAGATCCTATTTTCTCCAACTTGTCACAGAGTCCTATTAGCAAATATAAATTACAATCTTAAACCTTGATTTCTGGACCTATGTATATAGACCTATATATATCCTGAGAGAAACTGAACCTTAATTCCATCACTAATTTTGAGTGTATACTCATTCTGGAATGATAGCATCCCAACCTAGCAATGTGTTATCCCTCGGCTTGAATTAAAATAGGTTCTTCCTTGTGTGTCTTAACTATTCTTTAGAATTAGTGCTTCTGAACAATGTGATAGCATGGTGAACCCAGAGCTGAAAGCATCAGTCAGTTGCATTAGCCCTTTCACTGTAAGATGAGTGTTTTGTTTTTCGTTTTTTTTTTTTTTGTAGTAGACGGACAAAAGTAATACTGTGTTAAGAAGATTGTTAGCAAAAATTTAGTAAGATGGTGTTGCATAGAGACATAGCCATTAGAGAAGAAAAATCCATATTCAGCAAAAGTGTTTATTGCAATTATAAAAGACAGCTGCTTCTTTGATGAAAGGGATTTGATATAATCTCCTAACTTCAAGATGAATAGTTGGCTCCCAGATATTTTGTACCAGGGGCTGCAGGTTGATGGCTACAGCAGGTAACTTGACTATTTAGCTGGGGTGGTAGTCCTGTGAACCTTAATGGTGAGAAGCCTATTCTGTCAGATCAATGAATAACACCTATCCCTGAAACCATGGTGACTACGTTATGCCTGTTGAGCAAATGTTGTGGTGGCCAAATAGACCCATATCCACAGAATGAACCATTTTGTCTACCAAATTATTGAAAACCTTTACACCAGTGAGCACCAAAGATGTAGTTCTAGCTTACAGCTAATATCCAAAGAAAACATTTCTATTCTCTTTTTCTTAGCTGTTACCATGCTACATGGTTGCAGATCCATTTATGGAAAATTTTCTTATAATTGCTTTATAACAGACTACCTCAAAATGTAACATCACAACCAGTATTTTACTACACTCACAGTTCTATGGGTCAGGGATTCAGAAAAGCCACAGCAATGACAGCCTTTCTCTGCCCCTTTAGGTTTGGAGTTTCAGCTGGGATGACTTGATGGCTAGAGGACTTCCCAGTGCTCAGTGGCAAAGAATCCACCTTCCAATGCAGGAAACCAGTGTTTGATCCCTGGGTCAGAAATATCCCCTGGAGAAGGAAATGGCAACCCACTCTAGTATTCTTGTCTGGAAAGCCCTATGAATCCAGGGCATGAGTGAGCATGCATTCAGTGACTCGTAAATGGTATATTTTTTATCTGAAAAAGCAAAAAATACTTAAATACAGTGTTTGCCATTTTCCACAGTGGAAATACTCCCACTGTTGCTGACTTCAAACTACCAACATGTTGTCACTGAATGCAGAGTTGGCGTACAGTCGTGCACCATTATAGAGTATTTCTAGTATTCAAATGCAACTGAAGTGAACAACTGCATGGACATGGGAAATAATAAAATATGGTCAGATAATTAGGAAGTGATATATTTTGAGTGTTTACCATCTTTTAAAAATATTTTATTTAATTTTTTGGACATGTGGAAAATGAACTAGTGGGACATATTTCCTAAGCTGTTTATTACAATTATAAAAGACAGCTGCTTCTTTGATGAAAGGGATTTGATATAATCTCCTAACTTCAAGATGAATAGTTGGCTCCCAGATATTTTGTACCAGGGGCTGCAGGTTGATGGCTACAGCAGGTAACTTGACTATTTAGCTGGGGTGGTAGTCCTGTGAACCTTAATGGTGAGAAGCCTATTCTGTCAGATCAATGAATAACACCTATCCCTGAAACCATGGTGACTACGTTATGCCTGTTGAGCAAATGTTGTGGTGGCCAAATAGACCCATATCCACAGAATGAACCATTTTGTCTACCAAATTATTGAAAACCTTTACACCAGTGAGCACCAAAGATGTAGTTCTAGCTTACAGCTAATATCCAAAGAAAACATTTCTATTCTCTTTTTCTTAGCTGTTACCATGCTACATGGTTGCAGATCCATTTATGGAAAATTTTCTTATAATTGCTTTATAACAGACTACCTCAAAATGTAACATCACAACCAGTATTTTACTACACTCACAGTTCTATGGGTCAGGGATTCAGAAAAGCCACAGCAATGACAGCCTTTCTCTGCCCCTTTAGGTTTGGAGTTTCAGCTGGGATGACTTGATGGCTAGAGGACTTCCCAGTGCTCAGTGGCAAAGAATCCACCTTCCAATGCAGGAAACCAGTGTTTGATCCCTGGGTCAGAAATATCCCCTGGAGAAGGAAATGGCAACCCACTCTAGTATTCTTGTCTGGAAAGCCCTATGAATCCAGGGCATGAGTGAGCATGCATTCAGTGACTCGTAAATGGTATATTTTTTATCTGAAAAAGCAAAAAATACTTAAATACAGTGTTTGCCATTTTCCACAGTGGAAATACTCCCACTGTTGCTGACTTCAAACTACCAACATGTTGTCACTGAATGCAGAGTTGGCGTACAGTCGTGCACCATTATAGAGTATTTCTAGTATTCAAATGCAACTGAAGTGAACAACTGCATGGACATGGGAAATAATAAAATATGGTCAGATAATTAGGAAGTGATATATTTTGAGTGTTTACCATCTTTTAAAAATATTTTATTTAATTATTTGTTGTTGTTTAGTCGCTAACTCATGTCTGACTCTTTGCAAATTCATGAACTGAGTGGGAGGCAGACTTAAACAAGATAAATATATACAATAAATGGTGAATTAGATATAGACAAATGCCAAGGAGGGAAAACTCATAGCAGATAAAGTTGGAGAAATAGGCAAAGCTCTATAGCTTATCTGAAACAGCTTGGATTTAACCAATGCACACATGTATCTGTAGAATTCAAGAGTAGAATACCATGATTATAATTAAAGAATGGGACATAAAAGAAAAGCTCTTTGAAAATATTAATTGTATCATCTTCATACTGTAGAACTTTAAATATTATTTTAACACTTAAATCTGGCTCCTACTGACTGATCTATATACATTTAGGATCTCAGATATTAGTGGGGTTTTGTTAATTATAGACAGTTTTCTGACAGATTGAACCAAAATTACTGATAGTGAATATAGACAAATTAATTTATTAAGAACTAAGAATGTGATACTAATCTGTGACACTGAAATTAACAGTAGCATTGGGACAAATAAACTTTTTCATTACAGTGTGAGCTTTAGGAAAACACTTGAAAGAAAATCATTTTTCTTTACTTCTTTTCACCTCAATAGCTTATATCTGCTTTTCCCTTTATTTTTTCAGTATGTCTTGCCTAGATGTCATTTGTTACCATGTGCTTTCACTTGCCCTCTGTAAAATCTCTCTCCTTTACTAATCAAATAATGTTCTTCACTTGTCTAAGCCTATGAATCCAGGGCATGAGTGAGCATGCATTCAGTGACTCGTAAATGGTATATTTTTTATCTGAAAAAGCAAAAAATACTTAAATACAGTGTTTGCCATTTTCCACAGTGGAAATACTCCCACTGTTGCTGACTTCAAACTACCAACATGTTGTCACTGAATGCAGAGTTGGCGTACAGTCGTGCACCATTATAGAGTATTTCTAGTATTCAAATGCAACTGAAGTGAACAACTGCATGGACATGGGAAATAATAAAATATGGTCAGATAATTAGGAAGTGATATATTTTGAGTGTTTACCATCTTTTAAAAATATTTTATTTAATTATTTGTTGTTGTTTAGTCGCTAACTCATGTCTGACTCTTTGCAAATTCATGAACTGAGTGGGAGGCAGACTTAAACAAGATAAATATATACAATAAATGGTGAATTAGATATAGACAAATGCCAAGGAGGGAAAACTCATAGCAGATAAAGTTGGAGAAATAGGCAAAGCTCTATAGCTTATCTGAAACAGCTTGGATTTAACCAATGCACACATGTATCTGTAGAATTCAAGAGAGTAGAATACCATGATTATAATTAAAGAATGGGACATAAAAGAAAAGCTCTTTGAAAATATTAATTGTATCATCTTCATACTGTAGAACTTTAAATATTATTTTAACACTTAAATATGGCTCCTACTGACTGATCTATATACATTTAGGATCTCAGATATTAGTGGGGTTTTGTGTTAATTATAGACAGTTTTCTGACAGATTGAACCAAAATTACTGATAGTGAATATAGACAAATTAATTTATTAAGAACTAAGAATGTGATACTAATCTGTGACACTGAAATTAACAGTAGCATTGGGACAAATAAACTTTTTCATTACAGTGTGAGCTTTAGGAAAACACTTGAAAGAAAATCATTTTTCTTTACTTCTTTTCACCTCAATAGCTTATATCTGCTTTTCCCTTTATTTTTTCAGTATGTCTTGCCTAGATGTCATTTGTTACCATGTGCTTTCACTTGCCCTCTGTAAAATCTCTCTCCTTTACTAATCAAATAATGTTCTTCACTAGTAAAATTTTAGTAACTATCATTTTTTTTCTTTTCTTTTCATATATCATTGCTTTTAGTTGTATAACTGCCTTATACAATAAAGGTGAAACTCCAGTTTACAGAACATTTCAAAGCAAAATTCATCTGAGAAAATTTAGAGAATGGAGTCTGGAACAGAATGAAGCATTGTTCACTGGCCTCTCCCCTAATCTGTATCATGGCACTAGAGACTACTCTGAGTGACTGTGGGTTCCACAGTAGACAGTTTAAACATTGTGTCCTTTAACCTCTTTTCCAAAAATGATTATTGCTGGTCTCAGTAGCTATATTCTAGTTGGCTGCATATGTTTTTCCATTATGTAATACATGAATTTGTGAATAAAATCATTAGTGTTACCACTATAATTACTCTAGTAACAAGTGATTATCATTATAATCAAGTTTAAAGCAACATGAAGATTATGCTCATTTCCTTCAACTTAAAATATGTAAATTATCAGATATAAATGAAATTAATTTTGATTTTTAATTCTGTTTTCTCACAAAATCATCATTGTGTAACATCCTTCAATAGTTATCCTATCGGATCATACATATTATGGTGTGTTCTTATTCTCCTCAATTAAAAATGAAATAACTGAATGTTATAAAAGAATGCATATAGTTCACGTATTTTAAATTCAGTAGTTTCTTATGTGATAGAAATGCTGTTTACTTAAATATATTGTTGAAGCCTGGTTCATGAACTCACGTGTGTTCTTCATTGACACTACCTGTCCTATAATCTGATGTTATCATTAGATAATACATAAATATACAGTCTACTGAAATGGAAAGCATCTCTGTGTATTAGTGACCTGTATTCATAAGACAGTTACGTTCTCTGTTAAACCCACCAGCTGTTACTGGAGCATTTGGAGTGCCTTGTGTCACGCCATGAAAGGTCACTAAGAATGACGGTGGTAAGCGGCAAGCCCAGTCACCCTCGGAGTGTCCAGCGAAGTTGAGGTTCTCAAGGCGCTGAAATCTTTATTTGAGCACCACAAGGCCTTGGATGAAAAGGTACGGTACTGTGAAAAAATGTTCTTCACTAGTAAAATTTTAGTAACTATCATTTTTTTTCTTTTCTTTTCATATATCATTGCTTTTAGTTGTATAACTGCCTTATACAATAAAGGTGAAACTCCAGTTTACAGAACATTTCAAAGCAAAATTCATCTGAGAAAATTTAGAGAATGGAGTCTGGAACAGAATGAAGCATTGTTCACTGGCCTCTCCCCTAATCTGTATCATGGCACTAGAGACTACTCTGAGTGACTGTGGGTTCCACAGTAGACAGTTTAAACATTGTGTCCTTTAACCTCTTTTCCAAAAATGATTATTGCTGGTCTCAGTAGCTATATTCTAGTTGGCTGCATATGTTTTTCCATTATGTAATACATGAATTTGTGAATAAAATCATTAGTGTTACCACTATAATTACTCTAGTAACAAGTGATTATCATTATAATCAAGTTTAAAGCAACATGAAGATTATGCTCATTTCCTTCAACTTAAAATATGTAAATTATCAGATATAAATGAAATTAATTTTGATTTTTAATTCTGTTTTCTCACAAAATCATCATTGTGTAACATCCTTCAATAGTTATCCTATCAGATCATACATATTATGGTGTGTTCTTATTCTCCTCAATTAAAAATGAAATAACTGAATGTTATAAAAGAATGCATATAGTTCACGTATTTTAAATTCAGTAGTTTCTTATGTGATAGAAATGCTGTTTACTTAAATATATTGTTGAAGCCTGGTTCATGAACTCACGTGTGTCCTTCATTGACACTACCTGTCCTATAATCTGATGTTATCATTAGATAATACATAAATATACAGTCTACTGAAATGGAAAGCATCTCTGTGTATTAGTGACCTGTATTCATAAGACAGTTACGTTCTCTGTTAAACCCACCAGCTGTTACTGGAGCATTTGGAGTGCCTTGTGTCACGCCATGAAAGGTCACTAAGAATGACGGTGGTAAAGCGGCAAGCCCAGTCACCCTCGGGAGTGTCCAGCGAAGTTGAGGTTCTCAAGGCGCTGAAATCTTTATTTGAGCACCACAAGGCCTTGGATGAAAAGGTACGGTACTGTGAAAAAATTGTTACAATTTTATATGTCAATTATAACTTCAATAAAGCTGAAATTTTAAAGAACTACTGGAAAAAGGTATAGTATTGCCAGAAGATTTCCAGCTTAGCTATGCTTCTGTCATTAGCATCAAGCTCCTTGTCTTCATCCGTGACTCAACTAATTGTTAAAGTCAGTCAGTTCAGAGGAATACATTTGAGTTATAGGAAAAATCACTTAAAAATGCAACTGGGATATACATATGACTAATCTCGGATTATGCATATCTGTAAACAAGAAAACTCTGTAAAAGTAAAAAGTAAAATAAAAATAATTACAAAAAATGCAACTGGACTGTTGCATTGACATTGGTAATATTCATAACCATATTCTTTTTTTAATATGTTGAGTCTGTGACTTATTAAGACTCCTATTATGACACACTGGAGCCTTGGTCCAGATGACCGTCTCTTTGTCCCTCCATCCCTCTCTTTCTCACTCTCTCTCTCTCTCTCTTTCTTTCTCTCCCCATCTTATGGACTCTCTCCTTCCTACCTCTCCAAAGGGTGTGGCTATAGATGCCAACATAAAAGACTATTAACTGACAATAAAACATATCTTGAGGTGTAAATTGGATATAATTTAAACCTTTAGAGATTCATATTAGAAGTATACAGTTTTATTTTGGGAGTTTTTAATATTTTGGTTCTGAACACACATTTTTAATAGTCTGTACATGGAACAGCATAAGGTAATAGAAGAATATGCTTTAGGTCATTTTTAAAGTAACTGTAAGTTCTCTTAAGTGTTACTCAAATAAGTTCTGTAGACATTAATAAGCCAGTATGATGATAATATTCTTTGGAGATTAGAAAGGCTTATGACATGATTTCAATTTTGTAAAATTTCAAAGAATCAATTTTTTTTAAATTAATAAGGCTCTAGGATTTTGTAGAGTGGGAATTGGGGCACTTCATTGTAAAGTATGTGACAAGTTCAGAGCATTAAAATCCAAACTAGGGATTATTACCCAGTTATATATAGATTTTGAACATACAGACACTTTCACTGTATTAAATATTTATATACATGTATATTTTTATCATTAGTGTTTCAGATGTTCTTAGAGCAGGGGATTATGTACATGCATAAGGATAACTATAATTCTGTCTTCTACATTATTAAGAAGAAATTGTATCTTAGTTTTAATTTTAGTATGAAAGGCGACTAGTTCATTACTAATTTTGAATAAAACAGAAATGGATATTATATGAAAGTCCCTGATGAACATAATATCAACTAATAGCAAATGATAATTAAATATATTGTTTACTTATTGTATTTCCTTTCTTATTATAAAAATACATTAATAAGAATTGGCAAAAATGTGTGTTTATAGAATATCTATTATATGTTAGACTCCTTGGCATATATTTGGCCCACTTTCTTTATACGTGAGGATTTCATAGTGCTGGAGTTCATGTGTCAGTAACACGCAGTGTGAAGAAAAGATATGTACAGTGTGATGTATAGTCACAGGAAAATTTGTCACTAACTTTGCTTGAAGAAGTGATAAGAAAATCAAGAATGGCCTCACAAAGGGAATGACATTTGATCTGGGTATTAAAATGTGTAAGAGTTTGTTAAACAGAGAAAGATACTCTAAACAATATGCTCAAATATGTGAATTGATCCAGAGCTATGAAAAGAGCATGGCCTGTTCAGAGAAAATCTTAACAGTTTTGAGGGATGTGAATGAGGGACTTGAGACTGAATGATTTGGATGTTCCCCAGTTGTGCTCCCACATCATTTAAGTGAGGGATGCTTTTACAAAAAAATGAATAGAAGTCAATAAGCAAACAGCACTTAAGTAACCTAGTGAGTATGAGTGCATTTAAGAAGAAAGTGGATTGTAATACAATTTAGAATCTAAAAGTAACTTAGTATATAGACATTCACTGAGTTTAGCATAAGGTAAGTATTTCATAGGAACTGTAGTAGGAATTAGTAACCAACCAGAAGTGCCTGGGAGATTGGTGCCACTGAACTGATTATCAGCTAAGTGATACTGAAGAGCCTAAAGGGAAAATATTATGAGCTTTGAGTGCACCTTAAGTTCTATATGACTGTCTTCTCTTCTTTTGAATGAAGACATAGTAATGCCTATGTAGTAGAGTTGTCTGATGCTCCTAACCAGTGCTTAGTAAATGACAAATGCTCAGTAAATGTTAATGAAGGTTATTATTAATGATAAATTTCAGCATTTGGCAAAAATTACAAACCTAGCTAAGTTATTAGTATCACTTCTGATTCACACACTTGTTTAACATTTCATTTAGTTATTGAGGGGTTAACATGTGCCTAAGCACATTTATAAACTATTTTCCGAACTAAGATAGCAAATGATAATTAAATATATTGTTTACTTATTGTATTTCCTTTCTTATTATAAAAATACATTAATAAGAATTGGCAAAAATGTGTGTTTATAGAATATCTATTATATGTTAGACTCCTTGGCATATATTTGGCCCACTTTCTTTATACGTGAGGATTTCATAGTGCTGGAGTTCATGTGTCAGTAACACGCAGTGTGAAGAAAAGATATGTACAGTGTGATGTATAGTCACAGGAAAATTTGTCACTAACTTTGCTTGAAGAAGTGATAAGAAAATCAAGAATGGCCTCACAAAGGGAATGACATTTGATCTGGGTATTAAAATGTGTAAGAGTTTGTTAAACAGAGAAAGATACTCTAAACAATATGCTCAAATATGTGAATTGATCCAGAGCTATGAAAAGAGCATGGCCTGTTCAGAGAAAATCTTAACAGTTTTGAGGGATGTGAATGAGGGACTTGAGACTGAATGATTTGGATGTTCCCCAGTTGTGCTCCCACATCATTTAAGTGAGGGATGCTTTTACAAAAAAATGAATAGAAGTCAATAAGCAAACAGCACTTAAGTAACCTAGTGAGTATGAGTGCATTTAAGAAGAAAGTGGATTGTAATACAATTTAGAATCTAAAAGTAACTTAGTATATAGACATTCACTGAGTTTAGCATAAGGTAAGTATTTCATAGGAACTGTAGTAGGATTTAGTAACCAACCAGAAGTGCCTGGGAGATTGGTGCCACTGAACTGATTATCAGCTAAGTGATACTGAAGAGCCTAAAGGGAAAATATTATGAGCTTTGAGTGCACCTTAAGTTCTATATGACTGTCTTCTCTTCTTTTGAATGAAGACATAGTAATGCCTATGTAGTAGAGTTGTCTGATGCTCCTAACCAGTGCTTAGTAAATGACAAATGCTCAGTAAATGTTAATGAAGGTTATTATTAATGATAAATTTCAGCATTTGGCAAAAATTACAAACCTAGCTAAGTTATTAGTATCACTTCTGATTCACACACTTGTTTAACATTTCATTTAGTTATTGAGGGGTTAACATGTGCCTAAGCACATTTATAAACTATTTTCCGAACTAAGAATAGCTGACAGCTTCTTATGAAGATCAGGAGAGGCGAGGAGACAGCCATATAAACAAGTACTTACAATATTCTATTTTAAGTTCTATCTTTATTAACTTAAAACATGTATGGAAGATCAGAAGAAGATGCAGTTAATCATGTTGAGGAGAAGGAGCTTCCAGATTTAGCACAAAAAGTTTAGAACACAGAAGAGCTAAATAAAGTACAGAAGATTGAGCATAGCTGTGGCTAGTTAAAATGACTGTCTGTCTTCATTATTGATGTCATCATTTATATATTCACTGAATTATAGGGTAGAATTTAAACAATTCAGTAAGACTAGCAGTGATTTTGACTTAGCTCTCCAGTATGTTTACCAATTCTGTGGGCTAGAGGAATGTATGTCTTTTAAATACAATATTTTAACCTCTTTTACTTCAGTCTAAATGTAATCTGATTAGTGCAGCATATGTTGAGATTAATTTACATTTTGGCTGCTTCATATTTCTGTTCTCATCAATGGAGATTTGTAGATTTTTATCAGAATACCCATATTTTATAGCTAGTGTTTTAGTAAATGGGCATAAAACTTTACAGTCATCCCTATTAAATATCAAGGACATTTACTAAGATCTCTTTTGATCTGCATTCCACATGTCAGCAGACTTCCACATTTGCATGCCTTTAGAGTATTTGCAGTACTTACACCTATCCAAGCACTCATAAAAAAGTAATCCCCAAGTCCAGTCATCAGAAATTTACTTCTAAGTCACTGTTGTTCAATTATTAATCAATGTAAGTTTTATGCATTTTTATTAACAGTTGTATATCAGTCTAATAGCATCAGTACCTGACAGCACATCTGGCATACATAAATCTCATGAAGGATCTTGTGCACTTATATTTGGTATCAAATGCCCATTTATGTAGATATTACTAATTTTTAGAGAGTTTAAATATAATGAAATATAATTAATATTATAACTCCACTCAAGCATTAATTCATTGAATTAAGTTAATATAACTTCTGATTCACACACTTGTTTAACATTTCATTTAGTTATTGAGGGGTTAACATGTGCCTAAGCACATTTATAAACTATTTTCCGAACTAAGAATAGCTGACAGCTTCTTATGAAGATCAGGAGAGGCGAGGAGACAGCCATATAAACAAGTACTTACAATATTCTATTTTAAGTTCTATCTTTATTAACTTAAAACATGTATGGAAGATCAGAAGAAGATGCAGTTAATCATGTTGAGGAGAAGGAGCTTCCAGATTTAGCACAAAAAGTTTAGAACACAGAAGAGCTAAATAAAGTACAGAAGATTGAGCATAGCTGTGGCTAGTTAAAATGACTGTCTGTCTTCATTATTGATGTCATCATTTATATATTCACTGAATTATAGGGTAGAATTTAAACAATTCAGTAAGACTAGCAGTGATTTTGACTTAGCTCTCCAGTATGTTTACCAATTCTGTGGGCTAGAGGAATGTATGTCTTTTAAATACAATATTTTAACCTCTTTTACTTCAGTCTAAATGTAATCTGATTAGTGCAGCATATGTTGAGATTAATTTACATTTTGGCTGCTTCATATTTCTGTTCTCATCAATGGAGATTTGTAGATTTTTATCAGAATACCCATATTTTATAGCTAGTGTTTTAGTAAATGGGCATAAAACTTTACAGTCATCCCTATTAAATATCAAGGACATTTACTAAGATCTCTTTTGATCTGCATTCCACATGTCAGCAGACTTCCACATTTGCATGCCTTTAGAGTATTTGCAGTACTTACACCTATCCAAGCACTCATAAAAAAGTAATCCCCAAGTCCAGTCATCAGAAATTTACTTCTAAGTCACTGTTGTTCAATTATTAATCAATGTAAGTTTTATGCATTTTTATTAACAGTTGTATATCAGTCTAATAGCATCAGTACCTGACAGCACATCTGGCATACATAAATCTCATGAAGGATCTTGTGCACTTATATTTGGTATCAAATGCCCATTTATGTAGATATTACTAATTTTTAGAGAGTTTAAATATGATGAAATATAATTAATATTGTAACTCCACTCAAGCATTAATTTTTTTTCTTATTTAGGTATATTTCAGGAGTTAATTATACCCAGTCACCTGAACATGTTTCAGTTTTCATTATGCAGTATTAAAATATTTGAGGTTTAAAAGAAATTTATAGTTAGAGTCTAGATTCATAAGCTGTCATTTGTTTTTTAATGTATGCTAAGTATAAAATAATGTCATAACTTCAACTTTAAGATTATTATGTATGTAAGTTTTTAGATATCTTGTGTTTTTAATTTATAATCCAGTTAAATCTTAGTTTAAAAAGAAAAACACTATTAAGTTAAACCATTAATAACATATTAATAAAATTAAATTTTATTTAAATAATTTGCATAATTCCATATTAAAATGTTTATTGTTTTATTCCCATGGAAAATTACTGTTAGTCAGAAATAGTCTAAAACATACCATGAATTCTGCGTTAAATTGAAGCTATACATTTTGTTGATTTTTTAAGGGAAAATAAACTGCTATAGTCATTTATTTTGGTTTAGCCAAATTTCCTTCTCTGAGCTTTTCTCCTTTTGACACATTTGATATGGACTATATCTATTGATCTGAACACAATAACTAAAACAACTTTAGAAGTTCTAAGAAAGCAAAGATCAAAGAAACTCTTCTTTGTTTCACTTGTGTATGAAACATTTAGAAATCATTACTTTCAAATTAAATGTACATTCTTTGATTCTGTAAAATATAAAGGTTTAACCTCTGGTATCTAAAAAGTTGTTAGGAATTTCAGAGTAATTACATACCTTCCAATCCCTCAATCACAATGTAGACCTCTAACTAATACAAAATTAATTTTGTAGGCAATGAATAACTTTTTTCAGTTTCTAAGAATCCTTTTCTTTTAAACAAACTATTTTGTGCTAAATATCAAAGGAAAACTTGTTATTTTAAAGAAGTAGAAAGTTTTCTGCCTGTATCTTATGCTTAATCAGTGACTGTTTTTCAGATGAATTCATGATAAACTTTTGAACTTTGCCTCCACTTACTATGAATCAGAGTTTAGAACAAGAGGGACTGATCCTCAACAAAACACTCGAAGGATTGACTGGCAAGAAAATCCCTTGATACAGTCATACTATGAGGTGACAATGTGGGCATAGTATTCCTGAACACTTAAGGCTATAAATACTTTAATAATTTGCCAAATTTTAATTTCTCTGAAAATATTAATGGATTCAGCACAATTTAATATGTATGGGGTGTACATTACTGCACATATTTTGGTTTTTCTTCTAGGTAAGGGAGCGACTGAGGGTTTCTTTAGAAAGAGTCTCTGCACTGGAAGAAGAACTAGCTGCTGCTAATCAGGAGGTAACATACCAACCTTTCTCCTCTTTCGAGGTGCAATATCGCTAACATTATATCCCTTGTGTCTCACGTCATTTTTATTAAAACTGTCACAAAAAATAAATTACTTTCTGTATATGCCACTGAACAAGGCCTGTTCAAACAAGTTGCCAGACTTATGTTTTCTGGTTTCTGGTAATTCAGATCTGTCACTACTCTGATATGAGAGCTACTGAGATGGGATTTAGAAAGACTGCAGTCAGAATGCCAGTCCTTTTAAGGGAAAATAAACTGCTATAGTCATTTATTTTGGTTTAGCCAAATTTCCTTCTCTGAGCTTTTCTCCTTTTGACACATTTGATATGGACTATATCTATTGATCTGAACACAATAACTAAAACAACTTTAGAAGTTCTAAGAAAGCAAAGATCAAAGAAACTCTTCTTTGTTTCACTTGTGTATGAAACATTTAGAAATCATTACTTTCAAATTAAATGTACATTCTTTGATTCTGTAAAATATAAAGGTTTAACCTCTGGTATCTAAAAAGTTGTTAGGAATTTCAGAGTAATTACATACCTTCCAATCCCTCAATCACAATGTAGACCTCTAACTAATACAAAATTAATTTTGTAGGCAATGAATAACTTTTTTCAGTTTCTAAGAATCCTTTTCTTTTAAACAAACTATTTTGTGCTAAATATCAAAGGAAAACTTGTTATTTTAAAGAAGTAGAAAGTTTTCTGCCTGTATCTTATGCTTAATCAGTGACTGTTTTTCAGATGAATTCATGATAAACTTTTGAACTTTGCCTCCACTTACTATGAATCAGAGTTTAGAACAAGAGGGACTGATCCTCAACAAAACACTCGAAGGATTGACTGGCAAGAAAATCCCTTGATACAGTCATACTATGAGGTGACAATGTGGGCATAGTATTCCTGAACACTTAAGGCTATAAATACTTTAATAATTTGCCAAATTTTAATTTCTCTGAAAATATTAATGGATTCAGCACAATTTAATATGTATGGGGTGTACATTACTGCACATATTTTGGTTTTTCTTCTAGGTAAGGGAGCGACTGAGGGTTTCTTTAGAAAGAGTCTCTGCACTGGAAGAAGAACTAGCTGCTGCTAATCAGGAGGTAACATACCAACCTTTCTCCTCTTTCGAGGTGCAATATCGCTAACATTATATCCCTTGTGTCTCACGTCATTTTTATTAAAACTGTCACAAAAAATAAATTACTTTCTGTATATGCCACTGAACAAGGCCTGTTCAAACAAGTTGCCAGACTTATGTTTTCTGGTTTCTGGTAATTCAGATCTGTCACTAAAAGACAAAAGAAAAACTGTCAAGAGCGAGTGATATGAGAGCTACTGAGATGGGATTTAGAAAGACTGCAGTCAGAATGCCAGTCCTTTTAAGAAATAAAACACAGCTCCAAAACTGAAAGGCATGCCAAATAACTGTTAAATTAGGAAATTGTTACAAATGAAGCACTCTGCCCATGTTTAGTGGCATCATTGAGTCCACTGTTTTGCTCTCATTCATCACTCTAAGAAAGTATTTTGTAATCATCCGTGAGATTTGAGTCATTCTATCTTTCAAGTATTTTACTTCCTTGGTTATTTTTCTACCAATGAACTTGGGTCATTAGATAAGATATAGATAACTGATAGATATACCTTAAATTAAATGTATATAGGACACTAAAATAGCCCCACCTCTCTCTGTCTTTGTCTCTCTCTTCTTTTCTCTGATCATTATTTACAAGGCTGCCTCTTTTCAGGAGCCTATTCCAGGAATGCAAATGCAGGTATTATTATTACTAAAATAATTTAGCAAAATCTTCCTACTGCTAAATAGTTTAGGGAATGGAAGGCCAATATCATTAATTATAAGCTTGCTGAGAGATTCTTAACAAAATAATACATATGTTTCACACACACACAAATGTATTTTTTCCAACCATGCCAAAAATCTTCTCTGGTACAAACTCTCTTGTTTTTTTTTTTTTTGTAGATAAGCTAAGCTAATTGAATGAGCTCCTATATAGTCTTTTGTTGTTCTAGATTTAACCATTTAAACTTCAAAATAATGTATGGGGTGTACATTACTGCACATATTTTGGTTTTTCTTCTAGGTAAGGGAGCGACTGAGGGTTTCTTTAGAAAGAGTCTCTGCACTGGAAGAAGAACTAGCTGCTGCTAATCAGGAGGTAACATACCAACCTTTCTCCTCTTTCGAGGTGCAATATCGCTAACATTATATCCCTTGTGTCTCACGTCATTTTTATTAAAACTGTCACAAAAAATAAATTACTTTCTGTATATGCCACTGAACAAGGCCTGTTCAAACAAGTTGCCAGACTTATGTTTTCTGGTTTCTGGTAATTCAGATCTGTCACTAAAAGACAAAAGAAAAACTGTCAAGAGCGAGTGATATGAGAGCTACTGAGATGGGATTTAGAAAGACTGCAGTCAGAATGCCAGTCCTTTTAAGAAATAAAACACAGCTCCAAAACTGAAAGGCATGCCAAATAACTGTTAAATTAGGAAATTGTTACAAATGAAGCACTCTGCCCATGTTTAGTGGCATCATTGAGTCCACTGTTTTGCTCTCATTCATCACTCTAAGAAAGTATTTTGTAATCATCCGTGAGATTTGAGTCATTCTATCTTTCAAGTATTTTACTTCCTTGGTTATTTTTCTACCAATGAACTTGGGTCATTAGATAAGATATAGATAACTGATAGATATACCTTAAATTAAATGTATATAGGACACTAAAATAGCCCCACCTCTCTCTGTCTTTGTCTCTCTCTTCTTTTCTCTGATCATTATTTACAAGGCTGCCTCTTTTCAGGAGCCTATTCCAGGAATGCAAATGCAGGTATTATTATTACTAAAATAATTTAGCAAAATCTTCCTACTGCTAAATAGTTTAGGGAATGGAAGGCCAATATCATTAATTATAAGCTTGCTGAGAGATTCTTAACAAAATAATACATATGTTTCACACACACACAAATGTATTTTTTCCAACCATGCCAAAAATCTTCTCTGGTACAAACTCTCTTGTTTTTTTTTTTTTTTTTGTAGATAAGCTAAGCTAATTGAATGAGCTCCTATATAGTCTTTTGGTTGTTCTAGATTTAACCATTTAAACTTCAAAAATAATGTATTTCCTATTCTCACAAATAGTTTGCATCCTTTTCTTTATGTAATCTCTCCCAAGGAGACTTCATCCATATCTCATTCATCCAAAGCTTTAACCATGACACCTATAAAAAAGAAACCAAATCTGTATAGCTCAACATTCATACTCTTTTTTGAGCTCCACTAAAGATGTGAAACATTGATTTGGCATCTCTAACGGCTTAGCTAATGTTTGTATCTGCCACAGGTGTCAAGCAAGGGTTAATAAAGGATTAAACTAGTTTAGGGTTTGATAATGAAGACATGTACTAAAAGTACTGTAATCACTTATAGGGACCAATTTTTCTAGTTTAAAATAGCTACTATGTGTTCTGGTGAGCCCACCTAGTTTTCCCTAATGTCCCCGTAAATTCTCGATGACACATTAAAGAAGTGAAATAAGCAGTCTTATTTAAAAGACTATGAGATAACTGTGTGTTCTGTTCTGAAAAGGTTTAAACCATTTTATTACACAAAAAGGAATGCTCCCAGTTTTGCACAACTACAAGTAATAGTAATGCATTATTACAGGACTAGGAAAAATTTTTTAGATTTAAATGCCAAATTGTTCATTCGTTGTCTTTGGTGTTTGCAAACATGTATTATATTATTTCTGTAGTGTTTGATTTTTTAAATAAATTTTCATTTTACTTATAAAGAAATGAAATAAAGGACATTTTATGCATATGACTAGTCTGAGATTATACATATCTGAAAACAACAAAACTCTGTAAAAGTAAAAAGTCAAATAAAAATAATTATTAAAAAAAAAAAAAAAAAAAAAAACAAACGGGCTTCCCTGGTGGTCCAGTGGATAAGGACACCGCCTTGCAGTGCAAGGGGCACCGGTTCGATCCCTGGCCTGGGAAGATCCCACATGCCATGGAGCAGCTGGACCAATGTGTCCAATTACCAGTCTGGAGCTCTGGAATGCATGCACCCAGAGCCGGTGCTCTGCGACAACAGAGGCCACCACGATGGGAGGCCCACATGACCAAAGAACAAAGATGGATGAAAATAAATAAATGAAAGACCAATAGAAGTGGCCCGCCTGTTCTCCTCCCTCCCCAACCCACCCCCCCCCAAAAAAACCCCAAGTCCCAAAACCATACTTGATCAACAGCTGAATCAACAGTAATCTATGTAAAAATATTATGAAATGATTGAAGTAAGCACTTATTCTTTTAAAATGTTTCCTATAAAAAAATTAAAAAAAAATAGATGCCATTTTCCATATTAGATTATTCTCTTGGTAAATTAATAACAACAATAGCTAATATTTACTGAGTGCATTACACACATATATCAGTAGACTATTAGTGGAAGTTAAGTAGTACTATTATTTTGTGAATAAGCCCAGAGAAATAATTTCTCCTAACATACCAGTAATCTCTCCTACTTTAAAATGTGATATCTTTGAACTTACCTTAGCTCTATGCATTCAAGGGGTTTCAATCCATATGTTTATGTCCACAGTGTATCCTACATTCATTTAACAAAAACCAAATAATGTCTTTTTCCATATGATACAGTTGTATTTTTTTTATAATTCATTTAATCATGAAATTTAAACCTTTTATTCAAAGGAATGCTCCCAGTTTTGCACAACTACAAGTAATAGTAATGCATTATTACAGGACTAGGAAAAATTTTTTAGATTTAAATGCCAAATTGTTCATTCGTTGTCTTTGGTGTTTGCAAACATGTATTATATTATTTCTGTAGTGTTTGATTTTTTAAATAAATTTTCATTTTACTTATAAAGAAATGAAATATAAGGACATTTTATGCATATGACTAGTCTGAGATTATACATATCTGAAAACAACAAAACTCTGTAAAAGTAAAAAGTCAAATAAAAATAATTATTTAAAAAAAAAAAAAAAAACGGGCTTCCCTGGTGGTCCAGTGGATAAGGACACCGCCTTGCAGTGCAAGGGGCACCGGTTCGATCCCTGGCCTGGGAAGATCCCACATGCCATGGAGCAGCTGGACCAATGTGTCCAATTACCAGTCTGGAGCTCTGGAATGCATGCACCCAGAGCCGGTGCTCTGCGACAACAGAGGCCACCACGATGGGAGGCCCACATGACCAAAGAACAAAGATGGATGAAAATAAATAAATGAAAGACCAATAGAAGTGGCCCGCCTGTTCTCCTCCCTCCCCAACCCACCCCCCCCCAAAAAAACCCCAAGTCCCAAAACCATACTTGATCAACAGCTGAATCAACAGTAATCTATGTAAAAATATTATGAAATGATTGAAGTAAGCACTTATTCTTTTAAAATGTTTCCTATAAAAAAATTAAAAAAAAAATAGATGCCATTTTCCATATTAGATTATTCTCTTGGTAAATTAATAACAACAATAGCTAATATTTACTGAGTGCATTACACACATATATCAGTAGACTATTAGTGGAAGTTAAGTAGTACTATTATTTTGTGAATAAGCCCAGAGAAATAATTTCTCCTAACATACCAGTAATCTCTCCTACTTTAAAATGTGATATCTTTGAACTTACCTTAGCTCTATGCATTCAAGGGGTTTCAATCCATATGTTTATGTCCACAGTGTATCCTACATTCATTTAATCTCATTGTTCCATATATATCAAAAACACCATAGCTCAAATCGTCCTTATTCTCAACTGGGATATTACAGTAGGTTTTCTGTTATATAATTCTTTGAGGTTAAACCCACTAAGCAAACCCACTATTCATATTTATTATTTTCATAATATTTTTTGGTATGTAATATAATGTATGTCATATTAATATATTACTAACATAATGATATAATTTACACATTTATAAATGTTAATAATATAATGGTATCTACTACTAGACCTGTAAAATACTATTGAGAACCTCTGTCAGTGGTCCTAACCTAAAAAATCACCTATAACTCCCATTACCCCTACTTCTCTGAGTCATTCTAAGTTCTTATTAAATTACAGCATTCATTGTTTTTGAAAGTAGCCAACATTTATTCCTGACTCTAAATCTTGTTTATGCTAATGTCTCTCTTGAAATGACTCCACTACCCCAATTTACCCATTGAAATTGTACTTCCCCATTTAAACTCAAATTTATGTATCACCTTTTTAATGAAATCTTTTATGATTGCTTGCCAACAATTATTACTTCTTAGTTTGAATTGTTCGCTCTCATTGATTCACCATTTGTTTTGACTGTTCAATAGGATTAGAGTTACTTATACACCTGTCTAAAGCGCAGGTTAGTTCGTTGAGAAAGTGGGCTATATCTTGCTCATTTGTGCTTATTTCACTCAGTACAGTGATACAAACCTTGTGATCAATATATATTTGTCAGCTTGCATTGTATAGCATTCCTTCTATCTGGTGGTTTCATCATATTATTCCTTGGGTATTTCTCTCTTTTTTTTTTTTTTTTTTGGCCACTTCTATTGGTCTTTCATTCATCTATTTTCATCCATTTTTATTTTTTTGGCCTTTTTTGGCCTCCCATCACAGTGGCCTCTCCCGCTGCAGAGCACCAGCTCTTGAGGTCCGTCTCAGTATTTGGACCCATCATTCCAGCTTCTCCGCGGCACATGGTATCTTCCCAGGCCAGGGTTCAAACCAGCGCCCCTAGCACTGCAAGGTGGTGTCCTTACCCAATGGACCACCAGGAAAGCCCCTTTGGGTATTTCTTAATAGTTCAAACAACCTTAGTCGTGCTCAATAAACAGCAATACATTTAACATATGGATTAAATTAAGATTTTTTTCCTTTCAAAATATAATTATTGAGCAATTACTATGTGCAGAAAATTATATGAGTCTCCTACAGGAAGAAATAGAAAAAAATAAAATGATAAATAAGCATTATGCATATGTTTATATGATCGTCCCTGTTGGCCCAGCGGTAAAGAATCCACCTACCAATGCAAGAGACATGGGGTTGATCTCTGAATCAGAAAGATCCCCTGGAGGAGAGCATGCAACTCCAGCATTCTTGCCCAGAGTATCCATGGACAGACTCCCATTACCCCTACTTCTCTGAGTCATTCTAAGTTCTTATTAAATTACAGCATTCATTGTTTTTGAAAGTAGCCAACATTTATTCCTGACTCTAAATCTTGTTTATGCTAATGTCTCTCTTGAAATGACTCCACTACCCCAATTTACCCATTGAAATTGTACTTCCCCATTTAAACTCAAATTTATGTATCACCTTTTTAATGAAATCTTTTATGATTGCTTGCCAACAATTATTACTTCTTAGTTTGAATTGTTCGCTCTCATTGATTCACCATTTGTTTTGACTGTTCAATAGGATTAGAGTTACTTATACACCTGTCTAAAGCGCAGGTTAGTTCGTTGAGAAAGTGGGCTATATCTTGCTCATTTGTGCTTATTTCACTCAGTACAGTGATACAAACCTTGTGATCAATATATATTTGTCAGCTTGCATTGTATAGCATTCCTTCTATCTGGTGGTTTCATCATATTATTCCTTGGGTATTTCTCTCTTTTTTTTTTTTTTTTTTGGCCACTTCTATTGGTCTTTCATTCATCTATTTTCATCCATTTTTATTTTTTTGGCCTTTTTTGGCCTCCCATCACAGTGGCCTCTCCCGCTGCAGAGCACCAGCTCTTGAGGTCCGTCTCAGTATTTGGACCCATCAGTCCAGCTTCTCCGCGGCACATGGTATCTTCCCAGGCCAGGGTTCAAACCAGCGCCCCTAGCACTGCAAGGTGGTGTCCTTACCCAATGGACCACCAGGAAAGCCCCTTTGGGTATTTCTTAATAGTTCAAACAACCTTAGTCGTGCTCAATAAACAGCAATACATTTAACATATGGATTAAATTAAGATTTTTTTCCTTTCAAAATATAATTATTGAGCAATTACTATGTGCAGAAAATTATATGAGTCTCCTACAGGAAGAAATAGAAAAAAATAAAATGATAAATAAGCATTATGCATATGTTTATATGATCGTCCCTGTTGGCCCAGCGGTAAAGAATCCACCTACCAATGCAAGAGACATGGGGTTGATCTCTGAATCAGAAAGATCCCCTGGAGGAGAGCATGACAACCCACTCCAGCATTCTTGCCCAGAGTATCCATGGACAGAGCAGCGTGGCGGGCCATAGTCCATGGGATTGCACAGAGTTGGACATGACTTAGTGACTAAGCAACAACAGCAAAATGTTTACGTAATTTGTCATTCAGTGATGAAGACAAACATAAAAACATGTAAGATGTAGTTTAGTGCAAAAGTAAATATAAAATAGAGAGACCCAAACAAAGTTCAAAATAGCAGAGAGATGAAGGGTATTCATTCTGAACCAAAGTATCAGAAAACTTCATGCTTGAAGGAAGGCAATGGTTTGGCCTCAAAACTGTGGAGAAACATTTCAAACTGAGCAAACAATGATTGAGGAAACCTGAAATTGCCTTTTCATGAATAATGGATGATACCATATTGGTAAGAATCAGGATGTGAAGCGATGTGCAAGAGGAACATAGAGAGGTTGATAGGACTCAGTTGCTGGGGCACCTTGAATACCATGCTCAGAATATGAAACGTATTCTTTATGAAATGAAAAAGCACTGAAGGTATAGTTTTGTTTTTTTATAGTGTTTTATTTTTTGATTTTGGTAAAGTGAAATCCAGTAGAAGTGTGTTATTGTTTTCCTTTTTGTAAACTGTGGGTTTAGGGTGGAATAGAGCTGGAAAGTTGATAGTCTGGTAGGATTAACTGACATAATGTCTGATGTGATTTTGAACATGATACATCAATTCTGCAGACATTTATTGAGCATTATCTGTTAGTTGTTGCATTAAGCACTGGGTATGAATATGTTGATAAACTCAGATACTAATAAAGCAACAATTTTTTTCAAATGTTATGAAAGGTAGACATGTTAAAAAGTAAACTATAGGGGGCTTCCCTGGTGGTACAGTGGGTAAAGAGACTGCTTTGCAGTGCAGAGGGCGCCCGTTTGATCCCTGGCCAAGGAAGATTCCACATTCTGTGGAACAGCTGGACCAGTGTGTCCAATTAAGAGCCGGTGCGCTGGAGCACGTGCACCCTGAGTCAGTGCTCTGCAACAAGAGAGAGGCCACTGCAATGGGAGACCCACACAAGCCAACTAATATAGATGGATGAAAATAAATAAATGAGGCCAAAGTTAATATATATATATATATGTATATATATACACACACATACACATATATGTATATACATTTTAAAGTAACTATAGTGAGTAACTTTAAGGGATCCAGAATCTCAGTTTGGGAAGATGAGACAATTTCTAAAGTTGAATGATGGTGATAATTGTATAACAATGTGAATATACTTCACTATACACATAAAATGGTTTAAATGGGAAATTTTATACAGTGTTTATCAGAATAGAAATGTAATTATAATACAATAATATCAAAGCAAATATAAATGTATAGGCTTTAGTAGTAATTAATTGTTTGGACATGAATCAGGAAAAGCAGGTGGTGTTCCAAAAGTCTTCCTAGAGAAATCCTGCCATTTGCAACAACATGGATAAGGATAAACTTAGAGGGCAATGTGCTAAGTGAAATAAGTTAGACAAAGAAAGACAAAATAGTAGGTGTTCTAATTTATATACAGATTTATATACAGAAAGACCAGATTGGTGGTTGCTAAAGGCTGAGGTTTAGGGAAAATGGGGAGATGTTTGTCAAAAAATATGAACTTCCTCTTATAAGATGAATAAAATTAGGGGATCTGATGTATAGCATGGTCACTATAGTTAACAATACTATAGTATACCTGAAATTTATTAACAGTAGGTCATAAATGTTCTTATCCCTCCATCACCCCCCACAAATGTGACATATTAGATATGTTAGTTAACCTCATTGTGATAACATTTTCATAATATATTTATATATATGAAATATACACATTGTATGCCTTAAATTTACATATGTTATTTGTTAATTATAGATCAATAAAGCTGAAAAAAAAGGTTTTAAATCTTCCTAGAGAAAAAAATTTACCTCGAATTTTAAGGGTGATTACAAAGACCTTATCAGATGGACCTGGAGGAAGAAGAGGGAAACAGGTAGTATTAGAGATGAGCACGAGGCTGTAGACAAAGGCAAAGCTATGTTTGGACTGTCTAGGGACTGAGCTTCATGCCGTAGACAAGAACGAGTCAGAAAGGAGTTTTTAAATGAAAGAGATATAAACAGATTTTTAATGTTTCAAACTAGTGTACAAAATTTACAGGCAGAAAATAAATATTCGAGTCAGTGGCTGGTGTTTATAGTTCAGATAAAAATCACCACTGCTTCTTGAAAGAAGCATAGGACTAGTGTTGCAAAATACAAGACTTGAACAGAGAACTTGAATAATCTGGCATTTCCTAAGTTTTTATAATAATGGGAAATATTAATAAATGAAAGAATCAAAAAATATTGTAAATAAATACTTATACATAATGAAAATTTGCTGTCATGTTGTGCCTCTTTGAATAGGCCTGCAAGAGGAGATTGTATTGTTAATATTGAATACATTTTCCAGGCCTTTGTCCTAAAAAAGTAAGTCTAAATTCTTTAGACAGAGAAAATGCAATCAAGTCTTTATTTCTTGCAGGGTACTTTTGTTACTGCTTAAAACTGGAAAACTATATAAAAAAAAAGTGTACAATAAAGGAAAGTGCAGAAGAATAAATAGATTACATTCTAACAATGTGTTATCTTTTGGCAGAAGCCTTTATGCTTTTTTTAATTATTAAACCAGACAAAATGGATTATTCAGAAGCTACAGGAAAAGTTTAATTGACAGGCTAATTTCAGTGAATACACAGCTGTACTTATTTTTAAAGCTTCTCTACATGATTGTATTATATATTTAAAAAACTGACACATTTAATTGTAGCCTGAACTGTATTTTTATGTTGCTTTTCTTCTATGTTTTTATGTTATTACAGCCACTGAATTTATCAAATTTAAATTTGAATTGTCTTTTTTATTTTTTGATTTTGGCCTCTTTTATTGATTTTTATTTATTTATTTCCATCCATCTTTATTCTTCGGCCTGTGTGGGCTTCCCATCACAGTGGCCTCTCTCGTTGCAGAGCACTGACCCTGGGCATGTGCGCTCAGAGTGCTGGCTCATAATTGACACACCAGTCCAGCTGCTCCATGGCACGTGGGATCTTCCCAGCCAAGGATCAAACTGGTGTCCCTTGCATTGCAAGGCAAACTCTTTACCCACTGGATCACCAGGAAAGCTATGTTTGGACTGTCTAGGGACTGAGCTTCATGCCGTAGACAAGAACGAGTCAGAAAGGAGTTTTTAAATGAAAGAGATATAAACAGATTTTTAATGTTTCAAACTAGTGTACAAAATTTACAGGCAGAAAATAAATATTCGAGTCAGTGGCTGGTGTTTATAGTTCAGATAAAAATCACCACTGCTTCTTGAAAGAAGCATAGGACTAGTGTTGCAAAATACAAGACTTGAACAGAGAACTTGAATAATCTGGCATTTCCTAAGTTTTTATAATAATGGGAAATATTAATAAATGAAAGAATCAAAAAATATTGTAAATAAATACTTATACATAATGAAAATTTGCTGTCATGTTGTGCCTCTTTGAATAGGCCTGCAAGAGGAGATTGTATTGTTAATATTGAATACATTTTCCAGGCCTTTGTCCTAAAAAAGTAAGTCTAAATTCTTTAGACAGAGAAAATGCAATCAAGTCTTTATTTCTTGCAGGGTACTTTTGTTACTGCTTAAAACTGGAAAACTATATAAAAAAAAAGTGTACAATAAAGGAAAGTGCAGAAGAATAAATAGATTACATTCTAACAATGTGTTATCTTTTGGCAGAAGCCTTTATGCTTTTTTTAATTATTAAACCAGACAAAATGGATTATTCAGAAGCTACAGGAAAAGTTTAATTGACAGGCTAATTTCAGTGAATACACAGCTGTACTTATTTTTAAAGCTTCTCTACATGATTGTATTATATATTTAAAAAACTGACACATTTAATTGTAGCCTGAACTGTATTTTTATGTTGCTTTTCTTCTATGTTTTTATGTTATTACAGCCACTGAATTTATCAAATTTAAATTTGAATTGTCTTTTTTATTTTTTGATTTTGGCCTCTTTTATTGATTTTTATTTATTTATTTCCATCCATCTTTATTCTTCGGCCTGTGTGGGCTTCCCATCACAGTGGCCTCTCTCTTTGCAGAGCACTGACCCTGGGCATGTGCGCTCCAGAGTGCTGGCTCATAATTGGACACACCAGTCCAGCTGCTCCATGGCACGTGGGATCTTCCCAAGCCAAGGATCAAACTGGTGTCCCTTGCATTGCAAGGCAAACTCTTTACCCACTGGATCACCAGGAAAGCCCTCAATTAGAATTCTGTTAAGGAAATTAGCATTAAATGTTACTTCATCTATAACCAGCCTCATTTCTGAAGTCTTGTTTCTTAGATAAAAGCAGAAGAACTTCATGGAAAAGCCAGTTATCATTCATATTTAGAATATTGAATTAGGATGGTGAGAGAGGCTAGAGACAGCAAATTCATATTTGGGGGCTTACAGGACCATGAAATATGGCCACTATTTTAAGTTCATTAAGCATTTAATCATCACTACAATCTTTCAAGTTAAAAACCAGTACTCTGTTCAATCTATGGGTGTGGAAATGGTAAATAGATACAGGGAAAGGTGCAACTTACACCAAAAGGGAATCAAGAGTTCTTGAAGCAAAAAATGATAGAAAAGGGAGAGACAAAGAGAAAGAGGGAGCTTTAAGTGTAGGAATTCAATGTGTCAGCAATATCAAATGTTTCATAAAAGCATGTAGAATTATCCCTAATACTAGGTGATTAGATTTACAATAGATCACTGAAAATGTTTGCAAAGACGTTACAGTAAACTGTAATGAAAGGAGAATATCTGTGATTAAAAGAATTTGAGTTATTTAGAAGTCTAAAAATGTGGGACAATGAAGAAGTCCCATTTGAGAAGTGTGGCAGTGAAGGAGAGAGGAGGACGAAAGCTGAAAAGTAGTCAATATTGAGAGACAGCCTGCTGAAAATGCTTATAGTCACTGCAAAGGAAGGAGAGGCAAAGAACAGATGATTATGGACTAGAGGGAAAAAGCATAAGGGTGATTTGGATGGAGATCAGTGGCAAGAAGTAGAACTCCTTCCTATGAGAATGTGGAAAGGAGAAAAGAATGTGTAGTAGAGAAATAAATGAAGATTTTAATTTGGAGAGGAAAGAAGACATAGGAGTTTTGTCAGAGATTCTTCCCAAGGAAATGGATTCTCTGTGAGGAGAGGTGGAAACAGTTACTTCTGTGAATTTAAGAATATGTAGAATATGACAAAGAATCAGTAAGACTAAACAAGGACAATATATGGTGGTGGAATGGTAGACTCAGGGGAAGGTCTTATTAAGTTACCCTAGTGCTAGTGCTAAGTCACTTCAGTCATGTCGGACTCTGTGCAACCCTATGAACTGTAGCCTGCCAGCTGTCCATGGCATTCTCTAGGGAAGAATACTGGAGTGAGTTGCCATTTCCTTCTCCAGGGAATCTTCCTGACCCAGGGATTGAACCCACATCTCTTGCACTGGCAGGTGAGTTCTTTACCACTAGCAACACCTGGGAAGCCCAAATTACATAACTCTGGTTTCCACAGCACATATGAACTGAAACAACAAAGATTCATCATGGCATTTCCTTATCCAAATCCACAAAGTTCTGTTATTCACATAATTTAAAGAGAGAGATACAATATGAAACTGAAGTTGTCTCAGGTGACTTTGGTCCAGAGGTAGCGTGTTGCCCTAAAACTTGACAGGAGTAAAAATGAAGGAGTTTCTGAAATCAATGAGGAACTCTGTATTTAAGTATTTAGAGAGAAATTTGATAAAGATGAACCAAATAAAACAGGTGCAGACTATTAGAAAAATGTTTGCAAAGACGTTACAGTAAACTGTAATGAAAGGAGAATATCTGTGATTAAAAGAATTTGAGTTATTTAGAAGTCTAAAAATGTGGGACAATGAAGAAGTCCCATTTGAGAAGTGTGGCAGTGAAGGAGAGAGGAGGACGAAAGCTGAAAAGTAGTCAATATTGAGAGACAGCCTGCTGAAAATGCTTATAGTCACTGCAAAGGAAGGAGAGGCAAAGAACAGATGATTATGGACTAGAGGGAAAGAGCATAAGGGTGATTTGGATGGAGATCAGTGGCAAGAAGTAGAACTCCTTCCTATGAGAATGTGGAAAGGAGAAAAGAATGTGTAGTAGAGAAATAAATGAAGATTTTAATTTGGAGAGGAAAGAAGACATAGGAGTTTTGTCAGAGATTCTTCCCAAGGAAATGGATTCTCTGTGAGGAGAGGTGGAAACAGTTACTTCTGTGAATTTAAGAATATGTAGAATATGACAAAGAATCAGTAAGACTAAACAAGGACAATATATGGTGGTGGAATGGTAGACTCAGGGGAAGGTCTTATTAAGTTACCCTAGTGCTAGTGCTAAGTCACTTCAGTCATGTCGGACTCTGTGCAACCCTATGAACTGTAGCCTGCCAGCTGTCCATGGCATTCTCTAGGGAAGAATACTGGAGTGAGTTGCCATTTCCTTCTCCAGGGAATCTTCCTGACCCAGGGATTGAACCCACATCTCTTGCACTGGCAGGTGAGTTCTTTACCACTAGCAACACCTGGGAAGCCCAAATTACATAACTCTGGTTTCCACAGCACATATGAACTGAAACAACAAAGATTCATCATGGCATTTCCTTATCCAAATCCACAAAGTTCTGTTATTCAACCATAATTTAAAAGAGAGAGATACAAATATGAAACTGAAGTTGTCTCAGGTGACTTTGGTCCAGAGGTAGCGTGTTGCCCTAAAACTTGACAGGAGTAAAAATGAAGGAGTTTCTGAAATCAATGAGGAACTCTGTATTTAAGTATTTAGAGAGAAATTTGATAAAGATGAACCAAATAAAACAGGTGGAAAGTGGTTGAGCAGTACTTATTAGAAAAATGTGCCTTGAGGAAGCTGTTAACAGTACTTATCTAAATTTGTAGGATCACTTATTTGCAGAATTAATGAAATAACCAAGTAATTTTTCTCTGTAAATTAAGACTGCCATTTCTCTGAGTGGAAAACTCCAGATGTAGAAAAGGACACCACTAAAAGCAGTTCTTGAGTTAAATTATTTCAGAATCCCAAAACAGGTAAATGTTTATCTTGATAGACCCTTTGCCATTTACTCATTTTTTGATTCTTTTAATTTAATCTCTTTTTGAGTTCTATGAGATAAAAGCAGATTTAATATTTCATGTCTCTTACAGCCTTTATAAAAATGATTAATCTTACAACAGCTTTCTTATTTCCTATGTTTATATGTACCATATATCCTAATTCAACTGATTATTTTTGTCATTAGTGAGACTATTTTATTAGTAAGTTTCATGATCAACTATGAATTCACATTCCAGCAGAAAGTCAAATACAATTTTTGTGTTTTATTAACATTTGAAGCAAGTCACCATGGGTCAATGAACAGAAAATAGTGGGGTTTTTTAATGACAACAGTGTTTGTATAATGTAATGGCTTCCTTGCAGCTGTAAACTTTTATCCCTTGAAGGCAATGAAAAATCCTCTGACATAATGTTTTTAGATTGCCTGCAAATTTTTTTGAGTTTCCATTAAAGCCTCTTATTGGGAACCTGATCTTCCTGTTGGAGTTGTATCATTTCCTTCTCCAGGGAATCTTCCTGACCCAGGGATTGAACCCACATCTCTTGCACTGGCAGGTGAGTTCTTTACCACTAGCAACACCTGGGAAGCCCAAATTACATAACTCTGGTTTCCACAGCACATATGAACTGAAACAACAAAGATTCATCATGGCATTTCCTTATCCAAATCCACAAAGTTCTGTTATTCAACCATAATTTAAAAGAGAGAGATACGAATATGAAACTGAAGTTGTCTCAGGTGACTTTGGTCCAGAGGTAGCGTGTTGCCCTAAAACTTGACAGGAGTAAAAATGAAGGAGTTTCTGAAATCAATGAGGAACTCTGTATTTAAGTATTTAGAGAGAAATTTGATAAAGATGAACCAAATAAAACAGGTGGAAAGTGGTTGAGCAGTACTTATTAGAAAAATGTGCCTTGAGGAAGCTGTTAACAGTACTTATCTAAATTTGTAGGATCACTTATTTGCAGAATTAATGAAATAACCAAGTAATTTTTCTCTGTAAATTAAGACTGCCATTTCTCTGAGTGGAAAACTCCAGATGTAGAAAAGGACACCACTAAAAACAGTTCTTGAGTTAAATTATTTCAGAATCCCAAAACAGGTAAATGTTTATCTTGATAGACCCTTTGCCATTTACTCATTTTTTGATTCTTTTAATTTAATCTCTTTTTGAGTTCTATGAGATAAAAGCAGATTTAATATTTCATGTCTCTTACAGCCTTTATAAAAATGATTAATCTTACAACAGCTTTCTTATTTCCTATGTTTATATGTACCATATATCCTAATTCAACTGATTATTTTTGTCATTAGTGAGACTATTTTATTAGTAAGTTTCATGATCAACTATGAATTCACATTCCAGCAGAAAGTCAAATACAATTTTTGTGTTTTATTAACATTTGAAGCAAGTCACCATGGGTCAATGAACAGAAAATAGTGGGGTTTTTTTTAATGACAACAGTGTTTGTATAATGTAATGGCTTCCTTGCAGCTGTAAACTTTTATCCCTTGAAGGCAATGAAAAATCCTCTGACATAATGTTTTTAGATTGCCTGCAAATTTTTTTGAGTTTCCATTAAAGCCTCTTATTGGGAACCTGATCTTCCTGTTGGAGTTGTATCATTTGGGCTTAGAAAGCTGTGTAATTCTTAATTGATTTTATTTAATGAAAGAGTTTGATCATTGTGGAAGGATATCCTTTTTTGCTTTATATTAATCAACTCAATGTTTCAGGCTTGTCAAACCTTTAGCTATTTACAAAGACCTACATTTCCTTATGACATTTATAGAAGTTCCTTTATAATGATACTGCATTGTGAAGATGTATATAAACTGTAAATTACCTAAATTATTATCATCAATAGAAAATGTCTTCTTTCTGCTGATAATTATACTCTTCCAGTGCAAAAATCTTTCCCAAGTAGAAAGAAATCAGGATGTCTCACAACAGTATATGTTAAAACCTAGCAGTGAAAAGAGAGCTAAAGAAATTGCTATTTACTATTTCTACTCTTTTCACTATTTTTCAGACCTGTGTGAAACAATTGTTTAAAATATAGTTTAAAATTGTCTCCTTTTGTTTATGAAACATTAGAAATCTGTCTGCAAGTCTTTTAAAAGTCTTCGGTTTGGGTTAGAATCTTTTCTTTAATGAAAGTATAAGGTTTGTTTTTCTTGTGTTAGCAACAGACTTGATTGTCTTCTCTTTGCACACAGAGATCATGAACTGTTATTTTCCTCTTTATTTTTGTTAGTAGCAAAATCATGCTTGATAGTAATATTGGTAGTTTGATCATAAGCATCATAGTTGACTGATATTATTTTATCCATGTGTTTATCAGTATATTCTTACTAATTTTAAATTTAAAAGTTGAGAAAGATTTCTTATCATTTTGTGGAGTACTGAAATTTAGTGAGAGACAAGGTACAAAGTAAAAATATATATATATATCAAATTCAAGTCAAAAGATTATAGTTTGAGTAGACTCCTGTACCCATCACTTATTGAGTCTGTAACTCATGGTAATTTGTTTAAACTCTCTACACCTCAGCTTTTTCATCTGAAATGGAATATTACTAATTTGGGGAGTAGCCTATCTTTCAAAAGAGTCATGATAGTTAGATAAAATAATATACTAGGAAACACTTTGTAAACTTGAAATACTAAATTGTATTTTATTAAGTTTCAAGAGTGAACATCAGCTATTTAGTTCAATAGATGAGAACTCTTCTGTTGACATTGTTGGTGATATAATAGCATTACTTTGTTTTATACCCAGAACAAAATCCCCTTTTACTGAAGAAATAGTGTATTCATTCATAAGATGATTCTGTATCACTACATGCATTATATAAATGTCTTTTGAATTCACTCATTTATGCAGTTTGTAAAAATAATAGTACTTGGCTTCCCCTGGTGATCCAGTGGGTAAGGGCACCGCCTTGCAGTGCAAGGGGTGCTTGTTCGATCCCTGGCCTGGGAAGATCCCACGTGCAGCAGAGCGGCTGGACCCATGTGTCCAATTGCCGAGCCAGAGCTCTGGAGCACATGTACCCAGAGCCGGCGCTCTGCAGCGACAGACACCACCACGATGGGAGGCCCACAGGAGCCAAGGAACAAAGACAGATGAAAATAGAGAAATGAAAGACCAATAGAAGTGGCCCGCCCGCTCCCCACCCTCCCCAACCCAACCCCCACCCAAAAATAAATAATAAAATAAATAAATCTTTAAAAACATAATAATAATAATAGTACCTACAAATTTGAGCGAGAGTATTGTGTGCCTCAGCACTATTCTTGACACCAACTGGAAGTTCATGGGGTTTTCAAATCCATTCTCAGTTTTAATAATTCAATAAAATTCACATAGCATCTTAGAAGCTATTATATTTACAGTTATGGATTATTACAGGAAAATAATACAAATCAAAATTAACCAGGGAAAGAAACTTATAGGGCAGAGTCTGGGAAGGTTCCAAATGCTAAATTTCCACTGTCCACATCGTGCATTGCCCTTCCAGAACTGATGCGAGATAATTCTCCAACTTGGGAAGTTCAGTAAAGGGTTGACTGTCCAGACTTTTTATTGAGTTTTATTTTATTCATTGCATAGGCATAGTTGATTGATTGTCCATGTAGTTGATCCCAGCCTCTATTTCAAGACACAAGCCCTCCTAAGGCATATGCTGGTCTTTCTCACATTATCAGGCCCAATGTAAAACTATTAATTGTGACTGGCCCCCATTCTAAGATCCACTGTAATTAGATCTCATCCTAAATGAATACATTCATATCAGTATGATGGTGAAAAGAAAAGGCAAAGAACTGACCTCTCTTCAGGCAAAGCAAATTTCTTCACTAGAGATTGTCTTAACTGTCTATCCTAACTTAAGGTTTTTCAATGAACACTTAGTGTTGTTAATATCTCCTATGCTGATAAAGTCAATATGTTATTTTCCACTCAGAAAATACTGAAGTTGGGAGATAAGGAGGAAGAAAAGAAAAAGCCTGTAAGTGAAATCAAAATATGTGTTGATAAAATTTTATAAAATCAGTTAACAAAAGAAGAAAAAGGCAAAGGAGAAAAGGAAAGATACACCCATCTGAATGTAGAGTTCAAAAACATAGCAAGGAAATATAAGAAAGCCTTCCTAAGTGAACGATGCAAAGAAATAGAGGAAAGCAACAGAATGGGAAGGACTAGAGATCACTTAAAGAAAATTAGAGATACCTAGGAAACATTTCATGCAGAGATGGGCACGATAAAGGACATAAATGGTATGAACCTAACAGAAGCAGAAGATATTAAGAAGAGGTGGCAGAATAAACAGAACTATAAAAAAAAGTCTTAATGACCCGGAAAACCACGATGTGTGGTCACTCACCTAGAGCCAGATATCCCGGGAGAGTGAAGTCAAGTGAACCTTAGGAAGCATTACTACAAATTAAGCTAGCGCAGGTGATGAAATTCCAGTTGAGCTATTTCAAATCCAGAAGGCGATGCTATTAAAGTGCTGTACTGAATATGCCAGCAAATTCGGAAAGCTCAGCAGTAGCCACAGGACAGAAAAAGGTCAGTTTTTATTCCAATCCCAAAGAAGGGCAATGCCAAAGAACTTTCAAACTACCACACCATTGTCCTCATTTTACATGCTAGCAAGATAATGCTTAAAATACTTTAAGCAAGGCTTCAACAGTCTGTGAACTTCCAGATGTACAAGCTGGATTTAGAAAAGGCAGAAGAATGAAGGATCAAATTGGCAACAACCCTTGGATCATAGAAAAAGCAAAGGAGTTCCAGAAAAACATCTGCTTCTAGTTCATTGACAATGATAAGTCTTTGTGTGGATCACAACAAACTGTGAAAAATTCTTGAAGAGATGGGAATACCAGTCCACCTCACCTGCTTCCTTCGAAACTTGTATGCAGGAAAGAAAGCAACAATTAGAACTGGATATGGAACAACAGACTTGTTCCAAATTGGGAAAGGAGTAGCTCAAGACTGTATATTGTCACCCTGCTTATTTAACTTATATGCAAAGTACATCATGCAAAATGCCGAGCTGAATGAATCTCAAGTTGGAATCAAGATTGCTGGGAGAAATATCAATAGCAAATATCAGATATACAGATGACAGCACCCTTATGGCAGAAAGTGAAGAGGAGCTAAAGAGCCTCTTGATGGAAATGAAAGAAGAGAGTGAAAAGTTGCGTTAATACTCAACATTCAAAAAACTAAGATCATGGCATCTGATCCCATTACTCCTTGACAAATAGATGGGGAAATATGAAAACAGTGACAGACTATTTTCTTGGGCTCCAAAATCACTATGGATGGTAACTGCAGCCATGAAATTAGAAGACAGTCGCTCCTTGAAGAAAAGCTATGACAAACATAGACAACATATTTAAAGGCAGAGACATTGCTTTGCTAACAAACAGTAGTCAAGCTATGGTTTACAGTAGTCATGTGTGTATATGAAGACCAGATGAAATTCCCGGAGAGTGAAGTCAAGTGAACCTTAGGAAGCATTACTACAAATTAAGCTAGCGCAGGTGATGAAATTCCAGTTGAGCTATTTCAAATCCAGAAGGCGATGCTATTAAAGTGCTGTACTGAATATGCCAGCAAATTCGGAAAGCTCAGCAGTAGCCACAGGACAGAAAAAGGTCAGTTTTATTCCAATCCCAAAGAAGGGCAATGCCAAAGAACTTTCAAACTACCACACCATTGTCCTCATTTTACATGCTAGCAAGATAATGCTTAAAATACTTTAAGCAAGGCTTCAACAGTCTGTGAACTTCCAGATGTACAAGCTGGATTTAGAAAAGGCAGAAGAATGAAGGATCAAATTGGCAACAACCCTTGGATCATAGAAAAAGCAAAGGAGTTCCAGAAAAACATCTGCTTCTAGTTCATTGACAATGATAAGTCTTTGTGTGGATCACAACAAACTGTGAAAAATTCTTGAAGAGATGGGAATACCAGTCCACCTCACCTGCTTCCTTCGAAACTTGTATGCAGGAAAGAAAGCAACAATTAGAACTGGATATGGAACAACAGACTTGTTCCAAATTGGGAAAGGAGTAGCTCAAGACTGTATATTGTCACCCTGCTTATTTAACTTATATGCAAAGTACATCATGCAAAATGCCGAGCTGAATGAATCTCAAGTTGGAATCAAGATTGCTGGGAGAAATATCAATAGCAAATATCAGATATACAGATGACAGCACCCTTATGGCAGAAAGTGAAGAGGAGCTAAAGAGCCTCTTGATGGAAATGAAAGAAGAGAGTGAAAAAGTTGCGTTAATACTCAACATTCAAAAAACTAAGATCATGGCATCTGATCCCATTACTCCTTGACAAATAGATGGGGAAATATGAAAACAGTGACAGACTATTTTCTTGGGCTCCAAAATCACTATGGATGGTAACTGCAGCCATGAAATTAGAAGACAGTCGCTCCTTGAAGAAAAGCTATGACAAACATAGACAACATATTTAAAAGCAGAGACATTGCTTTGCTAACAAAGATCCATGTAGTCAAAGCTATGGTTTTTACAGTAGTCATGTGTGTATATGAAAGTTGGACCATAAAGATGGCTGAGCACCAAAGTTTGACGGTTTTGAGCTGTAGTGTTGAAGAAGACTCTTGAGAGTCTCTTGGATGGCAAGGAGAACAAACCAATCAATCCTAAACAAAATCAACCCTGAATATTCATTGGTAGGACTGATGCTGAAACTGATGCTTCAGTACTTTGGACACCTGATGTGAAGGGCTGACTCATTGGAAAAGACCTTGATACTGGGAAAGATAGAGGTCAGAAGGAGAAGGGGCAAAAGAGGATAGTATGGTTGGATGGCATCACTGACCCATTAAACATGAGTTTGAGAAAACTCCAAGACATAGTAAAGGACACGGAAACCTGGCATGCTGCAGTCCACGGGGTAGCAAAGAGTTGAACATGACTGAGCAACTGGACAAGAGGAACTGAGAGAGGGATAGTGAAGGAGAGAGAAGGACAGAAGCGTGGAAAGAAATGGGAGAAAGAAAATATAACTTTCTTAAGATAAAACTGCAATGCAGTTAGCTTACACTGTCTGAAATATTTTAGGGGAACACACTTTGGGGACACTGAGCTGGGTCAAGTACTTAAGTGCTGCATTTTAATGCACTTCCAGGCAGTTTCAGTCATTTACTCTTATCACCTTCAGGTTTATGAATCCCCACATTATGAGAAAATTGCTGTTATTAGCAATTAGAATTTATTGAGATCTTGCTAATACCTCATCACTTTATAAGACAGAATATAAAGAATATAGAACAGATGACAGCACCCTTATGGCAGAAAGTGAAGAGGAGCTAAAGAGCCTCTTGATGGAAATGAAAGAAGAGAGTGAAAAGTTGCGTTAATACTCAACATTCAAAAAACTAAGATCATGGCATCTGATCCCATTACTCCTTGACAAATAGATGGGGAAATATGAAAACAGTGACAGACTATTTTCTTGGGCTCCAAAATCACTATGGATGGTAACTGCAGCCATGAAATTAGAAGACAGTCGCTCCTTGAAGAAAAGCTATGACAAACATAGACAACATATTTAAAAGCAGAGACATTGCTTTGCTAACAAAGATCCATGTAGTCAAAGCTATGGTTTTTACAGTAGTCATGTGTGTATATGAAAGTTGGACCATAAAGATGGCTGAGCACCAAAGTTTGACGGTTTTGAGCTGTAGTGTTGAAGAAGACTCTTGAGAGTCTCTTGGATGGCAAGGAGAACAAACCAATCAATCCTAAACAAAATCAACCCTGAATATTCATTGGTAGGACTGATGCTGAAACTGATGCTTCAGTACTTTGGACACCTGATGTGAAGGGCTGACTCATTGGAAAAGACCTTGATACTGGGAAAGATAGAGGTCAGAAGGAGAAGGGGCAAAAGAGGATAGTATGGTTGGATGGCATCACTGACCCATTAAACATGAGTTTGAGAAAACTCCAAGACATAGTAAAGGACACGGAAACCTGGCATGCTGCAGTCCACGGGGTAGCAAAGAGTTGAACATGACTGAGCAACTGGACAAGAGGAACTGAGAGAGGGATAGTGAAGGAGAGAGAAGGACAGAAGCGTGGAAAGAAATGGGAGAAAGAAAATATAACTTTCTTAAGATAAAACTGCAATGCAGTTAGCTTACACTGTCTGAAATATTTTAGGGGAACACACACTTTGGGGACACTGAGCTGGGTCAAGTACTTAAGTGCTGCATTTTAATGCACTTCCAGGCAGTTTCAGTCATTTACTCTTATCACCTTCAGGTTTATGAATCCCCACATTATGAGAAAATTGCTGTTATTAGCAATTAGAATTTATTGAGATCTTGCTAATACCTCATCACTTTATAAGACAGAATTGCTGGCACAATTTTAAAGATGGAAAAACCATGGTTCTAAAACAGGAAATAATTCACTTGAAATACACAGTGAGTAAATAATTGAGAAACTTCTCTTTTTTGAGTCTACTCACTTCTTCATATCTTTACCTTTTAAAACTTTTCACAAGATATTATTTCCCACTTATTGCCAGAGGTCCAGCTATTCTCTGTCCCAGGAATTACATGGATTTGCACCCTCGCTGATATTTCCATTCTATCAAGAAAAAAAAAAAAAAAAGATCTAGGGGAGAAAAATAAGTTAATATTTCAGTATTAGAAAAAGAGAAGTCTACTGATATGCTTTAAAAGCATATTCTTTCTGACACACAGAAGCCTCTCATAAAGAGGAGGTATAGAAAGCGTGTCCACCCTAGTGCATGGGTTCTCAATCCTGGCTGAACACCAGCCTCACCTATAGAGCTTTTGCACAATAGAAACACATCCAAAAATTCTGATTAGTTATTGGAATGCATCCTGAATATCTCCACTTAAAAGTAATATAGATTGATTCTTATTTGATAACTGGAGTAGAGAACTGGAGTATAGTAGAGAAAAAGTATAAGCTTTGATGCAGGCAGACATAGGTTTGATTCACTCTGCCGCTTAACAAGCTATGTGACTTTTACAAATATTATCACTTTATAGAAAAGAAAAATGCCACAGAGAAAGCAGATAATTTAAGTTTATTCTGTCAGAAAGTGACAGAACCAGAATTCTACTTAATAGTTCCCAATATTAATAATTACTTTACAAAATCTACTGGACAGGTACCAAGAACTGCTTTTGGCCTTGAGGACATACTAGTGACCAGGTAAGAAGTAACTAACTCCCTGCTCTCAGAGGGCTTATTTCAGAAATATATAAATCTAAAATTAATTTTTGGTAGAGAAAAATTTCATAAAACAAATTGCACAGAGAAAGAAAGCTTTTTTTTTGGATAGAAAGCTTGACAAATATAATTCACAATTATGCTTGGTTTATTTCTATATTCTCTCAGTTCTTTTGAAAATATTAACCAATGTCATCTAAAATATTCCTGTTTAGACACAAGGTTAGCAAAAAGTGGCGAAAAAATCCGCTTCATCAAGTAATTGCATTTCAGGGAAATTTGTTCTATGTTTGTACTTATTTAAACGAAATTGGAAATAATATGTGAAAATGAATAGAGAACGTAAGTCTAAAATTCAGGAAGTAGAGTTTTATAATTCTGACTTTCACTGAGTCCATTTAAAGACTTTTTAAAGGAAGAGATGGACATGAGCACTGTACCAAGGATCAGACTTTTCTTTAAAGGCCAGCTAATAAATATATTAGATTCTGTAGACTAGAAGCTCTTTATGACAACTACTCTACCATTACAAAGTAAAAACAATCAGACAGTTATATAATATATGAGCATGGCCCCATTCCAATAAAAATGTATTTATGGACAGTAGAAATTGAATTTCTTTTTCATTTTTATGTATCACAAAGTATTATCCTTCTTTTGATATTTTGTAACCATTCCAAACCATGAAAACTGTTTCAGCTTGCAGGTCTGACAAAAAATAGGTAGCCTGAAGGCCTAGTTGGCCACCCCCACATTACACAATCGCTGAGGTCACGTCCTAGAGGCTTCCTCTCTCACAGCCTTCACCAGTCTCTCATGGGCTGCTATCCAGCAACAGACAGGAAGAAAACGCTCTGTGCTTGAAGACCTCATATGCGTTGGGCCTCAAACAGAAGGGGTGCATAAAATCACCTGGAAGGATATATTTTTCTTTTTTACTTTGGATGAAGTTTTTTATTTTTCGTTTCATATATTCATACATTATCCAGTTTCACATTCTCACAGGATCAGCAATTACAACAGCTACCTCGTCTCCCAAGTCTGAAAACAGCATGACAGTCACAGCTGTGGCCAAAGGCGAAGCACTGGTGTGCTCATGAAACAAAAAATTGCACAGTTTTTTAAAATGCAGATTAATTAAAATGAAATCTGTATTTTGAGTTATTTTTAGTTTATTTTTATTTTTATTGCATTATGGCTGCTTTATAATGTGTTATCTTCTACTGGACAGCAAAATGATTCAGCCATACACGTGCATATATCCCCTTAATTTTGAAGTTCCCTCCCATTTAGGATGCACAGTGCATTAAGTAGTCAGATATTGCATATTAATGCATATGTGTGAAGTCTAGAAAATGGTACAGACAGAACCTACATTTTAAAGAAGCGTGGCAATGCTGTTGAACTGCTAATAAGAATCTTGATCTCAATATAACATAAATATAGGGCATAGACTCTAAAACTGCAGATGACAACACAGTGAGATATGTATCACAATAGAGAGGAGACAAAAATACGAAGTGTTCTGTGAAAGTGGGTAGCAAGGAGCAGTCAGAAGTTAGTGTCAGCAAGAGGAAAATGGCATCTGTTGTACAAAACCCTCCTTCTATTTATTATTCAGTTGGGTGCTGTGAATATATTCTGCCCTGACCACTGACAAGAAAGGAAAGGCCTAAGCACACTCTAGACAGGAGCTATAATACTCACCCCACGGAACTTAACTTTCCCCCTGAGTAGGTCTGCTCTTTGCTAGCCCTGTGACTACAGGCAATTTCCTTAAACCCCTTTGCCTCTGTTGCTTGCGTGCTAAGTCACTTCAGTCATGTCCCATTCTTTGTGATCCCATGGACTGCTGCCTGCCAGACTTCTCTGTCCATGGGATTCTTTAGGCATGAATACTGGAGTGAGTTGCCATGTCCTCCTCCCAGGGATCTTCCTGACCCAGCAGGGATCAGAGCTGCATCTCTTTTAGTTCCTACATTAGCAGGTGGGTTCTTTACCATTAGTACCACCCAGGAAGCTCAGTACCTCAACTCTAATAGAATAGATCTCATCAGGTTTTCATGAGGTTTAAATGAATTAATAACATCATTGACCAGAAATAAATGTACTAAGTAAGAGTTGCAAGTTAGTTTTATTTAGAGCAAAATGAGGACTGCAGCCTGGGAGACATCATTTCAGGTAACTGAGAAACTGCTCCGAAGTAACAAGGGGAAAGTCCATATGTATGTGATTTTTGGTGAAGGAGGAGTCCATGCAGTCTAACACATACTTTTTGCAAAAGGTTACTGGTAGTCCTGAAGGATTTCGGTGCTTTTCTGTACATGAGGAAATGCGACAGTTCAGCTCATAAAATCTTCTCCTGCAAATATCTAATTATTTGAAGATCTATTCTGCCAGTTTTCCTCAGAGTGCCTCACTACTGATCTCCACACAACTCCTTTCATTGTGGTATTGAAGGCCAGCAGCTGCTGGAGCTCATACCTTGCAGATTCTAAGTGCCAATTTGTAGGTGACATGTGTAGACTGCTCTGGGGCTTCCCTGGTTGTTTAGTGGGTAAAGAGTCTTTCTTGCAGTGCAGGGGACATCAGTTCAATCCCTGGCCCAGGAAGATTCCATGTGCCGTGGAATGGCTGGACCAGTGTGTCCAATTATGACCCACCTAGAGCACATGTGCCCAGAGCTGGTGCTCTGCATTGAGAGAGGCCACTGCAAAGGAAGGCCCACACATGCAAAAGAGTAAGGATGGATGAAAAATAAATGTTGTAAATAAGAGAGGCATGATGGGGAGGGAAATGTTAAAACAAAAAAAACAAACAAACAAACAAAACCTCTGCTGGCACATAGTATCTGTCAGTACGTATTAGTGTTATTGATGTTGATCTTTTCAGCCATGATATTACCAAAAGGAGTCCAGCTGTTCACTGCTCAAAAGCCATTAAACAGACTAGGTTGGTGAAAAGGAAAGTTTCCTTTCTTTCAGATGATGGCAACTGGGTAGTGGGAGGGTGGCAGACATCTGTCCCAAGGCTGCCTTTCCCGGAGTCTCTAACAAGCAGGGGGTGAGCCCATTTATAGATGGGAGAGGGGTTACATGCAGAAACAGTATAGTCATCCGTAACAGTCGTTTTCAAACTGATTGTCAGTGGTCTCATCGACATTATCCTAACTGTTTAAGGTACAGTTGATCTTCAATTCCAGGGTCCATTTGTTCCCATTTCTTTGCGGTCAGTTTTTAGAATTGTCCTGGCTCATGCCCTGGGTACAGTCTGGTCATCATGTAGTTAACTTCTCCACCTGGTGTTTTGATATCTATAAGACAGCTCACAGGATATGGCTCATAATGTTATCTGTAGCCCTTGAGAAAGAACTAAAGGTCCTTAATGACTGCATTATTACTATTTAGTCTCCTTCGACTGTTTTCCTTTGTTGAGCATTTCTCATTTCTCTGATTAAGCTTATTCTTGGACTAACGGTTTCTACAGTCAAAAAGCAAAAGGCAGGCAGAGGACATGGTTGGGGGGCTGGAGGCAAGGGACCATATGGTCTTCCTCCATTTCAGTGATTCTGTTGGACTCCTTTTTAATAAGATGACTGAATTGAGATCTGAAGAGGTGGAGTATGTGTCCACAGTGGGATGACCAGGTGGCAATTAGGAGTATGGGACATGGTTTATCGTTCAGTCTCTGTAAATTTCATTTTCTCTGCCCATTAAAAATAAGGTATAAAGGCCACATAAGTTCTGGACACACCTCATTCAGGCATTTTATAATATGTACACATTCTAAAATCACATAAATATAAAATTGGAAACTGTGCAAATGAATATAACACAAGATTATTACTGTTAGAACCCAGGTAAATGGATTACTTTAAAAGGAATTGTTAAGAATAATGGGTGTAGTATACTTCTTTTGTGATTTCCAAGGAAGGAACTAAATGGATAGATCCATTTTATTACCCTGGCTTGCTTTTTTATATGCAAGAATGACTAATGGATATTGTTTCTGCCTTCTCCATTTTCTAAAGTACTTTCAAGCACTTTGAAATGCTTTTCTTTGCCTTAAGACTGTTTCCCTTAGCATAACAAAGCTAAAAGGAATTGTTCCTGGACAGAGTCTCTAATTTTGTCACTTCTGCCCTGATTGGAGGAAAAAACAAAACAAAAAAACAAAAGTAACACTGTAAGTGTGTACTTACAGTGTTAGCCCTGCCTGACTAAAAAGTGAATAGGTCATTTCTTATGGTGCTGAAGGATTTGTATAGTCCATCTCCAGAGAAACTTATTTATTATTTTTTGATATACTTGTTGGTCACTTTGATTTTTAAGCATTGCTGAGAAATAGTTAATATACAAAAAAATGCACTTTTTTAAACTGTGCATTTTGATGACTTTGAACATATGCTTACAACTCATGATATCACCACCATAGTCAAAGAGCTAAATTTATATATCACCTCCAAAAATGTCCCTGTGTTCTTTTTTTGGTTTCATTTTTTGTTTTTATCATAAGAACACTTAGATGAGATCTATCCTCCATTTTAAAAATATTGAAAGAAACAAGCTGATACAGACCAGCTTTATCTAACACTTCATGAAATAGTCTCTTTTCAGAGAACTGTGAAATGAAATGGAAGGCAAAAGGCAGGCAGAGGACATGGTTGGGGGGCTGGAGGCAAGGGACCATATGGTCTTCCTCCATTTCAGTGATTCTGTTGGACTCCTTTTTAATAAGATGACTGAATTGAGATCTGAAGAGGTGGAGTATGTGTCCACAGTGGGATGACCAGGTGGCAATTAGGAGTATGGGACATGGTTTATCGTTCAGTCTCTGTAAATTTCATTTTCTCTGCCCATTAAAAATAAGGTATAAAGGCCACATAAGTTCTGGACACACCTCATTCAGGCGTTTTATAATATGTACACATTCTAAAATCACATAAATATAAAATTGGAAACTGTGCAAATGAATATAACACAAGATTATTACTGTTAGAACCCAGGTAAATGGATTACTTTAAAAGGAATTGTTAAGAATAATGGGTGTAGTATACTTCTTTTGTGATTTCCAAGGAAGGAACTAAATGGATAGATCCATTTTATTACCCTGGCTTGCTTTTTTATATGCAAGAATGACTAATGGATATTGTTTCTGCCTTCTCCATTTTCTAAAGTACTTTCAAGCACTTTGAAATGCTTTTCTTTGCCTTAAGACTGTTTCCCTTAGCATAACAAAGCTAAAAGGAATTGTTCCTGGACAGAGTCTCTAATTTTGTCACTTCTGCCCTGATTGGAGGAAAAAACAAAACAAAACAAAAAAACAAAAGTAACACTGTAAGTGTGTACTTACAGTGTTAGCCCTGCCTGACTAAAAAGTGAATAGGTCATTTCTTATGGTGCTGAAGGAATTGTATAGTCCATCTCCAGAGAAACTTATTTATTATTTTTTGATATACTTGTTGGTCACTTTGATTTTTAAGCATTGCTGAGAAATAGTTAATATACAAAAAAATGCACTTTTTTAAACTGTGCATTTTGATGACTTTGAACATATGCTTACAACTCATGATATCACCACCATAGTCAAAGAGCTAAATTTATATATCACCTCCAAAAATGTCCCTGTGTTCTTTTTTTGGTTTCATTTTTTGTTTTTATCATAAGAACACTTAGATGAGATCTATCCTCCATTTTAAAAATATTGAAAGAAACAAGCTGATACAGACCAGCTTTATCTAACACCTCATGAAATAGTCTCTTTTCAGAGAACTGTGAAATGAAATGGAAGGCAAGGAGGTTTTATAAGGTAAAGAATAAAGAACAAGGAATAAGAAAACATCTGATTGTTTGGGGACACATTTTTCACCTCTGTAGGGGTGAGAAGACCCAGGGTTGGCTTGGCATTTCATGTTGACTGACTGGAAATACTGCTTTTCTGGTCAAACAGAGCATTTACAAAGACACAGAAGTTACCTACGTTGTGATATGCTGAGGTGGCTTCATCCTGGACCTAGAAAGTTATTTCACTACCTCCTAACATATTTCTTTTTTCTTTATCTTAAAGGTTTTACAGAGTTTTGTTGTTCACAGACATGTATGTTCCCAGATCAGTCATATGCATATCCCTGGTCCCTACCCCCTGAAGTTCCCCCCTTCCCACCCCTCCGGGTCATTGCCCCGTGCCATTGTAAGCACTCCTATTCCCTTAGCAAAATGACAATAGCTATCTTTTCCACACATGACAGTATAGGTTTCCATGTTACTCCCTCCATGCCTCCCCCTCCCTATTTCTTCCCCGCAGTGTTCATATGTCTATGCTCTGTCTGTTTTTCCATGAGTTCACTGCGTGTGTTATCAAGATCGTCCTACTAGATTCCATATATGTGTGTTAGTGTACTGTTTATTTGTCTTTCTCTTTTTGACTTACTTCACTTTTTATGATAGGTTCTAGAGTCAGCCACTTCATTAGGACTGAGTCTTCTGCATTTCTTTAAACAACTGAGTAGTATTCCATTGTATATATGTACCAGCGCTTCTGGATCCATTCATTCGTCGATGGACACCTAGGTTGCTTCCATGTTCTGGCTATTGTATAGAGAGCTGCAATGAACATTGGGGTACAAGTGCTTCTTTCAGTTTTGATTTCATCAGGATATAAGCCTAATAGTGGGATTGCTGGGTCATAGGATGCTTCTATTTTTAGTTTTTTAAGAAATCTCCATACTGTCTTCCGTAGAGGCTGTATCAATTTACATTCCCACCAGCAATGCAAGAGGGTTCCCTTTTCTCTGCACCCTTTCCAGCATTTAGTGTCTGTAGATTCATTGATGATGGCCATTCTGACAGGTGTGAGGTAGTATCTCATTGTAGTTTTAATTTTCATTTCTCCAATAATAAGTGAGGTTGAGCATGGTTTCATGTGGTTTGGGGCCATCTGTATGTCCTCTTTGGAGAGGCGTCTCTTTCGATCTTTTTCCCATTTTTTGATGGGGTTGTTCGTTTTTCCTGTGCTGAGTTGTCTGAGTTGCTTGTAGATTTTGGAGATTAATTCTTTGTCTGTTGTTTCATTTGCTGTGATTTTCTCCCACTCTGTGGGGTGTCTGTTGAGCTTTTTTGTAATTTCTTTTGCTGTACAAAAGCTTTTAAGTTTCATGAGGTCCCACATGTTCATTTTTCTTTTCAGTTCCGCTATTCTAGTAGGTGGGTCAGAGAAGATCTTGCTTTGATTGATGTCCTTGAGGGTTTTGCCTACATTCTCCTCTAAGAGTTTGATGGTTCCTGGTCTTACAATTAGGTCTTTAATCCATTTTGAGTTGATCTTAGTGTATGGTGTCAGGGAATGTTCCAACTTCATTTTTTTGCATGTAGCTGTCCAATTTTCCCAGCACCACTTGTTGAAGAGACTGTCTTTGTCCCATTTAATAGTTTCGCCTCCTTTGTCAAAAATAAGGTACCCATAGGTGCGTGGGTTTATCTCTGGGTTCTCAATCTTGTTCCATTGGTCTATGGTTCTGTTTTTGTGCCAGTACCATACTGTCTTGAGGACTGTTGCTTTGTAGTAGAGTCTGAAGTTGGGGAGAATGATTCCTCCAGCTCCGTTTTTCTTTCTCAGGATTGCTTTGTCTATTCGAGGTCTTTTGTGTTGCCATATGAACTGTGTTATTCTTTGGTCTAGTTCTGTGAAAAATGTCAATGGAAGTTGAATAGGTATTGCATTGAATCTGTAGATGATATTTGGTAGTATGGTCATTTTCAGAATATTATTTCTTCCGACCCAGGAGCATGGAATATCTCTCCATCTGTTTAAGTCTTCTTTAATGTCTCTCATGCATGTCTTGTAATTTTCTGTGTACAATTCTTTTGTTTCTTTGGGTAGGTTTATTCCTAGGTATTTGATTCTTTTGGTTACAATGGTGAAGGGGATTGCCTCTTTGATTTTGTTTTCTGATTTTTCATTGTCTGTGTATAGGAATGCCAGTGATTTCTGTGTGTTGACTTTGTATCCTGCAACTTTGCTGAATTCCCTCCTAACATACTGTAAAGGATACAATACCATATTGTTGACTGTAGGCACTCTGCAGTACAGCAGATCTCCAGAACGTATTCACCTCGTGTAACTGAAACTTCAGTTTTAATATGAAACATAGAGCAGCAACTTCTCATTCACCCTTGTTCCCAACACCCAAAAGATCTCAATATTTTGTCTGGTCTCTGAAGAATAATTCAAGTCTAGCTCATAATCAGATTGCAGAGATGAATTTTAATATGGTCTTTTCAAATATTTATTGATGGAAGTATAGCATGTTTGGATTACTAAAACAAAATGTTCATTACAAAACATTCCAAATATCTTGACAGCAGATGGGATGCACTTGTATAAACAGATGACAGAGATGTGATTAATATTATGTAGACTTACCTTTATCAACTTAATAATCAGTATTTGCTTGATGAGTTTTAAGATTGCTTAGTATACATGAAATAACCAAAGAAGAAACTGTTGTTCATTTCAGCATAATTCAGAAAAAAAAATATTGAGATTTTTGAAAACAGAGAGTCTTAGAGCATGCCTGCTACTCTGTAAACACATCATGTATGGATTCATTGAAGTATTCAGCTTGGCTGTGACCCTCTTTACATAACTCAGTCTCCTTATTTTGCCTTCCTTATTTTTATTTCTCTGGAGGAGGAAGGATAATTACTTCAGTCCTTTGTCCTTCTAGCTTTAGCTAAAGCCCAAACCAAGTTAGCATATTTCGATACTTCTGACTTTACAGAAAAAGGGCCCTAGTGGCAGTGATTGTGGAGAGTGTGAAGAAGAAAGCCTTAGTCTACATCAAGAAGTATTGCCATGTTATCATAATTAATACCTTTAGTAAGTCCTGTTTCCTCTTTTCATTGTGACACAGAGCTAAAGGATAAACTGAGGCAAATTAAAAATTTGTAAAGGTTTATTTGAAAAAAAAATCTGTTAAAATCAAGCAATGCCAAACCAGAAGTGCTCCACCATAGGGGCCAGGGCAGAGAACCTCAAATGCAGTGCAGAAACAAAGATAAATTACTATATTTGATTGACTGTAGCTTAAAGCCTAGTTGACTGTGACTGGTTGTCCTTAGCATTTCGGTTTTGTAACTTTGAGGGATTATAGGCTTAAATTTTGTTTGGCTTCTTTAGGTTGCCCTGGCATTAGAACCACCTCAATTTAGTGGCCTCCTTTTCTAATTAAATAGACACTGGTGTATTTGTAAATAGGATTCTACTGTCTCTTCTTGGTAGGGAAAGTTATTAGCAGTGGCATATTGCTGCATAATGGAGATTGTAATGCATTTTTTCCATGACATTCAAAACCTTCAACTAAATGGCTGCCAACATTCTCAACACCAAATTGTGGCTGTTACATGTGGCATCATACTTCTCAATGTCTTTTGTTCACTTCAATGAATATTTTCCGCCCATCCTAATTTGTTTGTTTATATTTTCAAGTGTGGCTTGCTATCTTTCAGAGAAAAATATTTTTTTTTCAGTATGTGTTTTCCTATTACTGATACTTCTAGAAGACTTCATTTTTGCTTTGATTCTCTGGATTAATTCTTGTACTTTTTCTCACTAACAGCTTCCTAGACCATTTTCACTTCTATTTTTATTTTTAACTTATATCGTTCTTAGCTGCTAATCTACAGTCGCTGTACTGTGCTATTATATCCACTAATCCTGTCTGATTTAAGTCATTTTGTATTTTCTGAAGCCATTCGTATGCTCCTAATGAAAATGTTAGCATTTGATTTTATTCTTATTTTAAATATTAGACAGCTACTTGAATAGTGGAAATAAATAAAAGTAAAGAGTAACCAGGTATCAGAAAATGTAGTAAATGCAAAACTGATTAGATGAATGAAATAGAGATCATTTGGTAAGAGTTGTAATTTATATTAGCATCATATGTCAATAACTTTACAGAAAAAGGGCCCTAGTGGCAGTGATTGTGGAGAGTGTGAAGAAGAAAGCCTTAGTCTACATCAAGAAGTATTGCCATGTTATCATAATTAATACCTTTAGTAAGTCCTGTTTCCTCTTTTCATTGTGACACAGAGCTAAAGGATAAACTGAGGCAAATTAAAAATTTGTAAAGGTTTATTTGAAAAAAATCTGTTAAAATCAAGCAATGCCAAACCAGAAGTGCTCCACCATAGGGGCCAGGGCAGAGAACCTCAAATGCAGTGCAGAAACAAAGATAAATTACTATATTTGATTGACTGTAGCTTAAAGCCTAGTTGACTGTGACTGGTTGTCCTTAGCATTTCGGTTTTGTAACTTTGAGGGATTATAGGCTTAAATTTTGTTTGGCTTCTTTAGGTTGCCCTGGCATTAGAACCACCTCAATTTAGTGGCCTCCTTTTCTAATTAAATAGACACTGGTGTATTTGTAAATAGGATTCTACTGTCTCTTCTTGGTAGGGAAAGTTATTAGCAGTGGCATATTGCTGCATAATGGAGATTGTAATGCATTTTTTCCATGACATTCAAAACCTTCAACTAAATGGCTGCCAACATTCTCAACACCAAATTGTGGCTGTTACATGTGGCATCATACTTCTCAATGTCTTTTGTTCACTTCAATGAATATTTTCCGCCCATCCTAATTTGTTTGTTTATATTTTCAAGTGTGGCTTGCTATCTTTCAGAGAAAAATATTTTTTTTTCAGTATGTGTTTTCCTATTACTGATACTTCTAGAAGACTTCATTTTTGCTTTGATTCTCTGGATTAATTCTTGTACTTTTTCTCACTAACAGCTTCCTAGACCATTTTCACTTCTATTTTTATTTTTAACTTATATCGTTCTTAGCTGCTAATCTACAGTCACTGTACTGTGCTATTATATCCACTAATCCTGTCTGATTTAAGTCATTTTGTATTTTCTGAAGCCATTCGTATGCTCCTAATGAAAATGTTAGCATTTGATTTTATTCTTATTTTAAATATTAGACAGCTACTTGAATAGTGGAAATAAATAAAAGTAAAGAGTAACCAGGTATCAGAAAATGTAGTAAATGCAAAACTGATTAGATGAATGAAATAGAGATCATTTGGTAGAGAGTTGTAATTTATATTAGCATCATATGTCAATAACTATATTAAAAATATACCTATTGTTGAATGATATAGTTAATGTTGGAAATAGAGACCATAATCACCTACTGTAAAAATAAATCTAAGCAAACATTTGTAGCGTTATTGTTATTTCAACCATTGTCTTAAAACTAAAAACAGCAATTTTTCAGGCCAGTTATTATTTTAAGAATGGTCTTAAAATGTTCAATATTATATTTAAATGAATTTTTTCATTATTAAAAACTAAATAAGCCTAGATTCCATGGTCAGACAGGGCATCCTTATGTTTTTATATAAGCAGAATCAGTTCAGATGTAAAATTTGGAAGCAGTCAAAATTCATGTAGTGGTAACATACCATAATTTTCATCAAGATATCACCAGAAAATCACTGGCAATATGCATTTAAATTATAGTGGCTTACCTCATAGCTCAGTCAGTAAAGAATCTGCCTGCAATGCAAGAGACCCAGATCTGACCCCTGGTTTGGAAAGATTCCCCTTGGGAAGGAAATGGCAACCCACTCCAGTGTTCTTGCCTGGAACATCCCATGGATAGAGGAGCATGGCAGGCTACAGTCCATGGGGTCACAAGAGTAGGACACAACTTAGCAACTAAACTTATATCACCAGTCTTTTATAATGAGAATTGGGGAGGCTCATCAGACAAAGTGGAGGAGGTTAAAAATAAAGGTATATAATGTGTTCCCATTCATTCAGTAAATACTGACTGAAAAGAGATAAGGCAGAGATAAAACTTCGAAGCAGCCATCAGCTCAAACTGTACTTCCCACTTCCAAGCTATTTAGTCATTCATTAGAATAAATGGATTCATTGATTAAATTATCAATTAACTATTTTTTTGACTTGATGAGAGGTAGATTGTCACAATGTAAACCTCTGTTTCCCATCTCAAGACAATTTAATCATTCACTGGACCAATTCTGTTATACAAATTTTCAGTCTATCCATTTTCACTGACAAACATTGAAAATGAATGTTATACATGAATGAATCAAACTGCATTGAACTGCATGACCTTGTCTTACACTGGTCTTAATATGCTTCAGTGATGCTTATAAATCTTGTGTCCAAAAGCCAGAGTTGGAAAGTGAAATTGCTGTTGGCTTACTGTCCTTAGTTATATTTGAATAAATGTCTCCTCCTTTTTTGTTTCCCAATTAATATATAACAACACAAATCCAAATTGTTGTGTCTGGAGAGTTGCTTAAGTGTAAATTGTAAATCCCTACAGCTATAGTAGTTGCTTGTCTTTATTTTCTTGTGTTGCAGCATCAATCTAATCTAAGCATTGAATTCAGCTAAATTAGAATAAGTTATCTGTGTAAAAGCAAATTATGTGTTGGTGTAGTGAGACTTCTGTAAGTCTCACTCTTGGAATTGTTAATTGAGTTTGGAGTAAAAATAGATGAAAAGAATCTTGTTAATTGGATGTGGGCACTGTCTAGAAGTTGTTGTTAAATAGGTAAAGGCAAATAGGAATTTAAAAACATCAGAATGAAGATCCCTAGAGAATTAGCATGAAGATGGTAGACATGATTTATTTTAAACAGTAGTTGGGAAGTTTTCAACGTAAATTGAAATGCCTGTGCTACAAAAGAGTTATAAATAAAAATGATAAATAATGTAAACAGCATGATTTTTGTTCCTAAAAATAATTAAAGATATATTCTGTGTCTACATTGTTTTGCCAAATCAGGGCAGGTAAATTCCCCTGCCATCAGACCACAGAACTGCAGTCCTGACCTAGATAAATATTTGGATTGTGTATGCAATGAATTATTTCTTTAATTTTCAAAAGGCATTATAGCATATTGCTTAAAAACCATCCATTTTAAAGTTATCAGACCTAGATTGAAAACCTGTCTCTGTCATATTTTTTTCTACAGACTTCAGCTATATTCAGTTATGTTAGTTTCCTTATTTGTAAAATAAAGGTAATAATACCCAATTTATAAGGTTACTGGGAAGATTAAATATAATAATGTATATAAATTGCTTTTCACATATGTGGCATATAATTAATGTTCAACATATAATATTATTGTAATAGTTCTTATTTAGAAATTTAATTCTTAAACTCCTATTTTTTTATTTTTGATATTTATGCTTTCTGTAATTTTAAATTTTTTTTTTTTATTTTGCTTTTACAGAATTTTGTTGTTTTAAACTCCTATTGCTTTTATGTCTTCCTTCTTCATCCAACTTCAGGGAAGTCTCTTGCATATGAACATTTTCAAAAAGATTTGGAAAGGAGAGAAAAGTGACAGTTTACATTGATTTTCTCTGTCCAATTTAAGAATTTTTTGTCCCAAATAAATTTCTATATACCCTTGGAATTCCACTTTTCATCTGATGTCAGTCTCTTCTAAGTCTAAACCACATTTAACCACAATGTGTACTTCAGTGCACCTGAATCACATTACCTAAGCTACAATACAATTGTAGATGTTTTTTAATATTTAAAACACAATGATATTGCCTATTACATTATATTTATATAGCATCTCTTATAGACGCTTCTTCAGCTGCCCTTCCGTGAATCTATTCCTGCCTTCCTTTAGAGTTACCTCAGCCTTCTACTCTGTCTGCCTCCTCACACTGAGGGCATCCCACAAGGCTAGGTCAATATTTCTTGTTCTTTTCTTTCTTTATTTCCCCAGTGAGCTCTTCTATGGTGCAGGTGCCTTTTTAACCTTGAATCATGTAATGATTATTAGGAAAGAGTTCAAGTTCATCTGGTCTTTTATGTGGACAACTAATTTTATTCCCCATGTATACATCCTCAAGTGTCTCTCCATCCAATTTTTCCAACTCCCTATAGTTCTTTTCCATTCATACAATATTTCTAGAGTGCTTTCCACTGGTCAACATGTTTACTAATAATTGGGAATAAATAGTCAATCAGATATAGTTTCAGGTCTCAGGGCACTCAGTGTCAAAATTGACAGTCAGAAAATTAAAAAGCCAGCCAATCATGCTGAAGAGTGATCATTTGTATGATATAAGTTATTGGAGAATGCTAAGGATTGTATAACATAAATCACTGGAATGCTACCCATCCCAAAGTAAGTGATATGTAAGTTCAGACCTAAAAGAAGACTGAGAGGCAGTTAAGGAGGAAGGGTGTGTAAGGAAAGCTTTATTCTTCCTTCTGTGATTCTCCCTTACTCTCACACCACTATCAAACTTAACACTTGTGACACCAGATGTGTGAGAGATTTTCCCCTACCAAGCAATTCACTGTAACACCACCAGCGTGTCCTGCAGTTTAACTCAGTTCTGACACTACTGCCTGGAGTTAGATCCTACATCAGATCGTACAAGTTAAGGGCTCAGTTCCACTAGACCACACCAACCATTCTTCAGATGCCATTTGCAGGTTCAGTTTGTCATCTTTGCTTCTGACTAAATGGGTATGAATCAGAGACCCCCTCTAACCCCTCCTTGGGTCTGATCAATTTGTTAGAGCAGTTCCTAGAAGACAAGGACACATTTACCTACATCTATGGTCACTGGATTCAAAGAGCCAACTTGTTGGAAAAGACCCTGATGCTGGGAAAGATCAAAGGCAAAAGAAGAGGACAGCAGAGGATGAGACGATTAGATGGCATCACTGGCTCAATGGACGTGAATCTAGGCAAACTCTGGAAGATAGCTGAAGACAAGAACCTGGCATGCCACAGTCCATGGGGTTGCAAAGAGTCAGACGTGACTCAGCAACTGAGCAACAGCAGCGTAATAAAGGATAGAGATTTATAATCAGATGGAAAGATACATAGTGAGGTCTTGGAGTGTTCCGAGTTCAGGAGCTTCTGTCCCTGTGGAGTTGGTGTGCATCACCATCCCAGTATATGGATCTGTACACCAACCTGTACTTTTGGAATTTTATGGGGGCACGATTACATGGGCATGGTCAGTCATTAATTGAATAATTAATCATTAATTCATTTCAAGCCCCTGTTTCCTCGCTGGAAAATGGTGCGCAGAACTAAAAATTCCAAGCTTGTAATCATGGCTGTATCCTTCTGGTGATGAGCCTAACATCCAGAAGCTCACCCAGGACCCCCCATTAGGAAAAATAGGTTCTGAGTACTGTTATCACTTAAGAATTTACAAGGGTTCCAGGATCTCTTTGTGTGAGCATTACAAATGAGTATAAAAACTTACAGCCAAGGTTGCATTTTAGGTGAATGTGACTGCAGGTACGTCAATCAGTTAGAACATGAAATATGAATAAGAAGATAAAGATGATCTTCACTGTTACATTATAAATGTTTACATATGTGACACCAGATGTGTGAGAGATTTTCCCCTACCAAGCAATTCACTGTAACACCACCAGCGTGTCCTGCAGTTTAACTCAGTTCTGACACTACTGCCTGGAGTTAGATCCTACATCAGATCGTACAAGTTAAGGGCTCAGTTCCACTAGACCACACCAACCATTCTTCAGATGCCATTTGCAGGTTCAGTTTGTCATCTTTGCTTCTGACTAAATGGGTATGAATCAGAGACTCCCTCTAACCCCTCCTTGGGTCTGATCAATTTGTTAGAGCAGTTCCTAGAAGACAAGGACACATTTACCTACATCTATGGTCACTGGATTCAAAGAGCCAACTTGTTGGAAAAGACCCTGATGCTGGGAAAGATCAAAGGCAAAAGAAGAGGACAGCAGAGGATGAGACGATTAGATGGCATCACTGGCTCAATGGACGTGAATCTAGGCAAACTCTGGAAGATAGCTGAAGACAAGAACCTGGCATGCCACAGTCCATGGGGTTGCAAAGAGTCAGACGTGACTCAGCAACTGAGCAACAGCAGCGTAATAAAGGATAGAGATTTATAATCAGATGGAAAGATACATAGTGAGGTCTTGGAGTGTTCCGAGTTCAGGAGCTTCTGTCCCTGTGGAGTTGGTGTGCATCACCATCCCAGTATATGGATCTGTACACCAACCTGTACTTTTGGAATTTTATGGGGGCACGATTACATGGGCATGGTCAGTCATTAATTGAATAATTAATCATTAATTCATTTCAAGCCCCTGTTTCCTCGCTGGAAAATGGTGCGCAGAACAAAAAATTCCAAGCTTGTAATCATGGCTGTATCCTTCTGGTGATGAGCCTAACATCCAGAAGCTCACCCAGGACCCCCCATTAGGAAAAATAGGTTCTGAGTACTGTTATCACTTAAGAATTTACAAGGGTTCCAGGATCTCTTTGTGTGAGCATTACAAATGAGTATAAAAACTTACAGCCAAGGTTGCATTTTAGGTGAATGTGACTGCAGGTACGTCAATCAGTTAGAACATGAAATATGAATAAGAAGATAAAGATGATCTTCACTGTTACATTATAAATGTTTACATAATAAATCTTTAATGTTCATGATACCTGAATATTTGATGGTAAAAACACACTAAAACGTAGGTATTATTATCTCTCATTTTATAGTAGAGAAACATGAACTTGAGGTCAAGAAAATTGTACACAGTCAGAAAACGTTTTCCCCCCAATTAAAAATAAATTTTAAAAATAAGTCAAACAACCGGTAACACCTAGAAGGGCCATGATTTATTATAGGCCTTTTAAGAATATTGAAGAATGCTATTTTTCTGGAAATCACCTTCCAAATAAACTTTGTTGTTCTTCAGTCATAAAGTTGTGTCCAACTCTTTGCAACCCCTTGAACTGCAGCATACCAAGCTTCACTATCTCCTGGAGTTTGCTCAAATTCATGTCCATTGAGTCAGTGGTGCCATCCAACCATCTCATCCTCTGTCTCCCTCAATCTCCGTCTTCTCCTCCTGCCCTCAATCTTTTCTAGCATCAGGGTCTTTTTCAATGAGTCACCTCTTCCCATCAGGTGGCCAAAGTTTTGGAGCTTCAGCTTCATTTGTATGCAATTATTTTTCTCATGGGCTGCTCTCAAGAAATCTTGATCTTGAAAAGAGATGATAGTGTAGATGAAAAGATCATGTAAAGAAGCAAACTTATATAATGTGTTAAGCACAGTTTGGGGCACATTGTAAAAAAATTATTGTTACTCTTTTGCCATTGTCTTACTGTTTCTCTCTTTATTTCCTTTGTTTACTAGACCATAAGCTCCTTGAGGACTTTTATCCAAGTGGTGCCTCTTATTTGAAACAATGACCAATGAATATTTGTTAAATTAATACAGCTGGGTTAATACATTTTAAATACTTGAGAAATCCCGAAATGTGGGAATATAGGGATATGAAATAGACTCTCTTATTTTCTCCCAAATCACCTTTCTCTTAAGAATCACATGTCTCTGTGCATTTCCTGACAAATGAAACTTCCAAGATGTCAATTTTCAGTGATCTTTTTTTTTTATTATTCTTTTTTTGGGGGGGGGGCAAGTTGGGGAGGGAGGGGCAGGCGGGCCACTTCTATTGGATCTAAGGACTGCAGGTACGTCAATCAGTTAGAACATGAAATATGAATAAGAAGATAAAGATGATCTTCACTGTTACATTATAAATGTTTACATAATAAATCTTTAATGTTCATGATACCTGAATATTTGATGGTAAAAACACACTAAAACGTAGGTATTATTATCTCTCATTTTATAGTAGAGAAACATGAACTTGAGGTCAAGAAAATTGTACACAGTCAGAAAACGTTTTTCCCCCAATTAAAAATAAATTTTAAAAATAAGTCAAACAACCGGTAACACCTAGAAGGGCCATGATTTATTATAGGCCTTTTAAGAATATTGAAGAATGCTATTTTTCTGGAAATCACCTTCCAAATAAACTTTGTTGTTCTTCAGTCATAAAGTTGTGTCCAACTCTTTGCAACCCCTTGAACTGCAGCATACCAAGCTTCACTATCTCCTGGAGTTTGCTCAAATTCATGTCCATTGAGTCAGTGGTGCCATCCAACCATCTCATCCTCTGTCTCCCTCAATCTCCGTCTTCTCCTCCTGCCCTCAATCTTTTCTAGCATCAGGGTCTTTTTCAATGAGTCACCTCTTCCCATCAGGTGGCCAAAGTTTTGGAGCTTCAGCTTCATTTGTATGCAATTATTTTTCTCATGGGCTGCTCTCAAGAAATCTTGATCTTGAAAAGAGATGATAGTGTAGATGAAAAGATCATGTAAAGAAGCAAACTTATATAATGTGTTAAGCACAGTTTGGGGCACATTGTAAAAAAATTATTGTTACTCTTTTGCCATTGTCTTACTGTTTCTCTCTTTATTTCCTTTGTTTACTAGACCATAAGCTCCTTGAGGACTTTTATCCAAGTGGTGCCTCTTATTTGAAACAATGACCAATGAATATTTGTTAAATTAATACAGCTGGGTTAATACATTTTAAATACTTGAGAAATCCCGAAATGTGGGAATATAGGGATATGAAATAGACTCTCTTATTTTCTCCCAAATCACCTTTCTCTTAAGAATCACATGTCTCTGTGCATTTCCTGACAAATGAAACTTCCAAGATGTCAATTTTCAGTGATCTTTTTTTTTTATTATTCTTTTTTTTTGGGGGGGGCAAGTTGGGGAGGGAGGGGGGCAGGCGGGCCACTTCTATTGGTCTTTCATTTATCTGTTTTCATCAATCTTTGTTCTTTGGCCCATGTGGGCCTCCCATCCCAGTGGCCTCTGTTGTTGCAGAGCACCCGCTCTCGGTGCACGCGCTCCAGAGCTCCAGCTCGGTAATTGGACACATCGGTCCAGCCGCTCTGCAGCACGTGGGATCTTCCCAGGCCAGGGATCAAACTGGCACCCCTTGCACTGCAAGGCGGTGTCCTTACCCACTGGACCACCAGGGAAGCCCCGTTGATCTTTTGAAGGTACCAATTTCCAGTGTCAACTTTCAGTTATCTTTTGAAGAAGACATCTTACATCATATGTAGAATTCACTAAAACATTTTTTATGAATCTCAAACTTCTGTTTTCAGGAATGATTTTCATTTTCTGTCTGGAAAGATTTTCTCCCAGAGATCCGTTCTGCTTCTTCCCTCTCATATTAAGGTTTATGCTCAGAAAGCACCTAATTCTGAATTAAACTGTCTCATAGCATCCTTCTCTTGATTTAATTTTCCCTTTGCAATTACCACTATTTAAAAATGTATTCCATTTATTTTTATTTACAGTTTGACTCACCCAACAAGAATAAATTCAAGTGTTTCTGCCTTTTCCCTCTATTAATTTTCCTACTATCCAATACATCACTGATGAAGTATCAATGAATATTTGTCAAATGAGTGAATGTCTTCAGGTCATTGAGGAAAACATTTTTTCAAAGAAAGAGCATAGAAGAGAGGCTATAGTAAAGCATGCTACAGTTCCTGAAATAGTCTGATAGAAATAAAGGAATGGGTGCTGGGGAATTTTCCTGGCTGGAAGACTGGCCACCAAGACCACCAGTAGTCTACTGGTGAGATCAGAGCTTATTAGAGATTGATAAGGGCCAAAAACAACCTGATAGAGGCAGAAGTTAAAAAAAAAAAAAAAATTTGGAAGGGGGCTTCCCTGGTGGTCCAGTGGGAAAGGACACCGCTTTACAGTGTAAAGGGTGCCAGTTCGATCCCTGGCCTGGGAAGATCCCACGTGCTGCGGAGCAGCTGGACCGATGTGTCCAATCACTGAGCCAGAGCTCTGGAGCGCATGCGCCCAGAGCCGGTGCTCTGCGACAACAGAGGCCACTGCGATGGGAGGCCCACACGGGCTAAAGAACAAAGATGGATGAAAATAGATAAATGAAAGACCAATAGAAGTGGCCCGCCTGCCCCCTCCCCCCCCAGCCCCCCCCCCCAAATAAAAAAAAATTAAAAAATAACTTGGAAGGTTGCCTTGGAGATATAATGGGTTAAGTTACAATGTGCCTTTGAAACATTGAGTCAGGTTGTCAGTAGCTTAATGAGCTATCAAGAAACACTAAGAAGGGTCAAGGCAAAGCAGTAAGCCAGTGAGCAAGAATTACAAGATGCCTGAGTTTTAGTTGAAATACTTTAGCTTTCTGAGTCACCTGCCACTCTTATCTTCTTCCAGATACTTTTTGTCACAGGAATATTAAACAGCCTGCAGTACTAGGAACACAAAGAATTCATGCTCTTCTGTCTGCCTGAAAAGTTGTCTCCTGCTGTCTCCTTTATAAATTTTTAGTCATTTTTCCAAATCCCCACTTAGACATTGAATGTGTTATGTTGCCTTCCATGTTGCCTGTTATATTTGCAAGGACACTTTTAGTTGCAGGTGACAGAAAATCAATGCAAGTTTTAATCACAAAGAGGCTTATTTTGCTGAAATGCCAGGGATAGAGTTGACTTAAGAATGGCTAAAATCATCAGCAGAGTCTTTCATGAGGACTCCATCTTTTCTGCCTGCTTCTCTTTTAGCAGGAACTGATGCAAACTAACACCCTGATCATATCCTTCCAGCCTACCTTCCATACTGGAAAGAGGCTCTTGCCCTATGCGTCTGCCAGAAACTTCTTTCCAAGAACGTCTGACCAACCTGGCTTAGATCATGTGTCCGCTATTTGCCGTGAGCTCTGCCCCCTGACTGACAGTCTCTCCAGGACTAGAGTAGAGAAGGAAAATTCTCTAGGGAAAATGGAAAATGTAGTCACCAAAAGGAATATGAATGAATTCTGAGTACTTGACAGATCATGGTTGATCATTTAAAATGGTTGTGGAAAGACTCTATTGACCAGGGTTCCATGGGCCTTCAGTGGATTGTATGCATGAAAATGAGTGTGAAGTTCTGCCCATATGAGGACCTCTCCAGGGAGGGGTCCATAGCACAAGGGACTCCAGGGTGGGCGGAAAGCAGCACTCCAAGGAAAAGAAATTCTTCCTCCTCTACCTCTCCCACCATTAGTTTCCCAGGACTTATCAGAGCCCAAAGGCAAAGCCATGCAAGACAATGTGATAAAGTAAAAAAGCACAAGGATAAGGACTTCAATTCCTTAGTTCTCATTAAATTCTCTTTATCTCAGTTTAATCACTTGCTAAGGATGATAAGACCTACTTTGCTGATTAACATAGTTTAACTTGATGCCTGGCATATAGTGGGCTTCTAGCACATTCTTGCAGTTACATAGTAACTGAGTAAGCAACAGAGACTCCCCAGGAATATTAAACAGCCTGCAGTACTAGGAACACAAAGAATTCATGCTCTTCTGTCTGCCTGAAAAGTTGTCTCCTGCTGTCTCCTTTATAAATTTTTAGTCATTTTTCCAAATCCCCACTTAGACATTGAATGTGTTATGTTGCCTTCCATGTTGCCTGTTATATTTGCAAGGACACTTTTAGTTGCAGGTGACAGAAAATCAATGCAAGTTTTAATCACAAAGAGGCTTATTTTGCTGAAATGCCAGGGATAGAGTTGACTTAAGAATGGCTAAAATCATCAGCAGAGTCTTTCATGAGGACTCCATCTTTTCTGCCTGCTTCTCTTTTAGCAGGAACTGATGCAAACTAACACCCTGATCATATCCTTCCAGCCTACCTTCCATACTGGAAAGAGGCTCTTGCCCTATGCGTCTGCCAGAAACTTCTTTCCAAGAACGTCTGACCAACCTGGCTTAGATCATGTGTCCGCTATTTGCCGTGAGCTCTGCCCCCTGACTGACAGTCTCTCCAGGACTAGAGTAGAGAAGGAAAATTCTCTAGGGAAAATGGAAAATGTAGTCACCAAAAGGAATATGAATGAATTCTGAGTACTTGACAGATCATGGTTGATCATTTAAAATGGTTGTGGAAAGACTCTATTGACCAGGGTTCCATGGGCCTTCAGTGGATTGTATGCATGAAAATGAGTGTGAAGTTCTGCCCATATGAGGACCTCTCCAGGGAGGGGTCCATAGCACAAGGGACTCCAGGGTGGGCGGAAAGCAGCACTCCAAGGAAAAGAAATTCTTCCTCCTCTACCTCTCCCACCATTAATTTCCCAGGACTTATCAGAGCCCAAAGGCAAAGCCATGCAAGACAATGTGATAAAGTAAAAAAGCACAAGGATAAGGACTTCAATTCCTTAGTTCTCATTAAATTCTCTTTATCTCAGTTTAATCACTTGCTAAGGATGATAAGACCTACTTTGCTGATTAACATAGTTTAACTTGATGCCTGGCATATAGTGGGCTTCTAGCACATTCTTGCAGTTACATAGTAACTGAGTAAGCAACAGAGACTCCCCAGGAGTGGTTCCTCCTACCCACCCCACCATTCTTGTAGTAGGGTTAACAGTTTAGCATGAGGGATCCAGCCCTACTTTGCTATCTATCCAAGTCACTTGAGTCCTCCCTTTAACAGCATTCTTTGTCCCTAGGACCCAGAGGGTCAGTCACTTTTCATTCCCCTTGCTATTTGTGAACTATTTCTAACACCGCCTACTACATTCATTTGTCAAGCCAGCCAGGAGAGTTTCCTAAAGAAGCCTGTACTACCTTCAGCTACAGATTTCTGGGTGACCTTCTCTGCCCCTTTGAACACACAGTAGAGGGGGCCCAACCCCAAAGTTGTATTCACAGGAGAGAACCTCTCACTTTCCGCAGTGTGAAAGGCAGAATCAAGCTTATTAACACCTGCAATTAAATCAGACGCTGAAGCTTTGCTTTCATAACTACCCAGGATAATTTATTGTGAGCAAAAATAGAACAGAATATAATCATATAAGGATGATAGAGAACATAGAGGATTTTGCATTCATTCTCCAGTTTCAAAAATCTAATTGGTGAGACTGGTTTTTTAGAAGGATTAGAGTTTGCTCATTAGTGGCTGATAAGTTTGTCTTTCTTGGAGTCATCATGTATATATGTTATGAAAAACTGGAAATTTGTAACTTTAACATAGTGGCACAACCATATTGGTGTACGGTTTTCCAATATGAATTTAGTGTTTTGAGTTTTTAAATTAAGGTCATTAGCCATCCTTTCACTGAATCATTCACTATACATGGCCACTTTATTTTAAACATGAGGATGTATTTGATATCTGAATTGCTAAATGAAAGGAAGTTGTTCTATAAACTGAGAGTTAAATTTGATATCTAAATTTTGTAAAAGGTCTCTTCACTTCTAAGTAAATTAAATAATGGTAGAAAATGCATAGAATTTTTAAATTTATTGTTGCCTTCTCGACATTCTTTGTTAAGTCATGGATGTTATCTTAGTAAGATCTTAATATATAATATTTTAATTTTTAAAATTCATAATAAAGTTTTATTATGTATTGATGGTAATGCTTTATGCAAGAGGCAGAATGTTAAGAATGTAATATGAAAATGATACATAAGACTGTTTAAGTCTTATTATTCCTTTGATGTAATTCATTTCTGTGCTCACATGAGAGGAGTGTCTGAAGATTCTGAAGCACTCTAAATCATTATCTTTCATTATTTCCGAGTGAATTCAGTTTATATTCTTTGTTTTTCCATATCTATTCATTATTTAATTGAATGTTTATTTTGAATCCTTGTACATAATAATGTGGTGTGTTGTTTCAGATGAAAATTGTTTTCAATAACATATTCCTTTGAAAATTATTTTCCTATGAGCTGTCATTAGGACTTCTGCTAGCTAAATAAATAAGCAAATTGAGTAAGTAAATAAAGAATAAAGTATTAGATTTTAATGAGTACACACTGAAATAAAAAACAGATGTATTAAAAGTATAATGGCTAGGTATATGAAGAGTATATTTTTCCCCTGAGTTTTTTTTTTTTTTTTTTTTTGTCTGCGCTAGGGCCTAGTTGCAGCATGTGGGATCTAGCTCCCCGACCAGGAAATGAACCTGGACTCCTGCACTGGGAATGTGGAGTCTCAGCCACTGGGCCACCAGGGAAGCCCCTTCCCCTGAGTTTTGACAGCTGAGATTGTGTCATGTATTATCTGAACTTGGGAAAAATGCCTAAGGCAGGAAGAGGAGCAAGTTCCTCAGTTCTGGGTGAGAGAGAGCCGGATCTGTTTGAGGGACTAAAAGGAAGCCATTATGGTCAGAAGGACCATGAAAGTCAAGAAGTTTCAAATTGTGCTAAATAAACTGGGAAAACAGAGAGGTTGTTAGAAAGCTAAGGAGTGACACAATTTAAGCTTAAATTTCAAAGATGAATCTGACTGCTTTGTGGATGATAGATTATAGATGGGAAAGAATGGTATTAAGGGAACCAGTTATTCGATGATTTTGGTACTGCAAGAAAGAAGAGCTTTTACAGAGTTGTTCTTCATTATGTTGATATGCCCTTGAACTACTGGAGGTCATATGCAAAATCACTTTTTCTCAAGAATACATCATCGGCATATAAGCAGCAGTGGCAGACAGCAGGACAAATACCCAGTGTCTTGATGTCTTTTATTTATTTGATAATTGTCTGTGTGACATGTTTGTCTTGTAATTTCAACATATAAGTTTAATATGATTCAGTAATTATGCAAGAGGCAGAATGTTAAGAATGTAATATGAAAATGATACATAAGACTGTTTAAGTCTTATTATTCCTTTGATGTAATTCATTTCTGTGCTCACATGAGAGGAGTGTCTGAAGATTCTGAAGCACTCTAAATCATTATCTTTCATTATTTCCGAGTGAATTCAGTTTATATTCTTTGTTTTTCCATATCTATTCATTATTTAATTGAATGTTTATTTTGAATCCTTGTACATAATAATGTGGTGTGTTGTTTCAGATGAAAATTGTTTTCAATAACATATTCCTTTGAAAATTATTTTCCTATGAGCTGTCATTAGGACTTCTGCTAGCTAAATAAATAAGCAAATTGAGTAAGTAAATAAAGAATAAAGTATTAGATTTTAATGAGTACACACTGAAATAAAAAACAGATGTATTAAAAGTATAATGGCTAGGTATATGAAGAGTATATTTTTCCCCTGAGTTTTTTTTTTTTTTTTTTTGTCTGCGCTAGGGCCTAGTTGCAGCATGTGGGATCTAGCTCCCCGACCAGGAAATGAACCTGGACTCCTGCACTGGGAATGTGGAGTCTCAGCCACTGGGCCACCAGGGAAGCCCCTTCCCCTGAGTTTTGACAGCTGAGATTGTGTCATGTATTATCTGAACTTGGGAAAAATGCCTAAGGCAGGAAGAGGAGCAAGTTCCTCAGTTCTGGGTGAGAGAGAGCCGGATCTGTTTGAGGGACTAAAAGGAAGCCATTATGGTCAGAAGGACCATGAAAGTCAAGAAGTTTCAAATTGTGCTAAATAAACTGGGAAAACAGAGAGGTTGTTAGAAAGCTAAGGAGTGACACAATTTAACTTAAATTTCAAAGATGAATCTGACTGCTTTGTGGATGATAGATTATAGATGGGAAAGAATGGTATTAAGGGAACCAGTTATTCGATGATTTTGGTACTGCAAGAAAGAAGAGCTTTTACAGAGTTGTTCTTCATTATGTTGATATGCCCTTGAACTACTGGAGGTCATATGCAAAATCACTTTTTCTCAAGAATACATCATCGGCATATAAGCAGCAGTGGCAGACAGCAGGACAAATACCCAGTGTCTTGATGTCTTTTATTTATTTGATAATTGTCTGTGTGACATGTTTGTCTTGTAATTTCAACATATAAGTTTAATATGATTCAGTAATTATTGTCTACCAGATACTATAGACATTGATTTCCCTTAGAATCAATACTGACTCAATATCTGAGTTGATATGTAATAAAACTTTTAATTTATGTCATTCATATAATGTAAAATATTTTTAAAACAATATGTATAAATAGCAAATATATTTTTAAAAGCCATTTAAAGAATGTTGTTTCCCACTCTGTATCACTTAGACATAAACTACGACTATCTGAGAATCTGTTTCTTAGTTCAAAAATCATGTGTATAAAACTGAGCTAAAATTTTGCAATAATAAATTGCCTTCTGATCATTTTTTTTTTGTAAATTAATTATATGAGAGCTAGAAGTGCTGAGATAATGTCTGTTAATAAAAAACAGCAAGATCAACTTAATTCTAAGTGCTTATGTTAGTGGTACAAAATTAAGTCCAGCTCATTTGGTTGCTTGTTTTAAAACTGCAGATGCGCTGTCTCTTAGGGGACATGAATGTGCTCACAACTGGTCTTCAGTATTCAATCTTTTCATTTATATTTCTTTTATATTTAACAAAATCAGACTAATATGAATTTTATTACTTTTCACAAATAAATTGAAAAGTAATTTCCGAATTAACAGCAGATAACTCCTACCACTGATTCAGAAACATTTCAAACTAGACAGAAGGACCATGAAAGTCAAGAAGTTTCAAATTGTGCTAAATAAACTGGGAAAACAGAGAGGTTGTTAGAAAGCTAAGGAGTGACACAATTTAGCTTAAATTTCAAAGATGAATCTGACTGCTTTGTGGATGATAGATTATAGATGGGAAAGAATGGTATTAAGGGAACCAGTTATTCGATGATTTTGGTACTGCAAGAAAGAAGAGCTTTTACAGAGTTGTTCTTCATTATGTTGATATGCCCTTGAACTACTGGAGGTCATATGCAAAATCACTTTTTCTCAAGAATACATCATCGGCATATAAGCAGCAGTGGCAGACAGCAGGACAAATACCCAGTGTCTTGATGTCTTTTATTTATTTGATAATTGTCTGTGTGACATGTTTGTCTTGTAATTTCAACATATAAGTTTAATATGATTCAGTAATTATTGTCTACCAGATACTATAGACATTGATTTCCCTTAGAATCAATACTGACTCAATATCTGAGTTGATATGTAATAAAACTTTTAATTTATGTCATTCAATATAATGTAAAATATTTTTAAAACAATATGTATAAATAGCAAATATATTTTTAAAAGCCATTTAAAGAATGTTGTTTCCCACTCTGTATCACTTAGACATAAACTACGACTATCTGAGAATCTGTTTCTTAGTTCAAAAATCATGTGTATAAAACTGAGCTAAAATTTTGCAATAATAAATTGCCTTCTGATCATTTTTTTTTTGTAAATTAATTATATGAGAGCTAGAAGTGCTGAGATAATGTCTGTTAAAAAAAAACAGCAAGATCAACTTAATTCTAAGTGCTTATGTTAGTGGTACAAAATTAAGTCCAGCTCATTTGGTTGCTTGTTTTAAAACTGCAGATGCGCTGTCTCTTAGGGGACATGAATGTGCTCACAACTGGTCTTCAGTATTCAATCTTTTCATTTATATTTCTTTTATATTTAACAAAATCAGACTAATATGAATTTTATTACTTTTCACAAATAAATTGAAAAGTAATTTCCGAATTAACAGCAGATAACTCCTACCACTGATTCAGAAACATTTCAAACTAGACAGATATATTTTCCAACTAGATAACATTTTTAAAGTAAATTTTATGTTCCCATAAATATTAAAAATGGTTCATTGATAACCTAAATTTTAGAAATATTTTTAAACAATAATATGAGTGAACTTTACTGTTTATTTTCTGATTATTTGTTTGTCTTTGTTACTTCTTAGTCACATTCAAGTAAATTCAATATTTTATGCTTCATGCTCTGTTTTAGATATTAAAGACACAGTGCTTTTATTTTGCAGATTGTTGCCTTGCGTGAACAAAATGTTCATATACAAAGAAAAATGGCATCAAGTGAGGGATCCACAGAGTCTGAACATCTTGAAGGGATGGAACCTGGCCAAAAAGTCCATGAAAAGGTATGACACATATGACATGCTTGAACATGAACATTTTTACCATATTATTTGACAGGAATATGAAATCTTTGTGTAATTCTTTTTTTTTTCTTAATTCTTTATTTTGAAGGTTTTACAGAGTTTTGTTGTTCACAGACATGTATGTTCCCAGATCAGTCATATGCATATCCATGGTCCCCACCCCCCCCCGTCCCCCCATCCCACCCCTCCAGACCATCGCCCCAAGCCATTGCAACCACTCCGATTCCATTAGCAAAATGACACTACCTGTCTTTTCCACACATAACAGTATAGGTTTCCATGTCACTCCCTCCATGCCTCCCCCTCCCTATTTCTTCCTCACAATGTCCATATGTCTACGCTCTGTCTGGTTTTCCATGAGTTCACTGCATGTGTTATCAAGACTGTCCTACTAAATTCCATATATGTGTGTTAGTATACTGTTTATTTGTCTTTCTCTTTTTGACTTACTTCACTTTTTATGACAGGTTCTAGAGCCAGCCACTTCATTAGGACTGAGTCTTCTGCATTTCTTTTAACAGCTGAGTAGTATTCCATTGTATATATGTACCAGTGCTTCTGTATCCATTCATTCGTCAGTGGACATCTAGGTTGCTTCCATGTTCTGGCTATTGTATAGAGAGCTGCAATGAACATTGGGGTACAGGTGCTTCTTTCAGTTTTGATTTCATCAGGATATAAGCCTAATAGTGGGATTGCTGGGTCATAGGATGCTTCTATTTTTAGTTTTTTAAGAAATCTCCATACTGTCTTCCATAGAGGCTGTATCAATTGACATTCCCACCAGCAATGCAAGAGGGTTCCCTTTTCTCCGCACCCTTTCCAGCATTTAGTGTCTGCAGATTTTTTGAAGATGGCCATTCTGATAGGTGTGAGGTAGTATCTCATTGTGGTTTTAATTTTCATTTCTCTAATAATAAGTGAGGTTGAGCATGGTTTCATGTGGTTTGGGGCCATCTGTATGTCCTCTTTGGAGAGGCGTCTCTTTCGATCTTTTTCCCATTTTTTGATGGGGTTGTTCGTTTTTCCTGTGCTGAGTTGTCTGAGTTGCTTGTAGATTTTGGAGATTAATTCTTTGTCTGTTGTTTCATTTGCTGTGATTTTCTCCCACTCTGTGGGGTGTCTGTTGAGCTTTTTTGTAATTTCTTTTGCTGTACAAAAGCTTTTAAGTTTCATGAGGTCCCACATGTTCATTTTTCTTTTCAGTTCCGCTATTCTAGTAGGTGGGTCAGAGAAGATCTTGCTTTGATTGATGTCCTTGAGGGTTTTGCCTACATTCTCCTCTAAGAGTTTGATGGTTCCTGGTCTTACAATTAGGTCTTTAATCCATTTTGAATTGATCTTAGTGTATGGTGTCAGGGAATGTTCCAACTTCATTTTTTTGCATGTAGCTGTCCAATTTTCCCAGCACCACTTGTTGAAGAGACTGTCTTTGTCCCATTTAATAGTTTCGCCTCCTTTGTCAAAAATAAGGTACCCATAGGTGCGTGGGTTTATCTCTGGGTTCTCAATCTTGTTCCATTGGTCTATGGTTCTGTTTTTGTGCCAGTACCATACTGTCTTGAGGACTGTTGCTTTGTAGTAGAGTCTGAAGTTGGGGAGGCTGATTCCTCTAGCTCCGTTTTTCTTTCTCAGGATTGCTTTGTCTATTCGAGGTCTTTTGTGTTGCCATATGAACTGTGTTATTCTTTGGTCTAGTTCTGTGAAAAATGTCAATGGAAGTTGAATAGGTATTGCATTGAATCTGTAGATGATATTTGGTAGTATGGTCATTTTCAGAATATTATTTCTTCCGACCCAGGAGCATGGAATATCTCTCCATCTGTTTAAGTCTTCTTTAATGTCTCTCATGCGTGTCTTGTCATTTTCTGTGTACAATTCTTTTGTTTCTTTGGGTAGGTTTATCCCTAGATATTTGATTCTTTTCGTTGCGATGGTGAAGGGGATTGCCTCTTTGATTTTGTTTTCTGATTTTTCATTGTCTGTGTATAGGAATGCCAGTGATTTCTGTGTGTTGACTTTGTATCCTGCGATTTTGCTGAATTTGTTGATTAGCTCTAGTAGCTTTGTAATAGTGTCTTTGGGACTTTCTATGTATAATGTCATGTCGTCTGCAAAAAGAGAGAGCTTGACTTCTTCCTTTCCAATCTGGATTCCTTTGATTTCTTTCTCTTCTCTTATTGCTGTTGCTAGAACTTATTGCTGTTGCTAGGACTATGTTGAATAGTAGTGGTGAAAGTGGACACCCCTGTCTTGTTCCTGATCTTAGAGGGAATGCTTTCAGCTTTTCACCGTTGAGGATAATGTTCGCTGTGGGCTTCTCATATATGGCTTTCACTATGTTGAGATAGGTTCCTTCTATGCCCATTTTCTGAAGAGTTTTGACCATAAATGGATGTTGTACTTTGTCAAAGGCTTTTTCTGCATCGATGGAGATGATCATGTGGTTTTTGTCTCTCAATTTGTTGATATGGTGTATCACATTGATTGATTTGCGGATGTTGAAGAAGCCTTGCATGCCTGGGATGAACCCAACTTGATCATGATGTATGAGTTTTTTGATGTGTCATTGTATCCTGTTTGCTAGGATTTTGTTGAGGATCTTGGTGTCTAAGTTCCTCAGAGAAATTGGTCTGCAATTTTCCTTTTTTGTGTTGTCTTTGCCTGGTTTGGGTATCAGGGTGATGGTGGGCTCGTAGAATGTGTTTGGAAGTTTTCCTTCCGGTGCAATTTTTTGGAAGAGTTTTAGAAGGACAGGCATTAGCTCTTCTTTAAATGTTTGGTAGAATTCGGCTGTGAAGCCATCTGGCCCTGGGCTTTTATTTTTGGGTAGATTTTTAATCACAGATTCGATTTCTGAGCTTGTGATTGGATTGTTCTAATTTCTGTTTCTTCCTGGTTCAGTCTTGGGAGATTGATCTTCCCCAATAAACTGTCCATTTCTTCCAGGTTGTCCAGTTTGTTGCCATAGAGTTGCTCATAATAGTCCCTTAGAGTCCTTTGGATTTCTGCGTGATCTGTTGTAATCTCTCCTTTCTCGTTTTTGATTTTGTTGATCTGGTTTTTCTCTCTCTTTCTCTTGATGAGTCTGGCCAGTGGCTTGTCAATTTTGTTTACCTTTTCAAAGAACCAGCTTTTTGTTTTATTTATCCGTACTATAGTTTCTTTCATTTCTTTCTCATTTATTTCTCCTCTCGTCTTTATAATTTCTCATCTTCTGCTGGCTTTGGGATGTTTTTGTTCTTCTTTCTCCAATTGTTTTAAGCGGAGGGTTAGGTCATCTGCTTCATAGTTTCCTAGTTTCTTGAGGTGGGATTGTATTGCTATAAATTTCCCTCTTAGAACTGCTTTTGTGGTATCCCATGTGTTTTGCACGGTCGTATGTTCATTATCATTTTCTTCTAGGAATTTTTTAAATTCTCCTTTGATTTCCTCAGTGATCAGTTGGTTTTTTAGGTATGTGTTGTTTAATCGCCATGTGTTTGTGTTTTTATCAGTTTTTTTTTTCCTGTAGTTGATCTCTAGTCTCATTGCGTTGTGGTCCGAAAAAATGGTTGATATACTTTCAGTTTTCTTGAATTGACTGAGGTTAGATTTGTGGCCCAAGATGTGGTCTATCCTGGAGAATGTTCCATGAGCACTTGAGAAGAAAGTGTATTCTTCTGCTTTTGGATGGAACATCCTAAAGATATCGATGAGGTCCATTTTTTCTAGAGTGGCATTTAAGGCTTGTGTTTCTTTATTAATTTTCTGTTTGGATGATCTGTCCATTGGAGTGAGAGGAGTGTTAAAGTCTCCTACTATTATCGATTTCTTCTTTTAAGTCTTAAAGAATCTGTCTTATGTATTGAGGTGCCCCTGTGTTGGGTGCGTAGATATTCATGACTGTTATGTCTTCCTCTTGGATGGATCCCTTGGAATCATGATGTAGTGACCTGCCTTGTCTCTTAGAATCTTCTTTACTTTAAAATCTATTTTGTCTGATATGAGGATTGCTACCCCAGCTTTCTTTTGATTTCCATTTGCATGGAATATCTTTTTCTAGCCTCTCACTTTCAGTCTATGAGTGTCTCTAGGTCTGAAGTGGGTCTCTTGTAAACAGCATATATATGGGTCATGCTTCTTGATCCATTCAGCCAACCTGTGTTGTTTGGTTGGAGCATTTATTCCATTTACATTCAAAGTAATTATTGATACGAATGTTCCTGTTGTCATCTACTTAGAAGTTTGGGGTTTGATTTGCAGGACTTCTCCTACTCTTGTATTTATTGGCTATATCAGGCCCTTTAACACTTGTTGTGGGGCTGGTTTTGTGGTAAAGAATTCTTTTAGTTTCTGCCTATCTGTGAAGCTTTTGACTTCTCCATCAATTCTGAATGAGATTCTTGCTGGGCAGAGAATTCTTGGTTGGAGGTTTTTCTCTTTTAGCCGTTTAAATGTGCCTTGCCATTCTCTTCTGGCCTGCAGGGTTTCTGTTGAGAGATCTGCAGTTAGACGTATGGGGTTTCTTTTATATGTTATTTGTTGTTTGCTCCTAGCTGCTTTTAGTAATCTGTCTTTATATTTAGTCTGCATGCATTTGATTAGAATGTGCCTTGGTGTATTTTTTCTGGGGTTTATCCTGTATGGAACTCTTTGTGCTTCTTGGACTTGGTTCACTATTTCCTTTCCCATGCTGGGGAAGTTTTCCACTATAACCTCTTCAAGAATTTTTTTGTAACCTTTCTTCCCCGCTTCTTCCTCTGGAGCTCCTATAATTCTAACGTTGGTGCGTTTGATATTGTCCCATAGGTCTCTACTGCTATCCTCTTTTAACGTTTGGTGCTTTGATTTTTTTTCCATTGGAGTGAGAGGAGTGTTAAAGTCTCCTACTATTATCGATTTCTTCTTTTAAGTCTTAAAGAATCTGTCTTATGTATTGAGGTGCCCCTGTGTTGGGTGCGTAGATATTCATGACTGTTATGTCTTCCTCTTGGATGGATCCCTTGGAATCATGATGTAGTGACCTGCCTTGTCTCTTAGAATCTTCTTTACTTTAAAATCTATTTTGTCTGATATGAGGATTGCTACCCCAGCTTTCTTTTGATTTCCATTTGCATGGAATATCTTTTTCTAGCCTCTCACTTTCAGTCTATGAGTGTCTCTAGGTCTGAAGTGGGTCTCTTGTAAACAGCATATATATGGGTCATGCTTCTTGATCCATTCAGCCAACCTGTGTTGTTTGGTTGGAGCATTTATTCCATTTACATTCAAAGTAATTATTGATACGAATGTTCCTGTTGTCATCTACTTAGAAGTTTGGGGTTTGATTTGCAGGACTTCTCCTACTCTTGTATTTATTGGCTATATCAGGCCCTTTAACACTTGTTGTGGGGCTGGTTTTGTGGTAAAGAATTCTTTTAGTTTCTGCCTATCTGTGAAGCTTTTGACTTCTCCATCAATTCTGAATGAGATTCTTGCTGGGCAGAGAATTCTTGGTTGGAGGTTTTTCTCTTTTAGCCGTTTAAATGTGCCTTGCCATTCTCTTCTGGCCTGCAGGGTTTCTGTTGAGAGATCTGCAGTTAGACGTATGGGGTTTCTTTTATATGTTATTTGTTGTTTGCTCCTAGCTGCTTTTAGTAATCTGTCTTTATATTTAGTCTGCATGCATTTGATTAGAATGTGCCTTGGTGTATTTTTTCTGGGGTTTATCCTGTATGGAACTCTTTGTGCTTCTTGGACTTGGTTCACTATTTCCTTTCCCATGCTGGGGAAGTTTTCCACTATAACCTCTTCAAGAATTTTTTTGTAACCTTTCTTCCCCGCTTCTTCCTCTGGAGCTCCTATAATTCTAACGTTGGTGCGTTTGATATTGTCCCATAGGTCTCTACTGCTATCCTCAGTTTTTTTAATTCTTTTGGCTTTGTTCTGTTCCTCAACATTTATTTCCACCATTCTATCTTCCAGCTCGCTTATCCGTTCTTCTGCCTCCGATACTCTACTGTTGAGGCCTTCTATAGTATTTTTGAGTTCAGCAATTGAGTTGGTGGTCTCTATTTGCTTATTTTTCATTTCCTGCATGTCTTTTCTCAATGCACTAATTTCCTCTAATATTCTGTTTTCGGTGTTTTGCATCCTCATTAGTATAGTTTTTCTGAATTCTCTTTCAGATAATTTGTCTATCTCCTCCTCTTCATTTGAAGCTGTGATTCTCTAGCTTGGTCCTTCATTTGTGCAGTGTTTCTCTGTCGTTTCATTATTAGGTTAGTTTTTGTTTCTTTGTGTGAGTCTGTATGTATGGAGTTCTTTTCCCCACCAGGCTTCTTGGTTGAATTCTCCCTTCCTTTGGGTTTCTGTCCTTCTAGAAGGGTTCAGTGGTTTGTGATTTGGGTGGTGTTAGGTCTTGTTTACAGGTGAATAATCTCTAGTGTTGTTAAGGTTCTTTGATAGTGTGGGATCGTGGGATCAGGGCTTCCACTCCGAGGATCCTTGGTTTGATGATTGGTCAGGGGGTGTAGGCTCTCTGTCTGGTTTGCTATGGTGTTCCGTGATATTAGTTCAAATACTAGCATCTGAGGAGTAAGAGGTGTGTCCCTAATGGGTGACAGTCATAAAAGCATGCAGATGTTTTCTAACATAGTCATAAGATACACGTACATACACAGCAACAATCACATCTAACCAGTCTTACAGAGATAAAGCATAGGAAATTTTTCTGGCAAATGACACAATCAAAGATGGTACTTGCCCATTAAGTTCTGAATTGATTAAAATAGTGCCTGGAAAAATAGATCTTGGGTAAGGTCCTGGCTTGGACTATTTAATTGAAAGCAATTTTTAACTAAGACATGTGCTGGGAGTGAGGAGGTGGAGAGTGTATGGGTAATGAGAAGGAATAGATTCAACTTGGAAGGATTTTATAGTGTTATGTAGCCAAGATTAGTGTGTTGCATTGTTTAGTGCAGCTGGAAGAGAATAGTGAAGATAGGAAGGTAGTAAATATTTATTTAGGGGGTAGTGGTAGATAGGAGAAAGTTGTAGATTTAGAACATAGAGGGAGGAAGGAGTGGGAAAGAGGAAAGAAAATTAAAAGTTCAAGAATTAAAATTTTACAAAAAAATTAATAATTAAAAATCAGGGAAAAAAAAAGAAATTAAAAATTAAAAAGGAAAGAGAAGCTTAATAAGAAGAGACAAAAGAGGAAAAAAAAAAAAAAACAAAAAAAAACGAAACCTGGCCGATCAAATGAATAAACAGAACCATCCGCAACAAATAAACAAACAAAAAAAACTAAATACTGTCCCTGGTTTTATCCTCTCATCTGTCTGGTGGAAGCCAATCTCCTCTGATGGTGTTGTCTTGATGATGTAGCCTTTTCCTTATGGCACCGGTCTGCAAGCTCAGGTGCTGGCCGGGATGGCGGGCTGATCCCAGTCCTTTGGGCGGGGGACTGCGTTGTGCGCGCAATCCTGTGTTGGGCGGGGGCGTCCTGGCTCTGCCGCTCACGAGCCGGTAGCCTCTGATAACTGCCCTTCTCCCGGCTTCCTCCGCTGCAGGTGTAGCTATGCGGGTGCACGGGCTCCTCCGCCACTGGCGCACGTGCACTGCCGGTTACGACTCCAAGTCCTAAAGGCAGGCACAGACTTCGTCATCTGGCTCGAGCCTGGTCCCTGGTCAGCAATCTGTGGGCAACTTCCCCTTCAGCCAGTCCCCCACTAGGAGTGTTTGAACTCACTCGGCGCCAGGTGGAAAGTCGCGATTTTCGCCCTGCCGAGCAGCGCGATCCTCACACTGGGCGCTCCCTCCCATCTCCCGGTTGGTCTCTAGGCAGCACACCCCGCGTTCCGTCTGGTCTCAGGTCGCTAGACAGCAAGCGCTTTCTGCTCTACCCTGCTCCGGTATCCAATCTTCACAGTGTCTTAATTTCTGCCGGCGATCCGGGCAGATTCTTGGAGTTTTCACGCTGATCGCTGCCCTCTCTCCCCCGGGGCTCCGCTTAGGCCCCCTTTTAGGGCACTTGCTGGCGCACTCTCTGTTGGTGCGGTCCGGCGCGGGGGTTAGGATAGAGGATTCTTAGAACCGTAGCTCCGGGAAAGTTCTGGCTGTTCACTCTTCTACTCTCGCGGACCTATGGGATTCTTCTGTCATCTAGCGGCTGGTTTGTTGGTGGTGGTTCATTTCTCAATTAGTTCTGGTGATTCTGTTGGGGAGCTGGTGAAATCATCCCCTCATTCCTCCGCCATCTTGGCTCCTCCCCGCGTAATTCTTTTTTGTTTTTAATTTTGGCCTCTTTTATTGGCCTTTATTCATTTATTTTCATCCATCTTTATTCTTTGGCCTGTGTGGTCCTCGCATTGCAGTGACCTCTGTCATTTCAGAGCACTGCCTCTGGGTACATGCACTACATAGCCTGGCTCGTAATTGGACACACCAGTCCAGCAGCTCTGCAGCATGCAGGAACTTCCTGGGCCGGGGATTGAACCAGTACCCCTCGCACTGCACGGCAGACTCTTTACCCACTGGACTACCAGGGAAGCCCCCTCATGTACTTCTTATAGCAAACATTACTATGTTTTTACTTGGTGAAAAGTGCATTAGGACTTCTCTTGTTATTAATTGCTCCTAATTTGATTTTCTCAAAAACAGTATATGTGTGGGTTTATGTACATATATACATATATTTATGTTTGAATTTCTCATTGCCTGTTATTGACATAATACTCTTAAAAATAATTTAATTATATATCTGATTGAACATATCTATAATTGAATCTATGTAGATATATTAATAATCTATATCCAGGACTGTTTAAAGTACAGTAATAATAATTGAAGTGGTATTATGTACAGTTGGTGATTAATCTATGACCTATCACTGCAAAACATTTTGAAAATATCTTATTTGACTTATTTTCCATGTGTCTGATAAGATATGCACAGTATCCTTGTTAATGAAAATGTACATGAAATGATATCTGAATTCATCTGCCTTTTTCTGTTTTTTAAGAAGGAATCTGTTTTCCTTTTGGGCTGGGGATAGACCCAGGCCAAGGAAACCAGTAGTCTGTTTAGTCATTTCCTGTGCTGAACCACTTGTTCCCAGCATAATAGAAAGAACATCTGTTTCTGGTACATCTGAAATCACATTAAAATTAATGGACATCCCGGGCATGAGGCCTCGACCATCTCCTGGATATTTGCAAGTTACAGCTCTGAATGGTTGAACTCCTTCAATACTTCATGAATCAGGTAGCTAACCTGTCTCATTTCTCAATTAGTTCTGGTGATTCTGTTGGGGAGCTGGTGAAATCATCCCCTCATTCCTCCGCCATCTTGGCTCCTCCCCGCGTAATTCTTTTTTGTTTTTAATTTTGGCCTCTTTTATTGGCCTTTATTCATTTATTTTCATCCATCTTTATTCTTTGGCCTGTGTGGTCCTCGCATTGCAGTGACCTCTGTCATTTCAGAGCACCGCCTCTGGGTACATGCACTCCATAGCCTGGCTCGTAATTGGACACACCAGTCCAGCAGCTCTGCAGCATGCAGGAACTTCCTGGGCCGGGGATTGAACCAGTACCCCTCGCACTGCACGGCAGACTCTTTACCCACTGGACTACCAGGGAAGCCCCCTCATGTACTTCTTATAGCAAACATTACTATGTTTTTACTTGGTGAAAAGTGCATTAGGACTTCTCTTGTTATTAATTGCTCCTAATTTGATTTTCTCAAAAACAGTATATGTGTGGGTTTATGTACATATATACATATATTTATGTTTGAATTTCTCATTGCCTGTTATTGACATAATACTCTTAAAAATAATTTAATTATATATCTGATTGAACATATCTATAATTGAATCTATGTAGATATATTAATAATCTATATCCAGGACTGTTTAAAGTACAGTAATAATAATTGAAGTGGTATTATGTACAGTTGGTGATTAATCTATGACCTATCACTGCAAAACATTTTGAAAATATCTTATTTGACTTATTTTCCATGTGTCTGATAAGATATGCACAGTATCCTTGTTAATGAAAATGTACATGAAATGATATCTGAATTCATCTGCCTTTTTCTGTTTTTTAAGAAGGAATCTGTTTTCCTTTTTGGGCTGGGGATAGACCCAGGCCAAGGAAACCAGTAGTCTGTTTAGTCATTTCCTGTGCTGAACCACTTGTTCCCAGCATAATAGAAAGAACATCTGTTTCTGGTACATCTGAAATCACATTAAAATTAATGGACATCCCGGGCATGAGGCCTCGACCATCTCCTGGATATTTGCAAGTTACAGCTCTGAATGGTTGAACTCCTTAATAATCAATACTTCATGAATCAGGTAGCTAACCTGGTATCACTGTGAATATCAATAGATTTTAAAACATAGAGATTAAGCAACAAGTGACTGGACCACAAAACAAATAGCACTGAACTTTTGTTGTTGTCTAGTTGCTAAGTCATGTCCAACTCATTATTGAGACCCCATGGACTGTACCCACCAAGCTTCTGTGTCCATGGAATTTTCTGGGCAACATTATTGGAGTGGTTGCCATTTCCTTCTACAGAGGATCTTCTCAGCCCAGGGATCAAACCTGTGTCTTTTCATCCACTACATTGTAGGTGGATTCTTTACCACTGAGCCATTGCAGAAACCCTAGAGTTCTTATCATAAAATAAATTGAGCTCTTCCTCATTTATCCAGTTGAAAAAAGGCAATTAATTCAGATTAATTTCCTGAGACCACCATCAATTCTGGTGACAAATGATGAAGCAAAGAACTCTTCATTAGCATTTATCGATGTATTTTATAGGAAGCTTAAGCTAGGAATTAAAAATAAGCTACTATCTGACATCCAGATTTCCATGAGCTGTATTTCAAATTTGAATAAAACTTACTTCTCTTTTCTTTAGATAAGTTCACTAACATTAATTCAGTAAGTAAACTACCAAACTCTCAAGAATAAGGCATCTTGCACAGAATACTCAGTTTTGGAAGCCAACATGTCATCAGTAATAGAGTGATATACCTTTTCTCAGAGAATTACAGAATCATACTGTTTTGAATAGGAATATGTACTTTATGGTTATCTAATCTTTTCCTTAGCAGAATCGATACTATTTTAAAATAAATGATATCTGAATTCATCTGCCTTTCTGTTTTTAAGAAGGAATCTGTTTTCCTTTTGGGCTGGGGATAGACCCAGGCCAAGGAAACCAGTAGTCTGTTTAGTCATTTCCTGTGCTGAACCACTTGTTCCCAGCATAATAGAAAGAACGTCTGTTTCTGGTACATCTGAAATCACATTAAAATTAATGGACATCCCGGGCATGAGGCCTCGACCATCTCCTGGATATTTGCAAGTTACAGCTCTGAATGGTTGAACTCCTTAATAATCAATACTTCATGAATCAGGTAGCTAACCTGGTATCACTGTGAATATCAATAGATTTTAAAACATAGAGATTAAGCAACAAGTGACTGGACCACAAAACAAATAGCACTGAACTTTTGTTGTTGTCTAGTTGCTAAGTCATGTCCAACTCATTATTGAGACCCCATGGACTGTACCCACCAAGCTTCTGTGTCCATGGAATTTTCTGGGCAACATTATTGGAGTGGTTGCCATTTCCTTCTACAGAGGATCTTCTCAGCCCAGGGATCAAACCTGTGTCTTTTCATCCACTACATTGTAGGTGGATTCTTTACCACTGAGCCATTGCAGAAACCCTAGAGTTCTTATCATAAAATAAATTGAGCTCTTCCTCATTTATCCAGTTGAAAAAAGGCAATTAATTCAGATTAATTTCCTGAGACCACCATCAATTCTGGTGACAAATGATGAAGCAAAGAACTCTTCATTAGCATTTATCGATGTATTTTATAGGAAGCTTAAGCTAGGAATTAAAAATAAGCTACTATCTGACATCCAGATTTCCATGAGCTGTATTTCAAATTTGAATAAAACTTACTTCTCTTTTCTTTAGATAAGTTCACTAACATTAATTCAGTAAGTAAACTACCAAACTCTCAAGAATAAGGCATCTTGCACAGAATACTCAGTTTTGGAAGCCAACATGTCATCAGTAATAGAGTGATATACCTTTTCTCAGAGAATTACAGAATCATACTGTTTTGAATAGGAATATGTACTTTATGGTTATCTAATCTTTTCCTTAGAGGTCTTCAGAATACAATGATGCCATATTATGCTATTCCAGACTAAAATTTTTAAAAAAATGCTTTCAAAGGCATAAAAAAACTTGTCTACTTGCTAATAAACCATTTGATGTTTAAAGCATTCCTCTAGTACTTCGTGGAAATGGGGAGTATTCATATGTGTATTTTTTCACATTTACTTCTTTCAAATATAACCCCTAAATATTCATTCATTGTGGAATATAAGACAATTAATGTGAGATTAATTTTTAGAATTCTGCTTACAGAATTAGGATGACTACAAATAAATGATGTTTGTATTTATTGGACTCAACAAAAAAAGTGGTGTATATGTGGAGAATTCTAAATATTTGAAAACCCAAAGGACTTGTCTTTCACTTTCTTTGCCTTCCAGTTTGGGATGAAGGCATTTCAGTCAGTGCAGAAGAGAAACTCTTTGCCCTTGCTAACTCACTCTCTCTTTTTAAATGGATATAACTGAACATTTTAAAATATTGTGATAGACAGTATTATTTCTTTCATTTTCCTAGAATTATAGGAAGAGTGATTGCCAAAAGCTCTTTGGGAAACTCATGTACACACTGCCATGTTTGAAATGAATAACCAGCAAAAATCTATTATATAGCACATGGAACTCTGATTAATGTCATGTACCAGCCTTCGTAGAAGAGGATTTGGGGGAGAATGGATACCTGTATATATATATATATATATATATGACTATGCCACTTCACTGCTCACCTGAAACTGTCACAAAATTGTTAATTGGCTATGACCCAGTAAAAATGGTTTTGGTGTTTAAACAAAAAGCTCTTGAGTAATGATATACTAGCATTTTTAAAAAATACCATACACCTGTCTTGAAATGTAATTATAAAATGTATGTCCTAGGTATTTTTAAAAACAAGTGAACTGTGCTTTAATTCATATTACTCTTGAGATGATTCAAGAAAATACTTTAAATTGAGATATAATTGACATACAAGATTATATAAGTTTCAGGTGTGAAATGTGATTATTTGATATACAGATTAAGTTTAAGATATATGATGTAATGATTTTTTATAAATTTATATTGTAAAATGATTCCTATGATAAGGTTACCCTGTTTGGGTTGCCATTTCCTTCTCAGGGAATCTTCCTGACCCAGGAATCGAATCCAGGTCTCCTGCATTACAGGCAGATTCTTTACCGACTGAGATATGAGGGAAGATCCTTACTAAACTACTGTTAGCAACTTTCAAGTATACAGTATTAACTGTAATCCCCAGGCTATACATTAAATCCCCAGAACTTACTCTACTTCTGACTGCTTACTTTTTTTGACAAAAGATGAAATAATATTCTGATTATTCTTTTATCATCCTTATATAAGTACTACTAAATTATACACGTGAACATCAATAAGCTATAAATCTTTTCAAAATGATCCTTTCTACCAGGATTATTTAAAGTATGTTAGTCACATGGAATAACAAGTTTTATAGGGTTGTAATTTAATTCCTTGCACTTAATTTTTACTGTAAGATATATTTTAAAAGTACATTAAAACAAAGAAAATGAGAATATTATTTGCAGGAGTATCTATATAATGAAGATTATCAGTATAGAATGACTATAGTACTAGCGTATAAATTGCAAAGTGGTTGTTGGAGAGGAAAACACAAAATTGTTGTTAGATACTATGAAACTGTCGGAAAGTGACTTGTAAGTCCTAGTCACAAAGATTACCCTTTGTTTAGGACAATAAAGTTGCTTAAATTACATAGTCAGGGTGGGTTATTAGCCAACCAGAAAAGTTTTATGTCAGTGACTTGAAAACTCTGTTGACAAAATAGTTGATAAAAATAATCTTTAAAGCACAATCTGAAACAGGCCTCTTGCTCATAGAAGAGTTGTGTGATTATTGCCGATATTTTAAAAATAAAAATGAAAAGAAAAAATAAGTTTAACTGAAACAAATTTCTTTACACCACATATTTAATCAGTTGTCCTAAAAGAACATAAATATCCACAGGATATTAAAAATAATTTTGAAACACTGAAATTTTTTTGCCTCATTAAAAGTTCAGTACTTGGATCAATAACTTTCTTCCTGTTGCTTTCTACAAGGGAGTTAACTTGTGAAAAAAATTAATAAACACACTTCTCTTGTAAAAGAGATGATAATGCTCCTGACATATATTCTATACTTCCAATATTTTTTTTTTTCCCAGTTGAAAATGCCTGCTAAGTGACGTGGATTAGTTGAATGTTAGACAGTGGTAGAGATTCAGAAGACAAAGTCACTATATTCTGCAGGAGTGAAAATAATCTGCCCAAATTAATTTTGCAAAACACAATGAATAAAGTTGTGTCAAAAATGATAATAGAGCTTACAGGAGAGACACATCAGCTGTGACAGGAGGTGTCAGTGAGGCAGCAGAGAATAGGAACTTGTTTGAAGTTGGTAGACCTGGATTCAAATCCTGTCTCTGCCAATTAAATAGTAGCTTGGCGTCTTTAACTTGTATCCTTCTTGGGCATCAGTTTCAGGTAAATAGTCATGCTTTGCTTGTAACTTCATTGTAAAGAATACCAGCGCCGTATACTGGGGGAATTGCACCAGAGTGAGCCACACCAACACCCCTTCTTGAAAACATGCTAAGTTCCTGGCAGCCAAAGCTATCTGACCAAACAGACCTCACCCTCCAAGGCTTTTATGAGCTTGTTCCTAGGAACATTGACTATCCCTGCCCATCCTTTAGTGCGTCCATCCCTTCTAAGGCCAAGGGACACCTGTTTCCTGTGTCACACATTGTTTGAAACTATTCTTGACACGGGTAAAACAGACCAGTATTCTGGAAGGAGTTGAGGCTGGGAAGAGACATAGGGCAAGCTATAGTGTAGAGCCATATCTGGTTAATCAAGTGTGGAACCTCCTGAGAGTTAGTCATTAGAACCTGGCCTAAAAGCCATGATGAAGGTGTTACTTCAAGGAAGACAGTGGAACGTGGTTTTTGACAGTTTGGAAAATAGTTGATAAAATATTCTTTTATGCACAATCTGAAACAGGCCTCTTGCTCATAGAAGAGTTGTGTGATTATTGCCGATATTTTAAAAATAAAAATGAAAAGAAAAAATAAGTTTAACTGAAACAAATTTCTTTACACCACATATTTAATCAGTTGTCCTAAAAGAACATAAATATCCACAGGATATTAAAAATAATTTTGAAACACTGAAATTTTTTTGCCTCATTAAAAGTTCAGTACTTGGATCAATAACTTTCTTCCTGTTGCTTTCTACAAGGGAGTTAACTTGTGAAAAAAATTAATAAACACACTTCTCTTGTAAAAGAGATGATAATGCTCCTGACATATATTCTATACTTCCAATATTTTTTTTTTCCCAGTTGAAAATGTCTGCTAAGTGACGTGGATTAGTTGAATGTTAGACAGTGGTAGAGATTCAGAAGACAAAGTCACTATATTCTGCAGGAGTGAAAATAATCTGCCCAAATTAATTTTGCAAAACACAATGAATAAAGTTGTGTCAAAAATGATAATAGAGCTTACAGGAGAGACACATCAGCTGTGACAGGAGGTGTCAGTGAGGCAGCAGAGAATAGGAACTTGTTTGAAGTTGGTAGACCTGGATTCAAATCCTGTCTCTGCCAATTAAATAGTAGCTTGGCGTCTTTAACTTGTATCCTTCTTGGGCATCAGTTTCAGGTAAATAGTCATGCTTTGCTTGTAACTTCATTGTAAAGAATACCAGCGCCGTATACTGGGGGAATTGCACCAGAGTGAGCCACACCAACACCCCTTCTTGAAAACATGCTAAGTTCCTGGCAGCCAAAGCTATCTGACCAAACAGACCTCACCCTCCAAGGCTTTTATGAGCTTGTTCCTAGGAACATTGACTATCCCTGCCCATCCTTTAGTGCGTCCATCCCTTCTAAGGCCAAGGGACACCTGTTTCCTGTGTCACACATTGTTTGAAACTATTCTTGACACGGGTAAAACAGACCAGTATTCTGGAAGGAGTTGAGGCTGGGAAGAGACATAGGGCAAGCTATAGTGTAGAGCCATATCTGGTTAATCAAGTGTGGAACCTCCTGAGAGTTAGTCATTAGAACCTGGCCTAAAAGCCATGATGAAGGTGTTACTTCAAGGAAGACAGTGGAACGTGGTTTTTTTGACAGTTTGGAAACTTGATTTATAGTTATTATATATTTGGATTTATGGCATGTAAACTTTTCGTTGTGTTTTTTTTTCTCTCTCTTTGTTCTTTTGCCTTGAGCTTCACATTAAGGACCCACCAATCTGCTACTCACTTTAAAGAATATAATTTAGTTGTAACATTTCCCATGCACTTATGCATACATATGTATGTATATATGTGTGTGCATGTGTATATAAAACTGAATCTGAAGTCTCACAAAACAATAGTCAACGTCTTACTCTATACACAATGCATTTTGATATTTTGTGCTTGTTAGTGACTGAGAGATTACTGTAGTTCTTCTCAGAGCTCAGAGTGAAGTAGGTGGCCAGTCTTGCCAATGATCACATGATGCTTTCTTGGCACGTCATGGGAGGTCCTTTCCCAACTGGTTAGCCTCTTCACCTCTCCAAGCTTCTCTGCCTGTCACCCACTTGGAACTTAGGCACTCTGAGTGAATCCGACTGATGCTTCCATTTGTAACAGTGCTGCTCACATTATTCATTCCTCTTAGAATTTGGCATTACTTCATGACTGATGTTTAATAAAGTGCAGCATAATCATTGGAAAAAGTAGATGTAAATGTGTAAATTGAGTAAATACAAAATCAGAAATAGATTTTTGTTTGCACTTTTTCACTTCTTTAATTCCTGCCAGAAATTAACAGACAGAAAAGCTTTGGCCAGAAACATGTAAAACAAAATGAAAAATATGTGGTAAGAATAATTCTCAGATAAAAAAAAAATCCAGTAATTAAATATCTACTGGTTGCATTCTGTGCATTAAGGACACTGAGCTGAAGTTTTATGATTTGCTATTACCAAAATAAGGGTTTTAAGGGACACGGGTAAAACAGACCAGTATTCTGGAAGGAGTTGAGGCTGGGAAGAGACATAGGGCAAGCTATAGTGTAGAGCCATATCTGGTTAATCAAGTGTGGAACCTCCTGAGAGTTAGTCATTAGAACCTGGCCTAAAAGCCATGATGAAGGTGTTACTTCAAGGAAGACAGTGGAACGTGGTTTTTTTGACAGTTTGGAAACTTGATTTATAGTTATTATATATTTGGATTTATGGCATGTAAACTTTTCGTTGTGTTTTTTTTTCTCTCTCTTTGTTCTTTTGCCTTGAGCTTCACATTAAGGACCCACCAATCTGCTACTCACTTTAAAGAATATAATTTAGTTGTAACATTTCCCATGCACTTATGCATACATATGTATGTATATATGTGTGTGCATGTGTATATAAAACTGAATCTGAAGTCTCACAAAACAATAGTCAACGTCTTACTCTATACACAATGCATTTTGATATTTTGTGCTTGTTAGTGACTGAGAGATTACTGTAGTTCTTCTCAGAGCTCAGAGTGAAGTAGGTGGCCAGTCTTGCCAATGATCACATGATGCTTTCTTGGCACGTCATGGGAGGTCCTTTCCCAACTGGTTAGCCTCTTCACCTCTCCAAGCTTCTCTGCCTGTCACCCACTTGGAACTTAGGCACTCTGAGTGAATCCGACTGATGCTTCCATTTGTAACAGTGCTGCTCACATTATTCATTCCTCTTAGAATTTGGCATTACTTCATGACTGATGTTTAATAAAGTGCAGCATAATCATTGGAAAAAGTAGATGTAAATGTGTAAATTGAGTAAATACAAAATCAGAAATGGATTTTTGTTTGCACTTTTTCACTTCTTTAATTCCTGCCAGAAATTAACAGACAGAAAAGCTTTGGCCAGAAACATGTAAAACAAAATGAAAAATATGTGGTAAGAATAATTCTCAGATAAAAAAAAAATCCAGTAATTAAATATCTACTGGTTGCATTCTGTGCATTAAGGACACTGAGCTGAAGTTTTATGATTTGCTATTACCAAAATAAGGGTTTTGTGGATTTTCAGTGAAACGAGACTTTTTTAGACTGAATACCAGTGACAAAAATGGACACTTAGAAAAAGTTTACTTATAATCTTCCCTGGTGGCTCAGACTGTAAAGAATCTGGCCACCTTTTCCCACTGAGTCCAAAAGTCTTTTCTTTATGTCTGTGTCTCTCTTGCTGCTCTGCATGTAGGATCCTTAGTAGTGTATTTCTGAATTAGAGACTAGCATTGAAACATGGGCATTATCATACATAAAACAGAGGACCAGTGCAAGTTTGATGTATGAATTAGGGCACCCAAAGGCAGTGATCTGTGACAACCCAGAGAAATAGGATAGAGAGGAAGGTAGGAGGGGGTTCAGAATGGGCGAGGACACATGTATACCTGTGGCTGATTCATGTTGATACATGACAGAAACCATCACAATATTGTAAAGTATGTACTCCAATAATAAAAAAAGAACCTGTGATTGTGAGCGAACAACAACAAAAAAGAATCTGCCCACAATGCAGGAGACCTGGGTTGGCTCCCTGGAATTGGAAAAATCCCCTTGAGAAGGCAATGGCAACCCACTCCAGTATTCTTGCCTGGAGAATGCCATGGGCAGAGGAACCTGACAGACTGTAGTCCATGGGGTCGTAGAGAGTGGAAGACAACTGAGTGAATAATACTTTTACTTCCTTCAGAAAAGATTAATATTACATATAGTGTTTAGTAGTGTACAGTGTTTCCTAAATTTTTATCACCAGAAATCTCCTTTGTCTGCAGGAGAATTGCACATGCCAAGATGAGTATTCTCATCAAGAAAAATATTCCTGAATGGTGACTCTGGCCTTCTAAAGATAGGAAGACTGTTCTTCAAAGTTGTCTGTAAACCTCACTAACGAAACGGCTACGTGCCAATGAGAACAAGATTAAATAGCTTGTACAATGCCCTTTAAAGTTTCCAAAAGTGCTTTTATATATAGTTATTTTATTTGATCTCTGTAATAACCATGTGGAGGTTTGTAGAGCAAGGACTGCTGGCTCTTAAGTCACATAGCTTGTGAGCAGGAACTAAGAGAAATACTGTAACAAGTATATAAATATTAAAAGTGGACATGAGTCAAAAAGGTAATTGCAAACTACGTGATTTTACGAATTTTGAGATAAAAGACTCTTTACGAAGTCTAAAATCTGGCCAGGTGTATAGAAGCATGAAAGGGGTTATTAGAGCATATGCCATTGAGAACTTAAAGACCTTGGGACCTTGGTCAAAGAAAACCTTGTTGCACCCATATTCAAGTCTCCCCAACCATCTGGTCAAGCTTGTGCGCTCATGCTCAGCCCACTAAGCTCTTCTTTCCTTCTGTAGGGGTTATTCCTGACCCAGGATTGAACCCACATCTCCTGCGTTGCAAGATTTTTTACCTCTGAGCTTCAAGGCAGTCACCCAGTCAACTCCAGTAATTCTTACTGTGTTCTCTGTTTTTTCCTTCATCTAGCCCATTCCTACAACTTACTAAGTTCTTTCAACTTAAATTCTTTTTTGGTCCTACTTATACCATGAACTCTTGCTTCATTTCCTCCTCCGCATGCAGCAAAACTCTTTCAAAGAGTGATCTACTCACCATGCACAGTTGCTTTCTTTGCTTTTGTTATAAACCTATTCCTGGAAGGTCTTTGCTCCACTTCTACACAGAAACATCTCATGTTACCATCACCAATTTTATATTGCTAAATACAGTGGCTAATTCTTAGCCATTTTTGAACTGATGTCATAGTTGTTCAGGGCTTCCTAGGTGTCTCAGTGGTTAAAAAAAAAGAAAGAAAAAAAATACATATGATGATGCAGGAGATGAGGGTTTGCTCCCTGGGTCAGGGAGGTAATCTGGAGGAAGAAATGGCAACTGTCTTCAGCATTCTTGCCTGGACAATCTCATGGACAGAAGAGCCTGACAGGCTATAGTAGATGCAGTTGCCAATAGTCAAACACAGCTAAGCAACTGAGCATGCATGCATGCGTAGCTGTTCACTCTTTCCTCTAGATTCACTTTTATTTTTCACTTGCAATACCGGAAACTGTACTCTGATTTTCTCTTCTCCACAAATGAGTTTGTCTCAGCCTCCTTTCTTAGATCATATGCTTCCTCTTGGCTTCTTTTTTTAATCATCTAGATATTCTATGTTCAGTGAGATTATTTTATCCTTAGTATGATACTAATTTGATTTAAACTACTATTCCCATATCATGGAAATTCCTGTATACTTTCCAGAATTTCCCATGTGGTGCTAGCATTGAAGAACCTGCCTGCCAGTGCAGGAGATACAGGAGACTCAGGTTTGACACCTGAATTGGGAAGATGCCCCTAGAGGAGGTCGTGGCAACCCACTCCAGTATTCTTCCCTGGAGAATTCTACAGACAGAGGAGCCTGGCGGGCTACAATATATAGGGTAGCAAAGAGTCAGACATAACTGAAGTGACTTGGCACACACACTTTCCAAGATTTCTTCAAATTCCAGAAAAATTGCCTTTTCATAATCAGACCTTTTTCTAATATGTATTTATTGAAGTTTAATTGATGTACAGTATCAATATTAATTTCAGGTGTATAACCTAGTAGTTCAGTGTTTTTATAGATTATGCTCCATTTATACTTAGTTCTTGTTTTCTTCTTGAAGTATTAATGTTGGGATAATCCAGAATTCAGTCTTCCATCTTTTCTCTCAGTGATTTCAATCAACCCCATATCCTAAATGCTGTCCATATGCTAATAACTTATAAATCTTTATCTGTAGTTCAGACCATATAACCAAACATATATATTCAACTGCCTATTGAACATCTACCTGTGCTTGGATATCTGAAGGACATCAGACCTTAAAAAGGCAAAAAGCTTATTGTGTGATAATCCCCTCCAAAGATCCATATATCTTCTCCATCTCAGATGATGGAAATCTCACCTTTCCAGTTGTTCAACCTAAAGAATTTGGACTTATCCTTGAGTTCTGCCTACATCTCATGCTTCACATCAAACTGTAGAGAAATTCCTTTTGCTCTGCCTTCATAATATGTCCAGAATCTGCAGCTTCTCACCACCTCCATGTAGCACTCTGCTCTAAACCACTATTATCTCTCCTTTGGTTTATGCCCCTCAAGTAAGCCTCACTTTTATTTTCACTTGCAATACCGGAAATTTCATAAAGGGTTTCTCAGCCTCCTTTCTTAGATCATATGCTTCCTCTTGGCTTCTTTTTTTAATCATCTAGATATTCTATGTTCAGTGAGATTATTTTATCCTTAGTATGATACTAATTTGATTTAAACTACTATTCCCATATCATGGAAATTCCTGTATACTTTCCAGAATTTCCCATGTGGTGCTAGCACTGAAGAACCTGCCTGCCAGTGCAGGAGATACAGGAGACTCAGGTTTGACACCTGAATTGGGAAGATGCCCCTAGAGGAGGTTGTGGCAACCCACTCCAGTATTCTTCCCTGGAGAATTCTACAGACAGAGGAGCCTGGCGGGCTACAATATATAGGGTAGCAAAGAGTCAGACATAACTGAAGTGACTTGGCACACACACTTTCCAAGATTTCTTCAAATTCCAGAAAAATTGCCTTTTCATAATCAGACCTTTTTCTAATATGTATTTATTGAAGTTTAATTGATGTACAGTATCAATATTAATTTCAGGTGTATAACCTAGTAGTTCAGTGTTTTTATAGATTATGCTCCATTTATACTTAGTTCTTGTTTTCTTCTTGAAGTATTAATGTTGGGATAATCCAGAATTCAGTCTTCCATCTTTTCTCTCAGTGATTTCAATCAACCCCATATCCTAAATGCTGTCCATATGCTAATAACTTATAAATCTTTATCTGTAGTTCAGACCATATAACCAAACATATATATTCAACTGCCTATTGAACATCTACCTGTGCTTGGATATCTGAAGGACATCAGACCTTAAAAAGGCAAAAAGCTTATTGTGTGATAATCCCCTCCAAAGATCCATATATCTTCTCCATCTCAGATGATGGAAATCTCACCTTTCCAGTTGTTCAACCTAAAGAATTTGGACTTATCCTTGAGTTCTGCCTACATCTCATGCTTCACATCAAACTGTAGAGAAATTCCTTTTGCTCTGCCTTCATAATATGTCCAGAATCTGCAGCTTCTCACCACCTCCATGTAGCACTCTGCTCTAAACCACTATTATCTCTCCTTTGGTTTATTGCAGTCACCTCCTTCCAAGTAACTATGCTTCTCTCATGGGCCCTTAATGTATATTTTTAACATAGCACGCATCAGAGTGATGTTTTAAAGCATAAATCTGAACATGTCAATCATGTATATGCTCAAAACTCTGCAAATGTTTCACATTTACACAAGGCTCTATGTGATTTATGGGGCTTCCTCAGTGGCACAGTGATAAAGAATTTGCCTGCCACTGCAGAAGATGCAAGTCCCTGAGTCGCAAAGATCAGGAGAAGGAAAGGGCAACCCACTCCAGTATTCTTACCTGGAGAATCCCATGGACAGAGGAACCTGGTGGGCTGCAGTCCACAGGGTCTGCAAGAGTCCCAACAGGACTGAGCAACTGAGCACCCAGACTACATGATGTGGCTCACCTTATTTTCTGATTTCATTTCTACTTTTACCCCAGCTACACTGGCCTCCTATAGACATTTTTTTTTAATTTTTATTTGAAGGATAATTGCTTTACAATGTTGTGTTGGTTTCTGCCATACAGCATTGTGAATCATCCACAAATATGCATATGTCTCCTTCCTTCTGACTCTCCCTCCCATCCCCCCAACACATCCTCCCTTCTGGGTTGTCACAGAGCACCGGCTTGAGCTTCCTCTGGTATACAGCCACTTCCCACTGGCTGTCTGCTTAGAAATGGTGATGTGTACATTTCAGTGCTACTCTCTCAATTTGTTGCATCCTCTTTTCCCCACTGCGTGCACAAGTCTGTTCTCTATCTCTGCGTTTCTATTCCTGTCTTACGAATAGATTCATCAGTGCCATTTTCCTACCATTTTCCATTCATCAGTACCACTTGACTTCTGACTTGATCTCCCCTGTGTCTAGAATGCCCTTCTTCTGAATATCCATGTAGCTCTCCCTCATTTCCATCAAACCTTTATTCAAGTGCCATTAACATATTCTAATATAGGGTATAATCCATTTATTTATAATGTCTACAATTTATAATCTGTCACTGTAGCTAAGAATAAACTCCATAAAGGTTTAACCCTTCTTTAATATGTCAAAGTAGAGAAATTCCTTTGCTCTGCCTTCATAATATGTCCAGAATCTGCAGCTTCTCACCACCTCCATGTAGCACTCTGCTCTAAACCACTATTATCTCTCCTTTGGTTTATTGCAGTCACCTCCTTCAAGTAACTATGCTTCTCTCATGGGCCCTTAATGTATATTTTTAACATAGCACGCATCAGAGTGATGTTTTAAAGCATAAATCTGAACATGTCAATCATGTATATGCTCAAAACTCTGCAAATGTTTCACATTTACACAAGGCTCTATGTGATTTATGGGGCTTCCTCAGTGGCACAGTGATAAAGAATTTGCCTGCCACTGCAGAAGATGCAAGTCCCTGAGTCGCAAAGATCAGGAGAAGGAAAGGGCAACCCACTCCAGTATTCTTACCTGGAGAATCCCATGGACAGAGGAACCTGGTGGGCTGCAGTCCACAGGGTCTGCAAGAGTCCCAACAGGACTGAGCAACTGAGCACCCAGACTACATGATGTGGCTCACCTTATTTTCTGATTTCATTTCTACTTTTACCCCAGCTACACTGGCCTCCTATAGACATTTTTTTTTAATTTTTATTTGAAGGATAATTGCTTTACAATGTTGTGTTGGTTTCTGCCATACAGCATTGTGAATCATCCACAAATATGCATATGTCTCCTTCCTTCTGACTCTCCCTCCCATCCCCCCAACACATCCTCCCTTCTGGGTTGTCACAGAGCACCGGCTTGAGCTTCCTCTGGTATACAGCCACTTCCCACTGGCTGTCTGCTTAGAAATGGTGATGTGTACATTTCAGTGCTACTCTCTCAATTTGTTGCATCCCCTCTTTTCCCCACTGCGTGCACAAGTCTGTTCTCTATCTCTGCGTTTCTATTCCTGTCTTACGAATAGATTCATCAGTGCCATTTTCCTACCATTTTCCATTCATCAGTACCACTTGACTTCTGACTTGATCTCCCCTGTGTCTAGAATGCCCTTCTTCTGAATATCCATGTAGCTCTCCCTCATTTCCATCAAACCTTTATTCAAGTGCCATTAACATATTCTAATATAGGGTATAATCCATTTATTTATAATGTCTACAATTTATAATCTTGTCACTGTAGCTAAGAATAAACTCCATAAAGGTTTAAGTCTCTGTTTTATTCATATTGAGGCTTAGACACCTAGAACAGCTCCTGGCACATGGTAAGCTCTTAAGGTGAGAGTGTTAGTCAAACAGTGGTGTCTGACCATCTGAGACCCCATGGACTATAGCCCATCAGGCTCCTCTGTCCATTGTATTCTCCAGACAAGAATACTGGAGTGGGTAGCCATTCCCTTCTCCAAGGCATCTTCCTGACCCACAGATCCATCTCAGGTCTCCTGCATGGCAGGTAGATTCTTACCATCTAAGCCACAAGGGAAGCCCAATAAGAATATGTTAAATAAATAAATATCATGCAATTTTAACTATTATATCTTTAAATTTTAATTCTGGAGCTTAATTATAGTATCAGTTTTTGAAATCCCATTTTAAAATCCTATTTATATTGTCATTGGAATTGCTTAAGTAAATAAATGAATTTGGGGAGAAAAGCCACCTCTATGATATACTGTCTTACCATCTGTATTATAGTTTGAGTATCTGTGAAGTTGTATACTTTTTAATGTTCTTCCATACAGTTGTTCTACTTTTCACATAGAGGTCTTGCAGATTGTTAGATTTCTTTCTAGGTACTTACAGTTTTGTTGCTATTGTGATTGTTATTTCCTTTTCATTTTTTTCTAAGAAATTAATAATGGCATATAAAGATATGATTGATTTCTCAACATCAATATGGTATCTAGAAAGCTTGCTAGCCTATTAGTAGTTCCAAGAGCTGTGTTCTTCAGCTTCTCTAAGTGGTTAAATAAATAAGGAATTTTATTCTCTTCCTTCTCAATTTTAATTTTACTTCTTATATTTTGGTTCAATACAGTGTTGAATAGCATGGGTGAGCATGGCATGCTTAATTCTGCAGTCTTCAGAGTTTCACTTTTGAAAATCGGTGTCCCCTCAGAATCAAGTGCCGTTCATGCACTACTTCAGTAACTCAATGACATACAAACTAAATGAAGCCATTCCATACCAATGACGTGTTTGGTTTTGAAGTCCCACCATCAGTAGGGTCATTCCCTCACAGAGTGGGTGTTCAGAGAGTTTTTCCTTTCTACAGGTTATACCAGATTGAGGTTTAGATTCACAGGTAATACTTCAAAATGACTGGGCCAGGAAGGTTCTTCCAGACTAAGCAACACTCCAAGCTGGAACCTGCTGACACTTGATAGTGAACACAGGTCTCAGGCCATACTCCTACTTCCCTCATGACAGGGTCTCCTTGTGGACTCTTGGAGACCTTTCTGATCCAGTCAGTTGTCTTAGTCTGAAAGAGAATTTGGAATCACACTGAACTTCACAATTAAATGGTCAGCAATTGAAAGTCTGGTCTTCCTTCTCCCTCTGGAGGTTTCATGGTAATTATGCAAATCCCTCTCCCTTGATCAAGATACAGTAGAAGAAATATTTTATCTTTAAATTTTAATTCTGGAGCTTAATTATAGTATCAGTTTTTGAAATCCCATTTTAAAATCCTATTTATATTGTCATTGGAATTGCTTAAGTAAATAAATGAATTTGGGGAGAAAAGCCACCTCTATGATATACTGTCTTACCATCTGTATTATAGTTTGAGTATCTGTGAAGTTGTATACTTTTTAATGTTCTTCCATACAGTTGTTCTACTTTTCACATAGAGGTCTTGCAGATTGTTAGATTTCTTTCTAGGTACTTACAGTTTTGTTGCTATTGTGATTGTTATTTCCTTTTCATTTTTTTCTAAGAAATTAATAATGGCATATAAAGATATGATTGATTTCTCAACATCAATATGGTATCTAGAAAGCTTGCTAGCCTATTAGTAGTTCCAAGAGCTGTGTTCTTCAGCTTCTCTAAGTGGTTAAATAAATAAGGAATTTTATTCTCTTCCTTCTCAATTTTAATTTTACTTCTTATATTTTGGTTCAATACAGTGTTGAATAGCATGGGTGAGCATGGCATGCTTAATTCTGCAGTCTTCAGAGTTTCACTTTTGAAAATCGGTGTCCCCTCAGAATCAAGTGCCGTTCATGCACTACTTCAGTAACTCAATGACATACAAACTAAATGAAGCCATTCCATACCAATGACGTGTTTGGTTTTGAAGTCCCACCATCAATAGGGTCATTCCCTCACAGAGTGGGTGTTCAGAGAGTTTTTCCTTTCTACAGGTTATACCAGATTGAGGTTTAGATTCACAGGTAATACTTCAAAATGACTGGGCCAGGAAGGTTCTTCCAGACTAAGCAACACTCCAAGCTGGAACCTGCTGACACTTGATAGTGAACACAGGTCTCAGGCCATACTCCTACTTCCCTCATGACAGGGTCTCCTTGTGGACTCTTGGAGACCTTTCTGATCCAGTCAGTTGTCTTAGTCTGAAAGAGAATTTGGAATCACACTGAACTTCACAATTAAATGGTCAGCAATTGAAAGTCTGGTCTTCCTTCTCCCTCTGGAGGTTTCATGGTAATTATGCAAATCCCTCTCCCTTGATCAAGATACAGTAGAAGAAATATTTTATCAAAACCCTACTAATATTCTTCTTCTGGGACAGAGGTGTATGCTTATATCTATGTGTCTACCAAGACTGCTTAGTAGTTCTAGCTAGAAAGATCCTCTTCATTATTACTTCTTTGTTCTATAGCCAAACAAGGAAACATTCAGAGACTTTTGATTGCAAACAAAAATAAAATACAGAAACAGACTTAAAAAACTCCTTAGGCACACTTCATCTCCTTATATCTTCTAATTATACAGATATTTAGACTCTTTCAAGTGAATGTTTTTCCATATTAATAAATCAGTATTTTTGTTTCACATTGTAATACAGGAAAAAGCTGCTTTTTACATTTAGGAGTGTTATTATCATTGATCATAGGAACATTGATTAGAAATTTCTTGATATTTTATTTAGATTTAAGACCATAAAAATGAAATATATTTCTATTAAGCCACATACATCAGATCATGACTAATCTGTATTCTAGTTTAAACATTATGAGGACACAAAATCCTGTATAACAGAGATTCCCTCCGTTGAAAAGGTTCTTGGTTTTAAATTTGGTGGGAATTTTTAAATGACTTAGAATTTCTGTAAAAATGATAACACTATTTTATACTTATTAACAAAGCATGATTGATCACATTAAACTAAGAACCCAAAAAGGTCTATTGCTGGATATTTGAATTAAATAAAATGACCAGGAATTCACTGTATCATAATGAGTTTGCAGATCTCAAGGTTGAACAATTAAGTTGTTAATGTAGAACTAACTATTAATATAAGAAATCATCTGGTCTCGAAATCTTCCAAGCATGACAGTGTTTAGCCAGCTCTATGACAGAGGTTTGTTTCTTCTCATCTTTAGAAGAGATAAAGCCATTCCATTTGAAATATTACATTAAAAATAATTGGTTGATATTGGGATTAAAAGTACTAATTCCTTGAGTCTATTATCACATCTTTTATTAAATTTTATTAAATCAAAATTGAAAGAGACACCTGTACCCCTGTGTTCATTGCAGTACTCTATACAATAGCTAGAACATGGAAGCAACCTAGATGTCCATCAATGAATGAATGGATAAAGAGGCTATGGTACATTTATACAATGGAATATTTCTCAGCTATGAAAAGAAATGCAGAGTAATCAGTTCTAATGAGGTGGAAGAATCTAGAACCTATTATACAAAGTGCAGTAAGTCAAAAAGAGAAGGACAAGTACAGTATACTAACACATATATACAGAATCTAGTAAGATCGTACTCATAATTACACACTCAGAGCAGCAATGGAAAAACCGACATAGAGAACAGACTTATGGACATTGAGGGGAGAGAAGAATGGGTGAGAGATATGAAAAGAGTAACATGGAACCCTATACTATCATATGTAAAAAGAGATTACTCTTGTCAGTGCACTGTGGAACTAAGGGATCTTACATGGGGACTATGCGATGGCCTGGAGGGGTGAGATGGGAGGGAACTTGGAGGAAGGTACTGGCAGGAGGGGTCAGGGATATACATATGACTTATCTGGGATGTTATACATATCTGTAAACAATAAAACTATAGAAAAACAAAAAGTAAAATAAAAATAAGTAATAAAAATATTATTTCACCAATCCTTTTATTATTTTATTACTTTGCAACTTTGCCTCTTTGTACTAGATAGTGTTTTAGGTTTAATAAATAATACAGTTATTCGTAAAGTACCTGGATAAAATAGGTATGTGGCTCTTAACTGATTGATCACATTAAACTAAGAACCCAAAAAGGTCTATTGCTGGATATTTGAATTAAATAAAATGACCAGGAATTCACTGTATCATAATGAGTTTGCAGATCTCAAGGTTGAACAATTAAGTTGTTAATGTAGAACTAACTATTAATATAAGAAATCATCTGGTCTCGAAATCTTCCAAGCATGACAGTGTTTAGCCAGCTCTATGACAGAGGTTTGTTTCTTCTCATCTTTAGAAGAGATAAAGCCATTCCATTTGAAATATTACATTAAAAATAATTGGTTGATATTGGGATTAAAAGTACTAATTCCTTGAGTCTATTATCACATCTTTTATTAAATTTTATTAAATCAAAATTGAAAGAGACACCTGTACCCCTGTGTTCATTGCAGTACTCTATACAATAGCTAGAACATGGAAGCAACCTAGATGTCCATCAATGAATGAATGGATAAAGAGGCTATGGTACATTTATACAATGGAATATTTCTCAGCTATGAAAAGAAATGCAGAGTAATCAGTTCTAATGAGGTGGAAGAATCTAGAACCTATTATACAAAGTGCAGTAAGTCAAAAAGAGAAGGACAAGTACAGTATACTAACACATATATACAGAATCTAGTAAGATCGTACTCATAATTACACACTCAGAGCAGCAATGGAAAAACCGACATAGAGAACAGACTTATGGACATTGAGGGGAGAGAAGAATGGGTGAGAGATATGAAAAGAGTAACATGGAACCCTATACTATCATATGTAAAAAGAGATTACTCTTGTCAGTGCACTGTGGAACTAAGGGATCTTACATGGGGACTATGCGATGGCCTGGAGGGGTGAGATGGGAGGGAACTTGGAGGAAGGTACTGGCAGGAGGGGTCAGGGATATACATATGACTTATCTGGGATGTTATACATATCTGTAAACAATAAAACTATAGAAAAACAAAAAGTAAAATAAAAATAAGTAATAAAAATATTATTTCACCAATCCTTTTATTATTTTATTACTTTGCAACTTTGCCTCTTTGTACTAGATAGTGTTTTAGGTTTAATAAATAATACAGTTATTCGTAAAGTACCTGGATAAAATAGGTATGTGGCTCTTAACTGCAACTAAACATTGCTATTACTTAGGAAGATTTAAAAACAATTATATGTCTGGACCCCACCCTTCCATTCTATGTTTTTATTCAGTTCTTCCAAGGATTCTAATGTGTGGTCATGGTTGAGAATAACTGATATGGAGTACATATATTAGTGCTCTGTTCTAGGCTCTAGGTTTGCAAGGATGGTAAATAGATTATTTATGTATAATAAAACAAATTTAAGGAGTGAATATGACATTAGAAATAACAGCTGTGAATTCTGAGCTGGAGAATTTCAAATCAAAAAATGTTATTATTTGTTGAACAAAATTTGAAATCTGAGGACAAGTCTGATTTTTGAGAGCTTAAAAGCAGTATGAGTGCTACAGATGGATAGAAACAGCCTAGGGAGACTACGATGCCCCAAAGTGATGACCTGGCAGCATTAGGAATCCACGGTGCTTAAATGCTATCTGATCCTTATGAATTTTGTTAATTGATTACTTTATTTGGATTTTTCTTTTCTTTTTCCCATAATATGTTACATTTAGATAGGAATCTTTATATTCTGAGCACCCAAGCTAGTCTCTGCCATACAGTAGAAGCAAAACAATTAGAGTTTTGGAGATTGAATGAATGAATAAATGAAACAGCAAGTATATTTAATGAGTGGTTAATTTAAACAATAAACTTTTAACAAAAGAGAATGAACAAAGAAATAAATAGAGATAAAATCAACAAAAGAAGGAAGAAGAGAGTGACAGGGAGATAAAAGTATGGACTCCTCAAAATTAAAAACTGGCATGCCTTAACTCAAATCTTAATCTTAGTACATTTCAGTAGTGTGACCTTAAGTAAAATATTTAAAAGCTGTGCTTCAGTTCCCTTTTCTGTACCCAATAGGTTGTTATGGACCTAGAGCTTGAAACAAATATCATATATTGACATATATGTGAAATCTAGAAAAATGCACATATTTGCAGGGCAGGAGTAGAAATACAGTCATAGAAAATGGCCATATGAACACAAGGTGAGGACGGGGTAGTTAGATGAACGGGGAGGTTGGAACTGATGCATGTGCTCTGCCATGTGTACAGATAGAGCTAATGGGAACCTCCTGTGCAGCACTGGGAGCTGGGAGCTCAGCTCCGCATTCTGGGGATAGCCCTGGGAGCTCTGCTCTGTGTGCTGCGGTGACCCAGATGGATGGGATGGGGGAGTGGCGTGGGGATGGCAGGGAGGGCCAGTAGGGATGGGAGTATATGTATACCTGGGAAGCCATAGTTTTCATTATTCTAATGAAAATACAATCTTAGGTGGGGATTCAGAAGCACATTCAAATTTGAGAATTTGAAGTAAAATGAGGAGTTCAGAGATCTCTTGTAATTAATGAAAGTATTTTCTAGGGTATAAGATCAACTAAGATAATAATGATTTGGAACAAAAGGTACTATTCTTATTTCGAGATATAAATCATAGGTTTGAGATGACCTTTCTACTGTGAAATTGTGAAAACATATATTCACCTCAGCACAAAATATGTTCGAAATGATTTCAATAGATGAAATATTATACAATTTTAAGCAAATAATGTTAATATGTGCTTCAGAAGAAAACATTGAGACTTAAAAAAATTTCCATGGATAGTCCTAAATTCCAAAGTAACATAAAGATTTTGCAATACACATCTGTTATTTAAGAGAATTAAGGAGGTTAACATTTTGAAAGTATTTTATTTTTGTTGCCCGATTACTGTTTATATTGACTTAAATTTCTCTTACCTTGATCCCATTAAAAGATGTGCAATTTTTAGACAAGATTTTAATGGACTTTAGGTGCACAGAATTGAAATAATCATTTTTCTAATTAGAAAATTAACATTAATCAGTTGTACTGAACAAATATTTGTATAATATATATACATATGTGTGTGGGTACATATGTGTGTTTGTACTGTTTTATGAATGTTCATATAGCTGTACACACACAAAGTAACTGCGTTTTTGGTACTTGTCACATCATCCAACACGTGTTATTTTATCCTTTTGATTTAATGTTCTGATTAAATGTAATATGGTAAAGGGTAGAGGAAATGAACTATGAATTTAGAGTTCTCCATTTTAATTTAGATCAGCTTGGTGTAGTTACCTAGGTCTCAATTTCTCCAAAGTTCTTAAGGACTCAAATCTTGAATGTAATTTTTCAATAACATAAAACATTTTTCAAAGCAAAATGTATTTTCTAATTTTTTTAGTTTCTAAAAATTGACATTTTTCTAGTTGACTAGAGGAAATTCTGATGTAAAGAGGTAGAAATTCTGGTAAAACTCAAGGTTGCCTCATTACTTATAGGTGGTGTATAGAATTCATAGACATTTGCTATTATTATAAAAATCCAGTAATATCATGCCTTGGTGACTCCAAATCTGAACATAATTGACTGGCAGTTGGCTCTAGCTTTTCTCCCTAAACCAGTTCTCAGCTGCTGTCTAATGAATGTAAATTGGCTTTTCTCAGTTCAATGTACCAATAATTATGTCATATATAAAGGTCATGTCAATGTTTTTGAATTTTGTGTTCTTTTAAAACTGTCTAAAATGCTGGACTTTTATTAGCTTCACTACAATACTGGTCTTTGTGGTAAAGATTTGCCCACTTTTTAGATTTTGATATGTCCAGATGTTTCTCCACGTGTTAGGTAACTGGACTTATCAACATGCCTTGCCATTTGTTTGCTTTCCCTTTCTCTCTGTTTTTATCTTTCTGGCTTATCTTTTGTGATGCTTTCTATAGTCCTTTCCCCTTTTTGCTTATTAAGAGTAATGTTGAAAAAGGAGGGTTAACATTTTGAAAGTATTTTATTTTTGTTGCCCGATTACTGTTTATATTGACTTAAATTTCTCTTACCTTGATCCCATTAAAAGATGTGCAATTTTAGACAAGATTTTAATGGACTTTAGGTGCACAGAATTGAAATAATCATTTTCTAATTAGAAAATTAACATTAATCAGTTGTACTGAACAAATATTTGTATAATATATATACATATGTGTGTGGGTACATATGTGTGTTTGTACTGTTTTATGAATGTTCATATAGCTGTACACACACAAAGTAACTGCGTTTTTGGTACTTGTCACATCATCCAACACGTGTTATTTTATCCTTTTGATTTAATGTTCTGATTAAATGTAATATGGTAAAGGGTAGAGGAAATGAACTATGAATTTAGAGTTCTCCATTTTAATTTAGATCAGCTTGGTGTAGTTACCTAGGTCTCAATTTCTCCAAAGTTCTTAAGGACTCAAATCTTGAATGTAATTTTTCAATAACATAAAACATTTTTCAAAGCAAAATGTATTTTCTAATTTTTTTTAGTTTCTAAAAATTGACATTTTTCTAGTTGACTAGAGGAAATTCTGATGTAAAGAGGTAGAAATTCTGGTAAAACTCAAGGTTGCCTCATTACTTATAGGTGGTGTATAGAATTCATAGACATTTGCTATTATTATAAAAATCCAGTAATATCATGCCTTGGTGACTCCAAATCTGAACATAATTGACTGGCAGTTGGCTCTAGCTTTTCTCCCTAAACCAGTTCTCAGCTGCTGTCTAATGAATGTAAATTGGCTTTTCTCAGTTCAATGTACCAATAATTATGTCATATATAAAGGTCATGTCAATGTTTTTGAATTTTGTGTTCTTTTAAAACTGTCTAAAATGCTGGACTTTTATTAGCTTCACTACAATACTGGTCTTTGTGGTAAAGATTTGCCCACTTTTTAGATTTTGATATGTCCAGATGTTTCTCCACGTGTTAGGTAACTGGACTTATCAACATGCCTTGCCATTTGTTTGCTTTCCCTTTCTCTCTGTTTTTATCTTTCTGGCTTATCTTTTGTGATGCTTTCTATAGTCCTCCTTTTCTCCCACAGTTTTGCCTAACATGAAATTTGCATTCCAAAATATCATGAATTATCCAAAATTGCAAGATAAAAAGCACAGTTTATATGGAAAAGGAGTTTTCAACACAATTTCAGTGACTTCGAAAAGAAATAGAATACTAGTAAAAATGGTAGTACAGTTTTACCCAAGTTAAATGGTTAAGAATTGCATAGCTGCTGTGATAAGCTTAACTCTTTACCTTGAAAAAGATCTGAGGTCTGCTTATCAAAGTGCAGGTCAGAAAGGTTATAGCTGTGAGCTATTGTGAAGTGATTGAGGGAGAGGTAACTAAAACCGGACAGGTGTGGCACAGATATGCCTGGGTGGACTCAAAGTGCTCAGTGAAGTGTGAGCTTGGTGTTAAATGTTTGAGGAATAAGCGTGCATGCATTTTGTATTACTATATTCCTCCATGGATTGATTTAGCGAGGTCTGTTTTTCTGTGTCTGTTTTTCTGTGTTCAGCCAGTGATACTCAAGAATGAGACTTTACATGAGATAACACAAAAGTTGCATTATATTCAAATTGTTTCTTCATGTATCTATCATGCTGGAACAAATTCATATTTTTCAAACAAGCATTTTAGCCGAATTGATGCTACTTTCCTTTGCTTTTTCTCTGTACTTTCCTGTTTGTATTTGATTGTGATCTTTTTACCTTAGCAATTATTCCTCCCCAGTTCCTGCACTATCTTTACCACGAAACTTCTCCCGGTGCAGCTAGGCTCTAGGGCATCCTTCTGAAGACACCGATCACACTGGTTTCCAGGCAGTCCCTTCAAAAAGAGGAAAAATCATTCTCAAAGTATTTAAACTCTTTGAGCCTCTTTCCTGTGGATTGTGCACACTCGTGACTTTTATATTGATAGCAATAGAGAGAGCAAGACTTTTATATGCTATACCTTTGTTACAGCTATGTCAGATTCACAGCAGGAATAACCTTATTTAAAAGAAAAATGTTGTGTAAGCTCTTTTACTGAGTGTCATTGAAAATATGACTTGCAAATTCACAAAGGTATTGAATAAAAATAGAAAATATTACATAGTTTCTGTGCCCTTTTTTATTATTTACTAACAGTATGCTGTGTTATATATATATATATATTCTATTATTTATTTATAATGAAGTTTGCATGTAATTGATTAAAAACAGCTGGAACTTACTGAACATTTAGGATATATATGTTCTCTGCTGAACTGTGTATTATATATATATAATGGCCTCCAGTTCAAATGTATCTATTAAAACCTTTTTGAAGATTACTGATGTACTTGTATATTTTAATGTAAACTAAGTGTTTTCTCAGAAACTTTGTTTTCCTCCAAATCTAGTTCTGTTAGAATTCTTACTTTTCATTATGAAGTCTTTATCAGTCTCATATCAAGTTCTGAATTTTAAATTAAAGAGAAAGAAAATTCTAAGTGCCATTTCTTTCTCTTTTCCTACAGCGTTTGTCCAATGGTTCTATAGACTCAACTGATGAAACAAGTCAAATAGTTGAACTACAAGAATTGCTTGAAAAACAAAACTATGAAATGGCCCAAATGAAAGAACGTTTAGCAGCCCTTTCTTCCCGAGTGGGAGAGGTGGAACAGGAAGCCGAGACAGCAAGAAAGGATCTCATTAAAACAGAAGAAATGAACACTAAGTATCAAAGGGACATTAGGGAGGTAAGTGATTCATAACACTTTCAGTCTTTGCTTCCTGAATTCTGGCTCTCAGATGTTGTTTTTTTCCCATAATTTCCCCTAATGGCATATACTCTATATTTTAAATGACTGAATTCAGAAGCATTATATTAGTTATGAAACTTACTCACTAAGGCAAAAATAGTCTTATTTCATCACTCTCTAAATATGTATGGAAAGAAACTGTTGGTATCAAGTCTTAGAAGTAATAAAAGTAGTTTTTTAATGAATTTTTAGAAGTTTTGAGCTGTTAATTTTAAATAACCCTAGATTTGGGTATGAATAATGAATTGCTATACTCTTAGCAGATTGGAATACCCAAAGACATTACTTTAAAAATATTTCTCTTATTTTTGTTTTGTATCTATGAATGTGAATTTATGTTGGTGAGAATGGAAGCCTTTCTCTGTATAGTCATTTCTTGTTAAACATAACATTACTTCATTGTCCCGACCTGCGGGCTTTGTCAGCGAAGACCTAGGATTCCTCAACGCAGACCCTAAAGGGGGGGAGTGGGAATTGAGAGGACAAGAGACACGAGAAATGGAGACAAGACAGGAGTCTGATCAAGTCTCGTTTTATTGTTGAAAGTGAGCGATATTTATGCTGTACAAAAGGCGGAAGAGCCCAGCAATAGACCAATCATGTTAAAGGTCAACTATGCATGCGATTACATAATGGCAAGAGTCTATGAGGAGCATGCACTGATCACGAGCTCGGAAACTTCACTCAGCCAAGGGCAATGAGCACAGGTCCCAGACCGCCCAAGACCGCGCCCCTCCTGCTCCCACCAGGCGCCATCTTTGGGAGCTTGTGGCAGTGTTCTCAAACTGAAGGTCGTAAGGCGTGGTCAAGGCTCTCACAGTCCCAGCCAGGATGACAATACTCTCATGCTGGGAGCTCCGCCAAGCGCTATCTCAAATGTTGCATTGTAGCATTCATGCTTGGGAGGCTTAGGATGTGGCTGGGCTGACCCGCGGTCCCAGACAGGCAAAGCTATAGGATGTGGCCAGGCTGACCCGGGGTCCTGGATACAGCATCTGTTCGAAAAAGTTACAAAAATGGTTACAAGGAACTGTCTTATTTGTGACATTGTCAAGTATCTTACCAACCAGGGTGAAAAGTTTAGAATATTTCCACTTTATCACTCTGTTCAATTAAAAAGAAAATTATCTACATTTATAAAAACTTTATTTTATAATTTTTAAGTTCAGTTCAGTTCAGTCACTCAGTCATGTCTGACTCTTTGAGACCTCATGGATTGCAGCACACCAGGCTTCCCTGTCCTTCACCATCTCCTGGAGCTTGCTCAAACCCATGTCCATTAACTCAGTGATGCCATCCAACCATCTCATCCTCTTGTCATACACTTCTTCTGCCTTCTATTTAATGAATTGCTATACTCTTAGCAGATTGGAATACCCAAAGACATTACTTTAAAAATATTTCTCTTATTTTTGTTTTGTATCTATGAATGTGAATTTATGTTGGTGAGAATGGAAGCCTTTCTCTGTATAGTCATTTCTTGTTAAACATAACATTACTTCATTGTCCCGACCTGCGGGCTTTGTCAGCGAAGACCTAGGATTCCTCAACGCAGACCCTAAAGGGGGGGAGTGGGAATTGAGAGGACAAGAGACACGAGAAATGGAGACAAGACAGGAGTCTGATCAAGTCTCGTTTTATTGTTGAAAGTGAGCGATATTTATGCTGTACAAAAGGCGGAAGAGCCCAGCAATAGACCAATCATGTTAAAGGTCAACTATGCATGCGATTACATAATGGCAAGAGTCTATGAGGAGCATGCACTGATCACGAGCTCGGAAACTTCACTCAGCCAAGGGCAATGAGCACAGGTCCCAGACCGCCCAAGACCGCGCCCCTCCTGCTCCCACCAGGCGCCATCTTTGGGAGCTTGTGGCGATGTTCTCAAACTGAAGGTCGTAAGGCGTGGTCAAGGCTCTCACAGTCCCAGCCAGGATGACAATACTCTCATGCTGGGAGCTCCGCCAAGCGCTATCTCAAATGTTGCATTGTAGCATTCATGCTTGGGAGGCTTAGGATGTGGCTGGGCTGACCCGCGGTCCCAGACAGGCAAAGCTATAGGATGTGGCCAGGCTGACCCGCGGTCCTGGACACTTCATCTGTTCAAAAAAGTTACAAAAATGGTTACAAGGAACTGTCTTATTTGTGACATTGTCAAGTATCTTACCAACCAGGGTGAAAAGTTTAGAATATTTCCACTTTATCACTCTGTTCAATTAAAAAGAAAATTATCTACATTTATAAAAACTTTATTTTATAATTTTTAAGTTCAGTTCAGTTCAATCACTCAGTCATGTCTGACTCTTTGAGACCTCATGGATTGCAGCACACCAGGCTTCCCTGTCCTTCACCATCTCCTGGAGCTTGCTCAAACCCATGTCCATTAACTCAGTGATGCCATCCAACCATCTCATCCTCTTGTCATACACTTCTTCTGCCTTCTATTTTTCCCAACTCAAGGTCTTTTCCAGTGAGTCGGCTCTTTGCATCAGGTGGCCAAAGTATTGAAGCTTCAGCATCAATCCTTCCAATGAATATCCACAGTTGATTTCCTGTAGATTGACTGATTTGATCTCCTTGCAGTCCAAGGAACACTCAAGAGTTTTCTCCACAGTTCAAAAGCATCAGTTCTTGGGTGTTCAGCCTTCTTTATGTTCCAGCTCCCACATCCATACATGACTACTGGGAAAATCATAATTTTGACTTTTCCATTTTTACATGTTCTTTTAAATCATGTTTTTAAATTTTTTATCTTTTGCGTATCATTAATTGGCTATTATTAGAATAGATTCTATGTATACAATTATTTTCTTCATTCTCCTTTGAGTCCATTTTATCATACTTTTTTTTCCACAGTCCCATCTAAACTGTTCTTACCCAGTTTGACCTCCATGTTGCTCAATCCAGAGGCCCTTCAGTCCTTTGAAGCCCTTAATCTAAGTACTTGGTGATGTACTTTTTCACCCAGTGATAGCACAACTACACTCTTCCTGATTGTCCTGCATTTTCACTTGCTACCCCATCTCAGCTCCTTTCCTGACTCTGCCTCTCATCCCCAACTGTGGAATGCCTTCTCTCCTCAATCTGCCTTATCTCTCCTAGTGAATTCATGCCCTTTCACGCTCCAAAAACTATGCATGGTCTTATGATTCCCAATTTATATCTCCAGCTTATCCATCTCTAGTGATTTCCAGATGTTTGAATCCAACTCTAATTGGTGTCTCAAAATGAACATCCTCAATACTGTTTTATTGATATTCATCCATCCCCCCAAGAAACCGGACTTACTTGCAGTCTTATATTTATCCCAGTTGATGGCAACTCCATTATTGATGTTCAGACTAAAAAACCCTTTGGGAAATTTTCTTGTTACCTGTCTTTCACACACACTGTATTTGTTTATTCCATATGTCTTATTACTTCTAATTTTAAAATGTATCTGTCATGTGAGCTCTTCCTACAGACCTCATACCTCTTCTTTATTGTACGCAACCATCATCTCTCATCAGATTGTTATAGTAGTCCTCTACTCAACACAGCAGCCTGAGTAAAGTGTTACAATGTAAGTTAATTCAAGTCACTTTCTCCGTAAAACTCTTCAGTGACTGACTTTTCTACACAGTTCAAAAGCATCAGTTCTTGGGTGCTCAGCCTTCTTTATGTTCCAGCTCCCACATCCATACATGACTACTGGGAAAATCATAATTTTGACTTTTCCATTTTTACATGTTCTTTTAAATCATGTTTTTAAATTTTTTATCTTTTGCGTATCATTAATTGGCTATTATTAGAATAGATTCTATGTATACAATTATTTTCTTCATTCTCCTTTGAGTCCATTTTATCATACTTTTTTTTCCACAGTCCCATCTAAACTGTTCTTACCCAGTTTGACCTCCATGTTGCTCAATCCAGAGGCCCTTCAGTCCTTTGAAGCCCTTAATCTAAGTACTTGGTGATGTACTTTTTCACCCAGTGATAGCACAACTACACTCTTCCTGATTGTCCTGCATTTTCACTTGCTACCCCATCTCAGCTCCTTTCCTGACTCTGCCTCTCATCCCCAACTGTGGAATGCCTTCTCTCCTCAATCTGCCTTATCTCTCCTAGTGAATTCATGCCCTTTCACGCTCCAAAAACTATGCATGGTCTTATGATTCCCAATTTATATCTCCAGCTTATCCATCTCTAGTGATTTCCAGATGTTTGAATCCAACTCTAATTGGTGTCTCAAAATGAACATCCTCAATACTGTTTTATTGATATTCATCCATCCCCCCAAGAAACCGGACTTACTTGCAGTCTTATATTTATCCCAGTTGATGGCAACTCCATTATTGATGTTCAGACTAAAAACCTTGGAACTTTTCTTGTTACCTGTCTTTCACACACACTGTATTTGTTTATTCCATATGTCTTATTACTTCTAATTTTAAAATGTATCTGTCATGTGAGCTCTTCCTACAGACCTCATACCTCTTCTTTATTGTACACAACCATCATCTCTCATCAGATTGTTATAGTAGTCCTCTACTCAACACAGCAGCCTGAGTAAAGTGTTACAATGTAAGTTAATTCAGGTCACTTTCTCCGTAAAACTCTTCAGTGACTGACTTTTCTACTTACAGTAAAAGCAAAGTCCTTGCACTGGCCTACAACCATATATGCTCTCCACTACTACCCTCTGACCTCTTGAAACTCATCTACTACTCCTTCCCTTTAATCCACTCAGTCCAGTTATTGTGGCCTCTTAAACAAGCCATATCCCTTCTTTTGCATTTTGTTTTCCATCTGCCTTTTGCTCCAATGTCTTCTCAGTAGAGTGTTCCCTAAGCATAATATTTGCACATAGACACTCTTATTATTTAAAACTGTCAAAGAATTACTGCCATCTGACACAGTGTGTACTTTACTCATTTACTTGTCATATGCCTTCCTCTCCAGTGTACGTAAATATTCATAAGAGCTGGGATTATTTTTTTTTGTTTTGTCCAGTTTTGTTCATTGCTCTATTTTAGTCACATATACAGCTATTAAATATTTTAATAGGCATTCAAAACTCTTTGTTGAAAGAATGGATATTTATGGCTGTTTGGTGTAAACGTCAAAAGGCATGGATGAAATAAGAATCTTTCCCCAGACAATGCCTACTATCTCAGAGTAAGATAGATGATCCATGAAGTGCTAGACTGCCCTGCCACTGCAAAGATAATGATTTTCTGCTATCTACACCTTTATATGAATTAATAGTTCACAACTGGATCTCTCATCTTCACTCCTCCTACCACCCAAGCTCAGAGAATTTATGAAGTAGATGAAGTTTAGCCTCTCTTCTATTTTAATGTTAAGGAACACCAAGATTTTTGAGTAGTAAACCACCAGGGCCATTTCATGAATGTTTGCTCCTTTTCTGTTTCTTCATTCTCTTGGTCCCACGGAATTAGCAGATGTTATTTCACTTAACACTCACCTGTTCTATTAACATTCATTTGATCCAGTGTCATATGCAGGTAAAGCTCAGTATCCCCAGCTACTCATTTCTTAGGACATATGCAAAAATAATACTTTGATTCTAATGGTCTTTTACAACCATCATCTCTCATCAGATTGTTATAGTAGTCCTCTACAAAGCAGCCTGAGTAAAGTGTTACAATGTAAGTTAATTCAAGTCACTTTCTCCGTAAAACTCTTCAGTGACTGACTTTTCTACTTACAGTAAAAGCAAAGTCCTTGCACTGGCCTACAACCATATATGCTCTCCACTACTACCCTCTGACCTCTTGAAACTCATCTACTACTCCTTCCCTTTAATCCACTCAGTCCAGTTATTGTGGCCTCTTAAACAAGCCATATCCCTTCTTTTGCATTTTGTTTTCCATCTGCCTTTTGCTCCAATGTCTTCTCAGTAGAGTGTTCCCTAAGCATAATATTTGCACATAGACACTCTTATTATTTAAAACTGTCAAAGAATTACTGCCATCTGACACAGTGTGTACTTTACTCATTTACTTGTCATATGCCTTCCTCTCCAGTGTACGTAAATATTCATAAGAGCTGGGATTATTTTTTTTTGTTTTGTCCAGTTTTGTTCATTGCTCTATTTTAGTCACATATACAGCTATTAAATTTGTAATAGGCATTCAAAAACTCTTTGTTGAAAGAATGGATATTTATGGCTGTTTGGTGTAAACGTCAAAAGGCATGGATGAAATAAGAATCTTTCCCCAGACAATGCCTACTATCTCAGAGTAAGATAGATGATCCATGAAGTGCTAGACTGCCCTGCCACTGCAAAGATAATGATTTTCTGCTATCTACACCTTTATATGAATTAATAGTTCACAACTGGATCTCTCATCTTCACTCCTCCTACCACCCAAGCTCAGAGAATTTATGAAGTAGATGAAGTTTAGCCTCTCTTCTATTTTAATGTTAAGGAACACCAAGATTTTTGAGTAGTAAACCACCAGGGCCATTTCATGAATGTTTGCTCCTTTTCTGTTTCTTCATTCTCTTGGTCCCACGGAATTAGCAGATGTTATTTCACTTAACACTCACCTGTTCTATTAACATTCATTTGATCCAGTGTCATATGCAGGTAAAGCTCAGTATCCCCAGCTACTCATTTCTTAGGACATATGCAAAAATAATACTTTGATTCTAATGGTCTTTTAAATGTTAGTGATAAAAACCTAAATCCAGGTTTAAAATATCAATCATCTATCTGATGCTGGGTGGTGTTTTATTGTTTTGTTTTTGTTTTTGTTTTTTTTCAAATTAGAAATTCCTTCTAAGGGGTAGGGTGTGTTCTGCTTTCAGAAGGAATTCTTTTAAAATACAACTCCTCTCATGATTTATATGAGTTACAATTTGAAGAGCTTCATGAGAAAGGCATGTTTCTCATCATTCACGTTTGAGGGGTAGTTGCAAACACAATTGCTCCCAGATTTAGGCAAACAATATAGATGTGTGAAGTGCCAGGTACAGCAGTAGAAAGTGATAGGGTTAATGACACCTGGACAAGGAGCCTATCCTTTTTGAATGCATCATGTGTGTGTGTGTGTGTGTGTGTGTGTGTGTGTGTGTGTACTGAGGACACTGTGAAGGCCAAATAAAATATTTCCCATAAGATCCGGGTCACAGGCCATGGGACTCTGGTTTACTTCAGGAACAAAATCTATTACAGGTGTATTATGTTGAATTTCTTATTTGCTTTATGGAAAGCACCCCGATTGTCCCATTTTTCTCAGGTTATGTAAAGTAACTTGTCCAAGGTCTATCCACTACTCCTCCCAGCGTACCACTTACCCCTTTACAGTGCCATAAAGAATACAAGACTATTCCAGCTTTAGAATCCGTGCTTCTTCCACTCTGAGTAAGTTCCAAAATCAAAAGATACAGTCATTTATTCTGCTATCTACACCTTTATATGAATTAATAGTTCACAACTGGATCTCTCATCTTCACTCCTCCTACCACCCAAGCTCAGAGAATTTATGAAGTAGATGAAGTTTAGCCTCTCTTCTATTTTAATGTTAAGGAACACCAAGATTTTTGAGTAGTAAACCACCAGGGCCATTTCATGAATGTTTGCTCCTTTTCTGTTTCTTCATTCTCTTGGTCCCACGGAATTAGCAGATGTTATTTCACTTAACACTCACCTGTTCTATTAACATTCATTTGATCCAGTGTCATATGCAGGTAAAGCTCAGTATCCCCAGCTACTCATTTCTTAGGACATATGCAAAAATAATACTTTGATTCTAATGGTCTTTTAAATGTTAGTGATAAAAACCTAAATCCAGGTTTAAAATATCAATCATCTATCTGATGCTGGGTGGTGTTTTATTGTTTTGTTTTTGTTTTTGTTTTTTTTCAAATTAGAAATTCCTTCTAAGGGGTAGGGTGTGTTCTGCTTTCAGAAGGAATTCTTTTAAAATACAACTCCTCTCATGATTTATATGAGTTACAATTTGAAGAGCTTCATGAGAAAGGCATGTTTCTCATCATTCACATTTGAGGGGTAGTTGCAAACACAATTGCTCCCAGATTTAGGCAAACAATATAGATGTGTGAAGTGCCAGGTACAGCAGTAGAAAGTGATAGGGTTAATGATACCTGGACAAGGAGCCTATCCTTTTTGAATGCATCATGTGTGTGTGTGTGTGTGTGTGTGTGTGTGTGTGTGTGTGTGTACTGAGGACACTGTGAAGGCCAAATAAAATATTTCCCATAAGATCCGGGTCACAGGCCATGGGACTCTGGTTTACTTCAGGAACAAAATCTATTACAGGTGTATTATGTTGAATTTCTTATTTGCTTTATGGAAAGCACTCTCGATTGTCCCATTTTTCTCAGGTTATGTAAAGTAACTTGTCCAAGGTCTATCCACTACTCCTCCCAGCGTACCACTTACCCCTTTACAGTGCCATAAAGAATACAACACTATTCCAGCTTTAGAATCCGTGCTTCTTCCACTCTGAGTAAGTTCCAAAATCAAAAGATACAGTCATTTATTCAGTGATAGCGACCATCATAAACAATGTAGCTGGCATAACTCCTTCCTAAATCTTTTGGGGTTTTCGTTAAGCAAGAAAATATGAAAATTCATATATCATACTTAAAGGTATCATATAATTACTAAAAGCTCCAGACTTCGCTTTATGTATCCTTGGACTGTGGTTCACAACAAAGTCTACCAGATTGCAAGATTTTAAAGTTGAAAATAAAATAAAGTGATTATCCTTACTACCCCTACAGTGCTGCCAACACAGTATGGTTTATAGATGATATAAGCAATAAATATTTGTCAAATTAAGAAAAAAAATAGAGAATAGGGAAATTTGAATTTAAAAATTGAAACGGAAATACAGTTGCTGCATATATGCATAATCAAATGTATCTGAAACAAATTGTGTAATTACCTTTCATTAATGCTTTCAGACTATATTTTAGCAAATGTTCTTTTTTAAGAAGTAAGCCTATTCAGAATTTGTTTGAAGTTTTGTCTTAAGTGCACCTTACATTGACTATGAACTATTAAGTAGGGGCTGTGGGTTGAAGCTTGGCATAGGACCCACACTGGAAATTTTATTCAGTCTCATAACAGAGGTTTAATTTATCTCCACTTTTTAAAAAAGGCTATTAGTAAGGTATTTGGATAGTAATATGTCATTAAACATATCGATAGCAAAGAGCTAAAATTTTCTGTTAAGTATTTCAGTTATATTTTGTTTTATGAAAAAGAAAACAGCTCATCACTCCAAGTTCTTATTAAGAGCTCTTTAAATGTTCACTAAGTGATTCTATGAATGAGTACATACAACTTAATTTTTTCTATTATCTGAAAAGTGGAGTTATATTTTTTTACTTTACTAGCTCTAAGTTACTATAGAATTATGTTTATTTGGTATAATAAATTCGTTTATGTCTAAACTTCAAGTCAAGAGAAAATTAATTCTTTATTCAATTTTTCTCCTTTTTTTTCCTGCTGCCATTGCCAGAAAACTAGGAAGACTCTTTCTTTTTTAGAATTTTCAAGTAACACAGGGAAAAAGATATTTCTCCAACTTATAAATTCAAAATTTATTTTTGGCAACACAGTCTGCAGTTATAAACTGAATCTCCTATATGAATCATTGAATTAAAAGCAAAATAGTGAAGTCACATCTAATGAGTCTGTGTGTAATATATGCTATAGTCAGATAAGCTATTAATAGGTATAATATTTTAGGTATAATAGGAATAAAATAAAACAAATAATAATAAAAAGCTTTTATTTATAAAGTGGGTAGTGTATATATTAATAAAAAAGAAGCTAGTATTTATTAAGTGTGTATTATGCATGGGACATCATGCAGAGCACTTAACAGTATTATCTCATGACAATCTTATATAGTAGATAGTAATATCCCACCAATAAAAACCAAAATTAAAAAAAAGAAGATGAAGGGTAGAAAAATTAAGCAATGCTTACCCATAACAGAGTTATTTATATGTTTCAAAAACTAGGATTTAAAGCAAATATGTGCTGCTTCATGCCCACATTCTTAAGAAATACGTGTATACCTTTAAGTGAATTTTGGCTATTATAATTTTTAAGAAATTTGTATATATCAACTAGGTTTAGAATTTTACTTGAGATACAAAATTGACATAATATTCCCAGAGTTCTAAATGAAAATTAAATTAATAATACAATATTAACAATTGTAAGTGCTCTGAAGGAATACTCTTAAGATTGAAAACCCTGTCATCATTGAACTATAAAATATTAAAAAATAGAAAAAGACTGTATTTTAAACAAAAACTTTTTAAATAGGAGCTTTTGTTTGGATATCTAAGATAAAGAGATGTTTACATAATGTTGAAAAAAATAGTTTGGATAATTTTTGCCAAAGTGATAGATTGAATTTCACACTTATGAGTATTAGTGTAAACATAATTAGCCAAGTAGTCTTTAATTCAGTCTTGAAGTTCAGCAGGATTAAGGTAATCAAAGAAGGCAATACAACCTAATTTCAGTCCTTTTAGCCATTGCTTCTGGTATTTTCTCTCTTATTTAAACTTAACCTGTATATTGCTATCATATTATATGAGGATTTTATCTTTTTTATTCTTTCCCTTCCTCTCTCTCCCGTACATCCATCCTTCCACTATACTCATCTCAAAATCACATTAAATGTTATCATTATTGTGTGTGTGTGCTCAGATGTGTCCAATTCTTTATTATATTCATAATTATTATGGCTATGTAAATATTTCCTGCAAATGATCCAAGTAGTAGTTTTCAATGATAATATTTCCTTTTGAACAACTTTCTGTTTCTCTAGGATTTTATTAATTCAGTTCAGTCGCTCAATTTTGTCTGACTCTTTGAGACCCCATGGACTTACAGCACGCCAGACTTACCTGTTCTTCGCTCTCTACCATTAGTTGCTCAAATTCATGTCCATTGACTCAGTGATGCCATCCAACCATCATGTCCTCTGCCATCCCCTTCTCCTTTTGCCTTCTGTCTTCCCCAACAGCAGGCTCTTTTCCAGTGAGTTGTCTCTTTACATCAAATGACCAAAATACTGGAGCTTGAGCTTTAGCATCAGTCTTTTCAATGAATATTCAGGGTTGCTTTCCTTTAGGATTGACTGGTTTGATTTCCTTGCAGTTCAAGGGACTCTCAAGAGTCTTCTCCAACACCACAGGTCAAAGGCATCAATTCTTCAGCATTCAGCCTTCTTTATGGTCCAACTCTTATCCATCCATGACTACTAGGAAAACCATAGCTTTGACTATATCGACTTTTGTCAGCAAAGTGGTGTCTATGCTTTTTAATACACTGTCTAGGTTTGTCTAGGTTTGTCATAGCTTTTCTTTTCTAAGGAGCAAGTGTCTTTTAATGTCATGGCTGCAGTAACCATCTGCAGTGATTCTTTGAGTGTCTGAGTATCTTCTAAGTGTCTCCTGCAGAGGCATAAGTCTGTCGTGGCCTGCAGCAGTCCTGGGAGCGCAACATATTTTCTTGAAGGAGTCCTGCTTTGAGCTAATGTTGAAAAATAGTTTGGATAATTTTTGCCAAAGTGATAGATTGAATTTCACACTTATGAGTATTAGTGTAAACATAATTAGCCAAGTAGTCTTTAATTCAGTCTTGAAGTTCAGCAGGATTAAGGTAATCAAAGAAGGCAATACAACCTAATTTCAGTCCTTTTAGCCATTGCTTCTGGTATTTTCTCTCTTATTTAAACTTAATCTGTATATTGCTATCATATTATATGAGGATTTTATCTTTTTTATTCTTTCCCTTCCTCTCTCTCCCGTACATCCATCTTTCCACTATACTCATCTCAAAATCACATTAAATGTTATCATTATTGTGTGTGTGCTCAGATGTGTCCAATTCTTTATTATATTCATAATTATTATGGCTATGTAAATATTTCCTGCAAATGATCCAAGTAGTAGTTTTCAATGATAATATTTCCTTTTGAACAACTTTCTGTTTCTCTAGGATTTTATTAATTCAGTTCAGTCGTTCAATTTTGTCTGACTCTTTGAGACCCAATGGACTTACAGCACGCCAGACTTACCTGTTCTTCGCTCTCTACCATTAGTTGCTCAAATTCATGTCCATTGACTCAGTGATGCCATCCAACCATCATGTCCTCTGCCATCCCCTTCTCCTTTTGCCTTCTGTCTTCCCCAACAGCAGGCTCTTTTCCAGTGAGTTGTCTCTTTACATCAAATGACCAAAATACTGGAGCTTGAGCTTTAGCATCAGTCTTTTCAATGAATATTCAGGGTTGCTTTCCTTTAGGATTGACTGGTTTGATTTCCTTGCAGTTCAAGGGACTCTCAAGAGTCTTCTCCAACACCACAGGTCAAAGGCATCAATTCTTCAGCATTCAGCCTTCTTTATGGTCCAACTCTTATCCATCCATGACTACTAGGAAAACCATAGCTTTGACTATATGGACTTTTGTCAGCAAAGTGGTGTCTCTGCTTTTTAATACACTGTCTAGGTTTGTCATAGCTTTTCTTTTCTAAGGAGCAAGTGTCTTTTAATGTCATGGCTGCAGTAACCATCTGCAGTGATTCTTTGAGTGTCTGAGTATCTTCTAAGTGTCTCCTACAGAGGCATAAGTCTGTCGTGGCCTGCAGCAGTCCTGGGGAGCGCAACATATTTTCTTGAAGGAGTCGCCAGTAGCCAGACTATTGAGCCACCAAGCAGGACTGGGGAAACAGACTCTAGAAGGTGCAAAAAAGACCTTGTGCACACCAGGACCCAGGGGAAGGAGCAGTGACCTCCACAAGAGACTAAGCCAGACCTGCCCTTTATTAATTACCTGATAAATTAATTTGCTCACTTATTTTTAAAGTTATGGTAAATCTTCCCACCCACTGCATCAGTTTGGTTTCATAATTTCAAGTCAGTTATGGAGAGTGGTCAAGTAGATAATTTATCATTCTTATTTTTATTTTTTTTTAATCATGTCTTTTTCCTCTGCCCTCCACCTCTGAGGTATACTAACTCTTTTATATGCCAGTTTCATTCTTTCAGCTATGTTTATGGGATTTACATGTACTATCACCTTGAAAATTCAGAAGAAAAAGGTGACTAAGATCTCTAAAGTAGCAAAAGCATGAAACCCAGAATACAGATAATGAGTTAACTTTGAAGGTAGAACAGCTATTCTAAACTGAGAGGTAGACGTTAAGCATTTGTGTAGGTATGGTTAAATTCCCAGATGCTGGTGAGGGAAGTTCAGGAAGCTGAAGAACTATCCGTTTATGGTCTTCTATTTCTTTTGGAAAATTGGAAGACAATTCATCTGGTCTGTGGATGTGGCAGAATTGGCTCTGGATCCTGTACGAGAGTAACCGAGATCCATTAGAAACAAGTGATCAGTCTTTTCAATGAATATTCAGGGTTGCTTTCCTTTAGGATTGACTGGTTTGATTTCCTTGCAGTTCAAGGGACTCTCAAGAGTCTTCTCCAACACCACAGGTCAAAGGCATCAATTCTTCAGCATTCAGCCTTCTTTATGGTCCAACTCTTATCCATCCATGACTACTAGGAAAACCATAGCTTTGACTATATGGACTTTTGTCAGCAAAGTGGTGTCTATGCTTTTTAATACACTGTCTAGGTTTGTCTAGGTTTGTCATAGCTTTTCTTTTCTAAGGAGCAAGTGTCTTTTAATGTCATGGCTGCAGTAACCATCTGCAGTGATTCTTTGAGTGTCTGAGTATCTTCTAAGTGTCTCCTACAGAGGCATAAGTCTGTCGTGGCCTGCAGCAGTCCTGGGGAGCGCAACATATTTTCTTGAAGGAGTCGCCAGTAGCCAGACTATTGAGCCACCAAGCAGGACTGGGGAAACAGACTCTAGAAGGTGCAAAAAAGACCTTGTGCACACCAGGACCCAGGGGAAGGAGCAGTGACCTCCACAAGAGACTAAGCCAGACCTGCCCTTTATTAATTACCTGATAAATTAATTTGCTCACTTATTTTTAAAGTTATGGTAAATCTTCCCACCCACTGCATCAGTTTGGTTTCATAATTTCAAGTCAGTTATGGAGAGTGGTCAAGTAGATAATTTATCATTCTTATTTTTATTTTTTTTTAATCATGTCTTTTTCCTCTGCCCTCCACCTCTGAGGTATACTAACTCTTTTATATGCCAGTTTCATTCTTTCAGCTATGTTTATGGGATTTACATGTACTATCACCTTGAAAATTCAGAAGAAAAAGGTGACTAAGATCTCTAAAGTAGCAAAAGCATGAAACCCAGAATACAGATAATGAGTTAACTTTGAAGGTAGAACAGCTATTCTAAACTGAGAGGTAGACGTTAAGCATTTGTGTAGGTATGGTTAAATTCCCAGATGCTGGTGAGGGAAGTTCAGGAAGCTGAAGAACTATCCGTTTATGGTCTTCTATTTCTTTTGGAAAATTGGAAGACAATTCATCTGGTCTGTGGATGTGGCAGAATTGGCTCTGGATCCTGTACGAGAGTAACCGAGATCCATTAGAAACAAGTGATTAAAGAGACTTTGGGAGTAATACATGGAAACCGCCATCATTTTCTCAATATTAGGCTTCTTAGGCAAAGGGGCTTCCCAAATTATTCCCAAAATCATCCCCAAGATGCTCACTTCTGCAGCTGATCCTCCCCAGTATCTCAAAGAAGTAGGTTATCTGCCTACTAACAAATGTAAGCTATTTGAAAGATAAAAGTATTTCTATGTTATCTATGAATTATATGGTTTAAAACTATTTCTTAGTATAATATTTAATATTATATTTATAACATACTATTTGAAGTTACTGCTCCATTTGCACCAGTAGTTAATTTCTCCTAGAAATTTGTTGAAATCTCTAAATTCGTTTTCAATTGGAATATAACAACAGAAATGGTTAAGTTCAACAGTAAATTTGTCAGTTCATTTGTGAGTGTGATTCAAACTTCTTTTTTTTTTTTTTTTTTTTTTTTTCCTTCTTTTTTAACCCCTGAGTTATTCTTACTTAAAAGTGAAGATAAGGATACTGATGGTATTTGTGATCTTCACTTGAAGCTTCCTCTGCAATTTAGAACTATATCTACCATTTTACCAATTTTATGGTTTGCAACTCTATCCATAATTATACTTATCTCTACTGTGTAATGAGCTAATTTTTCTGCCACTTTTTTCCTAAGAATACCAATCGTGCAGGAGGGAGTTTTAGAAAAATGTACTCTGTTGCATTCTCAGAGAGACAATGCTCTTTGCTAACCCAAGATGTAAGAAGAATTCTGACAGATGAGTTGAGAAAATGCGTATGAAACCTTGCATCGCTTTTATGAAAAGAAAAGAATGAATATTTACCTCAAGAAAGCAACAGCTTTTATATCTTACTATTTTATTTAAATAATAAGACAGTACATAAACTGCAAATCTGATTTGTTTTTTAATTATTTTCATATTAGGCTATGGCACAGAAGGAAGACATGGAAGAAAGAATCACGACCCTTGAGAAGCGTTACCTCAGTGCTCAGAGAGAATCAACCTCCATACATGACAGATGCAGAATTGGCTCTGGTTTCGGAAAATTGGAAGACAATTCATCTGGTCTGTGGATGTGGCAGAATTGGCTCTGGATCCTGTACGAGTAACCGAGATCCATTAGAAACAAGTGATTAAAGAGACTTTGGGAGTAATACATGGAAACCGCCATCATTTTCTCAATATTAGGCTTCTTAGGCAAAGGGGCTTCCCAAATTATTCCCAAAATCATCCCCAAGATGCTCACTTCTGCAGCTGATCCTCCCCAGTATCTCAAAGAAGTAGGTTATCTGCCTACTAACAAATGTAAGCTATTTGAAAGATAAAAGTATTTCTATGTTATCTATGAATTATATGGTTTAAAACTATTTCTTAATATAATATTTAATATTATATTTATAACATACTATTTGAAGTTACTGCTCCATTTGCACCAGTAGTTAATTTCTCCTAGAAATTTGTTGAAATCTCTAAATTCTTTTTCAATTGGAATATAACAACAGAAATGGTTAAGTTCAACAGTAAATTTGTCAGTTCATTTGTGAGTGTGATTCAAACTTCTTTTTTTTTTTTTTTCATTTTTGCCTTCTCTTTTAACCACTGAGTTATTCTTACTTAAAAGTGAAGATGAGGATACTGATGGTATTTGTGATCTTCACTTGAAGCTTCCTCTGCAATTTAGAACTATATCTACCATTTTACCAATTTTATGGTTTGCAACTCTATCCATAGTTATACTTATCTCTACTGTGTAATGAGCTAATTTTTCTGCCACTTTTTTCCTAAGAATACCAATCGTGCAGGAGGGAGTTTTAGAAAAATGTACTCTGTTGCATTCTCAGAGAGACAATGCTCTTTGCTAACCCAAGATGTAAGAAGAATTCTGACAGATGAGTTGAGAAAATGCGTATGAAACCTTGCATCGCTTTTATGAAAAGAAAAGAATGAATATTTACCTCAAGAAAGCAACAGCTTTTATATCTTACTATTTTATTTAAATAATAAGACAGTGCATAAACTGCAAATCTGATTTGTTTTTTAATTATTTTCATATTAGGCTATGGCACAGAAGGAAGACATGGAAGAAAGAATCACGACCCTTGAGAAGCGTTACCTCAGTGCTCAGAGAGAATCAACCTCCATACATGACATGAATGACAAACTAGAAAACGAGTTAGCAAATAAAGAGGCCATCCTACGGCAGGTTCAGTATCTCCATCTTGGTTTCGCTCTGGTCTGTACATATTCTCACCATTCTCACTAAACATGGAGTACGTATAATATGGTATTCCTTAGCAATAAAGTATGCTCTACAATTTAGAATCGAGCTAACTAAATAGATGTGATTCTCAATATGAAATCTAGAAATTTATCTTAATAATAATAAAAATAACATCTAATATTTGCTTTGAATTGAGACATGAACCAGAAACTGTGTTAAACAGTTTACATATATTGCCTCCCTTAAATCCAACCACCACCTGTAAGTACAATTATTATGCTGTAAAGTATAAATAATTATTACACACTTCTTTTACTGAGAGTAACAAGTATAAATATTATACCAAGGAAACTAAGGTTTAGAGACGCAAATGCTTTCCAGGGGTCACACATATAGTAACTGCAGAGTCAAGAATTGGAAGGATAGGTTGTATCCATCTCTAGAGAAGGAATGAGAAAACTGTGGCCCATGTGACAAAAGTAGGGCTCTGTTTTATGAATATAATTTTATTGAAACATAACCATGCTCATTCATTTAATCATCATTTATGACTGCTTTTGTGCTATAACAGTAGAATTGAATAGTTGGAACAGAGAATTTATGATATACAGAGCCCAAAATATTTACTCTCTGGCCCTTCTCAGGAAAAGTTTGCCAGCTTCATCTCTAAGCCTGGTCTCTCTGTCATTATGCTACATTCTCTCTCCTGCTCCAGCTAATGTTAGGATTTTCAGGAAATTGCTATTATGGTGCATATGAAGTCTAAGTACCAGGTTGTGTTCCACTTGCCCAAGTTAATTCTTGCTATTAACTTTTTTCTTTTTGCTGTTCCTGGTACAACATTTTCTTTCTTAATGTCCTGAATTTATTAAAGAGTATGTATAAGTAATAAAAGATGAGAACAACCACCTATTTGCACAGTAGGTGTGGTAATCATAGCCGATTTTAACTCTAGGGTAATGGCTGAAGCCCACAGCCCCTAGTCACTGGTACAGGCTATCCTAACTGTGACACTCTAAGTGTCTCTCTTTCATCCGTATTTCAGATGGAAGAAAAGAACAGACAGTTACAAGAGCGTCTTGAGCTGGCTGAGCAAAAGCTGCAGCAAACTATGAGAAAAGCTGAGACCTTACCTGAAGTAGAGGCTGAACTGGCTCAGAGAATTGCAGCCCTGACAAAGGTACTGCAATAAAACAACTGGTCAACCTAGATATACTATAGATGTGACTAGTAATCAAAATGGGATATATATTTTCTTTAGGCTTAATAAAAATTAAGTTTATTATATTGGTGATAGTATATGACATTTTTATGTTGAAATGGATGATATGTGAATGTGATGATTTCTTTTCCTATTTAAACATTAACAAAAATAAAAGTTTTCATGTCCTTATGAGTTAAATTTCCATGGTAATATTTGTACATAAGAATAATCACCAAATATAAACACATAATGATGATTTTTAATGCATATATACATGAGACATAATAATTTACTAAGCTTAACATAAATTGTATGGTATTAGAAATGTTGATTCCTCTCTGATTAAATTTGCCCTAAATTAACCTCTGATGGATTGAGAATAAAATATAATTTAAAGGATAATAGGTAACATATGAGGCTTTTGTTAAATATTCCTAAGAATCCTTAATTTAGAATATAAAAATAAAGTACATACCTCAGCTGTTTTGCCCTCCATTTAATTTTATTGGGACCATATTTGATATATATATACACACACATATTTACTTAATGCACCCGAAATATTTCCTCAGTTTACCCCCACTTAACAATACATTACTAAAATTCCACTTCATCTAGACCTTTTCATTTTCTCACTTTAGAGCTATTTTTTCTCTCTTAAAAAGTGTATAACTGCTAGAATTCACTCTGCTGGTTGTTTTTACTGATTTCTCTATTGGCTGACTATATTAACAACATTATTTCAGATACAGGTTTCAGATTACCATATTTAATTCATTATTCACGCACCTCTGGTGCTAAGATTTTATGCTCAGTGTACCCTCTCTGCTTGTAACTCTTTTATATTTGAGGATCAGTCTTTCATTTGCTTTCAGAAGTTTGATGCCTAAAACAATTTTTAGCCATTTTTTTATCTTCTGTTCTCAAGACCTAAAGGGACTGACTCTAGAACCAGCTTTAGTTGTTCATTGTCTCAATTCCCACTTGTTTTCAGTATCCTACTATTATTCATCTCCATAGCCTTTTTCTATTTTATGAAATTATATCCTACTATTGTTGATTTCCATAGAGTTTTTCTACTTTATAATATTTTTGTCTTCTCACTAACTTATGATGTATACTTACTTTAAATTGAGGCTCCCTTTCCTATATTTTGAATAATACTGTTAACAATCCCTTATATATTTTACTTGTTCTTATGTATTTTTTCTTTTATAATCTGCTATGTAACTTTTTCTTCTCTTTGGACGTCCTCTCTTTACTTTTAACTCCTTCCCATTTCCAAATATGTTCCCATTTTTCTCAAAATCATTTCTGCCTGTAATTTTTTCTAAAACTTAAGCTCTTTTGAAAATTGTCTCATCAAAGAGTGAAACCAAGATAAGTCCTGTATCCCATCAAGGAGTCAGAAAATTGCAGACTGTTCTTGTGTGACTCTAGCATTTACACCAATTGCTTAAATTACAGTCTTTCCTATGTTAAGATGTACATAAATCAGTAGTGCCTGCAAATTGATCTGGTGTTTGTTTAGAGATGATGTCTGAATTTATTCTTTGGTTGATATGACTGTCTTTCCTTCTGCTTGTGATGTGTAGATACATATGTGTGTCTGTGTGTGTGTGTGTGTGTGTGTGTGTGTGTGTCTAAAAATAGGTAGATAAAGCTCATTTAAGGCTTTTAGAAAGTCAGAAGTGTTAAATACTGGTGACTCAGGTCAAAATTAAAAATTTGGCTTTGGTGAATGTGTCCACAATGAACTAATAAACATCTTTGGCTCTCAGTCTTATGATTTATGATATTTACTTCTTTAATTAAAATGCATATTCCCTCAGTGAGGACATAATTCATCTTGAATTCCATAGAGTATTTCATTCATTTTTAGTACCAATAAAAAGTATCAACAAAACATAGCAATTTAAACATGACAGAATTGTTTGATTGATATTTACTTCAAAGTTGAAGTAGTCTTTCATTTGCTTTCAGAAGTTTGATGCCTAAAACAATTTTTAGCCATTTTTTTATCTTCTGTTCTCAAGACCTAAAGGGACTGACTCTAGAACCAGCTTTAGTTGTTCATTGTCTCAATTCCCACTTGTTTTCAGTATCCTACTATTATTCATCTCCATAGCCTTTTTCTATTTTATGAAATTATATCCTACTATTGTTGATTTCCATAGAGTTTTTCTACTTTATAATATTTTTGTCTTCTCACTAACTTATGATGTATACTTACTTTAAATTGAGGCTCCCTTTCCTATATTTTGAATAATACTGTTAACAATCCCTTATATATTTTACTTGTTCTTATGTATTTTTTCTTTTATAATCTGCTATGTAACTTTTTCTTCTCTTTGGACGTCCTCTCTTTACTTTTAACTCCTTCCCATTTCCAAATATGTTCCCATTTTTCTCAAAATCATTTCTGCCTGTAATTTTTTCTAAAACTTAAGCTCTTTTGAAAATTGTCTCATCAAAGAGTGAAACCAAGATAAGTCCTGTATCCCATCAAGGAGTCAGAAAATTGCAGACTGTTCTTGTGTGACTCTAGCATTTACACCAATTGCTTAAATTACAGTCTTTCCTATGTTAAGATGTACATAAATCAGTAGTGCCTGCAAATTGATCTGGTGTTTGTTTAGAGATGATGTCTGAATTTATTCTTTGGTTGATATGACTGTCTTTCCTTCTGCTTGTGATGTGTAGATACATATGTGTGTCTGTGTGTGTGTGTGTGTGTGTGTGTGTCTAAAAATAGGTAGATAAAGCTCATTTAAGCCTTTTAGAAAGTCAGAAGTGTTAAATACTGGTGACTCAGGTCAAAATTAAAAATTTGGCTTTGGTGAATGTGTCCACAATGAACTAATAAACATCTTCGGTTCTCAGTCTTATGATTTATGATATTTACTTCTTTAATTAAAATGCATATTCCCTCAGTGAGGACATAATTCATCTTGAATTCCATAGAGTATTTCATTCATTTTTAGTACCAATAAAAAGTATCAACAAAACATAGCAATTTAAACATGACAGAATTGTTTGATCTCTGAAGTGAGTTCTCACCATGTTTGGTGTGTTTTCAATAGTTAAGATGAAAGCAGCTAGCAGTTTTAAGGACCTCTGAAAGATACACTGACTTGTATATGTGAAGACAGTTTTGGAAATAGAAATGTTCATGCCTTGACTACCTTGAATCAGTAACTTTATTGTTATAACATTACTTGTTAAAATATAATTTTGAGAGATTATGGAAATGTTTAAGAATTTAAAGTATATAATTTCATCAATACTTTTACCTATATACTGTATTATTAATTGAACTATAAATTTTAAATATTATTATTAAATTATTTTGTAGCATTTGAAGACTATGGTAGCATTCTGTGTTGCTTCTGGTTGGAGATTTAGAGAGAGAAATTGTTTTTTTTTTTCTTCATTGCTTTGCCAATTTATAAAATAAGAATATCAGAAGGAAAATCTTGCAAAATGTAAATGTTGAGTTATAATTTACATAAGCCCATCAGTTAAATGTTAAATGTTTATTTTATAGATAAAGTTGGAGTTTGTTGCATAAAATAGTACATATGCATATGAACCAATACGTGAATAGGTTACTATTTCTTTTCAGGTACTGCATGACATATTTATATATAATCCTAAATTTGTATAAAGTAAGTTTCACTGTTTTAAGAATAAACTTATAAAGTGTAATAGAATATGCTCTGGAGATAATTTTTTATACTGACATAAGGTATTTGGCTGTTGTGGCTATTTAATTTGTAATTGTGATTAAAATGTTGATGTAACTTTACATGTAATCTGTGCATAACATACTAATACAATTCAGCTATCAGCAATGTCACATGTGTTGAACACTCTGCATCTGTGGTAATCCGACATCCACGCATGGTGCTACCTGTTCACTTTAGGGCACTCTGGTTTCCATAGCAACAAATCAGTGCAGAATCACTTTTGGAGTGCTCGTGCCATTTAGTTTCCAATGTGTCCACAATGAACTAATAAACATCTTTGGCTCTCAGTCTTATGATTTATGATATTTACTTCTTTAATTAAAATGCATATTCCCTCAGTGAGGACATAATTCATCTTGAATTCCATAGAGTATTTCATTCATTTTTAGTACCAATAAAAAGTATCAACAAAACATAGCAATTTAAACATGACAGAATTGTTTGATCTCTGAAGTGAGTTCTCACCATTTTTGGTGTGTTTTCAATAGTTAAGATGAAAGCAGCTAGCAGTTTTAAGGACCTCTGAAAGATACACTGACTTGTATATGTGAAGACAGTTTTGGAAATAGAAATGTTCATGCCTTGACTACCTTGAATCAGTAACTTTATTGTTATAACATTACTTGTTAAAATATAATTTTGAGAGATTATGGAAATGTTTAAGAATTTAAAGTATATAATTTCATCAATACTTTTACCTATATACTGTATTATTAATTGAACTATAAATTTTAAATATTATTATTAAATTATTTTGTAGCATTTGAAGACTATGGTAGCATTCTGTGTTGCTTCTGGTTGGAGATTTAGAGAGAGAAATTGTTTTTTTTTTTCTTCATTGCTTTGCCAATTTATAAAATAAGAATATCAGAAGGAAAATCTTGCAAAATGTAAATGTTGAGTTATAATTTACATAAGCCCATCAGTTAAATGTTAAATGTTTATTTTATAGATAAAGTTGGAGTTTGTTGCATAAAATAGTACATATGCATATGAACCAATACGTGAATAGGTTACTATTTCTTTTCAGGTACTGCATGACATATTTATATATAATCCTAAATTTGTATAAAGTAAGTTTCACTGTTTTAAGAATAAACTTATAAAGTGTAATAGAATATGCTCTGGAGATAATTTTTTATACTGACATAAGGTATTTGGCTGTTGTGGCTATTTAATTTGTAATTGTGATTAAAATGTTGATGTAACTTTACATGTAATCTGTGCATAACATACTAATACAATTCAGCTATCAGCAATGTCACATGTGTTGAACACTCTGCATCTGTGGTAATCCGACATCCACGCATGGTGCTACCTGTTCACTTTAGGGCACTCTGGTTTCCATAGCAACAAATCAGTGCAGAATCAGTTTTGGAGTGGCCCCTCGTGCCATTTAGTTTACAGTAAGAGTTTACAATAAGTATTCTTGTCCTCATAGCACTATTATCACTTTGGTAATTTGAGGACTTTTAATAATTTTCATGTAAAATGTCAGATTAACAGTAAACAACAAAATTCTGTAAAAATATAATAATAATAAATAAAATTCATATGGAAAATATAGAAAAACATTTCCAAGCAATGTTGTAAAAGTAAAAATAAAATAAAATAAAATGTCAGATTAAACTATGTCTAAGAATAGGGACTAGGGTTTTATACCTACAACCATAGTGTGTCTTTAGAGACCAGAAGTCATTCTGTAAATTTGCCACTGTTGCCATTGAGGAAATTCAGTCCTGCTTGAATTGGAGAATATTCATAATAATTAACCCCATGGCTTAGTTTTTCTCAGATTTTCACAGAGTTGGGTTTATAGTAAATACTGTTCCAAATTTATCTCACCTGAGATCATTGCCTTGGCCTACTCCTCAACCCTGAGGTACACTGTTTCCATTATTTTCAAGTAATATAACAAAACAAACCAAAACACAAAGCTTTAGACAATCTATCAGAGACATATTCTAGTGTTTGATTTCCCATAATGCCGATTATTACATGATTCTCTCGGAGTTGCTTTAATTCATTCTGTAGTGGTCTTTCATTGCCAGCCATCACTAACCTTCCATATCTTAGGTTGGTAGCTTTTATTTTGAGCATATCATTGTTATTCACTTACAACCATCAACTGCATCGTGTTCACCAGATATCAGTGTAGTTCTTTCCATATAAAATTCTGTCTATTAAAGTATTAAATTTGCTGTCACACTTTTCTTTTAAGCATTCTGTGCTATATTCTGTTCAGTGTCAGTGTCTTTAGTTCTGATTTTTCAATTTTGTCCCTCTCCTTTTCCTTGACTCGTTAGTCTGATCCAACCTCTTCTACCTCATCTGATGATTATCAATATGTTATGGAAGCTAAACTACAAGAAATGATCTCCATACGTAGGAAGGTAGTCCTACTGGACTTTACTTTCTATTGCTAAATAGAATTCATCTAAGTTTTTTCTTTTCATTTCTAAAAATTTTGTTACTTTTATTTATTGATAATCGACCATCTGTGCAGTTGAGTGCTTCAGGAGCTTAAGATTGAACAATGGCAGGTTTGTGTTCAAACCATGCACAGTCTGCATGTTACATTTGGCTGATCTCATTGCTCATAAATAACTCCAATGTTTTGCTGATGCTTGGATGTGACAGGCCTTTGTAGCTGACACATTTCAAGCAATGCTGTTCAGCTGCCTGTTGAAAGAAAGTTTATTTTTTAAAAACTACATTTGCGGTTGGTAGTAGCTTGCTTTACATTTTATTTCAGTTATTTAGAGGAAGAGTGTTAACCATATCTTACATGTCAAATGCATTTTTCATATTTCTTAACAGGCTGAAGAAAGACATGGAAACATTGAAGAACGGATGAGGCATCTAGAAGGCCAACTTGAAGAGAAAAATCAAGAACTTCAAAGGGTATGTATTTAGAGCCATTCCTCTCAAGCATCAGTTTATGGATTTATATTCTACATGTAAAAAGTGAATGTCTTTCTTCATTATGGGTTACATTTAAAATCATATGGATATGCACTGTGCATTAAAAAAAATGCTTCTGCCAATTTAATCAAAACAAACATAAAATTAAATCCAATATTTAAACTAGAAAAAAATATAAAAACAAACCCACATACTTTTTAAATGACTTTTATGTTAAATTTATTTGTTTATTTGGATATAAGGCTAGGCAAAGAGAGAAAATGAATGAGGAGCACAACAAAAGATTATCTGATACTGTGGACAGACTTCTGACTGAGTCCAACGAACGCTTACAACTACATTTAAAGGAACGAATGGCTGCTCTAGAAGAGAAGGTAAAATACTAACAGATGACGTGATTATTAGCTATGTTCTTATGATCATGTCTGTTTTATGCTCTCTGGCAATCATTGGTATTGATCAGATGGTCAGATGGTTCATTTACTGTCTTTAATTTGAAAGGAGCCTGATACATTCTTAAAAGTGAACAAATAGGTTCTGTTAAAATATGTAAGATCACTTTTCAAGTAAATAAAAAAATACTATGTGTTATACACCATGCATAGCATGATCACATAGACGAATGAATTCAAATGTGGCATGAAAGTGCCACATTTGTGATGAAAGTGTTTCATGTATCTCTTACCTGATATGCAAAAAAGATTAAGACAGAAATTAGTATTTTGGAGTGGAGTGGCGGGGGTGGAGACTTGATTTGGAGACTTGCTACTAATCTAAAAAACAAAATGTGAGTTTCTATCACCAGTAGAGCCATTGTCAATCTCACCATGGAGTTTAGAAATGCAATACTTTCAGCTGCATTTTTTCCCCAAAAGGGGCTATTGTACAATCTGCAATTTCACTTACAATTTATATGTCTCATTAATAGTTGGCAGCTACCAGATCAGCAAAAGTTATGTCAGCTAGTTGCCAATAAATAAAAGGAACTAAAACCCAGATGGATAAATGATTTCGGAAATTTAGGTTGAATGCCAATCACTACTTAAGCTAGACATTTCCTCCTACTCCATGCAATAAACCTAAATAGGAATAATGTTTCAAGGAAATGTTAAATAAGTTTGATCAATTTACCCATCAAGTCGTAAGCCGTACCTTCTTCCCATTTAACTCTAAATGCATGCCAATTACCAAACTCTTAATTTTACTCTGTAAATTTGAAAATAATGCATCATTGTAAATCATGCCTTTTAATACTATAAGAGTATAGGGCTTCCTTGATTGTCCAGTGGGTAAAGAGTCTGCCTTGCAGTGCAAGGGGTGTCGGTTCAATCCCTGGCCCGGGAAGATCTCTCTGTGACTGAACCGGTGTGTCCAATTGTGAACTAGCACTCTGGAGCACATGTGCCCAGAGCCGGTGCTCTGCACGGAGAGAGGCCTCTGCAATGGGAGGCCCACACAGGCCAAAGAATAAAAATGGATGAAAATAAACAAGTAAAAAAACAATGAAAGTGGCCAAAATTTAAAAAAAATAAAAAAAGAAAAGTGTGCTTTACAGTAGTAATGTTTATATGGCAAGGATTTTTTAAAAATCTATGATGTGAGTTCTTTTTACGTCATGGCATATAACATTAGTTTTTTAAATAGCTAAGAATTTATTTATCTCGTAATTTAATCATTTTTAGAAATGGTTAATTCTGTATATGAGATAAAGATTCAAAAATTGAACTTTTAAAATATGTAATCTTATAATTTCTTCTTTCTTCAGGTCATAAAAATGAGTTCATCTGAGTTCTTCTCTTTGACAGCTTTGGCTAATATTTTGCTTTTATTCACGTTTTCTCATTTGAAAAGTAAACTAATTATTTCAAATTTTAAAAAGAGTGGGAAGAGGCAGACAGAAATAGCTTAAAAGTTAATATTTATCTTATTTGTCAATCCAACTGTTACAAAATGACATTTTCCATTTAAATTATGTATTTCTAAAAATGTTAAAGTGTCTTGTTTAAAGATTCCAATGAGACTTGGTTTCCATGGAAACCAAAAAATAAAAATAGATTGCACAAAGGAAGGAATCAGAGAAGATTCTTGAGTCATATAAAATTAATCTACACAATTAATTATTTTCTGTTTAATTCATTAATTATTGGTTCTTTTATATTTTTCTGTAGAATGTTTTAATTCAAGAATCAGAAACCTTCAGAAAGAATCTGGAAGAATCTTTACATGATAAGGTACTTGGAAGCTTACATTTTACCCACTTTTCTCTTTCACAGCAGTGAATGTTTTGTTGTAAAATAAATTTGATAATGAGTAATTTTAGAATGTTATCTTTTTAAATGTTTTTAAATTTTATATTATACATACAGAAAATACACATACATAGAGAGGGCCTGATAACTTTTTACAAACCAACACACTAAAAATCAACATCTTGGAAGTCCTATCTGTTAGCCTGCAAACACTACTCTGAGCATGTATAGGGCTTCCTTCGAGAGCGCGGTGCTCGGTTCAATCCCTGGCCCGGGAAGACCCTCTGTGACTGAACCAGTGTGTCCAATTGTGAACTAGCACTCTGGAGCACATGTGCCCAGAGCCGGTGCTCTGCGAGAGAGCCTCTGCAATGGGAGGCCCACAGAAGCCAAAGAACAAAAATGGATGAAAATAAACAAGTAAAAAAACAATGAAAGTGGCCAAAATTTAAAAAAAATAAAAAAAGAAAAGTGTGCTTTACAGTAGTAATGTTTATATGGCAAGGATTTTTTAAAAATCTATGATGTGAGTTCTTTTTACGTCATGGCATATAACATTAGTTTTTTAAATAGCTAAGAATTTATTTATCTAGTAATTTAATCATTTTTAGAAATGGTTAATTCTGTATATGAGATAAAGATTCAAAAATTGAACTTTTAAAATATGTAATCTTATAATTTCTTCTTTCTTCAGGTCATAAAAATGAGTTCATCTGAGTTCTTCTCTTTGACAGCTTTGGCTAATATTTTGCTTTTATTCACGTTTTCTCATTTGAAAAGTAAACTAATTATTTCAAATTTTAAAAAGAGTGGGAAGAGGCAGACAGAAATAGCTTAAAAGTTAATATTTATCTTATTTGTCAATCCAACTGTTACAAAATGACATTTTCCATTTAAATTATGTATTTCTAAAAATGTTAAAGTGTCTTGTTTAAAGATTCCATTGAGACTTGGTTTCCATGGAAACCAAAAAATAAAAATAGATTGCACAAAGGAAGGAATCAGAGAAGATTCTTGAGTCATATAAAATTAATCTACACAATTAATTATTTTCTGTTTAATTCATTAATTATTGGTTCTTTTATATTTTTCTGTAGAATGTTTTAATTCAAGAATCAGAAACCTTCAGAAAGAATCTGGAAGAATCTTTACATGATAAGGTACTTGGAAGCTTACATTTTACCCACTTTTCTCTTTCACAGCAGTGAATGTTTTGTTGTAAAATAAATTTGATAATGAGTAATTTTAGAATGTTATCTTTTTAAATGTTTTTAAATTTTATATTATACATACAGAAAATACACATACATAGAGAGGGCCTGATAACTTTTTACAAACCAACACACTAAAAATCAACATCTTGGAAGTCCTATCTGTTAGCCTGCAAACACTACTCTTATCCTAAAGGATAATCACTATCTTGACTGCTGAGAGAAAAAAACTGTCTTCGACTTTTTTTGTGCCTTATATAAAAATGTATGCACTGATTTGTGTCTTGTTTGAGATATTATTTTAGCTGAAATGTATTAAATGCCTATCATGCATAACAATTGTGCTAAGTTACAGGTTTGGAAATAAAATCTTAGTTCTAAAGTATCTGAAAAGTCTAACTGAGGAAGAAAAAACACAAAGAAATGAGTTGTAGAGAGTAGATACCAAGTGTCAAATGAGTGAAATAGACAGTAAGACTACAGATAGGAGAGATCAGCATACTTTGATGTTATAAAGGCTTCAGAAAGCTTTAAGGAAAGGGAGGGCTGCGGTACAGGTCTTTCACATACAGTGCCTGTGCCGTGACTGCAAGTGCCTTGAGTCGGGACGGGTTGAGTACTAAGTTTGAGGTCTTAAATAAGAGTGGGCATAACGGTTTGACTGGAAACAGTTATTATTGTAGAATATGTGATAGACTAGACAAATAAGGACCATTTTATGACATGTTAAAAGGTGTAATTGATAATGTCTTTTTGTCCTTCCTTGGCATGCAAAATTCTTGTTAGAAATTTTGTCTTATTTTATTCAACATAGGTAAATGAAATAATATAAAATCACTATCATGTGTGTTCAATGAAAGATGGAAGGAATGGAAATAGAGAAGGGAGGGAAGGAGGGAGTAATAGAGGAAGGAAAAAAGGAAGGAAGGAAGAGAAGGAGAAATGAGGAGGGGGAAGAAGTGAAAGGGGGAAGAAGGAGAGGAGGAGTGAATTAAGGGAAGGAGATGTGGTAACAGTATGACATTTGGACGGTATTGGAAAGGATGAAAGAATAAAGTTAGAACAATTGCACATCTAACTATGTTGTACATACTATGATGCTAATTTAAAAATAGCTATTTCGTCCCACAGTCAAGATGTACACACCCTTATCCCCAGAAAGATAGATGTATTAGAGAGGTTATCTTTTAAATGTTTTAAATTTTATATTATACATACAGAAAATACACATAAAAACTAACTCCCAAAATAAATCAACATCTTGAAGTCCTATCTGTTAGCCTGCAACACTACTCTTATCCTAAAGGATAATCACTATCTTGACTGCTAAGAGAAAAACTGTCTTCGACTTTTTTTGTGCCTTAGATAAAAATGTATGCACTGATTTGTGTCTTGTTTGAGATATTATTTTAGCTGAAATGTATTAAATGCCTATCATGCATAACAATTGTGCTAAGTTACAGGTTTGGAAATAAAATCTTAGTTCTAAAGTATCTGAAAAGTCTAACTGAGGAAGAAAAAACACAAAGAAATGAGTTGTAGAGAGTAGATACCAAGTGTCAAATGAGTGAAATAGACAGTAAGACTACAGATAGGAGAGATCAGCATACTTTGATGTTATAAAGGCTTCAGAAAGCTTTAAGGAAAGGGAGGGCTGCGGTACAGGTCTTTCACATACAGTGCCTGTGCCGTGACTGCAAGTGCCTTGAGTCGGGACGGGTTGAGTACTAAGTTTGAGGTCTTAAATAAGAGTGGGCATAACGGTTTGACTGGAAACAGTTATTATTGTAGAATATGTGATAGACTAGACAAATAAGGACCATTTTATGACATGTTAAAAGGTGTAATTGATAATGTCTTTTTGTCCTTCCTTGGCATGCAAAATTCTTGTTAGAAATTTTGTCTTATTTTATTCAACATAGGTAAATGAAATAATATAAAATTACTATCATGTGTGTTCAATGAAAGATGGAAGGAATGGAAATAGAGAAGGGAGGGAAGGAGGGAGTAATAGAGGAAGGAAAAAAGGAAGGAAGGAAGAGAAGGAGAAATGAGGAGGGGGAAGAAGTGAAAGGGGGAAGAAGGAGAGGAGGAGTGAATTAAGGGAAGGAGATGTGGTAACAGTATGACATTTGGACAGTATTGGAAAGGATGAAAGAATAAAGTTAGAACAATTGCACATCTAACTATGTTGTACATATTATGATGCTAATTTAAAAATAGCTATTTCGTCCCACAGTCAAGATGTACACACCCTTATCCCCAGAAAGATAGATGTATTAGAGAGGTTCATTATGTTGCCTAGGAGATAGCATCCGATTCTTTCTGGTGTAATTCAGAAAGTTTACATGAAGAAGATAACATTTCATCAGGATCTTTAAGGCACTTATGATCTTAACAGTAGAGAAGGGTAGGGAAGAGGGCAAAACCTATGCAGTAGCACAGAGGAAAAAGAGAGATTAGTTGATTTGCTGAATCACCAGCAGTTTGCTGTGACTGGTATGTGTTTAAAGGACAAGGGTGTTACCAGATTGTAAATTTTGGAATTGATCCTATTATGTAATTTATGTTCTTCAAAATTCTATGTGCTTCTGGCAAGATTCCCAGAACCCACTCCCCAACCACCTACCCAAACCTTGTAGCTCCAACAATCTTCCCAGTCAATCAGCAGTACGAATCATTCCATGCTTTGCATCCCTGTTCATGTTGGTTACTAGAGTAAGCAAATCCCCAGTCATACCTCATCTCTGAATGTCATTCCATACAGCTGAGCACATTTCCTAGTCTAACACTGTCTTCTATAGTTCCTCAAATTTCTGCTCAATTATCTGTAACTCTCAGTTCATTATTAGTACAGTCTTTCGTATACTCATCCTCTTCTTTCCATGTTTCTCTTCATTATCTTGACTCTAAAACTTGAGTTCCTAGGAATATCCTTGGATGTCTTTATGTTCAGCCCCTGGTGAGTTCATGGATTTAAATACCATTTGTAAATTCAGTGCTTACTAATTCAGATCACCTACTGGGTCCTCTTCCCTTGAGGGAATTCATGCATTTAAGAGCCAACTCCATCTCTCTATTTGGCACATGGCCATCTCAGTTTTAACAAATAATCCCCTTAATCCCCTAAACACCACCACCACCTAACCTAATCATCAGCATCAGCAGTCATATCAGTAGATAACGACTTCCTCCCCTTAATTATCAGGTTAAAAAACCTTGGAGCTATTTTCTTGACCTCTTTCTTTATCACACACCCCAGAGCCAGTCCAATCACAAATTCTCTTAGTTATAGTTTAAGAATGCAGCCAATATCCTTGCCATTGTCTTCTAACATCATTATCATCCAAGCCATAATCTTCTTGCCTGTTCAGGAAGAACAGTAATTTTATTTACTTGCCTCCCATCCATTCAGTCCACTTCACAGCCAGTTTACTATTTCGAAGAAGATGTACACACCCTTATCCCCAGAAAGATAGATGTATTAGAGAGGTTAATTATGTTGCCTAGGAGATAGCATCCGATTCTTTCTGGTGTAATTCAGAAAGTTTACATGAAGAAGATAACATTTCATCAGGATCTTTAAGGCACTTATGATCTTAACAGTAGAGAAGGGTAGGGAAGAGGGCAAAACCTATGCAGTAGCACAGAGGAAAGGAGAGATTAGTTGATTTGCTGAATCACCAGCAGTTTGCTGTGACTGGTATGTGTTTAAAGGACAAGGGTGTTACCAGATTGTAAATTTTGGAATTGATCCTATTATGTAATTTATGTTATTCAAAATTCTGTGTGCTTCTGGCAAGATTCCCAGAACCCACTCCCCAACCACCTACCCAAACCTTGTAGCTCCAACAATCTTCCCAGTCAATCAGCAGTACGAATTATTCCATGCTTTGCATCCCTGTTCATGTTGGTTACTAGAGTAAGCAAATCCCCAGTCATACCTCATCTCTGAATGTCATTCCATACAGCTGAGCACATTTCCTAGTCTAACACTGTCTTCTATAGTTCCTCAAATTTCTGCTCAATTATCTGTAACTCTCAGTTCATTATTAGTACAGTCTTTCGTATACTCATCCTCTTCTTTCCATGTTTCTCTTCATTATCTTGACTCTAAAACTTGAGTTCCTAGGAATATCCTTGGATGTCTTTATGTTCAGCCCCTGGTGAGTTCATGGATTTAAATACCATTTGTAAATTCAGTGCTTACTAATTCAGATCACCTACTGGGTCCTCTTCCCTTGAGGGAATTCATGCATTTAAGAGCCAACTCAATCTCTCTATTTGGCACATGGCCATCTCAGTTTTAACAAATAATCCCCTTAATCCCCTAAACACCACCACCACCTAACCTAATCATCAGCATCAGCAGTCATATCAGTAGATAACGACTTCCTCCCCTTAATTATCAGGTTAAAAAACCTTGGAGCTATTTTCTTGACCTCTTTCTTTATCACACACCCCAGAGCCAGTCCAATCACAAATTCTCTTAGTTATAGTTTAAGAATGCAGCCAATATCCTTGCCATTGTCTTCTAACATCATTATCATCCAAGCCATAATCTTCTTGCCTGTTCAGGAAGAACAGTAATTTTATTTACTTGCCTCCCAATCCTATTCGTCAGTCCACTTCACAGCCATTTGAGTCATCAAAACTAAACACTTCCTAAGATGATCTAAGGGTTTCAGGTCTACCCTTACCAAAGCCTGTTAGCGTGCTTTTCCAAACCCATTACCATGTGCCCTTCTTCTTCACCTCTTCAGTCTAGTCTCAGTAGCCTCCTTGCCTTCTCCCTTACCAAATGTAATCCCCCTAAGAGGCCTTTGCTCCTGCCATTCCTTCTACTGCCATTCCTTTCCTTAATGTATTTTTTTTAACTCCCTCCCTTTCTCAAGGTATTTGCTCAGTTATCACTTAATTCAGGGTCCTTCCATTTCTCTCCATTCTTCTCTCCTGTTTTCTCTATACCAACATCCTATAAACCTAAATTGTTTGTCTTTTCTACTAGATTGTAAATTATATGAGGATGGGAAATTTTTCAGTTCACTGCTTTAAACGTTTATAATGTTATAAAATATAATCACAAGGAATAAAATTAAGTGCTTACATAAGCACTGAATTAAGGGCTAGAAGATCAACCTTGTCTTCATCATTTTGTAGATTGAAACTGATAAAGCCAATCTTAGAAGATTATCAGATGTCTAAATTATTGTACCAATATCAAGCTAAATATTTTAACTCATATCAGGTGATGATTATTTTCTCATCCTTTTAACTCAGTCTTTCACCCATGTGTCCTTCAGTCACTATGCAAGAGTAGGAATCCTTCACTGACTGTAGAAATAAGGCCTTTTCTTTATTTTGTAAACTGCTGTGCTTTCTATTTTGGTTTTGAAGTGATCTGAGCAACTAACACACACACACGCATATATAGCTAGTCATGACCTTAGTTTTACCATATATTTAGAAAAATTTAGAATTAGTGAATGTTAGGAATGCAGGTTAATTTTTGGAAAGGCTATTTTCTTGACCTCTTTCTTTATCACACACCCCAGAGCCAGTCCAATCACAAATTCTCTTAGTTATAGTTTAAGAATGCAGCCAATATCCTTGCCATTGTCTTCTAACATCATTATCATCCAAGCCATAATCTTCTTGCCTGTTCAGGAAGAACAGTAATTTTATTTACTTGCCTCCCAATCCTATTCGTCAGTCCACTTCACAGCCATTTGAGTCATCAAAACTAAACACTTCCTAAGATGATCTAAGGGTTTCAGGTCTACCCTTACCAAAGCCTGTTAGCGTGCTTTTCCAAACCCATTACCATGTGCCCTTCTTCTTCACCTCTTCAGTCTAGTCTCAGTAGCCTCCTTGCCTTCTCCCTTACCAAATGTAATCCCCCTAAGAGGCCTTTGCACCTGCCATTCCTTCTACTGCCATTCCTTTCCTTAATGTATTTTTTTTAACTCCCTCCCTTTCTCAAGGTATTTGCTCAGTTATCACTTAATTCAGGGTCCTTCCATTTCTCTCCATTCTTCTCTCCTGTTTTCTCTATACCAACATCCTATAAACCTAAATTGTTTGTCTTTTCTACTAGATTGTAAATTATATGAGGATGGGACATTTTTCAGTTCACTGCTTTAAACGTTTATAATGTTATAAAATATAATCACAAGGAATAAAATTAGTGCTTACATAAGCACTGAATTAAGGGCTAGAAGATCAACCTTGTCTTCATCATTTTGTAGATTGAAACTGATAAAGCCAATCTTAGAAGATTATCAGATGTCTAAATTATTGTACCAATATCAAGCTAAATATTTTAACTCATATCAGGTGATGATTATTTTCTCATCCTTTTAACTCAGTCTTTCACCCATGTGTCCTTCAGTCACTATGCAAGAGTAGGAATCCTTCACTGACTGTAGAAATAAGGCCTTTTCTTTATTTTGTAAACTGCTGTGCTTTCTATTTTGGTTTTGAAGTGATCTGAGCAACTAACACACACACACATATATAGCTAGTCATGACCTTAGTTTTACCATATATTTAGAAAAATTTAGAATTAGTGAATGTTAGGGAATGTAGATAAAATTTTATTAATTTCCACTGTCACATTTTCATCACAAGGTGAAAGTCAGGCATTGTTTTTGCTCTCTTGTCTAACAATATTTAATAAAAATGGTATTAATTATTTTTGCATTTTTAAAAAGTTACTAAACTTAGTAGTTTGGTTTCTCATAATTGAGTATTGGTGCTATTGGTATAGCCTATAATCTGAGTAACACTTCTTTGATTTTTAGGAAAGGTTAGCAGAAGAAATTGAAAAGCTGAGATCTGAACTTGACCAGTTGAAGATGAGAACTGGATCTTTAATTGAGCCCACAATATCAAGGTAATATTAAATTAAAAGCTTATCTGTAGTTTACCAAAAATCAATGTGAATTTTCTTTTCATTTCATATCTCTTCAAATTAAATAAATAAATGAGTACTTTCTGTTGGTCAGCAGGCATTGCCCAGTTTTGACTTATTATTGGTTTATAGTTTCTACACTCAAAAATAATTCTCTAACTTAGTAATTTTTCCCTTAAATATGCAATAAAAATATAAATTATTACTTTGTACTACCTTTATATTTCTCTACATATTAAATGTATTCTTCCTTTAATATGTAGAGAAATATATGTCATATATATTATAAATGCATATTAATAATTGGAGCCATGTATACAGAGATTGCATCTCTTTTTAGAAAGAGGCTTCAGTCCTTTTCTCTGCATGAAGATATGTTTTCAGTGTTTCATGTTACTGAAGAAATACAATTAATTATGACCACTTAGAATCTGTTTTCTTAAACAAAAGGAGTGAGCAAAAAGTGAAAGTGTTAGTTGTTCAGTCCAACACTTTGTGACCCCATGGACTGTAGCCCACCAGGCTGCTCCATCCATGGGATTACTCAGGCAGAAATACTGGAATGGGTTGTCATTCCTTTCTCCAAGGGATCTTTCCGATCCAGGGATTGAACCTGGGTCTCCTGCAATGCAGTATGTGTTTTGTTAAACTAATTGCAAAAGAGCAAAGGAGAAATTAAACATGTTTTAAAATTTTTAAATAAATTTATCCGTACTCATCTACTTTGAGTCAATAATTCATCTTTTAAATCAAGCGAGGAGATCTGCCTGCCCTGCTAGAAACCTAGGTTCAATCCCTGGGTTGGGAAGATCACCTAGAGAAGGAAACAGTTACCCACACCAGTATTCTTGCCTGGAGAAATCCATGACTTGTCCATGGGTCACAAAGAGTTGGACATGACTGAGCAGCTTTTACTTCACTTAAGAGAAAAATCAAGGGATTCACTCATTTGAACATTTGTTAGATAACAGACTTCATGTATTTAAAGCTTCCAACCACCACAGACTTCTAAAAGTGCATTTTTCTTGGTCTTATGATCATATTAAGCATGTTAGCTACACAAGGGTTGGATATTTTTTTCTATTGAATACTATAGTTTCAGCATTCAATAAAAGAAATCTTATATATATTACACTATGGGTCAATATTGTTGAAGAAATATGTGTCTAGTAAAGCATTTTTTAGGGGCATTCAGGTGAAAAATCTAAATTAAAAAAAAATCCTAAAGGTACTTACATTAACTTCAGTGTGAGTATTAATACAAACAAAAAACATGTTTCCTATTGATGATGGATCATTTTATACAATGGCATGTTGTATTTGTTATTATCATCGTTATTTAGCTGCAAACTGAATTTTCTATAAATCTGTATATAAATTATGTACTGGTAGAAACCCTTAGTGCACTTTGATTATAGTATGCTTTATTATTATGTTTACTGAAAACTGTTCTGATGGTATTTTTTCATCTCTAAGCAGATTTCAGAACTAAATGTGCTTTTTATTAAAAGTCTTTTTTGTTAATCTTTTTTGAACATTGTATTCTCAAAACCTAAATTATAATAGACCATCGTATTTTATTTTCAAAAATAAAATTATTAACCATAGGTCAATGTGATTTAAGTATTTTGCTGATTTCCTGAGTTGAAAAACGAAACGTTGGAAAACAGATAATTCTGTGACCCAAAAAGTGTATTCATTTTTCTATTAGGTTAATGAAGACTTTTTAAAACCAACACAGTGATAAATAACATGTATTGGGATATCCACTAAATAGCTCAGAGTAAAACAGAGTTGTCAAACTGTAAGCCAATGGATTTTGGTTGTCAATCCTAACATATTTCATTCAACTACTGAATTTGAAAATGAAAATTAATGAACAGAAAGGCTTTTTAGTATTCTGAAATCAACTTGTTCTTTATAATGACCCTGAGACTACAATTTCTAACATAAGCCTCTGAAGAGACCTCTAGGATGTGTCATACCAATTTTTATCCTTGAAGACTTTTAGGAGGAGGGGTTCATGCTTTATTGCCAATTAGTAATTTGACAGTAAGTTTAATTTTTGAGGTTGATTATATTTTACGTTTTCCTTATTTCCAGAACTCACCTAGACACCTCAGCTGAGCTGCGGTATTCTGTTGGGTCCCTAGTAGACAGCCAGTCTGATTACAGAACAACAAAAGTAATAAGAAGACCAAGGAGAGGCCGCATGGGTGTGCGGAGAGATGAGCCAAAGGTTAAAATTTTGACTTCAAGTCTTTAATGGTTTAAGTAAATACATTGTTCTATTTTGAATAGTATTGTTATACTGAAAGAATTATTCATTTTTATTAGTTTCAGGTGTGATATATGACAGATTTTTAAAACTAATAACTAATATAAAACCCCGGTGCATGCTAAGTCACTTTAGTCATATCCAACTCTTCATGACCTTATGGACTGTAGCCCACAAGGCTCCTCTGACCATGGAATTTTCCAGGCAAGAATATTAGAATGGGTTGCCATACTCTCCTCCAGGGAATCTTCCCAGCCCAGGGATCAAACTCACACCTCTTATGTCTCCTGCATTGGCAGGCAGGTTCTTTACCACTAAGACCACTTGGGAAGCCCAACATAAAACCTCTACTAGGCACCTAAATATATAGACCATCCTATTTTATTTTCAAAATAAAATTATTAACCATAGGTCAATGTGATTTAAGTATTTTGCTGATTTCCTGAGTTGAAAAACGAAACGTTGGAAAACAGATAATTCTGTGACCCAAAAAGTGTATTCATTTTTCTATTAGGTTAATGAAGACTTTTTAAAACCAACACAGTGATAAATAACATGTATTGGGATATCCACTAAATAGCTCAGAGTAAAACAGAGTTGTCAAACTGTAAGCCAATGGATTTTGGTTGTCAATCCTAACATATTTCATTCAACTACTGAATTTGAAAATGAAAATTAATGAACAGAAAGGCTTTTTAGTATTCTGAAATCAACTTGTTCTTTATAATGAACCTGAGACTACAATTTCTAACATAAGCCTCTGAAGAGACCTCTAGGATGTGTCATACCAATTTTTATCCTTGAAGACTTTTAGGGGGAGGGGTTCATGCTTTATTGCCAATTAGTAATTTGACAGTAAGTTTAATTTTTGAGGTTGATTATATTTTACGTTTTCCTTATTTCCAGAACTCACCTAGACACCTCAGCTGAGCTGCGGTATTCTGTTGGGTCCCTAGTAGACAGCCAGTCTGATTACAGAACAACAAAAGTAATAAGAAGACCAAGGAGAGGCCGCATGGGTGTGCGGAGAGATGAGCCAAAGGTTAAAATTTTGACTTCAAGTCTTTAATGGTTTAAGTAAATACATTGTTCTATTTTGAATAGTATTGTTATACTGAAAGAATTATTCATTTTTATTAGTTTCAGGTGTGATATATGACAGATTTTTAAAACTAATAACTAATATAAAACCCCGGTGCATGCTAAGTCACTTTAGTCATATCCAACTCTTCATGACCTTATGGACTGTAGCCCACAAGGCTCCTCTGACCATGGAATTTTCCAGGCAAGAATATTAGAATGGGTTGCCATACTCTCCTCCAGGGAATCTTCCCAGCCCAGGGATCAAACTCACACCTCTTATGTCTCCTGCATTGGCAGGCAGGTTCTTTACCACTAAGACCACTTGGGAAGCCCAACATAAAACCTCTACTAGGCACCTAAAGTTGAAATATGCATGTCTGAAGTATTTATAACCTTGTAAATTGAGCACTTATTGAATACTAACTTCATGTACGAAAAAATTGAAGCTCGAGAATTTTAAGTGTCTGGCCTTATATACCCAAACCAAGTGATAGAATACAGACTCTACAGATAGATACAGACTCTAATTTGGAGTCTGTATTTGAGTGATTTAAAATTCCATACTTTTATCTATTATGCCATGTGGCCAAATGAACTTTTGGGTATTATCATGTGCCTCCCCCAAGTCACTTTATATCATCACAAAAATGAAAACTTATTTTTAAAAAGCAGAAAATCTAGGACTACTCTGTTACTTTTAGCCATCTCCTGGCTTCAGGTCACAGCTTGAAAAGCACTGGTCTATTTATTGCTCAGGGCTTCCCTGGTGGCTCAGACAGTGAAGAATCTGCTTGCAGTGTGAGAGGCCAAGGTTCAGTCCCTGGATTGGGAAGACTCCTGGAGAAGGGCGTGGCTACCCAATCTAGTATTATTGCCTGAAGAATTCCATGGCCAGAGGAGCTGGACAGGCAACAGTTCATGGGGTGGCAAAGAGTTGGGCACAACTGAGTAACTTGCACTCACTCTTGCTTATTCAAGACTTTTATTCATATGGAGGATTTACTGTATTAATTTTAAAAACATAGTCATGTAAATTGGTATGCCTTGGGCTTAAAAAAATCAATGAGGCATTTAAGCAACCAGATCAGTGGAGATTAAATTAAATCACTTCACAATGTTTTTGTTAGCACTTTATTAGACTACTAGAGAGAGAATTCCTCTGTAATTTATTGGGTGATAATATTTGTACTCTCAGCCTAATTATTAATAGCATAAGAGATGGAAATACAAGTGAATAGAGATCATTATATTTGCAAACCAGTAAAAACGTTGGAAAAATAGGTGCTTTAAAGGAAATTAGTACCTTGAATTGAGGTTGAAATAAAACCATGCAGAAGTTTAACATTTTTATTCCTATTAAAATATTGATATTTATGCTGAAATTAGCACCTACTGTTACTTAAGTATCAAGGAACATTTTATTGACATGATAAATTAAAATGTTAATAATCAGTTCTGCTTTTCTCAGGGAAGCTATAAAAGCATGTGTGATTTGGGGTTTTTATTTTCACAATAGTGCTTTGCAAAAGAACAATATGATAAATACTGTAATTGTTCCTTTACCATCCAGGTGAAATCTCTTGGAGATCATGAGTGGAATAGAACTCAACAAATTGGAGTGATAAGCAGCCACCCTTTTGAAAGTGACACAGAAATGTCTGACATTGATGATGACGATAGAGAAACGATTTTTAGCTCAATGGATCTTCTCTCTCCAAGTGGTCATTCTGATGCCCAGACTCTGGCCATGATGCTTCAGGAACAACTGGATGCGATCAACAAAGAAATCAGGTGAGTTCAATGATTTCTATTTCTGCTGGTCTCCAGGGAGTGGAAGACCTTGATTCTAAAAATGTGACCATCAGATCAGAAGCACTGGCATCAGAATACTGCAGAATCTCAGACCTCACCCCGTACCTACTGAAGTATACATTTTCACAAATTTCTCAGATAAAATTAGGACAGCTTTTGTAAGAAACATACATGAATAAAAAAAGATTAATTATATTAGCAAAATTAAATGAATGAGGTAAAAAGTGAAATCCTCAGTGAATTTTACAAGTAAACTGAGTATCTGGGTATCACTGGATCTTTTGTTTGATTAAACTTGAGTCTATCTCATCTAGTCCCTCGAAATTTGATTTTCCATTGCAATTTATAGAATGCCAAGTGTGTAAAACTATAGTTTTTTGTATAATAGAACATGTCACCTCTCACCAGGTCTTTCTGGAGTCATTTACGACCAATTATTTAAAGTACAAGATTTATTTTTCTTTTTCTTTGGAAGAGGCAGCTTTTTCCATTGGAATCTGTTTAAACATTAATAATGTTGTACTATGTCACTTGATTAAGCCTCCCTTTGGGATCCTGATCTTTGAGTGAAGTTAAAATGTATCCTGAAAGTAGCACCTACTGTTACTTAAGTATCAAGGAACATTTTATTGACATGATAAATTAAAATGTTAATAATCAGTTCTGCTTTTCTCAGGGAAGCTATAAAAGCATGTGTGATTTGGGGTTTTTATTTTCACAATAGTGCTTTGCAAAAGAACAATATGATAAATACTGTAATTGTTCCTTTACCATCCAGGTGAAATCTCTTGGAGATCATGAGTGGAATAGAACTCAACAAATTGGAGTGATAAGCAGCCACCCTTTTGAAAGTGACACAGAAATGTCTGACATTGATGATGACGATAGAGAAACGATTTTTAGCTCAATGGATCTTCTCTCTCCAAGTGGTCATTCTGATGCCCAGACTCTGGCCATGATGCTTCAGGAACAACTGGATGCGATCAACAAAGAAATCAGGTGAGTTCAATGATTTCTATTTCTGATGGTCTCCAGGGAGTGGAAGACCTTGATTCTAAAAATGTGACCATCAGATCAGAAGCACTGGCATCAGAATACTGCAGAATCTCAGACCTCACCCCGTACCTACTGAAGTATACATTTTCACAAATTTCTCAGATAAAATTAGGACAGCTTTTGTAAGAAACATACATGAATAAAAAAAGATTAATTATATTAGCAAAATTAAATGAATGAGGTAAAAAGTGAAATCCTCAGTGAATTTTACAAGTAAACTGAGTATCTGGGTATCACTGGATCTTTTGTTTGATTAAACTTGAGTCTATCTCATCTAGTCCCTCGAAATTTGATTTTCCATTGCAATTTATAGAATGCCAAGAGTGTAAAACTATAGTTTTTTGTATAATAGAACATGTCACCTCTCACCAGGTCTTTCTGGAGTCATTTACGACCAATTATTTAAAGTACAAGATTTATTTTTCTTTTTCTTTGGAAGAGGCAGCTTTTTCCATTGGAATCTGTTTAAACATTAATAATGTTGTACTATGTCACTTGATTAAGCCTCCCTTTGGGATCCTGATCTTTGAGTGAAGTTAAAATGTATCCTGAAAGTAAATTTCAAAGTAACAGAATTCATATTATTTGTGTAAGCAAAATATTATAATTAGGACTAATTATATCAGTATTTGTATTGACATCATTTCTTAGGGAAGTCTAAAATTCACAGCGAAATTCAGGGAAAATTACAATGATTTCCTACATTCCTCCTGGCCTAAACATGCATAGCCTCCCTGATTTTCGACACAGTAGTACATTTGTTATAACTGATGAACCTACTTTGACATAGCATATCATTCAAATCCATAGCTTACATTATGGTTCACTCTTTTTTTTTTTCATTGTTACTTTGGTAAAAGCCATACTATTTTAGCCATATTTAGTGACACAGTTCAGTGGCACTTAGTACATTCATATTATTGTGCAACTCTCACCATCACCCGTCTTCTGAATTTTTCACCTTCCTAAACTGAAACTCTGTCCCCATTAAACACGAACTCCCCATTTCCCCTCCCCAACCCACCCCCACTTCTTGGCTCCTGGTATTTGCCAATGTACTTTCTGACTCTGAGCTTGACTATTCTAGGTATCTCATATACGTGAAATCAAACGATATTTGTCTGCACATTATGGTTCACTCTTGATTGTTTGGAAAATGTATAATCATGTGTATCCATCATTATGACATCATTATCCAGACAAAATTTTCGCTGCCAAAAAATGTAGTGTTTACCACTTATTCATCCCTCTCCCCCTCAAAACCCTTGGAAATCACTAGTGTTTTCATTGTCTCCATAGTTGCCTTTGCCAGAGTGTCATGTATTTGGACTCAGCACAACGTGTAGCCTCTTCAAATTGGTTTATTTTGTTTAGTCATATGGTTCATTGTTCCTCCATGTCTTTCCAAGGCTTGATAGTTTGTTTCATTTTAACACTGTTATTTCAGTTTATTTATTCATTCACCTACTGGAGGGTGTCTTAGTTGTTTCCAAGTTAGGATAATTATGGATAAAATTGTTCTAAACATCCATCTGTGGGTTTTTGTGTGAACCTACGTTTTCATGTCCTTTGGGTAAATATCAAGAAACATAATTACTGGATTATATAGTAAGAGTATGTTTAGTTTTGTAAGAAATTGCCAAACTTTTCCGAAGTAATATGTAAAAAGCAAACTTTGTGGTTATTATAACCTTGAAATTAAAGGTTATACATCATTGGAAATCACAATAATCCATGTATAGTTATGATGAAACTATCTCAGGAGAAGTGTTCCTAGCCCCCATTTTTCAAACAAAGTATATTGGTACACAGTTTTATTATAACAATATGAAAACTATGTATAGATTCAACTTAAATAGAATCTTTAAGCTACCCAACTAAAGTTCTTTATTCTTTGTGTCTCTGTAATAAATAATATGTGCATATTCTTGAAACTTCTCCCTAATTAAAGAAAAAGTAATAGTGCTTCGCCTTCTCAGAACCACTTATAGCAACAGTATTTTTTAAAAACTTTTAACTGTCTAGTATTGCATTAAATTGCTTGGTGCTTATGTAAAAGCAGCTTGGTGAATTCAGGGTTTTATTTGGTGAGATTATAGTTAATGAATGACCATTTATTGAGGTTTCTGTCAATCATATTTTTCATTGCACAGGAAGTAAGAGTCCATGACTGTGTTGAAACTTGACTTCCTAAAAGTCTCATGTATTGGTTTCTAAGTACAATATTTAAGGTTAGGATTAGAGGCAGAAATTAACTAGGCACTTAAGGTTTTAAAAGAGTTTTAGCAGGTGGTAGTTCTAGAAAGGGGATCAAACTGAAAGCCCAAAGAATTATATGCCATTTAGAAAGAAAGATTTTCTAATCTTTAGCCAAGTCTCTAGAATTTATTGAAAGTTACACTGCCTAGAGAAAAAAAGGAAAAATAATAGGTTTGATATAAAATGTTCACAGTTATTTGTTTATTTGATGAATTACAAATATTAATAGCATTATTACAGCATGTAATGTATCAAAATTAAACTGTATCTTTCAGACTAATTCAGGAAGAAAAAGAATCTACAGAGTTGCGTGCTGAAGAAATTGAGAACAGGGTGGCTAGTGTGAGTCTGGAAGGCCTGAATTTAGCGAGGGTCCACCCAGGTACCTCCATCACTGCCTCGGTCACAGCTTCTTCGCTGGCCAGCTCATCTCCCCCTAGTGGACACTCAACGCCAAAGCTCACACCGCGAAGTCCCGCCAGGGAAATGGATCGGATGGGAGTCATGACACTGGTATGTTTCTAGAGAACCTTTACTTCCATTAGAATACTGATACATTAGCTAAAATTTATTGGATGTTTCTTATAGTTTAAAAGCAACAACTCTATGCAGTAGGTGCAAATATTAATCCCACTATGAAATGAGGAAACAAAGCCTACACGGTTATGACTTCCCAAAGTCACATAATAAATAAATGGAAGAGCAGAAATCTAAATATCAGATCAGAAATATGAATAACTTAAACCATTAAATTCATTTTTACTGATGATATCTTGATGGACTACCTTGACACTTGGTGTGTGTTTTTCTTAACACAGTTAAGTTTCAAAATTATTATAATCAGTTCAATACACCAACATAGAATGCTTAATTTTATAGTATACTTAATATAATTCCAAAAGAAGAGCTATCAACAATAGCAGCAATTTCCCACCAAGTATTGTAATTCCATAGCAATAATTCCACCCTTATTTGTTTATTTATTTATTTTTTAAAATTTTTGGCCTCTTTTATTGTTTTTTTATTTATCTGTTTTCATCCATCTTTGTTCCTTGACCTGCGTGGGCCTCCCATTTAGAAGAAAGATTTAGTTAAAGGCAGAAATTAACTAGGCACTTAAGGTTTTAAAAGAGTTTTAGCAGGTGGTAGTTCTAGAAAGGGGATCAAACTGAAAGCCCAAAGAATTATATGCCATTTAGAAAGAAAGATTTTCTAATCTTTAGCCAAGTCTCTAGAATTTATTGAAAGTTACACTGCCTAGAGAAAAAAAGGAAAAATAATAGGTTTGATATAAAATGTTCACAGTTATTTGTTTATTTGATGAATTACAAATATTAATAGCATTATTACAGCATGTAATGTATCAAAATTAAACTGTATCTTTCAGACTAATTCAGGAAGAAAAAGAATCTACAGAGTTGCGTGCTGAAGAAATTGAGAACAGGGTGGCTAGTGTGAGTCTGGAAGGCCTGAATTTAGCGAGGGTCCACCCAGGTACCTCCATCACTGCCTCGGTCACAGCTTCTTCGCTGGCCAGCTCATCTCCCCCTAGTGGACACTCAACGCCAAAGCTCACACCGCGAAGTCCCGCCAGGGAAATGGATCGGATGGGAGTCATGACACTGGTATGTTTCTAGAGAACCTTTACTTCCATTAGAATACTGATACATTAGCTAAAATTTATTGGATGTTTCTTATAGTTTAAAAGCAACAACTCTATGCAGTAGGTGCAAATATTAATCCCACTATGAAATGAGGAAACAAAGCCTACACGGTTATGACTTCCCAAAGTCACATAATAAATAAATGGAAGAGCAGAAATCTAAATATCAGATCAGAAATATGAATAACTTAAACCATTAAATTCATTTTTACTGATGATATCTTGATGGACTACCTTGACACTTGGTGTGTGTTTTTCTTAACACAGTTAAGTTTCAAAATTATTATAATCAGTTCAATACACCAACATAGAATGCTTAATTTTATAGTATACTTAATATAATTCCAAAAGAAGAGCTATCAACAATAGCAGCAATTTCCCACCAAGTATTGTAATTCCATAGCAATAATTTCACCCTTATTTGTTTATTTATTTATTTTTTAAAATTTTTGGCCTCTTTTATTGTTTTTTTATTTATCTGTTTTCATCCATCTTTGTTCCTTGACCTGCGTGGGCCTCCCATCGTAGTGGCCTCTCTTCCTGCAGAGCACTGGCTCTGGGCACATGCACTCCAGAGCTCCGGCTCAGTAGTTGGGCACATCTGGTCCAGCCGCTCCATGGCACGTGGGATCTTCCCAGGCGAGGGATCGAACCAGTGTGCCTTGTACTGCAAGGCAGCGTCCTTACCCACTGGACCACCAGGGAAGCCCTCACCCTTATTTATTCTTGAGTTTATTTATTTCATGAATCTTCATTTAAGATTGAAAGTTGGAAACCTGTATTAGGAAGCACTCAACATAAAAAAGAAAAATACAAAATACCCCTTTCTAAAAATTATGCAGGTGGAATGACTACTGGATGTCATGATGTTAAGTCATTTGATTATCATAGGGCATTATCTCAAACAGAATTTCGATTGAAATGTTGATAGCATGAGTAAATTGTCCTTGTTCACCACAGCTATGAAAGAGAAGCTGGATTTTTCTTTAGATTCGCCAAATCAAAAGCATATACCATCTTGTCTTTTTTTTTCCATAAGTACCTGGGAAATGTGTTGAAATAACAACAGTAATAATGATATAAATGTTCTGAACTCTTTATGAGGGGAAATTCTATGTTTGGTAATGAATATTAAAACTATATTAAAGCCATAAAATTTCAATTAAAAATAAAGTTTGGAGAGAGAAATTAATTAAATGCCAATAGGTCAAATAATAGCTTATATACTAAAAAAAGTCTAGTACAAGTAGAACAAATGGAGGAGAAATTAATAATAGGACAGAAGAATATTAAGTGTATATAATGATTCTAGTCAGAAGGCTGTGAAACTTCTGTAAAAAGTGCCACAAAACTTACATCTCTGTACATGTGTGTGTATAATATCTGAACCAAAAAGTTAAACTCAATTTCTAAATTATTGTTAAATAAATAAATCTTTAAATAAATATGGTACAATAATTCCAAAAGAAGAGCTATCAACAATAGCAGCAATTTCCCACCAAGTATTGTAATTCCATAGCAATAATTTCACCCTTATTTGTTTATTTATTTATTTTTTAAAATTTTTGGCCTCTTTTATTGTTTTTTTATTTATCTGTTTTCATCCATCTTTGTTCCTTGACCTGCGTGGGCCTCCCATCGTAGTGGCCTCTCTTCCTGCAGAGCACTGGCTCTGGGCACATGCACTCCAGAGCTCCGGCTCAGTAGTTGGGCACATCTGGTCCAGCCGCTCCATGGCACGTGGGATCTTCCCAGGCGAGGGATCGAACCAGTGTGCCTTGTACTGCAAGGCAGCGTCCTTACCCACTGGACCACCAGGGAAGCCCTCACCCTTATTTATTCTTGAGTTTATTTATTTCATGAATCTTCATTTAAGATTGAAAGTTGGAAGCCTGTATTAGGAAGCACTCAACATAAAAAAAGAAAAATACAAAATACCCCTTTCTAAAAATTATGCAGGTGGAATGACTACTGGATGTCATGATGTTAAGTCATTTGATTATCATAGGGCATTATCTCAAACAGAATTTCGATTGAAATGTTGATAGCATGAGTAAATTGTCCTTGTTCACCACAGCTATGAAAGAGAAGCTGGATTTTTCTTCAGATTCGCCAAATCAAAAGCATATACCATCTTGTCTTTTTTTTTCCATAAGTACCTGGGAAATGTGTTGAAATAACAACAGTAATAATGATATAAATGTTCTGAACTCTTTATGAGGGGAAATTCTATGTTTGGTAATGAATATTAAAACTATATTAAAGCCATAAAATTTCAATTAAAAATAAAGTTTGGAGAGAGAAATTAATTAAATGCCAATAGGTCAAATAATAGCTTATATACTAAAAAAAGTCTAGTACAAGTAGAACAAATGGAGGAGAAATTAATAATAGGACAGAAGAATATTAAGTGTATATAATGATTCTAGTCAGAAGGCTGTGAAACTTCTGTAAAAAGTGCCACAAAACTTACATCTCTGTACATGTGTGTGTATAATATCTGAACCAAAAAGTTAAACTCAATTTCTAAATTATTGTTAAATAAATAAATCTTTAAATAAATATGGTACAATAATGTGTGTTGAGACAAAAAAGGTAAATATTATTTGCGTTAGAATTAATTTATATAAATGCACACACATGTGCATATACATATTTGTGTGTCTCACCCCAAAGGGAGAACTGTCTTATAAATTATAAATTATTAGCAATCATTTATAACATTAATAATTATAAATTATTAATAATAATTTATAACAATAATTATAAATTATTTTTCATCTGTATATAAGTTTAGGTATCTTTTTCTTTAATTTTGCAACTGAAAATTGAAATAGAAAACTCTGAGGCAATATTTCCTGTATCCAAACTCTTTACAATTATGAAACTTTCAGGCAGTACAATCTATATGAAAGACAAATGATGAAAAAGAAAATTTTTAAAGGCAATACCTCCTTAAGCTATTGAGTTTCTATTCCCTGCTTATTTCCAAAGGGCAAATACAAATAAAGACCAACAACTCAGAGCTGATCTCACCTAGAAACAGCACAAACTTTTAGCCAGTGTGCTAAGATAAACTAGCCCAATATACTGAGTTACATTATAATCTGCTGATTTTTGATATCTAGGAACTGGAACTTCCCTGGTGGCTCAGTAGTTAAGACTCCACACTTGCACTGCCAAGGATGCAATTTCCATCTCTGATCAGGGAAGTAAAATCCACATGCTGTGGTATGCCATTTGTTGAAATCTGGGAAATGTGTTGAAATAACAACAGTAATAATGATATAAATGTTCTGAACTCTTTATGAGGGAAATTCTATGTTTGGTAATGAATATTAAAACTATATTAAAGCCATAAAATTTCAATTAAAAATAAATTTTGGGAGAGAGAAATTAATTAAATGCCAATAGGTCAAATAATAGCTTATATACTAAAAAAAGTCTAGTACAAGTAGAACAAATGGAGGAGAAATTAATAATAGGACAGAAGAATATTAAGTGTATATAATGATTCTAGTCAGAAGGCTGTGAAACTTCTGTAAAAAGTGCCACAAAACTTACATCTCTGTACATGTGTGTGTATAATATCTGAACCAAAAAGTTAAACTCAATTTCTAAATTATTGTTAAATAAATAAATCTTTAAATAAATATGGTACAATAATGTGTGTTGAGACAAAAAAGGTAAATATTATTTGCGTTAGAATTAATTTATATAAATGCACACACATGTGCATATACATATTTGTGTGTCTCACCCCAAAGGGAGAACTGTCTTATAAATTATAAACTATTAGCAATCATTTATAACATTAATAATTATAAATTATTAATAATAATTTATAACAATAATTATAAATTATTTTTCAGATTTTATCATCATATTATGTATATAAGTTTAGGTATCTTTTTCTTTAATTTTGCAACTGAAAATTGAAATAGAAAACTCTGAGGCAATATTTCCTGTATCCAAACTCTTTACAATTATGAAACTTTCAGGCAGTACAATCTATATGAAAGACAAATGATGAAAAAGAAAATTTTTAAAGGCAATACCTCCTTAAGCTATTGAGTTTCTATTCCCTGCTTATTTCCAAAGGGCAAATACAAATAAAGACCAACAGCTCAGAGCTGATCTCACCTAGAAACAGCACAAACTTTTAGCCAGTGTGCTAAGATAAACTAGCCCAATATACTGAGTTACATTATAATCTGCTGATTTTTGATATCTAGGAACTGGAACTTCCCTGGTGGCTCAGTAGTTAAGACTCCACACTTGCACTGCCAAGGATGCAATTTCCATCTCTGATCAGGGAAGTAAAATCCACATGCTGTGGGGTATGCCATTTGTTGGAAAGTCCAGGAACCAGCCATCTGATTATATTAATTAAAACTTGTAGGGCTTCCCTGGTGGTCCAGTGCGTAGAGTCTGCCTTGCAGTGTAAGGGGCACCAGTTTGATCCTTGGCCTGGGAAGATCCCACGTGCCACGCAGTGCCTGGGCCAGTGTGTCCAGTTACAAGGCAACACTCTGGGGCGCATGCATCCAGAGTAGGTGCTTTGCACTGAGAGAGGCCAAAATTGAAAAAAAATTGTATTTGATTTAGTTTCTGCATATTTAATATATGTACTATGTATATTGATGACCTACTTGTTATCAAAGCTATAGTGAAAAATTTGCCCGCAGAGGATAATCTACTCAGCATTCAAATCAAAAAAATGTTGGTATTTCTGTATTGCTAATATTTCCTACATTTTCACACCCTAGTATTTTGCCCTTTTAAGTATTTCTGTTATATTTAAGCATTATTACCCTTGACAGTGTTGTTATTTTTATAATAACAAGATATGTGTATCCATTTAGACATCATGTTTAGTTATATGTGAATAGGATGCCACTGCTCTCATGCATTTTCTAGAACAGTTATTAATACATCAGTGGTAAGTGAAGATTATTATACTATTATCAGAATACTGAAAAGCTATTAAGAGCATTTCCTGAAGGTTAAAAATGTATTGAAAATGGAAGCTTCTCTGATGGTCCAGTGGGTAAAGAGTCCGCCTTGCAGTGCAAGAGGTACCAGTTCGATCCCTGACATGGGAAGATCCCACATGCCTTGGAGTGGCTGGACCAGTGTGTCCAGTTGCAAGCCAGCGCTCTGAAGCGCGTGCGCCCAGAGCCCGTGTTCTGCAGCGAGAGGCCACTGCGGTGGGAGGCCCACACATGCCAAAGAGTAAAGATGGATGAAAATAAATAAATAAGAAACCAAGAAAAGAGGCCAATATTTAAAAAAAGAAAAGTATTGAAAATGTTTAACATCTGACTCAGTAAAACAAAAAATAAAATCCACGAAGTGCTTATCACCTAGTAGAACATTGTCATTAAATTCATTATTGTTACGGTGAAAGTCAGGTATATTTTCTTTTACCTGTAGAAAATATTGGAGAAATAATGATTTTGTTGGATATGATTCATGTTTGAATATTCAGAGCAAAACTTGAAATTTTAGAGACAGAAAAACAAAAGATTGAAAAACCATTGTATACATTCATAGTGTATATGTTTATATATTTAGCAAACATAATTATTTGTCCTGATATTAAAACCTATTTTTATCTGCTTTTACCTCACCTCAAATCCATAGGCGTAAATAACATGTTAGCAATATCTAGTTATTTAGAATACTGAATGAGGTAAATCAATCCATTTTTCAATAGCAACAAAAATTTAAAGTATAACAGAATAGTTTAACAAAATGTTTTCCTTACATAAGAAAAATTAACAAATATGAAGTGAATAAATGTTATCTGAGGTGATAAAGAAATAACTATGTTTTTAAAAATTCTGTACGAGAACACTGAGAAGAAATATGACGTACTGAAGAGATATGATGAACCCCAGTTATATGATGTACTGAAGCCGGAGTTTTTGCTGTTCGGGAATGGGGTATTTGTTTGGATGGCAGAAAGATTGAAATCATGTAGGAACAGTGTATCTGCCCAAAGAAGGTCCAAGGCCCTGCAGATGAGACAGAAGGGGTGTTTATAAACTACATGTATGTGCCTTGTACACATAATCTATATTTTCTTGGGAGGATACAATCCCAGGCTTACTTCTGGCTAGCTTACTCTATTATGTGCCTTATATTCCCTAAGGTACGTGTCTCCTATCTTCAGGCATGTACATGCTTCAGGCATGTACACAGGGTCCCATCATGAAGATCCACCCCTCCAATGTGCCTTCTAGGAAGTTTCATCTCTAAAATGGCTCCCTGAAGGAATGTTTTTATAGTGACTAAAAGACATTCATTTTGAAAAGAATGGAATGAATTTTTTAAAAAAAGAAAGTTAAATTATAGATACTATTTAAACTTATGGTCAAATGGTAATCATTAACTGATTCTGTTTTGTGTTGTTTTTATTACTGCCAATCACAGCCAAGTGATCTAAGGAAACATCGGAGAAAGGTACTGTGTATTTCTTTGATATAATTACTATTTGAAGATTGTTTTACCTATGAAAGATTTTAAATTATATTTCTTATAATGGAAGCATTTTATTAACATAAAAATGTTAGAAGTATTTGTTTTTTAATTGCTTCAATACAATCATAAGAACAAATGTCTAAAGACAGAATTGTTTAGGCTTTGTAGGTAATGTTTAGACTGAAGGAACTAAGGTATCCTGATTTTCTGCAGAACTGTAAATTTCTACAGACCTCTGTTTATAGAATTATAGGTTATTGTTGATACAGACCTTTTTTTTTAGTATTTAGAATACTGAATGAGGTAAATCAATCCATTTTTCAATAGCAACAAAAATTTAAAGTATAACAGAATAGTTTAACAAAATGTTTTCCTTACATAAGAAAAATTAACAAATATGAAGTGAATAAATGTTATCTGAGGTGATAAAGAAATAACTATGTTTTTAAAAATTCTGTACGAGAACACTGAGAAGAAATATGACGTACTGAAGAGATATGATGAACCCCAGTTATATGATGTACTGAAGCCGGAGTTTTTGCTGTTCGGGAATGGGGTATTTGTTTGGATGGCAGAAAGATTGAAATCATGTAGGAACAGTGTATCTGCCCAAAGAAGGTCCAAGGCCCTGCAGATGAGACAGAAGGGGTGTTTATAAACTACGTGTATGTGCCTTGTACACATAATCTATATTTTCTTGGGAGGATACAATCCCAGGCTTACTTCTGGCTAGCTTACTCTATTATGTGCCTTATATTCCCTAAGGTACGTGTCTCCTATCTTCAGGCATGTACATGCTTCAGGCATGTACACAGGGTCCCATCATGAAGATCCACCCCTCCAATGTGCCTTCTAGGAAGTTTCATCTCTAAAATGGCTCCCTGAAGGAATGTTTTTATAGTGACTAAAAGACATTCATTTTGAAAAGAATGGAATGAATTTTTTTAAAAAAGAAAGTTAAATTATAGATACTATTTAAACTTATGGTCAAATGGTAATCATTAACTGATTCTGTTTTGTGTTGTTTTTATTACTGCCAATCACAGCCAAGTGATCTAAGGAAACATCGGAGAAAGGTACTGTGTATTTCTTTGATATAATTACTATTTGAAGATTGTTTTACCTATGAAAGATTTTAAATTATATTTCTTATAATGGAAGCATTTTATTAACATAAAAATGTTAGAAGTATTTGTTTTTTAATTGCTTCAATACAATCATAAGAACAAATGTCTAAAGACAGAATTGTTTAGGCTTTGTAGGTAATGTTTAGACTGAAGGAACTAAGGTATCCTGATTTTCTGCAGAACTGTGAATTTCTACAGACCTCTGTTTATAGAATTATAGGTTATTGTTGATACTAGAACAGTGATGCTTGTTTTAAAATGTAGGTTTTACCATTATTTAGTTATTTAAGACCAACAAATCAAACAATTGACAATCAAAGATAGCTTCTTACTGATACATCCCAAGAGCAGGGACATGCCATGTTACACCTGGCCAAGGGGAAGTACCAGATCAGGACTCAGTGTGAGGAGAAATGAGGGACAGGGATGGTTATTATGACTTTCATGAGAAAGGAAACGTAAGATATGTGGGCTTAGGACTGGCTAGTTTGAATAATTTTGATGGGTCATGAGGTCTAGGGGATATCTCTAATTGTCTGATACCTGGCCTGGGGTGATGAAGGCAGAGAGTAGTGCCTCTTAGAGTGTGAGAGCCAGATAGAAAAGATGAGTTGGGGTACTGATCAAGAGTATTTGGTTTGCATATAGAGGACACACTTCTGGAATGCTGTTTGCTAGCTCTAGGAACTGACTAGCCCTGGGAGGGGCATTCTCAGCATGACTCCAGATACTGGAGCATCAAAAATACATAAGATATAAAAACATGATTTATACACTACTTTCCTGTTTGGAATGAAGTCGAGAGAATAAATCTTGTGTAGAAAAAAAAAAAATAGAATGCAGTTCTGATTCACAAAACAACATCATGTTAGAAAATTGACAGAGGCAGAACTCAGACTCAGCAAATCAGATGCAACAAATTTTAAAGATTCAGCCACCATGGTTATCCGGTTCATTAAGGTCTCTTTTGTACAGTTCTTTCATGTACTCTTTCCATCTCTTCTTGATCTCTTCTGCTTCTACTAGGTCTCTATCATTTCTGTCCTTTATTGTGAATATCTTTGGGCAAAATTTTCTGAGAGTCTATAGGCAATTAGCACATGTGCCTCAATAAATAATAGAAACCAAGATTTAAATCTATTTCTGATTCTGAAGACTTTCTCCTCCACTTTGCTTATATAGTGTAAGATTTAAGCATTATTGAAAGAAAGAGTTTGTGTACGATGTGTTTAAGAGCTGATATTTTGAATGTTGGCCTCGTTTGATCTGCCATGTGGAAAGAAGAAGGTATTTTTAAGAGGGTATTTTTGGAAAAAATTCTAGAAACAGAAATAAGGCTTCAGGGAAGCAATTGTGGTAAACAATCTTGGTTAGATAATGGAACTGTGAAAACATAAATATGTATTAGGAAGAGTTTGGAAACATGCTTGATAAGTTTAGATGAGATGTCAGTTTAGAAAGGATTTACCATAGTGTTAACATCCTACTGAAAGCAGTCCTTGAAAAAGCTTCTTCTAATGGCTGTATATTCACTGAAATGGTGAAAGAAGAAAAGATGACTTCCTGCCCTGTTTAGGGCATCCCAGTGGCTCGATGGTAAAGAATCCACCTGCAAGGCAGGAGAAGGAAAAGGTGAATGTTCCATACCTGGAGCAAAAAATAGCAACTCACTCCAGTGTTATTGCCTGGAGAATCCCATGGATAGAGGAGCCTGGAAGACTATAGTCCATAGTGTCACAAAGAGTTGGACACAGTTGACGTGACCTGAGCACACATGCTACATCGTTAAAAGTAACCTAGGTTTGAATGACGAAAGTCCAGTTTAAAAAAGTTAAGTTTCTCCAGTACACAGTCTTTATCATATATAAACCTATCTATGTATAATGGATTAATGTAGAAACTAGTAAGAGTTTGTATAGACACAAGACGAGAACATACCTTTAACTTTCTATTATAGCCATATTGAAAAATTTCTTCATGAGAACTTGTAGAACCAGGTCTTTTACCTATGCTTTCTAGACACTCTCTCCTCTCTGTTTCTGTCTGTCTCTCTCTCTGTCTGTTTTAATGCACCATGGTGCTATGAAAAATGCAGTATTGTTTTTAAAAAATCTTTATTGTATAAGTTTATTGTTGAAAAGTCTCATTTTAATACAGTTCTATATATACAGCTCTTGCAAAATTTATGGGATCTTGAAGTGTTCTGTGCGGGGACCTTCCGCAGAAAGGGAAGGCAGCAGGGATTACCCCCGGCTGAACCGGGAGATCTCAGAGAAAGGCAAATCTTGAACTGTCCGCCCCGCAGCCCCTGGCTGAGGCAGGGGACAATCAGACGCGACAGGGGTTCCGTTGGAGCGGTTCCACTTTATTAGAGTAAACTAACAGTTTTATAGGCAAACGAAAAGGGGGTTTGCAAGGGACTTCCTATAGTTTAGATGAGATTTTGTCAGTTTGGGAAAAAGGAAAAATCTTGGTTAGATAATGGAACTGTGAAAACATAAATATGTATTAGGAAGAGTTTGGAAACATGCTTGATAAGTTTAGATGAGATGTCAGTTTAGAAAGGATTTACCATAGTGTTAACATCCTACTGAAAGCAGTCCTTGAAAAAGCTTCTTCTAATGGCTGTATATTCACTGAAATGGTGAAAGAAGAAAAGATGACTTCCTGCCCTGTTTAGGGCATCCCAGTGGCTCGATGGTAAAGAATCCACCTGCAAGGCAGGAGAAGGAAAAGGTGAATGTTCCATACCTGGAGCAAAAAATAGCAACTCACTCCAGTGTTATTGCCTGGAGAATCCCATGGATAGAGGAGCCTGGAAGACTATAGTCCATAGTGTCACAAAGAGTTGGACACAGTTGACGTGACCTGAGCACACATGCTACATCGTTAAAAGTAACCTAGGTTTGAATGACGAAAGTCCAGTTTAAAAAAGTTAATGTTTCTCCAGTACACAGTCTTTATCATATATAAACCTATCTATGTATAATGGATTAATGTAGAAACTAGTAAGAGTTTGTATAGACACAAGACGAGAACATACCTTTAACTTTCTATTATAGCCATATTGAAAAATTTCTTCATGAGAACTTGTAGAACCAGGTCTTTTACCTATGCTTTCTAGACACTCTCTCCTCTCTGTTTCTGTCTGTCTCTCTCTGTCTGTTTTAATGCACCATGGTGCTATGAAAAATGCAGTATTGTTTTTAAAAAAATCTTTATTGTATAAGTTTATTGTTGAAAAGTCTCATTTTAATACAGTTCTATATATACAGCTCTTGCAAAATTTATGGGATCTTGAAGTGTTCTGTGCGGGGACCTTCCGCAGAAAGGGAAGGCAGCAGGGATTACCCCCGGCTGAACCGGGAGATCTCAGAGAAAGGCAAATCTTGAACTGTCCGCCCCGCAGCCCCCTGGCTGAGGCAGGGGACAATCAGACGCGACAGGGGTTCCGTTGGAGCGGTTCCACTTTATTAGAGTAAACTAACAGTTTTTATAGGCAAACGAAAAGGGGGGTTTGCAAGGGACTTCCTATAGTTACACCAATCAACCTAAAGGTCGAGCAACCACGCATTTACATTGCAATAGGAACTCACGGTGAGCCTGCATTGCCCAGAGTGCAGAAACCAGGGGGATCAATCAGAAGTTTTGACAATGGACCTTAGATCATGCCCTGTCTCTTCCTGTAGGCGTCCTTTTAGCACCAAACTGCAAATGTGCTTAAGCTTCCTTATGCTTGCAAAGGCCCTCTTTCCTTCAGGGCCCCACAGTTCTGGACTCTGAAATAAATTCTATAAAGAAATCTCTTTGCTTATGGTGCTCGTACCATCTGCTTATGATGGTCTATATGCCTTTCTCAATTTTCCCATAAGAAGCAGTGAAATTAAACAGTTTGCAAAAATTCCATTCTTATCTTTTATTATTCTCACTTTAAAATGAAAGCTTTTTTTCTTATAAACTGCAACACTTTTTAAAAATATCTGGGAACACATTTAACTAGCCTGATTTAAAACACTCTATCTGATAATGTTTTATTTTGCCAAATTCTCACTTCAAAAATCTCCTACGTAAAAGCTGTCCATGGGTTTCCCTGGTGGTCCAGTGGGTAAAGAGTTCACCTTGCAGTGCAAGGGGCACCAGTTTGATCCCTTACCTGGGAAGATCCCACTTGCCACAGAACAACTGGACCAGTGTGTCCCAATTATGAGCCAGCGCTCTGGAGTGCCTGCACCCTGAGCCAGTGCTCGGCAACCGGAGAGGCTTATGTGGCCTTTGGCACACAGGCCAAAGAGTAAAAATGGATGAAAATAAATGAAAAGGGGCCAAAATTTAAAGAAACAAAAAAAAAGCTGTCCATGTTATGATAACCTAACTATGCATGTTTTTACTGAATTATCTCAAATATGTGTTCAGTAACTTTGTAAAGCCTTTACATTCTGATATATTTAACGGATTCCAAGATAGCTTTTCCATCACCCCTGGACATTGATCTATGGTATTTATTTACAGTTAAGTAATATTGTTCTGTACTACGTCCATTTCTGTGTATGTGCGTGTGTTAACTGGAGTGTCTTAACTTTTAAATAGTTATGAAATTTCTGCTCTTTAATACTGTGAATTTATATATGTAAGACCTATATGCCCTAAGTTTCTTGTTTTGCTTTTGTATTAGAATTACTCAAATACCCTTGCTTTAATGATTCTGTTTTCATCAGTTTCAGTTAACATTTAAAGAAAGTTCATCTGATGTATCCTTTTCGTTTCTAGATTGCCGTGGTGGAAGAAGATGGCCGAGAGGATAAAGCAACAATTCAGTGTGAAACTTCTCCTCCCCCCACCCCTAGAGCCATCAGGATGACTCACACCCTCCCTTCTTCCTACCACAATGATGCCCGAAGGTAAGAGGCCCTCAGCACACTGCACATTGTCTGCTTCCAGAAATATTCGTTTTCCTTTCAGCATTATCAGGTTGCATAAAATTTATATAAACATTTTTATTTCAGCTGTAATTCTCCTGCTCCCTCTTCATGATGTCACTTGTGAAAAAAAAGCAAATTTTCATGCTGAGATCAAATTTTTATTTTAGAATTGGCTGTATATTTATTGTCTTGTTAGTAGCCAATTTTTGAGAATAGCTGTTTGATTTTGCCAAATTCTCACTTCAAAAATCTCCTACGTAAAAGCTGTCCATGGGTTTCCCTGGTGGTCCAGTGGGTAAAGAGTTCACCTTGCAGTGCAAGGGGCACCAGTTTGATCCCTTACCTGGGAAGATCCCACTTGCCACAGAACAACTGGACCAGTGTGTCCCAATTATGAGCCAGCGCTCTGGAGTGCCTGCACCCTGAGCCAGTGCTCGGCAACCGGAGAGGCTTATGTGGCCTTTGGCACACAGGCCAAAGAGTAAAGATGGATGAAAATAAATGAAAAGGGGCCAAAATTTAAAGAAACAAAAAAAAAGCTGTCCATGTTATGATAACCTAACTATGCATGTTATTATTGAATTATCTCAAATATGTGTTCAGTAACTTTGTAAAGCCTTTACATTCTGATATATTTAACGGATTCCAAGATAGCTTTTCCATCACCCCTGGACATTGATCTATGGTATTTATTTACAGTTAAGTAATATTGTTCTGTACTACGTCCATTTCTGTGTATGTGCGTGTGTTAACTGGAGTGTCTTAACTTTTAAATAGTTATGAAATTTCTGCTCTTTAATACTGTGAATTTATATATGTAAGACCTATATGCCCTAAGTTTCTTGTTTTGCTTTTGTATTAGAATTACTCAAATACCCTTGCTTTAATGATTCTGTTTTCATCAGTTTCAGTTAACATTTAAAGAAAGTTCATCTGATGTATCCTTTTCGTTTCTAGATTGCCGTGGTGGAAGAAGATGGCCGAGAGGATAAAGCAACAATTCAGTGTGAAACTTCTCCTCCCCCCACCCCTAGAGCCATCAGGATGACTCACACCCTCCCTTCTTCCTACCACAATGATGCCCGAAGGTAAGAGGCCCTCAGCACACTGCACATTGTCTGCTTCCAGAAATATTCGTTTTCCTTTCAGCATTATCAGGTTGCATAAAATTTATATAAACATTTTTATTTCAGCTGTAATTCTCCTGCTCCCTCTTCATGATGTCACTTGTGAAAAAAAAGCAAATTTTCATGCTGAGATCAAATTTTTATTTTTAGAATTGGCTGTATATTTATTGTCTTGTTAGTAGCCAATTTTTGAGAATAGCTTTTCTCTATTAAAATGGAGTCAAACTATAGGAATGACTTATTGTGAATAGTTATAAAAATCTAAAGGGATTCTAAGACAAGGCTGTAAGTTTGGCTTCCAGTATAAAGATAATTAAGGTTTGAAAAGTCTGTGACTGTACCCCAGCTCCTTTTAACAGACAGGTATGTAAATCACCCTACAGGTGCTACTGCCAGCTGTAACAGCTCCTCCTAGAAAAGAAAAGAAAATTGCTGAAATATAAAAGAAAAGATAAGTTTACATGGGGAGATACCCCATTGGTCATAGCAATTCTTCACACTGTCCTTTCCATCTGCCTAAAAATTGAAGCAGATTTCTATAATAATTGATGACATAATTCTAAGCATGCAATTTAAATCGTAAATGTATGTTTCTTTCACTCTCATCATTTACAGCAACTCTGAAAACGTAATTGGTATGAATGCAATGACTTCATAATTTTAAAATCTATCTGCTAAATAATATGTGTTTTACAATGAACACTTGTGAAAAGAGAGGTTTTTGTGCCAGCAAACATTTTTTTCTTTCTGTTTTATTTTTAATTCCTAATGTGAAAAATTTATTCCAATTTCAACATTTATACTTACTTTAAAAAAAAAAGAACAGATTATGTTTTAACATTTGAAAAGCAATGGCTTTTGAAGTTTAGAGTATATGAACTCAGGTTAATTAAGATAAATAATAAAGTTAAATAATTTATCATGATACTGTCAAGTTAACAGCTATTTAAAATGGTAAACTGTTACCATTTGAACCTATCCTATTAAATAGTGTTAATGTATTAAACAGTGTTAGAATACATTGACCAAGAATGCAACCTAGATCAACTAGTTAAATTATAGAAGATGACTTAACATGTTCTTAATAAACCAACCCATGTACGCTGATTGGTTTGATATTGTATGAAAAATAAGGAAAAAGTACGTGGGAAACAATTTCTTCCAGAGAAAATGTGGAGGCTTGCAGTCCTAAAGCTGAGGAAATCACAGTTTTATGTGCTTAAGAAGAAACATTGGGAAAAAAGGAGAAAGTAAAAATTTATTTTTTATTTTTATTTATTTATTTTTTTAATATTCATCTTGGAGAAATCACCTTTCTTAATTCTTTTTTTTTAACTTTTATTTTACTTTTAACTTTTACAGAGTTTTGTTGTTTACAGATGTGTGTGTTCTCAGATTAGTCATATGTATATCCCCCCAATCCCACCCCTCCAGACCATCATACAGCACCCGTGAAGGATCTGCTTTTCTCACAGAGCAATGACTATAGCTGTTTTCTTCACATATGATAGTACAGGCCTTCACGCTACTTTCTTTACACCTCTCACCCACTGTTCCTTCCCCACAATGTCCATATGTCCACTGTCCATGTCTGTCTTTCCGTTGCTTCACTGTATGTGCCATCATCACCATCCTACTAGATTCCATATATATGTGTTAGTTTATTGTACTTGTCCTTCTCAGAAAGTAACATATTATTCAAAGTGTATTTGTTTCTCCTTTTGTACTTTTATCAAAAAATTAAATCTCTTGTCCCTTGTGGAAAATCCCCTGGAGAAGGGCATGGAAACCCACTCCAGTATTCTTGCCTAGAGAATTTCGCAGTCAGAGGAGCCTGGTAGACTGCAGTCCATAGGATCGCAGAGTTGGACATAACTGAAGCAGTTTAGCATGCACGCACCTTGTGGATGTTGCAGAATTAAGGCTTGAGTACCTTGTGAATGTTGCATTGAAGCAAGCAGTTTTCCCTCTTTTTTGGTTTGCAGTAGTTTGTCTGCCTCTCTAGAGCCTGAAAGCCTTGGGCTTGGCAGTGCCAACAGCAGCCAAGACTCTCTTCACAAAGCCCCCAAGAAGAAAGGAATCAAGTCTTCAATAGGGCGTTTGTTTGGGAAAAAAGAAAAAGCTCGACTTGGGCAACTCCGTAAGTATGCCATTCATTTGACTTTCCACTGCCACTCATTTTCCTCACGTCTTAATGTCCATCTGCCTTTCATCTCGTTCAGCAGCTTTTTTCATCTACCTGATAAACTTTCTGTAACTGGCTTTGTTACTGAGTCAGCGTACTAACTGACAAAAAATTTCACAGGAAGAATATTATAAAACTTTCAAACTTTTTTGTTTGTCTGTTAATAACTACCTAGAATATATATAATGTTAACACTGGATAGATATAAGGACCCTTAAGACAAGGATTATCAGTGTCATCCTTGTTTATTAATGAGTAAACAATGTATTAGTAACTTGCCGAAACTGAAATACTTGTCCAAGGGCCATGTTTTAGAACCAGTTAATGGGCTTCCCCTGGTGGTACAGTGGGTAAGGACACGGCCTTGCAGTGCAAGGCGCGGTTCGATCCTGGCCTGGGAAGATCCACGTGCCACGGAGCGGCTGGACCTACTTTCTTTACACCTCTCATCCACTGTTCCTTCCCCACAATGTCCATATGTCCACTGTCCATGTCTGTCTTTCCATTGCTTCACTGTATGTGCCATCATCACCATCCTACTAGATTCCATATATATGTGTTAGTATATTGTACTTGTCCTTCTCAGAAAGTAACATATTATTCAAAGTGTATTTGTTTCTCCTTTTGTACTTTTATCAAAAAATTAAATCTCTTGTCCCTTGTGGAAAATCCCTTGGAGAAGGGCATGGAAACCCACTCCAGTATTCTTGCCTAGAGAATTTCGCAGTCAGAGGAGCCTGGTAGACTGCAGTCCATAGGATCGCAGAGTTGGACATAACTGAAGCAGTTTAGCATCGCACCTTGTGGATGTTGCAGAATTAAGGCTTGAGTACCTTGTGAATGTTGCATTGAAGCAAGCAGTTTTCCCTCTTTTTTGGTTTGCAGTAGTTTGTCTGCCTCTCTAGAGCCTGAAAGCCTTGGGCTTGGCAGTGCCAACAGCAGCCAAGACTCTCTTCACAAAGCCCCCAAGAAGAAAGGAATCAAGTCTTCAATAGGGCGTTTGTTTGGGAAAAAAGAAAAAGCTCGACTTGGGCAACTCCGTAAGTATGCCATTCATTTGACTTTCCACTGCCACTCATTTTCCTCACGTCTTAATGTCCATCTGCCTTTCATCTCGTTCAGCAGCTTTTTTCATCTACCTGATAAACTTTCTGTAACTGGCTGTGTTACTGAGTCAGCGTAATAACTGACAAAAAGTTTCACAGGAAGAATATTATAAAACTTTCAAACTTTTTTGTTTGTCTGTTAATAACTACCTAGAATATATATAATGTTAACACTGGATAGATATAAGGACCCTTAAGACAAGGATTATCAGTGTCATCCTTGTTTATTAATGAGTAAACAATGTATTAGTAACTTGCCGAAACTGAAATACTTGTCCAAGGGCCATGTTTTAGAACCAGTTAATGGGCTTCCCCTGGTGGTACAGTGGGTAAGGACACGGCCTTGCAGTGCAAGGGGCGCCGGTTCGATCCCTGGCCTGGGAAGATCCACGTGCCACGGAGCGGCTGGACTGATGTGTCCAATTACCGAGCCGGAGCGATGACAGACGCCACCGCGATGGGAGGCCCACACGGGCCAAGGAACAAAGACGGATGAAAATAGAAAAATGAAAGACAAATAGAAGTGGCCCGCCCGCTCCCCTCCCTGCCCAACCCAACCCCGCCCCAAAATAAATAAATAAATAAATCTTAAAAAAAAAAGAAAAAGAACAATAAACCAAGTGCAAAGTGGAAATTCTTAAAAAAAAAAAAAATCATTGTACACACTGTATAGGTATGTATAAGAGCTTACCTGTGTGAATTTAAAGCTTTTCTGTTGAAAAACTTAAGAAACCTAGAAAAAATCCAGAAGAACTCATTTTAGGTCAAAATTAATGCATTATAAAGGGCATAAAATATAAAGGGTAAGGTTTCTTTGTTTTAAAGCATCACGACTTTCTGCTAAACACACTCCACAGCAGGTAGACGGGGAGACAGAGGAAAGGACAATAGAGGTTGTGTTAGAATTATTGTCAGTGACATTTAATAAAAATATAGATCAATACATCTGAAATGACCCTAGGTAAGTATATAAATATATAGATAGGTTGGTAAGTAAACGGATGAATAGATACATAAACAGATAAATCGGTATAGTCTGAAGCAAAAAGAATATGTAAAATGTATTTTCTAAATGATGACATATATGCTTGGACTTTCCCCCTCCCCTTTGGTGTAATTTTACGTATTGATTTTTTTTTCTCCTGAAATCTCTTTGCATCATCTTGGTTATTTGTGATTGCCTTTACTTTTTTGCTGCTCTTCTGCTGCCGCTGAATTCAAAACTAGAGTTAAATTACAGAGAAAAAGATTTAATTCCTACCTATAAATGATAATCAGAATGAGACACTCCCTTTCTGAACACTTCCTGTGAGTTCTCAAAGGAGTGGTTATTCACAAGTAATGTATCATCCCCCAGAATTAGGTTACTGCCCTGTCAATTTCTGAGAATTGTGTTCATATTTACAGATTTACAGCTGTAGTATTATTAAAAAAAATAGCCTTCTCAAGGTCCACAGTGTGAAACCCACAAAAAACATCAGAAGCCATGGGAAACCAATGTCTGTAACACATGAGCAGTCAGCTGTGTGACTGAGTGTTACTCAACAGGGGAAAGAAATGCTCCTTGGGTTTGTCTTTCTCAGGCTAAAAAAGGTATTACTGCGTAAAAAGAAGACCAAAGATGATTATTTGGGGGATATAAAATGCACATACCAAGACATTATTTTAAAATTTGTTTTATTTTATTTGACAGCTGTTTACACTCAAAATCAAGATATCTGTGATATAATTTAAGGTCTATAAAATGTAGAAGCTTCTAGAAACTTAGCCTTTGTACTTATTTTCAGAGACTGTGTGTCTCTATGTTGGAACAGATCAGATAAAACGGAAATCAGTTACATTCTTATCAACTCCATCCAAGGAAAAATCCTAGTTTGATACATAATTTATCATTCTGCTAAACACACTCCACAGCAGGTAGACGGGGAGACAGAGGAAAGGACAATAGAGGTTGTGTTAGAATTATTGTCAGTGACATTTAATAAAAATATAGATCAATACATCTGAAATGACCCTAGGTAAGTATATAAATATATATATAGGTTGGTAAGTAAACGGATGAATAGATACATAAACAGATAAATCGGTATAGTCTGAAGCAAAAAGAATATGTAAAATGTATTTTCTAAATGATGACATATATGCTTGGACTTTCCCCCTCCCCTTTGGTGTAATTTTACGTATTGATTTTTTTTTTCTCCTGAAATCTCTTTGCATCATCTTGGTTATTTGTGATTGCCTTTACTTTTTTGCTGCTCTTCTGCTGCCGCTGAATTCAGAACTAGAGTTAAATTACAGAGAAAAAGATTTAATTCCTACCTATAAATGATAATCAGAATGAGACACTCCCTTTCTGAACACTTCCTGTGAGTTCTCAAAGGAGTGGTTATTCACAAGTAATGTATCATCCCCCAGAATTAGGTTACTGCCCTGTCAATTTCTGAGAATTGTGTTCATATTTACAGATTTACAGCTGTAGTATTATTAAAAAAAATAGCCTTCTCAAGGTCCACAGTGTGAAACCCACAAAAAACATCAGAAGCCATGGGAAACCAATGTCTGTAACACATGAGCAGTCAGCTGTGTGACTGAGTGTTACTCAACAGGGGAAAGAAATGCTCCTTGGGTTTGTCTTTCTCAGGCTAAAAAAGGTATTACTGCGTAAAAAGAAGACCAAAGATGATTATTTGGGGGATATAAAATGCACATACCAAGACATTATTTTAAAATTTGTTTTATTTTATTTGACAGCTGTTTACACTCAAAATCAAGATATCTGTGATATAATTTAAGGTCTATAAAAATGTAGAAGCTTCTAGAAACTTAGCCTTTGTACTTATTTTCAGAGACTGTGTGTCTCTATGTTGGAACAGATCAGATAAAACGGAAATCAGTTACATTCTTATCAACTCCATCCAAGTCAGAAAATATCCTTAGTTATTCAAGATACATCTGAGAAATTATACACCCGAGAGATTTCTGAGTTCTGAGCAATTTTGTTTTACTCTGTAGAACAGCAGAGTATATCGAAGCTAGTGACAGTCGTGTAGTAAGGGCTGCAGTGCTGATGAGGAAGACAAAGATAAAACATCTCTACCTCAAGAGCTGTAGAAAAGCTACACTCAGAGGGAAGCAAGGTTCCTGTAGAAACCAAGAATACAGGTCTTCATTGGAAATAATGCTTGAGAAAATAAGAATAAAACACAGGCACAGATACATTTCAGTAAATCATGTTTTAGTGTTTTTTTGTTTGTTTGTTTGTTTTTTTCCCCAGAAGAAATGGTGCATGGCACCACTGGTGCTTTTGGGTTTAGGAATATAGACTCATGTTTTCTTCTGTCCTGGAAAATGTACATCTACATTGTGAAGGGAAGACCATGAAAACTTCACCAAATCAAGGGCTTACCACTTAGTGCTGCTGATTCACACATCAGAAGAAATTTGAGAAACATCTCTAGTGATTATAACTTTAATAACTTGATCTATAAAATTCCACATTCTTTTATCAGTGAAAGTAGAAATAGAAAATGGGAAAGTATGGCATGAAAAGTGATATGGTAGAGGTATGATGTGTCAGAGAACCAGATTTGAAATTTTGGGCCATGTCCCAAGACTTAGAATTCTTAACCCTTTGACTCATAAAGGCAAAGAAACATAGGTCAACTTGACAGTAGCTATGTTAGATGCATTTAAATGAAATGTGCTGTAGAGGAAAAAAAATTTTCTCAATAAAACTGTGAAAGTGTTCACTCAATTCCATCAGGCTTGATGGAACACAAAAAGGCATTTTAGTAATTTACAGAAGAGAATATTTGTAGTGGGGGTATTATTCACCTTATATAACAATCTGAAAAGCTAGGGTAGTAAAGTAATCTTCACATATGATGGATCAGTCACTGTGACTGCATTGATAACCACTAACCATAGAGCATCAGATTCAATATAGACAGATCTTCTAGAAACTTAGCCTTTGTACTTATTTTCAGAGACTGTGTGTCTCTATGTTGGAACAGATCAGATAAAACGGAAATCAGTTACATTCTTATCAACTCCATCCAAGTCAGAAAATATCCTTAGTTATTCAAGATACATCTGAGAAATTATACACCCGAGAGATTTCTGAGTTCTGAGCAATTTTGTTTTACTCTGTAGAACAGCAGAGTATATCGAAGCTAGTGACAGTCGTGTAGTAAGGGCTGCAATGCTGATGAGGAAGACAAAGATAAAACATCTCTACCTCAAGAGCTGTAGAAAAGCTACACTCAGAGGGAAGCAAGGTTCCTGTAGAAACCAAGAATACAGGTCTTCATTGGAAATAATGCTTGAGAAAATAAGAATAAAACACAGGCACAGATACATTTCAGTAAATCATGTTTTAGTGTTTTTTTGTTTGTTTGTTTGTTTTTTTCCCCAGAAGAAATGGTGCATGGCACCACTGGTGCTTTGGTTGAGGAATATAGACTCATGTTTTCTTCTGTCCTGGAAAATGTACATCTACATTGTGAAGGGAAGACCATGAAAACTTCACCAAATCAAGGGCTTACCACTTAGTGCTGCTGATTCACACATCAGAAGAAATTTGAGAAACATCTCTAGTGATTATAACTTTAATAACTTGATCTATAAAATTCCACATTCTTTTATCAGTGAAAGTAGAAATAGAAAATGGGAAAGTATGGCATGAAAAGTGATATGGTAGAGGTATGATGTGTCAGAGAACCAGATTTGAAATTTTGGGCCATGTCCCAAGACTTAGAATTCTTAACCCTTTGACTCATAAAGGCAAAGAAACATAGGTCAACTTGACAGTAGCTATGTTAGATGCATTTAAATGAAATGTGCTGTAGAGGAAAAAAAATTTTCTCAATAAAACTGTGAAAGTGTTCACTCAATTCCATCAGGCTTGATGGAACACAAAAGGCATTTTTAGTAATTTACAGAAGAGAATATTTGTAGTGGGGGTATTATTCACCTTATATAACAATCTGAAAAGCTAGGGTAGTAAAGTAAGCTTCAGATATGATGGATCAGTCACTGTGACTGCATTGATAACCACTAACCATAGAGCATCAGATTCAATATAGACAGATCTATTTTTAAAATATGTTACTAGCAGAGGCAACATAAATGTGGAAACTCCAAAACTCAAAGGAAGCGACACACTAACAGCATTTGAATAAAGCTAAAAATACTTATAAAGAATTGCAAAAGAGAAAATGTATTTATGGCCATGTCTCCTTGAAGGTCACTACTGAATTTGGGGAGAATGTTCTGGCAGAGGGAATGTTCCTTTAGCAGATGTGGGGATCTGCTTTTAGTTTCTGTCTCTCTGTTCTTTTCTTCTTTTTGTTTTCCCTCACTTTCCTTCAATAATACAAACCCCTATATGAAAAGATGAAAAAATAAGTTTGACAGTCTCATTGAGACACATGGAAAAAGCAGGCCAATAAATGCCTCTGTTTACTTCCTAGAGAAAAAAATAGATTCAGGATGTAATAACATATGTTTTTAAGTTTATTGGAGTGTAATTTATTTATAATGTTGTATTAGTTTCTGCTGGACAGCAAAGAGAATCAGTTATATCTATACATATATCCACTCATTTATAGATTCTTCTCACATATATGTCATTGCAGAGTTTTGTTTTTATTTTTTAATTTTGGTCTCTTTTATTTAGTTAGTTATTTTCATCCATCTTTGTTCTTTGGCCTGTGTAGGCCTCCCATTGCAGTGGCCTCTCTCATTGCAGAGCACCGGCTCTGGGCACATGCACTCCACAGTGCTGGCTTGTTGTTGGAAACACTGGTCCAGCCGCTCCATGGCGCATGGGATCTTCCTGGGCCAAGGACAGAACCAGCGCCCCCTGCACTGCAAGGTGGACTCTTTACTCACTGGACCACCAGGGAAGCCCCTTTGCAGAGTTTTGAGTAGAGTTCTCTGTGCCATATAATAGGCTATTAAAAGACATCCTAGTGACCGCAAGCCAGTGACCACAGCTTCCCTCCCGATCTACATATCCAGATACATCTCTGTTATTTCCATAAATGTTTAAACATGTTCACATCTAACCTATATTTTAAAAGTCACTAATTAATCCTGCCATCTTCCCTAAATACTGACTTATTTTCCCTCTACCCTTAAAATCCAAGCTTAAGTGAATTGTCCCCAAGTGTTTTCCTTCCTCATCTGTCAGTCACTTTACACCCTTCCATATCCTGACTTCTATACATAAAATTCTAGAAACAAGTGCAGTCTTAACCAACATGGAAGACTGGTTAGGACATTATAAGATAGATATTATCAAGAGATTTGAGGATGGTAGCAAACTCACAGTTATATTTATGATCATGTAAATTTAAGAGTATATCTAAAATAGATGACCTCTTCCTAAAACAGATTCTAAAGGTTTTGGTACAAAAGTTGTAGCTATACTAATGATAGCTACAGTTGAATGTGGGGATCTGCTTTTAGTTTCTGTCCTGCCCCCACTTTCCTTCAATAATACAAACCCCTATATGAAAAGATGAAAAATAAGTTTGACAGTCTCATTGAGACACATGGAAAAAGCAGGCCAATAAATGCCTCTGTTTACTTCCTAGAGAAAAATAGATTCAGGATGTAATAACATACGTTTTAAGTTTATTGGAGTGTAATTTATTTATAATGTTGTATTAGTTTCTGCTGGACAGCAAAGAGAATCAGTTATATCTATACATATATCCACTCATTTATAGATTCTTCTCACATATATGTCATTGCAGAGTTTTGTTTTTATTTTTTAATTTTGGTCTCTTTTATTTAGTTAGTTATTTTCATCCATCTTTGTTCTTTGGCCTGTGTAGGCCTCCCATTGCAGTGGCCTCTCTCATTGCAGAGCACCGGCTCTGGGCACATGCACTCCACAGTGCTGGCTTGTTGTTGGAAACACTGGTCCAGCCGCTCCATGGCGCATGGGATCTTCCTGGGCCAAGGACAGAACCAGCGCCCCCTGCACTGCAAGGTGGACTCTTTACTCACTGGACCACCAGGGAAGCCCCTTTGCAGAGTTTTGAGTAGAGTTCTCTGTGCCATATAACAGGCTATTAAAAGACATCCTAGTGACCGCAAGCCAGTGACCACAGCTTCCCTCCCGATCTACATATCCAGATACATCTCTGTTATTTCCATAAATGTTTAAACATGTTCACATCTAACCTATATTTTAAAAGTCACTAATTAATCCTGCCATCTTCCCTAAATACTGACTTATTTTCCCTCTACCCTTAAAATCCAAGCTTAAGTGAATTGTCCCCAAGTGTTTTTCCTTCCTCATCTGTCAGTCACTTTACACCCTTCCATATCCTGACTTCTATACATAAAATTCTAGAAACAAGTGCAGTCTTAACCAACATGGAAGACTGGTTAGGACATTATAAGATAGATATTATCAAGAGATTTGAGGATGGTAGCAAACTCACAGTTATATTTATGATCATGTAAATTTAAGCAGTATATCTAAAATAGATGACCTCTTCCTAAAAACAGATTCTAAAAGGTTTTGGTACAAAAGTTGTAGCTATACTAATGATAGCTACAGTTGAATGTCATAGGTAAGTAAGAACCTTGTCCAAAAGACATCAACCAAAATAAACTGATCACTGGAAAAACTGCCCGGACCAAAAGGAAAATTATAACATTCTTATTTTTTTATTATTTTTGTTTAGTAATTTTAAAGTTAAAAGAAAATTAATAAAATAAAGTTTTACCATATTTTAACAAAATATGAAAGTGAGTGGAACTATTCCAAAACTCTCTTTTGCCTCTCTCTGCTTGCTTGAAGCAAAACTTCATCCAGAAAAGAGGCATTAACAAAAGGACATAGGAGCCTAAGAGAGTTGATATTTTGAGGGGTGGGAGACAGGTGGAATGTTGATGATCCAAAGTAATTTATTTATTCCTACTTTGAATGAATAGCATATGGTTGAGCCAATGTGAAGTACAGAATCCTAACCATGGACTTTAGGAAAATTGTGAAAGGATGGCATTGTCAGCAGAGAATATTCAATTTAGCAATATGGATAGTACATAAATATAGACAACTTTACATTAAAAAAAAAAACCCTTAAGTATATTTCTGGCCTAGAACAACTTTATCGGCTACACTGTCTAAACTCAGAACAACCAGGAACAGAGGTTCTAAATCTCAATATCCACTATTACACATCGGTAATTGGAATCTTGACTGGTTGACTTTTAATTTTATCCAAAGACATCAACCTGTTTTGAAACAAAGCAAATTAAATTGTGTTGAAAATAGCATGTCAGATGAAGCTTATTTGTTTCTTTGACAAAGTTATTCAGTAACAGAACAGGAAAGGCATTTGGGTGAGCTGTGATGCATGATAGCCCTGTACAAAAGATGTCAGAATGGAGTATGAGTGATGGAAAATTTAGGTGGGATTTATAACCAGTTAAATATCCCATATGTTATTGAGTAAAAAAAGTAAATAAAAACAACTCTTGCAAGTTTCTTTTAAATGTATATGAGAAGCAGCACATTTCAAAGACACTTTTTTCCTGCTAAATTCCAATTCTCTTTCCTTTATAGTCCTCTGTCATAATGCATTATATTATAGTGCTCTGAAATCTATTATTTATTATGATTAGCATGGTAAGAAAATAATTTCATAAAGACAGAAGCAGTATCAACATCACAGCAATGTTATTTAGCAAACATGCTTCTACACATAAAATTCTGGTGGCTTGCTAGCCATAACACCAAAATTCAGTTTGTTCCTAGATGTTATGGAAGTAACAAATACAGAAAAAATTCTCAAGCATCAGTTAGAGATGAGTCATACTGTACATACTGTCCTTTTTTTGTTTGAAGAAAGCAGTATCTAGATTCAATTATGAATGCATTTATTACCTACCATTTAGGAGCCAAGCATGATGCCTAGGTGTACTATGACTAAAAGTCATGAAACAATTAAATGATCATTTATAAATTCAAGGGCATTTAAAATCTAAACAAGTAGTATGGAAAAGAAGTCAAGTGGAAGAAAGATTAAACCTACTGATCAGCAGCAGATTATAGTCTTAATCTCTCTGGGATTAGAGTTCGTTTTAAATATGATAATTAATATGCTAACAGGGAACTCTGTTGGACAAGCAGAGATACAGAACCCTTGCAGTGTGGATTGGCCCAAATTTCCTACAGACTTGTACCTCAACTGCCAACCGAAAATACATTATTCTGAACGGAGTCTAAGGTCCAAGCAGCATAGAGATACATGCCTTCACAATCCCAATGAACAGATATTTCTGTGCCATACCTCTGGAGAAGGAAATTAAAATGCCCAGTACTCTTGCCTGGAAATCCTGGCCTTGTGTTGAAAATAGCATGTCAGATGAAGCTTATTTGTTTCTTTGACAAAGTTATTCAGTAACAGAACAGGAAAGGCATTTGGGTGAGCTGTGACGCATGACAGCCCTGTACAAAAGATGTCAGAATGGAGTATGAGTGATGGAAAATTTAGGTGGGATTTATAACCAGTTAATTATCCCATATGTTATTGAGTAAAAAAAGTAAAAAAAAACAACTCTTGCAAGTTTCTTTTAAATGTATATGAGAAGCAGCACATTTCAAAGACACTTTTTTCCTGCTAAATTCCAATTCTCTTTCCTTTATAGTCCTCTGTCATAATGCATTATATTATAGTGCTCTGAAATCTATTATTTATTATAATTAGCATGGTAAGAAAATAATTTCATAAAGACAGAAGCAGTATCAACATCACAGCAATGTTATTTAGCAAACATGCTTCTACACATAAAATTCTGGTGGCTTGCTAGCCATAACACCAAAATTCAGTTTGTTCCTAGATGTTATGGAAGTAACGAATACAGAAAAAATTCTCAAGCATCAGTTAGAGATGAGTCATACTGTACATACTGTCCTTTTTTTGTTTGAAGAAAGCAGTATCTAGATTCAATTATGAATGCATTTATTACCTACCATTTAGGAGCCAAGCATGATGCCTAGGTGTACTATGACTAAAAGTCATGAAACAATTAAATGATCATTTATAAATTCAAGGGCATTTAAAATCTAAACAAGTAGTATGGAAAAGAAGTCAAGTGGAAGAAAGATTAAACCTACTGATCAGCAGCAGATTATAGTCTTAATCTCTCTGGGATTAGAGTTCGTTTTAAATATGATAATTAATATGCTAACAGGGAACTCTGTTGGACAAGCAGAGATACAGAACCCTTGCAGTGTGGATTGGCCCAAATTTCCTACAGACTTGTACCTCAACTGCCAACCGAAAATACATTATTCTGAATGGAGTCTAAGGTCCAAGCAGCATAGAGATACATGCCTTCACAATCCCAATGAACAGATATTTCTGTGCCATACCTCTGGAGAAGGAAATTAAAATGCACTCCAGTACTCTTGCCTGGAAATCCCCATGGACAAGGAAGCCTGGTGAGCTACAGTCCACAGGGTGACAAGGAGTCAGACATGACTTAGCAACTGAATGATAAGAAAGCCATCCATAGATCTAGGCATATGAAGGTCCTTTCTTGAATTCCTCAGCTTGGAGGGAATCTCATGGTCTGTAGCACCTCTCCTGAAATTCTTCAAGACCTTCCTTCTGGTGCCTGGGAGAGGTTAGAACTAGCAATGCTATCAGGGCAGAACACCCTTTCCCAAGACCTGGAACTGTGTAGGCCAAATCTCTAGAAGGATTCCAAGTTTTTGTTACCTTTCAAACCCTGGAACCAGCCAGAAAGGCAGTGACATTTGGCTGAATACAACCAAACCATGTGCACTTGGGTCCCTGTTTCTCCCTAACTCTCTGTACTGTAGCTTGTGTTCCCCAGATTCCTTGGGGAGCCCAGAGACTTTACCTATAACAATGTTCTGGGCCAGTGTCCTGACCTTGGTAATTGAATCACTCCTGCTGTCAGAATGGTCTCATATAAGATTGGACAATATAGTATTAGTAGACCACACTAGATTGTTATTTCACTAATTTGGGTTACTCAAAATATCTGTATAGAAAAGGGTCTGGAAAAAAATATTTGACTTAGCCCCTCACACCTTGAAAGTGATCCTGTCTCAAACACTTCTAAGTCCTTGACGACCTCACAAAAGAGAGTGTAGAGTGTCTGAGTCATAGACAGCTCAGAGAAATTCATGTGCAGTGCTGTGCTGTACTAAGTTGCTTCAGTCATGCCCTACTCTTCGTGATACTATGGAGCCCACCAGGCTCCTCTGTTGATGGGATTCTCCATGCAGGACTTATTGGAGTGCATTGCCATGCCATTCTCCAGAGGATCTTCCTGAACCAGGAATCCAGCCCACGTCTCTTATGTTTCCTGCATCGGCAGGCAGGTTTTTTACCACCTCGTGGCTCAGGTTGTAAAGAGAACTTCATAGAGGGTATGAATTTTGACTTGGACTTTGCATGTGCAACCACTAGGGACCACTGACAAGGTGATAAACAATTTATTATCTGAGTATCCACTGAATCATGGAACTCAAGCCTTCTAAGCCTAAGTACCTTATGCCATGAGATGAGTGGAGTTAATGATGCTTTTGCCATATTCACAAGGGCTTCCCAGGTGGTGCTAGTGGTACTGGACCCACTTACCAATACAGGAGACATAAAGGACATGGGTTCGATCCCCAGGTCAGAAAGATCCCCTGGTGGAAGGTATGGTAACCCACTCCAGTATTCTTGCCTGGAGAATCTCATGGCCAAAGAAGCCTATCAGGCTACAGTCCAAAGAGTTGCAAAGAGTTGGACATAACTGAAGAGCCTTAGCTTGCATGCACCTCTCCAAGAGGTCTCCTGGAGAATGAGTAACCCTTAGCTTCAACCAGTCAGTGTTTCTCACTGGAGGCACTGTTGCCGTTTCAAGATAAATAAACCTAAGAATTTTCTACTTATTAAAGAATGTTTAGAATTCTTGTCTCTTATCTAATGTATATCTCTTGCACTTTGCAATCATTGTGACATCTAAAATTGTGCCCCCATCCCCCACAAACTATGGGAATATTTACATTCCCTCTGAAATTGGTATTATCTTCAGTAGAGAACCATTACAAAAGATATATAATGTAAGCCACAAATATCAGTTACCTATGTAATTTTTAATTTTCTAGCAGTCATATTAAGATAAGTAAAAAGAAACAGATGAGATTAAGTGTAATACTGTTTTTATTTAAACTGATATTAAAAATTGTTAATTTTAGCATTAATCAGTATAAAATGATTAATTAGATACATTATTTTCTTTTTTGTACTAAATTCTCAAAACCTTGTACATAGTTTATACTCAGAGCACTTAATTTGGATCAGCCACTTTTCAGGTATTCAACGGCCATATATATTAATGAATAAAACATTGGTCTAGATGAATAGGTATTCTTTTTTTATTAAAGTATTTTATTTCTTTATTTATTTATTTGGGGGTCAGGGGTCGAGTTGGGGAGGGAGGGGAGCAGGCGGGCCACCTCTATTGGTCTTTAATTTCTCTATTTTCATCCGTCTTTGTTCTTTGGCTCCTGTGGGCCTCCCATCAAGGTGGCGTCTGTCGTTGCAGAGCGCTGGCTCTGGGCGCATGTGCTCCAGAGCTCCAGCTCGGTGATTGGACACATCAGTCCAGCCGCTCCGCAGCACATGGGATCCTCCCAGGCCAGGGATCGAACTGGCGCCCCTTGTCAATGCAAGGCGGTGTCCTTACCCACTGGACTACCAGAGGAAGCCCTGAATAGGTATTCTTAAAGTCCACACAGCCATGGGAGCCTACTGATGCCTAGAAAGAGTTGAAGTAGACTCTGATCAGATTTAGAAAATCACTCATAGAGTAAAAGAGTAGGCTGGTTGAGCTGGTTTGACTAACAGTGAGTGCTTAGCTGGTCAGGTGGTTGGAAAGATGAACTTGAGATTTAAGGGGCACCTGGATCCATGGGGTCACAAAGAGACACAACTGAGTTACTGAACTGGATGAATTCTTTGAAAGAATGTTTTTTCTCATCTAAAAATGTTTTATTGGAGCTTAATAATGCACATAACTAGACTTTGTTCCCTGCTTAAGGGTACAGCTCATGCTTTTTAAAATTAATTTTGCCTACTATGGACTTAAGTGTCATTTTGTATTGGCGTCCCCAAGCACTATTTAGCAACAGTTCTTTTCAAGTTTATTTAAAGGGTACTAGATTTTGAAGTGATCAGAGTTTTTTTTCTTTTAAATTATTTATAACTTAAGATATCAGTTACCTATGTAATTTTTAATTTTCTAGCAGTCATATTAAGATAAGTAAAAAGAGACAGATGAGATTAAGTGTAATACTGTTTTTATTTAAACTGATATTAAAAATTGTTAATTTCAGCATTAATCAGTATAAAATGATTAATTAGATACATTATTTTCTTTTTTGTACTAAATTCTCAAAACTTTGTACATAGTTTATACTCAGAGCACTTAATTTGGATCAGCCACTTTTCAGGTATTCAACGGCCATATATATTAATGAATAAAACATTGGTCTAGATGAATAGGTATTCTTTTTTTTTTAAGATTTATTTATTTATTTATTTTGGGGTCAGGGGTCGAGTTGGGGAGGGAGGGGAGCAGGCGGGCCACCTCTATTGGTCTTTAATTTCTCTATTTTCATCCGTCTTTGTTCTTTGGCTCCTGTGGGCCTCCCATCAAGGTGGCGTCTGTCGTTGCAGAGCGCTGGCTCTGGGCGCATGTGCTCCAGAGCTCCAGCTCGGTGATTGGACACATCAGTCCAGCCGCTCCGCAGCACATGGGATCCTCCCAGGCCAGGGATCGAACTGGCGCCCCTTGTCAATGCAAGGCGGTGTCCTTACCCACTGGACTACCAGAGGAAGCCCTGAATAGGTATTCTTAAAGTCCACACAGCCATGGGAGCCTACTGATGCCTAGAAAGAGTTGAAGTAGACTCTGATCAGATTTAGAAAATCACTCATAGAGTAAAAGAGTAGGCTGGTTGAGCTGGTTTGACTAACAGTGAGTGCTTAGCTGGTCAGGTGGTTGGAAAGATGAACTTGAGATTTAAGGGGCACCTGGATCCATGGGGTCACAAAGAGACACAACTGAGTTACTGAACTGGATGAATTCTTTGAAAGAATGTTTTTTCTCATCTAAAAATGTTTTATTGGAGCTTAATAATGCACATAACTAGACTTTGTTCCCTGCTTAAGGGTACAGCTCATGCTTTTTAAAATTAATTTTGCCTACTATGGACTTAAGTGTCATTTTGTATTGGCGTCCCCAAGCACTATTTAGCAACAGTTCTTTTTCAAGTTTATTTAAAGGGTACTAGATTTTGAAGTGATCAGAGTATTTCTAAACCCTTAATAATTTTTACTTTTAGAATTTTTTTTATAAGAAAAAATGTCTAATATCTGTTTTTTAGGCATCTCGTTTTGACTCACAAAATTCCTCTAGAGCTCTCTTTGTTTCTCTTCCAGAACTTTACATTTTAAAATGTTCTTTTCTATAATTAAAAAAGCAAACATTTAAATTATAATTTATATGTTCTTTGCTCGGAAGAATAAAAGGCCTGATTTATTCAGGCCTTTTCAAACATCTAGTGGTTGAAAGTCTCTCATTGTTTGTGAAATAAGTCTACTTATCAATCTCTGTTCCCCATCTGGACTGATCATGAATTTTGTAACTTTTAAGTGAATCTTACTCATTTCCATTTATATTTCAAGAGAAGAACTTTATTGTTAATTACAGATTATGAATAGTAATTTATGGCTATATAGCAGGACAAGTATTCCAATGAGAAAAGTAAAATGAAAATATTCACTCACTCTGCATAATGGAAATTTCCACATTTAAAAATATTCCCTAAGAGTACTTTAGTCAACTAGTGAATGCCTTTCTTAATGATACCAATAATGAAAATCTTTCACAAAAAAGTTCTTTACGTATTAATTGCTTATGTGCATAATTGAATAAAATAAATTTCATCCTTCAGACTCTAAATCCATGAGTAAGACCTTGATAGCCATAAATGTGTTTTCAATTAAAGATGACTTTCTTTATAATTAACTAGGTCAGTAACAGAATTACTAGGCTATGATATTAAATTATTTATGCAGTATTCCAGAATCAATGGTATTGAGTATTTAAGTTATTTGTTAAAATAGATTATGAAAAAAATTGCAACAAAATCATCTTTATTTACTGAAATATTGGTGAATGTTTCTGTGTAGTCTTTGAAAGAATTAGTCTTAGCTTAAGGGTACAGCTCATGCTTTTAAAATTAATTTTGCCTACTATGGACTTAAGTGTCATTTTGTATTGGCGTCCCCAAGCACTATTTAGCAACAGTTCTTTTTCAAGTTTATTTAAAGGGTACTAGATTTTGAAGTGATCAGAGTATTTCTAAACCCTTAATAATTTTTACTTTTAGAATTTTATTTATAAGAAAAAATGTCTAATATCTGTTTTTTAGGCATCTCGTTTTGACTCACAAAATTCCTCTAGAGCTCTCTTTGTTTCTCTTCCAGAACATTACATTTTAAAATGTTCTTTTCTATAATTAAAAAAGCAAACATTTAAATTATAATTTATATGTTCTTTGCTCGGAAGAATAAAAGGCCTGATTTATTCAGGCCTTTTCAAACATCTAGTGGTTGAAAGTCTCTCATTGTTTGTGAAATAAGTCTACTTATCAATCTCTGTTCCCCATCTGGACTGATCATGAATTTTGTAACTTTTAAGTGAATCTTACTCATTTCCATTTATATTTCAAGAGAAGAACTTTATTGTTAATTACAGATTATGAATAGTAATTTATGGCTATATAGCAGGACAAGTATTCCAATGAGAAAAGTAAAATGAAAATATTCACTCACTCTGCATAATGGAAATTTCCACATTTAAAAATATTCCCTAAGAGTACTTTAGTCAACTAGTGAATGCCTTTCTTAATGATACCAATAATGAAAATCTTTCACAAAAAAGTTCTTTACGTATTAATTGCTTATGTGCATAATTGAATAAAATAAATTTCATCCTTCAGACTCTAAATCCATGAGTAAGACCTTGATAGCCATAAATGTGTTTTCAATTAAAGATGACTTTCTTTATAATTAACTAGGTCAGTAACAGAATTACTAGGCTATGATATTAAATTATTTATGCAGTATTCCAGAATCAATGGTATTGAGTATTTAAGTTATTTGTTAAAATAGATTATGAAAAAAATTGCAACAAAATCATCTTTATTTACTGAAATATTGGTGAATGTTTCTGTGTAGTCTTTGAAAGAATTAGTCTTAGCTTAAATCTCTCTACCTAATCTTGAGCTTAAATGGAATTTAGATCTCTTTCAATTAAATATATATGTATCTATACCATAACCCACTTAAAAATAATGAGCATTTTTCATTTACCTTAACTTAATGTTTTCCACATGAAGAGAAAATAGAGCCCAGGTTTAAGTTTTCATTTTTCAATTACAACAGATAATTTTTGAACAATGGTATGTTAGGAGGTACTAAATAATTGTTTTGTAAAATTGTTTAATGCACCACATACTTTCTCCTCTTATTTCAAGGTTATATAAACATATTGTATATATTCCCAAAACCAAAAAGACTGACACTACATCGAATAATTTATGAACTGCTAAGCAAAAACAGTTCTTATCAGGATGTTTTGAAAAAAAGATTAAGAATTTTTTCAGGTATTATGATTAAAATTATAAAACAGAACAAAGCCTTCCAGAACATAGTAAGCTCTGGAAGTCAGGTTTGTACTGAAGGATAAAGGAGTCAGCCAGGTGAACAGAGGAGGGTTCCAGAACAAAAGACAAAAAGTTTTAACAACTCAACACATGTCTCTCCATTCTCTCAACTTGGAATGAAAGACATACACCTGAGTTTCTGCACGTTGGGCTGTCAAAAAAACCTCATACACTACACTGTTTTTTTGTGAGAAAAACCCCAAATCTTGAAGTCTGTATGTTCAAGTGTTTTTCAGTGTATGGCCCACATGTATTAGTTACTACTAGGTGTGATTGAATGTCTCCCTTTTGTTTTGCTGCCTTTGCACTACCACCCCCATTCTCTCAGTGTATGTTTATGTGTATACTCATGCCATTGAATGCATATTAAATTTGAAATACACAGACAGGCCAAAAAAGAAAAAAAACATGTTACTGAACAGTTGCTCAAATAAACTTTAAAAAATATAATTTCAAAATTGACGCAGTGTATCCAACCTAACATGAATAGTTACTTCTTCACAGGAGGCTTTATGGAGACTGGGAAACTGCTGCTCAGGAATCCCTGGGGTTAGGCAAACTTGGAACTCAAGCTGAGAAGGATAGAAGACTGAAGAAAAAGTAGGTTTGGAGATTTTTTTTTCCTCCTCTTTCTAACTTTCACTAATTTTGTATCATTGTTTGTGGGGGATTAAAAGGAGTAATTGAAAAGAAAACAATAGACAGAGGCTAGTATTATCCTGGTTTTCCCTGGAACTGCTTAATGCTCCAGTTTCATGGTTATAATGGCCTATTAAAAACCTTTGGCCCATAGTTGAAATAAACAGTTTTTATAAAGAGATCAAAGCTTTAATTTCAAAACTCAAATATATTTAAAATATTTAAATACAAATAATGTGATGTTCCATCTGAAGTTGAATTCAGTACTGAGCTGGTATGATAAAATGCAGAGTATACCATCCAACTTTGTGTTTCCTGTCATGAGGATTAATGAACCTTCTCGTAAAATGGAGTATTTAAAAGGAGACTGTTTCTCCAACGGCTTGAATATAAGCTTATTTTAGACTCACAGCAGATTGTTTTACATCTGTCAGGAAACTGATAGTGTATTTTTTCATTCACATATAATATGGAACATTTAAATGAACTTGCAAAATTGGCAGTTTTGAAGTCTCAGCAGCTGTTAGACAGCAAGTGGATTTATATATAACATATTTTTAATATAGTAACATTTTAACCAAAACAAAAGACAAAAAGTTTTAACAACTCAACACATGTCTCTCCATTCTCTCAACTTGGAATGAAAGACATACACCTGAGTTTCTGCACGTTGGGCTGTCAAAAAAACCTCATACACTACACTGTTTTTTTGTGAGAAAAACCCCAAATCTTGAAGTCTGTATGTTCAAGTGTTTTTCAGTGTATGGCCCACATGTATTAGTTACTACTAGGTGTGATTGAATGTCTCCCTTTTGTTTTGCTGCCTTTGCACTACCACCCCCATTCTCTCAGTGTATGTTTATGTGTATACTCATGCCATTGAATGCATATTAAATTTGAAATACACAGACAGGCCAAAAAAGAAAAAAAACATGTTACTGAACAGTTGCTCAAATAAACTTTAAAAAATATAATTTCAAAATTGACGCAGTGTATCCAACCTAACATGAATAGTTACTTCTTCACAGGAGGCTTTATGGAGACGGAAGCTGCTGCTCAGGAATCCCTGGGGTTAGGCAAACTTGGAACTCAAGCTGAGAAGGATAGAAGACTGAAGAAAAAGTAGGTTTGGAGATTTTTTTTTCCTCCTCTTTCTAACTTTCACTAATTTTGTATCATTGTTTGTGGGGGATTAAAAGGAGTAATTGAAAAGAAAACAATAGACAGAGGCTAGTATTATCCTGGTTTTCCCTGGAACTGCTTAATGCTCCAGTTTCATGGTTATAATGGCCTATTAAAAACCTTTGGCCCATAGTTGAAATAAACAGTTTTTTTATAAAGAGATCAAAGCTTTAATTTCAAAACTCAAATATATTTAAAATATTTAAATACAAATAATGTGATGTTCCATCTGAAGTTGAATTCAGTACTGAGCTGGTATGATAAAATGCAGAGTATACCATCCAACTTTGTGTTTCCTGTCATGAGGATTAATGAACCTTCTCGTAAAATGGAGTATTTAAAAGGAGACTGTTTCTCCAACGGCTTGAATATAAGCTTATTTTAGACTCACAGCAGATTGTTTTACATCTGTCAGGAAACTGATAGTGTATTTTTTCATTCACATATAATATGGAACATTTAAATGAACTTGCAAAATTGGCAGTTTTGAAGTCTCAGCAGCTGTTAGACAGCAAGTGGATTTATATATAACATATTTTTTAAATGCATAGTAACATTTTAAGTGATGAAATACCACCTTTAGACCATGTTTTTTTAAAATCCAAAGAATTTCCCTTTATTCCAGAATCTATTAGTTGCTCCTTTTCTTCCCTCTCAAATATTTATTACATTGTGCATATAGCTTTCATATTTACCTTCTTTCCTGTAAAAGAATGTTCACTGCTCTAGTCGTCATTATGTGCATGTGCCTATATTATGGTAATTAACGTACCTCATATTTTCCCTTCTCACTTGCTTTGCAGATGTTTGCTAATAATGAAAATATATGTAATAAAAAGTTGTAGAGGAATCCACTAGTATAACTGTTACATTAATTTTCTACTTACTAAAATTAGTTATATATCCAGATTTAGTGGAAATACTATACAGGAAAAAGAAGGGACCTTGGGAGCGTTCTTTCTTAAATGCAATTAAATGCTCAGTCATACTCCATACTAATAGATATTTACTTTTTCTTCACTCAAAATATATATTTAAATATTAAATTTATCTGTAGTGTCAAAGATTTTGAGTGTATATATTTAAGATTTCTTTAAATATAAAGAGATAAGAATAATCAAACCCTAGTCTGGGTAATGAATTTAGTTCATTTCCCTTAGAAGTTACTTCTCATTTTTCCCATAATGAAATATTTACAAACAATGGCAATCTGGCCAGTTTTCAACTTACATATAGGAAGGTATTGAGGCATTGCCAAGTTAGATGTCCATTTTAACAACTGCTGAATTTAAAATGTTCATTTATACAATGACTTAACAAAATCACAAATATAGAATTAAAGTTTATCAATTGTTAGTTTACACACTTGTTGGAAATTTGGAATTATGTCTTAAATCCTAAGTATTTACATTCAGAAATCACATTTCCTGTCATGAGGATTAATGAACCTTCTCGTAAAATGGAGTATTTAAAAGGAGACTGTTTCTCCAACGGCTTGAATATAAGCTTATTTTAGACTCACAGCAGATTGTTTTACATCTGTCAGGAAACTGATAGTGTATTTTTTCATTCACATATAATATGGAACATTTAAATGAACTTGCAAAATTGGCAGTTTTGAAGTCTCAGCAGCTGTTAGACAGCAAGTGGATTTATATATAACATATTTTTTAAATGCATAGTAACATTTTAAGTGATGAAATACCACCTTTAGACCATGTTTTTTTAAAATCCAAAGAATTTCCCTTTATTCCAGAATCTATTAGTTGCTCCTTTTCTTCCCTCTCAAATATTTATTACATTGTGCATATAGCTTTCATATTTACCTTCTTTCCTGTAAAAGAATGTTCACTGCTCTAGTCGTCATTATGTGCATGTGCCTATATTATGGTAATTAACGTACCTCATATTTTCCCTTCTCACTTGCTTTGCAGATGTTTGCTAATAATGAAAATATATGTAATAAAAAGTTGTAGAGGAATCCACTAGTATAACTGTTACATTAATTTTCTACTTACTAAAATTAGTTATATATCCAGATTTAGTGGAAATACTATACAGGAAAAAGAAGGGACCTTGGGAGCGTTCTTTCTTAAATGCAATTAAATGCTCAGTCATACTCCATACTAATAGATATTTACTTTTCTTCACTCAAAATATATATTTAAATATTAAATTTATCTGTAGTGTCAAAGATTTTGAGTGTATATATTTAAGATTTCTTTAAATATAAAGAGATAAGAATAATCAAACCCTAGTCTGGGTAATGAATTTAGTTCATTTCCCTTAGAAGTTACTTCTCATTTTTCCCATAATGAAATATTTACAAACAATGGCAATCTGGCCAGTTTTCAACTTACATATAGGAAGGTATTGAGGCATTGCCAAGTTAAATGTCCATTTTAACAACTACTGAATTTAAAATGTTCATTTATACAATGACTTAACAAAATCACAAATATAGAATTAAAGTTTATCAATTGTTAGTTTACACACTGTTGGATTGATTTGATATTAATCTTATGGAATTATGTCTTAAATCCTAAGTATCCTCACATTCAGAAATTGATTTTAGTTCTAGGATTGGTTTGAATATCTTGTTATTCTTGACTTTATTGCCACATTTTGCAATACATTTTGTCAAAATGTACTTTTTAAATGTAGCAAATAGAATACTGCCTTGAATATTAAGAATACTGTTAAGAACAAACTATGCTACAACAAAGGCTAACATTCCTTAGCACAACCATTTTCTATGGAATAATAGTGCTGGCAACAAGGCAAAGCATTGTTAATTAATGCAGAGAAAAGCATTTTTCTTATTGTTGACCATCTCATAGCACAGCCTAATGAGTATAAATATGCAACCTGTGTTTATAAGACATATAAGGAAGTGCTAGACTTACTGATGACTCCTGTGCACTGTGCCTAGATTTCTGGGTTACTAAAAACTGACATGTCCTTATGTAATGGATTTTACAAGATAAACAAGGTAGATTATTTTTAAATGATAAAGTTTCAAAATTTACTGCTATCTAATTTCTTGTTATATAATTAAACATTGATCATGTTCTCAAATTATGTTTAAACAATTCTGATGTTCTTTGTTTAAGAGACCATATCCTCTTTAAGTGCTTCAAGGATTCATACACTTTTCTGTATCTTAATCTCATGTACTTTCAAGATGGAAAATATATTCAAGTAAATTTTTAAAAAATACACAAAAATGTAGAAAAAAAATTCAAAATTTTTGAACACTCTAGGTTGTACATACATGACTGCAATTACTGTGGTTTCCCACCAGTTGTTTTTCTACATTCTGTCCTGTGACCAAATCAAACGATGTGTCCAGGACACATAATCACTGTTTGCACCAGAGATTCATTAGTCTACCTATGGGAATAGTGGACCTGGAGAAACGTATTATTTTTTACTTTACTAAGATACCAGGTATCTCCAATTGACAATCTGTGAATTTAAATTTAATTGGGAGAAGTCTTTAAATAACTTACATTCGACACATTTTTGAAACCCATATGGGGGAGAAATCAGAGAGTAGTGTTCAAGACATTCCAAATGCTTGCAAAGTTCATAAATTTGCATGTTGGCAGTCCCAGGCAAAGGTCTAATTTGAAGTACATTTACCACCCAGCAATTAAATACAGATAGTTTAAAACATTTTACTAGGTCTGTGTTCCTACTTTTTTCTACTTTTCCTTTGCTTTCCAGCTCAGACATTTGTTCTTCTACTATTTCTGGCTATTTCCTTGGATGAGAAATAGGAAATCAACTGTACCAGATCTGCTAAAGCACCCACAGTTTTAAAAATTCTTTAGTACTATCTTCCTGAGTTGTGTATTATCATACAGGTGCTATTCTTCCCTCAGAACAGCCTCTGACCTTAATGTCTAGAGTCAGTCCCTGATTTTGCCTGGTTCATTCTTACTACATCTTATCTTTGTTGTGCTTTTCTTTAAAGTGTAAATTCCATAAACTTCTTCAGCAGGCTTATAATAGTGTTAGTACCTACAATAACTGTGTCAAATAGAAAATGGAAACTGTGTCAACTTGTAATTCTTTGAATACTTCACATTAATTTGTTTAGCCTTCCCCTTTCAAAATGGACCAGTGTTTTTGTAGCCTTGTGGTACTGTTTTCCTAATCATTAAGGACTGAGTCATTTATCATTTCAGTATATCTCCATATTAAAATTGTGATTCTCCACAGTTTTCTCAATGTGTCACTTCTATTTGAGGTATTTTCCATCAATCTTTCTTTGATTTCATTGGATGGCGAGTATCTTTTCTAATTTAATATCAATTGAATATCTTTCCCATTCCTAAGACTAGACCTGAGAACTTCACTTCTTCCCTTTTACCTATGATCCTCATCTTCAAGAACCTATTTCCCTTTCTTAGCTCTCCAGCAAATGTTTCATACTACAGCCTAAAACTTCTTACTCACGATGGCCAATTAAAGTCAGCCACACAATTCCATGAAATAAGTGCACAGCATAATAGAAATGACTGCAAAGTGGAAAATGTACATGGTCTGGCTCATCAAAAACTTCAGTTTCTGAATATTCTTTAACTCTCTAACTCCCTGAGCTTCACTTAGAATCTGGATGTTGGTGTTAATATATTATTACTAAGCAAATAGAATCTGTTCTTTGCCAAAGTTTAGAATTTATTTGATGATAGACAAAGGAGTCAGACAATGAGAGATCAGAATACCAGCTTTATTACTGATCCAACTGTGAGAATGTGTCTTGGGCAAATGGGAAAAAAGGAGGTTCTTAAAACTGAACCCCCAAGTTAAAGTTACTTGACACAGAAAGAGGCAGCTAGTCATATGCTTTCAAGATGTGCAAGAGTAAACTGCGTCTCTCCTTAAAAAATAGCTTTTAAAATATTATGGTTCCGTAAATGTGTTGCTCTAAAATCAGTAACTATGAACTCACAAAGAAGGAAATGAATTTTTATGAGCTTTAGAAGTATCCATTATTTATATTACAACTTCTTCAGATAACTTACCTTTTTCCCCTGAAACAGATTGAGTTACTGATTTTCCATGTCACTGTATCTAGAAATGTGTTCATAAAGGTTTATAACAAGCTTCCTAAATCCTTAGAGATATTTAAATATATTTTACACTTAAAGTTAATTGAAAGTTATGACTTTTTTTTTTTTTAATAATTTTACCTCAGACTTTAAATATACTACTACTCCTTTTGGCTTACAGGTATATCCAATGTCAATTGATTGTCTTCTTTTTTTCCTGTATAACATATAGAATTTTTCCTTTCTCTCTTTCTATTTCTCTCCCTGAAAGTTTGAGTTCTCCTTTTTATCTCTGAGGTTCAGAAATGTCATAATGTATTTGCATTCAGATGGTTTTTATGTTTCATTTTTCTACTTTACACTTTCAAACTTAAGACTTATTAGACTGTTTTACATGGATTGGCTTAAAGGATTTTTATTTTTGGACTTTGATTCTAAGAAGCTTATTGTTAGAGAGACTTATGAGATTAAATAGGCAGTTTTCTGTGTCAGTAGCAATACACCTGTCTAACTCTAATGACAGTTCTTTTGATGACAGTTACAGCAAAGTGGAAAATGTACATGGTCTGGCTCATCAAAAACTTCAGTTTCTGAATATTCTTTAACTCTCTAACTCCCTGAGCTTCACTTAGAATCTGGATGTTGGTGTTAATATATTATTACTAAGCAAATAGAATCTGTTCTTTGCCAAAGTTTAGAATTTATTTGATGATAGACAAAGGAGTCAGACAATGAGAGATCAGAATACCAGCTTTATTACTGATCCAACTGTGAGAATGTGTCTTGGGCAAATGGGAAAAAAGGAGGTTCTTAAAACTGAACCCCCAAGTTAAAGTTACTTGACACAGAAAGAGGCAGCTAGTCATATGCTTTCAAGATGTGCAAGAGTAAACTGCGTCTCTCCTTAAAAAATAGCTTTTAAAATATTATGGTTCCGTAAATGTGTTGCTCTAAAATCAGTAACTATGAACTCACAAAGAAGGAAATGAATTTTTATGAGCTTTAGAAGTATCCATTATTTATATTACAACTTCTTCAGATAACTTACCTTTTTCCCCTGAAACAGATTGAGTTACTGATTTTCCATGTCACTGTATCTAGAAATGTGTTCATAAAGGTTTATAACAAGCTTCCTAAATCCTTAGAGATATTTAAATATATTTTACACTTAAAGTTAATTGAAAGTTATGACTTTTTTTTTTTTTAATAATTTTACCTCAGACTTTAAATATACTACTACTCCTTTTGGCTTACAGGTATATCCAATGTCAATTGATTGTCTTCTTTTTTTTCTGTATAACATATAGAATTTTTCCTTTCTCTCTTTCTATTTCTCTCCCTGAAAGTTTGAGTTCTCCTTTTTATCTCTGAGGTTCAGAAATGTCATAATGTATTTGCATTCAGATGGTTTTTATGTTTCATTTTTCTACTTTACACTTTCAAACTTAAGACTTATTAGACTGTTTTACATGGATTGGCTTAAAGGATTTTTATTTTTGGACTTTGATTCTAAGAAGCTTATTGTTAGAGAGACTTATGAGATTAAATAGGCAGTTTTCTGTGTCAGTAGCAATACACCTGTCTAACTCTAATGACAGTTCTTGATAGTTACTGGACAAATTAAAATTGACAGTTATCCAGTGAATAGTTACTGAGCTCCAGAAATATAAATCCTGAAATATTTGCATCAGTTTTGTATCTCTGCTTTCCTCTTGCATTTTTAAGCCTGTAATTTTTTATTAAAACATATATGCATGTTAAAATCTTCTGTATCTTGAGACTAAATATTAAGATACCATATGAATATTAATATACTAATATATCATTTATCATCTTTAATTATAATATAGGCAATACATTATTATTTGTTAAATTTGTTATGCATTCATGAATGCATATCACTACGAAGTGAATATGGATTTCTGAAAAGTTGAAATCAATTTTTCAGCATCATTAAAATGAAATTAATATTCCAACTCCACTATCAGCAGCATCCTCCAGAGAAGCAATTTTTATCCTTGGAACATAACAGTCACAGTTAATCACTACCAATGAATCTTTATGTTAGAACTTCAAAGACATTAAAGTGAAGCTCTATAGATTTAGTTAATTTATTTCCATTGCAATCCTAAGGGTCTCCTTCAGTGCATAAACATTAATGTGTTTTGAAACTTGGCACTTTTAATCTTGGGCATTTGGAAGTTTCAGAGCTTGCATATCTCTAAGCAAAATAAATGCCACTGAAAATATTCATAATTAAAGGTATCACAGAAACTCCACAACATTCTTTCATTCCATAAATATTTATTAAGAGCCTGTGTGCCAAGTTAAACTTATAAATGAGTTGTATTCTAGAGGTTAATCTGTAAGACATGTATTATAAGCTTTGAATACATTTTCTGTCTAAGTAAGGTCTCATATATGGAAGGTAAATGTCTTTGCTTCCCCCACAAAAATATATTTTGTAAGAATGTTATAAGAACTAAATTTGGCTGAATAAAGCAAAGTAGGGAATTCACTATAGATGATAGCATGTCTCAGAGATTGCAGAAACAACAGAGCCAGGATAACTCTATAATAATAAAGTTTCAACTATGACAGATTATGGACTCTTTCTTTAGAATGTTGTCAATAACTCATCTTTTCCATTTCACATTTTTAAGTTCCTGGGTGAAAAAATCTTATTGGCCTAATGTGGAAGGGATATTTGTACTTAGAATGCATTAGCTATGGTCAAGTGTTCCTTTAGTACAGGTGTGGTTACAGGGAACATTCTTGGGCAATTAACTCATAAAGATCTAATAAAGTAGAATATTTTAGAACTTAAACCCAATGTTTTCTATACTTATCTGGGAAAATGTATCTCAGTTTCCACCATGGAATTCCAAAATTTGTCCTCTCTGCATATACTGAGTTAGAGCTATCATTGCCTTACCATCTGATCATGGATGTCCTGCCAGTCTCCAGCCATGGACGATTCTAAGACATCCCTGAACCTAAAAAATAATAATAGCCAAAGGCTAAAGGCTAAAATCTACTGAAATTTGTTAGGAAAAATGAATCTAAGGAAAACCAATGTGTATTATTTCTCTCTCTCTCTCTCCCTATATATAACATATATATAAATACATATCTATTTGAAGGAAGGAAAAAATCATGGAGGAAATAGGCATACTGTTGGTACAGTGTAACTATCCATAGAACCAGATAGGGATACTACTTATGGTGCAACCATCAATAGAACCAGAAGCCCTGTATACCCTCTGTATTTTCTACCCATGAAGAATGAAAAGAATACAATAAGACTAATAAGGGCTTCCCTGGTGGTCTGGTGGGTAGGGAGTTCGCCTTGCAGTGCAAGGGGCTCTGGTTCAATCCCTGGCACAGGGCGATCCCACATGCCGCGGAGTGGCTGGACCAATGTGTCCAACTACCGAGCCAGCATTCTGGAACACATGTGCCCACAGCCCGTGCTCTGCTACAGGAGAGGCCACTGTATTGGGAGGCCCACACAGAATAAAGAATTAAGATGGATGAAAATAAATAAATGAAAAACCAATGAAAGTAGTCAAAATTAAAAAAAAAAAAAAAAGAAGAAGAATAGTAAGTTAAAACTCAAGGCAGTTACATGTACTGGATAATAGCCTCCTTTTCTAAAAAGATCCATATTGTTTGTCTTGACTGAAGTAAATTTTGGATTAATGGAAAATGCAAATGGTAACTTTTCAGTCATTTACTTAATACCTTTTATGTCTGAAGAAATGTGTTAGAAGCTACCAATATTTGAATTATAAAGTTCTACTCTTCAAAGAACTTGTAGAGAGACAGTCATGAAAAGCAAATTATTGCACTGAAGTGTTCAGTGACTGTGATCCTTTTTCTAACTCTCTAATCTTTGAACTGATGAGAAAAGTGCCATATGCTTAAAATCCACCCACTTTTCTTATTTAAAAAGATGTTCAAGTTATAGCTGTACATTGTCACCCTGCTTAGACTGGTCACCTTACTGTTAGTTCCCCCAAATTAATACAAAGCAGCCATTACATTATTGTTGAACAGTAAGAAAGGGATTATCAATCACTAAGAATAAATGAGTTCCTTAAGAATAAATTGTGTCCTTAAAATTTTCAGACATTTTCTAAGGAAAACCAATGTGTATATATAACATATATATAAATACATATCTATTTGAAGGAAGGAAAAAATCATGGAGGAAATAGGCATACTGTTGGTACAGTGTAACTATCCATAGAACCAGATAGGGATACTACTTATGGTGCAACCATCAATAGAACCAGAAGCCCTGTATACCCTCTGTATTTTCTACCCATGAAGAATGGAAAGAATACAATAAGACTAATAAGGGCTTCCCTGGTGGTCTGGTGGGTAGGGAGTTCGCCTTGCAGTGCAAGGGGCTCTGGTTCAATCCCTGGCACAGGGCGATCCCACATGCCGCGGAGTGGCTGGACCAATGTGTCCAACTACCGAGCCAGCATTCTGGAACACATGTGCCCACAGCCCGTGCTCTGCTACAGGAGAGGCCACTGTATTGGGAGGCCCACACAGAATAAAGAATTAAGATGGATGAAAATAAATAAATGAAAAACCAATGAAAGTAGTCAAAATTAAAAAAAAAAAAAAAAAGAAGAATAGTAAGTTAAAACTCAAGGCAGTTACATGTACTGGATAATAGCCTCCTTTTCTAAAAAGATCCATATTGTTTGTCTTGACTGAAGTAAATTTTGGATTAATGGAAAATGCAAATGGTAACTTTTCAGTCATTTACTTAATACCTTTTATGTCTGAAGAAATGTGTTAGAAGCTACCAATATTTGAATTATAAAGTTCTACTCTTCAAAGAACTTGTAGAGAGACAGTCATGAAAAGCAAATTATTGCACTGAAGTGTTCAGTGACTGTGATCCTTTTTCTAACTCTCTAATCTTTGAACTGATGAGAAAAGTGCCATATGCTTAAAATCCACCCACTTTTCTTATTTAAAAAGATGTTCAAGTTATAGCTGTACATTGTCACCCTGCTTAGACTGGTCACCTTACTGTTAGTTCCCCCAAATTAATACAAAGCAGCCATTACATTATTGTTGAACAGTAAGAAAGGGATTATCAATCACTAAGAATAAATGAGTTCCTTAAGAATAAATTGTGTCCTTAAAATTTTCAGACATTTTCTAAGCATGTAGATGAGAAAAATGGTATAGAACTACCGCATATTGAGTATAGCAAGGTATTTCAGTAACCTTCCTAATGAACATAAGATTGAAATGAGACTAACAACATGAAAATATAACCAGTGGGGACCATTGTAATCCCAGGGGCTGAGCAAGTGACTTCATGATGACTGAGTGAATTGAAAGTCGGTGGACTCAGCACTTTCATACTTGGTTTAAAAAATACAATATTTGTGAAAGCATGAAGCTTAAAGACATAGTTAATTTTTTTTTTTTTTTTTAATTTTCATCCATCTTTATTCTTTGGCCTATGTGGGCCTCCCATTGCAGTGGCCTCTCTCGTTGCAGAGCACCGGCTCTGGGCGCATGCACTCCAGAGCGCCGGCTCAGAACCAGACACACCGGTCCAGCCACTACGCGGCATATGGAATCTTCCTGGGCCAGGGATCAAACCAGTGCCCCTTGCACTGCAAGGCCGACTCCTTACCCATTGGACCAGCAAGGAAGCCCGACATAGTTAAATTTTAGATCAATAATTTTGTTTAAAGAAAACCTTTAAAGAGATGAATTTTGTTTAAGGAAAACTTCTAGAGATGCAAGTCTAACAAGATGAAGTTTGGGCTTCTCTGGTGGTCTAGTGGATAAACAGTCCACCTTGCAGTGCGAAGGACACCAGTTCGATCCCTGGCCTGGGAAGATCCCACATGCCAAGGAACAGCTGGGCCAATGTGTCCAATTAGGAGCCAGCACTTTGGCACTCATGCACCCAGAGCCAGCACTCAGAAAAAAAAGAGAGGCCAGTGCGATGGGAGGCCCACACATGCCAAAGAATAAAGATGGATGAAATATAAACAATGACTTAGAGGCAAAGAAAAAAGAAAAGAAGGTGAAGTTTAACAGGGTCATTTATATATTAATAAATCTGCATCCAGCTTCATACATACTAATTACTTGTGTTTTTGAGGATATGTGTAATGTAACTGCAGCTCCTTAGAAAAATATTTCTATAAAAATGATGAATTGGCAGTGCCAGACAATGGTACTAATGATTTTTAACACCAAAAGGCAGTTGAGGGACTTCCCTGGTGGTCCAGTGAGTAAGACTCCTGCGCTCTCAATGCAGGGAGCCTGGTCAGGGAACTAAATCCTATATTCCGCAGCTAAGACCTGGTGCAGCCAAATAAATAAATACTTAAAAAAAAAAAAAAAAAAAGAAGAAGCCCACAATTTTAACTCACTAGAAATACTGAGTTGGTGTGAAAAGAATGAAAAAAAAAAAAAGAAGGCAGTTGATAAGGTTAAAATTCTATGCACTGACCAGATCATAGATGGATATTGTATTAATTTCAAGGAAATATGCTTGAAGCAGATGTATTCAAATTCATGTCCAGAGGAACATGACCCGTATAGCAAGATGACACTGAGCCATGTCTTCAGGGAGTGTTAGAAACAATTAGGAACATGTGGAGTGTGGACAACAAAGATCCAGAGGCTGCTAAGAAAAAAGAACAATTAGATGTACCCTGCATAAGAGCTTGGCCCCAAAGTTAAAGGTTGTTAACAGATAAATTTGAGCTGTGTGTCAGTGAGGGCTGCTAAAAATCACAGATCAGAGAAGAATGAATTGACCACCTAGAAAGAGAATTGTTCTCATGATTATGTCCAACATAGACCTGCCAAGCATATGAATGTGACAAATTATATGAGGAATTCACATTTCAGCTGAGAAATTGAATTTCCTGCTCGTTAAATTGCCCCTGCCCTGGGATTCCTTGATTCTCTAAAGAACTGGACTCAGAGAACCTCTGCTTTTTTAAACATGTGCAGTGCCTGGCATAGTGTAGGTGCTCAGGACCTACGTTCTGAATAATGGAACACATGAATAGAATTTGGGTAGGAAAAGCAGAAGAAAACCTAAGAATATGGAACAGGAACTAAGGCAGTGACTTCCATGAACTAACCAAGCTGGAAACTTGGGCTTCATCTCTGCTTTCATCCTGCCTCATCCTTGCTCTTCCTCTGTGCGCCTCCGCACAAGGTCACTGTTACCTCTCTGTACTGTGACTCTAGATGCTAGCTCTTTAAAACCTCTCAAGCTTGTTGATTTCCTTCTATTCTTCCTCTGGCCATCATTCTAAAACAATCTCTATACTTCCAGTCTTGCCTTCTAATTCATTCTTCATACTTCAGCTAAAGAGATCCATCTGTCTAAATCATTCTTTCATTATTTATAAACTTGCCTAAAATCCCTCACTTATTTCGTAGCATCCCTAGGATAAACTCAAAATGTCTTTACACAGCTGCTCAAGCCCTCCATTATCTGGTTCCTGTTTATCTCTTTATCTCTCTCTACTTCCCATCTCACACATTACATTCTTAATGCACTTAGTATCTATTTCTTGTTTATGACTACTTCTGTCTCATTATGTGTGAGTATCCTGTTCTGTTTTTCCCTCTCATCCTTTGTGTTAGTAATGATAATCATGGACTACTTTATATGTAATAAATATTTAATAACCACTTTGAGTAGTTTCCATATGCTAGGCAATATTGTACACATCTTGCCTGTATGTTCTCTTTTAATTTTCACAAAGCCTTTGAGGTAGAAATGCTGTCCCCTTCCACATGTGAAGAGACATAGCTTTCCAAGCACTGTGGTGTCCAGAAGTGCAGATCTTCTGAGCCCAGTTCTCTCTGAATTATTTTGGATTTCAGAGTTAAAATAGAAGGAATGAATTGACCACCTAGAAAGAGAATTGTTCTCATGATTATGTCCAACATAGACCTGCCAAGCATATGAATGTGACAAATTATGAGGAATTCACATTTCAGCTGAGAAATTGAATTTCCTGCTCGTTAAATTGCCCCTGCCCTGGGATTCCTTGATTCTCTAAAGAACTGGACTCAGAGAACCTCTGCTTTTTTAAACATGTGCAGTGCCTGGCATAGTGTAGGTGCTCAGGACCTACGTTCTGAATAATGGAACACATGAATAGAATTTGGGTAGGAAAAGCAGAAGAAAACCTAAGAATATGGAACAGGAACTAAGGCAGTGACTTCCATGAACTAACCAAGCTGGAAACTTGGGCTTCATCTCTGCTTTCATCCTGCCTCATCCTTGCTCTTCCTCTGTCGCCTCCGCACAAGGTCACTGTTACCTCTCTGTACTGTGACTCTAGATGCTAGCTCTTTAAAACCTCTCAAGCTTGTTGATTTCCTTCTATTCTTCCTCTGGCCATCATTCTAAAACAATCTCTATACTTCCAGTCTTGCCTTCTAATTCATTCTTCATACTTCAGCTAAAGAGATCCATCTGTCTAAATCATTCTTTCATTATTTATAAACTTGCCTAAAATCCCTCACTTATTTCGTAGCATCCCTAGGATAAACTCAAAATGTCTTTACACAGCTGCTCAAGCCCTCCATTATCTGGTTCCTGTTTATCTCTTTATCTCTCTCTACTTCCCATCTCACACATTACATTCTTAATGCACTTAGTATCTATTTCTTGTTTATGACTACTTCTGTCTCATTATGTGTGAGTATCCTGTTCTGTTTTTCCCTCTCATCCTTTGTGTTAGTAATGATAATCATGGACTACTTTATATGTAATAAATATTTAATAACCACTTTGAGTAGTTTCCATATGCTAGGCACTATTGTACACATCTTGCCTGTATGTTCTCTTTTAATTTTCACAAAGCCTTTGAGGTAGAAATGCTGTCCCCTTCCACATGTGAAGAGACATAGCTTTCCAAGCACTGTGGTGTCCAGAAGTGCAGATCTTCTGAGCCCAGTTCTCTCTGAATTATTTTGGATTTCAGGATAAGGCTACCATTTAAAGACTGTGTTGTTCAGTCTTTCAGCTGGACCTTGAATACTCCATCTAATTTGAAGTGGTCTCCATGAGATATCAAAAAAGAATCTCTCTCTTTATATTCTAAAGAGAGTAGTACAGATTTTTTTTTCCATAGAGAATAATTAGTTTCTTATCTGACCCCATTCCATCCTTCAAAATGAGCAACCAGTGTATTCAAATCAAACACCTATTTTTGTGAGAATGAGAAATGGAGGTAATTTCAAGTGGTGTAGTTGCTTTATAAGGTTGATTTCTTTTTAATATAATTAGCCGCACATACTATCACCAAAGTTTGATATAAAAATAAGCTATAGAAGAGGGCTTCCCTGGTGGTCCAGTGGGTAAGGACACCACCTTGCAGGGCAAGGGGCGCCGGTTCGATCCCTGGCCTGGGAAGATCCCATGTGCCACAGAGCGGCTGGACTGATGTGTCCAATTACTGAGCCAGAGCTCTGGAGTGCATGCGCCCAGAGCTGGTGCTCTGTGACAACAGAGGCCACCGCGATGGGAGGCCCACGTGGGCCAAACAACAAAGACAGATGAAAATGGAGAAATGGAAGACCAATAGAAGTGGCCTGCCTGCTCCCCTCCCCCCCCACTCCACCCCCCCCCCCACCCAAAAAAAAAAAAAATAATAATAAAAAAATTAAAAAAAAAAAAAGCTATAGAAGAAATGTAAGTACGTGCTTCAATCAATCTAACATTATTCATCCCAGTAAAACATCCAAAGCCAGTGTCTAACAGCAAAAATAATTAAATTCTTTTATTTAAAGAGAAAACATAACAAATTAGGGTAAATTTAAATATAATGCTGACTGACATCTTAATCTAGAAGGTATTCTCTACATTTATCTACACAATATAAGATCTTATGTTAGTTCTATATTATACTTTTATAAGATCTGTGAAGATGTGCTTTTTTCCCATAGTTATTTAAAATTAGTCTTTCAGGAAGCAAGCTTCTCTATCATGTTTCCACATTTTTAAGAAGATCAATGATAATCTGTATCTTATTGCCCAGTTTTATAAAACCAGTAGTTCTGTAACTAAAGACTTTTCATTCAAAAATATGTATATGTTATAGTTTATGCTTATAATATATATATTATATATATATATATACTGATGCGGGGAAAGATTGAAGGCAAAAAGGAGGAGGTGTTGGCAAAGGATGAGATATTTAGATAGCAACATCGACTCAATGGACATGAATTTGGGGAAACTCTGGAAGATAGTGGAGGACAGGGAAGCACAGAGACTGCATGTTGCAGTCCAAGGGGTCACAAAGAGTTGGACATGACTTAGCAACTGAACACACACAGGTATATATATACAGCAATTTCTGCCATCCCTGCAGGTGCTCTTATATCCACATGGGTCAACTGTTCACAACTTAACCTTAACTGTCTCATTACTTCCAATGTCATTCTCTATTCCAACTCAGACACTCCTTGATGTTATATTCTGAATCTTATCATCACCCCCAAATTAGTCCTACTCAAAAATCACTAATTCAGACACATCATTCATTCCTGTCTCCTTTCAGCTTGCTTTATCAACTTCTGCCATCATCTTTTTAAAAACTTATATGCTTTTTTAGTGCACCAGCCCCATTCAGTCATCTCTCTCTCTATTTAGCTTGGATTATATGTCCCTAATTGCACCACCCTCAAAAATTCCTAAACCCATCACTCTTCTTTCACTTGGTCATGTCCACATCATAACTACAGCCATGGATGAATTTTCTTCCTCCATGGCTACCTTTGGGCACCTTGGTGCCATAAGAGAAAATTAGTACGGAGGAATTGGAACCAGCTTAATGTAGGAATTCAACACTACCAAGTAATCTCAGTATTTTTCTGTCATGAGTCTTCTTTCTACTCTCTGCAACTTTTGTCTGAGACCTCCTCTTTCCTCAAACCCTGTTCTAGAGGGAGAGACAGACAGACTATCTGGGTCCTCTGAAGTACTTGCTGCCAGATTCACACTCTCACTTGCTGCCATCCTGCTTTAGCACAGAAAACTAGGTTAATCTCTTCTTACTTAAGACCATCTCCTCTCGTTTTGTCTGTCATGTTGTGCCAATCTCTCCCTTGTGCTTATACATTCAGATTCTGCTCTCTTCTGTGTTGTGGTTATCATTAAACATTCTCAGGTTTCACCTATTAAAAGAAACTCTTTCTACATTTCACTTTTGTTCTCCAGTCACTACCTGTTCACTTCCCAATCTGGTGTTAATAATTGATTTAAAAAATTTCTGAGTCACTAACTTGAGCTTTAAGAAGCAAAAGGCAACTACATTTCACATATGATGTTCATTTGATAAATTATTTCTAATGTGAAGTTTTCCATTCGAAGTTGACTAGATCATTCATTCAGAGGGAGATCTAGAAGATTAAAGTAAGGCAACTTAAACAATTAAAAATCCTGTTTTGGAATGTATGTTAGTTTATAATGTCTTCTTGTTTGTGTCTGGATGTATGCTGATGTTCCCAAGGAAAATATTTTTCCAGTAACTGACTTGATCTTATTCATTAGAGGGTAACTTAAAACCTATTTTTTCTAGGTCAATGAAAAATTGTTACTTGCCTAGTGTATATTTACAGTGGTCTTTAAGTGAAGAAGGTTAATTTTTGACAGAATCTCTCAGTGTTCTTATTAATTTTGACAGTCTGGTATAGAAATAAAACAAGAACTTATGTGTTCCTTTAAATAACTACATGTATAAAAGAATATCAGTTTTTATAATAAGGAAAATCTCCTTATCTAGGCCAAAGAAATCTGCAAATATATATTACCTCTGATATGAATTTATAATATATCATCACCAACTGTTTTAGAGTCATTTACAGTTATAGCTTTTTATCCTTTGCGGAACATATCATTTTGGAAAGTTGTGAGCTAAAATACTTAATATTCTAAAATGAAACAGCTGTTCAAGATTGCTCTTAAATTAATTGGCTATGGAGAACAAAGTTAGTAAAAACCACATGAAGTCAGTTAACTTATACACATTGCTAAATATATTAGAACTTTAAGCAATACTTTTTGAGTCATATGTGTATATTTGCGTTTCCTGTCTTTCACAATTTCTCTTATGTTTTATATTTAGGGTATTTCTGTAGGCACAGATTTCCTATTTTGAAAATGATAAATATGTGAAAATATTAACATCCCACTATGTGGAGATTCATTCAACTTGTTTTATTGGCAAGCAATTCCTAGGTAGCTAGTAGGCTGAAGAAGATTATTTTGTCCACGGTAATAACTGGCCACAAATACTTGTGGCAGTTTTCATGAAGAGCTCAGAAATTGCCTTTTTCTCAGAACTCATCAAAGAGTTCACAGGTATGTTGACAGGAAACCATTTTAACCACCTAGAATGTATCTCTTTGGGTCTTCATTTTCTTTCTGTCAAGTATGTGATGTAAAAAGCATGGCTTAAATTTCTTAGGGCACTGTGATGCTAAATTTGTATGGACCATTATGCTTTTGTTTATGTGAACAATTTGAAAACTTGCCACAGCTGCTTTTCAGCTAAGGTCAAAGAACACGCATTTCTCCAAAATGTATGTTTAATGAAAGAATACAGTTTCTCTGAATGAATGCCTGTGGAGGAGGCACGTGCAGGGTGTTCCATCGCACTTCCAGCTTTTCTTTGCAATGATTGAATGTGCAAGACAAAAGGGAACTCTAACTTGCCTCATTTCTTAGATAGGAATCTCTGCTTCATGTTTTGTTATATTGACTATATTTTGTGAGCTGTAGTAAGTTTTATTTTCCTAAGGATTACTCTATTATGCTTTTATAGAAAATTTAAAATAATATTCCCATGGCTTTTGTTGGGTTATTTAAATTCCATGTTTTCCCAGTGCCTCTACTCTACCCAGGGAACAAGTAGGCTCCTTCAAAACATCAAATTTAAATCAACGTTTTGAGATGATTTTAGTAACATTGGTGAACCAATCTAGTTCATCTTTTCCCTCAGCGTAGCATTTATAAACATCTGTCCAAATACATAAATGTTTCTACTCAAAGAGACCCAATTGGCACAAGCTCAGCATCTATTTTGAGCAAATAGAGAGATGCATAGAAACAGCTGTTCAAATTGCTCTTAAATTAATTGGCTATGGAGAACAAAGTTAGTAAAACCACATGAAGTCAGTTAACTTATACACATTGCTAAATATATTAGAACTTTAAGCAATACTTTTTGAGTCATATGTGTATATTTGCGTTTCCTGTCTTTCACAATTTCTCTTATGTTTTATATTTAGGGTATTTCTGTAGGCACAGATTTCCTATTTTGAAAATGATAAATATGTGAAAATATTAACATCCCACTATGTGGAGATTCATTCAACTTGTTTTATTGGCAAGCAATTCCTAGGTAGCTAGTAGGCTGAAGAAGATTATTTTGTCCACGGTAATAACTGGCCACAAATACTTGTGGCAGTTTTCATGAAGAGCTCAGAAATTGCCTTTTTCTCAGAACTCATCAAAGAGTTCACAGGTATGTTGACAGGGAAACCATTTTAACCACCTAGAATGTATCTCTTTGGGTCTTCATTTTCTTTCTGTCAAGTATGTGATGTAAAAAGCATGGCTTAAATTTCTTAGGGCACTGTGATGCTAAATTTGTATGGACCATTATGCTTTTGTTTATGTGAACAATTTGAAAACTTGCCACAGCTGCTTTTCAGCTAAGGTCAAAGAACACGCATTTCTCCAAAATGTATGTTTAATGAAAGAATACAGTTTCTCTGAATGAATGCCTGTGGAGGAGGCACGTGCAGGGTGTTCCATCGCACTTCCAGCTTTTCTTTGCAATGATTGAATGTGCAAGACAAAAGGGAACTCTAACTTGCCTCATTTCTTAGATAGGAATCTCTGCTTCATGTTTTGTTATATTGACTATATTTTGTGAGCTGTAGTAAGTTTTATTTTCCTAAGGATTACTCTATTATGCTTTTATAGAAAATTTAAAATAATATTCCCATGGCTTTTTGTTGGGTTATTTAAATTCCATGTTTTCCCAGTGCCTCTACTCTACCCAGGGAACAAGTAGGCTCCTTCAAAACATCAAATTTAAATCAACGTTTTTGAGATGATTTTTAGTAACATTGGTGAACCAATCTAGTTCATCTTTTCCCTCAGCGTAGCATTTATAAACATCTGTCCAAATACATAAATGTTTCTACTCAAAGAGACCCAATTGGCACAAGCTCAGCATCTATTTTGCCAGTTCAAATAGAGGAGATGCATTAGTGTGGCAAGGGGAGAAGAGTAATAGACTTTTTTAAAAAAAAACTTCTTCATGATCTGATTACTGGCACATAACAATAATAATTATAGCACTTGTGTAACATAATAATATTATGGATCTGGAATGTAAAAATGTCTTCTTGCCTCAGGTTAAGTTCAGGAGATTGAGCATCAGAACCTACTGATGATTTTGACCAAACCACACAGGTGAACTAGAATCCAAATAGTCCGACCCTCCAGCCTGTGCTTTCTTCAACTGCTACCTTCCAGAAATTGGCTGTATTTTTCTTAGGCTCAAAGCTTATAAATCTGTGTGGGAATCTGAGCACCGCTTAGTAAGCTTCTATTTCTAAAATAACCTAAATGGCCTGAGGTAAAGAATATTGTTTTTTAATCAGCTGCCTGACTTCCTCCCGGGGTTTACTACAGGCTGGGAAAATGTGGTCGTGCATGTTTCAGAGTGGCTCATTTTCAAGAGACAGACAGTATCAACTATTAGAACTGCCTTCAGCCTGATTATGCTTTTGGACGCAGTGAGTATATGTGTCATGGTGAAATTATAAAACAAACCAAAACAAAGCACCATGTCTCCTATCTGAGCTTCAACACATCTGAAATGATGCTCTTGTTTTATCCCATGGCTTTCTTTGGATTGAAATGTATCCATTAACATTTCTGTGCTTTTCTTTTTCATCCATCCTTCTTCATCTCTTGAAAAGCACATCAGGGTAAGTTGAATCACAATGGCTGCTGAACATGTTTATTTTCAGCACCATCCTCTTTTTCTTTTATCTTTGGTATTTCTCTTTGTAACACAAGCTGTTGTAACACGAGCTGCACTGCCTCTGACCTAAAAATGAAAATTGTGAAGTGTATTAATTTTCTTACCATAATAAGAATCATTGGTTCAGAGAAATGTTCAACATTCAAATGAATTGTGTTGGCCTTTCAGACACTTCCATTTCTTCAGTTTAACTAGACACATCAAAAGACAATCCAGATGACATTTCCCCTAGTTAACAAGTCACTCTCTGGGGTGAGTGTGACATTCAGGAGGCCTAAGTAATAGACCACTTGTGTATTTTTGACTGCTGCGTGGTGGAGCCTGCCTGTGCATTTCCTAGTGCTTTGTCGTACTCCACCAGCATTATATTCAAGAGATAAATTTACTCGTCAATCACTAGATCTGCCCTTATATAAAGTGGGTTATATGCCGGATCTTCTCCAGTAGAACTTTTACACAAAGTAATCCTTGGTTTTGACTGAACCCTTTAGTCTTGTGTGTTCTTTCCCTTTTTTCCTGTACTAAGAGTTGATTTTTAAAGCTTTTAAAGGTATACTACTAATAGTACTGTTACAAATTCCAAATCCTGTTTTTTTGAACTAAACTTAGGATATGTTATTTATTTCTAAAACCAACTGGGCTTCATTTTATGCATAATATAAAATATTACCTTCATGTAAATGCCTGCATTGGTAGCATAGTAAGCTATAAAACATTTTAGATGGAGAGAGGTATTGTTTACTAAGAGAATTTTGAAGCAAATAAATGCTCATTTTCAAGAGACAGACAGTATCAACTATTAGAACTGCCTTCAGCCTGATTATGCTTTTGGACGCAGTGAGTATATGTGTCATGGTGAAATTATAAAACAAACCAAAACAAAGCACCATGTCTCCTATCTGAGCTTCAACACATCTGAAATGATGCTCTTGTTTTATCCCATGGCTTTCTTTGGATTGAAATGTATCCATTAACATTTCTGTGCTTTTCTTTTTCATCCATCCTTCTTCATCTCATGAAAAGCACATCAGGGTAAGTTGAATCACAATGGCTGCTGAACATGTTTATTTTCAGCACCATCCTCTTTTTCTTTTATCTTTGGTATTTCTCTTTGTAACACAAGCTGTTGTAACACGAGCTGCACTGCCTCTGACCTAAAAATGAAAATTGTGAAGTGTATTAATTTTCTTACCATAATAAGAATCATTGGTTCAGAGAAATGTTCAACATTCAAATGAATTGTGTTGGCCTTTCAGACACTTCCATTTCTTCAGTTTAACTAGACACATCAAAAGACAATCCAGATGACATTTCCCCTAGTTCACAAGTCACTCTCTGGGGGTGAGTGTGACATTCAGGGAGGCTTAAGTAATAGACCACTTGGGTATTTTTGACTGCTGCGTGGTTGAGCCTGCCTGTGCATTTCCTAGTGCTTTGTCGTACTCCACCAGCATTATATTCAAGAGATAAATTTATTTGTCAATTACTAGATCTGCCCTTAGATAAAGAGGGTTAAATGCCGGATCTTCTCCAGTAGAACTTTTACACAAAGTAATCCTTGGTTTTGACTGAACCCTTTAGTCTTGTGTGTTCTTTCCCTTTTTTCCTGTACTAAGAGTTGATTTTTAAAGCTTTTAAAGGTATACTACTAATAGTACTGTTACAAATTCCAAATCCTGTTTTTTTGAACTAAACTTAGGATATGTTATTTATTTCTAAAACCAACTGGGCTTCATTTTATGCATAATATAAAATATTACCTTCATGTAAATGCCTGCATTGGTAGCATAGTAAGCTATAAAACATTTTAGATGGAGAGAGGTATTGCGTTTTACACTTCCAAAGCAGAACATTTTGAAGGGGCAAATAAATGGCTCCAATGAGATGCAATTATTCAGGAAGCTATAGAGAATGTCTGTCACTAGTTGACAGTATTGTTATTTTATATACCAGTAGAAGGTCATGTGCTTTGTTCATTAGTATGGTTTGCATTTGTTTTTTTTCATACTCTAATTTTATGGTATAGTTACTACTACTGATTATTGAACAATGCAATGTTTACTTAAGTTATGATAATTTATGATATTAAGGAAAGTTCTAGGAAGTATTGTTGAAAGTGAAGGGCAAGCTGCAATAAGAGTACTGTTCAACTCTGCTGGCCAAATGCAAGTTGTGAGACCTTACTTTTTAAAAATAATTAATACTCTGACCTTGGATTTTAAAGCATTATTTCCATGTCCTCATGTAATATTGGCCATCGGTTTTCTAATCATTTTAAGTTTTCATGAGGAAAATAATGCCAAGAAATAAAGCTTTATTCCTCCATTTTTTAGAATGAAATGTTGAAAAGTAATTCATAATGCATCAGTATTTGTGGACTTTGAGAAACTGATATAATTAACTTAATTCTAAAATTCAGTTTTTTGTCTTGTGCATGCTTCTAGAATTTAAACATTTTAAGACCTCAAAATTGTTTCCTTAGTTCAGTTACTAAAAGGAGGCTTGGGAAACTAAATGTCAGGAGAAGACAGTGCAAACATAGTAAAGACATAGGAAGATATGAGGTGGAAAGAATATTGAATTAGGAAACAGAATACTCTAAGCTCCAAGTGTTTGCTGCATACCTATGAGTGAATGACTTATCTGTATTTTTTAATGTTACTGCCAACTTCCTAATGCTCATAAGACTATAAGAAAAAATAATCTCAAAATCTTAGAAACTATAAACTTCAAATCTGAGTTAAATAGGACTCAAAATTGCATGATGCACCAAAGCTATCTCCTCTAAATGGCATCCAAATAAACCTGAAAAATTACCGATGTCTCTCCAATAAGTCCCCATTTTACAGTCAGAAAGGGATTTAATTTAAAGGTATACTACTAATAGTACTGTTACAAATTCCAAATCCTGTTTTTTTGAACTAAACTTAGGATATGTTATTTATTTCTAAAACCAACTGGGCTTCATTTTATGCATAATATAAAATATTACCTTCATGTAAATGCCTGCATTGGTAGCATAGTAAGCTATAAAACATTTTAGATGGAGAGAGGTATTGCGTTTTACACTTCCAAAGCAGAACATTTTGAAGGGGCAAATAAATGGCTCCAATGAGATGCAATTATTCAGGAAGCTATAGAGAATGTCTGTCACTAGTTGACAGTATTGTTATTTTATATACCAGTAGAAGGTCATGTGCTTTGTTCATTAGTATGGTTTGCATTTGTTTTTTTTCATACTCTAATTTTATGGTATAGTTACTACTACTGATTATTGAACAATGCAATGTTTACTTAAGTTATGATAATTTATGATATTAAGGAAAGTTCTAGGAAGTATTGTTGAAAGTGAAGGGCAAGCTGCAATAAGAGTACTGTTCAACTCTGCTGGCCAAATGCAAGTTGTGAGACCTTACTTTTTAAAAATAATTAATACTCTGACCTTGGATTTTAAAGCATTATTTCCATGTCCTCATGTAATATCGGCCATCGGTTTTCTAATCATTTTAAGTTTTCATGAGGAAAATAATGCCAAGAAATAAAGCTTTATTCCTCCATTTTTTAGAATGAAATGTTGAAAAGTAATTCATAATGCATCAGTATTTGTGGACTTTGAGAAACTGATATAATTAACTTAATTCTAAAATTCAGTTTTTTGTCTTGTGCATGCTTCTAGAATTTAAACATTTTAAGACCTCAAAATTGTTTCCTTAGTTCAGTTACTAAAAGGAGGCTTGGGAAACTAAATGTCAGGAGAAGACAGTGCAAACATAGTAAAGACATAGGAAGATATGAGGTGGAAAGAATATTGAATTAGGAAACAGAATACTCTAAGCTCCAAGTGTTTGCTGCATACCTATGAGTGAATGACTTATCTGTATTTTTTAATGTTACTGCCAACTTCCTAATGCTCATAAGACTATAAGAAAAAATAATCTCAAAATCTTAGAAACTATAAACTTCAAATCTGAGTTAAATAGGACTCAAAATTGCATGATGCACCAAAGCTATCTCCTCTAAATGGCATCCAAATAAACCTGAAAAATTACCGATGTTTCTCCAATAAGTCCCCATTTTACAGTCAGAAAGGGACTGGGGAGAACAGACCACAATTTCTTGCAAAAGTTAAACTGTTTACTGGAAAGAAATACAAGCCCCTTGAGCTTTCAGTAGCAGCATGAATAATTGCATTGCTCCCTCACATTTATGCGTGCATGTGTGTGTTTACACCTTTATAATGGTTATGAAAGTGATTAAATTCAAAATAAAATGAGGAGTGAAATCATGTAAATCCCAGCTCAAATTCACAAATAAATTAGATTTCTTTCCTGAGGCTGTGCCCTCCATTTCAAATAGCTTGTAGAAAAAAAGACATTTTTTTTTTAACATGAATGAACTTTGGTTTATGTAATCAAATAAGCTCAGTTACAAATAATGTAGAATATATTCTGAGGATCTAAATAAAACACTCCGTAAATATGTAATGGACCTTTTTTTGTGATGCCTGTGAAAATGTGCCATTACAGGATATACAAAGATACACTTGCACCTACCTACATATAAAATCACATCGCAGCATGCTGTGCTTTCAGAATCAAGTCAACCTTGTTAATGTTGGATTTGGAACTCTTAATTTTATGGAGCCAAATGTGTATACTTAGGTAATCAGTGTCTGAAGCAGTTGATTAGGATTTTTATTTCTATTTAGAATAATTATGTTAATTATTATATACATTTTCAGGTTACATGTGTTAAAAAAATTGATGTGGCACTATGTTTCCCTCACATTTACAAACCAGAATTTTAAACAATTTCTTGTACTTCTAATTTTCATGGAATTGATCAATAGATTTCTGAATAATGGGATTATAACCCATTGTTTGCTTGAAATTCGAAGAGATCATGTTCTGTTTACCCTCTTGGAACAAGATAACTTTAATAATTAACAATAGTCTGAAGTCTATGTAAATTTATTGTTAATACCTTGTACATAAAATTGATTCTCTGTACTACACTGTTAAGAAGTAGGTTCAGTTGTCAAATTATTTTGATTTGCATTTCATTCTTGGTTCTTATCAAATCACATATTTCTCCCGATTATATCAGTAAGTAAATACTTGCTGTGTGCCGTGTAAATAACTCAACCCTGAAGATCAGTTGTTCAACTAGAGAATTATTTTTTATTACAATAACACAAGTTTAATGGAACTGAAGCAAATTACAACAAATTCAGTTTTTCCATCCTGATGGTATAAATAGGGCTAATTTCCTTCCTCCGGCCAAGGCTCAGAATCTGTTTTTCATAGGGCACAAGAAAAGGAAAGCTCTTTGTCTTATAGTGTTGAGAACTGAAGTGCATGATGGTATAGGTGGTATAGACTGTGCTAGCCAGAAGTCAAAAAAATGTGTGCCTACATATGAATGAGTGAGAAGAGAAGTAAAGGTGCGAGAGTATCATTGCCTTTCCTTTTAACAAAGAGGTGGTCGCTCCTGTCCTCTTTTTATGGTTACAGAAAGTTCAGAGAGCTTTTATAATCATCTAAGAATAGTGTGGAGGTTAAAAGTCTGACACTCTGACCAGGTTGTTGGCGCTCAAATTCTGGGTCTGCACTCTATGACTCTGTGCTCCAAGTGGCCTCTTTTCCTCAGTGTCCTCATCTTCAAATGTGCATGCATCTTATTGGTTGTGAAGATTAAATGACTTATAAAGCACTAAGGGTAGTGCTTCACACATAGCAAGTGATGAATACATGTCAGCTATTATTATCTAGGAACCAAACTCTAATTTGTCTACATACAGGAACTTTGATCTTTCAAACCATGATAGTATGTCTCCAAATATGAAATGGTTCATATAAACAAGAGAGCACTTTGTGTAAAGTTCTCTATTACTCACTACATTCAGTTTTAATATAGTTTATTAAATTATTTATTATTTTAATACAGTTTGTTTAATTACATTTAAATACAGTATTAAATCATAAATGAGAAATATAGTAAGTGCAATAACTAGAATATATACAAGTTATGATATTTGTGTAGAAGAGAAAAATTAATTCTGTCTGGGAAAAGTCTTAGAACCTTAACAGAAAGATAAAGCATAAACTGTGTCAGAAGGATTTGTGAGTTTGCCACAATTATGATGCAAAGAAGCATGATCCAGGCAGAAGAAAAGGCATATACACTGTTAAGAAGTAGGTTCAGTTGTCAAATTATTTTGATTTGCATTTCATTCTTGGTTCTTATCAAATCACATATTTCTCCCGATTATATCAGTAAGTAAATACTTGCTGTGTGCCGTGTAAATAACTCAACCCTGAAGATCAGTTGTTCAACTAGAGAATTATTTTTTATTACAATAACACAAGTTTAATGGAACTGAAGCAAATTACAACAAATTCAGTTTTTCCATCCTGATGGTATAAATAGGGCTAATTTCCTTCCTCCGGCCAAGGCTCAGAATCTGTTTTTCATAGGGCACAAGAAAAGGAAAGCTCTTTGTCTTATAGTGTTGAGAACTGAAGTGCATGATGGTATAGGTGGTATAGACTGTGCTAGCCAGAAGTCAAAAAAATGTGTGCCTACATATGAATGAGTGAGAAGAGAAGTAAAGGTGCGAGAGTATCATTGCCTTTCCTTTTAACAAAGAGGTGGTCGCTCCTGTCCTCTTTTTATGGTTACAGAAAGTTCAGAGAGCTTTTATAATCATCTAAGAATAGTGTGGAGGTTAAAAGTCTGACACTCTGACCAGGTTGTTGGCGCTCAAATTCTGGGTCTGCACTCTATGACTCTGTGCTCCAAGTGGCCTCTTTTCCTCAGTGTCCTCATCTTCAAATGTGCATGCATCTTATTGGTTGTGAAGATTAAATGACTTATAAAGCACTAAGGGTAGTGCTTCACACATAGCAAGTGATGAATACATGTCAGCTATTATTATCTAGGAACCAAACTCTAATTTGTCTACATACAGGAACTTTGATCTTTCAAACCATGATAGTATGTCTCCAAATATGAAATGGTTCATATAAACAAGAGAGCACTTTGTGTAAAGTTCTCTATTACTCACTACATTCAGTTTTAATATAGTTTATTAAATTATTTATTATTTTAATACAGTTTGTTTAATTACATTTAAATACAGTATTAAATCATAAATGAGAAATATAGTAAGTGCAATAACTAGAATATATACAAGTTATGATATTTGTGTAGAAGAGAAAAATTAATTCTGTCTGGGAAAAGTCTTAGAACCTTAACAGAAAGATAAAGCATAAACTGTGTCAGAAGGATTTGTGAGTTTGCCACAATTATGATGCAAAGAAGCATGATCCAGGCAGAAGAAAAAGGCATATACAAAGTCATGGAGGGTAACACAGAATGAAGTATTTGGAAAATGGCAAGTATTGCAACATTGGTTGAGCAGAGGAAGTTGAGAGAAAGCCAAGGGTCAGACCATTAAGGATCTTATTAGTTGTGATAAGATATTTGACTTTTATTTTCAGTTGCCTGCTTTAAAAACCTCAAGGCAGGATAGGTTTTTTTAAAGCAGGCAACCCTTACAAAAGTACTCATGTTTAGACAGGTCGTTCTAGAAGTTGGAACAAGGATGACAAATAGGGAATACCAAAGGAGAGGTAGACTGTGCGTTCAATGCCATGATCTACAATAAGCATTTGAACAAAAGCTTTGGTAGTAGTCAATTAAATTTCAAAATATCATATTTAATTTTAGAGAGGATATTTTAATCTCTTTCTGTAGCCAATCTGTGTAACTGCTAATCAAAATTCTTATTTATTCTTTTTTTTTTTTTTTTTTAAAGGTTTATTTATTTATTTACTTTGGGCGGGGGTCGGGTGGGGAGGGAGGGGAGCGGGCGGGCCACTTCTATTGGTCTTTCATTTCTCTATTTTCATTCGTCTTCTTTGGCTCCTGTGGGCCTCCCATCGCGGTGGCCTCTGTTGTCGCAGAGCACCAGCTCTGGGCGCATGCACTCCAGAGCTCCGGCTCGGTGATTGGACACATCAGTCCAGCCGCTCCGCGGCACGTGGGATCTTCCCAGGCCAGGGCTCGAACTGGCGCCCCTTGCACTGCAAGGCGGTGTCCTTACCCACTGGACCACCAGGGGAAGCCCATTATTTATTCTTAAGATCATATAAATAGTTGGATTTTAAAAAAGAAAAAAAAAAATGACTACTTATCAGTCAACCTTTGATAAAGGATGCTGGATGGTTGTCAACACTGAGCTTCATGAATTACAAGACAGCAATATATCAAAAAATATTCTTGACTAGATCATGCAAAGGTGTATGGTGCAGTAAAAGGGAAAATTGTTATCTCTAGGATTTTAGTCTTGGGTGGGAGATGAAGCCCATGCATTCAGTGCTCATTAACAGGCTTCCCAGATGGCTCAGTGGAAAAATATCTTCCTGCCAATACCTGAGACACAAAAGATACAGGTTCAATACCTGGATAGATCCCCAGTCTACCTCGATTCTTGCTAGGCTAGAATCCATGGAGTCACAAAGAGTGGGACACAACTGAACACACATGCAGGCAGGAAAGCAACAGGGTTTTTTAGTTTGTTTTTTAATTTTGGTCTCTTTTATTGGCTTTCCATTTATTTATTTTAACCCATCTTTACTCTTTGGCCTTTATGTGCCTCCCATTGCAGTGACCACACCTGTTGCAGAGCACTGGCTCTGGGCACATGCGCTCCAGAGCACTGGCTCCTGATTGGACACGCTGGTCCAGCTGCTCCACAACACATGGGATCTTCCCAGGCCAGGGATCAAACTGGTGCCCCTTGCACTGCAAGGTGGACTCTTCACCCACTGGACCACCAGGGGAAACCCCAGGCAACAGTTTTTATGAGTGATGCTAACACTATGAGTCCCAGATTTTAAAGGATAAAACAGTCATTTTATCTGTGAGATCTGGGATAATCAAAAATAAGAGAAAGTTTTATGATTTAGGAGAACAGTAAGATTTTAATATTCAAAAAAGAAGATAAAGAAATTACTAGCTCTGAAGAATGGTAGTTGGAAAGATGGAATTGTGCATGCTTACAAAGTCACTTCAGTCATGTCCAACTCTTTGTGATCCTATGGACTGTAGCCTGCCAGGCTCCTCTGTCCATCAGATTCTTCCGGCAAGAATATTGGAGTGGGTTGTCATGCACTTCTCCAAGGTGTCATCCAAACCGGGGACTGAACCTGCATCTCTTATGTCTCCTGCGTTGGCAGGCAGGTTCTTACCACCAGTGCCACATGGAAACCCAAAGAGGAAATTACTCATGTTCAAATTATTTGCCAGGGCTTCCTGGTGGTCCAGTGGGTAAGGACACCGCCTTGCAGTGCAAGGCGCCGGTTCAACTAGATCATGCAAAGGTGTATGGTGCAGTAAAAGGGAAAATTGTTATCTCTAGGATTTTAGTCTTGGGTGGGAGATGAAGCCCATGCATTCAGTGCTCATTAACAGGCTTCCCAGATGGCTCAGTGGAAAAATATCTTCCTGCCAATACCTGAGACACAAAAGATACAGGTTCAATACCTGGATAGATCCCCAGTCTACCTCGATTCTTGCTAGGCTAGAATCCATGGAGTCACAAAGAGTGGGACACAACTGAACACACATGCAGGCAGGAAAGCAACAGGGTTTTTTAGTTTGTTTTTTAATTTTGGTCTCTTTTATTGGCTTTCCATTTATTTATTTTAACCCATCTTTACTCTTTGGCCTTTATGTGCCTCCCATTGCAGTGACCACACCTGTTGCAGAGCACTGGCTCTGGGCACATGCGCTCCAGAGCACTGGCTCCTGATTGGACACGCTGGTCCAGCTGCTCCACAACACATGGGATCTTCCCAGGCCAGGGATCAAACTGGTGCCCCTTGCACTGCAAGGTGGACTCTTCACCCACTGGACCACCAGGGAAGCCCCCAGGCAACAGTTTTTATGAGTGATGCTAACACTATGAGTCCCAGATTTTAAAGGATAAAACAGTCATTTTATCTGTGAGATCTGGGATAATCAAAAATAAGAGAAAGTTTTATGATTTAGGAGAACAGTAAGATTTTAATATTCAAAAAAGAAGATAAAGAAATTACTAGCTCTGAAGAATGGTAGTTGGAAAGATGGAATTGTGCATGCTTACAAAGTCACTTCAGTCATGTCCAACTCTTTGTGATCCTATGGACTGTAGCCTGCCAGGCTCCTCTGTCCATCAGATTCTTCCGGCAAGAATATTGGAGTGGGTTGTCATGCACTTCTCCAAGGTGTCATCCAAACCGGGGACTGAACCTGCATCTCTTATGTCTCCTGCGTTGGCAGGCAGGTTCTTTACCACCAGTGCCACATGGAAACCCAAAGAGGAAATTACTCATGTTCAAATTATTTGCCAGGGCTTCCCTGGTGGTCCAGTGGGTAAGGACACCGCCTTGCAGTGCAAGGGGCGCCGGTTCAATCCCTGGCCTGGGAAGATCCCACGTGCCACGGAGCAGCTGGACTGATGTGTCCAATTACTGAGCTGGAGCTCTGGAGCATATGCGCCCAGAGCCGGCACTCTGCGACAACAGAGGCCACCACAATGGGAGACCCACAAGAACCAAAAAAGAACAGACGGATGAAAATAGAGAAATAAAAGACCAATAGAAGTGGCCCGCCTGTCCCCCTCCCTGCCCACCACACCTCCCAAAAGATAAATAAATAAAATAAATGTTTAAAAAAAAATATATATATATATATATATTTGCCAAAATAAGTTTTCAGGTTTGGTTAGAAGTCAGAGAGGATGATCAGAAACAAAAAATAAATACGAAACTGATTTTAATCTTTGTAATCTAGGTGGAGGTTTACACCGTAGGCATTTGAGGAACTACGAAGGATTTTAAGAGCATAGCACACTGATAAATAGCTCACATTTGTCAGCTGTTTTTTTGTTGCAAATCAGAGTTGTCATCAAATTACACATATTTTCTGATTTAACTGTCATACCAACCCTTTGAGGTAGGTACTGTTATCAACATCATTTTACAGATGAGGAAACTGAGGCACAACAAAGTGACTTATCTGTGGATCCAGCCCAAGTGTTCCCACCTTAGAGCTCACTGTATTACCTGCTCCACTCTTAGAGATTTTTTTTTTTCATGGCCGTTTACTGCAAGGGTAAGAAGCCTGGGGACCAGGGCCAGTTATAAAACCGAGCAAAGAGAATGGTGGCAGTGAACATAAAAAGTAACAGAAGATAAAATAGGAAGTACAAATGGGAAATTGACAGGCATTAAATGGAAGGTGATTGAAATGGCCAGCCTGAGTGACAGAGGAGATGGTACCATGTGGTATTTAGTCATATTGCAAATTGGCAGTTGCAGAACAGCCTCCTAGGCAAAGTGATCTGAGAAAAAACTCTTTTTCTGACACCAAAGAACCATCCGCATTGGGAAAAGAATATGGAGAAAGAGACTTCGCTGCCCCCATGGTTTGTGAATTTTTGAATAACTAATGAATTCAGTTTCTCAGAGTTTAATGTCTCATTGAATTTGTTGATTTACAAGTTGTTCTCCCAAATTGTAGGGCCATGAGAACAGGGACTACGTATGCCCACGGACGAGGGTAGGCAGTTAGTCATTGAATTCTTATAGATCTACCATGTGTCAAGTCTGTGACCTCAAAACAAAATAAAACTAACCAAATCTCTGATTCAATAAAATGTTAAAGATATTCTAGGGAAAATTGTTGTATTTGCATATGTGAGTGTTAAAGTAGCTTCAGTCATGTCCAACCCTTTGTAACTCTATGGACCCACGAGGCTTGTCTGTCTGTGGGAGTCTCCAGGCAAGAATACTAGAGTGGATCACCATGAGCTCCTCCAGGGGATCTTCCCAACCCAGGAATCAAACACCATACTCTACATCTCCTGAATTGGCAAGTGTCTTATTTACCACTAGTAGCACCTGAGAAGCCCACTTAGTACTTAGGGATCTATAAAAATAAGTACTAGATATTGCCTCCAGGTCCAGGGTAGAATGGTTTCAGAGAGGAATATTTCACAATTACACATATTTTCTGATTTAACTGTCATACCAACCCTTTGAGGTAGGTACTGTTATCAACATCATTTTACAGATGAGGAAACTGAGGCACAACAAAGTGACTTATCTGTGGATCCAGCCCAAGTGTTCCCACCTTAGAGCTCACTGTATTACCTGCTCCACTCTTAGAGATTTTTTTTTTTCATGGCCGTTTACTGCAAGGGTAAGAAGCCTGGGGACCAGGGCCAGTTATAAAACCGAGCAAAGAGAATGGTGGCAGTGAACATAAAAAGTAACAGAAGATAAAATAGGAAGTACAAATGGGAAATTGACAGGCATTAAATGGAAGGTGATTGAAATGGCCAGCCTGAGTGACAGAGGAGATGGTACCATGTGGTATTTAGTCATATTGCAAATTGGCAGTTGCAGAACAGCCTCCTAGGCAAAGTGATCTGAGAAAAAACTCTTTTTCTGACACCAAAGAACCATCCGCATTGGGAAAAGAATATGGAGAAAGAGACTTCGCTGCCCCCATGGTTTGTGAATTTTTGAATAACTAATGAATTCAGTTTCTCAGAGTTTAATGTCTCATTGAATTTGTTGATTTACAAGTTGTTCTCCCAAATTGTAGGGCCATGAGAACAGGGACTACGTATGCCCACGGACGAGGGTAGGCAGTTAGTCATTGAATTCTTATAGATCTACCATGTGTCAAGTCTGTGACCTCAAAACAAAATAAAACTAACCAAATCTCTGATTCAATAAAATGTTAAAGATATTCTAGGGAAAATTGTTGTATTTGCATATGTGAGTGTTAAAGTAGCTTCAGTCATGTCCAACCCTTTGTAACTCTATGGACCCACGAGGCTTGTCTGTCTGTGGGAGTCTCCAGGCAAGAATACTAGAGTGGATCACCATGAGCTCCTCCAGGGGATCTTCCCAACCCAGGAATCAAACACCATACTCTACATCTCCTGAATTGGCAAGTGTCTTATTTACCACTAGTAGCACCTGAGAAGCCCACTTAGTACTTAGGGATCTATAAAAATAAGTACTAGATATTGCCTCCAGGTCCAGGGTAGAATGGTTTCAGAGAGGGAATATTTTTATTGTATCTTGAAAATCAGTATAAAGTAAGTGGGAAGACAAGACAGTAATGTATGTGAATATTGTTTAGTATGAAATAAACATGACTAAGAAGTGCAAACATACTCCACCTATGAGGTCAAAACTGAAATCAAGTTGAAGAAAGACATAAAACCTGCAAGGAGGAGCCAGATATTTCTATTTGGATGGAATCATTTAAGAAAAATCATACCTGCTTAAATTAATCTGGATTAGGATTTAGGAGCTACAAGCCTGGAAAATACCCTTGATCGATTTACATATTTTTAGACATTTCAGTCTTTTATCAAGACGTCCTTGGTTGTAGACATTATTAGGGTGCCCACACGTTGCTCCTGTCTTCTGGTCAGGCACAGCAAATTCACGCTGCCCTCTGCACCTTTCCTTATGAACCTGCCAATTATTCATACACTTGAGTGTCCCCCATGCGTTGGGCCTTCTTAATGTGTCATACTGCATTTACTGTAACTCACTGACACCGTTATCAAGAGAGCCTGAAGCCTTTGGGGGAATAACAGCCTTCTTTATGGCAGACAAGAATGTGTCTCCTAAAAATGCTCAGCGACTCAAGTTTTTCTGATTCAAAATTGACCTTCCCTTATAATTAATACTTTTCTTTTTTTTTGTTTGCACACAGGAAATGACAGTCTTGTACTTGAAACTTTAGGTAGAAGTAAGTGCTAAGGGTATCCTCTAAAATGTGTTCTAAAATTAAACTAACCAAATCTCTGATTCAATAAAATGTTAAAGATATTCTAGGGAAAATTGTTGTATTTGCATATGTGAGTGTTAAAGTAGCTTCAGTCATGTCCAACCCTTTGTAACTCTATGGACCCACGAGGCTTGTCTGTCTGTGGGAGTCTCCAGGCAAGAATACTAGAGTGGATCACCATGAGCTCCTCCAGGGGATCTTCCCAACCCAGGAATCAAACACCATACTCTACATCTCCTGAATTGGCAAGTGTCTTATTTACCACTAGTAGCACCTGAGAAGCCCACTTAGTACTTAGGGATCTATAAAAATAAGTACTAGATATTGCCTCCAGGTCCAGGGTAGAATGGTTTCAGAGAGGGAATATTTTTATTGTATCTTGAAAATCAGTATAAAGTAAGTGGGAAGACAAGACAGTAATGTATGTGAATATTGTTTAGTATGAAATAAACATGACTAAGAAGTGCAAACATACTCCACCTATGAGGTCAAAACTGAAATCAAGTTGAAGAAAGACATAAAACCTGCAAGGAGGAGCCAGATATTTCTATTTGGATGGAATCATTTAAGAAAAATCATACCTGCTTAAATTAATCTGGATTAGGATTTAGGAGCTACAAGCCTGGAAAATACCCTTGATCGATTTACATATTTTTAGACATTTCAGTCTTTTATCAAGACGTCCTTGGTTGTAGACATTATTAGGGTGCCCACACGTTGCTCCTGTCTTCTGGTCAGGCACAGCAAATTCACGCTGCCCTCTGCACCTTTCCTTATGAACCTGCCAATTATTCATACACTTGAGTGTCCCCCATGCGTTGGGCCTTCTTAATGTGTCATACTGCATTTACTGTAACTCACTGACACCGTTATCAAGAGAGCCTGAAGCCTTTGGGGGAATAACAGCCTTCTTTATGGCAGACAAGAATGTGTCTCCTAAAAATGCTCAGCGACTCAAGTTTTTCTGATTCAAAATTGACCTTCCCTTATAATTAATACTTTTCTTTTTTTTTGTTTGCACACAGGAAATGACAGTCTTGTACTTGAAACTTTAGGTAGAAGTAAGTGCTAAGGGTATCCTCTAAAATGTGTTCTAAAATTAAAACAAAAATGGGTGCCCAAATTCATAGGGATGTCTAAGTGAAAGGTGGAAAGAAGAAAGGATGGTTAAATGTTAGATTATCTAAAAGGAAGAAAGGGAAGAGAGAAAAGAAGGAAAATAGGGAGGGAGCAAAGGAGGAAGGAAGCAAGGGAGGAAGACAAAAATGGATAGAGAATGTTGATAGATCCAAAACGCCTATTTGTGCCAAATCAGTTTATTATTTAATATTTCCTAATAGTTCAGGTCACAGTTTCTCTGACAGTGACTTCAAAATATCTGATGATCACAGCATGCCCTCATGCAATTTTGCTATGCTTACCCTTAATAATCTGTGATGAAATCATCACTTATTAAACTCAGTGATTTCCAGCAGTTTTAGCAGTTACTCATATTGCTTTATTTTTCTAGCAGTGCCTCTCTCCCAAGCCAATATATCCAGGTATGTGTCTCGTAAGAGTTTTTTAATAATAGAGAAAAACTAAACATAATATTACTTTGAGAATTTCTGTGCCTTGCTTTACATAATTAATACTGCCCTTGGGTTAAAGAAAAGTGAGTCTGGATTAGCATCTTGCAGCAGAGTCCTAGAGTGAAAAGCCAGTCACTCACTCCAGTTACTCCTGTTTCTGACAGTTTCCAGTGTGTCAATTCAGACTTGAGCATCCTTATCTCATTATCTTTGCCGACTCTCACTAAAGCTATTATGCTATCATGATTTCAACCCAACAGAGCATAAACAAAAATTTTCCAAGAGTTACATTGTCCAGTGACTAAATGATACATTTCTGTTCAACTAAATGATACATTTCTGTTCAAAAAGAGAATAGGATTGAGCTCATTGGATTACCTTTTAACCAGATTTCTGTCAGGGGTCACAAACCAGACTGGGCTGTTAAAACCATCTGGAATGGGTGCTGTTCTGACAAAGCGGCTTAAGAAAATGTACTAAAAATACATTATGGTATACAATTTATTGAAACAAGAAGCAACTAAATCTAAATACTGGCTGGTATGTTCAACATTCACAACCATTTTACAGCGCACAGCTTTGGTGCCTGACTTTGTTCTAGATGCTTCACATGTGCCTCCAAACAGAGCATGTACATGAACACTAGTCCTACTTGAGCTTATTTTCTTTCATGAGATGACAGACTGAGGAATAATTGCTACTTTATGTTAGAAGATAGTGCTGAGGAGAAGAAAAAAAAAAAAAGACAAGAAATGGGAATAAGGAATGTCTGGTGTTATCAGGAGTGGCAAAGACATTCAGAGAGAAAGTGACTGTTGAGTAAACATTTAAAAGTACTTGAAGGAGTAAGTCATGTGAAGATAGAAGGGACAGCATTCAAATAAGGGCAACAGCTGATACAAATGTCCTGATATAGAAAGTGTCCAGGGAAAAACAAGGAAATCAGTGTTGCTGGCTGAGATGGGAGCTGAAGAGGGTAGGGTGGATCCTAACAGCTTCTTTAGCTTTTATTAGTGAGATGGATAGTAACTGGAAAGGTATGAGCAGAGAAATTACATTATCTGACTTACGTTTTAACACGATCACTACAGCTCCTGTGGTACATTTTTTTAATTAGGGAACTTGTCTGAAGTTTCACAATTAAAATGTCGTAGTTTTCAAAAATGGCTTATATACAACTTAGTAATTTGCTTGTGAAAATGTTATGTGCTTTGTAGGTGAGTGCATATTGACTTGCTTTTTTTTGCTAAATATAGCAAAAACCAATTATACATGTATGCCTGTTTCTTCCCCTTTAATGCTGCTCACCTGTCACATAATTGGAAGTGTTATTTTCCCTAATGGATATAATGTTACAACTCTTGATAATGCTTCTCAGCTCTGTGGAAACCTACTCAATTTTCTTACATGTAAACTGTGTTCAGTCCTGCCTCTGCCCCTCCACCCTTACTGCTCATCCTGCTTGGAACATCATCCCCAACTCCTTCCCACCCACCCTTCAAAGTTCATTTGCTCCAAAGCCTCCACTGGTAATTTCCATTGCTATTAATTGCTATTAATACTAACCCCTTCTCCAAAACCACACATTGGGAATGTGCATCCTTGAGTTTAGCATCTATTTGTGAATTGTACTACATTTTTAAACAGTTTCATGTGTTTGCTTTTTCTATCTAACCAGGGATCTGAAAAATGAGGTTGCTTGTCTGTACCAGTCTCAGGTCTCAACTCGTAATAGGTGCTGATGGTTGGTAGTTTAACCATTCGACCCATTTCTATTCAATAAATCTATCACAGGGAGGCCAGCTATTCAAATAGCCTAGTTTTCCATGCAGGAATGTCAGCCTGAGGGGATGTGGGTGAGGGGAGAGCAAACCATGCACTTTGGAAGATTGGGGGGAAAGAAGAGAAAGTGACTGTTGAGTAAACATTTAAAAGTACTTGAAGGAGTAAGTCATGTGAAGATAGAAGGGACAGCATTCAAATAAGGGCAACAGCTGATACAAATGTCCTGATATAGAAAGTGTCCAGGGAAAAACAAGGAAATCAGTGTTGCTGGCTGAGATGGGAGCTGAAGAGGGTAGGGTGGATCCTAACAGCTTCTTTAGCTTTTATTAGTGAGATGGATAGTAACTGGAAAGGTATGAGCAGAGAAATTACATTATCTGACTTACGTTTTAACACGATCACTACAGCTCCTGTGGTACATTTTTTTAATTAGGGAACTTGTCTGAAGTTTCACAATTAAAATGTCGTAGTTTTCAAAAATGGCTTATATACAACTTAGTAATTTGCTTGTGAAAATGTTATGTGCTTTGTAGGTGAGTGCATATTGACTTGCTTTTTTTTGCTAAATATAGCAAAAACCAATTATACATGTATGCCTGTTTCTTCCCCTTTAATGCTGCTCACCTGTCACATAATTGGAAGTGTTATTTTCCCTAATGGATATAATGTTACAACTCTTGATAATGCTTCTCAGCTCTGTGGAAACCTACTCAATTTTCTTACATGTAAACTGTGTTCAGTCCTGCCTCTGCCCCTCCACCCTTACTGCTCATCCTGCTTGGAACATCATCCCCAACTCCTTCCCACCCACCCTTCAAAGTTCATTTGCTCCAAAGCCTCCACTGGTAATTTCCATTGCTATTAATTGCTATTAATACTAACCCCTTCTCCAAAACCACACATTGGGAATGTGCATCCTTGAGTTTAGCATCTATTTGTGAATTGTACTACATTTTTAAACAGTTTCATGTGTTTGCTTTTTCTATCTAACCAGGGATCTGAAAAATGAGGTTGCTTGTCTGTACCAGTCTCAGGTCTCAACTCGTAATAGGTGCTGATGGTTGGTAGTTTAACCATTCGACCCATTTCTATTCAATAAATCTATCACAGGGAGGCCAGCTATTCAAATAGCCTAGTTTTCCATGCAGGAATGTCAGCCTGAGGGGATGTGGGTGAGGGGAGAGCAAACCTGGTGTGGGAGCTACTCTGGTTTCACTTTGGATTCTGGGTGCCAGTGTCACTGTTCCCTTTCCCAGGTGCTGAATAGCAACCACAGTTTTCTTTACTATCCCGTGAAATGAAAGAGCAGTTGATGTATGTGTCTCTTCAGCTACTACTAACTCTAATGTTTGTTTTGCCTCCTAGTTTCTTTGTTGTACTGCATTTTTTGGTAGCATCTATCACAGACACAGAGAGTTTTTGTGTTAAAAGACATTTTTATTATATATTTTAACACGTGATAGTCTACCACAATAAGCGATTAACCAGTCGATTGTAGGAAATAATCAAATGCTTCATTTTTGAGTCCCTAAGCATGAAAGATACACATTCAAAATAAAGCAATGTGTATTAAAAGTGTGTGTAAAATCAATGTATCTAAGGAACAGAGAATATATTTTCCAGTATAATCATGGTCAGGTATACATCAATTTGAATTTCAATGAAAACACAAACTTGCTATTTCAATCATGACAGAGCTGAAATTGGTTTTGTAAATGGATGTCAAGGGTCAGTAGTAGAGACACTGATTAAAGATGCATTTGTCAAGGCTCTTTACATATTTTTGTTATCAGAAACAACCATTCGTTGTCATTGAGATGTTAAAACCAGTAGTGATTATAAATGAAACTAAGAGTATTTTATACCTTACATTTCTTTGTAGTAACGGAAGTCAATATACTAGGAATTCCCTTCTAAAGAGAAGTAATGCTATAGTCTCTGCCAAAAACAAACTCCTACAATAGCCACCTGGACCCAGAGAGCATTCTAAAATCAAGTGTATCATTTGAATGGGGATAAAATTATCAACTTGATCTTCTGCCCTATACACGGGCATTTTATCTGCTATTGAAATAATAAAGGGAAGCAGACAAGACAGATGGAAGAAGCTTCATTTAGATCTTATAATGCATGCTGGAATATGCAAATGGGGCCATTTTCTTACTTAAGGGATAAGATATTTGCTGGTAATATATTTCAGTTTCTTAGTCTGTTAACATTTAATGCTTGAATTTCAGTGAATCAGTGTTGGGGAAAATTATTTTTAGATGTCAATGTTTCATTTCTAATAAAAATCAATGGATAATTTGCATGTATTTTTCAAAGGAAGTAAGAATTCTGTTATTCTGTATTAACTCATAAAAAGCTTATAAGCGATTATGGGGTTTTTTATAAATCCTGTCATTAAAAATAATCATAGCCATCTTTTCCTATATTACCTGACTAATAATCTTTACTGTATACCACAGGCATGAACTTCTAGAAGAAGCTCGGAGAAAGGGATTACCTTTTGCCCAGTGGGATGGGCCCACTGTAGTCGCATGGCTAGAGGTAAGAGAATTAAACCAGAAGACTCTTAATCCAGGCACTGCTAATTTGGTAGTATTTTTAGAGACAAGACAGGTTCCTGACATCGCAGTCCTCCAATAGTCTGGAATAGCTTCTAAAGAGAATATTGACTTTATCTAGCCACCCAGGCAGAGTTACAATTGTAATCTGATTCCCTCTTGTATTGTGGCAGAAGGAAGCAGGCTGTGAGAGAAAAGAAAGTTTTGGTAAATTCCATTCTTATTATATCTAGAATAAATTGAAAAACAATTTTTGAGTGACACTGCTGTTATTGTTAAAAGGCATCTGTCCAGCACATCAGTCCAGGGTCCTTCCTCATCAGCAGATTAACAGAGAAGTATTTTTAATACTTATGTGTTATCCAGAACCTTTCTGCCATTACTTTGCTTGTAGTATGATTCTTGATACTGAAGGAGCCAGCTAGATTTAGACATTCGGAGTTCGATAGAAGACGCAATTCCTTGTTCCCTTCTGTGTCTAGACTGAACGTTTTATATAAGAACTGCATTTACCATCTCCTGCATCACGAGTCTGGAAAGTGAGTTAATACCTGAGCAGCATGAAGGGCAGCAAGAGCACACAAGGACAGTGAAGGAAATATGTATTTGACCACAAAGGGCCCTTTCGTACCACTTCTCAGTGACATTCCCTGCCCTTCCACTCAGTTCTCTGCTATGAGCTGTTGGTAGCTGCTGGGATATACTAATGTCGGGACAAAGAGGAGCAGTGTCAGCCCTTCACACCCACGGTTCCCATCCATGGATTCAACCAAACACGTTTGATACGAGACAGATCAGAGGATGATAAGCCCTGGATACCAAGGCTCGACAGGGACTCGAGCATCTGTAGATTTTGGTGTGGGTTGTCCTGGAATCAACTTCCCAAGGACACCAAGGAGCTAAATGTGTGCATTTTGCTTACGAGACAGATTTTAGAGGATTAATAATCATAGCCATCTTTTCCTAAAAATTACCTGACTAATAATCTTTACTGTATACCACAGGCATGAACTTCTAGAAGAAGCTCGGAGAAAGGGATTACCTTTTGCCCAGTGGGATGGGCCCACTGTAGTCGCATGGCTAGAGGTAAGAGAATTAAACCAGAAGACTCTTAATCCAGGCAATGCTAATTTGGTAGTATTTTTAGAGACAAGACAGGTTCCTGACATCGCAGTCCTCCAATAGTCTGGAATAGCTTCTAAAGAGAATATTGACTTTATCTAGCCACCCAGGCAGAGTTACAATTGTAATCTGATTCCCTCTTGTATTGTGGCAGAAGGAAGCAGGCTGTGAGAGAAAAGAAAGTTTTGGTAAATTCCATTCTTATTATATCTAGAATAAATTGAAAAACAATTTTTGAGTGACACTGCTGTTATTGTTAAAAGGCATCTGTCCAGCACATCAGTCCAGGGTCCTTCCTCATCAGCAGATTAACAGAGAAGTATTTTTAATACTTATGTGTTATCCAGAACCTTTCTGCCATTACTTTGCTTGTAGTATGATTCTTGATACTGAAGGAGCCAGCTAGATTTAGACATTCGGAGTTCGATAGAAGACGCAATTCCTTGTTCCCTTCTGTGTCTAGACTGAACGTTTTATATAAGAACTGCATTTACCATCTCCTGCATCACGAGTCTGGAAAGTGAGTTAATACCTGAGCAGCATGAAGGGCAGCAAGAGCACACAAGGACAGTGAAGGAAATATGTATTTGACCACAAAGGGCCCTTTCGTACCACTTCTCAGTGACATTCCCTGCCCTTCCACTCAGTTCTCTGCTATGAGCTGTTGGTAGCTGCTGGGATATACTAATGTCGGGACAAAGAGGAGCAGTGTCAGCCCTTCACACCCACGGTTCCCATCCATGGATTCAACCAAACACGTTTGATACGAGACAGATCAGAGGATGATAAGCCCTGGATACCAAGGCTCGACAGGGACTCGAGCATCTGTAGATTTTGGTGTGGGTTGTCCTGGAATCAACTTCCCAAGGACACCAAGGAGCTAAATGTGTGCATTTTGCTTACTTGGCAGAGGCAATTAGAACCCATTGTTGTACAAGGTTCAGGATTATAAAATCTATCACCTTCATTATTATGTCACATCCAGAGCTAACAAAGTAATCAACGAGGAACAGCAAAACTCAAGTTTAAAAAGTAATCTCATACAGATACGTATAAAAACATGCTTTGCATTTTTTCTTGGACTGAGTGAAAGAAGCCAGTGTCTTGCTTTATTTTATTCTTTTGTATTCGGTCAGGGAATTTTTAGCTTATTATTGATCAGAGCTGTTCTTCCAGATATGTCTTTAAAATTACTATATTTTAAAAATCATCTGTAAGACAAAATGTTTAAGAAAGCCCACCTCAAATATGAGAACAATTCTCTGTGTAGTTTCCCTCCAAAGAAATGAGCTGCAGTTTCCCAGAGTTAGCTATTTTGGCAAGTGATGAACAAATCCTTAAAAAAAAAAAAAAAAAAAAAAAAAATTTACTGACATTAAAGGCCTAGGAAATGACAGACAGTGAAATATTTGCTAATGAAAACTTTCCTGAGCACACAGAAATTGCTCCTAATGTACTCCCTAAAGTGACTGAAATTATAAAATGGAATAAACAGGGAGAATGAGGTGGATGTTCCAGTGAATGAGAGCTCTTAAGGTCCACCTCCTTTAGTACCTCTTTGAGTGCGTGGCCTGCTAAGAGTGTTGTGTTTAAATAAGTCTGATGAAAGTCTGATTGGAGATGACCTTCATAACCATGTACTGGGAAGCATTTAGATAATGTTAACTAGTGTGGAAGTCCACATATCTAAATATAGAGGAAAAAAGAAGTGAAAATCATTAGGGTCCAGTGAAGGTATTTTAGATGTTTAGTTCTTTTGAACAGCTTGAGTTTACAAACTATGAAGTCAAGTCCCACTTTCTGTCATACATAGTCCTGTCTGTCAAGGCAAGGTCCATTTCTGTGCCTGACCTATATAGTAGATAACTGTATTCAGTCTATGCACTGTATCTAGATCCCCTCTCACTTTTCTCTTATCTCAGTCACAGACCAAGACAAGAATTTGACCTTTTGTTTATTTCCTCTACAAAGATAAGCAACCCTTTAACATGGCAACATTTTTTAAATAAAAAAATCAGTGTTACTTATTTATTATCATGTAACAAATTGTCCCAATACATAGCACATAACATTTCTTTTCATCATGTCTTCTGTGGGTCAGGAATCTGGACATAGTTTCCCTACCACGTCTGACCAGTCTCTCACAAGACTGCAAGCAAGGGGTCAGCCCAGGTTCCCATCATGTCAAGGCTTGATTTGGGAGAAAATCTAATTCCAAGCTGACTCAGTTCCTTGCTAGCTGTTGGTCAGAGACATCTGTTCCTTTCCATGTGCACATCTCACAGGACTCTCCCAGCTTGACAGCTGGCTTCCCCCAGAGCAACGGCTCAGAGAAGAGAGAGGCAGAGAGGAGCAGCTGGAATGAAGCCAGTCTTTTCATAACCTAATCTAGAAAGTTACATCTCATCACTTTTATTACTGTCTTTTCATGACAGTAAGTCACCAGGTCCAGCTCAGATTTGGAGGAAGAGGGCAGGAATGTCAGGAAGCAAGATCATTAAGAACCATCTTAGAAGCTGCCTAACGCAAAGCCTTAGAAATAGTAAAGCCAAATACATTCCATTTTACAAATGAAGAAAATAAGGCTCAGGTTTTAGAGGACTTACAACTCACCAGTGACAGGGAAGAAATTAGAGCCCATGCCTTCTGATTCTTGGTCTAGAGCTCTTGGCGTTGTATACTACTGATTTCTAGGTTTTCTTCTCTTGCCAAGTTCTCAGTCTGGCGTTTTTTATATAATTTTAACTAGTGTGGAAGTCCACATATCTAAATATAGAGGAAAAAAGAAGTGAAAATCATTAGGGTCCAGTGAAGGTATTTTAGATGTTTAGTTCTTTTGAACAGCTTGAGTTTACAAACTATGAAGTCAAGTCCCACTTTCTGTCATACATAGTCCTGTCTGTCAAGGCAAGGTCCATTTCTGTGCCTGACCTATATAGTAGATAACTGTATTCAGTCTATGCACTGTATCTAGATCCCCTCTCACTTTTCTCTTATCTCAGTCACAGACCAAGACAAGAATTTGACCTTTTGTTTATTTCCTCTACAAAGATAAGCAACCCTTTAACATGGCAACATTTTTTAAATAAAAAAATCAGTGTTACTTATTTATTATCATGTAACAAATTGTCCCAATACATAGCACATAACATTTCTTTTCATCATGTCTTCTGTGGGTCAGGAATCTGGACATAGTTTCCCTACCACGTCTGACCAGTCTCTCACAAGACTGCAAGCAAGGGGTCAGCCCAGGTTCCCATCATGTCAAGGCTTGATTTGGGAGAAAATCTAATTCCAAGCTGACTCAGTTCCTTGCTAGCTGTTGGTCAGAGACATCTGTTCCTTTCCATGTGCACATCTCACAGGACTCTCCCAGCTTGACAGCTGGCTTCCCCCAGAGCAACGGCTCAGAGAAGAGAGAGGCAGAGAGGAGCAGCTGGAATGAAGCCAGTCTTTTCATAACCTAATCTAGAAAGTTACATCTCATCACTTTTATTACTGTCTTTTCATGACAGTAAGTCACCAGGTCCAGCTCAGATTTGGAGGAAGAGGGCAGGAATGTCAGGAAGCAAGATCATTAAGAACCATCTTAGAAGCTGCCTAACGCAAAGCCTTAGAAATAGTAAAGCCAAATACATTCCATTTTACAAATGAAGAAAATAAGGCTCAGGTTTTAGAGGACTTACAACTCACCAGTGACAGGGAAGAAATTAGAGCCCATGCCTTCTGATTCTTGGTCTAGAGCTCTTGGCGTTGTATACTACTGATTTCTAGGTTTTCTTCTCTTGCATTCTCACTTGTTCTCAGTCTCGGTGTTCTCCTTTTGATTATTTGTTCATATCAACAAATAAAATAACCAAAAAATAGTATTTTAGCTGTTTAAAAACTTAAACCCACTTGCATGTGTCCCACTTCTTATTTATAGCTAATGATGGGGGAGAAGGGAGAGCAGTAGAAAGAATGTTCCTTATTTAAGCAGGTGTAAATCAAATGGTACAACACAGTGTGTTCACCCTGGGATTCAGGTGTGTGCAGGGCATTATACTGTGCTCATTGCACTACCAATCCCACTATCTTTCCAGAGCCTCACAGCCAAGGTGAAAAATTGGAATCCCTAATATCTAAAGCATTATTTGTTTCGTAACTCTCTTTACCTATTGTCTTCTAGGTATTCATACTGTTAGCCTCTTCCATTAGCCTATCATTTTATTCTCCAAAAAGTATTCTATTTAGCATCTAATTGAGCTCATACAGTTAACACATAGTATATGTAGGTAGGTTGGAAATTGTCACTTAGCCACATTAAAGTCTTTAATCAAAAGCACTCAGAATTCCAAAGGAGAATTATATATTGAAGTCATTCATTAAACAAATGTGTTAATTGAGCCCTTACCAAACACAGCGTGTAGCTGTTCTTGTCCTTACACTCAAGAGGAGATTTGGTTAGGTGCAGCTATTATATTTCTCTCTCATAAGTCAGCTGTTAAATTGCAGACACTGACAACTATAGTTCCAATCTTTATTTCCATTGCTACCTAACTGGTTTTTTGAATAAATAATTTAATGTCTTTGTGCATCTCTATCTTCTGGGGAAAATAATCATAGCACCTCCTTCATGGGGTTGTGGTAATAAATGAGTTCATACAAGTAAGGTACTTAGAATCATGTCTAGCACGTAGTGTCAGTGGTTAACTGTTATTATAATCTGAGTATGTATTTTCCTGTATTCAACAGCTTTGGTTGGGAATGCCAGCATGGTACGTGGCAGCCTGCAGAGCCAATGTGAAGAGTGGCGCCATTATGTCTGCTCTATCAGACACAGAGATTCAGAGAGAAATTGGAATCAGTAACCCTTTGCATCGCCTGAAGCTCCGATTAGCCATCCAGGAGATGGTTTCTCTAACCAGTCCTTCAGCTCCCCCGACATCCCGAACCGTGAGTCCACTTGTGCCCCTACCCTCTCCCAGTGCTGGGGCGACAGCAGCGTCTCCAAGCCCATAGAGCAGAGCTGTGGCAGCACACATTTCAGTGTCGGCATGAATTATTCTCTCGAGATCTAGCTTGCTCTTCGTTAACCTTGCTGCTACTTCTAATAGGTTTTCAATTGAAGAGCTGTGATTCCTATTAGACCTGAAGGCTGCAACCAAAATAGACTTTTCTGGGGTGAGGGGGGCCACTTCTATTGGTCTTTCATTTATCTATTTTCATCCATCTTTGTTATTTGGCCCATGTGGGCCTCCCATTGCAGTGGCCTCTGTTGCTGCAGAAAAACTCCCAAATAACATTCATTCTTTCCTTAGTCCTTTTCTGAATTATATCCCTTTCTGATGAAGGATATTAATTGGATCTTGATATTAATTGGATTTTTCTGGTCACATGTCTTATTAAAAATTAAATGTGGAAAAAGGAGGTAAGTTCACATAGTGAGCAAAAGATAGGAAAGTGATATTACTTTATTTCAGTTTTCAGGCACACAGCTAACTTGAGTATAACTTTTTATATACAATTTTAAATATAGACCATACATTACAGAATTTGTTTTTTTTAAATTTTGGCCTCTTTAATTGGTCCTTTATTTATTTTCATCCATCTTAATTCTTTGGCCTGTATGGGCCTCCCATCACAGTGGCCTCTCTCGCTGCAGTCCAGCTGCTCCACAGCACTTGGGATTTTCCTGTGCCAGGAATCTAACCGATGCCCCTTGCACTGCAAGGCAGACTCTTTAACCACTGGACCACCAGGGAAGCCCAGTTTGCTTCATTTTATTACATATATTTTTATGTTCCTTCCCAATGTACTAGATTCCAGTGCTAGAAATAAAAGGTCAAAATCTAAAAGTCTTTATCTTTCATATATAATTCCATTTTAACTCCTTCCTAAGAAATACGTAGGAGAAAACATATACTTTAACAAATTGTTATATTTTTTAATTTGTTTTTTGTAACCCTTTGCATCGAATGTAGCCATCCAGGAGATGGTTTCTCTAACCAGTCCTTCAGCTCCCCCGACATCCCGAACCGTGAGTCCACTTGTGCCCCTACCCTCTCCCAGTGCTGGGGCGACAGCAGCGTCTCCAAGCCCATAGAGCAGAGCTGTGGCAGCACACATTTCAGTGTCGGCATGAATTATTCTCTCGAGATCTAGCTTGCTCTTCGTTAACCTTGCTGCTACTTCTAATAGGTTTTCAATTGAAGAGCTGTGATTCCTATTAGACCTGAAGGCTGCAACCAAAATAGACTTTTCTGGGGTGAGGGGGGCCACTTCTATTGGTCTTTCATTTATCTATTTTCATCCATCTTTGTTATTTGGCCCATGTGGGCCTCCCATTGCAGTGGCCTCTGTTGCTGCAGAAAAACTCCCAAATAACATTCATTCTTTCCTTAGTCCTTTTCTGAATTATATCCCTTTCTGATGAAGGATATTAATTGGATCTTGATATTAATTGGATTTTTCTGGTCACATGTCTTATTAAAAATTAAATGTGGAAAAAGGAGGTAAGTTCACATAGTGAGCAAAAGATAGGAAAGTGATATTACTTTATTTCAGTTTTCAGGCACACAGCTAACTTGAGTATAACTTTTTATATACAATTTTAAATATAGACCATACATTACAGAATTTGTTTTTTTTAAATTTTGGCCTCTTTAATTGGTCCTTTATTTATTTTCATCCATCTTAATTCTTTGGCCTGTATGGGCCTCCCATCACAGTGGCCTCTCTCGCTGCAGTCCAGCTGCTCCACAGCACTTGGGATTTTCCTGTGCCAGGAATCTAACCGATGCCCCTTGCACTGCAAGGCAGACTCTTTAACCACTGGACCACCAGGGAAGCCCAGTTTGCTTCATTTTATTACATATATTTTTATGTTCCTTCCCAATGTACTAGATTCCAGTGCTAGAAATAAAAGGTCAAAATCTAAAAGTCTTTATCTTTCATATATAATTCCATTTTAACTCCTTCCTAAGAAATACGTAGGAGAAAAACATATACTTTAACAAATTGTTATATGTAATTTGTTGTGTAACATACTAAAATGTACATAAACATTGTATACTATAACTGAAGTATTACTGAAGCTAAAATAAAATTCAAAATATATTTTAAAGAAAAGCTAGTTATTAAAATAGTTATTATAAATTGAGTGAATTTATAAATTACATGAATTTATAAATTAAATGAATTCAGATCTGATGATGAGCTTCCTGAGTAACTTCCAACTGAGAGAGGAGTAGCATGACTGACGTATGTTAGCGCTCTCCTCCCAAGAGCACAATTGAACAAAAATATTGAAAATTTCTAATCTTGAAAAAGTAGAAGCACTGGAATTAACAACTTTAAGATGAAAGATAGAATACAGTTTATGATTTCTGTTTAACATCCTATTTCTTAAAGAATAAATGGAATAATTAAGCAATATTTTTCCAAACTGTCTAAGCAAACTGAATTAACTTAAGTCATAAACCATTAAAGATAAGAGCATACTCTGGTTCAAAGAACAGTTAGTTAAATGTGAAGAGAGCTTATGAGACCCTTTCTAATCTATTCTCAGTTCGCCTCAAAGGCTTTATTTCCTCAGATCAGGATCCCAGCAACACAGAACTATTCTCATTTTCCTAAACTTTCATGATTTGGGTTGATCATATGCTTTTTCAGGTGCTCTTCCCTCTGCCCAGGACAGTCTCCCCCCCAGGATCACTGTCCTTCTCCAACTCATCCTTTATTTGATGCTTCCTGAATATCCTTCCTCTAACAAGTTTTCATCAAGCCCCAAAGTCTGGGTTTGCTTCCCCTCCTGAGTTAGCACTCTGTACACTTATATAAAACTATTACATAATTTTCTTGATTCATCCCACACTAGATTGTCCATAGTCCCCAGGCCTTAACTCAGTGCCTGGCAAATTATAAATGGTCAATAAATATGCATCTTAAAATGATGATTGTATAAGTCATTCTACCCACCATTTCAGAGGATATGAAATATGTATGCCCTGATGACAGAGAGGGCAGCCATGCTAAGAAATAAAAGGTCAAAATCTAAAAGTCTTTATCTTTCATATATAATTCCATTTTAACTCCTTCCTAAGAAATACGTAGGAGAAAAACATATACTTTAACAAATTGTTATATGTAATTTGTTGTGTAACATACTAAAATGTACATAAACATTGTATACTATAACTGAAGTATTACTGAAGCTAAAATAAAATTCAAAATATATTTTAAAGAAAAGCTAGTTATTAAAATAGTTATTATAAATTGAGTGAATTTATAAATTACATGAATTTATAAATTAAATGAATTCAGATCTGATGATGAGCTTCCTGAGTAACTTCCAACTGAGAGAGGAGTAGCATGACTGACGTATGTTAGCGCTCTCCTCCCAAGAGCACAATTGAACAAAAATATTGAAAATTTCTAATCTTGAAAAAGTAGAAGCACTGGAATTAACAACTTTAAGATGAAAGATAGAATACAGTTTATGATTTCTGTTTAACATCCTATTTCTTAAAGAATAAATGGAATAATTAAGCAATATTTTTCCAAACTGTCTAAGCAAACTGAATTAACTTAAGTCATAAACCATTAAAGATAAGAGCATACTCTGGTTCAAAGAACAGTTAGTTAAATGTGAAGAGAGCTTATGAGACCCTTTCTAATCTATTCTCAGTTCGCCTCAAAGGCTTTATTTCCTCAGATCAGGATCCCAGCAACACAGAACTATTCTCATTTTCCTAAACTTTCATGATTTGGGTTGATCATATGCTTTTTCAGGTGCTCTTCCCTCTGCCCAGGACAGTCTCCCCCCCCAGGATCACTGTCCTTCTCCAACTCATCCTTTATTTGATGCTTCCTGAATATCCTTCCTCTAACAAGTTTTCATCAAGCCCCAAAGTCTGGGTTTGCTTCCCCTCCTGAGTTAGCACTCTGTACACTTATATAAAACTATTACATAATTTTCTTGATTCATCCCACACTAGATTGTCCATAGTCCCCAGGCCTTAACTCAGTGCCTGGCAAATTATAAATGGTCAATAAATATGCATCTTAAAATGATGATTGTATAAGTCATTCTACCCACCATTTCAGAGGATATGAAATATGTATGCCCTGATGACAGAGAGGGCAGCCATGCTAAGAAAACAAAGACGTGCTCACCAGTAGGTTTAGCAGAAGGTGACATAATTAATTCCTTACTGTGAGATAGAAGCAGAGTGCTGTAGAATTCCCAGGAAGGCAAAATCACTTCTAGTTGAGTAAGGCTCCAATAAAAATTCACATTTAAAGAACAAGTAATATATTGTTAATTAATTATGAAAATTATTAATATTTTTCACCATTTACCTTTTTGTTTGTTTGTTTGGATTTATTTATTTATTTATTTTTGGGCGGGGGTTGGGGAGGGAGGGGAGCTGGTGGGCCACTTCTATTGGTCTTTCATTTCTCTGTTTTCATCCGTCTTTGTTCTTTGGCTCCTGTGGGCCTCCCATCGCGGTGGCCTCTGTAGTTGCAGAGCGCCGGCTCTGGGCGCATGCGCTCCAGAGCTCCGGCTCGGTGATTGGGCACATTGGTCCAGCCGCTCCGCGACACGTGGGATCTTCCCAGGCCAGGGATCGAACCGGCGCCCCTTGCACTGCAAGGCGGTGTCCTTATCCACTGGACCATCAGGGGAAGCCCGCACTATTTACTTTTTGATAGAGACCTTTTTCATTCTATTTCTCATTTTATAAAAATGAATTACTTTCTATAACATTTTATACTTTTAAAACTTAGTAATATAGCATGAATATTTTCCCATTTTTTTAGTATTAAATATACAGTTGTAGTAACATTAATTGCCAAACCCCTAACATTGGACATCTTGCTTACTTAACAATTTTCATTATATTAACAATATCATAGTGAGTATTCATGTAGTTATATTATTATATTAACTCTGATTATTTCCTTATCAATATTTATATATAGGACATTTATATTTTTATAACTTTTGAACTTTAATTACCAAATTGTATATTTAGTTTTTTTCCCTCACTTTGTCAATGTTAATGATTACATTGCTTAAATTTATGTTTTAAAAATTACTAGTAAAGTTAAAATGTTTTTATATACTTATTTATTTTAGTATTTAATGAATTACCTATTCATAATATTTTTCATTTTCTATAGGATTATAGGAATAGTCATTTTTTTCACTAATGTGTAAAAGCTGTTTATTCACAGAAGGCACATGCCCCTTGCTAAATATAAATACAAGTTCCATAGGAAATAAATTGGCTTGTTTTGCTTTAAAAGTAATTACTGAGTTTTTTTTATTACTGTTTCTTTTATTCCATCTACATGGAATTATTTACTTATTTCTATTATATTTCAAATATGACTTGGTTTGCAGAAAATTATTTATGAATTTATTGTAAGTTAATCCACTGCATAAAGTACAAATGAAAACATTTTAAAGTCATTACCTAAAATTACATACTAGGATTCACATTTTGAAATCTAAGAAGAAATTGGTTTCTTAATTTTTTTAAAGGAATGTTATTATGTCTTCCAGAACATTGCAAATGGTTGAAATCATACAAGATTTTCTGTGGGTTTGGGTTTGGGTTCCTGAGAAATATGTGCCTTGTTCATTCACTCAAGTTTTAAAGAGAAGAGAAAAACAAGACACTTAGTTTAAAAAAAAAAAAAAAAACTGAACAGACCTCTGCCTCCTTTTCTGTTTATATGAAATGGACTAATATTAGAAAAATCTAATGGTTTCATTTATTATTAGTGTATTATTTACGTTTATTATTTCTTTGGGTGAACTGTCATCTTCTAGCTTCTGTTTCTTTTTCCTAAGCTACAATTAGTATAAAAGGCCCCCTGTATAATAGAATAGAGATGGAGATTTCAGGTAGTTGAAATATTTGGTTTAAGAAGTGTGTCATAAAGAATAAATACAGCTTCCCTGGTGGTCCAGTGGGTAAAGAATCCCCCTTGTAGTGCAAGAGGCACCAATTCAATCCCTGGCGCAGGAAGATCCCACGTGCTGAAGAGTGGCTGGGCTGGTATCCAATCACCAGCCAGTGCTCTGGAGCATGTTCTCCCCGAGCCAGAGAGGCCACTACACTGGGAGGCCCACACATGCCCAAAGCATAAAGATGGATGAAAAATAAATGATGACATAGAGGCAAGAAAAACAGAATAAATAAAATTTTTAGTTTTTTCCCTCACTTTGTCAATGTTAATGATTACATTGCTTAAATTTATGTTTTAAAAATTACTAGTAAAGTTAAAATGTTTTTATATACTTATTTATTTTAGTATTTAATGAATTACCTATTCATAATATTTTTCATTTTCTATAGGATTATAGGAATAGTCATTTTTCACTAATGTGTAAAAGCTGTTTATTCACAGAAGGCACATGCCCCTTGCTAAATATAAATACAAGTTCCATAGGAAATAAATTGGCTTGTTTTGCTTTAAAAGTAATTACTGAGTTTTTTTTATTACTGTTTCTTTTATTCCATCTACATGGAATTATTTACTTATTTCTATTATATTTCAAATATGACTTGGTTTGCAGAAAATTATTTATGAATTTATTGTAAGTTAATCCACTGCATAAAGTACAAATGAAAACATTTTAAAGTCATTACCTAAAATTACATACTAGGATTCACATTTTGAAATCTAAGAAGAAATTGGTTTCTTAATTTTTTTAAAGGAATGTTATTATGTCTTCCAGAACATTGCAAATGGTTGAAATCATACAAGATTTTCTGTGGGTTTGGGTTTGGGTTCCTGAGAAATATGTGCCTTGTTCATTCACTCAAGTTTTAAAGAGAAGAGAAAAACAAGACACTTAGTTTAAAAAAAAAAAAAAAACTGAACAGACCTCTGCCTCCTTTTCTGTTTATATGAAATGGACTAATATTAGAAAAATCTAATGGTTTCATTTATTATTAGTGTATTATTTACGTTTATTATTTCTTTGGGTGAACTGTCATCTTCTAGCTTCTGTTTCTTTTTCCTAAGCTACAATTAGTATAAAAGGCCCCCTGTATAATAGAATAGAGATGGAGATTTCAGGTAGTTGAAATATTTGGTTTAAGAAGTGTGTCATAAAGAATAAATACAGCTTCCCTGGTGGTCCAGTGGGTAAAGAATCCCCCTTGTAGTGCAAGAGGCACCAATTCAATCCCTGGCGCAGGAAGATCCCACGTGCTGAAGAGTGGCTGGGCTGGTATCCAATCACCAGCCAGTGCTCTGGAGCATGTTCTCCCCGAGCCAGAGAGGCCACTACACTGGGAGGCCCACACATGCCCAAAGCATAAAGATGGATGAAAAATAAATGATGACATAGAGGCAAGAAAAACAGAATAAATAAAATTTTTAAATATTTCATCTTAAGTAAAAATATGTAAATATTTAGGTACTGACTTTTCTTTGAGTATAATTCTAGTACCTGGAGTTTAACATGATGTTTATTTGATAACTACATCCGTTAAATATCTTCAATTTTTTTAGTTTGAGTTTCGTTTTAAAGTGATAACTTGGAGATAATTGAAAAGCTGTGTGCACGCAGAATCTTCCTGGAAATTTACAAACTCTTCCCTAGACTTAGCTGAAACTGTATCTCATTGATAATGTATTTTAATATTTGCCTTTATTTAGTGTTTTCAAATAATGCAGCTTAGTGTTCAGACATGAGCTAAGTGTATTTAATTTTTGGCTCTGTGTAATATTTACTTAAATTGCATATTTTTTTTTTTTTTAAATGCAGCGAAAGCAAATAAGTTTGGGAGCAAAAACAAATGATCATTGGTAAATGTATCATTTAGCAAATTTGAGCAGATACATAAGGCATAAGATAAGCTTTAGCACAATGTGCAGGGGAAGTAAAGAGTATTCATTAAACTAAGGATGTACTTGGATAGAGATTGTTTAATGAAAATTTTAATGAAATTGTCAGTGTCAGCCTTGCACTTGCATGATTCTGGAAGTGAATGCTTTCTTAAATGGAGCCCCTTGGCACCTCACCTGCTTCATCCTAGCACCAGTCCTGTATCAGAATATATTTAAAATTACTAGAATTTTTAATAGTATGAGTATGTAGTTTTAGCCTACTTAACAGATGCAGAATCTAAATATAGAGGCTTAGGAAATGTCCTCGTTACTGAGAAGTGACACTGCTAGAACTCAAGCCTCTTGATTATAATTTGGTAAATTTCTAGATATATAAAATTTTAGAAATCATTTGCTAGACTCAAATGTTATTCACCATACACGCACGCACACACACACACACACACACACACACACACACACACACGCAAAATAAAAACTGGTTTGCATTCTCCAGTTCATTTATTGGGAATTGCAGCATGGACTGCCAAGGGCAGTGAGGAAATGATTTTCAGTGGCTCTTGGAAAACCACAACCAAATTATACGATAATTGTCCTTTATGCTTTTTCAACGTCGTTTCTTTATCCTTGGACCCTGGCACCAGTATCCTATGTCTTTTGGTTGCGCAAAGCAGCCCAACTCTAGCTCTTCTCTAAGATGTGCTGTTTACTGAAATGCTCATGACCTAAAGCACCCTTTTTAGGACTTACCCAGATGAAAGTTCCATCCTTTAAACTGGCAATAAAAAGAGACAAGTCTAAATAATCAAATGACTACTCATGGGCTTGCATATAAGATAAAAAACTCACCTAATGCCTAAGCAGTAGGGTTGTACAGAAGTCATTTTATGGGTTACTTTACAAGACTCAAGTATAACTGCAGAGCACAAGTAAACAACTAATAACTTGGGGAAGTTTGCCAAGCATACTTCAGAAAATTGTCCTGGGTATATACTCATTGTGTATAGAAAGGTCCAGAGAAAGCCATAGCCTTTAGAGTCCTACTTGCTCCAGGATACCGTGATAGATTGGCAGATATGACATTAACATTCTGTGAAAGAGATCATACATATAAGCATTTCAGTATGAAATAATACTGGTTGAGTTTCTTATCGAAGGAGGGAGATCTTCATTTCTTAGATTCACAGCCAAGGTAGATTGTATACACATCATTGTAAAACAAGCTGGCTTAAATAACTTTCCTCTCAGGTAACTGTCACTGAAGCTCACGGTGAAGACAGTACAGCCACTCAGACAAAGCAGTGTCCTCTCTGGGTGTAAAGGGAATGTGACAGATGAGTGTAAAATCCTGTTTAGTATATGCAAGTACTAAGAAGTACTTGTACATACACAGTAGATGTATATACATGGTACACTCCTCAAAAAGTCAGTAAAAGCAATCTGCCAAATGATGTAATCATTCATATATTCATATACAACTTTCTTATTTATTATAAGCACCACTTTTTTAGAAGCTAGAGATAGAAGAGAGGGTCTTTACATGACATAGAGGGCTACTGTATCCTACGTATGTATATTTTTAAAAATATTTATTTTGACTTATATATTTGGCTGTGCCAGGTCTTCCTCGAGGCAGGGGGATCTTTAGTCAAGGCATGAGAACTCTTACTTGGAGCGTGTGGGATCTAGTTCCCTGACCAGGGATCGAACCGAGGCCCCTACATTGGCAGCATAGAGTCTTAGCCACTGGACCACCATGGAAGTCCCGCTACATATATTCTATATTTGTGCACAGTATCATCTCTTAGGAAAAAAATTCATATATATTCAAAACTCCACACTGGTAGGAGAATGAGAATTCTGTCTATATATATATATGATACTTATCCGTTGAGATCTTCATATGATTTACTTATGAGTATATACTACTCTGTTTTGTTACTGAACTGTATAAGTAATTCTCTTATACATGAGATTTACCATATGTTGAATTGTACTCATCAATTTAGTTTATATATAGCTTTTTAAAGTTGTATTAAATTACATTATTTATTAGATAAGTTAACATGGCACTGTGTTGGTAGAAAAGGCCAGAGATGATGACTTATACAGGGTATTAAATTCGCTCCTTCCAATTCTTTAAAATAAACCCCTTCCAAATTAAGTAACAAGCAATGCATACAATATGAATTCCACTATAACTAGAGATAAGGATATCAGTGAATAAGGTTGCAGTGTTCATAAAGATATCCTTAGTGTGAATCGCTCAGTTGTGTTCAACTCTTGCGACTTCATAGATTTGTGGGCCCGCCAGGCCCTTCTGGATCCAGAGGTAGATTGGTATTACACATCATTGTAAAACAAGCTGGCTTAAATAACTTTCCTCTCAGGTAACTGTCACTGAAGCTCACGGTGAAGACAGTACAGCCACTCAGACAAAGCAGTGTCCTCTCTGGGTGTAAAGGGAATGTGACAGATGAGTGTAAAATCCTGTTTAGTATATGCAAGTACTAAGAAGTACTTGTACATACACAGTAGATGTATATACATGGTACACTCCTCAAAAAGTCAGTAAAAGCAATCTGCCAAATGATGTAATCATTCATATATTCATATACAACTTTCTTATTTATTATAAGCACCACTTTTTTAGAAGCTAGAGATAGAAGAGAGGGTCTTTACATGACATAGAGGGCTACTGTATCCTACGTATGTATATTTTTAAAAATATTTATTTTGACTTATATATTTGGCTGTGCCAGGTCTTCCTCGAGGCAGGGGGATCTTTAGTCAAGGCATGAGAACTCTTACTTGGAGCGTGTGGGATCTAGTTCCCTGACCAGGGATCGAACCGAGGCCCCTACATTGGCAGCATAGAGTCTTAGCCACTGGACCACCATGGAAGTCCCGCTACATATATTCTATATTTGTGCACAGTATCATCTCTTAGGAAAAAAAATCATATATATTCAAAACTCCACACTGGTAGGAGAATGAGAATTCTGTCTATATATATTTTGATACTTATCCGTTGAGATCTTCATATGATTTACTTATGAGTATATACTACTCTGTTTTGTTACTGAACTGTATAAGTAATTCTCTTATACATGAGATTTACCATATGTTGAATTGTACTCATCAATTTAGTTTATATATAGCTTTTTAAAGTTGTATTAAATTACATTATTTATTAGATAAGTTAACATGGCACTGTGTTGGTAGAAAAGGCCAGAGATGATGACTTATACAGGGTATTAAATTCGCTCCTTCCAATTCTTTAAAATAAACCCCTTCCAAATTAAGTAACAAGCAATGCATACAATATGAATTCCACTATAACTAGAGATAAGGATATCAGTGAATAAGGTTGCAGTGTTCATAAAGATATCCTTAGTGTGAATCGCTCAGTTGTGTTCAACTCTTGCGACTTCATAGATTTGTGGGCCCGCCAGGCCCTTCTGTCCATAGGATTCTCCAGGCAAGAATACCGTAGTGGGTAGCCATTCCCTTCTCCAGGGGATCTTCTTGACCGAGGGATTCAACCCATGTCTCCCACAGAGTAGGCATTCTTTACCCTCTGAGCCACAGGGAAGCCCCTAAAGATATCCTAATGAAATGGAATTTGATAGAAAGTGACACCCAGTGGTCTGTATGTTACTAAGTGGACTTTGGTTTAGAAATTGTATGTTATTTAGTGTATAAAGTAAATGCCATGACTTATCTTATTTAGAAAGTAAATGATACTTCAAAATAGAATAGTGCCTACTAGAGGTAAGGTTTCCCTTAAAACATGTTCTATTCTATAATGGTGTAGCATACAACTGGAAAATCCATAACATATATTTTGTGACTGGTGACAATATTTTGCGAAAAAAACTTTTATGATACCCAAAACAGCATTTTGCTTCTTTTTTTTTTCTCTATAAGAATATAGGAAAACAACATAGTCACTGAACTGTAAAAGGAAGAGGTCATTTAGAAAAGCTGATGTTGATCTCCAGACAGGTTATGATAGTACTTTCAGCTTTGCATTGACAACCGATTTTCTCTTCCCAAGGACACCGAAGAATCAAAGCTTTGTGAAGGATATATTGATAATAACACAGCAAAACACATGTGTCTTTGTTTACTGAAGAAAACAAATATTCTTCCCCAGGTCAAATTTATTCAGTTCTCCATGATTACAAAAAACGATGGATCCAATAGCTGTATACCTTTGAAATGCAAATTTTGATTATGCCTTTTTCTGATTAATAATTACAGAAGTATCATTTTAAATCTATCCCATGTGAGCTTCACAGCATGCTTCTTTCTATTTAGTCTTTTGAAGTAGAAGCAAGAGGGAGCTGTGAGGAACCAGCAAAGCTGTCTCTTGTGCATGCTGTAGCAGCGAGAGCACGGGCGTGTTACTGTGGTACCTTAACTTACAGTGGCGCTGCCTTTCTTCTTTACCACTGCTTCCTTCCATGGACCCCCTGCTTCCCTCTGGGCCTCCTCACCAGCCTTCAGGCAACGTTTGGGTGACCCATGAAGAAATGGAAAATCTTGCAGCTCCAACAAAAACGGTTAGTCTTTGCAACTTTGTTAAAAATGCAGAAAAGTGATTTTGCTGCTGTTTGGATGGAAAAGCTATTTTGTTTACCATAGGATCAGAGGAATGGGGTATGTTTACATAGTGACATGCAATGATAACTAACATCTTTCATTATTCCTATTTCACTGCACTTAGACATTTTTTAAAAAAGCCGTGCTAGATTGCCATAAAGTGTTGAAGAGTTTGTAATATGCAAACAGTAACCAAGAATTTAATGAAATTTATTTATCTATTTCACAACATTGGAAATTTTTGATAACAAATATCCCTTAAAACTGATCATATTCACAGGTAATGCATGTTACCAAACCCACTTAAATTTGTAATAGAATGCATAGATTGAATACTCATTTTAAATGTAATCATTTAACTTTTCCTACTTTCCCATCTCAGATATAGAGCTTCGCCTCCTCATCTCCATGCAGAATGTTCATAGTATTAAAAGCACAGGCTTAAAGAAATTCATGGTGATTCATAATTGTCAGCTTTTAAAAATACAATACTACGTACATTCTCATTGAAAGTAACAAAGTTGGGCACGCCATGCATGAAAAACGGATTACCTAGTTTATGATGAATAAAAATGCCAGTGTTGTATACTAATCACACTTTTGATTTAGTTTGTTTTGGTTTAGTCTCTTTTTGTTTCATTTTGTTTGTTGCTGTTGTTGTTGAGACCCATGTGATTACCACAAAGCTTAGTTTGAAGGATGCAGTAACTTTTGTCCACCCCATTAAGTTTCTTTATATAAGATACTCTATCATACATATGTATATGCATTTTGAATATTGCATATTTATATGTATATAATTATAAATTTTTACTATAACTTACTACATTTGGAAAAATCCCACCCTCTAAAGAACTGAAAAAGTTTGGAATGACCAGATGAAATGTATCATGAAAATTCCGCATGTCACTTGTGTGTGTATTTAATTAGAATAAATTGGAAATTGCATAGGTACCCTTGCAGTCACCCTTGAACTGCTCATTTGATTACTGTGGATCTGAATAAAAATCTGTGTATTTATTTGCCTCTGTCCTAATTAACATTTTTAATAGCAAAACAAATTTGCTTCTACTAGAAAAAAATGAGTGTATTAAATTGAAATTAATTTATATTTATCTGCTTTATTAATCATTTCCTGCTGCTAACACAGAAAGAATCTGAGGAAGGAAGCTGGGCCCAGGTAGGAAATTCATATGCTTTAAAACACTATCATTTAGTAGGCAATGAGGATATAAAGTAAGAAACTTGTATGTCATAATATTATAAATCTTCACTTTAGTTTAAGACTAGGTTAATCATGTATTCAATTTTATTACATTTAATGCCACATAGGTCTTCTAAAATCATCATATTTTGCAAAAAAGATGATTAACGTTTTATACCTAGCCTCTTTTGAAAGGAAAAGTCCCTTTCTCCTTTAAAAGAACTGTAAGTTAAATTTCTTGGAAGTCACCCCAACAGTGAACAGTGAACAGTGTTTGGTAAGATCACTTGTATTAAAGAATCAGATTATGTCTTACTTTTTGGTCATGCTCTGCTGCTTTAAGTACAGTGCCTATATCGATTGATATCTACAAGAGACTGATTGCATCGATTTTTATAGAGTACTGGTTGCATGCTTCACTAGACAATGGCCACATAAAGCTTCAGCATTCTGTCTCTCTGGCCTTGTGGCTTCTTTCTCTATTTATTTACTGAGGTTTCTATTTTCATATCAAGATTTGCCACAACACCACAGCAATGTAAAAGTAGCATGAAGAGAAGGAAATGGTGGCATACTGGCTGCCAGTTAAAAATAAAATAAGTTGAATTAAATAAATCTGTCTAACAAAGAAAAGCTCTTTCAGTTTAGTATTTGTATTATATCATTCATTTTAAATTTTGAATTTAAAAATGTGTATTTATATAAGGTATAACTTCATTTGAGAAAATCAAGTGAACATGACATCATCATTCTCTGTAGGCAAGGACTGTGATACATGTACTCAGAGTTCTACTTTGTACAAAAATAAGTCAGCTGCCTAGAGGCTAAATATGATTTCTGCTCTATTTAAATATACCATAGGAATTAAATATTTAAGCTGATAGCCCCTATCCTTCAATTACCAACTCATTTTATTGGCTAAGAAACTTGACTGCTATAAAACAATTCTAGTGTCCGGTTTTTCTACAGACCCTGGCATATGGAGATATGAACCATGAGTGGATTGGAAACGAATGGCTTCCCAGCCTGGGGTTACCTCAGTATCGAAGTTATTTTATGGAATGCTTGGTAGATGCAAGAATGCTAGATCACCTAACGAAAAAAGATCTCCGTGTCCATTTAAAAATGGTGGACAGTTTCCATCGGTAGGTTTTACCCAAAAAGTAATTAAAGTGAAAAAAATAATTAAGGTATATATTATTAGAGCATACAGGAATAGTTAAGGAATATAGAATATGTGCTCTTTGAAACATCTGTGTACATCTACTTGGCAAAAAATACCTTGATGCAACAAATTGTAAGGACTATCTAGTGTAAAGCTGGATGCATATTGCATAGCCAAAGATTATGAAATTAGGCAAAATTCTTATATGGTACAGATCATTTCCCCCCTGTATCTTTAGGATATTTCATGTTTGCAATTTGTGTCTATGTTTTCATATTAGGAAATTATTTATTAAGAATACCTTCATCAGATTTAAGTACAGATATATGTAGTTGTAACTTATATAACTTAGGGATATACCAGAAGAAATTTTGAGAAGAAATTATCCTCTGAAAAACATTTTTGTTTTTGTAGAAATATTTCAGTGCTTTTGCTTATTTGTGCATTAGTTTTCAGGTGGAAAAGACTGAATAGATTTTGAGAGAGTGGTAAGAACAAAGATCAGTAAAATGCTGTGATCAGAAGAAAAAGAAAATTCTTTTTTCAAGTTGTTCATTATCCACAGGGTTATAAAAAAGGCTTGTTAAGCTACCATGTCATAAATGTTATGTTATAACCTGATCTCTTTGTAAGTCATTGGCAAAATTGTCAGTTGGATTATGATCACTTTATGTATAGTTAATTGTGATAATTTAATATTTATAAATATAAGTGTAATATTTATAAATAGATATCTAGACAGTTTGGGAAACTGCTCATATCCTCTCCAACCTTTAATTAGTGACAAATTAAAATGGTATAAAATATTATATGTTAGTGACAGAATTAAGTTAAAGAAATAATAATTGAGATTCTTCAGGCAAATTTATCAAAATGTTTTGAATTTTAATGATGATGTTGACACTGTTGGATTAAATTTAGTAGAGATAAATATAACACTGGTTTTTAAAAACAATCAAAATCCTGGATGGGGATTCATGATTTAAAAGCAGTTCAAGTGAAGAAGATGTGTGATGTACAGCTGACACAAAAGTCTCAGTTCTGGTTAATGGCTTGACAGGGTATATCCATACTGTGTTTACTGGCAGGCCCAGTGAAAGCCCTACTGTGAGGTGAGAGATGACAATAAGATACTTTATTATTAGAGCATACAGGAATAGTTAAGGAATATAGAATATGTGCTCTTTGAAACATCTGTGTACATCTACTTGGCAAAAAATACCTTGATGCAACAAATTGTAAGGACTATCTAGTGTAAAGCTGGATGCATATTGCATAGCCAAAGATTATGAAATTAGGCAAAATTCTTATATGGTACAGATCATTTCCCTGTATCTTTAGGATATTTCATGTTTGCAATTTGTGTCTATGTTTTCATATTAGGAAATTATTTATTAAGAATACCTTCATCAGATTTAAGTACAGATATATGTAGTTGTAACTTATATAACTTAGGGATATACCAGAAGAAATTTTGAGAAGAAATTATCCTCTGAAAAACATTTTTGTTTTTGTAGAAATATTTCAGTGCTTTTGCTTATTTGTGCATTAGTTTTCAGGTGGAAAAGACTGAATAGATTTTGAGAGAGTGGTAAGAACAAAGATCAGTAAAATGCTGTGATCAGAAGAAAAAGAAAATTCTTTTTTCAAGTTGTTCATTATCCACAGGGTTATAAAAAAGGCTTGTTAAGCTACCATGTCATAAATGTTATGTTATAACCTGATCTCTTTGTAAGTCATTGGCAAAATTGTCAGTTGGATTATGATCACTTTATGTATAGTTAATTGTGATAATTTAATATTTATAAATATAAGTGTAATATTTATAAATAGATATCTAGACAGTTTGGGAAACTGCTCATATCCTCTCCAACCTTTAATTAGTGACAAATTAAAATGGTATAAAATATTATATGTTAGTGACAGAATTAAGTTAAAGAAATAATAATTGAGATTCTTCAGGCAAATTTATCAAAATGTTTTGAATTTTAATGATGATGTTGACACTGTTGGATTAAATTTAGTAGAGATAAATATAACACTGGTTTTTAAAAACAATCAAAATCCTGGATGGGGATTCATGATTTAAAAGCAGTTCAAGTGAAGAAGATGTGTGATGTACAGCTGACACAAAAGTCTCAGTTCTGGTTAATGGCTTGACAGGGTATATCCATACTGTGTTTACTGGCAGGCCCAGTGAAAGCCCTACTGTGAGGTGAGAGATGACAATAAGATACTTTATTAATTTATGGACATTAAGCTGTTATTGATAAAGTGATTAAAATATAGGGGAATGGAAGGAATTAAAGAAATTGAGCTATTTGGATAAGGAAAGCATTTAGATGAATTTTTTTATTTTCTAACATTATGTGATAGAAGAACAGTATTTGCTCTCTTAAACATATACTTTCCTAGTTCTAATAGGTGTAGAGAATACAGTGAGTTATTTATGTTCAGTGGAGAAAACAACTTCGTATCAGTCTCTATTGCTGTATGGTACACACATTGTGAGATGGTGATTTCTGTCACTGAACATTTAGACCCTCAAGTTTTGTGTGGTTGCAATAGATTTTTGAAAACTGGAATTTCTGATGACACACTTGTGCCTACTTTCTTTTCTTCACTAGATCAACTTTTAGTTGTTTTATTATTATAATAGAAGTGATTAATCCAGTGATCAGGTTTTCTTTTCTAAGAAATGAAAATTACTCAAATGGCAGAGTTCATGTTTGTTCTGAACTCCCAAGTTAAAGCAGGTAGTACTTGACAGCTTGTGGAAACCCACTGTATTTAGAGCCCAGTTTTCCATCTGTCAGACACTGTTATAACAATATATATCCTTTTTATGAACAGCTTTACGTTACATATAAAGACTTGGCAGAAATTAAGCAAAGAGCCAGTGGTTTAACCTCAAGCTGGCTGATGTCTACGATGGTTTCTACATCAGTATTCTCTGGTATCCTGCTGAATTAGTTTGCTTGGGCTAGCATAACAAAATACCAGAGAGAAGGTGAGAGAGAGTGATTTAAACAACAAAAATATTTTTTTCTCAAAGTTCTGGAATCTACAGCACAAAGATTAAGGTGGCAGTGTTAATGATGATGTTGACACTGTTGGATTAAATTTAGTAGAGATAAATATAACACTGGTTTTTAAAAACAATCAAAATCCTGGATGGGGATTCATGATTTAAAAGCAGTTCAAGTGAAGAAGATGTGTGATGTACAGCTGACACAAAAGTCTCAGTTCTGGTTAATGGCTTGACAGGGTATATCCATACTGTGTTTACTGGCAGGCCCAGTGAAAGCCCTACTGTGAGGTGAGAGATGACAATAAGATACTTTATTAATTTATGGACATTAAGCTGTTATTGATAAAGTGATTAAAATATAGGGGAATGGAAGGAATTAAAGAAATTGAGCTATTTGGATAAGGAAAGCATTTAGATGAATTTTTTTATTTTCTAACATTATGTGATAGAAGAACAGTATTTGCTCTCTTAAACATATACTTTCCTAGTTCTAATAGGTGTAGAGAATACAGTGAGTTATTTATGTTCAGTGGAGAAAACAACTTCGTATCAGTCTCTATTGCTGTATGGTACACACATTGTGAGATGGTGATTTCTGTCACTGAACATTTAGACCCTCAAGTTTTGTGTGGTTGCAATAGATTTTTGAAAACTGGAATTTCTGATGACACACTTGTGCCTACTTTCTTTTCTTCACTAGATCAACTTTTAGTTGTTTTATTATTATAATAGAAGTGATTAATCCAGTGATCAGGTTTTCTTTTCTAAGAAATGAAAATTACTCAAATGGCAGAGTTCATGTTTGTTCTGAACTCCCAAGTTAAAGCAGGTAGTACTTGACAGCTTGTGGAAACCCACTGTATTTAGAGCCCAGTTTTCCATCTGTCAGACACTGTTATAACAATATATATCCTTTTTATGAACAGCTTTACGTTACATATAAAGACTTGGCAGAAATTAAGCAAAGAGCCAGTGGTTTAACCTCAAGCTGGCTGATGTCTACGATGGTTTCTACATCAGTATTCTCTGGTATCCTGCTGAATTAGTTTGCTTGGGCTAGCATAACAAAATACCAGAGAGAAGGTGAGAGAGAGTGATTTAAACAACAAAAATATTTTTTTCTCAAAGTTCTGGAATCTACAGCACAAAGATTAAGGTGGCAGTGTTATTGGTTTCTTTGCCTTGGCTGGCACACAGCTGCTTTCACACTGTAGCCTCACATCTTCTTTCCTGTGTGTGTACTTCCCAGCTTTTTCTGCATTTCAAAATTTTCTCTTCTGGTAAGGACACTGATCATACTGGACTAAAGACTATCCTAATGACCCTAATTTACCTTAATTACCTCTTTTAAGACCCAATTTCTAATTACAGTCACATTCTGAAGTACTGGGGGTTAGAGATTTAGCAAAAAATTTGGGGGAACACAGTCCATCCCACAGTAGTAATTAATGTAGATTTCTTTCCATTTTCCTCTGATTCTAAACTGTTTTTAACTCAGCATTGTTCTTATTAAAATGCCAGGCTTAGAAGTGCATCCAGCACATAAGAGTAGCTTGGCCAGTGTGTATGTCTAAATTTGTCTATAATTCTAAACATTTAAGAGATCACTAATAATCAGTGCTCTTTATCCTGAAGCCTAGAGATTCTTTGTACTTATGATAGTCTTCTACGTCTTTATATATAGTATCACTAAATCTTCTTTCTTCTCTTTGTATATCTTTAATTTTCTTTTCATGCTTTTCATTGTCCTTATGTGACCATAGTTTTGACAGCAGTGATTCCTCAAATGATTTCCCTGTTACCTAGAATTACCTATTTTTCCTCCCAAATCCTGTTTTGCTTCCAGATTCATTCTTTCTTACATCAAAACCTTAAAATTATTTTTTCTCCTGTGAAAATTGTCCAGTAATTGCCTATAACCCTGATGTATTCCACATTATTCTGAATGCAAACTTTTCTTAATGTAACCCCATCCTCCATATGAGACTGTATTCCTCATAATTTGCTGACATGGATTCTGAACTCTGCACAGTGGGTCTCACTGTCGCCACACATTTAACATTTCATCAGTAATCCTATGTTCCTGGTGTTCTGTATTCCTTCCCTGCTTTATCTTTAAGGGTCAGTCAATTTTCTGTTCTTCCATAGTCCCCTTTTCACAGAGAGTTCCAACATCTATTGAGGTTTTCCTTTCATATACTTCTGACTCACTTGCCTGTTTATTTTGGTATTTAGTTCTATATGTTAATACTTGACTTATTCACCAGTAAAAGAAGGGTAACCATTTCTTATAAATCCCTTTTTGACTCCATAATAGTGATGCTCTTTAAATTATTTTCAAATGAGTAAGATGTTCATTTGTCCTTGAACAATGCTAAAACAGCTTAATGGAAAAAAAAGATATGGAACATAATCCAAGAGTATTTTAAAACCAGTTTATTTCAAAAATCCTTTTTTGTACGTTTTTGTACTCTTTAGAAACACTGAGTACATAGGATAACTATTTTACTTCCCTACAATACTAAAGAACTTACTTACAAATGTATTTTATTAGCCTATTGCCAAAGAAATAAGGCATAGTGTATGCACTATTGCCCCTTTTAAAAACATTCTTATTGCAAAAAAACTCATACAGTGCAGCCAAAGTGGATTATGTCTAAATTTGTCTATAATTCTAAACATTTAAGAGATCACTAATAATCAGTGCTCTTTATCCTGAAGCCTAGAGATTCTTTGTACTTATGATAGTCTTCTACGTCTTTATATATAGTATCACTAAATCTTCTTTCTTCTCTTTGTATATCTTTAATTTTCTTTTCATGCTTTTCATTGTCCTTATGTGACCATAGTTTTGACAGCAGTGATTCCTCAAATGATTCCCTGTTACCTAGAATTACCTATTTTTCCTCCCAAATCCTGTTTTGCTTCCAGATTCATTCTTTCTTACATCAAAACCTTAAAATTATTTTTTCTCCTGTGAAAATTGTCCAGTAATTGCCTATAACCCTGATGTATTCCACATTATTCTGAATGCAAACTTTTCTTAATGTAACCCCATCCTCCATATGAGACTGTATTCCTCATAATTTGCTGACATGGATTCTGAACTCTGCACAGTGGGTCTCACTGTCGCCACACATTTAACATTTCATCAGTAATCCTATGTTCCTGGTGTTCTGTATTCCTTCCCTGCTTTATCTTTAAGGGTCAGTCAATTTTCTGTTCTTCCATAGTCCCCTTTTCACAGAGAGTTCCAACATCTATTGAGGTTTTCCTTTCATATACTTCTGACTCACTTGCCTGTTTATTTTGGTATTTAGTTCTATATGTTAATACTTGACTTATTCACCAGTAAAAGAAGGGTAACCATTTCTTATAAATCCCTTTTTGACTCCATAATAGTGATGCTCTTTAAATTATTTTCAAATGAGTAAGATGTTCATTTGTCCTTGAACAATGCTAAAACAGCTTAATGGAAAAAAAAGATATGGAACATAATCCAAGAGTATTTTAAAACCAGTTTATTTCAAAAATCCTTTTTTGTACGTTTTTGTACTCTTTAGAAACACTGAGTACATAGGATAACTATTTTACTTCCCTACAATACTAAAGAACTTACTTACAAATGTATTTTATTAGCCTATTGCCAAAGAAATAAGGCATAGTGTTGACTATGCTTAATCATCTATTGCATAAACTCAATATATTTTCTCCTTTTTTAAAAAAATAACAGAACAAGTTTACAGTATGGAATCATGTGCTTAAAAAGGTTGAATTATGACAGAAAAGAACTAGAAAGAAGACGAGAAGCAAGCCAACATGAAATAAAAGGTAATATGTCCTTCTTTCATATCAAATCATAGGTCTTTTTTTCTTCCTGAGATTTTGAGCTTTCTCTTTTATGAACCTAAAATGTTGTATGCATTAAAATTATCACTAAATAACAAATGTTTGACTAGAAGTATCATCATTATTTTTTAAATTACTTTTCTGATTAAAACTCAGAAAGGTATATCATCAGTTTATAAGACAGATATCCCACATGGGGCATATTCTTGATTTTCTGAATTGAAATTTATTCCTCTGAACCTATTAATTGTACATTCTATTTATACTACAGATGCCTCCATGTAGATGTTTCTGTAAAGCTTTTAGTAGAACCTTCTCATTGTAATCCAGAAAAACATGGTATATAATTTATTTATAGCAGTTCCTCTTTGGTTTATATCATTTGATTTTATTTCAGTGTCCAGAGATTTTTGTAACACATAGCAATTACATAGGAATTATTGAATGGAAGTTACAGAGAGATTTTTTTTCACTATAAATGAGACTAGTTCACTAATGATTTTATCTAGGAATGATTTTAGAAAGATACTAGCTGCTGCAACTATTGTTTGTTTAAAAACATTTGATTTGAATTATAAGAATTATAAGAAAAGACATTACCTATAACAGACTTATTAGAAAAGTACTGTATTTAGTAATTAATCTTTAAGTATTGAGAAATACCTTAATATACAAACGAAAGAATTATTTAAAAAGAACAGGTTGTTGTTGTTGTTCAGTCACTAAGTTGTATCTATCTCTTCGCCACCACATGCAGCACACCAGGCTTCCTTGTACTTCACTAAGTTTCCTGAGTTTCCTCAAACTCATGTCCATTGAGTCAGTGATGCCATCCAACCATCTCATCCTCTGTCACCCCCTTCTCCTCCTGCCCTCAGTCTTTCCCAGCATCAGGGTCTTTTCCAAGAAGTTGCCTCTTTGTATCAGGTGACCAGAGCTTTAGAGCTTCAGCTTCACACCAGACCTTCTGAGACCACTTTATTTCTGTTATTGTTGAAGGAAAATTTCATGACTTGATATGAGATATAAGTTATCTATAGGACTTTTTGGGCAAAAGATTTTAAGACCTTTTATGTCTATTTTTAATGGGAAAAGGCTCAACGTTTTTGAAATAAATTTTGAGTAGAAGCAAAATGATCTTCTCATAAGTTATTATTTCTGTTTGCTGTTACCTAGGAGTTGATATATAGAAGACTTTCCTTGAATTCAATAAGTGATTGCACATTAATTCTTCAAAGTTAGGCACAGGTTTCTTTGTTGTCATCCTCACTGCCTTTAGGGCTTAGTTTAGATATGAAAACAGTATATATTACATGTTGCCCTTCCTCTCCAGATTAAAGTTTGGCACTGTTTTATTCTTTAAGAGCCTAGACATCTGTAGTTTTCATTTGTAATAAGGATTGTCAGAAATTACTTTTATCTTCGGCAGTTCTTGGACAGTACATTAGTTATAGTGGAATGGGTTTCAATGCCTGAAAAGGTGATTGATTAAAAATATTTTCTATAAATGGTTCATTGGAGACTAGACAGACACACAGTGGATTTCTTGTAACACTTCATTTGATTCATTGCTTAGGAGCAAGAATGTGTTTTCAGTTATCAAAATTGAGTTGATTTCATTTTATTTTGGGGACCCAGGAAATTGCAAGCTGTCTTTAGACCATTACTTTTCAGTTGAATTGAAACCTGAGGATTAATTGGCCATGAAAGACCCCAAAGGAAGTCTGTGCTTAACCTAATAAACAATGTTTTAGCACACAAATAGATTTTATGTGGGATATCCCTTTCTGGTTTTCTTGTACTTTTTCCAGTTAGATTTTATTATGCTTGGTCTCACCACAGAGAATGCTTCATATATAGATAGATGATTTGGCGCTGAATCAAGTATTATATTAGTACTTGGCAGTTGCAAGCATAGCTCTGAGAAAAACTTCCATGATTCACCATGATTATTCACAGATAACTCCATGTGTGATGTAGCTGTGAGTGAGATCATAAATAGCCTGTTTCCTATAACTGATCTGATGACATTTACAGAAATAACTCTTGACAGTGACCAGGGGTCTCTGTTATTATCTTAAGTGTTAATTAACCTTGACCTTAATAAACAGCTTTCTGAATTCAGGAGACCATGTGCATATCAAGAATCTACAAGCATTTAATTTGTTGCTAGGAAACAGTCAACACCAATATATAGCCATTTATTGTTTAGGTCAAGAGGATTCTCACAGAGCTTTAAAGTCAGAGAAGTTTTGTTCGGAAATGGATTTATAGAATGGGATCTGATTTACAAAATAAAAAAGAAAAAACTATGTTGTTCTGAAGAAGAGTATCTGGGATTAGTGTCTTATTTACCTTTACCCTGTAAATAAATGGATTGTTTTATATTTGGTATTTCATAAATAACTACAGGTATGTCAACGGAATTTTTGATAGATGTATATTTATAGAAATATGGTAACTATGTATGTCATAGACTAACAAAATATGAACCCAGCACTAGAAAAGAACAAATACTTCCTATTTGCAAATCCATTTAGCATAAAGAGAACTCAACATTTTCACTGAATTGTACTCCCATTAGTTAAAATTACTGGAGAACTATCACTGCCAATCATACATACATACCAACTTTTGAAGTACCAATGTGTTATGACCAGTAGTTAGAACTAATCTATTGCTGTTAACAGCAGCTTAACTTGATTAATGTAAGCAAAATAAAACACCACCAACCAAACCCAAAGATCTTAGGGCCTTTGATTTGAAATAAGATTACTCAAGCCACAATAGGAGTTAAGTAGAGGTGTGTGAGGTAGATATGCCTTCCAGCCTCATACGCAAGTACTTTACCGTCACTGTGGATCAGTAGAGACAAAAAGAATACAAACTAATCTGAGGAATTTCTACTTCTGAGTATAATGGAATACAATCAATCAGACCAATCTTCAACCAGGAACAAGAAGAAAAACTAAATCAGTCAATAAATGGCTGTTTAAAGGCAGTAGAAATGTGCTGAGAGGTAAGCCTGTAGCACTAGGGGTTTAAAATTGTGCTAACATTAAATGTATGTATATAACCTGATCAGTTCTGTCCTTGGCTACTCAACAGCTCTGTGTGTGTGTGTGTGTGTGTGTACACAGTATACACCAAAACACATAAATAAGAGTGTTCAAAACAGCACTATTTTTAGCCCATTGTATAATCTACTTTTCCATCAACAGTAAAATGGATCCATTGTGGCATAATCATACAATGGAATATTAAATAGTAGTGAAAAATTGCCATAGCATGGGTGAACCCTATATTGGATGAGAGACACAAACACAAAAATACGTATTGTATGATTCCATTTATAAAAAATTGAAATATCAGACAAATCTAATCTGTGGTGAGAATAGTTAGAATATTGGTTACCACTGGAGTGAGGACAATGACTGAGAAAGGGCATGAGGACCTCCCTTTGGTGCTGCAGTATCACTTTATGGCTTTCATATTAAATACAAGAAAACTTAAATCATTTATAAATTAATATATTAGAATAAATTAGTATAATGCTTTTGTGAAACACTATATAAATACTCTCCCCCCTTGTTCACACATTAAGAAGAAAACTACTAAGATTTTTGCAGATAATTTAAATTGGGGAATTAAGCAGTTAAAGAGTATTTCCCAGACTATTCTTTATAGTTTTTCTGGATACTGTATAAATTTCATTCAGAAAGAAAAAAAAAGGAAAAATTACTTTTACTGTACTAGTAAACTATGGGCTTTATTTCCCTATCTACAGGATTAGGAAAAAAAAAATTTTCTCACTTCCCCTAAGTTCTTTAAAATTCTTTATTTTCAGTGGAACATTCTGGTACTTCTGAATATTTTGATGGTTTTTATATTATCTTCTGTCAACTCATAATTAAAGGGAATGAGGGAAAAAATAAGATATGCTTTGATGTTTTGATCTAAATAAAGGTGTGTATGATATTTTTCTCTAGGGCTTTTCAGCCTGAAAGGAAAAACAGCTTATACTTAGTCACTGATTTTGGATTAGTATGTAATTAAGAAGAAAAACTAAATCAGTCAATAAATGGCTGTTTAAAGGCAGTAGAAATGTGCTGAGAGGTAAGCCTGTAGCACTAGGGGTTTAAAATTGTGCTAACATTAAATGTATGTATATAACCTGATCAGTTCTGTCCTTGGCTACTCAACAGCTCTGTGTGTGTGTGTGTGTGTGTGTACACAGTATACACCAAAACACATAAATAAGAGTGTTCAAAACAGCACTATTTTTAGCCCATTGTATAATCTACTTTTCCATCAACAGTAAAATGGATCCATTGTGGCATAATCATACAATGGAATATTAAATAGTAGTGAAAAATTGCCATAGCATGGGTGAACCCTATATTGGATGAGAGACACAAACACAAAAATACGTATTGTATGATTCCATTTATAAAAAATTGAAATATCAGACAAATCTAATCTGTGGTGAGAATAGTTAGAATATTGGTTACCACTGGAGTGAGGACAATGACTGAGAAAGGGCATGAGGACCTCCCTTTGGTGCTGCAGTATCACTTTATGGCTTTCATATTAAATACAAGAAAACTTAAATCATTTATAAATTAATATATTAGAATAAATTAGTATAATGCTTTTGTGAAACACTATATAAATACTCTCCCCCCTTGTTCACACATTAAGAAGAAAACTACTAAGATTTTTGCAGATAATTTAAATTGGGGAATTAAGCAGTTAAAGAGTATTTCCCAGACTATTCTTTATAGTTTTTCTGGATACTGTATAAATTTCATTCAGAAAGAAAAAAAAAGGAAAAATTACTTTTACTGTACTAGTAAACTATGGGCTTTATTTCCCTATCTACAGGATTAGGAAAAAAAAAATTTTCTCACTTCCCCTAAGTTCTTTAAAATTCTTTATTTTCAGTGGAACATTCTGGTACTTCTGAATATTTTGATGGTTTTTATATTATCTTCTGTCAACTCATAATTAAAGGGAATGAGGGAAAAAATAAGATATGCTTTGATGTTTTGATCTAAATAAAGGTGTGTATGATATTTTTCTCTAGGGCTTTTCAGCCTGAAAGGAAAAACAGCTTATACTTAGTCACTGATTTTTGGATTAGTATGTAATTAAGAAATAATGGGTTGACAAAATAGCAGAGTAAGTATCAAACTATTCAGTATCTGTTGTATCTTATTCTGACTTATTGTTTCATATGAAAAAAGGGTTTCTTCTACTCTATGTGCAATAATTAGGTAGTAGCTTAAAAATGACTCTGATGAAGAACCATATTAAATTCTCATCTAGCTCTCTTGACTTTAAGAGCTGTATTATCAACACAAATAACAAATGTCCCCATCTGGTGGTAAAAGCACTGAACTTCAGACAGACACCTATAGCTTGAGAATGAAAACAAGAAATGCTTTGAGACATTATGTTCCACGTGATGGAAATGCTCTCATTTCACTGATAACAAGCACTCTTAAAATGACAAACTTTTTCTAGGCTAAAAATATAGTTATTAGAATAGTAAGTACATGTAACACAAGGGGGCCAGGTGCAGTAGGAAGTAGATAAAGAAGTCAGCATAAATACTGATTTAGCCAGGCACCCATGGCTCATTTCAATTAGCAGTTTTTTTAATTTATTATACAAAATACTGAAACCTAAAATGATTCAACTCTTTTCTTAGATGTGTTGGTGTGGAGCAACGATCGAGTTATTCGCTGGATCCAAGCGATTGGACTTCGAGAATATGCAAATAATATTCTTGAAAGTGGCGTGCATGGCTCCCTTATAGCCCTGGATGAGAACTTCGACTACAGCAGCTTAGCTTTGTTACTACAGATTCCAACACAGAACACCCAGGCAAGGCCCTTTGTGCTGTTGCTGTGCTGTGTCCTGGTTTATATAAGGACAAAGAAAACTTTTAGGAGAAAAAAAAAAAAAAAGTTGGCTGTGTATTCATGATGCATAATGAGAGATAGCTCAACCTTTGAAACATGTCACTGGGGCTTTAATTTTAAGCTACTTGATTGCGAAGCCAAAAGAAAATCAGAAAATTAAGCAGAAAGAGATTTAAAAGTTATGTGGTCCAACCTCCCACCTGAATGCCAGATTCCCCCAAACAATGTCCCCGACAGATGGCCTTTAGTTTCTGCCTCTCTGAGGGGTAGTCATTTCTATTTGCGCGTCTGAATTATACAGACACTCGGCTTTGGGTTTTGCCATTGATTCCCAAGTCTGGATAATTATTTGAATCACTGGAGCGCCTTTAAAACTTAAAACCTGAAATCTCCATCACAGTCCTAAGAAACCAGTTATCAAGAGAGGGGAGGGGACAGGAATCCTAATTATCTAGTTTCTGCAAATGATGATCATTGGTCAGATTTGAGAGCTGTCTGCATAGATCTGATAAAAACAAGGCAGTCTACCTTTACTTTCCACATTGTTTTTATGTATTTCAAAGTTTATGTAAGATATTCAGTTAGAATAAAGAGAGTGAGGTCGAACCCCTTTGACTTCAGGTGTTTATGTGAGGCTTTGTGTCTACTGTCCTCAAACTAAAGAAACTGCCCTTCCTTGTGCTTATAGTTAAAATTCACAACGGCTCATCTATGGAGAACAGCAACAAAAAATAAGACCCTTGTAAATAAAACAGGGTATTAGAATATTTTCTGAGGTATATATAATCACTATGATTTTTTTTCAAATAAAATATGACTTTAGTGATGGTAACTGTAATTGGATGTTAACAGGCAAGGCAGATTCTCGAAAGGGAATACAATAACCTCCTGGCTCTGGGAACTGAACGGCGACTGGATGAAGTAAGTTCTTGTCTGTCATGCAAAAGCGGATTTAGACAGTAAGCAAAATGGCTTTCAAGGACCAGTGCGCAAATTAATCAGATACTTGTTCTATAGATGGAATCTAGAATTTCCCCCACTACTAAATATTTTATTACTCCTTTGATTTAGGAAAGTGATTTATGAATTCATAAATATTATCGTATCAGTGGCTACAAACACAAGTAATTCATAATCAAACATTTTTCATGAGTTGTGAAAGCAAAATATTATTGAACCATTTTTTAAAATTATAATAACTAATCCTGATAAATTTGGCTTTTTAATAAGGAATATACTTTTTTGTAAATATCAGTTTACAGGAAATTTTGGGATATTAAATGGAAGAGAAAACTTGCTTTCAATAAATGGGAAGCTTTACATTATTTTAGACACCATTATTGTGTTTTCCTTAAAAACATATGTGTAACACTTTAACAGTCACAGGAATTGAAAGCTATATTGAGTATAACAATCTCTACACATCATATATGCCTATTTAAATAATCTGGAAGATAGTAAACAGGTAAGTAATCTCCTGAGATGAAGGAATAAAAGGGACTGTATCACACTCTGCACTGATAAACTGTAGATTTTAATAGTCCTGAGTTTTTCAAGGATATTTCTGGAAGAAATGGGGAGGAAAACCTGAGTAGAAAATGGAAAATACAGAGATACATAAATCTGTGTTGTAAAATTCACGTGTTTCTTGGCTGTAAAGAAAGCTGATTCCTAAAATGTACAATAATACCACATCCAAATGGGCAAGGCAGGTGATCTTGGCTTTATAAAACCCAAGCTGTCCTCTAGAGGAGGTTATAGACAGATAAACTGTATGGTCTGAAACTAGATTCCTATAAATTCATACTCCTATCCAATCAGGATAATGATAAATAGTTTTAAAAACCAGTTGGTATTTAACTGATTTTAACTTTATAACTTGTTTTATCTTTTAAATCCTTATCTTTAAAAAAATTATTCAAGTATAGTTAATCTACGATGTTGTGGTTTCTGGCGTACAGCAAAGTGACTCAGTTCTATATATATTCTTTTCATATTCTTTTCTATTATGGTTTATTATAGGATATTGTATATAGTTCCCTGTACTATACAGTAGGACCTTGCTGTTTATGTATTTTATATATAATAATTTGTATCTGCTTTTAGTCCTTATCCTTAACTGTTGAAACAAAAAGATAGTCTGCCTAAACCCATACAGACTTTTAAATACAATTATTCTCCTTACATAAAAGTTGGAAAAGGAATTTTTAAAAAAATTGTTAAACATCTGTCATCTGGTTAAATTCTAAAGTGCAGACTGACCCAGTCGAGGCAGAGATGTGCATGTTTGTGGGTTCTAGTCTTGCTTCTTGAAAGTAATGGACAGACTGAAAGGCCTAAATGGAACAAGGGTCTCTGCCTTTAAAATATGCTGCCTCTTATTAAGAACAGCAAATGATTTTATCATTCAAGCCCTCTAGTCTCTTTTCAGTGTTTTTGTTTGTTGTTTGAGTGGGGTTTTATTCTTTGATTGTGAACAGAAAAGTCTCAACAGTCTAGCTGCAACCAATACAGACTTGTGTCTAAGAGGGCCTGATCACATTCCGGGTCCACTGACATCATCTCCTGTGCTTCCCAGACTCCACCTCAGCGATACCCTCAGCTGAGACCTATACCCTCAGCTGAGAGTGTATCTTTTAACATCCACTCGTGTGAACCTTTTCCTGTGATGTTGTTGCTTACAGTTCTCATCAGCTTCCTTACATGTTTCTAAGCACATGGCTTTAAGCACCTGGACTAGTTTACTTGTTTTCATAACATCAAATTACAACTCTGTACTGGCAGAGTGATGACAAGAATTTCAGGCGTGGGTCAACCTGGAGAAGGCAGTTTCCTCCCCGTGAAGTACACGGAATCAGCATGATGCCCGGGTCCTCAGAAACACTGCCGGCTGGATTCAGGTTAACCACAACGTCTGGGCAGTCGAGGAAAATGACAACAGATGGTACAGTAGTTTTACATTTCTGCGTATAAAGTGAAACATTTGTTTGCGCAACTTTTTGGAATTGACTCTTTCCTTTAGTTGGTTTGCTTTGCTTGAAGTTTTACTTTGCTTTCACCAGATCATGCTCTTTTGTAAACTCTGCTAATGCATGAGCTCACGGCACTTTATTCACATTTAAAAAATAAATTCTACAAAGGACAATTTTGGCTAATGTCCACATCTAGGAAGAAAAACATCTGCATGATTTGTGGTTTTTTTTACTCTTCAATTCACCAAGTAAACAATTTGGTTAGAGTTTGGATTTGGACTAAATGTCCTTAATAAATGGAAATTAATGCCACTGTCGCCCTACATGCTTGAATATGGCAAGCTTTACATTTCATCTTAAAGATTCAGACTCATCAGATATTTTCACCTCTGACCAAGGCAGAAGGCCTTAAATAAACAAGCACAACCATGAGAAGAGAAATAAACAAACACAAAACCGACAGTAATTTCCCAATTAGTATTTCCTTCTGTGGACATTAGACTTGTGTTATATATTTCACAAAGGAAAACAGCCATTCTAGAGGAGAGACAAGTCTGAAACTGTAGTCACCAAGTTATGTCTGTTTGGCAGACACTGAACGAAAAAGTCCCACTCTTTTATTGAGACAACCACCTAGAAATCTTTTTTTTTTTTCAAGGTGATAGTTATCTTGGCCCTTAAAATTAATTGCAGTATAAGCCATGAGCTCTGATTTACCCTTTTTATAACTTGTTACTGTTACGGAACACAGTATCAAAATTCATGAGGAATTTAACATGATTAAAATGAGTATAGAAGCTTTTCAGTATGGAGATGGAAGAATATCCATCACACTGAATTCTCCAAGAGCAGTCTTTGCTTCAAAAACAGAAACACCCAAGAGAACCGTGCCTGTTCACAGACTTCATCTTAGGAGGAATACACAACTTGAGAGCTCAGTTGAATCACACTGGAATAAATGTTCATCAGTAGCTTGGTCTCAAAAAAAGGAGTATGAGTGGCTTCTGTCTGAGAGAAAGAAGATCTATTAATATATCCAGAACCCTTTACGCAGGGAAAATAAAGTCTTTCTCATCTGAAATTTTGTACTCCATCATCTGAGTCCCTCTAAAGCCCTTTTCTCCATTTGCAGTTGCTTCATCAAGACTGCAGAGGTTAGACAACTCCACTGTTCGCACATACTCATGTTGACAAGCCACTCAAAGGAGGCAGCACTGACTTGCTGTGAGTAGTCTTCCTTGGCTGACAAAAAAATAAACCAAAAAAAAAAAAAAAAGGAACCTACATAGACTAGTAAATATACACGAGACTCTTTGGTATGGCCCCGCAGTACTGAAGTGAGATACAACCCCCCTGAATTGCTAGAGAGTAAAAATGCCTCTCCATATTATTTCTGTCACTATCTGCTGTGGTTTAAGGCCTGTCTTTTGGAGGCCTGTGACTATCTTACTACACAATGATGCCTTGCTACCACTTGGGCTTCTACTTTTTAGGAACGTTTTATATCGATGCATATAATAGCATCTTAGTGGTGAGAGTTTAGCTCTTGCAGAATAAGACACTGTTAAGGGCTTATTTTATAAAGGGGAAGTTTAAATAGAAAATAGTATTCTAGTAGGGATCCTGAATCAAATAGTAGCAGAGACAGAGAAATTATTTGGAAGTGAATTCATATAGGTCTGAATACACTGAACGAAAAGTCCCACTCTTTTATTGAGACAACCACCTAGAAATCTTTTTTTTCAAGGTGATAGTTATCTTGGCCCTTAAAATTAATTGCAGTATAAGCCATGAGCTCTGATTTACCCTTTTTATAACTTGTTACTGTTACGGAACACAGTATCAAAATTCATGAGGAATTTAACATGATTAAAATGAGTATAGAAGCTTTTCAGTATGGAGATGGAAGAATATCCATCACACTGAATTCTCCAAGAGCAGTCTTTGCTTCAAAAACAGAAACACCCAAGAGAACCGTGCCTGTTCACAGACTTCATCTTAGGAGGAATACACAACTTGAGAGCTCAGTTGAATCACACTGGAATAAATGTTCATCAGTAGCTTGGTCTCAAAAAAAGGAGTATGAGTGGCTTCTGTCTGAGAGAAAGAAGATCTATTAATATATCCAGAACCCTTTACGCAGGGAAAATAAAGTCTTTCTCATCTGAAATTTTGTACTCCATCATCTGAGTCCCTCTAAAGCCCTTTTCTCCATTTGCAGTTGCTTCATCAAGACTGCAGAGGTTAGACAACTCCACTGTTCGCACATACTCATGTTGACAAGCCACTCAAAGGAGGCAGCACTGACTTGCTGTGAGTAGTCTTCCTTGGCTGACAAAAAAATAAACCAAAAAAAAAAAAAAAGGAACCTACATAGACTAGTAAATATACACGAGACTCTTTGGTATGGCCCCGCAGTACTGAAGTGAGATACAACCCCCCTGAATTGCTAGAGAGTAAAAATGCCTCTCCATATTATTTCTGTCACTATCTGCTGTGGTTTAAGGCCTGTCTTTTGGAGGCCTGTGACTATCTTACTACACAATGATGCCTTGCTACCACTTGGGCTTCTACTTTTTAGGAACGTTTTATATCGATGCATATAATAGCATCTTAGTGGTGAGAGTTTAGCTCTTGCAGAATAAGACACTGTTAAGGGCTTATTTTATAAAGGGGAAGTTTAAATAGAAAATAGTATTCTAGTAGGGATCCTGAATCAAATAGTAGCAGAGACAGAGAAATTATTTGGAAGTGAATTCATATTACAGACAAAAGTATAACTGTGAAAACTGAACTTCTGGTTATGTTATTTTTCACCAATATGATTTATATTTGTTGAAATACATATGAATTTTAAGTATCTCAGATTTATAGCCTAGGAACAAAGTGAAATAACTGTAACAATGGTGGACATAACAGAAAATCATGCTATATGATCATAAAGTGTAGGTATTTGTATTTAGAGAAACACTAGTTGATGGAATCTACTTCCAGAGCTTTATTAAAAAATAGTCTTAGTAAGACTGTGTTTTCCTAGAATATAAATGTCAAGCCCTCATAAACATTTTTTAATCTACAACTCTGCTTTACTAGAATAGTCTCTTATTTACAATGGATTAATATTTTGGAAAAACATTTTCTAGAGCAATATTTAGAACCAAATGTGTGCACAGGGATGGGGAGAGGAGCAGCTCATCTTGTGCTGTTTATTCATTGCCTTGAACTAAAAGCTCCACATGGTTTACTGATGGTCTTTGGGGCCTAATATAGGAGCTGATATGCTGCCTTATTTGGGTCACCATTTGAAGCTGCTGCTGATAAAACAAAAAGCTTTCAGATAAGTGACTTATTTTCAGAATGTTAAAACCTAACATTAAAAAATTAATTACAGTATATAATTTGGCATCTCATTATTTGGCTAAATGAGAGGTCTTCCAAAATACCATTTGTACTAGTTTCTACACATAGCATGATGATTTACCAGGAACTGAATACATCACTAATTTACAAATGAATATTTAGAATGTTGAGTAGTGCTTGCTTCTTAGCTCTTGACTGATGAGTAGAACTACTCTTTAACTATTTGCAACCTGGATTTCGTGCATGGCATTCTAGTTCACATTTCCGGGATAAATGCATTTGTTTCCAGCAAGTTAATCTGGGACAACCAGTTTCTGTTTTGAAGAAACATTAGTACTTGTGTTATTAATATAATTCAGGACATTAATGGCAAAAAAGTTCGTTCTGGTTTTTCCGTAAGATCTTATGTATACATATGCATGTGTGTGCACACTCTGTCAAGTCCAACTCTTTTTGGTCCCATAGACTGTAGCCCACCAGGCTCCCCTGTCTGTGGAATTTTCCAGGCCAGGAAACTGGAGCAAGATGCTGTTTCCCACTCCAGGGGACTTTCCTGACCCAGGGATTGACTCCACCTCACTTGCATCTCCTGCATTGGCAGATGGATTCTTTACCACTAGCAGTACCTGGGAAGCCCTCCATAAGATCTTATGGATGGAAAAAGCCTGAACAAACATTTTGGCCAACCCAGTGTTATTTACTATTTATCTTGTGTTGGAATAATAACTGTGATCTTTTTCTAAGTATAGTATGACTAGAAGGAATCAGTGAAGACGCATCACTGACCCAGATTCTTTATGTTACTGATTATCATTATGTTTTTGTAATTATTAAACAAAGGTATTTCTTGACGAGCACACAGGAGATAGAATACAGATTTAGTCCATGGAATAGGACAATTCAACTTAGTGGATTCATGCGTGAGCTGTATATTTTTCAGAAAGGACTGCTGACATTTTCTCAGAATACCTTTGTTCGTATTACTGTTATATGCTCCACAAAGTTTAGCAAATCTTTTTTGAAGCTTGCCTTCACAAAATTAGAGAGGAGCAAAAATTAATTACATCCAGCTCTTGGTTAGACCCAAGATAATACCTGACTCATGGTTTCCTAGGACAAAGTTGGGCAAGGTGCATGGACGTGCAGCTGTAGCCGCAGAGGGAGACTTTGCAGGCTGGGACTTTTTGGTAAACTAACGCTGTCCATTACACGTTGTAGATGTCGTCTTTTCAGTCTACTCTACCTAAAGTGCACTACCATCTAAGAAGACAAGCAGTGGAAGCCTTTGTGAAGACTGAATTCCAAGGACATAACCACAAGTAATGGTTTATTAAAGCTGAAAATGTGATTTGGGGGGAAGTCAGATATTAAGTTTGATTAGTTTACTACATCTGTAAGAAAATGCTTAAGTCATTTGAATAATAAGCATCATCCACATCATAAATTCTGTACAACAGATGCTTTTATGAAATGGAGCCACTTGTTTTTTCATGTTTGACTGTAATATACTAGGCCTTTATGTATTACTGTGTATGTATTTCTTTTTAAATGTGTAAGTCTTATGTAAATGGATATAAATATGATTTTTTAAAAAATAAAATATATGGTTCATGGAGTCTTGAGTGCAAACATTTGACAATTCCAAGTACTGTTTGTATTTTATCATTCCGCCATTTTTACAGTTTTTGAATTGTAACAGTCAAATCGGTATGTTTCCTGGAAGCATGTTTCATGCCCTTTCCACCTATTTCTCCTTCACGTCACCATAATTTAGATCTTATGGATGGAAAGCCTGAACAAACATTTTGGCCAACCCAGTGTTATTTACTATTTATCTTGTGTTGGAATAATAACTGTGATCTTTTTCTAAGTATAGTATGACTAGAAGGAATCAGTGAAGACGCATCACTGACCCAGATTCTTTATGTTACTGATTATCATTATGTTTTTGTAATTATTAAACAAAGGTATTTCTTGACGAGCACACAGGAGATAGAATACAGATTTAGTCCATGGAATAGGACAATTCAACTTAGTGGATTCATGCGTGAGCTGTATATTTTTCAGAAAGGACTGCTGACATTTTCTCAGAATACCTTTGTTCGTATTACTGTTATATGCTCCACAAAGTTTAGCAAATCTTTTTTGAAGCTTGCCTTCACAAAATTAGAGAGGAGCAAAAATTAATTACATCCAGCTCTTGGTTAGACCCAAGATAATACCTGACTCATGGTTTCCTAGGACAAAGTTGGGCAAGGTGCATGGACGTGCAGCTGTAGCCGCAGAGGGAGACTTTGCAGGCTGGGACTTTTTGGTAAACTAACGCTGTCCATTACACGTTGTAGATGTCGTCTTTTCAGTCTACTCTACCTAAAGTGCACTACCATCTAAGAAGACAAGCAGTGGAAGCCTTTGTGAAGACTGAATTCCAAGGACATAACCACAAGTAATGGTTTATTAAAGCTGAAAATGTGATTTGGGGGGAAGTCAGATATTAAGTTTGATTAGTTTACTACATCTGTAAGAAAATGCTTAAGTCATTTGAATAATAAGCATCATCCACATCATAAATTCTGTACAACAGATGCTTTTATGAAATGGAGCCACTTGTTTTTTCATGTTTGACTGTAATATACTAGGCCTTTATGTATTACTGTGTATGTATTTCTTTTTAAATGTGTAAGTCTTATGTAAATGGATATAAATATGATTTTTTAAAAAATAAAATATATGGTTCATGGAGTCTTGAGTGCAAACATTTGACAATTCCAAGTACTGTTTGTATTTTATCATTCCGCCATTTTTACAGTTTTTGAATTGTAACAGTCAAATCGGTATGTTTCCTGGAAGCATGTTTCATGCTTCCACCTATTTCTCCTTCACGTCTGTCAATACTTAAAGCTGAAAACCTGCCTCTGATCATGTAAAAAAGAATGATTTCACCTGGAACTGGAGCCAAAAAATAGACCTTTAAAGGCAATCAGGGATGTCCTATATCTTTAGAAATAGCACTGTGATGGCTCGATCTCCTTTTCAATACAAAACAAAGCCAAACTGTTTACAAGAGTCAAAAGCAATTATTTAAAAAAAAAAAATTATAAAGAAAAGAGCATCATCTTCTCTTGTTACCTGTGGACCAAGGGAAAAAAAACCTTTACTAAGAATCACATGTTTATCCAAATGCAGCACTGCAGAGTGACTGCCAACTGCTGCAGAGTCCGAGGTCATTTCCACTGGAAAAACAAAGACAGAAACATCCAGAATCCCTTCCTTTTTGTCAGTGTAACAGGGCATTAACCAGACTTATGTCTAATGTTATATGCTTTTAGCCCAGAAGGCCTTGTTGGGACTTCCCTGAAGTCAGTCTTATAAGAGGAAATAAATGAAAGAGTAATTAACATATATAGTGTATAAAAGTATAGAAGAGTAATCTCTTCCCTGTGGCTTTATTTGGTGGTGTTAAATGTTGTTTATTCTTTGTTTATATGGGAGATTTCAAAGTAAAAATCTATTTAATAATACCATTTATCTAACTGCTGATTTTCTGCTGCTTGATCTTATTAAGAGCAAGACCTGTCATTAGTAATTTCTTTTTTGTATTTAATTTGCTATGTTTGCACGTACACTACATTTGTTTTGATGTCCATTTTTGTTTAACAGATTCAGTCATAAGGTAATGGTAACAGAAACCATCTCCATTGTCAATAAAAAAAAAAATACTTCCAGTTCTCTGTTTAAGCTTTGTTTTCTGGTCACATACAGTTTAAAGATTTACTCAAACTCTAGTGAAAATCATTCTTTTCAGTGATCCTCAATCTAATATTTGCCTTCAAAAGAGAGGCTGCCACAAGAGGGAGCACTAAACTTGCTCATGAATGTGATCTTAAATTTTCTAAAAATGTTGCCTGATAAGAAACAATGGGAAAGAGCTTCTTAAGTTTGTCTAAATATGGGTATCTTGACTCATGGAAATGAAATATAATATAGAAATTATGGTATCATAATTATAAATGATGTATATCTACACAATAAGTAGCTTTTCCCCTTTAGAGATCACTTAGTAAGACATGGTAATCCTTTTGAATAGCCTCTTATATACAGGGGTATAAGAGATCAAGTTACTTACCTCAAAACCTTCAGTGTGTAAAATCATTTCTGCCAGATTCTAAAATTCAGTTAATTGATTAAGCTTAGAACCTTGGTTTTCTTGCCTTTAACCATCAGTCAACATGAATTTTCACATTTTTAATAATCAGAGCCTTTACAAATATAATTTCTGATAAAACTCATTTTGAAATGTAAAGCAACTCTCATTTGTATATACTTGTACCTTTTAAGAAGAAAAATAGCTTAATTGGCAAACCCATCCAGAATCCCTTCCTTTTGTCAGTGTAACAGGGCATTAACCAGACTTATGTCTAATGTTATATGCTTTTAGCCCAGAAGGCCTTGTTGGGACTTCCCTGAAGTCAGTCTTATCAGAGGAAATAAATGAAAGAGTAATTAACATATATAGTGTATAAAAGTATAGAAGAGTAATCTCTTCCCTGTGGCTTTATTTGGTGGTGTTAAATGTTGTTTATTCTTTGTTTATATGGGAGATTTCAAAGTAAAAATCTATTTAATAATACCATTTATCTAACTGCTGATTTTCTGCTGCTTGATCTTATTAAGAGCAAGACCTGTCATTAGTAATTTCTTTTTTGTATTTAATTTGCTATGTTTGCACGTACACTACATTTGTTTTGATGTCCATTTTTGTTTAACAGATTCAGTCATAAGGTAATGGTAACAGAAACCCTCTCCATTGTCAATAAAAAAAAAATACTTCCAGTTCTCTGTTTAAGCTTTGTTTTCTGGTCACATACAGTTTAAAGATTTACTCAAACTCTAGTGAAAATCATTCTTTTCAGTGATCCTCAATCTAATATTTGCCTTCAAAAGAGAGGCTGCCACAAGAGGGAGCACTAAACTTGCTCATGAATGTGATCTTAAATTTTCTAAAAATGTTGCCTGATAAGAAACAATGGGAAAGAGCTTCTTAAGTTTGTCTAAATATGGGTATCTTGACTCATGGAAATGAAATATAATATAGAAATTATGGTATCATAATTATAAATGATGTATATCTACACAATAAGTAGCTTTTCCCCTTTAGAGATCACTTAGTAAGACATGGTAATCCTTTTGAATAGCCTCTTATATACAGGGGTATAAGAGATCAAGTTACTTACCTCAAAACCTTCAGTGTGTAAAATCATTTCTGCCAGATTCTAAAATTCAGTTAATTGATTAAGCTTAGAACCTTGGTTTTCTTGCCTTTAACCATCAGTCAACATGAATTTTCACATTTTTAATAATCAGAGCCTTTACAAATATAATTTCTGATAAAACTCATTTTGAAATGTAAAGCAACTCTCATTTGTATATACTTGTACCTTTTAAGAAGAAAAATAGCTTAATTGGCAAACACATTTCTATAGATTTTTTAATATTTACATTTTAATTTTTCTAATACCTTACAGTAAAACATCCTATGAGATACCCAAAGATCATACAGAATTTATTTCAGCAAATTACATTTTTAGTAACATTATTAGTGTTATTTTTAAAGACACATTTAATTCAAAATATTTTAAACACTATGGAATGAAAGTACCTTATAGTAAGTATTAAGATAGAAAATTCCTTTTTTTTCTTTCAAACTTTAAGCAATCTGATGACTGTATCTTTCCTACCCACATTCAGTCTTGTGAGGGTAACAGTATTTTCTCTGACCCAGCAAAGGAGATCAGTTTCCTTAACCAGATACAAGAAAACACCATTTTCCCCAGTGGTGTGCACTGTTTTCCATTCCCACCCAATGGGAAAATAACTCAAGTCTGCTTGCTGAAGTGTCTCCTCCAGGAAAAACGCACGAGAGGATCAGAGACAACCTCTACACAGTTCTTGGATCTGCCTGAGCTTATACCTCGCAAGTGAACTAATATGCTTTCAGCTAAAGAATTTGCCATTTCAAATTAACTGAATTTTATATGGAAAATAAAGCAATACATCTTAATGTTAAGTCATTAAAAAGTATGATTTGTGAAGATTACAGTTGTGATAATGGATAAAGTCGAGAGAAGAGATAGTTTAAGGAATCCAACAGCTTCAACTTTTAAATTGAATATCTAACTAGTTTAATTCAGACTACTAAAACAACTAAAGGGAACAATTAGATGAATATATTTTTTCAGGTGTAACAATCAAAAAGCTAATTTTAGCAAATAATTTGAGAAGCCATTTGTTTTAGAATCTACAATCTAAAAATCTCTTAACATTTTCAGAATGTCTTCATGTAAGTTGTAAGCAGTTTTCAGGAAACAAACAAGTAAATAAGCTCTTATCTATTCTTTCTCACATATATTTTCTCATATGTTACTAGACTTTCATGTTAGGACAACTGCTCTTAAAAATAACATTGCTGATAGACTGAACGATTGAAGAATACTTTGAGAACTGTCAAGACACAATGCATACGGTATTTTTTTTAGTTTGAATGTATTTTTAGTAACTAATATCATATAGAACCCTAAATAAACCAAATACTTAGTTATCTGTATATACTCTGGTTAACTGGAACAGAGACTCATTTCCAGTTATTTTTTAACGCTCAACAGTTTTACAAAAGTTGAAATGGAAAGATGTGCTTTGCATATGATAACTGCCTTTAGTGAGTTTTTTAAAAATTAGAGATTTCACATAAAATATAGATTTTTGGGTTTCTCTAAAAACCCCTCCTGGTCTTTAGCATATGTAAAATGTAAAGTACTCACATTTCTTCCTTAAGAGCTTTCCATGCCAGCTTATCCATTTCTACATCATTTCCTTGTTTCCAAAAGAAGCTGAGATCATTATAAAGTATACAGTCAACTAAGAACCTGAAACAGGAAGAGGGGTACCAAAGAGGCCTCATCTCTGTGATGGAGAGGCTGGATTAACTGACCTCTGCTCTCTGCCAGGCGTGTGATCTCCCCGGACTGAGTAACACAGGACTGAAGGGAGCTGTACTTTGGTATACCGCCTTCTCTCAGGACATGTGAGACTAGACAGATACTCCTACTTAGAAAATCATGCCTCGATGATTATCCAAAACTTGCCATTTCACATTTCATTAAAAAATAAACATGTTTGTGGGAATTTCAAGAATACTAGAAAATATTCAGAACTTCTATTAGAAAATTATAATTGTTTTCTGACTTCAGCTTGAGATTTAGGTCTGGGTCAAAGCTGCAGAGTCCTAATTTCAGGAAGTGGCTCAATATTAGTGTCATTTTTTTGGTGGCGGATTTCAATTTTTAAGAATCACAGATATATTTTTCCTAAATGGAAGTTCTAGAAGATCTATATAATGAGCATGTTATGTGCACCTGGTAACAGTGATAATTGGGCTAATCAAATAAATGGCACAGGTCTTATTAGTCTTCAGGTATGTTTCTTAGACCAAGCCCTACAATTTACATTCCAGTTTGCATGTTTTTTTCTATTTAAATATTTATTTCTGGAAAATAATTCTAAAAACTTACTCCAGTTAGAAAAGTGACTCAAAAAAAAAAGGAAGAAAAATGTCACGACGCCTGTTTCAGCATGTCTTCTATGTGCCCAAAAATGTCAGGATCTTCAATTGTAGGAGACACCTGGAAAGAAGATTAGAGTCCAATGAAGGCGCTTCTTGGAACCCCTACCACTTTCTATACAATTAAATAATTAAATGCCATCTTGTATTCCCCATTATCTTATCATTCTCATATGGGAAGGTTAAAAAATAGCAAACCTTGAACTTAATATTTTTAAATGGCTTCCCTAGTGGCTCAGACAGTAAAGAATCTGCCTACAATGCAGACGACTCAGGTTTGATCCCTGGATTGGAAAGATTCCCTGAAAATTCTATGGTGCGCTATAGTCCATGGGGTTGCAAAGAGCTGAGCGCAACAGAGCAACTAACACTTCGATGATGCTAAAATAAATGGTTCAGTTAGCAAAACTATTACTCCTAGATAGTACTTTCTTTTATGGGTATTTCAGTGAGCCACAACAGAAAGATTTTTGCTTTGCCCATACAACTCTTTAGAGGCCAAAGAGGCCTCATCTCTGTGATGGAGAGGCTGGATTAACTGACCTCTGCTCTCTGCCAGGCGTGTGATCTCCCGGACTGAGTAACACAGGACTGAAGGGAGCTGTACTGGTATACCGCCTTCTCTCAGGACATGTGAGACTAGACAGATACTCCTACTTAGAAAATCATGCCTCGATGATTATCCAAAACTTGCCATTTCACATTTCATTAAAAAATAAACATGTTTGTGGGAATTTCAAGAATACTAGAAAATATTCAGAACTTCTATTAGAAAATTATAATTGTTTTCTGACTTCAGCTTGAGATTTAGGTCTGGGTCAAAGCTGCAGAGTCCTAATTTCAGGAAGTGGCTCAATATTAGTGTCATTTTTTTGGTGGCGGATTTCAATTTTTAAGAATCACAGATATATTTTTCCTAAATGGAAGTTCTAGAAGATCTATATAATGAGCATGTTATGGGCACCTGGTAACAGTGATAATTGGGCTAATCAAATAAATGGCACAGGTCTTATTAGTCTTCAGGTATGTTTCTTAGACCAAGCCCTACAATTTACATTCCAGTTTGCATGTTTTTTTCTATTTAAATATTTATTTCTGGAAAATAATTCTAAAAACTTACTCCAGTTAGAAAAGTGACTCAAAAAAAAAGGAAGAAAAATGTCACGACGCCTGTTTCAGCATGTCTTCTATGTGCCCAAAAATGTCAGGATCTTCAATTGTAGGAGACACCTGGAAAGAAGATTAGAGTCCAATGAAGGCGCTTCTTGGAACCCCTACCACTTTCTATACAATTAAATAATTAAATGCCATCTTGTATTCCCCATTATCTTATCATTCTCATATGGGAAGGTTAAAAAATAGCAAACCTTGAACTTAATATTTTTAAATGGCTTCCCTAGTGGCTCAGACAGTAAAGAATCTGCCTACAATGCAGACGACTCAGGTTTGATCCCTGGATTGGAAAGATTCCCTGAAAATTCTATGGTGCGCTATAGTCCATGGGGTTGCAAAGAGCTGAGCGCAACAGAGCAACTAACACTTCGATGATGCTAAAATAAATGGTTCAGTTAGCAAAACTATTACTCCTAGATAGTACTTTCTTTTATGGGTATTTCAGTGAGCCACAACAGAAAGATTTTTTGCTTTGCCCATACAACCACTCTTTACTGTTGCATCACTTTTTACTAGATTCTGATGATTAAAAATATGTACATCTATGCATCTATTGTACACAAAAATTGGAAGAATGCATATGTTCGAATTGACCTTAATTTCCTAAAATAGTTTTCACTCAAAGCAGAAAAAATAATGAGGATATATATCAATTAGAACTTCTGACATAGCTATAGCCAGCCTCAAGTGTTTGCTTTCTCACTCACTTAATGGTCACTAATGACTACAATGAAGGAAAATGCATCCTTAATTTAATAAGACTGAGTTTCCACAAGTTTGTTTGAATTTAAATGACATATTTACTAATAGTAAAATATTTTCACATACTGAATCTTATATTCAAAGCACATGGTCTTAATTAATGTGTTTCCTCCAAACCCCTCATTTCTACAGAGAGAACAGCTTATGCAGTTTCTGCCTTAACATTAAAAAAAAAAAAGGTACTATTTTTAGGGATACAAATCATGCTTGAGAGTCATTTACAGAATTTTGTTGGCACCAAAAAAAAACGGGGGAAAACATTTCAGAATGAAGCACTAAGCATCCTTGATAATTTACCTTATATGGTTTGCCATTGACAAGGGCAGACAGAGTTGAACGGGGAATTTTGCCAGATCTGGTTTTGGGCAACTGTTTGACAAACACCGCTTTCCGAAAAGCAGCCACGGGGCCAATGGTCTGTCTAACGTGTTTCACAATTTCTTCTAAAACTTGTTCCTCTCTTGTGTTTATATCTAGGGAGAAAGTTCAGATAGTAAGCTCTGATTAACCTTAATCCATCAGGGCCCAAAGAGTCAGGGAGGACAAAGACTACTCACCCTTTTTCAACACACAGAGAGCTAATGGAATATGACCTTTCAAAGAATCTTCCTTGCCAACAACAGCACAGTCAGCCACAATGCCAAGGGAAAGGATGGACTGTAATTTAAAAAAATATTCATTTAGAATATCTACACACACACACACACACAAATATGTAGTATATATAATTTCAATTGGAGAAAAAATTACAACAACTTAAACACCCACAGGTGCCACTGTGAAAATTATTATCAATTCACCATTGACTGAGGTGAATGGTTTTACAATGCCAAGGTGGTCACTCACTAAAGACTGACAGTAATTAAGACAAATTACTTAGCTTACCAGGAAGGTAAGGGAATGATTTCTTCATCTCAGTTGTTCATTCATGAAGAAAAGAAAACTTATGCAGTGCCTACCACTTGGAAACAAACGGCAATGGGCCTTGGAAAACGGCCTCAAGGTGATTTGCCTTTAGTGCTGGCTACCATAAAGACGCCCTCTGGAAGAACCCGAGGCTGCCACATCAATAAACAGTGGTTTTATTTCACTTCTTGAGTGCCCACCTCTCCAGAGAGATTTTCCAGAATGGGAGAAGAGGCTGGGCAGGGAGTGAAGCCCCAGTATCAGATAATCACCATCGCTGAGCACCCATTTTCATATTGTTCACCCTAACCTCTAAATGCCTTAAAGAGCAATGTAGCTTTCTATCTAGAATCATGAACACGCACAGAATAGAGCAACCACATGAGATACAGAAGCTTAGGATTTAAAAAAATACTCTGCTATGATGGGACTTCTAAAAATGAATGTTCAAAAAGTTATTTTCCATGAAATTAGTATACATTTCAGTGACTCCAAACCCCTAATGGCTGGATAAAACAGTGAGTAAACTTGTAACCAAGGGCCAGTGTGGTAGTCCCCATTCTTCCTTCTATACATTCATTCAACAAACATTTACAAGTACCTCCTAGCCTCCAGCCCCTTATACTGCAGTAGTCTCGGTGGCGAGCAAAATTAGGCTGGGTATAGTCTCATGGTGTATACAGAAAAGAAGGGTGATGTTAATGAATAATCATGAATATTAAATTACTGTGCTACAGCCTTTGGGAAAATAACATGGGTTTTTACCTAAGAGACAGAGCGAAAGCAACCAACATGGCAGAAAAATATCAGTCTCAGAGAGGCATTCCCTTAGGAAATAACAATGTGCTCAGATCTAAAGGATCTGTAGCTTCCCAAGTGGTACAATGGGAAGAACCTGCTTGCCAGTGAAGGAGATGCAAGAGGTGGGTTCAATTTCCAGGTCAGGAAGATCCCCTGGAGTAGGAAATGGCAACCTGCTCCAGTATTCTAGCCTGGAGTATTCTAGCCATTGACAGAGGATGCCCTGCCTTTCTCCAGGAGATCTTCCCAATCCAGGAATCAAACCTGCATATCCTGTCTCACAGGTGGATTCTTTACTCTGCTGAGCCACTGGGGCTTCCCTCAGAAGGTGATAAAGCACTTTCAGGAGGTAAGGAGGTTATGCAAGATCAGAATGGATTTTTTCTTTTAACAGACTGTTTTGGTTTTTTTCAAAATAGTTTTAGATTCATAGCCGAACTGAGCAGGAAGTACGGAGTTCCCATATATCTCATATATTTCCTGCTTCATTTACACACACCCTCCACATCATCACAATCCCTCACCAGAGCAGGGCAGTCTTTACAGCTGCTGAGCCAACACTGACACATCACTGTCACCCCACTCCAAAGGTGATGTTAGAGTTCACTCTGGGTAATGGTATACTTCACCCAATGGATTTTATGCCACATAAGCATGATTATAATATTTAACTGAGTAGATTCACTGCCCTAAAAATTTCCCATGCTCTGCCTCTTCATTCCTCACTTTCTAATAATTCCTGGAAAACACTGATTTTTTTTTACTGTGTCTGTAACTGAAGTTCCCTTTTCAGAATGTTAATAGATTTGGAATCATACAGAAGGTAACCTTTACAGATTGTCTTCTGAGTTAATTAAAACTGAAAGTAACCAAGGGCCAGTGTGGTAGTCCCCATTCTTCCTTCTATACATTCATTCAACAAACATTTACAAGTACCTCCTAGCCTCCAGCCCCTTATACTGCAGTAGTCTCGGTGGCGAGCAAAATTAGGCTGGGTATAGTCTCATGGTGTATACAGAAAAGAAGGGTGATGTTAATGAATAATCATGAATATTAAATTACTGTGCTACAGCCTTTGGGAAAATAACATGGGTTTTTACCTAAGAGACAGAGCGAAAGCAACCAACATGGCAGAAAAATATCAGTCTCAGAGAGGCATTCCCTTAGGAAATAACAATGTGCTCAGATCTAAAGGATCTGTAGCTTCCCAAGTGGTACAATGGGAAGAACCTGCTTGCCAGTGAAGGAGATGCAAGAGGTGGGTTCAATTTCCAGGTCAGGAAGATCCCCTGGAGTAGGAAATGGCAACCTGCTCCAGTATTCTAGCCTGGAGTATTCTAGCCATTGACAGAGGATGCCCTGCCTTTCTCCAGGAGATCTTCCCAATCCAGGAATCAAACCTGCATATCCTGTCTCACAGGTGGATTCTTTACTCTGCTGAGCCACTGGGGCTTCCCTCAGAAGGTGATAAAGCACTTTCAGGAGGTAAGGAGGTTATGCAAGATCAGAATGGATTTTTTCTTTTAACAGACTGTTTTGGTTTTTTTCAAAATAGTTTTAGATTCATAGCCGAACTGAGCAGGAAGTACGGAGTTCCCATATATCTCATATATTTCCTGCTTCATTTACACACACCCTCCACATCATCACAATCCCTCACCAGAGCAGGGCAGTCTTTACAGCTGCTGAGCCAACACTGACACATCACTGTCACCCCACTCCAAAGGTGATGTTAGAGTTCACTCTGGGTAATGGTATACTTCACCCAATGGATTTTATGCCACATAAGCATGATTATAATATTTAACTGAGTAGATTCACTGCCCTAAAAATTTCCCATGCTCTGCCTCTTCATTCCTCACTTTCTAATAATTCCTGGAAAACACTGATTTTTTTTTACTGTGTCTGTAACTGAAGTTCCCTTTTCAGAATGTTAATAGATTTGGAATCATACAGAAGGTAACCTTTACAGATTGTCTTCTGAGTTAATTTGAAAAGCACAGCCTTACTTTGGCTTCATTGTCACGAATAAACAGAGGGGCTTCCCCGGGGCTTCCCCTGGTGGTCCAGTGGATAAGGACACCGCCTTGCAGTGCAAGGGGCGCCAGTTTGAGCCCTGGCCTGGGAAGATCCCACGTGCTGCGGAGCGGCTGGACTGATGTGTCCAATCGCCTAGTCGGAGCTCTGGAGCGCATGCGCCCAGAGCTGGCGCTCTGCCACAACTGACGCCACCGCGATGGGAGGCCCACAGGAGCCAAAGAACAAAGACAAATGAAAATAGAGAAATGAAAGACCAATAGAAGTGGCCCGCCCGCTTCCCTCCCGCCCCAACCCAACCTCCGCCCAAAATAAAATAAATAAATAAATCTTAAAAAAAAAAAAAAGAATAAACAGAGGACTGTTGAAGATGGGCATCATATTTTATGCAGGGAAAACCTGAGAGATGCTACAAGAGTAGACTGAGGTTATAGGAGTGGGTATAAAATGATCCAGAGTTTTTTCAGAGGTAAATGGACAAAATTGGATGACAAATGGGATATGAAGCATGAAGTTAAAGGGGCTAAAAATGATTCTGTGGTTTCTGGCTTGAGTATCTGGTTGGACAGTTGGTGTCATTTTCTAAAGGAGAAAATGTCAGTGGAGGGCTAGACTTGGGAGGGAAAATCATGTATTAAGTCTTAGAGATGCTCAATTTGAGGTACTTTTTAAAGGCATCCACAATGAGGCAGACAGATCTGAAGAGACTCTTCACCTGAAAATGTGTATTTGAATGCCATTAATGTATAGATTATTATGAAAGATTATTATGGACATGGATGAGATCATTTGGGGAGAAGAAAGCAACATGGAAAAGGGGCAAAAGTGTAAAGAATGCTAACATCTAATGACCATATGAAGGAGGAAACACTGACAATGTCTATTAAAAAGATACAGTCAGGGCTTCCCTGGTGGTCCAGTGGGTAAAGAGTCTACCTTGCAATGCAAGGGACACTGGTTTTATCCCTGGCCCGGGAAGATCCCACGTGCCATGGAGCGGCTGGACCGGTGTGTCCAAATGCGAGCCAGTGCTCTGGAGCGCATGCTCCCAGGGCCGGTGTTCTGCAATGAGAGAGGCCACTAGAATGAGAGGCCCACACAGGTCAAAAATTAAAGATGGATGAAAATAAATAAATAAATAAACCAATAAAAGAGGCCCCTCCAAAAAAAAACTGATACAGTCAGAGAGGGAAGAGAAAAAGCAACAAAATCCATGACATTGCCACTGAAAATCCCAAACCTTTCACAGAAAAAAGTTAAAAATTAAGGCAAGCCGAAAATGAGTTTTCTCTTCTTCGAACTCCTACAAGACTCAATGTTAGTGTACACCAATGATTAGTACTAGAATGTTAAGTACAAACCCAGTGGACTATCACACACTGCCCCTAATTAAGTTTACAAATCACCATTTCCCATATCCTATGCTTAGTATCACTCTTGAAGTATTCAGTTGCGAGGGTTGCTATTCACACAGTGTTTGACTCCTACATTCCTCTGGATAATATGTATTAAAGAGAGATTTTTGTACAGTGTGTTTTATTAACTTTGTTGCTGAAGTAAAGGTGTCCACGCCCTCTTTCCTTTAGCTGATACTTGATTCCAAAGCTTCTGCAAAACACTATGCAGACTATATAACACCATCTTCTCTCACTGCTTCAACATCAACTCTCAAAATGTTTCTGACAGTTTTCCAATTTGTTAAGGCCTTATTTCCAATTTAGTCCATATATTGAGAGTAGAGACACATTTCACTGCCAGAGTTTTGTTTGGGCAGTTGGCATTGACAGCCACCAATCATGGAAGACAATACCCTCTCGATAGCAGGTAAGATGCAGACTTACTAGGTTCAATCCTTTAATTGCAATTTAGTATTTCCTTCATGGATAGAGAAAAATAGTTTTACCTAGCTAACTAGAGTTTTAATTATCAAAAACTCATTGAAGTGTTCACTGGTGCTTCTATACGTCGGTTTTTAAAGTTATAGTTTAAATCACTGTTAAAAAAATAAAACATACACCCGGATATTTTATCACCTAAGCAAAATAACTAATTTTTTTAGCTGAACCGAACAAAAACTTCTAATGTACTATTATTTCACCTTGTTATTTTAATTTCCATCCTCAGTCTCAGTGTTTTCAGAATAGGATGGGAAAATGCTGATTTTTTTCTATCAGAGCAGAGAATATTTTAAAGTCAGAAGAAGTAATATAGAACAGTTATAATATCAAAGTTTCCCATTTTTGCCGACTGAAAAGAAATTCTTTAAAATCTCTGGGAAGGGCTTCCCTGGTAATCCAGTGGGTGAAGATTCCCCCTTGCAATGCAAGGGGCACCAGTTCGATCCCTGGCCCAGGAAGATCCCACATGCTGCAGAGCAGCTGGACCAGTATGTCCAATTGCAAGCCAGAGATCTGGAGCACATGTGTCCAGAGCCAGTACTCTGCAGTGAAGGAGGCCCACTGAAATGGGAAGCCCACACAGGCTGAAGAATAAAGACGGATGAAAATAAATAAACAAAAAATCAGTAAAAGAGGTCAAAATATTTTTTAAAAGGTCTAAAAAAAATTCTCTGAGAAACATCATTTTCTAGAATTCCGTGCCATATGTAAATTAAGTTCATCATAGTGGATAAAACATATTATTAACCTATCCATGTTAAAAAGATGCCATAAAGGCAGGAGGCAGCTTTTTATGTTGGCTCCACAAACAACATCTGCATGCCAAGTAATGATTTCAACAACTGATTTGTTAAAAAGAAAAGCATCAAAATAGGTCTTGGCAACATTTGAGAGACAGAAGCCAACCAAATGTCCTATGGGTGGAAATCAAAAGCCACATTCATATATTCCCTTCATATAAAATCCATGAAGCATCTGGAGGTAACTGGCACTCAAGTACCCAGCAAAGTGATACAGCTTAAAAGGTGACTGTTTCCCGGCGAGTGAGCATATAAATGTTACTGTAACAAGCATGGCAAATGACTGTCAGTCTTTGTTTCTCGGGTACTGCCACTTTTGTGTAAATTTTAATGGAGTGAAAAGGTTTTAGGGTTTTAGTGGACTAAATTTGGTTTCTCAATGATGCTTTAAGTATTTTAATTTTTGAAAAATTAGTTTAACTCAAGCACCCTTGTAAGATGCAGAGAGTCACTCTGCAGAGGAAGGTTTGTCTCTTCAGTACGAAGAGGAGGAACATTGTTTTCTTTGCTCTTTCATTGAAGTCGCTTAGAAAACTGTCAGCTTCCCCATCTTCATCAATATTCATATCAGTGCCCAAGAAAATATTCAGCAATTTCACAACTATTTAAACCAGTAGTCACTTAATATTGGGTGGAAATGAAATTGTGTGGCATCTTTGTCGAATGTGCACTTTATGGAAATATATTCAATCTTAAAGAAATCATTCCTAAAATGGTGAACAAAATAGCTAACCTGTAAAAACAAAGAGTGACGGTTTGTTCAGAACTAGGGGAAAACTGTATGTGAATGCTCCCCTGGGCTTTGAAAATAAAAGTGTTAGTTACTTGTTGTGTGTCCCACTCTTTGGGATCCCATGGACTGCAGAAGAGCCAGGGCTCTTCTGTCCATGGAATTATCCAGGTAAGAACACTGGAGTGGGTAGCCATTCCCTTCTCCAGGGGATCTTTTCAGCCCAGGGATCAAACTTGGATCTCCTAAACTGCTGGCAGATTCTTTACCGTCTGAGCCATTAGGGAAACCCTCGGCTTTAAATGCAGTATTTTAACACCAGATTTCCAAGTTCTCAAGGATACTCCTAGGATTCTTTAACAAACTAACACTCAAGCTACAAGGAAAAGAATGAGACTAGGGAGCCCAATTTGTTCCCTGGAAATGTCTTCACAAGAAAAGATCTGCTTGCAACAATGAAAGAAGAAGGACCCCACTGACTCCCAGTAATTTGGGCTCATAAGACCTGAACTAGGAGATTCATGACACAATTTTCTTAAGAATACTATGAACTTCCACAAAAACTCCCAAGTGTCCAGCTATGCTTGGCTTTCGAAGATCAATTGTTCAAATAGATTTGGTTATTCCTTCATATTTCCAGAAGGCATATGTTGAAATCTGCAAGAATAATGTCCTCTTATATTTCTAAAAGTCATTCTAGGATTGTATTTTCTTATGTCCCTGATGGCTCAGTGGTAAAGAATTAGCCTTCTATGCAGGAGGTATGGGGCAGGCTGATCCTTTGGAGAAAATAGCACCCCCTCCAGTACTCTTGCCTGAGCATTTCCATGGAGAAATCCCTAGTGGGCTACAGTCCATGGGGTCACAAAGAGTCATACATGACTTAGTGACTAACAGCAGCAACAATGTTGAGAATAGAAATAAACATATTAATAGTTTCCTGATACATTTTGATATAGTCATTTTAGCTGTTTGATTTAGTCTTATGTAAGGTAATAAGTTGTCAAATGTTACTTTGGGAAATTAAAAAAGCTCAGATATTTTCATTGTATATAAAAACAACAGTCTAGTTTTATTTCTACAAATAATGCTCCCAATGGATTAAGACACTCAAGTCTTATTTCAAAAAGAGTGGAATCCAGCAGTTATTTCTGAGAATCCTGAAAAAGCATTTAAATATAAAACAAGATTTGGGCACATTAGTAAAAACTGGTAATATCGTCAATATAAATATCTCATACACACATTATTAATTTGTTAAGCAATTTTTCTAGGTGCTTGGAAAAAGCCAGTAAAAATGTTGGTTCACAGTCCTCTAAAGACTCTCATATGGAGAAGACAAACTTGATATAAATTATTATTAATAATTTCCTTACTAGACACAAATATGCAATAACGAGAACCATTTCATTCCCCTAAAGGGAGACACTCACTTCAAGAAGGGGTATCCTGTTGAGTGCTGTAAATACTCTTAAGACCTGTTGGCAAAATTCCTGTTAGATACCACCAATCCTGGTTCATTTTATTTCAATTTTGCCATTTCTAATTGCCTATCTTCTGCCTGCCTTGTTCTGCTGTTATGTATAGTGAGAAAATCATGTCAGTAGAAACATATTAAAGCACAGTATACATTTGAATAAGTTGGCATTTTTCATTCAAAAAAGAGAGAACTAAGAATTTCTACTGATAAGAGTTATGCATATGTAAGCTCTGTATTTTGATTAGCTGCGTCTGCCAAAAGTGCAGCTGAATCTTGGAGGAAATCTCCTATGAGCAAGAAATTAAAAGTCCATGCACCTGGAACCACCTTTTCTCAACACACGAAAATACATGAAGCATAAATTTCAATTTCAGGTTATCACAAAATTCACAGTCGGTTAAAAACAAGATAATATTATAATGGCAGATCAAAGTCACATGTTCCAAAATATTTTATAAAATTCTTTCCTTTTACTCAAATACTATCACCATGTCACGAAGGAAAAGAAAAAGAACAAGGCCTTCATGACAAGTAGTGTTAAGCCATTAAGTCTGAACTGAAGTTAAGTATAACCTTTAGAGAAAGTGACCATTTTTTAAGTAGAGAAAGGGGAACTAAACTATGATTCTGTAGACTGATCACAGTGCATTAACAATCATACTATTTTAAGCATTTTCTCATTTTCCCTCATCTAAACTGCAGTGTTGGGTTTTGTTGTGGTTATGGTTTGTTGGTTTTGCCTCTTACATATACTGGCTTGGGTTCTACACCAGTTCAAAATGTAGAACTGTTAAATATAAAACAAGATTTGGGCACATTAGTAAAACTGGTAATATCGTCAATATAAATATCTCATACACACATTATTAATTTGTTAAGCAATTTTTCTAGGTGCTTGGAAAAAGCCAGTAAAAATGTTGGTTCACAGTCCTCTAAAGACTCTCATATGGAGAAGACAAACTTGATATAAATTATTATTAATAATTTCCTTACTAGACACAAATATGCAATAACGAGAACCATTTCATTCCCCTAAAGGGAGACACTCACTTCAAGAAGGGGTATCCTGTTGAGTGCTGTAAATACTCTTAAGACCTGTTGGCAAAATTCCTGTTAGATACCACCAATCCTGGTTCATTTTATTTCAATTTTGCCATTTCTAATTGCCTATCTTCTGCCTGCCTTGTTCTGCTGTTATGTATAGTGAGAAAATCATGTCAGTAGAAACATATTAAAGCACAGTATACATTTGAATAAGTTGGCATTTTTCATTCAAAAAAAAGAGAGAGAACTAAGAATTTCTACTGATAAGAGTTATGCATATGTAAGCTCTGTATTTTGATTAGCTGCGTCTGCCAAAAGTGCAGCTGAATCTTGGAGGAAATCTCCTATGAGCAAGAAATTAAAAGTCCATGCACCTGGAACCACCTTTTCTCAACACACGAAAATACATGAAGCATAAATTTCAATTTCAGGTTATCACAAAATTCACAGTCGGTTAAAAACAAGATAATATTATAATGGCAGATCAAAGTCACATGTTCCAAAATATTTTATAAAATTCTTTCCTTTTACTCAAATACTATCACCATGTCACGAAGGAAAAGAAAAAGAACAAGGCCTTCATGACAAGTAGTGTTAAGCCATTAAGTCTGAACTGAAGTTAAGTATAACCTTTAGAGAAAGTGACCATTTTTTAAGTAGAGAAAGGGGAACTAAACTATGATTCTGTAGACTGATCACAGTGCATTAACAATCATACTATTTTAAGCATTTTCTCATTTTCCCTCATCTAAACTGCAGTGTTGGGTTTTGTTGTGGTTATGGTTTGTTGGTTTTGCCTCTTACATATACTGGCTTGGGTTCTACACCAGTTCAAAATGTAGAACTGTTAACTGCAGATAGAAAAAAAAAAAAAACAGAAATGCTTGCGGTGTCTACCCAGAGGTTCAGGAAAAGCAGCAGAGGAGCTGGGAGACACAATCACTTGGTTTTATCCTCCCTACTCAAGAGGGACACCAACCAAGAAGCAGCACCTCTCTTCCTTCCTATAGAAATGTAGCAACCTTGTTGACTCTCCACACCTTTCACCAGGGGAAGGGAACCAAAAAGCCGTGTCCTCTCCCTTTGCCACTATCACTGTGCAGCAGATCCTGGGAATGGAGCTCTGGGCACTCCCCCATCCTACACGCAGAGAGCCTGGAAAGATTCAGTGCCACTTGCCGTCCCCACAAGCAGCCATCCAGTCCCTGAGAGTGGGTCCCTATGGACTTGCTTTGCCCTGTGCTAGTCAGGTGCTAGCAAAGACACGCAGTCCCTTCCTCTCCCCAGGGACACTGTGCAACTCGACTGTGCAGGACCGCACCCCGATAGGAATGCCCAGAGGCTGAAGCCCTGACTTTATACTGAGTAGAACAGTACTGAAAAGCCCTAGGAATCAAACAATAAAAAGCAGATTGCAGAGAGAAGGGAGTTAGAAAAGGAGATACTTTAAATCTGATGTCCCAAGCCTACCCCAAAGTTGCACACGCATGAATCTAACCAAAATCAGCACAGCAAAAATTCAAAGCCATTCACCTGAGTTTCAGATTGGCCCCTGAGAGAAAGACACGGTGAGATGGACCAGAATACCACTGTAAAAGCTTTGAAAACACAACTGACACTGAAACCACAAACCACACATAGTGGGTAAGGACATGTGGTCTGATCTTAGCTGGGCAGACCATCTGCTAAAACAAGCAATCACAAGAACATAAATCCAGGTAACTTTAGAAGGATCCAAAATCCCATAATGTAAAATTACTGGACATAAAAAGAATTAGGAAAACCTAAACACCTCTTAAAAAAATGATGATCAACAAATGTCAAACCCAACATGATCCAAGTATTACAAATACCAGATAAAAATTTTTAATGTAGCTATTATATCTGTAGGGCAGTGTTCCCAACCATTTTGGCACCAGGGACTGGTTTCGTGGAAGACAATGCTTCCGTGGACCAGGGAGCGGAGGAGAGGAGAATGGTTTCAGCAAATTTCAAGTACATGACATTTATTGTGCATTTCATTTCTATTATTCTTACATCAGTCCACCTCAGATCATCAGGCATTAGATCCTGGAGGCTAGGGACCCCTCCAGTGTAGGGAAATAAAACTCTCCTAGATTTCTTATCACTTCTATAAAAAAACTCTAGCCTCCTGACACTCTTCAAATACCTTGAGAATCTGATCCATAGCTGTTTGATTAGTTAATTACTCTGATTTGACAAGATAATAAAGTTTTCTAATTTCCCTGGGCTGCAAAATGTTTACAGCCTGCAATAGATCCCTTGGATGTCCCTGGTAGTGCTAGTGGTAAAGAATCCCTCTGCCTGCCACTGCAGGAGACTTAAGAGATGCAGGTTTAGACCTAGGTCAGAAAGATCCCCTAGAGGAGGAAACAGCAACTCACTCCAGTATTCTTGCCTGGAGAATTCCAAGACTCAGAGTCAGACATGACTGAAGAGACTAAGCACAGGCACAGACTAGATCCATAGGTTAAACTCTTTTTTTTTTTTAATTTTTTGGCCACTTTTATTGGTCTTTCATTTATTTATTTGCATCCATCTTTGTTCTTTCGCCTGTGTGGGCCTCCCATCACAGTGGCCTCTCACTGCAACGCACCAGCTCTGGGCGCATGCACTCCAGAGCTCTGGGTCGGTAGACACAACCATCTAGCCGCTCCAGCGGCATGTGGGATCTTCCCAGGCCAGGGATGGAACCCACGCCCCCTGCACTGCAAGGCGGTGTCCTTACCCACTGGACCACCGGGGAAGCCCCAAAGGTTAAACTCTTAAGGTGCTGGGGAGATTGGCTCACTAACTTCCTTGGCATTTACAAGTCAAAAAAGTTTTAAAAGTTGAAAACATTTCCAGGTTGTAAAAGTTGAGACACACAGGGCTATCTGCCTCCTGTGGAGATGTTATGTGCATATTGAAGAGCTGAAGGTTGGAGTCAGGTCATTATGTTACCAAGGAAGGTAATTTCAGGGGGGTGAAAGACAGCTGCCTCCTGCTTCTTTAAGCAATGGCTATTATATCTGTAGGGCAGTGTTCCCAACCATTTTGGCACCAGGGACTGGTTTCGTGGAAGACAATGCTTCCGTGGACCAGGGAGCGGAGGAGAGGAGAATGGTTTCAGCAAATTTCAAGTACATGACATTTATTGTGCATTTCATTTCTATTATTCTTACATCAGTCCACCTCAGATCATCAGGCATTAGATCCTGGAGGCTAGGGACCCCTCCAGTGTAGGGAAATAAAACTCTCCTAGATTTCTTATCACTTCTATAAAAAAACTCTAGCCTCCTGACACTCTTCAAATACCTTGAGAATCTGATCCATAGCTGTTTGATTAGTTAATTACTCTGATTTGACAAGATAATAAAGTTTTCTAATTTCCCTGGGCTGCAAAATGTTTACAGCCTGCAATAGATCCCTTGGATGTCCCTGGTAGTGCTAGTGGTAAAGAATCCCTCTGCCTGCCACTGCAGGAGACTTAAGAGATGCAGGTTTAGACCTAGGTCAGAAAGATCCCCTAGAGGAGGAAACAGCAACTCACTCCAGTATTCTTGCCTGGAGAATTCCAAGACTCAGAGTCAGACATGACTGAAGAGACTAAGCACAGGCACAGACTAGATCCATAGGTTAAACTCTTTTTTTTTTTTAATTTTTTGGCCACTTTTATTGGTCTTTCATTTATTTATTTGCATCCATCTTTGTTCTTTCGCCTGTGTGGGCCTCCCATCACAGTGGCCTCTCACTGCAACGCACCAGCTCTGGGCGCATGCACTCCAGAGCTCTGGGTCGGTAGACACAACCATCTAGCCGCTCCGCGGCATGTGGGATCTTCCCAGGCCAGGGATGGAACCCACGCCCCCTGCACTGCAAGGCGGTGTCCTTACCCACTGGACCACCGGGGAAGCCCCAAAGGTTAAACTCTTAAGGTGCTGGGGAGATTGGCTCACTAACTTCCTTGGCATTTACAAGTCAAAAAAGTTTTAAAAGTTGAAAACATTTCCAGGTTGTAAAAGTTGAGACACACAGGGCTATCTGCCTCCTGTGGAGATGTTATGTGCATATTGAAGAGCTGAAGGTTGGAGTCAGGTCATTATGTTACCAAGGAAGGTAATTTCAGGGGGGTGAAAGACAGCTGCCTCCTGCTTCTTTAAGAGCATGGAAAAGTAAGTTTCCTTGTCTCTCATCTGTGGTGTGTCTGGCTGCTTATATCAGGAAATTTTCCACTGGTTCTTGTTGATTCACTTAGAGATAAGATGTGGAATAAGAGAGCACTTACTATTAAGAAATCTGTTTTTGACCCAGAACACCTCATTTGCCCATTTAGGATAAAATTAACAAAGATAAACATTAAAAACTCCACAGTAACTGGGGGCCAAAAGTATGGGCAAGCACCCTTGGAATGAATGAAGAAGTTCTCAGCAAAGAAATGGAAACTACTATAGAACTAAATGACTTGCAAGAAGGGAAAGGGATTGCCCTGGTGGTACAGTGGAGAAGAATCGGCAAGGAGCATGGGTTCCACCTGTGCTCCAAGAAGATTCCACATGCTGCAGAGCAACCAAGCTCCGTGCAACACAACTACTGAACCCATGTGCTGCAACTACTAAGTCCTCACACCTAGAGTATATGCTCCACTTCAAGAGAAGCCACCACAATGAGAGGTCAGAGCACTGCAACCAGGAGTAGCCCCTAGTTTGCAGCAATAAAGACTCAGTGCAGCCAAAAAATACTTTTTTTAAATAGAAAAAAATAAGGGAGGAAATGTAATATATAGGAAATTTTAAAAAGAAAAGGCAAAAGGAAGCTAATAATAAACTTGGAAACAAAAATATATCAATACTTCATTTAAATGTAAATGGTCTTAAAAACACCAGTTAAAAAATATAAACTGTAAAATTAGATTAAAATAAAAATAAGACCCAACTATATGTTATCTACAAGAAGGCCACAGGAAACGTAATGATCCAGACATAGTAAAAAGGAAATGATGGGAAAATATGAATGATATAAACACTATTTTAAAAAACAACATGCTTACGATACAAAGTTGACTTCAAATCAAGAAAAATTACTATAATTTTTAAAAAATTAGTATATTAAAACAATAATACATTGCAAATAAAGTCCATCCCAAGCAATGCAAGGTCCGACACACAGGGCTATCTGCCTCCTGTGGAGATGTTATGTGCATATTGAAGAGCTGAAGGTTGGAGTCAGGTCATTATGTTACCAAGGAAGGTAATTTCAGGGGGGTGAAAGACAGCTGCCTCCTGCTTCTTTAAGAGCATGGAAAAGTAAGTTTCCTTGTCTCTCATCTGTGGTGTGTCTGGCTGCTTATATCAGGAAATTTTCCACTGGTTCTTGTTGATTCACTTAGAGATAAGATGTGGAATAAGAGAGCACTTACTATTAAGAAATCTGTTTTGACCCAGAACACCTCATTTGCCCATTTAGGATAAAATTAACAAAGATAAACATTAAAAACTCCACAGTAACTGGGGGCCAAAAGTATGGGCAAGCACCCTTGGAATGAATGAAGAAGTTCTCAGCAAAGAAATGGAAACTACTATAGAACTAAATGACTTGCAAGAAGGGAAAGGGATTGCCCTGGTGGTACAGTGGAGAAGAATCGGCAAGGAGCATGGGTTCCACCTGTGCTCCAAGAAGATTCCACATGCTGCAGAGCAACCAAGCTCCGTGCAACACAACTACTGAACCCATGTGCTGCAACTACTAAGTCCTCACACCTAGAGTATATGCTCCACTTCAAGAGAAGCCACCACAATGAGAGGTCAGAGCACTGCAACCAGGAGTAGCCCCTAGTTTGCAGCAATAAAGACTCAGTGCAGCCAAAAAATACTTTTTTTAAATAGAAAAAAATAAGGGAGGAAATGTAATATATAGGAAATTTTAAAAAGAAAAGGCAAAAGGAAGCTAATAATAAACTTGGAAACAAAAATATATCAATACTTCATTTAAATGTAAATGGTCTTAAAAACACCAGTTAAAAAATATAAACTGTAAAATTAGATTAAAATAAAAATAAGACCCAACTATATGTTATCTACAAGAAGGCCACAGGAAACGTAATGATCCAGACATAGTAAAAAGGAAATGATGGGAAAATATGAATGATATAAACACTATTTTAAAAAAAAACAACATGCTTACGATACAAAGTTGACTTCAAATCAAGAAAAATTACTATAATTTTTAAAAAATTAGTATATTAAAACAATAATACATTGCAAATAAAGTCCATCCCAAGCAATGCAAGGTCCGTTCAATAGTTAAAAATTAATGTGATCCACCATATTAGCAGGCTTAAAAAGAAACCCACACAATCATATCAATAGAGATAGAAAAAGCATTTGACAAAACTTAACATTCATTCAAGATAAGGAAACACCTAGCAAATTAGTAATAGTAGGAAACTTCCTCATTTGATCAAGGTCACCTACAGAAACACCTATACACATAACATTGTCATTCTTTTTCTTTTTTTTAACTTTGGCCTCTTTTATTGCTTTTCTATCTATTTATTTTTCATTCATCTTTACTCCCTGGCCTGCGGGGGCCTCCCATTGCAGTGGCGTCTCCTGTTGCAGAGCACTGGCTCTGGGCGCAGGCACTCCAGAACGCAGGCTTGCAATGGAACACACCGGTCCAGCCACTCCGAGGCACGTGAGATCCTCCCAGGTCAGGGATCGAACCAGTACCCCTCATACTGCAAGGCGGACTCCCCACCCACTGGACTACCACGGAAGCCCCCATCATCATTCTTAATGGTAAGATATTAAATACTTTTACCCTAACATCAGGAATAAGACAAGGGTAACTGCTCTCATCACTCTTACTCAGTCTTATACTGGAGGTTCTAGCTAGTTCAAAAAGGCAAGAGAAAGAAATAAAAGACATTCAGCTTGTAAAGAAAACAATAAAATAATCTCTCTTCACAAACAATGTGATTGCCTACACAGGAAATCACAAGGAATCTACACAAACACACACACACAGACACAATTTTTAGAATTAATAAGCAAATCTAACAAGATCACAAGCTATCAGTCCATGAAAGTCAATATTATTTCTATATCCACTAACAATAAAAATTTGGAAGCCAATTTTTTAAATAAAAATTCTATTCACAGTAGTTAAAAAGCTAAATATTTAGATATAAATTAAGAAAATATTCTATATACTAAATAGCATAAAATGTTAATGAAACATATTAAAAACACCTAAATAATTGGAGAGATGTATGAAATTCATGGATGAGACAATTCAGTAGAGTTCAGATATCAATTTTTCTCAAAACAATCTAAAGATTTAATACAATCCCAATCAAAATCCATGCAGAATTTATTTTAAATATAGAAAAGTGCATTCTAAAATATATATGAAAAAGTAAAGGAACAGAATATCCACAACAATTTTGAAAAAGTAGAGTAATTTTGAAGACTGCTTATATATTCAATGCTTATATATTATATAAAGCTATAGTACCGAGACAGAACAGTGCTGGTCAAAAGATAAAACACACAGATCAAAAAAAAAAAAAAAAAACAGAAGAAAGACTCTAGAAAAAGACTCACTCGAATATTGTCAGCTAATTTTTTACAAAGGTATAAAGGCAGTTCAATGAAGAAACTCTAGCCTTTACAACAAATGACTCTTGGAATAAATTGGCATCCATATTAAAAAAGAATCCTCAACCTATATTTTGTGCCATAATTTAAAAAACCCTCAAAATGTAAATGTAAATTGACATAAAATGCAAAACAATCTGTAAAACATTTGAGTGAAAACAAAATATGACCTTGAGTTAGGAAAGTGTTCTTAGATAAATACAATGATCTAAAACATTTTTAAAAAGTGGTGACTGAGACTTTTGCTCTTTTAAGATGGCTTATGCAGTAAAAAAAAAATAATTCATCTGCCAATTTAGGAGACACAGTCAATTCTGGTTCAATCCCTGGGTTAGGAAGTTAACTTGAGAGAAGAAATGGCAACCTACTCCAGTATTCTTGCCTGGAGAATACCATGAACAGAGGAGCCTGGCAGGTTATAGTTCATGGAGTCAATAAAAAGTCGGACAAGGGGCTTCCCTGGTGGTTCAGTGGGTAAAGAGTTCACCTTGCAATGCAATGGGCACCAGTATTATCCTTGGCCCAGGAAGATCCCCACATGCTGAGGAACGACTGGGCCGCTGTGTCCAATTATGAGCCAGAGCTCTGGAACACGTGTGCCCAGAGCCAGTGCTCTGCAATAAGAGAGGCCACTGGGATGGGAGTCCCACTCATGCTAAAGAATAAAGATGGATGAAAAATAAACAATTGGAGAGATGTATGAAATTCATGGATGAGACAATTCAGTAGAGTTAAATTTTTTTCAAAACAATCTAAAGATTTAATACAATCCCAATCAAAATCCATGCAGAATTTATTTTAAATATAGAAAAGTGCATTCTAAAATATATATGAAAAAGTAAAGGAACAGAATATCCACAACAATTTTGAAAAAGTAGAGTAATTTTGAAGACTGCTTATATATTCAATGCTTATATATTATATAAAGCTATAGTACCGAGACAGAACAGTGCTGGTCAAAAGATAAAACACACAGATCAAAAAAAAAAAAAAAACAGAAGAAAGACTCTAGAAAAAGACTCACTCGAATATTGTCAGCTAATTTTTTACAAAGGTATAAAGGCAGTTCAATGAAGAAACTCTAGCCTTTACAACAAATGACTCTTGGAATAAATTGGCATCCATATTAAAAAAGAATCCTCAACCTATATTTTGTGCCATAATTTAAAAAACCCTCAAAATGTAAATGTAAATTGACATAAAATGCAAAACAATCTGTAAAACATTTGAGTGAAAACAAAATATGACCTTGAGTTAGGAAAGTGTTCTTAGATAAATACAATGATCTAAAACATTTTTAAAAAGTGGTGACTGAGACTTTTGCTCTTTTAAGATGGCTTATGCAGTAAAAAAAAAATAATTCATCTGCCAATTTAGGAGACACAGTCAATTCTGGTTCAATCCCTGGGTTAGGAAGTTAACTTGAGAGAAGAAATGGCAACCTACTCCAGTATTCTTGCCTGGAGAATACCATGAACAGAGGAGCCTGGCAGGTTATAGTTCATGGAGTCAATAAAAAGTCGGACAAGGGGCTTCCCTGGTGGTTCAGTGGGTAAAGAGTTCACCTTGCAATGCAATGGGCACCAGTATTATCCTTGGCCCAGGAAGATCCCCACATGCTGAGGAACGACTGGGCCGCTGTGTCCAATTATGAGCCAGAGCTCTGGAACACGTGTGCCCAGAGCCAGTGCTCTGCAATAAGAGAGGCCACTGGGATGGGAGTCCCACTCATGCTAAAGAATAAAGATGGATGAAAAATAAACAATGACTTAGAGGCAAAAAAGAAAAAAAAATGTCAGAGAAGACTTGGCAGCTAAAACAACAACCAATTCATTTCTCTCCTGGATCACTTGTCATCTCCTGCTTTTCAAAGGTTGGACACGACTGAGCATTCAAGTACAATTAAGAACATTTTAATAGAATAAAGAGACCAGTCATGGACTGGAAAACATAGTACTTGTATCTAGAATATCTAAAAAACTCTCAAAACTGAATAATAAGACAACAAACCAATTTTTTAAAAAATACATTTTAACAGATATTTAACCAAAGAAAACATGGATGGTAAATAAACACAAGAAAAGGTTTCTATTATCATTAGTCATAGTTGTTGTTGTTTAGTTGCTAAGTCTTGTCTGACTCCTTTGTAACCACATGGACGATAGTCAACCAGGCTCCTCTGTTCATAGAATTCTCCAGGCAAGAACACTGAAAGTGGGTTGCCATTTCCTTCTCAGGGGATCTTCCTGATCCAGGGATAGAACTCTGGTCTACTGCACTGGCAGGCAGATTTTTTACCACTGAGCCACCTGGGAAGCCCCATTAATAATTTTAGGCATGTATATTAAAAGCAGAATGAGATATCTTTACACGTCTATAGAACAATTAAAATAAAGAATAATGACAATTCCAAGTACTAATAAACATGAGAAGAAATAGGAATACTCAGGCCTCTGCATGGGAATATAAAATGACATAGTCACTCTAGAAAACCATTTGGCAGTTTCTTAAAAGCCAAACATACACTTACCATGTAACACAGCAAACTCACCTAACTATTTAACCTTGAGGAATGAAAATTAATTTTCCCACAAAAACCTGTATTTAAATGTATATAACAGCCTTATTTATAACTGTCTCAAACTAGAAGCATTTAAAATACCCTTTAGTAGGTGAATGAGACATCAATGTGTTAGTACGTCCACACAACGGAATATTGCACAGCAACATAAAAGGACAGATTATTGATACGGGCCTCTGGAACACGTGTGCCCAGAGCCAGTGCTCTGCAATAAGAGAGGCCACTGGGATGGGAGTCCCACTCATGCTAAAGAATAAAGATGGATGAAAAATAAACAATGACTTAGAGGCAAAAAAGAAAAAAAAATGTCAGAGAAGACTTGGCAGCTAAAACAACAACCAATTCATTTCTCTCCTGGATCACTTGTCATCTCCTGCTTTTCAAAGGTTGGACACGACTGAGCATTCAAGTACAATTAAGAACATTTTAATAGAATAAAGAGACCAGTCATGGACTGGAAAACATAGTACTTGTATCTAGAATATCTAAAAAACTCTCAAAACTGAATAATAAGACAACAAACCAATTTTTTAAAAAATACATTTTAACAGATATTTAACCAAAGAAAACATGGATGGTAAATAAACACAAGAAAAGGTTTCTATTATCATTAGTCATAGTTGTTGTTGTTTAGTTGCTAAGTCTTGTCTGACTCCTTTGTAACCACATGGACGATAGTCAACCAGGCTCCTCTGTTCATAGAATTCTCCAGGCAAGAACACTGAAAGTGGGTTGCCATTTCCTTCTCCAGGGGATCTTCCTGATCCAGGGATAGAACTCTGGTCTACTGCACTGGCAGGCAGATTTTTTACCACTGAGCCACCTGGGAAGCCCCATTAATAATTTTAGGCATGTATATTAAAAGCAGAATGAGATATCTTTACACGTCTATAGAACAATTAAAATAAAGAATAATGACAATTCCAAGTACTAATAAACATGAGAAGAAATAGGAATACTCAGGCCTCTGCATGGGAATATAAAATGACATAGTCACTCTAGAAAACCATTTGGCAGTTTCTTAAAAGCCAAACATACACTTACCATGTAACACAGCAAACTCACCTAACTATTTAACCTTGAGGAATGAAAATTAATTTTCCCACAAAAACCTGTATTTAAATGTATATAACAGCCTTATTTATAACTGTCTCAAACTAGAAGCATTTAAAATACCCTTTAGTAGGTGAATGAGACATCAATGTGTTAGTACGTCCACACAACGGAATATTGCACAGCAACATAAAAGGACAGATTATTGATACATACAATATCTTGGATCTCAAATGCACTTTCCTAAATAAAATAACCCAGTCTCTGAAGGTTACACACTTCATTATTCCATTTATATGACATTTCAGAGAAGAACAAGAAAAAAAAGTAGTGGTCCCCAGGGGTTCAGCATGGAGAGGATCAGAATAAAATGGTGACATTACGGGGAACTCTTTGGCAGCACTCAGACTTTTCTGTATGCTGTTTGTTGGTGATGGTTACAAGAATCTATACTACAAGTAAAAAGCTCACACAATAAAAAGGAGGATTTTGGTCTATGTTAGGGTAAAAAAGAACTGAAAATATTTTAAAACACTCTTCTTGGGACTTGCTGTAATTTACATTGGAAAAAAATTCTCAGGTTTTAAGAGTAAAGTAAATGCATACAACTCACACCAAGTAAAGACTGTGCAAACCTGGTTATCAAACAGGAGCAAATCGAGAAGCTAGAAGCAATCAAGCAGCAAGGATCAAGATGCATATATATATATAGAATTTCCCATAAGTTACACATGTATGTAAGTGCTTAAAATTCCTCTCCACCCTGCACACAGGAATTGGGGAATGTGGAGAAAAGGAAGAGAAGATGAGAGACTATCTGCATGACCACCTGAACCTAAACTTCAGAGGAAGGGACCAGTACTTTTTTCCAGGAGGAATGGCAACTTAAGTATTGACTTCAGCTCGGATCTGTCCTTAAACACTATTTACAATAAAAGATCATTGTTCATCAGTACCTCTTCAATGGAGCCTGCAGAAATCCTGTGACCTGCAACATTTATCACGTCATCAACTCGAGACATGACGTAAACGTAGCCTTCTTCATCCATGTACCCAGCGTCCATGGTGTCATAGTATCCCTAAAGAATCAATAATGTCCGATTAGCATCTAGGATTAGGTCACATAGTCATCTTTAAGTTTGGTAAAATATAAACTATGATAGAAATAGGTTTACTGAATGCATTTGACTTTTTTCATAACTAGCCTATCAAATTATATTACTTTTGATTTTGAAAGCTTACTACTAATAGAATCTCTTCAATCCCTGACAGCCAAGAATAAATTATTCATACATATGTTGAAGCTGAGTGTTTGAACTGAGAGTTGTAAAGTTTATGAACCCAATTTCTTCCTTTTAATGGAGAAGTAACAGCTCAATATTTCCAGTACACTTTGGTATGACAGAAGTGGTTCTTTGATAGATTTCTTAATTGTGTTAATTTTCAAAGGTGTTAAAGCTCTCTATGTATAATTATAAAATAGACCACTAATTTGTTAACATAGGTTTGGAAGGGACCCAAGCTTCAATGAAATTATAGTTTTAAACAGTATAAAATTTAATTTTTACTCAACTCAGAGTAGCAGTACATCTTCACTGGTCTAGAGTTACAACAGAATGGAAAATCAAAAAGAATAAGCATTAAAAAGAAAGAAATATTACTTCCCCTAATGCTTCAGAGCTATACTAATACCTCTATTATGAGCATGGGCTTCCGCATAAATCCAGGTGACTCACTATTTGTGTTTCTTAATCTTCCTAAGACTCAGTATGCTCATCTATTAAATAGGGTAATGGACCATGCTTTATAAGGCTGTGAGAAGCATAAACAAGATGGAGCATATAAAGAGGGCAGACCACAGCACATCATAAATCCTCAATAACTGGCAACTCTTATGGCAATTACTATTAGAGAGGCAATCTAGAATACAGTTAAGAATACAGGCTCTGGAGCAGAAATGATGGGTCCAAACGTCAGCTCTGTTACTGTAAACTGTGAGCAAGTCACTCAGTCCTGAGCTGTTGACAGGGTTAAGGTCAGGGTGACAAGACAGAGTAAAGATTCACTACATCTAGTTTAATCATAAACTATGGTTGATGGGCTTTGAAGGAGCTTTCAATGTGAAAGGTGGTCATGTTGAAATCCACCTGCACATTTCGTGTGTCACTGTCAGGTTGCAATTAATCACAGCAGCACTCGATGATTTGACTCTGGCCCATCAGGCAGATAGATGGGACTTATTGGCATTAATTCTACTGACAAATCATCTCTGCCACCATCCCTTGGGGCATGTTTAATCTTGGCTACTGAGGTCATTTAACCCTGAGATGTCTTTCTCAAGGCAGCTATTTTAATTCTTGTCATTTGTCTGGTTGATTAGGTTAGCTGCCCTTTACTCACAAATAGTAAGAATATACTGCTAAATACTTAGACTCACCTTTTTTTTTTTTTTTAAATGCAATTCTAATCATTCATTCTTTTTTACCCAATGCATAATGAGGACCAGGTATTTCTCTAAGAGAAAGAAACAGAGGTGAAAAGACAGTAGCAAGATGCGAATGGGACCCTTTCGCGTATTATCAATTACGTACGCTTACAAACACAAACCACATGACCTGGGCATGAAGTAGCAGGTAAATGATAAAACAGAATACAGACAGATACCTTCTGTTATCCAGAGCACTAGAAACTGGATGTTGACTACACTGTCTCTAGCCTGTATCTGTATTCTAAAATAAAGAACTCAAAAGCTGCTCAGGAACGAATGCCAACAACAGGTAAAGGGACTTTTAAAAAAATAAAACTTCTGGCAAAAAGAACAAATGTTGGTCAAATTTTGCTCACATAGAGGAGGTGTGCATGTGTGCTAAATCTGACTGTGATCCTGTGGACTGGAGCCCAGCCGGCTCCTCTCTGTCCATGGGATTCTCCAGGCAAGAATACTGGAGTGGGTTGCCATGCCCTCCTCCAAGGGATCTTCCTGACCCAGGGATGGAACTCGCGTCTCTTAGGTCACCTGCATAGGCAGGCAGGTTCTTTACCGCTAAAGAGTTCTAATGACAAGTGTCCAATTCTGATCAGACGTTCCCAGTCTGAAGAGCAATGGAATGCAGGAAATCATATAGAAAGTCTTCAAAAATTTTAGTTTTAACAAAACTTTTCCTGATACAAAAGGGTGTTCAATTTCAAAAAAGCTGATAAAAAATATTAAAACTGATAAAAATATTACAATAATTTATTTAGACATTTGAGGTTTGGGCGTTCTTTACCCTGAGATCTGGGAACTGATCCAGTTAATCTTTAAAGGTAGCTTTGTGATCCATGATTCTAAGAGCAAGCTGTTCAATTTAATAGGCAAGAGCTACAGAGAAGCATGTAAGATGATTTAACAAAGATTAATAAAGTTCTTACAGGAAATTTTTCAAAGTATAAATGCTTGAATGCCTCCTGATTCTTCCAGAGTCCTGAAAAGGCTCCAGGTGGTAATGGCAACCTAATATAAAAACAGAGCATAGAATCAGAATGAAAGTGGTACTAAGACACTGATTAGAGTAATTGTCCACCATGATGGGTCAGTACAGTTCAACTCTCACACTGAATTGTAACCCCTAAATCTGCTCAACAGATGATGTCTAATGAAGTGGTTGACCAAGACATAGCAAAGTCACAGAGGGGCAACTCTAGTTTCTGAGAAGAGCACAAAAAGCACCCATGCTTGGCACTCAAACAGATATTAGCATCAGTCATTGTTTCGGTAAGAACATAACATCTGCAAAAAGGAACAAAAAATGCATCCTTACATTACTTTTTAAGAGAGTTTTCCTTCCACCATAGGGAAATAAAACCATATTTTTGAAGTATTAAGGTACCAATTGCCCTCTTTGCCAGTCTCATTGTGTAATGAGATGTTCTAATTAAACATCCCATGAGCAGTCTTATCTCCACAATTAATGTGCCTCCTCACTCTGGGAATTCCCTCCCATTTTCCCCACTTCTGTTCTTCCTCTTCATGACATCCAGACCTATGTGATTTTTTTCACCCCTATGAAGACACGAAGACACACGAGCGTATAAAAACAGAAGAATATATATCTGCTCTTTTCAATAAATTTCCTCTTATATTTCCTTCTTTCTTCCATAGTATTAAACAGCGGTTATACACACAACAAGGGCTTATCTCTATCTGTGCATGTGTGCGTGCTTAATCGTGTCTGACTCTTTGTGACCCCACCGGTTGTAGCCCTCCAGGCTCCTCAGTCAATGGAGTTTTCCAGGCAAGAATGCTGGAGTGGGTTGCCATTTCCTGCTCTGGGGGATCATCCCAATTTGGAGTTTGAAACTTTGTCTCTTGTGTCTCCTGCAATGACAAGTAGATTCTTAACTTCTGTGCCACGTGGGAAGCCTGCATTTACCTATTTTTAAATAAATAAGTAAATTTTCCTATCAGTTCCCTGTAGGAAGTGTCACCTATCAAAAATAATCACTCCTTGATTTTCCAGTCACAGAAACACTTTAGATGCTTTATAGGTTATAAATTTAGCTACTGAAAAATTTAAAGATCTTCAAAACCCTACCCTCCTGCACTCACAGAAAATACCGAGTGAAGTAGCAACTTCACAGTGCCCATATGAAAAACTGGGAAATGAAGTAGACATGGTTACTGCCAACATGAGGCAATATCACCCACCTTCTACCCCAATATTAGACCTCTGAGACACTGAATTGTATCCTCACATTCTATCAGGAGAAAATGCTGTTCTCAGTGGGATTAGTCACCCGTCTGGGATCATCTCTTTCCACCATGTCTGGCCTGCCCATAGCTCTTCCATTTCTAGGTCCTCTTTCTGTAATTTTTTAAGATGGAGGAAAAGGCTATAACAATGTTTCTAGACCTTGTGTAATTTCATAAAATACATGGAAAAGCATTTTGTAAACTGAAAAAAATTAGATGCTGCTGTGCAAAAGGAACAAAAAATGCATCCTTACATTACTTTTTAAGAGAGTTTTCCTTCCACCATAGGGAAATAAAACCATATTTTTGAAGTATTAAGGTACCAATTGCCCTCTTTGCCAGTCTCATTGTGTAATGAGATGTTCTAATTAAACATCCCATGAGCAGTCTTATCTCCACAATTAATGTGCCTCCTCACTCTGGGAATTCCCTCCCATTTTCCCCACTTCTGTTCTTCCTCTTCATGACATCCAGACCTATGTGATTTTTTTCACCCCTATGAAGACACGAAGACACACGAGCGTATAAAAACAGAAGAATATATATCTGCTCTTTTCAATAAATTTCCTCTTATATTTCCTTCTTTCTTCCATAGTATTAAACAGCGGTTATACACACAACAAGGGCTTATCTCTATCTGTGCATGTGTGCGTGCTTAATCGTGTCTGACTCTTTGTGACCCCACCGGTTGTAGCCCTCCAGGCTCCTCAGTCAATGGAGTTTTCCAGGCAAGAATGCTGGAGTGGGTTGCCATTTCCTGCTCTGGGGGATCATCCCAATTTGGAGTTTGAAACTTTGTCTCTTGTGTCTCCTGCAATGACAAGTAGATTCTTAACTTCTGTGCCACGTGGGAAGCCTGCATTTACCTATTTTTAAATAAATAAGTAAATTTTCCTATCAGTTCCCTGTAGGAAGTGTCACCTATCAAAAATAATCACTCCTTGATTTTCCAGTCACAGAAACACTTTAGATGCTTTATAGGTTATAAATTTAGCTACTGAAAAATTTAAAGATCTTCAAAACCCTACCCTCCTGCACTCACAGAAAATACCGAGTGAAGTGGCAACTTCACAGTGCCCATATGAAAAACTGGGAAATGAAGTAGACATGGTTACTGCCAACATGAGGCAATATCACCCACCTTCTACCCCAATATTAGACCTCTGAGACACTGAATTGTATCCTCACATTCTATCAGGAGAAAATGCTGTTCTCAGTGGGATTAGTCACCCGTCTGGGATCATCTCTTTCCACCATGTCTGGCCTGCCCATAGCTCTTCCATTTCTAGGTCCTCTTTCTGTAATTTTTTAAGATGGAGGAAAAGGCTATAACAATGTTTCTAGACCTTGTGTAATTTCATAAAATACATGGAAAAGCATTTTGTAAACTGAAAAAAAAATTAGATGCTGCTGTGTTTCACTGTTGCTGTTGTTACTATTTACTATTCACCACTACACTTGCAGGAAGGCAGCAAGCTGAAGCAGATAATCCCTGCAGGTCCTCCTAGCTGATTTATCTTTTGAATTAACTGTGTATATAATTTCACTTTATCTGTTAAAATTCTTATAACAAGTGTAAAAACTCATCATTAAACCTTGAAATACAATGTGAATATGGCAAACACTAAAAATCATTTCTTTAACAGCACTTACAGGATGCTGAGGATAAACACAAAGAAGACACTAAGAAGAGACAACAAATCAAAAGCCAAGATGGGCCACAAGAGAAAACATTAGTAAGTGAAGCTGACTATACTAAAATATACAACTAGGACAATAAACCTGACAGAGATGCTCTCTGTTTGCATATTAAATAAGAAATAATTTTCAGTGTGTTCCCCCCAAAACGTATGACAATATGTATAGTTCTTTCTGTCTTTCAATGAGATATTCTTTTAAAACATGCTTGGATACAAGAAAATATCTCCCTCCAAAAAGGAAAAAAGAGAAATTATGATAATAAATGGAAACCAACCCTCAGGCTCTACTGAAGACAACAGAGCATGGTGGGGTCTGAGACAAATTCAAATATACACACTGGGTTGAAAGGGAGCAGTTGTTTCTTAGTTCCAGCTGATACACAGATACACAGAAATGCTGACTAAAATTCTTAAACACATAACATTGCCCCTAAGATGAACAATGCATATAGAAGGACATGTTGTTAAAGTGTCTTATCCATTTTATCTATCCCAAATGTAAGATTTTGGTTCATCAGCATCCATGCACTGTCTCCGCGAAGTAAACAGAGATATCTAAGCACTTACTTACAATAATAACCCAAATGGGTTACTACTCTGGGTACAGAATGTGAGCTGAGTTTTCTAGTGGCCTAGAATGTACCAAATTCAGTGTGTGCACACAGGACCAAGAGTTTAGCATTTTCTGGTAAGACTGTCACTGGAGAGAAAAGCAAATCTTAAACTTCCCAGAAGTTGATTTAGTTTGTAATCTCTAAAAAGAAGATACCCTGGGCTTCCCTGGTGGTCCAGTGGGTAAGGACACTGCCTTTCAGTGCAAGGGGCACTGGTTCGATCCCGAGCCTGGGAAGATCTTGTGTGCCATGGAGTGGCTGGACTGGTGTGTCCAACTACCGAGCCAAAGCTCTGGAGCACATGGGCCCAGAGCCAGTGCTCTGCGGCGACAGAGGCCACTGCGATGGGAGGCCCACACGGGCCAAAGAACAAAGACGGATGAAAATAGATAAATGAAAGACCAATAGAAGTGGCCAAAACAGACAAACAAAGATACCCTGATGATCTGTTTTCTCTTATTTACTGAAAAATGTTTGGTACTAGCAGTTAGTAACATACAGATTGTGTGTGTGTGTTAGTTGTTCAGTCATGTTTGACTCTGTAATCCCATGAGCTGTACCCTGCCATCTTCTCTGTCTATGGAATTCTTCAGGTAAGACTACAAAGTGGATAGACATTCCCTTCTCCAGGGTACCTTCCCAACCAAGCGCCTGAACCCAGATCTCCTGCATTGCATGCAAATTCTTTGCCATTCTTTCTCCACCAGGGAAACCCAACAGATAGATTATCTTTTTATAATTAATTAAAGCCTAGAAGATTGTAAGTTCAGGTAGCCATTCCTCTAGGAAAAAAAAATAAAAATAAGCTTTACGGATACTAGTCTCCTCGGTCACTAAACAAAACTTTAAATATCTGCATACATTTCCTGGAGAACAGGGAGAATGGTGATTTTTATATCATCTGTAAGACAGGGCTGCCTATGTTTGGATATACATATAGATCCTGGAAATGCAGTATAACACAGCTAGAGTATGATCCATGGAGAGGAGTACAGAATAGGAAGGAGAAATTCAAGACCCAGTCAAACATGAGTCTTATTAAGGAGGGAACAAAAAAAAATGAAGAAAAAGAACAAAATTAGAGTTGTACGAGAACAACGTATGTGTGGAGCCCTCAAGCAGAGTTTCATTAATGACTGACCATTCAACAAGGTTAACTGAAGTGCAAATTTTGTCTCAAAGTGGATTCAACAGAGGTCATGTAACTCAGTGACTAACATATTGTGAATATCCCCCAGGATCACCATTTCTGCAGAGTAGAGCCAAAATAACAGCAGTGATCAGGGGGTAAGCAGGAAAGTGCAGACAGTAGGTTAGAATATACTTTTTAAGAGTCTGTAGGTGACTGGAAGGAGAGATGCAAATCAGGATTTAATATAGAGAGATCGGTTGATTTAAGATGGGAAATATTTAAGCAGAAGTAGTCAATGGAGAGAGGGTGGAGATTTGAAAGATAGAGAAGAAAACTCTAGAAGAACTCTTTGATTATATATTTATTCATGCATGCATGCATGCATTAACTCACACATTTATTGTCTTCAATCAGTATTTGTTGAATGCTTGGTACTCCTCAATTACTCTTTTAGACATTAATGGTAAATATATATAAGCTTTTTTCTGAGATGCACAGAGATTCTGGCATATTGTGTATTACAAGAAATTTAGTACTTTTTAGAATGCACATAGGGAGAAAGACTGTAAGAAATGATGTCTATTCCATTAAATTAATGACATAATATCAAAACATAAACATTCAAGATATTTGTCAGGCAAGTTTCACAGCAGATGATTAAACCCCATACTGCCAGGAACTCTTGGAAGGAAGTTTTGATCACCAGGCAATGTATGGACCTGCAGCAAATGGCATATGTGTCCAGTCCTTAGTTATTTTGAAATGCTCCTAGGAAACTTTTGTTACCCTCAAATCTTCACTGAAGCAGATATAAGCATTGCCAAAAAGGAAACTAGTCGAAAAAAAACGACAGGAGACTGGTGATTTTTATATCATCTGTAAGACAGGGCTGCCTATGTTTGGATATACATATAGATCCTGGAAATGCAGTATAACACAGCTAGAGTATGATCCATGGAGAGGAGTACAGAATAGGAAGGAGAAATTCAAGACCCAGTCAAACATGAGTCTTATTAAGGAGGGAACAAAAAAAAATGAAGAAAAAGAACAAAATTAGAGTTGTACGAGAACAACGTATGTGTGGAGCCCTCAAGCAGAGTTTCATTAATGACTGACCATTCAACAAGGTTAACTGAAGTGCAAATTTTGTCTCAAAGTGGATTCAACAGAGGTCATGTAACTCAGTGACTAACATATTGTGAATATCCCCCAGGATCACCATTTCTGCAGAGTAGAGCCAAAATAACAGCAGTGATCAGGGGGTAAGCAGGAAAGTGCAGACAGTAGGTTAGAATATACTTTTTAAGAGTCTGTAGGTGACTGGAAGGAGAGATGCAAATCAGGATTTAATATAGAGAGATCGGTTGATTTAAGATGGGAAATATTTAAGCAGAAGTAGTCAATGGAGAGAGGGTGGAGATTTGAAAGATAGAGAAGAAAACTCTAGAAGAACTCTTTGATTATATATTTATTCATGCATGCATGCATGCATTAACTCACACATTTATTGTCTTCAATCAGTATTTGTTGAATGCTTGGTACTCCTCAATTACTCTTTTAGACATTAATGGTAAATATATATAAGCTTTTTTCTGAGATGCACAGAGATTCTGGCATATTGTGTATTACAAGAAATTTAGTACTTTTTAGAATGCACATAGGGAGAAAGACTGTAAGAAATGATGTCTATTCCATTAAATTAATGACATAATATCAAAACATAAACATTCAAGATATTTGTCAGGCAAGTTTCACAGCAGATGATTAAACCCCATACTGCCAGGAACTCTTGGAAGGGAAGTTTTGATCACCAGGCAATGTATGGACCTGCAGCAAATGGCATATGTGTCCAGTCCTTAGTTATTTTGAAATGCTCCTAGGAAACTTTTTTGTTACCCTCAAATCTAACTGAGGACAGGCTGGAAAGCAAGATATGAAGTTGCCATTGATAACCAATAGATGAAGTTAAGAGAATACTATCCATTTTTCACTAATAATATCTGGTGAATTCAAAAATTTAGATGCTATATGACTATTGAAAAGAGACTGTAAAGGGGAAACCTTGGAAGATGCCACTTAATAGTCCTAAAGAAAAGCAGAAGAAGGAGTTTCAGAATTGGAAATATTAGTGATTTTGTATGTACAGATGTATAAAATGTATGAGAAGAGAAGCAACAGTCTCCAGAAAAATGTTAGGTATATATGAGCCAGAGGAGAATTTTTCTTGCAATATTCAAAATTAATAATTTTCTCATTGCTAACCTAATGATTATCCTATAGTAAAGACAAATTTAATATGAATATTAAACAAATTAAATATAAATTAAATATTTAATTATATTATCTTCTGAAATGGTGAGTGAATTGAGGCCCTTTTCTGAAGTTCTAGAAAAATAATACTTTTTTTTCTCCTGTAGTTATAATAACATAAAAATTCATTGGATAAGCAGAAGGAAGTTTTCTGAAAATACTGATATTTCTTGCTTGATATTTCTCCCAGCAATCTTGATCTCAGATTGTGGTTCAGCCAGCCCAACATTGCGCTTGATATACTTTGAATAGAAGTTAAAAATAAGCAGGGTGACAATATACAGTCTTGACATACTCCTTTCCCAATGTGGAACAAGTCCATTGCTCCATGTCCAATTCTAACTGATGATTCTTGTCCTGCATACAGGTTTCTCAGGAGGCAGGTAAGGTGGTCTGGCATTCCCATCTCTTTAAGGATGTTTCACAGTTGGTTATGATACACACAGTCAAAAACTTTAGCATAGTCAACAAAGCAGAAATAGATATTTTTTCTGGAATTATCTTGCCTTTTCTATAATCCAAAAGATGTTGGCAATTTGATCTCTGCTTCTTCTGTTTTTTCTAAATCCAGCTTGTACATCTGGAAGTTCTCTGTTCACATACTGATGAAGCCTAGGTTGAAGGATTTGGAAATCCCTATGCCAGAAATTTAAACACCAGGCAATGTATGGACCTGCAGCAAATGGCATATGTGTCCAGTCCTTAGTTATTTTGAAATGCTCCTAGGAAACTTTTTTGTTACCCTCAAATCTAACTGAGGACAGGCTGGAAAGCAAGATATGAAGTTGCCATTGATAACCAATAGATGAAGTTAAGAGAATACTATCCATTTTTCACTAATAATATCTGGTGAATTCAAAAATTTAGATGCTATATGACTATTGAAAAGAGACTGTAAAGGGGAAACCTTGGAAGATGCCACTTAATAGTCCTAAAGAAAAGCAGAAGAAGGAGTTTCAGAATTGGAAATATTAGTGATTTTGTATGTACAGATGTATAAAATGTATGAGAAGAGAAGCAACAGTCTCCAGAAAAATGTTAGGTATATATGAGCCAGAGGAGAATTTTTCTTGCAATATTCAAAATTAATAATTTTCTCATTGCTAACCTAATGATTATCCTATAGTAAAGACAAATTTAATATGAATATTAAACAAATTAAATATAAATTAAATATTTAATTATATTATCTTCTGAAATGGTGAGTGAATTGAGGCCCTTTTCTGAAGTTCTAGAAAAATAATACTTTTTTTTCTCCTGTAGTTATAATAACATAAAAATTCATTGGATAAGCAGAAGGAAGTTTTCTGAAAATACTGATATTTCTTGCTTGATATTTCTCCCAGCAATCTTGATCTCAGATTGTGGTTCAGCCAGCCCAACATTGCGCTTGATATACTTTGAATAGAAGTTAAAAATAAGCAGGGTGACAATATACAGTCTTGACATACTCCTTTCCCAATGTGGAACAAGTCCATTGCTCCATGTCCAATTCTAACTGATGATTCTTGTCCTGCATACAGGTTTCTCAGGAGGCAGGTAAGGTGGTCTGGCATTCCCATCTCTTTAAGGATGTTTCACAGTTGGTTATGATACACACAGTCAAAAACTTTAGCATAGTCAACAAAGCAGAAATAGATATTTTTTCTGGAATTATCTTGCCTTTTCTATAATCCAAAAGATGTTGGCAATTTGATCTCTGCTTCTTCTGTTTTTTCTAAATCCAGCTTGTACATCTGGAAGTTCTCTGTTCACATACTGATGAAGCCTAGGTTGAAGGATTTGGAGCATAATTTTGCTAACGTTTGAAACGAGAGCAAATTGTAATTTGAACATTCTTTGGCATTGCCTTTCTTTGGAATTGGAATGAAAACTGACCTTTTCCAGTCCTGTGGCCATTGCTGTTTTCTAAATTTGCTGACATATTGAGTGCAGACTTTAACATCATCATATTTTAGAGTTTTTAAGAGCTCTGCTGGAATTCCATTATCTCCACTAGCTTTGGTGGTAGTAATACTTCCTAAGGCCTACCTGACTTTGCATGCCAGGATATCTGGCTCTAGGTGAGTGATCACACCATCGCGGATACCTGGGTTATTAAGATCTTTTTGTATAGTTTTTCTGTGTATTCCTGCAACCTCTTGTTAATCTCTTCTGCTTTTGTTAAGTCCTTGCTGTTTCTGTCCTTTATTTTACCCATCTCTGCAATATTCCCTTTGTATCTCCAATTTTCTTGAAGAGATCTTTAGTCATTCCCATTCTATTTTTTTCCTTTGTTTCTTTGTGTTGTTCACCAAGAAGGCTTTCTTACCTCTTCGTGCTATTTTCTAGATCTTGCCATTTTAGTTGGGTATATCTCTCCTATTCTCCTTGGTCTTACACTTCTTTTCTTTTCTCAGCTATTTCTAAGGCCTCTTCAGACAACTACTTTGCCTTCTTGCATTTCTTTTTTGGGGGGATGGTTTTGGTCACAGTCTTCTAGTACGATTAGCATCTCCAAATCTCCATCCATAGTTCTTCAGGCATTTTCCAAATCCTTGCAGAAGTTAAAAATAAGCAGGGTGACAATATACAGTCTTGACATACTCCTTTCCCAATGTGGAACAAGTCCATTGCTCCATGTCCAATTCTAACTGATGATTCTTGTCCTGCATACAGGTTTCTCAGGAGGCAGGTAAGGTGGTCTGGCATTCCCATCTCTTTAAGGATGTTTCACAGTTGGTTATGATACACACAGTCAAAAACTTTAGCATAGTCAACAAAGCAGAAATAGATATTTTTTCTGGAATTATCTTGCCTTTTCTATAATCCAAAAGATGTTGGCAATTTGATCTCTGCTTCTTCTGTTTTTTCTAAATCCAGCTTGTACATCTGGAAGTTCTCTGTTCACATACTGATGAAGCCTAGGTTGAAGGATTTGGAGCATAATTTTGCTAACGTTTGAAACGAGAGCAAATTGTAATTTGAACATTCTTTGGCATTGCCTTTCTTTGGAATTGGAATGAAAACTGACCTTTTCCAGTCCTGTGGCCATTGCTGTTTTCTAAATTTGCTGACATATTGAGTGCAGACTTTAACATCATCATATTTTAGAGTTTTTAAGAGCTCTGCTGGAATTCCATTATCTCCACTAGCTTTGGTGGTAGTAATACTTCCTAAGGCCTACCTGACTTTGCATGCCAGGATATCTGGCTCTAGGTGAGTGATCACACCATCGCGGATACCTGGGTTATTAAGATCTTTTTGTATAGTTTTTCTGTGTATTCCTGCAACCTCTTGTTAATCTCTTCTGCTTTTGTTAAGTCCTTGCTGTTTCTGTCCTTTATTTTACCCATCTCTGCAATATTCCCTTTGTATCTCCAATTTTCTTGAAGAGATCTTTAGTCATTCCCATTCTATTTTTTTCCTTTGTTTCTTTGTGTTGTTCACCAAGAAGGCTTTCTTACCTCTTCGTGCTATTTTCTAGATCTTGCCATTTTAGTTGGGTATATCTCTCCTATTCTCCTTGGTCTTACACTTCTTTTCTTTTCTCAGCTATTTCTAAGGCCTCTTCAGACAACTACTTTGCCTTCTTGCATTTCTTTTTTGGGGGGATGGTTTTGGTCACAGTCTTCTAGTACGATTAGCATCTCCAAATCTCCATCCATAGTTCTTCAGGCAGTCTGTCTACCAGATTGAATCCCTTGATTATCATCCTTCAAATACAAGATCAAGTGTTACCACCCTGTGATACCTTCCCTAAGTCTTACCAGAGTGAAGAGGAGAGTTTTGTTACAATCCATCCAACTGTAAATGAGGAGTTCCTCTTAAAGAATATTATTTTCAAATACAGGTCACTCAGTTGTGTCTGACTTTTTTGTGACTGCAGCCCATCAGGCTCTTCTGTCCATGGAATTCTCCAGGCAAGAATACTGGAGTGGATTGCCATTTCCTTCTCCAGGGGATCTTCCCAACCCAGGGATCGAACCCAGGTTTCCTACACTGCAGGCATATTCTTTACTGTCTGAGCCACCATGGAAACCCATTCTTCCTAAAAAAATCCTTAAATAGCTAATGAAAAAGAGAAAAGATCCAGCACTATTGAAGGCAGACATTCCTGACCAATTTGAAAAATAAAATTCCTAGCTGTCTCTTATCCCACGTAAAGGGCTGTCTGTAGCCACTACTCCATCAAGAACCCTCATTTGTAACAGAAATAAATTGAAGACAAAACTCCTGTTTCGTAGAGAATTCCGGAATCAGACCCCAACTTTGCCCTCCCAGTATTTCCTGCAAGGCCTTTTGTCTTTATTGGGGATTTTCCTATTAAGCCTTTTTTCACCTCCCCAGAAGTGACTGATTAGGCCATAATTTCTTTCTCTCAGGGCAGACAAACAACTGAGCAAGAAATGTGGGTTCTAGCTGTGTAACTACTAACAATTTTTAGATTCCCATGTTGAAAAGGAGATAATATCTGTCCCATTGCCTACCTCACAGTGTTGTTGTAAGGCTGATAAAAGATCATACTAAAATCTGCATAGGAGATTTAGAAAGGGAAGGAAGTACAATTTCATGACATCCCTGGTTTATTTGAAGAATATACTGGTGAACAAAAGCTGTCTTGATTCTCTACGAAGACAGCAGCACAGTGAGTGATCAAATCACTCCTCCCCAACTGTAAAGATGTGAACAAACACATTAAGGACCAAGTGTTCAATATCTGGAGGCTGAGAAATCGGTAGGCACCAGAGTAAAAGCCCCTGAGATGAGGCCATCCAGCTTTCTGGCACCCAGGGAGCATCATCCAGCTCTCATCACTGGCCTGTGGGGCACATGCCAGCAGGATACAGCAGGAGGCAGACAAGCTGCGCTTCCCATAGCAACAACCATATCTGGTCAGAGAAAAATGTGTGCCCACGAGTCAGGAAGAGTCAGAGACCTATGGCTTTAATAACAGTGAGCGCTGTACTCCTGAGGAAAGCAACTGCAGTTAACCTTTTCTCTCATGCCCTGCACAGTGCTGCCTGGAAATTACTGACTCATAGTTTTATTTCTGCCCTTTGGAGCTCTGGATGCAATTACAGAAGCACCTTCTAAAATTCATGAACATTTCATATTCATAGTAATTCAGGTATCATAACTTCCCCACAAAATTAACTGCCTGGAGGAAGTTTCAAAATCAAAAGAATTTTCCAACACCATGCAGGCATATCATTTTCTCTTCTACTAGAAAGATAAATTCTTTGAAAGCAAGAAATCTACAAGAACTGCAAGATTCATGTTCATTACATCATAGAGTCTACAGTAGTCTATGAATCGCTAAAATGTCTACATTCTCATTTAGGGATCCCCAAGAGCAAAGCAGAGATTTTTTAGAAAGCCTCAACACAGGATTTAAAAGAGCCAAAGTGGCTCAGGAAGTTCTTTCCAAAATTACCACTTATCATTATTTCTCATTTGGGGGTGAGTCATCAAAACATGATAAAGCAAATCATTATGCTTTTCCCGGAACTGGTTTTTTTAGATGAAAAAGGGCAGACAAACAACTGAGCAAGAAATGTGGGTTCTAGCTGTGTAACTACTAACAATTTTTAGATTCCCATGTTGAAAAGGAGATAATATCTGTCCCATTGCCTACCTCACAGTGTTGTTGTAAGGCTGATAAAAGATCATACTAAAATCTGCATAGGAGATTTAGAAAGGGAAGGAAGTACAATTTCATGACATCCCTGGTTTATTTGAAGAATATACTGGTGAACAAAAGCTGTCTTGATTCTCTACGAAGACAGCAGCACAGTGAGTGATCAAATCACTCCTCCCCAACTGTAAAGATGTGAACAAACACATTAAGGACCAAGTGTTCAATATCTGGAGGCTGAGAAATCGGTAGGCACCAGAGTAAAAGCCCCTGAGATGAGGCCATCCAGCTTTCTGGCACCCAGGGAGCATCATCCAGCTCTCATCACTGGCCTGTGGGGCACATGCCAGCAGGATACAGCAGGAGGCAGACAAGCTGCGCTTCCCATAGCAACAACCATATCTGGTCAGAGAAAAATGTGTGCCCACGAGTCAGGAAGAGTCAGAGACCTATGGCTTTAATAACAGTGAGCGCTGTACTCCTGAGGAAAGCAACTGCAGTTAACCTTTTCTCTCATGCCCTGCACAGTGCTGCCTGGAAATTACTGACTCATAGTTTTATTTCTGCCCTTTGGAGCTCTGGATGCAATTACAGAAGCACCTTCTAAAATTCATGAACATTTCATATTCATAGTAATTCAGGTATCATAACTTCCCCACAAAATTAACTGCCTGGAGGAAGTTTCAAAATCAAAAGAATTTTCCAACACCATGCAGGCATATCATTTTCTCTTCTACTAGAAAGATAAATTCTTTGAAAGCAAGAAATCTACAAGAACTGCAAGATTCATGTTCATTACATCATAGAGTCTACAGTAGTCTATGAATCGCTAAAATGTCTACATTCTCATTTAGGGATCCCCAAGAGCAAAGCAGAGATTTTTTAGAAAGCCTCAACACAGGATTTAAAAGAGCCAAAGTGGCTCAGGAAGTTCTTTCCAAAATTACCACTTATCATTATTTCTCATTTGGGGGTGAGTCATCAAAACATGATAAAGCAAATCATTATGCTTAGCACCTTGTAAAACTTAGGCATACGATTATAGCTTCAGATTTTAGAGAAACTGTCAGAGAAAGATAATTTCAAACATCATATACATTATTCATAACAGATTTTATAGTGAAACAAGAAGTTACAGCTGTATTTACAAAAAGCAAACAAATAAGTGATCTTAAAACAGTGAGACAACATTTTTTTTCTGACTTACTTTAATGTAGTTTGAGTCCCATACATTTCAAATATTCCCAAATATTCTTCCCTCTTTTCTTTCTAATCACTACAAGTATAATTAGTGAACATAAATAGCATTAGGGAATATTTTCCTTTTAAAGAATATTCTACTTAATCATTATACAGGTAATAAAGAAAAGGGTAAATAGGAATTACGGAGAAGAGTGGACATCTAACTCTGACTGATGGTCACTCTTCACAGTGTCTTAAAATGCCAGATAAGTTTTAAGTTCCTCATGAGCTGAGTCATTCTTATTATTGGTGGCGTCACTTCATACGCATGCAAAGATAGGAAAATATAGCAATACACCATATAAACTAGAACTTTTTTCTAAAGAAGAAAAGCTTGTATTTTTCCCTTTGAAATCATATGGTAAGTAGCCACACCTATAGTTTACCAATGCTTATTATTTCTTTTCTTAATTTATTTTTTAATTGGAGAATAATTGCTTTACAGAATCGTCTTGGTTTCTGCTAAACATCAACATAAATCAGCCACAAGTATACATATGTCCCCTTCCTCCTGAACCTTCCTCTCATCTCCCTCCCGGAGGAAGTTTCAAAATCAAAAGAATTTTCCAACACCATGCAGGCATATCATTTTCTCTTCTACTAGAAAGATAAATTCTTTGAAAGCAAGAAATCTACAAGAACTGCAAGATTCATGTTCATTACATCATAGAGTCTACAGTAGTCTATGAATCGCTAAAATGTCTACATTCTCATTTAGGGATCCCCAAGAGCAAAGCAGAGATTTTTTAGAAAGCCTCAACACAGGATTTAAAAGAGCCAAAGTGGCTCAGGAAGTTCTTTCCAAAATTACCACTTATCATTATTTCTCATTTGGGGGTGAGTCATCAAAACATGATAAAGCAAATCATTATGCTTAGCACCTTGTAAAACTTAGGCATACGATTATAGCTTCAGATTTTAGAGAAACTGTCAGAGAAAGATAATTTCAAACATCATATACATTATTCATAACAGATTTTATAGTGAAACAAGAAGTTACAGCTGTATTTACAAAAAGCAAACAAATAAGTGATCTTAAAACAGTGAGACAACATTTTTTTTCTGACTTACTTTAATGTAGTTTGAGTCCCATACATTTCAAATATTCCCAAATATTCTTCCCTCTTTTCTTTCTAATCACTACAAGTATAATTAGTGAACATAAATAGCATTAGGGAATATTTTCCTTTTAAAGAATATTCTACTTAATCATTATACAGGTAATAAAGAAAAGGGTAAATAGGAATTACGGAGAAGAGTGGACATCTAACTCTGACTGATGGTCACTCTTCACAGTGTCTTAAAATGCCAGATAAGTTTTAAGTTCCTCATGAGCTGAGTCATTCTTATTATTGGTGGCGTCACTTCATACGCATGCAAAGATAGGAAAATATAGCAATACACCATATAAACTAGAACTTTTTTCTAAAGAAGAAAAGCTTGTATTTTTCCCTTTGAAATCATATGGTAAGTAGCCACACCTATAGTTTACCAATGCTTATTATTTCTTTTCTTAATTTATTTTTTAATTGGAGAATAATTGCTTTACAGAATCGTCTTGGTTTCTGCTAAACATCAACATAAATCAGCCACAAGTATACATATGTCCCCTTCCTCCTGAACCTTCCTCTCATCTCCCTCCCATTCCACCCCTCTAGGTAGTTACAGAATCCTGGTTTGAGTTCCCTGAGTCATACAGCAAATTCCCACTGGTTATCTATTTTACATACAATAATGTAAACTTCCATGTTACTCTCTTCATATGTCCTGCCTTCTCCTTCCTCCCCACCACCCCTGGTTCTTATGTCTCCAACAATCACTGTTCAGGAATGAGGGGAAGAAAATACAACCAAAATGTTTGCAAATAAAATGAAAAATTTATGAAGACTGTAGTGACAATGAAGTTATTATGATGTTAAATTTTGTAGATTTTTAAATATATATTCAATTTGATTATAAATCATTCAAGCTTAGGGAGTCAATACAATTCTCAAAGATGAGAAGCTCAGATATTTTGTGAGCCCTAGACATGGTACATAATCCCTAAACAAAAACCTTTTATAGGCCACGAAGAGGTTCTGGGGACCCAAATAGCTGCTAGATGGTGGAAAGGTTCCTGCTTTCCAGATTATAGACCTTGTTTAAAATATGATTTACAGGGGCTTCCCTGGCAGTTCAGTGAGTGAAGAGTCTGCCTTGCAGTACAGGGGGCACTGATTCGATCCCTGACTGGGTAGATCCCACGTGCGGCAGAGTGGCTGGGCCATTGTGCCCAATTATGAGCCAGCGCTCTGGAGCGCATGTGCCCAGAGCCGATGCTCTGCAAGGAGAGAGGCCACTGCAATGGGAGGTCCACACAGGCCAAAGAATAAAGTTGGATTAAAATAAATAAATAAAGAACCAATAAAAGAGGACAAAATTTTGAAAATACATATGATTTACATGGGAAACCCCGATTCTCTTCTCAAATTACATACTGTTTTATTTTTTCAGCCACAATAATTTGTATAAATTCAGAAGATTTGCTTTTACCTTTCCCTTATTTCAATTAAATATGCAACTATTGTGTGCTCTTAAAAAGCATTCCCAGGCTTTCCCTGGTGGTCCAGTGGTTGAGGACACCGCCTTGCAGTGCAAGGGGCACCGGTTTGATCCCTGGCCTGGGAAGATCCCATGTGCCACAGAGCGGCTGGACCGATGTGTCCAATTACCGAGTCGGAGCTCTGGAGCGCGCCCAGAGCCAGCGCTCTGCAACGACAGACGCCGCCATGATGGGAGGCCCACGGGAGCCAAAGAACAAAGATGGATGAAACTAGACAAATGAAAAACCAATAGAAGTGGCCCGCCCGCTCCCCTCCCTCCCCAACCCAACCCCGCCCAAAAATAAAATAAATAAATAAATCTTTAAAAAAAAGCATTCCTTGACCATTTTCCATTCTGGATAAATGATATGTCCCTTAAAGGCACACAGAATAGTTTAATACAAACAAATCTTCTCGTTAGATATTAAATATGAAATATCCTATGCATACTGCAAGCAGCTGTGGGATACATGAATAATTTTCAGGTCAATGAGTTAAAATGGAATGGCTACTAGAGATGAGAGTTTCAAAACGAAATCCTTGCTTTCACAGGTAAGAATGAACTCCTCAAATAAAATGTCAAGTTTCTTCAGTTTAAAAAAGAAGAGAGATCTTGGTGCTGTTTTTGTGTTGTTGTTGTTGTTTTTTTTTTTTTTTTCATTATTTCTACCTTACTTTTTGATATAATTATATATATAAGGAATATATATATATATATATATATATATATATATATATATATAAAATATTTTCAAATATCTAGTTTCACTACTAACCTAAAGGAAGAATCAAAATCTACATCGTGGTATAATATACTGTATCATCAAAAAATGCATAATGAAATTTCAGAATCCTGATTCTGTACAGTAAAATTCCCCATTTATGAATAGAGAGTGGGAAAAAAAAACCCATTCTGAATTGATGACAATACAAAGCACAGAATGATTTAAGGCAATAGTTGTGCTATTTTCAAGTACTTGAAGTAACACTAATGCCTATGAAAAAAATTATATTTATGTGCTTTATTATTTTTGAATGAATGTGGAGTGAAGCCACCAATAATTAGAGTGAGAGGAAGGATGAAGGATTTAAAACTATGCTGGTATCAAATGCCACCTCTGGGATCTTGCAAATACTGCTTTATGAAACAGATGACTCACTTAGAATTAGGGGTTATATAAAAATGTAAGCTGTTAGAGTGCTTTTAAAAACTCTCACAAACCATGTACTTCCCTCAGGCAGCTAAACATCCACCCACAATCTAGTTCAGATTAATTATTTAGCAAGTCTTCCCCTTGTCCCCAACACTCTCCCCTCACATGTAAGACTACAATCAATGCTATTCAATCTGGATTCCTGTTTAGAAAAATATGAATACAAATGGCATATTCAGTAGTAATTTTTCCATTTTCCAACATCTGCCATAAAATTTAAATGAAAACAGCAATAAAGTGTTTTCATTTTTACTGGTAACAATAAGAATCTGAGAAAAAATGTATCATACAATGCATCTCCTCTATAGCTTTTTGTAAGGTTACAGTATCTCTACCTGAAAAACATACATGCTTTTAAAAATGACTATTTCTCATTCAATCTTTAAAGAACTTAAAACATGTATTAACCTGAGAAAATTTTATACCAATCTGAGAATCCCAAGTAATAAAAGTTATTTTAAATAAATAGAAAAATAAAACTAAAGAACCCACACACATACAATGTTATTTACTCTAATAGCTCATGATGGTGAATTCTACTATTTAAAATATGTAGGTAAAGACTATTATGCTAGTCAGAGACATTAAAGCCTTCTGTATCAATTATTAAACATATTGTGAGTTTCCAACTTAACTTCCATTTCAGCTTCTGCTAGCTTAATAATTTCAATAATTTTAAAAAAGTATTGATTCAAAGTAAATCTGAATATTTGGACAAAAATTCCCAATTTGAATAGAGGAAAAACCCATTCTGAATTGATGACAATACAAAGCACAGAATGATTTAAGGCAATAGTTGTGCTATTTTCAAGTACTTGAAGTAACACTAATGCCTATGAAAAAAATTATATTTATGTGCTTTATTATTTTTGAATGAATGTGGAGTGAAGCCACCAATAATTAGAGTGAGAGGAAGGATGAAGGATTTAAAACTATGCTGGTATCAAATGCCACCTCTGGGATCTTGCAAATACTGCTTTATGAAACAGATGACTCACTTAGAATTAGGGGTTATATAAAAATGTAAGCTGTTAGAGTGCTTTTAAAAACTCTCACAAACCATGTACTTCCCTCAGGCAGCTAAACATCCACCCACAATCTAGTTCAGATTAATTATTTAGCAAGTCTTCCCCTTGTCCCCAACACTCTCCCCTCACATGTAAGACTACAATCAATGCTATTCAATCTGGATTCCTGTTTAGAAAAATATGAATACAAATGGCATATTCAGTAGTAATTTTTCCATTTTCCAACATCTGCCATAAAATTTAAATGAAAACAGCAATAAAGTGTTTTCATTTTTACTGGTAACAATAAGAATCTGAGAAAAACTGTATCATACAATGCATCTCCTCTATAGCTTTTTGTAAGGTTACAGTATCTCTACCTGAAAAACATACATGCTTTTAAAAATGACTATTTCTCATTCAATCTTTAAAGAACTTAAAACATGTATTAACCTGAGAAAATTTTATACCAATCTGAGAATCCCAAGTAATAAAAGTTATTTTAAATAAATAGAAAAATAAAACTAAAGAACCCACACACATACAATGTTATTTACTCTAATAGCTCATGATGGTGAATTCTACTATTTAAAATATGTAGGTAAAGATTATTATGCTAGTCAGAGACATTAAAGCCTTCTGTATCAATTATTAAACATATTGTGAGTTTCCAACTTAACTTCCATTTCAGCTTCTGCTAGCTTAATAATTTCAATAATTTTAAAAAAGTATTGATTCAAAGTAAATCTGAATATTTGGACGATGAAGTCTATCACTTTGCGTATCAAATGGACACTGATGAAAACTGTTAGCAAAGAACTGTGGTACTTAAAAAGTCAGGAATTACATGTCACGCTATTATTTGACCCAGTAATCAACACATTTAGAAATTCATTCAGTACTATTATAATTATCAGAAAAGAAGAAAAGACACCAAAAAGGATGCTCAATATAGTGTTGTTTATAGTCATAAATATTCAAAAAAGACTAAGAGGCCTAGAAAGAGGGTAAACATTTTAACAGGTAGAGTAAAATTTAAAATGCTTGTGACACAGGGTTAAAGATAAACAAGAATACATGAGAAAAAGCCAAATTCTTTCAACAATCTAAAATGCTGTCTAAAAGATAAGCGTCATATACGTTACAAAATTATATCTATACTACTAAGGGCTAGAGTATAAAAATTTTATAGACTTCTTTATATCTTTGGTATTGATATTAATTTTATCATCTGTGCATTACTCATATAATCAGAAACATTTTTAAAACATCCGAGATATGTTTTATTTTTTTAAATCATATTTAAATTGATTCTACTTTACAGGGCTTCCATGTTCAAATTACAAGGCCTGATACTGAGTATTCTCAGACAATACATAAGCTTCTTCTGCAACCGCTTCACTAGCAATGTCATCACAACCACTGTCTATTGTTTTCTTAATCTTACATACTAATTCTTGCTCTTTTAAATAATAGATTGCAAATTTTGCTTACTTTACCACAATGTTTCCTAAACACCGAGACCCTTTAGTTTCTGCATGTTGTCATCCAAAACCATAACTGCAAAGTAAAACATAAACAAACAAATAAAAACATGTAACTTTAAGGCTTAAAAGTTTCCATATTTTCTATATTCAAACTCTAGCTTAAAAAAGGTATCCTTTAACTCCTGTGAAACTATGAACAAATATAAATAAGCTAAAATGTCTCACAGACAATTTAAAGTGTACATGTACTTTTAAATTTTTAATTAGGTAATTTTCCTTCAGAACCTCCCTTAAATAAACCATAGTATTTTAAACATGCTGGCAATATTAACATTTATGCAAACATAATCTTTCATTCTTTCAAAAATACTAAAAAATAAACAGCTTTTGAAAAATTAAAGGATACAAAGTTTAAGGCTTAATATCCACTTGTGAGCTTTAAAGGTCAATTTAACCTTCCCAAATTTTTCCCAAGGTTTGTTCGCCTGTTAAAAGCCTGTTTAAACCAATTTAACATCCAAATTTATACCCCCAAATGAATATGCCTGTAAAGCCTGAAGGTTTTAAACCAAAGCTCAATATAGTGTTGTTTATAGTCATAAATATTCAAAAAAGACTAAGAGGCCTAGAAAGAGGGTAAACATTTTAACAGGTAGAGTAAAATTTAAAATGCTTGTGACACAGGGTTAAAGATAAACAAGAATACATGAGAAAAAGCCAAATTCTTTCAACAATCTAAAATGCTGTCTAAAAGATAAGCGTCATATACGTTACAAAATTATATCTATACTACTAAGGGCTAGAGTATAAAAATTTTATAGACTTCTTTATATCTTTGGTATTGATATTAATTTTATCATCTGTGCATTACTCATATAATCAGAAACATTTTTAAAACATCCGAGATATGTTTTATTTTTTTAAATCATATTTAAATTGATTCTACTTTACAGGGCTTCCATGTTCAAATTACAAGGCCTGATACTGAGTATTCTCAGACAATACATAAGCTTCTTCTGCAACCGCTTCACTAGCAATGTCATCACAACCACTGTCTATTGTTTTCTTAATCTTACATACTAATTCTTGCTCTTTTAAATAATAGATTGCAAATTTTGCTTACTTTACCACAATGTTTCCTAAACACCGAGCCTTCAGTTTCTGCATGTTGTCATCCAAAACCATAACTGCAAAGTAAAACATAAACAAACAAATAAAAACATGTAACTTTAAGGCTTAAAAGTTTCCATATTTTCTATATTCAAACTCTAGCTTAAAAAAGGTATCCTTTAACTCCTGTGAAACTATGAACAAATATAAATAAGCTAAAATGTCTCACAGACAATTTAAAGTGTACATGTTTTTTTTAAATTTTTAATTAGGTAATTTTCCTTCAGAACCTCCCTTAAATAAACCATAGTATTTTAAACATGCTGGCAATATTAACATTTATGCAAACATAATCTTTCATTCTTTCAAAAATACTAAAAAATAAACAGCTTTTGAAAAATTAAAGGATACAAAGTTTAAGGCTTAATATCCACTTGTGAGCTTTAAAGGTCAATTTAACCTTCCCAAATATTATCCCAACGTGTTCTGTTCTGTCCTGTTAAAAGCCTGAAGGATTTTAGGAAACCAAAGCTTGTACACATAGCAGTAACCTTTAGTACAAACTAGAAATATGGATGTATCATTATGTTTTAACTTTTAATAGATCCTTTTTGTGTCTTCATTCATCCAGGTTATTCTACTGAAAAAAGTGATCAGAAAACAAGAGCATTACTCCCAGAAAAAGGTAGTAGCTCCCACCTCTGTGTTCCAAGAGCATTTTGTTTCAAAATTCTGTTCTGGCAGTTATTAGCAGTGTAGATATCCTTCTCTCACTAGATGTGAGTTCATTAAGGGTGAGGCCATGATGCATGATAATTCATCTTTGTTTCCCCAAATCTCAGTGCTGAGGTCAATTTACTATATGCCCCGGAACATACTCTCATCCTATTACCCCTCCAATTTCCCTATCTAAAAAGTGGAAATAATTCCCTTCTCATAGTGCTGTACAATAATTACTTGAAAAGAAAATTCAGTGACAACCTCACATAAGGTACTCAATGAACATGAAATTAAGTATCACGTTATATTGCATATTTATCACACAAAACAGTATCCTTTCCTTTCCCAAAAGGATATGGCTTTTTTCTTATAATATTAAATGTTATACTTTTGAATCTCTAAATAACCACAAAACACATAAAAATCATGAGTCATAAAGTCTTTATTTTCTTGGTTATACTTTAGTTCTAGTGTTTCAACCGTGTGGTCTGTAAGCCAATGGCTTTCAGACAATGAGAAATGTCTGTACTGTCATAAAGTCTTTGATTTTCTCATGTGATACTAGCTAAAATGTCTCACAGACAATTTAAAGTGTACATGTTTTTAAATTTTTAATTAGGTAATTTTCCTTCAGAACCTCCCTTAAATAAACCATAGTATTTTAAACATGCTGGCAATATTAACATTTATGCAAACATAATCTTTCATTCTTTCAAAAATACTAAAAAATAAACAGCTTTTGAAAAATTAAAGGATACAAAGTTTAAGGCTTAATATCCACTTGTGAGCTTTAAAGGTCAATTTAACCTTCCCAAATATTATCCCAACGTGTTCTGTTCTGTCCTGTTAAAAGCCTGAAGGATTTTAGGAAACCAAAGCTTGTACACATAGCAGTAACCTTTAGTACAAACTAGAAATATGGATGTATCATTATGTTTTAACTTTTAATAGATCCTTTTTGTGTCTTCATTCATCCAGGTTATTCTACTGAAAAAAGTGATCAGAAAACAAGAGCATTACTCCCAGAAAAAGGTAGTAGCTCCCACCTCTGTGTTCCAAGAGCATTTTGTTTCAAAATTCTGTTCTGGCAGTTATTAGCAGTGTAGATATCCTTCTCTCACTAGATGTGAGTTCATTAAGGGTGAGGCCATGATGCATGATAATTCATCTTTGTTTCCCCAAATCTCAGTGCTGAGGTCAATTTACTATATGCCCCGGAACATACTCTCATCCTATTACCCCTCCAATTTCCCTATCTAAAAAGTGGAAATAATTCCCTTCTCATAGTGCTGTACAATAATTACTTGAAAAGAAAATTCAGTGACAACCTCACATAAGGTACTCAATGAACATGAAATTAAGTATCACGTTATATTGCATATTTATCACACAAAACAGTATCCTTTCCTTTCCCAAAAGGATATGGCTTTTTTCTTATAATATTAAATGTTATACTTTTGAATCTCTAAATAACCACAAAACACATAAAAATCATGAGTCATAAAGTCTTTATTTTCTTGGTTATACTTTAGTTCTAGTGTTTCAACCGTGTGGTCTGTAAGCCAATGGCTTTCAGACAATGAGAAATGTCTGTACTGAAACTCCATGAGGCATCAAAGCTTTAACTCTTTCTTACAACTGGATATAAAAGTGGTACTGATACACTGAAAGGGTACTCTAGTCAACATCTCCCACAGCCATCAGCTCCTAAAAATGGCTCAACACAAAAGCATTTTTATTTTCTGATAAAAGGAATAGACAGGATAGAAATGTTCAAAGGGAGGATTTCACTGAAGTTGGGTTCATCCTTCCATGCCTGGAAAAGTCACCCAACTTCACAGAGTATCTATTTTTGCCCTTAAAAAAAATACTTGTGTCTTTTAATAAATATATATGGTAGGCTAAACCAAATAATCCTTAACCAGTCACTGTCTTAGAAGGAAAATAGAATATTTTTATATTAGAGAAGTAAAAGACAAATCTCTAAATTTTATAATTTACACGCAACCATAAACTGTATACAGGAATTATATTCTTTGTCCAGATGCTAGGTTTAAGCTAAACTGTGTGACCTTATACAGATAGCGTAATTTCTGTACCTCATTTTTCTTGTCTGTAAAATGAATGTGTATGTCTAAAACAAGTCACTCCTGACTTCTCTGAAATACTAATGACACTACTAGCTACGGCTTAGCTCAGTTTTTCTACCAGCACGCACTGCGTTAGTGCTTCACTGTGCTCCCTGACAACATAGCAACTCTATCAAGAAACAGAATTATTATTCCCATTTAGAAATAAGGAAATTGAATGTCTCCCTTGTATAACAACACATGACTTACACAAGTCATCTTATACAAAATACACAACATAAAAGGGAACATTAGAAAAAAAACAGTGAAAACCTCACATAAGGTACTCAATGAACATGAAATTAAGTATCACGTTATATTGCATATTTATCACACAAAACAGTATCCTTTCCTTTCCCAAAAGGATATGGCTTTTTTCTTATAATATTAAATGTTATACTTTTGAATCTCTAAATAACCACAAAACACATAAAAATCATGAGTCATAAAGTCTTTATTTTCTTGGTTATACTTTAGTTCTAGTGTTTCAACCGTGTGGTCTGTAAGCCAATGGCTTTCAGACAATGAGAAATGTCTGTACTGAAACTCCATGAGGCATCAAAGCTTTAACTCTTTCTTACAACTGGATATAAAAGTGGTACTGATACACTGAAAGGGTACTCTAGTCAACATCTCCCACAGCCATCAGCTCCTAAAAATGGCTCAACACAAAAGCATTTTTATTTTCTGATAAAAGGAATAGACAGGATAGAAATGTTCAAAGGGAGGATTTCACTGAAGTTGGGTTCATCCTTCCATGCCTGGAAAAGTCACCCAACTTCACAGAGTATCTATTTTTGCCCTTAAAAAAAATACTTGTGTCTTTTAATAAATATATATGGTAGGCTAAACCAAATAATCCTTAACCAGTCACTGTCTTAGAAGGAAAATAGAATATTTTTATATTAGAGAAGTAAAAGACAAATCTCTAAATTTTATAATTTACAGCAACCATAAACTGTATACAGGAATTATATTCTTTGTCCAGATGCTAGGTTTAAGCTAAACTGTGTGACCTTATACAGATAGCGTAATTTCTGTACCTCATTTTTCTTGTCTGTAAAATGAATGTGTATGTCTAAAACAAGTCACTCCTGACTTCTCTGAAATACTAATGACACTACTAGCTACGGCTTAGCTCAGTTTTTCTACCAGCACGCACTGCGTTAGTGCTTCACTGTGCTCCCTGACAACATAGCAACTCTATCAAGAAACAGAATTATTATTCCCATTTAGAAATAAGGAAATTGAATGTCTCCCTTGTATAACAACACATGACTTACACAAGTCATCTTATACAAAATACACAACTAGGAGGTGAACACATCCAGGGGAAATTATTGAACTATTAGATTCACTATCAATAATTTAAAAACTTATAATCAACTCTGAGTATTCCTTAGAAGAACTCATGCTGAAGCTGAAGCTCTAATACTTTGGCTACCTCATGCGAGAATTGACTCACTGGAAAAGACCCTGATGCTCGGAAAGACTGTGGGCAGGAGGAGCCAGAACACGGCAAAGGATGAGATGGTTGGATGGCATCATCAACTCAATGGACAGGAGTCTGAGCAAACTCTGAGAGCTAATGAAGAACAGGGAAGCCTGGTGTGCTGCAGTCCACGGGGTCACAAAGAGTTAGACACGATTTAGCGACTGAACATACAACAATGGAAGTGTACGTCATTGCCACATACTGCCAACAAGGATGAAATTATGTTTCTTTTCACAATCCTTACTCTTTAGATTCACCTTTGAGCCAACAAGTTTCAAAAACTTTATTATCATTTCTAAAAGATAGCATATATAATATGAAAAACTGCAGCTTTTATAACAGAAACAAATAAAATAAAACACATTGATTTATCTTCAGGACCTAACTGGTTGTATTACCTTGGGGAAGATATTTAGTCTCTCTGGGCACCAGCTAACTCATCTCTAACATGCGGATGGTATCTCTAAATTAAATAAACTTCATAATTAACTGAAATGGTATATGCAAAGTGCTCAGCACCTAGCATGTATTCCGTAAGTACTAATTGTATGGAATACATCCTAAGCATAGATATCCTTAACTTGCCTTAATATTTTGACAATTTTCATTTAAGTCTATGGAATTATATTCTTTTTCCAGATGCTAGGTTTAAGCTAAACTGTGTGACCTTATACAGATAGCGTAATTTCTGTACCTCATTTTTCTTGTCTGTAAAATGAATGTGTATGTCTAAAACAAGTCACTCCTGACTTCTCTGAAATACTAATGACACTACTAGCTACGGCTTAGCTCAGTTTTTCTACCAGCACGCACTGCGTTAGTGCTTCACTGTGCTCCCTGACAACATAGCAACTCTATCAAGAAACAGAATTATTATTCCCATTTAGAAATAAGGAAATTGAATGTCTCCCTTGTATAACAACACATGACTTACACAAGTCATCTTATACAAAATACACAACTAGGAGGTGAACACATCCAGGGGAAATTATTGAACTATTAGATTCACTATCAATAATTTAAAAACTTATAATCAACTCTGAGTATTCCTTAGAAGAACTCATGCTGAAGCTGAAGCTCTAATACTTTGGCTACCTCATGCGAGAATTGACTCACTGGAAAAGACCCTGATGCTCGGAAAGACTGTGGGCAGGAGGAGCCAGAACACGGCAAAGGATGAGATGGTTGGATGGCATCATCAACTCAATGGACAGGAGTCTGAGCAAACTCTGAGAGCTAATGAAGAACAGGGAAGCCTGGTGTGCTGCAGTCCACGGGGTCACAAAGAGTTAGACACGATTTAGCGACTGAACATACAACAATGGAAGTGTACGTCATTGCCACATACTGCCAACAAGGATGAAATTATGTTTCTTTTCACAATCCTTACTCTTTAGATTCACCTTTGAGCCAACAAGTTTCAAAAACTTTATTATCATTTCTAAAAGATAGCATATATAATATGAAAAACTGCAGCTTTTATAACAGAAACAAATAAAATAAAACACATTGATTTATCTTCAGGACCTAACTGGTTGTATTACCTTGGGGAAGATATTTAGTCTCTCTGGGCACCAGCTAACTCATCTCTAACATGCGGATGGTATCTCTAAATTAAATAAACTTCATAATTAACTGAAATGGTATATGCAAAGTGCTCAGCACCTAGCATGTATTCCGTAAGTACTAATTGTATGGAATACATCCTAAGCATAGATATCCTTAACTTGCCTTAATATTTTGACAATCATTTAGAGCATGTCCTTACAAGTCTACAATTTTACTTCTAATCAAATTGGCTAATAAAAGTTATCACAAAAAGTTAGACATTTTTAATAAAAGGTATTCACTCAAATACTTACTCAGCACCTAATATGTTTCAAGCACTATGATTCACGGTAAATACAGAAAAATACCAAATTTACAAACAGTACATATGTCAAGTAATCAGGATAATTTCTCACCATTGTATCCTGGAACACTTTTTCCTGCTTGCCCTGGAGGAGGTGTTTTAGAATTACCCAATCCAATGCATGATGCTGTAATTGGAGATCCAGTCTCTGGAGAAACAAATATTTATCATTTACTATTTCAACTTGCGATCATGATACTTCAGTGTTTGTACTGCCCTTCTCCCTCCACAGAATTTCACTGCATGAGGAATAAATAGTGCAAATGTACTCTTTAAAAATGAAAGAAATCCATAAAGAAGGCTTACTGCCAAGGAATTGATGCCTTCAAAATGCGGTGTTGGAGAAGACTCTTGAGAATCCCTCGGACTGCAAGGAGATCAGACTAGTCAATCATAAAGAAAACCAGCCCTGAATATTAATTTGAAGGACTGATGCTGAAGCTCCAATACTTAGGCCACCTGATGCAAAGATACTACTCATTGGAAAAGACCCTGATGCTTAGAAAAAGGCAGAAGGAGAAGGGGCAGAAGGAGAAGGGGATGACAGAGGACCAGATGGCTGGATGGCATCACTGTGTCCATGGACACAAGTTTGAGCAAGCTCCGGGAGATGGTGAAGGACAGGGAAGCCTGGCATGCTGCAGCCCATGGGATCACAGAGTCAGACACGACTGAACCGAACTGAACAAATTTACAATAATATACAGAGTAGTGCTTCTTTTAAAGAAAGAGAGGACTCTTTAGTGTTCTCAGTTATGGATCAGCAGGCATGAAGAATGAAGAATGATGTGACCATAACATTTTTCAAAACACTTTAAAAACTGAAGAATCTCTAGTAAAGATGCTCTCTTTTAACTCACCTAAAATTATTTTATCAGGGTAAAAATCAGCAACAGGAAAATATTTCAGTTATTTATAACCTAGTCTCTGGAATAGGTAACATAATGATTTTTAAAAATATGTGAGAAGTATCATATTGTAATTTCTAAGAGCTACATTTGCCCAGAGACCTTGCATCAAAAACTAAATTTATCGGTGCTTTATCAAATTGCTCTCTATCTGATGCTCCTGGACTTTTGAAATCCAAAACCTAGGCAGGGAGCTACTTATGCTATGCTGATTACTTCCTCAAGACCAGGGACTTACAGTTAGCCTGTTAGGTTTGTCTTCTCTATTTCAAGTTGTAACAGAATGAGAGCAGCTATCATTAATACATTATAATCATAAATTCTGACACTGATAATATTTTTATTAAAGCATGCATTTGTTATTATTGGCAAATACAAGTTTGGAGTTACCAGAAAATTTTGAATACAAGATGTGTCTCTGTGGAGGGGCAAGATAAGTGGGTACTGATAATAAAAAGTTTCAAAACTACTGGCTTAAGATTATACACACAAATGTACACCTACACACACACAAGGGATTAACTGCCAAACCAATCAGATCCAAAGTAATCTAAAATATTAAGAACATCCACCTGCCTGAGGACCCAGAGTGCATTTTTTCCACTCTGGTCTCCAACATGATTTATCATATATTTATATAACTTCAGAATCATGGGAATAATTTATTACTGTTTCTTACCTTTTAGAGTAGTTCAGTTTACTATTCACATTTTGATGGTGTCTCAGCTGGCATCAATAACAGAGAAAGAATTCCTGAACATAAAAACCTAGTGTCTGAGTCACAGCCTGATGCTTACGATGCTCAGTCAGATAGTCACAGCTGAGCAGAAGCAGAGAGTCAGTCACCAGAGCAGACATTGCTGATGCTGAACAAAGACTTTTCAAATATTTTCTTATCATGATGAAACACTGGGAGGTATTTTATGACGGGGCACTCTGTCAGCCATGAGCACTCTTCCCACAGCACAGTCAAGCAGCACAGTCTACAGGCTTGTAGATATAGCAGCCTTTTCCCTTTGCCTTTTGGGAAATAGCTGAGTGCTCATCGCAGCTAACCCTGAAGAGCAGAGAGACAAGAGCCGTGGTGGTGACAGGAAACAGCCCTGAGAAATGAAGTTCTTAAAGGAAGGGACTCAGACAGACCCAGGTGACAAGAGGAACAGAAGCAACCAGGACACATTCGGTAAGAAGAGTCCCCTTCGAGATGCTGCCGCTCCCCCTGACCCCAGAGAGAAGCAGCAGCTGAAGTCCATCTGCTATTTCTGAAGCAAATCTTGTCAAGTTGAGTTGGTCAATAGGGGCACTCCTGTCATCTGAAGTTTAAACCCTCGACACTTCTCCACATAATAAGGCCTCTCAGCAACTTGTCAGCGGATGGCTCCAGAAGCTACAAGTGTACCATCCATTGGCTCTAATACCTGTCAAAGCTTCTAGTATCTGCTGCCTACAAGAAAAACAAACACATACACCACCACAAAAAAAAACTGCACCCTGCTTAATCTCTTCTCAGTATGGATTCTTATAAAGGAAGTGGGCTTTCTGTTCCTCCGATAACATTGGGAGGAGGAAGGATGGAAGGGAGAAATGAGAAGGAAACCTACTCTTAATTAAAGACAACACTGAAGTAATCTAAAATATTAAGAACATCCACCTGCCTGAGGACCCAGAGTGCATTTTTTCCACTCTGGTCTCCAACATGATTTATCATATATTTATATAACTTCAGAATCATGGGAATAATTTATTACTGTTTCTTACCTTTTAGAGTAGTTCAGTTTACTATTCACATTTTGATGGTGTCTCAGCTGGCATCAATAACAGAGAAAGAATTCCTGAACATAAAAACCTAGTGTCTGAGTCACAGCCTGATGCTTACGATGCTCAGTCAGATAGTCACAGCTGAGCAGAAGCAGAGAGTCAGTCACCAGAGCAGACATTGCTGATGCTGAACAAAGACTTTTCAAATATTTTCTTATCATGATGAAACACTGGGAGGTATTTTATGACGGGGCACTCTGTCAGCCATGAGCACTCTTCCCACAGCACAGTCAAGCAGCACAGTCTACAGGCTTGTAGATATAGCAGCCTTTTCCCTTTGCCTTTTGGGAAATAGCTGAGTGCTCATCGCAGCTAACCCTGAAGAGCAGAGAGACAAGAGCCGTGGTGGTGACAGGAAACAGCCCTGAGAAATGAAGTTCTTAAAGGAAGGGACTCAGACAGACCCAGGTGACAAGAGGAACAGAAGCAACCAGGACACATTCGGTAAGAAGAGTCCCCTTCGAGATGCTGCCGCTCCCCCTGACCCCAGAGAGAAGCAGCAGCTGAAGTCCATCTGCTATTTCTGAAGCAAATCTTGTCAAGTTGAGTTGGTCAATAGGGGCACTCCTGTCATCTGAAGTTTAAACCCTCGACACTTCTCCACATAATAAGGCCTCTCAGCAACTTGTCAGCGGATGGCTCCAGAAGCTACAAGTGTACCATCCATTGGCTCTAATACCTGTCAAAGCTTCTAGTATCTGCTGCCTACAAGAAAAACAAACACATACACCACCACAAAAAAAAACTGCACCCTGCTTAATCTCTTCTCAGTATGGATTCTTATAAAGGAAGTGGGCTTTCTGTTCCTCCGATAACATTGGGAGGAGGAAGGATGGAAGGGAGAAATGAGAAGGAAACCTACTCTTAATTAAAGACACAAGACACTGAAGTACTATCGATACCTACTGCCTAAGCAGACATGATGGGGCTTCCCAGGCGGCTCAGTGGTAAAGAATCCACCTGCCAAGCAGGAGACACAGGTTAGATCCCTGGGCAGGGAAGATGCCTTGTGAAAGGAAATGGCAACCCACATCAATATTCTTGCCTGAGACACCCACGGACAAGGAGCCTGGTGGGCTATACAGTCCATGAGGTAACAAAGAGTCAGACACAACTTAGCAACTAAACACCAACAAAACTGACACTATACATCCTTCTCTTGAGGTTCTTAAGCATCTTTTCATAGTGACTACATAGTCATAGTCTTTAACCTTCAGCTGTCTTGTTTATGATTATGAAACAACAATGAAAAGTATATCCTTCTATATGATCATTTTGACTCAGTTTCAAGGACAGTGAAAAGGATCAGGCATTCACAGCTACTTCAAGTGGATGATATGAGTTTGAACATAAGTAATTTAAGCATCTTGTCGACTATTATTTACTTAGGGGTTACATTCATCTTCTCTACACTATCTGATTTTTGTGTATGTGCTGCCAAAGCAAGCACTTACTGACTCTGATACTCATTTAGGGGGTAAAAAAGAACTGTTGGCAGGGACATAGAAAGGACACACACAAAGTGACAGCTCCTAGGAATCTAAGTGCAACAAGGAGCCATGGTTAGGACAAACGTGGCCTGAGAAAGACCATTTGGACCATTCTCTGCTGTTACAGAGACTGTGCTTTCTCTCTTTATAATGCAGAGTGTCCTGAGACCCAAGAACTGATCCATCCTGCATATCCACTGTATAACCACCCTGACCTCCCAGCAGGTCCATATGCAGAGCAGGCTTTCAGTTAGGGAAAGCACCCCGGCATGTGGCAGTCCTTAATCAAACTCTGAAGCCCTGGTTCAAAGATGTGCTAAAAGCATCTTCTTCACACTGCCCAGGCTAGAATACACTGTCTAGCAGTTATCTAGGCAGAGAGGAAATCCAGATGCCACATCAGTATGGATTCTTATAAAGGAAGTGGGCTTTCTGTTCCTCCGATAACATTGGGAGGAGGAAGGATGGAAGGGAGAAATGAGAAGGAAACCTACTCTTAATTAAAGACACAAGACACTGAAGTACTATCGATACCTACTGCCTAAGCAGACATGATGGGGCTTCCCAGGTGGCTCAGTGGTAAAGAATCCACCTGCCAAGCAGGAGACACAGGTTAGATCCCTGGGCAGGGAAGATGCCTTGTGAAAGGAAATGGCAACCCACATCAATATTCTTGCCTGAGACACCCACGGACAAGGAGCCTGGTGGGCTATACAGTCCATGAGGTAACAAAGAGTCAGACACAACTTAGCAACTAAACACCAACAAAACTGACACTATACATCCTTCTCTTGAGGTTCTTAAGCATCTTTTCATAGTGACTACATAGTCATAGTCTTTAACCTTCAGCTGTCTTGTTTATGATTATGAAACAACAATGAAAAGTATATCCTTCTATATGATCATTTTGACTCAGTTTCAAGGACAGTGAAAAGGATCAGGCATTCACAGCTACTTCAAGTGGATGATATGAGTTTGAACATAAGTAATTTAAGCATCTTGTCGACTATTATTTACTTAGGGGTTACATTCATCTTCTCTACACTATCTGATTTTTGTGTATGTGCTGCCAAAGCAAGCACTTACTGACTCTGATACTCATTTAGGGGGTAAAAAAGAACTGTTGGCAGGGACATAGAAAGGACACACACAAAGTGACAGCTCCTAGGAATCTAAGTGCAACAAGGAGCCATGGTTAGGACAAACGTGGCCTGAGAAAGACCATTTGGACCATTCTCTGCTGTTACAGAGACTGTGCTTTCTCTCTTTATAATGCAGAGTGTCCTGAGACCCAAGAACTGATCCATCCTGCATATCCACTGTATAACCACCCTGACCTCCCAGCAGGTCCATATGCAGAGCAGGCTTTCAGTTAGGGAAAGCACCCCGGCATGTGGCAGTCCTTAATCAAACTCTGAAGCCCTGGTTCAAAGATGTGCTAAAAACATCTTCTTCACACTGCCCAGGCTAGAATACACTGGCTAGCAGTTATCTAGGCAGAGAGGAAATCCAGATGCCACATTTTTACTGGGAAATAGCTACATTGAACAAACCAGAACATTCTTTGAAGAAAAGTATTAGACACTTTATGTGGTGAAATCTTTCCAAAGAGATCCAGCCTCTCTTGAGACATGATGCTCAGCAATTTACGAGCATAATTTAGACGAGAGACAATCAGCAGAAGATGGCAGGGTATTGAAAGTTGTGAAGAATAAGTTACCTTTTTTATGTTTATATTCATACTGCCTTAGAAGGTAATACAGACACTTCTCTTCTACTTTAGTATTTTTACTGCCTCACTCCACCTTATTGCATCAGTAAGATATTACCTCCATGAATTTTCCTTAAAACTTCTAACTCTAAAGGAAGAAAACAAAAGAGAACAAATAAATATAATTTTCAAATGTGAAAAGTATTTTTTGTTTGTATTATTGCATTTAATTCAACTATAAACTGATAGAAAAAGAAACATTATTTTAACAGATGAAAACTACTCAAACCTAACAGAAAATTTAAACCATTTGCCCTGGTTCACATAGTTATTTCAGAGCAAGAGCAGAATGGAATAGACAAGTGTACAATATGAGAAGAAAAAGAGCTCACTCAACTGCCTAACAGCAGAGTAAGAAAAAACCTTTGTGACAGGGAGTGAGTCCAGGCTCTCCTACTTGCAAATGGAAGTAATGGTGGTATATATCACTTATTAGCAAATATTTATTGGACTGTTGGCAGGGACATAGAAAGGACACACACAAAGTGACAGCTCCTAGGAATCTAAGTGCAACAAGGAGCCATGGTTAGGACAAACGTGGCCTGAGAAAGACCATTTGGACCATTCTCTGCTGTTACAGAGACTGTGCTTTCTCTCTTTATAATGCAGAGTGTCCTGAGACCCAAGAACTGATCCATCCTGCATATCCACTGTATAACCACCCTGACCTCCCAGCAGGTCCATATGCAGAGCAGGCTTTCAGTTAGGGAAAGCACCCCGGCATGTGGCAGTCCTTAATCAAACTCTGAAGCCCTGGTTCAAAGATGTGCTAAAAACATCTTCTTCACACTGCCCAGGCTAGAATACACTGGCTAGCAGTTATCTAGGCAGAGAGGAAATCCAGATGCCACATTTTTACTGGGAAATAGCTACATTGAACAAACCAGAACATTCTTTGAAGAAAAGTATTAGACACTTTATGTGGTGAAATCTTTCCAAAGAGATCCAGCCTCTCTTGAGACATGATGCTCAGCAATTTACGAGCATAATTTAGACGAGAGACAATCAGCAGAAGATGGCAGGGTATTGAAAGTTGTGAAGAATAAGTTACCTTTTTTTATGTTTATATTCATACTGCCTTAGAAGGTAATACAGACACTTCTCTTCTACTTTAGTATTTTTACTGCCTCACTCCACCTTATTGCATCAGTAAGATATTACCTCCATGAATTTTCCTTAAAACTTCTAACTCTAAAGGAAGAAAACAAAAGAGAACAAATAAATATAATTTTCAAATGTGAAAAGTATTTTTTGTTTGTATTATTGCATTTAATTCAACTATAAACTGATAGAAAAAGAAACATTATTTTAACAGATGAAAACTACTCAAACCTAACAGAAAATTTAAACCATTTGCCCTGGTTCACATAGTTATTTCAGAGCAAGAGCAGAATGGAATAGACAAGTGTACAATATGAGAAGAAAAAGAGCTCACTCAACTGCCTAACAGCAGAGTAAGAAAAAACCTTTGTGACAGGGAGTGAGTCCAGGCTCTCCTACTTGCAAATGGAAGTAATGGTGGTATATATCACTTATTAGCAAATATTTATTGAGCAGCTATTATGTGCTTTTGTTGTTGTTCAGTCACTAAGTCATGTCTGACTCTTTGTGATCCCGTGGGCTACATCATGCCAGGATTCCCTGTCCTTCACTATCTCCCTGAGTTTGCTCAAACTCTTGTCCATTGAATTGGTTATACCATCCAACCATCTCATCCTCTGTCAGCCCCTTCTCCCCTGCCTTCAATCTTTCCCAGTATCCAGGTCTTTTCCAACGAGTTGGTTCTTTGCATCAAGTGGCCAAAGTATTATGTGCTAGGTTCTGTCATTAGAATTGGGGATACAGCAATAAACAAGTGACCAAAATCTCTACTTTCTTGGAGCTCATGGTTTGCTCGGAGAAACGAACAACAATAACATATAAAAGTACAACATATAGCACATTAAAGAGTGATAACCACTAAGAAAATAAAGACAGCCTAGACAGGATATGAGATGTGATGTGACAGGACTGCAATTTTGAACTGGGTAGCAGGAAAAAAAATTCCCAAAGAAATGACCTTTAAATAAAGACCTAAAAGAAGTGATGGCATGCGCTTTGCACATATCTAGGCACAAAGAGTCCAGGAGGAAGGAACCACAGGTGCAAAGTTTCCTGAGGTACCTTTATTTCTAGAGTGAGGAACAATCAGCAGCCAATGTGAGTAAAGTAGAAGAAATGAGGAAAGGGTTAACAGAAAACAGAGGTAGACAGATCAAGTCTTCATAAGACCTTCAGTTTTTAGTCTGAGCGATGCACAAGCCAATGAAGACTTTTTTTTGGCGGAGGGGAGGGTTGGAGAGGGAGGGAGACGGGCAGGCCATTTCTACTGGTCTTTGATTTATCTACTTTCATCCATCTTTGTTCTTTGGCCCATGTGGGCCTCCCATCGCAGTGGCCTCTGTTGTTGCAGAGCATTGGCTCTGCTCTGGGCGCATGCGCTCCAGAACTCTGGCTCGGTAATTGGACACATCGGTCCAGCCGCTGTGCGGCATGTGGAATCTTCCCAGGCCAGGGATAGAACCGGCACCCTTTGCACTGCAAGCGGTGTCCTTACCCACTGGACAACCAGGGAAGTCCCTAATGAAGACTTTTGAACAAAGAAGTTATGAATCATAACAATGCAAATAGAATTTACTTAAATATTTAAGCATCATATAGGTTCTATGATCAGGTTTATTCTACCTGGGGTTTTGAGAGAGATGTGTGGGAGAGAAAGGAGGAACAGAGGGGAGGTGTTTTAGGACGGTTAATGACAGAGATTCCTGTGGCTTCCTGAATATCGAGAACTGACACTAGATTCACAAAAAGACTTGAGGCCAGTTGGGTGGTAGTGGGAGAAAGACTACCCACACAAGCCAAAGACACTCACTTCCATTATTTAAATGGTAGTCTCTCTACAAATCAATACAACTTTTCTGAAACTCAATTTGGCAATTCTTATAACAGTAATTAAAACGGCAATTCTTCTAACAACTCCTAAAGGCTGAACATAGCCTTAACTTAGTTATTCCACTTTATGGGATATGCAGAAGGAAACATCTGTAAGAGCTCATAAACACTAAGCATCAAGGAAGTTTATTACAGTGTTTTTTATACTTGAATTTAAAAGATTATCCACAAACTGGAATTATTTCATACTAAGCAGCCCAAAGAAATGACCTTTAAATAAAGACCTAAAAGAAGTGATGGCATGCGCTTTGCACATATCTAGGCACAAAGAGTCCAGGAGGAAGGAACCACAGGTGCAAAGTTTCCTGAGGTACCTTTATTTCTAGAGTGAGGAACAATCAGCAGCCAATGTGAGTAAAGTAGAAGAAATGAGGAAAGGGTTAACAGAAAACAGAGGTAGACAGATCAAGTCTTCATAAGACCTTCAGTTTTTAGTCTGAGCGATGCACAAGCCAATGAAGACTTTTTTTTGGCGGAGGGGAGGGTTGGAGAGGGAGGGAGACGGGCAGGCCATTTCTACTGGTCTTTGATTTATCTACTTTCATCCATCTTTGTTCTTTGGCCCATGTGGGCCTCCCATCGCAGTGGCCTCTGTTGTTGCAGAGCATTGGCTCTGCTCTGGGCGCATGCGCTCCAGAACTCTGGCTCGGTAATTGGACACATCGGTCCAGCCGCTGTGCGGCATGTGGAATCTTCCCAGGCCAGGGATAGAACCGGCACCCTTTGCACTGCAAGCGGTGTCCTTACCCACTGGACAACCAGGAAGTCCCTAATGAAGACTTTTGAACAAAGAAGTTATGAATCATAACAATGCAAATAGAATTTACTTAAATATTTAAGCATCATATAGGTTCTATGATCAGGTTTATTCTACCTGGGGTTTTGAGAGAGATGTGTGGGAGAGAAAGGAGGAACAGAGGGGAGGTGTTTTAGGACGGTTAATGACAGAGATTCCTGTGGCTTCCTGAATATCGAGAACTGACACTAGATTCACAAAAAGACTTGAGGCCAGTTGGGTGGTAGTGGGAGAAAGACTACCCACACAAGCCAAAGACACTCACTTCCATTATTTAAATGGTAGTCTCTCTACAAATCAATACAACTTTTCTGAAACTCAATTTGGCAATTCTTATAACAGTAATTAAAACGGCAATTCTTCTAACAACTCCTAAAGGCTGAACATAGCCTTAACTTAGTTATTCCACTTTATGGGATATGCAGAAGGAAACATCTGTAAGAGCTCATAAACACTAAGCATCAAGGAAGTTTATTACAGTGTTTTTTATACTTGAATTTAAAAGATTATCCACAAACTGGAATTATTTCATACTAACACAAAACCATTCAAACACCATAGAAATATATCTAGTGATAGGAAATAATTCTCACCAATTACTGTTTAAAGCTGTAAAACAAAATGTACAATGTCATTTAATTTTTAAATACTTGAGTTAAGCTACACATCATGCTAAGATACACATTAAAATATTAACAGAATTTCTGAAACCACTTCTGAATGGTGAGCAAGGAGGAACTCACAATGACGACTCCAAAGGCTACATCCACAACCCTGAAATCTCTCCCCGATGGTGGATTAAAGGCAGGTGCAGTTTACAGATATTTGGGCTGCCTTTTGATGGCTTTGAGTAATGGAAAAGACTGAAAGTCATATTTGGTCAGTTCATAAGCACAAGTCTTAAGAAATTCAACACTGACTCCGGAACCCGTGAGGTGCCCTGTGATATGGACTGCTACTCTAACTCCTCCAAGCTAAAAATGCCACTTGCAAGCAATCCAGACAGCAGTCTTAGCCAAGAGCAGCTTTCCAGCCAGTTCCAGACATAAAAGGGAAGCCATCTTGAACCTTCGAGACCAGTTCATTCACCACATGATTTTTTTCTGGGTTGTCTCAATCAATGATACAAAATCCATAGTTGATCTCAACTATATCCTTGATCCATAAAATCATGAGATAGGACGGTTGTTTTAAGCTACTAGGTTTTAAATATTGTTTACACAGCAATGGATACTTGGAGCACTTGCCATTAAAAATAAGACAAAATCTTAAAAAATGCAGTTAAATACCCTAGATTCACAAAAGACTTGAGGCCAGTTGGGTGGTAGTGGGAGAAAGACTACCCACACAAGCCAAAGACACTCACTTCCATTATTTAAATGGTAGTCTCTCTACAAATCAATACAACTTTTCTGAAACTCAATTTGGCAATTCTTATAACAGTAATTAAAACGGCAATTCTTCTAACAACTCCTAAAGGCTGAACATAGCCTTAACTTAGTTATTCCACTTTATGGGATATGCAGAAGGAAACATCTGTAAGAGCTCATAAACACTAAGCATCAAGGAAGTTTATTACAGTGTTTTTTATACTTGAATTTAAAAGATTATCCACAAACTGGAATTATTTCATACTAACACAAAACCATTCAAACACCATAGAAATATATCTAGTGATAGGAAATAATTCTCACCAATTACTGTTTAAAGCTGTAAAACAAAATGTACAATGTCATTTAATTTTTAAATACTTGAGTTAAGCTACACATCATGCTAAGATACACATTAAAATATTAACAGAATTTCTGAAACCACTTCTGAATGGTGAGCAAGGAGGAACTCACAATGACGACTCCAAAGGCTACATCCACAACCCTGAAATCTCTCCCTGATGGTGGATTAAAGGCAGGTGCAGTTTACTTTGGGCTGCCTTTTGATGGCTTTGAGTAATGGAAAAGACTGAAAGTCATATTTGGTCAGTTCATAAGCACAAGTCTTAAGAAATTCAACACTGACTCCGGAACCCGTGAGGTGCCCTGTGATATGGACTGCTACTCTAACTCCTCCAAGCTAAAAATGCCACTTGCAAGCAATCCAGACAGCAGTCTTAGCCAAGAGCAGCTTTCCAGCCAGTTCCAGACATAAAAGGGAAGCCATCTTGAACCTTCGAGACCAGTTCATTCACCACATGATTTTTTTCTGGGTTGTCTCAATCAATGATACAAAATCCATAGTTGATCTCAACTATATCCTTGATCCATAAAATCATGAGATAGGACGGTTGTTTTAAGCTACTAGGTTTTAAATATTGTTTACACAGCAATGGATACTTGGAGCACTTGCCATTAAAAATAAGACAAAATCTTTCAAAAAAGAAATGTGCATGTAACTATATGAAAACACTCCTCGACCCTGCTGTTGAAATCAGGTTCCTCTTGTGTATTTTGGGAACCACTTGTTTCAGTAGAACCAAAGTGTCATTCCTGACATTTTGCACTAAGGAAATGTTTTCTGACTAGTACATACATACATACATAATTTTAGGCTTGGCTTCCCATTATTGAGATCAGGGATCTTAGAAGTAGCAAACCGCACAGTGTAATCCCATAATGGATGAGACAGCAAGAGAAGTAGAAGACTATTTCTACTGCTACTGTTATAATTCTGCTACTATATTTTTCTTACTTCAAGAATGATATTCAAAGGTCCTCCTTCAATAAATATTTATTAACTATATCAAACTTAATCCACTTCTTTTGAGGGAAATGAAGTATTAAAGGTGGAAAAACACACCTAACAGAAATATGTGCAAAGTTGAGAAGACCACGGAGGTACTGACAGCAAGTTATTTCGAAGGGCAAACTGTGGGAGCTGGGGAGGAGGAGGGTGAACTAAGAGAGGCAATAAGGAACAAAATGAGAGAAGGGAGCAGAGGCTCACGAAGTGTTTTCTCTACTGTGTTAAGAAGTTTGGCTATTATTCTGGGAATACTGGAGGACTCAGGGATTTGTAACAGAGATTTGTTCAAAATTGCATTTTAGAAAAAAGCTCTTCAGTTGCAAACTGAACCACTAAATTGAGATTCCAACTCAGAGGAAGAAATCAGTTAGATGCTGGTGGTCTGAAGCCGTGGGAGTAAATGATGAGACTAAGCTGAAGTTACACTCCGAATCAAAAGGCCTTGCTGATGGTTTGGATACAGAGACAGGACAAGAGGGAGAAATCCAGGGCAACCCCCAGGGTTTGGTTTACAGATCAAAGACAACACAGACATAAGGGTAGATATGAGTGCGGACTAAGAGGAAGAACATTACGCAGGTTGAGATCTATAAATAAGAGCGCTTGCTGTTTCAGGAAATTTGCCACTGTGCTCCCACTGGGGCTCTAGAAATACTACATTTAAGCAATATGGATTTTAGAAGCTGGTGGCCCATGCAGAGAGTGAAAGTCCTGAAAATAAATCAGTTCAGTGGCCCAGGGCCCCTGAGTCGTATTAATCACAGCATCATGATGGGCACAGAAGCAGTTTGTAAAGAAACCATTCTCTGTACCTCTAAATCTATACTATGAGCTATAAACAACTTCAATGGTGGCAGCAGAAAGAAAGCAGAAACAGTGAGATGTACCCCAGTGAAAGAAAATCAATTTAATCTTTTGTATTCACGAGATAGGACAATTACAGTTTAAAATACTTAATTCAAAGCAGCCTAACTTTTGGTGCTGGAAGCAGACCATTAATTCAAGCTGTGAGACATTGGTCTTATCCTACTCACTTACCAGCCCACTGCCTCTAACCTTAGAGAAGCTCATAAATAACCTGCAGCTGAATTAGATAAGAAATGCTGAAGTAATGAAGGCATAACATGAAACATACAAAGAGACCTGACAGCAAGTTATTTCGAAGGGCAAACTGTGGGAGCTGGGGAGGAGGAGGGTGAACTAAGAGAGGCAATAAGGAACAAAATGAGAGAAGGGAGCAGAGGCTCACGAAGTGTTTTCTCTACTGTGTTAAGAAGTTTGGCTATTATTCTGGGAATACTGGAGGACTCAGGGATTTGTAACAGAGATTTGTTCAAAATTGCATTTTAGAAAAAAGCTCTTCAGTTGCAAACTGAACCACTAAATTGAGATTCCAACTCAGAGGAAGAAATCAGTTAGATGCTGGTGGTCTGAAGCCGTGGGAGTAAATGATGAGACTAAGCTGAAGTTACACTCCGAATCAAAAGGCCTTGCTGATGGTTTGGATACAGAGACAGGACAAGAGGGAGAAATCCAGGGCAACCCCCAGGATTTGGTTTACAGATCAAAGACAACACAGACATAAGGGTAGATATGAGTGCGGACTAAGAGGAAGAACATTACGCAGGTTGAGATCTATAAATAAGAGCGCTTGCTGTTTCAGGAAATTTGCCACTGTGCTCCCACTGGGGCTCTAGAAATACTACATTTAAGCAATATGGATTTTAGAAGCTGGTGGCCCATGCAGAGAGTGAAAGTCCTGAAAATAAATCAGTTCAGTGGCCCAGGGCCCCTGAGTCGTATTAATCACAGCATCATGATGGGCACAGAAGCAGTTTGTAAAGAAACCATTCTCTGTACCTCTAAATCTATACTATGAGCTATAAACAACTTCAATGGTGGCAGCAGAAAGAAAGCAGAAACAGTGAGATGTACCCCAGTGAAAGAAAATCAATTTAATCTTTTGTATTCACGAGATAGGACAATTACAGTTTAAAATACTTAATTCAAAGCAGCCTAACTTTTGGTGCTGGAAGCAGACCATTAATTCAAGCTGTGAGACATTGGTCTTATCCTACTCACTTACCAGCCCACTGCCTCTAACCTTAGAGAAGCTCATAAATAACCTGCAGCTGAATTAGATAAGAAATGCTGAAGTAATGAAGGCATAACATGAAACATACAAAGAGAGGGCTCTCTTCAACACAGAACAATGAATGTTCTGGTCGTAACCTTAACTACCTGACTTGAAGGAATTAAATTCTCTATGATTTATATTTTCTTTTATAAATTGAACTCTTAGGTTCTAAGCGTTCTTGGGCCTGGACTATCTACAGACCAGGATGCTAAAGATGGCCTTTATATTAATGAATGGTTATTTATAGAAAGGAAAAAAAAAAACATTCACTGAAGGTTACTTCAGGAATTTGCTGCATTGTTCACACGTATGTCACTTCATTTCCACAAGCCTTTTAACAAACACACTTGCCTTAGATTAAAAGGACTTTCCAGTGACTACAGAGTAAGTGGCTAAATCAGGATCTAAAGTCTTACTGGGATTCAGTGTCACTTTTTACAAGTCACATTGCCTTTCCAGGATTGGTGCTTTTACCCACATTTTGTTTCCTAATGAGAACTGAAAACAAAAGAGGAATTGGGAACTACCACTTCATGGGGGCAATGGGCCCACAGTACAGAGAATTATATGTAAGAGGGGAAAATCGAATTGCCAGACAATAAGGTTTCTCAAGGGAGGGTTTAGGAACTCTTCTTCTTATAAAGATCTATGAGAACATTACATATCTTCACCATTCTAGAATGGATTAAATGTGATTCTTTGGTAGATTCCAGCATACAACAATTCAAATAGATAATATTTCTAAGATGAAACCAACTTTATATTCTTAATTTTTTAGTGTTTATTAACTAAGGGACTTTTTTGGTGGTCTAGTGGTTAAGAAGCCTTCCAATGCAGGTTAGTGGGGAGTTAAAATTTACCTCTAATATCAGAGAAAATTGGGCAGCCAGAAACAGTGAGATGTACCCCAGTGAAAGAAAATCAATTTAATCTTTTGTATTCACGAGATAGGACAATTACAGTTTAAAATACTTAATTCAAAGCAGCCTAACTTTTGGTGCTGGAAGCAGACCATTAATTCAAGCTGTGAGACATTGGTCTTATCCTACTCACTTACCAGCCCACTGCCTCTAACCTTAGAGAAGCTCATAAATAACCTGCAGCTGAATTAGATAAGAAATGCTGAAGTAATGAAGGCATAACATGAAACATACAAAGAGAGGGCTCTCTTCAACACAGAACAATGAATGTTCTGGTCGTAACCTTAACTACCTGACTTGAAGGAATTAAATTCTCTATGATTTATATTTTCTTTTATAAATTGAACTCTTAGGTTCTAAGCGTTCTTGGGCCTGGACTATCTACAGACCAGGATGCTAAAGATGGCCTTTATATTAATGAATGGTTATTTATAGAAAGGAAAAAAAAAAACATTCACTGAAGGTTACTTCAGGAATTTGCTGCATTGTTCACACGTATGTCACTTCATTTCCACAAGCCTTTTAACAAACACACTTGCCTTAGATTAAAAGGACTTTCCAGTGACTACAGAGTAAGTGGCTAAATCAGGATCTAAAGTCTTACTGGGATTCAGTGTCACTTTTTACAAGTCACATTGCCTTTCCAGGATTGGTGCTTTTACCCACATTTTGTTTCCTAATGAGAACTGAAAACAAAAGAGGAATTGGGAACTACCACTTCATGGGGGCAATGGGCCCACAGTACAGAGAATTATATGTAAGAGGGGAAAATCGAATTGCCAGACAATAAGGTTTCTCAAGGGAGGGTTTAGGAACTCTTCTTCTTATAAAGATCTATGAGAACATTACATATCTTCACCATTCTAGAATGGATTAAATGTGATTCTTTGGTAGATTCCAGCATACAACAATTCAAATAGATAATATTTCTAAGATGAAACCAACTTTATATTCTTAATTTTTTAGTGTTTATTAACTAAGGGACTTTTTTGGTGGTCTAGTGGTTAAGAATTAGCCTTCCAATGCAGGGAGGTGCCAGTCTGATTCCTGGTTGGGGATCTAAGATACCACATGTCTCATGGGCAAAAAAGAAAAAGAAAAAAGAAGAAGGAAGCAATATTGTAACATATTCACTAAAGACTTTCAGAATGGTTCAACAGGGCTTCCCTGGTGATACAGTGGGTAAAGAGTCCGCCTTGCAGTGCAAGGGGCTCTGGTTTGATGCCTGGCCTGGGAAGATCCCAAGTGTCACAGAGCAGCTGGACCAGTGTGTCCAATTACGAGCCAGCGCTCTTGAGTGCATGCGCCCAGAGCCGGTGCTCTGCAGTGAGAGGAGCCACTGCAATGGGAGGCCCACACATGCCAAAGAATAAAAAAATGGATGAAAATAAATATAAATTTTAAAAAGAGGCATGATGGGGAAAAGAGAAGAAAAAATTGTTCAATAAAAAATTATCACTGATAATGAACTCAAATACAGATTCTAAAAAGCAATTATATATATATATATCTGAACAACTTCATGTATAGTAATCATATCTGAAAAAATATAACAACGTGGTGTTCTGCCCACGTTACAATGCTATTAAGATAAAAACATCTGATTGAGTGGCTGATGTTTGACATGGGATATTCATTCTCAGGTAGATTAACAATTTGTAAACAGTAATTCATTTCAAAAGGAGAAGGCCTCAACAAGCCTATCTAACATTTGACAAAAGATTATTCCTTCCACATAACTAAATCCACGTAGCTTACCTCTAAGCTCTTGCTTATCAAATTATCATTAAAAATTACCTACTTTAAACTAATGAAGTCTTGCTCTAAATGAGAAAAAAAAAATGCAGTTGCCGAGCAACAAAGACGACATCAAGACAAATTCTTCCTCTCTCACCAGATGAACACTATCACAGCATCACTAGCTGAACGTGGCTGCTATGACACTGTGTCTCTGTGACAGTTCCTCCCAATCACAATTTCTCATGTCAAACTAGCTATGATTTCTTTCCCATGAATGAATAAAAAAGAGATGAATTTACTTTTGATGGTTATGTTGAGAAAAACAGAATGTAACAGACACTAGTGATTCATTCATATTACTCAAGACTCTTCCCATTCTATACTTGAAAGCATCATAGGGTATATGCTGGACAAACCAGATCATGGGGCAGTGGCACTGTCTGCCCAGTCTAACCCAGCCCTCTGAGTTCCATAATGTGCATTTCAAAATCTGGTTCTGTCCATTGTCTTTGAAAATGGAGGCCTACACTGTTACCAAACTCCACAACCACAGCCCAAATTTGATGGGCTCATAAAATAATAAGTAAAACGCAAAAAGCAGGGAAATGACCATTTAAAAGTCTTAAAATCTACGAAGGCAGCATTTGGTTGTATATAGAAATATTTTACTTCAATATATGCAACCAAAAGAATGTTTGCTAGTGGCTATTGACACCCAAACCACAGAAAATGGATTTTGAATAATTAGAGTCATTAAGATCAAGTCACCAAGAAAATACTTTCCTTGCTGTACTGTCAGCCACACAGAGCTTTTTACCCCTTAGGGGTATGAAGCCATTTAGCAGGAATCATATAGGATTTTGTATGGGGCACAAGCTAGGTATGTTTAAGATGGAAGAAAGTCACACACCCAGCACATAATTGTAACACAGTTTTTGAAAAAGACAGAGATAACAAGACTCATACAACTCCCAATGTAGACATCCAGAAATGAAGAAAATCTCTTATCACAGATAAACTCAGGGCTACACACTAACAGGTCGAAATCTCCGCAATACGTGTATCAGTTTGGAAGCCTGAGGGAATCTGAAATGGAATTTTGAAAACACAAAGGTGACCAAGGAAGAAGATGATCCAGGAAAAAAAAGAAAAAACATGACTTAAACTCTGATACTCTATGAAGTCTCAAGTCATGAGTCTCTCCAGGAGGAATGAGAGAGTACTGCATTTGAGTCTGTATCATTTCTCATTGAGCTCTCTGGTTAAAATAACTGTCATTAAATTATAATAAACTATCCCATGTTGTGGTTTTGATTCTTGTAAATAAAAAGTAGTACTGCCCTTAAAAAATCCTGGCCTAGTGGTTAGTCTCCAGATACACCTAAGGATAAGGACTGAATGTGGTCCGCCTAAACCAATTCTTGTGGCCCTAACTGTCTACCCTCAGGAAGCATATCCTACCAAACAGTATAAAATAAGGATTACTGGGCCAAGCAACCTTGACACATATTTTAATAATATAGGAGTAGGACGTGTGTGCCTTTAGGATCAATAGTTTTGATTTAGGAACCAGCCTGACTGAAAATGGAGGCCTACACTGTTACCAAACTCCACAACCACAGCCCAAATTTGATGGGCTCATAAAATAATAAGTAAACCGCAAAAAGCAGGGAAATGACCATTTAAAAGTCTTAAAATCTACGAAGGCAGCATTTGGTTGTATATAGAAATATTTTACTTCAATATATGCAACCAAAAGAATGTTTGCTAGTGGCTATTGACACCCAAACCACAGAAAATGGATTTTGAATAATTAGAGTCATTAAGATCAAGTCACCAAGAAAATACTTTCCTTGCTGTACTGTCAGCCACACAGAGCTTTTTACCCCTTAGGGGTATGAAGCCATTTAGCAGGAATCATATAGGATTTTGTATGGGGCACAAGCTAGGTATGTTTAAGATGGAAGAAAGTCACACACCCAGCACATAATTGTAACACAGTTTTTGAAAAAGACAGAGATAACAAGACTCATACAACTCCCAATGTAGACATCCAGAAATGAAGAAAATCTCTTATCACAGATAAACTCAGGGCTACACACTAACAGGTCGAAATCTCCGCAATACGTGTATCAGTTTGGAAGCCTGAGGGAATCTGAAATGGAATGTGTGAAAACACAAAGGTGACCAAGGAAGAAGATGATCCAGGAAAAAAAAGAAAAAACATGACTTAAACTCTGATACTCTATGAAGTCTCAAGTCATGAGTCTCTCCAGGAGGAATGAGAGAGTACTGCATTTGAGTCTGTATCATTTCTCATTGAGCTCTCTGGTTAAAATAACTGTCATTAAATTATAATAAACTATCCCATGTTGTGGTTTTGATTCTTGTAAATAAAAAGTAGTACTGCCCTTAAAAAATCCTGGCCTAGTGGTTAGTCTCCAGATACACCTAAGGATAAGGACTGAATGTGGTCCGCCTAAACCAATTCTTGTGGCCCTAACTGTCTACCCTCAGGAAGCATATCCTACCAAACAGTATAAAAATAAGGATTACTGGGCCAAGCAACCTTGACACATATTTTAATAATATAGTAGTAGGACGTGTGTGCCTTTAGGATCAATAGTTTTGATTTAGGAACCAGCCTGACTGAAGTTGGCTGGAGCCTGTGGGTCCACTTTAATCAAATCCACAATTACGAGTTTCTTCCTCAAGGAAGGAGGATTTAGGCTCTATATAGAATATAGTTCCTTCAGAAGTAGCAATTGCAATTAAAATTGCAGCAGTTCAAATAGGGAGAGAAACACTCTGATTACTTAAGATATAAGAACTCAGCAAAGATGGGTCAAGGCAGATAAAGGAAGATCAATAATTTCAATCGCCACCAATGCCTCAATCCATTAGGAGACTACCATTTTCTCACTGAAATCCCTCCGAGGGGTTTTAAAAATTCTATAAAGAATTTTACTCCACCATTCAAGTGATGGGAAGGAAACAACCAACCAGATTACCTAGTGCTACTCCCATGGGTTGTCATTACCTCATTTCAGTTACATCATCACTACTGGGGCATCACTGAAAACACTTTTGAGAGAAGCTTTGTAACTTCTGACAGAAACCACAGAGACTCATTCTGCTCACAGATGGAATCATGGATTCTTTGGATCTAAACCTTCACCAAGTTGTCCCTTATAAAAGCTTCTGTGGAACCTGAGTAGTCTAACTTTGCAATCATTGCCTTTAACGAGCTGATAGCAAATGAAAGAATGTACTATTTCTACTTAAAATTAAGCAACATTACAAAATTAACATTACAAAATTAATAAACATTACAAACTTCTGGGTTGCAATCATTCCTAAACTAGGGCCATATCTTATAATTAACAGGAAGGAAAGTCAGAAAGAAGGAAGGAAAAAAAAAAAAAGGGAAGAGAAGGGAAAAGCAGGAAGGAAAGAAGGAAGGGAAAAAAGAAGGAAACTTCAAAAATGAATAAGGTCTGCTATATTTGGGGTTTTAACTTAGCAGGTTTGTTTTCTTGTACAAGGTGATTCACTCATTAGGAAAACAGTTCCTTCATAGTCATCTTAAATCAGAAAAAAACCAAAATTCTTGCAAGAGACACAATGCACTGCATTGAGAGATCTTTCTTTGTGCTGCTTGATACCTGGAAAAGCTCATCATAGGACTAACAATGATCTGCAGCAGTACAGCACTTTCTCTGGTGACTGTGCAACTGAGGATAATGAAGTGCTGGCTGTTTGTTGTTTTGTTTCCTATTTTAAGGGAACAATAATCAATTCTCTTAATTTCAGCTTTTCATATATGATAGCAGCACCTCTATGTAAAAAAAGGAAATACCCACTCAATAATCCAGATGCTTCCAATCATCTTACAGATAAATCACTGTGAAGATAAAGCACCTGGGTAAACAACGATTCATGTATTACCCAGAATTCTGAATCAAGTAGATACAACTCTCCAACATAAACTAGCAAGACCAATTTCCTTCATGAAAGCATCAAATGTTACATTATTACAATCCAAAACAAGGTTTTAATGCTTCAGTGCGTTGAATAGTGGCAATTCTTCATTAAATTGCCCCTACAAGGAGTTGATCTGTTCCAGAATTTTCCACAGATTAGTTTTCAATTTAGTATCTTAGGTATTATTTAAATCAGACATCAGAGAGCGTTGATAGTAACAGATCAAAAGAGGGTGTTAGGGCTTCCCTGGTGGTCCAGTGGGTAAGGACACCGCCTTGCAGTGCAAGGGGCGCCGGTTCGATCCCTGGCCTGGGAAGATCCCACGTGCCACAGAGCGGCTGGACCGATGTGTCCAATTACCGAGCCAGAGTTCTGGAGCACATGCGCCCAGAGCAGAGCCGATGCTCTGAGACAACAGAGGCCACTGCGATGAGAGGCCCACACAGGCCAAAAAACAAAGACAGATGAAGATAGATAAATGAAAGACCAACAGAAGTGTCTGCCCTGCCTCCTTCCCTCCCCAACCTGCTCCACCTCCCTCAAAAAAAAACTTATAAGAAAAAAAAAAGAGGGTGTTAGTCACTAGAAATCTGTTGTTGGTAATACAAACTTCACTTGGGTAACAAAAACAATACTGTAATATAAATAGATTGACTGCAGAGTGCCTCCTTAGAACTCCAGTCACAGGAACTAATCAATTTTCACTCATACAATTTAGTTACTTAACATATCCCTTACTAATTCCAAATTATACATCACAGTTCCTTAACAACTCATTTGCACATATATAAATGTAATCAGAGAGCAAATGCATAAATTATGCATTGTATGGGTGGCTCATAGAAATGTGTGATTGAATAAAATAATATCAATTTCTAAGTCAATAACAAGAGGAACCTTGTAGAAAATTTGAAATTTTAAATTATGAAAAGTAACCCTTTGGAGAAAGCTTAACCTTCCTTCAAATGTTATCAAGCTTTTACTGACATATCTCTTGGGGAAAAGAATCACAATCTGTTTGATATGTAAAATATTCAGAAATTCATAAATGTGTTAAAAATATCAAATCTCCTCTTTTTTCTGAGAGTTAACAATAACACATTAAGTGCTTGCCTTTTCCCCATTAATCTGATTACTTTAGGAAAGGTAAAGAGTTGCAAACATTAAACTTCAGTATCATTTTGCAATTATTTACCACAACCTATAACTTTGAAAATAGTGAACTTATTTCTTCTATGCCAATGAATAAATATTCCAACTAAATTTTCTGTTAGTTGCAGATACCTGCACCACGTAGGATGAACTTCCTTTATAATAGAATCACTAACCAAGTTAGCTATATCAGGTGGTGTAAGGACACCGCCTTGCAGTGCAAGGGGCGCCGGTTCGATCCCTGGCCTGGGAAGATCCCACGTGCCACAGAGCGGCTGGACCGATGTGTCCAATTACCGAGCCAGAGTTCTGGAGCACATGCGCCCAGAGCAGAGCCGATGCTCTGAGACAACAGAGGCCACTGCGATGAGAGGCCCACACAGGCCAAAAAACAAAGACAGATGAAGATAGATAAATGAAAGACCAACAGAAGTGTCTGCCCTGCCTCCTTCCCTCCCCAACCTGCTCCACCTCCCTCAAAAAAAAACTTATAAGAAAAAAAAAAAGAGGGTGTTAGTCACTAGAAATCTGTTGTTGGTAATACAAACTTCACTTGGGTAACAAAAACAATACTGTAATATAAATAGATTGACTGCAGAGTGCCTCCTTAGAACTCCAGTCACAGGAACTAATCAATTTTCACTCATACAATTTAGTTACTTAACATATCCCTTACTAATTCCAAATTATACATCACAGTTCCTTAACAACTCATTTGCACATATATAAATGTAATCAGAGAGCAAATGCATAAATTATGCATTGTATGGGTGGCTCATAGAAATGTGTGATTGAATAAAATAATATCAATTTCTAAGTCAATAACAAGAGGAACCTTGTAGAAAATTTGAAATTTTAAATTATGAAAAGTAACCCTTTGGAGAAAGCTTAACCTTCCTTCAAATGTTATCAAGCTTTTACTGACATATCTCTTGGGGAAAAGAATCACAATCTGTTTGATATGTAAAATATTCAGAAATTCATAAATGTGTTAAAAATATCAAATCTCCTCTTTTTTCTGAGAGTTAACAATAACACATTAAGTGCTTGCCTTTTCCCCATTAATCTGATTACTTTAGGAAAGGTAAAGAGTTGCAAACATTAAACTTCAGTATCATTTTGCAATTATTTACCACAACCTATAACTTTGAAAATAGTGAACTTATTTCTTCTATGCCAATGAATAAATATTCCAACTAAATTTTCTGTTAGTTGCAGATACCTGCACCACGTAGGATGAACTTCCTTTATAATAGAATCACTAACCAAGTTAGCTATATCAGAGCAAAAAGTGAGAGTGTTGGTTGCTCAGTTGTGTCCTACACTTTGGGATCCCATGGATTGTAGCCTTCCAGGCTCCTCTTTCCATGGAATTCTCCACACAAGAATACTGGAGTGGGTTGCAATTTCCTTCTCCAGGGGACCTTCCCGACACTAGGATAGAACCTGGGTCTCCTGCATTGCAGACAGATTCTTTACCATTTGAGCCACCAGGGAAGCCCAGTTACCTACTCACCTACACACCTATCCCTATGTATATATGGGATACAATATCAAATGCTTTAAAAATAAATGTGGGGGATGGAAAGAAATCAGTTACTAATGAGTAGAAACCACTACGTTTTCCATAGTAATGAGCAGCCATTCGAAGCTGACTATGGTGACAGCACACAGACATAATGTGGCAATTAATCCTCTCTGAACAATACAGTAAAGAAAAATTGAAAATTCACATGGAACTCAGAACTCACCAGAGACCCCACATGCTTCTTTCTCAGGCTTCAGTGAGCTTTTTTGTAAGCCTGGATGCACTAACTACATACATCTGTACAGGCTATTACGTGCAGATATCAATATGAAAAAGTAAAAGAATCGTAAGTTTATGTAATAATGAGCTGGTTCTCTTCAAAATGTTTCAGCACAGTCAGCTTGAACGGAACCAGGGGTGGGGAACAGAACTCCTCTGCAAGTATTTGTGTAAGGTCACTGGTATACTGGAAACAAGTTGTATGTTGATCAGGAAAGAAAAAAACCATCGTAGAAAGCCATCTTCTTTATGCCCAGAAAATAACTGTTAGAGCTTTTCTGGTGACTAGACATGACTCAATCTATAAACACTCTTCCATACAGAGCAATAATTCCTCACTAGTTTTTGATTTTTTATGGTATTTTACACATCATATTATTCTTTCTCCAAATTCAATCTTTTTTACTTTCCAAACTGTTACAACTCTGAATTTAGATACAAAATTTCTTTCTTAGAAAATCAAATTAGACAGAATAGAACCTCTCTTTATAATAGAATCACTAACCAAGTTAGCTATATCAGAGCAAAAAGTGAGAGTGTTGGTTGCTCAGTTGTGTCCTACACTTTGGGATCCCATGGATTGTAGCCTTCCAGGCTCCTCTTTCCATGGAATTCTCCACACAAGAATACTGGAGTGGGTTGCAATTTCCTTCTCCAGGGGACCTTCCCGACACTAGGATAGAACCTGGGTCTCCTGCATTCAGACAGATTCTTTACCATTTGAGCCACCAGGGAAGCCCAGTTACCTACTCACCTACACACCTATCCCTATGTATATATGGGATACAATATCAAATGCTGTAAAAATAAATGTGGGGGATGGAAAGAAATCAGTTACTAATGAGTAGAAACCACTACGTTTTCCATAGTAATGAGCAGCCATTCGAAGCTGACTATGGTGACAGCACACAGACATAATGTGGCAATTAATCCTCTCTGAACAATACAGTAAAGAAAAATTGAAAATTCACATGGAACTCAGAACTCACCAGAGACCCCACATGCTTCTTTCTCAGGCTTCAGTGAGCTTTTTTGTAAGCCTGGATGCACTAACTACATACATCTGTACAGGCTATTACGTGCAGATATCAATATGAAAAAGTAAAAGAATCGTAAGTTTATGTAATAATGAGCTGGTTCTCTTCAAAATGTTTCAGCACAGTCAGCTTGAACGGAACCAGGGGTGGGGAACAGAACTCCTCTGCAAGTATTTGTGTAAGGTCACTGGTATACTGGAAACAAGTTGTATGTTGATCAGGAAAGAAAAAAACCATCGTAGAAAGCCATCTTCTTTATGCCCAGAAAATAACTGTTAGAGCTTTTCTGGTGACTAGACATGACTCAATCTATAAACACTCTTCCATACAGAGCAATAATTCCTCACTAGTTTTTTTTTTTTTTTATGGTATTTTACACATCATATTATTCTTTCTCCAAATTCAATCTTTTTTACTTTCCAAACTGTTACAACTCTGAATTTAGATACAAAATTTCTTTCTTAGAAAATCAAATTAGACAGAATAGAACCTCTCTTTCTGATTTACATCTTATTTAAAGAACATGTATTCTGCTCTGATCTCTCATTTTATATTTTAAATTACAAAGAATAGACAAAACCTATTTTTCCAAAAGAGCAATATCTATGAAGATGATAATTTGTCAGAATCAAAGAGTTCTAAAATATTAAACACTAAACTTCGCTTTCAGTCTCACAATCTTCTAGACTGTATCATTTTAAAATCAGACCAACTTTTTGCTAAGAAATTTTATTAATTGTTTTAATTCAAATTTGAGGCCCTCCCCCAAGAAGTTCAGAAGATGGAAATTCTGAAAATACTAACATATGACTGTTGATCTAGTTAGCTGAACTAAGTAGGACTGAACTGATATATATATACATATGAAGGCTACAAGGCTCTCATAACTCAGAACTACTTTCAATGAGCCAAATGGAAAAGTCAGCAAAATCACTATCTTTGTGACAAGGAGAACAAATTCCAAATGAACTACTTACTTGCACATATGTACATAATCATCCTTCAAAAGAAGCTACCAAAGTTTTCTTATATCCACTTAAAATGACAAGTTGTTTCCCAAGGATCACTCAGTGGAAGGAAAAGAGAATAAGTAAATACATGAATTACATATACAATGGCATGTGTTTTGCTTGGAGAATTTATCTGTCTGTCTTGACTGCTAGGCAGAAGAGATTTGATTGAAGATATGAAAGGAGCCAGGGAAGTATAAGAAATTCTATAAAAGAAACAGTGCTTTAAAAAAAAAGTACTCCTAGCACCGTGTTAGAGGAAAGCTGGTTTCTAGGAAAGCAGAGAACAGAGATGAGTGAGGAGGACCGTTTCAATAAGGCTGGGCGACAGTGTGGCTGCTGCAGCTGGAAGGCCATTGGAGCAGTGGAGGTGAGTGGATGCAAAGGAAAATCTAAGTTGTAGAGACTCACCAGATACACAGAACAACGAGGATGAGAAGCAAAAGAGGTCTCAGCCTTTTATATGCAAGGCCAGGAGAATGGGAGTATCAGCACCATTTAAGAAGGTTTTCTAACAAAAGGATAATCAAAGAGTTACTTATTTCTTCTGAAGCCAGAGCCACCTGATCCCTGAGTTTGTGCCTGTGGTCACAATTCAGTTTACTCCCATCCTTCCGTTCTTTCTGATCATGTCTGCAATATTCATGTACAGGTTTGGAAAATGCTCACCAGTCTGCCACCAATGGTCTAGAACAGGTACTCTGAAGACCTTTTTGGACCATTCCAGGGTTTCCACGTCACATCGTTCTCCAGCCACAAATAGTGTTTTGAACCTGAATATTAGAGGGAAAGTGAATTCAAATTATTTGCTGAAAATAACTGAAATAATTTCATCTACCTTCTTTTAAACACTGTAGAATCTAATCACATTAATTCTTGGAGGAAAATACTGTAGAATAATTGTAGAATGGTCACAGGCATCATTTAGTTGGGCCCAGGATGTTGTGCTGTGCTTATTTGCTTCGGTTGTGTCTGACTCTTTGTGACCCTGTCGACTGTAGCCCGCCAAGTTCCTCTGTCCAATGGATTCGCCAGGCAAAAATACTGGAGCGAGCTGTCATGCCCTCCTCTCCAGGGGATCTTCCTGAACCAGGAATCCAGCCTGTGTTTCTTATGTTTCCTGTATTGGCAGGTGGGTTCTTTACCACTAGTGCCACTTGGGAAAGCGCCAGCTGACAAATGCATATCACAGCATTGGAGAGAGATGCTTCAAAAGAATTTACAGCCATAGATTCTCAGCAATTGAGATGATTTCTATAATATAACTGTCATATTCATCTAATATCAAAAAATGAAAAACCTTTTCCTCCTTGACATTACCTCAGCCACTAATAGCTCCAAATTTGATTGCTGTGTTCTATTTAAGTCTATACACAAAAATATACTCTAGAGTATCAGCTAAGGCAACCAATGTGCTCACAGCTAAGATACACTTGCCACTTGCTCCTTCTCATAAGTTACTCTGGTAAATATTACTCAGATTTCAACATGTATTTCCCCTAGTCTAAGGACATATATAGGAAAGATAGGTGATTCAAAAAGAAATGACACTGCGACATTCTAGGTTAAAAAAAAAAGCTCTTAGCAAAGAGAATACACAATTACTAAGAGATGAAGAATCATTCACAAGGAACAGAATGCCACAGTGTACAAAGGATGAAACAGAAAAAAACAGGATTGGGTTGACACTCTGGTGGTTCATTAAGAGAATGCCTATGCTTTTCTTCCATTCTCAATAGCCTCTCCCCATGGCCTGTCAAAACAAAGAAGGCATGTATGAAGAGTTAATTCACTATCACCAAAATGAAAACATCAATAAATAAATAAAGTCAAATATATAAAACCTGCCTACCCATCCTGAACAATGTAGAACAGTCAGAGAAGATTTCTTATCATTCCCTTAACTTGCGTGCACACCAAGTCACTTCAGTTGTGTCCTGCCTCTTATTTTTTTTTATTCTTTATTTTAAAGGTTTTACAGAGTTTTGTTGTTCACAGACATATATGTTCCCAGATCAGTCATATGCATATCCCTGGTCCCCAGCCCCACAGATCCCCCCATCCCACCTCTCCGGACCATCGCCCCATGCCATTGTATGTCCTGCCTCTTTGAGACCCTATGGACTATAGCCCACCAGGCTCCTCTGTCCATAGGATTCTCTAGGCAAGAATTCTGGAGTGGTTACCACGTCCTCCTCCAGGGGATCTTCTCAACCCAGGGATTGAACCTGCACCTCTTGGTTCTTTACCACTACCACCGCCAGGGAAGCCTTAACTTATTTTATGAAAATCTCATGAAGATTCAATATTCCCACCTTATGTTCTACAATTACGGAGTCTCTATACTGCCTCTGCTACAAACATATATCTCATTCTATAATTGTTTGCTTCCTGCTTATTTCTCACAGGGGACTTCTCACTGCTCCTTAGGAGCATTCATCTTTACGACCTCAATACATCAAAATACCTGAGATTTTTAGATACTTAAACTTTAAGCATAAGTACATATATACTTGAAATTCAAGCTAAAATGTAGGCAATCAAATAAGTATTCATTTATAACTTGCATGAAATTAAAATCTGGATTATCAATTATGACCTCATCAGACAGAAATGTTACAGCAGAATGAAATAAATAGTAACACATAAGCTATTAAAATAGGTTAAAAATATAATGAAGGTTAGAATTTTAAGGTTTAAAATAAGGTCCACATATCTACAATTTTAGATGCTAAAAGATATAAACATCATATTGTTGACAGTCTTATGACTGAAAATATGAACATATTTTAATTATATCTTATTCAAACCATAAGCCTCCTGCTTTTTCTTAAACTTCCATGATTAAGAATGTTATGCATTTCTAGAGTAAATGCAGAGTAAGGGATGCCATCTGGAGAGGCAGGTCTGGGCCTGGTCATGAAGGAACTTATAGAGCTTTCTAAAGAAGTTAGCTTTCATCATGAAGGTTGTGAGAGGCTAATTAAAGCCAACAAAAGATTTTCAGCTGGAAAGTGGCACAGTGAGATTTTTGCTTTAGGAAGACACCACTGGCAGGAGTGGGGAGGATGGAAGGAAGGTCTGGGCAGGAGCCCAGGGGCCGGCTTTGGGGAAGCTGTTGCCATTATAGAAAAGCAGTGAGACCCAACCCCAGGCAGCCCTGGGGGAACAAAGGTAGAGGTGGAGATTGAGGATTATCCAGGGATGTCAGCAACAGGACTTATTACCACTGACAACTCCTGTTTCCTTGAAAAGTCTTTTAAAAATATGTTGTACATCATTAGAAAAAGAAAAAGCGACACATAATCAACCCAAACCCCAACCTTTCAAATACCTGATCCTAAATGAAAGCAAAATTTATGAAACATGGTTTGGAGGAAAACATAGGTATACATAACAAATTGTAGAAGCAAAAAGACTGAATGAAAATGTTCACTATTCATTGCTTTGTGGCTGCCTCCAATCATACTAAACAGACATCTTTAATGACTGATCATGGACACATGCTTCACAATTTAGATTAACTTTACAGTGTCATATTGCTGTTTTATAGTATTACAGGAAATCTGAACAACAGAGAGAATCCATACACATGTACGTACACACTAGGATTTCTGTTGTATTTTTGCCGTTCATGATCACAGGAGGTTTCAAGCATGGTTTTCATTACTGACCAACAGAGGAGTTATTTTTTGTATCTTATAGAAAGAGTAACCATATCCTAGAGCATATTGTACCTTTTCCACCTCCTTTCTTTGTAATAACACATGTTTTATCAATTATGACCTCATAAACAGCAGAATGAAATAAATAGTAACAGATAAGCTATTAAAATAGGTTAAAAATATAATGAAGGTTAGAATTTTAAGGTTTAAAATAAGGTCCACATATCTACAATTTTAGATGCTAAAAGATATAAACATCATATTGTTGACAGTCTTATGACTGAAAATATGAACATATTTTAATTATATCTTATTCAAACCATAAGCCTCCTGCTTTTTCTTAAACTTCCATGATTAAGAATGTTATGCATTTCTAGAGTAAATGCAGAGTAAGGGATGCCATCTGGAGAGGCAGGTCTGGGCCTGGTCATGAAGGAACTTATAGAGCTTTCTAAAGAAGTTAGCTTTCATCATGAAGGTTGTGAGAGGCTAATTAAAGCCAACAAAAGATTTTCAGCTGGAAAGTGGCACAGTGAGATTTTTGCTTTAGGAAGACACCACTGGCAGGAGTGGGGAGGATGGAAGGAAGGTCTGGGCAGGAGCCCAGGGGCCGGCTTTGGGGAAGCTGTTGCCATTATAGAAAAGCAGTGAGACCCAACCCCAGGCAGCCCTGGGGGAACAAAGGTAGAGGTGGAGATTGAGGATTATCCAGGGGATGTCAGCAACAGGACTTATTACCACTGACAACTCCTGTTTCCTTGAAAAGTCTTTTAAAAATATGTTGTACATCATTAGAAAAAGAAAAAGCGACACATAATCAACCCAAACCCCAACCTTTCAAATACCTGATCCTAAATGAAAGCAAAATTTATGAAACATGGTTTGGAGGAAAACATAGGTATACATAACAAATTGTAGAAGCAAAAAGACTGAATGAAAATGTTCACTATTCATTGCTTTGTGGCTGCCTCCAATCACACTAAACAGACATCTTTAATGACTGATCATGGACACATGCTTCACAATTTAGATTAACTTTACAGTGTCATATTGCTGTTTTATAGTATTACAGGAAATCTGAACAACAGAGAGAATCCATACACATGTACGTACACACTAGGATTTCTGTTGTATTTTTGCCGTTCATGATCACAGGAGGTTTCAAGCATGGTTTTCATTACTGACCAACAGAGGAGTTATTTTTTGTATCTTATAGAAAGAGTAACCATATCCTAGAGCATATTGTACCTTTTCCACCTCCTTTCTTTGTAATAACACATGTATAACAGAATTTATTAGTCTCAATTTTTCTTTAAAAGAAGTAGATTTCCAACTGTTTGATGTCTGAAAAGAACAATAGATAATTTGTATTAAAATCTATAAAATGGGTAGGTTTGGCTGATTCCAATAGTATAGGAACACAAAGGAAGTATTTTATGGATAAAAGAGGCCACATTTTGATCATCGATCAAGATAACTTCAAAAAGTTCTATAAGATGCAGACAGTCATTTGTTTATTTATGAAACTTAAGATCTAGAATTTCAAAAATATTTATTAATGAGAACGTAATGTAAAATAGTCACTTAAAAAATGTTAGCACTCAATACAAAATAATGTTTTCCTAATCAAGGGCCAACTAATACCTTGATATTACTAGCATATTTTTCAAGTTTTAATGAATTTATTGCCTTTTTCTCCTAGCCAAGAAAACATCAACTAATTTAATTGATTATAATAATAAAAACAAGTATAGCATTGATTCCCGATCTTATGATAAATTTCAGCCTTACATGTGTTTAAACTTAATATTATGGTTTTGTATTACAATTACATTGCCTTTTTTCTTATCTTTTAATTGTATGTTAGTATCATCATGATAGCAATCTTCATAATGGTGCTAATAAGCAAAATATAAGACTCTCAAAAATCCCCTCCTAATACTTTCCCTCCTCAGCCTACTACCCTATGGGTCCCCCTCTAACCCCCATGCCCCCCAGTCTCTGACATGGCAGGTGTTTTCGCAGATGGGAGAAGTTGTCTGGACACTCTCCGGATATCACCCGCCGGGACCTGGTGGCCCACACTTACCCTGATTTCTGTCACCTGGCTGCTGGGCTAGACACCTGGGATATTCCTACAAGGGGCAGGCGAACTAAAAAGATCATGGGAGACCCAAACAGGCCCCAACAGAGAGAATCCATACACATGTACGTACACACTAGGATTTCTGTTGTATTTTTGCCGTTCATGATCACAGGAGGTTTCAAGCATGGTTTTCATTACTGACCAACAGAGGAGTTATTTTTTGTATCTTATAGAAAGAGTAACCATATCCTAGAGCATATTGTACCTTTTCCACCTCCTTTCTTTGTAATAACACATGTATAACAGAATTTATTAGTCTCAATTTTTCTTTAAAAGAAGTAGATTTCCAACTGTTTGATGTCTGAAAAGAACAATAGATAATTTGTATTAAAATCTATAAAATGGGTAGGTTTGGCTGATTCCAATAGTATAGGAACACAAAGGAAGTATTTTATGGATAAAAGAGGCCACATTTTGATCATCGATCAAGATAACTTCAAAAAGTTCTATAAGATGCAGACAGTCATTTGTTTATTTATGAAACTTAAGATCTAGAATTTCAAAAATATTTATTAATGAGAACGTAATGTAAAATAGTCACTTAAAAAATGTTAGCACTCAATACAAAATAATGTTTTCCTAATCAAGGGCCAACTAATACCTTGATATTACTAGCATATTTTTCAAGTTTTAATGAATTTATTGCCTTTTTCTCCTAGCCAAGAAAACATCAACTAATTTAATTGATTATAATAATAAAAACAAGTATAGCATTGATTCCCGATCTTATGATAAATTTCAGCCTTACATGTGTTTAAACTTAATATTATGGTTTTGTATTACAATTACATTGCCTTTTTTCTTATCTTTTAATTGTATGCTAGTATCATCATGATAGCAATCTTCATAATGGTGCTAATAAGCAAAATATAAGACTCTCAAAAATCCCCTCCTAATACTTTCCCTCCTCAGCCTACTACCCTATGGGTCCCCCTCTAACCCCCATGCCCCCCAGTCTCTGACATGGCAGGTGTTTTCGCAGATGGGAGAAGTTGTCTGGACACTCTCCGGATATCACCCGCCCGGGACCTGGTGGCCCACACTTACCCCTGATTTCTGTCACCTGGCTGCTGGGCTAGACACCTGGGATATTCCTACAAGGGGGGCAGGCGAACTAAAAAAGATCATGGGAGACCCAAAGAGGCCCCAACTTATGACTGCTTATGGATGCAGTAGCGGTATAAGTAGGTGCCGTTTAGCACAAAGTGACTTCTATGTCTGCCCCCAAGAGGGGCAACCCAGAGGCTCCGGATGTGGGGGCTATGAACAGTACTTCTGTGGCGAATGGGGTTGTGAAACTACTGGAGATGCATACTGGGGACCGAGCTCCACCTGGGATCTAATAACCGTAAAACGCAATTATACATCCCCAAATTCAGAAAAAAATGCATGTTACAATGAACGGACTTGGGGGGGGCTGGACTTGTGGAGAAAACAGACTATGCCTCCCCTTGAAGGTCGATTTTACTCAGAGAGGAAAGACAGATTACCATATCTGGTTGACAGGAAAGACTTGGGGCCTTAGATGGTATCTAGAAGGAAAGGACAGGGGAGTCATATTTAAAATCCGGTTGCAGATAGAAGCGTCTACTCCCCGGTCCGTGGGACCCAATTTGGTCCTCGGAGGTTCGGGATCCATAAACCACCGAGACCCCACGCGCCCCACGCTGAGAACTCTGAACCCCAGCCCCTCCGCCCCGGCAACCATCGTCACCTCCACAAAAAGTAATGATCATGACCTGGGAGTGGGACAGCGGATCTTTAATTTAGTTAAGGGGGCTTTTTCCGCTCTTAATCAAACTAAGCCAGATATGACTGACTCCTGTTGGTTATGCCTGTCTGCCCTACCCCCCTACCACGAGAGCATAGCAACCTCAGGGCCATTTAATAAAACCACCACCGACTGCCATTTCGTTACATGTGTTTAAACTTAATATTATGGTTTTGTATAAATTTTTTTATCTTTTAATTGTATGTTAGTATCATCATGATAGCAATCTTCATAATGGTGCTAATAAGCAAAATATAAGACTCTCAAAAATCCCCTCCTAATACTTTCCCTCCTCAGCCTACTACCCTATGGGTCCCCCTCTAACCCCCATGCCCCCCAGTCTCTGACATGGCAGGTGTTTTCGCAGATGGGAGAAGTTGTCTGGACACTCTCCGGATATCACCCGCCCGGGACCTGGTGGCCCACACTTACCCTGATTTCTGTCACCTGGCTGCTGGGCTAGACACCTGGGATATTCCTACAAGGGGGGCAGGCGAACTAAAAAAGATCATGGGAGACCCAAACAGGCCCCAACTTATGACTGCTCATGGATGCAGTAGCGGTATAAGTAGGTGCCGTTTAGCATAAAGTGACTTCTATGTCTGCCCCCGAGAGGGGCAACCCAGAGGCTCTGGATGTGAGGGCTATGAACAGTACTTCTGTGGCGAATGGGGTTGTGAAACTACTGGAGATGCGTACTGGGGACCGAGCTCCACCTGGGATCTAATAACCGTAAAACGCAATTATACATCCCCAAATTCAGAAAAAAATGCATGTTACAATGAACGGACTTGGGGGGGGCTGGACTTGTGGAGAAAACAGACTATGCCTCCCCTTGAAGGTCGATTTTACTCAGAGAGGAAAGACAGATTACCATATCTGGTTGACAGGAAAGACTTGGGGCCTTAGATGGTATCTAGAAGGAAAGGACAGGGGAGTCATATTTAAAATCCGGTTGCAGATAGAAGCGTCTACTCCCCGGTCCGTGGGACCCAATTTGGTCCTCGGAGGTTCGGGATCCATAAACCACCGAGACCCCACGCGCCCCACGCTGAGAACTCTGAACCCCAGCCCCTCCGCCCCGGCAACCATCGTCACCTCCACAAAAAGTAATGATCATGACCTGGGAGTGGGACAGCGGATCTTTAATTTAGTTAAGGGGGCTTTTTCCGCTCTTAATCAAACTAAGCCAGATATGACTGACTCCTGTTGGTTATGCCTGTCTGCCCTACCCCCCTACCACGAGAGCATAGCAACCTCAGGGCCATTTAATAACACCACCGATCCATCCCAGTGTGATTGGGGGGCACACCATAGACTGACCCTCACCCAGGTCTCAGGAACAGGCATTTGCCTCAGATCTGTTCCCCAGACCCATCGAGACCTCTGCAATCAGACCTACATATACCCTGGGCCGAACTCAGGGGCGACCTATCTGATACCAACCCCAGGTCTATGGTGGGCTTGCAGCACTGGGCTCACCACCTGCGTCCACACTCAAACTTTAAATTTGACCAAAGACTTTTGTGTACTAGTACAATTAATGCCGCGGATATTATACCACCCTGCCAGAGATCTTGAAGACGCCCTAGACCCTGCCCATACTCGCTACCAAAGAGAGCCCTTATCACTCACCCTGGCTGTATTATTAGGAGCCGGAGTGGCGACAGGAATAGGAACAGGGACTGCGGTTTTAGTAGAGGGGCCACAACAATACAACGAGCTGCGAACAGCTATAGACACAGATATCAAACTCATAGAAAAGTCCGTCAGTAAGCTAGAGAAATCTTTAGCCTCCCTCGAAGAAGTGACCCTTCAAAATAGAAGGGGGCTTGACCTCCTCTTCCTAAAGGAAGGCGGCCTTTGTGCTGCTCTCAAGGAAGAATGCTGCTTCTATGTTAACCACTCTGGGGTTATCCGAAATTCCATGGCTACACTTCGAGAAAGACTTAACCAGAGACAAAAAGAAAGAGAGTCCCAACAAGGGTGGTTTGAAGGATGGTTTAACAAAACCCCCTGGCTCACAACTTTAGTCTCGATCCTCCTGGGACCTCTGCTAATTCTTTTGTTGTTGCTCACGCTTGGACCCTGCATCCTTAACCACTTGATGCGATTCATACAAGAACGCCTATCTATTACCCAAGCTCTGGTTCTTACCCAACAATATCAGGCACTTAAGCAAAGAAAAGACCCATGAGTTAGTTTTAGGATTAAAACTCCATAGAGAAAAATGGGGGAATGAAAGAATGGAAAATCAGATAACCTGGTTTCAACAGACTAAGTTGCTCCACCCAAAGGCAGCTAAACATCCTCCCTGAGGCCCCCTCCCGCCGAACAGCACTCCCGATACGAGGCCTCTGTCCACCAAATTCCAACGCTCGGTGGCACTTCCTGGAATGAGTCTGCTTTTTGAACATGTAACCAATCATGTAATGCCCAATGTGCCCGCCAAGCATGTAACCAATCGTGTAATGCCTAATGCGCCCACCAAACGTATAGCCAATCATATGTTGCCTGATGTATCTGTGTTAATTTGAGATTCTGCCCTATAAGAACCCCGGAATCCTTGACGAGGGTGTGCAGCTTGTTCGACCAGGCTGTCACCCAAGTGCGCACCCGCTCAATAAAATACTACTCTTGCTTTTGCAAAAAAAAAAAAAAAAAAAGAAAAGAAAGATATAATATTCAATAAAGAATAATAAAAGTGTTGGGGCTTCCCTGGTGGTCCAGTGGGTAAGGACACTGCTTTGTAGTGCAAGGGGTGCTGGTTCGATCCCTGGCCTGGGAAGATCCTATGTGCCGTTGAGCAGCTGGAACGATGTGTCCAACTACCGAGCTGGAGCTCTGGAGCGCATGCGCCCAGAGCTGGTGCTCTGCGACAAGAGGCCATTTCGATGGATCGGAGGCCCACATGGTCAAAGAACAAAGATGGATAAAAATAAATAAATGAAAAAACAATTGAAGTGGCAAAATAATAATAATAATAATAAAAGTGTTATCTCCCTTCTCTGAAGTCAGAAAAATCCTTTCTATTTTAATTCAAATCACTTTAGTATATACCAAAAGCAGAGGTAAAATTTGGGGCTAACTGGTAATTTAGGGACTTTCTTGGTGGCTCAGACAGTAAAGACTCTGCTTGCAATGTAGGAGATGTGGGTTCAATCCTCTGGATAAGGGAACAGTAATCCATTCCAGTATTCTTGCCTAATATACAATACACTAGAAACTACTTATCTATATTTGTATTAAAATTCCTAAACCTGCCTCGAAGTTATCATTTTTATCAATTACCAACTTCAAATTATATAATGAGTATAAAGATATTATAAACAATGATAAAATTGGGGAAGAAGACATGACTGACAAGACAATTTAAATATTTAATCCAATATCATTTAATTCATAATTCCTCACAATAAACAAAACCATGATGTGCAATTGTATATTTTTATAATCAAATGATTACTTAGTATAAATATGTAATGGAAAGACACATCATAATTTAAAGATGAACTCATGCCTAAGGGCAAGAGCTGTACTTTTATTTTTGAAAGGACATTTAGTCCTTTAGGCTTGAAAAAAAGGAATATAAATGTTTTTCAACAGTGAAATTTCTCATTAATAACCTTTCCACTATTTTATTAATATCACAAATGGATGAAAGCCCCATATTAAAAAATTCAAAACTATATTTTTGTTTAAAAATTTATAAAAGTGAAAATTATCCTTTTTTTCCCACAGTAATTTAGACTCTCTGGAGAGAGAATCTACCCATATTAATTATATATGCCCTTTATAGGCACTGTACAATATGGTAGCTACTAGCTGTTTCTGGCTATTTAAATTTCAAACCAGTTAACATTGAAAAAATTAAAAATATCAGTATCTTCATATTAGTCAACCTCTGTTGAGAGTTCAGTAGTGACATGTGGCTGGTATCTACTATATTGTAGACATCATATTTATTGGCTAGTGCTACCTTAGATACTCTGATGATGGCAACAAAGGTAAGATGACCTACTTCCATACATGTAACATTAAAGGATAAACAAAATGATAATATACAATATCCAGAGTAAAAAAAATGGAAAGAGAGATGAATGGGAATGAGACCTATACATCTTCCCTCACTTCTACATAAAATTGAGTATAATTCAAGACTCAAATGAAGATTAACCAAAAAGGGAAACAGAAAAAAATGGTACTACTGTGAAATTAAATTCACTCCCAAATTCACAGGAAGCTGCATAGCAATATATAAAAGCCAAAGACAAATTATGGTGAAGAATTTTCAAGTAATAAAGTAGAGGCAGAAGAAAGCTAAAATGAGTATTTCTTTCAAGGTCCATAAACTACCAAACAAGAGAAAATTGCTCTACTTGTGCCAACAGAAGTTAAATAAAAATAGATTATTTAAGTAATGCCTCATCAACTTCTAGTTCACACAACAGAACATATTTTATTTTTTTTTTGCATCAATGTCCCTGTAGCTATCTCCATGTTTTTCTTTCATTCTATTTTCTTCTATTGCTCTCCACTAGAAAATTCAAATTACCTTTTGAAAAAACTCTCCACCATTTTGTTACTGCATTATTTGGGCTTCTATTTAAACACAATCCCAATTATAATTATTAGAGTAACAAAAAAAAATTTTTCCTTTTTTTGATAAAACTTTTTCACAACCATTTTGTTACATGCATTATTATATCCTTTTTTTCAACAGTGAAATTTCTCATTAATAACCTTTCCACTATTTTATTAATATCACAAATGGATGAAAGCCCCATATTAAAAAATTCAAAACTATATTTTTGTTTAAAAATTTATAAAAGTGAAAATTATCCTTTTTTTCCCACAGTAATTTAGACTCTCTGGAGAGAATCTACCCATATTAATTATATATGCCCTTTATAGGCACTGTACAATATGGTAGCTACTAGCTGTTTCTGGCTATTTAAATTTCAAACCAGTTAACATTGAAAAAATTAAAAATATCAGTATCTTCATATTAGTCAACCTCTGTTGAGAGTTCAGTAGTGACATGTGGCTGGTATCTACTATATTGTAGACATCATATTTATTGGCTAGTGCTACCTTAGATACTCTGATGATGGCAACAAAGGTAAGATGACCTACTTCCATACATGTAACATTAAAGGATAAACAAAATGATAATATACAATATCCAGAGTAAAAAAAATGGAAAGAGAGATGAATGGGAATGAGACCTATACATCTTCCCTCACTTCTACATAAAATTGAGTATAATTCAAGACTCAAATGAAGATTAACCAAAAAGGGAAACAGAAAAAAATGGTACTACTGTGAAATTAAATTCACTCCCAAATTCACAGGAAGCTGCATAGCAATATATAAAAAGCCAAAGACAAATTATGGTGAAGAATTTTCAAGTAATAAAGTAGAGGCAGAAGAAAGCTAAAATGAGTATTTCTTTCAAGGTCCATAAACTACCAAACAAGAGAAAATTGCTCTACTTGTGCCAACAGAAGTTAAATAAAAATAGATTACTTAAGTAATGCCTCATCAACTTCTAGTTCACACAACAGAACATATTTTATTTTTTTTTTTGCATCAATGTCCCTGTAGCTATCTCCATGTTTTTCTTTCATTCTATTTTCTTCTATTGCTCTCCACTAGAAAATTCAAATTACCTTTTGAAAAAACTCTCCACCATTTTGTTACTGCATTATTTGGGCTTCTATTTAAACACAATCCCAATTATAATTATTAGAGTAACAAATTGTATAAATTCAACAACATATTTCATCATTTTTTGATGCTGCTTTTTTATATCCCATATCATTCCCCTGTGTGTACTTTTCCTATCAAAAAAGTCTCTGGGCTTTAAGTTCTCTTAGCTTTATCCATATGCACATTTTCTACAGTCTTCAATAGAAAAATTTTCTTTGACAATTCTTCCTCAGAGCTTTGAAGATCTTTCAGTATTGCCATTTAGCATTTATTGGTATCAGTATGGACTTTCCTCTTAGATTGTCTGTTAATGTGTCTGGTAGTTTTGTTTTGTTTTTTTCAATTTTATCTATAGCCTTAATTCATGTTTCACAATTTCCAAATGACCTGTCCAATGAGAATTTACTTATATTTAACCTTCTTAGTACTTGGATGACACTTTCCATCTAGGACTACATCTTTATTCAATTCAGTAACATATTTAATTATTGACTCTTCAACTGTCATTTCTGTAACAATTCTTCCATTTTCTTCCGAAATTCTTACGAGATGCATTTGTATTTTCCTATCCTTTCCTCCACGTCTCTTAATTGTTCTTTAAGGTTTTTAATTTTGTCTTCTGTTTTGCATTCTGAGTAATTTCCTCAATAATATCCTGTAATTTTTAACAGAGTCTTTCATTGTGTCCATATATTTGTTTCATTTATTTTAATTTACAATATGCATTGCACTTTTTCTTGTTTCATATCCAAGCTTAATACTTTTACATAAAATTATAAGTTTATGACTGATAAACCTCAACATACTTATTTTTAGTTTGACTCTACTACGAAAATAATGTCAATTGGAATGAATCTATGTTCCGTTGATTTTATTAGCATTAGTTATTCAAGTATTTGGAATTTTATTCCCACATTTTTTTTGAAAAAATAAATTTCTATTTTTTGAGATAGGAATTCTTTGTTGCTATTTGTATCTCTTTCTCTCTCCTATGCTCACCTTCTCTAGTCAATAGGATGGTGATGTTTAGTGCCATAATGATGGTTCGGAATTATTAATCCACACTGATGGTCGGGTTATCACAGATTCTATTCCAGGATGACAGATGGGCAGTCAGTCATCTGATTGCTGACTGATTCAGTCTCTGACTGCTGGGCTGTTCTCTGTCTCATTCATTCCCTAGACCAAAGCCCTGTTATAAGTCACAGACCTAGAAAACAACTGACAGTCATTATCAGCCTCCTCAGAAGAGTGAAGTGCAACACCCCAGCCCATCCTCAATCACTGAGCAGGCTCTGACTCCATACAGAGCACACGGCAATACTGAGTCCCTATTACTCTGCCAACACCTGCCTGTACACCTGGCAATACGGCCTCAGCCACCCTTATAACTTTGCCAACCTAATTCATTTCCAGTCCACAGAAAAGTTTATTTTTCAGCTCAGCTCTCATGCCCAGCTTCTTTTTCATATTGTATCTCATTGCTAAGAAACTAGAAAAAAAAGGCTGCATCCGAGGATGAGGTACTGTGCCATCCTGAATGGAAATCCCAGCATCATTTTTTTTTTTTTTCCTAACTTTACTAAAATTGAACTAGAAGATTACGGGAAAATAAAACACTATGAGGTGATGAAAAAGAGCAGTGAATTAGTAAGCAGATAATAATAGCTAAATCAGTCTATGTTAAGAAGAGTTCCAAGCACTCTGCATGGACTATGTACCTTTTATCTTCATTATATTCTTGTACTAGTTCACACACACAAAAAAAGAAAGAAAAGAACAGAGAGGCTACAAAACTTTCTCAAGGTCACACAGTCAGTAAAGGGTAGATTTGAACTCAAGAAGTCTAACTTCAAAGTCAGAAGCCAAATTACTATACAGTACTGCCTAACCCAGATTTGCCAGAGTAGCTTTGTCATCCTGGGAATATTATTTTACTTCTTTGCGACAAAGTTTTCTCTACTGTGAAATGAAATGATTACACTAGATGATTTCTCATCTATTTGCCTAAACTCTGGCTGTCCAGTTAAATGAACTTATAGTTCTGGTCAGTTACCTATTTCAGAGTCTTCTCTTAAATTTAGGGGAACCTCTTTAAATTTATTTTAGAACAATCTTTAATGAGCCATATAGCATTTTAAAAGGAAAGTATCACCCCTTAAAATACTTTGTAAAAGGAGAAAGAAGCGAACTATAAATCAATCACAAACCTCCAATTATAATATCTAGAAAATGTGCATTTAGTAAGTCAGAACAAAATGTCTTGAACATAAATATAAACTTAACGTATAGTTGATTGAAAAGCCTTGGGTTCTGGTTTTCATTCCATCTCTAACCCAAACATAACATTTTTTGACCTCATTTGAATAAAAATAAGACAGTTGAATTTTGGAGGTCCTGTCTAACATTCTCTTAGGCCACAAGTAAGAATCTATCAAAGTAGATCACTGAAGGTACTATTTGCATAGGCAACAAATGGAAGGAAGCACTGCATTTATCCCATGAAAGACCAAAATTCCTAGGTCAAGTTAGTTTCCTAATTTACCCTTCATAGGAAGAGTGTATCCATGGTACTTGGTGAGGAGTGTAGGCTCTAGTTAGATAATCTGAGTTAGTTTCTTTCTAAGAAGTTACTTAGAAAGGCAGAAGAAGAAGGGAATGACAGAGGATGAGATGATTGAATGACATTATTGAGTCAAGAGACATGAGTTTGAGCAAGCTCTGGGAGATAGTGAAGGACAGGGAAGCATAACATGCTGCAGTCCACGGGTTCACAAAGAGTCAGACACAACTGAGTGACTGAACTGAACTGAAGAAGTTACTTAAACTCTCTGATGAGAATAATCACAGAGCTTCCCTGGTAGTCCAGTGGGCAAAGAGTTTGCCTTGCAGTGCAAGGGCACCGGTTCAATCCCTGGCCCGGGAAGATGCCACGTGCCAGAGAGCAGCTGGACTGGTACGTCCAGTTATGAGCCAGCGCTTTGGAGCACATGCGCCCAAAGCTGGTGCTCTGCAGCGAAGGAGGTCACTGCAATGGGAGGTCCACATAGGCTGAAGAATAAAGATGGATGAAAAGAAATAAACAAAAAATCAATAAAAGAGGCCAAAAAAAGTTAGAAAAAAACAGAATAATCACAATTTCTACTTACTGTGATAATCAAATAAGAAAACAAACTTTAGCTGCTTACGCCTAGCATATAGTAGGTGTTAAGAAAGTGTCTGAACTTATTAATAGTAGTTATTTGAATAACTGAGGGTGCTTTAGAGTCTGCATTCCTAAATATGTATTTAAAACATAGGTTCACATCATAATTTATATGCCTAAAGACAAAGGAGCATGAGCAGGGGGAACTTATTGCAATTTCTCTACGCTAAAATCTCCTGGAAAATCTCGTACTTCATGTCTACACCTAGTAATTTGAAAAAGTGATGATTTAATAGGTATTCATTCAGTATTTGATGCTTTATACCGCAGGCAAATTAGAAATGGTTGCTGCCTTTACAGTAAAGAATATCATCTAAAACTCATGACAGTTGAATTTTGGAGGTCCTGTCTAACATTCTCTTAGGCCACAAGTAAGAATCTATCAAAGTAGATCACTGAAGGTACTATTTGCATAGGCAACAAATGGAAGGAAGCACTGCATTTATCCCATGAAAGACCAAAATTCCTAGGTCAAGTTAGTTTCCTAATTTACCCTTCATAGGAAGAGTGTATCCATGGTACTTGGTGAGGAGTGTAGGCTCTAGTTAGATAATCTGAGTTAGTTTCTTTCTAAGAAGTTACTTAGAAAGGCAGAAGAAGAAGGGAATGACAGAGGATGAGATGATTGAATGGCATTATTGAGTCAAGAGACATGAGTTTGAGCAAGCTCTGGGAGATAGTGAAGGACAGGGAAGCATAACATGCTGCAGTCCACGGGTTCACAAAGAGTCAGACACAACTGAGTGACTGAACTGAACTGAAGAAGTTACTTAAACTCTCTGATGAGAATAATCACAGAGCTTCCCTGGTAGTCCAGTGGGCAAAGAGTTTGCCTTGCAGTGCAAGGGCACCGGTTCAATCCCTGGCCCGGGAAGATGCCACGTGCCAGAGAGCAGCTGGACTGGTACGTCCAGTTATGAGCCAGCGCTTTGGAGCACATGCGCCCAAAGCTGGTGCTCTGCAGCGAAGGAGGTCACTGCAATGGGAGGTCCACATAGGCTGAAGAATAAAGATGGATGAAAAGAAATAAACAAAAAATCAATAAAAGAGGCCAAAAAAAGTTAGAAAAAAACAGAATAATCACAATTTCTACTTACTGTGATAATCAAATAAGAAAACAAACTTTAGCTGCTTACGCCTAGCATATAGTAGGTGTTAAGAAAGTGTCTGAACTTATTAATAGTAGTTATTTGAATAACTGAGGGTGCTTTAGAGTCTGCATTCCTAAATATGTATTTAAAACATAGGTTCACATCATAATTTATATGCCTAAAGACAAAGGAGCATGAGCAGGGGGAACTTATTGCAATTTCTCTACGCTAAAATCTCCTGGAAAATCTCGTACTTCATGTCTACACCTAGTAATTTGAAAAAGTGATGATTTAATAGGTATTCATTCAGTATTTGATGCTTTATACCGCAGGCAAATTAGAAATGGTTGCTGCCTTTACAGTAAAGAATATCATCTAAAACTCATGTACAAATGAGAAATGATGCAGCAAACGGGAGACCTTAGCTTGCTGGTCACACAGTTCCATGGCCTGTAATCAGAATGTATTTGTCAGAAAAAGGACACTGCAATAACAGCAGCCACAGTTCCTTCAAAATCCCTGGAATTGTCTTAAGACATGGAGACTATACATAGCCTCAGATGTTTTCACCAAAATCTATGTTTCTATATTCTTTTGACTGAAATGGAGAAAACTCAATCACAATGTAGTAAATAAAGGAATAAATAGAAAGCAAACAGAAATACAATAGAAGACTCATTTTATGAATACAGTGAATGCTTATTTTATACAAATCCTGATCTCATTTATTTTTTTTATAAAAAAATAGAGGAAAGAGAAATAAAATCACTGACCCTGCCCAAACTGAAATCTTCTTGCTAACATCTGAAATTTCGATACAGTATGTTTTAACCCCTTCTTTGGGCCATTGCAGAATAAAATTCATAACATCTGGCAATTAAAAATTTCAAACTGACAATTCAAAACCACTTTCGACTTGAAGAAACTACAAAATCCTTTTAGCTTATGATAGTAGTGACCTATTTCAAAAAAGGTTCAATAAGAACTGATGCTGGAAACAGCCTTGAAGACACAAATTGCTATAATTAGCTTTGACTACACATATCATTATATTAAAATAAATGGCAATACACCCAAAAGTATCTAAACTATTCAAAGCACATCATTACAAAACGACAGGAAAATAATTTCCTTCACTCTTTCAACAAAGGTAATTTAGACTATAAAATATTTTCCCTCTATTTAGACTTTTAGTCTATTTTCAAAAGATAGATGTTATATATATATATATATACATATACATATACATATATATACATATATACATATATATATATATACCATACCATATATGGTATATATGGTATATATATGGTATATGGTATATATATGGTAAGTCACTTCAGTTGTGTCCAGTTTTTTGTGACCCTATAGACTGTAGTCTGCCGGGCTCCTTGGCGCATGAAATTCTCTAGGCAAGAATACTAGAGTGGGTTGCCATGAACTAAACACACTTGCATACATATATATTCATATACATATATGCATATATACATATTTAAGTTACAGTTAGTATCCTGCTTTAAAAAGAGAACTATTTTGAGACAATTTGAACAAAAATAAATAGAACATGATATTAAAAAATATTCACAGTATAGGGACATCCCTGGTAGCTCAGTGGTAAAGAATTTGCCTGCCAATGCAGGAGACACAGATTCGCTCCCTGATCCAGGAAGATCCCACATGCTGCGGAGCAACTAAGCCCGTGAGCCACAACTATGGAGCCCGTGCTCTAGAGCCTTAGAGCCACAACTGTTGAGCCCATATGCCGCAATTACTGAAGCCCGTGTGCCCTAGAGCCCGAGTTCCACAACAAGAGAAGTCACTGCAACAAGAAGCCTATTCACCTCAACTAGAAGGTAACCCCCACTCCCTGCAACAAGAGAAGAGCCTGTGGCAGCAGTGAAAACCCAGAATAGCCAAAAACAAATAAATAAAATTTAAAACAGAACTTTATAAAAAAAATATTCACAGTATGGCAAAATTTCCAACTATTTCAAAAATATGTTTAGAACAGTCATTCTTAACATTCAGAACCTTTGACTCTTTCCATAAAGCTCTCGCCATGCTAGGCAAAAACCCTAATGTTCAGTTTCTTCAAACTCTGATCTGCAGTGTATTTGCTCTGTAAAGAACACAAATTGCTATAATTAGCTTTGACTACACATATCATTATATTAAAATAAATGGCAATACACCCAAAAGTATCTAAACTATTCAAAGCACATCATTACAAAACGACAGGAAAATAATTTCCTTCACTCTTTCAACAAAGGTAATTTAGACTATAAAATATTTTCCCTCTATTTAGACTTTTAGTCTATTTTCAAAAGATAGATGTTATATATATCTATATATACATATACATATACATATATATACATATATACATATATATATATATATACCATACCATATATGGTATATATGGTATATATATGGTATATGGTATATATATGGTAAGTCACTTCAGTTGTGTCCAGTTTTTTGTGACCCTATAGACTGTAGTCTGCCGGGCTCCTTGGCGCATGAAATTCTCTAGGCAAGAATACTAGAGTGGGTTGCCATGAACTAAACACACTTGCATACATATATATTCATATACATATATGCATATATACATATTTAAGTTACAGTTAGTATCCTGCTTTAAAAAGAGAACTATTTTGAGACAATTTGAACAAAAATAAATAGAACATGATATTAAAAAATATTCACAGTATAGGGACATCCCTGGTAGCTCAGTGGTAAAGAATTTGCCTGCCAATGCAGGAGACACAGATTCGCTCCCTGATCCAGGAAGATCCCACATGCTGCGGAGCAACTAAGCCCGTGAGCCACAACTATGGAGCCCGTGCTCTAGAGCCTTAGAGCCACAACTGTTGAGCCCATATGCCGCAATTACTGAAGCCCGTGTGCCCTAGAGCCCGAGTTCCACAACAAGAGAAGTCACTGCAACAAGAAGCCTATTCACCTCAACTAGAAGGTAACCCCCACTCCCTGCAACAAGAGAAGAGCCTGTGGCAGCAGTGAAAACCCAGAATAGCCAAAAACAAATAAATAAAATTTAAAACAGAACTTTATAAAAAAAATATTCACAGTATGGCAAAATTTCCAACTATTTCAAAAATATGTTTAGAACAGTCATTCTTAACATTCAGAACCTTTGACTCTTTCCATAAAGCTCTCGCCATGCTAGGCAAAAACCCTAATGTTCAGTTCTTCACTCTGATTGCAGTGTTTAATGTAATTTGCTCTGTGCATCCTGAGTTCACCTTGTCAGAGAGTACTGCTTCCCCAAGGCTGCCCCAGGGTCCTGTTGACGGATGGCTCTAATTGCAGTCGGTGCTGTAAACAAGGCAGCTACTCCATGCTCTGAGAGCACACGGAAATATGCGCCTGCATCTGGTGTTCCCACAGGCTTCCCCTACAAAGAGATTCATTTAAAATGTTACTGGATTAAACGTCTCCTATTTCATTGACCGCTCAATACTTACACATTTAACACAGCAATTTTAACAAAATGGGGTTCTCAACATACCTTAGTTTTAATATGTTCCCATGTTCTATCATAAATAAAACGAACCAAATGTCCATGCATCAAACAGGCTTTTTGTTCCAATACTGCATCCTAAAAGCTTTTCAAATTGTAACTTTTTTTACTTTCTTAAGTTTTGAAACATCAAGTACTGGAAAAATATATATATATATATATATAACATTCAAGTCAATAAAACAGCCTTCTATTTTCTAAGCAATTAAGTATATTGTTTGGTCTGGCAGACTAAATGAGAAATGTGGTTGCTATGAATTTCTAACATTAAACATTTCTCATGATCTCCATTAAAAAAGACAATAGCAATTCTCAAAATAGATGAGAAGACAGAAAAACCTGGAATCACAGTGATTTTTAAGCAATGACCTTTTCAATTAAATGTCTCACTCCAAGAAAACCAATTTCTAAGAATTAAAAAAAAGAATTTAGGAAGATATCTCAAAATGTAGGTTTTCCACAGCCTCAAAATGGCATCACACATGGGCAATGGGTAATCCACTCACAAAAATGTAGCAACCTTTACAGACTATGCAGTTCAAAAGGACACAAAACATTTTAAACTGAAAACAAGCATGGCATAAATAAATCAGTAATGTTGCCAAAAATTCAAAGCATCTCATAAAATCGATATTGGCCCAGCTATATTCCCTCATTCCTCAATCCACTCTCATCACTGGTACCTCTTCATTTCTGAAGCTGGGTCCTGTAATGTTTATATGTTTATAATATACATATTTTACAGTCAGTCCTTTTGGAAGTGATTGGGGTAGACAGGTTTCCTATTTTGGACCATTTCTTGAAAGCTAAAAAAAGTATCTGAGCATGAAAACTCACTTGGGAAACAATCAACTATGGTAAAAGAAAAGAAGAGAAAAAGAAAGAAGGAGGGAGGATGGAAGGAAGGGAAGAATTTGCTAGAACCTGAGCAAAGAATAATTAAGAAGTGGATGATGATACGAGGCAAACCATAGCTGTTTAACAATTCTGATTCACTATCCATGTCTAATAGGATCTTTCCTAGGGCACTATTTATTTTCTACATTTTTAAAATAGTTACTCTCAATATTCTTTAATAAACCTAGTGATCAACATACCTTAAAAAGGGTTTTAAAAATTTTTATGTTCCCATGTTCTATCATAAATAAAACGAACCAAATGTCCATGCATCAAACAGGCTTTTTGTTCCAATACTGCATCCTAAAAGCTTTTCAAATTGTAACTTTTTTTACTTTCTTAAGTTTTGAAACATCAAGTACTGGAAAAATATATATATATATATATATAACATTCAAGTCAATAAAACAGCCTTCTATTTTCTAAGCAATTAAGTATATTGTTTGGTCTGGCAGACTAAATGAGAAATGTGGTTGCTATGAATTTCTAACATTAAACATTTCTCATGATCTCCATTAAAAAAGACAATAGCAATTCTCAAAATAGATGAGAAGACAGAAAAACCTGGAATCACAGTGATTTTTAAGCAATGACCTTTTCAATTAAATGTCTCACTCCAAGAAAACCAATTTCTAAGAATTAAAAAAAAGAATTTAGGAAGATATCTCAAAATGTAGGTTTTCCACAGCCTCAAAATGGCATCACACATGGGCAATGGGTAATCCACTCACAAAAATGTAGCAACCTTTACAGACTATGCAGTTCAAAAGGACACAAAACATTTTAAACTGAAAACAAGCATGGCATAAATAAATCAGTAATGTTGCCAAAAATTCAAAGCATCTCATAAAATCGATATTGGCCCAGCTATATTCCCTCATTCCTCAATCCACTCTCATCACTGGTACCTCTTCATTTCTGAAGCTGGGTCCTGTAATGTTTATATGTTTATAATATACATATTTTACAGTCAGTCCTTTTGGAAGTGATTGGGGTAGACAGGTTTCCTATTTTGGACCATTTCTTGAAAGCTAAAAAAAGTATCTGAGCATGAAAACTCACTTGGGAAACAATCAACTATGGTAAAAGAAAAGAAGAGAAAAAGAAAGAAGGAGGGAGGATGGAAGGAAGGGAAGAATTTGCTAGAACCTGAGCAAAGAATAATTAAGAAGTGGATGATGATACGAGGCAAACCATAGCTGTTTAACAATTCTGATTCACTATCCATGTCTAATAGGATCTTTCCTAGGGCACTATTTATTTTCTACATTTTTAAAATAGTTACTCTCAATATTCTTTAATATAGTTATATATTCCTTTCTTGATTACCTATTTATTGTACTCCGTTGCTGCTTCTTTTGCTCTTTTAATATCAAAGAAGATACTTGTTGCAATGAGAAATTCATTTTTATTATCATAACTGCCCCCCAAACTTGACTTTGATTTATTTCATTACCATCCCACAGAGGTCAACACACTGACATAGTATAAAAAGCTGCCAGACACATTCTGGTAACTCGTGTATGTAATTTAACTCATACATTGTGAAGCCTTGAGCATATCAGCACCGACTTTATTATTTCTAACCAAGAGAGGCACACATTTGACTTTTATTTCTTCAATCTGTCTTAGGCACTGATCACCGTGTGCAGTGGACTGTGACCTTGGAAACTTGACCTCCCCCACATAAAAATGATTTGTCAACTGACCTTAAGCAACTGACTTGCCCTGTCAATGCTGCCATTTTCCTGTCTGCTAAATAAGAATAAATCACTTTTCCAATATGTCTTTGATAAGCTAAAAGCACTGAGACAATATTTTAAAGTGGTTTGACCTCTACTGAAGGTTATTTTATAGCCAATTTGAGTTGAATTCCACTACAGTGCCACTGTCACGAGGCCATGATAATATACTCACCAAAGAGAGGCACTGCTCATAATAAGAATGAAATACCATAATGCTACCTACACAGAGGACACTATCTGCTGTATTTTACAGTGTCTTCAAATTCATTATACCTAAGGATAATGAAATAATAGCTTATTAGCAATAATAGTTTAAAACCGCACCATATTTTACAGATAATAAATTCTGACCCTGTACCAAATAAAATTTCCATCAATAGTATATTCATTAAGCATAAAAAAATGATGATGGCATGCCATGGAAGTGATGCTTAAGAGCTCACGTTTTTTGTAAGTTAGTTAAACTAAGAAAGGTTTGATTGTCTTGCATTAGATCGTCTATTCTGCAGAAGAGCATTTGAGGCAATGAGTGATATTTTCTTATTTTAGAATTACTTTAATATTCATATATTTTATTTATTTTCTTAAAACTTCTATGTGATCTCAAATCTTGATCAAAATAAGTTATGACGTATCAAAGAAACTACTGTTCCCCAAAGGAGCCTGCTGATTAACAAAGACATTAGGTTCTGAATGATATAAACATTTTGGCAAATATAACACAGCATAGAATAAATCTGTCATCAGAAACCATTGTTGTATATAATCATAATACACTAGTAGAGCAAACATACACATTAATTTAATAAACATTTATTGGTCATCTACTGTGGGCTAGATACTCTTCTAAATTCTGGTAATAATTTTTTGAACAAGCCATGAAATTTCCTGCTCTAAGAGAACTTATAGTCCAGTGATTATGGGGGAGAGGGGAACAGTGGTTCCGCCTGTAAAGAATCTGCCTGCAGTGTGAGATACCTGGCTCGGAAAAATCCTCTGGAGAAAGGAATGGCTTCCCACTCCAGTATTCTTGCTTGGAATTTTCCAAGCAAGAATGAACAGAGGAGCCTGGTGGGTTACAGTCCATGGGGTGGCAAAGAATCAGACATGACTGAGTGACTAACACTTTCACTTTCAGGTAGTAACACTATCAAAAATTACATACTAGGTTCCGTAAGCTATTTTGTGTCTCACGATGGAAAAGACCATCATAACAAACATAGGACCCATATGTCCTCAGAACTAGTAGCTTAAGAAAAAAAAAAAAAACTGAAGCAAAGCTAGTAAGCTTCTTTCATCATGGACTCTACATGAAAATGACTCAGTGGCTTATTGATTTGATGGAAAACTCTTCTTCCCTTCTATGTATTATAGGCTCATGTGCACATGTAGACATGCATTCACACATAAGCAATATAACTTTTTACAATGCTTTTAAAATTAACCACTGTGACACACTAACCACGGCTGAGATGCTTGGAAAAAATGACACTGACTCCAAAGCTTGCATGCTGAATATGGGGCAAGAGTCCCAACCCATTACATTTTAAAATAAGGGGATTCTAAGATTATAGGAATTTTCAACAAAGAACATACACAACCAAAGCAGTAATACAGCAAAAAGGTAACAATAACTTAAAATCTCTTTAAAATTCAGTCAATGTCATTACCATTTGCATTGATTTCCTTCCTCTAAAATCTACAGTATTTTGGTTGCTGCCCAGAAAACAAAGACAGAAAGCAATTGCTAAATGGCAAAGCAGAGATTATGAGCTTTCAGCTGTTGCGAGTCATGAATTTTGAACGTCAGAGATTTATAAAATATCAACTGCTTATATTTATATTGTGGCCAGCAATGGTACAGAGCATGGAGAACACAACAGTTCTCTTGAGACATCAAATATCATAGAATTAAACCTTCATTTATATAACTGTCTACCACTTACTGCTTCAAGGTCTTAATATTAATGGACCACAGATTCAGAGTTAGAAAACCTGGTACTGTCTAGACTTCTCACACAATATAGTCCAGGTTTTGGGATTTTATGGGAACAAGCCATGAAATTTCCTGCTCTAAGAGAACTTATAGTCCAGTGATTATGGGAGAGGAACAGTGGTTCCGCCTGTAAAGAATCTGCCTGCAGTGTGAGATACCTGGCTCGGAAAAATCCTCTGGAGAAAGGAATGGCTTCCCACTCCAGTATTCTTGCTTGGAATTTTCCAAGCAAGAATGAACAGAGGAGCCTGGTGGGTTACAGTCCATGGGGTGGCAAAGAATCAGACATGACTGAGTGACTAACACTTTCACTTTCAGGTAGTAACACTATCAAAAATTACATACTAGGTTCCGTAAGCTATTTTGTGTCTCACGATGGAAAAGACCATCATAACAAACATAGGACCCATATGTCCTCAGAACTAGTAGCTTAAGAAAAAAAAACTGAAGCAAAGCTAGTAAGCTTCTTTCATCATGGACTCTACATGAAAATGACTCAGTGGCTTATTGATTTGATGGAAAACTCTTCTTCCCTTCTATGTATTATAGGCTCATGTGCACATGTAGACATGCATTCACACATAAGCAATATAACTTTTTACAATGCTTTTAAAATTAACCACTGTGACACACTAACCACGGCTGAGATGCTTGGAAAAAATGACACTGACTCCAAAGCTTGCATGCTGAATATGGGGCAAGAGTCCCAACCCATTACATTTTAAAATAAGGGGATTCTAAGATTATAGGAATTTTCAACAAAGAACATACACAACCAAAGCAGTAATACAGCAAAAAGGTAACAATAACTTAAAATCTCTTTAAAATTCAGTCAATGTCATTACCATTTGCATTGATTTCCTTCCTCTAAAATCTACAGTATTTTGGTTGCTGCCCAGAAAACAAAGACAGAAAGCAATTGCTAAATGGCAAAGCAGAGATTATGAGCTTTCAGCTGTTGCGAGTCATGAATTTTGAACGTCAGAGATTTATAAAATATCAACTGCTTATATTTATATTGTGGCCAGCAATGGTACAGAGCATGGAGAACACAACAGTTCTCTTGAGACATCAAATATCATAGAATTAAACCTTCATTTATATAACTGTCTACCACTTACTGCTTCAAGGTCTTAATATTAATGGACCACAGATTCAGAGTTAGAAAACCTGGTACTGTCTAGACTTCTCACACAATTTCCAATAGCTTAATTTTTCAACACAGAAGAGTGTAGAATACAGCAACTTAAAACAAAGGTATACTTAAACAGCAAAGAAAGTTTTGAGGAAAAAAATCTAGTGGCTTTATTACTAATCCTATGATTTCACTTAATTCAAGGCTTGGGTTCAAGAGGATGTGTGTGATTTCTCAGAATTGGACATAACATGTTTGAGTCAACTACAGTTTTTGCCTCTTTTTGTGGCAGGATTTTAGATACATTTGGTCTCTTTTTAAATACCGCTTCTGAGAATGTCATTGAAGGCATGTTTTTAACTACAGTTCCAAGGGGAAGACAGCAAACACCCCTTATGGACTACTCCTGAATTTCATTTCAGCAGACAGGTGAAGCAGTGCCAGCTTATTTATTTTGGAAGAAAGAGAAAATTGACAGTAATATTTGTTGAGTTCCTACTACATGCCTGGTACCTTTATCGAGGGATGCAAAGTTTAAGCATGCAGCATCTAAATCTGAGACATGTCAAAACATAAGCAATTCTCTAGTGAGAAAAACAAATATAGAATAGTGTGCATACCATTTGTACAATGCTGTTTGTACACAAAAATAAGAAAAGACACAGTTTATACATGAAAGAACTACTATAAACAAGAGACTGACTGCTTTCAAGTAAGAGAATTTGGACAACTGGGAACAATCAGAGAGATATCTTTTCTTTACCCTTCTGTGACCTTTGAAATATGCACTAAGCAAAATGCATGTTTTGTGGTTTTTTAGTTGCCAAGTCATGTTCGACTCTTTTGAGACTCCATGGACTGTAGCCCACCAGATTCCTCTGTCCATGAGATTCCCCAGGCAAGAATACTGGAGTGGACTGCTATTTCCTTCTCCAGGGGATCCTCCCATCCCAGGGATCAAATCTGCATCTCCTTTTGGCAGGCAGGTTCTTTACCACTGAGCCACCAGGGAAGCTCAAGTGAGTACATGACCTCTTTTAAAGATGGGCTTTTTCTTCCCTAAAGTTCTTCTCTTGATAACTCATATCTTGTTCTGATTTTGAAATTATTACTGCTGCTTTAAAGTCAGATGGGATGATTGCCCTATGCTTTAAGATACTCAGCCCTAGGATTTTGTATTACTAGAACAGACTCTGTTTTAAGGAGTAAGAATGCCTATAAACACAATTTAATAACTAAAATTTTATATCACCTAACTCTCTTTGCTAGAGATTTTCCACCACTCCATGGGTCTATGCTTCTCTCTTGCTTTCCTTCATTGTATCCATACCACCATTTAAATTCACTCTAAGTCAGTGACTGCCAAACCTAAATATATACTAGAACTTCTCAGAATGCCTTTTCCTCTTTTGTGGCAGGATTTTAGATACATTTGGTCTCTTTTAAATACCGCTTCTGAGAATGTCATTGAAGGCATGTTTTAACTACAGTTCCAAGGGAAGACAGCAAACACCCTTATGGACTACTCCTGAATTTCATTTCAGCAGACAGGTGAAGCAGTGTCAGCTTATTTATTTTGGAAGAAAGAGAAAATTGACAGTAATATTTGTTGAGTTCCTACTACATGCCTGGTACCTTTATCGAGGGATGCAAAGTTTAAGCATGCAGCATCTAAATCTGAGACATGTCAAAACATAAGCAATTCTCTAGTGAGAAAAACAAATATAGAATAGTGTGCATACCATTTGTACAATGCTGTTTGTACACAAAAATAAGAAAAGACACAGTTTATACATGAAAGAACTACTATAAACAAGAGACTGACTGCTTTCAAGTAAGAGAATTTGGACAACTGGGAACAATCAGAGAGATATCTTTTCTTTACCCTTCTGTGACCTTTGAAATATGCACTAAGCAAAATGCATGTTTTGTGGTTTTTTAGTTGCCAAGTCATGTTCGACTCTTTTGAGACTCCATGGACTGTAGCCCACCAGATTCCTCTGTCCATGAGATTCCCCAGGCAAGAATACTGGAGTGGACTGCTATTTCCTTCTCCAGGGGATCCTCCCATCCCAGGGATCAAATCTGCATCTCCTTTTGGCAGGCAGGTTCTTTACCACTGAGCCACCAGGGAAGCTCAAGTGAGTACATGACCTCTTTTAAAGATGGGCTTTTTCTTCCCTAAAGTTCTTCTCTTGATAACTCGTATCTTGTTCTGATTTTGAAATTATTACTGCTGCTTTAAAGTCAGATGGGATGATTGCCCTATGCTTTAAGATACTCAGCCCTAGGATTTTGTATTACTAGAACAGACTCTGTTTTAAGGAGTAAGAATGCCTATAAACACAATTTAATAACTAAAATTTTATATCACCTAACTCTCTTTGCTAGAGATTTTCCACCACTCCATGGGTCTATGCTTCTCTCTTGCTTTCCTTCATTGTATCCATACCACCATTTAAATTCACTCTAAGTCAGTGACTGCCAAACCTAAATATATACTAGAACTTCTCAGAATGCCTTTGAAAGGTACCAATGCCTGGTCCCCACTCCCTGAGATTCTGATCCAATCAGCCTTAGGATGTGGTTGGTCACTGCTATGTTTTATGTGTCCCATAATCCAAAGCCAGAATTCAGCAACAATGCCTAGTTCTTAGATACTAAGTATTGCCTAAGGCTTCCCTGTTGCCTCCATGGAAAAAAAAAAAATTGCCTGCCAATGGAGGAGCCACAGGAGATGTGGGTTCAAACCCTGGGTCAGGAAGATCCCCTGGAGAAAGACATGGCAACCCACCCCAGTATTCTTGCATCAAAAACCCCATGGACAGAGAAGCCTGGCTGGCTACACTCCATGGGGATGTCAGACATGAGTGAAGCGAATGAGCACATTACCTAAGACTAGGCTATTTTTCAATATCCACCTGCCTGGTTACCCTAGCAGATGAGCTTATATGAGCCTAGAATTCAAACTTTGCTACTTTTTACCCCTGTGTTCTCAATAAATGAGCCAATTTAATTATTGGTGGAAGAATATACTGATAAATGAAATCTGATAATAGGAGGCCATTTACTGAAAAAACAATTGGAGAGAAATGTCTCATTGCCCCAATTACTTATGCCTTGATCCATAAAACAGATTCCAGACTGGATACATATGTATCATATATGATCATTACATATATATGATATATAGATATGACATGTATACCATATATATATGATCGTGATATGTATACATATATATGATGATTTGTAGACATAGCAACCTGAGTAAAGCTGCCTTATCCACAAAGATGGACTGATTACCATTGCTCAGCAGGTGTTTCTGTGCTGTCCAGAGACCTTTGAAAATTAAGTTTTTTGTTTGGGATTTTACTTTGGTAGTATTACTACTTGAAAGCAATATATCAGGTTTCTGACCTGAATTTCAGAGTGGTTCATAAATATTCTGATCTTTTTAAGGGTTTTTTTTATTTTTTACTACGTTGTAAAGTCAATATATCACTTCTCTCTTGCTTTCCTTCATTGTATCCATACCACCATTTAAATTCACTCTAAGTCAGTGACTGCCAAACCTAAATATATACTAGAACTTCTCAGAATGCCTTTGAAAGGTACCAATGCCTGGTCCCCACTCCCTGAGATTCTGATCCAATCAGCCTTAGGATGTGGTTGGTCACTGCTATGTTTTATGTGTCCCATAATCCAAAGCCAGAATTCAGCAACAATGCCTAGTTCTTAGATACTAAGTATTGCCTAAGGCTTCCCTGTTGCCTCCATGGAAAAAAAAAAAATTGCCTGCCAATGGAGGAGCCACAGGAGATGTGGGTTCAAACCCTGGGTCAGGAAGATCCCCTGGAGAAAGACATGGCAACCCACCCCAGTATTCTTGCATCAAAAACCCCATGGACAGAGAAGCCTGGCTGGCTACACTCCATGGGGATGTCAGACATGAGTGAAGCGAATGAGCACATTACCTAAGACTAGGCTATTTTTCAATATCCACCTGCCTGGTTACCCTAGCAGATGAGCTTATATGAGCCTAGAATTCAAACTTTGCTACTTTTTACCCCTGTGTTCTCAATAAATGAGCCAATTTAATTATTGGTGGAAGAATATACTGATAAATGAAATCTGATAATAGGAGGCCATTTACTGAAAAAACAATTGGAGAGAAATGTCTCATTGCCCCAATTACTTATGCCTTGATCCATAAAACAGATTCCAGACTGGATACATATGTATCATATATGATCATTACATATATATGATATATAGATATGACATGTATACCATATATATATGATCGTGATATGTATACATATATATGATGATTTGTAGACATAGCAACCTGAGTAAAGCTGCCTTATCCACAAAGATGGACTGATTACCATTGCTCAGCAGGTGTTTCTGTGCTGTCCAGAGACCTTTGAAAATTAAGTTTTTTGTTTGGGATTTTACTTTGGTAGTATTACTACTTGAAAGCAATATATCAGGTTTCTGACCTGAATTTCAGAGTGGTTCATAAATATTCTGATCTTTTTAATGTGTGTGTATATATATATTTATATATTCATTTTCCTATGAAGGGAAGTCAATTGTTTTTATCAGTTTCTGGAATCCTTTCATAACCAAAAGGTTTCTACATATAACCCTAAGTTTCTACGCAATATCTCTGTTTTGCTCTAAGAAACAGCTTGGACAATGCTAGAGGGCAGACGTACAGGTAGATATCATAACTCTGCTCATTCTCCTCCTCCCAGGGTAGATGAGCCTCCCTATTGCTACCTTTTAAATCCACTTTTATCAAAGGACTACAAATAGTCTCTAAAATCAAACCTAGCATCCTATCTGAAGTTCCCTACCAACTTTGTCTTCTTTTCCCTATTATTTTGATTATAAGAATTTGCCATTTTTGTAAATCAAGATCAGTCAAACAACAGCAATTTCACATGGCTGAAATCAATGCTTTCGATCAGCTTGCTGTTTTGACAATTTCTCTTCACTATCTCCTGTGGTAGATACCACAGAATTGCAATTCCTCAGGCTGGAGTTTTTGCCTTTCTTTGGTTAAGAAAGACATGCTCTAGCTTCCAGCATGAAAAGATTTCTCCATGACTATATTAAGGATGTGTATGTTGATCTACAACCCCATCTAGACCTACCCTTTTTGTACAAACTTTGAGCTATAAGGTAAATAGCATCTGAAGATCTAATGTATAGTGATTAATAGTTGATAATATTATGTTGTATCATTGAAATTTGTTAGGAGAGTAGAATTTAAACATTCTCAACAGGAAAAGAACGATTGATAGGTGAGATGATGGATGCTTTAACTGACTAGACAGAAGGAATCCTTTCATAATGTATGTGCATGCATGCTCAGTTGTTCTGCTGTACCTGACTCGTTGCAACTGTATGGACTACAAACCCACCAGGCTCTTCTGTCCATGGGGTTCTTCAGTCAAGAATACTGGAGTGGATTTCCATTGCCTCCTCCAAGGAATCTTTCTGACCCAGGGATCAAACCTGTGTTGCCTGTATCTCTTGCTTTGGCAAGCAGATTCTTAACCACTGAGCCACCTGGGAAGCCCTTCATAATGTATACATGTAACAAATATCTTACAATTTTGTCAATTATACCTCAATAGAATTTTTAAACATTAAGGACGGACCAATCCCTTTTGTTTTGGATTTTTTCCTGTCTTTTACCAACTCTGAAAGTTGACCATACTGACACTTGTGATGATCTTACCCCCAGTGGAATAAACCATTGCTTCCATCTAGGTAATAAACACGTTAAAAAGATGCATACTTCCAAAAGTATTAATGCCAAGTAAATGAAGCAGAGCACTATAATTGGTAATTCCGCAGACCCAGTGCTGAGCTAATTAGAGACTCTGACATATTTACCATTTTCAGCAATCAGAGAGCATTTATCACTAGGATGGCTCATAGTTCAAGGCTTCCAGCAGGACTGCTTTCACCTCTGAATTCCTCTAAGCTGATGAGCAATCATTCTGTTATCCTGTACTAGAAGAATAATTTCAGGCTCTCTTTACTCACAGTGAGGAGTGAGACCCTGCTATTAGCAGAGAAATTAAATGGCTTCTTGCATTATTACACTAAAGATTTCTGCCCAGAAAATGAAGTGTGGCTATTTCAACTGAAATTCAACTCAAGGTTGTACAAAGTCTAACTCCTCCACACTGTTCCATAAGTTGCCAAATACATATTTTTCCATGTTAAAAGACAAAATGAACACACAAACCTTCCTATGAAACGGCTCTCAAAAGAGTAATTAGCCACACCCAAACTGCCTAAGCTCTTTTCAGTTTTCTCCCACCAGCCCTTTCTCTGTTGCACCTGGCCCTGATGATTCTCCATCTTCTGGAAAACCTCCCTTGCACTGGCTTTCAAGACCATGCTTTTCTGATTCTTCTATCCCCTCTTCAATGTCTCAGTTTCAATTTACATTGCTTTCCTTTCTCAATCTTGACCTCTCTGAATATCTTGATCACCTTAGGGACTTCAATTATTAGCTCTTTAATTCTGAAAGTTCTGAGTTTCAAACCTGACTTCCCAACACCATATAAAGGTCTGAGAAGCTCCTTGAAACTCGACATGACCAAAACTAAAAGTACTGTTTTCTCCTCCACAAGAGCTGTTGCTCCTATTATAGTACTTCTGCTGACAACTGCCATTTCATCAGCTGTCCTAGCTGAAGACATCAGAGCTACTTTCAACTTCCTTTTTTACCTGTCTTATAATATCCACCTGAAACCCTAACATCCTGCCTTCCCCTTAATGTTCAGATCATTAATACCCTAGTTTGCAGTACTCAAGTTTCCCAAATGTTCATCTTTTGCAACCAAAAAACCTTGCTTCAAATCCCAGCTCCATCACTCTTCTGTTACTGGTGAAATTATTTAATATCCCTGATACTCAGTTTCTACAGCTGTAAGTGCATAAAATTAGTTACCCCATGAATTTGGAGACAGTATTAATTAAAACCATATAAATTGCTTAGAGGAGTTCCTATCACCCAACACACATCTATAGTAACATTATTATTACTTGTACTGGCTCATTCACAAAGCTCTTCCTGTCTTCATATAGTCTTAAACTTCTCTTAAGGGACTAGGAGACAGATTTTTGAGCTGGAGTATAATCCAATTACAAGCTGTGTGACCTAAGGCACCTTATTTCATTTCTTGGATCCTCATTTAGTTCCATCATCAGAAAACTGCATTAAAACAGGTACAAGAATTTCCTGTAGGATATTAATGGTTTGATGTAGCTTCTGGAAATTTTTCCACATTTTCCACACACTGTAACACATTCCTTACGTAGTGTCTTCAACCTGATTACTTCTTATCCCTTACATGATTCTTAATTCTTCAACTCTATTGTCAGTGCTTTCAGTGCAAGATGTGCCCCTCTTCCTATGAAACGGCTCTCAAAAGAGTAATTAGCCACACCCAAACTGCCTAAGCTCTTTTCAGTTTTCTCCCACCAGCCCTTTCTCTGTTGCACCTGGCCCTGATGATTCTCCATCTTCTGGAAAACCTCCCTTGCACTGGCTTTCAAGACCATGCTTTTCTGATTCTTCTATCCCCTCTTCAATGTCTCAGTTTCAATTTACATTGCTTTCCTTTCTCAATCTTGACCTCTCTGAATATCTTGATCACCTTAGGGACTTCAATTATTAGCTCTTTAATTCTGAAAGTTCTGAGTTTCAAACCTGACTTCCCAACACCATATAAAGGTCTGAGAAGCTCCTTGAAACTCGACATGACCAAAACTAAAAGTACTGTTTTCTCCTCCACAAGAGCTGTTGCTCCTATTATAGTACTTCTGCTGACAACTGCCATTTCATCAGCTGTCCTAGCTGAAGACATCAGAGCTACTTTCAACTTCCTTTTTTACCTGTCTTATAATATCCACCTGAAACCCTAACATCCTGCCTTCCCCTTAATGTTCAGATCATTAATACCCTAGTTTGCAGTACTCAAGTTTCCCAAATGTTCATCTTTTGCAACCAAAAAACCTTGCTTCAAATCCCAGCTCCATCACTCTTCTGTTACTGGTGAAATTATTTAATATCCCTGATACTCAGTTTCTACAGCTGTAAGTGCATAAAATTAGTTACCCCATGAATTTGGAGACAGTATTAATTAAAACCATATAAATTGCTTAGAGGAGTTCCTATCACCCAACACACATCTATAGTAACATTATTATTACTTGTACTGGCTCATTCACAAAGCTCTTCCTGTCTTCATATAGTCTTAAACTTCTCTTAAGGGACTAGGAGACAGATTTTTGAGCTGGAGTATAATCCAATTACAAGCTGTGTGACCTAAGGCACCTTATTTCATTTCTTGGATCCTCATTTAGTTCCATCATCAGAAAACTGCATTAAAACAGGTACAAGAATTTCCTGTAGGATATTAATGGTTTGATGTAGCTTCTGGAAATTTTTCCACATTTTCCACACACTGTAACACATTCCTTACGTAGTGTCTTCAACCTGATTACTTCTTATCCCTTACATGATTCTTAATTCTTCAACTCTATTGTCAGTGCTTTCAGTGCAAGATGTGCATCTTCCACATTCTCTGTTCCATCAACCCTGGCAAGACGCACAACTCACAACAGGCGTCCAAGTAAACACTGCTGTTGGAGTGTTTACTCCACAGCACAATACACAATACACAAATACTTACACAATAGCTGCACTTACTTGTCCCAGCCTAAAGCACAGGAACACACACCAAGGAAACATACACTAAAAAAATTGAACTAGTCTTGTAAGAAATCTAAATTATGCTGGCATCAGGTTTACAATCTTTTCCAATTGAAATAATAAAATTTTATAGCCTAAATCAAAGCAATAACTGAATCATCATTTGTCTCATTCCATACATACACAAAAGTGCACTGCTATTAGACTAGATTTAAAGAAAGAAATTTCCACTACATGAGGAAAAAGAGAAAAGTCTCTGATACATGCCTACTGAGTGTTAGTTAGCAACATTATGGCAACTAGTCTGATGAAAAAGAAACATCTTTCATGCCTGAAAGAAGCAAATCTCTGTCCTTAAAAGCGGGACTATCAATAAAAGAAATAGGTTAACATAAGTGGAAATGCAAATTTCTTGCAAAAAAGATTAGAACTCTATACATGCAATGAACAATTACATTGTTAAAATGAAGCCTGGGAGGCACTAAGAATTCAGAACATCCATGTGTGGAAAATACACCATAGGATGGCTTCCTGGAGATTATAGACACAGTACAACAGAGTAGATGACAAGACATAGAAGAAATACTGGTGATGACTTAACAAGAGTTCTCAACACAAAAAATCATTTGAATCTAATTCAGAGAATATCCTTAATAGTCTCAAACATGAGACTTTCATACTGCAAAAATATCAATGTTTTTAATCCATGTGTGTGCATAGTAAGTCACTTCAGTCATGTCTGACTCTTTGCGCCCCTATGGATTGTAGCCCGTCAGGCTCCTCTGTCCATGGGATTCTCTAGGCAAGAATACAGGAGCGGGCTGCCAGGCCCTCCTCCAGGGGAATTTCACAGACCCAAGGCTTAAACTCCTGTCTCTTATGTCTCCTGCATTGGCAGGCGGGTTCTTTACCACCATGCCACCTTTATTTACAGGATAATAATGTCACATATTTTATATTGTACATCTGTCATATTTTATGGGTATTTATACATATATGTCCATGTCATAATATTTATTTGAAGCTTTCAAACTAATTTTACATATATTATCTTACTTAATTTTTACACAAATAAAGGAGAGTATAAAGTTCATTTCTACACTAATCATTCTATAAAGAAAGAAAAAAATAGAGCTATTGAAACTCTGCCTTCCACCTATGAATTCAGGAAAAGAACATTATGTAAAAGATTATCAAACTGAATACTCTGAATTTTTCAAAGATATACAAGCAGTTTAAAAGTTTATAATGATAAAGCCCATCAAAAAGTAGAAGTGAAGGGTTAGAAATGTTTGGATAATAATGACCCATGAGATGTGCTGTATTATTTGCAGATGAAGGATTTCCAGGCCACTTTCATTTCACTCACAAGTTCTACTCGAAAAGGACAGATTTTTGAGGGGAGAGACCACTGGGTTATTTTCCACATCTGCTGTTCATTTTTCAAAGACGGTAGGAGCAGGACCATCACATCCCTGTGTGCGGATTCCTTTGCCTGATGCTTAGAAGAGAATTAATGGGCTCCAAAGGGAGCAGCCTCTAATGTTCTAATGACTGCTTCAGAGTTGTGAGGACAAACACACTTTGAAGAAAGAAATGAAAATTCAAGCATTACAAAGGCTGGACTTCATAGGAATGAATGGCTGGTGTTTATATTGAAGAATTTTATTCCGGGGAAGAAAAGATTCAAAGTTTTAAATAATAAAAATAGTTTATGATATCTAGAATTTATTGTGCAATTATAACCTGGCAACTATCCTAGGGATTTCAATGGATTAACCAATTGAATATCATGTAAGAAAGGTAGTATTATTAGTAATATTTATAGATGGGAACTAAAGGACCGACTTATTCAGAACTGGTTCACATATCTTAATCACTCAGTCCAATGTGGCTTCCAGAACTGCACATATTAAATATGTCTCATTGATTGAAACCCATCTGCCCATATTTAAAATGGCGTATAATTAAAATAACTCCTGTCTCTTATGTCTCCTGCATTGGCAGGCGGGTTCTTTACCACCATGCCACCTTTATTTACAGGATAATAATGTCACATATTTTATATTGTACATCTGTCATATTTTATGGGTATTTATACATATATGTCCATGTCATAATATTTATTTGAAGCTTTCAAACTAATTTTACATATATTATCTTACTTAATTTTTACACAAATAAAGGAGAGTATAAAGTTCATTTCTACACTAATCATTCTATAAAGAAAGAAAAAAATAGAGCTATTGAAACTCTGCCTTCCACCTATGAATTCAGGAAAAGAACATTATGTAAAAGATTATCAAACTGAATACTCTGAATTTTTCAAAGATATACAAGCAGTTTAAAAGTTTATAATGATAAAGCCCATCAAAAAGTAGAAGTGAAGGGTTAGAAATGTTTGGATAATAATGACCCATGAGATGTGCTGTATTATTTGCAGATGAAGGATTTCCAGGCCACTTTCATTTCACTCACAAGTTCTACTCGAAAAGGACAGATTTTTGAGGGGAGAGACCACTGGGTTATTTTCCACATCTGCTGTTCATTTTTCAAAGACGGTAGGAGCAGGACCATCACATCCCTGTGTGCGGATTCCTTTGCCTGATGCTTAGAAGAGAATTAATGGGCCCCAAAGGGAGCAGCCTCTAATGTTCTAATGACTGCTTCAGAGTTGTGAGGACAAACACACTTTGAAGAAAGAAATGAAAATTCAAGCATTACAAAGGCTGGACTTCATAGGAATGAATGGCTGGTGTTTATATTGAAGAATTTTATTCCGGGGAAGAAAAGATTCAAAGTTTTAAATAATAAAAATAGTTTATGATATCTAGAATTTATTGTGCAATTATAACCTGGCAACTATCCTAGGGATTTCAATGGATTAACCAATTGAATATCATGTAAGAAAGGTAGTATTATTAGTAATATTTATAGATGGGAACTAAAGGACCGACTTATTCAGAACTGGTTCACATATCTTAATCACTCAGTCCAATGTGGCTTCCAGAACTGCACATATTAAATATGTCCAGGCCAATGAACAAATATAAATCTTTGCTTATTAAAGAAATACAGCAGATTACTTAATTTGTTCATGAAGTTATCTAATACAGAGAGAAATAGAATTATTTTTCTTAGGGAAAAACATCTTTACTTACAAATTAAGGTTTTTTTCTGATATCTTCATTCAGACACTTATTAACATTTATTGAGAATTGAGAATGTGTACAGAACAAGATGAGACACTGAAACTTGACAGTGAGCTGTCACATGATTCCTTCCCTCTCAGAGTTGAGAGCAGAGAGGGACAGAGAAATCAAGGCACATACAAATTAATGTGAAATGGCTACTGTGACACAGCCAAGAAGGAAAAACTCAAGGAGCTTAAGAGAGACTAGGAAGATTTGCCCTAGTCAGAGAGGTCAAGGAGGGCTTCCCTCAGGAAGTGACACTTGGCTGTGCTTTGAAAGATAAAAGGAATATATTTCAAGCAACAAGTCAGAAAATTCCTGTAGCAGATACGGGCATAAGAATAACTTCAGAAAAAAAAGCATGTTTTTCCATACAGGGAAGAAAGTGACTAAGACAGAGTGAAAGTCAGCACTTTCAAATGCTGACAAGTATAAAGAGGACTGAAAATGATGACTGGTATATGAAAAAATAAGACTACCAGCTGTTGTTCAGTTGCTAAGTGGTGTCTGACTCCGTGACCACATGAACTGCAGCATGCCAGGCTTCCCTCTCCTTCACCACCTACCAGCTCAGACTTGTCACTCATGCCCTTGGGGGAGGAGCAAAAAATTAATGGGCTCCAAAGGGCAGCCTCTAATGTTCTAATGACTGCTTCAGAGTTGTGAAAAATTGAAAAATTCAAGCATTACAAAGGCTGGACTTCATAGGAATGAATGGCTGGTGTTTATATTGAAGAATTTTATTCCGGGGAAGAAAAGATTCAAAGTTTTAAATAATAAAAATAGTTTATGATATCTAGAATTTATTGTGCAATTATAACCTGGCAACTATCCTAGGGATTTCAATGGATTAACCAATTGAATATCATGTAAGAAAGGTAGTATTATTAGTAATATTTATAGATGGGAACTAAAGGACCGACTTATTCAGAACTGGTTCACATATCTTAATCACTCAGTCCAATGTGGCTTCCAGAACTGCACATATTAAATATGTCCAGGCCAATGAACAAATATAAATCTTTGCTTATTAAAGAAATACAGCAGATTACTTAATTTGTTCATGAAGTTATCTAATACAGAGAGAAATAGAATTATTTTTCTTAGGGAAAAACATCTTTACTTACAAATTAAGGTTTTTTTCTGATATCTTCATTCAGACACTTATTAACATTTATTGAGAATTGAGAATGTGTACAGAACAAGATGAGACACTGAAACTTGACAGTGAGCTGTCACATGATTCCTTCCCTCTCAGAGTTGAGAGCAGAGAGGGACAGAGAAATCAAGGCACATACAAATTAATGTGAAATGGCTACTGTGACACAGCCAAGAAGGAAAAACTCAAGGAGCTTAAGAGAGACTAGGAAGATTTGCCCTAGTCAGAGAGGTCAAGGAGGGCTTCCCTCAGGAAGTGACACTTGGCTGTGCTTTGAAAGATAAAAGGAATATATTTCAAGCAACAAGTCAGAAAATTCCTGTAGCAGATACGGGCATAAGAATAACTTCAGAAAAAAAAGCATGTTTTTCCATACAGGGAAGAAAGTGACTAAGACAGAGTGAAAGTCAGCACTTTCAAATGCTGACAAGTATAAAGAGGACTGAAAATGATGACTGGTATATGAAAAAATAAGACTACCAGCTGTTGTTCAGTTGCTAAGTGGTGTCTGACTCCGTGACCACATGAACTGCAGCATGCCAGGCTTCCCTCTCCTTCACCATCTACCTGAGTTTGCTCAGACTCATGTCCACTGAGTCTATGATGTCATCCAACCATCGCCATCCTCTGTCACCCCTTTCTTCTCTTGCCCTCAATCTTTCCCAGCATCAGGGTCTTTTCCAGTGAGTCATCTCTTCACATCAGGTTTCCAAAGAACTGGAGCTTCGGCTTCAGCATCAGTCCTTCCTATGAATATTCAGGGTTGATTTCCTTTAGGATGGACTGGTTTGATGTCCTTGCTGTCCACAGGACTCTCAAGAGTCTTCTCTAGCACCACAGTTCAAAGTGACATCTTTGGACATCTGAAGTTATTGATACTTCTTCCTGCAGTCTTGATTCCAGCCTGCGAATCATACAGCCCAGCATTGTGCATGATGTACTCTGCATATAAGTTAAATAAGCAGGGCAACAATATACAGCCTTGACATACTCCTTGCCCAATTTGAAACCAGTCTGTTGTTTCATGGCCAGTTCTAACTGTTGCTTCCTGTTCTGCATACAAGTTTCTCAGGAGACAGGTATGGTGATCATCTGGTATTCCCATCTCTTTCAGAATTTTCCACAGTTTGTTGTGATTCACACAGTTAAAGACTTTCGTATAGTCAATGAAACACATGTTTTTCTGAAACATCTTGTTTTCTTGTTTTTTTCTATGATCCAGTGGATGCTGGCAATTTGATTTCTGGTTCCTCTGTTTTTTCTAAGTCCAGTTTGTACATATGGAAGTTTTCCGTACATGTACTGCTGAAGCCTAGCTTGAACGATTTTCAGCATTACCTTCTTAGCCTGTGAAATAATCGCAATTGTATGGTAATTTGAACATTCTTTGAGATTGAAATGAAAACTGACCTTTTCCAGTCACTACAGAAAGTATCAAAAGCTATTACTATGAAATGAAGATGACAGAGGCCAATTTGAGATGATGGCAGAGTTAAGTTCTAGGTAGAAAATGGAACTATTGGGTATAGGGAAAGCTTCAAAGATGAAGAAAGTTGTAACTGCAAAGAGACAGGGAATCAAGGATTTTTGTGGTGGTTTTTTGGGTTTTTGCTTCTTTTAATGAAAGAAACAGGAATGTGTTGAAAAATTGGCAATTATCAGGAAGTTAAAATCAAAGCAGACAACAAGGAAAATACAGGTCTAAATGTCCTGTATGGCAGGAGTCCTCAACCTCCAGGATCTAATGCCTAATGATCCGAAGTGGAACTGATATAATAGCAATATAAATAAAGTGCACAGTAAGTATAAGAATAAAACCCACCTTTTGAAAACTGTCAGGGTGGCTTGCAGCATCAGTCCTTTCAGTGAATATCCAGGGTTGATTTCCTTTAGGATGGACTGGTTTGATGTCCTTGCTGTCCACAGGACTCTCAAGAGTCTTCTCTAGCACCACAGTTCAAAGTGACATCTTTGGACATCTGAAGTTATTGATACTTCTTCCTGCAGTCTTGATTCCAGCCTGCGAATCATACAGCCCAGCATTGTGCATGATGTACTCTGCATATAAGTTAAATAAGCAGGGCAACAATATACAGCCTTGACATACTCCTTGCCCAATTTGAAACCAGTCTGTTGTTTCATGGCCAGTTCTAACTGTTGCTTCCTGTTCTGCATACAAGTTTCTCAGGAGACAGGTATGGTGATCATCTGGTATTCCCATCTCTTTCAGAATTTTCCACAGTTTGTTGTGATTCACACAGTTAAAGACTTTCGATAGTCAATGAAACACATGTTTTTCTGAAACATCTTGTTTTCTTGTTTTTTTCTATGATCCAGTGGATGCTGGCAATTTGATTTCTGGTTCCTCTGTTTTTTCTAAGTCCAGTTTGTACATATGGAAGTTTTCCGTACATGTACTGCTGAAGCCTAGCTTGAACGATTTTCAGCATTACCTTCTTAGCCTGTGAAATAATCGCAATTGTATGGTAATTTGAACATTCTTTGAGATTGAAATGAAAACTGACCTTTTCCAGTCACTACAGAAAGTATCAAAAGCTATTACTATGAAATGAAGATGACAGAGGCCAATTTGAGATGATGGCAGAGTTAAGTTCTAGGTAGAAAATGGAACTATTGGGTATAGGGAAAGCTTCAAAGATGAAGAAAGTTGTAACTGCAAAGAGACAGGGAATCAAGGATTTTTGTGGGGTTTTTGGTTGTTGCTTCTTTTAATGAAAGAAACAGGAATGTGTTGAAAAATTGGCAATTATCAGGAAGTTAAAATCAAAGCAGACAACAAGGAAAATACAGGTCTAAATGTCCTGTATGGCAGGAGTCCTCAACCTCCAGGATCTAATGCCTAATGATCCGAAGTGGAACTGATATAATAGCAATATAAATAAAGTGCACAGTAAGTATAAGAATCACTCCAAAACCATCCCCCAACTCTGGTCCGTGGAAAACCTGTCTTCCACGAAACCAGTCCCTGGTGCCAAAATGGCTGGGGACTGCTGCTCTATGGCAAAAAAGATAATCTTATTTAAATATCCACTGTAGGTTTTATGGTGAAACATAGATTTCCTTTCAAGTGGGCGTCTCTTGTGTACTTCAAGGTTTAACTGAATATCCAACTTAACTACTTTTCAGTTTTTTCAGCCAGTGCTGTTATAAATTTGCCTTAAAATCCAGAATATAACTTTTTTATCTTTGCTGAGAAAAAATACTCATTTACTATTTATTCATAAAATATCATGTACCATCTGTACTCCATAAAAGAGAAACGATTCATGAGCTGATTTTTGTAGTCTAGGTGATTTGGCATATAATGAACTGCAAATCTAACACTTCAGAACATCAATTTTTGTTAACACAAAATGTATCACTAGGGAAAAATATCATCCCAGACACCAATTCACTGTCTATATCATACTATAGTTTTGAAATGCTATAATTCATTAAGAATCAAAACAAGTTCTTGATTAACTGAATTTATATGAATTTCTCTTTAGAAAAAGTATTCCTACAAAGATATGCATGATCTACTAAATTTGGCTTGAGAGGTCAGGCCTGGCTTTTTTTTCTTTGGAGGGTTTGGTATAGTTTTCCTTTGCTTTGTCTGCAGTTGTTGGCACTGCTGAGTTGCCAGCTTCTTCAGACACAAATCTAAGACATATGAGGGAAAAATAAAAGCCAGAGTCTCAATACCACGTTGTTTCTCAAATCCTGAGTTCCCTAAAGTCAGTTTTGCTTCCTATTATCGTCTTTTATTCTTATGTTTGTTTTAGACATAATGCCTAAAAGTTTCAGTTAAAGTTGGGGGAACAGAGAAAAGTATGTCATCTCTAACCTCTTGGAAACAGAACTCAACCTGTTGAAAAATGTTAAGCAACAATGTCCTGTGTCCATCTTTGCATTTTAGACAGATAATGGTAAGTGAGGAGAGCTCAGGAATTACAGTTTGGGGAGATGGCCAGGAAAAGTATCTGAAGGCAGGATAATTTGTTAGAACATCGTCTAGATGGGCTATCTGAAATATGTAAGCGGAAAGCACAGGTGCAGGTGAGATGAGAAGCCAAACACAGAATAAATTCCAGTCAACAACACAGTAACTAGACTATCAGCCTTGACTAGATGGCAGGAAGCGTGGAAACATGAGGACACTTTTGATAGGTACTAAAATATGGTGACACCAGACCACCTTACCTGTCTCCTGAGAAACCTGTATGCAAATAAAGAAGTAACAGAACCAGATACAGAACAACTGACTGGTCCAAAATTGGGAAAGGAGTACATCAAAGCTGTAATATTGCCACTCTGCTTATCAGATAAGTTTATCTGCAGAATACATCACATGAAATGCCTGGCTAGATGAATCACAACATGGAATCAAGATTGCTAGGAGAAATATCAATAACCTCCGATATGCAGATGACACCACCCTAATAGAAGAAGCAAAGAGGAACTAAAGATACTCTTGATAAAGGTGAAAGGGGAGAGTGAAAAAAGCTGGCTTAAAACTCCACATTCAAAAAACTAAGATCACGGCATCCATTCCCATCACTTCACGGCAAACAGATGGGGAAAAAATGAAAACAGTAACAGGCTTTATTTTCTTGGGCTCCAAAATCTGGCCAGATTTCTTATAGGCAGCTGGACTCCTCTCAAATAGCATCTTATAGCAGCTAACGCAAGGATTCATTGAGAGTTCCTCAAATGTGTTTTATCTTGTCATTTCACATCTGACAGCAAGATCAAACCAGTCAATCCTAAAGGAAATTTGTTGGAAGGATTGATGCTGAAGCTCCATTACTTGGCCACCAGATGCAAAGAGTCAACTTTTTGGAAAAGACCGTGATGCTGGGAAACACTGAAGGCAGGAGAAGTAGGGGGTGACAGAGGTTGCCAGCTCAATGGACATGAGTTTGAGCAAACTCAGGGAGAGAGTAAAGGACAGGGAAACCTGATGTGATGCAGTCCATGAGGTCAAAAAGCGTCAGACACGACTGAGCGACTAAACAATGACAAAAAATGTAAATTTTGTTAAGCAACAATGTCCTGTGTCCATCTTTGCATTTTAGACAGATAATGGTAAGTGAGGAGAGCTCAGGAATTACAGTTTGGGGAGATGGCCAGGAAAAGTATCTGAAGGCAGGATAATTTGTTAGAACATCGTCTAGATGGGCTATCTGAAATATGTAAGCGGAAAGCACAGGTGCAGGTGAGATGAGAAGCCAAACACAGAATAAATTCCAGTCAACAACACAGTAACTAGACTATCAGCCTTGACTAGATGGCAGGAAGCGTGGAAACATGAGGACACTTTTGATAGGTACTAAAATATGGTGACACCAGACCACCTTACCTGTCTCCTGAGAAACCTGTATGCAAATAAAGAAGTAACAGAACCAGATACAGAACAACTGACTGGTCCAAAATTGGGAAAGGAGTACATCAAAGCTGTAATATTGCCACTCTGCTTATCAGATAAGTTTATCTGCAGAATACATCACATGAAATGCCTGGCTAGATGAATCACAACATGGAATCAAGATTGCTAGGAGAAATATCAATAACCTCCGATATGCAGATGACACCACCCTAATAGAAGAAGCAAAGAGGAACTAAAGATACTCTTGATAAAGGTGAAAGGGGAGAGTGAAAAAAGCTGGCTTAAAACTCCACATTCAAAAAACTAAGATCACGGCATCCATTCCCATCACTTCACGGCAAACAGATGGGGAAAAAATGAAAACAGTAACAGGCTTTATTTTCTTGGGCTCCAAAATCTGGCCAGATTTCTTATAGGCAGCTGGACTCCTCTCAAATAGCATCTTATAGCAGCTAACGCAAGGATTCATTGAGAGTTCCTCAAATGTGTTTTATCTTGTCATTTCACATCTGACAGCAAGATCAAACCAGTCAATCCTAAAGGAAATTTGTTGGAAGGATTGATGCTGAAGCTCCATTACTTGGCCACCAGATGCAAAGAGTCAACTTTTTGGAAAAGACCGTGATGCTGGGAAACACTGAAGGCAGGAGAAGTAGGGGGTGACAGAGGTTGCCAGCTCAATGGACATGAGTTTGAGCAAACTCAGGGAGAGAGTAAAGGACAGGGAAACCTGATGTGATGCAGTCCATGAGGTCAAAAAGCGTCAGACACGACTGAGCGACTAAACAATGACAAAAAATGTAAATTTGGGCTTCCCTGGTGATCCAGTGGGTAAAGAGTCTGCCTTGCAGTGCAAGAGGCACTGGTTCGATCCCTAGCCCGGGAAGATCCCACATGCTGCAGAGCGGCTGGACCAGTGTGTCCAATTACAAGCCAGAGCTCTAGAGCACATGCACCCAGAGCTGGTGCTCTGCAGTGAGAGAGGCCACTGTAATGGGAGGCCCACAAAGGCCAATGAATAAAGACGGATGAAAATAAATAAATAAATAATAAAAGAGGTCAAAATTTAAAAAAAAAAAAGTAAATTCAACAGAATGCAATGAGCAATAGAATATGATATCTAAGGCGAATTAAGTCCAAATCACTTCTAGCTTCTTAGTTTGGCTGACTGAGTGAATTTTGGTAACATTAACAACAGTGTAGAGTATACGGAAAGAAACGTCTCTGCAGGGAAGAGCGGAGACTGTGAGTTAATTTCACATCGCCTTGAGCCTGGGCCATCTGAAGGTCCCTAATTATTAGCTGATGCTTAGCACAAAGGTCAGAAAGGAGTTAGGAGCCTTAGTTCAGTTAGCAATACTCAAATCCAATTGTATGGAGGTTATCCAGGAAAAATAAGCAGACTGAGAAAAGCAGGCAAAGAACAAGACCATACTAATATCCAATGTTTAGAATCAAAGTAAAAGAAACCAAACAGAAAAGGAAGACAAGCTGTCAGAGAGGTTGAAAGAGAACGGAAGAGTAGCATTCAATTTAGTTCCATTGGCATTTACTACACATTTAGTGTGTGTTGTGCATTATGCTGAAACTGGCTTCTGAGGCCCTCACACTTTACTAGATATAATTTCAGGATAGAATGGTCAGCTAACAGACACATGCTCTACGGGCAATGGAACCAAAAAACCCCGAAACTGAGGAAATTTTCCAGTCAACTTTTGGAAAAGACCGTGATGCTGGGAAACACTGAAGGCAGGAGAAGTAGGGGGTGACAGAGGTTGCCAGCTCAATGGACATGAGTTTGAGCAAACTCAGGGAGAGAGTAAAGGACAGGGAAACCTGATGTGATGCAGTCCATGAGGTCAAAAAGCGTCAGACACGACTGAGCGACTAAACAATGACAAAAAATGTAAATTTGGGCTTCCCTGGTGATCCAGTGGGTAAAGAGTCTGCCTTGCAGTGCAAGAGGCACTGGTTCGATCCCTAGCCCGGGAAGATCCCACATGCTGCAGAGCGGCTGGACCAGTGTGTCCAATTACAAGCCAGAGCTCTAGAGCACATGCACCCAGAGCTGGTGCTCTGCAGTGAGAGAGGCCACTGTAATGGGAGGCCCACAAAGGCCAATGAATAAAGACGGATGAAAATAAATAAATAAATAATAAAAGAGGTCAAAATTTAAAAAAAAAAAAGTAAATTCAACAGAATGCAATGAGCAATAGAATATGATATCTAAGGCGAATTAAGTCCAAATCACTTCTAGCTTCTTAGTTTGGCTGACTGAGTGAATTTTGGTAACATTAACAACAGTGTAGAGTATACGGAAAGAAACGTCTCTGCAGGGAAGAGCGGAGACTGTGAGTTAATTTCACATCGCCTTGAGCCTGGGCCATCTGAAGGTCCCTAATTATTAGCTGATGCTTAGCACAAAGGTCAGAAAGGAGTTAGGAGCCTTAGTTCAGTTAGTAATACTCAAATCCAATTGTATGGAGGTTATCCAGGAAAAATAAGCAGACTGAGAAAAGCAGGCAAAGAACAAGACCATACTAATATCCAATGTTTAGAATCAAAGTAAAAGAAACCAAACAGAAAAGGAAGACAAGCTGTCAGAGAGGTTGAAAGAGAACGGAAGAGTAGCATTCAATTTAGTTCCATTGGCATTTACTACACATTTAGTGTGTGTTGTGCATTATGCTGAAACTGGCTTCTGAGGCCCTCACACTTTACTAGATATAATTTCAGGATAGAATGGTCAGCTAACAGACACATGCTCTACGGGCAATGGAACCAACAGAAAGGGAAACCAAGCACAGCCAAAGACTGAGGAAATTTTCCAAGAGATGAACACATCTAATTAGAGTTTACAAAGATAGCTGGAATTAACTAGTCCAGGAAAGACAGACAGAAGGTCGTGTCAGGCAAAGGAAACTGCCTGAACAAAAGTAAAAGGGCATGGGGAACTCAAGACAGCAGAGAGAATTTCTATTACCAAACACAGCCAGCAGGGATGACACCACTGTGAGAAAAATAAATACCAAACTGAAGAAAATCCCCGACTTTGTCACTTATGAGGCCACGACTAATCTCTGATACAGTAGCTTTATGGAAACAATGTGAGATAAAGTGGACTTCAGTGGGATGAAGAATAACTGGGAGAATATGAAGTTCAGACAGTATGGGAAGAGTATGTTTTTCAAGGAACTTAGTGGAGAAAAGTATAAAGATGAGATAGCTAGAAATACCTAAAAGTCTAAAAGTCTGTGTTTTGTGATCAGAGAGAATTGAGAATGTTTACAAGTTGTAGGAAAGAAACCTGAGTGCACAGATAAGATTTAAAAGGTCAAAAAAAAAAAAAAAAAAAAACACTCTTTTGTACAATAAATTCTTATAGAGCATCTACACTGTTCTTGAGCACATCAAGATAAAGACAAATAACAGAGTCCTTTTAATGGTGTTAAAATTATGTTTTAAAATAAATTTTAAAAAAGAAAAAAGGTCAATGGTAAATGGGTACATGCACAAAAATCACATTACTACAGTTCTAAAGGCAGGCTAATTTTTATGCATTTACCATTGGAGGTTATCCAGGAAAAATAAGCAGACTGAGAAAAGCAGGCAAAGAACAAGACCATACTAATATCCAATGTTTAGAATCAAAGTAAAAGAAACCAAACAGAAAAGGAAGACAAGCTGTCAGAGAGGTTGAAAGAGAACGGAAGAGTAGCATTCAATTTAGTTCCATTGGCATTTACTACACATTTAGTGTGTGTTGTGCATTATGCTGAAACTGGCTTCTGAGGCCCTCACACTTTACTAGATATAATTTCAGGATAGAATGGTCAGCTAACAGACACATGCTCTACGGGCAATGGAACCAACAGAAAGGGAAACCAAGCACAGCCAAAGACTGAGGAAATTTTCCAAGAGATGAACACATCTAATTAGAGTTTACAAAGATAGCTGGAATTAACTAGTCCAGGAAAGACAGACAGAAGGTCGTGTCAGGCAAAGGAAACTGCCTGAACAAAAGTAAAAGGGCATGGGGAACTCAAGACAGCAGAGAGAATTTCTATTACCAAACACAGCCAGCAGGGATGACACCACTGTGAGAAAAAATAAATACCAAACTGAAGAAAATCCCCGACTTTGTCACTTATGAGGCCACGACTAATCTCTGATACAGTAGCTTTATGGAAACAATGTGAGATAAAGTGGACTTCAGTGGGATGAAGAATAACTGGGAGAATATGAAGTTCAGACAGTATGGGAAGAGTATGTTTTTCAAGGAACTTAGTGGAGAAAAGTATAAAGATGAGATAGCTAGAAATACCTAAAAGTCTAAAAGTCTGTGTTTTGTGATCAGAGAGAATTGAGAATGTTTACAAGTTGTAGGAAAGAAACCTGAGTGCACAGATAAGATTTAAAAGGTCAAAAAAAAAAAAAAAAAAAAAACACTCTTTTGTACAATAAATTCTTATAGAGCATCTACACTGTTCTTGAGCACATCAAGATAAAGACAAATAACAGAGTCCTTTTAATGGTGTTAAAATTATGTTTTAAAATAAATTTTAAAAAAGAAAAAAGGTCAATGGTAAATGGGTACATGCACAAAAATCACATTACTACAGTTCTAAAGGCAGGCTAATTTTTATGCATTTACCATTGGATTTTTAAATTTTTTAAAAAATAATATAATGGAACCTTTGACTTTGTCACTTTCTGTAGCAATTTTCACAATTTATTTTAAGTACTCAGTGTTGAGGCTTATTTTATTTAATTGAAGGAAATTATTATTTTAACAAAAACATCTGTTCTATTGCAAGGACTTCAGTATGGGACACATTGTCAAGATTATTTTATGTTTTAATTATTACAAATACCACAGTGCATATTAAGTCTACAAAGGACAAAGCCATAGTATAAAAGATGTGGAGTAGTGCAAGATGCCCTAACACTTGTGTCAAAGTCTGTCTTACTATCTCTGAGCATTTCAAGACAGAAAATCAACCAGTTGAAAATGCAAGAATAGTCATATCCTTAAATGGTGGCCGGCACTAGGAGATTTCCACAAAGATCAAGAACAGTCTCTAATTTTTTCAGAATCATTGAGTTGCAGAATGTTAAGATTGCAAAGAACTTTGACATAATGTAATAATACTATCCATAACTCACATATAAAATTCTTTTTCAAATTCCTCTCTTGATGTTGAAAGACTTTAAGTGAAAAAGAGCCTCCTATTTCAGAAGCTGCCTAGTCAACTAATAGACAGTTATATTTACTCTGATTATCCCCAAAAGACAGGTCTCTGAAATTTCACATTACTACATCTCCATGTGACAATTTATATGCGTGTGCTGCATGTGCTTAGTTGCTGTCTGACTCTTTGCAGCCCCATGGACTGCAGCCCACCAGGCTCATCTGTCCATAGAATTCTCCAGGCAAGAAAACTGGAGTCGGCAGACATTCCCTTCTCCAGGGGATCTTCCCAGCCCAGGGATCAAACCCAGGTTTCCTTCATTGTAGCCAGATTCTTTACCAGCTGAGCTACCAAGAAAGCCCAATTTATACAAGGCAACTCTTTAAATATCTAAAGATATTTTATATATATTCACACTAATATATTACTTTTATCAGACTATACACAATTCCTTCATCTCCTTCTTGTATGACATTTATTACTCTCATTCCTTAAGTCCAAATGCTTTCAAATTATTTTTCCTCTTCCTCATTAAGTGGAACACAAATTCCCAAATGTGAAAAAGTAAAATAAGATTATAACACTGCATATGGTGATGAGCTTTTTTAAAGCCATCTTATCAACCACTCATGCTTGAACTACAGACAATTACAACACACAGGGATTTAACCCCAGAAACTGTAATCAACTCAAGTTTCCCTTATTTCATCTTTGCAACTATATTTTTATATAATTATAAAAGGATTTCCATATTTTCCCATCTGTGTATTTTGTCCCAAAAGACCAAGATCATGCTGGGTACTGATTTACCAAACTATCATTTTACTGCCCCTCTCAAATTCCACTATCAAGGGTTTCCCTGGTGGTTTAGATGGTAAAGAATCAGCCTGCGATGCAGGAAACGAAGGTTTATTTCCTGGGTTGGGAAGATCTCCTGGAAAAAGGACTGGCATGGGGATCACACTGAGTTGGACACGACTGAGTGATTAACACTCACAGGCACACACACACAAATATGATAGGCATGTTTAAATGATTCATACAAAGCATTTGCTAAAATTAAATAGAATAGAGCAGAATTTTCTAGTATACACACAAAAATATTATTCCTAGTTAACATTAATCCATGCAACTGAATCTATTTTTTTTTAAGATTTATTTATTTATTTATTTTGGGTGGGGGTTGGGTTGGGGAGGGAGGGGAGTGGGCAAGCCACTTCTATTGGTCTTTCATTTCTCTATTTTCATCCGTCCTTGTTCTTTGGCTCCTGTGGGCCTCCCATCGCGGTGGCCTCTGTTGTCGCAGAGCACCAGCTCTGGGCGCATGCGCTCCAGAGCTCCGGCTCGGTAGTTGGACACATGGGTCCAGCCACTCCGCGGCACGTGGGATCTTCCCAGGCCAGGGATCGAACTGGCGCCCCTTGCACTGCAAGGCGGTGTCTTTACCCACTGGACCACCAGGGGAAGCCCCAACTGAATCTTAAAACTATAAATCTGATCAGTCTATAATTCTCTCCCTTATACACACAACAATTATCAAAAACTACCAAAAGTATCTAATTAAAATCAAGAAACCATATACTTGAAATCCATTAAAACACAAACACAAAAAAGGTGAATTTTTATTATTTCTTTTGTGAGGACTCTTTTCTAAGATTCAAAATCAGAACCAATCCAATGATATTTTCTAGAAAGGGATAAACACCAAACTTTTTAGTGTATATTTTTCAAAATATGATTTTTATGCCTTTGTTTGACATAATCTAAATAGCTATTTATTTTTTCTTTTTATTTCTCTTACAAAATCAGATTTTTAACTAGACAAGATATAAAAATTCATCCTATACCCATTCAAACGTTTTTGTTCCTACTTAGGGCTACTTCCCTGCAACTTTTGGTAAAATTAATATATGTATATGTGATACAATATTTATTATAATCCTATATCCCTTTCCTGTTTTGGTTCTGGGTACTGATTTCCCTTTTGCCCTCTCAAATTCCACTATCAAGGGTTTCCCTGGTGGTTTAGATGGTAAAGAATCAGCCTGCGATGCAGGAAACGAAGGTTTATTTCCTGGGTTGGGAAGATCTCCTGGAAAAAGGACTGGCATGGGGATCACACTGAGTTGGACACGACTGAGTGATTAACACTCACAGGCACACACACACAAATATGATAGGCATGTTTAAATGATTCATACAAAGCATTTGCTAAAATTAAATAGAATAGAGCAGAATTTTCTAGTATACACACAAAAATATTATTCCTAGTTAACATTAATCCATGCAACTGAATCTATTTTTTTTTAAGATTTATTTATTTATTTATTTTGGGTGGGGGTTGGGTTGGGGAGGGAGGGGAGTGGGCAAGCCACTTCTATTGGTCTTTCATTTCTCTATTTTCATCCGTCCTTGTTCTTTGGCTCCTGTGGGCCTCCCATCGCGGTGGCCTCTGTTGTCGCAGAGCACCAGCTCTGGGCGCATGCGCTCCAGAGCTCCGGCTCGGTAGTTGGACACATGGGTCCAGCCACTCCGCGGCACGTGGGATCTTCCCAGGCCAGGGATCGAACTGGCGCCCCTTGCACTGCAAGGCGGTGTCTTTACCCACTGGACCACCAGGGGAAGCCCCAACTGAATCTTAAAACTATAAATCTGATCAGTCTATAATTCTCTCCCTTATACACACAACAATTATCAAAAACTACCAAAAGTATCTAATTAAAATCAAGAAACCATATACTTGAAATCCATTAAAACACAAACACAAAAAAGGTGAATTTTTATTATTTCTTTTGTGAGGACTCTTTTCTAAGATTCAAAATCAGAACCAATCCAATGATATTTTCTAGAAAGGGATAAACACCAAACTTTTTAGTGTATATTTTTCAAAATATGATTTTTATGCCTTTGTTTGACATAATCTAAATAGCTATTTATTTTTTCTTTTTATTTCTCTTACAAAATCAGATTTTTAACTAGACAAGATATAAAAATTCATCCTATACCCATTCAAACGTTTTTGTTCCTACTTAGGGCTACTTCCCTGCAACTTTTGGTAAAATTAATATATGTATATGTGATACGAATTTTATTACCTCATATAAAACCGTAGTGTTTCCATGTAGAAGAGGTCCATAACAGATATAGGAATGTCCAACAACCCAGCCTAAGTCAGAAGCTGCCCACCATACCTAAGCAATAAGAAGACAGTAAAATGCATATATCTTAATCAGAGAAATGTCATATAATATGAATTTTATTTTATTTTTTGAGAAGAAAATAAAGCTAATTAGAATGGGAGATGCTGTTAGAACAGTGAGCTGGCTAAGGGAGAATTCATCTGTAATATGAATTTTAAATCATGATTACCTCTCCAGGTTTAAGTCCATATATAGAAGACATAGACCAGTTAAGCATTACAGCGTATCCTCCAGTGGGCCTCACTACACCCTAAAGGAGAGAAAAGGTAAAGTTAAAATCCACAGACAATGTGTTAAAAGATGCTCTTTATTCATTACTATCCACTTAAGAAAAGTTCCTGTTTAAAGTATTTCGTATTCTGTAAGCTATAAATAACTTTGACTTTCATGTATTAATAATTGTATCTGAATCACCATTTCTCTGGCACCCCCCAATAATAAACACAGAATAATTAGTCCATATCAGTCCATTCATAGAATCCATTCTCACACATATTTCTAGACTTTCTAAAGAAAACATGATTTCATAGAATCACATACAGTAAAAAAATTTTCCAGGAGTAACATAAACTATCCATTGCATTTTAACACGTATTTCCAGAAAAAAAAATGGCAACTCTCAAAATTAAGTGCACAGAAAGGTCAAAGACAGCATACAAATTACCATAAGGATATTTATTCCTTAATAGTATTAAATAATAATAGGATGCCTAGAGGAAATGATCATACTCTAACTGGATTCTTATTACAATGCTAACCTAAGGTTAGCATGCTATCACAATATTACAGCCAAGCAGTTTTTTAGTGGTAAGTTCTCAAATTCTGATGACTTAATCTCGGTGAATTGGATCTAAGGCTGACAGATTTTCCTTATATTACATTTTGGGCAAAAGTAAGGATTGTTACACCATAGTACTGTGGCTTTCATGAATCAGTTTCTAGCAGCAATTCTTGACAGTGAATGCATTCAATCTTAATATGAGATTAATATTTGAAAACTAAGCACATCATAGATAAGAACTCACAGTAAATCTAACAATTTCATTTATTACTTTGCTATAAACATTGATCATCATTGGTTCAAAATGACTTAATGATGTGAATATCCAGAGCTTGCTAAGAAATATGTTATATTTCATTCACAAGTATTTTCAAGCATCTGTCAGTAGAGTAACTACTCTGTGAAGAAAATAATTATTTTTACCCAAAAAGGGCACACACGGTCCTAATAATGAATGTGTACATTTTGGCACAGTCTGAGACTGTAACACACATACATGAGTCAGAAGAATGAAAAAGAAGCTGACTGTCACTAAAATTGCTGCTCTCCCCAGGTACCACTGATAAACCATAGGTATCAAGCTGTGGAATACACTTTATCTACCAGCAGCAACACCTGGGCTCTTGGCAAATGTCACACGGAGCTTTGTTGGTGTTTGATAAGTATGCTTTCTAAGTTGCATTACATGGTAATCATTCAGCTAGCTCTTCTGACCATTCTGGGAGTGTTAAAAATCCTAAAGTCCTGCCAGTAAATTTCACACATGCATTTTCCTGTGTACACTGAGCGGGTCTTCACTGAGTATATACTGTACAGTCTTTCCTGTACTTTGCTAATTTTTTTTGTGTTAGTGAAAAGGTTTTCCCTGTAATTCAAAGCCTTGATGAATTTAACATTAATCAACTTGCAAACACTCTTTTCTAAAGAATTTTTTATTCATTTGGTAGAGGATAAAACATGAGTATTTTTTACAGACAATAAGCTATCAATATTCTATGATATTTAATGTCAAGCCTGACTTCACTTAAGATACTTTAGGATTTCTCTTCACCTACCTGTCCTGCATTGAGAGGTCATTCTTAATCAATAATTTAAATATCATTACAAATGAGTAAATTTTTACATTAAATGTTAGAGAATAAGAGTAATCAACTGGAAATGATAGAAAAGAACAAAAGACTAGAGAGAAAATAAATGAGTAGTAGCTCATTTATAAAACTTAGAAGATAATTTAAAGGATAGGTTATCAAATTTTTGCTTACTTCTCAAGTGAACCCTTCTTAAAGGTTATTAAACAATGTTACTTTGTCTGTAAAATGGTGGCTACTTAAGTCCATTTAACCCCAAAATGTAAGACTTAAAAGTGAGACTATGCATGAAAATAAACTTAAAATTATACATTCTATCATTTAATGTCTTACTAATAAAATTATTTCTTTAATTATAGCAATTACTATTTTTATTTTCCCTGTACAAATGACAGGAATGTCAAAAAATCAGAGGTTACTGTCAAAGAGTCTCATTAAAAAACTAAAATAGAGCTAACAAAAATGTTATATTTCATTCACAAGTATTTTAAATCTGTCAGTAGAGTAACTACTCTGTGAAGAAAATAATTATTTTTATCCAAAAAGGGCACACACGGTCCTAATAATGAATGTGTACATTTTGGCACAGTCTGAGACTGTAACACACATACATGAGTCAGAAGAATGAAAAAGAAGCTGACTGTCACTAAAATTGCTGCTCTCCCCAGGTACCACTGATAAACCATAGGTATCAAGCTGTGGAATACACTTTATCTACCAGCAGCAACACCTGGGCTCTTGGCAAATGTCACACGGAGCTTTGTTGGTGTTTGATAAGTATGCTTTCTAAGTTGCATTACATGGTAATCATTCAGCTAGCTCTTCTGACCATTCTGGGAGTGTTAAAAATCCTAAAGTCCTGCCAGTAAATTTCACACATGCATTTTCCTGTGTACACTGAGCGGGTCTTCACTGAGTATATACTGTACAGTCTTTCCTGTACTTTGCTAATTTTTTTTGTGTTAGTGAAAAGGTTTTCCCTGTAATTCAAAGCCTTGATGAATTTAACATTAATCAACTTGCAAACACTCTTTTCTAAAGAATTTTTTATTCATTTGGTAGAGGATAAAACATGAGTATTTTTTACAGACAATAAGCTATCAATATTCTATGATATTTAATGTCAAGCCTGACTTCACTTAAGATACTTTAGGATTTCTCTTCACCTACCTGTCCTGCATTGAGAGGTCATTCTTAATCAATAATTTAAATATCATTACAAATGAGTAAATTTTTACATTAAATGTTAGAGAATAAGAGTAATCAACTGGAAATGATAGAAAAGAACAAAAGACTAGAGAGAAAATAAATGAGTAGTAGCTCATTTATAAAACTTAGAAGATAATTTAAAGGATAGGTTATCAAATTTTTGCTTACTTCTCAAGTGAACCCTTCTTAAAGGTTATTAAACAATGTTACTTTGTCTGTAAAATGGTGGCTACTTAAGTCCATTTAACCCCAAAATGTAAGACTTAAAAGTGAGACTATGCATGAAAATAAACTTAAAATTATACATTCTATCATTTAATGTCTTACTAATAAAATTATTTCTTTAATTATAGCAATTACTATTTTTATTTTTCCCTGTACAAAAGACAGAAATGTCAAAAAATCAGAGGTTACTGTCAAAGAGTCTCATTAAAAAAAAACTAAAATAGAGCTAACAAAGAAAAGCTGTCTGTGATCACTGGTCTTTGATATTCACTTTTTTTTAATTTTAAGAATAAGTATAAAAATTTCATCTGGCATCATTTTTCTGTTTATTAATCTAGATTCTCAATACAAAATTTGGTCTTGCCTCTAAAATATTCAGATGACAGTTTTCAATTTTCTGGTGTTTAGTATGCTGAAGAAAAAACTACTTAGTATCATATTCTCCATGTAGATCTTTTATAAAAAGTTCAAGAGTAAATAAAAAACTGAAAGATAAGTTTTAAAAAGATTTATAATATTAATATGTGACTAAAATTAATATGATAAAGCTCTTCTTGCTTCTAATTATGTTTTCTAGGTAATGATAACTAAAATGCAAAATATAAAGCCTGTGCAGCTTCTGAAAATAGATACAACATGTTCAAAGAAAATCCCCCAAATCGTTATATTCTTATGTGCAAAATTAACTAGAAACAATAAATGGCATTTAAAAGTATATTTTAAATCTTGAGTATGAGGTAAAAATTCTATTCATCGTAAGTGCCTACCCTTACAACGCAAGCATGCTGCATTTCATTCACTCTTCTGAATATGTTACTTTATGTACTTATGTCCTACCTTCCTTAAAAATAAAGACATTAGATGATCTTGTATATTTTCAGAAAAGCTGTGTAACCTCCAAATACACTGCTTTGGTTTTTGTAGGATCAGCCATAACACTTAAAGTCTTCTGGAGAACTTAAAAGACATCCATGTGGGAATAACACTCTGTGCCCCAAATAAAGACATGAAAGTCAATTCTATCTCAGAAATAAGAAAGTAGACAATGTGAAGGTGTTCTTTAAACAACACAAAACACTTTGCATGTATACAGATATTCAAAAAATTCAATCCCTACAAGTGAAACTAAAGGCTAATTTTTTATCCACCAGGAATGAGATGACAGTTAATCACAGATGGTTCTTTATGGTTTTCAGTTGAATGAGCTGCCTTGGAAGACAAGGAAAGCCACAAAATATCATAAATGAGGCAATTCATGTAAAATAGAAAGTATGCCTATATCAAGCATGTTCTGTTTAGATGTTACAATTCAAGAAATATGCAGTGGTAAGATTAAGAGTTTGGGAGTCTTAGCTGAAAGACCTTTTCAAATAGATCTATAAAAATTTGAATGGAAAATCTCAAAATATTCAAGAAAGAGAAACCTACATAGAGTAACCAAGAGAATCTCATATTTCCTAATTTGAGCCCCACTATCACTTTCTGCTATGAATTTCATTGCTCAGTTGCGTCCGACTCTGCGACCCCAAGTACTCTAACCCACCAGGTTCCTCTGTTCATGAGATTCTCCAGTCAAGAAAACCCATGGAGTGGGTTACCACGTCCTCCTCCAGAGGATCTTCCCAATCCAAGGATCAAACCCGTGTCTCCTGTGTCTCCTGCATGGTAGGTGGATTCTTTACCCACTGAGCCATCAAGGAAGTAACACTTGTACAGACAAATGTACAAGTTTACATACATAAGTACACATCCATTCACATATATATGTAAATACATGCATATATGTCTATATGTACACATGTACATCCTCTCATAGGGCCCCAAGTCCTGTAAACTTCTCTGAGCCTCTGAGTACTAACAACATCCACCCACTGCTTACTCTCCACAACCCTCGGCACCATGAGAATGCCTTTATATCTTCAGCCTAGAATAGGCAATTCATACATTTGTCTCCTAATTAAGAGTCAACAGTTGAATGAATAAGCAGTGTACAAAAACTATAATTAAAAAAAAAAGTTCTTTGTTCAAGAGAAACCCTTGAAACTTACAGAACTTAATTGCCATGCTAATAGAAATGATGGATGTTTCCATTTGATATGTATTTCTTTAAACACAAAATCTCTTGCCCCAGGCTTTCCAGTAGTGACTCTGAAGCCACCTCTATGGATGATACTTCAGAAGGAGTATAATTTTTTTACTGATCTGAACAACTGTGAGATAAGGGGCAAAAGGGTAGCAAGTTCAGCATTTTAACTGAAAGAATTGTACTACAGATTGAAAAATATTTTTCCACAGGTTCTTTTTTTATTTGACTTTCTTTTATTTTTTTCCTGTGGTCTAGAATATGAGTAAGTCACCTAACACATAGGAATAAAGGTTAACATAACTTACATAAACTCACATCAAGACAAAGACCTTAGCTACCAAGTTCCTATTATACCTTCCTTTCTAATTCTTTACTTTTGGTTTCTTTCCCACTGTGCTTCTTTGGCACTTTTTTTTTCTTTTTTTTTTTTTGGTTATCACCATATCCATGACAGCAAGCTGAAAGAAGATAAATATGATCATCATTAAACTGTCCACTCCCAAAACGACAACCCATCCAGATAAGGAATTCTTCAAGGAACTGAAGTTCCTTGGTATTACTTGAATACAGGCAGCCAAACCAAACAGGATAAACATGCATAAGAGAGAAATATATGCAAAGCAGCTGAGCTGTAGTTGCTAGAATATGTGCAGCAACTAACAGATCAACCTGTCATACAACAATTTGACAAATCCAGGGTTGGCAGATATAGAGATGCAAATATGCCCTAAATATATCTGCAAATTCTAACCAAAGAACAGACTGTATCTGTGTGTCTTCTACTTGCCTATGGGAAATGAGCAGTTTTAAGTAGAATATTTTTATGGGTTCACAACACTATTTTTTCTCACGAAGATCAATAAAGCAAACTATATGATAACATTAAATTTATATTTAAATACTTTATAAATTCATCTTTGCTCATCTTTCCTGTACTTCTATTCTGGGAATCCCAATATTAAAAATTCAGATCCTATTAATCCTGATTATTACCAAAACTGAAGTGAGAAACTTATGAATAAAGATGCACCTGGATTCTCAATATTTTTTAATAATCTATAACAAAAAAGAATCTTAAAAGACGATATATTTTATATATATAGGGCTTTTGGTTCACATAGTAGTTTTATTAAAATATGAATTAATTTTAACTTAAGCCACCTCTATGGATGATACTTCAGAAGGAGTATAATTTTTACAAAAATGTGAAAAGGAAAGGTAGCAAGTTCAGCATTTTAACTGAAAGAATTGTACTACAGATTGAAAAATATTTTTCCACAGGTTCTTTTTTTATTTGACTTTCTTTTATTTTTTTCCTGTGGTCTAGAATATGAGTAAGTCACCTAACGCATAGGAATAAAGGTTAACATAACTTACATAAACTCACATCAAGACAAAGACCTTAGCTACCAAGTTCCTATTATACCTTCCTTTCTAATTCTTTACTTTTGGTTTCTTTCCCACTGTGCTTCTTTGGCACTTTTTTTTTCTTTTTTTTTTGGTTATCACCATATCCATGACAGCAAGCTGAAAGAAGATAAATATGATCATCATTAAACTGTCCACTCCCAAAACGACAACCCATCCAGATAAGGAATTCTTCAAGGAACTGAAGTTCCTTGGTATTACTTGAATACAGGCAGCCAAACCAAACAGGATAAACATGCATAAGAGAGAAATATATGCAAAGCAGCTGAGCTGTAGTTGCTAGAATATGTGCAGCAACTAACAGATCAACCTGTCATACAACAATTTGACAAATCCAGGGTTGGCAGATATAGAGATGCAAATATGCCCTAAATATATCTGCAAATTCTAACCAAAGAACAGACTGTATCTGTGTGTCTTCTACTTGCCTATGGGAAATGAGCAGTTTTAAGTAGAATATTTTTATGGGTTCACAACACTATTTTTTCTCACGAAGATCAATAAAGCAAACTATATGATAACATTAAATTTATATTTAAATACTTTATAAATTCATCTTTGCTCATCTTTCCTGTACTTCTATTCTGGGAATCCCAATATTAAAAATTCAGATCCTATTAATCCTGATTATTACCAAAACTGAAGTGAGAAACTTATGAATAAAGATGCACCTGGATTCTCAATATTTTTTAATAATCTATAACAAAAAAGAATCTTAAAAGAAGATATATTTTATATATATAGGGCTTTTTGGTTCACATAGTAGTTTTTATTAAAATATGAATTAATTTTAACTTACATATGTATTAATATAGGGTTGAATCACTTTGCTGTATACATGAAACTAACACATTATTAATCAACTAAACTTCAATTAAAAAAGAAAAAAAGAGGGGCTTCCCTGGTGGTCCAATGGGTAAGGACATCGCCTTGCAATGCAAGGGGTGCCAGTTCGATCCCTGGCCTGGGAAGATCCCACGTGCCACGGAGCGGCTGGACCGATGTGTCCAATTGCCAAGCAGGAGCTCTGGAGCGTATAGGCCCAGAGCCGGTGCTTTGTGACAACAGCGGCCACTGCGATGGGAGGCCCACCCGGGCCAAAGAACAAAGATGGATGAAAACAGATAAATAAAAGACCAATAGAAGTGGCCCACCCATGCCCCTCCCTCCCCACCCCACCCACCTCCAAAATAAATATATAAATCTTTTAAAAAATTAAGAAAAAGAAAAAGAAAAAAAGAGGCATCTGGAGCCAACTGGAAAAGTAAGAAATTATTTAACAAATATTCTGAAGATCTACTATGGTCCAACTCTAAGGTTAGCCACATAGTGGATTCAAAGATGTATGAAATATATTCTACAATGTCAAGAGAATATGCAACGTTATGAAGATAAGTAAATGAAAATTCATTAATTTAAAAAGTACAATAAAACAAGTGGGATAATTATTTGGCAATATCTAATTGAAATTTTAAAGTCAGCTGAAAGGATAAGGAAGATATTTCTGAAAGACCTTGAAAAACAACTACTTTGTCTTGCCATTCTGCATAGCCTACTCTGTAAAACCTACTTGTTCCCATGATTTAAACACCAGTCCCTTACAGACTGTATCTGTGTGTCTTCTACTTGCCTATGGGAAATGAGCAGTTTTAAGTAGAATATTTTTATGGGTTCACAACACTATTTTTTCTCATGAAGATCAATAAAGCAAACTATATGATAACATTAAATTTATATTTAAATACTTTATAAATTCATCTTTGCTCATCTTTCCTGTACTTCTATTCTGGGAATCCCAATATTAAAAATTCAGATCCTATTAATCCTGATTATTACCAAAACTGAAGTGAGAAACTTATGAATAAAGATGCACCTGGATTCTCAATATTTTTTAATAATCTATAACAAAAAAGAATCTTAAAAGAAGATATATTTTATATATATAGGGCTTTTTGGTTCACATAGTAGTTTTTATTAAAATATGAATTAATTTTAACTTACATATGTATTAATATAGGGTTGAATTAATCACTTTGCTGTATACATGAAACTAACACATTATTAATCAACTAAACTTCAATTAAAAAAGAAAAAAAAGAGGGGCTTCCCTGGTGGTCCAATGGGTAAGGACATCGCCTTGCAATGCAAGGGGTGCCAGTTCGATCCCTGGCCTGGGAAGATCCCACGTGCCATGGAACGGCTGGACCGATGTGTCCAATTGCCAAGCAGGAGCTCTGGAGCGTATAGGCCCAGAGCCGGTGCTTTGTGACAACAGAGGCCACTGCGATGGGAGGCCCACCCGGGCCAAAGAACAAAGATGGATGAAAACAGATAAATAAAAGACCAATAGAAGTGGCCCCCCCACCCCTCTTCCTCCCCACCCCACCCACCTCCAAAATAAATATATAAATCTTTAAAAAAAATTAAGAAAAAAAAAAAAAGAAAAAAAGAGGCATCTGGAGCCAACTGGAAAAGTAAGAAATTATTTAACAAATATTCTGAAGATCTACTATGGCCCAACTCTAAGGTTAGCCACATAGTGGATTCAAAGATGTATGAAATATATTCTACAATGTCAAGAGAATATGCAACATTATGAAGATAAGTAAATGAAAATTCATTAATTTAAAAAGTACAATAAAACAAGTGGGATAATTATTTGGCAATATCTAATTGAAATTTTAAAGTCAGCTGAAAGGATAAGGAAGATATTTCTGAAAGACCTTGAAAAACAACTACTTTGTCTTGCCATTCTGCATAGCCTACTCTGTAAAACCTACTTGTTCCCATGATTTAAACACCAGTCCCTTACAATTGATGATATTCCAAGGGTCTATCTCCAAACCCAGATGTACTCTTGGACCCAGACCTTCACTTTCAATTACTGTCTGGGCATCTCCATGTTAATGTCCTAAAGATACATCACATTCAATATACATATACAAGTTTTCCCAGCCCCAAACCATTCTCCTTTGTTTCCAGTCCAGTAAATATCTAAAGTGAAAGTGTTAGTCACTCAGTTGTATCCGACTCTTTGAACCCCATGGACTGTAGCCTTCCAGGCTTCTCTGTCTATGGTATTTTCCAGGCAAGAAAACTGGAGGAGGTAGCCATTCCCTTCTCCAGGGATCGAAACTGGGTCTCTGCAGTTCAGGCAGATTCTGAGCCACCAGGGAAGCCCCCAAACCACTCTCATACGTCCTTGGGTTCAAAATCTTCAACTCTGTCTCTGTCTCACCCTTATCCCTGAACCAAGTCTGACTGTTCCCTAATAAATCTGCTCTCCTAAGTAAGGCTCAAAACTAAGCACAGCTCAAAAACCAATCTCCTTTCTTCAACTGTGTGTATCTGCCTTTTATCTCAACAAAATGTTGCAAAGATTACCTTCACATTTTTCTTTTTTAAGAAGCATTAGTATTTTCCATCCTTATATACAGTTTATAACCTACATTTCTTGGCTAAATTTTCAGCAATTGGCCCTGGTGTATATATATATATATAGCCATTTCTCTACTTTATTTGCACCAAAGGTACTAGCCATCCTGGAACCTTTCTTACCTGTGCCTGTCTTTGCTTATGTTGACCCAATCTACCTGGGATGCCCTGCTCCGCACGAAGTCACCTGATGAAACAGCTGTATTAATTCTTCAAATGTCATTCTGTCAAGCATTTTCTCTGACATCTCTCTGATAAAACAGCACTCTCACTCTTCCTTTACCCTTATCCTACTTTATTTTTCCTCATAGTGTGTTAGTGTTTGTTGCTCAGTCACATCCAACTCTTTGCAACTCCATGACCTGTAACCCGCCAGGTTCTACCATCCATGGGATTCTCCAAGCAGTAATACTGGAGTGTGTCAATTGCTGAAAGATAGAGCTACCATATAACCCTGAAAACCCACTCCTAGGCATATATCCAGAGAAAAACATGACCCTAAGAGATACATGCACAAGGCTCAGACAAGGAAACACCCTAAATGTCCATTGACAGAGGAATGGATAAACAAGATGTTGTATATGTGTACAATGGAATATTACTCAGTCATTAAAAAGAATGAAATAAGGGCTTCCCTGGTGGTCCAGTGGGTAAAGAGTCCATGTTGCAGTGCAAGAGGCAGTGGTTCAATCCCTGGCCTGGGAAGATCCCATGTGCCATGGAGCAGCTAGACTGGTGTATCCAATTACAAGCCAGCTCTCTGAAGCACATGAGCCCAGAGCCAGTGCTCTGCTATGGGAGAGGCCACTTCAGTGGGAGGCCCACACAGGCCAAAAAATAAAGATTCATGAAAATAAATAAATTAAAAAAAAACAATAAAAGAGGCCAAAATTTAAAAAATGAATTAAAGAATCAAATAAGCCCATTTGCAGCAGCATGGATGGACCCAGAGAGTGTCATGCTGAGTGAAGTAAACCAGAAAGAGAAGAAATATCAAATGACATCCCTTCTATGTGGATTCTAAAAAGAAATGGTAGAAATGATCTTGTTGACAAAAAATAAAGAGACTCATAGACTTAGAAAATGAAATTGAGGTTGCAGGTGCGGGGGCAATGGATAATTAAGGACTTTGGGAAGGTTACGTACATGCTGCTATATTCAAAAAGGATAACTAACAAAAATCTATTGTATAAGCACATGGAACTCTGCTCAATGTTATATGCTAGCCTGGATGGGAGGGGAGTTTGGGGGAAAATGGAAACATGTATAAGTACAACTGAGTTCCTTCACTGTTCACCTGAAACTATCACAACATTGTTAACTGGATAAGCCCCAACCCAAAATGTATTTGGTGTCAAAAAAATAAACAAAAATTTAAAAAAGAAAAAGAATACTGGAGTGGGTTACCATTCCTTTCTCCAAGGGATCTTCCCAATCCTGGGATTGAACCTGTGTCCCCCACACTGCAGACAGATTCTCTACCGTTTGAGTCACTAGGGAAGCCCTCATAATACATCACATAGCTTTTTGTTTGTTTAGTACCTGTCCAGCCAAAGAACTCTCAAAAGACAGTCAGATATATATTTGTGTGCTCAGTAATATTTTTTGAATTAATGGAATTTAATTCTTCAGGTGCCACTCAAGCTTATCCTTTCTTCAAGAGAGAGAGAAGCAGGGTTCTTTTCCTCTTAGGGGAAGATCACAGTTTACCTTACATTACCTGTGTCAATATATATTGCAAATCCACTATGCCTGAAGGCTCTGTGGTTTACTCATTTTTATCTCTTTTAGCACCTAATTAACATGCAATAATACATGCTGAATTGAACTAAATTCAGTGTGAATAGAAATCTTTCAACAATTAAAGTCTTCTTGAATCTATCTTCAGGATGGTACAATGTAATCAAGAAAAATGAGGATGATTAAAATATCAAACAATCTTCAGTATGGGTATCTAAGAATTTCATAAAGTGCTTCTTGACTCAGAGAAAACATGGAATATCTAGGTTTCTTCCTTATGTGGAATCACTACTTTTCAGGTTTAATGTTCCATATGTTACTTTTATTTCTACTACACTAGCTGAGTCAGTTTTGAGCTGATGGTGAACTCTTCTGCCCTCTCATATGGATTCTAAAAGAAATGGTAGAAATGATCTTGTTGACAAAAAATAAAGAGACTCATAGACTTAGAAAATGAAATTGAGGTTGCAGGTGCGGGGGCAATGGATAATTAAGGACTTTGGGAAGGTTATGTACATGCTGCTATATTCAAAAAGGATAACTAACAAAAATCTATTGTATAAGCACATGGAACTCTGCTCAATGTTATATGCTAGCCTGGATGGGAGGGGAGTTTGGGGGAAAATGGAAACATGTATAAGTACAACTGAGTTCCTTCACTGTTCACCTGAAACTATCACAACATTGTTAACTGGATAAGCCCCAACCCAAAATGTATTTGGTGTCAAAAAAATAAACAAAAATTTAAAAAAGAAAAAGAATACTGGAGTGGGTTACCATTCCTTTCTCCAAGGGATCTTCCCAATCCTGGGATTGAACCTGTGTCCCCCACACTGCAGACAGATTCTCTACCGTTTGAGTCACTAGGGAAGCCCTCATAATACATCACATAGCTTTTTGTTTGTTTAGTACCTGTCCAGCCAAAGAACTCTCAAAAGACAGTCAGATATATATTTGTGTGCTCAGTAATATTTTTTGAATTAATGGAATTTAATTCTTCAGGTGCCATTCAAACTTATCCTTTCTTCAAGAGAGAGAGAGAAGCAGGGTTCTTTTCCTCTTAGGGGAAGATCACAGTTTACCTTACATTACCTGTGTCAATATATATTGCAAATCCACTATGCCTGAAGGCTCTGTGGTTTACTCATTTTTATCTCTTTTAGCACCTAATTAACATGCAATAATACATGCTGAATTGAACTAAATTCAGTGTGAATAGAAATCTTTCAACAATTAAAGTCTTCTTGAATCTATCTTCAGGATGGTACAATGTAATCAAGAAAAATGAGGATGATTAAAATATCAAACAATCTTCAGTATGGGTATCTAAGAATTTCATAAAGTGCTTCTTGACTCAGAGAAAACATGGAATATCTAGGTTTCTTCCTTATGTGGAATCACTACTTTTCAGGTTTAATGTTCCATATGTTACTTTTATTTCTACTACACTAGCTGAGTCAGTTTTGAGCTGATGGTGAACTCTTCTGCCCTCTCATATGGATTCCCATCTAGGTAATAGTGAATTGAAAGTCTCAAGGTAGCACCAAAAGGTTTTAAATGATTCCTTCAGGCTTTTAAGGAGCTAGAGTGATTTTTGTTTATTTGGCTGTTATACTATGTTTTCAGGGTCAATGGTTTCCTCTCATGTTGATACTTTTATATTAGATTATAATTTGCTGAGTTCCCTTTTATTTTACAGCCAAATGTTCATTTGGATTCTGTGTGACTGATGGATAATGCATAACTACAAAAAGTGGAGGGTAAGGATTGCATCCAGAAAACATCTGGACTGCTTAAACAAACAAATCTGCAATGTAAGAAACATTTACTTTTCAGATGACCAGGGTTCTTAAAAAATCAAAGGTCTTTGATTCTACAATGACATAAATATCTTTTTGTATATACATTTATTTTTATACACAACAAAGGTTTGATGGTAGACCAAAATATCATAAAACATTGTCTCTGCAGTCAGAGAGAATATATCCATCTACTAAATGTTCTTTTTCACAGTAAGTGAATTTCATATATCATGTATTAAGTCATGATTTTCCTTTATTTAAATCTACAAAATAAATTTAAATGATTTAAAAGAAATAGAATCACAATTTTAAGGATATTAACAGGTTATGTTTCACAATCCTGAAGTTATAGGTTCCAATATTAACAGAAGCCAATGTCGATAGGATGTGACATAGGATTTGTGACAGTCCCTTTGCCTACCAGCATTCTATGATTCAATAAATACTGAATTCCCTAATAAAGATGAAAGATGATATCGTAAGTCTTTATGAAGTTACATGAAGAAACAGTATTATTTGGAGAAACCAAAGAGAAATGGTAATTGTTTGGTAGCTGACACATTCAAGAATATTGACATTTTTTACTTTGTTTTGTGAAAACGCCTTTCAGGGTAAAAAAGACTTAAAAATCCTTGAATGTCTTCAGTATGGGTATCTAAGAATTTCATAAAGTGCTTCTTGACTCAGAGAAAACATGGAATATCTAGGTTTCTTCCTTATGTGGAATCACTACTTTTCAGGTTTAATGTTCCATATGTTACTTTTATTTCTACTACACTAGCTGAGTCAGTTTTGAGCTGATGGTGAACTCTTCTGCCCTCTCATATGGATTCCCATCTAGGTAATAGTGAATTGAAAGTCTCAAGGTAGCACCAAAAGGTTTTAAATGATTCCTTCAGGCTTTTAAGGAGCTAGAGTGATTTTTGTTTATTTGGCTGTTATACTATGTTTTCAGGGTCAATGGTTTCCTCTCATGTTGATACTTTTATATTAGATTATAATTTGCTGAGTTCCCTTTTATTTTACAGCCAAATGTTCATTTGGATTCTGTGTGACTGATGGATAATGCATAACTACAAAAAGTGGAGGGTAAGGATTGCATCCAGAAAACATCTGGACTGCTTAAACAAACAAATCTGCAATGTAAGAAACATTTACTTTTCAGATGACCAGGGTTCTTAAAAAATCAAAGGTCTTTGATTCTACAATGACATAAATATCTTTTTGTATATACATTTATTTTTATACACAACAAAGGTTTGATGGTAGACCAAAATATCATAAAACATTGTCTCTGCAGTCAGAGAGAATATATCCATCTACTAAATGTTCTTTTTCACAGTAAGTGAATTTCATATATCATGTATTAAGTCATGATTTTCCTTTATTTAAATCTACAAAATAAATTTAAATGATTTAAAAGAAATAGAATCACAATTTTAAGGATATTAACAGGTTATGTTTCACAATCCTGAAGTTATAGGTTCCAATATTAACAGAAGCCAATGTCGATAGGATGTGACATAGGATTTGTGACAGTCCCTTTGCCTACCAGCATTCTATGATTCAATAAATACTGAATTCCCTAATAAAGATGAAAGATGATATCGTAAGTCTTTATGAAGTTACATGAAGAAACAGTATTATTTGGAGAAACCAAAGAGAAATGGTAATTGTTTGGTAGCTGACACATTCAAGAATATTGACATTTTTTACTTTGTTTTGTGAAAACGCCTTTCAGGGTAAAAAAGACTTAAAAATCCTTGAATGTCTTCAGTGCTGCAAATCAAACAGTTCAATACTCTGGACAAATTGTCATTTGTTCAAACTGTCTAGGCCAATGGTCAAAGTTGCATTTAATAATGATAAACTGAATTCTTTTAAATCAAAAATCAATTTCATACTGTATGAAAGTTGTATCACCATTCAAAAACTACAAATATTTCACTTACAATATATTTTACAAAACTGTATTAGACCAACGAATATTTCATCCAAAATATTTTAATAGCTTACTAAAGCAACTGACTACTGCTATTTGTAAAGATTCTGAATGGACTAAGGACAAACCATTTGATATTTAATATAATTTTATATATGTACACATAGTATTTTTTAAGATATAAAGCACTTAAGCCTAGACCCCAAAGGAAAGTCTACAACTATTTTCAGTCAGTAATCAAATATTCTCGGTACAAAAAAGTCTGCTAATATGGGATCTAGTAAGATGGTCATGATAACACACGCAGTGAACTCATGAAAAGACAGAGACTAGACATAAAGACATTGTGGAGACTGAACAGTGGGAGGGAGGCATGGAGGGAGTAACATGGAAACCTATGCTGTCATGTGTGGAAAAGATAGCTAGTGTCATTGTGCTAGGGGAATAGGAGTACCTACAACCACTTGGGGCGATGGTCTGGAGGGATGGGGGGGGGACGGGGTGGGGGGAGAGTACCGGGATATGCATATGAATGATCTGGGAACATACATGTTGGTGAACAACAAAACTCTGTAAAATCTTTAAAATAAAGGAAAAAAAAAGAAAAACAAAAAAAAAAAGTCTGCTAATATAATTATCCAAAGGACAGTGCATACCTTCGGCAACCCTGTTGTCCCAGATGTGTACAGAATATACAGTGGATGTTCAGAAAGAACAGGAACACAGTCATGGCACTGTGCTTTTGCCATCTCTTCATCCCAATCAAGGTAATGACCTGGAGCCAAAGGAGCCATCTCCTACAAAGCACACACACAAAAGATGCACTGAACAAAAGAGGTTACCTCAGAAGAACGCTGGAGAGTTAATACATCTGCAGAAGTCTGCGAGTCTGATTGAAATCTAAGCCTAGACAGCACTAAATATCAGACTTATGACTCAATATCTCAGGGTCACGAGAGAAATTAAGTGTTCATCAGAAATCCAACCGTTTGATGTTGGCTTCAACTGAACTTATAGCAGGAAATGTTTAATGCAAACCTAGAGCTACCCTTAAGAAATTCAATGTGATGCAGGCATGATTTCATCAACAGAGTTTACATAACAGAAGTTCATGTTTCTATAAATGCATGCTCACTAGCAAGTTTATAAACTAACTTCTATTTTTCACAACCTATTTCTGTTTACTTTGGAACTACTGACTTAACAGTGAAATTTCAAATAACCCAATAAAGTTTCTCTTTATATAAGGACCATTTAAAGGTAATACTACAGACATTTTCCCAAATGAGAGAGCATTAAATCACTTTTGGGTGTGGACAAGTATTTACGTTCACTCTTTTTAGACCAAAACTCAGTTCTGAAATTAATGAGCATGAGACATATATAAAAAGTTATCCAAGTTTTCTTCCACCAGTAATATGAATATGGTAGAAATGTTTTCCTTTTTCGTTCCTAGAACCAAGCTCTGCATTATAAACTTTATGATAACAGAGCCATGAATTGAATAAACACATATTAAGTTAGACAGATCCTTTTAAAAGGTGCCAGTGAGGGGCTTCCCTGGTGGTCCAGTGGGAAAAGAGTCCACGTTGCAGTGCAAGGGGCCCAGTTCTATCCCTGGCCCAGGAAGATCCCACGGACCGCAGAGCGGCCGTACCGGTATGTCCAATTACAAACCAGTGCTTTGGAGAGAGAGGCCACTGCAATGGAAGGCCCACACAGGCCAAAGAATAAATATGGATGAAAATAAATAAATAGAAAACCAATAAAAGAGGCCCAAAAAAATTTAAAAAAAAAAAGGTGCCAATGAAATAATTCAGTGAAGAAGAAGGAAGTGACTTACAGAAAAAAGACTCCAGTGGGGAGTTACTGCTATTTAATTAGATTTATGATCCAGTACATGTCTAGTTATTTCTGAAATGTTGACTAATCTCAAGATGACAAAACAGGAAATTTATAGCTGGTGAATCTGTTAGTACAGGCACAAGGCAAGACGACACACTCCTCAGTGAAAGTAAGTTGGCCTAGAGAGCTTATGTACCCATTCACTTCATTCAGGTAACCTTCAACTAAGTTTAGAGACTGACAGATTTCTAAAAGCCAGATTATTTCCAATTCTCTGATTTCTTAATACACTGACTGGGATTTAAAAAAAAAGGTTATATGTTTAAATAAACACAGTTACAAACTGATACTTCAATATAGTATTAATACCACAAATATAATGCCTGTATGACTAAGCACATTGACAGACAATAATCTGAATTGACCTTTAAGATGGGGAAGTTTTAGGCTCAACTGGCCTTTTCAGCCTCACTGTGGTTATGCTGTGGATGTACCATTTAGATAAATAAATACAGTTAACTGTGACAAAATGGTATACTTCTGTTTGTTTCTATGCATCAGATAAACACAACTAATTTCAAATGATGAAGCCTTGGGCATCACAATTACAGACCTATAAAAAAAATCATCACACTGTGTAATAACAATGTCAACTGAGTAATCATAAAAATAATTGCAGACTAAATGAAATGAGGATTTGAAGGAAGGGTTATTCTTCAGGCCAAGAAATATAGGTATGTATAAAGAAGATCTGATAAAAGGAAGAGAGAGGGAAAAAACCCACATTAGTCTTTTCATACATGCATTTACTTCCCCAGACATGTCCTCCTGAGATGTCATCATTTTTAAAAGGCAGTCCTAGGGGAGCAGCACGGGTGATGGAGATGACCCGCCAATGGAGTTGTCCCTGCCTGCCTGATGCTTAGGTGTCGCAGCCAGGTTTTTATCTCCTCTGGCAAACATGCAATCCGAGTTATGACACACACCACCGAGCCTCATAATTCGTGTCTTTTCTAAACTCAAAGCAAAGCCAATCCACTGGGCTTAATTACTGACTCAACAGCAGGTCAGATACCAAAGACAAGGGACAAAGACAACTAAAATAAAGGAAAGTCAAAACAGGGAAAGGTCTCAAGGTAAATGAAGAAGAAGAAAGGGAGCCAGGTATGGGAGGAGGGGAAAGTAACAGTGAGTCTCTACCTATTAAATACAAATGTATACAGGCTAAATAAAAGGCAGAGATGGTCAGATTGGATAGAAAAAGTAAGATCCCAAAATATGTTATCTGTAAGAGAATTTTTTCTTAATATAAACAGATTACTGATAAAAAGGAAGGGATGGGAAAAAATTACATTGTGCAACAAAAAGTTCAAGAAATATTATATAGTTATACATCAAAGTAGATTTTCATAAAATACCAAATGATAAAGTAAACGAATAAACAGAACTCTCAAAATTTTCTCATGGAATAGGAAAATGATATGTCCACTTTGTAAAATGGTTTCATAGTTTTTAATAGAGTCAAATATGCATCTACTATATGAATCAGCAATTATACCTCTAGATATTTACACAAGAGAAATGAGAACACAGATAGTCACAGACAGACCTGTACAAGAATGTTCAGATTAGTAGCTTAGTCATAATAGCTCCAAAGCAGAAGTAACCCAAATATGCATAAATAAAAGAATGCAAAACAATTTTTATATATTCATGCTATGAAAGACTATTCAACAGTAAAAACAATAAACTATTGATACATGGCACACAGACGTGTACCTTTCAAGAATAATTGCAGACTAAATGAAATGAGGATTTGAAGGAAGGGTTATTCTTCAGGCCAAGAAATATAGGTATGTATAAAGAAGATCTGATAAAAGGAGAGAGGAAAAAGCCACATTAGTCTTTTCATACATGCATTTACTTCCCCAGACATGTCCTCCTGAGATGTCATCATTTTTAAAAGGCAGTCCTAGGGGAGCAGCACGGGTGATGGAGATGACCCGCCAATGGAGTTGTCCCTGCCTGCCTGATGCTTAGGTGTCGCAGCCAGGTTTTTATCTCCTCTGGCAAACATGCAATCCGAGTTATGACACACACCACCGAGCCTCATAATTCGTGTCTTTTCTAAACTCAAAGCAAAGCCAATCCACTGGGCTTAATTACTGACTCAACAGCAGGTCAGATACCAAAGACAAGGGACAAAGACAACTAAAATAAAGGAAAGTCAAAACAGGGAAAGGTCTCAAGGTAAATGAAGAAGAAGAAAGGGAGCCAGGTATGGGAGGAGGGGAAAGTAACAGTGAGTCTCTACCTATTAAATACAAATGTATACAGGCTAAATAAAAGGCAGAGATGGTCAGATTGGATAGAAAAAGTAAGATCCCAAAATATGTTATCTGTAAGAGAATTTTTTCTTAATATAAACAGATTACTGATAAAAAGAAAGGGATGGGAAAAAATTACATTGTGCAACAAAAAGTTCAAGAAATATTATATAGTTATACATCAAAGTAGATTTTCATAAAATACCAAATGATAAAGTAAACGAATAAACAGAACTCTCAAAATTTTCTCATGGAATAGGAAAATGATATGTCCACTTTGTAAAATGGTTTCATAGTTTTTAATAGAGTCAAATATGCATCTACTATATGAATCAGCAATTATACCTCTAGATATTTACACAAGAGAAATGAGAACACAGATAGTCACAGACAGACCTGTACAAGAATGTTCAGATTAGTAGCTTAGTCATAATAGCTCCAAAGCAGAAGTAACCCAAATATGCATAAATAAAAGAATGCAAAACAATTTTTATATATTCATGCTATGAAAGACTATTCAACAGTAAAAACAATAAACTATTGATACATGGCACACAGACGTGTACCTCAAGAATATTATATCGAACAAAAGAAGGTAGACATAAAAGCACATGCATGGTACATTCCATTTATATGAAGCTTAAGAATGAACAAAAAAATATGACATTACAAATCAAAAAGCATTTGCTTCTGGGAATGGGGAATTGTTGACTGGAAAAAGGAAAACATATGGAAAAATTCTGTATCTTGATTTGGATGGCAGTTATACAGGTGCATGCAATTTTGAAAGTGTATCAAAGGTTATTCTTCTGATACGTGCATTTCACTGTATTAAGTTATCTCTAAAAATTAAAATAATAATGCCCATCTGAGAACCTACAATGTGACTAATATTGTCTTAAAATATGAATAATATTTAATAGAACTGGTATACACAAATTAATAAGAGGACAAAGAAGATATTTGCTTGAGAAAGATCTTAACAGAAAACATATCCATATCTCCTGTATTTATGAAGTAAAACAATATATCTTGTTGGTTAAAAGCCATTAAACTGAGCATAAATCTTAACTCCCCCACTTATTTGGGGTGCAACCTGTTCATGACTCAGTTTCTTCATCTGTAAAATGGGGCCAACAGTAACACATACTTGACTGGCTTTTAAGAATGTAAGAGTTAAATAAGGAGTATCTGAAAGCACTTTGGGCCTAGCATTAAGTACTTTGTAAGTTCTACATGAATTCTTGCATGTGTGAACAGCCCCACACACATTAAACACTTGTGTTATTGTCTTCCTACATTTCCTTTAACCTTCCTTTACCCAAAGCCTTCTTTATTATTGAGTGTACATTCCTTGACTCAACAGCAACAAGCCTTTTTTAGAAACATGCTGGAGGTCATCTAAAAGAAATTTTAAATTCTTCTTTAAGACAGTGAAAATACTCACATCACTGAGTGCAGCAGTTCATGAACCCCCAACTACACTGGAATGTAATGTGGTAATGGGAATTGCTAGGTGGTAATCAAAGTGAGAGAGCTCCAATGCTCCCTGTTCTTACATCTTGTCATTCAAGCATTTTCCACAGATAACCTCTGAAGAGTTCTACAAATTATACATGATTCTTTGCACACTTGCAATTTTCCTTCTGCAAAAAATTTTAATCTGCTAGAAACCCAAGTCAATCCAACTATAAATAACTGGAGACTTGGAATGGATGTAGAGAAACAAGGTGATTATTTGGGCAAATTTACTAGGAAAAGCATTGTAAAATACAACCACTGATGTAACTACACTGTTTTTTCTTCCTCATGGATCACAGAATAATGTATCTGTGCAAAATACTCATATTTTCTTTTCCTGAAGGAAAAACATTTATTTGGATGGCAATCAGCTATGCAATTTTGAAAGTGTATCAAAGGTTATTCTTCTGATACGTGCATTTCACTGTATTAAGTTATCTCTAAAAATTAAAATAATAATGCCCATCTGAGAACCTACAATGTGACTAATATTGTCTTAAAATATGAATAATATTTAATAGAACTGGTATACACAAATTAATAAGAGGACAAAGAAGATATTTGCTTGAGAAAGATCTTAACAGAAAACATATCCATATCTCCTGTATTTATGAAGTAAAACAATATATCTTGTTGGTTAAAAGCCATTAAACTGAGCATAAATCTTAACTCCCCCACTTATTTGGGGTGCAACCTGTTCATGACTCAGTTTCTTCATCTGTAAAATGGGGCCAACAGTAACACATACTTGACTGGCTTTTAAGAATGTAAGAGTTAAATAAGGAGTATCTGAAAGTACTTTGGGCCTAGCATTAAGTACTTTGTAAGTTCTACATGAATTCTTGCATGTGTGAACAGCACACACACACATTAAACACTTGTGTTATTGTCTTCCTACATTTCCTTTAACCTTCCTTTACCCAAAGCCTTCTTTATTATTGAGTGTACATTCCTTGACTCAACAGCAACAAGCCTTTTTTAGAAACATGCTGGAGGTCATCTAAAAGAAATTTTAAATTCTTCTTTAAGACAGTGAAAATACTCACATCACTGAGTGCAGCAGTTCATGAACCCCCAACTACACTGGAATGTAATGTGGTAATGGGAATTGCTAGGTGGTAATCAAAGTGAGAGAGCTCCAATGCTCCCTGTTCTTACATCTTGTCATTCAAGCATTTTCCACAGATAACCTCTGAAGAGTTCTACAAATTATACATGATTCTTTGCACACTTGCAATTTTCCTTCTGCAAAAAAATTTTAATCTGCTAGAAACCCAAGTCAATCCAACTATAAATAACTGGAGACTTGGAATGGATGTAGAGAAACAAGGTGATTATTTGGGCAAATTTACTAGGAAAAGCATTGTAAAATACAACCACTGATGTAACTACACTGTTTTTTCTTCCTCATGGATCACAGAATAATGTATCTGTGCAAAATACTCATATTTTCTTTTCCTGAAGGAAAAAACAATTGGCCTATTCCTAGACCAAGTACTTTTCTAACATTTCTAAAGGACATTTTAAATGCAAATTAATCACATCTCACCACAAGATGAGGTAGCTGAGAGATTAAACATACTGTCAGGGTGTATGCATTCAGATTACAACCCTGATGCTAGAGGGACAAGTTACTTTATCTTTCTTTTCCTTGGATTCCTCTTCTTTAAAACAGGAATGATGCCAAGCTCATAAAGTAATCAGGACTTTAAAAAAAAAATTGTCTTAGCAATCATACAGCAAGCTGTCACTAAGTGTTTCTCAGAAATGTTGACCCTTGAACAATACGAGTTTGAACAGCAGAATCCATTTACATGTGGGTTTTTTTTTTTTTTTTTTTTTTTTTTTTTTTAGTAAATACACTGGAAACATTTTTGGAGATGTGTAGCAATTAGAAAAACTATCAGATAAACCACATAACTGAGAAATAGTGAAAAAAAAACAAAGAAAGGATATGTCATAAACACTTATATGTTGATACTAGTTTATCTTTATATAGGCCTAAAATAAGTGACTTTTTTTTGTGTGTGTGGCTATTCTGAGTTTTCACTGCTGTTGCAGGCTCTTCTCCAATTGCAGGGAGTGGGGGCTACTCTCTAGTTGAGGTGAGCAGGCTTCTTGTTGCGGTGACTTCTCTTCTTGTAGAACTCGGGCTCTAGGGCACACAGGCTTCAGTAGTTGCAGCTCATGGGCTCAACAGTTGCACTTCTGAGGCTCTAGAGCACAGACTCCATAGTTGTAGTTCAAGAGCTTAGCGGTTCCAGGGCCCTTCAGTAGGTTTGCCAGGTGGTAATCAAAGTGAGAGCTCCAATGCTCCCTGTTCTTACATCTTGTCATTCAAGCATTTTCCACAGATAACCTCTGAAGAGTTCTACAAATTATACATGATTCTTTGCACACTTGCAATTTTCCTTCTGCAAAAAAATTTTAATCTGCTAGAAACCCAAGTCAATCCAACTATAAATAACTGGAGACTTGGAATGGATGTAGAGAAACAAGGTGATTATTTGGGCAAATTTACTAGGAAAAGCATTGTAAAATACAACCACTGATGTAACTACACTGTTTTTTCTTCCTCATGGATCACAGAATAATGTATCTGTGCAAAATACTCATATTTTCTTTTCCTGAAGGAAAAAACAATTGGCCTATTTCTAGACCAAGTACTTTTTCTAACATTTCTAAAGGACATTTTAAATGCAAATTAATCACATCTTACCACAAGATGAGGTAGCTGAGAGATTAAACATACTGTCAGGGTGTATGCATTCAGATTACAACCCTGATGCTAGAGGGACAAGTTACTTTATCTTTCTTTTCCTTGGATTCCTCTTCTTTAAAACAGGAATGATGCCAAGCTCATAAAGTAATCAGGACTTTAAAAAAAAAATTGTCTTAACAATCATACAGCAAGCTGTCACTAAGTGTTTCTCAGAAATGTTGACCCTTGAACAATACGAGTTTGAACAGCAGAATCCATTTACATGTGGGTTTTTTATTTATTTTTTTTTTAGTAAATACACTGGAAACATTTTTGGAGATGTGTAGCAATTAGAAAAACTCTCAGATAAACCACATAACTGAGAAATAGTGAAAAAAAACAAAGAAAGGATATGTCATAAACACTTATATGTTGATACTAGTTTATCTTTATATAGGCCTAAAATAAGTGACTTTTTTTTGTGTGTGTGGCTATTCTGAGTTTTCACTGCTGTTGCAGGCTCTTCTCCAATTGCAGGGAGTGGGGGCTACTCTCTAGTTGAGGTGAGCAGGCTTCTTGTTGCGGTGACTTCTCTTCTTGTAGAACTCGGGCTCTAGGGCACACAGGCTTCAGTAGTTGCAGCACATGGGCTCAACAGTTGCACTTCTGAGGCTCTAGAGCACAGACTCCATAGTTGTAGTTCAAGAGCTTAGCGGTTCCGCGGCATGTGGGATCTTCCCGGATAAGGGATCGAACCCATGTCTCCTGCACTGGCAGGCGAACTCTTCACTACTGAGCTACCAGGGAAGTGACATTTAATATAAAATTAATAATGTGGTATTTTTTCTACTGTTTCATAACTGTGTTTCAAAGAATTACATTGCTATACAGTATGTCTCTTTCTCTGATAATTAGAGAAACTGTATCAACCTATCATCATGGCTAAGTGTTTTAGTGTTTTGTGTCATATAAGACAATATTGATACAGGTACTGATAGAAAATTCATCTTATAAACAGATGACATAAACTTAAATAGTATGGATAAATACAACCCAATGCTGTAAATGTACTTTCTCTTCCTTCTGATTTTCTTAGTAACATTTTCTTTTCTCTAGCCTCCCTTATTGTAAGAATACAGTATATAATATATACAACATATAAAACACGCTAACAGACTGGTTATATTATCAGTAAGGCATCCAGTAAACAACAGGATCTAAGTTAAGTTTATGAGGGATTCAAAAGTTATAAGCAAATTTTTGACTGCCCAAGGGACTGGTGTCTCTAACCCCTGATTTGTGTCAATTGTATTACTATTATAGTTACAATGTAAATTAATAAAGACCACCACCATAGACTATACATTGGATCCAATTCATTAATATTACAGATTTTTCTGCTTCAATCTTTTTTTTAGGCTAGTTTATAAAGACAGATCACAATATCTTTTTCAAAATAGTTGTGTAGCAATTAGAAAAACTCTCATAACCCTACTTGTAAAAAAAAATATGTCATAAACACTTATATGTTGATACTAGTTTATCTTTATATAGGCCTAAAATAAGTGACTTTTTTTTGTGTGTGTGGCTATTCTGAGTTTTCACTGCTGTTGCAGGCTCTTCTCCAATTGCAGGGAGTGGGGGCTACTCTCTAGTTGAGGTGAGCAGGCTTCTTGTTGCGGTGACTTCTCTTCTTGTAGAACTCGGGCTCTAGGGCACACAGGCTTCAGTAGTTGCAGCTCATGGGCTCAACAGTTGCACTTCTGAGGCTCTAGAGCACAGACTCCATAGTTGTAGTTCAAGAGCTTAGCGGTTCCGCGGCATGTGGGATCTTCCCGGATAAGGGATCGAACCCATGTCTCCTGCACTGGCAGGCGAACTCTTCACTACTGAGCTACCAGGGAAGTGACATTTAATATAAAATTAATAATGTGGTATTTTTTCTACTGTTTCATAACTGTGTTTCAAAGAATTACATTGCTATACAGTATGTCTCTTTCTCTGATAATTAGAGAAACTGTATCAACCTATCATCATGGCTAAGTGTTTTAGTGTTTTGTGTCATATAAGACAATATTGATACAGGTACTGATAGAAAATTCATCTTATAAACAGATGACATAAACTTAAATAGTATGGATAAATACAACCCAATGCTGTAAATGTACTTTCTCTTCCTTCTGATTTTCTTAGTAACATTTTCTTTTCTCTAGCCTCCCTTATTGTAAGAATACAGTATATAATATATACAACATATAAAACACGCTAACAGACTGGTTATATTATCAGTAAGGCATCCAGTAAACAACAGGATCTAAGTTAAGTTTATGAGGGATTCAAAAGTTATAAGCAAATTTTTGACTGCCCAAGGGACTGGTGTCTCTAACCCCTGATTTGTGTCAACTGTATTACTATTATAGTTACAATGTAAATTAATAAAGACCACCACCATAGACTATACATTGGATCCAATTCATTAATATTACAGATTTTTCTGCTTCAATCTTTTTTTTAGGCTGGCTTATAAAGACAGAAAATATCATTCTTTTTTTACACAAAATAGTGGCATTCATGAAGTATACTTAATAGTTTACAAATCAAGTGTTCCTTTCAGATAGTCAACAAGAATCATCCTTAGTACATCACCATAAGCAAGAACCAAATTCTATATTCAGCTTACTGTACTTGGACGATTATAGATGAGAACTTTATCTGGCTTGTGTTGTCCTATTCTCAATGCTTCTTCTACGAGTGGTATGTATTCTACCTTTCTCCCAGGTTCAATGCCAAATGATGCTGTGACAACCAGCTTGGGCTACAATGAAAAATAAATAAACAAATGAGAAAGCTGAACCACACAAATTAAGGCAATCACAATATCTCAGGGACAGGCTGACAATTCAACATTTCTAAAGAAATGGTTGAATGATTCTGTTCTCTGTTGAATAAATGACCTGAAGAAACCAACAAACTATTTTAAAATGATATAGCCCTAACCACTTCCAAGTAAAACTCACTTACCTGTTCAGAATTCCATATTCAAGGATGCTTTGGGCTAAAAAAGCAGGAGCGGTTAAAAATTACTTTCCAAGGAATTCATTAAGCCAAGTAGATGTAAACTTGCCATGAATCAGTGAAATGGAGGCTTAGGGCTCCCTCACTTGCATATGCCCGAATAACAGCTGGATGTTACTGAACCTGCAGCATTTCTTTTTGGCTGGGGTTGAGGGGTTGGAGGAGATTCAGCTGACTGCTATTAGGAAGCATTTCTAAGGTCTTTTAAGTAAGCATCTGTGCTTAAACTCCTGAAAAGATTAATAACAGCCTCTTATTGTAAGAATACAGTATATAATATATACAACATATAAAACACGCTAACAGACTGGTTATATTATCAGTAAGGCATCCAGTAAACAACAGGATCTAAGTTAAGTTTATGAGGTATTCAAAAGTTATAAGCAAATTTTTGACTGCCCAAGGGACTGGTGTCTCTAACCCCTGATTTGTGTCAACTGTATTACTATTATAGTTACAATGTAAATTAATAAAGACCACCACCATAGACTATACATTGGATCCAATTCATTAATATTACAGATTTTTCTGCTTCAATCTTTTTTTTTAGGCTAGTTTATAAAGCCAGAAAAAATAATTTTTTTTTTACACAAATTATTGGCATTCATGAAGTATACTTAATAGTTTACAAATCAAGTGTTCCTTTCAGATAGTCAACAAGAATCATCCTTAGTACATCACCATAAGCAAGAACCAAATTCTATATTCAGCTTACTGTACTTGGACGATTATAGATGAGAACTTTATCTGGCTTGTGTTGTCCTATTCTCAATGCTTCTTCTACGAGTGGTATGTATTCTACCTTTCTCCCAGGTTCAATGCCAAATGATGCTGTGACAACCAGCTTGGGCTACAATGAAAAATAAATAAACAAATGAGAAAGCTGAACCACACAAATTAAGGCAATCACAATATCTCAGGGACAGGCTGACAATTCAACATTTCTAAAGAAATGGTTGAATGATTCTGTTCTCTGTTGAATAAATGACCTGAAGAAACCAACAAACTATTTTAAAATGATATAGCCCTAACCACTTCCAAGTAAAACTCACTTACCTGTTCAGAATTCCATATTCAAGGATGCTTTGGGCTAAAAAAGCAGGAGCGGTTAAAAATTACTTTCCAAGGAATTCATTAAGCCAAGTAGATGTAAACTTGCCATGAATCAGTGAAATGGAGGCTTAGGGCTCCCTCACTTGCATATGCCCGAATAACAGCTGGATGTTACTGAACCTGCAGCATTTCTTTTTGGCTGGGGTTGAGGGGTTGGAGGAGATTCAGCTGACTGCTATTAGGAAGCATTTCTAAGGTCTTTTAAGTAAGCATCTGTGCTTAAACTCCTGAAAAGATCTCAGAAGGAAGAGACTGGAATCTCCAAATACTTATTTTATGATTCTTTTCTCATTCCAAATACATATTCATTTTTTCCAAATATTATAATTTTGTCAAATATTCCTTAAAAGGACCCTCAAATGATTTAAGGGCCCCCAAAGAGTCTGAATCTGCCCCTGTCATTAAGGCACTTGGCACTCTCTTTGCCCTACAATTTGCTAGTTATTCTTTGAGATAGACACAGATGTAGCCAAAAGCTTTAGGGTCAATCTTCCTCCGTTGGCCTCAGATATCCAACTGGAGCCAATGTGTCCTTCATCCCTACCTCTGCATAGGCAGCTCTCCGTGGACAAATTTGGGCCCCATGACCTCCCTATCTGCTATGCCTGGTACAATGCTCGTCATAATCCCCCATGTGGCACTGAACCAAAATTCTTGTCGATTTGCAAAACAAACATGTCTTTGTTCTTTTAAGTGTACTGTTTCTTCATAGAGAAATCCAAAGCAAAGGAGACAGATAATAAATTATACAGGAGACAGAAAATCAATCCAAGATAGTGTATCTATTGCTGAATTTTGATTTCTGGTTACAATATGTTTCATCTACAGAAGATTTATATTATGCCAAACATATGCATGTATAGCACTTTCTGGTTTTTAATATCATTTAAATTTTCATGGAGCTGAGGGCCAGTGTAGGTGCACAGTTTGCCCCAGGTTATAAGTGGGAAATGAGAAAGAGGGCCAGTTTTGACTGATTTCAGACTTTCTTCTTTCCACTATTTCAAGTTGCCTTTTAAAAGCTAAAAAAAAAAAGGAAAAAAATGAAAATGTAAATCTTGTATACTTTTATTATATTTTTAAAGGTCAGATATTTGAATATAATTCACATTTTAACATCTGTAACATGTACAAAAATAGCTCTAGATAAAATTCCTTAAGTTCAGAATTCTGAATAAATGAAAGTAAGTTACACATCAAATTAAAACTATGCACAGAATATATCAAAAGTTGAATAATTCAGTAAAGTCAAAATTAGATTCTTCCTCTAGAAATCCATGCTTTTCGCATTTCTATTAACAGCCTTTTATTGGAGGTTTTACTCCATTTCAAGTGGAATACTTTTTCCCATCTTCACCTATTAAAATAAAACTTTTTCTTCAGGCTATTTAATTGAAAATCATGACATTAAAATCATCCCTGGTTTCAAATATTAATTATATCCAACATCTCAAGTATGTATCTCTCCATCTCTTCATCACGAATTTGATCTGTTCAAGAGTCCTGCCCATAACAATATGCATGTATTGCCTAAACTCCTTAGCAAGGTGTGTATGTGTGTATCTGTGTGTGTGTGTTATGAATGAAAACTCCAGTGATACAGCATAAGTTTTATAAATTCTTATTATATGTATATTTTCCAATGTAATATAAAATCTTTTAAAAAAGAAACAAGAGTTGTACATGACTGAAGCAACTGAGCACACATACAATACATTTCATCCTTTTGCTCAAACGCTGTTTTTCTGTACCTAAAAAACTGGAGTCTATAGCTTCCATAGAGAAGTCTCCAACTGTCTATAGACTTGCAGATCAGTGGCACATTTCCCCCTAGGCTTCTCTTCATAAACACTAACTCAACATGTTTTTTAAATGAGAGAGGGAAAAAAAGAATCCAGGCAATTAGTGTGCAAACCAGCTTCCTAGTTCTAATAACTGATCTATTACCAGATGAAGGTAAACATGAAAAATCTCACTCCAAGCCTAGCACTCAGGGGACCCTTAGTGTATATTAGTGTCCTTTTTGTTAAGAATGTCTCATCCTGGGCTTACAAAACTCTCAAGGTCAACCATCTCCTATTCCCACAACGAAAGCCCTTCTTTAACCTTCTCATGGCTATTCCTCCCCTGCACGTTGCTGACTGGCCACTGATTCACAACGAGACCAACTAACAAAATGTCCCATTCTAGTCTCTCACACTCATGTCACATTGCAAAACTTGTCTCCTCTTAACATGGCTTAAAACATGACAGTCAGGGCTTCCCTGGTGGTCCAGTGGATAAGGACACTGCCTTGCAGTGAGTGCAAGGGGCGCCGGTTCGATCCCTGGCCTGGGAAGATCCCACGTGCCACTGAGCGGCCGGACCAATGTGTCCAATTACCAAGCCGGAGCTCTGGAGCGCATACGCCCAGAGTGGGTGCTCTGCAACGAGAGAGGTCACTACGATGGGAGGCCCACACAGGCCAAAGAACAAAGATGGATGAAAACAGAGAAATGAAAGACCAATAGAAATGGCCCACCCGCCACCTCCCTCCCCAACCGGTCCCCCCAAAATAAAATAAATAAATAAATAAATAAATAAAACATGACAGTCGCCTGCTCAAAAACTTGACTAGTCAGCATCTGCAGGATGCAATTTACACAATAACTGCCTTTGCAAGCTCACCTTTTCTCGCTCTTCAATCACAATCAAAAGGATTTCACCCATTCCTGCCTCTAGTGCTAGCCTCTTGTTCTTTTCTCTCACCTTTTAGATCCCACTATGTCATTCTTTTCAACTATCTGAATTTTAGCCAAGGTATAACTCTAACTGCACCTCCTTCAGGAAGCCTTCTTTAGCTATCCCAACTAAAAAATATCATCCCTGCCTCTAAATCAGAGATTTGGAAACTACGATTCAAAGCCAAGCTCTACCCAAATTACATTCTGTAAAGTGTTGTTGGGACACTCCCGTGCCCTTCATTTCTGCAGTGGCTAAGGGTTACAACAATACAGTTCAATAGTTTCAACAGAAACCACGTAACCCACAATGCCTAAAATATTTGCCACCTGGTAACTTACAGAAAATAGTTTGCTGATCCCTGCTGTAAATTCATAGAATAATAACATCTAACCTTTTTTTTAACAGGTACTATATGCCAGACACTGTGTTAAGTATTTTAAATTCAATACCTCGATGATATTTCACAAAAGCCTTTCAAACTGGTGATGTTAGTACACCATCTAAATGTATAACTTCACCCATCCCTGACACCTGCTCTTTTATCACTAAGCTGTACCACCATTCCTGGAAGTAGATTATAGAACTAGTCACATGTCCCATCCATGTGGTAAGTATCATTTATTAACCAGTCCCAAGGAGAGCACCAAGAATAGAGTGGAAACTTAATAAACATCTGCTGAATGAATAAATTAGCAATTATTCTTAAATGTCTTATACATCCAGCTATCTGACAATTTTGCACCTTATCTTGTATATCATATTCTTCACAGTATCTAGCATGATGCTTTTCATATAGGATTGATTCAAAATTAAAATTCTGGTTAACAGTACATGCCCAAGAAAAGCACACTTGATCTCATTGGATAGAAGGATCTAATAAGTACAGATCACTCTGACATGGTTCATTCAAGGATAAGTACAGTGGTACTAGATATAGTTATTACTTAAAGCACTTACCTTGGCATGATCAATGCGAGTGCTTAGTTCTTTGGATGCAAATCCCCCAAATATGAGACTGTGGATGGCTCCTATCCTTGCGCACGCTAGCATGGTGTACATTGCTTGTGGGATCATGGGCATGTAGATAACCACGGTGTCACCCTTCTTGACGCCATACTTGACCAAAACACCAGCCAGCTTAGAGACCTAGAACAACACCACCAGATCAGAAAAGTGTTATCTGTATTAATTCACTAAACTTGGAAGCTACAGCAGTAGCCCAAGAAGATACTCATTCCACTGGTAGTGGACTGTAGAAGTCTGAGTAATATATATTGATGACAATGATAAGAATTTAGATAGTGACAATAACGACAGACATCTGGATTATAAAAATTGACTGCAAACCAACTATTACCATTCCATATGAATTTCATGGCTTACATTTGCTTAGTGATTCATTCAACATTTTTACTCAACAACTATCATCTGCAAGACATTGTGTTTAGGGCCAGGTGAATCTGTCAAGTGAGCAAAAAAATAAACCAATCACAAATTTCGATATATGTTGGGTTAACTATTGTAGGAAACAAGTATGGATTAAGAAGGAAAACATATCATCAAACACTTACAAGGTAAACAAGACAGATTCTATTATTCCTTCTATTACAAACATAAGGTGACTGACAGAAATAATAAATAGCTAACCATAGGTGTAACCAGGATCCACTACAGGTCTTTTGACCTCATATTCTTTGTCCTTTCTGTTGCCCTAAAACTATTTTTTTTTCTTTACAGTTTTTAATGCTAACTATCTTTACAAAGTGACTGCCTTCTATATTAAGAGTATACATTCAAACTTCTTTTTACTTAGTATATGCATTTGGGAACCAAACTTGCAAATACTTCTTTCATGTTAACATGTGTTTTTTGTAATTTCTAGTAGTAAAGAAAAAAGGGGTCTTTCCTGGTATCTCAGCTAGTAAAGAACCCACCTGCCAATGGAGGAGATGCAAGAGATGTGGGTTCAATCCCTGGGTCAGGAAGATCCCCTAGAGCAGGGAATGGCAAGCCATTCCAGTATTCCTGCCTGGAAAATTCCACGGACAGAGGTGCCTGGTTGGCTACAATCCATGGTGTTGCAAAGAACTCAACACAAGTCAGCACCCACACAAGTCCAAGTCCAAAGACAAAATAGATCATAAGTCTACACAGGATATAATTTTTTGCAAGAAACCTTTCCACTGGCAATTATAGCAGACTGTGGGAAGTACTTCCAGATTTAAAAAGCCAGTAGTGACAACACCACCAGATCAGAAAAGTGTTCTCTGTATTAATTCACTAAACTTGGAAGCTACAGCAGTAGCCCAAGAAGATACTCATTCCACTGGTAGTGGACTGTAGAAGTCTGAGTAATATATATTGATGACAATGATAAGAGTTTAGATAGTGACAATAATGACAGACATCTGGATTATAAAAATTGACTGCAAACCAACTATTACCATCCCATATGAATTTCATGGCTTAAATTTGCTTAGTGATTCATTCAACATTTTTACTCAACAACTATCATCTGCAAGACATTGTGTTTAGGGCCAGGTGAATCTGTCAAGTGAGCAAAAAAATAAACCAATCACAAATTTCAATATATGTTGGGTTAACTATTGTAGGAAACAAGTATGGATTAAGAAGGAAAACATATCATCAAACACTTACAAGGTAAACAAGACAGATTCTATTATTCCTTCTATTACAAACATAAGGTGACTGACAGAAATAATAAATAGCTAACCATAGGTGTAACCACGATCCACTACAGGTCTTTTGACCTCATATTCTTTGTCCTTTCTGTTGCCCTAAAACTATTTTTTTTTCTTTACAGTTTTTAATGCTAACTATCTTTACAAAGTGACTGCCTTCTATATTAAGAGTATACATTCAAACTTCTTTTTACTTATTATATGCATTTGGGAACCAAACTTGCAAATACTTCTTTCATGTTAACATGTGTTTTTTGTAATTTCTAGTAGTAAAGAAAAAAGGGGTCTTTCCTGGTATCTCAGCTAATAAAGAACCCACCTGCCAATGGAGGAGATGCAAGAGATGTGGGTTCAATCCCTGGATCAGGAAGATCCCCTAGAGCAGGGAATGGCAAGCCATTCCAGTATTCCTGCCTGGAAAATTCCATGGACAGAGGTGCCTGGTTGGCTACAATCCATGGTGTTGCAAAGAACTCGACACAACTCAGCACCCACACAAGTCCAAGTCCAAAGACAAAATAGATCATAAGTCTACACAGGATATAATTTTTTGCAAGAAACCTTTCCACTGGCAATTATAGCAGACTGTGGGAAGTACTTCCAGATTTAAGTTAATAAAAAGTTGAACTTTCTTTCATCTAAAAAACACATATTGCGTTTCTATAAATCACACACACTGTTTTCTGTTACATCCATAAATAAACAAGACAAAGATTTCCATCATAGAGGACTTATGTGAAATAAACATTCCCTGGAGTAGGAAGTGGCAACCCACTCTAGTATTCTTGCCTGGAAAATTCCATGGACCTCAGAGGAGCCTAGTGGGCTCCATGCATCCATGGGGTCACAAAGAGTTGGACATGACTGAACAATGAGCATGAAATAAACATAATAATCATGTATTATGTGAAAAGGAACTGAGTGCTATTTGATGGTGGGGACTAGAGCAAAACACAGGGGACTGGGATACAGCGGATGGAGTTCCCAATGGGACAATCAGGACAGACCTAAGAAAGTGACATTTGAGCAATGACATATAGGAGGTCAAGAATAAGTGGGCATCTGTGAGTATACTATTTCAGGTAAAAAGGACACCACTACAGTGGTGTAAAGAGATCAGATGTGATGTGACTGAGGAAAAGCGAGGAGATCAGGGGAGCTGAAACAGACAGAACATGTAAGAAAGTGGTCACATAACAGGTCACAGAGCTGAAGGGGCAGTAGGAATCCACTGGGCAAACAGAAGGACTGTGCCTTGCCTTTAAATGTGACTGCACAAGACTGAACAGAGGAGGCCAGGAAGAAGGAATCAGGCCACACTGCTATTTGTGGTTCCTTTCATTTCACTCTGCCTCTCCTACTTTTTAAACAAGTTCAAAGGATTCTTAATCCTGATCATTCTTCCTTTTTTCTCTCTAATCATGTCCTCTGTGCAGACGGTGAAAGACGTGGTCAAGGTTAAGGGCTCTGGGGAAAGACAGAAAGTAACAAACAACTATCTTGGTGCTTTATCCTGCACTGTATTGCAAACTCGAACTTAGCGCTATTTTTTTAAGAACCTCAAACTGCCCAGTAGGAAGTTATAAGAAAGATAAATCAAAGGAATAGCAATCATGAAATTAAATTCCACATGGAGTTCAAGAACCAAGATAAACACTAAAAGTTATATTCAAACAGCTCAGTGTAAACATGCAGAGAGTGGCCAAGCTCTGGGATCGCATTTCGGGGTGTTCCATTTACAGCGCAGCACTGGTAGAAACCAATGAAGTCTGTCCTGTTTACAGCTATAGCTTTGGCATCTTAAATAGTCCTGAATAAAACAAATTTTCAACCAAAGCCCAATCTAGCAGTGAATAAGCAATTCTATAATCCAGTCTCACTTCACAACGTTGCTGGAAGATGTCCAGAATTTTTCTGTCCTCTGAAAGAAATGAAAATCAAGACATTCAATTTTCTTTTAAAAGGATCTCACAATGACTCAATGTAGCCCCAAGATGTATTTAACGTGAAGTCACATTATGCCTAAAAAAGACAATGAACCAACATATCAAAATCAAGAAGGTTTCATATGACAATTCAGATTTCCAGGTTCTCTTGAAAAACTGGAAGGTCGAGCCACAGTGGGTCTCTGTTCTTGAATGACAACAATCAACTGAACCCAAAGATCAGCTGCTGGGTTTGCCACAAACTTGCCATTCCCTAGGGATGTTTATAACAGAACTTGCATTGTTCTTTCCTTCACAGTTTAAAATATATTCTTCTTGTCTGTAGCCTTTTTGATGATGGCCAAATAGACTTTTGGCATCTGTGGGAGAAGGCAAGGGAGGGATGATTGGAGAGAACAGCACTGAAACATGTGACTGCACAGACTGCAAGGCCAGGAAGAAGGAATCAGGCCACACTGCTATTTGTGGTTCCTTTCATTTCACTCTGCCTCTCCTACTTTTTAAACAAGTTCAAAGGATTCTTAATCCTGATCATTCTTCCTTTTTTCTCTCTATTCATGTCCTCTGTACAGACGGTGAAAGATGTGGTCAAGGTTAAGGGCTCTGGGGAAAGACAGAAAGTAACAAACAACTATCTTGGTGCTTTATCCTGCACTATATTGCAAACTCGAATTTAGCGCTATTTTTTTAAGAACCTCAAATTGCCCAGTAGGAAGTTACAAGAAAGATAAATCAAAGGAATAGCAATCATGAAATTAAATTCCACATGGAGTTCAAGAACCAAGATAAACACTAAAAGTTATATTCAAACAGCTCAGTGTAAACGTGCAGAGAGTGGCCAAGCTCTGGGATCGCATTTCGGGGTGTTCCATTTACAGCGCAGCACTGGTAGAAACCAGTGAAGTCTGTCCTGTTTACAGCTATAGCTTTGGCATCTTAAATAGTCCTGAATAAAACAAATTTTCAACCAAAGCCCAATCTAGCAGTGAATAAGCAATTCTATAATCCAGTCTCACTTCACAACGTTACTGGAAGATGTCCAGAATTTTTCTGTCCTCTGAAAGAAATGAAAATCAAGACATTCAATTTTCTTTTAAAAGGATCTCACAATGACTCAATGTAGCCCCAAGATGTATTTAACGTGAAGTCACATTATGCCTAAAAAAGACAATGAACCAACATATCAAAATCAAGAAGGTTTCATATGCCAATTCAGATTTCCAGGTTCTCTTGAAAAACTGGAAGGTCGAGCCACAGTGGGTCTCTGTTCTTGAATGACAACAATCAACTGAACCCAAAGATCAGCTGCTGGGTTTGCCACAAACTTGCCATTCCCTAGGGATGTTTATAACAGAACTTGCATTGTTCTTTCCTTCACAGTTTAAAATATATTCTTCTTGTCTGTAGCCTTTTTGATGATGGCCAAATAGACTTTTGGCATCTGTGGGAGAAGGCAAGGGAGGGATGATTGGAGAGAACAGCACTGAAACATGTATATTACCATATGTAAAACAGATGACCAGAGCCAAGTTCAATGCATACAGCAGGGCACCCAAAGCCAGTGCTCTGGGACAACCCAGAGGGATAAGGTGGGGAGTGAGGTGTGGGGGTGGGGTCAGGATGCGGGAGGCACATGTATACCATGGCTGATTCATGTTGATGTACAATAAAAATCATCACAATATTGTAAACCAATTAACCTCCAATTAAAATAAATAAAATAGCCTTGCTAACTTTAAAAAAATAAAATATATTCTTCTATATTCTATTAGTCATGTGCTTACATCACAGTTCCATAGCTACAGAGATGTGATTTTTGTTCTTTAGTCACTAAGTCATGTCTGACTCTTTGTGACCCCATTCACTATAGGCCGCCAGGCTCCTCTGCCCATGGGATTTCCCAGGCAAGAACTCCAGAAGGGGTTGCCATTTCTTTCTCCAGGGGATCTTCACCAACCCAGAAATCAAACCCACATCTCCTGCACTGGCAGACAGGTTCTCTATGGGCTTCTCTGGGTTGAGCCAACAGAGAAGCCCATAGAGATGTGATATATACAGATAACTAATTTTTCTCCCACCCATTTCTCCCATTTATATTACCTGCCTGGTTCCTGCAGGCATAAATGGCAACCCACTCCAGTATTCTTGCCTGGAAAATCCTATGAACTGGTAGGCTACAGTCCATGGGTCACAAATACATATATAGGGACTTCCCTATTAGCTCAGTGGTAAAGAATTCACCTGCAATACAGGAAACCAGGGTTCGATCCCTGGGTTGGGACAATCCCCTGGAGGAAGGTGCAGCAACCAACTCCAGTACTTTTGCCTGAAGAATCCCATGGACAGAGAAGCCTGGCAGGCTACAGTCCATAGGGTTGCACAAAGTCAGACAAGACTGAGCAACTAAGCAGTAGCAGCCCTGAAGACAAACTTGTCAAATTATGCTGCACTACATCTTTGTGACCACTAGATGGTGCACATTTGGCCTTGTTATCCCTCCTCACAACAGCTCCTCAGTGTTTAGATACCATACTCACCACACTTGAATTGCCCTGAGAACAACTCAAGGATCCACAGAGAAAAATACCTTTTTTTAGTACTTTATGGGACTAAATATTACTCCAGTAAAGTTTTCGACTATCACTTATAAATTTTAAAATAAATATAATTAATATACTTTATAATATGAAAATGAATGGGGAAATATGTTTTCAGGTAAGATCTCTAATAAACATGCATATAAAAAATATCTCATAGGAACATGGAATTTATTAATATTAAAATATTTGAGAATGTTTCATTAAAAGATATTCCCACAACACAAATATAAACATTAGTCAAAACTAATGAAGAATTATTTTCCATAGAGTAAATTAGCACTTGCTTCACAAACTGCCAGTGTATCAAACTAAAGAAAATCATTGTATGACAAAAGATAGCACCATCGTCCAAATTATAGTAAAAGATAACAAGCAGAGGCAACCTCAGGGCCATGTCAAAGAAGATTATATGAAAGAGAAGACAAGAGAAAGCATATTTTTAAAAAGCAACAATGTTAGTCTGAAAACCCTGGTCGAATCAATACTGGAAAATTTAACTACTTTAAAAATCAATTATAAGGGCTTCCTTAGTGGTTCAGAGGTAAAGAGTCTGCCTGCCAATGCAGGAGGCACAAGTTTGATCCCTGATTCACGAAGATAGCACATGCCACAGAGACTCTAGGCCCATGCACCACAACTACTGAGCATGTGCTGTAAAGCCCATGCTCTGCAACAAGAGAAACCACCACAATGAGAAGCCTGCGCACTGCAACTACAGAGTAGCTCCGTCTTGGCAGCCCAGCAACAAAGACCCACTTCAGCCAAAAATAAATAAACAAAATTATTATTAAAAAAGACAGTAACTCTTTATGAAAAAAAATCAATTACAATATCTGAGTAAACTGTTTACTAAAACTTGTTCATCAGAATATATAAATTTGGGCTTCCCTGGTGGTCCAATGGATAAGGACACCGCCTTGCAGTGCAAGGGGCACTGGTTCAATCCCTGGCCTGGGAAGATCCCATGTGCCGCGGAGCGGCTGGACCGCTGTGTCCAATTAAATGGGCTGAGCGCACCTGTGAATTTTTTAAAGTTAACTCAAAGTTGCCCTGAGAACAACTCAAGGATCCACAGAGAGAAATACCTTTTTTTAGTACTTTATGGGATTAAATATTACTCCAGTAAAGTTTTCGACTATCACTTATAAATTTTAAGATAAATATAATTAATATACTTTATAATATGAAAATGAATGGGGAAATATGTTTTCAGGTAAGATCTCTAATAAACATGCATATAAAAAATATCTCATAGAAACATGGAATTTATTAATATTAAAATATTTGAGAATGTTTCATTAAAAAATATTCCCACAACACAAATATAAACATTAGTCAAAACTAATGAAGAATTATTTTCCATAGAGTAAATTAGCACTTGCTTCACAAACTGCCAGTGTATCAAACTAAAGAAAATCATTGTATGACAAAAGATAGCACCATCGTCCAAATTATAGTAAAAGATAACAAGCAGAGGCAACCTCAGGGCCATGTCAAAGAAGATTATATGAAAGAGAAGACAAGAGAAAGCATATTTTTAAAAAGCAACAATGTTAGTCTGAAAACCCTGGTCGAATCAATACTGGAAAATTTAACTACTTTAAAAATCAATTATAAGGGCTTCCTTAGTGGTTCAGAGGTAAAGAGTCTGCCTGCCAATGCAGGAGGCACAAGTTTGATCCCTGATTCACGAAGATAGCACATGCCACAGAGACTCTAGGCCCATGCACCACAACTACTGAGCATGTGCTGTAAAGCCCATGCTCTGCAACAAGAGAAACCACCACAATGAGAAGCCTGCGCACTGCAACTACAGAGTAGCTCCGTCTTGGCAGCCCAGCAACAAAGACCCACTTCAGCCAAAAATAAATAAACAAAATTATTATTAAAAAAGACAGTAACTCTTTATGAAAAAAAATCAATTACAATATCTGAGTAAACTGTTTACTAAAACTTGTTCATCAGAATATATAAATTTGGGCTTCCCTGGTGGTCCAATGGATAAGGACACCGCCTTGCAGTGCAAGGGGCACTGGTTCAATCCCTGGCCTGGGAAGATCCCACGTGCCATGGAGCGGCTGGACCGATGTGTCCAATTACCAAGCTGGAGCTCTGGAGCGCATGTGCCCAGAGCCAGTGCTCTGAGACAACAGAGGCCACCGCAATGGGAGGCCCACATGGGCCAAAGAACAAAGATGGATGAAAATAGACAAATGAAAAGACCAATAGAAGTAGCCCGCCTGATTCCCTCCCTCCCCACCTCCCCCCCAAAAATAAATAAATAAATAAATCTTTAAAAGAAAAAAAAAAGAATATATAAAATTTCCCATAGAAAGAGGTAAGCACCTAAAGCACTTGCATTTTACTTTTAAAGCTAATCACAAATTTTGTACACACACATCATACAGACATGTTTTTGGATTTTCTCTGGCTTGGACCCACATAGAGAGCCACCGAAAAAGACAAAAGTTTATTTCCAATGAACTGCTTTTTTCTTTTGGTCATGCACCAATCAAATAAGTGTGAAAAGAATCAATTATACTGAAGTTGCTTAAAATCTGAAATAATGCTAAAGCTATGTATTTGAAAGAAAATCTTTCAGGAATGCAAATATTTTCTTCTAACATAAGCACCTTCTAGGGATGTAACATTTTAAAGAAATTTTGGCCTCTTTTATTGTTTGTTTGTTTGTTTTATTTTCACCCATCTTTATTCTTTGGCCTGTGTGGACCTCCCATTGCAGTGGCCTCTCTCGGTGCTGAGCACCAGCTCTGGGTGCATGCGCTCCAGAGCGCTGGCTTGTAATTGGGCACACAAGTCCAGTCGCTCCGCAGCACGGGGAGCTTCCCTGGCTAGGGATTGAACCAGTGTCCCTTGCACTGCAAAATGGACTCCTTACACACTGGACCACCAGGGAAGCCCTAGAGATGCAACTTTTTAAGACAGTGACTATTTATTGGATGACATTGAAATAATTCAAATTTAAGTATGACGCTGTATTAAGTCCATTCAGTTGTGAGCCATACCTTTCAACTGAAGGAAACTACTTTCCTTCTATTGAAAGGAACTGTGATGTGACATTATTAAAAAAAGAGAAATAAATCTTTCCTGAACAGATAAAAGTATTCCATTTATATTCAAGAGTAAAATGTATTATTACTATCTGAAACAATTATATATTCATATTTTAAAATGGATTTCTATTATGTTTTAGAAAAAAATATAGAGTAGCATCATACATTCAAAACAGTTATCTGACAATGAGCGAGAAAACATTCACTGACACATTTCTTCTCAAATAGTTTTTCCAAATGAAGGAATAAATATCAGTCCTCAGAATAATCATTTTTCTCATTCCCATTTTCTTCACAAGTGGGTTTCAATCAATATTTGGTTATTTGAAGGCTGTGTATTTGCAAGCAGAATGAAATGGAGAATTGTTTAATCTATTTAGTTCAGGCTCCCAAAAAAAAATCTGTGTGCTTTCAAAGACATTTTTTAAAAAAGTACACACACATCATACAGACATGTTTTTGGATTTTCTCTGGCTTGGACCCACATAGAGAGCCACCGAAAAAGACAAAAGTTTATTTCCAATGAACTGCTTTTTTCTTTTGGTCATGCACCAATCAAATAAGTGTGAAAAGAATCAATTATACTGAAGTTGCTTAAAATCTGAAATAATGCTAAAGCTATGTATTTGAAAGAAAATCTTTCAGGAATGCAAATATTTTCTTCTAACATAAGCACCTTCTAGGGATGTAACGTTTTAAAGAAATTTTGGCCTCTTTTATTGTTTGTTTGTTTGTTTTATTTTCACCCATCTTTATTCTTTGGCCTGTGTGGACCTCCCATTGCAGTGGCCTCTCTCGGTGCTGAGCACCAGCTCTGGGTGCATGCGCTCCAGAGCGCTGGCTTGTAATTGGGCACACAAGTCCAGTCGCTCCGCAGCACGGGGATCTTCCCTGGCTAGGGATTGAACCAGTGTCCCTTGCACTGCAACATGGACTCCTTACACACTGGACCACCAGGGAAGCCCTAGAGATGCAACTTTTTAAGACAGTGACTATTTATTGGATATGACATTGAAATAATTCAAATTTAAGTATGACGCTGTATTAAGTCCATTCAGTCGTGAGACATACCTTTCAACTGAAGGAAACTACTTTCCTTCTATTGAAAGGAACTGTGATGTGACATTATTAAAAAAAGAGAAATAAATCTTTCCTGAACAGATAAAAGTATTCCATTTATATTCAAGAGTAAAATGTATTATTACTATCTGAAACAATTATATATTCATATTTTAAAATGGAATAGTATTATGTTTTAGAAAAAAATATAGAGTAGCATCATACATTCAAAACAGTTATCTGACAATGAGCGAGAAAACATTCACTGACACATTTCTTCTCAAATAGTTTTTCCAAATGAAGGAATAAATATCAGTCCTCAGAATAATCATTTTTCTCATTCCCATTTTCTTCACAAGTGGGTTTCAATCAATATTTGGTTATTTGAAGGCTGTGTATTTGCAAGCAGAATGAAATGGAGAATTGTTTAATCTATTTAGTTCAGGCTCAAAATAACCACAATTTCAATAATCTGTGTGCTTTCAAGACTAATGTGATTTTCAGACTATATTTCACAGAAAATTAGTTCAATCCTACATTTCTCTATTTATGTATGCTCATAGATTTGATAAAGAATATGTCCTTCCATTTCTTTAATATTTACATGTTGTGATTTACAAGTAGATCATCAAAATTTATCACATCATAAGAAGGACACCTGTTCATTTTAATATAGTGCTCCTATTAACTGTCAGGCCATTGTTAACAGAGAAAATACTCCTACATCAAGGAGAAGTCTAAGGTCCAAAAGAATAGAAAATGTAATTGAACCCTACCATTTACCCATGACACAACGACAGTATGTGTAATTAAAAGAAAAGAAACTATACAGAAAAGAATAATTAAGGATTGCTTCCACTTTTTACCATTTTAACACCTTTTCACTCTGAGTATTAATGGTTGAGGAGTAATGACTTCCTCCTGCTTTGACTCACTTTGACTCACGCCAAAATTCCTGACTCATGAAATTTGCTATTTCAATCAGGAATTTGCCTAAGAAAGTAAACGCAGTTCAGGTAGACAGAGCAAGAATTCCGGGTGAAGAAGATAGTGAGAAGGCTTGGAATGGTATAGATATTCAGTATCCTGTATCTTTTAGAACCTTGTTAAGTTCTGTTAACTTTAGATTTATATTCAGCTTAAGATCTCTAGAAGTATACACTGTCCTTATTCTTACAATGCAATTACTATTGCAAGATTGAGGGTTGTGACAACAGAGATAAAAATAAATGATGCAGTTTGAGAAATACTTCAGGCAGACTGTACAGGGACTGATGACTGATGGACGCAGGAAGTGGTGGAAGGAAGGGAAGAATGGGTCCAGATTTTTGGTCTGAGCAACTGATTTCATCCACAAAGTTGGCTGTTGGGTTTGAATCAATGTTCCCTGTTCAGCTTGAGGCATGAAGATGGGAAGTTCCAAAGCTTAAAACAGTCTTTGGAGGACAGAAGAGAAAACTTATTAAAGAAATGCAAAAGGAAAAAAGATATACTACTGAAATCCCAGTGGATACCAGGGAAGATGAACTTGTAATAAAACCTGTTTTTGCAGTTAGTACATTTTTCTCCAACAGTATTCAACCCAAGTGGTGCTAGTGGTAAAGAATCCCCCTGCAAATGCAGAAGACGTAAGAGATGCAGGTTTGATCCCTGGGTCAGGAAGATCCCCCAGAGGAGGGCTTTAACTACCCACCCCTGTATTCTTGCCTGGAGAACCCCATGGACAGAGGAGCCTAGCTGGTTACACAGTCCATGGGGTCGCAAAGAGTTGGACACGACCGAAGTCAGAGCATGCATAGCACACATCCAACATATTAAGATACAGGAATGGAGATGGTAAAGAAATGGGTTGATCCAGGTCTGGAGTTTTGTCACAAGGTGAGAGGCAACAACTACAGGTAAGACAGGCGAGGATATGAGTAGGAGGGCTGTGTTGTTAAAGCATCTGACCAAGGGGGCAGAGAGATTAAAAACAGAAGAACCCTTGGGTAGTGACTACACACAAACAGAACCATTTAAAACTATGATATGAAAATGATACTGTATCTAAATATGCAGACTGTCTATAAACATGGTTTTGCTGCATTGTCTATCAGAGGTTTAAAGTAGATATTCTGAAAGTTACAGGCTCCAATTAACATGTGATCTAGACCCTTTCCCCATTTCCATCTACTAAAAGAGCCAAAGTCTAGTGTCCTCTCCGGGCTCTGTTTCCAGCTGATATTCACAATGTCCTCCTTCTGTTCCTGGGCCAGTACATCTACAATGTCCCCTTTCCCACCAAGGTTGGAACGGTATAATGATGCAGTTTGAGAAATACTTCAGGCAGACTGCAATTACTATTGCAAGATTGAGGGTTGTGACAACAGAGATAAAAATAAATGATGCAGTTTGAGAAATACTTCAGGCAGACTGTACAGGGACTGATGACTGATGGACGCAGGAAGTGGTGGAAGGAAGGGAAGAATGGGTCCAGATTTTTGGTCTGAGCAACTGATTTCATCCACAAAGTTGGCTGTTGGGTTTGAATCAATGTTCCCTGTTCAGCTTGAGGCATGAAGATGGGAAGTTCAAAGCTTAAAACAGTCTTTGGAGGACAGAAGAGAAAACTTATTAAAGAAATGCAAAAGGAAAAAAGATATACTACTGAAATCCCAGTGGATACCAGGGAAGATGAACTTGTAATAAAACCTGTTTTTGCAGTTAGTACATTTTTCTCCAACAGTATTCAACCCAAGTGGTGCTAGTGGTAAAGAATCCCCCTGCAAATGCAGAAGACGTAAGAGATGCAGGTTTGATCCCTGGGTCAGGAAGATCCCCCAGAGGAGGGCTTTAACTACCCACCCCTGTATTCTTGCCTGGAGAACCCCATGGACAGAGGAGCCTAGCTGGTTACACAGTCCATGGGGTCGCAAAGAGTTGGACACGACCGAAGTCAGAGCATGCATAGCACACATCCAACATATTAAGATACAGGAATGGAGATGGTAAAGAAATGGGTTGATCCAGGTCTGGAGTTTTGTCACAAGGTGAGAGGCAACAACTACAGGTAAGACAGGCGAGGGTATGAGTAGGAGGGCTGTGTTGTTAAAGCATCTGACCAAGGGGGCAGAGAGATTAAAAACAGAAGAACACTTGGGTAGTGACTACACACAAACAGAACCATTTAAAACTATGATATGAAAATGATACTGTATCTAAATATGCAGACTGTCTATAAACATGGTTTTGCTGCATTGTCTATCAGAGGTTTAAAGTAGATATTCTGAAAGTTACAGGCCCCAATTAACATGTGATCTAGACCCTTTCCCCATTTCCATCTACTAAAAGAGCCAAAGTCTAGTGTCCTCTCCGGGCTCTGTTTCCAGCTGATATTCACAATGTCCTCCTTCTGTTCCTGGGCCAGTACATCTACAATGTCCCCTTTCCCACCACTGTTTACCCTGTCTCTCAGCTTATCCCACCTTAGGTAAATCTCCTTGCAGACCACCTTCACTTGCCTTCTTCACAATAACATCAACTTCTGGAACTCTTTAAAATGCCCAGAAAGACTTCTCAAAACTAACTCATGGGTCTCTGTCTCTACACTCTCTTCTAATTATATGTGTTTTTCTCTAGTGCCAACATTTCCAATAATTTTTCATTTGTATTCATTTTATTTCCTTCCCTTAATCCTTGAATTATAATTAGGGCAAGCATATTGACTTTCTTATTTGTCACTACTAATGCACTGCATTCCAGCTATATTACCTATTCAGCAGTTTGGTAGCTAGACTGACATGCAAGCACCATTCAGCAAAGTACCATACAGAGACACGAGGAGAAATACCATACAGATTCCAATTAAAGACTTCTCAGATGAATTTTTAAAACGTAGCTCAAGTCAAAGTGATTACTTTCTGTATGTTTCTGACAGAGTTTCTTAAGAATCCTAAATCAAGTTTTATAACATTTAAAAATATATATATCCCACCCGGATGAAAATGAAACAGAATTCAACTATGAGAGAAGTCACTCTTCATTACTTTGTACTCACATATCTTTGCAAAGATATTCTTAAAAAACATAGCATAATGTACTTAACATCCACCTTTTTCTAAATGTATTATATGTTTAAAAGGTACAGAATCTACTATGCTCTATTAATGAAGAGCATTCAATTGATGTAAGTCATCTAGATATGGCTATATTCTTCAATGAGCACAAAGGCCATGATCACAATTACTTCCTTACCTATTTGTGCATACAGCAATCAACATGCAAAATGTGAAACAAAGTTAATATTTTAAAACAATTACAGTGTGGTTGCTAAAGAGCATTGAATGAATTAAAACCAGATTCCTTTCTCTTGCTCTAATAAATTGTTTAATGTTACATTTTTCAACCTGGGGGTCTTAGAGACACTCTCATGGTCATCCATGAATCCTCTATAAGAATTTTTTTACTTTGTGTTTTGATTTTGATGACAATTTTTAAAAGATTAATAAAGTAAGGCATGTTCTGGATTCTATGAACACTCATGTAATTTTGCCATTTTTACGTGTAATTTTTTATAATTCATGGATATTAAGTAAAAGTCAGATGATATCATGATTGGTAACAATAAAATTGTATAATAAAAAACTTTATGAAAGGGGCTTCCCTGGTGGTCCAGTGGGTAAAAAGTCTGCCTTGCAGAGCAAGGGACACCGGTTCGATCCCTGGCCGGGGAGGGTACTGCATGCCGCAGAGCGGCTGGACCAGTGTGTCCAATGACAAGCCAATGCTCTAGAGCACATGCGCTCAGAACTGGTGCTCTGCAACGAGAGAGGCCACTGCCATGGGAGGCCCACACAGGCCAAAGAATAAAGATGGATGAAAATAAATAAATAAAAGGCTTTATGAAAGTTTAAGTACTACTATATGAGAAGAGAACTGAGGCATCACAGGGAACATGTTACCAAACTTCAAAGCACCCAGGGCCGCAGGATTCAAACCATAAACACTTTACAATTAGACATTCAGTTCTAGCTCAACATTACTCACTATAAGCAGTTAATATTGTCAATCTGAGCTTGATTGACTTTGTAGATTTGTTTATATCCTGGCTTATAAATCATATATGACTTTAATGTATATATTGAGCCATAAAAGAAAAGACATTAAAACTTCATTTTAATTGCACATTAAAACCAAAATAATTTATATCAAGACAAAAAAGTATTCAAAAATGCTTTTTTATTTATGAAGTGTTTGCATGTCTCCTTTTAAAGAGGAAAAAAATTGTTTCTTTGATCTTTTTTTCTCAGAAAGGCAAATATAAAAGATGTAAGAGATAAGAGATGTCAATAGGAAAATTGCATCATTTAAATCAATTCTGCACTGATTATTTAATCAAAGCATTAATTAAACAAACACCCTCAGCACTTTTAAAGACAGTTCATAAACATGACAACCACTCCAGATACACCAATCATACTTCCCAGAATTTGCCTGCGTTCCTGTTAACCTCTATGGTTTCATTTGTCAATACATCCTTAAAAGTCAAGGAAGATATACAAATGTCTCATAGGGAAGTTGCTAAATATCCCAGGAGTCGAACAAGGACACGAGATCATTGCAATAGTGGGGTCTGTTCCCAACAGCATTAACATCACTCAACAAAGGGAGGCACCTGTACCTCTAATATTACAAATACAACGCACATACTAGTAACTAATAAGGGCTTCTCTGGTGGCTCAGTGATAAAGAATCTGCCTGCCAATGCAGGAGACTCAGGGGTGTAGGCTCAATCCCTGAATTGGGAAGACCCCCTAGAGAAGGAAATCACAACCCACTCCAGCATTCTTGCATGGAAAATTCTATGAACAGAGGAGTCTAGTGGGCTACAATTCATGGGGTCACAAAGAGTCAGACATGCATGGGAGGCCCACACAGGCCAAAGAATAAAGATGGATGAAAATAAATAAACAAAAGGCTTTATGAAAGTTTAAGTACTACTATATGAGAAGAGAACTGAGGCATCACAGGGAACATGTTACCAAACTTCAAAGCACCCTGGGCCGCAGGACTCAAACCATAAACACTTTACAATTAGACATTCAGTTCTAGCTCAACATTACTCACTATAAGCAGTTAATATTGTCAATCTGAGCTTGATTGACTTTGTAGATTTGTTTATATCCTGGCTTATAAATCATATATGACTTTAATGTATGTATTGAGCCATAAAAGAAAAGACATTAAAACTTCATTTTAATTGCACATTAAAACCAAAATAATTTATATCAAGATAAAAAAGTATTCAAAAATGCTTTTTTATTTATGAAGTGTTTGTATGTCTCCTTTTTAAAGAGGAAAAAAATTGTTTCTTTGATCTTTTTTTCTCAGAAAGGCAAATATAAAAGATGTAAGAGACAAGAGATGTCAATAGGAAAATTGCATCATTTAAATCAATTCTGCACTGATTATTTAATCAAAGCATTAATTAAACAAAAACCCTCAGCATTTTTAAAGACAGTTCATAAACATGACAACCACTCCAGATACACCGATCATACTTTACAGAATTTGCCTGCGTTCCTTGTTAACCTCTATGGTTTCATTTGTCAATACATCCTTAAAAGTCAAGGAAGATATACAAATGTCTCATAGGGAAGTTGCTAAATATCCCAGGAGTCGAACAAGGACATGAGATCATCGCAATAGTGGGGTCTGTTCCCAACAGCATTAACATCACTCAACAAAGGGAGGCACCTGTACCTCTAATATTACAAATACAACGCACATACTAGTAACTAATAAGGGCTTCCCTGGTGGCTCAGTGATAAAGAATCTGCCTGCCAATGCAGGAGACTCAGGGGTGTAGGCTCAATCCCTGAATTGGGAAGACCCCCTAGAGAAGGAAATCACAACCCACTCCAGCATTCTTGCATGGAAAATTCTATGAACAGAGGAGTCTAGTGGGCTACAATTCATGGGGTCACAAAGAGTCAGACATGCATGCACAATAGTCAGTAAACAAACCAATATAGATCATCACCAATGTCAAGAATATATCATAAATACCCATATATAGATCAAATTCCCATAAAAACTACATAAAGCTAACATGATTCAGTTTTATAATGGAAACATAATTACCTTATATCAAGTATGGGATGAAAAAATTAATGCTCAATTTCCCCAAGATCTCCAATCTTCACAATAATTCTACTGAATGCCACATGCACTGACTTATTTACATTTTACTTAACTAGTAAAATGTTAAAAAATGAGCATAAATCTGTCAAATGAATTAAACCAAAGTTAACAGCATCATTTCCCATGTGTAGATTTGTATTGATTCAGAAAGTCTAATATGAAAATACTTCATTTCACATACGTGATATATGATTTGATCCTCATATCTTTATTTGCATCACTTAAGCCAATCAATGTGTTCAATTATACTAGGTTTATTCTCTACTTGTTTTGAAAATGATATTAGCTCAAATAATTTTGTAGTTTCAAGCATTTATTATTAAAGATCAAAACCTGAAAGCTGATGATGTACTCAGCTGTCCTAAAGTTGCCAACTATACAATAGGCACAGATGATAGTCAGCAGAAAAAGAATAATTGCTACCAATTCCTCCCACTTCCACCTGTAAGAGCACACTTTTTCTACCAAGAGAGTTAATCCTTAGGCAGGCTGATAGGAAAGCTAGGGGATCCGCAAGAAGGAGGAAGAAAGGGAAACAAACATTTTCAGTCATAGTGCCTTCACCTTGGTTGCCACACCGACAGCAATAATCTATTTCGCCTAAAACTTTCTTTAAGCCCACTGCTAATGTTTATAATAACAACGTATCTTGTTTGAGGACATGTTTCTTCTTAACTTGTACCTATGTTGTCTAAAGACAGCATTGAATCCCAAATCACTCAACAAAGGGAGGCACCTGTACCTTTAATATTACAAATACAACGCACATACTAGTAACTAATAAGGGCTTCTCTGGTGGCTCAGTGATAAAGAATCTGCCTGCCAATGCAGGAGACTCAGTGGTGTGGGCTCAATCCCTGAATTGGGAAGACCCCCTAGAGAAGGAAATCACAACCCACTCCAGCATTCTTGCATGGAAAATTCTATGAACAGAGGAGTCTAGTGGGCTACAATTCATGGGGTCACAAAGAGTCAGACATGCATGCACAATAGTCAGTAAACAAACCAATATAGATCATCACCGATGTCAAGAATATATCATAAATACCCATAAATAGATCAAATTCCCATAAAGACTATATAAAGTTAACATGATTCAGTTTTATAATGGAAACATAATTACCTTATATCAAGTATGGGATGAAAAAATTAATGCTCAATTTCCCCAAGATCTCCAATCTTCACAATAATTCTACTGAATGCCACATGCACTGACTTATTTACATTTTACTTAACTAGTAAAATGTTAAAAAATGAGCATAAATCTGTCAAATGAATTAAACCAAAGTTAACAGCATCATTTCCCATGTGTAGATTTGTATTGATTCAGAAAGTCTAATATGAAAATACTTCATTTCACATACGTGATATATGATTTGATCCTCATATCTTTATTTGCATCACTTAAGCCAATCAATGTCTTCAATTATACTAGGTTTATTCTCTACTTGTTTTGAAAATGATATTAGCTCAAATAATTTTGTAGTTTCAAGCATTTATTATTAAAGATCAAAACCTGAAAGCTGATGATGTACTCAGCTGTCCTAAAGTTGCCAACTATACAATAGGCACAGATGATAGTCAACAGAAAAAGAATAATTGCTACCAATTCCTCCCACTTCCACCTGTAGGAGCACACTTTTTCTACCAAGAGAGTTAATCCTTAGGCAGGCTGATAGGAAAGCTAGGGATCCCCAAGAAGGAGGAAGAAAGGGAAACAAACATTTTCAGTCATAGTGCCTTCACCTTGGTTGCCACACCGACAGCAATAATCTATTTTGCCTACAACTTTCTTTAAGCCCACTGCTAATGTTTATAATAACAACGTATCTTGTTTGAGGACATGTTTCCCCTTCTTAACTTGTACCTATGTTGTCTAAAGATGTATGTTGTGGGTGTGGGTCTGGTAAGATCTTTACAACCTTAAAATATTCTTTTGATCTATTGTTAATAATCAACTGATAAAGTACATAATGTCCTACCTAAACTAGCTGCACAGGGTGCTCTCCTATCCCCTTTCCGTGCCTTTCACTGGAAGTTTTCTCTATCACTTTTTACTTTAATAAAAGTTTTGCCACATGACACTCTGAGTGACCAAAGCCACATCTTTTGATTCTGAAGTGAAATTTTCTCTTTAGGAGGTCATGAATCCAACACTGTTCACTGTAAGCTATCTATCATTTATTACTATTCTGTCCCTTCTTGACTTTAATAATTGTTTATCTTCCTCCTTTAATCTTCAACAATCTTTCTATTTGGGCTCCTATTTAATTCACCTTGTTGACCTCACTTAGGCCAGCAAATACAGTCATTTTTGTCTTCACAGTGCTCACCTTTGTTATTAACTATGTCAAATCCAACTCTTGGATAAATCTGCTGCAGACCAGAGACAGCAAGTGTAGGGATGCCACCTGCATATGGGACACAGATTTCTCTACATCTGTATCTCCATTCCTGCCCTGAAAATAGGCTCACTGGTACCATTTTTCTAGATTTTACATATATGCATTAATATACAATATTTTTTGATGTTGGAGAGGATGTGGAAAAAAAGAGAACCCTTTTGCACTGTTGGTGGAAATGTAAATTGATACAGCTACTATGGAGAACAGTATGTTGGTTCCTTAAAAATCTAAAAATGAAACTACCATATGACCCAGCAATCCCACTATTGGGAATATACCCTAGAATAACTCCCAAAGGACACACATACCCCAGTGTTCACTGTAGCACTACTTACAATAGCCAGGACATCTGGCACATATTTCTATCTTTCTTTTATGACCCAACTAACACTTCACTTTGATAGCAAAGCGTTTGTTCAATTGTTGGGGCCAGATCAGCCCCTTCTTCTCTGAACTACAAATGCTCCTGTTATTACACACAGTTGCTTTTGTGCTATTCTCACCAGGTGAACTAAGACGTCCTTGAGAGCAGGAAACATCTTTCTGAATAATACAATATGGATGTGAAAGTTGGACCATAAAGAAGGCTGAGCGACAAAGAATTGACAGCTTTGAACTATGGTGTTGGAGAAGGCTCTGGAGAATCCCTTGGTCTGCAAGGAGGTCAAACCTGTCAATCCTAAAGGAAATCAACCCTGAATATTCATTGAAAGGAATGATGCTGAAGCTGAAGCTCCAATACTTTGGCCACGTGACGCGAAGAGACAACTCACTGGAAAAGATGTTGGGAAAAATACAAGGCAGAAAGAGAAGGGGATGACAGAGGATGAGATGGTTGGATGGCATCACTGAGTCAATGGACGTAAGTCTGAGCAAGCTCCAGGAGGTGGTGAGGAACAGGGAAGTCCAGCATGCTTATGAGGGTGTAAACAGCTGAACACGACTAAGCGACTGAACGGAGCTGATACGATGAGAAAAACATTATTAAAGATGCCTTCCTTCTCCATCTCTAGTACACCACTGACGGGACTTTGTTTTCAGCTATTATTTGCCTCCTTGAAGAATTATTTATTTTTCAAACGATATGTCAATTGTAACATTAACAGGTCACTATTATTTACCTAGTAAGATCTTGTTTTTGTGTTGCGCATGAAATGAACGAGTATTTATGGTATGAAATCAATGTGCATTTGTGGCAAAAACACCTAACTGTCCATCAAAATTCATCCATCAGCTAGTACATCCTCCAGGCTTCCTTGAAACTGATCACCAAACAGGTGATCAGTTTGTCAAAATGTATGTCATGTATGACATGTCATGGTTGACATTTTGGGTATGGGTTTAAAATACAGCATATCTGACCCTCTGCATCCTCTTAACCATCCCAAGAGCTGGGACAAATGTGCCTTTGCTTCAGCTTCAATGGTGCAGATGGGAACCATGAACTAGGGAGTGAAGGTATAATAAGACTTAATCTTTATAATGTCAAACGCAATCTCACCTTTAACCAGAAAAGCATTTTAAAATTTTTAAGTCACTGTATCTGGTATATTTGTTTCAGCATCTGTTAGCCTTTAGCCTAAAACTGAAAGTTTTTGTTTAGTACTGTCTCAATGATCAGGCAAGTTTTAATGACAATAATTATCCACATACTTCTATGTAATATAACTGAAAGAAAGGCAACTAAATCACTTCTAACAAAGTCTTCTTTTTGTAGTACCCTGCTTGAAACTTATAGAGAAACCTTCCCTACCCTATTGACTGTAGCCTGCCAGACTGTCCTGTCCATGGGACTTGAAACTGGAGTGGGTTACCATTCCCTTCTCCAGAGGATTTTCCTGCAGGACAACCTTCCCTTGAAAAGATGTTGGGAAAAATACAAGGCAGAAGGAGAAGGGGATGACAGAGGATGAGATGGTTGGATGGCATCACTGAGTCAATGGATGTAAGTCTGAGCAAGCTCCAGGAGGTGGTGAGGAACAGGGAAGTCCAGCATGCTTATGAGGGTGTAAACAGCTGAACACGACTAAGCGACTGAACGGAGCTGATACGATGAGAAAAACATTATTAAAGATGTCTTCCTTCTCCATCTCTAGTACACCACTGACGGGACTTTGTTTTCAGCTATTATTTGCCTCCTTGAAGAATTATTTATTTTTCAAATGATATGTCAATTGTAACATTAACAGGTCACTATTATTTACCTAGTAAGATCTTGTTTTTGTGTTGCGTATGAAATGAACGAGTATTTATGGTATGAAATCAATGTGCATTTGTGGCAAAAACACCTAACTGTCCATCAAAATTCATCCACCAGCTAGTACATCCTCCAGGCTTCCTTGAAACTGATCACCAAACAGGTGATCAGTTTGTCAAAATGTATGTCATGTATGACATGTCATGGTTGACATTTTGGGTATGGGTTTAAAATACAGCATATCTGACCCTCTGCATCCTCTTAACCATCCCAAGAGCTGGGACAAATGTGCCTTTGCTTCAGCTTCAATGGTGCAGATGGGAACCATGAACTAGGGAGTGAAGGTATAATAAGACTTAATCTTTATAATGTCAAATGCAATCTCACCTTTAACCAGAAAAGCATTTTAAAATTTTTAAGTCACTGTATCTGGTATATTTGTTTCAGCATCTGTTAGCCTTTAGCCTAAAACTGAAAGTTTTTGTTTAGTACTGTCTCAATGATCAGGCAAGTTTTTAATGACAATAATTATCCACATACTTCTATGTAATATAACTGAAAGAAAGGCAACTAAATCACTTCTAACAAAGTCTTCTTTTTGTAGTACCCTGCTTGAAACTTATAGAGAAACCTTCCCTACCCTATTGACTGTAGCCTGCCAGACTGTCCTGTCCATGGGATTCTTTAGGCAACAATACTGGAGTGGGTTACCATTCCCTTCTCCAGAGGATTTTCCTGACCTAGGGATCGAAACAGTGTCTCTTGCATCTCCTGTATTGGCAGGCGGGTCCTTTACAACTAGCACGACCTGGGAAGCCCTTTGCCCAGCATAATTTCCTGCAAATGTCCACAAGGTTCCTTCCAGTCTTTTTTGAGTCTATGCCACTGGGTCATCTCCTCAGTAAAAGTACTTTAAGTAATTTTCTCTGACATATGTATATAAAAGAGTCCAAGTCCCTTTCTAGCCTTATGCTTTTTCCCCCTTATATTGTGTTGACTTTTGACTTACATTATCTTTTTATTCATAACATATCTCCCCAATCAGAAAGAATTTTTCCTGTAGGCAAAGACTGTATCATTCACTACTATAATCCATGGTCTCCACAAAAGTGCCAAATATACATTAGATATTCTAAAAGTATGTTCTAAATAAATAAGTTTGGCTCCATCATCATTCCAGTCCAATAAAATAAATTTAAAGTAGATCATCTACTGATTTTATTGAATTAACTTTCAAAAAGGTCAGAGTTTAACTACCCTGTAGATAAATCACTTAATAAGAATCTATCAATGAATTTTAAAAATAAATTCACTAAGCAAATGTAGATATAAAAACTACTGCAAGCCAGATTTCCAGGTTTCCAAAAGGAGCAAATTAGGTCAACGTTTTAAGCAGAACTTTAGATGCAGAAAGATACAAGCGTAAAATGAAAATGATTTTCATCCTATTAAAAAAATTAAATTTGGGCTTCCCTGGTGGTTCTGTGGGTAAAGAGTCTACCTTGCAGTGCAAGGACACCAGTTCGATCCCTGGCCCAGGAGGGTTTTTCAGTTAGCCTTTAAAACTGAAAGTTTTGTTTAGTACTGTCTCAATGATCAGGCAAGTTTTTAATGACAATAATTATCCACATACTTCTATGTAATATAACTGAAAGAAAGGCAACTAAATCACTTCTAACAAAGTCTTCTTTTTGTAGTACCCTGCTTGAAACTTATAGAGAAACCTTCCCTACCCTATTGACTGTCGCCTGCCAGACTGTCCTGTCCATGGGATTCTTTAGGCAACAATACTGGAGTGGGTTACCATTCCCTTCTCCAGAGGATTTTCCTGACCTAGGGATCAAAACAGTGTCTCTTGCATCTCCTGTATTGGCAGGCGGGTCCTTTACCACTAGCACGACCTGGGAAGCCCTTTGCCCAGCATAATTTCCTGCAAATGTCCAAAAGGTTCCTTCCAGTCTTTTTTGAGTCTATGCCACTGGGTCATCTCCTCAGTAAAAGTACTTTAAGTACTTTTCTCTGACATATGTATATAAAAGAGTCCAAGTCCCTTTCTAGCCTTATGCTTTTTCCCCCTCATATTGTGTTGACTTTTGATTTACATTATGTTTTTATTCATAACATATCTCCCCAATCAGAAAGCAATTTTTCCTGTAGGCAAAGACTGTATCATTCACTACTATAATCCATGGTCTCCACAAAAGTGCCAAATATACATTAGATATTCTAAAAGTATGTTCTAAATAAATAAGTTTGGCTCCATCATCATTCCAGTCCAATAAAATAAATTTAAAGTAGATCATCTACTGATTTTATTGAATTAACTTTCAAAAAGGTCAGAGTTTAACTACCCTGTAGATAAATCACTTAATAAGAATCTATCAATGAATTTTAAAAATAAATTCACTAAGCAAATGTAGATATAAAAACTACTGCAAGCCAGATTTCCAGGCTTCCGAAAGGAGCAAATTAGGTCAACGTTTTAAGCAGAACTTTAGATGCAGAAAGATACAAGCGTAAAATGAAAATGATTTTCATCCTATTAAAAAAATTAAATTTGGGCTTGGGTGGTTCTGTGGGTAAAGAGTCTACCTTGCAGTGCAAGGACACCAGTTCGATCCCTGGCCCGGGAGGGTACTGCATGCCGTGGAGCGGCTGGACCAGTGTGTCCAGTTACGAGCCTGTACTCTGGAGCGCGTGCACCCAGAGCCGGTGCTCTGCAGTGAGAGAGGCCACTGAGGTGGGAGGCCTGCACAGGCCAGGGAATGAAGATGGATGAAGGTGAATAAATGAAAAATCAATTTTAAAAAAAGAGGCCACAAAAGAAATTAAATTTCCCAATGTAAAAAGAAATTTACACTGCAGAAGAGACAAGTGATATTCCTGAAATAATTATTTCTCTTAGGCAAGAGTTGAATCTTTCTTTATAATGAAAGAACTATGGAATATAGTATTCATGAATTCATTCAGTATGTAATATGAGCGTATGCTATGAGGCCTGTATTAGGCATTGTATAGATAAAATAAGTTAAAACATAAAATATGACCCCTATCCTCAGGAAACTTTTACTCTGGTCAGAGGTACATTAATAGATAAGACAGTACACCAAGAATGTAGGTACACTGCTAAGTAATAGAAAAAGCAAAAAAGAAACAAGTGCTGAGAGAACAGTACAACTGACGTGGTCTAGACTTCAAAGCATGGTGAGGATTTCTGGAGTACAAGAGCAGTGAGTATATCCTGCAAACAATAATCTAATTTCAGATAGTAGAGAAATATAATCTCTCTAAAAACCTGACTGAGGAAATTCAAAAGGGTTGCTCATAATGTTGGTATTTTTGGTAATGTAAACATTATCCTTGGACACTTCTAATTTTGAATATATGGCTCTAACCATGGGGAAAAAAGAAACTAGGAAATATCAAAATGTTGTTTTCTCATTTAATTCACTCTCTTCTGTATTGTCTATTAGATTGACCTAATACCTATTTTTTCTCTATGGAGTACTCTCAGAATCTAACTTAAATTTCATTAAGTTGAAAAACGACTCAAATAAAGTTAGTTACAATTTTGATAAAAATTTAAATCAGTAGTCTAAATATAAGTGTTTCTGCTAAACCGCATTACATAACTTTTCGTTGCACAAATTAGCTCACAAAAAATAATGAGGCTTTTGGGAAAATTAGATGAAGCCAACCACTCAAAAATCAATTCAAATAGAGCATTTTAACATCCATGAAAGTATGAAAACAGCATCATCCTCAGGAAATAATTTATAGCCGTAACACTGGGGCCCATGCTTCCTGCTTATACTATAAAGAATTTGCTTCCCCTCCCTCCCCCAAAATGGCTAGTCAATACCAGTCAAGAATAGATTTTCACATTAATTATTTTTAAAACAGAGGACAATGTCCTCATCTTTAGATTTTTAAAATTATTAAATCATCAACACTTGTACTAAAGGATCTTTATCTTTTATTATTAAGGTTTTCAGATAATGATCAGGTATTCTCCTCAATTGTGAGAAAACCTGTCATCAAAACTTCCTAACAAGTAGCATGGAAACCTATACTATCATATGTGAAAAAAAAAAAAGCTATTGTCATTGCGATGTGAGAAAAGGGGATGCTGCAGGGGTGCTGTGTGATGGCCTGGAGGGGTGGGATGGGGGGGATATACATATGACTAATCTGGGATCATACATATCTGTAAACGACAAAACTCTATAAAAAGTAAAATAAAAATTAACAACAAAAAAAACTTGCTAACATGGTAACAGTCCAATAGAAAAGTAAATGCACAAAAGATTTGACTGGACACTTGAGCAAAGCTAAACAATAAATGACCCATAAGTACAGAGAAAGAGTCCAACTGCATTAGCCATTAGGGATAATGACATTAAATCCAGCCTTCCCTGGTGGTCCAGTGTTAAAAATCTGTGTTGCAATTCAGGGATTCAAACTCTGGTTGGGAAACTAAGATCCCACATGCCATGGAGACTAGACCTGTACACCACAACTACTGAGCCCATGTGCTCCAACTACAGACTCCATGAACCATAACAAATCCCACAAGATGAAAGGAAGTTCCTGCATACCACCACTAAGTAGCTCCAACACAGTCTATTAGATTGACCTAATACCTATTTTTCTCTATGGAGTACTCTCAGAATCTAACTTAAATTTCATTAAGTTGAAAACGACTCAAATAAAGTTAGTTACAATTTTGATAAAAATTTAAATCAGTAGTCTAAATATAAGTGTTTCTGCTAAACCGCATTACATAACTTTTCGTTGCACAAATTAGCTCACAAAAAATAATGAGGCTTTTGGGAAAATTAGATGAAGCCAACCACTCAAAAATCAATTCAAATAGAGCATTTTAACATCCATGAAAGTATGAAAACAGCATCATCCTCAGGAAATAATTTATAACCGTAACACTGGGGCCCATGCTTCCTGCTTATACTATAAAGAATTTGCTTCCCCTCCCTCCCCCAAAATGGCTAGTCAATACCAGTCGAGAATAGATTTTCACATTAAGTATTTTTAAAACAGAGGACAATCTCCTCATCTTTAGATTTTTAAAATTATTAAATCATCAACACTTGTACTAAAGGATCTTTATCTTTTATTATTAAGGTTTTCAGATAATGATCAGGTATTCTCCTCAATTGTGAGAAAACCTGTCATCAAAACTTCCTAACAAGTAGCATGAAAACCTATACTATCATATGTGAAAAAAAAAAAGCTATTGTCATTGCGATGTGAGAAAAGGGGATGCTGCAGGGGTGCTGTGTGATGGCCTGGAGGGGTGGGATGGGGGGGATATACATATGACTAATCTGGGATCATACATATCTGTAAACGACAAAACTCTATAAAAAGTAAAATAAAAATTAACAACAAAAAAAACTTGCTAACATGGTAACAGTCCAATAGAAAAGTAAATGCACAAAAGATTTGACTGGACACTTGAGCAAAGCTAAACAATAAATGACCCATAAGTACAGAGAAAGAGTCCAACTGCATTAGCCATTAGGGATAATGACATTAAATCCAGCCTTCCCTGGTGGTCCAGTGTTAAAAATCTGTGTTGCAATTCAGGGATTCAAACTCTGGTTGGGAAACTAAGATCCCACATGCCATGGAGACTAGACCCGTACACCACAACTACTGAGCCCATGTGCTCCAACTACAGACTCCATGAACCATAACAAAAATCCCACAAGATGAAAGGAAGTTCCTGCATACCACCACTAAGACCCAATACAGCCAAATAAATAAATACCTAAAAAGACATTAAAGCCACAGGGAAATATAAAAGCACCTTTAACTTAAAGGCCTAAAGTTAAAGACCAGGCACAGTCAACACCAAGTTTTGGCAACTGGCATTCTCATACACCACCAGATGGAGTGTCAAATCCATACAACCACTCTGGAAACTTATTTGACCATATCTACCTAAGTCAAGTCCAGCAGGCTCCTCTGTACATGGAATTCTACAGCTAAGAATACTGGAGTGGGTAACCATTTACTTCTCCAGTGGAGCTTCCTGACCCAAGGATTGAACCCGCGTTGAATGCATGCAGACAGAATCTTTACTGTCTGAGTTACAGGACTACAGTCCTTTGGGTTGCGGAGAGTCAGACACGACTAAGCGACTAACACACATACACACATACAAGCCAAGCATATGCCTGCCCTATACATCAGCCATCTCACTCCTAAGCATGTCCCCAAAACAAACGCATATACATTGCCACCAAATTTTGTGCACAAACATAATCACATCAGCATTACTTGTAACAGCCCCACGCTAACCATTACACAAGTTACCAAACTACAGGCTCTTGCAATGAACTGAAAGATTCCCATAAACAAAAAGTTGAATGAAAAAAGTATATTGATTTATTCAGTTTCCACAAAGTTTCCACAAAGTTCATAAAAGCAAGTCAACCTTATCATAGACGGTGTTTAAACATCTGGATACGAATCATGTGAATATTGAGTGAGAAATGGCGAAAAGGAGGCATAATAAGTTCTGGGAGCTGGGAATATTCTGTTTCCTGATCTGGTGACATGAAATAAGCTTATACTTATGACCTGTGCACTAATCTAAATGTGTATTACATTTCAATGAAAGTTTAAACAACTGCATGCTAGGAAAATACATGAACCATTGTAAATTCAATCTCATTCTAGCCTGGTTCACGATTTACCAAGCATGGAAAACGTAATTTACTTTACAGAGATGCAATTTTTAATGCTGCATACTGTAATACAACTGAAGTATATATTGCTTATTTGGGAAGCTTAAGAAAAGAAAACTAATCATATGTACTACTGTATATTTTATTCTCAATAAGACAGCTTCTGGAAGGGCTGGATTTTGAGTGTTCTGGGTTTATGTTTTAGGGGTTTCCTTATGGAAATACTGATGATATGGCAGGCAAAGAAATATCAGATGATCTTAGCCTGACATGTTTCTGAGAAGATGAAATTCACATCCCGAAGAGTACTTCCTAAAGCACAGAGGTTGGAAGGACTTCTCATGCAACATAGGTCCTTGATTTCAGAGTAATTCTCTCCTCTAAATTACTCAACCTTCATAATTACAGGCCCTGCCAAATTTAAAATTTCTTGTAATTGAACCGCGTTGAATGCATGCAGACAGAATCTTTACTGTCTGAGTTACAGGACTACAGTCCTTTGGGTTGCGGAGAGTCAGACACGACTAAGCGACTAACACACATACACACATACAAGCCAAGCATATGCCTGCCCTATACATCAGCCATCTCACTCCTAAGCATGTCCCCAAAACAAACGCATATACATTGCCACCAAATTTTGTGCACAAACATAATCACATCAGCATTACTTGTAACAGCCCCACGCTAACCATTACACAAGTTACCAAACTACAGGCTCTTGCAATGAACTGAAAGATTCTCATAAACAAAAAGTTGAATGAAAAAAGTATATTGATTTATTCAGTTTCCACAAAGTTTCCACAAAGTTCATAAAAGCAAGTCAACCTTATCATAGATGGTGTTTAAACATCTGGATAAGAATCATGTGAATATTGAGTGAGAAATGGCGAAAAGGAGGCATAATAAGTTCTGGGAGCTGGGAATATTCTGTTTCCTGATCTGGTGACATGAAATAAGCTTATACTTATGACCTGTGCACTAATCTAAATGTGTATTACATTTCAATGAAAGTTTAAACAACTGCATGCTAGGAAAATACATGAACCATTGTAAATTCAATCTCATACTAGCCTGGTTCACGATTTACCAAGCATGGAAAACGTAATTTACTTTACAGAGATGCAATTTTTAATGCTGCATACTGTAATACAACTGAAGTATATATTGCTTATTTGGGAAGCTTAAGAAAAGAAAACTAATCATATGTACTACTGTATATTTTATTCTCAATAAGACAGCTTCTGGAAGGGCTGGATTTTGAGTGTTCTGGGTTTATGTTTTAGGGGTTTCCTTATGGAAATACTGATGATATGGCAGGCAAAGAAATATCAGATGATCTTAGCCTGACATGTTTCTGAGAAGATGAAATTCACATCCCGAAGAGTACTTCCTAAAGCACAGAGGTTGGAAGGACTTCTCATGCAACATAGGTCCTTGATTTCAGAGTAATTCTCTCCTCTAAATTACTCAACCTTCATAATTACAGGCCCTGCCATAATTATGTTTCAGAAATTACCTTTAGTAAAGATAATAGACACTTTCAGTTTGAATTAAATCAGGAAAATTTAGTACACACTAAGTTTCATCGACTTTCCCTGTATACATATATTTATGAAAAATTCTCAAATGCCTTTTAGGGGTCATATTTTGTTTGGTGAATAAATACATAAAAATTTACAATTGTTTGAATAGCCAAAAAATAAATTTACCACATGACAAATTTAAAATAAAATTAGATTTAGAGAACTCAAAGTAGGAATTTCTAAAATAATAAATACTATATATAATATATATATGGGCTTCCCTGGTGGTTCAGCAGTAAAGAATCTTCCTGCAATGCAGGAACTGCAGGAGACATGGGTTCGATCTCTGAGTTGGGAATATCCCCTAGAGGGGGAAATAGCAACCCACTCCAATATTCTTGCCTGGAGAATTCCATGGACAGAGGACCCTGGCAGGTTACCGTCCATGGGGTCGCAGCTGGATACAATCAAAGTGACTTGGCTCACTCGCATATATAACATATACATGCAAACATAAATGCAAACACATTCTCCTTTATTTCACTTAGCTTTCATATGACTACTAATTTGAAAAAGCTAAGAGAAGGACACAATAAACACTTTTCTCCTGGAGTTGTTACTGTGGGAAATTCAGAAAGAAACTTTCACTGTGAGTTTCTAAGCCAAATGTAAATAAGCTAATTTTTTCATAAATTAAAAAACTTAATACAACTGAAGTATAAATTGCTTATTTGGGAAGCTTAAGAAAAGAAAACTAATCATATGTACTACTGTATATTTTATTCTCAATAAGACAGCTTCTGGAAGGGCTGGATTTTGAGTGCTCTGGGTTTATGTTTTAGGGGTTTCCTTATGGAAATACTGATGATATGGCAGGCAAAGAAATATCAGATGATCTTAGCCTGACATGTTTCTGAGAAGATGAAATTCACATCCCGAAGAGTACTTCCTAAAGCACAGAGGTTGGAAGGACTTCTCATGCAACATAGGTCCTTGATTTCAGAGTAATTCTCTCCTCTAAATTACTCAACCTTCATAATTACAGGCCCTGCCATAATTATGTTTCAGAAATTACCTTTAGTAAAGATAATAGACACTTTCAGTTTGAATTAAATCAGGAAAATTTAGTACACACTAAGTTTCATCGACTTTCCCTGTATACATATATTTATGAAAAATTCTCAAATGCCTTTTAGGGGTCATATTTTGTTTAGTGAATAAATACATAAAAATTTACAACTGTTTGAATAGCCAAAAAATAAATTTACCACATGACAAATTTAAAATAAAATTAGATTTAGAGAACTCAAAGTAGGAATTTCTAAAATAATAAATACTATATATATAATATATATATATAGGCTTCCCTGGTGGTTCAGCAGTAAAGAATCTTCCTGCAATGCAGGAACTGCAGGAGACATGGGTTCGATCTCTGAGTTGGGAATATCCCCTAGAGGGGGAAATAGCAACCCACTCCAATATTCTTGCCTGGAGAATTCCATGGACAGAGGACCCTGGCAGGTTACCGTCCATGGGGTCGCAGCTGGATACAATCAAAGTGACTTGGCTCACTCGCATATATAACATATACATGCAAACATAAATGCAAACACATTCTCCTTTATTTCACTTAGCTTTCATACGACTACTAATTTGAAAAAAGCTAAGAGAAGGACACAATAAACACTTTTCTCCTGGAGTTGTTACTGTGGGAAATTCAGAAAGAAACTTTCACTGTGAGTTTCTAAGCCAAATGTAAATAAGCTAATTTTTTTCATAAATAGTAAGAAGTTAGAACTTAACTGGAAAGCAGATCAAGTTATACTGCTGATACAATTTAAAGATAAACAATTCCCACAATAAAGAAAGCTACAGTCACTTAGAAACCCAAATGGCAGCTCATCCCTTCACAAGTGCAAGCTAAGTCACTTCAGTTGGGTCGAACTCTGTGACCCTACAGAGTGGAGCCTGCCAGACTTTTCTGTCCATGGGGATTCTCCAGGAAAGAATACTGGAGTGGGCTGCCATGCCCTCCTCCAGGGGATCTGCCTGACTCAGGAATGGAACCCACGTCTCTTATGGTTCCTGCATTGGCAGGCAGGTTCTTTATCGCGTGTGCCCCTTGGGAAGTCCATTCATTCATTCGCCATTCAACAAATATTTACTGTTTGTCAGGCACTGTTCTGTGAGCAAAACAAAAATGCCTTCTTTCATGGAACTGACAAGCTAGAAGTGGAAACAACACTAAATAAGACATAAATAAAATATCACAAATGGTACTGAGTAATTAACAGTTAAACTTCTAAAAAATGAGAGCAGAAAAAGGACTCATGAAGTGGTGTGCATGGGAACCTTTGTATTTAACACGGCCAAGGAAGATCTCACTGAGAAAATAATATCCAGACACCATAAGAATCATAAGATATAAGAAAAGCTGTCTCAAGCAGGCAAGTACAAAGGCTCAAAGGTGAGAGTGGAGCAAGCCTGGAGAGTTGATTGCAAGAAGCAGGGCAAGCCAGGGTGTGCAGTGTGGGAGGGCTCGGGAGTAGGCCCCCAGAGCCAGATCATGAAGAACCGCAGCTTGCAGCAGTGTGGCACTGAGTGTCCTCGAATTTGGCTTCCTGGAGCCCAATCTCCCTACTCCCTGGTACTGTGCTTTATGCTGAAACCACTATGGGGCCCCTCAATTCTCCCCTCCCAGGATCTTTGCATTTGCCATTCCTCCTGTCTCCAGGACCGTTCTCCCAACAATTTTTCCCCCTTTTGGTTATTTGGGCTCATTTTAGATACTGACACTTTGTGAAAGCCTTCCTACGCCTTATTCAGCCCTGGCTGTGCTGGGTGCCTTCCCCCAAAATACAACACTATCCTACACAACCTCTGTTATGGTTCCATGATTTGTTAGCTCTTTACATATAGCGAATACATCCGTCTACCTGTAGTCCTTGTTCCAAGGAAGCTATGGCATACAAACTAACAATGTGTTGAATGAACAAGGGATCTTGAACCAAATCTAGTCTCTCTGCAAATATCTTAAACAAGGGTTATTTTCATTATCAGCTCTCGACAAGAGATGACACTTTGAGAAAAGCTCTACTTCTGAATCATTCTGTATAATCTTCAGATCTTTCACATCACTGAAACACTTCAGCCTAAAAGCATTCTGGTTCACTAATTAAGAAATGCTAACTTCAGTTTTACCTAAATGGAAGCTCCCATCAGAACATGAAGCAGGGGAGATTAAAACAAGTAAACTACAAAGGCCCTTCTTTTTTGTTTGTTCTCAATGGCATTAGCCACCAAATCTTGCCTTCTCTGTCTTCTATACTTAATAAAATAAAAGCCACAGGGAACCAGGAGCAGGTTATCACAGTAAAGTACAATGCCCCCCTCTTTCCTAACAGTCCTTCCTTTAGTACTTTGCAGAAGAAAAGTCTGGGGAATCAGAAGCTGTCAGCAGGTGGGAGAAACATGCCTTTTAAGTACTTTGATGTCAGGCTAAACTGAAACCAGTGAACCGGTACAAACCTCAAAAGGGTCTAAGAGTCCAGGCTCAATATTAGAAAATCAAGATGAGTTAGCAGAATGGCTTCTAAGCAAAACGTGTATGTATATTTATCATATACACTTACTGATTAAAAAAAAAAAAAAACAGAAAATGAGAGTAGCAACAACCATTATTTAACACTTTCTAGTTTATGTTTCTAAAGTGTCTTCTTTGACCCTGATACTTGGTCCTCTTTCAAATTCAACATACTGATATGAATAATATATGTATAGTATATGAATAAGTTTCCTAATCAGTACAGCAACTAAGATTAACCTGGATCTTAATATCCTGGTTGTTGTTTAGTCACTAAGTCGTCTTTTTGGGGGTTGACGGGGAGGGAGAGGCGGGCCACTTCCATTGGTCTTTCATTTCTCTATTTTCATCCATCTTTGTTCCTTGGCTCCTGTGGGCCTCCCATCGCGGCGGCCTCCATTGTCGCAGAGCGCCGGCTCTGGGCGCATGCGCCCCAGAGCTCTGACTCGGTAATTGGACACATGTGCCCAGCCGCTCCGTGGCACGTGGGATCTTCCCAGGCCAGGGATCAAACGGGCGCCCCTTGCACTGCAAGGCGGTGTCCTTACCCACTGGACCACCAGGGAAGCCCACTAAGTTGTCTTTAACTCTTGCAACCCCATAGACTGTAGCTCACCAGACTCCTCTTTGCATGGGATTCTCCAGGCAAGAATCCTGGATTGGGTTGTGTGCGGCTCTGAATTGAAAGAGGACCGTTGCAAGCATAAAGAAGTTTAAGCACATTGTTTCAGCTTGGAGCTAAGATTGCGCCTACAGGAAGGGGTGTGGGAGTGAAAAGAAGCTTAAGCACATTGTTTCAGCTTGGAGCTAAAATGGCGCCTACAGGAAGGGACGTGGGAATGAAGGGAAGCTTAAACGCATTGTTTAAAGAAGCTTAAGCACATGTTTGCAGCTAAGATGGCGCCTACAGGAAGAGGCAGGGCGTGATCTAAATTGTTAATTGATGGTCAAAATTTCTGATTGGTTCTCCTGGCTTCCGCGCTCGTGAATGATTGCTTGGCCTTTAGCTTGATTGGTGTAATCTATAGGAAGTCCCGTACAAAACCCCCTTCACGTGCCTATAAAAGCTGTGGATCTTCAATAAAGCGGAACTACTTCGATGGAACCCCTGTCGCATCTGATTGTCCCCTGCCTGAGCCAGGGGGCTGCAGGGCGGGCAGTTCAAGATTTGCCTTTCTCCGAGAACTCCCGGTTCAGCCGGGGGCAATCCCGCTGCCTTCCCTTTCTGCGGAAGGTCCCCGCAGGGTTGTTATCTTTCTAAATTCAACATACTGATATGAATAATATATGTATAGTATATGAATAAGTTTCCTAATCAGTACAGCAACTAAGATTAACCTGGATCTTAATATCCTGGTTGTTGTTTAGTCACTAAGTCGTCTTTTTGGGGTTGACGGGGGAGGGGAGAGGGCGGGCCACTTCCACTGGTCTTTCATTTCTCTATTTTCATCCATCTTTGTTCCTTGGCTCCTGTGGGCCTCCCATCGCGGCGGCCTCCATTGTCGCAGAGCGCCGGCTCTGGGCGCATGCGCCCCAGAGCTCTGGCTCGGTAATTGGACACATGTGCCCAGCCGCTCCGTGGCACGTGGGATCTTCCCAAGCCAGGGATCAAACGGGCGCCCCTTGCACTGCAAGGCGGTGTCCTTACCCACTGGACCACCAGGGAAGCCCACTAAGTTGTCTTTAACTCTTGCAACCCCATAGACTGTAGCTCACCAGACTCCTCTGTGCATGGGATTCTCCAGGCAAGAATCCTGGATTGGGTTGTGTGCGGCTCTGAATTGAAAGAGGACCGTTGCAAGCATAAAGAAGTTTAAGCACATTGTTTCAGCTTGGAGCTAAGATTGCGCCTACAGGAAGGGGTGTGGGAGTGAAAAGAAGCTTAAGCACATTGTTTCAGCTTGGAGCTAAAATGGCGCCTACAGGAAGGGACGTGGGAATGAAGGGAAGCTTAAACGCATTGTTTAAAGAAGCTTAAGCACATGTTTGCAGCTAAGATGGCGCCTACAGGAAGAGGCAGGGCGTGATCTAAATTGTTAATTGATGGTCAAAATTTCTGATTGGTTCTCCTGGCTTCCGCGCTCGTGAATGATTGCTTGGCCTTTAGCTTGATTGGTGTAATCTATAGGAAGTCCCGTACAAAACCCCCTTCACATGCCTATAAAAGCTGTGGATCTTCAATAAAGCAGAACTACTTCGATGGAACCCCTGTCGCGTCTGATTGTCCTCTGCCTGAGCTAGGGGGCTGCGGGTTGGGCAGTTCAAGATTTGCCTTTCTCCGAGAACTCCCGGTTCAGCCGGGGGCAATCCCGCTGCCTTCCCTTTCTGCGGAAGGTCCCCGCAGGGTTGTCATTATCTTCTCCAGGGGATCTTCCTGACCCAGGGATCAAACCCATGTCTCCTGCATTGCAGGTGATTCTTTACCACTGAGCTACCTGGGAAGCCCATCTTAATATCAACCTGTCTTTAATGATTAATAAAATGAAGGGCTTCCCTGGTGGTCCAGTGGGTAGGGATACTGCCTTGCAGTGCAAGGGGCACTGGTTCAATCCCTGGCCTGCGAAGATCCCACGTGCTGCGGAGCAGCTGGACTGATGTGTCCAATCACCGAGCTGGAGCTCTGGAGCGCATGCGCCCAGAGCCGGTGCTCTGCTACAACAGAGGCCGCCGCAATGGGAGGCCCACGCGGGCCAAAGAACAAAGATGGATGAAAATGGACAAATGAAAGATCAATAGAAGTGGCCCGCCTGCTCCCCTCCCTCCCCACCCCACCCCCACCAAAATAAATAAATTTTAAAAATTAAAAAAAAATAAAAATAAAATGAAACTGTAGCAATATACCCACATCATAAGATTATTTTTTAAGCATAGATTAACTTTATACAAAAGATAAAATGCAAACTTAAAATAAAATAATGAATATAACAGATTGTCAGAAAACTCATGTTATCTTTTAAAATAAAACACAGCCTCAGATGAAAAACAAGATCACTTGGTAAAAGAGTGGCTTTCCTCCCCAGCCCAGTATGAGCTACCTCTGTATGCTTTGTTGGGAAAATACATATTTCCCAGGTACAGCCCCATGAAAAGGATCCAACAGTATATTTGTAGCATTTTTTCTTTCTGTGGTCAGATGTCCAGTATTTGAACTCCCTTATTAGACTGGAATTCCCCTAGTGTGAGTCCTGGAGAGAAGCAAGGTCCCATTACTACTATGAAATAAAAAGACAAGACAGTTCCTCCCCGCTGCCTGGGACTTGGGGCATGTAGCCTAATTGGCCAACTAGTGTGCTGACTCTGGCAATCTAGAAGTCAAGTAAGCAAGTCTACTTACTAAACAGTTTGTGGCTTCTCTTTAACTCTTCACTGCTACCACTTCTCCCCTGGGGTATGCCATTTTTCTCAGCCCAGTTCTTAAGTCTTCACTTTTCATAAATTCCTCTTATGTTCAAATCAGCTGAACATAGAATTTGTTGCTGCAGCCGAGCTGCAAAACCACCTTATTTTCCCTCCTTATTGTTTGCAGCAACTCAGGATTGAAGCAGTAATTGCTTTGTCTCAGTTGCATTTCTTGAAATCTCTTAAAAGGTTAAACAAAGATTGCTGATACAAAAGGATACTATTTCAGAGAGCTAGGGGGAGTTGGCCAAATACTCTAAAAATTGCATGGAAATTCTACATGATGTTTTTTTTTTAAAAAAAAAAAAAAAAAAAAGCAAAATAAGAGAATGGGATTCAAAAAGCCTCCCTATAAAAGCAAAGGCTACTTATACGGGAGATTTCAGCAACATCTGTAGACATTTTTTGCCATCACAACTGGGAAAGAGGCACATCTAATGGGTAGAGACCAGAAATGCCATTTAAAATCCTACAGTGTACATGACAGCTCCCTATAATTAAGAATTATCTAACCTAAAATATCAATACTATCAAGGCTGAGAAACCCTGTCCTCCAATCTGCCTCCCTTCAAATCATAAAAAAAAGAAAGAAAAATTTCCTCCCCCAGAGTAAGAATAAGTCTCACAGTCCACAATACCCAAATACTTTATACTTACTTATGAAATCTCATTTTCATCCTAATATTGAAAAAAAGACTCTCATAACATATCTGTCAATATCTTGATTCACCTGAGAACTATCCCGATGGGAAAAAAAAGAAAAAATTAAAAAAGAGCAAATAAGGGAAAGGAATGAGGATGTACAAAGAGTTTTAAAGGGCAGGGAGTGCAAGCACATCTGGGGTGAAAAACAGTTGTGTTCATGGCCAAGAACATTGGGAAATGAAGCTTAGAAGGATGCTGTGATCAGATTCCAAAGTGTCTTAGAAACCACAGGAGTCCAGATTTTGTTCTCTGAATAACAGGAGATTTTTAAGAACTGATTTTTTTTAAAGGCTTTTTTGTTGTTGTTGTTGTTGCCTCTAAGTCATCATTTATTTTCATCCATCTTTGTTCTTCAGCCTGTGTGGGCCGCCTATTGCAGTGTCCTCTCTCGTGGCAGAGCACTGGCTCTGGGCACACGTGCTCCAGAGCACTGGCTCCTAATTGGACACACTGGTCCAGCCCCTCCACCGAGCTGCAAAACCAAAACCCCTTATTTTCCCTCGTTATTGTTTGCAGCAACTCAGGATTGAAGCAGTAATTGCTTTGTCTCAGTTGCATTTCTTGAAATCTCTTAAAAGGTTAAACAAAGATTGCTGATACAAAAGGATACTATTTCAGAGAGCTAGGGGGAGTTGGCCAAATACTCTAAAAATTGCATGGAAATTCTACATGATGTTTTTTTTTTTTTTTTAAAAAAAAAAAAAAAAGCAAAATAAGAGAATGGGATTCAAAAAGCCTCCCTATAAAAGCAAAGGCTACTTATACGGGAGATTTCAGCAACATCTGTAGACATTTTTTGCCATCACAACTGGGAAAGAGGCACATCTAATGGGTAGAGACCAGAAATGCCATTTAAAATCCTACAGTGTACATGACAGCTCCCTATAATTAAGAATTATCTAACCTAAAATATCAGTACTATCAAGGCTGAGAAACCTTGTCCTCCAATCTGCCTCCCTTCAAATCATAAAAAAAAGAAAGAAAAATTTCCTCCCCCAGAGTAAGAATAAGTCTCACAGTCCACAATACCCAAATACTTTATACTTACTTATGAAATCTCATTTTCACCCTAATATTGAAAAAAAGACTCTCATAACATATCTGTCAATATCTTGATTCACCTGAGAACTATCCCGATGGGGAAAAAAAGAAAAAATTAAAAAAGAGCAAATAAGGGAAAGGAATGAGGATGTACAAAGAGCTTTAAAGGGCCAGGAGACCCTGAGGGAGTGCAAGCACATCTGGGGTGAAAAACAGTTGTGTTCATGGCCAAGAACATTGGGAAATGAAGCTTAGAAGGATGCTGTGATCAGATTCCAAAGTGTCTTAGAAACCACAGGAGTCCAGATTTTGTTCTCTGAATAACAGGAGATTTTTAAGAACTGATTTTTTTTAAAGGCTTTTTTGTTGTTGTTGTTGTTGCCTCTAAGTCATCATTTATTTTCATCCATCTTTGTTCTTCAGCCTGTGTGGGCCGCCTATTGCAGTGTCCTCTCTCGTGGCAGAGCACTGGCTCTGGGCACACGTGCTCCAGAGCACTGGCTCCTAATTGGACACACTGGTCCAGCCCCTCCACGGCACGGGGTATCTTCCCGGGCCAGGGATCTTCCCAGTGCCCCCTGCACTGAAAGGCGGACTCTTTATCCACTGGACCACCAGGGAAGCCCTAAAAAAATGATTTTTAAGTGGGGTAGAGAAATATGTTTGTTTCTTAGGAAGAAAATCCTAGTGTCATCTTGAAGTGAAAGTCCCTCAGTTGTGCCCAACCCTTTGCGACCTATGGATGAGCCGTGGAATTCTTCAGGCAAGAAAACCAGAGTGGGTAGCCTTTCCCTTCTCCAGGAGATCTTCCCAACCAGGGATCAAACTCAGGTCTCCTGCACTGCAGGCAGTTCTTTACCATCTGACCCACCAGGAAAGCCCAGAAATACTAGAATGAGTAGCCTATACTTCTCCAGGGGATCTTCCCTGCCCAGGAATTGAAATAGGGTCTCCTACACTGTAGGCAGATTCTTTACCTTCTGAGCTACAAGGGAAGCCCAGTGTCACCTTAGAGGACAATCTGACAAGAGCACAGCCTGGTGAAGGTAAGTCGGAAGGTTAGGAGATTGCTTCAACAGTACAAGAGCTGAAGACAGTGGCCAGGTGATGCCAATGTGAATGAAAAACAAAAGCCAGAGAGAATATAAGCACATTGTTAGTGATTTGTTAACCTCTTGCTTTAAAATAAGTTTCCATTTTGAATTTATTTTCATGTATGATGTTAGGGAGTGTTCTATTTTCATTCTTTTACATATAGTTGTTCAATTTTATGAGCACCACTTACTGAAGATGCTGCCTTTTCTCCACTGTATATTCTTGCCTCTTTGGTCATAGATTAAGTGACCATAGGTGTGTGGGTTTATCTATAGGATTTCTATCCTGTGGCACTGATCTAGGCAGTATCATAGTCAGTGAACTAATTTAGAAAGATAAGAAAAGTGTAGTATATTAATACATATATGTGGTACCTAGGAAAATGGTATACATCATCTTATTTGCAAGCCAGAAAGAGGGACACACAGGTAGGGAACAAATATATGGCTACCAAGGGGTGGGGTGGGAATAACTGGGAGGCTGGGATCGATACACACAAACTACTGATGTCTGGTTTGTTTAATTGCTAAGTCATGTCTGACTGACTCTTTTGAGACTTCATGGACTACAACCCATGAGGTTCCTCTGTCCCTGGGATTTCCCAGGCAAGAATACTGGAGTGGGTTCCCATTTTCTTTTCCAGGGAATCTACCTGACCCAGGTGTTGAAACCACATCTACTGCAGGTGGATTGGCAGGCAGGTTTTTTACCATTGAGTCACCTGAGAAGTGCTACACAATTGATATCCATATAAAACAGACAACTGATGGGAACACACTGTGTAGCACCGGGAACTCTACTTAATGCAGGATGGTGTAAAGGGAAGGATACATGTATACATATGGCTGATATATTTTGCTATGCAATAGAAGGTAATATAAGTGTAAAGCAATTATAAGTGCAATGAAAATTAATTTAAAAATAATGAGTATATTTCAGTACTGCAATTAAAATATAAATTTAAAGAATAAAAACACTTTAAATGAGTTAGCACACCTCTATTTACAGTATGAATTATATGTATAGTAACATGTCAGTGAATTAAAAGAATTAAGGCTAGGCAGTGAGAACGTATGCTATTTTAAATAACTTCTGTACGACTTCCAAAGAACATGTATAGAAAGTTAATAATATTACCTGCTCCAGGACGTCTTTATAGGTAATAGTGGCTTTCGTGTCTGTAACAGGGCTATCGTAAATGATGGCAATCTTATCTCCTTTACCATTTTCAATATGACGATCGATGGCGTTATAACAAATGTTAAGCATCCCTTCCACAAACCTGAAAAGTGATTGGAAAGTAAAAGTGAGTGACTCTTTTCAAAACATTTACTGTCGCTTAACTAGGTTTCTATAGCTCTAGTCTGAGGAGCTGTCCTTAAAACAATGCTTTCCCATATTTGTTATGCCCAATAATGACGGCTGTAAACCATTTAAGATGGTACGGAGGTGACATTTTTATTTTAATAAACATGTATTTATTTACATGTGCACTAAAAGAACACATACCTTGCAGTTCAAGGTGACAGTTTTGCGTATTTTACTACATAGGATGGAACTTGAATATACAGCACCAAAATAACCTACTTTACATGGATTAAGTGAATCGTATTTAACTCCAGCACAAATGCACTAAGCTGACAGGGTAAATAGTAGATGCATAACGGAAGTCTGGGTACCTGCTATAAAAGGACAGACTTACTGGAAAAATAAATTTTTCTTTGAAATATATATATATTCCTTGAAAGATACATATTTGTTTGTTTCAATTAAATAGAACCCAGGTGTTGCACATATGGTGGATTGGCAGGCAGGTTTTACCATTGAGTCACCTGAGGGCAACTGTTTTGAAATGGGAACACACTGTGTAGCACCGGGAACTCTACTTAATGCAGGATGGTGTAAAGGGAAGGATACATGTATACATATGGCTGATATATTTTGCTATGCAATAGAAGGTAATATAAGTGTAAAGCAATTATAAGTGCAATGAAAATTAATTTAAAAATAATGAGTATATTTCAGTACTGCAATTAAAATATAAATTTAAAGAATAAAAACACTTTAAATGAGTTAGCACACCTCTATTTACAGTATGAATTATATGTATAGTAACATGTCAGTGAATTAAAAGAATTAAGGCTAGGCAGTGAGAACGTATGCTATTTTAAATAACTTCTGTACGACTTCCAAAGAACATGTATAGAAAGTTAATAATATTACCTGCTCCAGGACGTCTTTATAGGTAATAGTGGCTTTCGTGTCTGTAACAGGGCTATCGTAAATGATGGCAATCTTATCTCCTTTACCATTTTCAATATGACGATCGATGGCATTATAACAAATGTTAAGCATCCCTTCCACAAACCTGAAAAGTGATTGGAAAGTAAAAGTGAGTGACTCTTTTCAAACCATTTACTGTCGCTTAACTAGGTTTCTATAGCTCTAGTCTGAGGAGCTGTCCTTAAAACAATGCTTTCCCATACTTGTTATGCCCAATAATGACGGCTGTAAACCATTTAAGATGGTACGGAGGTGACATTTTTATTTTAATAAACATGTATTTATTTACATGTGCACTAAAAGAACACATACCTTGCAGTTCAAGGTGACAGTTTTGCGTATTTTACTACATAGGATGGAACTTGAATATACAGCACCAAAATAACCTACTTTACATGGATTAAGTGAATCGTATTTAACTCCAGCACAAATGCACTAAGCTGACAGGGTAAATAGTAGATGCATAACGGAAGTCTGGGTACCTGCTATAAAAGGACAGACTTACTGGAAAAATAAATTCTTCTTTGAAATATATATATATTCCTTGAAAGATACATATTTGTTTGTTTCAATTAAATGGAATATCCCCAACTTCACAAAGAGTAGTAAGTTATTTTCTGCATGTTTGAAATGCTTCATAATTTGAATAAGCAATCAACATGCACATAAAAAGTTAACAAATTTTTAAAACTTCTCAATTTACTACCTTATCTCTTAATTGCAAAGTGCATCCCTTTGAAAATAAAGATAGAAATGTAGATAGATGGAGATCATTTTTAAGAAAACAGTTCATTTCCTTGAGAATTGAATTTTTCACTTTTTTAGGAAGAGCATATTAGATTAAAAACACAAGTACAGTAATGGTCTATTTGTTCCAACATCAGACCAGCAAATATAAAAATGCAGAATAATAAGAAGAAAATATTGAAGCAATGAGAAAAATTCCTCTTACAAATCAGAGTATCACTCTCAGGTACTCAAGTCAAAAGAACCCTGCGTGAAATGAAGTAGGTGAATAAGAACACGTAGAGACACAGGGACAGCGATAAGAAAGAACAGACACAGAAGGCAGTGACCCTGCACACATCAATGATGGTGAATATGATGACCTTACAGTACAGCACAGTGTGTAATTAAATACATTGCTTCTGAACAGCCAAGTGCAACAAGTTCAATGTTTGTTCAAAAACACTGCCCCTTCTACTTGCCTCTTCTCCTATTAAAAATAGTTTGTCTCTTCCTCTTGCCTCCATCTTCATCAGTGGAGAATATTTCTCTTAACTTTGGGACCAACCAGGTGACTTACTTTGTAACATGCCTCAACAGACAGGAGGCATGCATGTGCTCGAAAGCACTTGACCCAGCTGGGCTCACTCCCATGCACTGTGACCCTCCCGGCACTACTGCTGCTTCCTTCTCACCCTGGAGTCCAGAATGAATATTTGCTGATGGGAGCTGAGCTAAAAGAAGCCAGGAGGCCACCTCAGCCAGATAGATGTCTTCAATCAACATTTCCAGCCATGCTGATCCCATGACAACCTACAGATCAACTGGTGAATAAGGATCTTCCGATTCAGATTTTTATGGTGATATGAAGTAAAATTGTGGCCAAAAAAATTGAAAAATACATATTTGTTTGTTTCAATTAAATGGAATATCCCCGACTTCACAAAGAGTAGTAAGTTATTTTCTGCATGTTTGAAATGCTTCATAATTTGAATAAGCAATCAACATGCACATAAAAAGTTAACAAATTTTTAAAACTTCTCAATTTACTACCTTATCTCTTAATTGCAATGTGCATCCCTTTGAAAATAAAGATAGAAATGTAGATAGATGGAGATCATTTTTAAGAAAACAGTTCATTTCCTTGAGAATTGAATTTTTCACTTTTTTAGGAAGAGCATATTAGATTGAAAACACAAGTACAGTAATGGTCCATTTGTTCCAACATCAGACCAGCAAATATAAAAATGCAGAATAATAAGAAGAAAATATTTAAGCAATGAGAAAAATTCCTCTTACAAATCAGAGTATCACTCTCAGGTACTCAAGTCAAAAGAGCCCTGCGTGAAATGAAGTAGGTGAATAAGAACACGTAGAGACACAGGGACAGCGATAAGAAAGAACAGACACAGAAGGCAGTGACCCTGCACACATCAATGATGGTGAATATGATGACCTTACAGTACAGCACAGTGTGTAATTAAATACATTGCTTCTGAACAGCCAAGTGCAACAAGTTCAATGTTTGTTCAAAAACACTGCCCCTTCTCCTTGCCTCTTCTCCTATTAAAAATAGTTTGTCTCTTCCTCTTGCCTCCATCTTCATCAGTGGAGAATATTTCTCTTAACTTTGGGACCAACCAGGTGACTTACTTTGTAACATGCCTCAACAGACAGGAGGCATGCATGTGCTTGAAAGCACTTGACCCAGCTGGGCTCACTCCCATGCACTGGAGTCCAGAATGAATATTTGCTGATGGGAGCTGAGCTAAAAAGAAGCCAGGAGGCCAACTCAGCCAGATAGATGTCTTCAATCAACATTTCCAGCCATGCTGATCCCATGACAACCTACAGATCAACTGGTGAATAAGGATCTTCCGATTCAGATTTTTATGGTGATATGAAGCAAAATTGTGGCCATAATTAACTAATACATTAAGTAAAAAATGTTTACTCAGGGGTAAGTTCCAGCTCTCCATTAGGTCTCTGCTAACACTAATGAGAGTTAAGAGTTAACTCATTACTGCTGAGCTGGGGTAAAAGTTCAAGTTCCCACTAGACGTTTATTACACCATCCTAGCTGATAGTGGGGAACAGCGTTATGACTTCCCACATGGACCCCACTGACACTGCCAGGACCAAGATCCTCCTTACCTCTTTATTTTAGCTATAATGAAAGCTCCAATTCCTGGTAAAATCTTACCTGACACCACTGGGTGAGTTGGCAATGTTTAGGGCACCTGTGGTACACCCTAGCCAAAGTACAAGTCTAGATTTCCCACCCTCGTTTCACTGGTGAGGATGGGATGAGGTCACAGATTTCCATACTGTTTCATTGGATTTAGGGTGGTTAGTGTTCAAAAATGTCCTGTCTTGGCAGCCTGTCCTTCCCCTTTTCTTTTTTTTTTTTTTTTGGGGGGGGGTGGTCCAGACAGAAAACCTGCTGCAACTGTTTTCCAACACTCATTGGCATTTCTAAGCTGTCACCTTTTCCAGCACTCAGTCTAGGACATACAAGGCAAGAAACAAAATTCAGGGAATTCAGTGTCATGTCATTTCTCATGTCCCAAAGGTACTCCTGATTTGGTTTCTTTTCTCTTTCTTTCAGAGTCTTATGTGTATTTTATATCTAATGTCTTATGCCTTTAGCTACATTTAACAAGATAAATAGAGAATAAAAGCATTTTGTCCACCTTGTCATGAAAGTCTCTAAGTAATATTAATTAATCCCTTATTCTAGACCAATAGTTCATGTGTATAAAGTCATCAAGTCAGAGCACAATCCTGGGGATCCTTGCGCACTGTTAATGGGAATGTAAATTGGTCCACCAACTATGAAAAACAATATGGAGGTTCCTCAAAAAATGAAAAATAAAACTGCCATAAAATCCAGAAATTCCATTTCTGGGTGATTACTGGAAGAAAAACATTAATTCAAAAAGATAGATGCACGCTTATGTTCACTGCAACATTATTTACAATAGCCAAGATACAGAGGCCACCCAAAATTCACCTATACTCATAAAACTTTTTTTTTCAATCGCTTGCAAATTTGGAGTGGCTTAAAATTCAAATTATTTGTATTCTTACATTTTCTTTTTTAAGGACGCCCTTAAATTTAAAGAATTGTAAGGGTGCCCTTTGGGACAGATGGGAAAGAAATTCAAAAAGAAGTAAAGGATTATAAGCAATGTTAAGCAAGAACTGTTGCACAGAGCAACAGGCTGGCATGGCTCCAAAGGGGGTTACAGGTAATGAATACACTGCAATAAACTGGTTAAACCTATGGATTGGTTTACTGTGGATAACTGGACCGAGTGACCCACAAAAGGCCTCCCTGCTCAAAGATTTGATTATTCTACTACGACAAGATCCTTATTTCATTTCAAATCAAATCATTTCAGTAAAGGTCAACGGAATGCCTTCTACGTGCTGTTTCTTCACTACCCTTCTAAACTTTTGAGAAGGTTTTAAATGGTTTGCCTTCCCAGATTAGTAAAATAACTAATGCTCACTGCAGAAAACCGAGAAAATATACATTGGAGTATTTTCTTTTATTTTTTCCATATGCAAATATTGTGTCTTTATGTTTAAGAGCACATTATGAGTGTTTTCCAGTGACCAAAAAAATTCTCAAAACACATTTAACCAAGGCATAATATTCCATTCAAATTGCTGTTCAATAATAGCTTCTGCAGCACTATTTATGCACAAAGTTACCCTACACTGTTGCAAACTGCATTTCACAATATGGTCATTATTTTAAATGATCCCAGGATGATGTTTCTTATAGAAACATATTGATCACATTGCTTTTTGTTACATATGTCAGCAAGATTCCTACAATCAAACACACACACATACACGTTCATATGACCAAACTGCTTTCTGGACATATTGAATCAATTTATATTACCATCAACATTACCTGAAAGTTCATTTTATCACTCTCCTCTAAACACAGATTGTTCTCAATCTTCTTCAATTTTAGAAGCAAAAAATTGTTTCGATTTTGGTTTACATGATCACTAGCATTAAACACAATGTAATTGTTAAAACTACTTTATACATGACACTGAATTTAAGTCTGACATTGTTGTAATTTTCTCAGTTTATTCACAAATTTTAATTCATTGTGTTTCCTGACATAAAGATATTTAAAATTCATATGTAGTCTAACAAACTCATAAATTTCCATCATAATTTCTACTCTAAGATAATGTATATCACTATTTTCTGTTTTTTTTATAATGATGCCTTAAGTGTACCATTAATGTATTCATATACATATATAATCTATATGCAAAAATCTGTTATATGTTATATACTTGTATTATAATATATATGTGTTATATTTATATATTATATATATATATATATATGTATATAATGATGTGGCAGTACAGTTATGTTTGTTTATTCATCAGTCAATTTGCCAAGCACCATTTTTGACTAATCCCTACTGTTCTCATTCGTGATGTTCCAGTTTTCTCGAATAGTAATATAAAATATTAGTATTTCATATATCATACAGAATCAGAATATACATATATATATATATATGGATATCACCGTCTTTATCAGGGCTACACAGCTCCTAGGCATAGATTCTGGAATGTTCTGCCAATACAGTCCTTGAATAAGTCTCTTTCTAAACTCAGTCAGATTTAATTCTGCTGCAAAAGGAAAAAACTTCGTACTCCTTATTCTATCCAATCTCTGCCCTGAATTTCTTTTGCAGAAAATCAGAAGCAATCTGAATGCACCCCATAATCAACTTGAATAACAGAAAAAATATAAAACTGAAATAAAATTGAATGCAATATGGAACTACTAGAAATGGTGCTACCACTAGATCAGAAAAGTAGAAAAATTTAATATATAAATCAGTATCAGAGTGACTGCTAAATCCAGAAGTCACAAGAAGCATGGCAGAACCAAAGATTCTGTGACATTTTATATACTGCTAAGTTAAAATGGAAGAAAAGGAAGAAGCAGAAAAATTTATACAGTCCTACCACAGAATACATTCATAAGGAACCTATAAATCCTAAGCAGGAAATACATCTCTGTGTTGCATAAAAGCACAAGGAATCTAGGAAAATGGACAGAAAAATACTAACGATGCTGAACTCTGCGTAAGAGAAAGTTGGGGGACAGAATAGATAAGGGATAGTGCATATTTTTATATGATAAATACTTCCTCTGTTATTTAATTTGCATGAGCATATATTTATATATCAAACTGATTATTTAAGTATATTTAAATAACAATAAAAGCTTTAACAGCCTAGGAGTCTTCTCTCCTGATCTGATCTGATCATCAACTCTCTAATCGGTATAGCAACTATTAACGAAAAACATAATTTAACAAAAACATCTTTTTTTGAATATTCTTCCAATAAGAAGAAGCGTTTCTTGTGCATATGATAACACCAAATTCAGTTTTAAGAAACCAAAATTTGGGCTATAAAAACTTTGTTCTTTTTATTTTTCTCACCAGAATTAACCTTAAGCAACTGAACAGTCAATAATAAATAGCTAGACAGAAACTTCATATCACATCAAGACATCTGTCATAAATTTCGGTCATCATTTCTGCTGTCCACTGTGATTTGGTTGTCCTCATTCAGGCACTTGTAGGACTGCACTTTCATATCCACTTGAAAGGAAGTATGGCGTGTAGCTTGCTATTGCCCATGAAATGGCAACAGAGGTAATATATGGAGTCTTCAAGAGCAAATGCACACTGACAGCTTCTCCTCTCTGCCACAAGCCTACTCCAAATGCAACGGCTCTAGCAGCCCGTATCTGTGAGTGAGGATGAATGACATGGCGCAAATCTCCTGGGTAACCCAAGATAATCCTGTAGTATGACTAAGATACACCTGGGCTATTTTATTTTTTTTCTTTTCAATTTTTTTCTTTTTGTCCACTTCTATTGATTTTTTCATTTATTTATCTTTCTTCTTTGGCCTGTGTGGCCCTCCCATCGCAGTGGCCTCTCTTGTTGCAGAGCACCAGCTCTGGGCGCATGCACTCCAGAGCTCCAGCTCAGTAGTTGGACACATTGGTCCAGCTGCTCTGTGGCACATGGGATCTTCCCAGGACAGGGATCGAACCAGTGCCCCTTGCACTGCAAGGCAGTGTCCTTACCCACTGGACCGCCAGGGAAGCCCCTGGGCTATCTTAAAACAGAAATTTGACGGCTGTTTATTCCTGCTACATGACTTAATCTATCCTGATACAAAAGTCTTAAGATCCATAAACTTTCACAAATTCAAACAAGCTTTAAAATTGTCCTATTTCATAATGTAAGGTAGTTCAGATTAAGGGATAGTGTATATTTATATGATAAATACTCTCGTTATTTAATTTGCATGAGCATATATTTATATATTAAACTGATTATTTAAGTATATTTAAATAACAATAAAAGCTTTAACAGCCTAGGAGTCTTCTCTCCTGATCTGATCTGATCATCAACTCTCTAATCGGTATAGCAACTATTAACGAAAAACATAATTTAACAAAAACATCTTTTTTTGAATATTCTTCCAATAAGAAGAAGCGTTTCTTGTGCATATGATAACACCAAATTCAGTTTTAAGAAACCAAAATTTGGGCTATAAAAACTTTGTTCTTTTTATTTTTCTCACCAGAATTAACCTTAAGCAACTGAACAGTCAATAATAAATAGCTAGACAGAAACTTCATATCACATCAAGACATCTGTCATAAATTTGTGGTCATCATTTCTGCTGTCCACTGTGATTTGGTTGTCCTCATTCAGGCACTTGTAGGACTGCACTTTCATATCCACTTGAAAGGAAGTATGGCGTGTAGCTTGCTATTGCCCATGAAATGGCAACAGAGGTAATATATGGAGTCTTCAAGAGCAAATGCACACTGACAGCTTCTCCTCTCTGCCACAAGCCTACTCCAAATGCAACGGCTCTAGCAGCCCGTATCTGTGAGTGAGGATGAATGACATGGCGCAAATCTCCTGGGTAACCCAAGATAATCCTGTAGTATGACTAAGATACACCTGGGCTATTTTATTTTTTTTCTTTTCAATTTTTTTCTTTTTGTCCACTTCTATTGATTTTTTCATTTATTTATCTTTCTTCTTTGGCCTGTGTGGCCCTCCCATCGCAGTGGCCTCTCTTGTTGCAGAGCACCAGCTCTGGGCGCATGCACTCCAGAGCTCCAGCTCAGTAGTTGGACACATTGGTCCAGCTGCTCTGTGGCACATGGGATCTTCCCAGGACAGGGATCGAACCAGTGCCCCTTGCACTGCAAGGCAGTGTCCTTACCCACTGGACCGCCAGGGAAGCCCCTGGGCTATCTTAAAACAGAAATTTGACGGCTGTTTATTCCTGCTACATGACTTAATCTATCCTGATACAAAAGTCTTAAGATCCATAAACTTTCACAAATTCAAACAAGCTTTAAAATTGTCCTATTTCATAATGTAAGATGTGAAGGGATGCATTCCAGGGCAAACAAAACGGAGGAATCTCAGGTGATTCTATAGTCACTTCAGTAGTGTTAGATTCCTTGAAAAGGAGGCAGAGATGCACTATCATCAGTGTCTGAACTCACAGAGGTGGGACTGAGAGTCTTTAGAAGGAACTCTGAAAAGAAGAGACATCTTGAAATTCCTTCTAGATTTCCTGGACATAATTTTCTCCTTTTCTTTGCCTCTTCCTCACCAACCCCTGTTAGCTTATATCTAGTATAAAATCTAGGACTCAGCTCTTTGGAAAAAATCTGCCTTGAATTGTATTTTATTTCACTTTACTTTACTCTGAGCCTCCTCTTTCTTTCCTAGTATCTGATTCGAGCCTACCTTGAATTTAACTTTGGCTTTCCTCATCAACTGAGTTACACTGGAGTGTGTACTTGGCCCACACATTGGGCTAAGTGGGTTAACATGGATGGATGTCTGAAAATTTTTTCAGAGGGAGCCTAACAATCTCTCTCCGTGGTCTTGATCTCTGGAAGCCAGAAAAAGCTAGTGGCAAAAGTGTACATGATTCTTCTGTTACCATCAACTCTCATCACCACCAACTTTCCCTCAAGTGAGGGCTAACTTTTCCTTTTGAAGGATGTATTTAAGTCAATCTTCAAACATTATAAAAGGAAATAAAACTCAGACAGTCAGAAAAATAGCAATCCTTGTTTCAGAAGGGAAAATTGATAGCATTTATTCTGTGAATCTGATTATCCAGCTAAGTTAAGTTGGTAAGGTCTAAAATATTCCTCTTAATTTTACCACTGCCTCCCTTGCCAAGAATAAAATGTAAGATATATATATACATATATATACCCATACTTAATATACCCATACTTTCAACAGTGTGGCCTATGAAACTCATTCACAAACTGTCATATTTCAATTTCTATGAAATAACTGGTATAAGCTTCCTCCAGCACAGGCATATTTAGTGGTGACAGCATTGTAACCCTCTGTACTCTCAGGTGACAGCAAAAATTGTAACATATAATTAGGAGGCTATAAAACTTTAAAACAAATTCAAACAAGCTTTAAAATTGTCCTATTTCATAATGTAAGATGTGAAGGGATGCATTCCAGGGCAAACAAAACGGAGGAATCTCAGGTGATTCTATAGTCACTTCAGTAGTGTTAGATTCCTTGAAAAGGAGGCAGAGATGCACTATCATCAGTGTCTGAACTCACAGAGGTGGGACTGAGAGTCTTTAGAAGGAACTCTGAAAAGAAGAGACATCTTGAAATTCCTTCTAGATTTCCTGGACATAATTTTCTCCTTTTCTTTGCCTCTTCCTCACCAACCCCTGTTAGCTTATATCTAGTATAAAATCTAGGACGCAGCTCTTTGGAAAAAATCTGCCTTGAATTGTATTTTATTTCACTTTACTTTACTCTGAGCCTCCTCTTTCTTTCCTAGTATCTGATTCGAGCCTACCTTGAATTTAACTTTGGCTTTCCTCATCAACTGAGTTACACTGGAGTGTGTACTTGGCCCACACATTGGGCTAAGTGGGTTAACGTGGATGGATGTCTGAAAATTTTTTCAGAGGGAGCCTAACAATCTCTCTCCGTGGTCTTGATCTCTGGAAGCCAGAAAAAGCTAGTGGCAAAAGTGTACATGATTCTTCTGTTCCCATCAACTCTCATCACCACCAACTTTCCCTCAAGTGAGGGCTAACTTTTCCTTTTTAAGGATGTATTTAAGTCAATCTTCAAACATTATAAAAGGAAATAAAACTCAGACAGTCAGAAAAATAGCAATCCTTGTTTCAGAAGGGAAAATTGATAGCATTTATTCTGTGAATCTGATTATCCAGCTAAGTTAAGTTGGTAAGGTCTAAAATATTCCTCTTAATTTGACCACTGCCTCCCTTGCCAAGAATAAAATGTAAGATATATATATACATATATATACCCATACTTAATATACCCATACTTTCAACAGTGTGGCCTATGAAACTCATTCACAAACTGTCATATTTCAATTTCTATGAAATAACTGGTATAAGCTTCCTCCAGCACAGGCATATTTAGTGGTGACAGCATTGTAACCCTCTGTACTCTCAGCTGCTGATTTCTGTACTCTGAAAATTCTCATTGTTAAATAACTGTAAAGAGTAACATATAATTTGCCTTATGATATGAGCTTACTTCCTTGGATCAGATTATTATATACTTGTTTGATGACCTCCTACATGGGTTTTAATTTCATCAGAAAACAATCAATAACAACAACAATAAACCTTCAAGCTCTTTTTAAAAAGTTAAATAAGCCTGAAGCCAACATACTAAAAACCATTTCATGATGATCACTAAATTTAGATATCTGTATACTAAAACACTATATATATAAACTAAGATAGTGATGGATATATAATCCTTATAATAATTCACTATTTTATAAGAAGACTATAGCTGATTATAATCACCACTATATTGTGTCAATAATACTTTTAAAATATTTTTCTATTCACCAAATTTAACAATAATAACTGTTGTTGATGAGAACAGAGACTGTGAAGGAAGGGGAAATCATATAACTGGGTACATGTTCTCCACTCTGAAAGGCAGACTAATTTGCAGCTATAATAAGAAGTAAAATATGGTAAATTTCCTGACAGAAGTACAAACTAAGTATGATGAATGCACAGCAAAAAAGAGATTAATTCCAACTAAGGGTATGTGGTAAGGAGCGGTGGATGGTGAAATGAATGTAGTAACACCCTGGGCTTTAAAGTCACAAGATCAGAGTTCAAATCTCAGGACTGTTGTTTACTAGCTGTAAGAAAGTAGACAAATGAATGCATCTAGGTCTTTCTTCCATCACTTGTGAAACCAGAAATATAAAAACAGACCATTTAGCTCTTACTCTGTACCAATATAATACTATGAGCATCTAATATAATTAATTCTCCAAACAACATTATGTGTATACTAATCCCCTAATTTTATAGATGAGGTAAGTGGTGTACGGAGAGGTTAAGTGGCCTAACTCAGGTCCACACTGGAGGCAGACACACTGGAACTGGATGTCAGAACATCACACTCTGGGCCACAGTCAATATTCTCTGCTGAAGTATTAATGTGAGAGAACTCTACACCTGCCATGAGTACCATTTTATACACATTTCACTGACTCCTTACAATAACCCTGTGAGGTGATTACCGTCACTACATACATTTACAAATGAGGACCTGGCTTCAATGAATTATGAAAGAACAGTTCTGTGGCAATAGGTAAAATGAACTGCAGCAGGACACAAGCAGCTCAAGGAGAGGGGCCTAATGAGAAATCAAGTGTTGTGATGATAAACATGGAAAGGAGGGAGGGATTTGAGAAATACAGAAGAATGAAAAGGAAAACTTTCAGGAAGAGCAAGTGTCTATCAAAGAAGCCAGGGCTCTAGAAGGGTCAGCCAGCGCAAGCCACAGGCCAAATCTGACTCACAATTTCTTTGCGTAAATAAGTGTTACTGAAACACAACTAGACTAAAGTTGTTTCTTTATTTTCTGTGGCTGCTTTCGCTTGACACCAGCAGAATTAAGTGGTTGCAATGGAGCCAATCTAGCCTGAAAAGTCAAACATTTACCATTTTACCCTTTAAAGAAAAATTCTGACAATCTCTGCTCCAGAGGAGCCCTGTCCAGTAGAAATTTCTGTGGTGATGGAAATGTCTTTCACAGGCTACAGGGTAGCCACTAGCCACAAGTGACTGGTTAAATTTAGACTAATTAAAAGTAAATAAATTTAGTTCCTTAGTCGCACTCACCATCTTTCAAATACTCAATAGTCACATTAGCTAATTTAAATTTAAATCCAATTAAATAAAATTTCACAATTTAGACTCAATTAAAAGTTAAATTTATAGATCGAAGTCACTCAGGTCAACTGGCAGAAAACAAATGAATGCATCTGGAACTGTGAAACCAGAAATATAAAAACAGACCATTTAGCTCTTACTCTGTACCAATATAATACTATGAGCATCTAATATAATTAATTCTCCAAACAACGTTATGTGTATACTAATCCCCTAATTTTATAGATGAGGTAAGTGGTGTACGGAGAGGTTAAGTGGCCTAACTCAGGTCCACACTGGAGGCAGACACACTGGAACTGGATGTCAGAACATCACACTCTGGGCCACAGTCAATATTCTCTGCTGAAGTATTAATGTGAGAGAACTCTACACCTGCCATGATTACCATTTTATACACATTTCACTGACTCCTTACAATAACCCTGTGAGGTGATTACCGTCACTACGTACATTTACAAATTAGGACCTGGCTTCAATGAATTATGAAAGAACAGTTCTGTGGCAATAGGTAAAATGAACTGCAGCAGGACACAAGCAGCTCAAGGAGAGGGGCCTAATGAGAAATCAAGTGTTGTGATGATAAACATGGAAAGGAGGGAGGGATTTGAGAAATACAGAAGAATGAAAAGGAAAACTTTCAGGAAGAGCAAGTGTCTATCAAAGAAGCCAGGGCTCTAGAAGGGTCAGCCAGCGCAAGCCACAGGCCAAATCTGACTCACAATTTCTTTGCGTAAATAAGTCTTACTGAAACACAACTACACTAAAGTTGTTTCTATATTCTCTGTGGCTGCTTTCGCTTGACACCAGCAGAATTAAGTGGTTGCAATGGAGCCAATCTGGCCTGAAAAGTCAAACATTTACCATTTTACCCTTTAAAGAAAAATTCTGACAATCTCTGCTCCAGAGGAGCCCTGTCCAGTAGAAATTTCTGTGGTGATGGAAATGTCTTTCACAGGCTACAGGGTAGCCACTAGCCACAAGTGACTGGTTAAATTTAGACTAATTAAAAGTAAATAAATTTAGTTCCTTAGTCGCACTCACCATCTTTCAAATACTCAATAGTCACATTAGCTAATTTAAATTTAAATCCAATTAAATAAAATTTAAATAACCACATATGGTTACTGACTATCATATTGGACAAGAAAGCCGTGGGGAATTTCAAAGAAGTAGAGGTGGTCCCCAGAGTCAAATACTAAAGAGAGATCAAACAAGGTAAGGACTTCAAATCAATACAGAATCAAGCAACAAATAGGCACTGATGGATCTGTGGAAGAGGAATCTGGGCAGAGTGATGAGGCCTGAGGTCACCTTTCAGTGGATGCAGTGTGTAAGGGAGAGTAGGACCTGGAGAACAGACAACAGGCCCAAGAAGTTAGGATATAAACAGAAGGTTCCCTTTATTTATGCAGATCTTTCGACTGCATTAAAAGAGAAGGATGAAACATGAAGGTGGCTGAGGGGAGAGGGACTGAACACTAGTGGAAACACTGTTTGTTTTCTAATGGCATTAACAAGCGGGAACATGAAAAACAGGGCAAAGTTCAGCTTGTTTTGGAAGTACGGTGCATTAATACTGCTGAAGGAAGAGATGTGTATTTGGAGGGAAGCATAACAAGAGTTGCTTAAAAGCCTTGAATACCTTGTTAAGGAAGGAGAGACCATTAAAAGGAAATGCCCTGTTCAGAGTGGGATTTCTCTGAACAGGTTACACTGGGAGGCAAACAAGGAGGCAGTAAGTCCTATCAATTAGGACCTATTGACTAGCCTAGAAAATCAAAGTAAGCAAAAAAACAAACAAACAAACAAAAAATATATATATATATATATGGGGAAGTATGGAAAGAAATCAAAGGAGCTCCAAGTAGGAAGAAGGGTGTACCAAAGAAAACTGAGGTTTATCATCTCTCTTTAAGGGAGATCTAAAATAAGAAAGAAAAATAAATAATTTTGAAGTAATAGAGGGAGTGAAACTCTATTACCCAATAATGGTCCAGGTTCTGAGTTGGTTCATTTAAACTCAGTTTGGCAAATCATTTAATCCATGTACTATCCCTTGAGGAAGACAATGTTATATCTATTTTACAGATGAGAAAGGACGCTTATACAGGTCAAAAAAAACTTACCAGAATTATCAAACTAGCACATGGCAGGCTGGAACCAAGCACTTTCCGGAAAGTGTGATGAGTTTCTACTTTTCCATGTCCTTGTCCTAACCTGAGTCATTCTTGTACCCTCAATAAACAGTATTTCCTAAGGATAGAGGTCGTGTGCTAGCTCATTAATGACACATTTCAAATGCTCAATAATCATTTTTAAATTAATGCTGCAAGTCTGAATGAATGTAAACTGAAGTAGTACTCTCTGACACATTAGCACACATAAGAATAAGGGTCTCATTGTTTTTGCTAAGCAAAACCAATGACTTGCTCAAAGGACTACTATTGCACACAAACAGAAGGCTTTAAGTATTTTTAAGAGGGCATCCTATTGCTTTATTCACATTGTGACATCCCATCTAAATTACAGGTACTTGGCCTTGGACAGTATCAACTGACTGTTCCAGGAAACCCTCCAAATTGGGTAATTGCTTACTTGGGGCAGCATAATAACCTCATGTTCTTTTAACCACTAGGGATACTGTTGTTTTTTTTTTTTTATCTCTCTATAAGGCAAGATTTTAACAAAGAAACCTAGCATAAAGCAACAGGGGCTCTTCAGCTCTATTGATAATTTTCATACGAGTATCTACACTCACAACCCAGCCCCAGCCCACCAGCTTTCGCCACAGATTGCCCCATCCCAGCATGAAAGGACATGAAAGGATGATCAGCACCCCTGCCAGATCATCTTCAGATTAAAGCAAAGAGAACTTCCAGTGGTGAGAAATGTAGCCAATAGGAAAAAGAGTAAAAAGAAGGGCTTTCAAGAAATCAATACCTGTTATCTGAACTGGATCCATGGTCAACAGACAGAAAAGGCATGAATGAATGTTTCTAAAGTTCTCCAGGCTGTGAGTCATGCTTGGCAGCTAAATTCAAAGCAGAAGATGAGGACACAATTTTTTTTTTACCTTGTTTGTTTTATTTTTATTCTAGAAGAAATGCAGGAAAAACAAAGAATTGAAGCAAAAGGGAATATGATTCAGCTTAACTCAAGAAAGGAAAACATAAAACTGTAATTAAGACGGATTAAAGGTCAAATGTAAAAAATAAGATCAAGATATTTAAATTTCAAAGCATAAACTTATTAAAATTTAAATATAATCCTCAACAAATATATATTTAAAAGTACATTCTAAAGGAAGGCTAACTTCATCAATCAGCCCTTTACCAAACAACTGCTTATGACACTCTTAGGAGCAGTGGTCCTCAATCAACCAACTCAGAAATAGATTATAATGAACTCATAACAAACAGAACTCCAAATCAGAGCAGGTTCCTAGAAAACCAGATCTACAGACCAGGATCCTCATGGGGACCCTAAACAGGTAACCCTGAAATCTCAGAACCATCCAGAGAATCAGGGTAGACAGAAAAGCATGCATACTCTCCAATGCCAACCTCTATTTGTTGGCAGGAAGACAAGATGCCTAAAGCATTTAATCCTGGCAATGTGATAAAAATGATCAATGATTGTAATAAAGAAAGAACAAAAAAGGAAAGGGGGAGAGAAAGAAGAGAAAGCAGCCCCAGCATTAAGCAGGGAAAGAAAAGCCAATTTGATAACATGGTGTTATTTTGCTCTGGTTAAGGAGAAAAGGCAAGAAGAGAGGGAAGAAATAGCGGATTGAGACTAATGTGTTGTAAACCTTAGGACTTCGGACTGTGTATGTTTTCTATGCTCACATTACATCTTCCTCTTAGCTATCCATTTCTTTCTCTATAAGGCCATAACTCGGGCAGAATGACACAGTCCAATGTTCTGAGGAAACTGTCCTCTACGGTCGAGGCTCCCAGAAGACAGACACCACATTCATTAACTCATTCAACACACTTAGCTCACGTCCACAGAGAGATGGTCTATACAAGCTCTTACTGAAGAGAAAGAATGCAATCGATCATTTTAGAGTGTCTAAAATGAACGTTTTCTTCCCATTGAGTCTTCTAAATTATGCTGAAATTGTGTCTATGAAGACTATGTAACTGGGGGAGATACACAGGGAGATCAATTTTGCTTTGTTGCTTAAAATAAAACAATGTGAAAGAAATGTAACACAATGTTAAGATCTTAACAATACTCAGAGTTAGATGTTCACTAAATTATAACCTTTATTTATTCTCTAAATATTTCATAAGGAAAATGGCCGTGGAGGCTTATTCATAATTCTTATTAACAGTTTTGGATAAAATTTTTGACAATATATACCAGAAAGCGTATAATTTCTCTTTGACTTGAAAATCTCAGAATTCATCTGCAAGAAGGAAGAAATAAAGAGAGATGAACAGTCAAACACAAAGACAGAAATCTTTGGAATGCTCTCTCCAAAGAAGACAGTACTCTTGAAAATAAAGAGAAACCACCTAAACATCAACAGGAAGGGAAGGTAAAATAAATAACCTTACATTTGCCCATTATGCTTAAATATTCCGCAAATGTTAAAATCACAGAATAGAAGAATACAGAAATGAAAAACAATCACAACTTACTCCAACTGGGAAAATAATGTATCAGATAACATGGACAGTATAATTCCATTTTTCTCTAAGAAAAATGGTAGAGATTGAGAGTCAAACTGAAAAATAGAAAGAGATGACAGATTTCTTAAAATGCACAATACATACATTCAAAAAATATGTATATGCAAAGACTGGTGTGTCTGAAAAAGGCTTGTAGTCCAGCAAATTGTATTGAACCAATGTCAATTTTAGTTTGATAATGTAGTATATTCATGTAAGGTGTTACCATCGGAGGAAGCTTAGTGACAGGTACAAATGACTTCTTTGTACTATTTTTGCAATTTCTTATGAGTTATAATTATTCAAAAAATTACAGTTTCTTATGAGTCTATAATCATTCTAAAATATAAATTTAAAAAAGACTGGGGCTTCCCTGGCAGTCCAGTGGGTAAGGACACCGTCTTGCAGTGCAAGGGGCGCCGGTTCGATCCCTGGCCTGGGAAGATCACACGTGCCATGGAGCGGCTGGACTGCTGTGTCCAATTACCGAGCTGGAGCTCTGGAGCGCATGCGCCCAGAGCCGGTGCTCTGCAACAAGAGAGGCCACTGAGATGGGAGGCCCACGTGGGCCAAAGAACAAAGATGGATGAAACCAGACAAATGAAAGACCAGTGGAAGTGGCCCGCCCACCCCCCTCCCTCCCCAACCCCGCCTAAATAAATAAATAAATAAATAAATAAATAAAAAAGACTGAAGAAAATACAATAACTATACCAAAATATATACTGAGGTTATTTAGATATTGAACTATAATAGATAGTCCACCTACTCTGGCTTTCCTGAGTTTACAATTTTAAAATGTAAAGTAATACTGCATATTTGTGGGAAAAAAAGGCATAAACCTAAATTTCAATCAGAATTACTTTTGAATAAGAAATATCAATGAAAAGTAATTCAAAATCTAGGTCTCGAACCAAGGTCTTTCGATGATAAAATTTATGCCCTCTTAGGAGACCATGCTGGATCTCTTCCAATTTTCCACCTTCACTCTGGACAAAACAGCCTTACACACAGCTGGAAGCTAAATCCAACTTAACCAACCAAATACTGTTGAGTGTAAGTTAAAACAGTAACAAAAGTAGACAACATTTTACTGTCTTTTTCCCTAGTCTTATTCTCAAAATAACCTAAGAACAATGTCACAAACTATGTCTTTGCTCTATCCTTGCCTACTCCCCCACTGTCTACATATAACATCAGAGATTCAACATTTTCTATCACATTTCATTAATTTGAAACTTGAATACAGTGCAGCCTGCTCAATTATCCAAGAGTTCATTATTTAGCTGATGCTAACCTAGCCCATTATTTCTCTTTATTCTTTTTGAGCTCCTTGTTTTTTCCTCACTTTCCTGTGTGTTAGCACCTCTAGCAGAAAATGAGAGGCTGAACAAAGAGATAAAATTAAAATTGGTTGAATCTTTTATCTATTAAAAGATTTGTTAGAAAATGGCCACTGTTGGCCATAATGTAAGCCTGTATGTTCTAGTTACTCACACCTCAATGATCAAAGGTAATTCAGAGTAGAGTTGATTGCTAGATAAAGCATATTTTAATGCCCGTATTTTCAAAAAATAACTAGATAGTCCATATCACTCATGACTACCCTCCTTTTATTAAACAGAAAAATGAAACCTATCATATGACAAGTAAAAACACTTTTTTCCTTTGTATGAAAGTTATACTCTATTTAGACTGTGATTCAGCACCTGGAATAATGCCTGGTATGTAGAAGCATTCAGTAAACATTTAATTAGTAAACAAGAGAACGAAGGGAAGAATAAATGAAGGAACAAACAGATCAGGAATGAAAAGTTTTAGAGCTGAAAAAAATTCCACTTTTATAAGCATAACAGGTCAACAAATATGTGTGTGTGTGTGTGTGCACACCCGACATACTTTTAAATCTGTTAACACAGGATAAATGCAAGGATAAAACAGGATCAACTGGCAACGAAATATGATACAATGAGAAGCTGAGGTCTAATAGGTCTGGTTTTTCAAATCCCACGATCAAATGAATGGCAAGAAAAGTTTTGAGCATGCTGGATCTCTTTCAATTTTCCACCTTCACTCTGGACAAAACAGCCTTACACACAGCTGGAAGCTAAATCCAACTTAACCAACCAAATACTGTTGAGTGTAAGTTAAAACAGTAACAAAAGTAGACAACATTTTACTGTCTTTTTCCCTAGTCTTATTCTCAAAATAACCTAAGAACAATGTCACAAACTATGTCTTTGCTCTATCCTTGCCTACTCCCCCACTGTCTACATATAACATCAGAGATTCAACATTTTCTATCACATTTCATTAATTTGAAACTTGAATACAGTGCAGCCTGCTCAATTATCCAAGAGTTCATTATTTAGCTGATGCTAACCTAGCCCATTATTTCTCTTTATTCTTTTTGAGCTCCTTGTTTTTTCCTCACTTTCCTGTGTGTTAGCACCTCTAGCAGAAAATGAGAGGCTGAACAAAGAGATAAAATTAAAATTGGTTGAATCTTTTATCTATTAAAAGATTTGTTAGAAAATGGCCACTGTTGGCCATAATGTAAGCCTGTATGTTCTAGTTACTCACACCTCAATGATCAAAGGTAATTCAGAGTAGAGTTGATTGCTAGATAAAGCATATTTTAATGCCCGTATTTTCAAAAAATAACTAGATAGTCCATATCACTCATGACTACCCTCCTTTTATTAAACAGAAAAATGAAACCTATCATATGACAAGCAAAAATACTTTTTTCCTTTGTATGAAAGTTATACTCTATTTAGACTGTGATTCAGCACCTGGAATAATGCCTGGTATGTAGAAGCATTCAGTAAACATTTAATTAGTAAACAAGAGAACGAAGGGAAGAATAAATGAAGGAACAAACAGATCAGGAATGAAAAGTTTTAGAGCTGAAAAAAATTCCACTTTTATAAGCATAACAGGTCAACAAATATGTGTGTGTGTGTGTGTGTGCACACCCGACATACTTTTAAATCTGTTAACACAGGATAAATGCAAGGATAAAACAGGATCAACTGGCAACGAAATATGATACAATGAGAAGCTGAGGTCTAATAGGTCTGGTTTTTCATCCCAGATCTGCCACCTGCATTCTAAGTGAACATGAGCAAGTTACTTAACTTTCTCTAAATTCTTCTTTAAGGACACATGCTCTTGAGAAGTTAAAAAAACTACAGTAAGAAATATTATCGGTGCTATTCTTACCATAATCATGTATTTTGTACTCTATAACACTTTAAAACACACAGATAAACACACCTATGTGTGTGCACATACACTCATACAAGTACTTACATACTTAAGACCTGCTTTACCCATTTCATCTACACCCAACTCCCTCTCCACTGACAACTACCAATCTGTGAGCTTGGTTTTTGTTTTGTTGTTTCTTATGGTTTTTAGAATCTACACATAAGTCAGACCAGGGCTTCCCTGGTAGGTTAGTGGCAAAGAATCCACTTGCAATGCAGGAGACGTGGGTTCGATCCCTGGGTCAGGACGACACCCTGAAGGAGGAAATGGCAACGCACTCCAGTAATTTTGCCTGGAAAATTCCATGCACAGAGGAACCAGGTGGACTACAGTCCACAGGGTCACAAGAGTTAGATACAACTAAGCGACTAACACTTAGCATAGAGTCTGAATTTTTAGTGACCACTGCTGTACTGCCGTGATTGTTATTATTAGCATTATCATTATTGAGAGACATGCATCAGTTTGAAAGAAAAGAGTGAATAACTCAATCAGAAACTAGAAAACAATCACATGTGAGTTTTCTTATCAATCTATTACAGACTCCTCAAATATTACTGTGGCTCACCCCTTAGGCAATCAAAGGAGGATTTACCATTTTTATTTTTAGATCAGTTGTCCCTTAAGGTTTGGCAACACCTATAGAACAACACAGGTTAGTGAGAGAGCCCACGTATCATAGTTCTTATGCTGGATTTCAAAAGTAAGATATTCATATTCAAACCAAGAGAGATGAATGCAATGTCATTCCTTGAAAAAAAAAAAAAAAAAACAGCTCATCTTTGCACTTAACATATGTCATGTATCAAGGTCTGTCCATCTGCACTAGGATCAAAATGAAATGCAATGAAAGCAAAACAGCAAAGAAAACTATACTTAAACACATTTTTAAAAAATAATCAAAACCAGCAACTTCCATAATTACAAACATACAACAAGTCCTAGTATTTTCTTTTACTGAGAAGTTGGAGGAAAGGAAAGTTTTCAAGTATTCATAATTAGATTAATTATTTAGGCTATTAATCACCATGTTCTCATAAAAATAATGTTAAAGCATACGCAAGCAGTGAGTAATGTGATCATTATAGATTTTCCTTAAGCCAGAAAAGCAACATAGCATTCTTAAGAGATTAATATTGTTTTATACTATCCAGGAAATCCTTCTAGAGTAGATAATTATTAATATAGCCTTTCTCCCACCACTTCTGGGACTGCTGTATACATTTAAAATATTTTATACAAAAATACAGTTTATTTTTCAAAGAACAGTTTTTTATACTTTTTTTCCAGGTTAGTGGCAAAGAATCCACTTGCAATGCAGGAGACGTGGGTTCGATCCCTGGGTCAGGACGACACCCTGAAGGAGGAAATGGCAACGCACTCCAGTAATTTTGCCTGGAAAATTCCATGCACAGAGGAACCAGGTGGACTACAGTCCACAGGGTCACAAGAGTTAGATACAACTAAGCGACTAACACTTAGCATAGAGTCTGAATTTTTAGTGACCACTGCTGTACTGCCGTGATTGTTATTATTAGTATTATCATTATTGAGAGACATGCATCAGTTTGAAAGAAAAGAGTGAATAACTCAATCAGAAACTAGAGAACAATCATATGTGAGTTTTCTTATCAATCTATTACAGACTCCTCAAATATTACTGTGGCTCACCCCTTAGGCAATCAAAGGAGGATTTACCATTTTTATTTTTAGATCAGTTGTCCCTTAAGGTTTGGCAACACCTATAGAACAACACAGGTTAGTGAGAGAGCCCACGTATCATAGTTCTTATGCTGGATTTCAAAAGTAAGATATTCATATTCAAACCAAGAGAGATGGATGCAATGTCATTCCTTGAAAAAAAAAAAAAAACAGCTCATCTTTGCACTTAACATATGTCATGTATCAAGGTCTGTCCATCTGCACTAGGATCAAAATGAAATGCAATGAAAGCAAAACAGCAAAGAAAACTATACTTAAACACATTTTTAAAAAATAATCAAAACCAGCAACTTCCATAATTACAAACATACAACAAGTCCTAGTATTTTCTTTTACTGAGAAGTTGGAGGAAAGGAAAGTTTTCAAGTATTCATAATTAGATTAATTATTTAGGCTATTAATCACCATGTTCTCATAAAAATAATGTTAAAGCATACGCAAGCAGTGAGTAATGTGATCATTATAGATTTTCCTTAAGCCAGAAAAGCAACATAGCATTCTTAAGAGATTAATATTGTTTTATACTATCCAGGAAATCCTTCTAGAGTAGATAATTATTAATATAGCCTTTCTCCCACCACTTCTGGGACTGCTGTATACATTTAAAATATTTTATACAAAAATACAGTTTATTTTTTCAAAGAACAGTCTTACCATTCTAAATAGCAATAGGTATATTTTCCAAATGTTTTTGAGATGTAGATCCAGGTTTTTAAAATTATCTTTAGTGGTTTCAGTAGAGAAGGAATAAGAAAAAAAACTAAAGTCAACTAAGCCAATTATTACAGAAACATAATGAAGTATGTGTTTAGAGTACAGACACTAAATTCAGACTGCCTGGGTTCAAATCTAGATCTGCTACTTAACTAGTTTTATACGTTTAGGTAAGTTTCTTAAACTATCTTCATTTCCACACCCACTAAACAAGAAAATAAGGTATTCTACCTCACAGGGTTGTAAGAAGTATTACATAAATTCAAGTACTTAGTGTTCTACCTGGTGCACAGCATGGATAATGAAAACACACTTTCGTTCTAAAAGTTCTAGAAATTGTTATTGTATGTTATTAGTATATGTGTGTATATATGTGTATATATAGAGAGAGATAGGTGTAAATTATTGATTTCACAGTCAATAAGGTAGGCTGGATTACACCCAGTAACAATGGCAAACTCTCAATAACTTGAAAAAATATTTCTCTCTCACTCATACAACTTTAATGAAGCTTCAAGTGGACTCCCCAAAGGACTGTCGTCTTTGTATTTGCTCAGTCATCCAGGCAACAGGTGCTTCCACAACGGCTCTGACACACCAAGCAGGTCTAAGGATGGAAGCACCCGCTACTAATTGTTTCACAGGAACTGACACACCTTCCTCTGGTTTGATTAGCCCAAGCTAATCGCATAACCACACCAGGGTGGGGGAACCAACCCTTCTGTGGGCTCAGAAGTAGAGAACAGACACTGCTAAACAGTAATACCCACCACAGTCCCCATTTTATAATTATTTAGTACAGTAACCTATTCAAAGATTGGGGCCTAAGTTTTAGCTCAGAAATCAATTTGCTTTTCTCCACTAATAAGAATCCTCAAAACTTGTTCCCCTATCCAGCAAGATAGCATACTGAACAAATTCACATTGGTAACACTGGCAAACTTCATTTGGCTTTGATTAAGCATGTAGAGTTGGGAGTAAGGCAATGTCAGGGCATCTGCGGTTTGGAAAAGCACTTAACTCTCAATTGAGAATCAATGAAACTCTGAAAATTTTAAAAGTGTGGCAAGAAAGCAAAGGATTATTAGGGCTAAAGTAGACTTTTCTAAGCTCCAGTGCTTTTGCTTACAGGTTTTTTAGCAAACAGTCAATAATAATGATTTTATGTCCCTTTGGCTACTAAATTTTTGGATCATTTTATTGTACTAGTTTTTTGCACAAATATCTATATTGATTATGTCCACAGCAGATACTGAGCATTTTTTCTTTTCCCTTAATATTCCCAAATTTATTTGACTTAGCTGTCACTGGGAAGAGACATCTCAAAAATTATACTTGGGAAATGTTATTCTAACATCAAAACCTAAGGAGATGGTATTCCTACTGTCCAGAGTTATCTCTGAAGTCAAAGACCTACAGATTTTAGACATTCTTCTCCCACTTAAAGCAACTAATATTTCAAATCAATAAAATTAAAAAAAAAACTACTTACCTAAAAGTTATAAATCAAACTTTGTCCTTCTCTAAGGTAGTATTTGGATAAGCTTCTGTTTTCAGCTATTCTAAGACTTTCAACTGGGCTATTTCAAACTAGAAACTCCAAGACTTCAATCTTCCTAGATAAGAATAATAACTCTTTCTATGCACTGTCCTTACCTCATTTGGCCTTAATACCAGCAAAAGTACACATAATTCATACCTTTTACAAGTTCTTTGACCACATAGTTTATGTAAAGAATTTAAGTTCTATGTCCAGATATGTTTCCTAACACTGTAATTTAAAGATGTTATTACATTCACACACATTATCACAAAGATTCATTAGCCTTTCATGTGTTTCTCTCACAGATTTCACACCACAGTGGAAGACAATGATCCCCCTTACAGAGTTGTTGCTCAAGTGGAAATTCTTAAAAAAAGAAGAAGAAGAAGAAGAGGGACAAGGAAGGAGAAGGGGAAAGGGGAAAGAAGGGGAAAGGGAAAAGACGAAAAAGGAAGAGGTGGAGGAGGAGAGAAAAATAACTTCACCTACTGATTTTTTTTTTTTTTTCTCATGTAAATAGTGTATGGCATGAACAAAGGAAAAGCATTCCACCTTCCAGCAGGTGCTAAGAGTTTGGAGTTTTCCCCACACTTGGTAGAAGATTGGTCACAGCTGATTGAATTTCCATTGTTCATTGATTGTGCCATTTGTCAGGCAATCCATCCTTGCTTATGTAATCACAGCATTCCAGTAGTTCACTCTGTTCTGTCCTGAATGTTCAGCAGCATGACAGACTGAGAAAATTAGATACAGCACAGCACCAAGCCGCTGACCTTCAGAATATAAAATAAATCCTATCTTTCTAAATTGGTCTTTCTTGAGAGGTTATCTGAGGGACAGTATTTCTAACAGCCATTTTTCATGCTGACCATGTACCTTCATAAAATATTTTATTTATAAAAAAATGATCATTTAAAATTTAAATATATCTCTATTGTGCACAGTATTATGAATAAATTCATTTCATTTAGGGCTTGTCAAAAGGGGACACATTTTTTTAATCTCAAGATAACCCTTACCTTCAAACCAGAATTAAATATAATTTTAATAATTTAATAATATCTGATAAATATTAGAAATTTTAGAGAAAAGAGAAAGGGAAGGAGACTGAGTTTCCAAAAAGGCTTAATGTGGCTAGTTGTTTGCCAAAGAGTCAAAATTCAATAAAGCCAGTAAATTATTTTCTGATAATATAAAGTTTACATTATATGAATGTAAAGAAAGAATGTCAAACTCAGAAAAGTTGAGGGCAAAAGATAAAGAACTTTTCCTTTTCCACTCTGAACTACTTACTGACATGTCTGAAACACCAGAATAATTTAACAAATCAACAAATATTATTTCCTTCATCTTTTCTTAACTCTGTTTATTTTCCCTTGTCAAACTCACCATCAAAATGCTTAGATACCTAGCTCACTGGAACCTCTCCAATACAAAACACAGTAACAAAAACACGTAAATAAATTTGCTGAGTAGCTTTTTATTCCATCTTTTAGATGCTTCCATTTTGTTTCTTTCATGAACTTCTGGTATCTAAAGACCACACAAAGTTCAACTTGTAAAAACAAGGAGTCCTGTTAATGAGGAACAGGCTTCAAAATAAGCAAAATTCCCTTCATTCCTATTTCACAGATTTCTTCACTTCCACCCTTAAACAAGGGATTCTCCTAAAGGGTGAGGAAGGGAAAGGAAAGAAAATGAGAAAACTACTTTTCAGGTAACCCAGACCTCTCCACATGCCGACATCCTGTCTCCCCTTTCTGGTACTGTCTAATACCTCCATGAACTGTTTCTGCCTACCACCAGTTTGCTCTGTAATGCAGGATTCTGGTTTGGGCCTTCACCTCTCCATTGACATCACATTATTAAAAGTCACTGAAGATTTCTGAGTCAAAACTGTTACCTTTCGATCCTCAATAGCCTTGAAACATTTCTAGAGCCCTTGACCACTATTGACTTGCCCTGTTTTTATCTCTTATCTCCTTCTTACTCCATGGTAGAAAAATATTCAGCTCTTCCTACTCGTCTGAACAAGCCTCATCCACTCTCACAGGCTTTCTCTCCCTTCTATTTGGTTTCCAAGTTCAGTTTTTTTGTATTTTGTTCTTTCTCTCTCTCCTTCTAAACCACTCTCTCTCTCTCCCCCTACTTGACATTTACCAAACTTTAGCTCGCACCTCTTTACAAATTTCAGTCCAATTTATAATCCTACAATCCCTTGCCAAGTCTTCAACTCATTATCTTTAAATCACAATCATTTCCTCCACCTGGGTATCTGAGCCAATGTCTCTCATTTACCATAACTTCTTTGCTTCCCTACACCCCACTACCAGGTGGTTGCTATGTCCAATTTTGCCTGGGACAGCAGCCATTCAGTTTCAGTCAAGTGTTTCCTGGAAAGAATGCTTACCCTCTGTGAACAGATAATCTACATTTTTCTTAAAAGAAGTCCCCCCAAACTGAATCGTTAAAGGAAATTTAAATTTAAATGAAAATCCTCCAAGGTTTAAATACCGACAACTACTTCAAAAGCAAACAAAAAACCCAGCACCGGGGTCACACAAAACCTGTCTGTAAGCTTATAGTCAGTTTTATGACCTATAGCCTAAGAAGCGAACACAAATGTTTTACCTTGTTAACCCAAGCCTTCCAAAATCTTCTTGAAATTACCCTCTGAATTGAAGTACCAGCAATTTGAAAATAACCACCACAAGCCAACTGGTCTACTATTCATACCATCTTACAAGCACATTTGGTTCTTTCTCGCCTCTGCCATGTTCCGCACACACAAGTGTTCTTTTGCTCTCTAAATCCTCCTTTAAAGTTGAATCCAAATGCTACGTTTTCTCTGAAAACTTCCTGGTTGACACTAGCTTATGGGAATATCTCTTCCATATTCCAAAGACACCAATACCCAGTACCGTGTCTCAAGCACAGTCCTAGACATTTTACATGCTCCCATCCACCACTATAATCTTAAGAAACTGATACTATTGTTATTCTTACTTTATCAATATATTCAGCCTTGAAACATTTCTAGAGCCCTTGACCACTATTGACTTGCCCTGTTTTTATCTCTTATCTCCCTCTTACTCCATGGTAGAAAAATATTCAGCTCTTCCTACTCGTCTGAACAAGCCTCATCCACTCTCACAGGCTTTCTCTCCCTTCTATTTGGTTTCCAAGTTCAGTTTTTTTGTATTTTGTTCTTTCTCTCTCTCCTTCTAAACCACTCTCTCTCTCTCCCCCTACTTGACATTTACCAAACTTTAGCTCGCACCTCTTTACAAATTTCAGTCCAATTTATAATCCTACAATCCCTTGCCAAGTCTTCAACTCATTATCTTTAAATCACAATCATTTCCTCCACCTGGGTATCTGAGCCAATGTCTCTCATTTACCATAACTTCTTTGCTTCCCTACACCCCACTACCAGGTGGTTGCTATGTCCAATTTTGCCTGGGACAGCAGCCATTCAGTTTCAGTCAAGTGTTTCCTGGAAAGAATGCTTACCCTCTGTGAACAGATAATCTACATTTGTCTTAAAAGAAGTCCCCCCAAACTGAATCGTTAAAGGAAATTTAAATTTAAATGAAAATCCTCCAAGGTTTAAATACCGACAACTACTTCAAAAGCAAACAAAAAACCCAGCACCGGGGTCACACAAAACCTGTCTGTAAGCTTATAGTCAGTTTTATGGCCTATAGCCTAAGAAGCGAACACAAATGTTTTACCTTGTTAACCCAAGCCTTCCAAAATCTTCTTGAAATTACCCTCTGAATTGAAGTACCAGTAATTTGAAAATAACCACCACAAGCCAACTGGTCTACTATTCATACCATCTTACAAGCACATTTGGTTCTTTCTCGCCTCTGCCATGTTCCGCACACACAAGTGTTCTTTTGCTCTCTAAATCCTCCTTTAAAGTTGAATCCAAATGCTACGTTTTCTCTGAAAACTTCCTGGTTGACACTAGCTTATGGGAATATCTCTTCCATATTCCAAAGACACCAATACCCAGTACCGTGTCTCAAGCACAGTCCTAGACATTTTACATGCTCCCATCCACCACTATAATCTTAAGAAACTGATACTATTGTTATTCTTACTTTATCAATAATATTCAGGCTATCAATATTGAAGCCTGTCCACAGTAAGTGGCAGAGTTAAGGTGGAATGCAAACACTTCTTGTTCCAGTGCAGAAAGATTAGTAGGAAGTTCAAGTTTTGACCATCCATTATGTGATGTGTTTTGTACCAGGAAGAAAAAAATTTTAAATCCTTAACATGACTCAACAGACCATCCACAATATGGTTTTCATCTTCTGTTTCTTAATTATTTCCATGCCACTTTAGCCTTCTTTCAGTTCCTAGAACACACTGAGCTGCTTCATACCTTACAACCTTTTCATGTACTGTTTTCTTTGTCTGGAATGTTCCTTCCTCCTTCTGAGTCTAATTCCTACTCATTGTGATCTCGGGAAGATTCAAGATTCCTACCATGATCCCTCCAAAAAAGATTACGGTAAATCCCCCTATTATTTCATAGCATTTACTGCAACTCTGAAGAAATAGTTTTGTAATAATTCACTCACTGTATGTCTCTCCTATGGCTGTGTAATAAGTACCTTTCATCATTGTCTTTGTACTATACACACAATGAGTGAATGACTGCTATCTTTAACACTTACAGGTATTTTAAGACTTAAACAACCTTTACCTCATAGCTAGTAAGAAACTAAGATCTTACATGTTAAAAAGAATATCCATGCAATTTCCATTGTAAAAGTGTTAGCCAAGCAGAAATCATTTCCTAATCATTAGCATTTAGTCAGAGACTTTTCCTTGTTAGCTTACAGTCACTGTTAAAACATATTAAATTCTAAATCAGTCTGTAAGAGTCTGATCATTGAATATTACTTAAATAAAAATAAACTAAAATAGGACTGCAATGCTTCCAGAGAAAGGGATAATTGATGGCCTAGACTGAGAAGTTAAGCACAACGCACAATGGAAAAGTGAACTGCCTAATTCTTCAGAGAGTGGCAGCTGGATTTCAATTTCAGGAAAGGCAGCAGGATGTCCACTTCATCAGGAGAAAATCACCGAAAAGTCTATTCTATAGTTGCAGGATTAGAGAAACTACTAGGAGTTCTAATTGCTTCACCTTATATTGCAGTTATCCGCTGACGGCTCTATAATAGAACCTTTATTCTCTCCAAAGCTAGGTGTCAAGATGTGAATTAACCAAAAAACTGTGAGGAAAGGTAATTCTTCACATGTTCCGAAAGCACCCTACATGTAATTTGTTTTTCAAAGATCTCAGCTATTAAAGTCCCAAAAATATATTTTACAGGATTATTCACTACAGTGAAAAGTCCCTAGTCTAACAGCCTTAAAGATTTCTATTCCATGCCCACACTACTGCACCTGTAAACAACTACTGGGCTGTTTATGGCGTTATGAAAGCTAATGTGCATTATTATTTATATGTTGGGGCTTCTGGTAGGCCTATAGATTCAGAGATGTTTACTTTCAGGAAAAATAGACAAGCTTATAATGAGGAAGGAGAATCCCTTTGAAACCAAAGGGCATCAGAGATATTAGCTACACCTATGTCAGACCACTTCCAAGAGAATAATTCACTGTAGCAACTCCTCATTTTGGTAAAGACTTAATGGTCAACAACTCCCTTCCCTATATCCCAGCTCCAAAAAGAAGTCAGCAAAGTACCTTCACATTGTGCCTGTATCCAACCACCTCCCAAGACGTGCAGAATCAAAAATCATCAAATCCATGTATCCTGTTATCTATCACCTTTTAAATTCATATGCCAATTCTTCCCTAGTATTTAGTGATATAAAGGAGTAGGGAGAGACATCTTCCCTGCCCTTTGCAGAAAAACGTTAACCTATGAGGAATATCTGCAAATAGGATTCAAGTTGAAACCACTTTTTGAATGGATTTTTCAGATTACATAGATGGTCTCTTATGTCTACTTTCCTCCCCAACTCTGCTGTGCCAAATAAACTCCTCAGTAAGACTGAATCACACTGCTAAAACAAATACAGACTCAAAGACTTATCTGTTATTCACCTTGATCTGTTGGACGGCTATAAAACAGGTATGGCCACGTGATTCCAAGAGTACAAAGACGATGAACTCAGATACGGTATTATCAAATACTGCAATCTACAATATACTGAATTTTTGAAAATACATACAACGATCCTTTGGCAAAAATTCTCATTAAAGGTGAACATTTCGAGCATACAATTTTTAAAAATTTGGGCAAGAAATTGAGAAAAAGAAAATCTCCAGATCTTTTTAAATGTCAATATGATGGACGCTTTGATTTCCACATTGTTTGCATTTCCTCAAGCCCTCGCCATCTTCAATGAATCCTCTAGAAACCTGTACTTTGCTTTCTATTGCCACTGCCACAGGTCTGGTCTGCATTGGTTTTTACTTGGAGTATCCCAGTGACTTCTTGAGTTCTCTGTACAGTTTTATGGGGCAGGGGTCACATACATAACTTCAGTTTCAAACTTAATGACAGATATATGAATGCAGAACTTTGAGAAAACATTCTTAGGTGAGACAATAATCTCTGTTTTGATCTGAGAAACACTAGGAGGATTTCGGCTCTTAAATAATTGTGGAGTCAAAGTACAAAGACAGCTATTCTTACTCTAACATTTATAGGGTCTATTTCATTGAAGACTTGGTCTTAGTCCTTAACGAAATGAATCTTACCAGTTACCCATTTATATATGAGAAAACTGAAGCACAAAGAGATTAAGCAACTTGCCTATGAATACACATTTGGTAATTCTAAATGCCAGAATTCAAACCCCAAATTCTGGCACCAGAGACCATGACTCCTCCATGCCTCCCCCTTGCCACATGCATACCAAGTGCTTCGGTCACTGACAGGTACATAAGAGAGGATCAATTTAAACACTACTGAAACAAATTGAACTGGATGGGGAAATGTGTTCAGACTCTAAAGGTAAAACCATGTAAACAGCTCCAAACGATCAAGAGGGGGCAAAGCATGGCAGGGACAGAGAACAGTCTCTGGTGGAGACGTCCTTCTCCCTTTCAGGTTCCTACTCTCAACAAGAAGGCATTTGTCAAATGCAAACCTAACCATGTCATTCTCTCATCTCACTGCTGGCAACTTGGAAATGGTAGCGAGAAACCCCATGCATTGCTTTGCAAACTTTTTTTTTTTTTTTTTTTAACAGAAAATGTCTCTCTCTAACCACACTCTTAAGGGCTAGGCACAAGGCCAAAAGAGCAGCCACGATTCTTGAGTTCTCCTGACTGTGTGATCCACCCTTAATAATCTAGCAAATTTGGCACTTATTCTACAAATACATCTGTTTGTTACAATAAAGAACCAATGTTTATAACTATTTATAATTGCAACTCTAGGAGAAAACAAACAAACAAAACTTTATTTCTACCATGATTTCTAGCACCACCCGTCTGTATTCTCTCTGGGTACCCCACACTGCAGCTTCATATACAGAACAGGGCAATGGATCCCATCCCAGCTCCCTGGCGTCATGCATAAATTCCTTCCCAAACCAGTTCCTGACTCACCAGCCTGGATTCTCACCTCTCCAATCACCACAATTATTCCCAAGCCATCAACAAATCTCAACCTGTGTTCCACCTCCTATTGGGACCTTGTCAACTTTGAGAAGACATATCCATTTTTCCCATCTCTACTTAGGTCTGATCTTAACTGACGTCTTTCACCAACTCTCTTTCTCCCCACACAGTGTGGATACTTAGTAGCACCACCTAGTTTATCACTCTACTTGCACCTGTTTCCGTGGCCGCTTCCCATCTAGACTGCGGTCTCTGAGGGTGGCTCTTGCTTAACTAAGCACAGCCTGACCATACAGGTCTATAGGGAGCAGAGCTCACCCTTGGTAACCGAATCCCTCAAGACAAGGCAAGAGAAACTGAAATTAAACGTGGATTTAAAAGATTCGAGCACATCTCCAGTCTCATTCTCTTTCCCCCAAAGAACTCCAGGTTCCAGTACAGAGGAAGTCCGGGCAAGGCACCCAGGAGGGATGGGGGTGGGCACAGGTGTCACTCACCAACTGGTGGAAGGCGGATGACTGTTCTCCAGCGTCTTGGTCCAGGGCTTGTACCAGCTGATCTGCTCCGCGGCTTTACCCCAGAACCTCTCGGGGTCGGTCACCGAGGCCGCGAAGTGGGTCTTGTACTCGCCGCCCGAGGACAGCGCCCGGCAGCCCCGGCCCCCGAGAGCGCCCCGCGGGCCCGGGGCCATGTATGCCCTGCGGGCCGGTCCGACTCCCCGCGCGGGAGAGGACGCGGGCAGGGACCCCCCGAGGCCCCCCGCGCCGGTGACTTTGCGACACTGCAGCCAAGACGGCTTCATCGCGGCCGGCGGCCCCCACCCCTGCCGCTACCCCTGCCCCTGTGCAGGCTGCGCTGCCCGCGGCCCGGAGCGCGCTCCTCCAGCCAGGCGTGGGGGCGCTCGCGACTTCCTGGGACCCGAGGGGAGCAGGCGAGAGGCGGGAGAAAACACCGAAGTGCGCCCCAGAGCCCTGGGACCTTGGAAGTCACACCAGAGTCGCCGGGAAAAACCGTCCTGGAGCGGCGGGGGGGAGCCACCGGCTGGCGTGGGGCGGGGAGGGGCCCCCGCGTCGCACAGAGAAACCCGACGCCTCCGCCGGGAAGGGCGCCCTCCGACTGCAGACCACCCCCCTTCCCGACACACGGGTGCCCCTCAGGTGAGGACGACGGACCCAGCCCACTTTGTTTCCCAACAAACAAGTGGCGCGCAGCCTCTCCGGGGGCGGCCTCGCCCCGGGCGGCGCGGGGAAGTCGGCCGAGCTGGGCTCTGCGGCCCCGGGCCCCAGAAGGGTCAGGTTGTATTTATTTAAATACAAAGCTCCATCCTCGGCCACTTAAAAAACAAATGGCTCCAGGGCAAGGGCGGCTCCAGGATTTCCCGACAGCTGAGCGAGGAGGAGGAGGAGGAGTGGGAGGGAGGTTGTCCCACCGAATTGGGACAAGCCTGGTGGGGTGACTGACAGGCCTCATGGATGGTAACCCCCCCGGAACAGGACCTTCGCACCGGACTCCCCCGGCGAACTCCGCAGACAACACAACAACGACTTGTTGCTTTTTCTCCCTTTCCGTTTGCCTCTTGGGTGTTTCTTTGGCCCGTGTTTTGGATGAGCCAAAAAATTTTTATGACAAAGGGAGAGCAAAGTCAAGATGACATGAATCAAAAGAGAAAAAGAGGAAGCTGAGGAAAATTTTAAAAGAAAAACCTCCCCGGGACGTTTTCCCCGAACCTCTCGGGGATCCCCCCAAATGGGCGCCGGCCGAGGACAGCGCCCGGCAGCCCGGCCCCGAGAGCGCCCCGCGGGCCTGGGCCATGTATGCCCTGCGGGCCGGTCCGACTCCCCGCGCGGGAGAGGACGCGGGCAGGGACCCCCCGAGGCCCCCCGCGCCGGTGACTTTGCGACACTGCAGCCAAGACGGCTTCATCGCGGCCGGCGGCCCCCACCCCTGCCGCTACCCCTGCCCCTGTGCAGGCTGCGCTGCCCGCGGCCCGGAGCGCGCTCCTCCAGCCAGGCGTGGGGGCGCTCGCGACTTCCTGGGACCCGAGGGGAGCAGGCGAGAGGCGGGAGAAAACACCGAAGTGCGCCCCAGAGCCCTGGGACCTTGGAAGTCACACCAGAGTCGCCGGGAAAAACCGTCCTGGAGCGGCGGGGGGGAGCCACCGGCTGGCGTGGGGCGGGGAGGGGCCCCCGCGTCGCACAGAGAAACCCGACGCCTCCGCCGGGAAGGGCGCCCTCCGACTGCAGACCACCCCCCTTCCCGACACACGGGTGCCCCTCAGGTGAGGACGACGGACCCAGCCCACTTTGTTTCCCAACAAACAAGTGGCGCGCAGCCTCTCCGGGGGCGGCCTCGCCCCGGGCGGCGCGGGGAAGTCGGCCGAGCTGGGCTCTGCGGCCCCGGGCCCCAGAAGGGTCAGGTTGTATTTATTTAAATACAAAGCTCCATCCTCGGCCACTTAAAAAACAAATGGCTCCAGGGCAAGGGCGGCTCCAGGATTTCCCGACAGCTGAGCGAGGAGGAGGAGGAGGAGTGGGAGGGAGGTTGTCCCACCGAATTGGGACAAGCCTGGTGGGGGTGACTGACAGGCCTCAGGGATGGTAACCCCCCCGGAACAGGACCTTCGCACCGGACTCCCCAGGCGAACTCCGCAGACAACACAACAACGACTTGTTGCTTTTTCTCCCTTTCCGTTTGCCTCTTGGGTGTTTCTTTGGCCCGTGTTTTGGATGAGCCAAAAAAAATTTTTTTATGACAAAAGGGAGAGCAAAGTCAAGATGACATGAATCAAAAGAGAAAAAAAGAGGAAGCTGAGGAAAATTTTAAAAAGAAAAAAGGCAGGCTGTAAGTTACAGGCTGTGGTTAACATTCTTTAAACTCCTCAGTGGTTTTCTGTTGTTGGTTTGATTTAGGGGTTGGGTTATTTTGTTTTTGTTTTTTTTTTTACCCACTAGTGAAATTCAGATGCTATCTCATTTGCCTTGTATTACACCACTTTCTGTTTGGTGTATTTACACTTTTAAATGTAAAGTTATGTATTCACAAATCAGAAGTAAGCAATAATGAACAGTGCATGCCCTGACCCTAGGAAGATTTTCAACTTGAAAAGTTGAAAAAACACATTTTTGTCTGCAGGAAAAGAATAATGGGAAAATGAAGGTTAAACAGAACAGAGGTAATGCAAAACAAAGAACATTTCTTTAAATAATCGCCACAGCACTTCCCTTTCAACTAAGAAACAGACGCTAGGCTTTTCCTTAACACCTGTAGCCAACTCTTTTAAAGGCCTCGGTGGCAAATGATTTCCTACAGCTCAGGCACCTGTCATTTCAATGCAGAATTAGGAAGTCAGATTCAGTCCTGGCCTTGTTTCCTCTGCCCAGCTGTGGGATGTTGCTGTCTGGTCTACAAGATCCTCCTACTCCCAGATCACCCTCTTGTTGTGTTACAGTGATGTCTATCTTAGTGCTTTACTTAACAAATATGTGAGCCCCTGCGTTGTGTAACTTGAGACTGGTTGAGGCGAACATGAAGGAGGAAGTGAGCAAATCTCTACTGGCTGTACTGTGTGTCCACATTGTGCTGGCACTTTCAAATATTTTAGTCCTGCAGCTGCCAACCAGAAGAAGCAGAAGCTGCAATCCCCACGTTGACCGTCTTGAGGTCATGTAACGAATACCTTGGCACACCTGTGTTTCTAGGTGCGCAGTCTCCTTCAGTTTAGTCCTGCCGCCACCCTCCCAAAACACACAAGTATCATGTTCTCTGTGCCCCGATTTGAAAGAGGTGGGAAATTAGACTCCTGAGTCCATAATTTTCACACCAGGCCGATGATTAAAATTAAGAAAAATTTTTATGAAAAGAACAAAGAGCAGGAAAAAGAGGAAGCTGAGGAAAATTTTAAAAAGAAAAAAGGCAGGCTGTAAGTTACAGGCTGTGGTTAACATTCTTTAAACTCCTCAGTGGTTTTCTGTTGTTGGTTTGATTTAGGGTTGGGTTATTTTCTTTTTTTTTTTTACCCACTAGTGAAATTCAGATGCTATCTCATTTGCCTTGTATTACACCACTTTCTGTTTGGTGTATTTACACTTTTAAATGTAAAGTTATGTATTCACAAATCAGAAGTAAGCAATAATGAACAGTGCATGCCCTGACCCTAGGAAGATTTTCAACTTGAAAAGTTGAAAAAACACATTTTTGTCTGCAGGAAAAGAATAATGGGAAAATGAAGGTTAAACAGAACAGAGGTAATGCAAAACAAAGAACATTTCTTTAAATAATCGCCACAGCACTTCCCTTTCAACTAAGAAACAGACGCTAGGCTTTTCCTTAACACCTGTAGCCAACTCTTTTAAAGGCCTCGGTGGCAAATGATTTCCTACAGCTCAGGCACCTGTCATTTCAATGCAGAATTAGGAAGTCAGATTCAGTCCTGGCCTTGTTTCCTCTGCCCAGCTGTGGGATGTTGCTGTCTGGTCTACAAGATCCTCCTACTCCCAGATCACCCTCTTGTTGTGTTACAGTGATGTCTATCTTAGTGCTTTACTTAACAAATATGTGAGCCCCTGCGTTGTGTAACTTGAGACTGGTTGAGGCGAACATGAAGGAGGAAGTGAGCAAATCTCTACTGGCTGTACTGTGTGTCCACATTGTGCTGGCACTTTCAAATATTTTAGCTCCTGCAGCTGCCAACCAGAAGAAGCAGAAGCTGCAATCCCCACGTTGACCGTCTTGAGGTCATGTAACGAATACCTTGGCACACCTGTGTTTCTAGGTGCGCGCAGTCTCCTTCAGTTTAGTCCTGCCGCTTACCCTCCCAAAACACACAAGTATCATGTTCTCTCTGTGCCCCGATTTGAAAGAGGTGGGAAATTAGACTCCTGAGTCCATAATTTTCACACCAGGCCGATGATTAAAATTAAGAAAAATTTTAGACTTCCGACTATGACAAGGTGAATACCCATATCCATCTCTCTTCTTTTTCCTCATCTTTCTAAAAAAGAAAGGACGATGGTGATAGTTAAGGTGGGCATGGGGATGGTGGATGTGAGGTGGTGAAAACCTACAAGAACAAGAAAACAAGGGAGGACAATTAGCCAAATGAGAACATGGAAATAAATGAATTAATGGTATATGACCAAAGAGGGGAGTGGCAGGGGGACGCTTAAAGGAGAAAATGGATCTTTTTATCAGAAACCTGAAATGGGGGCTTCCCTGGTGGTCCAGTGGGTAAGGACACTGACTTGCAGTGCAAGGGGCACCGGTTCGATCCCTGGCCTGGGAAGATCCCACGTGCCACGGAATGGCTGGACGGGCGTGTCCAATTGCGAGTCAATGCTCTGGAGCACATGTGCCCAGAGCCGGTGCTCTGCAATGAGAGAGGCCACTGTGATGGGAGGCCCACACAGGTCAAAGAATAAAGATGGATGAAAATAAGTAAATAAATAACCAATGAAAGAGGCCAAAATTTAAAAAATATTAATAATAAAGAAACCTGAAATGTTTCAGGATTTGGAGGTCCTGGGTCCCTCTGAAGGTTCAGAATAAAGGTTAAGGGCTGAAAAACAAAAGAACTAATTAAAAAATTGTGTGAGATGAAATTATACTCCCACACTGTTGGATGCAGTTGTTTTCTCTGGACCCTGCAGAATATTGTCTTGTTTTAAGTAATTTTATGAAGTAGACTGAATTGTTACTTCCATTTCAAGCCAAGAGAAGAGAGTAAGTAAAGGCCAGTCCAGCACAGGAGAAGAATAGTAGAGAGGCAGAACTGGACTGAGCAGTAAGACAAGAAACTTGAGCCAGACAGGAAGCTGCCTAGTAGTGTCAAATGCAGGCCCTCACTTGAAGTTAGATTGTTTGACTTTAACAGTAAAATCCAGTTGACTAGTCAATAAGCATGTGAAAAACATAAAATCATTAGTCATTAGTTTCAGTTTGAAGCCTAGCGCTGCTCCATTTTAGGTGGGAATTGATTGAGAATTTTCACCAGGCCGATGATTAAAATTAAGAAAAATTTTAGACTTCCGACTATGACAAGGTGAATACCCATATCCATCTCTTCTTTTCCTCATCTTTCTAAAAAAGAAAGGACGATGGTGATAGTTAAGGTGGGCATGGGGATGGTGGATGTGAGGTGGTGAAAACCTACAAGAACAAGAAAACAAGGGAGGACAATTAGCCAAATGAGAACATGGAAATAAATGAATTAATGGTATATGACCAAAGAGGGGAGTGGCAGGGGGACGCTTAAAGGAGAAAATGGATCTTTTTATCAGAAACCTGAAATGGGGGCTTCCCTGGTGGTCCAGTGGGTAAGGACACTGACTTGCAGTGCAAGGGGCACCGGTTCGATCCCTGGCCTGGGAAGATCCCACGTGCCACGGAATGGCTGGACGGGCGTGTCCAATTGCGAGTCAATGCTCTGGAGCACATGTGCCCAGAGCCGGTGCTCTGCAATGAGAGAGGCCACTGTGATGGGAGGCCCACACAGGTCAAAGAATAAAGATGGATGAAAATAAGTAAATAAATAACCAATGAAAGAGGCCAAAATTTAAAAAATATTAATAATAAAGAAACCTGAAATGTTTCAGGATTTGGAGGTCCTGGGTCCCTCTGAAGGTTCAGAATAAAGGTTAAGGGCTGAAAAACAAAAGAACTAATTAAAAAATTGTGTGAGATGAAATTATACTCCCACACTGTTGGATGCAGTTGTTTTCTCTGGACCCTGCAGAATATTGTCTTGTTTTAAGTAATTTTATGAAGTAGACTGAATTGTTACTTCCATTTCAAGCCAAGAGAAGAGAGTAAGTAAAGGCCAGTCCAGCACAGGAGAAGAATAGTAGAGAGGCAGAACTGGACTGAGCAGTAAGACAAGAAACTTGAGCCAGACAGGAAGCTGCCTAGTAGTGTCAAATGCAGGCCCTCACTTGAAGTTAGATTGTTTGACTTTAACAGTAAAATCCAGTTGACTAGTCAATAAGCATGTGAAAAACATAAAATCATTAGTCATTAGTTTCAGTTTGAAGCCTAGCGCTGCTCCATTTTAGGCTTTCCTAAAGGATCAGCAGTAAAGAGTATGCCTTCTAATGCAGGAGAAGCTGGTTTGATACCTTGGTGGGAAGATTCCCTGGAGAAGGTAATGGCAACCCACTCTAGTATTCCTGCCTGGAGAGTCCCATGGACAGAGGAACCTGGTAAGCTATACTCCGTGGTGGCCCAAAGAGTTGAACATATTAGCAACTGAACAACTGCTCTTTTTAGATAAGAAAACTAGGAAAATGAACTAATTTCCCAATAGTGTAATTTCAGTACCTGTATTTTAAAGCTGATAATCTTTATCTCAGAGTATTGTTACAAGATTTAAATACGTATAAACTGCTTTTGTTGTTGTCGTTGTTCAGTCACTCAGTCATCTCCGATTCTTTGTGACCCTCTCGACTGCATCATGCCAGCCTTCCCTGTCCTTCACCATCTCCCTTAGTTTCCTCAAACTCATGCCCATTGAGTTGGTGATGCCATCCAACCATCTCATCCTCTGTCATGCCCTTCACCTTCTGTCTTCAATCTTTCCCAGCATCAGAGTCTTTTCCAATGAATCGACTCTTTGCATCCAGTGGCCAAACTACTGGAGCTTCAGCTTCAGCGTCAGTCCTTCCAATGAATATTTAGGGTTGATTTCCTTTAGGATTTACTGGTTTCATCTTCTTGCAGTCCAAGAGATTCTCAAAGATCTTCTCCAGCACCACAGTTTGAAGGCATCAATTCTTTGGTACTCAATCTTTTTTATGTCCACCTCTAACATCCGTACATGACTACTTGAAAAACCATAGCTTTGACTATACAGGTCTTTGTAGGCAAAACGATATACCTGCTTTTTAATACACTGTCTAGGCTTGTCATAGCTTTTCTTCCAAGGAACAAGCATCTTTTAATTTCATGGCTGCAGTCACTATCTGCAGTGATTTTGGAGCCCAGGAAAATAAAGGCTATCACTGTTTCCATTGTTTGTCTATTTTCCATGAAGTTATGGAACTGAATAACATGATCTTAGTTTTTTGAATGTTGAGTTTCAACCAGCTTTTTCACCCTCCTCTTTGCATCAAGAGGCTCTTCATTTTCTCTTTGCTTTTTGTTATAAGGGTGGTATCATCCGCTTATGTGAGGTAATTGATATTTCTCCTGGCAATCTTGATTCCAGCTTGTGCTCATTGACCCCAACATTTTGCATATTGTATTCTGTATATAAGTTAAATAAAAAGGTTGACAATATATAGTTTGATGTACTCTTTTCCCAATTTGAAACCAGTCCATTGGTCCATGTCCAATTCTGACTGCTGCTACTTGATCTGCATGTAGGTTTCTCAGGAGTCAGATGAGATGTTCTGGTATTCCCATCTCTTTAAGAATTTTCCAGTGTGTTGTGATCCACACAATGCACCAAGAAAGTAGCAAACCAAGCCATCTTAAAGCCGGTGAACAACCGACAGCCAGTCCAAAAAATCAACCCCTCAAACCTCCAGGTTCATTGACATCCTTAAAATTATACAGTCAGAGAAAAACAATTACAGTCAGAAATTATTTTAATTAAAGCATATAAATGTACATCCTTTACTACTTCAAAAAATACAGTTATATTTTTAACTACTTTGGGGACAAAGTGGTTGCAATCTTTTCAGTTTTCAAGCCCTCTGAAATTCCAGCCTTTAATAATAACATACAATATTTATTTCATTGTATGACAATAAATGGTATGTTTAATATACTATTCGGGTTGACCTATTAAACGCCTTGAACAAAGATTAATAAATTGAGTTTGTCTGAGATAAGGTTTCATGAAGTGAAAAAAAAATAATAGTGGAGAGGCATGGATGGAGAGTATAGAGAATCAAAAAGTGTGAAAGACTGCTCAAGAAAGAATGAGTGAAAGGAAGGAAATCAGAGATGGAACACTTAATATCTAAGAAAAAGGTACTGCAAATTAGGAGTGGAATTAGAATTAAAAGAGAAAAAAGATATAGGAATCCTACAACTGTTGTCTAGATTACAACTTCTGCCTGGGATCAGTCATTTTTAGTACAGGCTAACCTGTTAAGCAGTGGCTAAGTCATGTCCAGCTCTCTGTCCCCCATGGACTGCAACACATTCAGTTTCCCTGCCTTTCACTATCTCCTGGAGTTTGCTCACATTTTATGTCCATTGACTTGGTAATGCTATCTTAACCATCTCATCCTCTGGCACCCCCTTCTCCTTTTGCCTTCAGTCTTTCCCAGAATCAGGGTCTTTTCCAGTGAGTTGGCTCTTCATAGCAGTTGACCAAACTACAGGCATTTCAGCTTCAACATCAGTCCTTCCAATGAATATTCAGGGTTAATTTCCTTTAAGATTGAGTGGCTTGGATCCCCTTGCTGTCCAAGGGACTCTTAAACGTCTTCTCTGTCACCACAGTTCCAAAGCATCAGTTGTTCAGCACTTAGCTTTTTTAATGGTTCAACTGTCACATCCATACATGACTACTGGAAAAATCATAGCCTTGACTATTTGGATCTTTGTCAGCAGAGAGAGTAAAAGGGAGTAAAAAGTACACAGTTTAAAACTATGTGTAGGGTTTCCCTGGTGGTCCAGTGGGTAGGGACACTGCCTTGCAGTGCAAGGGGCGCCAGTTTGATCCCTAGCTTGGGAAGATCCCATGTACCACGGAGCGGCTGGACCAATGTATCCAACTACTGAGCCTGAACTGTGGAGCGCATGCACCCAAAGCTGGTGCTCTGCAGCAACAGAGGCCACTCTGATGGGAGATCCACACAGGCCAAAGAACAAAGAGGGATGAAAATAGATGAATGGAAGACCAATAGAATTGACCCAAAAACCCCCCAAAAAACTAAGTGTATACTACCCTGGTCATATATCGTGCCGGCCACACAATTCATATTTTCACATAAATTTGTTTAGAGTTAAATGTCTAACTTTGCATAAGTATTAAAACTATGAAAATTTTTACTTGTAACAAAAGCAAGAATGTTCTTATATATCAAATTTCCTGGTTATTAAGAAAACTTGGTAAGTACACACAGACGCATTTGAAAAATCTCTTTATTTCTACAACAGGTATACTCTGTGCTGAAATTTGAGCCTGAAGAAACACTGCAGATTAATAATTTCTGGAAAATATGCCAGTTTTCATGGCTTAGTAATTATTTTTAAAACTTCTGAAGTAGCTAATAGTAATGTAATTAGAGACTCATATTTTGAAACTTTTTTCTGTTTTGTCCACATAGTAATTGCAGTAACGACAAGGAGAAACAGGCAGATGAAAGAACTGTTTTAAAACAAATAATTTCCAGTGGATAGGAAGCACTCTACAACTTCATTTCATCCTAGCAACCAAATACAAGGTATGGTATTCATTCACCAGCTTTATTTTTATTTTTTAAAAACATCCTTGCTGGTTGGCATGCTAAGTCACTTCAGTCATGTCCACCTCTGCAACCTCATGGACTCTTCTGTTCATGGGATTCTCCAGGCGAAAATACTGGAGACAGTTGTCATGCCCTCCTCCACAGGATCTTCCTGACCCAGGGATTGAACCTGAGTCTCTTATGTCTCCTGCATTGACAAGTGGGTTCTTTACCATTAGTGCCACCTTATCTGTTTGAATAACCAACAAGGACCTACTGTATAGCACATGGAGCACTGCTTAATATTATGTGGCAGACTGGATCGAAGAGGAGCTTGGATGAGAATGGATACATGTATATGTATGCCTAAGCCCCTTCACTGTTCACCTGAAACTCTCACAACATTGTTAATCAGCTAACCCCAATACAAAATTTAAAAAATAACTATGTAAAAAATAAGGGCTTCCCTGGTGGTCCAGTGGGTAGAGTTCACCTTGCAGTGCAAGGGGCGCCAGTTCAGTCCCTGGCACGGGAAGATCCTACATCCTGTGGAGTGGCTGGACCGGTGTGTCCAATTGCAAGCCAGCACTCTGAAGCGCATGCACCCAGAGTCAGTGCTCTGCAACGAGAGGGGCCGCTGTAATGGGAGACCCACACAGGCCAAAGAATAAAGATGAATGAGGATGAATAAATTAAAAAACCCGTAAAAGAGACCAACATTTAAAAAAAAAACAGTTAAAAAAAATCCTAAAATTTGTTTTTAGTTAGTAACAGTTACTAAACATGTAGTTGCTTTTATTTGAAAAGCAACAACCTAGGCAAATGTTTCCAATCATTTTTTAAGTTCTTGGGGGGTTTGTTTGTTTTTCTGTGTATAAAAATTTACAGTTGACAAGAGGGGAAATCACATCAATGCAGTTGTGAATAAAATAGGTTAATAATTTAGTCAGATACCCCAAATCCTTGAGAGATCATTTTAATTTTTCTTCAGAGTTGATTCCTTAGAAAGTATTCTATTTCTGTTTTATATTCTTAAACCAAAACCACTGCCTGTTACTCAGTTTTTGTATTAAGAATAATACTTTATGTAAGAAATGATCTCATTATCACAGAACAATTAATGAAAAAGTAATATCCTTTATAATAAAAGTTTTTAAAAGTGTAACTGATTACCTAACATGACTTCAGGTTGCCAATTTGTGTGTTTGTGTGCTGCGGGGAGGCATATTTGGAAGATACAAAGTTAAACTAGAAAATGAAACAAATCCAAAACAAGAACTGCTCTTACATAACAAGGAAGTGGGCAATCACTTTGGGGTTTTAAAGAGGACACAAGTATTTCACATGAAGTACTGTTTTATACTGAAAGAAAATACGGAGACAAATAAATTACTTTTAATAGGTTATCGCATGTTTATCTGATGAATAACCAACAAGGACCTACTGTACTGGATCAATATTATGTGGCAGACTGGATCGAAGAGGAGCTTGGATGAGAATGGATACATGTATATGTATGCCTAAGCCCCTTCACTGTTCACCTGAAACTCTCACAACATTGTTAATCAGCTAACCCCAATACAAAATTTAAAAAATAACTATGTAAAAAATAAGGGCTTCCCTGGTGGTCCAGTGGGTAGAGTTCACCTTGCAGTGCAAGGGGCGCCAGTTCAGTCCCTGGCACGGGAAGATCCTACATCCTGTGGAGTGGCTGGACCGGTGTGTCCAATTGCAAGCCAGCACTCTGAAGCGCATGCACCCAGAGTCAGTGCTCTGCAACGAGGGGGGCCGCTGTAATGGGAGACCCACACAGGCCAAAGAATAAAGATGAATGAGGATGAATAAATTAAAAAACCCGTAAAAGAGACCAACATTTAAAAAAAAAACAGTTAAAAAAAATCCTAAAATTTGTTTTTAGTTAGTAACAGTTACTAAACATGTAGTTGCTTTTATTTGAAAAGCAACAACCTAGGCAAATGTTTCCAATCATTTTTTAAGTTCTTGGGGGGTTTGTTTGTTTTTCTGTGTATAAAAATTTACAGTTGACAAGAGGGGAAATCACATCAATGCAGTTGTGAATAAAATAGGTTAATAATTTAGTCAGATACCCCAAATCCTTGAGAGATCATTTTAATTTTTCTTCAGAGTTGATTCCTTAGAAAGTATTCTATTTCTGTTTTATATTCTTAAACCAAAACCACTGCCTGTTACTCAGTTTTTGTATTAAGAATAATACTTTATGTAAGAAATGATCTCATTATCACAGAACAATTAATGAAAAAGTAATATCCTTTATAATAAAAGTTTTTAAAAGTGTAACTGATTACCTAACATGACTTCAGGTTGCCAATTTGTGTGTTTGTGTGCTGCGGGGAGGCATATTTGGAAGATACAAAGTTAAACTAGAAAATGAAACAAATCCAAAACAAGAACTGCTCTTACATAACAAGGAAGTGGGCAATCACTTTGGGGTTTTAAAGAGGACACAAGTATTTCACATGAAGTACTGTTTTATACTGAAAGAAAATACGGAGACAAATAAATTACTTTTAATAGGTTATCGCAGTTGTATCCATAACACAGTTTTAAAGTGTTTGCACTTTTTTTCCAGCCATCATTCTGAATGAGGAGATGTTAGCTGACTCTTGTACTACCTTTGTGTTACCTGTTGATTCAAATCCCTACCTTGTAAAGAATTGAACAACTGAATATTTAGAGTTCTAGTATGTGTTCAGAATTTCTAGTGAAAATATTTTTGTATGGAAATGATTTCAATGGGCTTCTGTTTGTTACTTGCTTGCACTTGCTTTTTGGCTTAATCCAGATACTCCTATAATTTACTGCGAATCTAAACTTTGTTTCTTTATATCTGTACGTTTATAACTCTATGTGGATATAAGGTTTTTCCCTATAACATTATATTGCTTCTTCCCATTGAAGCTTGTATTAGTCTAGTGAAAACCAGCTCCTTAGTTTTGAAAGAGTAAGACAATTGTTGCTGGTATTTTGTCTCACTTTTTGGTAACATTGTTTTGTATCTAGGAACTGCAAGTAATATTGCTGGGCTCTGCCAGACTATTCCAGCTACTAGAATCTCTTACCTTTATCTCTGCTGTGGCAATACCAGTAGGTAGTACAAAGGTTTAAATTTTTTGATGGGTGATTACACCTACAAAGCTAAACCTATTAAGGGGTGTGTGTGTGTGTGTGTGCGTGTGTGTGCGTGCGTGTGAAATGACTGATTTCTGCTTTCTTCTCCTTTGACTTCTGTAAAGGCCATTCCTTCATCATTTCTTCAGCAAGCTGATCTAGTAACTTGCTAGCCCAACTCCCTTTCTGCAGGCTCAACTACCTCCTATCTCTCAACTAATTCACAAGTGTTTACTGAGTGCCTCTGGCCCCAGACTCAGCAGGATTCTCAGAACACAAAGAATGCCTTATAAATGACTAAGAGGTACTAATGAATACATCTCTGTTCCTGAGTAGCTCACAGTGTAGTCAGGAAGAAAGTCAATCAGCAAGTGCCATATACTTTGTTAGTGTGTTTGTGTGCTGCGGAGGCTTTTTAAAAAAAACTTTGGCTCTTACATAACAAGGAAGTGGGCAATCACTTTGGGGTTTTAAAGAGGACACAAGTATTTCACATGAAGTACTGTTTTATACTGAAAGAAAATACGGAGACAAATAAATTACTTTTAATAGGTTATCGCAGTTGTATCCATAACACAGTTTTAAAGTGTTTGCACTTTTTTTCCAGCCATCATTCTGAATGAGGAGATGTTAGCTGACTCTTGTACTACCTTTGTGTTACCTGTTGATTCAAATCCCTACCTTGTAAAGAATTGAACAACTGAATATTTAGAGTTCTAGTATGTGTTCAGAATTTCTAGTGAAAATATTTTTGTATGGAAATGATTTCAATGGGCTTCTGTTTGTTACTTGCTTGCACTTGCTTTTTGGCTTAATCCAGATACTCCTATAATTTACTGCGAATCTAAACTTTGTTTCTTTATATCTGTACGTTTATAACTCTATGTGGATATAAGGTTTTTCCCTATAACATTATATTGCTTCTTCCCATTGAAGCTTGTATTAGTCTAGTGAAAACCAGCTCCTTAGTTTTGAAAGAGTAAGACAATTGTTGCTGGTATTTTGTCTCACTTTTTGGTAACATTGTTTTGTATCTAGGAACTGCAAGTAATATTGCTGGGCTCTGCCAGACTATTCCAGCTACTAGAATCTCTTACCTTTATCTCTGCTGTGGCAATACCAGTAGGTAGTACAAAGGTTTAAATTTTTTGATGGGTGATTACACCTACAAAGCTAAACCTATTAAGGGGTGTGTGTGTGTGTGTGTGTGCGTGTGTGTGCGTGCGTGTGAAATGACTGATTTCTGCTTTCTTCTCCTTTGACTTCTGTAAAGGCCATTCCTTCATCATTTCTTCAGCAAGCTGATCTAGTAACTTGCTAGCCCAACTCCCTTTCTGCAGGCTCAACTACCTCCTATCTCTCAACTAATTCACAAGTGTTTACTGAGTGCCTCTCTGGCCCCAGACTCAGCAGGATTCTCAGAACACAAAGAATGCCTTATAAATGACTAAGAGGTACTAATGAATACATCTCTGTTCCTGAGTAGCTCACAGTGTAGTCAGGAAGAAAGTCAATCAGCAAGTGCCATATACTTTGTTAGGTTCTTCAGGGATAGATGAAAAGGCAGTAGTGGAGGACCCAAAAACAGAATGGAAAAACCCTATGATGAAGGCAAAAGCAATCATCCTGAAACATAAATCAATTGTACCACTCTCTTGCCTAAAATCTGTCAATGGCTTCCCACAGCCTATCTTGAGAAGTCCAAAGGCCTTCACATTGATCTGTCGTTTTCATTTGGAATCTATTCTGCTCACCCTAGAAGTCATTTGGAAATGAGTAGTACATTATTATCTATTGTTGTTTAATAAATTATTCGCTGACTGAGCAGCTTAAAACAACAGATGTTTATTCTCTCATATCAGCTTCTGTGGATCAAGAATCGAGTTCAGTTGGTTAGCTAGGTGGTCCTGGCTCTAATGAAGTGGTAGCTAGGTGGTCTCTTGGTCAGAACTATGGTCATCTCAATGGGCAGGAGAAGCAGGTTCATGCTCACTCACATAGCTGTTGTCAGGAAACATCAGTTCATGGGGCTGTCCAGAAGATATGACAACTGGCTTCCCCCTAAGCAAGGTGAGTGATTGAGTGATGGATTGATTGAGTGATGTTGTGTATGTGAGAGAGGAAGAGAGACTCCACAATCTTTTATAACCCAGTCTCATCTCAGAAGGGTGATTTGTCATATGTACTTTATACTATTGGTCACACAGACCAACTTTGGTACAATGTTGAAGGAGACCTCACAAGGAGGTGAGTAGGAAGAGTCTAGATGCTTGGAGACCATACCAAAAGTAAGAGCACTTTCTGGTTTGTCGTAATGACCGGAGTTTACTTATTAACATGAGCAAAGACCAAGGATATTAAAATCTTGTACAAGAAAGAATTGCAGCCCCTTAGCAAGCTGCCAACACTGTTGCCAAACAGCTCTTCTACACTTAGGTACACTACCTTTTCCTGTGTGCTCACACCTGACTCTGTTTGTACCTAGCCTCTTAAAATTCCCTATAAAATCCTAGTCCTTCACTTTCCACAAATTTTCCTTCTGGCTACAGTGCCTTCTTCAGCTTGGCAACCCTTACCCTTTAGACTGATATACTTTGGAAGAAAGTCAATCAGCAAGTGCCATATACTTTGTTAGGTTCTTCAGGGATAGATGAAAAGGCAGTAGTGGAGGACCCAAAAACAGAATGGAAAAACCCTATGATGAAGGCAAAAGCAATCATCCTGAAACATAAATCAATTGTACCACTCTCTTGCCTAAAATCTGTCAATGGCTTCCCACAGCCTATCTTGAGAAGTCCAAAGGCCTTCACATTGATCTGTCGTTTTCATTTGGAATCTATTCTGCTCACCCTAGAAGTCATTTGGAAATGAGTAGTACATTATTATCTATTGTTGTTTAATAAATTATTCGCTGACTGAGCAGCTTAAAACAACAGATGTTTATTCTCTCATATCAGCTTCTGTGGATCAAGAATCGAGTTCAGTTGGTTAGCTAGGTGGTCCTGGCTCTAATGAAGTGGTAGCTAGGTGGTCTCTTGGTCAGAACTATGGTCATCTCAATGGGCAGGAGAAGCAGGTTCATGCTCACTCACATAGCTGTTGTCAGGAAACATCAGTTCATGGGGCTGTCCAGAAGATATGACAACTGGCTTCCCCTTAAGCAAGGTGAGTGATTGAGTGATGGATTGATTGAGTGATGTTGTGTATGTGAGAGAGGAAGAGAGACTCCACAATCTTTTATAACCCAGTCTCATCTCAGAAGGGTGATTTGTCATATGTACTTTATACTATTGGTCACACAGACCAACTTTGGTACAATGTTGAAGGAGACCTCACAAGGAGGTGAGTAGGAAGAGTCTAGATGCTTGGAGACCATACCAAAAGTAAGAGCACTTTCTGGTTTGTCGTAATGACCGGAGTTTACTTATTAACATGAGCAAAGACCAAGGATATTAAAATCTTGTACAAGAAAGAATTGCAGCCCCTTAGCAAGCTGCCAACACTGTTGCCAAACAGCTCTTCTACACTTAGGTACACTACCTTTTCCTGTGTGCTCACACCTGACTCTGTTTGTACCTAGCCTCTTAAAATTCCCTATAAAATCCTAGTCCTTCACTTTCCACAAATTTTCCTTCTGGCTACAGTGCCTTCTTCAGCTTGGCAACCCTTTCAACTATCTCTTTAGGATTTAGTATAGACATGTCTTCATCTACTGGATGGGTTCCATGATTACATTAAACAGATGAGGCCTTGCTGTTCTCTCTCCTATCCATATATTTGTTATGTATATTTGTAATTACCCTTCTCCCTAGAAGCCTGCATGCCCCTGCAGGAACATGTGTTATAATTTTGGCTTCAGCTCAGTGTCCCCATGCCTTACACAGTTCCTGCACACAGCATATATTTCTTGAGAGCTTGTTTGGAGGTTCTAGCAGGGGAGCACAGCAACTCATATACCCTTGACTGAAGACCAGTCCTCCTTTATCAGGGATAGTTATCCTCTTCGACTGAGCACTCAGCTTTGGGAAGGACGCACAGGGAGCTGTGAGGGAGAAAGGGGACACCCACCTATCCAGCCAGAGCAGTTGAATCAACCCTGGCAATCAATAGGGTGACAGATGTCGCAACCAGATTGCCCTTACATCCAGCAAACACTTCGTAATACAAGTTGGTTGAATGAATGACCAAATTACTGGCATATTGTCTGTGTTTGTGTATGTGTGTGTGCAAGGGTAGTGCCATTTAATAGAGAATTGCATAATGCAAAAGCCTGACAACCGCTGATCTGCTGTGTTTCAATCCAGACTCTGCTTTGTTCCATTTGTTTCCTATTGAAGTACAAGTTTGCCTTCATATCCCATAATATTTTTTTAAGTTTTCTATCTTTGCCAAAAGGATAACTAAAAGTTATATTTTCATAGACCATGTCTTTAGATGCTTGGAGACCATACCAAAAGTAAGAGCACTTTCTGGTTTGTCGTAATGACCGGAGTTTACTTATTAACATGAGCAAAGACCAAGGATATTAAAATCTTGTACAAGAAAGAATTGCAGCCCCTTAGCAAGCTGCCAACACTGTTGCCAAACAGCTCTTCTACACTTAGGTACACTACCTTTTCCTGTGTGCTCACACCTGACTCTGTTTGTACCTAGCCTCTTAAAATTCCCTATAAAATCCTAGTCCTTCACTTTCCACAAATTTTCCTTCTGGCTACAGTGCCTTCTTCAGCTTGGCAACCCTTTCAACTATCTCTTTAGGATTTAGTATAGACATGTCTTCATCTACTGGATGGGTTCCATGATTACATTAAACAGATGAGGCCTTGCTGTTCTCTCTCCTATCCATATATTTGTTATGTATATTTGTAATTACCCTTCTCCCTAGAAGCCTGCATGCCCCTGCAGGAACATGTGTTATAATTTTGGCTTCAGCTCAGTGTCCCCATGCCTTACACAGTTCCTGCACACAGCATATATTTCTTGAGAGCTTGTTTGGAGGTTCTAGCAGGGGAGCACAGCAACTCATATACCCTTGACTGAAGACCAGTCCTCCTTTATCAGGGATAGTTATCCTCTTCGACTGAGCACTCAGCTTTGGGAAGGACGCACAGGGAGCTGTGAGGGAGAAAGGGGACACCCACCTATCCAGCCAGAGCAGTTGAATCAACCCTGGCAATCAATAGGGTGACAGATGTCGCAACCAGATTGCCCTTACATCCAGCAAACACTTCGTAATACAAGTTGGTTGAATGAATGACCAAATTACTGGCATATTGTCTGTGTTTGTGTATGTGTGTGTGCAAGGGTAGTGCCATTTAATAGAGAATTGCATAATGCAAAAGCCTGACAACCGCTGATCTGCTGTGTTTCAATCCAGACTCTGCTTTGTTCCATTTGTTTCCTATTGAAGTACAAGTTTGCCTTCATATCCCATAATATTTTTTTAAGTTTTCTATCTTTGCCAAAAGGATAACTAAAAGTTATATTTTCATAGACCATGTCTGTAAATTTTAGGAGGTTCTAACTGATTAATACACATATTTTTCAGAAAATATTCTTGTTAAAGGGTTTAAAGTCCTTTCTAAATCAAGAAAGAATAATCTTGCTTCAGCGCATTTGATGATGTTTAACTGTTAAGCTCCAAGTGTTAATACAAATACTAAATGTGCTATGTTACAGCCAATGGGATTTATTAAAATGAATCTGCAGTAACAGGACAAAGGTTACCATACTGAAAGAGTTATTATAAGCACAAAATGGGCCAGGTTATGGGCAAGAGCAGTCTGAAGCTATGAACATTGAAGCTTACTGTTCTAGAAGAGCTAATCCAGTATCCATTTACCTGCATTAATTAACAGAAGTACCTATGCTATTTAGGGATAATTTAGTAACCTCCTATGGCTTAGAATTTTTCTCCTGGTTCTAGACTCCAGAACTGTCCATTTTCATGAATTTATGTTCACGACTATTTGTTATAATTGTGTCTGACAAGTGTCTGCCAAACCTTCCAGATGTTGGTAACTTCCTGGATCTTAACCTGCTCCAGAGCGCCTCTGACAGTCTGTTTGGACATGCGATTAGTGCCCTGTATGCTCGTTTATTCAGGTGGTACTTTTAGCAAAGAACTATTGAACATCAGCTGTATGTCAAGCATATATGGAAGACAGACACATTTTTGTTAGATCTCATGATGTTTACATTCTAGTGATCAGATATAGAAAATAACCTAGCACATTGTAACACAACATGTAAGTATTATTTGAGATAAGGATGTGGGATGTGATTTAAAGAAAATAAATGAAAAGGCAAGTGAGTGAATTCCCTTAGGAGGTGATATTTAAACTAAGACCTTATCTATAGGGAGGAATTACCAATGTCAGTATCTGAGAGAAGAGGATAGGGGAAAAAAAGGAATGCCTACAAGGTCTCTGTGACTGGAACAACCCTGACATATATGGAAGTTCGAAAGTTAACAGGGGACATTGGAGCATGTCAAAAACTTGAGCGATGGTGTATTAGAGACAGGAGAAGCTAGATCACAAAATATAAAGTACAGAAAGAAATTTAGATTTGACTCTAAATGTGGTTGAGAGCTGTTGGACGGATTTAAATAACAGAAGCATGTCTAATTTATGCTTATAAAGTTTGGGAGTGTGTGCCTTCTATTCTGGTCCTTGGGGCTTCCCAGTTGACTCAGTGGTAAAGAATCCACCTGCCAATGCAGGAAACAGGACACATGTGTTCAGTCCTGGGGTTGAAAAGATTCTCTGGAGAAGGGAATAGCAACCCATTCCAGTATTCTTGCCTGGAAAATCCCATGGACAGAGGAGTTCGGCAGGCTACAGTTGATAGGGTTGCAAAGAGTCAGATTCGACTAAACAACTGAGGACACACAAACATTCTGTCCTTACCTGTATAATAAAAAGCCTTCAAAGAGGTGGCTTGGGATTTTGGTAGTGGCACACTGTGTCTTTTATCTATGATTTTATATTTCATAGAATTTTAATACTTAGCCCCGCCTTGACTCAAGTTCAGGAAGCCCTTTCCCCTAGACTCTGTATTCCGATTTTACCCGTCATATAAACAGCAATGTAATTCTTCAGTCATTCTCGGCTTTTGCTGATTCTCTTGTCAGGTCCATATGAGAGAGCTTAAATAAACGTCACTCTCTCTCCTTGCAAAAAAAAAAAAAAAGTATACTTAAACAAACAAGCACCCAGACCTTCAACATCTCAAACCCCATTCTGGACTACATATGACTCAAGAAAAAGTAGAGTGCATTAGCATCCCTCTCCCCTGGCCAAATATATATAGTTTTAATAGTGTCAAATAATGCCAAATACCCCATACCCATTATTCATTCATTCACTGTCATACCTGATAATCATTTTCCAAGTTGCAGTGCACTCAATGGCTGTTCTAGACCCAGGACATCCAATCTGCTTAACAAAGGTCTTAACCTATTAGCCTTAGAAAAAATATAAGTGATTTTAAAAGATATTTCTCACCCCTTTCCTGGAAAACATTCTCCTTGACGTTATCAAGATCATACTTTTCCCATATATGTCCTCTGCAATGGAAAGCATTGAAAGCAAACAAGAGTCACTTTGTATGAACATAGAAGAGACAGAAATGCAGTTAAGTAGATGCCTCCTTTACAATCTAAGAGATCAGATGCTCTCAGAACTGAATTAAAACTTTATTATGTCTTTGAACAACATTGTTTTGAATGACACCTAAACCACAATCAATATTTGCATCAAAAATTTATCTTAAAACACATACACTTCTTTTAAACAGAAATATTTATTCTTTTCTAGATTAGGTAAGCAATAATAGAAAAATGACTAACTTTTGCCCTGTATTCTTCTTTGTTACCTCAAGTGCGATGCCTGTTGATTCTGTGATGCTATGTGTAATAGCACTCTATACGACTCTATAGAAGGAAAACAAATTTGAGCCTCAACACTATAAGTGCGTTTGTGGTAATTAAAAAGACCAAACTATTATAATAACTTTGTAATTAAGATACATAACAAAATGCATAGATTTCTTTGAAAGTCAAAGTATCTGTGTAGAGCAGAGCAAAGATGTCTACCGTAATAACTGAATTAAATCTATCCTAGGGATTTAGTTATGTTGTATATAACTGAGTGGTAATCAGATATTTTGGTGATTTTTATGATAACCCCAAAGTTGACTTGTTTCTCCACAAATAGTCTTAGAAAAAAATGTTCAAGTGACTTATTGTGGTATACACTTAAATCAATTCAAAATAAATAATCCTGTGAGTGTTTAACTGAACTACTGCAGTTTTACATTTGATAATTTGACCAAGACTTTTGTGCAAGATGCTTTAAAAAAACAAAGTATACTTAAACAAACAAGCACCCAGACCTTCAACATCTCAAACCCCATTCTGGACTACATATGACTCAAGAAAAAGTAGAGTGCATTAGCATCCCTCTCCCCTGGCCAAATATATATAGTTTTAATAGTGTCAAATAATGCCAAATACCCCATACCCATTATTCATTCATTCACTGTCATACCTGATAATCATTTTCCAAGTTGCAGTGCACTCAATGGCTGTTCTAGACCCAGGACATCCAATCTGCTTAACAAAGGTCTTAACCTATTAGCCTTAGAAAAAATATAAGTGATTTTAAAAGATATTTCTCACCCCTTTCCTGGAAAACATTCTCCTTGACGTTATCAAGATCATACTTTTCCCATATATGTCCTCTGCAATGGAAAGCATTGAAAGCAAACAAGAGTCACTTTGTATGAACATAGAAGAGACAGAAATGCAGTTAAGTAGATGCCTCCTTTACAATCTAAGAGATCAGATGCTCTCAGAACTGAATTAAAACTTTATTATGTCTTTGAACAACATTGTTTTGAATGACACCTAAACCACAATCAATATTTGCATCAAAAATTTAACTTAAAACACATACACTTCTTTTAAACAGAAATATTTATTCTTTTCAAGATTAGGTAAGCAATAATAGAAAAATGACTAACTTTTGCCCTGTATTCTTCTTTGTTACCTCAAGTGCGATGCCTGTTGATTCTGTGATGCTATGTGTAATAGCACTCTATACGACTCTATAGAAGGAAAACAAATTTGAGCCTCAACACTATAAGTGCGTTTGTGGTAATTAAAAAGACCAAACTATTATAATAACTTTGTAATTAAGATACATAACAAAATGCATAGATTTCTTTGAAAGTCAAAGTATCTGTGTAGAGCAGAGCAAAGATGTCTACCGTAATAACTGAATTAAATCTATCCTAGGGATTTAGTTATGTTGTATATAACTGAGTGGTAATCAGATATTTTGGTGATTTTTATGATAACCCCAAAGTTGACTTGTTTCTCCACAAATAGTCTTAGAAAAAAATGTTCAAGTGACTTATTGTGGTATACACTTAAATCAATTCAAAATAAATAATCCTGTGAGTGTTTAACTGAACTACTGCAGTTTTACATTTGATAATTTGACCAAGACTTTTGTGCAAGATCTAGATCTAAGGTATTTGGGACTTGTAGGCAATATTCTAACTCAAAGGTACTTTCCTGGTAGCTGAGATGGTAAAGAATCCATCTACAATGCAGGAGACCCAAGTTCGATTCCTGAGATGGGAAGATCCCCTGGAGAAGAGAATGACAACCCACTCCAGCATGCTTGCCTGGAGAATCTCAAGGACAAAGGAGCCTGACAGGGTCCTCCTCTTGTTAAGGATCTGATATGTAGCCAATGTATATAGCATATATTCATATATACATGCAATATACACATTGCTTCATGGTTGATTTGTTTCACATAAATAGAATCATGCTATATTATCGCATTTTTTCACATATAGTCTGGAGTCATCATGATTGTTTACACAGATCTTTCTCATTTTTTTCAATGCCTTCCTTTTTTCCTTTTTCAGCTAAATAAAATTCCAAATGAGCTATCTATCAAAATAATATATATGCTTAGTGATTTATATGTACTGATTCTGTAGCCTGTGACTTTGCTAAATTCGCTGATTAACTCTACTAATTTTCTGATAGTGTCTTTAGGGTTTTCTACATATAGTAGCATGTCATATGCAAACCATGAGAGTTTTATTTTTCTTTTCCAATCTAGATTCCTTTTATTTCTTTTTCTTCTCTAATTACTGTAGCTAGAACTTCCAAGACTATGTTGAATAAGAGTGGTGAAAGTGGACACCCCTATCTTGTTCCTGATCTTAGAGGAAATGCTTTCAGTTTTCCACTATTTAGAATAATGATGTGGACTTACCATATATGGCTTTCACTGTGTTGAGGTGGGTTCCTTCTATGCCAATTTCTGTATTGTTTGTCTGTACAACAGTAACCTCTCCTTTTTCATTTCTAATTTTTCGATTTGATTCTTCTCTCTTTTTTTCTTGATGAGTTTGGCTAGAAGTTTGACGATTTTGTGTTATATTTTGGTTTTATTTTTCTTTACTATTGTTTCTTTCATTTATTTTTCATTAATTTCTGCTCTGATCTGTATGATTTTTCTTCTTCTGCTAACTTTAGGGAGTTTTGTTCTTCTTTTTCTAGTTGTTTTAAGTATAGAGTTAGGCTGTCTTTTTGATGTTTTTCTTGTTTCTTGAGGTAGGATTGTACTTATGATTGATTCGGGTTTATATATAGCAGTAAACACAGAACTCTCTAAAGGTAAAATAAAAATAAATTAATAAAAAATACACTTTATCAGTTTAGGTTAGAATGATAAAAATCAGAAAAGCTTGCCAAGGAAAGAATACAACCCACTTCAAATTTCTCTTTGGAAATATAGATTAAAAAAATTTTTTTGAACAAAACAATAATACCATTTTATGCAATCCAAACAGATTTATTTAGAACAAAAGAGCATAACTCTTTTGACTTTACTTTCAGCTTAGCTCTAATCTGTCCTCTTATTAAGGAAAAAAAAAAAAAAAAGAAGCAAGGGTTCTAACAAGTAGCACTAGTTGTAAAGAACCTGCCTGCCAGTGCAGGAGACGTGAATGTTGCAGGTTTGATCCCTGGGTTGGGAAGATCCCTGGACAAGGAAATGGAAACGCACTCTGGTATTCTTGCCCGGGAAATCCCATGGACAGAGGAGCCTGGAGGGCTACAGCCATGGGGGGCTACAAAGAGTCTGATAAGACCAAGCAACTGGGCATATGGAACACAAAAATAATTGGGAGAACCGAGAGAAAATTGTTATAGTAGAGAGGTTAGGAATTCAGTTTCCTGAGTAAATAGTCCTCACTTTCAGTCCTTGCTCTGTTGCTTATTATCTATGTGAGTTGGAGCAAGTCTCTTATTCTAAGACGTAGTCTCCTCATGTGTAAAATGGGAGTAATACTGGGGAGCTTACATGAGATAATATAGATGAAGTACATGGTCAAATGTTTTATTCATAATTGACATGAAACAGACAGTTATTTCCATTCACTCCTCAACATGCATTTTTTTTAGTGTTCATGGTATAGAGGTGACTATAGCTGCCTTCCAACATGTATTTTTTTAGGCCATCAGTTATATGCCAGGTGTTCTGTTGGCCACTTGGAATGTCACAGAAACAAAATTCTTGTTGTTGTGAAATTTATAGTTTAGTAAGGAGAGAAAATTAAATAATCAGTTACAAGAAATTTGCTGTGGGAGTATGGGAACACGTGATCATTCTTGAAAAATGTTGGGAAGGAAGTAAGCCAGAGAGGGCTGCTTGAAGATGACTTTTAAGCATAGAAATGCAAGGGATAGACAGGATTGAGCAAGAAATTAGGTACAAGAGAGTTCCAGACAGAGGTAAGAGCGAATATAAATGGCTGTAATTTTTTCAGAGATTCAGATTGGTATATGCTTTTCTCATCTACATGTCTGGCCACTTTTATATGTTGTAACCTCTGGAACTTGCTTGAGCCTCTTTGTACTCTCCCTGTCCTATCCCCTCTCACCCATACACAGTGGTTACTAAAGATCCAGTGAAGGTATGGCCAGGACGTGCAGGTTGTATTAGGTTGGTGTAAATGTAATTGTGGTTTCAGACCAAGAATTTTAAATCATTATAACTAAACTCAAACACATATTTATTAATTGAAATAGTAACTGTTACAATCAATACATTTTGCCAACAAGAAATAAGTTTATTCCTGTAGCATAAACGTCCCTGCTTTAGGATTCAGCAAACTCTTGGAAAGAATTGTCTGCATCCTGCTGGCTGTGGAAGCCTTTTTCCTGCAAAACATTGTTGAGATGCTTGAAGAAGTGTAATTGGTTTACGAGAGGTCGCGTGAATATCGCATATGAGACAATTAGGCTACTAGCCTAATTCATTCCACTTTTAAAGTGTTGGCTGTGTGACATACTGTCAAGTATCATTGTACAGAATTGAGGCCGTTCTGTTGACCAATGCCAGCTGCAGGCATTGCAGTTTTCAGTGCATCATATCGATTTGCTGAACTTATTTCTCAGATGTAAGCTTTTGCCAGGATTCAGAAAGCTGTAGTGGATCAGAGGGGAGCAGACCACCAAACAGTAACCATGACCTTTTTTTGATTTTTTTGCCTTTGGGAAGCCAAGAAAGTTTGGCTTTGGGAAGTGCTTTGGAGCTTCTTCTCGATCCAACCACTGAGCTGGTCATCACCTGTCATCATACAAAATCCATTTTTCATCACACATCACAATCTTATGGTGAAATGTTTCTTTGTTGTTTCATAGAATAAAAGAAGACAGGGCTTCCCTGATGCCCAGTGGGTAAAGACACCACCTTAGAGTGCAAGGGGCACTGGTTCGATCCCTGGCCTGGGAAGATCCCAAGTACCATGGAATAGCTGGACCGATGTGTCCAATTATTGAGCCAGAGCTCTGGACCGCATGTGTCCAGAGTGGTGCTCTGCAACGAGAGAGGCCATTGCAGTGGGAGGTCCATACAGGCCAAAGAACAGACATGGAAGAAAATAAATAAATGAAAGACCAATTAAAGTGGCCAAAAAAAATTAAAAAAAAAAAAAAGACAACACTTCAGAAATGATGACTTTTCTATTTTCAGTCAGCTCATGAGGCACCCATTTACTGAGCTTTTTTGCTGTTTCACAGCTTCTAATGCCAAATAACTTAGCAAGGTTTGGGTGATGTTCCTTTCTTGTTAGATCTTGTTATCATAAGATATACCTCATTACCCATAAATCCAACAATTTATTTTCAGGAACGTATCCTATGAGATTTTAGTTTTATGATTGTTACTTTTATTAAAAACCTTGAGCTTTGATGCTTGTTTACTTGAGTGTTATGGAAAACTGTACTTAATCTTTGCGGATTGTTTTCAGGAAATTAGATTTTAAATCATTCTAATTTAACCTGCTGGCAATTGCTTAATTGATCTTATTGAAACAGATGTGATTTCTTCACAATAAAATTGTTAATACGTATACAAGAGTGTTTAGAGTCTGACTGAGTTAGAAATGAATGAATATCAATTATGATTAAGTAAAAAGTTTATGAATGTAGCAGAAACATCTGCAAAAAATAATCAGAGTAATATTTGAATTTAAACCAAATTTCTTGCATTTCTGTAGAGGATTAGAAGAATCCAATCAGTTGGGACTAATACCTATGTTTTCGTCTTGTTTTTTTGTTGTTGTTGTTGTTGTTTTTCTAAATTTTGGCCTGTTTTATTGGTCCTTCATTTATTAATTTTCATCCATCTTAATTCTTTGGCCTGTGTAGGCCTCCCATAGCAGTGGCCTCTCTTGTTGAAGAGCACCGGCCCTGGGTGTACGCCGTCCAGAGCGCTGGCTGGTAATTGGACACACCAGTCCAGCCGCTTTACGGCCAGTGGGCTCTTCCAGTGCCAGGGATTGAACAGGTGACCCCTGCACTGCAAGGCAGACTCTTTACCCACTGGGCAACCATTGAAGTCCTGGTTTGTCTGTTTGTTTGAATGATGTATACTATCTGAGCTGGACGCCAAACCCTTGGGTGAGATATTCCCAATACTTTTTCCTATGTCACTGCAATTTGGCAGTTGAAAATCCTGTGGAAAACTCCAAGACCTTAGGAAATGGTAGAGCTACCTGAAAGGAACCTATGTCCCTGAGAAATCATAAAGAACAGCATCTACCACTTCCTAGGTTAGATGGAACGTGGATGAGAAATAAACCTCTATTGTGTTAAGTCACTGAGATACACGGATAGTCTGTTATGATAAGTAGTGTAACCTGAATAATACAGAGGATGTGAGGAAAACCGCAAAGACACTCTCTATCTCATGCTTTCTGCTCAACATCCTCAACCTTGCTGCATATTAGAATATGATTATGGGCCAACTGGTCTAAATAAAGGTAACTTTGATCTTTATACTGCTAGGAAATCTATTTATCAGTTGTTTCCAGCATTTCTATAATAAGAAATGTGTGTCTAAATTGGATTTATACAGTGCTTACTGTAGGGTCAAGATATTCTCCCTTTGTTCCACAAAACATAGAAACAATTTTGTTAATGATTACTGATGTTTTCCTGTTCCACAAGCTCCATATTTTCTGCTAAGGTATTTCTATTAAACAATTTCCCATCAATAGAAAAAACACAATTTTGAATTCTAGGGATTATGATTTAATGAAAAGCTATGTTGGTAGTTAAAACTCATTTTGTCAAATCATATAATGAAATGTTCATTCCAGTTAGAGTTAACTCTCAACTTATTTGAACTTATAAAATGAATATATTTTCTATTAGAAAACCAAAATTATATACTAGCTATTGGACTGATTAATTTTTAGCAATATAAAGTTTTGCATTCTTTAAATGCACAGAAAAAGTTTGATCCTGGTAGCTAATAAAAGGAATACAGTTATTTCTGAATTAGTATACACTATTTTCACTTAATTATATCCAGGACCCAAACATCAGAATAATAAGTCTCTGTTGTTCTGAAGCAGCATTTTTGACTTACTGATTTTATGGATAAATGAAATATTTCTCTAAATTAATTCAACCTAACAGGAGGCTTATAAGCATTTTAAATTGCATTATATCTGTCATTTTACAGATGAGAAAACAGAGATTCAGAGACAGAAGGTAACATCCCCAAGGAACCACAACTGGTAAGATGGGAAACTGTAATTTGACCTAGATGAAATAGACTCTGATGGTCTGAGCTCTTAATGACTGTCTATTAACCAGAATTTCTCAGACCTGAAGCCATGCAGACTGTTGGAATGCCATGCTGTGAGATATTTAATTATTTAATGCTCCTCTAGGGTCTATGGGCCCTAGATTGAGAAATACTATCATTAAATATTAAACACATTTTTAAAATGTCTATTCAGCACACGTCTCATTTGGTAATATCTTGGTCTAATAAAACCAGAAACACAAATTTACATGGAAAATACAATGAAATTGCATGATGGTAAAATAATCTATCAGACAAAAAAAGAACAGATGATCTAAAATATGTATATACATACATGCAAATGTGTTTATCCATCATTTTTTTTTGGAATATTGAAGAGTCTAGACTTGGTTGGGTACAAGTAGAGAGTTTTAATTTTATTAAATCACCGACTCTGAACCTCAGTATGCAAACCACTATGACACCAAGACTTTAAAAGGAATAATGGAGTAACAATATGTTCTTTTCTGAGATGGATATGGCTGAGAGTGACTGTAGAAAAGACTTCAAGGAGAGTGTTCCCCTTCCTCTCCTTATCTTTCTATTCAAACAATTTCCCATCAATAGAAAATACACAATTTTGAAGTCTAGGGATTATGATTTAATGAAAAGCTATGTTGGTAGTTAAAACTCGTTTTGTCAAATCATATAATGAAATGTTCATTCCAGTTAGAGGTAACTCTCAACTTATTTGAACTTATAAAATGAATATATTTTCTATTAGAAAACCAAAATTATATACTAGCTATTGGACTGATTAATTTTTAGCAATATAAAGTTTTGCATTCTTTAAATGCACAGAAAAAGTTTGATCCTGGTAGCTAATAAAAGGAATACAGTTATTTCTGAATTAGTATACACTATTTTCACTTAATTATATCCAGGACCCAAACATCAGAATAATAAGTCTCTGTTGTTCTGAAGCAGCATTTTTGACTTACTGATTTTATGGATAAATGAAATATTTCTCTAAATTAATTCAACCTAACAGGAGGCTTATAAGCATTTTAAATTGCATTATATCTGTCATTTTACAGATGAGAAAACAGAGATTCAGAGACAGAAGGTAACATCCCCAAGGAACCACAACTGGTAAGATGGGAAACTGTAATTTGACCTAGATGAAATAGACTCTGATGGTCTGAGCTCTTAATGACTGTCTATTAACCAGAATTTCTCAGACCTGAAGCCATGCAGACTGTTGGAATGCCATGCTGTGAGATATTTAATTATTTAATGCTCCTCTAGGGTCTATGGGCCCTAGATTGAGAAATACTATCATTAAATATTAAACACATTTTTAAAATGTCTATTCAGCACACGTCTCATTTGGTAATATCTTGGTCTAATAAAACCAGAAACACAAATTTACATGGAAAATACAATGAAATTGCATGATGGTAAAATAATCTATCAGACAAAAAAAGAACAGATGATCTAAAATATGTATATACATACATGCAAATGTGTTTATCCATCATTTTTTTTTGGAATATTGAAGAGTCTAGACTTGGTTGGGTACAAGTAGAGAGTTTTAATTTTATTAAATCACCGACTCTGAACCTCAGTATGCAAACCACTATGACACCAAGACTTTAAAAGGAATAATGGAGTAACAATATGTTCTTTTCTGAGATGGATATGGCTGAGAGTGACTGTAGAAAAGACTTCAAGGAGAGTGCCTCCCTTCCACTTTCCTCTCCTTATCTTTTCTATCATGCTTTGCAAAAGAAAGGCACACGTTTGAAACATCTCACCAGACATCCAGCAAAACAATTTCAAACTATTGATTGAAGAAAACAAATCAGGGTCAATGGATAACCAAGGAAACACAGACCACCTCAGAATGTATGTCTATTTCTGTCCTGCAGATATGTCTGTTAACACATTATTGACTGGGGAATTTTTGCAGAAACTATGACATTAATATGTCTCAGTTCAGCAATGTGTTACAAATGCAAAACTGACATTTAAATGCATTGGCATTGATAACTGTTGTTTAAAGACTTCATCTCTTCCAGCTTTTCAGATTGTCAAAGAAAGCATCATGTTTTGAGGGACTCCCATAAGAGCAAAGCTTATAACACGTAGTTAAGAAATGTTAAGTGTCAAAAACAAATTTTTCCATGTGTTTAAATATGAGTACTTCTTTTTAGCTATTCTCAGGACTCATCCTTGGGAAATATCATTAGCTAAAAAGAAAAAAAAACCTTAAAGAGTTGAAGCAATATAGCTTAATAAAGTAGATCCTTTTAACATAATTGAAATATTTTCTGAGATTACCAGAATTATCGAGACATACTGGGTAAAACTCACAGGCAAAATTTTTATGCCTACTTTCAGATTTGGTATGTATTATTCAACAAAGTAGTTAAAACTTATTTTATCAAGTCAAGTCATATTGTGAGATATTTAATTATTTAATCCTGCTCTTATTTCATTTCATGAAGTGACTATATTTTGTACCTTCTATTAATAAAAAGTAAAAGTAAATGCTAGCCAGACTCATTAGTTTTGGCTGTAGAGAGGTTTCTCTATTTAGATTCAAAAAAGCTTTGATCATGATATGTAGTAAAATTAATAGAGTTCCTTCTGATTTTGTATATTCATTAAATCATTTATTCAAATGACCATCAGAATTTGATACATATATATACACATATTTAACAAGGAAATATTTCTAAGTAAATAAGCTATTTATGATCTGAGATATGTAATGCATTGCATTTATTTAAAAAATAAGAATTATAAACTTGTATGAATTGACCTTGTTTTCCACTTTCCTCTCCTTATCTTTTCTATCATGCTTTGCAAAAGAAAGGCACACGTTTGAAACATCTCACCAGACATCCAGCAAAACAATTTCAAACTATTGATTGAAGAAAACAAATCAGGGTCAATGGATAACCAAGGAAACACAGACCACCTCAGAATGTATGTCTATTTCTGTCCTGCAGATATGTCTGTTAACACATTATTGACTGGGGAATTTTTGCAGAAACTATGACATTAATATGTCTCAGTTCAGCAATGTGTTACAAATGCAAAACTGACATTTAAATGCATTGGCATTGATAACTGTTGTTTAAAGACTTCATCTCTTCCAGCTTTTCAGATTGTCAAAGAAAGCATCATGTTTTGAGGGACTCCCATAAGAGCAAAGCTTATAACACGTAGTTAAGAAATGTTAAGTGTCAAAAACAAATTTTTCCATGTGTTTAAATATGAGTACTTCTTTTTAGCTATTCTCAGGACTCATCCTTGGGAAATATCATTAGCTAAAAAAAGAAAAAAAAACCTTAAAGAGTTGAAGCAATATAGCTTAATAAAGTAGATCCTTTTAACATAATTGAAATATTTTCTGAGATTACCAGAATTATCGAGACATACTGGGTAAAACTCACAGGCAAAATTTTTATGCCTACTTTCAGATTTGGTATGTATTATTCAACAAAGTAGTTAAAACTTATTTTATCAAGTCAAGTCATATTGTGAGATATTTAATTATTTAATCCTGCTCTTATTTCATTTCATGAAGTGACTATATTTTGTACCTTCTATTAATAAAAAGTAAAAGTAAATGCTAGCCAGACTCATTAGTTTTGGCTGTAGAGAGGTTTCTCTATTTAGATTCAAAAAAGCTTTGATCATGATATGTAGTAAAATTAATAGAGTTCCTTCTGATTTTGTATATTCATTAAATCATTTATTCAAATGACCATCAGAATTTGATACATATATATACACATATTTAACAAGGAAATATTTCTAAGTAAATAAGCTATTTATGATCTGAGATATGTAATGCATTGCATTATTTAAAAAATAAGTAATGAGAAATAGCATAATGATTTATAAGTTTGTTTTATGAATTATAAACTTGTATGAATTGACCTTGTTTTAGGACAATGCTGATTTAAACTGTATTTCCCAGTGGTTTTGTAATACTTCTCAAAATAAGTACCAGCATGTTTATTTGAGTAGAGAAATGAAGTTAGACTTTCCATAATAGTGGCTTTTTACTTTGACAGTGAAAACTGGCTCTACCAATTAAATTGCTTGGTAATTAAATGTAGCTCCAGCATTTTTATTAAGTCTGTTTAAAGCACATGGCAAGATAAAAATATATTATAAGAATACAATATTGGTAAATACATGTTGAAATTAAGAGTGCGTTTATTTTCCATATCTTTCTGAGTATATTGAGGAATGGTTTTAATTCAGTTGATAAGAGAACAAAACATAATAAGATGACCTGAATTCACATCCTGACTTTACCACTTTTTGATGTAAGAGATATTAGGCAAATGACTTAACCTTTCTGTACTTCACTTTTTATCTTTAAGATGGGATATCAACAGAATCTATTCATGAGGCTGTGATGAGGAGTTAATGGTTAAGAGACAGGTTAAATTGGATGAAATTTCTGTGTTCAAAGTCACTTTTGACCTAAACTGACAGCAATTTCTGATTGCATGTTCCTTATATAGTTAGGAGTATAATTAGTATTCCTAATATACTTCCCAGAAATGAAGAAAGTAAATGATTTTGACCACATGACAACAAATCTTTATAGTCAGTGTTTTTCAAACTTTTAGATTTTGATAAAATTGAATGAGAAACTAATTGAACTATGAAAAAATAGATTTTGAACAACAATCTTTGATAATAATGTCTTTTTACTTATAAAAATTCAAATAATTGAGTGATATTTATATTAAAAACATTGTCCTCCTACCAAAATATTTACAAAAGCACATTTTTGATCCATACAACTGTAAAATAGAAATAGAGTTGATCTGTGCTTGTTTCATTCTAATGCTAAGAAATATAAGGAATAGTCTAACACTAAGAAACCTGACATATTTAACAAGGAAATTTCTAAGTAAATAAGCTATTTATGATCTGAGATATGTAATGCATTGCATTATTTAAAAAATAAGTAATGAGAAATAGCATAATGATTTATAAGTTTGTTTTATGAATTATAAACTTGTATGAATTGACCTTGTTTTAGGACAATGCTGATTTAAACTGTATTTCCCAGTGGTTTTGTAATACTTCTCAAAATAAGTACCAGCATGTTTATTTGAGTAGAGAAATGAAGTTAGACTTTCCATAATAGTGGCTTTTTACTTTGACAGTGAAAACTGGCTCTACCAATTAAATTGCTTGGTAATTAAATGTAGCTCCAGCATTTTTATTAAGTCTGTTTAAAGCACATGGCAAGATAAAAATATATTATAAGAATACAATATTGGTAAATACATGTTGAAATTAAGAGTGCGTTTATTTTCCATATCTTTCTGAGTATATTGAGGAATGGTTTTTAATTCAGTTGATAAGAGAACAAAACATAATAAGATGACCTGAATTCACATCCTGACTTTACCACTTTTTGATGTAAGAGATATTAGGCAAATGACTTAACCTTTCTGTACTTCACTTTTTATCTTTAAGATGGGATATCAACAGAATCTATTCATGAGGCTGTGATGAGGAGTTAATGGTTAAGAGACAGGTTAAATTGGATGAAATTTCTGTGTTCAAAGTCACTTTTGACCTAAACTGACAGCAATTTCTGATTGCATGTTCCTTATATAGTTAGGAGTATAATTAGTATTCCTAATATACTTCCCAGAAATGAAGAAAGTAAATGATTTTGACCACATGACAACAAATCTTTATAGTCAGTGTTTTTCAAACTTTTAGATTTTGATAAAATTGAATGAGAAACTAATTGAACTATGAAAAAATAGATTTTGAACAACAATCTTTGATAATAATGTCTTTTTACTTATAAAAATTCAAATAATTGAGTGATATTTATATTAAAAAAACATTGTCCTCCTACCAAAATATTTACAAAAGCACATTTTTGATCCATACAACTGTAAAAATAGAAATAGAGTTGATCTGTGCTTGTTTCATTCTAATGCTAAGAAATATAAGGAATAGTCTAACACTAAGAAACCTGACATATTCATCCCTGCATATATTAACTAATATTTTTAAATAACTAAATCTCACTAAGAGACTCATTTTCTAAGAGATTATCATTTTTTTTTTTTTTGGTTCAAAATGACTTTTCCTTTATTGCAGTCATAGTGTTGTTTGAGTACAGGATTTTCTTCTGCATTAAGTATCTTTTTTTTTTTAATTATTTTTATTTTTTACATGTATGTTCCCAGATCATTGAGATTATCATATATTTTTAATGAAATTTTACTTTTAGTTATTGTATTTTGATGATTTGCGGATCATATTCAGCCAAATGAGTCCAGAAAAAATACACATTAAGTGTAACAATTATAAGAAATTTTAAGTAAATCACATTCACTTCATGTCTATAATCTAGTTTTACTTCTGAACAGACATACATAAATCAACAAGTATGCTGTATAAGAAAACTTTATCCTGGCGAGGAGAATACCAGTGTTGAAAATTCCATTGTTGACTTCCCATTTCTGGTAGTGGCACCTCTTGAGGCCTTTCTCATGGATTTGGTAAGCACCATTTCTTTACTCTTAAGGCAAGGAAGTAAAAATCCATAAGTCCTCTTTGGGTCAATAATTTACAACTTAAGTTTCAGTTTACCTCTTTCCTGGGGTTTTGCTTAAACGCTCTGGCGTTAGGATAGAGACTAGGAATGATCAGGAATGGGAACAAGCCACCAGTGAGCTCATAGCCTCAGCTATTTTCAACAGTCATCTTTTTTTTTTTTTTAATTAATTACTTTTTTAAACTGAAGGACAATTGCTTTACAGAATTTTGTTTTCTGCCAAGCATTATCATGAATCAGCCTGTGAAAAATTTGATGCTGCTTTTTTCTCAGCTTTGAGTTTTGGTTGTTGAATTTAAGATTTAATGAATCAATAATGGTAAGAAAGGAAACAGAGAAACAACCATACTAAAGCTGAGCATAAAACTGATGATTGTAAAAATCACTGTAAATTGTTAAAAAAAAAAAAAGAGCTAAATTATGCTTTATATTTTCTGCTTTAAGAAGCAGGTGTGCTTATTTTAGTAAAAAGGCTTTTTATTTTCATGTTAGTAGTGTTTTAACTTGAAATACATATTATTAAAAAGGTTATTCTTGATATTTAAAGAAACAATTTGTTATCTGAAGTTCATTTATTGAAGCATAGTAATTCATAACAGTATAAGGTATATGGCATTAATAACAGACAGCATCTCACTGTTTCTTTAGGAACTTTTAGAATTTATCCTTATAAAAATAGTCACACCTAAAGGCTGGTACAGAAATTTAATAAGCTTGATATTAATTGTGATTACATTGTGTGTCAGAAAATGGACATTTTGAAACAAGGCACAGCTAGGTTCCCCAGAGAAACCACAGTACTTATTTTCAATTGACTATATCTATTAGATGCGGGAATAGCACTACAAAGCTTTGAAAATTTAATAGTCTCTATCCTTCCTAGAGGACTAGATCAGGAGATGAAAATGAAATGTTATGCTGAATTTCAAAATAGAATATTGTGAATTATGTGCATAAAATAATATTCATGGTCATTCAGAAGAAAAATCAAGCAATGCACATGTTAAGCCGACCATGTAGACTGGCATGGGTTCATAAGTTCAAGGACTTCGTGAAATATTACTGTGGAGAAGGAAACATTTAAATCAAAATCGAAAATGCATCCCTCAGGTTGGCAGCATCGTACAGTTTTCAGTCTGAGCTACATACACATTATCACATTTGGTGAACATACAAACTTACAAACTGCACAGATTCCCAAAATAAACACAGACAGTCACCTCCAATTAAGTTAATAACAACCCAGTGAAACTGAATTTGGCTAAAAGCCAAAATTGGCAGTCTTCTGTCTGATTTTCAATAGGTGTTCTTTCTTTCCTATATATCCATTCTTTTAACCTAATGGTATACACCAGTACTAATTGATAACAAAAACAGCTATGGATGACCATCCATTTATTTTGACATGTAAAGCTGACAATTCTTTCTGAGCAAATGTTTCATATTTTACTTGCCACCTACTGATTTCTAGGCTCTTTTTTCCCCCAGAAATGGCAGTTTTGAATTAATAATCTTGAATTGTTATTATTATGTTTCCATAACAGCATTCTAGCTGTTCTTAGCACTCTATTATATATTAGAGGTAGAGAGTAAATGAAATAAAATTTCTTCTGGATGTTTGATTCATCCATTTGTAAAGCAATTAAATAAAATGAACACCTGCCATCTGTTCTATGAATTAAAAATCCACATGTTAGTAACACAACCTTTTATAGCTTTTTGATAGCTATGATTTCTAGAGGAAATATATTAAGATAATTTTGTAATAATACTTCTCAAAATACTATGGATTCTTGGCAATTTTATGAATTTATGGTTCTTGATCTGATCAGGTTTTCTTTTCATTCTTTATTTTGTATTATAAATCATATAGATATTTTAAACAATGCAAATCATTTTTAGCTTACTTTCTTTAATTTTAAAAAGGAATTAAAGAAAAATGTGTTTTTCTGGACTCTGTCACTGAAATCTCAAGAAATGAGTCTTTAGACCTGTTTCAACTGGAGAAAATAGAACTTTTTTAGTAATGATATAGTATAAAATCACCAGATGGCATCGCCTAGTCCTATAGAAGATTTTTGTTCTCTCGATAGACGAAACATTTAAAAGGTCAACGGAAGAATTTTGCTATACCGAAAAGGAGGCATTTCCAAGTACTAACTACTTATTTTTATATTGTACTTCTCTCGTTAGTCTCTTCCTTCCATTTTTACTGATTTCAAAAAAAAAAAAAATATATATATATATGTATATGTGATGCCTATGTAAACTGTAAGGTTTACACACAAGGAAAGGTCTAAAACCAACCACTAATATTCTTTTCTTGAAATCTCTCTCCAAGAATATTAAGTCTGGGGTGAATGTCAAGTATCTTTCTAAAGCTCATAATATGATAATGGTACTTCTGATTCAAAGCTGAGCTTTGCTACGAGAGTCATAGCCCAAAAGGCAAAATTAAATGTGCAATGTCTAAGCTGAGCTCGCTGATCATTCTTCTTTCCCTCTGAGAATCTCAAGCTGTGGTTTACAAACAGTTTTCTTGAGGGGTGTGTTGTGAAATCACGAATGGAATTAAATTTATCTGTTATCTTGGGGCTGTGTTTACTTTCCTACATGGAGAAGCAACAGGATATAAAGGAAGAAATTCTGGAAAAGTATATCGTCTAGAAAGGTTTCCCAACTACTCTTCAAAAGAAAAATAGTATTATGGTCAAATATACTGTAGAAATAACTGATTAAACAAAGATAAACATTTTTGTTTATCTACTTCTTTGATATTGCTCAGGACTTCTAATGTGTCTGCTGAATTTCTCAAAGGGAAATATGGATTTAAATAGTACAAACAGTTATTTCACCCCAGTATGTGTATTTTCTTTATTTCTTATGAAGGTTTTTATTCAAATGAATAAACTTTGGGAAAAGCTGATGAGGAGGAAGATAGTGTCAGTCATTAGTTTTAAGGGTTCAAATATAAAACTTTACTACAGGGTCATTAATGTTGTCATTTTTTGTTTGAAGTGTGATATTAATGAATGAGCATATTTGGAATATTTTTCTATTCCAACTCCTATCACTATCTTCTTTCACTGTCCAATTTAGAATGTTCCTGTGACAACTTTGGTAAGCAGAAATAAAGTAAAAAAAAAAAAAAAAAAAAATTACCCCAGGGAACATCTTGCTAATGACACACAGAACTAAATAGAGATAAAGCACAGAAGCTCACAAAGAGTTCAAAGCTGTCGTGGATGGACATTGAGATGTGGAGTGTAGTTCCTGGGAACAGAGCTTGGAGGGGCCCTTTTGCTGCTGAGAGGTGAGCTCGCCTCTCTAAATGGATCCCTGCAAATACTGACTCCTTTTCTCCCTTTTTGCCTTTTTTCCTAAAAGGAGACACCTTCTGAAGGTTTGTTTCAGTTAACAAAAACAGGTCCTGATGTGGATCTTTGGTAAAAGCAAAGTGGTCTAAAGCAAACTTGAAAAGAGGATACCTGTATCTCATGAAGCATCTCATGACAGTGTGCTTATAAGTTTGAATGCAAAGCTGAGGGTCTTCCAACTTACTTGAGTAGTTCTTGACTCTCGTTTGCATGTCTCTGTGCTCAGTTGCTAAGTTGTGTCTGAATCTTTTGTGATCCCATGGACAGCAGCTGTCAGACTCCTCTGTCCATAGGATTCCCCAGGCAAGACTGAAGCGGGCAGTCATTTCCCTTTTTAGGGGATCTTCCCAACCCAAGGATAGAACCCGCATCTCCTGCATTGCCAGGCAGGTTCTTTATCACTGAGCCACCAGGGAAGTCCTGTATATTGTATTCAATTTAGATGTATTGCATATTATCTTGTGTTTTCTCAAAGAGAAACTCCCATACATTTGAAAACACCTGAGTAATTGGATTTGTCACATTTTATATGAGATGTGTTGATACAAACTGTGATATGGCACAATTGGTCAAATATATGTATTTTTGATTTTCCTGCTGAATCATACTGAATGTTGAAGTATGAAGATATCAATGGGACTATCTTAGCAAACTTATCACTATCATTTTAAGGAAATTCCAGCTCAGGGAGATAAAATGATATGTTCAAGTTTTAGTGTTCTTTAAAACAAAAAATTAAGACAAAACCATAGTAACCAAACAGAATATCTATGACATAAATGAGACAAGTTTATGTCTTTCATACATCCAGAGAGCCCAAAGGTTGCCAACCTAGGCTGGCCTTGTTACTATGCTATTACAGACTTGCATTCCCAAGGCCACCTTGGTGTCCCTGATAGCTGTTAGAGTCTCAGCATTTAGGTGCTCATTTTAACCAGCAAGAAGAGAAGGATAAAAATACCTATTTAATTTTCTGGAAGTTGTGCACCCTGTTCTCCTTATTCACTAATACTTAGACATGATCATTCCTAAAAGCAAAAAAACTCTGGGCTCAACTAAAAATTGAGAAGAAAGTGAGCATAGTGTTTAGGAAATAATTAAGTCTCTCTACTGAGGTGGCTTGTGAAAGCAGAACTTGAGATTCAATTCAGCTCTTTTAGAATTCCTGGTTTTTTTTTTTCTTTCTCACATTTCCACTTACTATGTGAGTATACTGAAGTTCCTTTTTTTGTTACTTTCTCCAACTGTACTTCAAATCTCCTCTACTTCGGAAAGTTTTTCCTAATATGCACATCTCAAAATGATGATGTAACTCTCTAATTTTGATATTCAGTCTATACCACAAAGTTTGTGCTGTATTGTATTATAGACACTTCTGTTTCTATGTGGCCTTTCCCCAACTGCGTTGCAAGTTTCAGGAAGGCAGTATGACGTTATTGCTGCATTATGACTGGCCCTAGGTTTTGATTTGCTAGATCGATCCAAGTCCTCATTCTAATTTGCTGGATATAATCTTGTTTTACCCCTTGGCTTCTATGGCACCACTAGTCAACTCTTCTTATGAGTGCCAACTAATGTGTTAATTTTGGAACACTGTGTACTCACAATCCACAGGAAAAGAGATCTTGAACTCTGATCCCTCTCTGTGTTCATTTGTAGGATATTCACTTATAGGATATTTTATAGGAGTACTATCAAAGTTTGGAGACCGTTGCCCTACAGACTGGATCCAGATTGGAGACAAAGTTTGTTTGGCTCCTTTAAAATCATTAAAAGAATGATATAGTTGTCCATATTTAAAAATCAGAGATAGCACATTTTAAAAGAAAAGTGAATTTCTAGCTGCTCTTAAAAAATTGAAAGATCTGGCATCATCATATCTATATTCTCACATGCTGAGTAGCTGTCATCCCCTGTGGAGGAGGCAATACTTTGTGTTCACTAAATCTCATTTCTTTCCCTGTGCACACAACTAAATTACATTTCCCAATAAATTAGGTATGGCTATTTGATTGAGTTCAATCTATCAAGTGTAGATTTGTAACTGTAAGGAATGGCTATTGAAAAAATTACCCATATGATGCTCAGTGCTCACTTTCTCACCCTGTATGTTAGACTGATGTATTTTTACTTTGATAGTTTCTAATATAAAAAATAGATATTTTTATGTGAACTCCCTCAAATAGGTCCAATAATTATATAACCATCATTAAATGTCATGACAGTTTTTACAGAATTCCAGTTAATATCATCAAAATACAAGGTGTATTTGAGCGGCTTTCCTAAAATAATTAATTTACCCAAAAGCATCAAGTATTTCCACCCTTTTGTCCTTCCGTGTACTTTTTTAACCTATATGGCCTAATTAGGAATGAAAATCTGAAAGATACAGTTGAAGTCACCTGGCTTCTTCTTTTCCAAACTTATTTACATCTTTCTCTTTCTAGAAATAACTATTAGCCTAAATTTGAAATTTATCATTCCCAAGCACATTTAAAAATTATTATTATATAAGTAAGAATCAACAATTTATGTATTATTGATTATATATTGTTATTTATAATTTATTACTTATATGTTATATCAGCAAGTGTCAATGATTTATTTGTTGTTTGCCTGTTGTGAAAACATATAAATGCACCACACAGAATGCAATTTTCTTGTTCTTATTCAATGTTATGTTTTCTTTTAGAAAAGGTAAATACATTTATGTTAAATGTTTTACTTATTTTTTCCCTTTAAGCATTTGAACATTTAATTTATGAAACAGCTAATCCATTCACATGGGTTCCAAATTCAATAAGCATAAAAAATCTATAGAGTTGGAAGTCTCCCTCCTACCTCTATTCTTGTAGCCACTAAGTTTCCACCCACCTCAGTTCCCCAAAATAGGTACCCATGGTTACTAGCTTTTTCTGTATCTTTCCTGAGCAGTTTCATAAGTATAAATAAATGTTAACGTGCTATGCATTATTTTGTCCATTTCATTTTCATTGAATAATATATTGATTATCTTTTCTTATCAGTGCATGAGGAGCCTTCTTATCCCTTCTTGATATATCATCATGTTTTATTTTATGAATGAACCTCCATTTATTTAACTAGTATTCTACTGATGTATATTTTAAGTATTTTTTAAGCTTAAACTGTATCTTTTTCAAATATGTCCTTTTAGTCTATAATATTTCTTTATACAATAAGCCTTGCAATTTTAATAGAGTATGTATTTCAGTAAGTTTTCATACATGGGTTGTGGTATAATATTTTTGTGCTTTTTCTGATTTTATAAAAAATAGATATTTTTATGTGAACTCCCTCAAATAGGTCCAATAATTATATAACCATCATTAAATGTCATGACAGTTTTTACAGAATTCCAGTTAATATCATCAAAATACAAGGTGTATTTGAGCGGCTTTCCTAAAATAATTAATTTACCCAAAAGCATCAAGTATTTCCACCCTTTTGTCCTTCCGTGTACTTTTTTAACCTATATGGCCTAATTAGGAATGAAAATCTGAAAGATACAGTTGAAGTCACCTGGCTTCTTCTTTTCCAAACTTATTTACATCTTTCTCTTTCTAGAAATAACTATTAGCCTAAATTTGAAATTTATCATTCCCAAGCACATTTAAAAATTATTATTATATAAGTAAGAATCAACAATTTATGTATTATTGATTATATATTGTTATTTATAATTTATTACTTATATGTTATATCAGCAAGTGTCAATGATTTATTTGTTGTTTGCCTGTTGTGAAAACATATAAATGCACCACACAGAATGCAATTTTCTTGTTCTTATTCAATGTTATGTTTTCTTTTAGAAAAGGTAAATACATTTATGTTAAATGTTTTACTTATTTTTCCCTTTAAGCATTTGAACATTTAATTTATGAAACAGCTAATCCATTCACATGGGTTCCAAATTCAATAAGCATAAAAAATCTATAGAGTTGGAAGTCTCCCTCCTACCTCTATTCTTGTAGCCACTAAGTTTCCACCCACCTCAGTTCCCCAAAATAGGTACCCATGGTTACTAGCTTTTTCTGTATCTTTCCTGAGCAGTTTCATAAGTATAAATAAATGTTAACGTGCTATGCATTATTTTGTCCATTTCATTTTCATTGAATAATATATTGATTATCTTTTCTTATCAGTGCATGAGGAGCCTTCTTATCCCTTCTTGATATATCATCATGTTTTATTTTATGAATGAACCTCCATTTATTTAACTAGTATTCTACTGATGTATATTTTAAGTATTTTTTAAGCTTAAACTGTATCTTTTTCAAATATGTCCTTTTAGTCTATAATATTTCTTTATACAATAAGCCTTGCAATTTTAATAGAGTATGTATTTCAGTAAGTTTTCATACATGGGTTGTGGTATAATATTTTTGTGCTTTTTTCTATTCTACCTCAGTTACAAAAATAAATGTCCTATACATTCTTGAACATTTTTATTAAATTTTGCTTTTGCATTAGAGTCTTTAACCCATGTGGGATATATTTAGGTGTAATGTAAGGTATGATTCTAATAATTTATCTTTGTCATATCAATAACCACATTTAAACTAATTTTCACTAATAGAAGCAATGCTGCAGCTGGTAACCCTGTGTGCATAAGCACGTGAGGTTTATGGTAGCCCCTAGAAGTGGAGGACTGGGATAAAGAAGATGCACATTTTTTCATTCAGTAGCTATTGAGAAATTACTCTCCTAATGGAATTTTCAAATTGACACCTTCACCAGTAAAGGATGAATTCTACTTCCCTGTGAGTGTCATCAGACATTAATTTGAACCAATCTGATGAATGCTAATTATTTTATCAGTAGTCATTTTACAGAGATTTATTTCTCTCAATATGTTTTCTTGAAATGTATAATCGCTTGTTCAAAGTGGACTGTTTCCTAAATCTGCATGATTTGTGAATTCCAGTCTGTTTCTTGTAGAGTGATAAGCAAATATATGAAAGAGGGTATAATATAGTAAGCATTCCTTTCTGCATTGTTACCTTGGATGTAAGACACTGTTTTACAAATGATCAAGGAAAAAGAATTTATGATTATTTATTTGAATTTTCTCAATATTCCTGCTTTAAATATTCATACTACTGATATCTGATCTGCATGAGCACTTGACAATTTTAAAAAAAATTTACTTAGAGGATAATTACTTTATGATGTGTGTTGGTTTCTGCCATGCAACACTGTAGGTCAGTCATAAGTATACATACATCCCCTCCTTCTTGAACCTGCCTCCACTCCCACCCCACGCCACCCTCTAGGCTATCACAGAGCACTGAGTTGGACTCCCTGTGTTACACAGCAACCTCCCACAAGCTATTTCACATAGATGATGTATATACATTTGTATATTACTTTCTCAATCCACCTCACCTTCTCCTTCCCCTCATGTGTCCACAGCACTTGACAATTTTAAACAGTCCCTACATGTGTTTGGAGAGTAATATAAAACTCAGATCAAAATTTCTCATAAGTGAAATTTAAGAAAATTGATAAAATGTTCTGTTTGTGTGTCAGTGAGTCACTTCCAGCTTTTAGTTACCTATTATTTTATGATCCATCAAAAATATTTGCATATTTATATCAACTTTCTGTTTACCTCTTAGATTATTCATGCTGGAGTGGTGTGTCAGCTGCAGAAATGGAGGTTTAATGAGTTTCATGGGGATACCTCATTCCAAGAACAAAAACTAGAAAAGGAATAAAACACAAGTGTTTGCATACTAATATGGCCCCTTGTTGGAACCAGTCTCAGAACACAAAATGATGGATAGTCCCTATGTAATATATGTCTCCTTTAGAGGGGCCTTTACTTCCAGCTTGGCTTTCTTTGTGCAAATTAATCTCCTACAGACACCACACTAATTCTAAATATATAAATAACAAATACCCAAAGGTAGAGGTTACTGTATTTCTCTGCACCTGCTCAGGTTTTATTTTGTAGACTTTCACTTTTTTCTGCTGTTTTCCTTCCTTTTTTTTAAGAACAATTGTTGTTTATAATAGAAATGGTGGCCATAAAAATAAACATTTAGCTTGTTAGCATTCTACACAGCCATTCTTTTCCATTGGAAGAGAGCCCTAATTTACTTTGGTGAAGATACTGCATTATAAAGCACCTTTTTTACATATTTAATATATGCTATGTAGTGCTAGCCTATTGGGAAAGCAAGCAAAGTTAATTTCAAAGAGTGAAATTTAAAGTTGTTCTATGAAATGCATAAAAAATGGAGAACTTAAGTAATTACTCGTGCTTTTCAGATGAAAAATTTCAAAAATATATATATATAGGTAAAAGCAGATAGATTGTAGATCTGTATGGTTTAGGTGCATTGTTTTATGTATAGTTTCCTTTTTGTGTGTGTGCATGTGGATACATAGCAAAATACATAGAATTATAATCTTGATCTTCTCATGCTCATGATAAATTTGATCTTAAATTTTAACAGTAAACATTAAAGAAAAATTCCAAAGAACCCTACGTTTCTTAAGCCAAGTGAAGCTTTGGAAACAATATTATCCAGTGGTATTTAGAAGGAATTCATTAATTTGTCTGAAACATAGGGGAAAATATTATTTGATTTAGCTTTGATCACTTTGAATACTTAAGTGGATATCTTGAAGATGAATATCAGCACTTTAACATAGATATCTCTAAATTTCCCAATTTCCTTAAATTTCAAAGAGAATAGTTTTCACTTATTAAAGCAGAAAAACTCTGATTGCTCCACACATAAAAAATACTCTGATATAATGCTTAGATATCAATAGGGAAGGAGATAGACAACAGGGACAAATAGAAATGAGCATTCAGTTCAAATTGGTCACTCAGTTTTATTGCGACCCCATGGACTATGGCATGCTAGACTTCCCTGTTCATCACCATCTCTCTAGCTTGCTCAAACTCATGCCCATTGACTCAGTGATGCCATCCAACCATCTCGTCCTCTGTCATCCGCTTCTCCTTCTTCCTTCTATTTTTCACATCATCAGGATCTTTTCCAATGAGTTGTATCTTCACCTCATGTGGCTGAAGCATTGGAGCTTCAGCTTCAGCATCAGTCCTTACAATGACTATTCAGGGTTGATTTCCTTTAGGATTGACTGGTTGTGTCTTCTTGCAGTCAGAGGGACTCCCAAGAGTCTCCTCCCATAACACAGTTCAAAGGCATCAATTCTTCAGTGCTCAGCCTTCCTTATGGTCCACCTCTCACATCCATACATGACTACTGGTAAAACCATAGTTTTGACTCTACAAGATTTGTTGGCAAAGTGATGTCTCTGTTTTTTAATCTGTCTAGGTTTGTCATAGCTTTTCTTCCAAGGAGCAAATGTCCTTTAATTTCATGACTCTGGTCACCATCTGCAGTGATTTTGGAGCCCAAGAAAATAGAATCTATCACTATTTCCATTGGTTGCCCATATATTTGCCATGAAGTTATGGGACCAGATGCCATGATCTTCATTTTTTGAATGTTGAGTTTTAGACCAGCTTTTTCACTCTCATCTTTCACCTTCATCAAGAGAATCTTTAGTTCCTCTTTACTTTCTACCATAATGGTGGTGTCATTCATCATAGAAAAATCTTATTCCCTTGTGATTGAAATTGATCTAAATTTAAAGAAATTTTCCAAAGAACCCTACGTTTCTTAAGCCAAGTGAAGCTTTGGAAACAATATTATCCAGTGGTATTTAGAAGGAATTCATTAATTTGTCTGAAACATAGGGGAAAATATTATTTGATTTAGCTTTGATCACTTTGAATACTTAAGTGGATATCTTGAAGATGAATATCAGCACTTTAACATAGATATCTCTAAATTTCCCAATTTCCTTAAATTTCAAAGAGAATAGTTTTCACTTATTAAAGCAGAAAAACTCTGATTGCTCCACACATAAAAAATACTCTGATATAATGCTTAGATATCAATAGGGAAGGAGATAGACAACAGGGACAAATAGAAATGAGCATTCAGTTCAAATTGGTCACTCAGTTTTATTGCGACCCCATGGACTATGGCATGCTAGACTTCCCTGTTCATCACCATCTCTCTAGCTTGCTCAAACTCATGCCCATTGACTCAGTGATGCCATCCAACCATCTCGTCCTCTGTCATCCGCTTCTCCTTCTTCCTTCTATTTTTCACATCATCAGGATCTTTTCCAATGAGTTGTATCTTCACCTCATGTGGCTGAAGCATTGGAGCTTCAGCTTCAGCATCAGTCCTTACAATGACTATTCAGGGTTGATTTCCTTTAGGATTGACTGGTTGTGTCTTCTTGCAGTCAGAGGGACTCCCAAGAGTCTCCTCCCATAACACAGTTCAAAGGCATCAATTCTTCAGTGCTCAGCCTTCCTTATGGTCCACCTCTCACATCCATACATGACTACTGGTAAAACCATAGTTTTGACTCTACAAGATTTGTTGGCAAAGTGATGTCTCTGTTTTTTAATCTGTCTAGGTTTGTCATAGCTTTTCTTCCAAGGAGCAAATGTCCTTTAATTTCATGACTCTGGTCACCATCTGCAGTGATTTTGGAGCCCAAGAAAATAGAATCTATCACTATTTCCATTGGTTGCCCATATATTTGCCATGAAGTTATGGGACCAGATGCCATGATCTTCATTTTTTGAATGTTGAGTTTTAGACCAGCTTTTTCACTCTCATCTTTCACCTTCATCAAGAGAATCTTTAGTTCCTCTTTACTTTCTACCATAATGGTGGTGTCATTCACATACCTGAGGTTATTGATATTCCTCCCAGCAATCTTGATTCCAGCTTGTACTTCATCCAGACTGGCATTTCACAGTATGTACTGTGCATATAAGTTAAATAAGCAGGTGACCATATACAGCCTTGATGTACTCCTTTCCCAATTTAGAACCAGTCCATTGTTTCATGTCTGGTTTTTAAAACTGTTACTTCTTGTCCTGTATAAGGGTTTCTCAGGATGTGGGTAAGGTGGTCTGATATTCCCACTCTTTCAAAATTTCCCAGTTTGTTATGATCCACATAGTCAAAGTCTTTAGAGAAGTCAATGAAGCAGAAGTAGATGTTTTTATGGAGTTTTCTTGCTCTTTCTATGATCCAACGGATGTTGGCCATTTAATTTCAGGTTCTTCTGCCTTTTCTAAATCCAGCTTGTAAATCTGGACGTTTTTGGCTCACTTATTGTTGTTTTTTTTTTTTTTTTTTTTTTTTAAAGATTTATTTATTTATTTATTTATTTAGGGCGGGGATCGGGCTGGGGAGGGAGGGGGATGGGCGGGCCACTTCTATTGGTCTTTCATTTCTCCATTTTCATCCATCTTTGTTCTTTGGCTCCTGTGGGCCTCCCATCGCAGTAGCATCTTCGTTGCAGAGTGCCAGCTCAGTGCGCATGCGCTCCAGAGCTCTGGCTTGGTAATTGGACACATCAGTCCAGCCACTCCTTGGCACATGGGATCTTCCCAGGCTAGGGATCGGACCAGCGCCCCTTGCAATGCAAGGCGGTGTCCTTACCCATTGGACCACCAGGGGAAGCCCACTTATTGTTGAAGCCTAGCTTGGAGAATTTTCAGCATTACTTTGTTAGCGTGTGAAATGAGTGCAATTGTGTGGTAGTCTGAACATTCTTTGGTATTGCCTTTCTCTGGTATTGGAATGAAAACTGACTTTTTCCAGTCCTGAGGCCACTGCTGCATTTTCCAAATTTGCTGGCATATTGAGTGTAGCAATGTAGAAAGAACATTAGTGACTAGCTTATGCAGAGCACTTTGCACACGCACATATATATGTTTTTCTGGTAGATTTCACTCTTGCAATCCACTCACTTATTTCCATAAAAAGAAAAAAAGCATTCTTCTCCTTCTTCTTCTTCTTCTTTTTTTTTTTTTTTTTTGACAAATGACCTGAGACAAGTTAACAATTGCTCATTTTGCGTGGTTGGTATTAGAGTTGGGATCACAACTGAGATTTGAACTTTATAATCTCTGTGAGTACAAAGTCTGTATCCTATCCTATCTAACACATCATGCAACAACAAAAGGTAAACAGGGCATTTTGACTAAGGGTGATAATATGTGCAAATATATTCAATAAGAGTGTAAGTGTGCTCTTAATGCTATTATTTATTCTAGAGAGAGGATGAATATGTGCCAACAATATTTACCTAAGAAACAATTTTCTGAAGTATATTCCACTATAAGACACTGCTACTAACAGCCCCTATAGTGATATATTAGGTTGGTACAAAAGTAATTGTGGTACATTTAACCTATTAGAATTCACAAAAATATTTTATGATTTAGATACTATTTATTGAAGGCTCATTTTCTACTGATTATAGTCCTATTTCATCTGTTCAACAAGCCAGTGAGGAAAGTATTATTAATGGTCTTTATATAAAATTCTGAGATTCAAAGACCAATCAATATCAGAGAGACTTTCAGGGGTTTATCAGAATTTAAGGTCTCCAAACTCCTCTACACTCATGCTCTTTCCACTACTTAAAAAAAACTGCACAGTGCATCACATAGAAAGGGTATGCAAGAACCCAGAAATGGTTCCACGGTACAGAAAGGGAAGAATTATTATGGTTGTTCATACTTTGAAGATTCCTTTTTTATACAGAGTGGTTGAACTATGTGGTTTCCAAAACATCCAAGTTATTGTCTCTATCCTTTATGTCACACCTCTCCAAGAAATTAACTAAAGAAAACAAAATTAAAAAAAACCCAAACCCACAAACAAAAACCAATCTCACCATCAAAATGTCTTCAATTAGATGAGAAAATAACAAAGAACACTACTTCAAACTTTCTTAAATGCAATAGTGAATGCTACAATGTTTCCGACAGCATTTAGAAAGACCACCTGTTGTAACACTTAAACACTATAGTTCCAGAATCCAAATTCTAGTTTTAGAATCTATTTTCTAAGGAAAAGACATAAGAAATCTAATTTTTACCATGTGTATAATGGGGATAATAATGCATCTCTGAATCATTTAACATTACTGATTGTAAGTTTGTATCCCCCCTCCTCCAAGTTTAAATAACCAAAATGTATTAGCTCATGTAAACTGAGTTTTCAAAGTTTCAAGAATGCTTTGATCACAGTTCTGGCTCCATTTTTCTAAGGCTGTGTGCCAGTGCTGGCTGACTTTTGGCTAGCCAACTGTCTGTGCAGTTATGAATCTCTTGTCTCAGCCTGTTCCCTCCAGAGTAAGAGAGCCCTACTCTTCCCACAAACATCAAATACAGGCCCTTCGAGCTTCATCTGGATTTAATCATCTAGAGGCTCATGCCTACTCTTTAAAATCATTTTTATCGTGGGAAAGATGGCAAAAAATGCTCTTATAGGTTTAGGCCAATGTGTTGGTCTGAGGCTGTGTTTAGTCTTAAACAGACCAAGTAGTAGCTTCCCAGTGAGGGAAGAGACGTGGTAGCTGGGGGTCCCCTGTGGCCTGTCTTATTAGGGTAATGGTAAATGGAAAGAAATCATGTATATAATGCATCTAGCAGAGTTTCTGATACAACAGTAAAAAATATAGAAATGTTAGATAGATGTTATTATCCTTCTATTTTTTTTACTTTATTTTTATTTGATAATTTTATTAGTAGGCAATTGAAAATATTGGGGAAAAGATTATATACAGTATCTTAAAAATAATTGTTCTAGAAAACAATTTTATATAACGAAATTAGACTGTTGTTACATTATGTGCTGAATTTGGACTTAAAAGAGAACCAAATCATATATCTTGATTTAAGTAATTCTTTTCTCCCATCCTCCTTCATTTTTTTCCATGAAAAATATTTATGTATTAAATTAATCTTTCAGCAACAGTTGATTTGGCAATAAAACCACAGTAGAGTAATTTCATTAACTAGTCTGTTGGTTCTCAGGCTACATGTATTCATGATGTACTTTCAAATGCACCAATTTTGGCTGAATACTCAAAGGGATTAAAAGAAAATGGGAGATTTTTAAAGAGTGCACTTCAGAAAATTGAAGGGAAGAAAACCCTCATTTCACAGTTATTCAGCGATCCTCTTCAGAGCTGATCCACTGTGTAGTTTTATTTTCTACTCTGATCACCATACTCTCATGAACCTGCAAGGCAAAGCTTTCAAGTGTTCTGATGAAAATATTATTTCTCTTTTCTTCACTTTCCCTTTCCTTTTGCTTCTTGTTTGTAAGAGATTCAGCAAATCCAGTTTTCCATAACAATGATAATAGCTAAAATTTATTGACTGTCCATCATTTCTCAGAGACTTGTTGCATTTTATATGCATTAATTCCGTTAATTCTCAAAATGTTGACCAGTTTTTTCATTTTAAAAATGGTTTAGCCAACTGTCTGTGCAGTTATGAATCTCTTGTCTCAGCCTGTTCCCTCCAGAGTAAGAGAGCCCTACTCTTCCCACAAACATCAAATACAGGCCCTTCGAGCTTCATCTGGATTTAATCATCTAGAGGCTCATGCCTACTCTTTAAAATCATTTTTATCGTGGGAAAGATGGCAAAAAATGCTCTTATAGGTTTAGGCCAATGTGTTGGTCTGAGGCTGTGTTTAGTCTTAAACAGACCAAGTAGTAGCTTCCCAGTGAGGGAAGAGACGTGGTAGCTGGGGGTCCCCTGTGGCCTGTCTTATTAGGGTAATGGTAAATGGAAAGAAATCATGTATATAATGCATCTAGCAGAGTTTCTGATACAACAGTAAAAAATATAGAAATGTTAGATAGATGTTATTATCCTTCTATTTTTTTTACTTTATTTTTATTTGATAATTTTATTAGTAGGCAATTGAAAATATTGGGGAAAAGATTATATACAGTATCTTAAAAATAATTGTTCTAGAAAACAATTTTATATAACGAAATTAGACTGTTGTTACATTATGTGCTGAATTTGGACTTAAAAGAGAACCAAATCATATATCTTGATTTAAGTAATTCTTTTCTCCCATCCTCCTTCATTTTTTTCCATGAAAAATATTTATGTATTAAATTAATCTTTCAGCAACAGTTGATTTGGCAATAAAAACCACAGTAGAGTAATTTCATTAACTAGTCTGTTGGTTCTCAGGCTACATGTATTCATGATGTACTTTCAAATGCACCAATTTTGGCTGAATACTCAAAGGGATTAAAAGAAAATGGGAGATTTTTAAAGAGTGCACTTCAGAAAATTGAAGGGAAGAAAACCCTCATTTCACAGTTATTCAGCGATCCTCTTCAGAGCTGATCCACTGTGTAGTTTTATTTTCTACTCTGATCACCATACTCTCATGAACCTGCAAGGCAAAGCTTTCAAGTGTTCTGATGAAAATATTATTTCTCTTTTCTTCACTTTCCCCTTTTCCCTTTTTCTTCTTGTTTGTAAGAGATTCAGCAAATCCAGTTTTCCATAACAATGATAATAGCTAAAATTTATTGACTGTCCATCATTTCTCAGAGACTTGTTGCATTTTTATATGCATTAATTCCGTTAATTCTCAAAATGTTGACATTTCTTGTGAAAAGTTGTTATGGTCTTTTACATAGGAGCACACATTGTTATCATGAACCCTTGAGTATGTCGATATCTTAATACAATGTACACTTTGCAAAGTTATTGTTATAGTTTGAATAAATTACTCTAAGAAACAATGGCTTACATAGTCGTCCACTAACAAAAACACACAGACACCCACACACACACATACACACCTCCATCCTATGTGATAAGTGGTATGAATGCATATATCCACTCCCTCTTGGACTGCCTTCACTGCCCCTCCTCACATCCGACGCATCAGTTCATCATAGAACTCCTTGTGACATGCAGCGCATTTCCACTAGCTATCTGTTTTACACATGGTCGTGTATGTATGTCAATCCTGATCTCTCAGTTCACCACCCACTGTGTCCACACATCTGTTCTCTGTGTCTGCATCTCTATTCTTGTCCTGTAAATAGGTTCATCTGTATCACTTTTTCCTAGATCCTTTGTACATGTTTTAATATGTGTTATTTTTTCTCTTTCTGACTTCATTCCAAGTTTCGAGCTGTTTAAGTAGCATCGATCTCCATGCACAGGAGCCCTGCAGTTCCTGAAGTTACAACTTTGCGTTCAAGTAAACACAGAGACTGCCTACCTGTGTTGAGTCAAGCTTCAAGTTCCTGGAAGAGAGAATCGAATTGGCCTAGCTAGGGTCAAGTGTCTATGTATGATTCACTCAGCTATATTTCGGAGGAGAAATCTTACAGCTTGAAAGAAGGAGAAGGAGAAAAAAGGGGAGAGAAAGGAGGAGGATGAGAAAATACATTATAGACTCATCAGTTTCCCGAAATTCCTGTGTAGTTTATTTTCTACTCTGATCACCATACTCTCATGAACCTGCAAGGCAAAGCTTTCAAGTGTTCTGATGAAAATATTATTTCTCTTTTCTTCACTTTCCCTTTCCTTTTGCTTCTTGTTTGTAAGAGATTCAGCAAATCCAGTTTTCCATAACAATGATAATAGCTAAAATTTATTGACTGTCCATCATTTCTCAGAGACTTGTTGCATTTTTATATGCATTAATTCCGTTAATTCTCAAAATGTTGACATTTCTTGTGAAAAGTTGTTATGGTCTTTTACATAGGAGCACACATTGTTATCATGAACCCTTGAGTATGTCGATATCTTAATACAATGTACACTTTGCAAAGTTATTGTTATAGTTTGAATAAATTACTCTAAGAAACAATGGCTTACATAGTCGTCCACTAACAAAAACACACAGACACCCACACACACACATACACACCTCCATCCTATGTGATAAGTGGTATGAATGCATATATCCACTCCCTCTTGGACTGCCTTCACTGCCCCTCCTCACATCCGACGCATCAGTTCATCATAGAACTCCTTGTGACATGCAGCGCATTTCCACTAGCTATCTGTTTTACACATGGTCGTGTATGTATGTCAATCCTGATCTCTCAGTTCACCACCCACTGTGTCCACACATCTGTTCTCTGTGTCTGCATCTCTATTCTTGTCCTGTAAATAGGTTCATCTGTATCACTTTTTCCTAGATCCTTTGTACATGTTTTAATATGTGTTATTTTTTCTCTTTCTGACTTCATTCCAAGTTTCGAGCTGTTTAAGTAGCATCGATCTCCATGCACAGGAGCCCTGCAGTTCCTGAAGTTACAACTTTGCGTTCAAGTAAACACAGAGACTGCCTACCTGTGTTGAGTCAAGCTTCAAGTTCCTGGAAGAGAGAATCGAATTGGCCTAGCTAGGGTCAAGTGTCTATGTATGATTCACTCAGCTATATTTCGGAGGAGAAATCTTACAGCTTGAAAGAAGGAGAAGGAGAAAAAAGGGGAGAGAAAGGAGGAGGATGAGAAAATACATTATAGACTCATCAGTTTCTGCTGCTAGTAATAATGTTCCTGATAAAAGGAAGCAATTTTATATCAGTGCTTAGTGAGAATGGAGGAAATTGGGACATACTGAGATCAGCAGAACCTGAACAAAGAAAAAGGAAAGTTCCTTTGTTTTATAGCTAAGGATCTGAGCAAGTGCTTTAGTAATCAGTATGGAAAATGCGTGACTTATTTAAAGTTATTTAATTCTGTTTAACTGCACAACACACTTGTTTTCCTCTGTAGTGTGAGTTGAATCATTCTCATTCAATTTCTCATAATTTGAGTGAAAGAAACCTTCCTGATGTTGTTACAGAATTATATTGGAATAGAGTCTTCTATCAGAAATAATAGTTAATATTCTTATACTAGCACAGAAAACATGATAAGCAAAATTTGTAGAATACAGTGGCAATGATACATTGCTGTCTGCAAGTATTCTGCCATTATACTTATGATATTTTCAATGTTATTTCTATAAAAAAAAAAAAAAACATAGAAGGAAGACTATAAAGACAAAACAAAACAAAAACAGAAGTGCAGTAATCAGTTCCCTGGACATGGTGTCTCTAGAAGTTTCTTCACATAATTTATGCTGTAATTGAATTCTGTTCAGAAGCTTTCTGTGAGTGCCTCTCTTCTTGTCTTGTTTGATCTTTCTCCCCACTGTACTAAAGAATACCATAGTTTTCTTTGTTAACATGAAGAACCACAGATTTTCTTCCAAGAAGCTTACTAGTTAGTGTCTGTAATGTTCCTTGAGAATCTTAACATGTAGAGTAAAAGAACAAGATCCTGCATTAGATGTAGAAAAAAGAATTGTGGACACAGTGGGGGAAAGAGAGAGTAGGATGAATTGTGGGAGCAGTACTGGAACATGTACACTACCACGTGGGAACTTAGACAGCCAGTGGAGATTTACCGTATGATGTGGGGAGCTCAAACCCAGTGCTCTGGACAACCTGTAGGGGTAGGATGGGGTGGGAGGTGGGAGAGAGGTTCATGATGGAGGGGACATATGTATACCTATGGCTGACTCCTGTTGCTGGAGGTCAGAAGCCAGCACAATATTGTAAAGTAATTATCCTCCAATGAAAAATAAATACATTTTTAAAAATACCCTGCATTATCCATTTAAACTTAACCTCAAATCAAGAATCTGAAGTATACCTCGTATCCAGTTTCTTTTAAAGAAGGTAACATTGGATGTTATTAGTCTTCTAATTTTAATAATTACAGTTTCTGTGCAGTGGTACTCCACTATAGTTTTAATTTACATTTCAGTGATGCTGAAGATGATTTCATGATTTTGATCACCTGAACCTCCTCTCTTTATAAACCTTTACCTTTCCCCATTGATAAAATTAAGATCTATGTTTTTCTTATCAGTTTTCTTAATATTGTTGATTGATTTCTGTCCAATCAGATATATATATGGTGGGAGGGGTCAAGTGTATATCTATGACTGATTCAGGTTTATGTATAGTGGTAAACAACAAAACTCTGTCAAAGTAAAATAAATTTTAAAATAAAGATATATACCTATCCTGAATACAAGTTTTCTGATGGATGTATGTGAGGCAGTTATCTTGTTCCAGCCAGTGGCTTCTCTTTCCACCCTTAAAACAATGTCCTTTGTGGAACAGGTGTTCTTAATTTCATAAAAACCAACTTAACATTTTTTTCTTTCATCATTTGCTTTTTCTGAACTATTTCAGGGGTCTTTGCATACCTCAAGCACTGAAGACTTTCTCCTCTATTTTATTTTGGAAGCTTTATTATGATCATTTTAAATCTATGATCTGTCTCAAATTATATTTTTTATGGGTCAAAGTTTATCCATATTATTTATGAATATTCAACTGACCTAGCAGCGTTTAATGAAAAGACTCTTTTTGTTCAACAAACTTCATTGATGTTCTTATGACAAAACTGATGAACGTCAAGTCGTCATGCATGCATGCTCAGTTGTATCCAACTCTGTGACCCTATGAATGGCAGCCAACCCGGCTCTTCACTCAGTGATATTCTCCAGGCAAGGATACTGGAGTGGTTGCCATTTCCTTTTCCAGGTGGTCTTCCTGACCCAGGATAGAACCCCTTGTCTCTTGTGTCTCTCACATTGACAGGCAGATTCTTTACCACTGAGCCACCTGAGATTCCAGCCAGCCCATATGTGTGAATCTATGAACTCTGTTGTATTTCCTTTATCTGTTTATCTATTCTTGCAATATAACATATTCGCAATTTATGTAGATTTATGCCTTGATGTCTAAGAATATAAGTAATCCAGCTTTATTCTTCTTCAGTATTTCCTTGACTGATTTTTTGGTATTTCCTTATAAAGTTTCAGAATTAACTTGTCAATTTTATTTTTTAAAAAGCTCCTAGATTATTATTGAAGTTTTGTTGAACTTATACATTAATTTGGGTGTGATTTAAGATCTTTGGTATTTTGGGTTTCTATTACTTCATAACAAATTACCACAGATTTAGGGAATTAAAAAAATACTCATTAATGATCTCATTTTCTATAGTCCAAAATCTAAGCATGGTTTATGGGTCCTCTATTCAGGGCCAGGACTCAAGGCCACAGTCAAATTGCTGGCAGGGTCTAGGATCTGATCTTAAAATCCAAAGTAAAATAAATTTTAAAATAAAGATATATACCTATCCTGAATACAAGTTTTCTGATGGATGTATGTGAGGCAGTTATCTTGTTCCAGCCAGTGGCTTCTCTTTCCACCCTTAAAACAATGTCCTTTGTGGAACAGGTGTTCTTAATTTCATAAAAACCAACTTAACATTTTTTTCTTTCATCATTTGCTTTTTCTGAACTATTTCAGGGGTCTTTGCATACCTCAAGCACTGAAGACTTTCTCCTCTATTTTATTTTGGAAGCTTTATTATGATCATTTTAAATCTATGATCTGTCTCAAATTATATTTTTTATGGGTCAAAGTTTATCCATATTATTTATGAATATTCAACTGACCTAGCAGCGTTTAATGAAAAGACTCTTTTTGTTCAACAAACTTCATTGATGTTCTTATGACAAAACTGATGAACGTCAAGTCGTCATGCATGCATGCTCAGTTGTATCCAACTCTGTGACCCTATGAATGGCAGCCAACCCGGCTCTTCACTCAGTGATATTCTCCAGGCAAGGATACTGGAGTGGTTGCCATTTCCTTTTCCAGGTGGTCTTCCTGACCCAGGATAGAACCCCTTGTCTCTTGTGTCTCTCACATTGACAGGCAGATTCTTTACCACTGAGCCACCTGAGATTCCAGCCAGCCCATATGTGTGAATCTATGAACTCTGTTGTATTTCCTTTATCTGTTTATCTATTCTTGCAATATAACATATTCGCAATTTATGTAGATTTATGCCTTGATGTCTAAGAATATAAGTAATCCAGCTTTATTCTTCTTCAGTATTTCCTTGACTGATTTTTTGGTATTTCCTTATAAAGTTTCAGAATTAACTTGTCAATTTTATTTTTTAAAAAGCTCCTAGATTATTATTGAAGTTTTGTTGAACTTATACATTAATTTGGGTGTGATTTAAGATCTTTGGTATTTTGGGTTTCTATTACTTCATAACAAATTACCACAGATTTAGGGAATTAAAAAAATACTCATTAATGATCTCATTTTCTATAGTCCAAAATCTAAGCATGGTTTATGGGTCCTCTATTCAGGGCCAGGACTCAAGGCCACAGTCAAATTGCTGGCAGGGTCTAGGATCTGATCTTAAAATCAGGATCCTCTTTTAGGTATTCATTTCTTTTTCTTCTTTCTTTCTTCCATTTTTGTTTAAAGATTTATTTATTTATTTGAGAGGGGTGGGGTGGAAAGGGAAGGGAGCAGGTGGGCCACTTCTATTGGTCTTTCATTTCTCCATTTTCATCCATCTTTGTTCTTTTGGCCTGTGTGGGCCTCCCATCGCAGTGGCCTCTATTGTCGCAGAGCACCGGCTCTGGGCACATGCACTCCAGAGCTCTGGCTCAGTAATTGGACACATCGGTCCAGCCGCTCCACAGCACGTGGGATCTTCCCAGGCCAGGGATCAAACCGGCGCCCCTTGCACTGCAAGGTGGTGTCCTTACCCACTGGACCACCAGGGAAGCCCTCTTTTTTCCATTTTTACTGTACCGAGAACTTTGTTGTGACACAGCATAACATGACAGTTTGCTCAGATGTATAATAAATTGGGGATAGGGGATGGGTTGGGGAGCAAGAAAGAACCAACGAAGAGACAGCTAAATAATCCAAGAGGATAGGAAGGCGAAAGAGGAAAGGAATTTATGGCAAGAAAAAATATATAAGCGCTGGAGAAAGCAGCCCATCATGAGTGACCTAAATGAAACACTTTAAACAGGTAAAAGCCAATTCAAACATTTCACATGTGCATTTGGTAAGTCAGGCCTAGAGGGTGGAGTGGGTGAATAACCAGCATAAAACAGAGAAGTCAGATAGATGCCTTCTAAGATGGGGGTGGGAAGGCAGCCACTCAGTTGAGGGGTGAAGTTGGGAGGAGAAAGAACCAGGCTTCTGCTGCCTTCGCTCTCCTGCTTGCCTTGTACTTGGGTGAATTTAGGAGTCAGCAGGTATTCAAAGTATTACCATGAGGTTTTGACCAAGAGTTTCATCAACATAGGCTTTCCCTTTTAGGTTAGTTCTGGCCCAAGGTCAGGTACCCCTAATCCAGTTGGCTTTTCAACCTCACACTTTGTGAATGTGGGAAACTGGCCCCAGACATACATCAATACTCTGGATCAACTCAAATTTTAATTTTCCCTGGGTCTCACAGGCTTGGACTGAGGTTTTATTGTTGATTGCTTCGGTGCTCCTTAAGCCTTAAGGCTAGAGGTGGACCAGGCTGAAGCAGTATACGCTCGTGGTGAGGCTCATATAATGTCAGCTATCTGTGTAACAGTAGTAACTATGGGAATCGATGAGGACTAAGACTGACCTACAGGAATATGGATTGCATGATCTGCTGGATCAAGTGGTAGCCCAAAGCTAGGTCATCAAATTGAATGATGGGAAGGGGTCACAGGCACTCAACCCATGGAATTGGACACAGTCAACAGAGCGCTTTACAAGCTCTAGGATCCCCTGGACTGTCAGTGAAGGTGAACTGGGGAGTCGATTGTGCCCTGAATCATTAAGGGCAATAATATTTACTTGCCTCCTGCATCAAACTTGGTAAATTCCATGAAAAACCTTATCAGCTCATTGGTTATGTGATTTCTCTTTATTAATTTGAGACCTAGGTCTCTCTCCCTATTAGATCTGCCTCAGGGTCCTCAGAGGTCAGGAATCACTGTCTGCTCCTTGATCATGTACACTCAGGGCAGCTTGCTTCTTCAAGACCAGCAGGAAAGAGTCTCTGATTCTTCCTTCTTTTAACTTCCTTCTAATCTATTCTACAGAGTTAAGAACCCTGCAATGGTGTATGTCATTAGGGCAGTTTAAAAGACTCGGCATGGTACAAAGAAGTGAGTTCCAATCTAGGAACATGACATTCTTTCTGTTCATTTTTATCATTTTTAACTTGTCTTACCCATATTTTGTAGTTTTAGCATATCTATTGGAAGATTTATTCCTAGGAGTTAGATTTTTTGTGCTGTTATACATGATATTTTATTGTTGGTTTTTTTTCCTTAAACTTTTTATTTTTCATTGAGGTATAGCCAATTAACAAATGTTGTGATAGTTAAAACTATCCTGTAGAAACATATAGAAGTAAAATTTATTTGTGTGTATTATTAATAGTTTTGAAATAAAATTTACTTATAGAAATAAAGTTTACTTGTGTGTATTATTACTATTTTTAAATTATATACAGTAATTTCTCTTAGTTTATCTATAAATATTATTAGATTTTATATTATATATATGCATGTATATATATTTATATATACACCATCCTGCCATCTATTTCCCTTTATCCTTTATCAATGCTTTTTGATCTGGACAGTACCTGCAATTCAGAGTTTAATAGAAGTGATGATAATGGCATTCTTGCCTTTTCCAACCTAAGGGGAGAAAAATGGTAAACATTTCATCATTAAATGTAAAATTATCTATGGATTTTTTATAAATACCCTTTATGAAATTGAGGAAGCTTACTGCTTGCTGTTGCAGTTTGTGGAATTTTTTTTTATCATTATTGATGTCAAATATTGTCAAATGGCTTTTCTCCACCTATTGATATAGTTAAATTATTTTATTCATTATTCTCTTAATGTGGTTAATTATATTGGCTTCTCTAATATTAATCCAAACATGCTTTCCTGAAATAAATCACAATTCATCATGATAACACATCATATATTTTATATATTATTTTATTTGACTTCCTAAGGTTTATTTAAGAATTTTTCTTACATGTCATGAGAGATACTGACCTGTAATTTTTCTTTCTTACATTGTCCTTGTCATGTTTTATTATGAGATTTATTCTGACCTCATAAAATACATGGGAAAGTAGTCCCTCTCTTTTTTATGGCAAGGAAGGTTTTTGCTTTGATTAATATTATGTGTTCTTTATGTATTTAGAAGAACTCATAAGTAATGACTGGTATTTATTTTATTTTTGTGACTTTAAAGTTATAGGTTCAGTTTATTCCATAGATATAGAATTATTCAGAGACTATTTTTTATGTCACTTTTGGTAAATTACCTTTCTTAAGGAATTTTTCGTGTCATTTATCCTGTCTTCCCTCTGTGCTGATCTCAGGCCAGGCTTCTAGAATCTCCACCCCAACTTGACCTCCAATAGAGAGTAAGTTAATTGTTGACATAAATTCTTTGGAAGCTGTTAAGTAAGCTTAACTAATAATGATTGACACATTTTAAAATATTCCATATCTGTCTCATAACTAATCGACAGTAATCAACAATCGAGTATATTTTGTTTACATTCTATGTCTCTTATGTACTTTTTTTTTTTTTTTCCTGAATGATTTTTGTTTCTGAAAGTTTTGCTAGTGAAATCTCAGTAGCTAAAGTGAGAGCCATTAAAAAGTGTAAAAGGATGACAGGCTGTGTTTTGCATGTTTCTCCATCCACTGCAGTTTGTCATGAATTGGTCATCCACATATCTTCTCAGAAAGTCACTAATGGGGCTTCCCTGGTGGTCCAGTGGGTAAAGAGTCTACCTTGCAGTGCAAAGGGCGATGGTTTGATCCCTGGTCAGGGAAGATCCCATGTGCAGTGGAGCAACTGGACCAGTGTGTCCAATTAAGAGCCAGCACTTTGCAGTACATGTGCCCAAAGCCAGTGCTCTGCAGTGAGAGAGGTCACTGCAATGGGAGGCCCACATAGGCCAAAGAATAAAGATGGATGAAAATAAACAAATAAAAGAGTCCCCACCAAAAGAGTCACTAATGTAGCATAATGTGGATATGCCTTATAATAAAAATGGATTTTTCACATCTTCGTAATGTCAAAACATCCTAATATAGGTTGAAAAATCCAAGTAACCATCTGAATATTGATAGCTTGCATCTACCATATTTGATGTTATAACTGTTCATTCTTTTATATATTTTTATGTATTCTGGTGACACTTTAGTACATAAGTACTAAAATATTAGCAAACTTACTTGAATTTTGGGAAGTGTGGAATTTGTGACTACATGTTGTGGTGGTTGTTTAGTCACTCAGTCTTATCTGACTCTTTTGTGACCCCAGGCTCCTCTGTCAATGGTATTTTCTTTTTTTTTTTTTTAAAGATATATTTATTTATTTATTTATTTTTGGGGTGGGGTGGGGTGGGGAGGGAGGGGGCAGGTGGGCCACTTCTATTGGTCTTTCATTTATCTGTTTTCATCCATCTTTGTTCTTTGGTCTGTGTGGGCCTCCCATCGCGGTGGCCTCTGTTGTCACAGAGCACTGGCTCTGGGCGCATGCGCTCCAGAACTCCGGCTGGGTAATTGGACACATTGGTCCAGCCGCTCAGCAGCACATGGGATCTTCCCAGGCCAGGGATCGAACCGGCGCCCCTTGCACTGCAAGGCTGTGTCCTTACCCACTGGACCACCAGGGAAGCCCTCAATGGTATTTTCTGAGCAAGATTACTGGAGCTAGTTGCTATTTCTTCCTCCAAGGGATCTTCCTCATCTAGGGACTGAACTTGTGTCTCCGTGTCTCCTTCACTGAAGGTGGATTCTTTACCCTGCACCATCTTAGCAAATACACCTGAATTTGGGAAAATCTGGAATTTGTTACCCATACTTATATAAAATCATATTTTAATATATTTTAAAGATGTGGAATAATTCATAAATCTGTGAGATGACAGTACTAGGCTAAACACTTGGGAATTTTGACTTTTACTTATTTATTATGTCTTTTAATTTTTACCTATTACCAACACTCATGTATGTGTCTGTCGCCTAGTTGTATCAGCTCTTTGCAAGCCCATGGATTATAGCTCACCAGATTTCTCTGTCCATGGGATTCTCCAGGCAATAATACTGGAGTGGATTTCCATTGCTTGCTCCAGGGGATCTTCCCAACTCAGGGATCAAACCCAGGTGTCCTGCATTGCAGGCAGCTTCTTTACATCAGAGCTACTAGAGAAGGCATTGTACCAAAGGCGTGCTTGTTTGAAACTAACCTTAGAATACTATGTCATCTTCTTGTCTAATAAACTAAAGAGATACTTATTTTTACCAACTGTAAAGTAAATACGCTTTCAATTTATACTGTTCTATATAAAGTAAAAAAGCTCAGGCAAATAAAAATTGCCTGATTTTGTTCATTGGTTGTTTGGTGGTTTCATTTTCTGGCTTTGTTTTGGGTACTCCTGAAAGGGTGTAGCAAGTTACTGGAAGGGTGAGTGAGGAATCAGAGGGAGGGCATGCTAGACAAGGACAGTCCTCCACAAGTATGAGTTAAATGTTTTGAGCTATGCAATAAGCATCTTTGTTTTTTGGTCTGTGTGGGCCTCCCATCGCGGTGGCCTCTGTTGTCACAGAGCACTGGCTCTGGGCGCATGCGCTCCAGAACTCCGGCTGGGTAATTGGACACATTGGTCCAGCCGCTCAGCAGCACATGGGATCTTCCCAGGCCAGGGATCGAACCGCCCCTGGCACTGCAAGGCTGTGTCCTTACCCACTGGACCACCAGGGAAGCCCTCAATGGTATTTTCTGAGCAAGATTACTGGAGCTAGTTGCTATTTCTTCCTCCAAGGGATCTTCCTCATCTAGGGACTGAACTTGTGTCTCCGTGTCTCCTTCACTGAAGGTGGATTCTTTACCCTGCACCATCTTAGCAAATACACCTGAATTTGGGAAAATCTGGAATTTGTTACCCATACTTATATAAAATCATATTTTAATATATTTTAAAGATGTGGAATAATTCATAAATCTGTGAGATGACAGTACTAGGCTAAACACTTGGGAATTTTGACTTTTACTTATTTATTATGTCTTTTAATTTTTACCTATTACCAACACTCATGTATGTGTCTGTCGCCTAGTTGTATCAGCTCTTTGCAAGCCCATGGATTATAGCTCACCAGATTTCTCTGTCCATGGGATTCTCCAGGCAATAATACTGGAGTGGATTTCCATTGCTTGCTCCAGGGGATCTTCCCAACTCAGGGATCAAACCCAGGTGTCCTGCATTGCAGGCAGCTTCTTTACATCAGAGCTACTAGAGAAGGCATTGTACCAAAGGCGTGCTTGTTTGAAACTAACCTTAGAATACTATGTCATCTTCTTGTCTAATAAACTAAAGAGATACTTATTTTTACCAACTGTAAAGTAAATACGCTTTCAATTTATACTGTTCTATATAAAGTAAAAAAGCTCAGGCAAATAAAAATTGCCTGATTTTGTTCATTGGTTGTTTGGTGGTTTCATTTTCTGGCTTTGTTTTGGGTACTCCTGAAAGGGTGTAGCAAGTTACTGGAAGGGTGAGTGAGGAATCAGAGGGAGGGCATGCTAGACAAGGACAGTCCTCCACAAGTATGAGTTAAATGTTTTGAGCTATGCAATAAGCATCATTAGTGTTTCACACACCAGGTACATATACTGTGCTTGCTCTGAAGCTCAGCAGAAAGCTGTCCCTTCTGTGTGCTTTGATGCTCTCCCTTTCTTTTTCCTGGGTAGGTTCCTATTGATACCTGACATGCCAAATACTCTTTCTGTTTGCTGCCAACATCCCTTTGATGGCCTCTGTCTAGACGTCAGTCTCTCGTTACTCATAACTTTAATGCTTAAATGATTTACACCATATATTTTCTTGTGCCAACATGAACCAGAGTTTGTGCCTAAAACCCAAGGAAATAGATCTGTAACTGTTTAATACAGAGGTGAAAATGTATGACCAGCTTTCTTCATATTTACTTGGTGATCGAATGGAAGAGAGCTTTGCTTAAATATGCTATGATATTGAGATTCTACCACCTAAGTATTCATCTCCTTTGCATCCTCATTGTTATTTTTCACACGGTAGCCTCATATCTTACACTGTTGACCACTTGCCTTATAGAGAAAAATCTTTGAAAACTAGTCTCAGTATTAGTGGACAAAAGAACCTTACTGCCAAGGTTAGAAAAGATATCAACAATGGAAGGAAGAGCCCCGCATGAAGATGAAATGTTTGGGATGCAGAAAACTGTCTTCCTGTAGATTCATCACATATTTGCCTATGGTTGATTTTGTCAAATTATATTTATTTTACAAATGGAATCAACTGAAAAAGATACTTTGGTAAAAGTTACAGAATATAGTTTTAATCCTTTCATACTGGTTATTTAAATGCAGAGAAGAATTGTTTCTCCTGCCTGCTGTATTTGGAAACAATTTCAGTTAAACAAATATCTCTTCTTTGTGCATAAAAGATTTTTTTCTAAACACAGGAGATATATACAGACTGAGATAAGACACATAACTTATCTTCTGGCAAACCTTTTGTGTTTTCCATTAAGTCCTTGTTACAGCAGTTTCAGAGTCTTTGTTATCTAGTATCAGTATTATGAAACTTTCTGGCAAACCCTTTCGTGATTTAAATCCATTCAAGGTCCCTTGATTTTACAATTATTTATTTAGATGGGGGGCATGCTAGACAAGGACAGTCCTCCACAAGTATGAGTTAAATGTTTTGAGCTATGCAATAAGCATCATTAGTGTTTCACACACCAGGTACATATACTGTGCTTGCTCTGAAGCTCAGCAGAAAGCTGTCCCTTCTGTGTGCTTTGATGCTCTCCCTTTCTTTTTCCTGGGTAGGTTCCTATTGATACCTGACATGCCAAATACTCTTTCTGTTTGCTGCCAACATCCCTTTGATGGCCTCTGTCTAGACGTCAGTCTCTCGTTACTCATAACTTTAATGCTTAAATGATTTACACCATATATTTTCTTGTGCCAACATGAACCAGAGTTTGTGCCTAAAACCCAAGGAAATAGATCTGTAACTGTTTAATACAGAGGTGAAAATGTATGACCAGCTTTCTTCATATTTACTTGGTGATCGAATGGAAGAGAGCTTTGCTTAAATATGCTATGATATTGAGATTCTACCACCTAAGTATTCATCTCCTTTGCATCCTCATTGTTATTTTTCACACGGTAGCCTCATATCTTACACTGTTGACCACTTGCCTTATAGAGAAAAATCTTTGAAAACTAGTCTCAGTATTAGTGGACAAAAGAACCTTACTGCCAAGGTTAGAAAAGATATCAACAATGGAAGGAAGAGCCCCGCATGAAGATGAAATGTTTGGGATGCAGAAAACTGTCTTCCTGTAGATTCATCACATATTTGCCTATGGTTGATTTTGTCAAATTATATTTATTTTACAAATGGAATCAACTGAAAAAGATACTTTGGTAAAAGTTACAGAATATAGTTTTAATCCTTTCATACTGGTTATTTAAATGCAGAGAAGAATTGTTTCTCCTGCCTGCTGTATTTGGAAACAATTTCAGTTAAACAAATATCTCTTCTTTGTGCATAAAAGATTTTTTTCTAAACACAGGAGATATATACAGACTGAGATAAGACACATAACTTATCTTCTGGCAAACCTTTTGTGTTTTCCATTAAGTCCTTGTTACAGCAGTTTCAGAGTCTTTGTTATCTAGTATCAGTATTATGAAACTTTAAAGCTGATAAAGACAATCTGATTTACACCCCTCATTTCCAAAGTGATGAACAAAGATCTAAATCCTAGTTCAGAGGTGATTCCACAACATCAAAATGCCATTATCTCCCTTACAAATTTATTTTTATTTATGGTTGTTTCAGAGATGGAACTGATATCTGTAACAAGAATACTATTTAGATTAGATAGCATGTTGGAATAATTTTTGAGTATTTCAGATGAGGCACATTGTTTTAGCATACATTTTGTTCAAAGACTAAGTAGATAGTTTGCTTATTTTCATGTCAAGGGAATGACATTATCAGTGTTAAAGGCATATAAATTAATATGAAATCTAGTCAAAATTCTCCCTTGGCTAACTAGACTTATCATAAATAACACACACATCACTTGGAATTTCCATTTTAAAAAGCATGAATCTAAGCTTTCAAGTGAAAAAGTATTAATAAACAGTCTATCTTTAATTAGAGTTCAAATTACTTGCACTCTAAAGCATGAAGCTTTACTAAAAATCCTTATTTTAAATTCACACAGTGTTTTTAATTTTATGCCATGCTTTAAGTAATGAGTGTCCTGCAGTTCTGGTATCCTTCTGTTCATTAAATGAATGACTTTGAGCAAAGAGCTGACTCCTTGAAATGCATGTTGTTGCATTTTGCGAAGTAGATCAAGAAAATAAACTTAAGTTGCTCTGAATTAACACAAAATATTTTAGTGTGCTATATTTTAACAGTTATATTAAGTAAGAATTACTGGGAGGAAATATTATCATAAAGTAATTAGACATAGATGTTTAAAATTGTTAGATTTATAGGGTATTTCCTGACAGTTTAGCTGTTAGTACTTTATACTTTCATTGTTGAGGGACTGGGTTCAGTCCCTGGCTGGGGAACGAAAATCCTACAAGCTGTGTGGAGTGGCCAAAACATAAAAAATAAAAATATTAGATTTATAAAATTATTAGACCTATAAAATGTAAGTATAAGAATATATATGTGATTACTTAGAAGGACACTGTCTCGTGCAATTTTCATAAAGTGGAACATATAAGGAAAATAAAGTAAGCGAAATTAAATAACTTTTTTTTTAAATGCCTGACTACTATTCACTCAGGCAAACTGTGTTTGTATCATTACTGCCTATGCCCATCTAAGACTGTGGGACCACATTTTAAAAATCACTGAAGCACTTGATTTTTATCCACTTTTTTCTTCACATCTATTCCAGTTGCCTCTTTTTCTAAAGCTTTATTTGTCATCCTGAAAAATAGAATCCTTGAAAGTTTTCCCCTCTTCTGAATAACATATTATTCTGATACATGAATGTATTTTGTATTATCTGCTACTATTTTGAATCATATAAAATTGCCATTTGACTAGTCAAACCATTAAAATACTGGCAGGTTTATATAATTCAGATTAATATATGCAAAGCAGTTCATGCCCACTTTCAAATGTGTGATTTATTTCATTCCCTCGCATACTCATTGTATACTACATTTTACTTTATTATATGCAATTAAATACGTATCAATTTCCCATCTAACTTACAAGCTCCCACAAAAGGGGTACTAATTTACTAAAATCCTTATTTTAAATTCACACAGTGTTTTAATTTTATGCCATGCTTTAAGTAATGAGTGTCCTGCAGTTCTGGTATCCTTCTGTTCATTAAATGAATGACTTTGAGCAAAGAGCTGACTCCTTGAAATGCATGTTGTTGCATTTTGCGAAGTAGATCAAGAAAATAAACTTAAGTTGCTCTGAATTAACACAAAATATTTTAGTGTGCTATATTTTAACAGTTATATTAAGTAAGAATTACTGGGAGGAAATATTATCATAAAGTAATTAGACATAGATGTTTAAAATTGTTAGATTTATAGGGTATTTCCTGACAGTTTAGCTGTTAGTACTTTATACTTTCATTGTTGAGGGACTGGGTTCAGTCCCTGGCTGGGGAACGAAAATCCTACAAGCTGTGTGGAGTGGCCAAAACATAAAAAATAAAAATATTAGATTTATAAAATTATTAGACCTATAAAATGTAAGTATAAGAATATATATGTGATTACTTAGAAGGACACTGTCTCGTGCAATTTTCATAAAGTGGAACATATAAGGAAAATAAAGTAAGCGAAATTAAATAACTTTTTTTTTAAATGCCTGACTACTATTCACTCAGGCAAACTGTGTTTGTATCATTACTGCCTATGCCCATCTAAGACTGTGGGACCACATTTTAAAAATCACTGAAGCACTTGATTTTTATCCACTTTTTTCTTCACATCTATTCCAGTTGCCTCTTTTTCTAAAGCTTTATTTGTCATCCTGAAAAATAGAATCCTTGAAAGTTTTCCCCTCTTCTGAATAACATATTATTCTGATACATGAATGTATTTTGTATTATCTGCTACTATTTTGAATCATATAAAATTGCCATTTGACTAGTCAAACCATTAAAATACTGGCAGGTTTATATAATTCAGATTAATATATGCAAAGCAGTTCATGCCCACTTTCAAATGTGTGATTTATTTCATTCCCTCGCATACTCATTGTATACTACATTTTACTTTATTATATGCAATTAAATACGTATCAATTTCCCATCTAACTTACAAGCTCCCAAAGAAGAGAATAGTCACATTTTTTTGTTTTTAATGAAGGAGAGCATGAAAAATTTCTGTTGAATAAGCATGTGAATGTCGCATTAGAAAAGAAGCAAATGCAATTGCTGCATTAACAAAACCACTTTTTATAAGGATTTTTAAAATTGTTTTATTTTATTTTTTACAGAGTTTTGTTATTTACTGCCACAAAATGAGATGGGGAGGGAAATGGGACGAAGGTTTGAGGCGAGGGGCGGGTGAGGCGGGAAACATGTGTATACCCATGGCAGATTCAGGTTGATGTGTGGCAGTAACAAACCCACTTTAACATTTCCTAGCCTGAGTCCCAACTTCTTATATAACTTCTTCTTGGTTAATTAAAGAGAGAGAGAGAGAAGCAATATAAAGTTTCTTCAATAAGTGATATGTGTCTTTTAATACAGAAATATAGATATTCATTCATCTATTGAACAATATGTTGTCTGCACCTATTACACTATAGGCATGAGAAACAAAAATAATATCAAATATTTATTGAGTGCTTGAATGCCAGGCACCATTCTATTGTTTTACATATTTTAAGCTCACATGAACCCTATGAAATACTACTTGCAGTTATCAAATGGTGAAAACAAGACACAGAGAATTAACTTGTTCAGTGGTATACAGCTGGTAAATAGTAGAGATGGGCTTCAAACAATGCAGTCTAGTTCCAAAGTGTGTCCCCTGACTCACTGTCTAGTACTACTTCTCAAGACAAAATCTGAACACAAGACCCACTGTACTCTGAGGTAAAAAATCATCTGTGTTTTGTTTACATCATGGACTGAGCACCTGTGCCAATGACTGTTACATCTTATATACAGAGTAGCTGTTGTTGAATACATAAACAAATGTTCAAGAAGAATTCCACCAGACAACTGATAACATGAGATAAAATCTGTTATGGACACATGAAAAAAAAAGTATTGAAGGTTTTAGGATGCAGGACCTGACCTTGTCTGATGGCATTAGGAGAGATTTTATGAGTAACTTGAAAAGATATTAACCACAAGACTATTCTTGGTGTAGAACACAACATTTGTAAAATCTTGAACTGAGTTAGTTTCTATTGCTGGGTGATAGTAGAAGACAGCAGAAACTGGAAAACTAAAAAGTTTTTATGAGCTGGGACTATCAAGGACAATGTATCTCAATCTTGGGGGATTGCATTTATCCTAAGAGCAATAGGAAAGCAGCTGACATGGTTTCTTCTTTCTATTCAAATACCTATTCAAAGTGAGTCAGTCCATTAGTGTTGTTGTTATAATTACTCTCAACTATATCTCAGCTAGATTTACTGAAATATCGGTCATTAAAATGGCAAGTTTGAGATTTTAAAACAAAGTAGTAATGTATTATACCAAGCCTCCACAAGGTCAAAGAGAATGAACAATAATTTAAATGTCTGTTAGAACAAAAGTAAACACTTTCAGAGAGAGATGACAGAATTCACAGTTTTTACATCTCTCCCCCACAATATCTAATATGTAACAAAAAATACTAGATTCAAAGAAGCAGGGAAATGTGATTCATTGTCAAGAAAAATACTTTTTAAGTATTCCATAGAAAAAGCTGTAAGATGGCCGAGGTAATAGAAACAGCAGATAAGGGTTTTTACACTTGTTCAATGGGCTTAACAGCAGATTTGAGACAATGGGAATAAAGGTCAATGGAACTGAACAAAGGTCAACTGAAATTCTCCAATCTGAAGACAGCAGGAAAAAAAATAATAAAGCATATCCTTGAACTGTGATAAATATCATGTGGTCTGACATACATGCAAATGTAGTTCTAGAAATTAATGAGAGGAAGAATGAAGAATATTTGGAGACATTTTTTACAAATTTGAGGATAACAAGAAATTCAGCCAACTCCACACAGGATAAATAGAAAGAAGATATACCAAGGGACACCATTATCAAGCTGCAAATGAATATCCAAAACAAAGAAAGTGTCTTAAGTAGGAAGAGAGAGGAAAAGATGTATTACACTCAGATGAAAGCTATATGAATCGAGGACTCATTTCTCATTAGGAAAAAGAATGAATAAAATGGAATGGTATCTTTAATGAGAAATCAGAATTCTGTGTTCTAAAAGAAATCATAGTTTGATGTTCAGCAAAAATATTTTTCTAACAGTAAGAATAAAGAAGCACATTTTTCAGATAAGTCAAAATTGAATTCATTTCAGAGATCCACACTACCAGAAATGCTGAAAACTTTATTAAATGTGACTGGAAAGACTCTTCTTGTTTCTTTATGTATTCTTCCTATTGAATGTCCCAAGACCTTATATAGAGTAATAATAATCTTTTCAGAATCCATTTTTGTAATTAATTACCAAATAAAAAGTAGTTTTGGATTAGTTATCTAGACTATCTGCACTAATGCCGAAGAACCTGAAGTTGAATGGTTCTATGAAGAGATACAAGATCTTCTAAAACTAACACAAAAAAGAGATGTCCTTTTCAGCACAGGGAATTAGAATGCAGAAGTAGAGTCAAGAGATACTGGGAGTAAAAGGCAAGTTTGGCCTTGGAATAAAAAATGCAACAAGGCAAAGATTAACAGAGTTTTGGCAAGAGAACTCACTGGTCACAACAAACACCCTCTTTCAAAAACATAAGAGACGACTCTACACATGGACATCAGCAGATGGTCAATACCAAACTCAGATTGACTATGTTCTTTGCAGCTGAAGACAGAGAAGCTGCATACAGACAGCAGAAACAAGACATGGGGCTGACTGTGGCTTAGATCTTCAGTTCCTTATGACAATATTCAGGCTCAAATTGGAGAAAATAGGGAAAACTACTAGGTCATTGAGGTATGACCCAAATAAAATCCCTTATGATTATATAGTGGACATAATGAATAGATTCAAGAAATTAGGTCTTGTAGACAAAGAACTTGAAGAGCTACAGACAGATGTTTGTAGTCACCAAGAGAAAAAAATGCATACGGCAAAGTGGTTGTCTGGGAACCTTTACAAATAGCTGAGAAAAGAAGAGAAGCAACGGCAAAGGAGGAAGAGAAAGAATGCAGAGATCCAGTAAAAAGCAGGGAAAGATAAGAAAGCCTTCTTAAGTGAACAGTGCAAAGAAATAGAGGAAAACAATAGAATGGGGAAAACTAGAGATCTCTTCAAGAAAATTGGAGATACCAAGGGGCCATTTTATGCAAAGATAGGCACAATAAAGGACAGAAATGGTATGGACCTAACAGAAGCAGAAGAGATTAAGAAGAGGTGGGAAAAAATACACAGAAGAACGATACAGAAAAGTTCTTAACGATCAAGATAACCATGATGGTGTGATCACTCATGCAGAGCCAGACATCTTGGAGTGTGAACTCAAGTGGGTCTTACAAAGCATCGCTAAAGAAAAAAGCTGGTCTAGGTGATGGAATTCCAGTTGAGCTATTTCAAATCCTAAAAGATGATACTGTTAAAGTGCTACACTCATTATGCCAGCAAATTTGGAAAACTCATCAGTGACCACAGGACTGGAGAAGGTCAGTTTTAATTCCAATCCCAAAGAAAGACAATGTCAAAGAATGTTCACGTTACCATACAATTGTACTTATTTTAGATACTAGCAAGATGATGCTCAAAATCCTTTTTTTTTTTCCTTTGGGCTCTAAAATCACTTCAGATAGTGACTGCAGCCGTGAAATTAAGAGAGGCTTCCTTCTTGGAAGAAAACCTAGATATGACAAACCTAGATAGCATATTAAAAAACAGAGATATCACTTTGCTGGCAAATGTCCACATAGTCAAGGCTATAGTTTTTCCAGTAGTCGTGTATGGATGTGAGGTTTGGATCATAAAGAAAGCTGAGCACCAAAGAACTGATCCTTTGGAACTGTGCTGCTAGACAAGACTCTTGAGAGTCTCTTAGCAAGATCAAACCAGTCAATACTAGAGAAAATCCACCCTGAATATTCATAGGAAGGACTGATGCTGAAGTTCCAATAGTTTGTCCACCTAATGCAAAGAGACAGCTCTTTAGGGCTTCCCTGGTGGTCCATTGGGTAAGGACACTGCCCTGCAGTGCAAGGGGTGCCGGTTTGATCTCTGGCCTTGGAAGATCCCAGGTGCCACGGAGTGGCTGGACTGATGTGTCTAACTACTGAGCCAGAGCTCTGGAGCACATGCAGCCAGAGCCGGTGCTCTGTGACGAGAGAGGCCACTGCGATGGGAGGCCCATACAGGCCGAAGGACAAAGATGGATGAAAACAAATAAATGAAAGGTCAATAGAAGTGGCCAGAAAAAAAAAAAAAAAAGAGCCGGCTCTTTGGAAAAGACCCTGGTGGTGGGAAAGATTGAGGGCAAAAAGATAAGGGTGCTACAGAGGATGAGATAGTTGGACAGCATCACTGACTCAATGGACATGAGTTTGAGCAAACTTCAGAAAATGGTGAAGGACAGGAAGCCTGGTGTGCAATTCATGGGGTAGCGAAGGGTCAGACATGATTTACCAACTGAACAACAACCTGGACCATCAATACTGTCATTCTCCAACTTTCACAATTTCGTTTTCCTTGCCAGTTCTATTTTTCCTGGCATTGGAAGGTTTTGGTTTACCTGTATTCTTCAAAATACTACTAAAATTAGTCAAAGAAAATGAGATTTGTAATAGCCAAATATATTCTGAACAACCAAAAATTTTCATCGAAAGGTTCATGGTTTCATTTTCTTCATTCATTATGCCTGAAGCGTCCAAGTAATTGCCTTTTGTTTAGAGACTTACACTTTAGTATACCGTATTTCAATATCTCTACTTTTATTTTCTAAGATAGAATATGATTTCAAAAGTATTAGTGTGCCTTTTTCTCGGATATGCTTTAAACTATGGTCTGCAAGAAATAATTATGAAAAGTGTTTTGCTTCGTGTGCATGTGTGTATGTGTGTTTGGCCCGGACAAAATTTATTGTAGTCTTAAAGGTTCTATTCTGTATTTTTATTATCTTAATTTTCAAAACTGGAATACAGTCTCCTCATGAACAGAATAAAACACGAATCCTTTATGACAATGTTTTCTCCCTAGTAGCTGCTTGGTTATTAGTGAATGAAAGAATAGTATAGATGATAGAATCTCTCGTTGGGTGTATAATCCTCTAAATTCTAGCAACTGCAAAGTTTGACATTAAAGAGAAGTCAGATTGTTTGCCACACAAGCCAATTATTTATATGTTGCTGACCTCACAGTCAGTATCGTAGATTTACCTGTATTTCCTCTCTGTATTCATACTCCATTCTCCCCTCAACTCCCTGCATTCCACTGAAACTCCAGTTATCAAGGACATGATGCTCTTCATCTGAACACAGTGGCTTTCTTTTTATCTTCATAATATTCCAGCTCTTAGAATCAACACCCAACCTGTTACTGAGACTTGTTTCTCTAGGTTTCTGTAATACCAGATTTCCCTTATTTTCCTCTTGGTTCACCCACTTCTAAATGTGTAATTCTGTTATATATGATTTTGGTCCTTTATTGAAGTGATGGTATTTTTCTATAATGCATTGATGGTATAATATCAATGAAATTTTCTAATACTAATATATTCTTGAATTTCTATGAATAACTCCATGTGGTTTTAGAGGGTTATTAGTTTGTTGTGTTTTTTTTTACTGAAGTACATGCTCTGTAGCTCAGTTATGTCTAACTTCTTGCGACCCCATGGACTCTAACCTGCCAGGCTCCTCTGTCGCTTGAATTTTGCAGGCCAGAATACTGGGATGAATTGCCATTTTCTACTCAGGGGATCTTACTGATCCAGGGATTGAACCCACGTCACCTGTGTCTCCTACATTGTCAGGCAGATTCTTTACCACTGAACCACCTGAGAATGTTGTATTCATTTCTGGTATACAGAAAAGTTATTCATATTCTTTTTCCATTATGGTTTATTTCAGGATAGTAAATATAATTCCTTGTGCTGTGCAATAGGACCTTGTTGTTCATCCACTCTATATATGATGCTTTGCCTCTGTGAGTCCCAAACTCCCAGTTCAACCCTCCCTCACTCCATATTTCTTTCGCAACTACAAGTCGTCTCTCTGTGAGTTGGTTTTTGTTTCTGTTGTTATTTCTAATAAATCTCAAAGGTGGTTTGTTTGTTTGTTTGTTTTTTGTTTTACCACTTCTATTGGTCTTTCACCATCCATCTTTGTTCTTTCGGCCTATGTGGGCCTTCCATCTCAGTGGCCTCTTTAGCTGCAGAGCACTGACTCCAGGTGCATGTGCTCCAGAGTGCTGGCTTGGTAATTGGACACATTGGTCCAGCCACTGTGCAACACGTGGGATCTTCCCAGGCCAGGGATCAAACTGGTGGCCCTTGCACTGCAAGGTGGTGTCTCTACCCACTGAACCACCAGGGAAGCCCCTCAAAGGTGTTTTTTATTCTGCATATTCATAAGAAGATTTCCCTAAAGTGAATGAGGGAGAGAGAATTTTATTCTGCTTTGGATTCAGAAGGGTATTCACTTCAAAAATGACAGGAAAAACTTCTGTTTTGCTAACCTGTGGTAGTTTGTATAATTTCCAATTAATCTCCAATTAAGTCATTAAGGAAAGAATTCTTTAATAAATTAAATAATTATCTTTTTTTTCCCCATGGCCATTATTCACATTTAAAAAAAAAAAATTTTGGAGTCAACATTGGTAATTTTTCAGAAAATTACCTATTTCAGATATATTTTCAGGGCTTCCCTGGTAGCTCAGTGGTAAAGAGCTCACCTGCCAATGCAGGAGACATGGGTTCTATCCCTGATCCGGGAAGATCCCACATGCTGCAGAGCAGCTAAGCCCACGAGCCACAACTATTGAGCCTGTGCTCTAGAGCCTGAAAGTGGAAACTACTGAGCCCATGTGCCCTAGAGCCCGAGTTCCACAAGAGAAGTAACTGCAACAAAAAGCCTGCTCACTTCAGCTAGAAAGTAGCCCCCACTCCCTGTAACAAGAGAAGAGCCTGTGGCAGCAGTGAAAACCTTATTCATATTCTTTTCCATTATGGTTTATTTCAGGATAGTAAATATAATTCCTTGTGCTGTGCAATAGGACCTTGTTGTTCATCCACTCTATATATGATGCTTTGCCTCTGTGAGTCCCAAACTCCCAGTTCAACCCTCCCTCACTCCATATTTCTTTCGCAACTACAAGTCGTCTCTCTGTGAGTTGGTTTTTGTTTCTGTTGTTATTTCTAATAAATCTCAAAGGTGGTTTGTTTGTTTGTTTGTTTTTTGTTTTACCACTTCTATTGGTCTTTCACCATCCATCTTTGTTCTTTCGGCCTATGTGGGCCTTCCATCTCAGTGGCCTCTTTAGCTGCAGAGCACTGACTCCAGGTGCATGTGCTCCAGAGTGCTGGCTTGGTAATTGGACACATTGGTCCAGCCACTGTGCAACACGTGGGATCTTCCCAGGCCAGGGATCAAACTGGTGGCCCTTGCACTGCAAGGTGGTGTCTCTACCCACTGAACCACCAGGGAAGCCCCTCAAAGGTGTTTTTTATTCTGCATATTCATAAGAAGATTTCCCTAAAGTGAATGAGGGAGAGAGAATTTTATTCTGCTTTGGATTCAGAAGGGTATTCACTTCAAAAATGACAGGAAAAACTTCTGTTTTGCTAACCTGTGGTAGTTTGTATAATTTCCAATTAATCTCCAATTAAGTCATTAAGGAAAGAATTCTTTAATAAATTAAATAATTATCTTTTTTTTCCCCATGGCCATTATTCACATTTAAAAAAAAAAAATTTGGAGTCAACATTGGTAATTTTTCAGAAAATTACCTATTTCAGATATATTTTCAGGGCTTCCCTGGTAGCTCAGTGGTAAAGAGCTCACCTGCCAATGCAGGAGACATGGGTTCTATCCCTGATCCGGGAAGATCCCACATGCTGCAGAGCAGCTAAGCCCACGAGCCACAACTATTGAGCCTGTGCTCTAGAGCCTGAAAGTGGAAACTACTGAGCCCATGTGCCCTAGAGCCCGAGTTCCACAAGAGAAGTAACTGCAACAAAAAGCCTGCTCACTTCAGCTAGAAAGTAGCCCCCACTCCCTGTAACAAGAGAAGAGCCTGTGGCAGCAGTGAAAACCCCAAATTGCCAAAAATAAATAAATAAAAAATTTTAAAATATATTTTCAATTTTATTAGTGGGTCTATCTATAAAAGGTAGTCTCTTAAACTTCATGTCTCTAATTTCATCTCCCATTTTATATCTAAAGTTATATTTTTCTTTTATTTGCAATAGAGTTCATGCTCTATCTTGTTATACACTCTCCCTATTCCTACTCATCACAAACATGCAAAAACAAAAGTAAGTACAACGGAAATCACAAACTTTGGACTTACTTATGAATTGTTTCTCTCCAGTTTAAAGAAAAAAATCATCTTCTACTTTGATCTCATTTATTTTTATTATCTTATTCTGTACACTGTTATCTTCTGTAAACTGTTTTCGTCCCTTCTGTATTCTTTATTTGAATAATTTGTTAATGTTTTCTTTTTTCACTATGATGCCCTCTTTGAAGCATGTTGTTTTACCTCTGAGTATACGTTTGGTTGTATCCCCCAAGTTCTCATTTTTCTTTTCATCTAAGAAGTTTATTAATGCACATTTTATTTTCTATTTGAACAAATATTTGCTTTGGGAATTTTTAAATTAAAGTTTTAAATTCTTACCCTTTGAAGGGCTGTCTCCTGAGAGAGAAGATTGTTTCCTATCAGTGTCTGAGACTTGCCAATCAGAGCTCCCTGCTCTTCCCTGACACTCTGCACCCAGCAGTTTCTCCTGCAGATTCCACAGGTCTCATATGCTTTCTTAAATGTACATATAGTTTCCACAATTTTCACGCTTCCTAGTTTTGTAGAAAATAGTGTGTGGATTCCTCCTTTCCTGCCTCCATCCTCCTCAATGTTGTGTATGGTTCCTAGAAGAGCAATGAGAAGATAAATAACTAAGCAAAGCTAATTTGTTGCCAATGCAGGAGACATGGGTTCTATCCCTGATCCGGGAAGATCCCACATGCTGCAGAGCAGCTAAGCCACTGAGCCACAACTATTGAGCCTGTGCTCTAGAGCCTGAAAGTGGAAACTACTGAGCCCATGTGCCCTAGAGCCCGAGTTCCACAAGAGAAGTAACTGCAACAAAAAGCCTGCTCACTTCAGCTAGAAAGTAGCCCCCACTCCCTGTAACAAGAGAAGAGCCTGTGGCAGCAGTGAAAACCCCAAATTGCCAAAAATAAATAAATAAAAAATTTTAAAATATATTTTCAATTTTATTAGTGGGTCTATCTATAAAAGGTAGTCTCTTAAACTTCATGTCTCTAATTTCATCTCCCATTTTATATCTAAAGTTATATTTTTCTTTTATTTGCAATAGAGTTCATGCTCTATCTTGTTATACACTCTCCCTATTCCTACTCATCACAAACATGCAAAAACAAAAGTAAGTACAACGGAAATCACAAACTTTGGACTTACTTATGAATTGTTTCTCTCCAGTTTAAAGAAAAAAATCATCTTCTACTTTGATCTCATTTATTTTTATTATCTTATTCTGTACACTGTTATCTTCTGTAAACTGTTTTCGTCCCTTCTGTATTCTTTATTTGAATAATTTGTTAATGTTTTCTTTTTTCACTATGATGCCCTCTTTGAAGCATGTTGTTTTACCTCTGAGTATACGTTTGGTTGTATCCCCCAAGTTCTCATTTTTCTTTTCATCTAAGAAGTTTATTAATGCACATTTTATTTTCTATTTGAACAAATATTTGCTTTGGGAATTTTTAAATTAAAGTTTTAAATTCTTACCCTTTGAAGGGCTGTCTCCTGAGAGAGAAGATTGTTTCCTATCAGTGTCTGAGACTTGCCAATCAGAGCTCCCTGCTCTTCCCTGACACTCTGCACCCAGCAGTTTCTCCTGCAGATTCCACAGGTCTCATATGCTTTCTTAAATGTACATATAGTTTCCACAATTTTCACGCTTCCTAGTTTTGTAGAAAATAGTGTGTGGATTCCTCCTTTCCCTGCCTCCATCCTCCTCAATGTTGTGTATGGTTCCTAGAAGAGCAATGAGAAGATAAATAACTAAGCCAAAGCTACTATTTTTTGGAGACTGAATTTGTAAAATATTTATAACAACTTAATAAATCTGCTACTGAAGAAAGGATCTTTTCTCTCTGCTAATGTCTCTGCTCATTGAATATATGAATATACTTTTTATAGCACCTCATTACTACTAAAGTTAATGTTAAACTTTTTCATCAACTAATGTAACTTTAAGTTAATTAATGTTCAGGCATTCTGTATCTATTCAAAAAATGCGTGATTAACATTTTAAAAACTGAATCGCGTTTATATCTAGGGAATTATACCAACAGTGGTAGCTAGATTATAAAGCATTTTGTTGGATAAGGATAAAAATAAAATGATTCCAAGGAAAAACAATAAGATGCCTATTTGAATGTCTTTAAAACTTAGAAAACAAAGTAAATGTCTAGAATAATCTATTTTTTATCATGGACTCAATTATTTATATGACTTTGTTAACTATTCTATGACTTCTTTCATGAGTTTGATTTGATTAACTTGTACATATAATGTGATCAAATCAACTTGTATCTTAGACTCTTTTAGCTTTTAAATATAAAATGAAAGACCAACTAGATTTTTAAGTTGAGGAAAGATATTAATATTTATCAATATAAGTTTAAAAATATCTTTCATTAAAAAAGTATTATTGAGATTGCAATTTTCATGTTTTTGATAATAGACTGTAAATAATGATCTATACATGTTATCCCCAAGTTCTCATTTTCTATTAAATTTTTGCACATTTTATTTTCTATTTGAACAAATATTTGCTTTGGGAATTTTTAAATTAAAGTTTTAAATTCTTACCCTTTGAAGGGCTGTCTCCTGAGAGAGAAGATTGTTTCCTATCAGTGTCTGAGACTTGCCAATCAGAGCTCCCTGCTCTTCCCTGACACTCTGCACCCAGCAGTTTCTCCTGCAGATTCCACAGGTCTCATATGCTTTCTTAAATGTACATATAGTTTCCACAATTTTCACGCTTCCTAGTTTTGTAGAAAATAGTGTGTGGATTCCTCCTTTCCCTGCCTCCATCCTCCTCAATGTTGTGTATGGTTCCTAGAAGAGCAATGAGAAGATAAATAACTAAGCCAAAGCTACTATTTTTTGGAGACTGAATTTGTAAAATATTTATAACAACTTAATAAATCTGCTACTGAAGAAAGGATCTTTTCTCTCTGCTAATGTCTCTGCTCATTGAATATATGAATATACTTTTTATAGCACCTCATTACTACTAAAGTTAATGTTAAACTTTTTCATCAACTAATGTAACTTTAAGTTAATTAATGTTCAGGCATTCTGTATCTATTCAAAAAATGCGTGATTAACATTTTAAAAACTGAATCGCGTTTATATCTAGGGAATTATACCAACAGTGGTAGCTAGATTATAAAGCATTTTGTTGGATAAGGATAAAAATAAAATGATTCCAAGGAAAAACAATAAGATGCCTATTTGAATGTCTTTAAAACTTAGAAAACAAAGTAAATGTCTAGAATAATCTATTTTTTATCATGGACTCAATTATTTATATGACTTTGTTAACTATTCTATGACTTCTTTCATGAGTTTGATTTGATTAACTTGTACATATAATGTGATCAAATCAACTTGTATCTTAGACTCTTTTAGCTTTTAAATATAAAATGAAAGACCAACTAGATTTTTAAGTTGAGGAAAGATATTAATATTTATCAATATAAGTTTAAAAATATCTTTCATTAAAAAAGTATTATTGAGATTGCAATTTTCATGTTTTTGATAATAGACTGTAAATAATGATCTATACATAAGATCCACTCTTATGCAAGCTATGTGTAACCCTTCTACATATAAGCTTATTATTCATCACGATAGCATAGTCTCTCTTCTAGCTACCAAAATTGTCTTTAAAAATTCTAGTGGCAGGGCCTTCCCTGGTGGTCCAGTGGGTAAAGAGTCTGCCTTGCAATGCAAGGGGCACTGGTTCAATCCCTGGCCCGGGAAGATCCCACATGCTGAGGAACACCTGGGCCAGTGTGTCCAGTTACAAGCCGGCGCTCTGGAGTGCATGTGCCCAAGGCCAGCGCTCTGCAACTAGAGTGGCCACTGAGATGGGAGGCCCACACATGCCAAAGAATAAAGATGGATGAAAAATAAATGATAACTTAGAGGCAAAAACAAAAGAAAATCTAGTGGTAGATTTCTATTGATAAGAACCAACCTGTCTCATAATGTTAAATTGCCTGAATATTTCAAACTATCATATATCATTACCTTTGAAAGTTGATACCGTCTATGTGGCTCATTCCCAACACTATAGTTTGGTTAAAGTTATTTTTTAATTATTTATGTTAGGTTGTGTAGTATCTTCATTGCTTCACGAGGGCTTTCCTTAGGTGTGGTGGGTGGAGGCTACTCTTGGTTGTGATACATGGGCTTCTCATTACAGTGGCCTCTCCCAAATTGTGGAGCTCAGGCTCTATGCACAAGAGCTTCAGTATCTGTACCACACAGGCTCAGTAGCTGTGACTCCTGGGCTTCAGGGTGCATAGATTTCAGTAATTGTGATGCAAGGGCTTTAGTTGCTCCCAAAGTAGGGATTGAACTGTGGCCCTTGCATAGACAGGTGGATTCCTATTCACTATATCACCAGGAAAGTCCTTGGTTATAGTTTTGAACACAGCATATTGTCTTTTGCTTTTTTGTCGTTTTCTTTTACACTGTTATTTTATAATTTTACTTCAAACCCTGTATGGTTACTTGATTGGGGCTTCCCAGGTGGCACTAGTGGTAAAGAATCCACCTGCCAATGCAGGACACTCAAGAGAGGAGGGTTCTATCCCTGGGTCAAGAAGATTCTCTGGAGTAGGAAATGGCAACCCACTCTAGTATTCTTGCCTGGAAAGCCCCATGAACCTAGGAGCCTGACAGTTTATACACCACGGGGCCACGAAAGAGTCAGACATGACTGAGCACACACACACAGTTACTTGATACTGTTGTCAAAAGTAGTATAACAGGAACATACATGTCTGTGAACAACAAAACTCTGTAAAACCTTTAAAATAAAGAATTTAAAGAAAAAAAAAAGAAAAGTAAAAGAAAAAGTAGTATAACAACATTGTGGTTATTGTATTAATACTTTCTATGATACCTACACGAATGCATTTTTATGTAGTTCACACCAATGGTACAAACCTATTTTCTTATTAATATCATAGCTGTGATATCTACAAAGTTCAGTCCTTCTCTTCTTTTATGTCGTAACCCAAGTGTTATCTTCTTGGCAGTGTCTTCCTTAGCCATCCTATTTAAAAATATACCTCCAATAACTGACTCGCTATCCTGAAATAGCTAGTGGTAGATTTCTATTGATAAGAACCAACCTGTCTCATAATGTTAAATTGCCTGAATATTTCAAACTATCATATATCATTACCTTTGAAAGTTGATACCGTCTATGTGGCTCATTCCCAACACTATAGTTTGGTTAAAGTTATTTTTTAATTATTTATGTTAGGTTGTGTAGTATCTTCATTGCTTCACGAGGGCTTTCCTTAGGTGTGGTGGGTGGAGGCTACTCTTGGTTGTGATACATGGGCTTCTCATTACAGTGGCCTCTCCAATTGTGGAGCTCAGGCTCTATGCACAAGAGCTTCAGTATCTGTACCACACAGGCTCAGTAGCTGTGACTCCTGGGCTTCAGGGTGCATAGATTTCAGTAATTGTGATGCAAGGGCTTTAGTTGCTCCCAAAGTAGGGATTGAACTGTGGCCCTTGCATAGACAGGTGGATTCCTATTCACTATATCACCAGGAAAGTCCTTGGTTATAGTTTTGAACACAGCATATTGTCTTTTGCTTTTTTGTCGTTTTCTTTTACACTGTTATTTTATAATTTTACTTCAAACCCTGTATGGTTACTTGATTGGGGCTTCCCAGGTGGCACTAGTGGTAAAGAATCCACCTGCCAATGCAGGACACTCAAGAGAGGAGGGTTCTATCCCTGGGTCAAGAAGATTCTCTGGAGTAGGAAATGGCAACCCACTCTAGTATTCTTGCCTGGAAAGCCCCATGAACCTAGGAGCCTGACAGTTTATACACCACGGGGCCACGAAAGAGTCAGACATGACTGAGCACACACACACAGTTACTTGATACTGTTGTCAAAAGTAGTATAACAGGAACATACATGTCTGTGAACAACAAAACTCTGTAAAACCTTTAAAATAAAGAATTTAAAGAAAAAAAAAAGAAAAGTAAAAGAAAAAGTAGTATAACAACATTGTGGTTATTGTATTAATACTTTCTATGATACCTACACGAATGCATTTTTATGTAGTTCACACCAATGGTACAAACCTATTTTCTTATTAATATCATAGCTGTGATATCTACAAAGTTCAGTCCTTCTCTTCTTTTATGTCGTAACCCAAGTGTTATCTTCTTGGCAGTGTCTTCCTTAGCCATCCTATTTAAAAATATACCTCCAATAACTGCTACTCGCTATCCTGAAATAGTTTGTTCTGTAGAATTTTTAAAAATTTCTATTTATTTATTTTTGGATGTGCTGGGTCTTCACTGCTGTGAAGGCTTTCTCTAGTTGCAGTGAGCAGGAGCTATTCTTCTTTGAGGTACGTGAACTTTTCACTGCGGTGACTTCTCTTGTCACCAAGCACAGGCTCTAGGGTATGTGGATCTCAGTAGTTGAGGCATGTGGGGTCAGTAGTTGCAGCTCCCAGGCTCTAGAGCACAGACCCAGTAGTTGTGGTGCATAGGCTTTATTGCTGTACGGCATGTGGGTTCTTCCCAGACAAGTGATCCAGCTCCCATGTCTCTTGCACTGGCAGGTGGATTCTTCACCACTGAGGCAAAATGGGGAAGTCCATTCCATAGCATTTATCATGCTCTGATAATTTCTGTTTTAGTTATTTATCTATTGTCTGCCTCTCCTCTTTAGAATTTAAGTTTTCTGATGTCAGAAGTAATAGGTGCCCTGTTCATGCTGCAATCCCTGCTGCCAGAATAGTTTCTGGAATGCAGTAGGTTCTCAGTAAATATTTTTGGAATAAACAAAAAATAAACCAGAATAACATGGACCTTATAGGAAAAGATGCTTAGAAAGTGTGAGGGGTGTTAGTAATGTTGGGCATAATCTTGAGACAGAAAATAAGAATGAAGTCTCAGTAATCTGGATTCATATTTACAATAATGGTGTTAAATTAGTAGTGAAATGATGATCTGAGAATGGGTTATGAGGGGTAAGAATGTAGTAGGAACTAGAAAACTGAAGCAGATATGTTCATGTTAGGTGACTTTTCCATTTCCATTCAGATGCTGAGTCTCATTCAGGTATCCTCATTGTGACTTGCCTCTCACTGTAAAGAATGTTCTACTTAAAATATACAAGACAGCTCTATCCCTGTTGGTTTTTTCCTGTCTTTGGCATGGATGGTATTCTGGGAAATAAAAGGCCTCGATGCCGTTGGTTTCTCTACTGTTTAAGGTGACTCCTCAGTGACTAATGAAGCAAAATGTTCTATAACTGAGTAGGTAGGAGCATCAATACCAAAACAGCTGGAATCATAGCTCATTTTGCCCCTAGTGCCTGATGCAGAATGAAAAAAGTAGCAATATGCCAGGTGGAGAAAAGTCACTTAGCTGGATGATTACATCAAATTGCTCCCAATATAATCAGCCAGGATACATTTACCAAATTGGCATTTTAAACCACTATAAGGAAGTTGAATTAATTACCTAGTTATGTGGTTTAATATTATACATTCAGTATGTACTCTTAGCAGGCACTTAATTAAAAAAAATAGAACAGAAAAATCATATCTGATTTCGTGGTAATGAGAGACTTATCTTTACATTATGACTCTGCACTATTGCGTTAGCCATAAACTGTTAGTTACCAGTGAATGTTTTTGATGACCTGAAAATCACTACTAAAGCAAAGCAGACTATGGCCTATAACACTTAGCACCTGAATTTCCTTGTGTCATTTTCCATTTAGAGTCAATCAAAATTGGATTACCACTCATTTTAAATTTCCCTAGTTCTTCATTGCTGTATGTCTGCCAGCCCCTGAATAAAATTCCATGCTGCAACCCTGCCAGAATAACAGTAGGTTCTCAGTAAATATTTTTGGAATAAACAAAAAATAAACCAGAATAACATGGACCTTATAGGAAAAGATGCTTAGAAAGTGTGAGGGGTGTTAGTAATGTTGGGCATAATCTTGAGACAGAAAATAAGAATGAAGTCTCAGTAATCTGGATTCATATTTACAATAATGGTGTTAAATTAGTAGTGAAATGATGATCTGAGAATGGGTTATGAGGGGTAAGAATGTAGTAGGAACTAGAAAACTGAAGCAGATATGTTCATGTTAGGTGACTTTTCCATTTCCATTCAGATGCTGAGTCTCATTCAGGTATCCTCATTGTGACTTGCCTCTCACTGTAAAGAATGTTCTACTTAAAATATACAAGACAGCTCTATCCCTTTTGGGTTTTTTCCTGTCTTTGGCATGGATGGTATTCTGGGAAATAAAAGGCCTCGATGCCGTTGGTTTCTCTACTGTTTAAGGTGACTCCTCAGTGACTAATGAAGCAAAATGTTCTATAACTGAGTAGGTAGGAGCATCAATACCAAAACAGCTGGAATCATAGCTCATTTTGCCCCTAGTGCCTGATGCAGAATGAAAAAAGTAGCAATATGCCAGGTGGAGAAAAGTCACTTAGCTGGATGATTACATCAAATTGCTCCCAATATAATCAGCCAGGATACATTTACCAAATTGGCATTTTAAACCACTATAAGGAAGTTGAATTAATTACCTAGTTATGTGGTTTAATATTATACATTCAGTATGTACTCTTAGCAGGCACTTAATTAAAAAAAATAGAACAGAAAAATCATATCTGATTTCGTGGTAATGAGAGACTTATCTTTACATTATGACTCTGCACTATTGCGTTAGCCATAAACTGTTAGTTACCAGTGAATGTTTTTGATGACCTGAAAATCACTACTAAAGCAAAGCAGACTATGGCCTATAACACTTAGCACCTGAATTTCCTTGTGTCATTTTCCATTTAGAGTCAATCAAAATTGGATTACCACTCATTTTAAATTTCCCTAGTTCTTCATTGCTGTATGTCTGCCAGCCCCTGAATCATAATTCAGCTGTGTGATGTCCTGCACACAGTTCTCTTGATTAAGAGGCTTTATTGGTTGATTGTGATGAGGTTTTATACAGCTCCTTGATGCCACAGAGCTCACTGTCCTGCCATTTTTACATTTCATTATGTGGAGAAAATGAAACACGGGGAAGATTGAAAAATAGTATACACCATTTTTCTAACCTTTGAAACTGACAACATGACAAACGGCAATAAAAATGCATTTTAAATCCTAGTAGAATGGCATTGAAATTAATGTAAATGGTACGTTCTGCGACTGTCTTCCTCTTCGACTAAAAATAATTTTTGAATACCACTGCCTTGATATCAAAAGAGTTTTGATGCTTTTTAAAGCTGTTTTCAGAAATAAATTTTTTCTTAACAGCCTTAAAATTCTGAAAGCATCAAAATTACAAAGGTTTATGAAGGCTTTTATTTATCACTTAATTCAGTCAGAGAGCCCCTAAAATTTAACTTGTGGCACACACACATACACGCACACACACACACACACACACAAAAGGCCCTACTAAACCATTAACACTGGCTACCTTATGAAGGATTATGATTTTTTAAATTTGACTTATTAAAACCAGAAATGTTATTTTTTAATTTGAAGTATTTAACAATCTGCTGCTGCTGCTGCTGTTTAGTCACTAAGTCATGTCTGACTCTGTGACTCCACGAACTATAGCCCATCAGTGTCTTATGTCCACGGGATTTCCCAGGCAAGACTTGTGGAGTGGGTTGCATTTCCTTCTGCAGGGGATCTTCCCAACCCAGAACTGAGTCTGAGTCTATTGGAAAAATCATAGCTTTGAGTATGTGGACATTTGTTGGCAAAGTGATATCTTTGCTTTTTAATACGCTATTTGTCAAAGCTTTCCTTCTAAGGAACAAATGTCTTCTAATTTCATGGCTACAATCGCCATCCCCAGTGATTTTGAAACCCAAGAAAATAAAATCTGCCACTGCTTCCAATTTTTTCCCCTTCTATTTGCCATGAAGTGATGGGACTGTATGCCATGATTTTAGTTTTTTGAATGTTGAGTTCAAGCCAGCTTTGTGTCTTGCACCCTCATCAAGGAGCTCTTTAGTTCCTCTTCACTTTCTGCCATTAGAGTGATATCATCTGCATATCTGAGGTCATTGATATTTCTCCCATGGCAATCTTGATTCCAGATTGTGAGTCATTCAGCATGGCATTTCGTATAAAGTACTCTGCATATAAGTTAAATAAGCAGGGTGACAATTTACAGCCTTGTAATACTCCTTTCTCAATTTGGAACTAGTTGGTTGTTACATGTCTGGTTCTAACTGTTGCTTTATGAATTGCATACAGGTTTCTCAGAAGAGATGTAAGGAGGTATGGCATTCCCGTCACTTTAAGAATTTTCCATAGTTGTGGTAATTCACACATTCAAAATCTTTAGCATATTCAATGAAGCAGAAGTAGATGTTTATTTCTGGAATTCCCTTGCTTTTTCTATAATCCAACGGATGTTGGCAATTTGATTTCTAGTTCCTCTGCCTTTTCAAAATTCACCTTGTATATCTGAAAGTTCTCAGTTCATGTATTGCTGAAACTTAGCTTGAAGGATATTGAGCATGACCTTGCTAGCATGTGAAATTAGCACAATGGTACAGTAGTTTACACTTTTGACATTGCCCTTCTGTGGGATTGGAATGAAAATTGACATTTTCTAGTCCTGTGGCCACTGTTGTCTTCCAAATTTGCCAGCATAATAAGTGCAGCACTTTCATATCATCATCTTTTAGGATTTGAAATAACTCATTTGGGATTCCACCACCTCCACTAGCTTTGTTCAGAGTAATGCTTCCTAAAGCCTACCTGACTTTGCACTCCAAGATTACTGGCTCTAGGTGAATGATCACACCATTGTGGTTATCCAGATCATTAAGATTTTTTTTTGTGTGTGTAGTTCTATGTATTCTTGCCACCTCTTGTTTATCTCTTCTGCTTCTGTTAGGTTCTTACTATCTCTGTCCTTTATTGTGCCCATCGTTGTATGAAATGTTCCCTTAACATCTCTAATTTTCTTGCAGAGATCTCCAATTTTTCCCTTCTATTTGCCATGAAGTGATGGGACTGAATGCCTTGATTTTAGTTTTTTGAATGTTGAGTATCAAGCCAGCTTTGTGTCTTGCACCCTCATCAAGGAGCTCTTTAGTTCCTCTTCACTTTCTGCCATTAGAGTGATATCATCTGCATATCTGAGGTCATTGATATTTCTCCCATGGCAATCTTGATTCCAGATTGTGAGTCATTCAGCATGGCATTTCGTATAAAGTACTCTGCATATAAGTTAAATAAGCAGGGTGACAATTTACAGCCTTGTAATACTCCTTTCTCAATTTGGAACTAGTTGGTTGTTACATGTCTGGTTCTAACTGTTGCTTTATGAATTGCATACAGGTTTCTCAGAAGAGATGTAAGGAGGTATGGCATTCCCGTCACTTTAAGAATTTTCCATAGTTGTGGTAATTCACACATTCAAAATCTTTAGCATATTCAATGAAGCAGAAGTAGATGTTTATTTCTGGAATTCCCTTGCTTTTTCTATAATCCAACGGATGTTGGCAATTTGATTTCTAGTTCCTCTGCCTTTTCAAAATTCACCTTGTATATCTGAAAGTTCTCAGTTCATGTATTGCTGAAACTTAGCTTGAAGGATATTGAGCATGACCTTGCTAGCATGTGAAATTAGCACAATGGTACAGTAGTTTACACTTTTGACATTGCCCTTCTGTGGGATTGGAATGAAAATTGACATTTTCTAGTCCTGTGGCCACTGTTGTCTTCCAAATTTGCCAGCATAATAAGTGCAGCACTTTCATATCATCATCTTTTAGGATTTGAAATAACTCATTTGGGATTCCACCACCTCCACTAGCTTTGTTCAGAGTAATGCTTCCTAAAGCCTACCTGACTTTGCACTCCAAGATTACTGGCTCTAGGTGAATGATCACACCATTGTGGTTATCCAGATCATTAAGATTTTTTTTTGTGTGTGTAGTTCTATGTATTCTTGCCACCTCTTGTTTATCTCTTCTGCTTCTGTTAGGTTCTTACTATCTCTGTCCTTTATTGTGCCCATCGTTGTATGAAATGTTCCCTTAACATCTCTAATTTTCTTGCAGAGATCTCTAGTCTTTCCCATACTATTATTTTCCTGTATTCCTTCACATTGTTCATTTAAGAAGGCCTTCCTATCTCTCTTTGGTATTCTCTGGAACTCTGCATTCAGTTGAGCAATCTTTCCCTTTCCTTTTGTTTCTCTTCTCTTTGTAAAGCCTCCTCAGGCAACCACTTTGCCTTCTTGCATTTGTTTTTCTTTGAGATGGTTTTGGTCACTGTCTTCTGTACTGTGTTACAAACCTCTGTCCATAGTTCTTCAGGCACTGTCTCTGTTGTATGACATTCTTCTTTCTTTGTCTGACTTACGTCACTCAGTGTGACAATCTGTAGGTTTATCCATGTTGCTGCAGTTGACATTATTTCATTCTTTTCTATTGTTAAGTGATATTCCATTGTGTACATGCATCATGTCTTCATTAATCATTCATCTGCTGATAGACTTATTTTTTTATTTTTTGGGGGGCGTCACTTCTATTGGTTGGCTTTTCATTTATCTATTTTCATCCATATTTTGTTCTCTGGCCCATGTAGACCTCCCATCGCAGTGGCCTCTGTCGCCACAGAGCACCGGCTCTTGGCGCATGCGTTCCAGAGCTCTGGCTTGGTGGTTGGACACATTGGTCCAGCTGTTCCACGGCACGCAGCATCTTCCCAGGCCAGGAAATGAATCGGCATCCCTTGCACTGCAAGGCAGTGTCCTTACCCACTGGACCACCAGGGAAGCCCCTGCTAATAGACATTTAGTTTGCTACCATGTCCTGGCTATTGCAAATAGTGCCACTGTGAGCACTGTGGTGCAGGATTCACATTTCTGGCTCACAATTTATAGCATTGGTTCAGAAAGAGGAGCACACAAAGGGTATGGTTAGATCAGTGAGATTCTTAGGATATGAAAATATACCCTCATTAGCTAATCCAACTAACCAGATAAAGAAATTCCTTTCCATTTGTTTAAAAGCTGTAGCTACCTTGCATGAGAGTATTCTATAGACCATTCCTTGCTTCTGTTAGGTTCTTACTATCTCTGTCCTTTATTGTGCCCATCGTTGTATGAAATGTTCCCTTAACATCTCTAATTTTCTTGCAGAGATCTCTAGTCTTTCCCATACTATTATTTTCCTGTATTCCTTCACATTGTTCATTTAAGAAGGCCTTCCTATCTCTCTTTGGTATTCTCTGGAACTCTGCATTCAGTTGAGCAATCTTTCCCTTTCCTTTTGTTTCTCTTCTCTTTGTAAAGCCTCCTCAGGCAACCACTTTGCCTTCTTGCATTTGTTTTTCTTTGAGATGGTTTTGGTCACTGTCTTCTGTACTGTGTTACAAACCTCTGTCCATAGTTCTTCAGGCACTGTCTCTGTTGTATGACATTCTTCTTTCTTTGTCTGACTTACGTCACTCAGTGTGACAATCTGTAGGTTTATCCATGTTGCTGCAGTTGACATTATTTCATTCTTTTCTATTGTTAAGTGATATTCCATTGTGTACATGCATCATGTCTTCATTAATCATTCATCTGCTGATAGACTTATTTTTTTATTTTTTGGGGGGCGTCACTTCTATTGGTTGGCTTTTCATTTATCTATTTTCATCCATATTTTGTTCTCTGGCCCATGTAGACCTCCCATCGCAGTGGCCTCTGTCGCCACAGAGCACCGGCTCTTGGCGCATGCGTTCCAGAGCTCTGGCTTGGTGGTTGGACACATTGGTCCAGCTGTTCCACGGCACGCAGCATCTTCCCAGGCCAGGAAATGAATCGGCATCCCTTGCACTGCAAGGCAGTGTCCTTACCCACTGGACCACCAGGGAAGCCCCTGCTAATAGACATTTAGTTTGCTACCATGTCCTGGCTATTGCAAATAGTGCCACTGTGAGCACTGTGGTGCAGGATTCACATTTCTGGCTCACAATTTATAGCATTGGTTCAGAAAGAGGAGCACACAAAGGGTATGGTTAGATCAGTGAGATTCTTAGGATATGAAAATATACCCTCATTAGCTAATCCAACTAACCAGATAAAGAAATTCCTTTCCATTTGTTTAAAAAGCTGTAGCTACCTTGCATGAGAGTATTCTATAGACCATTAAGTCTATTTACTTTTGTATCCAATACTCATCCTTCATAGTCCAGACCTTCAACTAGAGCCATATATTAGCATGCTTCCTACAGACTCAGAGAGCTTCAGAATTTTTATATTTGCATGTTTGAATGTGTAGGAAAATGAGTGAAAATAGAGGATGTTCCACAAAAGAGGGAGCAATATAATTTGAAACTGGGCTGAAGGTGTCACTATGAGCACACCTCTCTGAGAGTCCTGATTCATTCAGTGTGCTACCCCAATCAGATGATATGGATCTAGTTATTTGCTTCCCTGAAATGACTTGTGACTGTTTACCTGATAGAACTGAGCCAAGTTAATGCCCAGTATCCCAAACTGCTACAACAGAGAGTGAGAGTGAGAGTGTACTGCTGTCAGAAGTTTGGTTGAGTTCTGACCAAAATATGTCTCTTGGTTGACCCAATTGAAGATGAATTCACAGTCATTTGTTTCATAATTCCTGACGTTATTCTGTCAATTTCATTTCTGCTGAAGTTACCTGATGTGTGCTTGTGTGCTAAGTCACTTCAGTCATGTCCTCATCTTCAACCCTACGGACTATGCCCTGCCAGGCTCCTCTGTTCATGGGGATTCTCCAGGAAGAATGCTGGAGTGGGTTTTTGTGTCCTCCTCTATTTGATCTTCCTGACCCAGGGATCGAATCCACATCTCTTACATCTCCTGCATTGGCAGACAGATTCTTTACCACTAGCGCCACATGGGAAGCCCAAATTTAACTGGAGTTCATTTCTATTGCTCACAACAGAGAGTATGGCTGATGTAGATCTATGGAACTTAACAATGTCTTGATTGAAAATGGTACTGGATTTTTTTTAAAATTTTACTGCCTTTCATTCTGTTTCAATACAGTCATCATTTTAAGAAATATTTATTTGACTGCGCTGGGTCTTAATTGCAGCATGCAGGATCTTTGATCTTCATTGTGGCATGTGGGATGTTCAGATGCAGCATGTTAACTCTTAGTTGCAGCATGTGGGATCTAGTTTCCTGATCAGAGATTGAACCCTAGGCCCCCTTGCAGTGGGATCTTGGAGTTTTAGCCACTGGACTACCAGGGAAGAGCTCGCTACATTTTTTTGTTTGGCCACTTCTATTGGTCTTTCATTTATTTCCATCATTTTTGTTTTTCTTTTGGCCTATGTGGACCTCCCATCGCGGTGGCGTCTGTTGTCGCAGAGCGCAGGCTCTGGGCGCATGCGCTCCAGAGCGCTGGCTCAGTAGTTGGACACATCAGTCCAGCTGCTCCGCGGCACGTGGGATCTTCCCAGGCCAGGGCTCGAACCGGCGCCCCTTGCACTGCAAGGCGGTGTCCTTACCCACTGGACCACCAGTGAAGCCCAAGACCTCTCTACTTTTAATTTCAGCTTTGAAACTAAATAACTGTGTGAGTTTGAGCACCTGTCTTCACTTGTAAAATTAGAATATTTGACCATCATTTGGCTTTCTTCCAAGTCTAAAAATTCCTGATTCTTTACACCATAAATGAATCTAAATGTAACGCCTCCAAACTACATTTATTTTTAACACAGTGGTTTGACAGCTTACAAACACTCATGTGTCAATAGAATTAGTATTATTGACAAAGCCTGCTCTAAATCTGGAGTTCTTTTAGTTTCCTGTTCAGTGATATAGTCGCCAAAGTTCTCAAACACAAACCTACAAACCTAGGATATTCCCCGGAAAAAGCATTTCTCTCTATTTGTTTTTAACCATATGATCACTGCTTTTGATTGTTCATTTGCAACAGTTACAACTGAATCAATTTCTTTAGTCTACAGTAGAACGTAATCTCCTGCCCAAAGAGGGAGACAAAATACAAAGAGAATAATTTTACAAATATAACAATTGTGGTAAGTGCCACAAAGTTTAATAGAGTCCTGTGAGATCACGTGATGAGATAGCTGGCAGATAACTACCTTTGAAAGAAGCAATGTATTTTCTGGATGTATGCTAAGGTGAAATCTGGATCACTTTAAGGCTAGCAACTGATGGTACAGGGCTTTTCCAGCAGATGTGTTAAATGCAGATAAAACTGAAGCACAGGAGAATGTGTGGGATGCCAGTTTGCAGACATCAAAATGCTGTATTCATCTTTGCTTCCTCTTGGAGCTCTGGAACCTGAAACCTCAAAGGTCTTAGATCCAAGTTTCCTCCCCTCACCAGCCCAAAATAGGTGTTCATATCACTTGAGAAGGAGAGTAATGAAAATACATGCCTTCTGCTTGCTTCAGACATTGAGATATCTGCAAAGCTCAGCCTTACATTTCCACAGCCTCTCCTGGTTAGTTCCACTTTCTTTTAAATGAGGAGAATAAAAGTTCTCACCTACTGGAAGTAAATCCAGAAGTCTCCTTCAGAAGCAGTATCCCATTAAAAATCTACTATCTGCAAAGCAGAAAGTAGATTTTCTTTTAGGCCCAGTGTCCTCATTTTCTTTGCCACTTTAGTTTAATTTAGACCCTGGGCATGAGTTTATTTTCACAGAGGTATTTATAGAGAGAAGAAGAAAAGATAGAGAACTTTTCATTTGAATTTCTTCTATGCCTTCAAGACTCTGGGGCTTCCTCTAAGGCATAGGAATGTATGTATTTCCTTCATGGTGACAGTTTCATGAACATGAAAGCCTGAGTAAGTGTCAGGCTCTCAAAAGAGTAGACTGGATTATTGTTGATACTGTCATCTATATGGAAAAATCACTCAATAACCTAAGCCTCAACTTTCCAGTCTGTAAAATGAGAGCAATAATAAAGTTGAATACATTACCAAAATGTTTGGCACGGTACCTGGCCAGTATCTGCTCAATAAACATGAGTTATTAACATAGCCATCATCATTATTTTTAAGAAAAAGTCAGTACAGAATAACAGCAGGAGTCTGGTGGAGGTTGGGGGAGCACAGAAAGACAAGCAAAGGAACATAGTCATGTTACAATAAACAGCCCCTGAAAATATTTTGATTTATATAAAACCTATGCTTACCTGCATTATACATCTTCTACTGACTATGCATCTTTGGATTAGCTTTTATTTGTTGCATGCATTACAAAGCAGCACATTGCAGTGTTTAAAAGCAAGGTCTCTGTAAAATTTTCTAAATAATACTTTCAAATTATGCAGATCACATCTCACTCTTCTGCCCCAACTTTGCTAGTCTTGAAGCTGCTTGTACTCACCATGCTCTTGCTCATCAAAAGATTTCTGTGGTTAACAATATTCTTCTCTTTCCTCTTTTTCTAGTAAATGGCCATTCATCCTCAGGTGTCCACTCAGCTTTACTTCTTTAAAGAAGCCATCCTTAGCCACTCTAACTACCTCAGACCTTTTCTTATGAGTTGTCATAGTGCTCAAGACGTTTCCTTTAGGAAGTTTTCAAGGTTGAATTGTGGGCTCTTAAATTCATATGTGTTAGTCTTAATTCCAGTACCTCAGAGTGTCTCATTATTTGGAGACAAGGTCTTTATGAAAGTAATTAAGTTAAAATGAAGCCCCTAGAGGGCTTCACAGATGGCGCTAGGCCTAAAGAACCCACCTGCCAATGCAGGAGACTTGAGGTGCAGATTTAATCCCTGGGTGGAGAAGATCCCCTGGAGGAGGGAATGGCAGCCCACTCCAGTATTCTTGCCTGGAGAATCCCCTGGAGAGAGAAACCTGGTGGGCTATGGTCCATGGGGTTACAAAGAATCGGACATGACTGAAGCGACTTATGCAGGAAGAGGTCACAAGGGTGCCACCAAATCCAACATGATGGGAATCTTTGTGGAAAGGGCACTTTGAACACTGAAACACTCACAGAGGGAAGATGATGTGAAGAGACTCAGGGATAAGATGTCAAGGAGAGAGACCTGGAACAGACCTTTCTCTCACAGCCTTCCTAAGAAGCCAGCCCTCTTGACAGCTTGCTTTTAGACTTCCAGCCGCCAGAACTGTGAAACAATAAATATCTGCTTTTAAACCAAAAAATAATAATAATTTTTTAAATGTAAAGTCTCTGGGATCACCATACCTGGATACGAAACTAGTCTGTATCACTTTCAAATTCTGCAATCTCAGACAAGTTACTCGTCTGAACCTCTGTTACTATATCATTAAAATTAGGGTAAAAATAATATCTGACTCATAAGACTGTTGTGAGGGTTTTAATGTTTTCAGAGCACAGACCAACACAAAGTAAGCATTCAACAAATAGTAACTCAATATAATTAGAGAGTGCCATAGATTTTTTATATTGTCCCCTGAGAATCAATAGTGTTCTCTCATTTCTTAGCCTGCAAAGCCTGTTTAAGGATTTTGTTCAGTGTAGTAAGAGTTAATCTATCAAATTTTCATTGAAAAATGGAGGCTCAAATAAGCAGTGTTGTCAAACCTCAAGGTTTTAAGATTGATTTAAGCAATTGCGTAGTATCAGTCTGAGTTCAATCATAAAAATAAAATAAACATTCTGGTATTTCGAGCAGGAGGAAATTTAATACAGTGAACTAGTGGCTTAAATGGACATGAGTTTGAGCAAACTCTGGGAGATTGTGGAGGACAGGGAAGCCCGGCATGCTGCAGTCCATGATGTCGCAGAGTTGGATACCAATGAGTGACTGGACAAGTGGCTTAAAATACACAGAAAGGGCTGGAGAAGCAGCAGCTGTGAAAAGCATTCATTATGACCCACTATTACTCAGTTCTATCACCAGCCATGACGGGATTAGGACGTTCCAGGGTCATAGACAACTTCCGCCGATGATCTACACCAGATGAACAACTTCCGGGGACGTCCAAAGGAGCTGCAGAGCATCAGAACTGCTGAAGCCCAGGAGGTCTCCTTACTGGGCAAAGAGCAATGCTCGCTGCTTCCCTTGGCATTTCAAACTTCGTTACCTTTACTTGGTGGACTCTAAACCAGAAACCTACTGGCAAGAGATTCTGGGAGATGTATTTCCTAGCTTTCTGTGGTATGAGGATAGCAAGGAAAAGAAATCAGGGTGCAGGCTGGTTGCCTCCCCCCGCCAAATAATACATAACCTTGTCGTTCCTTTGGCCATTCGGCATTCATATAGAATCTTCTACCTATATTCAAATTCTTAAACTTAACGCATTATAATTTTTTTCTTATTCAAATAAATATATCCTCACTCTCTCCTTATAAATATGTGGCCCCCAATTCCATCAGATACTTTATCCAGATCAAGATGATATACATATCCTTCTAGTTTGGTCACAATCTTCTGCGGTAAATAGCCCAAACTTAAAACAATAAATTATAAAGTTAACCACCACCAAAATGATTGATATAAAATAGGAGAGAGGGAAAATATGATGTAATATCCATAAATATATTCACAGAAAATTAAGCAAGACACCTGGGCCCTATGGTGAGTTCTGCACCTGGATGTGAATCAATAGTTGATATTAATTATGTCCTTTCTCTGGTATCTGTTCTGTCTTCTTTGCCCTCAGCTGGTTCTGATTCTCTACCTGGTAGAGTGCCAAGTAAAGAATCCCATGGTCCCACCTTCATCTGGCAGCTGTAGGTCTCCATTCATTTTGTCTCCCATAAATGGAAGCAGTAAGAGTTTCCCCAGAGAATCTCTTCTATATCACAGGTCACCCCACTGTGTAGCGGAGACCTATTTTTCCTAAAAAACCAACATCGTTCACCTAAGGTTGTTCAGTAAACCCCTCCTTTGCTAGCTGGTTCATTGACAATCTCAACTTCTAGTTTTATAGAAATGTTGTTCTGTCCCAGGGTAGAAATATTCCTCCCTTAGGCATCAGGGAGCCAGAAGTTGTTAGGACAGGAATTGAAACACTGGGACTGATTTGAATCGTTCCCACTTATTTCCTCTGTTCTAGAATTCCGTGTTCTCATTATACTATTAGGTGATTGGGTAGCTGGTAAGATCAGTAAATTCCAGAGTTCTATTTTATTGCCTCACTTTGCACAGTACATGAGTTTCTCAGTCAGAAACAATGTTTGAGATCCATGATAGTGAACAAGGCATAAAGCGCCCAAGGTTGATGCTTCTGAGAAAGGATTATGGAACTAAGAAGGAATATCCATATACACAAGTGTCTGTTCCACAGAGCTCAAATTGCTCTTAATAAGATATAAAAATTCAACATATCAGCTTGCCACCAGGTGACTGGCTGGTCCTGGGGAATGGTGCCATCCTGGGGACTCAGCTTTCATCTCAAGTCTTGACAGACGATATTCAGCAGTAGTGTTCACTGGTCAGATTAGCCTTGGAGAAAGCATGCCCGTGTGGCTTAACTTCTGTACAACTTCCATCTTAATAGCCTTCGACACTTTGTTCTTTAATCATTGAACAAATGCTGAGGTGGCTGTTGAAAGAGACTGATTAACATCTTTAGGTCATATCATCTTTATCTACTTAGTTATTGAGAGTGTCAGCACCCTTTGATGAGGCAGTTGCATATATGGGATAAAAATATGTTCACACTTAGTAATTACCTAAAAGGTTCTCTTCTGTTGATTTCCCATTTTCTTCACTTGCTTACCCTTTAAGCAAGACACCTGGGCCCTATGGTGAGTTCTGCACCTGGATGTGAATCAATAGTTGATATTAATTATGTCCTTTCTCTGGTATCTGTTCTGTCTTCTTTGCCCTCAGCTGGTTCTGATTCTCTACCTGGTAGAGTGCCAAGTAAAGAATCCCATGGTCCCACCTTCATCTGGCAGCTGTAGGTCTCCATTCATTTTGTCTCCCATAAATGGAAGCAGTAAGAGTTTCCCCAGAGAATCTCTTCTATATCACAGGTCACCCCACTGTGTAGCGGAGACCTATTTTTCCTAAAAAACCAACATCGTTCACCTAAGGTTGTTCAGTAAACCCCTCCTTTGCTAGCTGGTTCATTGACAATCTCAACTTCTAGTTTTATAGAAATGTTGTTCTGTCCCAGGGTAGAAATATTCCTCCCTTAGGCATCAGGGAGCCAGAAGTTGTTAGGACAGGAATTGAAACACTGGGACTGATTTGAATCGTTCCCACTTATTTCCTCTGTTCTAGAATTCCGTGTTCTCATTATACTATTAGGTGATTGGGTAGCTGGTAAGATCAGTAAATTCCAGAGTTCTATTTTATTGCCTCACTTTGCACAGTACATGAGTTTCTCAGTCAGAAACAATGTTTGAGATCCATGATAGTGAACAAGGCATAAAGCGCCCAAGGTTGATGCTTCTGAGAAAGGATTATGGAACTAAGAAGGAATATCCATATACACAAGTGTCTGTTCCACAGAGCTCAAATTGCTCTTAATAAGATATAAAAATTCAACATATCAGCTTGCCACCAGGTGACTGGCTGGTCCTGGGGAATGGTGCCATCCTGGGGACTCAGCTTTCATCTCAAGTCTTGACAGACGATATTCAGCAGTAGTGTTCACTGGTCAGATTAGCCTTGGAGAAAGCATGCCCGTGTGGCTTAACTTCTGTACAACTTCCATCTTAATAGCCTTCGACACTTTGTTCTTTAATCATTGAACAAATGCTGAGGTGGCTGTTGAAAGAGACTGATTAACATCTTTAGGTCATATCATCTTTATCTACTTAGTTATTGAGAGTGTCAGCACCCTTTGATGAGGCAGTTGCATATATGGGATAAAAATATGTTCACACTTAGTAATTACCTAAAAGGTTCTCTTCTGTTGATTTCCCATTTTCTTCCTTCTCTGACTTCCCTGTTACTTATGCTCCAGTTATGTTCCTTTCATGTTCATTAGTACACAGTAAATTCGTTGAAACCATCTGTTAATTGGTGTATACAAACTTATGATGATATGACATATGACTTTTCAACCTCACGATGGTGCAAAAGCGACATGCATCCAGTAAAAGCTGTACTTCAGATTATGAGTTTTAATCTTTTCCCAGGCTAGCAATAGGCAGTACGATACTCCCTAGTAATGCTGGGCAGACACAGCGCTCAGCTCCTGCTCACCCAAACGAGAGTAAACAACACGGTTACGGCCACTCCGTGTCCTTGAAACCATCTTGTTTTTCACTTTCACTACAGTATTGCACAAATTACATGAAACATTCAATTATATAGATATTCAACACTTTATTGTAAAACAGGCTTTGTGTTAGATGATTTTTTTACTCTACTATAGGTTTGTGTAAGTGTTCTGAGCACATTTAAGGTAGGCTAGGTTAAACTATGACATTTGATATCTTAGGTCTATTAAAAACAACTTCAAAGTACAGTGTTTTCAACTTACAATGGGTTTATCTGGATGTAGCCCCATTGTAAGCAGAGGAAGGTCTGTTTCCGTATATTTTGTTATCTCCATTACCAGCCAAGTGAAAGGCTAAATGTACTGCTCGAGCTTCTGCCCACTAGGCAGGTCTCCATTGTCTTCCAGGACCCCAACTGAGTGGAGTTGTTATGTTATATTGTGTCATTCTGACTGGTTGTAATTGTTTTCTTATGTAAACTACCCTTGAAAGTTTCTCAACTCATAAAATTGGCTGTAAGAAACTCTCCATGAGGTCACAATGCATACTGAGGGAGAGGTGGCAATGCAGATTCCCTGTGGAATTTAGAGCGCCTTTTTCTTAACGGTAAAGGGTGGGGTGCAGGAGGTAGCAACTTATCTTTTACCCGAGGGAGAAAAAGGGTGGCCAATGCCCAAAGATTGCCTGTGAAGTTCATTTTTTGAGAGTGTCAGCACCCTTTGATGAGGCAGTTGCATATGGGTTTCACACTTAGTAATTACCTAAGGTTCTCTTCTGTTGATTTCCCATTTTCTTCCTTCTCTGACTTCCCTGTTACTTATGCTCCAGTTATGTTCCTTTCATGTTCATTAGTACACAGTAAATTCGTTGAAACCATCTGTTAATTGGTGTATACAAACTTATGATGATATGACATATGACTTTTCAACCTCACGATGGTGCAAAAGCGACATGCATCCAGTAAAAGCTGTACTTCAGATTATGAGTTTTAATCTTTTCCCAGGCTAGCAATAGGCAGTACGATACTCCCTAGTAATGCTGGGCAGACACAGCGCTCAGCTCCTGCTCACCCAAACGAGAGTAAACAACACGGTTACGGCCACTCCGTGTCCTTGAAACCATCTTGTTTTTCACTTTCACTACAGTATTGCACAAATTACATGAAACATTCAATTATATAGATATTCAACACTTTATTGTAAAACAGGCTTTGTGTTAGATGATTTTTTTACTCTACTATAGGTTTGTGTAAGTGTTCTGAGCACATTTAAGGTAGGCTAGGTTAAACTATGACATTTGATATCTTAGGTCTATTAAAAACAACTTCAAAGTACAGTGTTTTCAACTTACAATGGGTTTATCTGGATGTAGCCCCATTGTAAGCAGAGGAAGGTCTGTTTCCGTATATTTTGTTATCTCCATTACCAGCCAAGTGAAAGGCTAAATGTACTGCTCGAGCTTCTGCCCACTAGGCAGGTCTCCATTGTCTTCCAGGACCCCAACTGAGTGGAGTTGTTATGTTATATTGTGTCATTCTGACTGGTTGTAATTGTTTTCTTATGTAAACTACCCTTGAAAGTTTCTCAACTCATAAAATTGGCTGTAAGAAACTCTCCATGAGGTCACAATGCATACTGAGGGAGAGGTGGCAATGCAGATTGCCTGTGGAATTTAGAGGCGCCTTTTTCTTAACGGTAAAGGGGTGGGGTGCAGGAGGTAGCAACTTATCTTTTACTCTGGAGGGACTGTCACCATAATATAGGCCACTGACACTTTAGAAACTTCACAAAGATAGCAAACCCTGAAATAATCCTGGAAATTACTTTTCAACTTCTAGCACACTGTATGTCATGTGAAGGCATCTGGGATAGTTGTTGGTTCTTAACAACTAGAAGCACTATGAACTGAAGAGATGATTAAGATTTCTATAGAGGGGCTTCCCTGGTAGCTTAGTGGTAAAGAGTTCGCCTGACAATGCAGGAGACACGGGTTCGATTCCTTATCCAGAAGATCCCACATGCTGTGGAGCAACGAAGCCCATGAACTACAAGTATTGAGCCTGTGCTCTAGAGCCTTGGAGCCACAACTATTGAGCCCATGTGCTGCAGCTACCGAAGCCCGTTTGCGCTAGAGCCTGAGTTCCATAAGAAAAATCACTGCAACTAAAAGCCTGCTCACCTCAGCTATAGAGTAGCCCCCACTCCCCGCAACTAGAGAAGAGCCTGCAACAGCAGTGAAAACCCAGAATAGCCAAAAATAAATAAAATTTTTATAGAAAATTCCTATGACGAGGCAGAAAATTGAAATAACCCTGTTAAGTTGGAAAAAAAACTGCTACTAGTAATATTTTCGTGGGTTTAACTTCAAAGACAAACTACAAGATTTTAATTTATGTGAATTACTGCTTTATAAAGATTCAAAGTTGGATGAAAAAATATTTTCATATCTAATAAGCAGGTTTATAAGATAAATCCAATGAATAAAAGTGATATCTAAGAATAGGATAAAAGTATTATCTGAAAAAATAAGTATGCATGTAAAACAGCGAGAGCTAGCAAATAATATCATAGAAGTTAGAAATTAAAAATGAATTCAACGGGCTTCCCTGGTGGTCCAGTAGATAAGGACACCGCCTTGCAGTGCAAAGGGCGCCAGTTCGATCCCTGGCCTGGGAAGATCCCACGTGCCACGGAGCGGCTGGACCGATGTGCCCAATTACCGAGCCAGAGCTCTGGAGCGCACGCGCCCAGAGCTGGTGCTCTGCGACAACAGAGGCCACTGCGATGGGAGGCCCACATAGGCCAAAGAACAAAGATGGATGAAAATGGACAAATGAAAGACCAATAGAAGCGGCCCACCTGCTCCCCTCCCTCCCTACCCCACCCCCACCAAAATAAGTAAATAAATAAATCTTTAAAAAAAAAAAGTTAATTCAAGAGAGATGACTATGAGGGAAAATTATTGATAAAGCAAGGGAAAAAAGCGATTATATATAAAGAATGCTGGGATAATCTGCTCATGAATTATTCTGTCTACTCTTTTTTTTTAATTAGTAGCTATGAAAAGGAAAATACTGCTGGTCATAAAATGATATATGACTGTTATAGAAGAAAAATAGCATTTTGATGTAATGCTGATGCAGCAAAATCACAGATTTTATTTGAAATTTAAATGTGCCCAATGTTCATCTTTATGTAGATGCTTAAAACTTAAATATGCTGACTCATTTATTCCATTTTCTTAGTTGCCATTGTTCTAAAATAATTTAATTATTTCTCTTGACAATGTCATTCTCTCCTGATAAAGTTAGTCACCTTTATGCTATTGTTATAAATTAGAAATATATTGCTGGTTTTGCACAGGGAAAACGAACAACCCAATCAAAAAATGGAAAAAGACCTAAAGAGACGCCTCTCCAAAGAGGACATACAGATGGCCCAAAAGCACATGAAACGATGATCAACCTCACTTATTATTAAAGAAATGCAAATTAAAACTACAATGAGATATCACCTCACACCCGTCAGAATGGCCATCTTCAAAAAATCTGCAGATAATAAGTATGCATGTAAAACAGCGAGAGCTAGCAAATAATATCATAGAAGTTAGAAATTAAAAATGAATTCAACGGGCTTCCCTGGTGGTCCAGTAGATAAGGACACCGCCTTGCAGTGCAAAGGGCGCCAGTTCGATCCCTGGCCTGGGAAGATCCCACGTGCCACGGAGCGGCTGGACCGATGTGCCCAATTACCGAGCCAGAGCTCTGGAGCGCACGCGCCCAGAGCTGGTGCTCTGCGACAACAGAGGCCACTGCGATGGGAGGCCCACATAGGCCAAAGAACAAAGATGGATGAAAATGGACAAATGAAAGACCAATAGAAGCGGCCCACCTGCTCCCCTCCCTCCCTACCCCACCCCCACCAAAATAAGTAAATAAATAAATCTTTAAAAAAAAAAAGTTAATTCAAGAGAGATGACTATGAGGGAAAATTATTGATAAAGCAAGGGAAAAAAGCGATTATATATAAAGAATGCTGGGATAATCTGCTCATGAATTATTCTGTCTACTCTTTTTTTTTAATTAGTAGCTATGAAAAGGAAAATACTGCTGGTCATAAAATGATATATGACTGTTATAGAAGAAAAATAGCATTTTGATGTAATGCTGATGCAGCAAAATCACAGATTTTATTTGAAATTTAAATGTGCCCAATGTTCATCTTTATGTAGATGCTTAAAACTTAAATATGCTGACTCATTTATTCCATTTTCTTAGTTGCCATTGTTCTAAAATAATTTAATTATTTCTCTTGACAATGTCATTCTCTCCTGATAAAGTTAGTCACTTTTATGCTATTGTTATAAATTAGAAATATATTGCTGGTTTTGCACAGGGAAAACGAACAACCCAATCAAAAAATGGAAAAAGACCTAAAGAGACGCCTCTCCAAAGAGGACATACAGATGGCCCAAAAGCACATGAAACGATGATCAACCTCACTTATTATTAAAGAAATGCAAATTAAAACTACAATGAGATATCACCTCACACCCGTCAGAATGGCCATCTTCAAAAAATCTGCAGACAATAAATGCTGGAGAGGGTGCGGAGAAAAGGGAACCCTCTTGCATTGCTGGTGGGAATGTCAATTGATACAGCCTCTATGGAAGACAGTATGGAGATTTCTTAAAAAACTAAAAATAGAAGCATCCTATGACCCAGCAATCCCACTATTAGGCTTATATCCTGATGAAATCAAAACTGAAAGAAGCACCTGTACCCCAATGTTCATTGCAGCTCTCTATACAATAGCCAAAACATGGAAGCAACCTAGATGTCCATCGACAAATGAATGGATCCAGAAGCTCTGGTACATATATACAATGGAATACTACTCAGCTGTTAAAAGAAATGCAGAAGACTCAGTCCTAATGAAGTGGCTGGCTCTAGAACCTTTCATAAAAAGTGAAGTAAGTCAAAAAGAGAAAGAGAAATACAGTATACTAACACACATATATGGAATCTAGTAGGACGGTCTTGATATCACACACAGGGAACTCATGAAAAAAAAGACAGAGCATAGACATAGGGACATCATGGCGAATAAATAGGGAGGGGGAAGCATGGAGGAAGTAACAAGGAAACCTATAGTGTTATGTGTGGAAAAGATAGCTAGTGTCACAGTGCTAAGGGAATAGGAGTGCTTACAATGGCTTGGGGCAAAGGTCTGGAGGGGTGGGATGGGGGGATCTGGGTGGGTGGGGACCATGGATATGCGTATGACTGATCTGTGAACATACATGTATGTGAACAACAAAACTCTGTAAAACCTTTAAAATAAAGAATAAAAAAAAAAAAAAGAAATATATTGCTGGTTTTACAGATAGGGTTTCTTTGCTTCAGTTGAAGCATAATACATGTAAAAACATATTTTTCCCCAAGTTTCTTCCAATTTAATGTTATTAATAATTCTTTTATTATTTTAAAATTCACATTTATTACCTTTGTTTTATGGTGATAAGCATATAACAGACTATAAAATTCAGAATATATGTCTAGAGTCTTTAATTCCACTAACTCTAAAAGTGTCAGAATTTCACATTTTTAATAGTGCTGCACTGGAAGGACTTGAGATAAAAAGATAATTAAAAATTTGTTTCAGCATCCTTGTTGAAGGATTGACACTATGCTAAGTATAATATAAAGCAAGTGCTCATTTTCATCTGGTAGCATATAGTCTAACTTATAAACCTCGCCACATCCCTCCTCATTTTATATACCTGTGAATAAAAAATTTTTGAATCTCATTTCATTGTTTTATAATTTGTTTTGCATTTTATAGCTTACAAGTCTAAGTGTCAGAATAGGAGGTTAAATGACTAGCATTCTGTTCTTTGTTTTTTATTTCCAGATTTCAGCTCTGCCATTTTAAAAATTACAGTTTTATTGAAATATAATTCACATACCATAAAATTCAATTACTTAAAGTGTATAATTCAGTAATTTTTGGTTATTCACCACTATCTGATTTTAGAACATTTGATAATTCCCAGAAGATACCCCATAGCAATCTTTACTCATTCCTCCTTCACCTCAGTCCCTAGGAATCACTGTTTACTTTTTTGTCTCTCTGGATTTTTCTGTTCAGTATATTTTATATAAATGTAATCATGCCTGAGCCTTTTAATCTAGTTTCACTCACTTACAGTGATATTTTCAAGATTCACTGATGTTGTAGCATGTATCAGGACTTTATTCTTTTAGGGAGGAATAGAACTGTAGGACTTTACTAAATAGTGCTAGTGTCACAGTGCTAAGGGAATGGGAGTGCTTACAGGGGCTGGGGGAAAAGGTCTGGAGGGGTGGGATGGGGGGATCTGGGGGGGTGGGGACCATGGATATGCGTATGACTGATCTGGGAACATACATGTCTGTGAACAACAAAACTCTGTAAAAATTTAAAAAATAAATAAATAAATATATTGCTGGTTTTACAGATAGGGTTTCTTTGCTTCAGTTGAAGCATAATACATGTAAAAACATATTTTTCCCCAAGTTTCTTCCAATTTAATGTTATTAATAATTCTTTTATTATTTTAAAATTCACATTTATTACCTTTGTTTTATGGTGATAAGCATATAACAGACTATAAAATTCAGAATATATGTCTAGAGTCTTTAATTCCACTAACTCTAAAAGTGTCAGAATTTCACATTTTTAATAGTGCTGCACTGGAAGGACTTGAGATAAAAAGATAATTAAAAATTTGTTTCAGCATCCTTGTTGAAGGATTGACACTATGCTAAGTATAATATAAAGCAAGTGCTCATTTTCATCTGGTAGCATATAGTCTAACTTATAAACCTCGCCACATCCCTCCTCATTTTATATACCTGTGAATAAAAAATTTTTGAATCTCATTTCATTGTTTTATAATTTGTTTTGCATTTTATAGCTTACAAGTCTAAGTGTCAGAATAGGAGGTTAAATGACTAGCATTCTGTTCTTTGTTTTTTATTTCCAGATTTCAGCTCTGCCATTTTAAAAATTACAGTTTTATTGAAATATAATTCACATACCATAAAATTCAATTACTTAAAGTGTATAATTCAGTAATTTTTGGTTATTCACCACTATCTGATTTTAGAACATTTGATAATTCCCAGAAGATACCCCATAGCAATCTTTACTCATTCCTCCTTCACCTCAGTCCCTAGGAATCACTGTTTACTTTTTTGTCTCTCTGGATTTTTCTGTTCAGTATATTTTATATAAATGTAATCATGCCTGAGCCTTTTAATCTAGTTTCACTCACTTACAGTGATATTTTCAAGATTCACTGATGTTGTAGCATGTATCAGGACTTTATTCTTTTAGGGAGGAATAGAACTGTAGGACTTTACTACATTTTGTATATCCATTGCTTCATCAGTTGATTGACATTTAGGTTGTTTCTACAGTTTTATTACAATGAATAATGCTGCAATAAATATTTATATGCAAGCTTTTGTGTGAACTTGTGTTTTCAACTGCATTGGGTATATATGCATGTGTAGGTAGGGCTGGAAATGCTACATCACATTGGAACTCTAACATTTTGAGAAAATACTGTTTTTCAAAGTAGTTGTAGCATTTTACAATCCCATCAACATTATATGAGGGTTCTGGTTCCTCCACATTCTAACCAATAGTTGGTATTATCTGTCTGTTTTGTTTTAGGCCTTCTAGTGTGTATAAAGTGGTACTTCATTGTAGTTTTAATTTGCATTGCCCTAATGAATGATGGTGCTGTGCCTCTTCACATTTTTTTTTAATTAATCTTCATTGGAAATAGGTCTGTTAAAATGCCTTGTCCTTTAAGAATTAGAGCATTTATCTTTTTATTGTTGAGTTGCACAAGTCTTTTTTATATTCTAGACACAAGTCCCTTATCAGACATGTGATTTGCAAATGTTCCTCCCTTTTGCAAATATTTTCTCCTACTCTTTGGCTTGTTTTTTTACTTTATTGATGCTATTTTTTGAAGTTAAAAGTTTTTGTTTTGATGAAGATGAATTTACCCATTTTAACTTTCTGTTGCTTGTGCTACTGGTATCATATTTAAAATCACCCAATTCAAAATCATGAAGATTTACTCTTATGTTTTCTTCTAAGTGGTTTATAGTTTTAGTTATTAGACCTCTGATCCTCTAAGTTAATTTTTATATATGGTGTGAGATAGGGGTTCAAGTTCATTCTTCTTCATGTAGATATCCAGTTTTCCCACTTTAAAGTGTATAATTCAGTAATTTTTGGTTATTCACCACTATCTGATTTTAGAACATTTGATAATTCCCAGAAGATACCCCATAGCAATCTTTACTCATTCCTCCTTCACCTCAGTCCCTAGGAATCACTGTTTACTTTTTTGTCTCTCTGGATTTTTCTGTTCAGTATATTTTATATAAATGTAATCATGCCTGAGCCTTTTAATCTAGTTTCACTCACTTACAGTGATATTTTCAAGATTCACTGATGTTGTAGCATGTATCAGGACTTTATTCTTTTAGGGAGGAATAGAACTGTAGGACTTTACTACATTTTGTATATCCATTGCTTCATCAGTTGATTGACATTTAGGTTGTTTCTACAGTTTTATTACAATGAATAATGCTGCAATAAATATTTATATGCAAGCTTTTGTGTGAACTTGTGTTTTCAACTGCATTGGGTATATATGCATGTGTAGGTAGGGCTGGAAATGCTACATCACATTGGAACTCTAACATTTTGAGAAAATACTGTTTTTCAAAGTAGTTGTAGCATTTTACAATCCCATCAACATTATATGAGGGTTCTGGTTCCTCCACATTCTAACCAATAGTTGGTATTATCTGTCTGTTTTGTTTTAGGCCTTCTAGTGTGTATAAAGTGGTACTTCATTGTAGTTTTAATTTGCATTGCCCTAATGAATGATGGTGCTGTGCCTCTTCACATTTTTTTTTAATTAATCTTCATTGGAAATAGGTCTGTTAAAATGCCTTGTCCTTTAAGAATTAGAGCATTTATCTTTTTATTGTTGAGTTGCACAAGTCTTTTTTATATTCTAGACACAAGTCCCTTATCAGACATGTGATTTGCAAATGTTCCTCCCTTTTGCAAATATTTTCTCCTACTCTTTGGCTTGTTTTTTTACTTTATTGATGCTATTTTTTGAAGTTAAAAGTTTTTGTTTTGATGAAGATGAATTTACCCATTTTTAACTTTCTGTTGCTTGTGCTACTGGTATCATATTTAAAAATCACCCAATTCAAAATCATGAAGATTTACTCTTATGTTTTCTTCTAAGTGGTTTATAGTTTTAGTTATTAGACCTCTGATCCCCTCTAAGTTAATTTTTATATATGGTGTGAGATAGGGGTTCAAGTTCATTCTTCTTCATGTAGATATCCAGTTTTCCCACTATTTTTCTATTGAAAGATTATCCTAATTGTTAATACCTACAACTAGTATTCCTATTATCTTATTATTCATCTGTAATATATATATTTAATATAACAGTATAAATAAATAATACTGAAATTACATGTATCTGTAAAAGTAAACAACATTCTTCTTTGAAAAAGTTTTTAAAAACCCAGGATAAAAACATTATAAATGTTTTTATCTCATTTAGCATGCACCTACTTGGATTAGTTTAAGTGTTATTTTCTCTTATTTATGTTAGTTGGAAACTTAGCATCATTCCTGAGTCACTCTATTCTCTGTTTCCCTTGCCAATAAGATTATGGCCTAGATTTACTAAGAAAGGTTCTCATGTGAGAAAGAAAAAACATTGCTCCCAGTCAACAGTACAATTTATTTGAGCTTCAGTGGATGTGAAATTTTGCAATAGCCTCTGAGAGTTTTGGGATTTTTTTGCAGATTATCTGCCTTGGAGCTTCAGGCAATGGTAAACTTACATAGTGGATCCCTGCATTTCCTGAAATGGCCTGAGTTTCAGAAAGCTAGCAGTGTATCTGGAAGTTATGGTAGCTTTTCCTGACCTTTACTCTTCCAACATAGACAATCTTTTCCCAAGCTTCCAGTTCTTTGTATGAAATCTCTTAAAATGCCTTGTCCTTTAAGAATTAGAGCATTTATCTTTTTATTGTTGAGTTGCACAAGTCTTTTTTATATTCTAGACACAAGTCCCTTATCAGACATGTGATTTGCAAATGTTCCTCCCTTTTGCAAATATTTTCTCCTACTCTTTGGCTTGTTTTTTTACTTTATTGATGCTATTTTTTGAAGTTAAAAGTTTTTGTTTTGATGAAGATGAATTTACCCATTTTTAACTTTCTGTTGCTTGTGCTACTGGTATCATATTTAAAAATCACCCAATTCAAAATCATGAAGATTTACTCTTATGTTTTCTTCTAAGTGGTTTATAGTTTTAGTTATTAGACCTCTGATCCCCTCTAAGTTAATTTTTATATATGGTGTGAGATAGGGGTTCAAGTTCATTCTTCTTCATGTAGATATCCAGTTTTCCCACTATTTTTCTATTGAAAGATTATCCTAATTGTTAATACCTACAACTAGTATTCCTATTATCTTATTATTCATCTGTAATATATATATTTAATATAACAGTATAAATAAATAATACTGAAATTACATGTATCTGTAAAAGTAAACAACATTCTTCTTTGAAAAAGTTTTTAAAAACCCAGGATAAAAACATTATAAATGTTTTTATCTCATTTAGCATGCACCTACTTGGATTAGTTTAAGTGTTATTTTCTCTTATTTATGTTAGTTGGAAACTTAGCATCATTCCTGAGTCACTCTATTCTCTGTTTCCCTTGCCAATAAGATTATGGCCTAGATTTACTAAGAAAGGTTCTCATGTGAGAAAGAAAAAACATTGCTCCCAGTCAACAGTACAATTTATTTGAGCTTCAGTGGATGTGAAATTTTGCAATAGCCTCTGAGAGTTTTGGGATTTTTTTGCAGATTATCTGCCTTGGAGCTTCAGGCAATGGTAAACTTACATAGTGGATCCCTGCATTTCCTGAAATGGCCTGAGTTTCAGAAAGCTAGCAGTGTATCTGGAAGTTATGGTAGCTTTTCCTGACCTTTACTCTTCCAACATAGACAATCTTTTCCCAAGCTTCCAGTTCTTTGTATGAAATCTCTTCCTTCTTAGATTATTTAATTTTTGTGTTTTTTTTTTCAAGTATAACAGATGTATTTATGTTGGAAGATATGCCACACGCATAGTTTTAAGTACCATGGAATCAAAATTATGCTCACACATTTAAGAGTTTTGTTTTTTTTTTTTTTTTTTAAGACTTAACTATCATAAGAAGCTTTCTTTTGCAACCATCTACCTTGCCTGATACTGTTGTAGCTTCATCTGGGATATCTACAGAAGAGGAACAATTTTCCTCTCATATGCCTTACTGAGACCACTGTCTTAGTGTCTGTGGAATAATGGGTTTTGCCTTCTATCCCCTGAAAAAACCCTAACCCACAGAATGTTCTTCCTATTTTCACCAGATGTTTCTTCATGGGCAATATATAGAACCTTCTCTGATTTCTTATGGGAGGACTGGGTCTTTGTAGGAGTGAGTGGAAACAGCCTTAGTTTCTATTTTTTCATCATGGAAAAGGAGTTCTCAGAGTGTCTTTTTTTTTTTTCTGTTCATTGTTTTCAGCCAATTGTCCAATTCCTTCTTTTATAACATATTCTGGTACTACAACTCCACCAAGGTACATAGATAATGAAGATTGATGGAGATGTCACTATCTATAAATGCACGAGTAGACTACATTTTCTGAGAACCAACTTTGTTCTAGGTACTGTGTGATTTTGTTCTTGTGGCTCAGTCACTCAGTCAGTCTTGTCTGACTCTTTCTGACCCCATGGACTGCAGCATGTGAGGCCTGCCTGTCCCTCACTGTCTCCCAGAGTTTGCCCAAGTTCATGTTCGTTGCATTGGTGATGCTGTTCAGTCATCTCATTCTCTGATGCCCTCTTCTCCTTCTGCCCGCAGTCTTCTCCAGCATTAGGGACCTTTTCCAATGAGTCGTCTGTTTGCCATCACATGATCAAAATACTGGAGCTTCAGCTTCATCATCAGTCCTTCCAGCGAGTATTCAGGGTTGATTTCTCTTAAGATGACTTGTTTGATCTTCTTGCTGTATGATACTGTATGATGAAAAAAGATAACATATTTAGTACACACTATGTTCAAAACACTATGCTAAGGAGTTTATAATGATTATTTTATTAATTCTATGAGGTAAGTACTGCTATCATACACATTTTACTGATGAAAAAAAACAGATTTGAAAAAAATCAAATAATATATCCACAATCACAGAGTTACTATGTAGCAGAACTAGGTTTCAAACCCAGATCTGTTGAGGCTCGGTACCCCATATTTTTTAGATCATTCAATACTATGACCTCTTATCCACATATATAAGAGAAAATAGCATTTTATAGTAATCCAAGTAGGTACATGCTAAGTGACAGTGTATTTGTGCATCTATTAAAGAAGTTTATGCCTTCCTTCTGTAGTATTCCAATCCATCCACCATTACCGTGGGATGCTTTTTTCATAAGCAGCTAATACTTTTTGCTCATAAATTTTCAGAGGTTCCCTACCACCTAGACTCTTTAGGATAGCTTAAGTGCCATACCATACCACACCATACTCTATACATACTATATGTGGTGATTTTGCCCCCAGAACCTACCGAGTCACTTCCTTTTCCTTCCTCCAAACTATATCTTATTTTAACATGTTTTTCCTCTGTCTGTGATGCTTACATGACTGACAAGCTCCTAATCATTCTTCACATCTTGTCTCCAAATATCACCTTCTCTGTGAAGGTTCTTGTGATTTGATTTTTTCAGGGGAACTTGTTGGACAAAACTTTACTTCTGCTCCCATAGCTTCTTGCATATGTGTGTGAGCTGAGTATGCCTCTGTCACAGGTTTGTTGTGGAAATTAAATAATATCCATATAAAAGACTCTAAAGTGTTGCCTACCACATAGTAAATGCTCATCAAAATGTTAGTTATTATTTTTGTGATTTTATTACTAAGCATTATCCAAAACTATAAAATTAGCACATTGCAGTTTTATTTAGTTCTTATTATAGCTTTCCCTTTTTATTATACATCCTGTTATATTATAATTACTTTTACATACAATTTGTATTTGTGATCAAAGAAAATCCTGGAAATATTCTGGGCAGGGTTTGTTGGCTAGTAGTTATCTTTGCTAAGACTGTGTGATTGGCTATTAAACCAAATTTTGAAAAGTTCTTACACACCTGTATTTTTAATGTTTATTTGGCTGCATCAGGTCTCAGTTGTGACATGTGAAGTATTTGTTGCATCACACATGGTCTTTTGTTGGGGAACAAGGTCTTAGTTGTTCCATAGCATGTCGGATCTTGGTTACCAGACCATGGATCAAACCCATGTCCCCTCCATTTCCAAGGCCCCCAAGGAAGTCCTTTAGGCCCTTATTTGAAGACTATTTGTTACAAGAGTTTATGCAGAACTAGGTTTCAAACCCAGATCATGTACCCATATTTTAGATCATTCAATACTATGACCTCTTATCCACATATATAAGAGAAAATAGCATTTTATAGTAATCCAAGTAGGTACATGCTAAGTGACAGTGTATTTGTGCATCTATTAAAGAAGTTTATGCCTTCCTTCTGTAGTATTCCAATCCATCCACCATTACCGTGGGATGCTTTTTTCATAAGCAGCTAATACTTTTTGCTCATAAATTTTCAGAGGTTCCCTACCACCTAGACTCTTTAGGATAGCTTAAGTGCCATACCATACCACACCATACTCTATACATACTATATGTGGTGATTTTGCCCCCAGAACCTACCGAGTCACTTCCTTTTCCTTCCTCCAAACTATATCTTATTTTAACATGTTTTTCCTCTGTCTGTGATGCTTACATGACTGACAAGCTCCTAATCATTCTTCACATCTTGTCTCCAAATATCACCTTCTCTGTGAAGGTTCTTGTGATTTGATTTTTTCAGGGGAACTTGTTGGACAAAACTTTACTTCTGCTCCCATAGCTTCTTGCATATGTGTGTGAGCTGAGTATGCCTCTGTCACAGGTTTGTTGTGGAAATTAAATAATATCCATATAAAAGACTCTAAAGTGTTGCCTACCACATAGTAAATGCTCATCAAAATGTTAGTTATTATTTTTGTGATTTTATTACTAAGCATTATCCAAAACTATAAAATTAGCACATTGCAGTTTTATTTAGTTCTTATTATAGCTTTCCCTTTTTATTATACATCCTGTTATATTATAATTACTTTTACATACAATTTGTATTTGTGATCAAAGAAAATCCTGGAAATATTCTGGGCAGGGTTTGTTGGCTAGTAGTTATCTTTGCTAAGACTGTGTGATTGGCTATTAAACCAAATTTTGAAAAGTTCTTACACACCTGTATTTTTAATGTTTATTTGGCTGCATCAGGTCTCAGTTGTGACATGTGAAGTATTTGTTGCATCACACATGGTCTTTTGTTGGGGAACAAGGTCTTAGTTGTTCCATAGCATGTCGGATCTTGGTTACCAGACCATGGATCAAACCCATGTCCCCTCCATTTCCAAGGCCCCCAAGGAAGTCCTTTAGGCCCTTATTTGAAGACTATTTGTTAGGATGATATACATGCTGCTTTGTATTTAAATAGTGTGATGGACTGGGAAGAATTGTAGTGAATCAGCTGAGCATCTCTGGTTATGGCAGAGGAAAAGAATAGTTTCACTTGCTCAGCTATTTGAAAGGTGATGGTGCTAGGCTTGCTTTCAGGGACAGCTTGATGCGGTCACACAAACTTCTTGCCTGCTCTGTTGGCTGCCATGACCACATGCTGATAAAGGTATCATCAGACTGTCAGGATATAGTTGAAATGAGTTAATAGGTGGATTTGATAAGGAGGCTAGTGGATCCCAAGGAGGAAAGGGGGAGACAAAAAGAAAAAGACAACAATCTTCAATGTTGAAGATGAAACTAAGCCAGTCTTATGTTAATGTAAGCCTTTACATTAAAATGTCTCAGCCAGCCTTGAGGCCTAGAGACCATCCTCTAGCTAAATGTTATGTTAACGCTGTGGGCCTAGCAAGGTCTTTTATATTAGACTGTTACACCTAGACCTAAGATCTGGAGACCAGTTAATCTCATGTTAATGTTGTGGGTGTGGACCTACAGGGCCTTTACAACTGTAAAATATTCTTTTAAACTACTGTTAATAACCATCTGAAAAAGTATAAAATGCCACTCCTAAAGTGGCTTCTGGGGTTCTCTTCTATCCCTTTTCCAGTGTCTATGCTGGAAGCTTTCTCTATATCCTCTTTTCTTGATTGCAGTTTTATTTAGTTCTTATTATAGCTTTCCCTTTTTATTATACATCCTGTTATATTATAATTACTTTTACATACAATTTGTATTTGTGATCAAAGAAAATCCTGGAAATATTCTGGGCAGGGTTTGTTGGCTAGTAGTTATCTTTGCTAAGACTGTGTGATTGGCTATTAAACCAAATTTTGAAAAGTTCTTACACACCTGTATTTTTAATGTTTATTTGGCTGCATCAGGTCTCAGTTGTGACATGTGAAGTATTTGTTGCATCACACATGGTCTTTTGTTGGGGAACAAGGTCTTAGTTGTTCCATAGCATGTCGGATCTTGGTTACCAGACCATGGATCAAACCCATGTCCCCTCCATTTCCAAGGCCCCCAAGGAAGTCCTTTAGGCCCTTATTTGAAGACTATTTGTTAGGATGATATACATGCTGCTTTGTATTTAAATAGTGTGATGGACTGGGAAGAATTGTAGTGAATCAGCTGAGCATCTCTGGTTATGGCAGAGGAAAAGAATAGTTTCACTTGCTCAGCTATTTGAAAGGTGATGGTGCTAGGCTTGCTTTCAGGGACAGCTTGATGCGGTCACACAAACTTCTTGCCTGCTCTGTTGGCTGCCATGACCACATGCTGATAAAGGTATCATCAGACTGTCAGGATATAGTTGAAATGAGTTAATAGGTGGATTTGATAAGGAGGCTAGTGGATCCCAAGGAGGAAAGGGGGAGACAAAAAGAAAAAGACAACAATCTTCAATGTTGAAGATGAAACTAAGCCAGTCTTATGTTAATGTAAGCCTTTACATTAAAATGTCTCAGCCAGCCTTGAGGCCTAGAGACCATCCTCTAGCTAAATGTTATGTTAACGCTGTGGGCCTAGCAAGGTCTTTTATATTAGACTGTTACACCTAGACCTAAGATCTGGAGACCAGTTAATCTCATGTTAATGTTGTGGGTGTGGACCTACAGGGCCTTTACAACTGTAAAATATTCTTTTAAACTACTGTTAATAACCATCTGAAAAAGTATAAAATGCCACTCCTAAAGTGGCTTCTGGGGTTCTCTTCTATCCCTTTTCCAGTGTCTATGCTGGAAGCTTTCTCTCTATATCCTCTTTTCTTGATAAACTTATTTCATGACGCTCTGAGTGACCAAAGCCAAGTCTTTTTGATCCCAATGTGAATTCTTCTCTGCTGGAGATCAAAAATCCGACACTGTTCACAGTAACATACCATCATCTATCACCTATCATAGCTACTCCTGTTGAGGAGCTCACGCAGTGTGCCCTCAGTGATAACCAACAAAAAGTGGCCTACTTGCTTAAACTGAAAAGTTGATTGTTATTGTTGTTCAACCACTCAGTCATGTACAACTCTTTGTGACCCCATGCACTGCAGCACACCAGGCTTCCCTGTCATTCACTGTCTCCCAGAGTTTGCTCAAGCTCATGTCCATTGAGTTGGTGATGCCATTTCAACCATCTCATCCTCTGTCACCCCATTTTCCTCCAGCTGTCAGTCTTTCCCAGCATCACGGTCTTTTCCAATGAATTGACTCTTTGTATCAGGTGGTCAAAATATTGGAGCAAATATATGTGACTGTGTCATGTCACTGTCAGCCTAAAGCATAAAAGAACTTGAGACAAGCATGGAATCAAGTCTATAGCCTTAGGCATTACAAATGCACTTCTTAAAAATCTTTAAAACCATACTTCTTAGCAATATTTTGTCCTACATCAGACATTGGGTCAAAGATAAAAGGAAAGAAGGGGAAAAGAGAGAGGAAGAAGGAGAAATAGACAAGGAAGGAAGGAAGGAAAGAAAGGAGGGAAGGAAAAAAGAAAAAGAACAGAAATTCAAGGAAGAGAAAGGAAAGGAAGCAAAAGGAAGAGAGAGTTGGAGGTGACGTCTCTCCCTTTGACTGAATACACCATACCCTTCTTCATTTTCCTGTTGCCTATACCTCTGCATTGTTGTCTGCTAGAGAGTGTTTTTTCTCCACGTCTTTTTATATTATGCTACCCTGCAACAGCCAGTTAGTACTGTATGTCTTCTTGTATATGCAGAGCTGTTATGGTACACATAACTAGTGCTTTCCTGGAAAGACTAGAAGAAAACATGTCGTCTTAAAGTGAGCAATGTCCATGTGACTTGCTTAGGTCCATTTCATGTGAGCAGAGGCAATGAATGAATGAATGCCTATTTTTCTTCTTTTGGAAGCATCATGCTGCAAGAGTGACTTTCCTTGTAAACTAGTAGCTCCTTGTGTCACCATGATAGGACAGCTCTCTGGCTAACCCAAGTTCATGTTTGTAACATAAACAAACAGTAAACATTATGGAAACTTCCTAGATATATATTTCTTGCTCGTAAAATTGATCACTTGGGCTAGACAAGTCATTAGCTACACTGAGTTTCAGTCTGACCTCGAAGTCTTATTGGTCTATGTCTCAGTATCTTGGCAGAAATTCTGTATCAACCTCTATACTTGTGAGTGAAAAGGAAGGTTACATGCCCCATTAGAGCAATAATATAGAAAAATCTCTGACTTACAAGGGACAGCTACCACAAGGAGAAGAGCCACTATTTCTCTCTATTTATATTCTTTTACCCTGATAAAAGACAAATTCTTATGACGAAAAGAATTCTTTCCTAGTCCAACACCCTTCTTATGAATAAGCTCTACCTTCTCAAAAGAATTGCAATTAATTGATTTTTTTGGTTCCTTGTATTCCTAAGTATATTCAGTTCAGGCCTAGCTCCTGTGATCAGATATAGCCCAGCGTTTCTTTGGTTACTGTTTCATAGCACTAAAAATTAACTGAAGTTACTCAGAGATTCTAATAAATGTAGGAGTCTGGGTCATTTTTGATTTCCTTTTTCTTGCTGTAGGAAAATGAAAGGTGTGATAGGAGCAGAACTGTTTCATTGTTTCCCAGGGATGTTTCTATAATTCTAAACTAAATGCATGAGCTTGACAACAATACTTACTTTCCTAGGGAGGAAACCCTTAAAAACCCTTAACATTCATCATTTATTTATTTATTCAAGAAATATTTACTTCATAATGATAGCAATTCAGATAGTTTTCTAAGTACTGGTGCCCTTGCCCTCATGGAACTCACTGATAAATAATACACAAGAAACCAGATGAACTAGAAAATGTCAGACAGTGATAAGGGCTGCAAATAAATAGTTATTGCACTTGGCAGTGCCTGGGGTGGGTCAGTCTAGATTGAGTGGTCAGCCAAAGACTCCTTGTTTTATTTGTGGACTTTTTAAGGTGACTACACACCTGGAAGCAAAATAAAAACAGTAGATGACAGAAAAGTGCCCTCCAAGATATTAGTGAACTGGGGAAGAGCAATGACCAAATCAACTTCCAAGAACCTATTTTACTACTCATACCATCCCAGCTTCCAACAGTCAGGCCTAATCCAAATCCAGTCACACATTTCCACCATAACAAGATCAGGGTTTATGAAAGCAGTGAATCACACTGCGTTCTGACTGTGCGTTTGGCTCTGAGTGATGCCCCAGGCCTGGAGACGTGTAAAGCCAATTCATTTCAGATCTGAAAACATCATCAGTATTTTATTCACTAAAGACTCATTTTCATCACAGAGCTTTTATTGACACATATGAAAGGGTGAATTATTCTAATCAAAACCAAATTTTTAAAAGAGTCAATGAAAAAAAGTTCAAGTGCCTTGGGGTACCAAAGATATTTTGTTCTGTGTTGAGAGCAAATGAAATAGGCCTTTAAAAAAGCTAACAGTGTGTGAATTAAGTGGTCAATAAGACTTAATGCACGGTGAATTTGAGTCTGTTATTAGCATCTAGGAGGGCAATTATTGAGCCTCATTGCCTGTAAAGCTCAAAAAATCTCCCTCTGAACTTTTTACTCATGCTAATACAGAGAATGACTTTCCAAAAGCTGGACAGCCATTTAGCTGACACCTACAGACTGAAGGAAAAAGGGAATGTAAAACCATTTTTTATTTAGTGCTTTTGGTGGCTACTCATCTCAGGTGCCCCTCCATTTCCAACTGGAATATTTCACCAGGGCATCAACCTTGGCCCTTGCACCCCCTCTTCAGTTGTGTTCAGGTGATTCTGCAGCATTTCCTGGGACAGAAACATGGACGCTCCATGGCTGTAGTTGTAGTTTATCAGTTCAGGAGAGTGTGTGCATATTCCCATAAGACAAGCAAATACAAACTCCGAAGGGGTTAAAGGTGTGTATTTGCAGAATAAACATAGAAACTATGTTTAAGAGATGAAGAATTCTGTGTTTTAAGCATATCAAAATTATACATGCAAAATCTGATAAAAGACATGGAAAAGAAAGGGCAAGAAAGAAAGTAAACAAAAGATTCTATTGTCTTGCCTCTGATTTTTTAAGAAGGCATTTTATATGGTAAAATCAGCAAAGAAAAGATAATGTCAATACTGGGAGGAGATGAAGGGAAGAACTAAAGGCTGGAACACAGGTTGAGAGCCTCTGTGGCATACCCCCTTAGGCTAGGACATAAATTAATCCATCCCCCAAGGGTTGCCACACAAGAGCAGACTGTCTATTAAGGCGAGGTTGAGAGACTGCCTTATTTATTGTCTGGGTTTTGGTTGTTTCTTTTTGTAGCTAAAGCATAATGGACTTTTTCTCCTATATTTTCATTTGAACCAAGGTTATAAAAGCGGTCTGAATTGTATATTAGCCACTTTACATCCTCAGGAAATCTCTCAATATGACACTTTTGAAAGTAAATGATTGTGTGAGGTATGTTTAGAATAGTAAAGTCGTGCTGGGAAATGTGAATTGCATTTTTGACATTTATCCATAAATTAATTACTCATGTATTCATGCATAAGGAGAAATTGTTGAGTTATCTCCACATGTTAATTGTTGACCAAGATCTTATTAATATTTAGATATACATCATGGCTGCAATATTTTCTTATGTGCAGGGTGTCTCCAGAAATAAAATAGGAGCCTCTAGGGTAATTGAAAAGCCACTGCATTTTACAATTATCAGATAAAGCCTAAGGTGATAAATAGTGCTTTTAAAACACCTGGGAAACTATAATTTTAAAAATAAATTATAAACTAAACATGTTTTTATTTTTCAGGGCTTTGAAACTATAAATCAATTTATACTTGTCTCTATTTATTTAACCTATTATTCTCTCACTTTCCCATTTCCAAGGAAGTGACCATAACAACCTCTCTGTATCTCATATGTGCTACTATGAAGATAAACTAAGTACGTGACAGTGGGATCTTTGGGTATATATGAATGTATATTTAAAGAAATTTCTGCAGCATTTCCTGGGACAGAAACATGGACGCTCCATGGCTGTAGTTGTAGTTTATCAGTTCAGGAGAGTGTGTGCATATTCCCATAAGACAAGCAAATACAAACTCCGAAGGGGTTAAAGGTGTGTATTTGCAGAATAAACATAGAAACTATGTTTAAGAGATGAAGAATTCTGTGTTTTAAGCATATCAAAATTATACATGCAAAATCTGATAAAAGACATGGAAAAGAAAGGGCAAGAAAGAAAGTAAACAAAAGATTCTATTGTCTTGCCTCTGATTTTTTAAGAAGGCATTTTATATGGTAAAATCAGCAAAGAAAAGATAATGTCAATACTGGGAGGAGATGAAGGGAAGAACTAAAGGCTGGAACACAGGTTGAGAGCCTCTGTGGCATACCCCCTTAGGCTAGGACATAAATTAATCCATCCCCCAAGGGTTGCCACACAAGAGCAGACTGTCTATTAAGGCGAGGTTGAGAGACTGCCTTATTTATTGTCTGGGTTTTGGTTGTTTCTTTTTGTAGCTAAAGCATAATGGACTTTTTCTCCTATATTTTCATTTGAACCAAGGTTATAAAAGCGGTCTGAATTGTATATTAGCCACTTTACATCCTCAGGAAATCTCTCAATATGACACTTTTGAAAGTAAATGATTGTGTGAGGTATGTTTAGAATAGTAAAGTCGTGCTGGGAAATGTGAATTGCATTTTTGACATTTATCCATAAATTAATTACTCATGTATTCATGCATAAGGAGAAATTGTTGAGTTATCTCCACATGTTAATTGTTGACCAAGATCTTATTAATATTTAGATATACATCATGGCTGCAATATTTTCTTATGTGCAGGGTGTCTCCAGAAATAAAATAGGAGCCTCTAGGGTAATTGAAAAGCCACTGCATTTTACAATTATCAGATAAAGCCTAAGGTGATAAATAGTGCTTTTAAAACACCTGGGAAACTATAATTTTTAAAAATAAATTATAAACTAAACATGGTTTTATTTTTCAGGGCTTTGAAACTATAAATCAATTTATACTTGTCTCTATTTATTTAACCTATTATTCTCTCACTTTCCCATTTCCAAGGAAGTGACCATAACAACCTCTCTGTATCTCATATGTGCTACTATGAAGATAAACTAAGTACGTGAGCATGCTTTGGGATACTTGTATGAGTGTATATATAAAGAAATGTATTGATTTGAAAGAATATATAAATTTAAATGTGGCTAACGCTAATTTTTGTTGAGGAACTATAGAATGAACACTGATCAGGATTTTTATACTTTTAAAGAAAATCTCATAAATATATTCAACATATGTCAGTAAAAGAATCAGTGAATTAACACATCCTCTGATTCAGGTGATTCAGAATAAAAGCTATTGATTTCCTCTTGACTTTGTTATTTCTGGCCTCCTAGTAAGTCCTCACAGGCCTGCGTTCACTAGCACCTTTTCTGGCCTGTTGAGCTTAAATTCAAAAGCACACCCATACCCTCCTACCCTGTGTTACAAGTATAAGCAGTTAAGTCCATGTGAACCTAGAGTTGACAAATGATATTCTTCACATTAATTTTTAAAAGCCATTGTGTCGTTACCTTCGATCTTCATTGTGCTATTTTTAATCCACATTTTCATTTATAAATAGAAATAATGATGTACCTTATCGGAAACAGACAATCTATGGACCCATCCAGAGGAGTAAGCAGTTGTGTGCAGTGGTGGCAGTTGTGGGGGCTGCAAGAATGTGACTGTCCCTGGGTTGAGTTTCTTCCTTCTACATCTGTAGTGTATTATTGAAGAGGAGTCCCAGCTGGGCTCTCCAACCCCCTTGCCAGCGGCTATTCACGATTTCAAGGTCATCAACAGTCAGAAAATGAATGCAGATTAATACAGGGAATTGAATTTAATTCTCATTACTCTGGAGAAATGGCACTGGGAATGGATGTTATGCCTGCTTGTCTAATAGATTCTTCTGTGTTCCCAAGGCACCTTACCTATAGAAATATTTTCACTTGGACAAATAAATAAGCCAGATAATGGCATATATCCTTTAAAAGACCAAATGCTGGGACTGTGAACTTTAGCCCTCAGCACCTAGAGCAGTGACTGGGATGGAATGAATATAATGTAAAATATATGAATGAATGAATGAATGAATGAATAAAAAACACTAACTATTTTAGATCTCAATTTGGAAAAATGTTACTTTTTTATTCTGACGTTAGATAAAAGTAGAGAAAATGTCTTGAAAAGGAACTTTGGAGGAAGTAATAGAATTCAAACAGTCCTTTAACACATTGCTTGCTTTGTTGGGGAAAGGGAAACACCTCGTTAGATACACATACATAACGCAAGGAAGCACTCTGCCTCCTAATTTTTGTTCCTGAGGGAAACTGGTGCAGTTATTTGGACCTTTTAAATCAAAGCTCTACTTGTTTTTTTTCTTTTCTCCAAAATTTCTTTCTCTGTTTGGTGTGAATATGTTTACAGCAAGATGCCCTATGATGGCAAATCATTTGGCTTGGTAAGCATTGTGTGTTCTTCTTTGGGAAGTTACTTACAAAATAAAAAGAGCTGAGTTGGGGGTCACATAAGATGATTATAGTTCCTGTGAAGTGTTAATTTTTTAAGTGTTACCTCCATTATAGTGTTTGAACATGCAACTTTATAGACTAATTCCAAGCATCACATTTAATTTTATAAACAATTTCAGACAAAATTGTCCAAATTGAAGTTTTTAAAGCAATTAAAAATAGTTAAGCACTGCAATGTTCAGCAAAAGTCTACTTTGAAATTACTGTCAATAGAATACAAATTATATGAAAACCTTGATTATAACAACCTAATAAGTAATTTTGCTAAGGACTAAAATATTAAATTATATGAAACAAATATAAAATTTGTAATTTGTTTTGCTTCATTACTTATCCAAATATCTTTTCAAAAGACTAATCAAGTATGCACCATAGTATATACATTTGTTCATTTTTGGTATTTTGCTGATCTTCAGTAATAAAATTACTGGGAGAAATGTTGCACTTGGAAAACAATGGATGTTATGCCTGCTTGTCTAATAGATTCTTCTGTGTTCCCAAGGCACCTTACCTATAGAAATATTTTCACTTGGACAAATAAATAAGCCAGATAATGGCATATATCCTTTAAAAGACCAAATGCTGGGACTGTGAACTTTAGCCCTCAGCACCTAGAGCAGTGACTGGGATGGAATGAATATAATGTAAAATATATGAATGAATGAATGAATGAATGAATAAAAAACACTAACTATTTTAGATCTCAATTTGGAAAAATGTTACTTTTTTATTCTGACGTTAGATAAAAGTAGAGAAAATGTCTTGAAAAGGAACTTTGGAGGAAGTAATAGAATTCAAACAGTCCTTTAACACATTGCTTGCTTTGTTGGGGAAAGGGAAACACCTCGTTAGATACACATACATAACGCAAGGAAGCACTCTGCCTCCTAATTTTTGTTCCTGAGGGAAACTGGTGCAGTTATTTGGACCTTTTAAATCAAAGCTCTACTTGTTTTTTTTCTTTTCTCCAAAATTTCTTTCTCTGTTTGGTGTGAATATGTTTACAGCAAGATGCCCTATGATGGCAAATCATTTGGCTTGGTAAGCATTGTGTGTTCTTCTTTGGGAAGTTACTTACAAAATAAAAAGAGCTGAGTTGGGGGTCACATAAGATGATTATAGTTCCTGTGAAGTGTTAATTTTTTAAGTGTTACCTCCATTATAGTGTTTGAACATGCAACTTTATAGACTAATTCCAAGCATCACATTTAATTTTATAAACAATTTCAGACAAAATTGTCCAAATTGAAGTTTTTAAAGCAATTAAAAATAGTTAAGCACTGCAATGTTCAGCAAAAGTCTACTTTGAAATTACTGTCAATAGAATACAAATTATATGAAAACCTTGATTATAACAACCTAATAAGTAATTTTGCTAAGGACTAAAATATTAAATTATATGAAACAAATATAAAATTTGTAATTTGTTTTGCTTCATTACTTATCCAAATATCTTTTCAAAAGACTAATCAAGTATGCACCATAGTATATACATTTGTTCATTTTTGGTATTTTGCTGATCTTCAGTAATAAAAATTACCAGAGCCTAATGGGTATTTTTCAATGTGTTTATAGTCGCTCATTCATATCTGACTTTTTGAGATCCCATGTATTGTAGCATGCCAGGGTTCGCTGTCCATGTAATTCTCCAGGCAAGAATACTGGAGTCGGTTGCCATTCCCTTCTCCAGGGGATCTTCCTGACCTAGGGACCAAACCTGGGTCTCCTGCATTGCAGGCAGATTCCTTACCATCTGAGCCACCAGGGAAGCCCTAGAAGAGACTAATATATTTCATTTAATAACCGTATTCATAATTACTAGTTTCAAACATTTAGTCTTTCTGTATATGAACCTACATTTATAATGTTTTCGTAAGTCCCACAAATATTAAGTATAAATCTAAGAATGAGACTTTCTCCGAAGGAAGTAGGCATTTCTATTTTTACTAATCTTGCAAAGAAGTTAATCAGAGTATCAAAGTATACTTTTCTAAAAGTTAAAAATACAACTCACAGAAACATAAAATAAGCTCAAGTCAAAAAACATTAGTGAGGGATTAAGCCAAATGTTAAACTGACTCAGTGGAATTCAAGAAAGGACAAAGTATATACTACAGACAGAGAAAGTGCTGAAATGACATTGCTGAATGAAATGTTAAGCTGTTTAATAGCCTCCATGACCACAAAGTGTCACCTTTTAGGTTATCTTTTCAATTAGAAATCATTTCTATCTCAAACGGACAAAGATCATTTACAATTTAACAGTCTTCTAAAGGTTAACATCTAACTGCATAGAGTGTGGAACTTTATCAATAGGAAATAGTTAATCAGACAAACTGAGTCCTCTTAGAGAATGAGATAAGCCTTGAGCAAACCTGATAAATTTTGGATCCCAACTTTTGGATACTTTTTCTTAGTAAGGGAAAAGAAACAAAAGCTAGGAATTTAGTCTTGAGAGAGATATCTCTAACTGGAGCTTGGGCAGTGGGCCAGAGCTCTGTGAATAGAGACTGACTCAAAACGTGCCATGTAGTAAGAAGTTGGCCTTGGCCATTTCGAGACAGGTCTGAAACAGTGCCAGGAGGTGCCTTGTGACTGAGACTCCTCAAGGATGGGCCTGGACTGACATACTCCAAAAGCAGCCTTATTTTGTTGTAATTATAATTTATTCTGTTTTCAGATCCTTTCTTTATCTCCAGTCTTCAGTGAAATCCAGACGACTGGTGGTGTAGCATCATATTTAGTTATGTTGTGAGGACTTAAAGAGAGGGGTCTCTTTTTTGTTTGGATGAGATATTCATATTAGGCATTAAAAAAACGAAAAAGGGAAGAGCAGTGGTTTTCCTCACACTGACACCAAAATAGTGATAGCAGCAGAGGTTCAAGGGGGTGACCAGCAAGAGAAATTACTCACCGTTGAAATTATTGGTTATACAAAAAGGAGGTGCTATGTTGATCAAATGTGGCAAATACCAGTGTCAAGTGAAGATCAGGTCGTTTGACACACCTGGGTAAGTGTGTATCAGAAATACTTGGGAGGAGGTCCTGGAAAAAAGTAGCTTTTTCCTTTGGACAAGTAAAACAGGGTTCAGAATACTGTGCTTGTAGAACAATGATTATAGGTATGAACTCTAGACTTGTATTGCCTGGTTCAAATCCTAATTCTGCCTCTTGATAGCTGTATGAATTTGATATCTATCTTTAATGTTAAACTGACTCAGTGGAATTCAAGAAAGGACAAAGTATATACTACAGACAGAGAAAGTGCTGAAATGACATTGCTGAATGAAATGTTAAGCTGTTTAATAGCCTCCATGACCACAAAGTGTCACCTTTTAGGTTATCTTTTCAATTAGAAATCATTTCTATCTCAAACGGACAAAGATCATTTACAATTTAACAGTCTTCTAAAGGTTAACATCTAACTGCATAGAGTGTGGAACTTTATCAATAGGAAATAGTTAATCAGACAAACTGAGTCCTCTTAGAGAATGAGATAAGCCTTGAGCAAACCTGATAAATTTTGGATCCCAACTTTTGGATACTTTTTCTTAGTAAGGGAAAAGAAACAAAAGCTAGGAATTTAGTCTTGAGAGAGATATCTCTAACTGGAGCTTGGGCAGTGGGCCAGAGCTCTGTGAATAGAGACTGACTCAAAAACGTGCCATGTAGTAAGAAGTTGGCCTTGGCCATTTCGAGACAGGTCTGAAACAGTGCCAGGAGGTGCCTTGTGACTGAGACTCCTCAAGGATGGGCCTGGACTGACATACTCCAAAAGCAGCCTTATTTTGTTGTAATTATAATTTATTCTGTTTTCAGATCCTTTCTTTATCTCCAGTCTTCAGTGAAATCCAGACGACTGGTGGTGTAGCATCATATTTAGTTATGTTGTGAGGACTTAAAGAGAGGGGTCTCTTTTTTGTTTGGATGAGATATTCATATTAGGCATTAAAAAAACGAAAAAGGGAAGAGCAGTGGTTTTCCTCACACTGACACCAAAATAGTGATAGCAGCAGAGGTTCAAGGGGGTGACCAGCAAGAGAAATTACTCACCGTTGAAATTATTGGTTATACAAAAAGGAGGTGCTATGTTGATCAAATGTGGCAAATACCAGTGTCAAGTGAAGATCAGGTCGTTTGACACACCTGGGTAAGTGTGTATCAGAAATACTTGGGAGGAGGTCCTGGAAAAAAGTAGCTTTTTCCTTTGGACAAGTAAAACAGGGTTCAGAATACTGTGCTTGTAGAACAATGATTATAGGTATGAACTCTAGACTTGTATTGCCTGGTTCAAATCCTAATTCTGCCTCTTGATAGCTGTATGAATTTGATATTATCTAGCTTCTTTATGCCTCAGTTTCCTCATCAGTGAAATAGGTATAAGGCATATCTACCATGCAGATTTTTATGAGATCTAAATTAATATTTATCTTTTTGAAAACAGTTTAAATGGTACACATCCTATTGTATGCATTTTGGTGATCATTCTCTTGGTATAAACTTCATTTTTGCCTTCCTTCATTCTTTTTTTGGGGGGTGGGAGGGAGCGGGTTGGGGAGGGAGTGGGGCGGGCGGGCCACTTCTATTGATCTTTCATATATCTATTTTCATCCATCTTTGTTTTTTGGCCTGTGTGGGCCTCCCATCACAGTGGCCTCTGTTGTTGCAGAGCACTGGCTCTGGGCGCATGTGCTCCAGAGCTCCAGCTCAGTAATTGGACACATCGGTCCAGCCGTTCCACAGCACGTGGGATCTTCCCAGGCCAGGGATCGAACCGGCACCCCTTGCACTGCAAGGCGGTGTCCTTACCCACTGGACCACCAGGGAAGCCCCTTAATTAATTTTTGACTTGTAGGAGTAGTAGCCTGCAAACTATATTTCCTTTTTTAGTTGGGTTCAGAATGTTGGAAAGCAAGAGGAAGAGAAAGACTGTCTTTTTTTTTTTTTTTTTTTACTTTGGAGATGCCTTCAAAGTTACAATACTTTGTTACTTTGGGAATAGTAACAATAGTGTCACACAGGCTCTTCAGTGGGATCATAGTTCCCAAGTGTCCACTCAGTTGCAATAACAGCAAGACATTATCTTTGTTAAAGTAGTGGCAAGGCAGGGCTTCAGCTCAGGAATGGTACCGGCTCTGTATAAATGGGTAAATCACTAAACTCGTTTGTTCACCCAGCTTTTCCAACAATTTTGTAACTAATTCTGTGCACTAAATCCCTTTATCCTTGAAATACCTAGAGTGGTTTCTGTGTTTCTGACTGATGGAAACAGTTACTACAGTGTCCATTGTCATATTATATTATATATTATTTCTGCTGTTATTATTATCCTCTGAAATATTATCTATGAAACAAAAATTCTAAAAGTATAGCCTGCTTACCTAAATTTTCCAGTCTACTATCTAGTCATTTTTTCCACAGATTTCATCCTTGAACCGGAAGCATATAGGGTGAATGATCAATAATTATATGAACTGGTTTGTCATTTAAATCCACTATGATAGGTGTATATCTGTCACTGATTGATGACCTAGTGGGTAGAGAGATTTATTTCATTTGACACCAGTGTAAGAAAGATAATATTATTTTGGAGAATGGACTGGGAACAATTAGAAAGATGTATAATCAATAACAGGAGAGTTCTTGTGTCCTATATAAGGCATAATGTGTAATCAACCACTAATACATTATTTTTCTCCAGCTCTCCATTGATTACGCATAACTTATAACAGTTTGAAGGAAAAAATATATATCCTAAAAGTAACCTTATTTCACAACTGAAGTAAATGTAGTTTGTTTTCAATAGTTGGACTGCCTTGGTAAGAGAAACTATGATACATGGATATAGCATCCAGAATTATAAATTCATAGAAGGATATGTGAATGTGAGGTCTTAAAACTGAGGGATACTTTGGAAAAATGATGTAGAAAAAGAGAATTGTGGCTGGCTTTAGAACCTATCATAAAAAGTGAAGTAAGTCAAAAAGAGAAAGACAAGTATAGTATACTAACTCATATATATGGGATCTAGTAAGATGGTCATGATAACACACACAGTGAACTCATGAAAAAACAGAGAATAGACATAAAGACATTGTGGAGACCGAACAGTGGGAGGGAGTAACATGGAAACCTATACTGTCATGTGTAGAAAAGATAGCTATTGTCATTGTGCTAGGGGAATAGGAGTACCTACAACCACTTGGAGCAATGGTCTGGAGGGATGGGGCGGGGGGGAACCTGGGTGGGGGGAGGGCCAAGGGATATGCATCTGATTGATCTGGGAACATACATGTACAAAAATAAATAAATAAATAAATAAATAAATAAATAAATAAAAAAAGAGAATTGGTATAGCATGTCAGCAATGAACTTAAAATATTCTTAAAGATCAGTCTGGCTCAGGTTTTCCCTTGATTCTAATTCTTCCCTTTCTTTAAGGGTTAAATTCTGTTTTGAAATTGTCATCCTGGTCTTTCCTTGTTGTCTTCTCTGTTACTCTCCAGAGAAGACTGTTGCTGAACTTGTCATCTCTTTACTCTGGCTTTTGCTGGTAAACGAGAGCCTCCTCATTACACAGTTACACAATATAGCTGGTCATGAGCCATGTGAACTGAAAATGTCTTTCCTTTGAAGGAAGTTTTTCCAACAGCTTATTTCAGCAAACAATTTGCTTGGTTGGGTTGATCTCTTCATTAATCACCTGGAGTTTGTAACTGTACACCATGTGACTAAAAGTAAATAACGCTGATGTCCAGGTACAACATGTAAGCCAGCACAGTTGGCTGTCTCAAGTGCTTATTAGAATTATAGCACTTGAGACGTCTGATTAGTCTATGCATGAGACTTTCTGGAAACTGGAAAAATAAATACAAGAAACTGCTGGGATAGAATTTTAAGAGTCATTGAATAGAAGACAGTATGGCAAAAGAGAAATAACACTGTCTTTGTAATCAGACCATTTGAGCTCAGTCCCTGACTTGTTCACTCTAAGGATAACATTATATCTTATTTATCTGCTTCTCTCTTTCCCTCTCTCTTCCCTCTCCTCATGCACACACACACATGCTTCCACACAAGCCACACCTACAGTTTATATCAGGCAACTGTGATCCACGGGCCAAATTCAACCTGTCACCTGTTTTTGCAAATAAAGTTTTATTAGGAAATAGTCACACCCATTTATTTACATATTGTCTAACGCTGTTTTTCACATCAAAGTCAGTTTAATAGCTGTGAATGATGATATAGTTGCAAAACCTAATATATTTACTATCTGGTCCTTTACAGAACATATTTGCTGATTACTGGCTTAAATAGTACTAGAAGCTCCAAAAATTTTAGTCTCATTTCTTTAACTAGAAAAAAAAATATGACAGATCATCTAGTGCCAAATTCTTGGTTTCTAATAAGAGGAGAAATATCTATGTCTACGACTGTGGCAGGAAATATACAGCATGAGCCTGGAGCACCTCGTATGCCAAAAATTAAGAAAATGCAAAAAATAAAAAACTTAACAAACAAAAGCAGGAGTGTGTCAACAGGACGCAGAAGACAGATGAGATAATTCCTGAAGCTGACAATTTGAGTAAATAAATAAATAAAGATAGATTTTATTGGATTATAGCTTAAAGTGTAAAACAAATCTCCATGAATCCATACTGATATCAATAAGTGATTTGATAAATAATGGGGGAGGAGATAGAAAAATCTACAGTACAGAAAACTTCCAAATACTGTATGTAGATGCTCTGTTCTCAAGAAGGTGAAACATAACTGCCCACTCCTCAAGGTGGGTGTGCACGGTGACTTCCTTCAAAGAATATTGTATAGAAAAGGGAAAAAAAAGAGCAACATTACAGTAGAGAACCTGACAGACCCTCTTTCAGCTGGTAGATCAAGGTCAACATCATTAATAATAAGTCAGATTGATGTTATGTACTTTTGATATGATAGAATGAGAATAATACTTTGCCGCTCTGGTTTAAAATAACTGGACTGCATGAGACTTTCTGGAAACTGGAAAAATAAATACAAGAAACTGCTGGGATAGAATTTTAAGAGTCATTGAATAGAAGACAGTATGGCAAAGAGAAATAACACTGTCTTTGTAATCAGACCATTTGAGCTCAGTCCCTGACTTGTTCACTCTAAGGATAACATTATATCTTATTTATCTGCTTCTCTCTTTCCCTCTCTCTTCCCTCTCCTCATGCACACACACACATGCTTCCACACAAGCCACACCTACAGTTTATATCAGGCAACTGTGATCCACGGGCCAAATTCAACCTGTCACCTGTTTTTGCAAATAAAGTTTTATTAGGAAATAGTCACACCCATTTATTTACATATTGTCTAACGCTGTTTTTCACATCAAAGTCAGTTTAATAGCTGTGAATGATGATATAGTTGCAAAACCTAATATATTTACTATCTGGTCCTTTACAGAACATATTTGCTGATTACTGGCTTAAATAGTACTAGAAGCGCCAAAAATTTTAGTCTCATTTCTTTAACTAGAAAAAAAAATATGACAGATCATCTAGTGCCAAATTCTTGGTTTCTAATAAGAGGAGAAATATCTATGTCTACGACTGTGGCAGGAAATATACAGCATGAGCCTGGAGCACCTCGTATGCCAAAAATTAAGAAAATGCAAAAAATAAAAAACTTAACAAACAAAAGCAGGAGTGTGTCAACAGGACGCAGAAGACAGATGAGATAATTCCTGAAGCTGACAATTTGAGTAAATAAATAAATAAAGATAGATTTTATTGGATTATAGCTTAAAGTGTAAAACAAATCTCCATGAATCCATACTGATATCAATAAGTGATTTGATAAATAATGGGGGAGGAGATAGAAAAATCTACAGTACAGAAAACTTCCAAATACTGTATGTAGATGCTCTGTTCTCAAGAAGGTGAAACATAACTGCCCACTCCTCAAGGTGGGTGTGCACGGTGACTTCCTTCAAAGAATATTGTATAGAAAAGGGAAAAAAAAGAGCAACATTACAGTAGAGAACCTGACAGACCCTCTTTCAGCTGGTAGATCAAGGTCAACATCATTAATAATAAGTCAGATTGATGTTATGTACTTTTGATATGATAGAATGAGAATAATACTTTGCCCCTCTGGTCTTTCTTCACAAAATGCATAACCCAGGTCTAATCATGACAAAAACATCAGACAAATCCCCAGAGAGGGACGTTTTACAAAATACCTAACCAGTATACCTCAAGACTGTCAAGGTCATCAAAACCAAGGAAAATCTGAGAAAGTGTCACAGCCCAGAGTAGGCTCAGAAGACCTAATTACTGAATGGATAGAATTCTGGAACAGAAAGAGGGTATTAGATAAAAACTAGGGAAATCTTAAACCACAGACTTTAGTTAATGACAATGTTTTGATTTTATTTCCACATTAATTATAACAAATGTATCATACTAACATAAGCTATTAATAATAGTAGAAACTAGGTTTGGGGTAAACATGAACTCTGTTCTATTTTGTAATTCTCCTGTAAATCTAAAACTAGAACAAAATATTTGGCAGAACTCTTGAAAAGCTATTATGTTTGGATGACTAAAATTATACATTTAGATGCAGAAATGGTTTTGCCATATAAATCTGACAAAGCAGAATAAAATGACGGAGTTCCAAATATGCTTATTCTCTCATGGTAATATACCATACTAAAATGTTTTACTTGAAAAATGTGCACCTTTTGCATATGCGACTAATGGGCTTCAATCCTAAAATTCCTAGAGAAATAAGAAATTCTATAGAAAAGTAGAAAAGATAAAAATAACAGAGAATAACAGCCATACTCTGAAATATAATAAAGTCATTGAAAGGTTCTATATAATAGCAATATACAAAAGAGAGAAGGACACAGCAAAAGGGTAAGATCTACTGTGGACACAATTAATTCAAATACTGTATTTTGTAAAATAAAAAGCAGTAAGAGAGTTAGCATAATGTCTGGGAAATCAAAGTGAGCAATACAATAGAATGGCAGTTCGTTTGCGTATTTGGAGGAAGAAGTCAACATAATAAGAAAGAAAACAAAATTTTCCCACATTTAAAGGAAAAAAATAGTCTACATCAGAAATGTATTTCCCAAATAAATATCTCCCAGGTAGAAAATGTGCAGCTTATAATGTGCAGCTTGAAATGCAAAGACAATTCTATGTCAAGAATACATCTAAAATTGACAAACAGTTCATTGCAGAAATTGCTAAAGTTTGCATGCTTTAAAAAAGTTAAAGAAATCCAAAGCTATCATCTGAAGCACTTTAAGTCTGTGACAACATGCTTAGGTATAAAATGATGGCTCTAGGCCAAATTAAGCCATACTGGCAGTCTTACTAAAAGAGTAACTGATGCTACACAAAGGCTATGTCGCATCTTGTTGGAATAAGATGTTGCTGATACCCTGGGCCTCTGATGCTAGAAGCAAAGTGATGGGCCCTCCGCTTGATCCTCAGGAAATATCTTTTTTCAATCTGCATGAAGATAAAGAAGCAATCTAATCATTCAGAAGATCTATGATAGTTCCTTCAAAAGACATGTTACCAGGAATGTAATTAACAACAATGAGCAATTTCAAGGGCTTCCGCTGAACAACAGAAAAAAAAAAATTAAACTCACCCAGCCTTTGCATAGAAAAAAAATTTTTGAATGGGCCGTTCTCAAGCAACTCAAGCAATTTAACTACATCATCTGTTTCATGATCCTAGATCAGAGAATATCTGATAAATAGAAGAATATTTATTAGTTTGTTGGTACTCTGTGCTAATAGTTAAATATAGAAAATCTATACCATATGCTATATGAACTTAATTATCAAAATAATTATCAAAATCTGATCTTATTGATTAACTCCAAATTAAGTATATAAATTCTACACATGCTTTGCTTTGTATATACAGGGCTCAATGTGCACAGTCTGAGCATTTAAAAAAAATACAACTAGTACTTCCTTCAGTAAAAGTTGAAAGATCAAAGGAAACAGCAAAAGGGTAAGATCTACTGTGGACACAATTAATTCAAATACTGTATTTTGTAAAATAAAAAGCAGTAAGAGAGTTAGCATAATGTCTGGGAAATCAAAGTGAGCAATACAATAGAATGGCAGTTCGTTTGCGTATTTGGAGGAAGAAGTCAACATAATAAGAAAGAAAACAAAATTTTCCCACATTTAAAGGAAAAAAATAGTCTACATCAGAAATGTATTTCCCAAATAAATATCTCCCAGGTAGAAAATGTGCAGCTTATAATGTGCAGCTTGAAATGCAAAGACAATTCTATGTCAAGAATACATCTAAAATTGACAAACAGTTCATTGCAGAAATTGCTAAAGTTTGCATGCTTTAAAAAAGTTAAAGAAATCCAAAGCTATCATCTGAAGCACTTTAAGTCTGTGACAACATGCTTAGGTATAAAATGATGGCTCTAGGCCAAATTAAGCCATACTGGCAGTCTTACTAAAAGAGTAACTGATGCTACACAAAGGCTATGTCGCATCTTGTTGGAATAAGATGTTGCTGATACCCTGGGCCTCTGATGCTAGAAGCAAAGTGATGGGCCCTCCGCTTGATCCTCAGGAAATATCTTTTTTCAATCTGCATGAAGATAAAGAAGCAATCTAATCATTCAGAAGATCTATGATAGTTCCTTCAAAAGACATGTTACCAGGAATGTAATTAACAACAATGAGCAATTTCAAGGGCTTCCGCTGAACAACAGAAAAAAAAAAATTAAACTCACCCAGCCTTTGCATAGAAAAAAAATTTTTGAATGGGCCGTTCTCAAGCAACTCAAGCAATTTAACTACATCATCTGTTTCATGATCCTAGATCAGAGAATATCTGATAAATAGAAGAATATTTATTAGTTTGTTGGTACTCTGTGCTAATAGTTAAATATAGAAAATCTATACCATATGCTATATGAACTTAATTATCAAAATAATTATCAAAATCTGATCTTATTGATTAACTCCAAATTAAGTATATAAATTCTACACATGCTTTGCTTTGTATATACAGGGCTCAATGTGCACAGTCTGAGCATTTAAAAAAAAAATACAACTAGTACTTCCTTCAGTAAAAAGTAAAACACTGAAAGTAAACCAGACATTCTGATTTCTTTGATGGATCGATAGCTATGTTTGTTTAACTTCTTTGCTAAAAGGAACTAATCTTTATTATTCCATTATAGCCTTAGCATAGATCACTTATTGAACATTCATTTATTTCACAAATGTTTATTGATCACAAAATTTGCATCAGACATTTTGCCGAAACTCAGGGGATACAACTGTAAACAAAATCAGAAAGACTTTCTGTGTTCATGGAGAAAGAGTAGAAATAGGCTTATAGCCTAAATAACAAGACAGATTGCTCTTTAGGATAAGTCCGTGATGCTGTGTGATTTAGACTTGGAGAAAGCTTCTCTGAGAGTCATACTTGAGCTCAGATAGACTGAGTAAAAGTTCACTAGGCTAAGAGAAGGAGGAAATTTTCCCAGGTAAAGAGTAGAATGCTTGCTGCTACCTTATGATGGAAGGTAGCTTGGAGCATAAAAAAACTTTGAAGATCATGATAAAAAATGTTGCCTTCAAGAAAATAAGGAAAGTGTTTAAGAGTTTAGCCCAAATTCTCATAATTATTTTTGCATCTATAAAATGTCCTGCAGTCTATTTGTGGGTAAATGGTGAGATGAGGCTGGGCTGGATGCAGGTTGATAACTCAGAGGGTTCTTTTAGCACTCAGGATTCAGTTTCTGAAAAGATGTGCCATGGTGTTTTTTCACTAGAAGGGCTAAGAAGTGGATAGATTTGAGAGCCATTTAGGAAATAATATACGGTGGACCTGGGGATGTGTTGGATATGAGAGTGTGTGATAAAAGAGATTTCTGGTTAGTACAGCTTCATAGATATTGGAGCTATTCATTAAGACAGCCTAGAAAAGAAGATTATTAAAATGTGAGGGAAATGTGGTATGTAATTGATGATCCACTTTGGGATGTTGACTTTAAAATATCCCTGAGGCACTACAAAAAGGGAGGATCCAAGTATGGATTACAAGTATGGATGACCCAGAATGACAGAGTAAAGACCTCCAAAAAGCTATTCCCCAGGAACACTAGCCATCCTGTTAGGAGTAAAACTTTCAACACATGAATTGGAGGATTCATTTAATGCATTCATTAACAATAATGAAGTTAGAGAGTACAGTTTTTAAAAGAAAAAAATTTAAAGGAAAAATTTGTATTTTATTTATAGAAAATAAAGTAGGAGAAATATGGAATAAAGGATCCTTGGAGGAGATGGTTTCCAAGAACATCTTGGAGATACTGCATCTATGTCCTTGCTTTATACTGGTTTAAAGCTATTATGTTAGAGAACATAAATGTGACAAAAATTACTTTGAAATCAGACAATAAGTATTATTAGATAGAAGGAGCCAACTAAGAAGATTAAAGCATCTAGTCTTTTGCTGTTTTCCAAACTTATAAACTCTTGAGAGCAATTTGGATTATAGAGCAAAGCATACAGTGCAAAAGCTAAAGGAAGACATTCACATTAGTTGAAATAACTGAGTTGTAAAATGCAAATAACTTTTAAGACATTAGTTCTGTACGTTGAGAATGCTTGTAGGTTTTTGAAAAGAAGCTAGAGATGGATGTGGTTTAAATGAGTGAAGAGATCTAAATGTAAAAGAAACATTTTCTTCCATGTGTGGGTACATTCAAACCACTAGGCAATTCTTAGAACCAATTATGTACATCTGTACTGTTTAGTTGCTAAGTCATGTCTGACCTTTGTGATCCCATGGACTGTAGCCCTTCAGGGTTACTTTGGACCCCTTTGTCTGTTGGATTTCCCAGGCAAGGATATTGGAGTGGGTTGCCATTTCCTTCTCCAGGGGATCTCTCAGACCCAGGGATAGAACTTAGGTCTCCTGCATTGCAGTGAGTTTCCTTTACCTTTTCCTTTATTGCAGGTGGATCATTTACCAAATGAGCTACCAGGGGAAACCCACGTATATCCGTAAGAAACATTTGTTTAAAGGAAAAGAAACATTTTTGAGTGTGTTTTCCACAAGTAATACACTGTAGCATCAAATAAATCTATCTCCTCAGTGATTCCCATTGGTTTATTTAATTATAGTGTCTTTATCTGCTTTGTTCGTTAGTCTTATTCAAACTAGTGTTCATATCAATTCAGATCCTCTTGGCCAGGCAACCTGCTGGCATTTAAACAAGTGCCAACCTTGAATACTAATATCAGAACTATCAACAAGAAACAGACTGGGATGATGATAGATGAATTAAATCTTGAATAGTGGATGAAAAGTTGATATGGTCCACAATCAGTCTTTAAATGTCACTTTTGGAAAGGTGAGGGTATGGCAGAATAAAAAGGCAGCATTGAAATCAGGCTCATGAGAGAGAGAGTGGTTATACTCAGCTTGCCTGGGATGATTTTCAAAATAAAGAGTAAATATCTTCTTCCTGTGAAATACATCTTGGAGATACTGCATCTATGTCCTTGCTTTATACTGGTTTAAAGCTATTATGTTAGAGAACATAAATGTGACAAAAATTACTTTGAAATCAGACAATAAGTATTATTAGATAGAAGGAGCCAACTAAGAAGATTAAAGCATCTAGTCTTTTGCTGTTTTCCAAACTTATAAACTCTTGAGAGCAATTTGGATTATAGAGCAAAGCATACAGTGCAAAAGCTAAAGGAAGACATTCACATTAGTTGAAATAACTGAGTTGTAAAATGCAAATAACTTTTAAGACATTAGTTCTGTACGTTGAGAATGCTTGTAGGTTTTTGAAAAGAAGCTAGAGATGGATGTGGTTTAAATGAGTGAAGAGATCTAAATGTAAAAGAAACATTTTCTTCCATGTGTGGGTACATTCAAACCACTAGGCAATTCTTAGAACCAATTATGTACATCTGTACTGTTTAGTTGCTAAGTCATGTCTGACCTTTGTGATCCCATGGACTGTAGCCCTTCAGGGTTACTTTGGACCCCTTTGTCTGTTGGATTTCCCAGGCAAGGATATTGGAGTGGGTTGCCATTTCCTTCTCCAGGGGATCTCTCAGACCCAGGGATAGAACTTAGGTCTCCTGCATTGCAGTGAGTTTCCTTTACCTTTTCCTTTATTGCAGGTGGATCATTTACCAAATGAGCTACCAGGGAAGCCCACGTATATCCGTAAGAAACATTTTTGTAAAAGGAAAAGAAACATTTTTGAGTGTGTTTTCCACAAGTAATACACTGTAGCATCAAATAAATCTATCTCCTCAGTGATTCCCATTGGTTTATTTAATTATAGTGTCTTTATCTGCTTTGTTCGTTAGTCTTATTCAAACTAGTGTTCATATCAATTCAGATCCTCTTGGCCAGGCAACCTGCTGGCATTTAAACAAGTGCCAACCTTGAATACTAATATCAGAACTATCAACAAGAAACAGACTGGGATGATGATAGATGAATTAAATCTTGAATAGTGGATGAAAAGTTGATATGGTCCACAATCAGTCTTTAAATGTCACTTTTGGAAAGGTGAGGGTATGGCAGAATAAAAAAAGGCAGCATTGAAATCAGGCTCATGAGAGAGAGAGTGGTTATACTCAGCTTGCCTGGGGTATTGATTTTCTTACCTGAAAATAAAGAGTAAATATCTTCTTCCTAGAGATTCAAGAAATATTAAATTTAAAAATTATTAGTTAAAATCTCTACCTGCCATATTATGGACCCTCAGTCACTGTTATTATCTTTACATCTTTTACTTTGGAATCTTTATAACTAAAAAGTATCAGTAAAAAACATTTTGTGACATTATAAGATGTCCAGATGTTTATAAATCACCATGATCAGCTTAGGCCAATGGTTTTATATCTTAGGAACTTGGCTCCTTCTTGCATGAGTAAAAGTGAGGAAAAATAATAATCTCTACTTAAATATGCCAGAGGTACAGTGAAATAGTGCTTTCTTCATTTCCCACTTTAAACCAAAAAAGAAATACTCATCTCAAATGAGATCATATAATAATTGGTAGAATCAGGAAAATGTCAGACTCTTTTGGGCCTACTCTACTTCATAGATGAAAAGTAGAACAGACAAAAATGATTATTTTTTCAAATGACTATACTTGCCACTCGAAAGGCAGACAGGGCTCAGATGGTAAAGAATCTGCCTGCAATAAAGGAGACCTGGGCTTTATTCTTGGGTTGAAGATACCCTGGAGAAGGAAATGGAAACCCACTCTAGTATTCTTGCCTGGAGAATTACATGGACAGAGAAGCCTGACGCGTTGCAAAGAGTTGGAGACGACAAAGCAGCCTACACTTTTACTTTCAATGGTAGAGGAGGCACTTTGGCCATGTAGCCGAAAGAATTTATGCAGGAGTGGACTGGTACATCTTAGTACAGTAGAGTCATATTAAGAGGAACACAACTTTTAAATGAGATTTAGAACCTAACCCTCATTTAATTTGCATTTAATGCCTAAGCACATGAGACTGATTCCTGTTCAGTGAGTCCTCAGTAGGTACATGTAAGCAGTTGAGGTCATCTCCATATCTTTTCCAAAAATGGTATGCATGTCCAACTACTCATACGCAAAATTTAGGTTAAAATCCAGTAAGCACTGCCTACTGTGTGCCAGTGACACAGAGTATCTTGTTACCTCCTCCTAAGGACCAATTTATCTATATTCATTAAGTTTACAGAGGCTGATTTATTAAAACAGAATGGAGTAAATCCTCCAGGCAAACACAAACATTTTATAATTCTCATCCATCATTTGTTCTCCACTAGGAATTTTATAGTTGTCATAAAGTCATGAAGAACAGCAAACACGGTTACTGCATGCCAGACTGTTTCAAACAGTTTATACCGATTATCTCATATGACCTTGACAACAATCTATTAGGTTGTTATAATCCAATTTTACAGATGCGGGAACAGAGCAAGAGATATTGTCATTTAGCCAAGGTCACACAGGTTCTAATCACTTGGTCTAGGATTCAAGCAGCAGGCTAATTTCAAAGCAGAGACTCTAACCTTGAAGTCATCCTCTCACTGAGCACTGAGTCACTCACTCCTGAGTGTTTCAACCTTATGAGATCATATAATAATTGGTAGAATCAGGAAAATGTCAGACTCTTTTGGGCCTACTCTACTTCATAGATGAAAAGTAGAACAGACAAAAATGATTATTTTTTCAAATGACTATACTTGCCACTCGAAAGGCAGACAGGGCTCAGATGGTAAAGAATCTGCCTGCAATAAAGGAGACCTGGGCTTTATTCTTGGGTTGAAGATACCCTGGAGAAGGAAATGGAAACCCACTCTAGTATTCTTGCCTGGAGAATTACATGGACAGAGAAGCCTGACGCGTTGCAAAGAGTTGGAGACGACAAAGCAGCCTACACTTTTACTTTCAATGGTAGAGGAGGCACTTTGGCCATGTAGCCGAAAGAATTTATGCAGGAGTGGACTGGTACATCTTAGTACAGTAGAGTCATATTAAGAGGAACACAACTTTTAAATGAGATTTAGAACCTAACCCTCATTTAATTTGCATTTAATGCCTAAGCACATGAGACTGATTCCTGTTCAGTGAGTCCTCAGTAGGTACATGTAAGCAGTTGAGGTCATCTCCATATCTTTTCCAAAAATGGTATGCATGTCCAACTACTCATACGCAAAATTTAGGTTAAAATCCAGTAAGCACTGCCTACTGTGTGCCAGTGACACAGAGTATCTTGTTACCTCCTCCTAAGGACCAATTTATCTATATTCATTAAGTTTACAGAGGCTGATTTATTAAAACAGAATGGAGTAAATCCTCCAGGCAAACACAAACATTTTATAATTCTCATCCATCATTTGTTCTCCACTAGGAATTTTATAGTTGTCATAAAGTCATGAAGAACAGCAAACACGGTTACTGCATGCCAGACTGTTTCAAACAGTTTATACCGATTATCTCATATGACCTTGACAACAATCTATTAGGTTGTTATAATCCAATTTTACAGATGCGGGAACAGAGCAAGAGATATTGTCATTTAGCCAAGGTCACACAGGTTCTAATCACTTGGTCTAGGATTCAAGCAGCAGGCTAATTTCAAAGCAGAGACTCTAACCTTGAAGTCATCCTCTCACTGAGCACTGAGTCACTCACTCCTGAGTGTTTCAACCTTGTTTTGTCTTAAGTTTATCAGAGTCCTCCTAAAATTTTACAGCATTTTAGAATTACTATGTAAGGGTATAGACTCTGCATAAAATTTTGTAGATAATAGAAGGAATTTTTCAAGGGCAATTTTTGCATTACTAGCTGATTTTAGAACTTAGCCCTAGAAAGAAGCAATCGGACTGTAATTTGCAAACTCACAGCCAGCCTGTGAAGCAAATGAAATGTTAGTGGAAGTCTGTCCTCCTTAACAGCGTGTTGGGATATGCCAATTACAGATAGTGTATCTATTCATTAGGGCTCAGAAGTTTCTAGGTAACACTAGTCTACTTGCCATGTTGGAGCTAGTGTTTGAAATTTAAGACATAAAATAAAGACTTGGAAACATATTTTTATTAACAGTGTTGCCTTTTCAGACAAGTTTTAATCACTCTTCATTCATTTGTCCCTTTCTTATTTCCCTTCCTTATTTCCATCTATTCATTATTCACTCACTACTATATTTTAGGTATGTGGACAGATTAAAGCACAAGAAAATGAAGTACATGGTCTTGTCCATGCTCAGCTTATGTGCTTTAAAAGAATAAGGAGTTTTCAACAGTTTTCAATATCGGTTTGACTCTTAGAAGCATGTCCTGTGTTCATCAATGAAACTGAATCTTTTGCCTAAAACCATTGAAAAATTTTAGCTGCATGGAATTATGTTTTTGTATCAATATCTTAGAAGTCTAATGGGTAAAATTCCAGTACAAGATAAGGATCATGAGAATCTCATTTGAATTTGGTAAATTCATTTGTTTGTCACCACAATGCTTTCTTACACTGTTAGATGATAGAAATAATGTGTTCAGCCCTAAAAATGTCTATCTGTTATCAAGCTGGAGAAATTAATTGCAGTTGCCCATATTCTATATTTATTTTTCTACATTTAAAATTTTCTTACTAAAAATTCCTAGATTTTAATTTCCAAATTTTTCCAAAGATACAAATAAAATTAGTCAAGCTTGATGACCAAATGCTATTGTATACAAATAAAAACTTCTAAGTCATGAGTAACACCAGAATATTAGTAGATGAACTCTGTAGGAAGTGGAGATTCTAGGCCAGTAATATGAGAAAATTCAATGAACATCTCATTCTGGAGGAAACATAATTACAGTTCTTCAGTGCAATAAATTAGTGCCCATTTAAGAAGATCTCATCTAACTGAGGTATTGCCAAATTTTAGAAAGACATCTTTTTTTTAATTTAATTTTGGCCTCTTTTATTATTTTCTTATTTATTTATTTTCATCCATCTTTATTCTTTGGCCTGTGTGAGCCTTCCATTGCAGTGGCCTCTCTCGTTGTAGAGCACCGACTCTGGGTGCATGCACTCCAGAGCCTTGGCTCGTAATTGGGCACACTGGTCCAGCCACTCCATGGCACGTGGGGTCTTCCTGGGCCAGGAATCAGACTGGTGCTCCTCGCACTGTAAGGCAGACTCTACCCACTGGACCACCAGGGAAGCCCAAGATATCTTTTTTATTATTATTATTATTATTTATTTTAAAGGTTTTACAGTTTTGTAGTTCACAGACATGTATGTTCCCAGATCAGTCATATGCATATCCATGGTCCCCACTACCCCAGTTCCCCCCATCCCACCCCTCTAGACCTTCACCCCAAGTCGTTGTAAGCACTCCTATTCCCTTAGCTCTATGACACTAGCTGTCTTTTCCACACATAACACTATAGGTTTCCTTGTTACTCCCTCCATGCTTCCTCATCCCTATTTCTTCCCCACAATGTCCCTATGTCTATGCTGTGTCTGTTTTTCCATGAGTTCCCTGCATGTGTTATCAAGACTGTCCTACTAGATTCCATATATGTGTGTTAGTATACTGTATTTGTCTTTCTCTTTTTGACTTACTTCACTTTTTATGATAGGTTCTAGAGCCAGCCACTTCATTAGGACTGAGTCTTCTGCATTTCTTTTAACAGCTAAGTAAGTATTCCATTGTATATATGTACCAGAGCTTCTGGATCCATTCGTTTGTTGATAGACATCTAGGTTGCTTCCATGTTTTGGCTATTGTATAGAGAGCTGCAATGAACATTGGGGTACAGGTGCTTCTTTCAGTTTTGATTTCATCAGGATATAAGCCTAATAGTGGGATTGCTGGGTCGTAGGGTGCTTCTATTTTTAGTTTTTTAAGAAATCTCCATACTGTCTTCCATAGAGGCTGTATCAATTGACATTCCCACCAGCAATGCAAGAGGGTTCCCTTTTCTCCGCACCCTCTCCAGCATTTGTTGTCTGCAGATTTTTTGATGATGGCCATTCTGATGGGTGTGAGGTGGTATCTCATTGTAGTTTTAATTTGCATTTCTCTAATAATAAGTGAGGTTGAGCATCGTTTCATGTGCTTTTGGGCCATCTGTATGTCCTCTTTGGAGAGGCGTCTCTTTAGATCTTTTTCCCATTTTTTGATTGGGTTATTCATTTTTCCTGTGCTGAGTTGTCTGAGTTGCTTGTAGATTTTTGAGATTAATTCTTTGTCTGTTGTTTCATTTGCTATGATTCTCTCCTACTCTGGGGTGTCTGTTCAGCTTTTTTGTAATTTCCTTTGCTGTACAGAAGCTTTTAAGTTTCATGAGGTCCCACATGTTCAAAGATATCTTAATATATTTAATTTGTTTAAATTTTATAATGCAGTTATATTTTGTATATCCAGAAAAATGAATATATCACTCATGGATTCCATAAAGTTCAAAAAACAATAAAAGTCACCAATAGCATGTGAAACAAATACAATTATTATAACCATCTTTACAACAGAATGTACTCTGGTTTGTAAAAATTAAAAAGCAGCATTAAGTAAATTTGTTTTAAATCAAAATAGGCCTTTTTGGTCAAAAATCTTAAATTGTGGGATCAGCAAGGTAATGATAAATTTATACATATGCATAATGATCAAAGTTAACAAACTTGGTTTGTGTGTTTGTTTCACTGAAGTATGTGATAACGTTTGTAACTTGATGAAAAGTTGTTTTCCCGAGCTCTCTTTGAAAGGTGAAGACACAAAAGAAAGTTTCATTTATTCCTCTTGAAAAAGGATTTTTACATTTAATAAGCACGACAACATAACAATCCTCAAAATGTTGTTTTATATTTCTTCCTGCTACCTTCAGTTCCCTTGGGATTTATGTAAATTCTTTCCCAATTTAGCAGTGGAATGCCTCAAAAATTTAGAAAGACAATATTAATACTGGTAAAATCATCTGGACGAAAACAAAAGCAAATACAGAAGTGAAAAATCAAAAAAAAAATTGAGTGAGCAAAAGGCTGTATCAATTGACATTCCCACGAGCAATGCAAGAGGGTTCCCTTTTCTCTGCACCCTCTCCAGCATTTGTTGTCTGCAGATTTTTTGATGATGGCCATTCTGATGGGTGTGAGGTGGTATCTCATTGTAGTTTTAATTTGCATTTCTCTAATAATAAGTGAGGTTGAGCATCGTTTCATGTGCTTTTGGGCCATCTGTATGTCCTCTTTGGAGAGGCGTCTCTTTAGATCTTTTTCCCATTTTTTGATTGGGTTATTCATTTTTCCTGTGCTGAGTTGTCTGAGTTGCTTGTAGATTTTTGAGATTAATTCTTTGTCTGTTGTTTCATTTGCTATGATTCTCTCCTACTCTGGGGTGTCTGTTCAGCTTTTTTGTAATTTCCTTTGCTGTACAGAAGCTTTTAAGTTTCATGAGGTCCCACATGTTCAAAGATATCTTAATATATTTAATTTGTTTAAATTTTATAATGCAGTTATATTTTGTATATCCAGAAAATGAATATATCACTCATGGATTCCATAAAGTTCAAAAAACAATAAAAGTCACCAATAGCATGTGAAACAAATACAATTATTATAACCATCTTTACAACAGAATGTACTCTGGTTTGTAAAAATTAAAAAGCAGCATTAAGTAAATTTGTTTTAAATCAAAATAGGCCTTTTTGGTCAAAAATCTTAAATTGTGGGATCAGCAAGGTAATGATAAATTTATACATATGCATAATGATCAAAGTTAACAAACTTGGTTTGTGTGTTTGTTTCACTGAAGTATGTGATAACGTTTGTAACTTGATGAAAAGTTGTTTTCCCGAGCTCTCTTTGAAAGGTGAAGACACAAAAGAAAGTTTCATTTATTCCTCTTGAAAAAGGATTTTTACATTTAATAAGCACGACAACATAACAATCCTCAAAATGTTGTTTTATATTTCTTCCTGCTACCTTCAGTTCCCTTGGGATTTATGTAAATTCTTTCCCAATTTAGCAGTGGAATGCCTCAAAAATTTAGAAAGACAATATTAATACTGGTAAAATCATCTGGACGAAAACAAAAGCAAATACAGAAGTGAAAAATCTGAAGAGTGAGAGGAATAAAATAATACTTCAGAAGATAAGAAGCAAAATATAGGAATTCTTTAATCCACACAAATATTAACTTGCTAAATAACAAAGTAGTGAAAGTCTCTAATAATTTAAGATCTCAGATTTGAAGAGAATTTCAGCCTGAAGTTGGTGATAGGTAGGCAGTAATATCCTTGATACATAATTATATTATAACCCAGATCTAAATCACATGTGAAGATGAGGGCTCAGAGAATATGAAGGCCAAATTATTGAAGCTGCATATTTGAAGTCAGAGGTTCTTTCCTTACATGCAAGAAACTAATAGTCATTGAGTAGGTGGACCCCAAAGGAGTAGAAAACTACTAAAAAAGAAAAATGACCTGTCGGCTGATAATTAAAATTACCTGCAGGCTTAGCCATGATGGTGTACCACAGTCCCTAGCATGCCAGGGAGACATGTTGTAAAATGCCTCTTTCCTCACAAAATCTATGTTTCAATCAGATTACATGGTAATATTTTCTGAGGAACTATATTTCTAACTCTATATTGAAAATGAATTGATGACTGGCATTTTCTTTATTTTTAAAATGCCTTGAAAGCCAGCTTTATGGACTATATCTCTTCAATAACCCTAGGAGTCAAGGGAGGAAAAAATTCAGACATGGGAAATAAATAATAACCAGTGAAGAAAATATAACAAGTATAGCGGTGAAGGAAAATTGAAGGGCAAAAATATAAATGTTGCAGTTTTATCTTTACTTTTTCTCCTGAATGATGTTGAATGCAACAATTAACCTGGCTCTAACCTCCACCCACACCTCCCATTGACTCAGTGGGAGCTCTTCACAGAGCTACAATTATGAGCTGCACATAACACAAAATTGTTAACTTGCTCATTTGCCATCTCTCCTATTCCCTAAATATTTTATCTTATCTCCTATTGTAAAATTTCCACTGATATCAAATGTGGATCCTTTGTCTTGAGAGCTATAACATTTATATATAATATATATATATATATATATATATATATATATATATATATATATACACATATCTCATATGAAAATGGAAGATTAAAAATCTCATATCTATGCTTAAAGTGTGTCTTGCACACACATGAATCAGTTTTCTATGACCACTAGTCTGAATAAAAATGCCAGTTACTGTATACTAACACCTTATGATGGTGAAAATCTAGGGTGGGAATGTTGTCCAAAAAGACTTGGGGTAAGGAGAGGAAGATACCTTCCACCTGATGATATAATTTCTGCAGGCTTAGTAACATGTTCTGTATTTTTCTTCAGACTTTGTCTCTAATTTTAAAGCTGGTGTTAATAGTAATTGGAACTGACAAAAATGACTCAGTATAGACACCACCATCTAAACCTCTATAGCTGCTCTCTGTCCTCATCTAGTTCATTTCTTTAACACATTTCAACTGAATGAATTATTTCAAAACTTATGTTGGAATGAAGAAGTTTTCTCAATTATTCCCTAAAACATCTCCTAATGAATATCTTATTATCCATGTAATAGTATTTTCATTGCAACCTATCTATAACAAAATCTCATATTTTTTTCTGTTATTTCATTGTTCTACCTGGAGATAAGCTACTTACAGTGAGTAGGAGTTCACAAAAGAGCAGAAATTTACTTGAGGGTGTAAACAATAATGTTTTAGGAAAGATGGGAAGTGTTAAGAAATCTCGAGTCCTCAGAATTTCAAATTTAAACCACTGTTTACTTTTCCTTTGTATACTAGTAATACTTCTATGTTTCGTTGTTGTTTAGTTGCTAAGTCGTGTCCGACTCTTTTGAGACCCCATGGACTATTGCTCGCCAGGCTCTTCTGTGCATGGGATTATCCAGGCAAGAATACTGGAGTGGGCTGCCTATCTGCCATGATAGACGATGAAGAACATGGTGTTGAGTGCTATCCAACCAGTCAACCAAGCTATAGTTCTGTGTGAAGGCCTGTCTGGGTGATGTCAGGATGAGTCTGTTCTCTTCATATGTGCCTAGAACATCATCAGTTGATATGGATAATTTTGACTTTCTGCTACTCTATTTAACATGTATGATCATTCTTCTATAATAAATTTTAATATGTCATTCCAAGAAGAACCTCATATCAGCTGCCTGCTTAAAAAGCTCTAATGGTCTTCTGGATAAATTTTGAACTTTTTCAAGTAACTTCCAAAGCCCCCAAGGGTATCTGCCTTCCTTTTCCCTACCATCTTCTTCCTAACTTTAATATTTTGCTTCTTCCTTCACATCTTTCATGTTCCAGTGAACATGAAACATTACTGTTTCAGGAATAACATACATGGCATTGCTTTCTGAGGCATGCATGTATACATTCTGTTCAGTTCTCAACTGAAATGTCTATTCAGTTCTACCTCCACCTAAGAAATCCTTTTGTTGGGACTTCCTTGGTGGTCCAGCAACTAAGATCCCATACTCCCCATGCAGGGGACCTGGGCTCAATCAGTGGTCAGAGAACTAGATCCCATGTGCCACAAGTAAGAGATCTGGTGTGCAACTAAGACCTAGTACTGCCAGATATATAAATATATTTTAAAGAAGTCCTTTGGTTTTAAAGACTGGAATAAAATTTCTCAATTTTCTTTTTTTGGGCCTATCTATAACAAAATCTCATATTTTTTTCTGTTATTTCATTGTTCTACCTGGACATAAGCTACTTACAGTGAGTAGGAGTTCACAAAAGAGCAGAAATTTACTTGAGGGTGTAAACAATAATGTTTTAGGAAAGATGGGAAGTGTTAAGAAATCTCGAGTCCTCAGAATTTCAAATTTAAACCACTGTTTACTTTTCCTTTGTATACTAGTAATACTTCTATGTTTCGTTGTTGTTTAGTTGCTAAGTCGTGTCCGACTCTTTTGAGACCCCATGGACTATTGCTCGCCAGGCTCTTCTGTGCATGGGATTATCCAGGCAAGAATACTGGAGTGGGCTGCCTATCTGCCATGATAGACGATGAAGAACATGGTGTTGAGTGCTATCCAACCAGTCAACCAAGCTATAGTTCTGTGTGAAGGCCTGTCTGGGTGATGTCAGGATGAGTCTGTTCTCTTCATATGTGCCTAGAACATCATCAGTTGATATGGATAATTTTGACTTTCTGCTACTCTATTTAACATGTATGATCATTCTTCTATAATAAATTTTAATATGTCATTCCAAGAAGAACCTCATATCAGCTGCCTGCTTAAAAAGCTCTAATGGTCTTCTGGATAAATTTTGAACTTTTTCAAGTAACTTCCAAAGCCCCCAAGGGTATCTGCCTTCCTTTTCCCTACCATCTTCTTCCTAACTTTAATATTTTGCTTCTTCCTTCACATCTTTCATGTTCCAGTGAACATGAAACATTACTGTTTCAGGAATAACATACATGGCATTGCTTTCTGAGGCATGCATGTATACATTCTGTTCAGTTCTCAACTGAAATGTCTATTCAGTTCTACCTCCACCTAAGAAATCCTTTTGTTGGGACTTCCTTGGTGGTCCAGCAACTAAGATCCCATACTCCCCATGCAGGGGACCTGGGCTCAATCAGTGGTCAGAGAACTAGATCCCATGTGCCACAAGTAAGAGATCTGGTGTGCAACTAAGACCTAGTACTGCCAGATATATAAATATATTTTTAAAGAAGTCCTTTGGTTTTTAAAGACCCAGTATAGATGCTGTCTCTTACATGATGCCTACCATGTTTCATGTAATCCTTCACATGTTTTACTGTTGTCCATTTACCAAACCCTACCTTATTCAGGAGATAATTATGACAGCTACATGTTCCTATAGGTTAGGGGTCACATTTTATGTATCATTTTCTGGTAAAACTCCATAAAATCTAGTAGAGAAAATTAAACAATCAATAAATATAGTGAACTAACTTTTCATTGTAAAATACATTAAAAATGAAGTTTATCTTCTAGGAAAAATGACTATTTTATTATTCATTAATGTTTATTGGATGTTAATTTTATGCCAAGCAATGAATATACAGTAGGAAACCAAACATTGTTTCTCTGAAAATGAAGTTTACAGCCTAGTATTATAATACAGTTTAATATAAAAAGCACTGAACCAATTGTCATTAGGGTTTGAATCTGAGGCCTGTTCCTCACTAGCTAGGAAAAGTTGGGCAGTTGATGTAATCTCTCTGGATCTCATTTTCCACTGTTGGTTAGATTACCGTTCTTTAGAATCTTTTATGACTCAAACATATAGAAGCACATTTGGGTGGATGCAACTTTTCAGTAATATATCTGTCAGTATCTATGCTATCTCTTTTTTTTTCAGAATTAAGTTTCTTTGTCTGTAATGGAACCAAATAAGTAGTATAAATCAGTCATAAAAAAATTGAAATCAGCTTCAGTAGATCTAATACAATTTACTAAAAGTTAGTGATAGAGAACTGGACAAATGATGACCATGTTGAAAAGTCCTGACCAGAAAGTTCCCAGAGTAATGAGTGTTCACTCAATCAGGCAGTAATGATGGAAAAGATACCTCTTCCAGATCATTTACTGTTTCAGGAATAACATTGCTTTCTGAGGCATGCATGTATACATTCTGTTCAGTTCTCAACTGAAATGTCTATTCAGTTCTACCTCCACCTAAGAAATCCTTTTGTTGGGACTTCCTTGGTGGTCCAGCAACTAAGATCCCATACTCCCCATGCAGGGGACCTGGGCTCAATCAGTGGTCAGAGAACTAGATCCCATGTGCCACAAGTAAGAGATCTGGTGTGCAACTAAGACCTAGTACTGCCAGATATATAAATATATTTTTAAAGAAGTCCTTTGGTTTTTAAAGACCCAGTATAGATGCTGTCTCTTACATGATGCCTACCATGTTTCATGTAATCCTTCACATGTTTTACTGTTGTCCATTTACCAAACCCTACCTTATTCAGGAGATAATTATGACAGCTACATGTTCCTATAGGTTAGGGGTCACATTTTATGTATCATTTTCTGGTAAAACTCCATAAAATCTAGTAGAGAAAATTAAACAATCAATAAATATAGTGAACTAACTTTTCATTGTAAAATACATTAAAAATGAAGTTTATCTTCTAGGAAAAATGACTATTTTATTATTCATTAATGTTTATTGGATGTTAATTTTATGCCAAGCAATGAATATACAGTAGGAAACCAAACATTGTTTCTCTGAAAATGAAGTTTACAGCCTAGTATTATAATACAGTTTAATATAAAAAGCACTGAACCAATTGTCATTAGGGTTTGAATCTGAGGCCTGTTCCTCACTAGCTAGGAAAAGTTGGGCAGTTGATGTAATCTCTCTGGATCTCATTTTCCACTGTTGGTTAGATTACCGTTCTTTAGAATCTTTTATGACTCAAACATATAGAAGCACATTTGGGTGGATGCAACTTTTCAGTAATATATCTGTCAGTATCTATGCTATCTCTTTTTTTTTCAGAATTAAGTTTCTTTGTCTGTAATGGAACCAAATAAGTAGTATAAATCAGTCATAAAAAAATTGAAATCAGCTTCAGTAGATCTAATACAATTTACTAAAAGTTAGTGATAGAGAACTGGACAAATGATGACCATGTTGAAAAGTCCTGACCAGAAAGTTCCCAGAGTAATGAGTGTTCACTCAATCAGGCAGTAATGATGGAAAAGATACCTCTTCCAGATCAGTTCTGTGCTCTGTGAAGGAACAGAGAACACGAACAAGGTTAGTTTAACAATGGCTAAACTATAGAGGGTTATGATTCACTTTAAATAAAATTAAAGAGAGCAATTCACAGTCATTCACAGAGTCCACGTTTAAGCATGTAAAGGATTTGAGAGCAGAAGAACTTACATGACTGAAGCATTATCAATCAACTCCATAGAAAATCCCTCAGAGACTGACTAGCCCTGAACTCTGATTCATTTTCACCAACTGTATGCAGTAGTTATCTCTGATACTCTGTACTCTTCTCAGACCCACTCTGGTCTTGGCAAATAGCCAGATGATGTTTCCTATATCATCAAAATACCAAGAAGTCTTCCAATGGGAACTTCCTCACTCTCCTTATAGATTCTGCTAGCCTACCTGCAGTGGTGTCCTTCCACTCATCCTCTGGTTTCAAGGACAGAAGTACCCTTTGCTTCCCAAGACCTATCCTGCCACCTATTCTCCAGGTCCCTTTTGTTCCCTCTTCCCTTCTTGGAACCACATGCCATCTGTCACTGCTTATATGTATCCTGTATCTTCAATCCTCCATCTCTGCTAGTATTTAAACATACTCAGGTCTCTCGTTAAACACACCGTGAATGTTCCATTTCTCGAGAAGTCATTTCTCAGTTCCCCAGATTGATTTAGCTTATAGATTCTCATTGTACCTTAATAATAGCATTTGTAACTATTTTAACTGAAAATAATTCCACAGATACCAATAATTCCAATAGGCTACTGGTGTTTTCAAATACTGCTTTATCTTCAGTGCACAGTGCTTCGTGCATAGCAGTCACTTGACATGAAATTGTATACAGTGAATGAATGAATTAATGTATTCTCTCTTGCTCTCTCTTGCTCTCTCTCACAAACATTCTAAAGCAAGTGGCTTTCATAACTACTGGTAATACAATTTCCTCTTAGCATTTAAAAAAAGCATCAGTAAGTTGATTTTTTAAAAAATATTTGAGGAGTGGTGCAGGAAGGAGTGGTCGAACGGGCAGTGGGGGGAAGAGAAGAGTTTATGAGAGTGGCCACTGTCCCCCATAAACTGCTGAATACACACACACCCATTTTACTCCTGGGAGGCCTTCACTTGTCTTCTCCAAGGATCTGGAAAGGTAAGAACCTTAGATGCTGTCACTGCCTATTAAGTATCCTGAAAAATGTTATGCCTTGCATTAAAACTTGTATTGTCGGGCTTCCCTGGTGGTCCAGTGGGTAAGGACACTGCCTTGCAGTGCAAGGGGCGCCAGTTCAATCCCTGGCCTGGGAAGATCCTACATGCTACGGAGTAGCTGACGTGTCCAATTACCAAGCCTGAGCTCTGGAGCGCATGCACCCAGAGCTGGTGCTCTGCGACAACAGAGGCCGCCACTGCAATGGGAGGCCCACACAGGCCAAAGAACAAAGATGGATGAAAATAGATAAATGAAAGACCAACAGAAGTGGCCTGCCAGCCCCGCTACCTCCCCAACCCGCATCCCCCCCCCAAAAAAAAACATATAAAAAAACTTGTATTGTCTCTGTATTACTGAATTGTGACACTCTATGCCAATAGTTGACTTGCAGAGTTTGAAACTGACTTCAGTATGAAAATGCAAAAATCAACATTTGTGTGTCCATGCACCCACACACTTAAAGTAGACACCAAATAGAAAATAAAATAAAAATACTAGTAGTCTTTTGGGATAGAGACGATTTTCATGACCTTATGTAAATACAAATCTGAAGCAAAGTGTAGTTGCAATAAAGATTTAGCTTATAGATTCTCATTGTACCTTAATAATAGCATTTGTAACTATTTTAACTGAAAATAATTCCACAGATACCAATAATTCCAATAGGCTACTGGTGTTTTCAAATACTGCTTTATCTTCAGTGCACAGTGCTTCGTGCATAGCAGTCACTTGACATGAAATTGTATACAGTGAATGAATGAATTAATGTATTCTCTCTTGCTCTCTCTTGCTCTCTCTCACAAACATTCTAAAGCAAGTGGCTTTCATAACTACTGGTAATACAATTTCCTCTTAGCATTTAAAAAAAGCATCAGTAAGTTGATTTTTTAAAAAATATTTGAGGAGTGGTGCAGGAAGGAGTGGTCGAACGGGCAGTGGGGGGAAGAGAAGAGTTTATGAGAGTGGCCACTGTCCCCCATAAACTGCTGAATACACACACACCCATTTTACTCCTGGGAGGCCTTCACTTGTCTTCTCCAAGGATCTGGAAAGGTAAGAACCTTAGATGCTGTCACTGCCTATTAAGTATCCTGAAAAATGTTATGCCTTGCATTAAAACTTGTATTGTCGGGCTTCCCTGGTGGTCCAGTGGGTAAGGACACTGCCTTGCAGTGCAAGGGGCGCCAGTTCAATCCCTGGCCTGGGAAGATCCTACATGCTACGGAGTAGCTGACGTGTCCAATTACCAAGCCTGAGCTCTGGAGCGCATGCACCCAGAGCTGGTGCTCTGCGACAACAGAGGCCGCCACTGCAATGGGAGGCCCACACAGGCCAAAGAACAAAGATGGATGAAAATAGATAAATGAAAGACCAACAGAAGTGGCCTGCCAGCCCCGCTACCTCCCCAACCCGCATCCCCCCCCCAAAAAAAAACATATAAAAAAACTTGTATTGTCTCTGTATTACTGAATTGTGACACTCTATGCCAATAGTTGACTTGCAGAGTTTGAAACTGACTTCAGTATGAAAATGCAAAAATCAACATTTGTGTGTCCATGCACCCACACACTTAAAGTAGACACCAAATAGAAAATAAAATAAAAATACTAGTAGTCTTTTGGGATAGAGACGATTTTCATGACCTTATGTAAATACAAATCTGAAGCAAAGTGTAGTTGCAATAAAGATAAGACCAGTAGAGAGCACTACATGCATTAACATTTAAATATTCTTTTGAATACTAACAAGTAACAATATTTGATGAATGAATAGTATTTCTTATTTTAAATTTTACTTAGGAGTTTCCTCTAATTAGTGAATCAATGGGTTACTTTATTTGAAAAAATAAGGTACTTACACATCTGTTCATGCTGTCACTCTGTTTCTATCTTATTTTGTTTGGCAAAAACGAAATCTTTAATAAAACAGATGTCCAAAAGGGGATGTTTTAGGCTCTTAATTTTTAACTTGCTTTAGGCATATCAACTGTTAGCTTCTCAGTTGAATATTGAGATGATCATCAATGATTTACTGGCTTGCTAGATAGCACATTATATCACATTCTTTTTTCTTTTGGGGGGGGCGGGTTGGGGAGGGAGGGGGGTTGGGTGGGCCACTCTTATCGGTCTTTCATTTGTCTAGTTTTATCCATCTTTGTTCTTTGGCCCGTGTGGGCCTCCCATCGCAGTGGCCTCTTGTTGCAGAGCACTGGCTCTGGGTGCATGCGCTCCAGAGCTCCAGATCGGTAATTGGACACATCAGTCCAGCTGCTCCGCGGCACGTGGGATCCTCCCAGGCCAGGGATCAAACTGGCGCTCCTTGCACTGCAAGATGGTGTCCTTACCTACTGGACCACCAGGGAAGCCCTATACCACATATTTTAAAGGCAAATATGCTTATCAGTCAAAAGCAACTAGTTATTTTTAATCACTTTGTCATTTTAGATTTTAAAGTTAGATTAAACATGACCTTTCTTTGGATAAGAGGTATCAATTGTCATGGAATAGAATATGTATACAGTGAAGCAACAGTAAAACAGCTGCAGGGATAATCTCAGAGGATAGCATTGAAAAGGGCCACATTAGCTCTGGGTTATACAGAAGTACACAGCTATAACTGAGTGGAATTTATGCTCATAAAGATGATATAAACAAGAAATATTTTCATTCTCAACACTGCTTCAGGTAGCAAAACCCTAAAAACAACCTGGAAATTCATCTGTAAGAGAAGGTTTCAATAGAATTTGTTGAAGTAGTTAAGAAGGATATTACATATATCATGTATTGATATGAAAATACTACTAGATAAAATAATCAAGGTGTAAAATATGATACATAAAGCTCTTTGAGTTTTTAAATAAGATATGTGAACACGCGCATATGTAATATATAATTTCTGAAAGAAGACACACACACACACAAATCCCTATTAACATTGGCTACTCGTGGTAAGTTTTTGTCATACCCATGTGCATTTTGTTTTCTATGTGCACTGTTTCAAACAAAACAAGATTCTTTGTTCTAAATAAAATATATAGATTATGTAAAAGATGTAATAGAATAGTTTACATGCTTATCATAGATTTAAAATGACAGAGATTGATCACTTTCTCTATTTCTTTGCCATTGTATTCTTGCCTGGCAAATCCCAGGAACAGAGGAGCCTGGCAGCCTACAGTCCATGGATTGCAAAGAGCTGGACGTGACTGAAGTAACTAACATTTTTCTTCTGGGGTCTAGACAAAAATATGTGTTTGGTTTGATTTGCCACTACTGATCTAAGCAAAATTCGAAGTGATATAAACCTGAAGATAATAAGAGTTTAATCATTGTTTGTTTTCTTTATTTTTTAAAAAAATTGTTCTGGTTAAATCTTCAAGAAGCCTAAGTCATAATTATATTTATTATGCAGGTAAATGATCAATAAGTAAAATTTTAGAAAAATTCTCTGAAAGAGGAAATTTCTCAGAGACAGTTTTTCAGGAAGTGGATCTACTTTGCAGAGCTGTGGACTTAGGGAATGGCGCAGTAAGACTATAAGCATCAGAAATATCCACCCACATGGGTAAGGGAATGAGAGTTCATGGAGGACCAGAAAAGCAGGGAAAACAGGGAAGCAGAGAATGAGGCACTTAGTTTAAGAAAAGCATAATTTGACCCCACTGAGAAGTTTTAGGAAAAAGATACTTTATGTTTCAGGTTGAGCCCAAGAGAGGTCATATTTAAAGCAAAAAAACTCATAAAGATGATATAAACAAGAAATATTCATTCTCAACACTGCTTCAGGTAGCAAAACCCTAAAAACAACCTGGAAATTCATCTGTAAGAGAAGGTTTCAATAGAATTTGTTGAAGTAGTTAAGAAGGATATTACATATATCATGTATTGATATGAAAATACTACTAGATAAAATAATCAAGGTGTAAAATATGATACATAAAGCTCTTTGAGTTTTTAAATAAGATATGTGAACACGCGCATATGTAATATATAATTTCTGAAAGAAGACACACACACACAAATCCCTATTAACATTGGCTACTCGTGGTAAGTTTTTGTCATACCCATGTGCATTTTGTTTTCTATGTGCACTGTTTCAAACAAAACAAGATTCTTTGTTCTAAATAAAATATATAGATTATGTAAAAGATGTAATAGAATAGTTTACATGCTTATCATAGATTTAAAATGACAGAGATTGATCACTTTCTCTATTTCTTTGCCATTGTATTCTTGCCTGGCAAATCCCAGGAACAGAGGAGCCTGGCAGCCTACAGTCCATGGATTGCAAAGAGCTGGACGTGACTGAAGTAACTAACATTTTTCTTCTGGGGTCTAGACAAAAATATGTGTTTGGTTTGATTTGCCACTACTGATCTAAGCAAAATTCGAAGTGATATAAACCTGAAGATAATAAGAGTTTAATCATTGTTTGTTTTCTTTATTTTTTAAAAAAATTGTTCTGGTTAAATCTTCAAGAAGCCTAAGTCATAATTATATTTATTATGCAGGTAAATGATCAATAAGTAAAATTTTAGAAAAATTCTCTGAAAGAGGAAATTTCTCAGAGACAGTTTTTCAGGAAGTGGATCTACTTTGCAGAGCTGTGGACTTAGGGAATGGCGCAGTAAGACTATAAGCATCAGAAATATCCACCCACATGGGTAAGGGAATGAGAGTTCATGGAGGACCAGAAAAGCAGGGAAAACAGGGAAGCAGAGAATGAGGCACTTAGTTTAAGAAAAGCATAATTTGACCCCACTGAGAAGTTTTAGGAAAAAGATACTTTATGTTTCAGGTTGAGCCCAAGAGAGGTCATATTTAAATGCAAACCAATTAAAATTGTAATGATTTTTGCTTAAATTAGAGCATTGGAGGATAAAAACAAGTTTATAACTCTCCTGAATGTGCTGTCCATGTTAATGTTGCATTTTGCTCTCAGACTTTCTAATTACTGCCAGTATGGCCCTCAGCACACCTACAGTAAACTCTGTTACTACCTCAGTTCCTATGCTGTGTCACGATCTGGAAAGACTTTGAAGGTGTCCTTTTTATCTGTTTCTTCTAATTAATTCCATAGTACCAGAATTTAAGAGAAATGAATAAATTGGGCAGGATTAAGGGGAAAAAAAAATGAAAATCAGGAATTGAAGTGAAAAGAAAAACTATATTTTCAATAAAGCTAAAGTCCAAACGAATAAGCCTTAACCATCTTTAGTGTCCTTTCTAAGGATCAAGGCAATAGAGTTCTCTCATCACCATGTTAAGATTCCCTAACAACAAAGACACACACTTATAATGATCACGTTCCTCCTTTTCTTTAGTTCTCAAGTCTTATAGAAGCTCCTAGCCCACTTGGTTAGCAATTTTAATTTTATTTTTTATTTTTGGCTATTCTGGATTTTCAGTGCTGCAGCAGGCTCTTCTCTAGTTGCAGTGAGTAGGGGCTACTCTCTAGTTGAGGTGAGCAGGCTTCTTGTTGCGATGATTTATCTTGTGGAACTTGGGCTCTAGGGCACACGGGCTTCAGTAGTTGTGGTGTGTGGGCTCAATAGTTGCGGCTCTGAGGCTCCAGAGCACAGGCTCCATAGTTATGGTTCAAGGGCTCAGTTGCTCCACAGCATGTGGGATCCTCCTGGATCAGGGATCCACCCATGTCTCCTGCACCTGCAAGAGAACTCTTCACCACTGAGCCACAGGGAAGCCCAGGCTAGCAATCTTTTGATTCAAAATTGCAAAGCATAGCTTTCTCCTCAAAGGTGGAACATTTTATTATCTGCATACAGGAAGTATGCATTTTCCTCTAAAAGGGATTGTAAACCACCTCCAGGAAGTATTCAAAGAATACTTTGAATACTTTCCTTTTATTTTGTATGCCTTTAACACAGATTTATACCACAACTTATTCTTGTTGGTATATCATTGTGTAGTTAAATTTATGCCTTTCCAATGATGCTTCTATTTTGTTCCCAAATATTTTGTAATTCCTCAAAAGTAACCTGAATAATGTCCTATTTCTTCTACTGCCAGCCCAGGTCCAGCATTCGACTAAATAATCCACCAAATACTAGATAAATTGGCTATTTTTAAAAATTCTCTATCAAACACAATAGGACTTATCTTCTCATCATTCTATATGCTGCCTGTTCCCTGCTGCATATTTCTTCACAACTTTCTATTTTATTTGTGGACTTTATGGTAGGGTGGCACGTGTCTAACAATTAGCTTTCCAGAAGAAAGCAAGCTTCCATATGTAGTATTTGCTGTTATCCATGTGGTCTTCCACTTTGGCCAGTCTAAAGATACCAATGTGATGTCACTAAAAATGATACTGGGGCAAGATGCACCTAATTGGAATGTCTCACAAAGCAATGTGAACAGGCTTCAGCGTATCACTGTTTGTGGTTCTTACCTTTACCTAAGATTATCTGATTTGTTGTTCTTGTTGTTTGTTAATTTATTTATTTTTTAATTGAAGGATAATTGCTTTAAAGAATTTTGTTGTTCTGATTTATTGTTTATTTGTGTTTTATCTGTTTCCCTTCATAAAAATTAAGCTCCATAAGGAAAGACATTCCCTCCATGTTTACTACTGAACATAGAAGAGTGTCTGGCGTATAGTAGGTGCATCATAAACATTTGCTGTATAAAAGCATAATTGTAGACTCAAAATTGAATATATTAAAATGGCAATAAAGTATTTAAAAAAAAACCATTAATGTTTGTGGGTTCTAAACGTTCATAAATATCTTCTGAGTAGATATGAGAAAGAGATGAGTCCAGTAGCATTTTAAAAAATCATTTTATCTTGCCATTTATCTTTAGGCTTTCCCAATGGTGTAAATATGAGCTGGAATGCATAAAGAAAAAGAAGAAAATGGTAAGCTTTGAATTTAAATTTCATTATAAAATATCAATCATAACTTCTGTGAAAATAGAAAAATGTTCATTTCAAAATGAAAGAGAAACATCATTTTATATTCTATGAGTTAAACAGGCATAAATAAAGCATCCTCTTACCAAGAAGACTGTGCATTTATTATACTGCCTATGGCAGAATTAAAGCAAACATTAATTATTATATTCATTATTTGCATGATAACAGATAATGTAAAATAATGCAAATAAGATCCTACAAGTGAGGATTAATTATTCAGATTTCATATTTCTTTCAGAGTCTTTAAAAATTTCTTTTGAAAGAAATGAAAAATAATTAAAATTAACATTTTATATTTTTGTTTCATCTTCAATTTTCTAACATCCAACACTGAATTAGTAACTCTTTCATTCTGATGTTAGTAATTTTTAATGTATATGCTACAATACAATTTTATTCTTAGCCTGGATAGTATTTGTACATTTCATTGTATGACAGACACAAAGCAATTCATGAAAGGTTCATTACATTTCCATTAATTACATTATCTTTCACAACCTGACTCTCGATGGCCCTCCTTAAGCTTGTTTTTCTTATACCCCAAATCGAACTGCCTGTTTTGCCCTAACGTACACCATGTCTGCTCTTCTATTCCTGGCTTTTCTCTCCTGCTTTTCAGAATGCCGTTTTTCCTTATCTCTGTCTTTTGTAATCTTGACATTATTCTAGACTCAATTCAGTCCTTAAATTATTCATTCTTTGCACAGCACTAGTCACTAATTAATTTCTTTCTTGTTTGTTTCTTACTTTGTTTATTGTCTTTCTCCCCCTTTAGAATATAAGCCATGTAAGAACAGGGCCTTTTCATGTTTGCTACAATATACAAATGCCTAGAACAGCACCTGCAACATAGTAAGTAGAGTATTTGTTGAATGAACAAACAGATAATTAGTTATTAAAACAAGTCTAAGATTCAGATATTTTGCCATGAACATATTTGCCACTCAATTTTTAAAAAGTCTAAGGACAAAATAAATATAATAAGATTCTCTATGATTATTCAAAAAAGCCACCAAGTATTCCAAAGTATAGGTTGGCACTTCATCTTAATCTAGCTCTATTTTGATAAAGCTGTGAGAATTAAAGAGATAACGTGATATCTTGAATCAGTCAAAAATAATTTCTAACACCTAAGGCTGAAAGAATTCCAGTTTGAAGGTGCTATTTTCTTCATATGAAACTGTGCTTATTATACTCCATTTATAATCTAACTTAACACATTTTCTTGATATGCTAATGCTTTATGCAAACCTTCTCTTGATTTTGTCATATAATTCACAAAGATTCAATTAAGTGAAACAGACCTTAACGTAACTTTGAATGATTTTTTTTAACAAGAACAGATTTTATATTCAAAGTAGGGAGTCATTTTAATATTAACCTATATTTATGTAAGTTGGAAACACCACAGTTCTTCCCTCCTTTGACCTAAATTTCCTCCATACATTTCTGTCTGAGTTTATCTCAAGCATAACAAGAAAAGAGAAGAAATATATGTATATTTATATATATATATGTGTGCGTATAAATAAAAGGCTGAAATCACTAAATCTTGAACAGTGCAAGATGAAGTGTAGAAAGCATAGGGGCTCTTGAATACAGGTACTACTTTTTTAAGCAAGTTGCTTAGCCTCTCTGAGTCTCAGTTTACTTATCTATAAAATTGGATAATTATACCTATTCCTCTGGACTGAAAAGATAAGGAAAAAGAAACCAACCTAGTCCCAAACCTGGCACATATAAAGCATTGAAAAAGTATTTCTGAATTAATGAGTTTCATTGAAAATAAAAATGCTGCAGAAGTAAATTACTATATATTATCTAATGAAAAGTGCATTGATTGTACAACCAAATAGCTAAGATAAAAGCATAATCATAGATGTCATTGTTTACGATTAATACACAATTAGCAAAGCACCATGCGATATAGTAAGTAGAGTATTTGTTGAATGAACAAACAGATAATTAGTTATTAAAACAAGTCTAAGATTCAGATATTTTGCCATGAACATATTTGCCACTCAATTTTTAAAAAGTCTAAGGACAAAATAAATATAATAAGATTCTCTATGATTATTCAAAAAAGCCACCAAGTATTCCAAAGTATAGGTTGGCACTTCATCTTAATCTAGCTCTATTTTGATAAAGCTGTGAGAATTAAAGAGATAACGTGATATCTTGAATCAGTCAAAAATAATTTCTAACACCTAAGGCTGAAAGAATTCCAGTTTGAAGGTGCTATTTTCTTCATATGAAACTGTGCTTATTATACTCCATTTATAATCTAACTTAACACATTTTCTTGATATGCTAATGCTTTATGCAAACCTTCTCTTGATTTTGTCATATAATTCACAAAGATTCAATTAAGTGAAACAGACCTTAACGTAACTTTGAATGATTTTTTTTAACAAGAACAGATTTTATATTCAAAGTAGGGAGTCATTTTAATATTAACCTATATTTATGTAAGTTGGAAACACCACAGTTCTTCCCTCCTTTGACCTAAATTTCCTCCATACATTTCTCTCTGAGTTTATCTCAAGCATAACAAGAAAAGAGAAGAAATATATGTATATTTATATATATATAGTGTGCGTATAAATAAAAGGCTGAAATCACTAAATCTTGAACAGTGCAAGATGAAGTGTAGAAAGCATAGGGGCTCTTGAATACAGGTACTACTTTTTTAAGCAAGTTGCTTAGCCTCTCTGAGTCTCAGTTTACTTATCTATAAAATTGGATAATTATACCTATTCCTCTGGACTGAAAAGATAAGGAAAAAGAAACCAACCTAGTCCCAAACCTGGCACATATAAAGCATTGAAAAAGTATTTCTGAATTAATGAGTTTCATTGAAAATAAAAATGCTGCAGAAGTAAATTACTATATATTATCTAATGAAAAGTGCATTGATTGTACAACCAAATAGCTAAGATAAAAGCATAATCATAGATGTCATTGTCAGTTTCACGATTAATACACAATTAGCAAAGCACCATGCATATGAATAGATCAAGTATACTGACCTTGATGAAACACTGTGATTGGTACGTGAGTGATCCAGGCAGTTACTCAACAGATCTAAATATGGTCATTGCCTACCAAAGCAATAAAAGAGATTAAGGGCATTTTATGTTTCTAACTATCTCAAATAGAAACTCACAAATGTTATTGCAAAGACAGTAGCTAGCTGCTCATCCTCCATTAAAAAAAAATAACAGATAATGAATTGTTTATTATTCATTTTCTACACCTGTGCAGACATAAGCTAAAGGCATTGAACTTGCCACTACTAGAAATAATAATTGACAAATACATGGTGATTTGTTCTTCCTCTTATTTTCTCTTTCAATCATCATGAGGACTTTTCAGAGTCAACACAGAGGGAGAATGGTAGAGTAAATTTTCAATTAGAAAACTCAAAGCATAAGTCCAGAAGCATGCTATTAAATATTTGCTGCTGAGAATACATCAGGAAGCCAAAAGAAAAAAAAGCCTGCTTTTGGGGACTTCACAGTCTGGGATTTGTGTTGAAATGGCTTTTAGAAGTATGAATCAAGCCACTCAAATACACATTCATAATATTGTATGTTGTTAAGAACTAGATTAGTGGCCAAGGGATTTGTATGTTCTTTTCATCTCCAATTATTGATGAGGTTTGATATTTTGTGTAAAACCTTGACACATACTCTTGTTATTGTCCACAATTCAGCTTTCTGTTGTTTGACTTAGGGGATGAGAATCGTGATAAATCAACTGTTGCTTCCTCCTCTCTTCTCCTGCACTTCCTTTTTCTGGTGCTTAGAGTTTGTACTACCACCATTTTTGCTCAGAGCTTGCTCATATTCTCATAAACTGCTTGTTATTTGTCTCCCACCTTGTACTGAGCACTATCTTGAAAAAGGGCCACGTCTGGTTCCTCTTAGCATGGCTAGCACTTAGCAGAATGTGTGGCATACAGTTCAGGTGGGAGGTATGTTTGTTGTATGAATGTATTTATGTACAAATCTACTGTTTCAACCCGCCCACTAGAATAATGGAACTAAAAACAAAAATAAACATATGGGACCTAATGAAACTTAAAAGCTTTTGCATAGCAAAAGAAACTACAAACAAGGTGAACAGACATCCCACAGAATGGGAAAAAATAATAGCAAATGAAACAAAAAAGAATTCATCTCCAAAATCTACAAGCAGGACAGACAACTCAACACCAATAAAACAAACAACCCAATCAAAAAATGGGAAAAAGACCTAAAGAGACATCTCTGCAAAGAAGACATACAGATGGCCCCCTCCCCCAAAACACACACACACACACACACACACACACACATGAAAAGATGCTCAAAGTTGCTTATAATTAGAGAAATGCAAATCAAAACTACAATGAGATATCACTCCAGTCAGAATAGCCATCATCAAAAAATCTACAGACAGTAAGTGCTGGAGAGGGTGCAGAGAAAAGGAAACACTCTTGCAATGTGGTGGGAATGTAAACTGATACAGTCATTATGGAAGACAGTATGGAGATTCTTCAAAAAACTAAGAGTGGAAGCACCATATGACCCAGCAATTCCACTATTAGGCTTATACCCTGATGAAATCAAAATTGAAAGAGACACCTGTATCCCAATGTTCATTGCAGCACTCTATACACTAGCTAGAACATGGAAGCAACCTAAATTTCTATCGATGAATGAATGGATAAAAATAGCTATGGTTTATTTATACAATGGAATACTTCTCAGTCGTAAAAAGAAATGCAGAAGAATCAGTCCTAATGAGGTGGATGAATCTAGAATCTACTATACAAAGTGAAGTAAGTCAAAAAGAAAGACAAGTACAGTATACTAACACATATATATGGAATCTAGTAGGATGGTGATGATAACACACAGAGAAGCAGTGGAAGAACAGACATAGAGAACAGACTTATGAACATTGTGGAGAATGCACGGTGGGTGAGAGCCATGGAAAGAGTCACATGGAAACCTATACTATCATATGTAAAAGAGATAACTTTTGTCAATGCTCTGTGAGAATGAGGAATCCCATATGGGAATCCCTTATTCTCCAGGCCATCCTATAGGATGGCCTAGAGGGGTGGGATGAGAGAAGACTGGGAGAAGGCAGAGAAGGGAGGAGTCAGGGCTAAACATATGACTAATCTGGGATTATACATATCTGTAAACAACAAACTCTGTAAAAGCAAAAGGTAAAATAAGAATAATTATAATAACAAAAATCTACTGTTTCAAAGCACATATGTGTACATGAACTCATCAGATCCTCACAAAACTCAGGGAGTTTGCAGGCAAGAATTAGTTCCTTCATTTTACAGAATTTCAATAAGATTGCAGATTAAAGTTTCCCTTCCTTGTTTGACAGATGAAGAAACTGGGGATCAAGAAGAGATTATGTGGTTTCTGAAGACATAACTGAGGCTTGGATTTCAGGATCAGGCTTCTTTCTAGACACTAAGTGAAAATATAGGCATGCTGAACTATTATTTCAGGTTTGTTTTTATGATCTGTTAGTTGTTTGGCCAATCATCTTTGACTTTATTAAATCACTGGTGACATCTTCTTGTTAGCTTTTTTATTTTTTTTTTTCAAATGCAAATCATGAGATGGGAAAGGTCTTCCGAAACCATCCTATTGTAATCAGAAGACAATGATGTAGATTATATGCAAATATTTTCCCATAAAACAGTGACTGTCTTCAGGAGTATATTGCTAGTCAAAACAATTCTGCTCTGTCATAGGAAGGAAATGGGGGCAGCATGGTCATTTCCAATCCTGAGCTCACAGTCATCATCATTCTGCTTACATATCTACCTGCCTCTTAATGTCTTGATCAAAAAATCAGAGTCCCTATGCGGCAAAACAGAGCAATCTGTTGGAGTGAAGGGATCACAGCCAATATATGAAGGTTCTAGTCATTGAATCTTGATCGACTAACTGTAAAGTCAACCATTTTTTTACATTTAAAAAATTTTTTAACAACAAAACATTTGTATTGAGATATAGCCCAAATCTGTTGATGTATTGTGGAGAATGCACGGTGGGTGAGAGCCATGGAAAGAGTCACATGGAAACCTATACTATCATATGTAAAAGAGATAACTTTTGTCAATGCTCTGTGAGAATGAGGAATCCCATATGGGAATCCCTTATTCTCCAGGCCATCCTATAGGATGGCCTAGAGGGGTGGGATGAGAGAAGACTGGGAGAAGGCAGAGAAGGGAGGAGTCAGGGCTAAACATATGACTAATCTGGGATTATACATATCTGTAAACAACAAACTCTGTAAAAGCAAAAGGTAAAATAAGAATAATTATAATAACAAAAATCTACTGTTTCAAAGCACATATGTGTACATGAACTCATCAGATCCTCACAAAACTCAGGGAGTTTGCAGGCAAGAATTAGTTCCTTCATTTTACAGAATTTCAATAAGATTGCAGATTAAAGTTTCCCTTCCTTGTTTGACAGATGAAGAAACTGGGGATCAAGAAGAGATTATGTGGTTTCTGAAGACATAACTGAGGCTTGGATTTCAGGATCAGGCTTCTTTCTAGACACTAAGTGAAAATATAGGCATGCTGAACTATTATTTCAGGTTTGTTTTTATGATCTGTTAGTTGTTTGGCCAATCATCTTTGACTTTATTAAATCACTGGTGACATCTTCTTGTTAGCTTTTTTATTTTTTTTTTTCAAATGCAAATCATGAGATGGGAAAGGTCTTCCGAAACCATCCTATTGTAATCAGAAGACAATGATGTAGATTATATGCAAATATTTTCCCATAAAACAGTGACTGTCTTCAGGAGTATATTGCTAGTCAAAACAATTCTGCTCTGTCATAGGAAGGAAATGGGGGCAGCATGGTCATTTCCAATCCTGAGCTCACAGTCATCATCATTCTGCTTACATATCTACCTGCCTCTTAATGTCTTGATCAAAAAATCAGAGTCCCTATGCGGCAAAACAGAGCAATCTGTTGGAGTGAAGGGATCACAGCCAATATATGAAGGTTCTAGTCATTGAATCTTGATCGACTAACTGTAAAGTCAACCATTTTTTTACATTTAAAAAAAATTTTTTTTTAACAACAAAAACATTTGTATTGAGATATAGCCAACCAACAATTTTGTGATAGTTTCAGGTGAACGGTGAAGGGGTTTGGCCACATATGTACATGTATCCATTCTCCTCCAAACCGCCTCCCATCCTGGCTAGTACATGACACTGAGCAGCGTTCCATGTGCTATACAATAGATTTTTGTTGGTTATCCATTTCAAATATGGCAGTGTGAACATAAGTCATGTACATAAAGTCACCCTTTTAAAAACATCATCTCCTACTAGATCACAGGCTGCTGGAAGGCAGGGACTGTACTGCACCCCCAAATTCAGGCCGTATGGTGCTGGTGGTTTAGTCACCAAGTTACCTCAGACACTGTGCAACCCCGTGGACTGCAGGCCATGGCCTCCTTCAATTCCTGTCATATGTGTTAATTAAGCAGCAAGTGGCAACTCTGAGTAACCACTGGCTATAGATCAGCTTGGAAAAGTGCTAGCTACCTGTCTTCCAAACTTAGTGATAGAAATTCTCTTTCTGTGTGTGTGTGTGTTTTCTCTTTGTGATTTTTAATTTAAAACCATTGTGAAGACCTTTACTTGTAAGATATTTTCTAGGCAGTATACTCGGGTCCTTACATGGAAACCTAGTGATGGAACCCTGGCTTTAGGTCAGTTATCTTGGGTACTGTTATAAGCCAACATTCCAATGTAAAGTTTAACAGAAATTAACAGCAACCACATTTAAAGCTCAAGATTTCTGAACGCATTTTCTCTCTTAGGGGATGGGATTCTTGGGTTGACAAATTCTCTCACTCTGAAAAGAAACCATCTCTCTGCCTCCTTCCCGTCCCCTCCCCTCCCCTGTCATTCTCCCTTCCCCAAACGCACGTACACTCGGACCATTTTATTCAAGTGGAAAGTTGAAAGAAAGCAACACACTAGCTACACCCATCCGGCGCTCCTCCGGTGGACCGGCAAAGTTCCTTCCCAGAGCCGGCGATGCAGTCGCTCTCCGGTACCTGCTCAGCTTCACGCCGCCTCTGAAGGTCTGCCCGCCGCGGAACAGTTGCGTCTCCATCTGGCTGCCAACCCACCCGAGCTTCCTTCTCCTCCACCACCACCACCTTCCCTCCTTCCCCTCCTCCCCGTCCTTGCCGTCTTCCCTCTCCTCCCCCGCCCCCAGTCTCCTCCTCTTTTTCTCACTACAAGCGGTTGCTGATGCTGAAGCCGAGCGTCACTTCGGCTCCCACGGCAGACATGGCGACATTGACAGTGGTCCAGCCGCTCACCCTGGACAGAGGTAAGGGAGCGGCTCGCCCTCCAGCCACCGCCTCCCCCCTGCCTCCCGCTCGGCCCCCCGCCAACTCCCACCGGGACCGCCGGCAGCGCTCGGGCTGCGGGAGCCGGGCGGCGAGGACGAGCGAAGAAGGCGTTCGCGCCGAGAGCACGATACTTTCTTCCCCTTTCTCTGCCCGCCGCGTCCCCGTGCCCCTCCGGGCTGCCCTCGCCCGGCCCGGGGGTGCTGCCGCGGGGTCGTGGAGCCCCCGCCACCCCGCGCAGCCCCCCGGCTGGTCGCCGCCGGGCCGCCGGCTTTGTTGGCGCGGAGGCGCGGGGACCGCTCGGCGCTCGCCCGGGGCTCGGGCTGGAGAGGGGCAGGGAGGAAGCTCGCCTGGGCCGGGCGGGGGCGCCGGCCGCCGGAGCCCGGGAAGCCTGGAGAGGGGGCCGCCTGCCCGCCTGCGCGGCCGGGGGCGCCAGAGGAAGGAAGTTTGTCCCGGAGCCGGGGGCGGGCGAGGCGAACCCCGGGGTGGCCGGTGCCGGGGCGCACGGCGGCCGGGCTGCCGCGGCGGGGAGCTGCCCTCCGGCGAAAGGGCGTCGCGGGGCGTGGGGCGGGGGTCGCAGCTTTGCGGTAACCGCGCCCCGCTCTCCTGGCTTTGCTCTGCGAAGGTGGCGGGGGGTCACGTCTGCCCTCGCCGGCGGCGGCTCTCCGGCAGCGGCAACTCAGTTTCTCCTGCCCCGGCCAGCCTTGTTTCTCTCCCAGCCCGGTGCCACGGCGATGCCCGGGCTGCGGAAGGCGCTGGGATGCAGTGCAGGCTGGGTTGATATTCAACTTCTGACCTGCGACCCCGTGCGTCCTGCTCTCACACTTGACTGGGGAAGCAGTGTTTGTTTCCTTCCCCAGGACCTCCCCAAACCCGCCGAGACCGCGGCCTCCCCCTTTCCCCGGTGCAGTGGGATGCCTGTCCTTGCTTGTTCGAGTTTGCTTTCTGGCTTCCGACGTCCAGTTAGGAATGCGCCGGAGTCCCACAACCCTGCTGCGGAGGACACCTGCTCCTCCTGGTCTGCAGCGGCCGGATTTAGGACCCTGTGCAGCCATTTAGAAATGGTGTGCTCAGATGAAAATGATTCAGTCCGATGTTGCCTCTAAAAATACTCTTCTGGAGGATTAAACTGGCCCGTGGGGCAAGGCAAAAGAGCATCCTGCTGCGAGTACAGTGAAAAAGCCAGTGCAAACTTACGGAGGTTTTTTTAATTTGCAGAGATAGTGGGTGACTTTAACGCAATCCGTTGGCACCAGAACAGATGTTATATGGTGCCCATAGCAACCTTACTTGGGGTAGGAGTTGAAAGACAAAAAAGACTTGATTTTATGTTGGGAAATGCTGGTTTGCTAGCTAGTAAATAAATAACAGTAGTTAAAGAGGTCAGAAAGCCATTGCATAATCCATGATTTTCCCCCAGTATCATCATCTGCACTAAGCGGGATAAATCCATTGCCTGTAAGAACCTAACAGATGGCATGCTATTAGAAATTATGGATTTCCCAAGTATTTCTGTTTTAATGTAATGAGATCTTATATCGTCCCGTTCCTATATCACAGTCTTTAAACATCCCAAGAAAAATGACTACATTAGGAGAGAAGACAAACAAGCAAGCAAGCTCCAAGAAAATTACGTACCTGAGCAATTTTATATACAACGAGGACCACTAACCACATTTCACTTTTAGGGTTTTACCTTAAATGGCTGGATCAGTTGTGGAGAAGAATTGCAATCAGATTAAGATCTATTCTTAAAGTTTGTTCTTGTTCACAACCAGACCATACTTGTCCTTCCCCCTTGTGATTAGTTTCAGGGAATAAGTAGCCCAAGAGGCAAGTTGGGTGAGACCATGATTGTATCTGAATAAATTCACCAGCAGTTCACTGCGAGGTCTTGTAATTTACAGTTACTGCGTTATTCAGCATCATTACTGTGCATGAAATCAATACATATTCATAATTTCCCAAGTTGTTAAAATATGATTAGTTTGTTAATTACATCATAAAACTGATGAAATAAACTGATGAAAAATTTCCTACAGAAAAAATAAAAAGTCTCTGAGAAGATCGTACTTATCTGGCTCCTAGTTAAAACTCTGGCACTTACTTTGGAGGAGTTGGTTAGCCTCTGGGGCATCAGTTTTCCTCTATGGCATGTAATGAGTTTGGAGTAACTGATTCTGCCACTGTGCAGCTCTAATAGTCTAGAATTCAGTGAAATAAAATTAGGGCTCAGTTTCTGACCACCTACTGGAAGACTTTGCAGACGACTTCTTCTCTCACCTCTTCCAGGTGTTCTTTGATGCACTCTGAGGTCACTCACTATTTTGGCCTCATCAAAGCCTTTCTCAGACTCTGTGGCATCTGTCTCCTTATTGAACAGAACTCCTTAAGGGAAGAGACCATTTCTAAATTCATGTCTGTATTCTCAATGCCTTCCGTAGTCTCTGATCACAGTAGAACATAAAAAATTAATGTAAATTAGTGTGAGTGAACTAAGGATTGCAATGACTTAGTGAAAGTCACTCAGTCATGTCTGATTCTTTGAGACCCATGGACCGGCCATGGGATTCTCCAGGCAAGAATACTGGAGTGGGTAGCCTTTCCCTTCTTCAGGGGATCTTGTCAACCCAGGAATTGAACCCAGGTTTCCCACATTGCAGGTCAATTTTTAACATCTGAGCCACCAGGAAAGCCTGGTGCAACAACTTAAGCACTGTTAAAATATAGGGTTTTCATGGTGAACCAAAAAGTAATAGATTCACAACATTTTGACCCTGGGAAGAATGGCAGGGAGAACTTTCTTTTACCCCATGCACCTGACAGTTTTCCATCAGCCCATCGCTCACTGAGCTGTGATCTTTAACCAAGGAGGACTGTCGCAGGTGGGCAGAGGAGAGAAAGGAAAGGAGATGCTGCATAATCCCCTCTCCCCACTCCACTCAGGGCATCTCTTCAAGCAAACACGAATAAATAATCCATATGTGTTCTGCGGAGTTTTTTCTAGTATCTTCATTTTTCAAATGAAAAACATGAAAGAAGCACTGATGAGAGATGTTTTCAAGGTTACACTACTAGTTAGTGCAAGATTTTATGCTAAAAATCTAATTTTTCTTATTTTATGCTCTTTGACATTATCAGCTGATTCATCTGGAATCTTCAGGGCAGTGGTTTTAAGCAATCAAATCAAAGCTAGAGCTTGAAATTAAGATGGACCACCCCTAGAATTCCAAAGATATCATCTGAAAGTAAGAAGTAGAGAAGTCTGTGCTAGCTTCCTGAGTCTCTTCTGGGAAGCAAGCTTTGTTGGAACCAGGCTGGCCCCCCAGAGAACCAACAGGGTGCCTTCACATTTTCTCTGCTCTGTGTGTAAATGCTAAACTCATTTGTGTCTACCATTAAGGCCTCAGATTAACTCTATAAGGGCCTCAGGGGTACTACGGTCACAGTGGATCCCTGTTCAATCTGGTCCCTGTCTTTAGGATTAATCATTGAGTGCTTACAGCAAGTCAGACCCTATTGTAGGTTGCTATACAATGGTGAGCTAAACAGACTACCACATGGTCTTCATGGTAGTTGTGGTAGTTAGAGCCTAAGGAGGGAAAGAGTATAAAGAGACACATACACGCTCATGTAGATCATTCATTCATTCAGACAATCATACACGTAGAACATAAAAATTAATGTAAATTAGTGTGAGTGAACTAAGGATTGCAATGACTTAGTGTTTCCACATTGCCAGGTCGAATTTTTCTTGGGACCCAACCCAGGAATTGAACCCAGGTTTCCACATTGCAGGTCAATTTTTAACATCTGAGCCACCAGGAAAGCCTGGTGCAACAACTTAAGCACTGTTAAAATATAGGGTTTTCATGGTGAACCAAAAAGTAATAGATTCACAACATTTTGACCCTGGGAAGAATGGCAGGGAGAACTTTCTTTTACCCCATGCACCTGACAGTTTTCCATCAGCCCATCGCTCACTGAGCTGTGATCTTTAACCAAGGAGGACTGTCGCAGGTGGGCAGAGGAGAGAAAGGAAAGGAGATGCTGCATAATCCCCTCTCCCCACTCCACTCAGGGCATCTCTTCAAGCAAACACGAATAAATAATCCATATGTGTTCTGCGGAGTTTTTTCTAGTATCTTCATTTTTCAAATGAAAAACATGAAAGAAGCACTGATGAGAGATGTTTTCAAGGTTACACTACTAGTTAGTGCAAGATTTTATGCTAAAAATCTAATTTTTCTTATTTTATGCTCTTTGACATTATCAGCTGATTCATCTGGAATCTTCAGGGCAGTGGTTTTAAGCAATCAAATCAAAGCTAGAGCTTGAAATTAAGATGGACCACCCCTAGAATTCCAAAGATATCATCTGAAAGTAAGAAGTAGAGAAGTCTGTGCTAGCTTCCTGAGTCTCTTCTGGGAAGCAAGCTTTGTTGGAACCAGGCTGGCCCCCCAGAGAACCAACAGGGTGCCTTCACATTTTCTCTGCTCTGTGTGTAAATGCTAAACTCATTTGTGTCTACCATTAAGGCCTCAGATTAACTCTATAAGGGCCTCAGGGGTACTACGGTCACAGTGGATCCCTGTTCAATCTGGTCCCTGTCTTTAGGATTAATCATTGAGTGCTTACAGCAAGTCAGACCCTATTGTAGGTTGCTATACAATGGTGAGCTAAACAGACTACCACATGGTCTTCATGGTAGTTGTGGTAGTTAGAGCCTAAGGAGGGAAAGAGTATAAAGAGACACATACACGCTCATGTAGATCATTCATTCATTCAGTAACAGTAAGGTGCTAATTTATCACCTATATACAAGATGCTACAGGAATGCCAGAGACAAAGTTTATGCTTTTATGGTCATTAAGAATCTAGTCAGGGAAACATAGTAAGTAAGAAATTCATTCCTACAACAAATAATTGTCAGCCTTATGGCAAGCACTGTTTTAGCCAATGTGATTGTTCTAATGAACAAAGCAGATAAAAGCTAATGGAGTTTACATTACCAATGAGAGAGTCACATTGAGCACATAGGTATGTAACGCTAAGTGCTAGTGAGAAGAAACAAGACTGGATCAAAGAGAGTGATGCAGTGCTGCTTGAAACTTAATAGTCCAGAAAGGCTCTTTCCTCTGGATTGGTGGCACTGGAGGAGACCTGAGGGCAATGAGGAAGCAACCTTGGCGGATAGCTGGAGGACTGCACTCTGGAGAAGGACCTCATACTCATGCATGTGTCCTGGGAACATCAAGAAAGTCAATGTGAAAATGTGAGCACAGGGAAGAATGGCAAAAAACAGGATGTGGGAGTTGACCAGGGGCCAGGTGATGTCATTTATAATTAGGATTTTAGATTAGTTGAAAATATGATGTGTTTTGAAAACAATAAACATGACACAGAGATAGCGAATGATGAAGAAGGACCTATTTAGAAGGCTCCCTGAGAATGTAAAATCTGAGTTTTGTTGTGTTAATAAGATCCTTAGGAATAATACTATGGATAGAGGGAAGAGTATGAAAGAGCAGTTCTACATGTACAACTTGGCCCCTACCATCCCTTAAAAAAGAATGACAGGCTGGCCCCCAGAGAACCAACAGGGTGCCTTCACATTTTCTCTGCTCTGTGTGTAAATGCTAAACTCATTTGTGTCTACCATTAAGGCCTCAGATTAACTCTATAAGGGCCTCAGGGGTACTACGGTCACAGTGGATCCCTGTTCAATCTGGTCCCTGTCTTTAGGATTAATCATTGAGTGCTTACAGCAAGTCAGACCCTATTGTAGGTTGCTATACAATGGTGAGCTAAACAGACTACCACATGGTCTTCATGGTAGTTGTGGTAGTTAGAGCCTAAGGAGGGAAAGAGTATAAAGAGACACATACACGCTCATGTAGATCATTCATTCATTCAGTAACAGTAAGGTGCTAATTTATCACCTATATACAAGATGCTACAGGAATGCCAGAGACAAAGTTTATGCTTTTATGGTCATTAAGAATCTAGTCAGGGAAACATAGTAAGTAAGAAATTCATTCCTACAACAAATAATTGTCAGCCTTATGGCAAGCACTGTTTTAGCCAATGTGATTGTTCTAATGAACAAAGCAGATAAAAGCTAATGGAGTTTACATTACCAATGAGAGAGTCACATTGAGCACATAGGTATGTAACGCTAAGTGCTAGTGAGAAGAAACAAGACTGGATCAAAGAGAGTGATGCAGTGCTGCTTGAAACTTAATAGTCCAGAAAGGCTCTTTCCTCTGGATTGGTGGCACTGGAGGAGACCTGAGGGCAATGAGGAAGCAACCTTGGCGGATAGCTGGAGGACTGCACTCTGGAGAAGGACCTCATACTCATGCATGTGTCCTGGGAACATCAAGAAAGTCAATGTGAAAATGTGAGCACAGGGAAGAATGGCAAAAAACAGGATGTGGGAGTTGACCAGGGGCCAGGTGATGTCATTTATAATTAGGATTTTAGATTAGTTGAAAATATGATGTGTTTTGAAAACAATAAACATGACACAGAGATAGCGAATGATGAAGAAGGACCTATTTAGAAGGCTCCCTGAGAATGTAAAATCTGAGTTTTGTTGTGTTAATAAGATCCTTAGGAATAATACTATGGATAGAGGGAAGAGTATGAAAGAGCAGTTCTACATGTACAACTTGGCTACCATCCCATGAATACATCCATGACCAAACAAATGATTGAGAAGAAAAATTACCAAGACATAGCAACACTCAGTACGCATTTGAAGTAGGTGTTTTGTTATAAGTATACCAAGAAAATCTATAGATCAACTGTTTGCTTCTTGTTGCTAGACTAAAACACTGTCTGTTATCATTAGATATTCAGAGATATCCTGAACATCATTGTGCACATCACTATGTGTAGATCTACATGTTGAACCCAAGAGTGTTGATATGAGATACATTCAGTTTCAGTGTAATATTTCATGTTAGACTGTGATGTAGGCAGTAGTAACTGCAATTTACCTTTGTGGCAAAGAGAAGATGCAGATAAGGAGATTAGTGTGAAACAGTCTCTTCCAGAATTTAAACTATTAAGTGCAATTCCTACACCTTTGCCTAGATCTTAATCTCTACAACCAGAATGACCTTCAGCTAAAATCAAGGGAACAAAGCAAGGTTCAATCCATGTACTTAATGCCATCGTAACAAAGACCATAGATATACTTCACTGTATTAAAAACTGCATGGATTCAGGCGCTTAAGTCCAGTAGCTCCAACTCTCCTTCACTTTTCCATTTCAAGGTCAGAAAAGATAATGCAATGGAAGTCTTCAAAATTTTACTTCTGCTTATCTTTTTACCCTGATCTTAAGCAGAATATTTTATTTTTAAATCATGATTTAAGAGGATATCTTTACATGTCTTATAAAGAAGACTCACAAAATCAACTCTTGGAAAAAAATGGATAACTAAGATAATTTATGAGAGTAGTTGAAGTTGTGCAATTTTAAATACTTGACACTTATAACATGATCAGTAGTTTACAGTCTGCATTTAGGCACCTGTTTAAAATAAGATGCTGGTGTCACAGTCACCAAACTTTTCTCTGAGTTAAATTCCATTTGGATACATTTCAAAACTGTAAATGTAAATCATGGTTTCTTGAGTTCTAAAATAAGTTGTAACCTAAAATATTGATTAAACAAATTTTGATGTGTTTTCTCTTTGAAAAGGTAAAACTTTTTTCCCTTTAAAAATTCTAATATAAACCCAAGAGCTTTTATTTTGTGGGTTTCAACCTTATGAAAAAAAATGAGTGCAGAAGTTGAATGCAAATGGAAATCCCATGAGTGCCACACTTTTCATAAAATTCGAGATTTATTAAAATTTGTCTCTCTTCCCTTTTAGATTACAAATAGCACTAGTTAAAAACCCAAAAAGTTGCTTCTTGTTGCTAGACTAAAACACTGTCTGTTATCATTAGATATTCAGAGATATCCTGAACATCATTGTGCACATCACTATGTGTAGATCTACATGTTGAACCCAAGAGTGTTGATATGAGATACATTCAGTTTCAGTGTAATATTTCATGTTAGACTGTGATGTAGGCAGTAGTAACTGCAATTTACCTTTGTGGCAAAGAGAAGATGCAGATAAGGAGATTAGTGTGAAACAGTCTCTTCCAGAATTTAAACTATTAAGTGCAATTCCTACACCTTTGCCTAGATCTTAATCTCTACAACCAGAATGACCTTCAGCTAAAATCAAGGGAACAAAGCAAGGTTCAATCCATGTACTTAATGCCATCGTAATAAAGACCATAGATATACTTCACTGTATTAAAAACTGCATGGATTCAGGCGCTTAAGTCCAGTAGCTCCAACTCTCCTTCACTTTTCCATTTCAAGGTCAGAAAAGATAATGCAATGGAAGTCTTCAAAATTTTACTTCTGCTTATCTTTTTACCCTGATCTTAAGCAGAATATTTTATTTTTAAATCATGATTTAAGAGGATATCTTTACATGTCTTATAAAGAAGACTCACAAAATCAACTCTTGGAAAAAAATGGATAACTAAGATAATTTATGAGAGTAGTTGAAGTTGTGCAATTTTAAATACTTGACACTTATAACATGATCAGTAGTTTACAGTCTGCATTTAGGCACCTGTTTAAAATAAGATGCTGGTGTCACAGTCACCAAACTTTTCTCTGAGTTAAATTCCATTTGGATACATTTCAAAACTGTAAATGTAAATCATGGTTTCTTGAGTTCTAAAATAAGTTGTAACCTAAAATATTGATTAAACAAATTTTGATGTGTTTTCTCTTTGAAAAGGTAAAACTTTTTTCCCTTTAAAAATTCTAATATAAACCCAAGAGCTTTTATTTTGTGGGTTTCAACCTTATGAAAAAAAATGAGTGCAGAAGTTGAATGCAAATGGAAATCCCATGAGTGCCACACTTTTCATAAAATTCGAGATTTATTAAAATTTGTCTCTCTTCCCTTTTCCTCTTTTCAAGGCAACCAGAGCTTATTACTTTATGTATTTCCCAATTCAAGCCTTAGGCAACCTATAGCTTTTCTAATCAACTGTATTCACCAGTTTATATAAAATCTATATTTGCCTGAAAGTTTCTTTTGTTCACAGTCCAAGGGGCTTTCTTCTTCTTCTCTCTCTTTTTATTTATTTATTGAATATAAGGAAAGATTAAGGAAAAAGGAAAGTAAACATTAAGCTAGTCTTTATTTCATTTTAAGGTTGTATGCCCTGATGGTTGTGGTGGGGAGGAAAAGAAGAGGGGCTAACTATATTTTTTGACTCTTGTCCTGAAGGGTTTTTTTTTTTTTTAAACATTTATTTTATTTATTTATTTTGGGGGTTGGGGAGGGAGGGGGACGGGCGGGCCACTTCTATTGGTCTTTCATTTGTCTATTTTCATCCATCTTTGTTCTTTGGCTCCTGTGGGCCTCCCATCGTGGTGGCCTCTGTTGTCGCAGAGCGGCGGCTCTGGGTGCATGCGCTCCAGAGCTCTGGCTCGGTAATTGGACACATTGGTCCAGCCGCTCCATAGCACGTGGGATCTTCCCAGGCCAGGGATCGAACCGGTGCCCCTTGCACTGCAAGGCAGTATCCTTACTCACTGGACCACCAGGGAAGCCCCTGAAGGATTTTTACATCAGTAACCAGGTAGGTTTTAGTCTGCAGACATTAAATATTTGCTTTCTTTCTCATGCTTTCCATAAGCTTCACTAAAATTTCAAAAAGTATACTTTATTGTTTTGGGGCAATTTTAAATACTTGACACTTATAACATGATCAGTAGTTTACAGTCTGCATTTAGGCACCTGTTTAAAATAAGATGCTGGTGTCACAGTCACCAAACTTTTCTCTGAGTTAAATTCCATTTGGATACATTTCAAAACTGTAAATGTAAATCATGGTTTCTTGAGTTCTAAAATAAGTTGTAACCTAAAATATTGATTAAACAAATTTTGATGTGTTTTCTCTTTGAAAAGGTAAAACTTTTTTCCCTTTAAAAATTCTAATATAAACCCAAGAGCTTTTATTTTGTGGGTTTCAACCTTATGAAAAAAAATGAGTGCAGAAGTTGAATGCAAATGGAAATCCCATGAGTGCCACACTTTTCATAAAATTCGAGATTTATTAAAATTTGTCTCTCTTCCCTTTTCCTCTTTTCAAGGCAACCAGAGCTTATTACTTTATGTATTTCCCAATTCAAGCCTTAGGCAACCTATAGCTTTTCTAATCAACTGTATTCACCAGTTTATATAAAATCTATATTTGCCTGAAAGTTTCTTTTGTTCACAGTCCAAGGGGCTTTCTTCTTCTTCTCTCTCTCTTTTTATTTATTTATTGAATATAAGGAAAGATTAAGGAAAAAGGAAAGTAAACATTAAGCTAGTCTTTATTTCATTTTAAGGTTGTATGCCCTGATGGTTGTGGTGGGGAGGAAAAGAAGAGGGGCTAACTATATTTTTTGACTCTTGTCCTGAAGGGTTTTTTTTTTTTTTAAACATTTATTTTATTTATTTATTTTGGGGGTTGGGGAGGGAGGGGGGCGGGCGGGCCACTTCTATTGGTCTTTCATTTGTCTATTTTCATCCATCTTTGTTCTTTGGCTCCTGTGGGCCTCCCATCGTGGTGGCCTCTGTTGTCGCAGAGCGGCGGCTCTGGGTGCATGCGCTCCAGAGCTCTGGCTCGGTAATTGGACACATTGGTCCAGCCGCTCCATAGCACGTGGGATCTTCCCAGGCCAGGGATCGAACCGGTGCCCCTTGCACTGCAAGGCAGTATCCTTACTCACTGGACCACCAGGGAAGCCCCTGAAGGATTTTTACATCAGTAACCAGGTAGGTTTTAGTCTGCAGACATTAAATATTTGCTTTCTTTCTCATGCTTTCCATAAGCTTCACTAAAATTTCAAAAAGTATACTTTTATTGGATTTTTTTTTTTTTGCAAATCAGTATTTGAGTTTCTTTCTCCACTACAGTCACAAAATATTTTCCAGGAGTCAGAATTGTGTCATACTCCTCTCCTTTTTGTTCGGTATGAAGAGTTGAAAAGAGAAGGAACCAAACTTCTAAAAAGTCTTGATAATTGAAAAAAGTATTTTCCATTTAGTGAGAGTTTCATAAAACATTTTAAAATTTAAACTGAAAAATTAAGGATTGAACTTCCAGAAAAAGAAACAGAAGTTCGATGAATACTGTCTAGTTTCCTACGTTAGCCATCCAAACTCTGAGATGTATTTAGTGTCCTCTGGTCTTTTATGAAAGTAATACTTTTGGAGTGCTTTTTCAGAGCAATGGGTGGGGCTTAGCTATTTACTATGAAAAAAAGAGAATATTTAGAGAGGAGTATCAAATTGGAAGTTAGGTACACTGAGTTTTAGGGACACTATTATAGTGCAAAGCCAGTATCTCTTGGAGAAAGTTCTTAGTTCTGACATCTGTCTATTAGGATACAGTTGTCATCAGGATTTGTTTGCACAGAGCTCAACACATTGTCTGGCATATAGTTGGAACACTCTTAATGTTGATTGACTGAATAAATGAATGAATGAAATTGACTTAGTTAGACTAGCTATCATGGAGTCATTCTTAATGCTAAGAAAAAGCTGTCTAAGCTGCAATAATGTAAAACTGGTTGCTACTATACTTAATCACTTTGCTTTGTGTGTATGTAGCAGACCCACATGTAGAATGCCCCCAGGGCCAAGGAGGGATGTGAGGTGTTGGTGTTGATATTTGTAGCCTTATTTGCATTGCTGCATCCACCTGCCATCTTAACTTGTTAATTGAACCAGACAAGTTAATGCCAGAAGACAACTGAAAAGATTAAAAAAAGAGTTGGGCCAAGCAGAATCACTCTTAAAATGCACGTGGGATCTTCCCAGGCCAGGATCGAACCGGTTGCACTGCAAGGCAGTATCCTTACTCACTGGACCACCAGGAAGCCCCTGAAGGATTTTACATCAGTAACCAGGTAGGTTTTAGTCTGCAGACATTAAATATTTGCTTTCTTTCTCATGCTTTCCATAAGCTTCACTAAAATTTCAAAAAGTATACTTTTATTGGATTTTTTTTTTTTTGCAAATCAGTATTTGAGTTTCTTTCTCCACTACAGTCACAAAATATTTTCCAGGAGTCAGAATTGTGTCATACTCCTCTCCTTTTTGTTCGGTATGAAGAGTTGAAAAGAGAAGGAACCAAACTTCTAAAAAGTCTTGATAATTGAAAAAAGTATTTTCCATTTAGTGAGAGTTTCATAAAACATTTTAAAATTTAAACTGAAAAATTAAGGATTGAACTTCCAGAAAAAGAAACAGAAGTTCGATGAATACTGTCTAGTTTCCTACGTTAGCCATCCAAACTCTGAGATGTATTTAGTGTCCTCTGGTCTTTTATGAAAGTAATACTTTTGGAGTGCTTTTTCAGAGCAATGGGTGGGGCTTAGCTATTTACTATGAAAAAAAGAGAATATTTAGAGAGGAGTATCAAATTGGAAGTTAGGTACACTGAGTTTTAGGGACACTATTATAGTGCAAAGCCAGTATCTCTTGGAGAAAGTTCTTAGTTCTGACATCTGTCTATTAGGATACAGTTGTCATCAGGATTTGTTTGCACAGAGCTCAACACATTGTCTGGCATATAGTTGGAACACTCTTAATGTTGATTGACTGAATAAATGAATGAATGAAATTGACTTAGTTAGACTAGCTATCATGGAGTCATTCTTAATGCTAAGAAAAAGCTGTCTAAGCTGCAATAATGTAAAACTGGTTGCTACTATACTTAATCACTTTGCTTTGTGTGTATGTAGCAGACCCACATGTAGAATGCCCCCAGGGCCAAGGAGGGATGTGAGGTGTTGGTGTTGATATTTGTAGCCTTATTTGCATTGCTGCATCCACCTGCCATCTTAACTTGTTAATTGAACCAGACAAGTTAATGCCAGAAGACAACTGAAAAGATTAAAAAAAAAAAAGAGTTGGGCCAAGCAGAATCCACCTCTCCCCTATACCTCAAATACAAACATAAGCTACACTGCCTTATTTTTCTTTCAACCACAAATGGATAAATGATGGAACTATGTCCAGATAAACAAGGTAGAATGGCTTTAATTTGTAATCAGTCTGGGTTGACAAATGTAAATGCAACCTTTAAGTCATATTGATTGCATCAGTGTTACCAACAGTAACTCTAGGTGATACAGACGTTTTTTATTCTCCACGACTGAGTTTTACTATCTAATGTGCTAGCTGAATTTGAAGACTTGCCTATTAAAAGTAAACATGCCCAAAGACTACTTGAAGAAGTTATGTTGAATTGAAATGTACACTGAGGGGCTTCCCTGGTGCTCCAGTGGGTAAGGACACTGCCTTTCAGTGCAAGGGGCACCTGTTTGATCCCTGGCCTAGGAAGATCCCACGTGCCGCGGAGCGGCTGGACCGATGTGTCCAACCGAGCCGGAGCTCTGGGGCGCATGCGCCCAGAGCCGGCGCTCTGCGACGACAGAGGCCACTGCGATGGGAGGCCCACACGGGCCAAAGAACAAAGATGGATGAAAAATAGATAAATGAAAGACCAAGAGAAGTAGCCCGCCCACCCCCCTCCCCAACCCACCCCCACCCCCCCCCTCACGCCAAAAGAAATGCCTCAGATAGTATCTGTCTTGCACGGGAAACAAGGGCTTCTGATTTCATCTGGTAGTTAATTCCTCTAGAACCACAGTATCCATTTCAGGTTCAACTGGTTCTGCTATTTTTGTTTACCTATTGTGGTGACAGTTAAGGAAATTTCTGTACAATCTGTAGTTTTTTCTATCAGAGAATCATCTTTCAACATAAAAGGGAAACGGATAGAATAACGGAATGACGGAATGGCAGTAAAACTGGTTGCTACTATACTTAATCACTTTGCTTTGTGTGTATGTAGCAGACCCACATGTAGAATGCCCCACTGGGCCAAGGAGGGATGTGAGGTGTTGGTGTTGATATTTGTAGCCTTATTTGCATTGCTGCATCCACCTGCCATCTTAACTTGTTAATTGAACCAGACAAGTTAATGCCAGAAGACAACTGAAAAGATTAAAAAAAAAAAAGAGTTGGGCCAAGCAGAATCCACCTCTCCCCTATACCTCAAATACAAACATAAGCTACACTGCCTTATTTTTCTTTCAACCACAAATGGATAAATGATGGAACTATGTCCAGATAAACAAGGTAGAATGGCTTTAATTTGTAATCAGTCTGGGTTGACAAATGTAAATGCAACCTTTAAGTCATATTGATTGCATCAGTGTTACCAACAGTAACTCTAGGTGATACAGACGTTTTTTATTCTCCACGACTGAGTTTTACTATCTAATGTGCTAGCTGAATTTGAAGACTTGCCTATTAAAAGTAAACATGCCCAAAGACTACTTGAAGAAGTTATGTTGAATTGAAATGTACACTGAGGGGCTTCCCTGGTGCTCCAGTGGGTAAGGACACTGCCTTTCAGTGCAAGGGGCACCTGTTTGATCCCTGGCCTAGGAAGATCCCACGTGCCGCGGAGCGGCTGGACCGATGTGTCCAACCGAGCCGGAGCTCTGGGGCGCATGCGCCCAGAGCCGGCGCTCTGCGACGACAGAGGCCACTGCGATGGGAGGCCCACACGGGCCAAAGAACAAAGATGGATGAAAAATAGATAAATGAAAGACCAAGAGAAGTAGCCCGCCCACCCCCCTCCCCAACCCACCCCCACCCCCACCTCACGCCAAAAGAAATGCCTCAGATAGTATCTGTCTTGCACGGGAAACAAGGGCTTCTGATTTCATCTGGTAGTTAATTCCTCTAGAACCACAGTATCCATTTCAGGTTCAACTGGTTCTGCTATTTTTGTTTACCTATTGTGGTGACAGTTAAGGAAATTTCTGTACAATCTGTAGTTTTTTTTCTATCAGAGAATCATCTTTCAACATAAAAGGGAAACGGATAGAATAACGGGAATGACGGAATGGCAGTAAAATTTAAACTCCTCAAGTTAGGGCTTCCCTGGTGGTCCAATGGGTGGGGACACCGCCTTGCAGTGCAAGGGGTGCCGGTTCGATCCCTGGCCTGGGAAGATCCCATGTGCCTCGGAGCGGCTGGACCGATGTGTCCAACTACCAAGCCAGAGCTGTGGAGTGCATGCGCCCAGCGCCGGTGCTCTGCGACGACAGAGGCCACCGCGATGGGAGGCCTACAGGAGCCAAAGAACAAAGATGGATGAAAATGGACAAATGAAAGACCAACAGAAGTGGCTTGCCTGCTCACCTCCCTCCCCACCCCTCCCCCACCAAAATAAATAAATAAATAAATCTTTAAACTCCTCAAGTTAAATGGACTTTAAACAAGTTAATATGTGCAAGTGGCACTAGTGCTAAAGAACTTGCCTGCTAGTGCAGGAGACGTAAGAGATTCAGGTTTGACCCCTGGGTTGGGAAGATCCCCTGGAGGAGTGCATGGCAGCCACTCCAGTACTCTTGTCTGGAGAATCCCCATGGAGAGAGGAGCCTGGCAGGCTGCAGTCAGTAGAGTCCCACAGAGTCAGGCATGACTGAAGTGACTTAGCACATATGGATGCACTTAAAACGGGCCTGTCACATGAGAACTGCTCAACAAAGATAGTTATTTTTTCCTTGAGTCCTCAAAGTCCAGGAAGGTGTTGATATCCACTGGGCATTGGTTTCAGGACTACCTGCAAATAACAAAAATCCTAGGATGCTCTAGCCCCTTATATAAAGTGGTGTGGTACAGTCAGCCATTTGTATCCTTAGACCTTTAGGTTCTGCAGATGATTTAACCAACCCACCTGCAATTAGTTGAATCCAAGGATGCCCACCTCCCAAAGATGGAGGGTCAACTGTACTCCCACCCTACCGCCAGGAGGCAGGGCCAGATAAGGTTTGTTGTCTTCAGGCATTATGATACTAAAAGTTGTTCAGCCGCTAAGTTGTGTCCTGCTTTTTGTGACCTCCATAGACCACAGCATGCCAGGCTTTCCTGTCCTTCACTATTTCCTGGAGTTTGCTCATACTCGTGTTCATTGAGTGGATGAGGCTGTACAACCATTTCATCCTCTGTTGTCCCCTTCTCCTCCTGCCTTCAGTCTTTTGTAGCATCAGGGTCTTTTCCAATGAGTTGACTCTTCTCATCATGTGGACAAAGTATTGGAGCTTCAGCTTCAGCATCAGTCCTTCCAGTGAATATTCAGGGTTGAATATTCAGGATTCACTAATTTGATCTTCTTGCCCGCCAAGGGATTCTGAAGAGACTTCTCCAACACCATAGTTTAAAGGCATCAATTCTGCAGCTCTCAGCCTTCCTTATGGCCCATCTCTCACATCGCCACATGACTGCTGGAAGAACCATAGCTTTCACTGTTTGGACTTTTGTCAGCAAAGTGATGTTCACATACTGTTGAAGCCTAGCTTGAAGGACTTTGAGCATGACTTTGCTAGCGTGTGAAGTGAGTGCAACTGTACAGTAGTGTGAACATTCTTTGGCATTGCCCTTCTTTGGAGTTGGAATGAAAAATGACCTTTTCCAGTCCTGTGGCCACTGCTGAGTTTTCCAAATTTGCTGGCATACTGAGTGCAGCACTTCAACAGCACCATCTTTTAATATTTGAAATGGCTCAGCTGGAATTCCATCGCTTTCACCAGCTTTGTTCACAGTAATGCTTCCTAAGGCCCACTTGACTTCACACTCCAGGATGTCTGGCTCTAGGTGAGTGAGCACACCATCATGGTTATTTGGGCAATTAAGACCTATTTTGTACAGTTCTTCTGTGTATTCTTGCCACCTCTTCTTCATCTCTTCTGCTTCTGGTAGATCTTTACCATTTCTGTCCTTTATTATTCCCGTTTTTTTACATGAAATGTTTCCTTTGTGTCTCTAATTGTCATGAAGATATCTCTATAGTCTTTCCCATTCTATTGTTTTCCTCTCTTTCTTTGCATTGTTCACTTAATAGGCAGACACTGTGTTTCTTTTGGTATTCTGTAGAAGCAGGAAACACTTGGGGGTACCTGGAGGTCAAAGCAAAAAAGTTTCCTGGGGCTTCCCTGGTGGTCCAGTGAGTGAAGAGTTCACCTTGCAGTGCAGGGGATACCAGTTGAATTCCTGGTCCGGGAAGATCCCACGTGCCATGGAGCCCCTGGACCAGTGTGGCCAATTATGAGCCAGTGCTCTGGAGTGCATGTGCCCAGAGCTGGTCTTTTCCAATGAGTTGACTCTTCTCATCATGTGGACAAAGTATTGGAGCTTCAGCTTCAGCATCAGTCCTTCCAGTGAATATTCAGGGTTGAATATTCAGGATTCACTAATTTGATCTTCTTGCCCGCCAAGGGATTCTGAAGAGACTTCTCCAACACCATAGTTTAAAGGCATCAATTCTGCAGCTCTCAGCCTTCCTTATGGCCCATCTCTCACATCGCCACATGACTGCTGGAAGAACCATAGCTTTCACTGTTTGGACTTTTGTCAGCAAAGTGATGTTCACATACTGTTGAAGCCTAGCTTGAAGGACTTTGAGCATGACTTTGCTAGCGTGTGAAGTGAGTGCAACTGTACAGTAGTGTGAACATTCTTTGGCATTGCCCTTCTTTGGAGTTGGAATGAAAAATGACCTTTTCCAGTCCTGTGGCCACTGCTGAGTTTTCCAAATTTGCTGGCATACTGAGTGCAGCACTTCAACAGCACCATCTTTTAATATTTGAAATGGCTCAGCTGGAATTCCATCGCTTTCACCAGCTTTGTTCACAGTAATGCTTCCTAAGGCCCACTTGACTTCACACTCCAGGATGTCTGGCTCTAGGTGAGTGAGCACACCATCATGGTTATTTGGGCAATTAAGACCTATTTTGTACAGTTCTTCTGTGTATTCTTGCCACCTCTTCTTCATCTCTTCTGCTTCTGGTAGATCTTTACCATTTCTGTCCTTTATTATTCCCGTTTTTTTACATGAAATGTTTCCTTTGTGTCTCTAATTGTCATGAAGATATCTCTATAGTCTTTCCCATTCTATTGTTTTCCTCTCTTTCTTTGCATTGTTCACTTAATAGGCAGACACTGTGTTTCTTTTGGTATTCTGTAGAAGCAGGAAACACTTGGGGGTACCTGGAGGTCAAAGCAAAAAAGTTTCCTGGGGCTTCCCTGGTGGTCCAGTGAGTGAAGAGTTCACCTTGCAGTGCAGGGGATACCAGTTGAATTCCTGGTCCGGGAAGATCCCACGTGCCATGGAGCCCCTGGACCAGTGTGGCCAATTATGAGCCAGTGCTCTGGAGTGCATGTGCCCAGAGCTGGTGCTCTGAAACGAGAGAGGCCACTGCAATGGGAGGCCCACATGGGCCAAAAAATAAAGATGAATGAAAACAAATACATAAAAAACCAATAGAAGAGGCCAAAATTGAAAAAAAAAAAAAAAAAGGTTTATCTCGGGCTACAAATTAATACAGCACCCCACCCCACTCCCACCCTGCCTTAAAAAAAAAGTTTCCTGTACAATTGCCTAATTTGTCAGCTCGCTCTTTCCCCAATCACTTCTTTCTTGATGCTACTATAACATTATTTTTCTATACCAGTACTACACAATATAGAAAATTTTCATTTACACTACAGTCACCCTAACAGCATCAGGTATTTCTATTCATCTTTGTGTATGCTTTGCCTATCACAGTGCCTGAAAGATAAGTGCTCTAAGGTGTGCTGAATAAATTAGTGTTTTTTTTTTTTTTTTCCCTCTTCAAATACTGCATAGCTTCAGGGAATAAAACTAGGTACGTTAGCAAAGGATACAAGATGACAGAATTTTTATTTAAGAAAAAAGTTCCCTACATGTATTCTGTTCAAAATGAGGATAAGTGCCTTCTGGGAATTCATGAACATCCTATTACCAATGGCTGGAAAAATACAGGCAAAACTTGAATGACAGATTGGAAAAGTTGCTACAGATGGACTTTAAGATTGAGTCCTTAAGGACAGGGTCTAGCATTTATGTAGATGTTTGTGGGTTTTATTTTATTCTATTTATATGCAGATATTAGAAGTGTTACTAGCATGGATGAACCTAGAGATTGGTATACTGAGTGAAGTAAGTCTGACAGAGAAGGAAAAATATTGTATGATACACCTTGTACACAGAATCTAAAAGAAACAATACAAATGCACTTATTTGCAAAACAGAGAAAGACTCAAAGAACATACTTATGGTTGCCGTGAGAGAAGAATGGGATGAAGGGATACTTAGGGAGTTTGGGATGGACGGGTACACATTTGTACATTTAAAATGGATAACCAACATGGTCCTACTGTATAGCACAGGGAACTCTGCTCCATGTTATGTGGTAGCCTGGATGGGAGGGGAGTTTGGGGGAGAATGGATTCATGTACATGTATGGCTGAGTCCCTTTGCTGTTCAACTAAAGCTATCACAACATTGCCAATTGGCTGTACTCCAATTGGCTATAGAAAATAAAAAATTTAAAAAGAAAAATGTTGGCAGGGGAAGATATAACCAGGAGTGACTTTCTGACTCTTGTTTAGTGCTATTTCATTATGAAGCATCCCATGATGCTGAGAGAGGCATACGTCTGCCAGTCAGGAGTCCGAGCTGTGGATCCAGACATCTTGTTCAGATTCTACCTATGTCTGCCTCGTTCTTCACTCTATAACCTTGGTCTGTTAATATCTTCTCTGTCCTTTATTTTTCATGTACAAAATTGAAAACAATAGTAGTCTCTACCTCTTACGTTTACTGTAAAATTAACTGAGAAAATATATGCAAGCGCTTAGAAGCATCTAGTATTAAATAAGTGCTCAATACTGATTGATTATTTATTCTGCCACGGCCGAAAAAACAAAAGTGTTTTTTTTTTTCCCTCTTCAAATACTGCATAGCTTCAGGGAATAAAACTAGGTACGTTAGCAAAGGATACAAGATGACAGAATTTTTATTTAAGAAAAAAGTTCCCTACATGTATTCTGTTCAAAATGAGGATAAGTGCCTTCTGGGAATTCATGAACATCCTATTACCAATGGCTGGAAAAATACAGGCAAAACTTGAATGACAGATTGGAAAAGTTGCTACAGATGGACTTTAAGATTGAGTCCTTAAGGACAGGGTCTAGCATTTATGTAGATGTTTGTGGGTTTTATTTTATTCTATTTATATGCAGATATTAGAAGTGTTACTAGCATGGATGAACCTAGAGATTGGTATACTGAGTGAAGTAAGTCTGACAGAGAAGGAAAAATATTGTATGATACACCTTGTACACAGAATCTAAAAAGAAACAATACAAATGCACTTATTTGCAAAACAGAGAAAGACTCAAAGAACATACTTATGGTTGCCGTGAGAGAAGAATGGGATGAAGGGATACTTAGGGAGTTTGGGATGGACGGGTACACATTTGTACATTTAAAATGGATAACCAACATGGTCCTACTGTATAGCACAGGGAACTCTGCTCCATGTTATGTGGTAGCCTGGATGGGAGGGGAGTTTGGGGGAGAATGGATTCATGTACATGTATGGCTGAGTCCCTTTGCTGTTCAACTAAAGCTATCACAACATTGCCAATTGGCTGTACTCCAATTGGCTATAGAAAATAAAAAATTTAAAAAGAAAAATGTTGGCAGGGGAAGATATAACCAGGAGTGACTTTCTGACTCTTGTTTAGTGCTATTTCATTATGAAGCATCCCATGATGCTGAGAGAGGCATACGTCTGCCAGTCAGGAGTCCGAGCTGTGGATCCAGACATCTTGTTCAGATTCTACCTATGTCTGCCTCGTTCTTCACTCTATAACCTTGGTCTGTTAATATCTTCTCTGTCCTTTATTTTTCATGTACAAAATTGAAAACAATAGTAGTCTCTACCTCTTACGTTTACTGTAAAAATTAACTGAGAAAATATATGCAAGCGCTTAGAACACTGCCACGTTCATAGTATTAAATAAGTGCTCAATACTGATTGATTATTTATTCCCCAGTCCTTCTCCCCAGAGCATGTGTTTTTCCCAGTGCAATAAATGAAAAGTGCACAAGCTTCAGATTGAGACAGATATGGATTTGAATTGCAGTTCTGCCACTTACTATCTGTGGAAGCTTAGAATACTGCTTACTCTCTCCATATTCTACTTCTTTCATTCTTAAAATAGGAATAGTGACACCCACTTTATATGGTGACACATTCCTTTGGTTCTTCCTTCACTTAGCCATGCAAGACAGAATGAGAATCTGCCACGTGCCTGGTATCAAGTCCAAAGCCAGGGGTAGAGTGTGCAGTCCATAGAAGACAGACATGATCAGATAATTTCTGATAACATAGTTTGAGTGTTTTAGTAACATATTGAGCACTTACTTCATGCCAGGCATGTTACTTAGAGCTTTTCTTTTTCTTTCTTTCTTTTTAGAACAGTTGATTGTCTGTGCCGAGTTTTAGTTGAGGTATATGGGAGCTAATGCCCTGACCAGGGGTTGAACCCGGGATCACTGCATTAGCAGCACAGAGTCCCTAACCTCTGGACCACCAGGGAACTCCCTACTTAGAGCTTTTCATGTTTCATTGAAATTAGTTCTGAAAACAAACGCCTGAGGTAGATGGTTACTATTGTTTTGAAGATGTAGGAATTCAGGCAGAAAGAGTCTGAAATAAGGGATTGGAAATCAGGTTGGTTGATATTGAGGCCTTGAGCTTATCATTACACTACACTGCAGAGAGCAAGTGCACAGGTCTATAACAGGATCTGTAACAAGCCTTGAGGAACGTGAACTTGTAAGGAATGGGCGGCACAGAGGTGCTTGCAGAAGCTTCAAAGAGCAGACAGACAGGTTGGAGGCACCACCAGGAGAGTCCGAGCGGGGTGGATCCGGGACATCTTGTTCAGATTCTACCTATGTCTGCCTCGTTCTTCACTCTATAACCTTGGTCTGTTAATATCTTCTCTGTCCTTTATTTTTCATGTACAAAATTGAAAACAATAGTAGTCTCTACCTCTTACGTTTACTGTAAAAATTAACTGAGAAAATATATGCAAGCGCTTAGAACACTGCCACGTTCATAGTATTAAATAAGTGCTCAATACTGATTGATTATTTATTCCCCAGTCCTTCTCCCCAGAGCATGTGTTTTTCCCAGTGCAATAAATGAAAAGTGCACAAGCTTCAGATTGAGACAGATATGGATTTGAATTGCAGTTCTGCCACTTACTATCTGTGGAAGCTTAGAATACTGCTTACTCTCTCCATATTCTACTTCTTTCATTCTTAAAATAGGAATAGTGACACCCACTTTATATGGTGACACATTCCTTTGGTTCTTCCTTCACTTAGCCATGCAAGACAGAATGAGAATCTGCCACGTGCCTGGTATCAAGTCCAAAGCCAGGGGTAGAGTGTGCAGTCCATAGAAGACAGACATGATCAGATAATTTCTGATAACATAGTTTGAGTGTTTTAGTAACATATTGAGCACTTACTTCATGCCAGGCATGTTACTTAGAGCTTTTCTTTTTCTTTCTTTCTTTTTTTTAGAACAGTTGATTGTCTGTGCCGAGTTTTAGTTGAGGTATATGGGATCTAATTCCCTGACCAGGGGTTGAACCCGGGATCACTGCATTAGCAGCACAGAGTCCTAACCTCTGGACCACCAGGGAACTCCCTACTTAGAGCTTTTCATGTTTCATTGAAATTAGTTCTGAAAACAAACGCCTGAGGTAGATGGTTACTATTGTTTTGAAGATGTAGGAATTCAGGCAGAAAGAGTCTGAAATAAGGGATTGGAAATCAGGTTGGTTGATATTGAGGCCTTGAGCTTATCATTACACTACACTGCAGAGAGCAAGTGCACAGGTCTATAACAGGATCTGTAACAAGCCTTGAGGAACGTGAACTTGTAAGGAATGGGCGGCACAGAGGTGCTTGCAGAAGCTTCAAAGAGCAGACAGACAGGTTGGAGGCACCACCAGGAGAGTCCATTGTCCAGACAGAAGGGAAAGGATTGTACTCGGAGCGTATTAAAGGAATGTATACTAATGTTGGTAAAGACTAATTTAAGTGTTGTATTTTGAAAATCTAGAATATTTATTTGAAAAGAGTAGGTGTTTCATACACGATTGTGCTTATTATTAATCACGCTTATTACTTTCTTAGTGTAAAAGATCAAAATACCAATATATGGAATTGCAAGAAAGTACTAACAATATTCTGTTCCTTCTTTCCATGCTGTGCCAGTGAGCTAAGAGATAATGACTCTGACATTCAGATTTTTTTTCAGTGATCTGTCATGCCCAGGTAAAACTTCTTCAGAGACTTGGAATTTTGACAGGTTCACAGAGGGAGTTGAGAATAGGGCCGCAGGTCCCTTTCTCTACAATTGTTTCCTTTAAGTAGAATAAGCACAGTGCAGGGCTTCCCCGGTGGTTCAATGGGTAGGGACATCACCTTGGAGTGCAACGGGTTCCGGTTCGATCCCTGGCCTGGGAAGATCCCATGTGCCACAGAGTGGCTGGACCGATGTGTCCAACTATCGAGCTGGAACTCTGGAGCGCCTGCGCCCAGAGCCGGTGCTCTGTGACGAGGGAGGCCACTGAGATGGGAGGCCCACACGGGCCGAAGAACAAAGATAGATAAATGAAAGATCAATAGAAAAGGCTGAAAAAAAGAGATTATAAAATAAAAGAATAGGCGCAGTGTGACCTGAGTTTCAGGCATGAAGAGGAAATTTGGACTTCTTTTTTTTCCTTCAAGATTGGGTCTAAATGTCCCGAAGGGGATAAACACACTCTATTTACCCATGATCATTAAAATAAATGCCTTGGGGTTTTCACATGTGTCTCAGGGGCCCAAGCCACGCTACATTTGTCTAACACCTAGGCAGACCTTCTGTGGGGTAACTGAAAATTACTCCTTTAGGCCAAAATGATTAATTTTTAACCATTTTTCACCTGAAAATGTAGGATACATTTCCTTCCCTTCTCTGGTACAGCATATGTTCTCTGGAAAATGGAGGTTTTGTAAAGGAATAGTGGAAGATAAAACAAATCCAGTGGTATAACAGTGCATATTACTAAAGGAATGATGAGATATTTATTTGCATGGCTCACAGGGAAATTCTGCATCACGCCAACTTTTCAGACCTGTTTTAGTCAGTTGAGGTTGACAGATACTTCGGAGCGTATTAAAGGAATGTATACTAATGTTGGTAAAGACTAATTTAAGTGTTGTATTTTGAAAATCTAGAATATTTATTTGAAAAGAGTAGGTGTTTCATACACGATTGTGCTTATTATTAATCACGCTTATTACTTTCTTAGTGTAAAAGATCAAAATACCAATATATGGAATTGCAAGAAAGTACTAACAATATTCTGTTCCTTCTTTCCATGCTGTGCCAGTGAGCTAAGAGATAATGACTCTGACATTCAGATTTTTTTTCAGTGATCTGTCATGCCCAGGTAAAACTTCTTCAGAGACTTGGAATTTTGACAGGTTCACAGAGGGAGTTGAGAATAGGGCCGCAGGTCCCTTTCTCTACAATTGTTTCCTTTAAGTAGAATAAGCACAGTGCAGGGCTTCCCCGGTGGTTCAATGGGTAGGGACATCACCTTGGAGTGCAACGGGTTCCGGTTCAATCCCTGGCCTGGGAAGATCCCATGTGCCACAGAGTGGCTGGACCGATGTGTCCAACTATCGAGCTGGAACTCTGGAGCGCCTGCGCCCAGAGCCGGTGCTCTGTGACGAGGGAGGCCACTGAGATGGGAGGCCCACACGGGCCGAAGAACAAAGATAGATAAATGAAAGATCAATAGAAAAGGCTGAAAAAAAGAGATTATAAAATAAAAGAATAGGCGCAGTGTGACCTGAGTTTCAGGCATGAAGAGGAAATTTGGACTTCTTTTTTTTCCTTCAAGATTGGGTCTAAATGTCCCGAAGGGGATAAACACACTCTATTTACCCATGATCATTAAAATAAATGCCTTGGGGTTTTCACATGTGTCTCAGGGGCCCAAGCCACGCTACATTTGTCTAACACCTAGGCAGACCTTCTGTGGGGTAACTGAAAATTACTCCTTTAGGCCAAAATGATTAATTTTTAACCATTTTCCACCTGAAAATGTAGGATACATTTCCTTCCCTTCTCTGGTACAGCATATGTTCTCTGGAAAATGGAGGTTTTGTAAAGGAATAGTGGAAGATAAAACAAATCCAGTGGTATAACAGTGCATATTACTAAAGGAATGATGAGATATTTATTTGCATGGCTCACAGGGAAATTCTGCATCACGCCAACTTTTCAGACCTGTTTTAGTCAGTTGAGGTTGACAGATACATGCCTCTGGATAAATAAGGTATTCTGGGTTATGTAGACACTCATTTCTTCTGATGACTTACATTTTCCAAGTATTGACAGTTTGACATTCAAATGATAACTTTGCATAGCAGTGTATTAAGACTGTGTACGCTATGTTGTTCAGTCGCTCAATCATGTCCAACACTTTGAGACCCCATGGACTGCGGCACACCAGGCTTCCCTGTCCTTCAGCACCTCCTGGTGCTTGCTCAAACTCATGGCTATTGAGTTGGTGATACCATCCAACCATTTTGTCTTCTGTCAACCTGTTCTCCTCCTGCCTTCAGTCTCTTCCCTAGAGTCTTTTCCAATGAGTCAACTCTTCACATCAGGTGGCCAAAGTATTGGAGCTTCAGCTTCAGCATTAGTCCTTCCAATGAATATTCAGCATTGATTTCCTTTAGCATTGACTGGTTTGATCTCCTTGCTATCCAAGGGACTCTCAAGAGTCTTCTCCAACACCACAGTTAGAAAGCATCAGTTCTCTGGTGCTCATCCTTCTTTATGGTCCAACTCTCACATCCATACATGACTACTGGAAAAACTATAGCTTTGACTATATGGACCTTTGTCAGCATGTGTATGCTACGGACTGCATGTTTTGTCTCTCCCTGCCCCATTCGCGTTGAAGTCCTAACCTCTAGTGTGATTTAGAGATGGAGCCTTAAGGCAATAATTAGGGCTAGATGAGGTCATGACCCCGAAGAGATAAACACACTCTATTTACCCATGATCATTAAAATAAATGCCTTGGGGTTTTCACATGTGTCTCAGGGGCCCAAGCCACGCTACATTTGTCTAACACCTAGGCAGACCTTCTGTGGGGTAACTGAAAATTACTCCTTTAGGCCAAAATGATTAATTTTTAACCATTTTCACCTGAAAATGTAGGATACATTTCCTTCCCTTCTCTGGTACAGCATATGTTCTCTGGAAAATGGAGGTTTTGTAAAGGAATAGTGGAAGATAAAACAAATCCAGTGGTATAACAGTGCATATTACTAAAGGAATGATGAGATATTTATTTGCATGGCTCACAGGGAAATTCTGCATCACGCCAACTTTTCAGACCTGTTTTAGTCAGTTGAGGTTGACAGATACATGCCTCTGGATAAATAAGGTATTCTGGGTTATGTAGACACTCATTTCTTCTGATGACTTACATTTTCCAAGTATTGACAGTTTGACATTCAAATGATAACTTTGCATAGCAGTGTATTAAGACTGTGTACGCTATGTTGTTCAGTCGCTCAATCATGTCCAACACTTTGAGACCCCATGGACTGCGGCACACCAGGCTTCCCTGTCCTTCAGCACCTCCTGGTGCTTGCTCAAACTCATGGCTATTGAGTTGGTGATACCATCCAACCATTTTGTCTTCTGTCAACCTGTTCTCCTCCTGCCTTCAGTCTCTTCCCTAGAGTCTTTTCCAATGAGTCAACTCTTCACATCAGGTGGCCAAAGTATTGGAGCTTCAGCTTCAGCATTAGTCCTTCCAATGAATATTCAGCATTGATTTCCTTTAGCATTGACTGGTTTGATCTCCTTGCTATCCAAGGGACTCTCAAGAGTCTTCTCCAACACCACAGTTAGAAAGCATCAGTTCTCTGGTGCTCATCCTTCTTTATGGTCCAACTCTCACATCCATACATGACTACTGGAAAAACTATAGCTTTGACTATATGGACCTTTGTCAGCATGTGTATGCTACGGACTGCATGTTTTTGTCTCTCCCTGCCCCATTCGTACGTTGAAGTCCTAACCTCTAGTGTGATTTAGAGATGGAGCCTTAAGGCAATAATTAGGGCTAGATGAGGTCATGAGAGTGTGGGGTGTGATGAGATTGTGAGTGTTGTTCTGCCATAAAATCCTGTCTGACTCTTTGTGACTCCATAGACTGTAGCATGCCAGGCTCTCTGTCTTACACTATCTCAAATTGCTCAAATTCATGACCATTGTGTCGGTGATACCACCTAATCGTCTCTAGAACTCTAGGGCTCTCTCTGTCTTTTCCATGTGAGTATGTACACATCTAGAAGGTAGATGGCTGCAAGCTGGGAAGGGACATTCATCCAGAAACTGAATTTGCTGGCACCTTGGTCTTGAACTCCCCAGCCTCCAGAACTGTGAGAAATGAAGGTCTGTATTTTAAGCCACCTTGGCTATGGTACTTTGTTACAGCAATTTAAGCTAAGACATTGTAGCAATCATCACATGATCTTCACCCCAGCAATCCTCTTTCCTATGTAGTTGAATAAATTAGCAATAGGCAAGATTAGTTGTACATGGATATACATTAAAGTATGCCTAATTTCCTGCTTAGTGTCATTTTTTTTTTTTCCTGAGTGGGTTTAGAAATCTCTGTCTTGGGACTTCCCCAGAAGTCCAGGGGTCAGGACTTGAGTTTCCAGTGCAGGGGATGCAGGTTCGATTGATCGCTTGTCAGGTAACTAAGATCCCACATGACACAAAGCACAGCCAAAAAGAAAGAAATCTTTGTCTTACGTGTTCTAAAATGTTTGCAAAGCTTCTTTTCTTAGCTTGCTCTCCATTGTTTTCTAAAGAATTGAATTATTTAAATACATTTAATTATTTTTTTTCTGACAAGTTTCTCCTGGATATTTTTCAAGATGAAGTTTTCTGTTTGTAAATTACACATTTTCCAAATGTAAAGGAGCTGTAACTAACAATCAAATAATAGACTGAGCTAATATTGATATAAGCCTTTGCTTATTTTACTTTAAGTCTTTCTTTTAATGTTGTGGGATAGGGTTGACAGTATGTATCTTTAACTTATCAGAGCCTTCCTTAATGTACATCCAGCTGCTCCCTCCTGTCTTTTATGCTGCTGCTATATCTGTGCTATCAATGCATAATTCATTGCCACTAATCATGCTTTAAGCCCAGGCTTGGTTATAGTCCCCAGACCAAATTCAGCCTGTGAGCTAAGAATGCTTTTTACATTATTTTAAATGGCTGTATTAAACTGCAAAGAAAAATATATTTTGTGGATAACTGTAGCATGCCAGGCTCTGACATTCTCAATGCTAAAGATTTAACCACCTAATCGTCTCTAGAACTCTAGGGCTCTCTCTGTCTTTTCCATGTGAGTATGTACACATCTAGAAGGTAGATGGCTGCAAGCTGGGAAGGGACATTCATCCAGAAACTGAATTTGCTGGCACCTTGGTCTTGAACTCCCCAGCCTCCAGAACTGTGAGAAATGAAGGTCTGTATTTTAAGCCACCTTGGCTATGGTACTTTGTTACAGCAATTTAAGCTAAGACATTGTAGCAATCATCACATGATCTTCACCCCAGCAATCCTCTTTCCTATGTAGTTGAATAAATTAGCAATAGGCAAGATTAGTTGTACATGGATATACATTAAAGTATGCCTAATTTCCTGCTTAGTGTCATTTTTTTTTTTTCCTGAGTGGGTTTAGAAATCTCTGTCTTGGGACTTCCCCAGAAGTCCAGGGGTCAGGACTTGAGTTTCCAGTGCAGGGGATGCAGGTTCGATTGATCGCTTGTCAGGTAACTAAGATCCCACATGACACAAAGCACAGCCAAAAAGAAAGAAATCTTTGTCTTACGTGTTCTAAAATGTTTGCAAAGCTTCTTTTCTTAGCTTGCTCTCCATTGTTTTCTAAAGAATTGAATTATTTAAATACATTTAATTATTTTTTTTCTGACAAGTTTCTCCTGGATATTTTTCAAGATGAAGTTTTCTGTTTGTAAATTACACATTTTCCAAATGTAAAGGAGCTGTAACTAACAATCAAATAATAGACTGAGCTAATATTGATATAAGCCTTTGCTTATTTTACTTTAAGTCTTTCTTTTAATGTTGTGGGATAGGGTTGACAGTATGTATCTTTAACTTATCAGAGCCTTCCTTAATGTACATCCAGCTGCTCCCTCCTGTCTTTTATGCTGCTGCTATATCTGTGCTATCAATGCATAATTCATTGCCACTAATCATGCTTTAAGCCCAGGCTTGGTTATAGTCCCCAGACCAAATTCAGCCTGTGAGCTAAGAATGCTTTTTACATTATTTTAAATGGCTGTATTAAACTGCAAAAGAAAAATATATTTTGTGGCTTATGAAAATTGTCTTAAATTCAAATCCCCATGTTTATAAGTAAACTTTTATTGGAACACAGCCATACTCATTCATTTGTGTATTGTCTATGGCTGCTTTCAGGCTACTGTGGCAGAGTTGAGTAATTGCGACAGAGACCATTTGGTCTGTAAAGTTTAAACTGTTTACTCTCAGGCTCTTTACAGAAAATGCCTGCCAGCCTTTCAGAGCATCAGAGAAATAGAAAACAGAAAATGGCTTTTATATTTGCATTCAGTTTAACCATTTGAGTTGCTTGACCCTCAGCTCACAGTCTTCCTTGTACATGGGTGTCCCATATAGTTCTTGCTTTTTGCTCTCTCCATTCCCCCAGAGGTAGACTTCTATTGCTCAGTTCTTGGTACTTGCTAGCCTACTAGTGGCGGGGATAGGAGTTTCTCTGTTATCCTGGTCCAGCCTTGGTCTCAGGAAGATCCTGTTACTGAGTCTCAGGGATGGGCTTTCTCAATGATCCTGCCTCTTCCTGGTCTACCAGACTAAACTGTGCCATCACCCTTGGAGGGTCTTAGTAGGAGAGCTTCCTGTCGCTTCATCAGTGGTTTCTGGCCTCTCTCTCCTTCCACCGTGGGGTCCCTGCACGCATGCTCAATCCCAGGCAAGAATACTGGAGTATGTGCTTGGTCGCTCGGTTGTGTCTGACTTCTTGTGGGCCCATAGACTGTAACCTACCAGGCTACTCTGTCCGGAATTTTCCACACAAGAATACTGCAGAGGGTTGCCATTTCCTCCTCCAGGGGATCTTCCTGACCCATGCATTGAATCCTCATCTACTTCATTGGCCGGCAGATTCTTTAGCATTTAGTCAACCAGGAAGCCTCCACCCTGGGGCAAAAGGGTTTTTTTCTTTTATCAGTGTCCTAGCCGTAATGTGTTTTTACCTCCACTCTAAACCTTGATCCATTGTTTTTCATCAGCTCCCAGTAAAAGTTTATGAATAATGCCTGTGAGGGACTTTCCAGGTGGTCCAGTGATTGAGACTTCACCTTCCAAAGGAGGGGTTGTGAGTTCTATTCCTGGTCAGGGAGTTAAGATCCCACAAGCCTCGAGGCCGAAAAACCCAAACATAAAGCAGAAACAATACTGTAACAAATTTCAGCAGATTTGAAAAATGGTCCACATTAAAAAAGAATTTGTGACGTTTGCCACTCCTAGAGCTTTTATACTGTTATGCTAGCTCACGTTTGGACTTTCCTCAGTCAACGTTATAGGTGAATCCTCTTTCCCCATCTGTGTGGCACCCCATGCCTCTCCTGCCCATACTGTACCACGGATGAGTGATCCCGTGCTGGGTGGGAGCCTGGCTCGCCTCCCCTCTCGGAGTGGAAGGGTGTCTATACCTATTACTATCACTGTTGTGCAAAGTTAACTCCTCTTATGTGAGCTTCGATTCATCCTAACCTAATTGAGTAAGACTTTGGGTTCCCAGTTGGGAAGACAGACTTTGAAAGCATCTTTTTGCAGTTTGGTTAATATTTTGGTATTTATTTGCACATCTGAGCAACTGTTTGGTTAGGCAGACTCTCTTTATGTTGTGGGTCATATTTCAGATTAAAATACAATCTAGAGACTAATTTGAGTGGATCTGTGGTATGGCAGACTGGGCTAACACAACCTCTTCCATGACAAACATCAAGATGTGCCAGATAAAATCTAACAATTAAAAAAACTCTGTATGAGAGTTTCCCTGGTGGTTCAGTGGGTGGGGAGTCCACCTTGTGGTGCAAGGGGCACCGGTCCCATCCCTGGCCCGGAGCGGGGCGGCTGGGGGTGGGGTCCCACGTGCTGCGGAGCGGCTGGACCGGTGTGTCCAATTGTGAGCTGGTGTTCTGGGGCACATGCTCCCAGAGCTGGTGCTCTGTGGCAGGAAGGCCGCTGCAGTGGGAGGCCCACACAGGCCAAGGGAATGGAGATGGATGAAAATAAATAAATAGGAAGCCAATGAAAGAGGCCAAAAGTAAAAAAAAAAAAAACAAAACAAATCACACACACAACAGAAAAGAAAAAACCCTCTGTATGACTTAGGTTGCAAGTGAGGAAGCATAATCTCCAGGTGGCAGGAATGAAAAGGGAGGTGAAGACTGGAGTGGTGGTAGAATTGAGCTGATGTCTTGGCAGATGAGGACAGAGGGAGATGAACTAGAGGTCAAGTGGTCACAGACTGAGATATGTCTCACGGCGGGGGGCAAAGCAGGAACTGAAGGTAATATGTTAAATCTTCATTATGCCAGTGCCCTAAACCACCTCACTTAGCTTGGAATCTGAATATATATCACTGAGTTGGTTCAGAACACTTTCTCTCAAGGAACTTACATAAAATGCATCTGACCGTAGGACAGACTAGAGGAAGTAAGATGAAGGCACTCTTAAGAAACATCCAGTCACACTGGTTTCTCATAGAAGAAATGATCCCTGCCAAAGGAGAGCTCACAAACAAACATTAGAAACAAATGAGAAGGTGGAACATAGCAGTGAGTCAGTGCTGACAAGTCATGGGGTGAGTGAGTTCCGTGTGAGGGACAGAAGGACAGAAATTCAGAGAAAAAAAGAAGAAATATAGAAGAGTTCAGAAGGAAATTCTAAGCATATTTATAATGATTTAAAAGTGCACTTATTTAAAAATAGAAATTAAAAGGAAAGAACATGACACTGAAAAATAATAAGTGTGCTAAAAGAAGATTTATAAAAAATAAAATGACATGATATAAAGTTTTGAAAAACTTGAAAACTATCTGTAAGGTTGTTTTTCAAAAATTCACATACAGTAAAATTAGCACCATTTTTGCTTTATCTGATACTATGGGCTTATATTAGAAATGACTGTAGAAATTGAATGGAAAACATCATTGGTTGGTTAGGTATCAAAACAGCCAGTAACTGACGGTAAGACTTATGTTTGGTTTTGATTTTCTGAAATATGAATCTGGTCATGTCATTCTTTGCGTTAAACTATTTAATGGCTTCTCATCTTCCAACATTTTAAATATACCTTAATATGTCCTTAATTTTATGAACTGGGCATAAGCCAAAAAGAATTTACGTATGGCCTTTCCTTTTTAATGTGTATGTCCCAAATACCTAGAACATAGCCTGTCACATTGCAGGTGTTCAATAAATATTTGTTGAATAAACAAACTCAGGATCTTAGCGGTGTTGTCCTCTTTGTGGAGAGAACCCTTCCCTTTTTCTTCCTCCCTTTTCTTGAGCATTATTAAGGAGGTGAAGACTGGAGTGGTGGTAGAATTGAGCTGATGTCTTGGCAGATGAGGACAGAGGGAGATGAACTAGAGGTCAAGTGGTCACAGACTGAGATATGTCTCACGGCGGGGGGCAAAGCAGGAACTGAAGGTAATATGTTAAATCTTCATTATGCCAGTGCCCTAAACCACCTCACTTAGCTTGGAATCTGAATATATATCACTGAGTTGGTTCAGAACACTTTCTCTCAAGGAACTTACATAAAATGCATCTGACCGTAGGACAGACTAGAGGAAGTAAGATGAAGGCACTCTTAAGAAACATCCAGTCACACTGGTTTCTCATAGAAGAAATGATCCCTGCCAAAGGAGAGCTCACAAACAAACATTAGAAACAAATGAGAAGGTGGAACATAGCAGTGAGTCAGTGCTGACAAGTCATGGGGTGAGTGAGTTCCGTGTGAGGGACAGAAGGACAGAAATTCAGAGAAAAAAAGAAGAAATATAGAAGAGTTCAGAAGGAAATTCTAAGCATATTTATAATGATTTAAAAGTGCACTTATTTAAAAATAGAAATTAAAAGGAAAGAACATGACACTGAAAAATAATAAGTGTGCTAAAAGAAGATTTATAAAAAATAAAATGACATGATATAAAGTTTTGAAAAACTTGAAAACTATCTGTAAGGTTGTTTTTCAAAAATTCACATACAGTAAAATTAGCACCATTTTTGCTTTATCTGATACTATGGGCTTATATTAGAAATGACTGTAGAAATTGAATGGAAAACATCATTGGTTGGTTAGGTATCAAAACAGCCAGTAACTGACGGTAAGACTTATGTTTGGTTTTGATTTTCTGAAATATGAATCTGGTCATGTCATTCTTTGCGTTAAACTATTTAATGGCTTCTCATCTTCCAACATTTTAAATATACCTTAATATGTCCTTAATTTTATGAACTGGGCATAAGCCAAAAAGAATTTACGTATGGCCTTTCCTTTTTAATGTGTATGTCCCAAATACCTAGAACATAGCCTGTCACATTGCAGGTGTTCAATAAATATTTGTTGAATAAACAAACTCAGGATCTTAGCGGTGTTGTCCTCTTTGTGGAGAGAACCCTTCCCTTTTTCTTCCTCCCTTTTCTTGGCAAATTCCTACTTGTCTTTTTAGCATTTAGGTTTCAGATTCCTCAAAGAGTCTTTTCTTGTTCCCCGAGCCTAGTTTAGTTCTGCTTTATGCTTCCATAGCCCTTATTATGCCCTTTTGTGAGTCTTTGTGTTCAGCCGCTCAGTTGTTTCTGACTCTTTGTGGCCCCAAGGTCTGTATCCTGCAAGGCTTTTCTGCCCATGGAATTTTCTAGGCAAGAATATTGAAGTAGGCTGCCATGTCCTACTCCAGGGAATCTTCCTGACCCAGGGATTGAACCCATGTCTGTTGTGTCTCCTGCATTGGCAGGCAGATTCTTTAGCACTAGTGCCATAGGGGAAGCCTGCCCTTTGGTAAATTCACTCAAATATTTCTCCAGGGCCTACTCTGCCCTGAGTCCTGTTCTAGGTCCTGGGGATACAACAGTGGACACAGGGCTTCCCTGGTGGTCCAGTGAGTAGGGACACCGCCTTGCAGTGCACGGGGCGCCAGTTCGATCCCTGGCCTGGGAAGATCCCATGTGCCATGGAGCGACTGGACGATGTGTCCAATTACCGAGCCAGCGCTCTGGAGCGCATGTGCCCAGAGCCGGTGCTCTGCAACAAGAGAGGCCACTGCAATGGGAGGCCCACACAGGCCAAAGAACAAAGATGGAAGAAAATAAATAAATGAAAGACCAATAAAAAAGTGGCCAAAAAAAACCCTTAAAAAAAAAACAAAAACAGTGGACACAGATATAATCTCAACTCTTGTGAAGCCTAGTCTAGGGTGGTGGGGTTGGAGGGTGGACAAGAGAAACAAGTGAGAACACAGTGATTTCTCTAATTTAAGCAATATGGAGAAACATGAAGGAGAATTGGGGTGGATGAGAGAGCCACGGAAACTAGGTGGATCCAGGGAAGTCCTTGTGCACTAGATATAAGTAAATGTGGAGTTCTCCCAGAGGATAATTGAGTACAGTGGCCCAGAGGAAAGGGCAAGTGTAAAGGCCTTGAATTAATAATGTTCTGAAATTATTTTACGAATAGCACTGAGCCCTGGTATGCCTGGGGCAGCGTCAACAAAAGAAAGGTAGAGAGGATGAAGACAAAGGGACTTTTAGGGTTTTTTTGGGCTTCACTGGTGGCTCAGACCGTAAAGAATTTGCCTTCAATGTGGGAGGCATGGGTTCAATTCCGGGGTTGGGAAGATCCCCTGGAGAAGGTAATCGCTACTCACTCCAGTACTCTTGCCTGGAGAATTTCATGGACAGAGAAGCCTGGCACACTGTAGTCCACAGGGTCACAGAGAGTCGGACAGGGCTAAGCGACTTCCGCTTTGGGCTTCCCTGGTGGCTCAGATGGTAGCGAATCTGCCTGTGATGCAAAATACGGGGTTCGATTCCTGGGTTGGGAAGATCACCTGGAGGAAGAAATAGCAACCCATTTCAGTATGCTTGCGTGGGAAATCCCATGGACAGAGGAGCTGGTGAACTACATACAGTTCATTGGGTCGCAAACTCTCACTTAGACAAGTGAAGTCATTTTAGTTACAGTTATCTCTGAGACGGGCGGGAAAGAAGGGGAACGCGCAGATTGTGGGGCTTGAGTCGAGGGGTCTAGGAAAGCTAGGACCTAAGGGTTCATTCCTGGAAGCAACCGCGAGGTGGCGGCAGGCCGCTCCAGGAAGTGCGGCCCGAGGCTGGGAGCTGGGAGTTTGGCTCTTGCAGGAGACGCCAGGTGTCGCCTCCTGGTTTGTGGGCCCCGGAGCGCGCTAGCGGGGCTTCGCTTCAGTCCGGATCCTGCCCTCGTGGCGCCCATCTGTTTGAGGGGCTTTTTGTTTGTCCTAGCTTGGGCACTGGGTGCACTGTTGCTACCGAGGCAGAAGGTCTGCGCCCTGCAACTTTCTGAGCTGCTGGGTAGTCCGGGCAGGAGCCCAGGCAGCTTGGGCACCACACAAATGCTGCAGGTAACCTGCCGCCAGACGTGGTGACTGTAGCCGCTGGGATCCACCTGTCCCTTCCAGAAGACGACTGTGTGGACGAGTTCTGGAGCCGGGCCGAGCACTGGAGGTAGGCCAGCACGTCCTCGGCCTGGGGCAGGCTGACGCTGGGTATTTTGAGAACTTTTACTCTGAGGTGCTACAGGTGATGGGAGTTTTAGTTTAAATAGGCTCTCGCAGCTGTGTTGACGGTAGGGGTAAATGGTAGGGAGATTAGTTAGAAAGTAATTAAAAGAATCCATTCGTATCAAAGATGATGGTGGTTAGGATCTGGAAATAACACGGAAGGTTGTGATTAGTAGTCGAATTCTGGACACGCTTGGAAGACTTAGCCAGCAGGATCTGGTGAAGGCCTCAGTATAAGGTGTGGGAAAAACAGTCAGTAAAGGATCAGGTGTTTGGCCTGAGAATCAGAAAAGATGAGGTTTCACCTGAGATTGGAAAGAGCCTGGGGAAGGGGTTAGTTAAATCCAGGAGGAATACTGAGTTTGGACATGAGGAGAGATCTATTAGACACTCAAATGGAGAGTCTCAATTGGCAGCTGTATATAGAACTCTGGAGCTCAAGGGACTGAGGCCAGGATGGAGATATAAATATGAGAATTATCAATACAGATGGCATTTAAAGCCGTCTGGAAGATGGAAACATGTGATGTTTGGTGACTCAGCTCTGGGTAACTACAACACTTAAAGGTTGAGAAGATGAGGAAGCACCAGCCAGGCATGAAAACCAAAAGAGAGTAATGATCAGGAGCCAAGTAAATAAAGTCTTTTGAGAAGAAGCAGAAGTTTGTCTAGGTGAAATGGTATTCATCACAGGTGAGGTGAGACATCGTGTGGGAATTGACCATTGTGGTTAGCAGTGTGAAGGTCATTGATGGTCTTGATACTTGTTTGGAATAGGGGTCAAAGCTTCGTGGTGAAGGCTCAAGAGAGGATACGAAGAACTATGTTAGCCAGGGTATAGACAACTTTTGGGGGAAGTTTTGCTTTCAGAGAAATGGCGTAGTAGCTGGAGGGAGATAAGATACTCAGCGTGCCCGGAACTCATGTAAGCCTGGTGAGAACTACATACTGTGGTAACAACTGCATCCCTCTTGTTGACAGCGTTTTGCCTGGTACCACTGCTTGACCAACAGCAGATGGGCAGCTAACTATTTCTGGAACAATAACTATCGTTTCAGTTAAATTTATGTCAGGTTTGTAAATATTTTCAATAGATGTTACTTTTTTAATGGGATAAGAATATGTGTTTTGACACTGGTTAAGAAACAAGTAATCACAGATAATATGATCATTCCACACCTACTTGCCCATTCCTATGAGCTGTGTTGACGGTAGGGGTAAATGGTAGGAATTAGTTAGAAAGTAATTAAAAGAATCCATTCGTATCAAAGATGATGGTGGTTAGGATCTGGAAATAACACGGAAGGTTGTGATTAGTAGTCGAATTCTGGACACGCTTGGAAGACTTAGCCAGCAGGATCTGGTGAAGGCCTCAGTATAAGGTGTGGGAAAAACAGTCAGTAAAGGATCAGGTGTTTGGCCTGAGAATCAGAAAAGATGAGGTTTCACCTGAGATTGGAAAGAGCCTGGGGAAGGGGTTAGTTAAATCCAGGAGGAATACTGAGTTTGGACATGAGGAGAGATCTATTAGACACTCAAATGGAGAGTCTCAATTGGCAGCTGTATATAGAACTCTGGAGCTCAAGGGACTGAGGCCAGGATGGAGATATAAATATGAGAATTATCAATACAGATGGCATTTAAAGCCGTCTGGAAGATGGAAACATGTGATGTTTGGTGACTCAGCTCTGGGTAACTACAACACTTAAAGGTTGAGAAGATGAGGAAGCACCAGCCAGGCATGAAAACCAAAAGAGAGTAATGATCAGGAGCCAAGTAAATAAAGTCTTTTGAGAAGAAGCAGAAGTTTGTCTAGGTGAAATGGTATTCATCACAGGTGAGGTGAGACATCGTGTGGGAATTGACCATTGTGGTTAGCAGTGTGAAGGTCATTGATGGTCTTGATACTTGTTTGGAATAGGGGTCAAAGCTTCGTGGTGAAGGCTCAAGAGAGGATACGAAGAACTATGTTAGCCAGGGTATAGACAACTTTTGGGGGAAGTTTTGCTTTCAGAGAAATGGCGTAGTAGCTGGAGGGAGATAAGATACTCAGCGTGCCCGGAACTCATGTAAGCCTGGTGAGAACTACATACTGTGGTAACAACTGCATCCCTCTTGTTGACAGCGTTTTGCCTGGTACCACTGCTTGACCAACAGCAGATGGGCAGCTAACTATTTCTGGAACAATAACTATCGTTTCAGTTAAATTTATGTCAGGTTTGTAAATATTTTCAATAGATGTTACTTTTTTAATGGGATAAGAATATGTGTTTTGACACTGGTTAAGAAACGAAGTAATCACAGATAATATGATCATTCCACACCTACTTGCCCATTTCCTATCTGGCTCAATTAGGCTAAGCACCACATACCACCTTTATTTCAGGAAAACTGCTCAATAATGACAAATTTGTTTGCTGAACATATTCTGTGCAGGTAACTTTATCTACAGCAGAGTTTTTCCAAATCATGGAGATAAGAAAGGAAATATGTTTTTCCTTAGCCAAGTAGACTTTAAGTTTGGAGAGCATCAGGAACCCATTAAGTCTTTAAAGAGCTGTGCATTGCACCAGTGTGTGACAGGTTGATTCACTGCTAAACGATGGCACACATCTATTTGATGAAACATGTATTCGGTTTGAAGATGAGCAGTAGCAGCACAGTAGATCCTAGGCTTGACATATGGTGAAATACAGAGATGAGTGAAGTCGTGAAAGATAAGATTAAACATGGAGATTGCAGAGAGAGCTGCTTAGCTTTTGTTCCATGGGTGATCTAGAGCAGGGAACATTTTTTTGAAAATTTTGGGCAGGGAAGTGAAGTCATCTGGGCTGTATATTTATTAGCTACTGTGAACACTGGCTGCAGGATTGAATATATGGGGAAGATGAATGTTTTACAAACAGAACTCTGACAGATTTTATTGGATGCTCCTTGAACAACTTTCCATGGCAGAATGAATTAGGAAATACTGGGTTTCCCAAACATGAGTTTAAACAGACTTGAAGATATTTCTTTAATGTAGCCTTTCAGATATGTTGTGAATCTACAAGTCATATAATTCCAGATGTGAAAATGGGAGAGGAAAAACTCAAAGGGAATTTGTGGGCCCACAACTTGGATGAGCTTAGCTTAGTACCAGTGAACTTCAAGAGGTTGGAGGACCAACAAGTATAAATTAGGCTCCCCTCCCAGAGTACTTTTATTATCCCACTAAAGTGGGTTTCAGAGAAATGGCGTAGTAGCTGGAGGAGATAAGATACTCAGTGGTAACAATTTGGCATCCCTCTTGTTGACAGCGTTTTGCCTGGTACCACTGCTTGACCAACAGCAGATGGGCAGCTAACTATTTCTGGAACAATAACTATCGTTTCAGTTAAATTTATGTCAGGTTTGTAAATATTTTCAATAGATGTTACTTTTTTAATGGGATAAGAATATGTGTTTTGACACTGGTTAAGAAACGAAGTAATCACAGATAATATGATCATTCCACACCTACTTGCCCATTTCCTATCTGGCTCAATTAGGCTAAGCACCACATACCACCTTTATTTCAGGAAAACTGCTCAATAATGACAAATTTGTTTGCTGAACATATTCTGTGCAGGTAACTTTATCTACAGCAGAGTTTTTCCAAATCATGGAGATAAGAAAGGAAATATGTTTTTCCTTAGCCAAGTAGACTTTAAGTTTGGAGAGCATCAGGAACCCATTAAGTCTTTAAAGAGCTGTGCATTGCACCAGTGTGTGACAGGTTGATTCACTGCTAAACGATGGCACACATCTATTTGATGAAACATGTATTCGGTTTGAAGATGAGCAGTAGCAGCACAGTAGATCCTAGGCTTGACATATGGTGAAATACAGAGATGAGTGAAGTCGTGAAAGATAAGATTAAACATGGAGATTGCAGAGAGAGCTGCTTAGCTTTTGTTCCATGGGTGATCTAGAGCAGGGAACATTTTTTTGAAAATTTTGGGCAGGGAAGTGAAGTCATCTGGGCTGTATATTTATTAGCTACTGTGAACACTGGCTGCAGGATTGAATATATGGGGAAGATGAATGTTTTACAAACAGAACTCTGACAGATTTTATTGGATGCTCCTTGAACAACTTTCCATGGCAGAATGAATTAGGAAATACTGGGTTTCCCAAACATGAGTTTAAACAGACTTGAAGATATTTCTTTAATGTAGCCTTTCAGATATGTTGTGAATCTACAAGTCATATAATTCCAGATGTGAAAATGGGAGAGGAAAAACTCAAAGGGAATTTGTGGGCCCACAACTTGGATGAGCTTAGCTTAGTACCAGTGAACTTCAAGAGGTTGGAGGACCAACAAGTATAAATTAGGCTCCCCCCTCCCCAGAGTACTTTTATTATCTGAAATCATAGTTTCATGATTGTAATGAAAAAGAATAGCAACACTCTATGCTGTACACCTGAAACTGATATAATACTGTACATGAACAATTGAATTGGATCTTTAACCTAAAAGGGGTTCAAGGCTGGAATCACATTTCTGGAGCACAGATACTATGCAGCATATCGTACAAGAGGGTAATCTTGAAATGATTAGAGCATGAATAAGGAATACTGAAGAAATAATAGCTACAGGGTTTTTTTTTTTTTTTTTCCAGAAAAAAAAAAAAGATGTAGGATATGGCAAAAGGCTAGTTTTAAACAAAATGGGGCAACAAGTACTTGAAAATAAGCATCATTTTCAGTTTTCGGACTGAGGAATAAAAAGATAACCAATGTAAAAATATGTTTTTATGCTCAGTGTATTAATTCTCAGTGTCATGTATGATGCTTCCTGTAGAAATCCTGACATCCCTGGTATAATTGAGCCGTCTTGTGATGAGCCAGGAATTCCTGAGCGTTTCAGCTTTGTCACCCGTCCCGGGATGATCTGTTGTGTCCGCATGAGGAGCACAGTCCTAAGTTTATGGCTCCTTTCCTTCATGTTCTCAGAGGTCTGTCTTTTGGGCCTCCTTGTGAACCACTGCTGTCAAAGAAGTACTTGTTAGAACTGTGCTGTTAGTACTTACAGGTGTATCATGGAAAGTCTAGGAATTTATAGAATGGCTGTGAAAGGCTGAAAAAGTATCACCATCAGAAATAAAACCTTTTATAGAAAGGTAAAGAAAATTGAGCTTAAATAAAATACAACACAGTCTGTCCTTTGTTGTATTAATTTCCCTTGCATAATTGCATCTGCCTGCATTTATGTATAGAAGGAAATGCACATAGCAAAACATGTAAGTGCATTTTCAAGGTCAGAATGTGGAGTTTGGAAGAAAAATATGGAGCAGACGGTAAGCTCATAGAAAATTAAGTCAGCCAGCTCTCCCCAGATGGTCACCTTTATACTGTTTTTGTAGTTTGTGAATTAGGCACCTGTGTTTTCTTCAACTCACTCAGTGCTGTGTGAATTCTTGCATTTGACATTTTAATTGCAAATAAAAACAATAAATTCTGATTTTTTTCCTACAAAAAAACTGCATATTTTGTATTCTTTTTCTTGAAATGAAATAACTGTTTTTCATATTTTGAAATTCCTAAAATGCTTATTTGACTTTTACAGTTTATTGCCTAGTATGATAGTGGTTCAACTCACATAAAGGATTTGTTTGTGCAGTTCTCAGGAGACTGGCTTGAGTAACTTGTAAGAGCTGTTCAATTAAATATCTAACTATCTGTCTATAGAGCTTCTCAGGTGGCTCAGATGGTAAAGAACCTGACTGTAATGGAGAGAAGCAGGGTTTGATCCCTGGGTAGGGAAGATACCCTGGAGAAGGGAATAGCCATCCACTCCAGTGTTCTTGAGTGGAAAATTCCGTGGACAGGGTAGCCTGGTGGGCTACAGTCCATGGGGTTGCAAAGAGTCAGACATGACTGAGTGACTAATGCTTTCCTGACATGGAAGCAGGGTATGCCTGTAGAAATCCTGACATCCCTGGTATAATTGAGCCGTCTTGTGATGAGCCAGGAATCCGGGTTCCTTCACCGTCGGGATGATCTGTTGTGTCCGCATGAGGAGCACAGTCCTAAGTTTATGGCTCCTTTCCTTCATGTTCTCAGAGGTCTGTCTTTTGGGCCTCCTTGTGAACCACTGCTGTCAAAGAAGTACTTGTTAGAACTGTGCTGTTAGTACTTACAGGTGTATCATGGAAAGTCTAGGAATTTATAGAATGGCTGTGAAAGGCTGAAAAAGTATCACCATCAGAAATAAAACCTTTTATAGAAAGGTAAAGAAAATTGAGCTTAAATAAAATACAACACAGTCTGTCCTTTGTTGTATTAATTTCCCTTGCATAATTGCATCTGCCTGCATTTATGTATAGAAGGAAATGCACATAGCAAAACATGTAAGTGCATTTTCAAGGTCAGAATGTGGAGTTTGGAAGAAAAATATGGAGCAGACGGTAAGCTCATAGAAAATTAAGTCAGCCAGCTCTCCCCAGATGGTCACCTTTATACTGTTTTTGTAGTTTGTGAATTAGGCACCTGTGTTTTCTTCAACTCACTCAGTGCTGTGTGAATTCTTGCATTTGACATTTTAATTGCAAATAAAAACAATAAATTCTGATTTTTTTCCTACAAAAAAACTGCATATTTTGTATTCTTTTTCTTGAAATGAAATAACTGTTTTTCATATTTTGAAATTCCTAAAATGCTTATTTGACTTTTACAGTTTATTGCCTAGTATGATAGTGGTTCAACTCACATAAAGGATTTGTTTGTGCAGTTCTCAGGAGACTGGCTTGAGTAACTTGTAAGAGCTGTTCAATTAAATATCTAACTATCTGTCTATAGAGCTTCTCCAGGTGGCTCAGATGGTAAAGAACCTGACTGTAATGGAGAGAAGCAGGGTTTGATCCCTGGGTAGGGAAGATACCCTGGAGAAGGGAATAGCCATCCACTCCAGTGTTCTTGAGTGGAAAATTCCGTGGACAGGGTAGCCTGGTGGGCTACAGTCCATGGGGTTGCAAAGAGTCAGACATGACTGAGTGACTAATGCTTTCTTTTATCTGTTTATATATATGTATGTTTTCTGGAAATTGTAGTTTTAGGAGATCTATGATTCATGATAAAAAATAGCCATATTGATCTCATATCGAATTTAGTTTAAAATGTCCCTTGAGTGTGACAATCTCATGTTAAATACATCACTTATCCCCATACATAAGAAGAACATAATGCCTTTAAATACACATGATTTTCAGGTAAACAATATGTTTTTCTCAGCCATTGCTTTCAGACTTATATGGCATTTGAGCTGGCATTCTGTTATTGAAATGTCAGATAAAAATAATAAGGCTACATCTATCCGTGCTTAATAAACCAACAAAATTTCCTCTTTCTTTTGCATCGTTTATATGCATTAATAAGTGTTGACATTGAGATGCACATAGGAGAAAAAGGATTCCTAAGAGAGACATGTTAATCTTTTTCCTTACCTGTTACAGATATCCTGGATAAATGTGACAAAAGTAAAGGTATTTAAAGCATTATTAGAATGTGATGATGTTCTTGCATCTGAATTAAGATATTCAGTATATATATAATTAAAGATAAGATAAAGCTACTCAGTAAACAAGCAGAGTGGTTTATGTTAATAACACTTGAAAAATAATGCCCTTTAAACTTATTTATGTAAGAGTAGCTTGTTTATGGTCGGGAGGGGTGGGAAGAGGGGATATACATATGACTAATCTGGGAACATACATATCTGTAAACAACAAAACTCTGTAATATTTAAAAGTAAAATAAAAGTTAAAAAGAAAAAAAATAAAAAAATATGAATTCATACTCAGATTTAAGTATTGGGATATTATCTTATTCTAAAAGTAAAACAAAGCTAAGCTTATTTTATTTAATTTTCTCTGAAATGGAACAAAACCCAGCTATTTATGATAAATTCAAGACCTTGTTGAGCAAATCATTTCAAGTTTATTGCATTTGTCTGTTTGTTTTGAGTCAATTAGATCCTAATGACTCACGAACTTGAAAAAGGTACAAGTATAATTTTAAGGACATCTAGATCTAGTAGTCTATGGGATTAAATTTTTTCATCTGACAAGAAAATATTAGGTTATTTTAATCTAATATGAAGTTGCAGCATCTGGTTTTATCCAATTAAACGTTTTATCTGTGAATTTTAAACTTAACTCCTCATGCTTAGAGTCCAACCTCCAAATTTCATCTCCTAGAACTTCCTTAGAATTACACTTGAAAAATGTTTTTGATACATTTTCACATATACAGCAGTCAAATTATGGTTATAAAGTCATTGAACAGTTTTTTTTTTGTTCAGTGTTTATTTTGAATAGCATCACATAAGTCAACCCTACTCCAAAATATATTCTTCATCTCTAGACATGTATTTTCTTTTGACTCATTTGTTTATTCAGTAAATATTTAATGAGTATCTGCCTTGTTAAAGGCCTTCAACTTGGCATGGACTTCAAAGGAGAATAAGAACAGTCCTGGTTCTTATTTTCATGGAGCTTAGAATCTATAGGAGAGAAGTAGTAGTCAAATAATCATGAAGATAAACATAAAATTACGATAACGATAAGCACTGGGAAACATAGATGGTATTATGAAAGAACCATGGCATAGTAGGCATTTATTAGTAGGTACTTAATATTTGTTGGCTGAATTATTGAAAAATAATTGAATGAAAGGGATAACATGGAGAATTATCCTAGAGAAAGCATCCCTGCAGAAGTTATATTTGACCTGAGTTATGAATCATGAATAATCACTCAGTTGGTAAATACTGTAGGAAAGAGGGTTTCAAACAAAAAGAAACACAAGACTTTCTGGCAAGGTGGATGGCAAATGAGAGTGAGCCTATAATAATGAGTTCAGAATATAACATGTTGCGGAAGATGCTGGAGTAATTAATCTTTATTCACAGACAGAATGATTGTCTATGTAAAGTATCCTACAAAATCTACCAAAAGACCTACTAAAATGATCTCTCTGCTAAGTTGTTTCAGTCACGCCCATCTCTTTGCAACTGTATGGACTATTAGCCCACCAGGCTCCTCTGTCCATGGGATTCTCAAGGCCAATACTGGAGTGAGTTTTCATGGCCTTCTCAGGATGTCTTTCCAACCCAGGGATTGTAATTTAATTTTTTTTCTCCTCTTTTTGCTTAGAGTCCATACGAAAATATTAGGTTATTTTAATCTAATATGAAGTTGCAGCATCTGGTTTTATCCAATTAAACGTTTTATCTGTGAATTTTAAACTTAACTCCTCATGCTTAGAGTCCAACCTCCAAATTTCATCTCCTAGAACTTCCTTAGAATTACACTTGAAAAATGTTTTTGATACATTTTCACATATACAGCAGTCAAATTATGGTTATAAAGTCATTGAACAGTTTTTTTTTTGTTCAGTGTTTATTTTGAATAGCATCACATAAGTCAACCCTACTCCAAAATATATTCTTCATCTCTAGACATGTATTTTCTTTTGACTCATTTGTTTATTCAGTAAATATTTAATGAGTATCTGCCTTGTTAAAGGCCTTCAACTTGGCATGGACTTCAAAGGAGAATAAGAACAGTCCTGGTTCTTATTTTCATGGAGCTTAGAATCTATAGGAGAGAAGTAGTAGTCAAATAATCATGAAGATAAACATAAAATTACGATAACGATAAGCACTGGGAAACATAGATGGTATTATGAAAGAACCATGGCATAGTAGGCATTTATTAGTAGGTACTTAATATTTGTTGGCTGAATTATTGAAAAATAATTGAATGAAAGGGATAACATGGAGAATTATCCTAGAGAAAGCATCCCTGCAGAAGTTATATTTGACCTGAGTTATGAATCATGAATAATCACTCAGTTGGTAAATACTGTAGGAAAGAGGGTTTCAAACAAAAAGAAACACAAGACTTTCTGGCAAGGTGGATGGCAAATGAGAGTGAGCCTATAATAATGAGTTCAGAATATAACATGTTGCCGGAAGATGCTGGAGTAATTAATCTTTATTCACAGACAGAATGATTGTCTATGTAAAGTATCCTACAAAATCTACCAAAAGACCTACTAAAATGATCTCTCTGCTAAGTTGTTTCAGTCACGCCCATCTCTTTGCAACTGTATGGACTATTAGCCCACCAGGCTCCTCTGTCCATGGGATTCTCAAGGCCAATACTGGAGTGAGTTTTCATGGCCTTCTCCAGGATGTCTTTCCAACCCAGGGATTGAAACCCACATCTCTTATGTCTTCTGCATTGGCAGGAGGGTTCTTTATGATTACCACCACCTGGGCAGCCCCTTAAAATAAACAGATAACTTCAGTACATGAGAAGGTATAAGGTTACCATGAAAATATGAATTGTATTTCTATATAATAGCAATGAACAGTTGAAAACTAAAATTTATGAAACTAATATTTATGGTAGCATCAAAATCATGAAATATTTAAAGTCAAATTTAACAATTTGTGTAAGAGTGGAATTTTAAAAACTACAGAATGTTGCTGAGAGAACGTAAAGATTTAAATAGGATGGTAATACTATGTTCATGTGGTTAGAGATTCAACACTGTAAAGATGTCGGTTTCACCCAAATTGTTAGACAGTTGGAACACAATCCCAGTTAAAATGTTAGTGGTTTTTTTTTTTTTTTTGGTAAAAATTGATAATGTAATTGTAAGACTTATATGAAAATTCAGAGGATATGGAATAGCAAAGCTGGAAACCAAGAACAAAGTTGGAAGGTCTATATTACTGCTTCATAACTTGCTATAAAGATACAGTAACCAAGAAAGTGTGATATTAGTATAAGTATGGATATACAGAACAATGAAGAATAGGATAGAGATCAGAAATAGGCCACAAGTATATAGCCAGTAAATATTCAACAGTTGTGCTGGAGAAATTCAGTGGAGAAAGGCTAGTGTTCTTAATAAGTGGTATTATAAAAACTGGGTACTTTATGCAAAAAGTCAAACCTAACCCTTCATATCATACTCAAAAACTGGCTCACACTATGCCATGAATCTAAATGTAAGAGCTAAAATTCTACTCTTTTAAAAGAAAACATAGAATAAAATCTTTGAGACCATGGGTTAATCCAAGATTTTTTTAGACTGAGTGTAAAATGCATGAACCCTAGTAAAAAAAAAAAAATGATGATAAATTTTAAATTGTTGGTATTGTGAAGAAAGATATTGTTAAAGAAATTTTCAATTAAAAGGTATTGTTAAGAGAATTAAAAAGCTAATCAAGAACCAGGAGAAAATATCCTCGCATAAGCCAATGAGTGAGTTTTCAGGCCTCCCATCTCTTTGCAACTGTATGGACTATTAGCCCACCAGGCTCCTCTGTCCATGGGATTCTCAAGGCCAATACTGGAGTGAGTTTTCATGGCCTTCTCAGGATTTCCAACCCAGGGATTGAAACCCACATCTCTTATGTCTTCTGCATTGGCAGGAGGGTTCTTTATGATTACCACCACCTGGGCAGCCCCTTAAAATAAACAGATAACTTCAGTACATGAGAAGGTATAAGGTTACCATGAAAATATGAATTGTATTTCTATATAATAGCAATGAACAGTTGAAAACTAAAATTTATGAAACTAATATTTATGGTAGCATCAAAATCATGAAATATTTAAAGTCAAATTTAACAATTTGTGTAAGAGTGGAATTTTAAAAACTACAGAATGTTGCTGAGAGAACGTAAAGATTTAAATAGGATGGTAATACTATGTTCATGTGGTTAGAGATTCAACACTGTAAAGATGTCGGTTTCACCCAAATTGTTAGACAGTTGGAACACAATCCCAGTTAAAATGTTAGTGGTTTTTTTTTTTTTTTTGGTAAAAATTGATAATGTAATTGTAAGACTTATATGAAAATTCAGAGGATATGGAATAGCAAAGCTGGAAACCAAGAACAAAGTTGGAAGGTCTATATTACTGCTTCATAACTTGCTATAAAGATACAGTAACCAAGAAAGTGTGATATTAGTATAAGTATGGATATACAGAACAATGAAGAATAGGATAGAGATCAGAAATAGGCCACAAGTATATAGCCAGTAAATATTCAACAGTTGTGCTGGAGAAATTCAGTGGAGAAAGGCTAGTGTTCTTAATAAGTGGTATTATAAAAACTGGGTACTTTATGCAAAAAGTCAAACCTAACCCTTCATATCATACTCAAAAACTGGCTCACACTATGCCATGAATCTAAATGTAAGAGCTAAAATTCTACTCTTTTAAAAGAAAACATAGAATAAAATCTTTGAGACCATGGGTTAATCCAAGATTTTTTTAGACTGAGTGTAAAATGCATGAACCCTAGTAAAAAAAAAAAAATGATGATAAATTTTAAATTGTTGGTATTGTGAAGAAAGATATTGTTAAAGAAATTTTCAATTAAAAGGTATTGTTAAGAGAATTAAAAAGCTAATCAAGAACCAGGAGAAAATATTTGCATGATATATCAGTAAAGGATTTGTATCCAGAATACCTAAGACAGTACATAATCTGCCTGCAATGCAGGAGATGCAAATTCAATCTCTGGGTCAGGAAGAACCAACCCCTGGAGAAAGAAATGACAACCCACTCTACTATTGTTGCCAGGAAAATCCCATGGACAGAGTAGCCTGGCAGGATACAGTCTATGAGGTCACAAAAAGGTGGACACGACTGAGCAACTAACAGTTTAACTTTTCACTTTCACTTTCATCCAGAACATGTTAAGAACTTTTATAATTCAAGAATTAAAATAAATTACATGATTAAAAAAATAAACATAAGATATGGATAGACACTCCATGAAAGAAGATGTACAGATGACAAATAAGCATATGAAAAGATATAGTAGATATGACAGTATTTATTTAGAGAATGTTGCAGTTATTCTTGTGAATGATATACATTTGTGTATGCAGCAAGCTATTTTTAATTAGGACCAAGTGACAAAGGCAAGTCTGAAGGATTTCAATTAAATATTGAGTAGTATAGTGGAAAAAGATCAAGCCTGGGGTTTAGAGTATCTTAGTCCTAATTCTGGCTTCATCATTGACATGACAGACTATGGAGAAAGTATCAGATGTGACTGAATCATCATGTCCAGTGATTAAACCATCACTTTTCCTCCTTGCTGAAGTGACCATTTCTCAGCTACCTGCATACCTAGTCCTGGAGATAGATTTTAGTACTGAAAACTGTATTCACTGATGAATGGGAATGCTTATTTAATCTAAATCCTAAACTTAAATATTAAATAAAAACAAAAAATTTACTCTTTGAGAAGGACAGTTTTTATAAGAAAAAATTGCTCTGAGAAAATAGAATTAATCGAATAAACAGAATATTTGCTTTAACAAACAAATACCCAGAGGCGATCAAGAAAATAATAAAATTGAAAGAGACATATGTACCTCAAGGTTCATTGTAGCACTTTTTACAGTAGTAAAACAGTAGGAGTAGGACAGTAGTAGTAGGACATGGAAACAACCTAGGTGTCCATCAACAAATGAATGGATAAAGAAGCTGTAGTACATATATACAATGGAATATTTCTCAGCTGTAAAAAGAAGTGCATTTGAGTCAGTCCTAATGAGGTGGATGAACCAAGAACCTATTATACAAAGTGAAGTAAGTCAGAAAGAGAAGGATAAATATACTAACACCTACTCATGGAATCTAGAAAGATGGTACTGATAAATGTATATGCAGAGCAGCAATGGATAAACAGATAGAAAACAGGCTTAAGAACTTTGTGGGGAGGGAGCAATGGGTGAGAAGTATGGAAAGAGTAACATGGAAACTTGCATTACCATATGTAAAATAGACAACCAATGTGAATGTGCTGTAAGACTAAGGGGACTATGAAACAACCTGGAGGGATGGAACGGGGAGGGAGGTGGGAGGGGGGTTCAGGTGGGAGAACTCGGGGATATACTTATGACTGATTTGGGTTTATGTATAGCAGTAAATGACAAAATGCTGTAAAAGTAAAATAAAAATAAATTAACAATAAAAAGAAAATATAAGCTGATATGAAGAATAGACAGTCATAAGAAAAAGTTTAGAAATAAAGAGATGGAAAGTGCAATACCAGGGAAAAGTCAGAACAAAAATATGGCAGAATGATATGCTATCAGTTAAAACATAATTTAAGCCCAAACTAATTGTGACAAAGGCTGATATTTAGTAGAGAAGCATTAGAAGAATCCTAAGCCTATATTAGAATCCTAAGCCTATATGTACTTAGCATCAGTTTAATTTTCTTTTATTTTTTTTTCATTTTTTAATTTTTTGGCCATTTTTAATTGGTCTTTCATTTATTTATTTTCATCCATCCTTGTTCTTTGGCCTGTGTGGGTCTCCCATTGCAGTGGCCTCTCTTGTCATAGAGCACCGGCTCTGGGCGCATGTGCTCTAGAGCTCTGGCTTGGTCATTGGACACGTCAGTCCAGCCGCTCTGCAGCACGTGGGATCTTCCCAGACCAGGGATCGAACCAGTGCACCTTGCACTGCAAGGCGGTGTCCTTACCCACTGGACCACCAGGGAAGCCCATTAGCATCAGTTTAGAAGTGTATGTGTATGATTCAAAAACTGTTAGTGGGAAAAATTAACAATTGAACACAACTTTATCGGAGACTTACAGCTGATAAATAGATAGTAAAAAGAAGTGCATTTGAGTCAGTCCAAATTATAAAAAAAAAGTGAAGTAAGTCAGAAAGAGAAGGATAAATATACTAACACCTACTCATGGAATCTAGAAAGATGGTACTGATAAATGTATATGCAGAGCAGCAATGGATAAACAGATAGAAAACAGGCTTAAGAACTTTGTGGGGAGGGAGCAATGGGTGAGAAGTATGGAAAGAGTAACATGGAAACTTGCATTACCATATGTAAAATAGACAACCAATGTGAATGTGCTGTAAGACTAAGGGGACTATGAAACAACCTGGAGGGATGGAACGGGGAGGGAGGTGGGAGGGGGGTTCAGGTGGGAGAACTCGGGGATATACTTATGACTGATTTGGGTTTATGTATAGCAGTAAATGACAAAATGCTGTAAAAGTAAAATAAAAATAAATTAACAATAAAAAGAAAATATAAGCTGATATGAAGAATAGACAGTCATAAGAAAAAGTTTAGAAATAAAGAGATGGAAAGTGCAATACCAGGGAAAAGTCAGAACAAAAATATGGCAGAATGATATGCTATCAGTTAAAACATAATTTAAGCCCAAACTAATTGTGACAAAGGCTGATATTTAGTAGAGAAGCATTAGAAGAATCCTAAGCCTATATTAGAATCCTAAGCCTATATGTACTTAGCATCAGTTTAATTTTCTTTTATTTTTTTTTCATTTTTTAATTTTTTGGCCATTTTTAATTGGTCTTTCATTTATTTATTTTCATCCATCCTTGTTCTTTGGCCTGTGTGGGTCTCCCATTGCAGTGGCCTCTCTTGTCATAGAGCACCGGCTCTGGGCGCATGTGCTCTAGAGCTCTGGCTTGGTCATTGGACACGTCAGTCCAGCCGCTCTGCAGCACGTGGGATCTTCCCAGACCAGGGATCGAACCAGTGCACCTTGCACTGCAAGGCGGTGTCCTTACCCACTGGACCACCAGGGAAGCCCATTAGCATCAGTTTAGAAGTGTATGTGTATGATTCAAAAACTGTTAGTGGGAAAAATTAACAATTGAACACAACTTTATCGGAGACTTACAGCTGATAAATAGATAGTAAAATATTAGACTATTTGAGATTTCAGTAAAACACTTAACAGACTTGAGCACATATTTTATATGTGTTTGTACTATATTATCTATTAATTTCAAGTATCTGTGAAGTATTTGCCATATATTACTCCAAAATATTGTTAAGGTCTGAAATGGTAACTCACACAGGTAATTTTCTGTGATAGATACATGACAAAATCAAAAAATAAAGAATAAAGGTATAATTCTGTTAAAAACATTCCCTGGAAAACAATCATTGTGCTATAAACAGTATTCACTTTTATAAATCAAAATTAAATGGTGGGGTACAAAGAAATGATCTGCCAAAAGGAGAAAGATATTGTTACAATGGCATTATGAGAAAAAAGTAGGGTCATTAAAATACAGTGCTTCCCTGGTGGCCCAGCCCCTCCTGCAGTGCAGGAGACCTGGGTTCAGTCTCTGAGTTAGCAAGATCCCCTGGAGAAAGGAATGGGAATTAAAACACACACAGACAAGCACACATACACACATATATTATAAATCTAAGCAAAGAAACTGTATGGACAATAGCAGGTATTACTAAATAAACGATCATGAAACAAAATATGTTTTATAAAATCAAATGTTGAATCTTTGAAGATCAGAAAAATGAATAAATATATTATCATATTTGATAAAGGAAGAGAGCAGTGATAAATAAGAACTAGAATCAGCTGTAGATATTGAAGAGTTTTTTTTCTTTAAGTATCAAGCACTACATACAACCTTAGAGGAAAAAAAAAAGAAAATTAAGATGAAATATATACAATGCCCAATCGACCAGGCTTTAGACCTAAGAGAAAAGAATGAAATAAGACGAGAATCTGGGCGCATGTGCAGAGCTCTGGCTTGGTCATTGGACACGTCAGTCCAGCCGCTCTGCAGCACGTGGGATCTTCCCAGACCAGGATCGAACCAGTGCACCTTGCACTGCAAGGCGGTGTCCTTACCCACTGGACCACCAGGGAAGCCCATTAGCATCAGTTTAGAAGTGTATGTGTATGATTCAAAAACTGTTAGTGGGAAAAATTAACAATTGAACACAACTTTATCGGAGACTTACAGCTGATAAATAGATAGTAAAATATTAGACTATTTGAGATTTCAGTAAAACACTTAACAGACTTGAGCACATATTTTATATGTGTTTGTACTATATTATCTATTAATTTCAAGTATCTGTGAAGTATTTGCCATATATTACTCCAAAATATTGTTAAGGTCTGAAATGGTAACTCACACAGGTAATTTTCTGTGATAGATACATGACAAAATCAAAAAATAAAGAATAAAGGTATAATTCTGTTAAAAACATTCCCTGGAAAACAATCATTGTGCTATAAACAGTATTCACTTTTATAAATCAAAATTAAATGGTGGGGTACAAAGAAATGATCTGCCAAAAGGAGAAAGATATTGTTACAATGGCATTATGAGAAAAAAGTAGGGTCATTAAAATACAGTGCTTCCCTGGTGGCCCAGCCCCTCCTGCAGTGCAGGAGACCTGGGTTCAGTCTCTGAGTTAGCAAGATCCCCTGGAGAAAGGAATGGGAATTAAAACACACACAGACAAGCACACATACACACATATATTATAAATCTAAGCAAAGAAACTGTATGGACAATAGCAGGTATTACTAAATAAACGATCATGAAACAAAATATGTTTTATAAAATCAAATGTTGAATCTTTGAAGATCAGAAAAATGAATAAATATATTATCATATTTGATAAAGGAAGAGAGCAGTGATAAATAAGAACTAGAATCAGCTGTAGATATTGAAGAGTTTTTTTTCTTTAAGTATCAAGCACTACATACAACCTTAGAGGAAAAAAAAAAGAAAATTAAGATGAAATATATACAATCCGCCCGCCAATGCAGAAGACACAGGTTTGATCTTTGGATTAGGAAGATACCCTGAAGAGGGAAATGGCAACCCACTCCAGTATTCTTACCTGGAAAATCCCACAGACAGAGAAGCCTAGTGGGGTGTAGCCCATGGGGTTGCAAACAGTGTGACATGTCTGAAGCAACTAAACAACAATTGTACATTGTAAAATCATAGTTCTTTAAATTAACCATGAAGTTGTAGAAAATCATAGCAGCCCAATAACAGAAGAAAATGGAAAACAAAAAAATAATAGAAGGCCTTTAAGAAAGGCCACAGGTCCAGATAAACTTACAAAGGTATTTGCAAATAACAGATACTTCCAAAATGTTTAAAACTATTCCAAAGTATATGTTAAAATTAATGAAAAAAAAATTGATAACTCAGTAAGTAAAATATGATAGAATTCTATTAATTATTAATGTTCTGAATATAAAGAAAATGATTATCATAAAACTAAAATTTTAAAGAAAAAAAACACCATATACCCATGATTTAAATTAGTAAAATAATGAATTTGGGAAAATCTAATTTAGAGAAAATTAAATAAAATAGCTACTTCGGCTTAAGATACACTTATTAATTTAGTTAAATTATTTTTGAATCATCTTTGAAAGTTTTAATTTTGGAAAGAATGATTAGTGATAGTCTTGATAACATAATAAAAATATTACATTTAAAAAAAATTTTTTTAAACAAAAGATATCTAAAGCATAGGATTGAAATTCATATTTACCCTATAAGCCTCCCTGAGATGTGAATTTATTTTGTAATTAGGGAGTAAAGTAGTCATTTGTCTGTCGTGTTTAAACTGATCAGTAGACTGTATAACTGTGCTTATGACCAACTAGCACCTCATCAGTTACTATTAATTAGCTATGCAAATGCAAAAAGTTACCAAACAATGTTTTTCCTCTTCCTCTTTTCCCAAGATTTGTCTTAGAAAAGAAAGATCTATGAAAAGTCTGACAAAGCAGCCCCAGGGAGTCTGACATAATGAGGAGGAACTCATTATTTCACAACTTTTAGTTGGGGTTTTAAATCATCTTTTTGTACACCATGATAGTAATCATGCTCTCAACAACTATTCATTCACCATAGCAATTTATGCAAACACCAAGCTTCACTTTGTCCTCTAATCATCATCTGTTAAAGATGAAGATAGCACCGCACTAACCTCACCATACAATTCTCAAAGTAGCTAAGAAACCAAGTGACAGTATGATATAGTAGTGATAAGGTAACAGAGGAAACATACTATTAAGTAGCTTGATAACAGAATAATATATCAGAGTGTCAGTTTAGAGAAAAACATTCATCCATTCTCTAGTATAGGAGATATTTGAGGACATGAAAAGTTAAATTTGTAAGATTTTCCTATAATGAGCTCTTTGAAAACACCCAGCTTGACTGGATGTCTCTCCAGCAGTTTCCTGATAAAATATTTCATTCCGATTTCCTCAGCACTGTGAAAAAAGGAATTGGGATGTACTAGTAATACCAGGAAAAATTCCACTTTTGCCATATACACAGGTGGAGTCACTACTAATGTGAAAGCTTGGTTGTTTTTCATGTATTAAGACACGACTGGGCAACTGAACTGAAGCTGGAGAAGTACTAAAATTCTTAGAGTCTAAAGGATCCGTATCTTTTGTGTCTAGTATTTTATGATTTGTTGTTTAGTCGCTCAGTCATATTGGACTCTTTGTGACCCCATGGAATGCAGCACACCAGGTTTCCCTGTACTTCACCTTTTCTCCAAATTTGCTCAAACTCATGTTCATTGAGTAAGTGATGCCATCTAACCATCTCATCTCTGTCACCCCCTTCTCCTCATGTCCTCAGTCTTTTCCAGCATCAGGGGCTTTCTCACTGAGTTACCTCTTTAAATCAGGTGACCAGAGTATCAAAGCTTCACCTTCAGCATCAGTCCTTCGATTGAATATTCACAGGGTTGATTTCCTTGCTGTCCAAGGAAATGTCAAGAGTCTTCTCCCACCCCGCAGTTCGAAAGCATTCTTTCTGCGCTCAGTCTTCTTTATGATCCAACGCT